>OZ001647.1:7433818-10227797 GCA_963924145.1 Pyrausta purpuralis | reverse complement strand
AGCAAAGTGCAAAAAGGTCATGCAGGTGATCCGTAATTGAAGAGTTAAGACCAGATACTCGGGCAGTTCGGGTACGCATACTTCTTTTATCTAACTTAAGCATAATGTGGTCCAGGCAGCCATGGAACCATCACGAGTTGGAAGACTGGCCCTTCATAATGCCATATTTGCTCAGCGTATCAAGATAAAGTAAGCGGTTTTTTCTGGTGTAACTCCGCTCCTTAGGATCGTAAGATACATAATTCGGTTAGGTAGTGTCATTTACCGACGTTTCCATTTGACTCATATCGACCTCGCGTAACGTCTGGTTGCCCACTCCGTCCATGTTTTAGAATAAAAATCACAGATAAACAATCTATTACCCAGTCATGCGTGCGTAGGCGCATAGCAAACAGCCGTAGTCTCGTAGCGCGTAGCAAGGGGAGGAGCTTGTGGACAATGTGGCGTAACACAGTTGTTAGAATGAGATCAAAAATGGCAGGCGTTCCGTTCTCGCGGTAAAGGTATATTGAAACTCAAGTTGTACTTGCTTGTTGCTCTGACAATTAAAGCATTTATTTTTATAACTAGCCTTTTAAAATCACGAAAATAAGCGTTTTATTTTCATTTCTTATCATTTTATTATTTCTCTTGTATGTGGTAAGGAGTTCAGCTCTGGAGGGAGCGGTTCTGCTGCCAGTTGTCACCCAAGGTCCGTGGTGAACAATGGCATTGGCGGTAGAAGCTGGAGTCCACGTTTTGTAATATGACGTTCTCATATACACTAGTGTGCCTGCAAAAAATGGGTGTATCCTGTTCTGTTATGATACTGGCTTTTATTTGGCGTTTCTGGACATTCCTTTTAGCGTTTTGACCGCAGTGTTAGACAGTGCACAGGATATTCGATGACTGAACATCATTTCTTCTGATGATTTGCCGGTGGTTGTGTGTGGTGTGATGCAGTACGTAAATAGGAAATTTTATAAGCTTTGTTATTCTTGTTTTCTGACATTCTGGTTTTGAATGGGCGTACAAGCCGCTCAGCTAGTCCATTGTTACGGGGATAATATAATGCAGGTGTAACATGAGTGATACATTTGCAGGAACAGTATTCTTAGAACTCATGTGACGTGAACTGAGGTCCATCCTTTAGGTCCGGCCATTTCTGTCGCATTTCTACTTGCAGTTCAGTGTGATTTACTCCGGTTACGAAACGGTCTCGTAGCTGTCTTTCGAGGAGTTCACCTTTATATCCAAAATATTTGCTAAGCTTTCGCAGTCTGTTGGCGTAGCGTTTCATGAACTCTGTTTGTTTGCTAGTGCAATTCCAAAATTCTGCCAGTGCTTTGAGCCGAGTTTTTCTCGCACAATAAACGAGTAAATCCATCAGTTATTTTTTTTATAACTAACATGACAGTGGCACAGGATTTCATAGACAAACGACACTATTACGTACGCATGCTTTTATCTATTTCAGGAATTGGGCTCAAGAAGTGTGGAAAAAACCCCAGCCAAACTAACTAACTGGCTCAACAGTTGCGCCAACAACTGGCTGGTCTCATTCGCGGCCAAAGCCAAATTAGCTAGCTCAGGCGTTGTGCAGCGATAGGGTCTGCACATGACTGTAGGCATAACGCCTGTGTATGATAAGAATCGCTAAAAGGAATGTCTTATGCCTGTCCTATGATCAATGTAAATTGATCGTTGAGTTAAAGCTGTAAAACATACACATTTTCACATTTGTTACATTCATTTTCACAAATAAGGACACTCAATGTAATTCAGTCAGTCAGTCAGTCATCGGTTATCGTAATGGACGAGGAGAGTATTGTTCGGATCTGCTCGTCCGCCTTCAAAGCAGATGAAATTGAACAGGCAAAATGTCTCCTATTTGAATCCATATATTTGGCTCCCGAGTCGCACGCGCGCCTGTTTCGAGTTTTGTGTAACCAGTTAACGATGACGTCGAGTATAGTTAAATGTTGCAATTGCAATATAGTTATTAGTGAGATACTTGCGTTCATTCAAATAAAGTGGACGTAATGGACGAGGAGAGTATTGTTCGGATCTTTTCGCCCGCCTTCAAAGCTGATGAAATTGAACAGGCAAAATGTCTCCTATTTGAATCCATAACGACATCGAAGCGCAAAATTACTAGAAAAGAGATGGACGGACACTCCGGGACCTTTATGATGTCATCGCCATTTTCAAAGAAACGGACCAATTTTTGTAGCAAGAGAGCTGCAAAAATTGCCACCAGTGACCTTTGATCACATCGATGCAACTAGATTTCTCAAGGATATTTTAATAATCCAGAAAGAACTGTCAGCCCTAAAAGAAAGCTGTGTTACCATCGATCAACTTAACGAAATCAGAAGTGAACTACAAAATACTAAGCAAACGTCGCTTTATAATTATGAAAGATACGTTAATAAAAAGCGCGGCGGAGGTGGTTTAACAAACAGTTATTTTATGGACAGCGGTCCAACGGGCCTACCTCATATCGCCGAGCAGAATACGAGTCCTAACAAGCAAGAATATGCGAACACTTCGCAAGGCAAAGATTGTCTAGCCGCATCCTTGTCGCAACCGCAAGCCGCCGATAACTGTGTCCCGCTCGCACAGGATAGCAGCGATAAGGAAGATCGGCGCGTGGAGGCCAGTACGGTGGTTTCGGACGTCGAAACCTCTACGCGGAGGGGAGGCCTCAGTACCGGTGCATGCGCTTATATGAAACATCAAGCTGCATCTACGCCGTCCGAAAATAAGACAATTGCGCGGGTGTTAGATACAGACCGATAATGGGAAAAAGAAAAACAAGACGAGAGATGGATAACGGTACAGCGCAAAAGGCTAAGAATCGTTTCAGTACAACGCAAGGGAAGGCAGTAATAAATGTCGAAGACAAGTTCAGAGCAGCTGAAACGAAAATATCGTTGTTTGTGAACAATGTTTAGTTGGATACTTCAGAAGGCGATATATCTCAGTATATATTTGATAGAACACAAATAAAAGTCGTTCTTTCAAAGATAAGCCCAAAAACGCCGAGACAGTATAATTCGTATAGAATTGAAGTACCTAAAACTAAGTTATCGCTTTTCTTGGATGACAGTTTCTGGCCAGAGGGAGTAACCTTCAGGAAGTTTGTTGTTTTCAAACCAAATACCAATTATGGAAGACACGACAGAAAACAAAAACAGTAACAAATGTATGCTAAAGTGTACGACTATGGTTACTTTCAACTGTAAGTCAATAAAAGATCCATCGAAGGTGTGAGGATGCTGTGTCAAAACGCGGATATAATTGCGCTTCAAGAGACCTGGCTGTACCCGCATGACCTAACATACCTCGGAACTGTGGACGACGAGTTTGGCAGCATGGGCATCTCCACCATGGACACATCCACCGGCTGGATCGCAGGCCGGCCCTACAGTGGAGTAGCGTTATTATGGAGGAGAAGTTCCTTTCCGTGTGTTAAAGTGATCGAATGTATGAACTCGCGTATTTGTGTCATACAGATAGCACTTAGTGATGCTCCCATTCTTGTGTGCAGTGTTTATATGCTTACCGATTATCGTGAAAATTTGACAGAGTTTACAGACTGCCTTAGTGCATTAAGTGCAATAATTGAAGAGTGTGGTGTGCAGCGTGCGTTTCTGTTGGGAGACTTTAATGCTCACCCGCACGAGCTGTTTTATAATGAACTAGAAAACTTTAGTGCGGAACAGTGCTGGACCTGCGCGGACGTGAGTAAACTAGGCATCGATTCTCAAACTTTTACGTTTGTTAGTGATGCGCATGGCAGCGGAAGGTGGCTGGATCACTGTGTAGTTACGGAGGCAGCCGGGCAGTATGTCAGCAGTGCTAAGGCTGATTACAACACATATTGGTCTGATCACCTACCGTTGCTAATTAATTGTTATTTTAACTTAAATGTAACGAAGAGAAACTTTTTAATGAACAATTATCCGACGAATAAAATATCAAATTGATTCTTATTATAAATATTGTAATGAAAAATTAAAATCTATTGATTTTCCCTGTGAATTTCAACGTTGTTGTACATATCCCTTATGTAAAAATAATGGTGAACATAGATGTATTATTGACAGTCTGTATGAGCGGGTGGTGTCGATTTTGTCTGAGGCAGCGTCCGTTTCCTACGAAGCTAAATGCAGTACCATTAAATCATCTAAAGGTCTTAGAGGGTGGAATAGATATGTCAGCGATGCCCATAGGGAGGCCAGGTCCAAATTTCTCCTGTGGGTACGGAAAGCCTAAGTGTGGATTTTTTTATGAAGACATGGTGGCAAATCGTAAGGTTTTTAAGGGAAAGCTAAAGTGGTGTCAAAACCATCAAGAGCAATTTTGGAAATCAACCAATCGGCTTAACCTGATTTACTAATTAACTCTGGGCCTGGCCTGCCAGCGGACGAAGATAGAAGATGTTAGTGAGCCAAAAGCTATAGCTAACTTGTTCAGGGAGCATTTTGCTGTCAAATCACTCTCTTGCTCCGTGGGGGGGATGCCCGATGCCGGGACTGAATTAAAATGTGTTGAGAACATAATTTCAGCCAAAAACGTCGCAAAAAAATTAAATGTATGACCACAGGCAAGTCACCAGGCCACGATAGTCTCAGCATCGAGCATCTTCAAAATGCGGGGCCGCATCTTCACAGGGTGCTTGCAATGCTGTTTAACATATTTTTAGTACATTCTTACTTGCCGCAAAACCTCATTAAGACCATTGTTGTGCCTATAACTAAAAATAAAACGGGTGACGTGTCAAGCCGGTCGAACTACAGACCCACTTCACTGGCAACTATCATTGCCTAGGTGCTTGCCAGCGTGCTGAATTCTCAGTTGGATTGTCACTTGAAAAATTCATGAGCTTCAATTTGGCTTTAGACCACAGTTATCAACCAAAAGTGCAATCTTGAGTCTAAAGCACGCTGTGAGGTACTACACAGAAAGGAAAACACCTATACACGCTTGCTTTCTGGATCTGTCAAAGGCGTTCGACCTGGTAGTATACGAAATCTTGTGGGAAAAGCTCAAGCAGATAGGTCTACCCCCAGTTTCTATCTCATTGTTTAAATATTGGTACGACAACCAAATGAATTGTGTAAAATGGGCAAAAACTTACTCGGACCCCTATTAACTTGAGTGTGGTGTGAGGCAGGGGGGGGGGTTGAGCTCTCCTAAGCTATTCAATCTTTATGTAAATGCCCTGATCGAGGGGCTCAGCAGTATGAAGATCGGGTGCCATGTTGGCAATGAGTGCATTAACAATATTAGCTACGCGGTGGCATGGTCCTGCTGGCCCCCTCGGTCAGCGCCATCAGAAGGATGCTGGGTCTCTGCGAGTCTTATGAAGCAGCTCATGGCTTGGTGTACAACTGTAAGAAAAGCGAGTACATGGTTTTTAAATCTGGTAGTAAAAGTCCTGAGTTAGTACCTCCTATAAAATTGTATGGGTCACCTCTTGTAAGAGTCAAAGAGTTCAAATATCTTGGTCATATTGTGACGGAGGATCTAAAAGACAACGTTGATATGGAAAGAGAACGCAGGGCGCTATCGGTGAGGTCGAACATGTTGATTCTCAGATTTGCTCGATGATCCATTTCTGTAAAGGTAACACTTTTTAAAGCGTTTTGTACTTCCTTTTACTCGAGTAGTCTGTGGGTTAACTATACCATAAAATCGTTTAACGCCCTGCGTATACAATACAACAAGGCCTTCAGGGCATTGTTGGGGCTGCCACGTTATTGCAGCGCGTCTAGTATGTTTGCGTACTCAGGGGTTGACAGTTTCCCAACCATACTACGTAAAAAAGCAGGCTCACTTTTACGGCGAGTTCGTGGCAGCCGCAACAAAGTTCTGCAAACCATCGCCGATAGTGGGGACTGTCCGCTTGTCGAGCACATGTGCCAGTTAACTCGCACAAAACTAGGTATTAAATACTAACATAGGTATAAGTCTTTTTTGTGCTACTAACATTTTATGGATCCCAGTTGTCTTGATGAATAAAGATTTTTATTTTTATTATTTTATTATGTGAGGTGCTCGTAGCGCAGTAGTAGCAACGCTTTGGTAGTAATACCAAAGTAAAGCAACCTACGGCGCGGTCATGTTTGGATGGGTGACCATTCCGACCATATAAGAGACATACATCACGAGCACCTCCGTGTTTCGGAAGAACTCCGTGATTAGTTGTTAAGCCTAGTCAGAGGCCTTGTGGGCGGCTTGATAACATCTGACAGCAGGGTTAGTCGCTTGCCTTGCACTTAAACACCCCTCTACCAACCCGCACTGAGCCCGCGTGGTGGAGTGTGGCTCAAACTACTTCATAGTTGAGATAATGCCTTTGCCCAGCAGTGGGATGTTACAGGCTAACTTTACTAATGTGATTATGAAAATGAATAAAACATGAGTATGCCTATTGCCACAGTGGAAAACCTAAGGCAATACTGACGTCCTTCAAGTGAACATATTTCAAATTTATTTTTTTATTTATTGCCTTCTTACGATAGTAAAACATTTTTAAAAATCGTGTAGGTCATAAGTTAGCTTTTACAAAACAAGGGAAAACCGACTTGAAAACGAAATGTCTTATAAAATCTAAACTCTTTCAAAGAATGGACTCCATTTTAGGCGAACTTTTTGATGGATGACGCTTGAGATGACCAATGCAATGGAGCAATGCAGATGGTTGCAATTTTTGGCTATGTTTTTAATAAGCTACAAAGTACATAACATAATTTCTGATGCAACAATCACTGAACTTCCAACCGTTTCACCATAAGCTCAGCTCTACAAAATGGACCAGACGTAAAGGCATGTACGGACAACAGCACATCAAGGTAAAAACTGTGGTATCTTGTACAATTGTAATAAGGGCTAGTTTGCAACAAAACTGGGTAACGTGATGTGCTAGCGACTGTACTTTAGGATACAAAAACAATATACATGACTTAAAAATAAGAAGGTTTCCGTCGATAACACCAACAATGGAACCATGTAGAAGGTAAACTCTAAGTAAGTGAAACAAAAATCAGCCTTAAGTACAAATGTCGAAAAATGAGGCAACATACATACAAAAAAAAAGAGAAAAAAAAACTTTCAGTCACATTTAGATCCTCCTCCATTTTGGAGGCGGTTAAGAAAACATTTTAGAACTTGACGACGGCGTAGATGATAATACGTCAACGGTGTGTATTCAACAACCGTCTATTACGTCACAATAAAAGTTTTGAATATTGTATGATTTCACCTTACATTTTTGACGCAAACGAAACGGCCGAACCACATTACTAAGACTAAAGTGTTGAGTTGGGGAAGATTTTAAAGAAGGTTTGTAAGTAAATTTAGGGCGCGTAGGGTTAGAAGCTTAGCTCAAAATGAGATCTCATAACTTTTTTATTACGATGTCGGCTTTTGGTAACATTGCACATGAAAATGTTTTTGGTTATCGTATCGTATCGATCGTAAAGTTGTGATCGTATTTTATTGTGTCAGTAAACAAACCCGGCAAATTAAGGACACGGATGCACCGTGCGTGGCATCAGTAAAATATTCACGTGTAAATTGCAGCATTGTCTGCGCTGATACGCACACAACCTTTATTAAAGTCTATTGAGGCTTACAGCATAAATTACTCTGTCACTTTATGAACTAAAAGCGAAATGTTCAGGGGTATAAGGTCCTAGGATAGTCTAGATAAAATCACGGAAACTCTAATTTCGTGTTGGCAAAACGGTGAGACAAAATTCGTCGACCACTTTAATCTCGTCCTCGCTAGGTAGGTTACTTATAAAGTTGATATTACCTGCTTGATCCACGAAATAAGTTAAAAAGATAAGGCCCGAGGCGACTGCATCAAGATATTCTGATAGGTGGCCACAGAGCAGTGCACAAGCAAAGACTTTGAGCACACTTCTAGCGACTACGAACGGTAAAAATCTTTGGTTAGTATTTTTTATCGGCAGTCTGAGGCGTGAAGTGACTCATACAGAAAAGTTGGTAGTGATTTTTAAAATTCATAGAAATGTTTTTATCCAGGGTATCCTGTAAGCAGTGGTCCAAAGGAAATCCGCCGATGGATTAGATCTCTGAAGTGTAATGACGACCTCCGTGGTGTAGTGGCTAAGCTCCGTGGTCCCGGTTCGATTTCCGGTCGGGTCAATATAGAAATTAAAATTGTCTTTGCCTCAGGTCTGGGTGTTGTGGTAACGCCGTTGCGTCTGATTTCGATAACACAAGTGCATTAGCAACTTACTTTAGAATTAGAGCAAAGTATATGATTGATGTATTTAAAGAAAAGATTTTTACGCAAAATTCGAATTATATCAAAATAAGGTTGCGATCAATTTGAAATAATTATATATATTTTTTACTGTAAATGATTTCATATTTGTCATCACCTTATATTGTTATCGCAAAAAATATTAGAAGAAAACACATAATAAAAATGTTTTCTTAATAAAGCTACATTTAAAAAAAAAACAACTCTTGCTAGTAATACCAACTTTTTTTAATGTGTGTATTTAACCTCGTGTGGAGCCAAAATCCATTTCCATCAATTTTAATGGCACTCTGACTTTTAAGCTTATTTATATATCTTTAACTTTTTTGACAGGTACAGTGAAGCCGTTTAGGCTGTGGTTCCACACGGACAGTGTGGAGGCGCCAGTGGACATCGACAATCGAGGCTTCTGCCTCAACTATGTGCAACAGCCGTGCACCAATAACCTTGTTTGAAAGTCTATCAGCTGACTGTCAGCTGAAGTCTGACTTATATCAACGTCCAGAGATATTTCCAGTACTGGACCAGGGGGTCAGTTCTCGTGCCATTCGTTTACGAAAAAAATTCACCGATCGAATTTTCATTGTCAAAGAAAAAATAGTTTTTGACGTCTTAGGGTCACGATTTCTGTGTATTTAGATTGTGTTCGTGCGTTAGTTTTTTCACGTGTAGATATTTTACATGATTTGATAGGTAAAACGATTGAACTCGCAATAGAATTAAAACACGAAATGTTTTCGATTGCCGCGAGAATCGGCCTCCTGGCTTATGCTGAGTGAAGATCTCTTGGCTTGGACTTTACCAACTATTTGCATTTTTTATATTTCTTATATGTAATTGTTATATAAGTAACGTTTATATAAATATTTGTGCTGTAACTTGGTGTTATGAACCGTGCGTTTTTGAAAGATCTGTGTTTGTGATGTCTTATTATTGTCGAAGGGATTTTGTCAAAGACGTAATATTATATTCATAAACATGAATTAAGAAACCAAAAATTTGCGCACGGGCGGGACTTGAACCAGCAATTTTATGGCTAACCGGGCCAAACGCTCTACCAATTGAGCTACCGTGCTGTCTGTCCGACCTTGCGAAATTTGTGGTCTCTTATGGATACATCATTACGCGTGACGTAATATTATAATTTCACCAGAAAAATGACGATTACACTGATTATTGTATTATTGTTAATGATTACTGGTTCGTATAATTTCACGAGCTCTTTTGTAATTTCACTGGGCCGCAATAGTGATATTATATTAAATCTAGGTACGAGTATATTATAAGTTGAGCTTGAGGTATACCCGCTAGCGTGCTCTGATTGTGTTAATCAGTTGCACTTTGAAAAAAATAAACATTTGAGCGTACTTTTATAACTTTTGGTTTGTTAATGACATATTTTGATAATTAGTACATCATATTCCTCTATAAAAAATAGCCTTATTCTTAGCCATGAGTTTAGGGTACTGACAAACTTTTTACTACTAGTGTTACTTATTTATTTATTTATATATTCTTAGGAAGATTTACAGTTTTAATAATCACTATATCTAAATAACTTAATGCTAACATCAAAACTAATAATAAATCTCCACATATGAGACCTACTATTAACTTATAATTATCATAGTCAATGATACGTGAGCGTTAAAACATTTTCAGCAGAGTTTGATTATAATATTTTGTAGTAAAGGTAGTGCTTTAAAAACATTTTTAATCATAATTAAAAATCTAATAATAATTTTATGTTTCATACTTGTAGCTCAGTTGGTAACAAAAACGGACCATTAAGCGATTGCTTTAATAATCTGACAGCTTTTTTAAACCAATTTTCTGTCAACATATTATAATTTTACTGTGTCGGTCTAGTTACATTATAATGGTACTGAAACAAGCCCATTAATTAAGTTATAAGTTATGCGAACGATTGACAATATTCAGTGTTATTATAATATAAATAAGGTCAAATCATTTTAGGTGATACGATTTTAACTGTGTCTTTGTAAACATTATAGCAACGTGTTGCACGATGCTCTCATTATTTTTGTGGGAAATCGAGATTTTATTTCCTTAAATTGTCTCTAACGAAGAAAACGTATATTTTTAAACAGCCCCTTTATAGATTTAAAAGTTATCTACGTTATCAGCATCGCCTCTCTTAATTCAATGCCTAATCCTTATTTTTTTCTGATCTAAACTATATGTAACAACAAAAAAAAACCTTCGTCTCAAAATTTCTCAAAAACTAGCACATGAAAACCCAAAGTGTTTTCCATAAAAAATGATTCATTTATCGTGCTGATTCAACCCTTTTTAAATTTTATCACTTAAAATGAGGTGATCTTATATAAATCCTCTCTTACTGCATGAGACATCTTATACAAAACAGCTGATTTTGTTTTTTCAAAATATACATCATAAACTAAGATAATGTTTTTTTTTAGTTTATATTAACATTGATAGAAAAATATACGTGGCACATGCAGAAAGTTGTGTGACACTAAAAAAAATAGTTTTACAGGTACATATAATTTTATACAATCTTTTGCAAAGTACTCTCTACCAGCCTGTATGGGTGAATTTCAACAAGGTTGATTTTTTTATCATTTCTGTGAACTGTTTAATTTATAACATTTCTAACTATGGTTTGTAATAATATTTCCTGATGTTGATTATATCCGTAACGCTATCAAAATATCTTAATAAAATAAAAATATACATGAGCTAAAAGTTTTGATGCCACCAAAATGAAAAAAACGATTCACCGAAATGAAATAGTTCGCCACCGTTATGAAAACACTTATTCACCAACCGAAAACCTTTACCCTAATTACTTCTATATACTAAAAGTCTTTGTAAAAATTACTTTGAATGTTTGTGTCCTAATAGAAAAATAAAAATTAAAGTTCTCAGTGATTATGATTGTGTTTAATCCGATCGTAAAGCCTATATACATTCCTGATAAATGAGCTATCTAACACTTTTTTTTCAAATCGGCATAGTAGGCTAAATAGTATTCTTGAGATTAGTGCGTTTAAGTAAGTTTTGATTTTACTCCGTTCCCGTAGGTTCCAGTGTAATGTTTTACAGCCTTTCTTTAATAATGGAAGCTAAAACAAAGTTATTTTTTCAAATTAAACCTGATTTGTTCCCGAAATAACCACGTTCAAAAAATGCGCAAAATGTTCAATAATGCGATAAATGGATGGGTTAATGTATGTTTGTTCCTCTTCCATGCAAAAACTGCTGTATGAATTACAGCATGCTTTAATCAATAGGTCTCTCTAATTGAAAACCATGGACTCCGTATCAGTCATTTTATGAGCGAGCTCGTAAAGGCCCGGCTCAAAGATCTCGATGCCTAACGGCAAATTCGTAAGATTCAGCCTTAGTTGTCTTATGAGTACACGTACAGTAAATCTGGGACTATCTGCTGTGCCTCATGCGACGGGACTTGAACGGACTTTTGAAACTAAATTTATCTTTACAAGTCACACTCGTGCCCACACCAGTTAAGGGTGTCGCCATCCACGGATACGTAAGGGAAGACATCATCATTCATCAGTTGTTACAAGACAGAGTACATGGAGCGTGACTTTGGAGGCGATGCAAGTTTGAACTACAACACATTCCTTCGTATCAACTTACTGCCTAAGAATCACCTCAATATTTTGAGTCGATGAGAATAACTGAAGCTTATATCGACAATGATGTGAACTACCCCACAAACACCGCTTAGCTTTAATAAAAGTGACCAGGCGTCCTCTGCCATCCTTAATGGAGAGAGGAGATTCGAACATAGGTAAGACCAGCTATGGTTTAATGGCGTTGAATATTTTACTTTTAAGCAAAAGCATGAGAACTTGCTTCGACGCAAATCAGTTAAAGATTTACGTCGTACCATCAAATCGTAAGATCAAGTAGAAATAGGGACCAGCGATGATAGATAGAAATGTCAGGTTGGTCATATAATCCACAAAGAGTCTATTAGGAGATTTCTCAAAGTTGCCCAAAGTTATTTGCGATGGGTCGGATATAAATCATGAGAACTGTGAAACAAGAACTTCGGCGTCAATGACCTGCATTTACAGCGCCTGACCGATCGACACAGGTGGCAGTGAAACCACTTACACCAGGAGTACATAGCCATATTAGTTACACAAGACTTTAACATACAATAGACTCACTATAATGGTAGGTCTACACCACCTACCTACCGTTCTAACGTTGCAACCCTGGGTGACCTATGAGCAGATCTTTTATCATCATCATCATCCTTATTATATCACAAACTTACCTAGAGAATGGAGCGAAACGGGTGGTATTCTACCCACTGCCTGTTTGTGAATGAGCTGTTCTACAGCGAGATGAATGGATCCCGATCCAAAAATAAGGATTAGAAATGATGAGTTGACTTAAATAACACGTTACGTTTTGGTGTAGTGGTTAGACTTCGGATTTTGGATTTCAGGATTTGAACCCGTGACCGCTGATTCAGTAGTCTGAACCAGCGGTCACGGGTTCGAATCCCGTCACGCAAGGGGCTAATGTTTTTGTAACTATGTCGCATAGGAGAATCCCCCGTCATAATCGTTGTCTGGTACTTCGTACCACAAGGCAGAAAATTCTTCTCCTCAAAACCAGACGACCGATATGTGTGACCTTTTTAATCATAAAAATTATAATAAAATAAAATACATTATCTCTATTGGAGATACAGTGTAAAAAAACAATATACAAAAGATGTGCAAATCTAAACATGTGAATGTTATAGGTAAGTAAATCTCACATGGGGCATGTGGAACCGCGAGAGCTGCTTGTATAGTATAGATTCACAGAAATGATATATTGAAGCCATCGAAATGACAAAAACAATCACTGATATTAACAATTTATGCACCGATATTAATAAAATTCAATGAAATGATATTTTTTATCAGACCAAGATTTCGGTGGTCAATCTAGGCCACCGAATCGACCGAAATGAAAACACCGATATTAAAATCAATGACAAAATTTACCATATCAATAAAAGTTTTCAAGTTATAACGTTATTAATACGACTCCAATAAACGTAGTTCGGGAACGATACTAAAAATATTTCATACGTTTTATGGCGCATTAGATGACAAGATATTCCAACCTGCGGAAATAAAAATAAAATGTCACATGTCACCGAAACCAACTATTTACATTTTTGGCGGCAACACGGAGCAAGTGGTGCACGTAAATTCTATAGCCGATATAGATTGATGCCATGTAGCGTTTTTGCGCGGGGGAAAGAGCCAGAGTTGACCCACGCATAAATATTATCGACAAACTAAAATTCACCGATATGAAAAGACTTTTTTGACCACATGCAATTCTACTTCTAAATCATTTAGTTTGCATTATCATTCTTTATTCCAAATTTGACGCAGTCCTAGTAAAAAAAATATTTATGGTCTCGGATAAGAGATAACGCCTTCTATCAATAAAAAATGAGCCTCATTGTATCACACTGCACTGCCGATTTCACTCACGCCGCGTGAAACTTGCTGTTGGGAAATTCACCCCTATACAAAGATTCATGTGTCTAAACCAGTTTTCAAAACAATTTTTCCAGTCCGCCACAGACCTCGATTACAGCCTGCTCGAACGCAGCCAGCGCAACTTCCGGCGAGGAAAATTGTATCCATTTCAGCTGTTTTTTTTTTAAATAATTAAAATCACACGGTGCTAGATCAGGGCTGGAAGGTGGGTGGACCCAGGAGTTTGAATGGCGTGCTGCCTAAGAAGTCCCTCGTTTTGAGCGCGGTGTGTGCAAGTGTATTGTCGTAGTAAAGCAGTAGTCCGCGGAGCCAAACACGCCGAGACGAGCCTGCATCAAACTTGTTCAGCATATCACGGCTCCATTACACCCAGACCTGGTTCTGAGCGTCGAAAAGGTAATGCGGCACCCAGCGTGATACTATCCTCCTCATGCGAATATGTCTGTGTGAACGCTTCCCGGGCCAATCTTCAATTTGTGCTGAATCTCCTGATACAGGCGATTTTGTAATTATCTTGGATTTTTTACTGCTAGCACGTTTTCTTCCGTAATAGCCGTCAAAGGGCGACCGCTTCGTTCTTCATCCCCCAAGGTTGGTCGACCGCGCTTGAATTCCTTATACCAACGATACACGGTGGCCTTTGAGGGGCCTTCTTCCGTAAATGCCATTTGAAGTCTATCGGAGGATTCTTCCGGTTTCGGGCGACACTTGAAATCGTAAAAAATCAGAGCTCTAATTATGTTCCCGGTGCATATTCATTTTTCAGGCAGACACGATACTTTGAATTGGCTTGCAAAAAAAAATGGAGGGAAATTTCGAAAAAACACACTTATTTTTAACTTTTCAATAAGCATATTTTCCAACATTAAAAACCTTTTTTCGCAATACTTTCTGAGTGGCCTGGAACAGCGTGTGACCTGTAATATGAGTCAAAACTTTAATCAATTATTATAAAAGTATACGCAGTTACCTAGACGGTCATAGTGCTTCAAAATCCTTTCACTCAGAGATATAGTAATCCATAATTATAATGTACAGTCGTGGTCACCTAATTAGCTACAAACTTCGATAGTCAGTCAGATTCTAGATTTTTTGGTGGTACTAAATTTACTCGAAAACAGCCCAGATTTAGGCCCTATTAAGCATTTCTAGTACGAAGTCAACAAAAAAGACACAAGAAAGCACACCTGCACTCTAACTCAACTCAACGAGATATTTATAGTGGTGTATTATTATTATTTCATAAGAAACATGTAATAAATTTATAACATTAGGACTGTATCGTCATGAGCCAGAAATAGTTTGACGAGCCATGTAAAGCACAGTGTTGATTAAAAATAGTTAGTAATATAGTTAATGTCAAGTTCTATGAGTGGACACATTTGTTTGCAATACATTGCTGGTTAGATTTATTTTATTAGAAAATTATTTTTACAATAAATAACTTCAACATTTAGACTTGTTTACTAGTTACTCCTCAAAAAAGAATATATTAGAAAAAAACTCTTATTACAGGCCACAATCTCATTATTGCTAATGTTACCTAATGAAACGTCGCCATCCTCGAAAATCTGGTTCAAAGATAACCCCATATAATTCAACAACTGCATAAAATTTAAAATATATTAAACATTCAAAGACAGAACCTTTCTATTAAATAAAACGATTGAAAGTTAACAAGAGGCTCTTAATTACCGAAGGTTATAAACGATAAAATACAGAGTGCAGTTTTATTGGAGTACATAACAATTTTCTTAAAACGCTGTGTTATTCTAGTAATTTGTAATCAATTTTCGATAAGCTTAGATTTAAAGACAAAACAGTAGAAAGATGGAAAAAATAGCCGAATAAAGATAGTTTTGACATTATAATTATTGTCTCATTTTGGTAAAACACGAATTATATTAATTCCTATTTTAAAAGCTTATGTTTTAATAGCATCATATAAGTGTATTTTCTTAGCGTTGTTTTCCTTGCCTCGTGACCCCACTTCGGCAAAGGCAAATCGATAGCAGGATAACAAGCTAAAAACCAAATATTTACGTATGTATAAAGATTGAAGAGGTTGTGAACAGCAGGATTAAAGGTTTAATGATCTTTATTCTCCCTAAGACCTATTTAATAGCTCACTTACACGAGAACAATACTTTTAAAAGATTGCAATGCATTCGACGTTGATATCAATATATAAAAATAAGACATTATTATATTTATGCGATTACTTAGGCTATTAAGGTTTGTTAGTTAATAAAGAAATTCACATATTTAAATGAGTGATTCATCTTCAGAGCTCATTTTGTCTTGAAAACATTCAAGTACATTTTAAGTTTTATTTGTAACTAGCAGTCCTCGTTTCCTTGACTTGTAGACTTGTAAATATTGAAAAATATTGTATTAAAGGTCCTTAGGCAGCTAAATTACTCAGCGATTGAGGTCTAATGGCAAGACCTAGGCAGACCTACTGGCAAGTCCTAACGGGGCTGGGGCAAAACGGGGGGAGGTAGCTTAAAACCAGGATATAGACATAGAATAGATTTGATCTAGTTCGACTGGCCCGGGGCTGGGGTGGGACGGGGCCGAGGCGAAACAATTTTCGCTGGGACGGCTTAACTTTAAAATTACGGGGCTGTGCGGGCCGGGGCTGAGAGCGAAACAAAGTTTGCTAGGTCCCCTAGTACTAAATATAGAAAGTCTTGATGACAAAAAACATACATTTATTTATAACAATAATAAGATCTTATCATCGTCATCATCATCACTATCAGCCGAAGGACATCCTCTGCTAAACGGTTTTTACAGCGACCGATCGGATTCGTCGATTGACCTCCTTCTAAAAGTTAGGCCAACCTAATTTGATTACTTGTATATAATAAGATCAGTATTCAAATACTTTTGAAAATATGTTTCATATTTTCGAGAATCGAATTATAACTCTTAAAATTCATGACGTCCCCTTTTCTTGGCACCAATCTATGAACATAGTATTTTATAATTAGATTTAAAAATGCTTTTAACATAGCTTTGCCTTAAAAGGTAGACAACTAAATTTCGCTACAAAAACAGTAAAATTGCTCGACTAGTATTATTTTTGTGTTTAGATCTTTAATGTTAAATACCAAGCATCTTTGGAGTTTTATACATTGCTGCCATAAAAATGCAGAGTGCATACCAAAATACTTAATCAACTGAGTTAGTTCGATTCCCGGGAAAAGGTTGCGTGTTTAAAAAAATATTTTATTTTAGCTTATATTTTCATAAAAAATAAAACTATGTATGTTCAATTTCAGCAAAACTTTCCGTCCTTAATAGAAGGTACTTTCTCTTCCGCTGCCACAGTCTGAAGCAACCAAAATTAAAAAAAATCTAGCGTTTACAATATATATAGGCTGGTAAAATTAATAACGTTAAGGTTTTGAAGAAGGAATTTCAATGAACACGATTTTTGACTTTGTAACTTTGTTCGAACTCCTTAGGATGTTAACATATCTAAATTATTATTATTTTCTAATAGGCTTAACATGCACGTCGTTATAAAAAATTATCGCGGCATATAGTGTTTGCTTCGCGAAATAAGACATAAATATCGATGCGAACATGGCTTGTCAAATTTCAAAATATAGCAAAATTATCATTCAACCCCCTAAGATGAATAATATTTAATCGAATTTCGACAATTTGCTGTGAATCATTATCGTCATCCATTGGAGTCGAAGACAAATGGAAAATATAATATTTACATCCAACATCAAAAATTAATAGGCATCTGTGTCATGCTATATTTTATCCAAGGCTCTTAAAAAACAAGGAACGGTAAAATTTACGAGTATAAAGTCGCTGTGGAACATTTTTTATCCCTAAGATATTTAATAATTTGTTGAATACATATTCACTATAGTACAATTATATAAGTATAATCTGTGGTATAGTGTCAAGTTTTGTTTTAAATCCAAATCGCGCATTTGGAATGAAGTAATTTAGAGAATTCTGACATGAAATTGAGTGAACGTTAAGGAATTGACTCATCTCGTTATCGTTTAGGCTAATTTTGTCCAATGTAGTAGGCATATTAGGAAATATGGCAAAATAGCATAGATCGACTCATTTAGTCATGTCGATCTAAATAAATATTTTTCATACATGTTCGGCCTACAGAAGACAAAAGTGTAATTACTGCCATTTTATTGTTACTTTTGGAGGTGGTTTTTAAGTTTTAACACATATTTTTTGCCCATATCGCAGAAACTATTGAACCAATTTCAAGGATACTTACACTGGTCTGTAAGTCATAATATACTTAATTGATACAAGAAAAAATCTCGACACAATATTTTACTTCCAATATATTCCACAACAAACAATCAAACATAAAATTTTACAATTATACAAGTATCTAACAAATTAACAAACTTACACTTGCGAAATTTAACACACTCATTTGGACGCCTGAATAGATCATCTTAGATATATCATCAAATATCAACCAATTCCAAAGACGTCAAAAAATATTCTCTTTGATTTAGGACGCATAGTTTCCCATATAATATACTAGCGGACCCGACAGACGTTGTCCTGTCTACACGTCTTTAATTTGAAAATATTAAAAAAATGAGAATCTAAACCATCCCCAGATCCCCTTGAACACACACAAAAAAAATCATCGAAATCGGTCCAGTCGTTTGAGAGAAGTTCAGTGACATACACACTCACAGAAGAATTATATATATAAAGATATGCAAAAAACAAAAAAATAGTTTAACCCTCCCCCTGGATAATATGAATTTTGTCCCAGCGTTTTCTGAGCAACACCTGGAGGCCGTTTCTGGCGAAAATCAAACTATTTTCGTGTGGTAATTCGATTGCGAGTTTAATCCTTTTACCTAAAAAATCAAGTGAAATATCTACCCTTGAACACACACAAAAAAAATCATCAAAATCGGTCCAGTCGTTTGAGAGAAGTTCAGTGACATACACACTCACAGAAGAATTATATATATAAAGATATGCAAAAAACAAAAAAATAGTTTAACCCTCCCCCTGGATAATATGAATTTTGTCCCAGCGTTTTCTGAGCAACACCTGGAGGCCGTTTCTGGCGAAAATCAAACTATTTTCGTGTGGTAATTCGATTGCGAGTTTAATCCTTTTACCTAAAAAATCAAGTGAAATATCTACACGTGAAAAAACTATCACACAAACATATCTTAATACATAGAAATTGCAACGCTGAGAATACAATAAATATTTTTCTTTGATAAAGAAAAATCGAACGGTGAACTTTTTTCGTATACGAATTGCACAAGAATTGTCTCCCTGGTGTTTGACCAGGAAATAATATCGATACTTGCTCCACAGATAGCATGAAATATCCACCGTGTATATATGTATAAATATTGTTTCCAAGCATTAAATATAAACAGCCAGATACCGCTCTTACTAATATGAAATTGCTTTAAGTTAGGCAATACAGCTTGCGATAACATTGAAACATTGAAAATTAATCGGGCAAACCAATCAACAGTAAATTCAGTGAATATTGTCCTAACATCTTTTTAGTCTAGCGGCCTATTAATCGAACATGTCAATTGAATTCAACGTTATCTAACTGTACACCCAGACTGTAGTCTGGAATATATTCCACAATTCACCCAGAGCGGCTTCATACTTTCCATGTTAGAATAATACGCTCCAAACGAATAAGAATTAACTACATTGCATTTGCGTACCGTTAAGAACCTACCAACCGCAATCGCTGTGGAAAACTTTGGTGAAGCCTTTGCCCGCCCGTTGCTGATAATGATGATGATGAGGAAAGGAATTAGCTGCCGAAAGAAGTAGTCCTTAATCCCTATAGATAATCTAGTAGAGTGTCCACCTATAATATTAAGTAAGTACAGAAATCTAGCTGATATTGAAACTGTTTGAATTGATCATTACTTATAGTTCACATTAACGGACTTCATGGAGCTCTAATAACATTATTACGGCTCATTAGAGGGTTTGTAGAGAAATATTCCAAGGAGCGTGGAATTTTACAACATCTTATTCATATACGTAATAAGCATTGCGCAGTGAAGGTTGAAAAACAACGTAAATACCCTTCTGAAAAAGGTTTTGTATAAGGCTTGACTTGTTTTTCTTGAAAACTTCAAGCTGTTATGTATGAGTTCACCTTTTCCAGACAATCGTGTGAGATTAATTTCGGGTGAAACCCTATGAATGATAAATAACAATGGAACCACTTAGTGGGTTCAGCCAGGGGGCTTATTGCAATCTTACTTTAATTCGTTCAAGTTCCAAACATTTCTCTTTCCTCTCAGCTAGCTGAGTCGCCAAATTGGTATTGCCATCCAACTTATGCAAAATTAAAAGTAACTCATGAACCTTCACTCATATGGATGAATTTAAGACATGGAAATTAATACGAAAGCCTATCCATTCAAAAGTAGAGCAGCTTAACATTCAAAGAAAGATCAGTAACTACCTAATGGGGACACCATATTAAATTACTTACCAAGTAGGTATTCAAAATATTGCTTTCAATCACGCACTTCGAAATCATATACAAGCCGTACAAATTCGTTGTTAGAATGTGGCTTCTTTGTTAACATGTAAAAAATTGCCGAGATTTATTACCATTTTTATATCATTGTTGAGTGTCTAGACGTAGCCTTTTGATAAAAAATCCGTTGCCATGGCTGAGTATCGATCCTTTTGAAATACGAGTCAAACAAATCAGTTAGTAACTCTGTTAAAGCTTTTTACCGACTTCAAAACAGGAGGTAATAAATTCGACGTGTGTGTATATGATATCGCCAGAATAAGTTAAAATTTTAGTATGCAGATCCTTTAAGGCTTCTTTGAAACGTATGAAAATTTCGGAGGTGTATATGTTTGTTTGTTTGTCATAATTCAATCAGGTATAGTTCAACATAAGATACAGTGTAATTTTCATCAAAACCGGTCCAGTAGTTTTTTTAAATTTATGAATAATAATAATCAAGTTTTTTTAAAAAAAACTTAAACCGCCATCAAAAATTGCATGATGATCAAAATTCGGTGCATGATATCAAGCTTACCCTACACCAACAGTCTATACATCATGCGCCGACTTCAGAAGAATTTGTTTCTCCTAAACGACGAATGCGATAATTGAAGCTTTTTAGTCAGTAAGCCTCATTATATTTTTAAAAATATCACCTCATTATACCGTTTTACTTCTTTGTGTATGAGATACTGTTGTACATTTTAAACTGGTCTTTTATGCTGAATATTGGCAAAATAATTTATTTTGATGATCATATATTATGAACGTAGGTACGTATTTGCGTCTATTAGTCACCATATTATGGAGCTGTTCTGATGGTGGAACTCAATAACACTTGGGACTTGGGTTGAAGTGACTCATCTTAGATCACGATCGGAAATATTGTATGAAAATCCATCGCGGCCCATGTGGTGTAATGAGATTTGAATTTGGAAAACGAACTGGTATGGATGCGGCAGTGTGCGCGTGGTTGCACCAAAGAGGTCCTAATTTGAAAATCGAGATGGCCACGCCTCACCTCAAAAAAAAAAACTTAGTGATTTGGCTTTATGACACGAGATGTATTGAATATAACTTAGGTAAGGTATTATTAAAATTAATCTTATTACCAATTGAATGGTGTTTTCTTTGTCAGTGTCATTAATTATGATAAGGAAAACGTTTGTCTAAGGGATAATGTTACGTAATATTATTTTGATTTCTTGAGCAAGCCATTTAGAAAAAAGTACGGACGGGCAGCTTATTTCAGATCAAAATACTTACGTGTTTGTGATTTAATACAGCAAATTGTGTGCGTTTAAGTAAAAATTAGTTTAAAATTAGAGGACAATCTTTTAATTTGCTCGTAAAAAGAGCGAAAAGCAGAGTATTTACCACGGGAATAAAGTTGTCTACGTTTTGGACCAGTTTAAATGCTTCGTTACACTCAGGATCTTCTATTTTCTCACTAGCTTATGCTCAGGAGTAAAACTAATAACTCCAAAATTAAAATCCTTTTTTTGCTCGTGACTCAAGATGGCGCCCGTGCCGTGAGACATTAGATACTTTATTCCTTTAGTGTATAATCTACTGTTATATTCTTGAATTGATTACGCATGTCAACTTTGATTTACTTGCTCTTTTATATAAAATAAATTTGTTTTAAGCATGTAAGATAAGCTCAAGTTGTACTAAGAGCTGTAAATTATACTCATATCACAATCAAAAGACGACCCTTTTCCCCGTCACTAAAAATTAACAAACAAATTAAACTTTGTCAGTTTGAGAAGCCAAACGCAATATTCGATGGTGGTTATCTTCAATTAACTAACAGGATACAGAAAATATTTTTAAAGTAGTCTCATAAAATTAGTCATTTTGCAAGGTTTGCTAAACAATCTCTGAACTAAGAATCTCTTAAAAACTTTATCGCAAGACACACTCCTATTACTAGATACTCATTTATTTTTAAAAAAAATGTTTTTTTTTTGTTACTAGTCTTTATTTTGTTCCTCGCGGTGTGTTTTAAAAACTGTAAATCTATCTTCCTATTGGCCTCCACGACATAGACGTCTTGTCACTTATTATGTTTTGTTAATTATTATGTTACTTGTAACGTGCTACTTATATAATACTCAGAAATGCTAAGTGAACAATTCAATGTATATGGTGGTAAATAAAGAATTTTATTATTATTATTATTATAATGGTGCTTGAGAAGGCCGTAATTTCATTGCATCGGGCAAAGTCGGATATTTTAGTAAACTTACAATTAACTTGTTAGGGCTGAAATGTGGGGTTTGGGCTAAGCTGTAGGCTACTAGCAGTCACAGGTGGTGGATAGATCAGATATGGTCAGCTGCAAATATGTTGAATACCCAGTCCCCGAAGAAAAGCGGCATGATTCCCAGAATGGGGTGTATTAAAAGCTAAAATATTTAGTGACGATCGTGTGAGATGACAACAGACACAAAAGGCCGCCATTAAAATAAGCGTTGCTTACCAGCAACATCAATACTTTTGTCTGGGCGTAAAGAGGCGGTAACCCCCGCTTCTCAAACTTCGGTGTGGAAAGCTAGAGGGAAACCCTATCTTAACTCAGATTTTGATTCTTTATTAATTACGGTTAGGTTTAAAGAAAAAAGGATTGGTAATTGAAATGAGAGAGGCGAAGATGATGAATTAGATATTTCATGTAAAATAGACAGGGTGCCGTTTAAAAAAAATGTATTTTCTTTGTTAGAGAAACTAAAATTAAAAACCTCGATTATCCTAAAAATATAGTGATAGTGTTCTGTTTCTATGATGTTTACAAAGACACAGTTAAAATATTATCACTTCAATTGATTTGACCTTATATGTTTGATGTTTAGACTTAGTCTGTAGACTTGCAGCGTAGCCAGAGCCAGGGCGACGAATCTCACATGCAATTTTTACTGCCTAAAAAGTCAACTATTAAAACCACACGTAAAAAAACTAACGCATTGACAAAATGGAAAGGCGTTGAAATCGTGACTAAGAAATCAAAAATTATGTTTCTTCGGCAATGAAAATTCGAACAGTGAACTTTTTTCGTAAACGAATTGCACGAGAACCTGCGCCTTGATAGAGGAGAATTGCCACTTGTTGGTTCTACAAAACCTACCTGTTGCTCCGTTGCACGCGTCGTCTGTACTTCCTACTTCTTATCGACACGAAAATAGGTTGTATAGGCTCAAAGTAGCCTGCAAGACTATGTATCATCACACTTTTAGAAATGCAATCTCAACAAAGATACATAACTACGTCATTTACAAAATGAGTCGACATAAAGTTAAACTAATTTAATACTGAATCTGAAATTTAATACTTTGTTTTGCAGGCCAGAGTGATTCCATTTGAAGAACGATTTGTTATTAATTGCTACGCAATTTGAAACCACTTACAAGTTGATGTTTGTGTCTGAGATTCAATTAAATATTACTAGCAGTCTCAGCGAACTTGTTTCACTCTCCACCCCGTCCCGCCCCAGCCCCGTTTATGGTTGCTGTCGTATTCGAGGCCAAGACAAATTAAATACACATGTATATGATTAGTTAAAATGAAAAAAACAAAACAAACATAGTGAAAAAGATGAAATTCCCTCTAACCGTTATAAATATTGTTAGTAACATGACCACTACTAAAATAACTTTACTGACGACGCGTTTTGTGTAGTGTTAGAGCTCCTGACTACTATAACCGGCCGTCACGGTTCGAATCCCGCAAGATGCAAATGTTTGTGTAATGAGCACGAACATTTGTACCATGTCATGGATGTTTATTATGTATTTAAGTATGTATAAGAGACGGGCGTCTTCTATAAATACTTCATAATCGATATCAGGTATTCGTGAAACAAGGAAAAAAAATCCTTACTGCGAAATCAAGACGATGGGCGTGTTCTACGACGCATATCTTAAATGTTTTAAATGGCCCGACCCCATTCCACCCGGCTACGTTTTATGGTATAAAATACAAAAATTGGTACACACGTTCGAGTTAATAAGTTTTGTAACTAACACGATTTTTTGTCACCAACCTCGTCCCACCTGGCCCGGAGCCCAGAAAAATCCAGTAAACATCATGAAAATCGGTTCACCCTTTCTTGAGCTATAAGTGGTGTGAATAACACGACTTTATTTTATATAAATAGAATTTAAAATGTGTTAAGAATAAGGTTAAAATTGCACTGATTTAAAAACGATAGTAACTTAGGTATTTGTGCCGACGCGATGCGATCTATTACCTAATCAGAAACCCTTAGTTACCTTATGACTTTGGAGTCATCTTCAAAATCAAATATGGCGTCGTAAAAGTCGCCGAAAGTCGACGGCGCAAAAATGTCTGCGCATGGCCCAAGGCTAATTTTAATTCTGGATCTGCGCGCTTCTGTCTGGAGGGGAGGCGTGGGCTACCTTAGGCCCTCCCATCGGATCCTAGGAGCACTATTTAAACTGCAGCCTCCGTTGGTTTAGGCGCATTCAGTGCACTACAGCCGCTCCGATAAGTCGCCACTCAGTTCTCCTCACAACCGATCTGAAATACCATCCTACGCAATTATCTTAACTCGGGTGCCGCAGTGATTACAGTGTACTGGGTGTAAAATTTTAACTTTTGTCAAGACTTAAAAACTTTTTCGCAGACACACAGTGTTCTTAAATAATATGTGAAGTGTTTTATTCAGTTTCCAAAATGTGTCTCGCGTTGTTGGGACAGTTGTTTTGCTATGTTGCGATAATACATGTTATTCAAATCATACGAGAATTCATAACGGCCGTCGATATGGTTGAAAATGAAGAATACGACTCAAATGAAGACGTCGATGAAGTAGTATTTTCATTATACTAGTAAAGTTTTAATTAAAAACGAAGGAGTTGTGAAATAAATAATACTTTTTTTGTTTTAGTCTTAAACACGATGCGTTGGTTGTTGATTGCGTTTTGGCTGACGTTAGTGTACATGGCACTTATCGTTATTCGGATTATCCGCAAAGCGACACAGAAGCGCACCCTTCCCTACGAAACCCATTTATAAATTGATCCAAAACTAAAATTGCAAAAAAGCTACAAAGATGAATACCTCGAGGCGCAGAAGTCTTCTAAATATCGGAAGTATGTATTTAATTTTAATTATATTTTTTGTTATTTTTTAGTTTATTGAAAGTGTGAATTTGAATGGTCTTTCTTGGAACTAACCTTCATTGCTTAAAATTTCTGTGTTTGCTAATTGTATGAGTTACCTAGTTTGTAATTTATAAATTCTTATATAATATATTTACTCTGTGTGCAAATGCCTATTATTTATTAGGTTTTTTTTAAGTATGTTCATTTGACACAAATTTATTTTCTCAATTAGTCATCAAATAATTTCAAAAATACATTTACGAAGAGACATCCCCAGGAAAATAAGAAAATAGCGATACACCAAAACTAAAAAAACACAGTTTTCATAATACACCTTTTACATAAAAGATTAAGCCTCCAAGTGCCACAAAAAAGCAAATTAAAAATGTAAACTACCAACTTAATACTGACCATATTCCCTTTACATGTTTTACTAAATTTTGACTTTTCATTTTAAGAAAACAAATAACCAGTTACATATTTCGTAGTAATGTTCAGTTTGCTCATATCGCCATAAATTAAAAAAAAAGTGGAATTCAAATTAAAATCATAACAGTCGATGCATTTTATTTTTTTAACTGTCCTACCATAATTGCAGGCATGTTAACCTCAGCGTAATCATTTATCAATCGATTTTCTGCCTCAGCTACATGTCATTCTATCGTACAAACACAATTCCCTGTCGTGTTATTTAAGGCGGCAAACTGACTGCAAACAGACTCTGCGTGTTAAGCGCATGTCCTTGTCAACTTAAGAAAAGTTCAACCCTTGACTTGAATGATAAGTAGAGGTATGGCTAACTGTCAGCTTCCCCATTCAGTTAACCCCTGTCGGTCGTGTGACTCGCACGTGCGAGTGGCTTTAACTTTTATACGGAAACGTAAAACTGGCGCGCTACTCAGATTCCACCACCGTCGTTGTGGCGGAGTCTACAGGTTAATATTATATCTCTCAAGTTCAATCTGAATACCACTTGCATATTACTGGTTACTTCACAAACACCTTATAGTTTCCCACAATGAATTTTTAATAGGCGGGGTGTAGTAGGTGCAAAGGCTAGTTGTCAGTAAACAGCTAGGCGTCGACTGTTACGCGGTGTTTTAAATTATTCCAAATTCGATTTTTTTTTATTCGTGGCAGTAGCATGATGGTGGAAATGTCAAGTCGGCAGCATTTGTATCCTACAATAACGAGTAGGCTATTGTTTAGTGAAAAGTGCTTTTTTTTTAGTTTCTTGATGTTCAGCAGTGTAAAAACCTTTTTTTTTTGTTTTAGCGAACGAAGACAATGATTCTGAATCAAAGACATGTGGGAAGATCCTGGTTGTACTGGCTTGGATCCTAGTCGTTGTGACCATGCCTTTCTCGCTGTTTGTCTGCTTCAAGGTAAGTGGCTTTTTACGTTTTTTTTTCTTAAAACCGCGCTGCGATTCTTTTTAATGCTGGCGGCGTTGCTGAGCGATTATATTTTTATTGTCACCCAAATCCGATTTTTTAAACATTTTACTGTTAATATACGTATTGTGAATAAAAAGAAGTAAAACTCTAAATACACGGTTATGAACCATAGTTAATCATGTTAATTATCGAATACCTATTTATCTGGGAAACGGTTAACTATGGAAAATCCCTGGCATATCTTAAATGTTAGTTAACAATGTTGAGATTAGGTGCTACTTGAAGTTTATAGATGCTTGAAGAACAGTATTCTTGATTAAACTTTATCCACTTAGGTTGGTCTAGCCGCATCTTCACCTTCCCTATTAATGATAACAACAATTATTAACTACCTTGGAAGTTTATAATACTTATTGGAATATCGATGGAAACGTTTATATAGCTCCTCGAAATCGAACTTGATAACTTTACTAAATTATTAATCACAATATCTTGATAACAAGTCTCTAGATCTCTATTATATTCAAGTCTGTTATTTATCGCTCAAGCTGTTAAATGGACTTGTATTTTAACATCAAATGATTTAACTTACCGTTTCAATTCAAATTACCTATAATCTCTTAAATGATAATAATATATGTTTTCACAAGCATAGTAGTAACATAAACTCTATAATATTTTTATTCTCTGTAATAAATAAGAATACGAGATGGTTGGACTGTGTGTAGCAAGATATGAAAGTAAAAGGAGTTGATGATTCAATATAATATAATACATATATTGGACACCAAACACATACATTGCTCTGATCCCAAAGTAAGTAGCAAATGCACTTGTGCTATGGAAATCAGCCTCAACGGTGGTACCACAAACCCAGACCCGAGACAATATAGAAAATTTTGACTTCTATATTGACCCGACCGGGAATCGAACCCGGGACCTCGTAGCAGCAACGCCTTGAAACCCAGCGTCCTAAGCCACTACACCACGGAGGTCGACAAATCAATGACGAGTGATAGAATAGTGTGAAAGATAAAAACATGCTGCTCCGATCCCAGATAGTCTGGGAAAAGGGCAAGAAGATGATGAATAAAACTTGAGAATATGTGTTAGGATTTCACACAAATGTCAACTTATACTAAACTAGCGGTCCCCCGCGACTTCGTCCGCGCGTTTTGAGATTGCTCCCAACCCCCGTCCCGTCGCAGCGTCATGTTTTATATCCTAAAGCCTTTCTCGATAAATAAGCTATCCAACACAGAAATATTTTTTCAAATTGGTCCAGCAGTTCCTGAGATAAGCGCGTTCAAACAAACAAACTCTTCAGCTTTATAATATTAGCGCAAGCGCACGTTGTACTTAAGCTGCGAACATTATTTTGGTGCGGAGTTATGTTAAAACTGTGATTTTGATAAGAATGTATACCTGTGTGTATAATACACCTCTAAAAATAATGCATTATTTTTTTACAAATTTTTTAACATAAAAAAGGTTGTAGTAAGTCAACCATAAAAGATAGACATATGCTGTCGCGGACTTTATTATAGAACTCTTAATGCTGAACAATCCTGTCATACATGATTTTTGTGTAACTTAAGCGGTTTCCGCAGCGTATGCAACGGAAGCTCTCAAAAGGAATATCTTTCTCCCGTTTTCGCAACATTTTTCATTTCTGCTGTGGTCTTATGAGTTGTATCTTTATGTTATATAGCCTAAAGCCTTCCTCGATAAATGGACTATCCAACGTAAAAAAAATTTTTCAAATCGGACCAGTAGTTTTTGAGATTAGCGCGTTCAAACAAACAAACAAACAAACAAACAAACTCTTCAGCTTTATAATATTAGTATAGATATTACCAAAGTATCTATCTACAATACTAAGGTATTTATTTTCGTATTGCTAGGAAATGTTTTATGCATACATAATGCCAGAAGGGAGAATTAGTAGTGTCCCGTCAGGTTTTCTGAGTAAAAAATATGTCCAACGTAAGTGTGACTTAAGGATATTTGAAAAAATCTTTAGGAATCAAATATGCATTGACACTTTATTATTTCCTGTATTTCTTGTTTTTAGAAGCCTTTTTACAAGGTTTTATGTAATTTGCGATGTATGATTGTCCTGGTTGAATCTTTGTTGGAATTTTGCATACAGGTTTTAAATGACAATATATGTGATGTCATTTTAAATACAATATGGTGGATTATCCACATTAGCCGTGTCACAGTCACTCCCGGCCAGTGTAGACAAAGGGTGTTCAAAGGTACTAATATTCGAATGAAATAAAAAATCTGACTTAAAAAATAATCCAAATAAGGTCTAAGTAAGGTCACTGAAAATAATTTACAAAATGTTAGTTCAACGCACAAACCTAAGTAAAAGTTAAAAAAATGTCTTCTTTCCTATAAATATTTACCTGAGGTTACAAGCATTTCCACCAAGGTGTGGCTGTATTAATTGCAGGCACATATTAATTGCGAAACCTAGAAATAAAGAAAGTTCTAGTTAACCTTTTTATTTTATTTTCTAACCGAGGGTAGATATTTCATCACCCAAGTCATGAAATCTTTAATAAAACAATTTGATACCTGCAACCAGCTGGCTCGCCATATCAATTTCTTTAGTTTTTTTTTTAATTTTTAATATTGGACACCAATCACATACATTGCACTGATCCCAAAGTAAGTAGCTAATTGCACTTGTGTTATGGAAATCAGACACAATGGTGGTTCCAAAACACCCAGACCCGAGACAATATAGAAAATTTTGATTTCTGTATTGACCCGACCGGATACGAACCCGGGACCTCGGAGCGGCGACGCCTTGAAACCAGCGCAGCGTGCTTAGCCACTACACCACGGAGGTCGTCAATCAATAGATTTACAACAAAATCATTATGAGAGCATATGGATACAATTCTTGACCGATCGCTGCATACACGTAGCCTGCCTTACCCTCAGAGATATTTTAGGAATTTAATTTTGCCTTTTAAATTTTAAATAAATATTTACAATTTAAAAGGCAAAATTAAATTTTAAAACCTGAAAAGATAAAAAGTACAACTCTTAGCACATGTCCAGATGTAGGCAGACTTCACTTTCCTTACAACGAATCCCAAGGAACTTACCATTGTATTTTCTTTCTTATTTATTAAATTAATAAGAATTTATTAAAACGGTGACGTGTTGGCGGCATCGTCTGAAAAAAAGCCATGTGCTTAGACACCAAATGTCCCGCAAAAAAGAAAAATGAACCCAACCTTCTGCAGATACTTACCAGTCTTTTCTTAAATTATTGTTAGCATTTTGGGGCGTGCCCCGGAGCGCAGCAAAACCGACCAAGAAACTATTTCCCGTCTTCAAAACATCTTCATGTGACCGACGCTCAACCAACAGTGCCGGAAAACAAAATCGGGTTGCCATACCCAGAAAATTCTCTTCCCTAGAAAGAACATTCTAGAATCCACTAGATTCCACCTTTTATTTAATAGCATAGAAGCTGTGGCATATTATTGTAACACAGTGCTAATACCAACAAAATTTAAAACCTTAGAGAAGACTTCATGAGTTCAGTTTTCCTAACTTTTCCAATGAAATAAACCACCTAAACAAGTTCATTTCCAATAAATTAAGCTTTATTTTAACGAAACTCCCGTCCCCATACAATTTCTGCACGAAAACGTCCTTTGAAGCCGTCTACTTGCAAACCCATTTCTAAGTAATCTGAAAGACGATGCAACATCTTCCCTATTTTCTGAGGAAACTTCCCACTACGGTATCACCCCGAATCATCTTCTAAATTATCTATGCCTTTTTACGGCCGTGGACAAGAGTCATTGCAGTTTTTGCTTTTCGTTACACGCGAACTTAGCCAATAAAAATACAACGTTACAGCCGACTAATATTTTTTGCTGCCCTACCACAAATCAAATAAAAGGGCTTGCTTAAAAAAACACGAAAATAGTAACGTAACATCAAATAATCTTTTTATTCGGTGATGCAATTAAAAACGTGCGTCAACATCTTAAAAATGTTGCTATTACAAAAAAATAAAGTATTTAATTTAAATTTCGTTATTTTTGTACCTCATGTTGTATTTATTTGTAAAAATAGTAATTAAATATCAAAATTAATAAATTAAACAGTTCAATATGTATGTACGATAAATAAGTTTTTTAAGAAATATCCAGGGCACGCTTTTGTTGAACAGACTCTAGGATTTCGAAGGTTCGCTCGCCGCTTTATCCTCCGTACCTAATTATACCCTCTACAAGTATACTCAAATCCAGACTCAAGGCATTCAAAACTGGCGAAGGGCGAACAAAGGCTACCAAAGTCGCCAACTTGAGACGTCTGGCTCTTGAGACCCTTCCATGTAGGTCGTCTGATAAAAATCATCGGTACAGGCAAGAAAAAGATACGGGAATAAATGAAAGTGGAACTGAAATCGATTAATGTTTAATGAAGCTTATGTGGAAAGCAACGCGATAGTTTACTCACTATTCTACGCTGTAGCTTTGTAATCTAGTAGATTTGCACACTGTAATAAGCTAGCTAGCGGCTTTTTAAAGCTAAGTCTTATTTTCAGCTTTACTGCAGACTTCATACATCCTGAGTTTAAATCCCAGTGCGGGCCAAAATTTCTTCCATAAATAAATAAAAATGCGTCACCCCACTTTTTAGGGTTCCGTAGCCGAATGGCAAAAAACGGAACCCTTATAGTTTCATCAAGTCTGTCTGTCTGTCTGTCTGTCTGTCCGTCCGTATGTCACACCCATTTTATTCTGTAACTATAAGCATTACACAATTGAAATTTGGTAGGAAGATGTATCTTGCTAACCGCTTACCGATTCTCATACAAAAAATAAAAAATAATGACAGTTAAGGGGGGCTCTCATACATGAAACTAAAACCAAAAAATAATAATTTTGTCAAACCTATGCGTGTGGGGTGTCTATAGATAGGTATTTTAAAATGACACAGAGGTTCCTTAAACTATTTTCTTTTAAAGTCAGTTTCATAGCTAGACTCTTCCAAAGTGGTAAAATGGGCGTCCCCCCCATCTAATTTCTTAACCAAGCAAGTGTAAATTTTGAAAAAAGTATATGATGTAGATCATAATGAATACTTTCAACGAAAATTGGTTCGGACGGGATCGAACGAGTAGTTTTTGAGATATAGCACATTTTCAACAACCGCAAACATAACTTTGTACTTCATACAAACGCTATAAAAACAAAGTTATATTTGTAGTCAACAAAATATTGCGGTATTTTACTAAGTAGAAGTAAATGGATTCCCTAATTCAGTGAAAGTTGGCACGGAAACCTCAGTGCGCGAGTCCAACTCGCACTTGGCCGGTTTTGATTGACGCAACCATCGCATTCTTGCAATGACAAATTAATCATTATACAATGCTCATCTGAAAATTGAAATACGGACGTTGACAGGAAAGGAGAACGACATGAATGAAGACCATTATGCCCGGTTTCTAATAATCGATATGCGATTCGATGATATTGCGGGTTGTCTGTTGCTAGGCCGAGCCTTTTTTTTAAAGTTTGTAAGCACAAACATGAAGGACGCGTTCACAAAGCTAGTTTCCATAAACATACCTTAATTATACCCTGTTGTTTGACTGGTAATGACCACGCAACTGTATTTAGGCTATCGACCATTTATTTACTAAAGTTAAATACACATACACACCCACACAAAAACATGACCATACACACACGCAACAACATACATTACATTATAATAACGAGGGCAAATCTAACACTTATGTTTTTTGATGTTTACAATTGTTTGACAAATTGTCTGATACAGGGTGTTCCGTAAATAGTAGTCCAGTCGACAATAGGCGACAGGCTACAAATTAACAGTCATTACACAAAGAAATATTAAATCTAAGTTATGAATATTAAAAAATCGACTACATTGTCACCTTGCGATGGTTTTTCGACGACGGTGACTATCAATATATATTTTTTTGATTATTAAGGTGGCGATGTTGGTCTGAATAAAAGCTTAAGGTTTTTTATGTCGAAATCAGATTTAAATAAATGAAAAAATATAATACAATAAAAATAAGAATAAAAATATACGTATAGTCAGAGTAGTATATTATTAACTACTATAGTCTTATAAACGTTAACGTAGGGGGACGACTTAAAATATAAAATACTTCATACAAATATAATAACAACATCTTCACGCAATTGACGTTCAACTACGTCAATTGCTAGCTTGGATCCATATTCATGTCCAACTCATAATGAATGTTCAAAGATACATAAAGTAACGTCTTTAAAGTTAACCCTTGGATAGCCAAAACGCCCGATGGTGGGCGCTGAGCATGAGTTTCGCGATTTTACCAAGCGCCCACCTGTGGGCGCTTTTTAATTACTTTTTTGCAAAAAAATAAATGGGTGTATAAATGCTTATTCCTTGGGCATGTTGACCTTTATGAGTAAAAAACAGATGTTTCTACACCATAGACCGCAAACACATCCGGTTGCTGTCAGTTATTGATTAAAATTCGATTTTTTTTTCTCGCAATTTTTTTCGTATATGTCGTCACCCTACCACGAATTTGTTTGGTTCTATTTTTTCATTTTTGAATACATTTTTTTTTATTACAAGCATAGGTTATTTATTCAGTAACAATAAGCTTTTTACAGAATAATAATAGCTTGTTTCAATAAGATTTTATAACTGTTTACGTAACGTGTATCCTGACACCGCGCGAATTGCGGACGCGCACGCAGTCCACCGCGGAAACGCGACCGCCACCGCAATTGCGCCTTAGGAGGTTAATTAGGGTTACTGGAACGTGAATTCATCTCAGGTTAATAAGTTTCTAAATCAAATTAGATGTAACACACTATATTTGTGAAATCTAGACTTACTTCGTACATTGTATCCGTACCACATAAAAATAAAAATAAATCGTTACATAAAACAGGATAGTTATTAAAAAGTGATATTAAAACGTCTTCAAAAATCGTTTTCTAGCTTTTTATTAATTTGTTTTTTGACGGCGGCCTAAGTTATATTTTTAATATCATGATTTGTAGTTATTACCAATCTGTCACAAACGACTGATTTTGATGAAAATTTCACTGAATGTTAAGTTATAATATACCTCATTGAATTGTGGATAAACATACAAACATGCACACATTTGAACAGATACACACATTTGAAATATTGCACATGCGATTGAAGCCTTAATAGATAAACATACTCAAATATTTTCAAATTCCAGCGATATCACACACAAACTTCCAACAATTTTACCTACAAATCAAACCCAATGTATTTTTTTCTTTCTTAATAGCTTGTTCACAATATCTGCAAAATCCTACCAAGCTTTCAAGCAGTTTTTTGCATTGCGGATTCACATCGCGCCGATTCGCAGTTTTGTGGACCTGCCTTAATATCGGGCCTGCTATGGCCACATTTTAATTATACAAGGTGAAACAAGAGACTAAACGAAGCCAATTTTTGTTCAAAAATTCTCCCCAATCAATAATATACGACTAGCGGCTGCCCGCAAGTTTCTTCGCGCGTTTTGGTTGACTCCGTTCGGTCGACCGTAGCGTTATGTTTCACAGCCAATAAACTTCCTAAGAGCCATTCTAGATTCATAAAGTATCTGACAAACTAACACGCACATGTTTTTTTTTTTAATTAGACCAAATTCATTCCTAACATTCGCGCATGCAAACAAAAAAAAGCTCTGTGACATTATAAGTAAAGATACAGTGTTTTGTTGATAGAATGAGTTATACATTAAAAAAAAGGTTTATATTATATGCAATTTTTAATAAAGAGAACCTCTTCACCACGACATTCTAAAAAAAACAAATGGGCAAACTAAATTGCGCGTAGTTCGCGCGTATCTACGAAATACTACGCCGTAGCTACTACGAGTAAGTTACGAAGTGACAACCTGTTTTGACTTGCTCGCTATTATCGAAACCGGCATTAATATAAACAAAGAAATAAAGATAACATTTTGTGAACATTTAGCTCGGCCTGTTATGTGGCACTAGTAATAGAGTTCGATTCCCGTACAAGGTTGCCCCATACAAACTTTGCACTCCTATTTCTTCTTAGGCGTGGCAGAACGTTATACAAAAAAAAACAAATTATCAAGTTTCAAGTCTGGACGATCAGCGGTTCACGCTGTGCGTTGATGCAATAAGTCAGCCGCATAGAACAAAGCATTTTACATTTATAGAAAACAGGTAGGTAGTTTGACAGGTAAAATGACAATACTTTAACGAAAAGTCTTTTTCAAAGACTTCTTCTTAAAAATTTTAAAATTTTATAGTTTTTCTTTTTCATCTCTCCCGATCGGAAAATTAAGCTTACATTAATTTGTAGATAACCGGGTGGAAAATAGCTTCTCCATTCCTAGGGTGGAAAGTAAATTAGTTTTAATTGCTAAAACCAGACATGGCGTCAAAGATAATTGAATCACACCATATTATTAAAATAAAAGAGCTTTTCATACGTTTTTGCGTAGCTTAAATTAAAAAAAAGGTATTTATTTTGATCGTTAGTTAAAAAAAAACTTATTTTGAACAATTAAAAATCAACAATGTAAATATAAGGGTGCCCTCCATACAAAGTTACACTTTTATTTTTATTTAGACACTAGCGGTCCCCCGCGACTTCGTCCGCGCGTTTTGAGTTTGCTCCCTCCCCTCCCGTCGCAGCGTGATGTTTTATATCCTAAAGCCTTTCTCAATAAATAAGCTATCTAACAGCAGTTCAGCAGTTCCTGAGATAAGCGCGTTCAAACCAACAAACTTTTCAGCTTTATAATATAATTAGCGCAAGCGCACGTTGTACTTAAGCTGCGAACATTATTTTAGTGCGGAGTTATGTTAAAACTGTGATAGCTCGTAAGATATTTATTGGAATCAAATGATATAAAGGGCAACTTTGTTGTAAATGAAATGCTCGTGATGATGAATGTATTTATTTTGATAAGAATAATACCTGTGTGTATAATACACCTCTAAAAATGATGCATTATTTTTTTACAAATTTATTAACATAAAAACGGTTGTAGTAAGTCAACCATAAAAGATAGACTTATGCTGTCGCGGATTTTATTATAGAACTCTTTATGCTGAACAATCTTGTCATACATGATTTTTGTGTAACTTTAGCGGTTTCCGTAGCGTACGCAGCAGAAGCTCTCAAAAGGAATATCTTTCTCCCGTGTTCGCAACATTTTTCATTGCTGCTGTGGTCTTGTGAGTCGTATCTTTATGTTATATAGCCTAAAGCCTTCCACGATAAATGGACTATCCAACATAAAAATATTTTTTCAAATCGGGCCAGTAGTTTCTGAGATTATCGCGTTCAAACAAACAAACAAACAAACAAACTCTTCAGCTTTATAATATTAGTATAGATTGTCACTGTTTATTTTTTCTTTGCCATTTTTTTTTGTTTTATCGATTATTGCACAGATTAGTAAGCAGGCGGAGGCGACTCGCCGGGATGGTGGTGTTCATTATAAAATCTTTTTACTCACTCCCACTTTTTAAGCTGCCACTAATAACGCAATCTCATGAAACAAAATCGAATCTGCAATTTGACATAAGCTGTGTAGTTTTCGTGACAAGTTAAAGTCGCGTTCTTCGACTGTTACTATAGCCACTTAAAAAAATATCTACGGTTATTTTAACAAGGATTTGAATTATTTCATATTATTTCCTTTTTATATACTCTGTTTTCTTCCGTTCCGTCTCTAATACTAATTCTCTAATCGTGTGGTGTATTTATAAAGAGAGTAGATAAACGTGTTGTGCAAAATTTTGAGGTTTCAGGAAATTAGCGTTTTATCGTACTCACCACTTCGATCTGAAATATCTCCTCTATGGTTAGGAATTCCAAATTAAAATTTATAAATTCATTTAGCTGGTACGTTTAAGTTTTGAAAACAGTCATTTATTTGTTTTTTCCGCATTTTTTTTCTTTGGCGTCGCTTATTACCACACAATGGAAAACCTGAAATATCGGTATATTTACGAGTACGAGTTCTACCGTGGCACCAGTGCTGAAACAGCTCGAGGGATTACTGATGTGTACGGCACTGTTATTGCAAAAAAAAGCACGGTACGTTTTTGGTTTCAACGTTTTCGTTCTGGAAATTTCGACCTTCAGAACCAAAGCCGGAGACTACAGTGTAAAATAAAGAATTAAAAGCTATTGTGGAAGCGGATCCGTCACAAAGCACTTCAGAGATAGTTGCAGGTTTCGGAGTAAGTGATAAAACTGTTTTAATCCTCTTGAAGCAAATCGGGAAAATCAGAAAAACTTTAACGATCGGTGCCTCAATGAATTGAGTGAATCGAACTTGCAATCACGCGTCGACTGCTGTGTTACTTTGCTCAACCGACACAATAATGTAAGGATTTTAAATCGAATCATTACTTGTGATGTAAAGTGGATACTGTACGATAATCGGAAACGCTCGTCGCAATGGCTGAACCCTGGAGACCCAGCCAAACCCTGCCCTAAACGAAAACTGTCTCAAAAAAAGTTGCTTGTGACTGTTTGGTGGACTAGCGCCGGTGTCGTTCACTACAGCTTTCTAAAATCTGGCTATGGGATTACGGCAGATATCTATTGTCAGCAACTGCAAACCAAGAAAGAACAACTAGCTGCTAAACAACCAAGATTGGTCAATCGCTCTAGGCTGCTTCACGACAACCAAGACCACACACTGCACAAAAAACAACCACTAAGTTAGATGAGCTACAATTGGAATTTCTGCGACATCCACCGTACTCACCGGACCTTGATCCAACAGATTACTATTTTTTCCGGCAGTCCAAACCGCCTTCAAAGAGTTTATTGATTCTCGTCCCCATGGTTTTTAGTTTTGCCATACCTTTGGTATGGCAAAAGTGCATAGATAACAACGGAGCGTACTTTCAATAATTAAATATATTTTACAAAAAAAAAATGACTTTATATTCCTCCCTTACAAAACGCCTATTTCATATGTAAGGACCGCAGACGGTTGGTGGCCGTCATTCACACCAGACACACACCTTTGCATGGGGTGTTGCGGCGGCCGTAATACTTTATAATCACATTTACAATCCCATAGCTCAATTATTATTATTTTCCTTACAGTCAAAATGAAAAATAGTAGATTTAACTAGGGTGAAAGCACTCACTTCACTCTTGAACTATTTGTTTTTTCCCCTTGTATAACAATCTACTTTTACATGCACTACGCAGTCGTGCCCGAGGGCACACACAGCACAGCACATTCTTGATGTTGCTATATTTGAGCACTTCGTGCGCGCATATATTATGACTACTAAATAAGTTATTTTTTTATGCCAAAACATAAAAGTAGTTTCCCAGCGTATATTTTTGCTACATACAATTAAATAAATAAATAATAAAAAAATGATTATTTCAATAGTCTGTGTTTACAATGTTTTTCGAGTCTACCTACATTGAGTTGTCGCAGACACTCGTGTTGGGTTTTACCCGCTTCCCCATACGCATAGCTTAGACTATGTATAAACTTATCTAATCTACTTTAATTTATTAAAATTAAAGTTTAAGTTAATTTAATTATAATTTGATAGTAACAGTTTCTTGTTGGCAAAATAATAATAAAGATTAAGAAGAAGTACTAGTATAAAAGTCTAGCACTGATAATTAGGCTTGATGTACTTCTTGCTTTGTCACTTCCTTTATGTAGCATCCAATATCCGGTTTCACCTATATCAGTAATATCCTTTGATGGCTTTGTGACCGCAAAGGTTTATTGCAAAGCTGTCAGCTGTCATGCATAGCACGAGTAATACTGACAGAATCAACTAGGATATTATTACCACGGTATACAAAGGCATTGACGGTAATGTCGATGGTGGTAGGAACACGTCGCGGTTAGGTTACGAGTACGGTAATACCTTTGCTACCTTGGTTTAGCTATATGTGCCGTTTCGTAAGGTAAAGACATGCGATTTATATAATATATACACTACACAATCATTAGTTCGATACACTGCAACACTTTTGATTAAACTATCGAATTTCGTCATGCAGCGTTTGGCCTGGAATACGATCAATGGGAACGAAAGGAAATTTTAGTTGAAGATTCTACAGAGCATAGCTAGAGCATTAGAGAATTATAGAACAGATGTCATAGTTACGTTGATCAGGGCATAGTGCTCTAAAATAATTTAATTCTAAGTAATAATCCCTGATCATTGTAGCAAAAACCGGACAAGTGCAAGTCGGACTCGCGCACTGAGGGTTCCGTGCCAACTTTAACTGAATTAGATAATCACTTACTCCCATTTAGTAAAATACCACAATATTTTGTTGACAGCAAATATAACTTTGTTTTTAATAGTGTTTTTTGAAGAACAAAGTTATGTTAGCGGTTGTTGAAAATGTGCTATATCTCAAAAACTTCTCGTTCGATCCTGTGCAAACCAATTTTCGTTGAAAGTATTTGTTAAGATAAACATTATATATTATTTTTTAAATTAACACTCGCTTAGTTTAGAAGTTAGATGGGGGAGGGGAGGGGGGTGCCCATTTTATCACTTTGGAAGTGTCTAGCCATAAAAGGTTAGACTTTAAAATAAAATGGTTTTAGGAACTCTATGTGTTTCGGTTTTTCTCCCCCTTAAAAATCATTATTTTAGGAAGGAAATGATTCCTTCCTAAAATATGCTTTATGAAAAGCGGTTGAGAGAATACATCTTCCTACCAAATTTCAACCGTGTGATGCTTATAGTTAAAGAATAAAGTGACTGTGACATACAGACGGACAGACTGTCTGTCTGTCTGACAGACAGATTTGACGAAACTATAAGGATTCCGTTTTTTGCCATTCGGCTAAGGAACCTTAAAAATCGCTAACTCGTTGTAGTGAATGACAATGTCCGGCTTTATAACAGGACACATTTGTTGGACACATTATTTTGCAATACGTCGTCAATTAGAATATATTACAGATTGCATAAAAGGCCCTATATTTTACACACGGCCTTTATTTAAGGTAAAAATCTATCAATTCGGTGATATTAGTTTATATCTACAAAAGTACTAGCGTCTTTTTTGTGCACTTAGATTAGGCTTTAACCCCACATAACAATGGATGTCTAGAAGAAATCGCTTCCAGCGATAGGACCGCCAATATTGTATTTATGTTTTGATTGTAATGTTTTTGTTTCTTGCGTCTTATTTGTGCAATAAATAATTATTATTTATTTATATTATATCAGTTACATCTAAGTGTTTAAAAATGAACTGACACAGGAGGACATAAATATTTGAAGATAACAATACTATAGGTGACGTGGGTCAACTATATTTCCACGAGTCAAATCAAAATATCTTTTAATAGGGCAGGAAATCTAAAACATATTTTTGTACACTAAGTCTGGCATGCAAAAGATGCACCTAGCAAATGGCGCTTAACTCCAATAAAAAATATCGTGGCATGACCATACAAAATAATCAATTTTGACATTTTCCTGTTTCGACATCAAAGCTGCAGCAAGCAACTGTTTCTCCGTTACTGGCTGGATAGTTTGGAAATTAACAATGCTATTGATGCTAATAATGTTTGAAACAAACAAGTTTACGAAAATAAAAGAAAACCAATCCTGTTAAAATTCACCTTATGCTAGATAAAAAGCTTCTGTCTCTCGACAAAACGAGCATGACATGAATGGTCTTGGGGCACTTAAAGAAAAAAAGACAAAGCACATCTATTTAGTGTCCACACCTTCCGTTTGAAGTGGTGGAAAAAAAGCAACGATAAATGTGCGCGGTAGGTACCTCATTTACCAACGAATATTTATTAGACTTGGCGCACTTAAAGGAATAACATCATAGCCTCCATGCCACAAGCAAATGGTTTCGTTTTTGAATAGGTAGATTTTAAGTGATCTGATTTTTATTTTTTCTTTAATCAAACAATAAAGTATATATTGTGCCAGCTATAGGTACGTAGAAGTTGTTCTTATTTTAAAAAACAGTTCAGCTATAACCTGCCACTTGGGGTACAATATTAAATAAAAAAATCTTAACTTTATGCATTAAAATACTTACAAAAGTTACAAATTTATTTAATACTCAAAAAGCTTCTGAAAGTAAGTAATAGTTTTTTGATAACAATGTTACTAGTCAGATTTTTTTAATCGATTACTTCTCATATCTAAGATCTATCTATCTTTTAAACTATCAGACAAGTGATTAAATTTTTGGAGCTATTACATAAACACTATTTGAGAACAAACTGGTTTTAAATTGATGATATGGAATAATGGTTACCTTATCACGAGTTTGTCGCGGATGCCTAGTTGCTACACATTTAGAGTACCTAATTTCAGATTTTTTTTACGAACAGGCAAATGTTGAAAATATACATACAAGGAAGATTTAGCAACTTTCAATCAATAAACATTTGTGTGGCATTAAATATGACTCTGATGCATTTCTTTTGCGCTCGAAAAACAGGTTATATTGTAGTAGTTTAAAAAAAAAGATATTGGACACCAATCACATACATTGCTCTGATCCCAAAGTAAGTAGCCAATGCACTTGTATTATGGTGAAATTAGTAAAAATATTGATTGTGGTAGTATAATTTTGATTCCTATATTGACCTGACCGGGAATCGAACCTGGGACCTCGGAGTGGCGACGCCTTGAAGCCCAGCGTGCCATCATGCATGCATGGATGCCATCTCGCCGGAGGGATGATAAGGGAGAGAGAAGCCTTCAGAATATCATCGAAGAGCTTAAAGAAACGGGTCCCGATGATGTGCCCACATTTGTGGTGAAAGAGCTGCGCATTCTGCCCCCCGTCACATTCAACCACGTCGACGTCACCTGCACCTGCACCTTGGATGCTGAAGGACATCAATATCCTGGCCAGACTCGCCAAAAGTTTAAGTTGAAAGCCGCACAAAAGACCATTAGTCAATTACGTAGGTACCGAGATGGTTGAGTTACGTAATACTAAATCAGTATGTAGGTCTCATGATGCCTCCAACCTAAACGCGAGAAGTGGTGATAACAACTCATCGCAATCAAGTGCCGACTCAGTGAAACTGGAGCCAACGCTGGTGCTAGCGATGCGTCACCCGTCTTACATTCAACCGAGTTGATAATGACGGTGCCTGTCGAATGTACGTCACTTGCCCGTGCGTATGCGTATGCAGCCGGTAGCCGACCTCCCATCCAAAATAAGCCGCAATCTAAGAAGACTTCGGATCAACCCAAGTCGGAGAAGCGCATTCCTGCGCCAAAAGCTTTTCGTGAAGGAGAGCCTGACCTAGATGGATTCATTAATGTGGAGTGCAAGAAGAAAATGAATCAAATAATAATAAAGTAATCAATGCGGAACATCACCGACCGGACCTAACATGCTGCTGCGTCCTGCGATTCCGATGGCCCTGTGGTATGTTTCTCGCCTACATCACACCACAAAGGCTGAGCAGGTCTGGGAATACATGCAGAAGAAAACCGACTTCACTCTGCGGGTCGTCAAATCGGATGTTAGTCGCAATGTGAATTTTAATTAATTTGTGATTAGAATTCCAACTGGAAAGATAGCGACCTTCATTAACGAAGGTTTCTAACTTAAGAGTGTCGTGTTCCGTGATAGCCTACGAGACACTACGAGCAACTCGCCAGTGAAATTGCGTGTTTTTTTTTTTGTAAGAACTTTTTTGTTAGAACTATTTTGTATGTCTGTATTGTATTTTGTAATCCGCTGCCTGATTTACAAAATAAAATATTAAATAAAAAATACAAACCCAAGCGCTCATCTCCAATGAATTCATTCCATTGGTGTAGTAGTTAGTTTGCTGGTCACTACCCAAGAGGTCCCGGGATCAAATCCCGTGTCGAGCAGAAATTTCATTTTAAAATACTCGGAAACTGCTTGGAGATGAAAGTTGGTGGTGATAGAACTGCTGTGCCTCGAAAAACACGTTAATCCATTGGTCCTGTGTCTGATCTTTCATCCTGGTCCTGGCCTATCTCTTATCTCTGTTCCGGGGGGCTGTCATTACTGAAAATCGGTAGGAGAATATTATTTGGTTAATGTAACGATTTCATTTGAAAACTGTTGGTGTTTAATTAGTAAAACTGCTCTAGTATGAGCTTCACCAACTTTTACACCATATTTCACGACTAGAGTAGATATTACGCAACCATGCTTATGAATATCAAGCTTATTGAAGGAAACATATTTCCAAGGTATGCTCAATCAAGAATGTTCCGTGAACTAGAACTACATAATTAATTGCAATGCAGTTCCAGTGTAGGTTGGGAACTATTTGCCAAATCATTTTACAAGTTCTGTTGCCGAGTATTCGAGTATCATATACCGTTTCCATAGTGAATCTAGGAACTTTGGAAGCGTGCTAATTGAGAGAACTATGCGGCTTTCCAATATTCATGTCAGTGTTTACACTTTATGTATATGTATATTTATTAGTTAATATTTCATCTACGTGTGCATTCAGACACAATCGACACTTCAACGAATCTTAATAAAGATTTGAGCTTGACTGAACAAACAGATTTTGAGCCAGTCTATCAGAAAAACCTTTTGAGCTGTATTAAAAGATATTGCGTTTTATGAGTGTTGAACAGATTTTTCCATCAAATAAATCTATTTTCCGATTTCGTTTTGTATTTACGTCAGTCAGTTTCTGGCTCATGAAGTTTAGTCACTTATTGCTACTAGCCCTAGACGTTTGACTGGTGATGTATTTTTGTAAAGACTTGTATTCACTTCTTTATAAGCTTTGGTATATATGGCTGTTGCGACTAATAAATTCAAACGCTACATCTTTGCAAATTAAGCGAATTATTTTATTTCCACCTCAAAATAATTATTAAACATTATACTTGGTTATTAGTAGTTTACTTCGATTTAACACTTGAAGAGACCCATAGTAAATCTTTACTGAAGCGTATAGATTTATCCACTCGGAATGAAGTTACTTGTGGATTTCGTACTTTGTTGTACTAATGTCGCCAAGTTCTTGTATCGCGTGCTGTGATAAAAGGGACTTGTTGTTTTTTTAAACATTGTTTAATTTAAATGTGCCCAATCTAGTCAGCTATTTTGATGACTTGCGGTCTCTTGCGACTTCGATCACGCGTTTTGAGTTTGTCTCCTCCCCGCCAGTCGCAGCTTGATGTTTTATTGCCTAAAGCTTTTCTTAATAAGTAAGCCATCCAAAACAAATCAAAATCAAGTCAGTTATGTAGTTCCTAAGATTAGCGCGTTCAAACAAACAAACTCTTCAGCTTTAAAATACTGTACGAGGGTCAAACTGAAAGTTCTTAGAACTGGCCACTTATAAACAACTAGCGGTCCCCCGCGACTTCGTCCGCGCGTTTTGAGTTTGCTCCCCCCTCCCCTCCCGTCGCAGCGTCATGTTTTATATCCTAAAGCCTTTCTCGATAAATAAGCTATCCAACACAGAAATATTTTTTCAAATCGGTCCAGCAGTTCCTGAGATAAACGCGTTTAAACAAACAAACTCTTCAGCTTTATAATATAAGTAAAGATTAGCGCAAGCGCACGTTGTACTTAAGCTGCGAACATTATTTTGGTGCGGAGTTATGTTAAAACTGTGATAGCTCCTAAGATATTTATTGAAATCAAATGATATAAAGGGCAACTTTGTTCTAAATGAAATGCTCGTGATGATGAATGTATTTATTTTGATAAGAATAAATACCTGTGTGTATAATACACCTCTAAAAATAATGCATATTTTTTTACAAATTTATGAACATAAAAAAGGTTGTAGTAAGTCAACCATAAAATATAGACGTATGCTGTCGCGGACTTTATTATAGAACTCTTAATGCTAAACAATCCTGTCATACATGATTTTTGTGTAACTTAAGCGGTTTCCGCAGCGTATGCAGCGGAAGCTCTCAAAAGGAATATCTTTCTCCCGTTTTCGCAACATTTTTCATTTCTGCTGTGGTCTTATGAGTCGTATCTTTATGTTATATAGCCTAAAGCCTTCCTCGATAAATGGACTATCCAACGCAAAAAAAAAATTTCAAATCGGGCCAGTAGTTTTTGAGATTAGCGCGTTCAAACAAACAAACAAACAAACAAACAAACAAACTCTTCAGCTTTATAATATTAGTATAGATATAATAAAAAAAATATTCTAAAATTTGAAAATAGAACTCTTTGCCAATATTACTGAGTATATATTTCATTCATTTGTCATTTGTTTTACGATTTGGCGGCAAATTCAAAATTGTCTGTGTCACGTCAACGTGAATTTAACACGAGAAAATTTTCGTGCAATGATTTTTTATGACTTTCGATGTCATTTAAGTCAACAAGAAAGTTATGATAGACTACGATTGGCCTTTCACGATGAAGCCCCATCTCGTGCGACTGTTTACAACTGGTTTAATGAGTTTAAACGTGGTCGCACTAATCTCACTGATGATGTACGTGAGGGACGGCCTTCTACGGCGACGACTGAAAATAACATCTGTGTTGTGCAGCGTATGATAGAGACTGACAAAAGAGTGACCTATCAGCAGATTCGGACAAGCTTAGGCATCGGTATGAGTCAAGTGCACAAAATCCTCCACGAACATTTAGCGGTCAGGAAGCTTTGCGCCCGGTGGATACCTCATAATTTGACTAAGGCTCAAAAACTCCATCGTGTGGATTGGTGCCGTAAAATGATTGAAAGATTTAACGGAGGTGACTCAAATGCTGTGTTCGACATACTAACAGGTGACGAAAGCTGGATTTACTGTTATGATCCTGAAACCAAAAGACAATCTGCTCAGTGGGTGTTTCCTTTCGAGGAGTTGCCAACTAAAGTGAAGAGAGATCGAAGTGCGGGAAAAAAAATGGTGGCCTCGTTCTTTGGAAGGATAGGTCATTTCGCAACAATTGTGTTAGAGGATCAAAAAACAGTTTCTGCAGAATGGTACACTACCAATTGTTTGCCACTTGTCTTGGAAAAAGTTCGAAAGAAACGACCTCGCAGTAGGATCCTCCTTCACCACGACAACGCCTCGTCGCACACCGCCAAGCGAACGATCGACTATTTGGCGACATCAAACGTTGAATTACTGGGTCACCCGCCGTATAGCCCCGACCTCGCGCCTTGTGATTTTTATTTATTTCCAAAAATTAAAGAAAAACTTAAAGGAAAGCGGTTTATGAATGCTGAAGAAGCGGTGGCTGCGTATCGCGATGCCATTGAAGAGACCCTTAAGGACGAGTGGGCTAAGCGCTTTTCCCAGTGGTTCCATCGCATGCAGCGGTGTATTGACGTCAATGGACAATATTTTGAAAAGATATAATAAAACTAATAACTGGCTAATGTAATCAGTTTTTGATTTTCTAAGAACTTTCAGTTTGACCCTCGTACTTACTAATATAATAATATAAGTAAGTAAAGTGATGATGTCTGAATAGTCCGAAAAATAAATAAGATTTTAATGATGGCATTTTTAAAGTTGTACATATTAATGATCATCTCTAAAACATTTGGCAGCACCTTGCTTTGCCGCCCTGAGGGCATGCTATTTGCCGTGTTATTTGTCTGAATTAATATTTCTGTGCAGGTGGTTCAGGAGTACGAGCGCGCTGTCATCTTCCGCCTCGGGCGCCTGCTCTCTGGTGGCGCTAAAGGACCTGGTAAGTACTCTATTTTGGTTATTATGTAAACGAGTGCGAGTGCCAAGTGCGAGTCGGACTCGTGCACGAAAGGTTCCGTGCCATTGACCAGGTAAACAACAGAGATGAATATTACTAGTGTTTGCTACCATTATTGATATCGATAAAAAGTGCAAAAAAACGTAAGTTGTTATGAGAGCCTTCCCTTAAAGAAATACATAATTTGTGATAATTTCTACTGCCAAGCTATTCTTTAGATACAGCTTAGTGTCAGACAGACAGACGGGCGAACGGACAGAGAGATGGACGGTTGGAGAGACAGTGAAGTCTTAGTAATAGGGTCACGTTTTTACCCTATAGGTACGGAACCCTAAAAAAACTTATTTGGACTGGCTCGTGAAGGGTGCTGTGCTTTCTTGCAAAAAAATATTTAGCCAATTATCACTTCCCAACTTACGTTTCACAGAATTTTATGACATTAAATAATCATTGACCAACTTCATTTCATTTACCAACTTCACAGTTACTGAACTCAATTTTGATTATATTATTAGTTTTTTATCAGGTTACTTTTTAAAATTCCAACTATCAAGTAGCTGATATTTTTAGTTAGCATAATTCTCATTTAGTTATTTATTTTTACCTAAATATTTTAGTTCGTTTCGCTTAGTAACCAAAAAGATGTATTTATAACATCATATTCCCCACTTGTGAATTTCAGGGAAATAATTGCTACTTAAGCCTCAACTGATTTTGTCTCATCCAAGAGTTGACTATAAAGCATTCAAAATGTATCAAAGAAGAATGTTTTAAACCAGGTGCGCTATTTGTACTTGCCTTCGTTTCGCAATAAAGCCTAGATTAATATTAGTTATGACTCGAATACGAACTCATAATGTAATTTATCTACGCGTTAGCAGCAAAACGAGAAAACTATTATTGGGTGTCCTTTATTAAAAATCTTATTCCTTTTACGGCCGGTTGCTCAAACGCCAATTAAAAAATATCTGACTGATCAAGTATAAGGCGAATGCGACCGATTGTAGATATTATTCAATAAGTCTGTCTGCCGTCAAAATGACGATGACATTTTAAAATCAGACATGATTTTATGACTAATATTTCGGACGTAAAAAACTTAGCCCTTTGTCTAAAACAAAATACAACAAAGCTGGGTATAATATTTTTTTGCTTATGACATAATAGTATTTTTATTGTTCAATCATTAAATTCATTATTTTCATGTGTAAAATTGTTGCGAAAATTCGTAAGTTGTGTGGCCTAGTGAAATATTTGACATATAATAAATGTTCCTCACGTTTCGTGGCATCGTTAATTGTCAAAGTGAAACGTTGGTTGGTAAAAATGAAAGTTTCTGCAAAAATGCAGGACACCGGATGTAAACTATGTAACATTATTTATTTATTTTATTTTATTTATTTAATAATTTATCGCAGACAACAAAGGCCCTTAAAAAAGATACCTTATTGACTAACATACATATAATAATATTAGAAAATATAACCAAATAAACACTGTTTTATTAAAGTACTACCTTACTAATTGTTAGTATCTGATAACTAAAAAATAATACTTCTATTGTTCGTCTTAAAATTATAGATACATTTATAATTGTTATTTGCATTTTGCAAGTAAATTATTTCACATGTTGAGTTTTGCGATAGAAAGAAAGTAAAGTACGTTTTGAATCACTATGATTAAAACAATGGTACAAATCTTCTTACATGAATAAATTTAATATCAGAAACTTACTCGGTTAAAGAAAAAGCTCTGCTCAAAGCAATTGAAGTTCACAAGAGCGGAATGTTTTTCAGGTTTCCGATTTCAAATGGAACTAGTTTTTCCTATTAACACTTGTATGGATTCCGGCTTTATTTGATTAAAGGGTGCCCTTCGAATCTAGACTGCAAATAACGTAGCTGAAACTAAAACAAACAAAAACCTATTGTTTGTTTATTGAGTTTGATAACTCCGTCCAATCGATTTTGCAGCTTTTTTATTCCAGCTTTCATTCTTTTGATTACCCTGTAGTATCGCGTGTTTAGCTTTGGTCTTCCTTGATTTATCCTACACACATCCATTCGAACTGCCTTTTTTTATATTTGAGCAATCATATGGTGTACGCACACCGCGCATGTAACGGTGGCCATGCCGCTTATGCCGCAGCGGTATTTTGTGTGTATTAAACTATCAATTGACATAAAAGTTATTCGGTAATATTATGTAATGAAAAAAAAATACCATTCAATCTAAGATGTTTTAAAAATTATAGATACGTCGTACACGCTCTAAAATTACCACACGAAAGGCAGGTAATTGCCCGGAGTGCAATCAGTCGAGCACGCTATCTTTTAACGGTTATACGTCCCGTCAGCGCCTTTTATTTCTCGTTTTCTGGCAAAAATGCCTTTTTGTGTGTTTAGGACTTGTAATTACACTACAACTGTTGGAGACAAGAAAAACTTAAGTATTGTTTTTTCATTCAAAAGAATTGAAACATAAAACACGTATTAAGTCTTTACCAAAATTCGGCAATGGCTGACATTTTGCTAAAGAGCGAGACGTCACGCGCTCGCGCCAACAAGCGCTTAGTAGCAATCGTTCCTATAGATAAAGGAATCCTTGCGCCACTTTAAAAAGCTATTACGTTCGTGTATAACCTGTCTATCCTTTTGAACGCCATTGCATTAAATTGATTAAAATAGCTAGTAACACTTTTTGATGGGCAAGTTGTTGTCTGCTTATCAATTTAATATGTCATCGAGTGATCAAATCGGTGTAGGTCGATCTTTACGGACCCTTATACTAACCATCACAATGTTACATGCCATTTCAGTGCTTTCTCTAACCATATACTAACAAGCTGTTTTCAGTTTGGTAACAAGCGGTTGAAGGACACACATCAAGCAAAGTTTGTGATCATTCCCTTATGCTGTTTTCTTTAATTCAACTGTATTAAGAAAACATTTGTTGTGTCATCATCATCATAATCATTATCATCCAAAGGACGTCCACTGCTGAACATAGGTCTCACGTCTTTACACAGCGACCGATCTCTAGCGGTCTGCATCCAGTTTGATCCCGTTATCTTTACAAGGTTGTTTGTCTATATTGTTGGTGGACGTATACGCTGCGTCATTGGTCAAAGGGTCTCCAATCTAGAACTTTCCTGCCCCAACGGCCATCAGTTCTTCGCGCTATGTGCCCCGCTCATTGCTACTTAAGCTTACTGATTTGTTGAGTGTTTTATTAAAATATAAAAGCCCTGTTATATTATAAAGCTGAAGAGTTTGTTTGTTATTAAGAACGAGCTAATCTCAGGAACTACGGGACCGATTTGAAAAGTAGTTTTGTGTATAGCTTATTATCGAGGGAGGACAAATCATCACGCTGCAACGGGAGATGAGGGGGCAAACTCAAAACGCGCGGTCGAAGTCGCTGGAGCCCGCTAGTTATACCTAACAATAATGTGTAATGATATCATTTACCGTAACCAAAAATATTTTCATTTTTCAAAGTGATCGTTATTTTTTGTTGTGTGTATACAATATATTCCCACCCGTAGGGTTTCGTTTATTTGTTACTGTGATCTATTGTATTTGCATTGTTCGCTGTTGATCGCTACACGTCTTTGTTGTTAAAGATATCTCCAACTTGTATATCGTTGAAGACTGTTAAATGCTTTTCACAAAAAATATCTTTACCTATAGAAAATAAATATATTCGCAATAAAGTCTTTGTATCTCATACATGAATTGAAAATAGCGCGCCATTTCCAATGTCGGGCTTCAGTACTTTCGGCCGTTTATTAAACAGGAGATAATTTAGCTGTATTGTATAGAATAAAAACGATCTTTTTTTTTCCTTTAAGATTGGAACAAATCAATTTTCTTTTAAAGGTACTAAACCTTATGAACGTTTCAAACGGACCAAATAATTTTGAAACGAGAATAGTCAGACATGTTGTTTGTATATGAGAAATCTGTTATTTTTGCTGTTAAATATCTCATTAAACTTCACGTAAAATATATTTTTCGCTTCAGTTGCTCAGAATAGTTCGATAAAGTATACGTCACATGATGTTGACTTAAAGTTACTTATCTCAGCTCAGGGGCCGAATTCGGATAAAAATCAATCGCATCCCATGTGGTGAAATGAAAATCAATTTGGAAGACAAGCTCGTAGGAATGCATATTTCTAAAAAATAATATATTGAAAGTAATAAAAAGTTTAAATTCATACAAGAATATCACTATTGAAATAGAAACTTAGATTTTTTTACTCTTTACAAGACTGTTTTATATATTACGATTTTTTATAGTTTTATATAACGTTTTGACTAATACGAATTCGTAAAATCACATTAATGAAAATTCAAATCATAATGACTACGTTTGTCAAAGGGCAGTTTCTTTCCGATCATAATAGTGAATCGTATTTATATTAAATGGTAACTTGTAACTTTTGCAGCGAATTGTGTGCGTTCAAGCAAAAATTAGTATGAACTTATTAGATTATCTTATAAATTGCTGAAAGAAGCTAAAAGCAGAGTATTCACCACGGGAATAAAGTTGTCTTCGTCTTGGGCCAGCTTTAATCCTTCGCTACACCTAGTACCTCCCTCACTTCGTAAGGGAATCAAAATTATAATCCATTCGTTTCACTCATGACTCAAGATGGCACCCGTGCCGTAAGACATTCATTATTCCCATAGTGAACAAGCTGCTATTATAGATATCTCTTTACCTACTTTACTCACCTACAGAAAAACACAATGACTTTCGTAGTCAGCTCGTAGCAGCCGTAGTACTGTACCAAATGCTACGATTTTTGTAGCATCGTAGACTTTTGCTTCAAGAGCCGTAACGCTTTCGCAGTGATATTGAAGTTTATTAAGATGATATAAGAAACCAAAAATTTCACAGGTATTGATAAGAGACGGTCGGACAGACGGCACGGTAGCTCTATTGGAAGTGTTTGGCCCGGTTAGCCAGAAAGTTGCTGGTTCGAGTCCCGGCCGTGCGCAATTTTGATTCTTTATTTCATTTTTATTAATAAAATATGACACTGTGAGCGTTAAAAACATTCTTAACCAATATTGAAGTTTATTAACAGCAATATAAATGTGCACATAATTTTATAAGAATGACGGTTCACCTACGTTCACGCATAAAAAATTCAATTATAACTTTAATAATTGCAACGCACGGCGCACCTGCGTCGCTGACGTTACTTTTCCATCGTTCGTTATTTATTCGGTACCTGTAGGTAGTCGCTCATCAGGTATTCTCAGATGTAAAAACAAACCAATAATAAAGCTGGCTGGTTTCTAGCTCAAAAAATCAGCATAGCTATCGGCAACACAGCCAGAATCATAGCCTCTTTACCGCAAGGAAATGGTTTCGTTTTTGAATAGGTAGATAGTAAGTTATTTTTTTTATGTTGCATGTCTTAGTTATATTTTTTTTGTGTGTTTAAACTAAATGCCAATTTTTTTTGCAGGCATTTTCTTCATCTTGCCGTGCATTGACACCTATGCTCGCGTAGATCTCCGTACTCGCACTTACGACGTCCCACCTCAAGAGGTAAGTGTAACATTTTATTTCATTTGCAAAAGTTTATTTGATTCCTCATAAAAAATGTTGGACACAAATCAAATATATTGCAACACCCAGACCCGAGACAGTATAGAAGACCGGGAATCGAACCCAGACTTTGGAGCGGCGCCGCATTGAAACCTAGCGTGCTATTTGTTACCTCATTCTCAGACATTTGTGGACCGGTTTGTAAGAAAAAACATTGTTCTTAGAGTCACACACCAATTTACTCCATTTTTTTAGTTAACTGATGATGGGATCTTAGTGTAATCTAGAAACACTCTCTAATCTTCTCCTGATGGTCACCATTTAAAAAGAGAAGAATGCTTTGGAATTTAGTAATTAAAACACCAGAGCTTTTGTGAGGTACTATACAGCTTACTAAAGAACAAAGTTGCAGTCGCGTAAAATTAACTTCTAAAATAAAGTTAAACCGACTACAAAAACAAAATGCACTCAAAAGTATTAAAACAACCATTTACTTTCTCATAGGTGAACAATTTCTTTTTAAAGTCGGTGCCAACCATTGCGGCCATCTTGAGCACCATCAGGGCACCGACCTCAAAAATAATTTATTTAATCAGGCAAAAAATACAATTGGAGTTAAGTTTTAGGCGCGGCTATGGCTTTTTGAGTCGTCTTTATAGAGGTATTCGTTGTACAAGGCTGTCTGTCGACATATACCTGTTTGCTATACAATGTGTCCGGGATAGGTATAGCGATATTGGAGGTACGTATTGAAAAAAGAATTTACAATTTTTTTTATTAGTGGAACACTACCGAAAACTTGAAAACAAAAATCGCTTTTCCATACTAAAACCATCGAGGTAGGTAAGATTTTACTATGGAAAAGCGATTTTTATTTTCAAGTTTTCGGTATTGTTTCATTAATAGTTTTTGTAAATTCTCTTTTCAATACGTACCCCCAATATCGCTATACCTATCCCGGACACACTGTATATTCTCTGGGAGTAATTTCGGTATTCCTCGTAATTTTATTTAACAAAAGTGCTACCTACGCTCGAGCAACTTGAATAAACATTATCTTTTTTTCTTGAAAGCTCCTATATAAGTGTTACTATAATTAGTATTTAATATATTATGTATATCAAAACCTAGACTTCTTAAATCCTTCACAGTCTACAAATTTTGATAAACTTAGCTATTTTCACTAAATCATTTATAAAACGTATAAGTAATCGTCTTAAATGCCTCAGAAATTATTTCAGTGCCTATTAATCACCTACAAGTATGAAAGGTAAGTTCCTCCAATTCACGTCAAATTAACTTTTTTATACCACGTTCTTAATTATTTTTTGTGACCTAAATTATTTACAAAATTCGCTTTATAGGTACAAAAATAACTTTAACGTATTCAATAAAAAATATATTCAATAGAACATATTCATTTTAAAGGTTTTCAAGGTTCGCAAAGGTTTCCTGACTACTTTCATGAAAAAGTCTAAAATATTTTCACTCGTCCAGTTTTTTACTAAAACTATTTTTTCTCCAAAGACTCTGAAGCTTATATTGACAGACAGGCGAGTTTAAAGCGCTTTACGATCAATTGAAAGAGTAGCCGTCAATGCACACATTGCCAGTTTTGTTTGTCCAACATACGGAACAAAAAAACCGGCTAAGTGCGAGTCGGACTCGCCCACTGAGAGTTCCGTGCCAACTTTAACTGAATTAGGGATCCACTTCTTCCACTAAGCTAAAATACCACAGCATTTTGTTGACAGCAAATAAAACTTTGATTTTCATAGTGTTTGTATGAAAAACAATGTCATGGTTGCGGTTGTTGAAAATGTGCTATATCTCAAAAACTTCTCGTCCGATCCCGTCCAAACCAAGCAATTTTCGTTGAAAGTTTTTGTTAAAATTTACCATATATATTTTTTCCAAAATTTACACTTGCTTAGTTTAGAAATTAGATAGGAGGGACGCCCATTTACCACTTTGGAAGCGTTTAACTATAAAACGTTAGACTTGAAAAGAAAATGGTTTTAGGAATCTCTATCTCATTTTAATTGAACCTATCCATAGACCCCACATGCTTAGATTTGAATAAAAAAAAACAGTTTTAGTTTCATGTATGGAAGCAGTTAACAGGATTCATCTTTCAACCTAATTTCAATAGTGTAATGCTTATAGTTACAGAATAAAGTGGCTGTGACATACGGACAGACAGACAGACAGACAGAGTTGACGAAACTATAAGGGTTCCGTTTTTTGCCATTCGGCTACGGAACCCTAAAAAAGAGCTTCTCAATTGTTAATAAATATGAGTATACTTCATTACAGACATTCAGTAGGTTAGGAAATTTGTTAAGTCTGTCTTCATTGTTTTCCTGAAAATCATGAGTTATGGATCAAAGAACCAAAAATAATTGTTTGGACTAGATAAAACTTTTCCCATAGCCTCATATTGAGTAGATCAAATCAATATGCGCTACTATTTGAAACTGGGACAAATTAATGTTTTCTATCGATCTCTTTATAGCTTGACCCCTCGTGAACTTTACAACCATATGTATTCTCTCACTGTCACTAAGGTCCCATCAAGTTGGACGTAAAAGTTGTTTCTACAGTACATAGCGCGCACCCTACAATTTCACACGACAATCGATTCTTCATTGTTTTACCGTATCTTAACTAAATTATTTATGCAACGATGAATATGTATTATGCATTCACAACCATATGTATTCGTGATTATAACCCATACTTAACTTTTATTTAACAAGTGTATTGGAAAAAATAATATCAGTTATTTTCCGCCATGATCGAAAGTCAAATCGATTTTCTGAAGTTGAGGTTGTGAGTGGCGTGCAAATATTATACTAGTATTGATGACTTCGAATTAAATAACTTGTTAACAATTAGGATACATTGTGACCGCGTGTGGGGTGCTTGAATAATAAACACGTAGTGTAATCGTAATATCTACGTGATATTACGATATCTTCAGGTTCTTTTCCAATAAATTTATTCAAACATAATAGCACAAAGAGCGTGCACAAAGAGGTAAGAGCACAAATAGAGAGACCATATTCTGGCATGCAGATCGCTTTTATACAAATCAAAACCCTGAACAACTGTAGAAAAACAGTGGGCACGATATCCGCTTCCATATCTGAACATTTACTAAAATATTTATTCGGGGGAATCATAGTGTAACATTTTTTTTTTATTAATCGCATCGCTAGCCAAGAATGGGATACTTACTTTGACTGCGACCACTTTGCTAACATAGAAGGGACTATAGCAGAGATATTAGCATACCTACTCATGCCAAATTGCAGTTTTCTAGTACTTAAGCTCTCTGAGACGAACTGCGGACGGAAGGGCTGACGGACATGGCGAAACCCTAAAAAGGTCGATTCTATCCAATATTGAAAAGTATTATGTGTTTGTTGCTGTGGGTTAATACCTTCATACCCAATTATTTCTTGAAGTCTTTACACATTTTAAATTTGTTAAATATATATTATGGCAGCTATGGGTGTAGCAGACACTTAGCGGGTATTATCGATTGTGATATAAACTTTGTTTCATGATGTGTTTGGAATCTGCAACTCATTTCGCAAAAAGCCAGTGGATACTGAAATTCAATACCGCACATTTTTGGCTGAAATACCAATATTGTATCGATATTTAACATATTTGCAGCTTCCCAGAACGCATTAATAATTTAAGCTATGCTATTATAGATTCACAGCATTTTCTATAAACCAGGAAAATTACAAACCTTTTGGAACTCTTAAAAATGAGTTTAAAATAACTTATTAGTAGATTACAGTCAATTGTCTGGTTTCGAAGTAAGGACATTTTCTTCCTTGTATTACGAAGTACCAGACAACGATTAAAACAGGGAGTCCCATAAATACATAAAAACACATTTAACATTCATAACTTAGGCAAACATTTTCGTGCTCATCAAACAAAAACTTGTTCTTTGTGGGATACGAACCCGCGACCACTGTTTTATTAGTCAGGAGCGCAACCTCTGCGCTAAACATGCCGTCATCAAGAGAATAAAGTATAGTAGTGTCTTAGGGCACGGTTAGTTTTCTGTGTTCCTTTGAAATCCTGAGTCTGTTGCGCAGCTTCTTCACAGGACCAGCCCACAATTGTCCCGAAGCTATGTGATAGGGTATATAATGGGACGTGATAAAGTGCCCAAAGTGGGCCTATTTGCTTAAATAAATGACTTATATGACTTTTAATGCCTCCATTCTCAAAATTCGGCGAGAAGCATTCCGTCATAGCTTAGAGAGATCATGTCTAGGACTGACACTAAATAAAGCACTCCTGTTTTCCTCACTCACAAATAAATAAATAATAATATATTGGACACCAATCACATATAGGTATGCTACCATTGCTCTGATCCCAAAGTAAGAAACCAATGCACTTGTGTTATGGAAATCAGACACAACGGTGGTACCACAATACCCTGACCCGAGACGATATAGAAAATTATCATTTCTACATTGACCGGAATTCGAACCCGTGAGCACGGAGCGGCGACGCACAGTATACTGAGGTATATGGGAAGGTTGACCAAAATTATTTATCGAATACTACAGTTTAATTTAAATAAAATATTGACTGAAATTAACTTATTTCATGTTTAAAAATAGTTTAATGATCCATATGTTAAAAATATTTAGTTTTAATATCCGTAGTTAATCAGTATCACTGTCACTTTCTATAATGGTATCTTAGCACTAATACTATCAACATATTGGGAATAATTTGGCACTTCAGGCACTTTGAGTTGTTATAACTTCAGTAGGCATTGTTTTTATTTTAGATTTTGGTAATACTCAGCCGCATAACAAAGTTTAGCTGTTGTCTAAATTCTGCTGTTTTGCGCCTTTTTGTGCGATCGCTACTTTCTTTGAAAGAAAGTGTTGACCTTCCAGGTCTGGCTGTTCGCACACAAGCAAGGAACAGTTCTGCCTGTTGTAACCATTCGGCGTATTATTTTAAAAAGCGATCTCTTTTGCGTTGCACACCGAAATAACGTGCCTTAAAAGCTGTCATAAAAGTACTGAGTTTATGATTTAGTTCCGCAGTTTTGTTTAGAGGGCAACCAGTTTTTTGGTTTGACATATTCAGTCAAATGCCTATGTTTACTTTCAAAAGACTTCACAGGATTTGCAAAACAATACTCTCCTATCTCACGTCGCGCTATCAGCAAAGTGCCAAAAATGAAAAATATTTTTCAATAATTGCTAAATTCGTCTTAAGACCAAAATTGTTAGACGGCCGCAAAAATTGATGACTGAGTGTGAAAGTAAACACATTAACCAATACTTTGTTCAAATAAACTTGTATACAGAAGTGTACAAAAATATAATAAAACACTCGTAAACAGACTATTTTTGGAAAAAAACACTGTCTATATTTTAAGCTTTAAAAAAAGATCAAAAGATAAAAATACTACACTTATGTAGGTATATGCAGTCCAAAAGTTCATACCTGAATCCTCAAAACTAATAATAGCAATTACAATTATCACTTCTCAAAATAATATAGAAAATAACTAAAACAACACTATAAATTGCGGAAATTTCCGCAATGAATAAATTATGACAGTTAACAGTGTTCGTACCGATTATAAGTAATGTATACCTACCCACAGTGGATTGAATTCAATAAAAACACATCTTAGCTACATTGAAATATACAAAAAAGTGGGTTAGTTTCACATTTTTGTTTTGCAATAATGACGAAGATTCCGATACAGGTTAGAACAATGTGCGACGCCCTGAAAACCGGAGTAGTTAGCTACTACACTCAGATTTTTTATTAGATAGACCAAAATGACATTTAGTGGGTGGCCACTTTTTCGAAATATAAAAATAGTGATGTTCCAAAATAATCGAAGATTTCAATTTCGTTAATTGTTGTTTTTAATCGATTATAAAATATTCAAATAAAATCTGTTTATAAAATTCATGTTTCCTACAAAGACATTCCTTAAAGAATCATTATTTCTAATAATTTATTTATGGAAAGTATTCAAAAGACAAAATAGGTAAAATCATACAACAATATTGTTTTTTTATGACTTTTACTAAAACAGTTTTACGTTTATTTTTAAATAAAACTTTACGTAACGTTTAACATATGTATATTATTTATCCTAATAAGTAAAACCACATTATTGAATAATCGTACTACAAGTTCAGTTAATCGCGAACAATTGATTATTTACAACACTATTGGTATCACGCTTGCAACATTAAAAAATAAAAAGTTTGATGGAAGCTGTCATTCTAGTCTATCTAATTAAAAATCAGAGTATACACCATAGGAGGCCATGTTTGTGAGTGTCTTCAGGATACCACAATACAAAATAAGGAACCTCATGCGATGGTGAAGTGTATTGTTCTTTTCTGGACAAATATTGTAAACAATCTTGGCATTCCTATGATGAAATGATCCAATTTAAATAGCATAAAGTGAAACCTCAAAATTTACATAGGTGATTCATCGTTCAATCCTACTGTAACTTTTTTAAATCGAATAGTAAACAAAACTTAGTAACTGATATTCTTTAGTAATATTTAAAATTACAAATTGAACGAGCGAAAACAGTCTTGCGCCTTCACATTAGAGCGACAGCAGCGCGTCTCTCTAATATAAATGGATTAGCTGCTAAAGTGTGAAAGCGCTCTAAAGTCTCAATGAAAGAACCTCTGAATAGGTTTGTTTAACAATCCAATGCAATAAAACGGTCACCCTTTGATTCTACGAGTACTTTATTTGCAACGACACGTGCCGACGATGTTGATGTAATAAGGAGAATAATAAACCGATCGAATGCAAAAAACTTCGCAAATGATGATAACATACTGTTATAATTAGCATGCGGTCCTTAAGCGGTTAATCGAGTTGTACAAATTTGAGTAAGCGAAAAAATAACTAAAATAATGACGAATAGTTATTGATTAGTAGTAAAATCCAGAATAACTAATAACAGCTAACAAAAAGTAGAATGCGATTTATTAATTTCATATATTAAAAATCTATCTAAGCAACTAATTCAAGAAGTGAGCGACTATACAAATAAAGAAAGGGCAACTTAAATATTAAGTTCCAATTTTTCCAATTGAGATTTTACAGAGCTACTAAAAAGTTCACTTTAGGCGAAGTTTTGTATGCTGCTTTATTATTGATTATTGGTTACCGATATTCTATTTGAGACTTGTGTTTTTATAAAGCTATCTTTTTAAAAGAAAATTACAAATCGAATAGGGGCAGGCTACGAAGCGATGTAGTCTGGTGAGTTGGGCTTCAGTGGTGGTGTTGTTGGTTTGACCAATTCAGCCCAAACTACCAGAGGTGATGTTACCACGGGTATCAAAAATGATACCCATTTGACAAAAAAAGAATATGAGGCCGGCTCGCTAAGTCCAAGCCAGCACATATTTACCAGTGACGATGAGTTGTAGGGCTCCTTATACCTAACATTGTTCCTTAGTATTTATCATTAGTACTTTTTTGTTGACGCGTCATGTTTTTTTTTGTCATTTGACTTAGAAATCATTGAAATATTTTAGAGGTTTCTGTATTCAAAACTCTTCAATTAAGAGAATTTGCGGCTCAGTTAAAAAAAAACATTTTTATTTATTTATTTTATTAGGTCTTCCAACAGTATCATAAACAAATAATATTTTGAAAAACTAAATGCAGAAACTATTTTCTGTTGCGATATTAAACAGATAACTGAATGATAGGCATGCGCTTATATAATCTTCATTTTTGATCTGGCAAATATTATAATAATATTGACTAAATGCAGGACATACAGACATACGTTGATACTCAAACAAATATTAGCTCGTTATATTATGATGAAGCTTCTCATTTTGTATTTAAAACAACTTAAATTACTAACTACTTAATCATGCTTGTAAGTTGATGTTCTGCTGATTTCTCGTCACTCGCAATTCTATCAGCCAAATTTATATTTTTTGACATCTAAAACATAAATTTTCTGTCACTAGGTCAAATACTATCCATTCAATATTGTTCAAATACCTAAGACTTTAGTTGTCCCTTCTCTCATCACGTTTCTTGCTCCAGGTGCTCACGAAGGACTCTGTGACCGTATCCGTCGACGCTGTGGTGTACTATCGCGTGCACAACGCCACCATATCGATTGCCAACGTGGAGAACGCCCACCACTCCACCCGACTCCTGGCCCAGACCACCCTGCGGAATACCATGGGCACGCGACCATTGCATGAGATTCTGAGCGAGCGCGAAACCATCTCTGGCAACATGCAGCTGTCTTTGGATGAGGCTACCGAGGCTTGGGGAATCAAGGTCGAGCGCGTCGAGATGTGAGTACCTACAAGTACCTACAAGTATAAGTGGAACGCCGCTTTACTAAAACCTCGCGCCATCTTTTGTTTAAAATTACCGCTAGTATTTGACTTTCGTTTCTTATCGTGCTTTACGAGTATTTTATACCAACCACACATTACTTTTCCACTAACACAACTAGTTTAGTACTTATCTAAAATGTTTCTCAGTCCATTCAATTGAGTTTCTTTTTTGTTATCTTTTTCATATTTTCTAACAGCTTTGGTTAAAGGTCTTTGACGAGTTAAGGCTAAAAGCTTTTTCGCGATTAGTTTCGCGCGCTTGCTTCACTTGCACTTCGAGTTGGTTTTCAGTGAAATCAAATCAAATTGTATTTTCTTTACAAACAATTTCTGATGTTTTTGCTCTTTTCGCGCGTTTTAAAAAGGAAAAACTATATTTCAATTGCTTTTCTTGGTGGTTTTTAAATCACAGAACAGTTAACTCTTCTTTGGTTAAAATAGTGTGGAGAACTGAACAATTTTGTCACTTATCGTAAGCTTTCGCGTTCATGTTCTGAGTATTACTCAAAAGGTAGCAAATAATAGTTGTTCCCATAATTTACCGGGACCCGGCCCTCTTTGAGTAGTTTAATGTGGTTTAAAGACAGCAAATATTAAATGGTATATTCTTTAGATGTATGTATATTCTTGGAAATAGCTTCACATAACATAAAATAGTCAAAGAAACTTTGAAAGTCAAACTAAACGGAACGCATTTTACTTCTTTCATTTTAGGTATAGGTATTTTATTAATAGCTAATAATTTTATTTCTTTATAAAGAAATAAAAATATATTTTAATTTGTTACAAAAAGCTAATTATTAGAACAAATACAACTAAAATCGTGCATTATGTATTAGGTTAGAATATAAGCTATTAGCCTAAATAATAGTAAAACCTTAATAAGCTATTAGCCTAAATAATAGTTTAATTTCCACGTACCGTTAAGGGCTGTACATTATTTTGTAGCAAAATACACAAACAAATGGTTTCTATGCCACTACATCATTAACTTTAATAATGAAATTAGCAGTAAGCACTGTAATCGAATTAATTAATATGACTTTATTTTGTACTCGTATGAAGCTTATTGAACTATAAGTAGGTACATGAAAGTTATTTTTATAGCTATTGTCGAATGGAAACATTCTTCATAATCCTTATAGGAATTTCAAAGGCTACTTAATTAGGCGAGGATATAGGAGGATATTATCTTATATATAAAATATCCATGTCACAATGTTAGTTACCGTGTACTCCTCCGAAACGGCTTTACCGATTCTTACCAATTTTTATATGCGTATTCAGTAAGTTTGAGAATCGACTATCTATTTTCCATACCCCTAAGTGATAATAGTTGTTTACCCTCGTATATTTTTAAATTTTTGGACGTTTTTTTTATAATGTGGCATTAAAAAATACATACAACCCTAAATTTCGGGCCGGGCGGAACTATGTTCGCTGGGACCGCTTATAACGACGTGTGACGACGATGTGACGACGCGCGACGCACGAGCGAGTGCAAGTCATTTTAGCTGTGCTCCGTCTTATTTAATTATTGTAGTGGTTTAAAGTTAATATTTAACCCTAAAGTTTATACCAATGGATACCTTACGAAAAAAACTGAAAAGACTGCTCTAACTTTTATACCGATTAAAGTGACCTAAGTGTATCAAAATTGAACAAACGTGTTATAGCAGTGAGCAAAATAAACAGTTATCCAGCCGTGTTGTGTTGTGACTCATCGTGTGAACAGAAATCCACAAATTACCTTATATGGTCACAAAGCTCCAGATAGAAACTCCGACAGTGCAACCTGTACGATTTTTTCGTCGCATCGGACACCGCCGTGGTGACTCAGTGGCGAACACATCAGTCGGCAAGCGCGCAGAATCAAGAGTAGAGGGTTCAAACTACGCAGGTTGACAAAATTATTTGCTTTTTGTTTCATCTTTTTCATTCTGCGTTTGGTTGGGTTTAGGTAATTATATAAAGGAGAAAAATAACAGAAAGCTAACAATATGTCTACGTCTAAAAGTATACCCATTAATAAGAACCAAGAGATAGCAGTTACTTGTAAAAAATTTAAAAAACAAGTAAGCTCTAAAAATACTTTACTGTTAGTCCAGTCACCTTAGACAAAAAAAGGGGCAAATCTCGGAATCAGAGATAATAAGCTGGAAACTCATAATATGTGCGCAAACTGCAAACACAGGTTCGAATTCGACTGTGCTGGGTTTTCTGAAAAACTTTACCAAATTATGAAACCGGCAGCAAGAAAGAAATGGAAATGCAATGACTGCACTAGAAAATTACCAAAACTATTGCCATCAACTAATAAAACTCCGTCATACGTAACGACACGAAAAACCAAGCCAGTCACCGTTTTAGCGCCAAAAAGTGACGAACTGATTTCATCTACGCCTAACCTTAGTAAAAGTTTAGAATCGTCATTGCTGCTACGAACTCAAATTGACGATATACAGGGTATAACCTCAACCGAAGACAAATGCTCCCCTGAAGAACATGTGATCGGGACTCAGTTTGAGAAATACACAATAAACATCTCAACTCAAAACTCTTTTGAAAAGCTCTCCGATGAGGTTGACAACTCAACCCCCCTCACGTCACTTACCTCAACTCCAGTAGGAGATACAAACAGGAGTTTCCCAGAGCTACGTTCTAACAATATCTATAAAATGGAACACCTAAAAGAAAAGTTGGCAAGGTTGGAACTTAACCTTCACATAGCAGAGAACGAAATCGAAAATTTATTATAGGAAAATCAAAATTAAAAAAAACAACTAAATGAACAGGAACTTAAGATTAATCAATTAACTCATATTTGTAAGCAAACCCCAATTACCAATTCAACCAAAAAAAGGCCACGCAGACTCGTGACTACAGTGAGCTCTACAGAATCTAGCCTGGAGAACAAACATCAAGTTCAGCCCAAGGATCTACTGCGTGAGGAACGTAATAAGATGTCGGCTCCCTCTTCTTCGAAGATTACTTGTGACGAACCTGTTTCTCTGGATCCAAACACGTTAACAGCGGGTCCCAATGGTTACTCAGATTTACAGATATTACCTAAAGAGAAGTGTAAAAATATCTATATACTTGGAGATGAAAACCTGAAAGGATTGTCAGCTGCGTTAATAAAATCAAGGTATGGAAAGTGGAACGACACTTATAAAACATTCGCTTTTATTAAAAACGACGCCTCTAGCACTGATATAATTACTTATTGTGATGTTCTCCAAAATGATTTGACCAAAGATGATACTGTTGTCCTGGGATTGGGATGTCATGACAGTGATATTCATCTATTGCACTCGAATCTATGTATAGCTATAAGTAAACTCAGCAAGGCTTCTGTCTTGTTAGTACCCGTTTATCAAAACAGACACTTGAATGAAAGAACATTAAATTATAACTTAAAATTGTGGACTAAACATTTTGACTTTTGTAAATTTATTGACATAACTGGTCTATTCAAAAGCAAATCGGATTATTTAAAATATGTTTGTAATAAGATTAATATATGTATCGATTATAAACAATATGAATTACAATTTTTAAATTGGACAAGTATTAAAAATAATTTTAGGCCATCACACAAGTATAATTCTGACAAAAACCACGCTGATAGAATAAATTGCGAAATTAGACCGGGCACTATACCATATTATTTTAAAAAAACAATACCGCGTAAATCCAACTTGATTGAACATACGCAGAGAGCACCAGAACAAGTAACCCTTACAGAACCTAACGCAAAATGTTTTTTTCGTCCCTAAACCTAAAAACCTATTCATAATATTCCACCAAAACATTCAGGGTTTATGCTCAAAACGAGAATTGCTGGAAATAACTCTATCAGATACAAAGTTGAATCCTGATATACTCTGTTTTACTGAGACATTTGTGAGGGCTCGGGAGGAAAAAAATATACGGATCAATAATTTTTAACTGGCATCAAATTACTCGAGATTAAATAAAAGAGGTGGTGCCTGCATATTAGTAAAAAACGGTTTTGAACATAAACCAATATCTTGCTTTGATGACCTTTTAGTGACTTTTCATTTCGAGTTCTGTGTAACAAATCTGACATCAAATAACATCATTATTATATGTCTGTATAGAACTCCACCTAAACTTAAAAGTCATATCAATTGTTTCATGGAAAGGTTTGACCTTCTTATAGACAGATGCATTCGTAAGTATCCTAACAAATATGTTATTGTTACTGGTGATTTCAATATAAATGTTTTAGTTAAAAATGGACATACTACGCGTTCCACTGACATTATGAAAAAGTATAATTTAACTTCCACACATCACCATGCCCACAAGAGGCAAATCATGCCTTGACCTGATATTAAGCAATATTGATAACGCAATAGGATCCGTTCACTCGCTCTGTCTGTCGGATCATGATACCGCTCAAGTGTTAAGTTTTATGCTTGCTCAAAAAATCCAAGCCTCCAAGAGTACATTTATTTACAAAAGATGCTACACTCAGGAAAATATAGAGCGTTTTAAACTATACCTAAGAAGCCTCTCTTTCGCGGAAGTCTACTTACATACAGATCTTAACTCGGCTTTCAAAGAGTTCCATGACATGTTTTGTCTTCTCTACAGACTCTGCTTTCCAGTGAACAAATTAAAAATAAACCACTCTCCTAACTCACGCTGGATTACTACGGGTTTGAAATAAAGCTGTCAAACAAAGAAAATATTACGCTATAAATACTATACAAGTAAATCAAAAACTGATAAACATACATATTTAAGATATAGTAAACTTCTTAAAAAGTGCACAAATTGCTCAAAACGTATTTCGAATGAAAAATTCATATCAAATAGCAAGAATATCTGCAGAGCTACATCGGAGGTAATAAAATATGAAACATGTGGTGCACGAACTAGACACTGTTTAAACAAAGTAGTCAGTGAGGGCAGAGAAATCACGAAACCTACAGAAATTGCCATGACATTTAATAATTATTTCATTTATAATACTGACCAAATGCATAACAATCTAGAAAATATACGCAAAAACTATTTGCTACACACAATTTTTCTACAACCAGTTGATGTAATTGACGTTAGGAAGATAATAGGGGCTCTCAATAATACAAAATCGGAAGGTTATGATCACGTATGTACCCAAGTAGTAAAAGGCTGTAGGGATGAAATTGGCCCAGTATTAACTTTCCTGATCAATTTGTCGCTAGAATCAGGGACATTCCCAAATGCGTTAAAGACCTCAGTGTTAAAGCCTCTATACAAAAAAGGGAATAAATCGGAAATCATAAATTATCGTCCCATAGCTTTAATTTCAATTTTTCTAAAATATTTGAAAAAGTTATGCATGAGAAAATGACCTCCTTCTATAAGAAATACGACATAATAAATCGGAACCAACATGGTTTTCAAAAATCTAAGTCTACAGTACATGCAGCTTTTAATTTAGTTAATGAAATCTTACAAAGTGTAAACCAACTTAATTATACCACTGCAATGTTTCTGGATATGACAAAAGCATTTGACCTTGTCTCACACAAACTTCTGCTAAGTAAACTTGAGAGCTACGGGATTAGAGGTCCCGCACTAGGCTGGCTAAAGTCATATCTAGAGAAAAGACAGCAATGTGTTGAGATAACACAGGTTGACGAGAACGGATCAGATGTGGTATACAGATCTGATTTTCGACAAAATAACCTTGGCGTACCGCAGGGGAGTATCCTGGGTCCATTGCTGTTTTTGGTTTACATAAACGACTTGCCAGATATACTTGATCATAAGTTGACGCTATTTGCTGATGATGTTTCGATAATTGTTACGACAAATAAAAAATATAGTTTAGAACAACATAAAAATGGCATTAAGATGACTCTAATTAAAATAATAAATTGGTTGGACAAAAATAATCTACAAATAAATTTAAGTAAAACTAGCATACAAAACTTTAATAATTTTAAATATAGTTTTATATACATTGACTTAAATAACGAAATATTACATAATGCAAACAAAGTGACTTTCTTAGGTTTAATCATGAATTCTAAATTAGATTGGAAAGAACAGATAGAAATAGTATGCGATAAGGTAAATAGGTTTGCATTTGCACTATACAGGCTTACAAAAGTCGCAAACAAAAGGACTGCCGTCACTGCGTACTTTGCATATGTGGAGTCTGTATTGAGATATGGGCTCATAATCTGGGGAAATGGCACAAATATTGGAAAGGTATTCATTGCTCAGAAAAGATGTGTACGCGCCTTATGTGGCATACCGGTGGACGTATCGTGCTTGCCATATTTCAGAAGCCTTAATATACTGCCATTACCTTGTCTGTATATACTCGAAATAGCAAAATTTGTTAAACAAAATTATTACCTATTTCTACAGCTGAATCAAACTACAGATAGAAATCTCAGAAACCGTAACCGACTTATACTTGACACAGTGCCTAAGACAAAGCGTTTCTTAAAAAATTGTCCTGCTATGTGCACGGCTATTTATAAAAAAAAACCAGACGACATTAAACAACTGCCAATCCTAAAGTTCAACAAATCTTTGCGTCGATGGCTTTTGGAGAAAACCTTTTATTCGGTAAAAGAATTTATAGAAAACAAAATATGAACTCGTTTAGAAAAAATAATCGATACATATTAATCTGACATAAAGTTTATTTTTAAGGGTGTATAATAACATAATTTCATCATAATGTCATTCAATAATGTACTTTAAAATGTATTAATTAATGTATTTAATATTATAGTTATCATTTGCATGCTATTATATATGGCTAAATAGGTGCATTATGTTTTTGTACATTGACCATCAACATTTATTTGTAACCACCCTATTTAAGAGCAAATAAAGTGTTTTGAATTTTTATTTTTTTGAATAACTTTTAAAATTACGAAGCTGGGCAAGACGGGGCCGGGGCAGAAAGGTGCTAGGGCGAAACAAAGTTCGCTGGGTCCGCTAGTTAAACTATAAGAATTTATTAAATGATTTCCAAGAGATGTTTCACAGACGCATGTGACTTTCAAATTGTAGCCGCATGTGACGCATGATCTAAGTCTTCCTTAGTTTCCTTTGGCTATTGATAATTTAAATTGACGTCAACAGTCATTAGTCCAGCAAAGTGTTTGTCAAGGTCTGACCGTAACCACCCACCAATAGGATCAAGTCGATATCAACTAGAGAAATTCTTGCACACATTTTGTATGAATTGTAAGTCCAATTACAGGATGGAGTATTTTAACAATAACGTTAGAAATTTAACCGAATTCTAATATTTTTTAGTTAACTTATTATAACCAATACATCAAAAAATACTAAATTGATTTTGATGAAACTGATACTTTACCCTAAATTGAAATATATCTGATTGAACTAAAAAATCATCATCTCGCTATGACTTTCCGTTTTCGAGAAATCCATAGACAAACATACAAATATAGAAACATACACAAACGAAATTTAGCACACGTGTTTGGAAGCCTGCACACATTAGATCCTCAAATATTATAAAATTCCACCAATATCACATACATACACATTAAATTGATTACACCCTATTTAGGAGTCGGTAAAACGATGTTAAGAAGGGGGTTAAGCAAATTGTATTTTCAGGATAGACTTATCCGTCGATGTCTTGGTCATAATAGTACTAAAGTCTCGGGACTACCACCCTATTAAGACAAGTGAAGTTATTTTCGGTTGGATACGTTTTCGAAAACATTTTTGTTACGACCGTAGAAGGTAGAAAAAGCTTCGCTTTAAACCTATGGTCACGACAGTCACACACATTGCTTTACACATTCAAATGGGACTGCCATCGCGCCATTCCCACTCAGACTATAAAAAGGTCTCTAGTCACATTTTAATTTTATTTTAGACAGCAAACCAATACGTTCATCGGTTAATTATAAGTATTCTAGACTACAAATATTTCTATGCAATTGCAACCAACACCGTTGTCCTGCTTCATCAATCATCTTCTTATTTTTACACGTCTATCCTCTTGGTACTTTTAACCCTCGACGCAACCAGAGACGGATGTTATAAGTTAAACCTATCTGTCTGTGTATTTAACCTCTGATTTTCAATTAGGTAGATCAGAATGACACCTTCAATCGCATTTTTTATTTTTTATTATTGCAAGCGTCGCATTAATAGTTGTAACATTTTAATTGAACGCGATTATTTGAACTTGTGATGTAAATTTTCATTAATGTGATTTTATTAATAAGGATTAATATTACATGTAAAACGTCACATAAAGTTTGTAATAGGGTGTTGTTTGGTCAGTGACATCCAACTAAGGGATGATAATATGAGTTATGCTTATTCTAAAAAAAACTTTAAATTCTGAGCAAGTTTTATACAAGAAAACCTCTTCAAAACGTTCAAAAAAATTACAAAACGAATGGGAAAACTCGCACCCTAGCGCGTAGCTAGCGTTTATCTACGAAATACTACGCCGTAGCTAGTAAGCTACTAAGAGGCTACGTGGTGTTGGTGGTTTTGACTCGATCGCTGTACCGGATAAAAAAAACGATTTTGTGGGTTTTTTCGCTGACCAAAACAACACTCTGTATAAATTAGTTTTTGTAAGGAGTAAAAAAAATAGGTTTCTCTTGCAATAGCAATGTTCTAGTATGAATTTACCTGTCAAAGTTTTTAATACTTTCAATAAAACAATTACAGTAGGTAATTAATAATGAACTTTGTAGCATTCATGACTTTTATAAACAGTTTTTATTTGAATACTTTATAATCGATAAAAAACAATAAGTGTGATTTTCGATTATTAAGAAAAACACTATTTTTAAACTACGGAAAAGTGGCCACCCACCAAATGTCATTTTGGTCTTTCAAATTAAATATCAGAGTATATCTGTGGTATTATAGCCACCAAACGGATGCACTGATTTCGTTTTTTTTATAGCATAGATAGTTTTTCCAAGTGCTTTTTGACATGATGTTTTATGAAAATCTGTTGAGCCGTTTTTTTATATTTGCGACGGGGTTTTTGTTTTTAAAATAATCATTATTTAAAATTATTACATCATGTAGTTCTATTACATTATGTTATAATTATTCTTCTATAAACAGCAAAGACGTTCGTCTGCCTGTGCAACTACAGCGCGCAATGGCGGCCGAAGCCGAGGCCGCCCGCGAAGCCCGCGCCAAGGTGATCGCAGCAGAGGGCGAGCAGAAGGCCTCCAGGGCCCTACGCGAGGCCTCAGAGGTAATTGGAGACAGCCCTGCCGCGCTGCAGCTCCGTTACTTGCAGGCAAGTATTTGCTTCCTATGACGTTGGGAGATTCTATGATTGGATGATTGAAACCTGGATCCCCACGTTGATTTGTAATACTTCGTAGGCACGTGACACACCTCTAAAAGAACCCTCTCGTGGCTTTATGCGAAAGGAAACTCAATAAACTTAATGAGCTGAACATTTATCAGGTGCAAATACAGGTAAAAGACGAGGATATATTTGGAGTGACCAGCAGGGCGATTCAAACCATTCGATAAACCATTCGGCCTGGGTTTCAGTTTATATATTCATTTATAAATTAATGTTGTAGTTAGATGAGGTGTCGATATGTCAGTTCTACAATGTTTTAATTTTACACTTGATCAAACTTTCAGGAAATGCTATACTCACGGTTTTGAAAAACTTTTACTATGGGAACAACTTCAAAATCGAGAAAGAAAAACAGCTGTTCCATACATTTTTACCCGAGAGAGTAATTTTTCCAAGATAGAAATTTTCTCCGAAGTGTAAAATTAACACATTTTATATAGTAAAAGCGTAATAAAATAATTAAATAGGATAAATCTACGTTATTAAGGTTCCGTCTGTCTGTCCGTAATTCATCGCAGAGACGAGGTGCTAGAAAACTGGAATGTTTTTATAGATATGTATACTAATTTCCCCGCGCAAGTGGTAGAATATATATTTTTTATTCCTTTTTAGGGTGCCTCTCATACAAATATGTTGGGGATAACTTTTTTTCTTGCCATACCCTTCGTATGAGGTATCCTTGAATAGGTCTTTTAAAAATTATATAACATCATTTTTTGACAAAGTGCCTGTTTTCATAAAATTCCGTTTTAAAGGGCTAATTTTTGCTGGAGCCAAATGTCCTCACCCTCACCCAACTAACCGGTAGTGGGTGGATACGTGAAAAATTCACAACACTATTATATACGATAAATTTAGAGCAAAATCTTTTACGGTTATGATTATTAAACAATTTACAGAGCAGTAATCCATAAACTGGAGCAAAATAATTATCATGTAAATTTTTGTTTAAAAAGGACGATCTTGATTGTGTTTAAGCTGTATAAAAATCAAAATTGTGAGTCAGCCCCATGAAAAAATATAACCCGTTTCGTCTCATAATTTCGGATACGTTATTAAAAGTGAATCAAAACCTGAAGGCAATCGTGATCATGTTTTACAGGACATTACTAGGGCAAGAAAAGAGCTAACATGCATAGTAGATAAGGAACCCTTCGTGCGAGAGTCCAACTCGCACTTAGCCGGTTTTAATATTTTAATTATCATAGAATTATCAAATCGTAACTAAATAGTTGTGAATCGGGGGCTAATTGGTAACGGGGCATAACTGGGGTGACAACAAGGATGACTCACTGCATTCATAACGCAAAAGACTATAACCGGTGTTATTTCGCCATCTTAACAACAATTATCGTTTTATTTAAACTTCAAATAATAACATTGTCATCCCAAACATAATATTAACTGGTTGAAACATCATCATGTTTTTTGTATACGTATGCATAAAGTCGGGTTGAGTTAGCGCTTTTCATGAGGTATTTAAAAACTTGCTGGAGTTGGGATTGGGTTGAGTTGAGATGCGGCCTTTGCGAGATTTAACACTAGATTTTGGAACTAGAAAAGACGGTTCGGGCCGTCTAGCTATGAAAAATATATATATTTTTTCATTTAAATTACCTTTTATTAATAAATCACACTGAGATTTAATATAGTCCGTTTATGCATGTATTTTCAATTATTTTTAGGCAATTTACCATGGTCTTGGCAGTTTATAAAAAATCTCTTTAGGTTTAATAAGTTCTAAGTAAACAAAAAGTATACATAGTAACATTTTTTATTAGAAATTAATGTAAAACTACTAAATGGTCACATACTTACATAGGTATTTCATAAAAGGAGCAGTAGGATAATATTATATTAGTACATGGGTAATAACCCCTTAACAAAATATATGTTAAGTCTAAGCTATTAATTTACAGATGACCTATGTCTTTTCACAGACCCTGAACACGATTTCTGCTGAAAAGAACTCGACAATTGTATTCCCGCTGCCCATCGATCTGCTGACATATTTTATCAAGGCCAAAGAAGAAGTTTAAAGATACGACCCCACAATTATGATGACTTGCAACCAACTCGATTTATATTTAGGACGTTAACGAAATGAAATTATATATATACCAGACAAACGAATTTGGCAATGGCTTAAGGAATCCGCGAAATAATATGATAAAAACAATATATTTACTCTTTGCATAATCTATTAACTGAATAAGGTCGAAAAATTCAAACGTATTTACTCAATAGCAACTAAGTTTGATCGATAGCTAATAAACGTAGTATATATATATATATATATATATATATATGATTACTTACATGGTTGTTCGTGTTAAAAAAAACTAAATAAATCCAAAAAAAATTGGTGTTGTGACAATCATTGTTATCATCATCACCATCATCTTCTTGCCCCTTTCCCAGCTTATCTGGGGTCGGAATATTTAATGATGCCGACGTTAAATTTAGAAAATAATTAAATTAATATTTATTAAAATGGTTACTCGGTGTTAAGCAAAATTTTAAAAAATTAAAAAAAATGTATTGTTGTTAGAGTTATATAAGATTAGTAACTTATTTATTGGAGAGTCTCTTTATATTTCTAGTTTCTATATAGTTGACATGAACAGTATTTATTGATTGGCTAAAGAAGTCAGCCGTGATAGATGGAAATTGGAAAAAACAATATATTTACTCTTTGCATAATCTATTAACTGAATAAGGTCGAAAAATTCAAACGTATTTACTCAATAGCAACTAAGTTTGATCGACATCACCATCATCTTCTTGCCCCTTTCCCAGCTTATCTGGGGTCGGAATATTTAATGATGCCGACGTTAATTTTAGAAAATAATTAAATTAATATTTATTAAAATGGTTACTCGGTGTTAAGCAAAATTTTAAAAAATTAAAAAAAATATATTGTTGTTAGAGTTATATAAGATTAGTAACTTATTTATTGGAGAGTCTCTTTATATTTCTAGTTTCTATATAGTTGACATGAACAGTATTTATTGATTGGCTAAAGAAGTCAGCCGTGATAGATGGAAATTGGAAAAAACAATATATTTACTCTTTGCATAATCTATTAACTGAATAAGGTCGAAAAATTCAAACGTATTTACTCAATAGCAACTAAGTTTGATCGACATCACCATCATCTTCTTGCCCCTTTCCCAGCTTATCTGGGGTCGGAATATTTAATGATGCCGACGTTAATTTTAGAAAATAATTAAATTAATATTTATTAAAATGGTTACTCGGTGTTAAGCAAAATTTTAAAAAATTAAAAAAAATATATTGTTGTTAGAGTTATATAAGATTAGTAACTTATTTATTGGAGAGTCTCTTTATATTTCTAGTTTCTATATAGTTGACATGAACAGTATTTATTGATTGGCTAAAGAAGTCAGCCGTGATAGATGGAAATTGGAAAAAACAATATATTTACTCTTTGCATAATCTATTAACTGAATAAGGTCGAAAAATTCAAACGTATTTACTCAATAGCAACTAAGTTTGATCGACATCACCATCATCTTCTTGCCCCTTTCCCAGCTTATCTGGGGTCGGAATATTTAATGATGCCGACGTTAATTTTAGAAAATAATTAAATTAATATTTATTAAAATAGTTACTCGGTGTTAAGCAAAATTTTAAAAAATTAAAAAAAATATATTGTTGTTAGAGTTATATAAGATTAGTAACTTATTTATTGGAGAGTCTCTTTATATTTCTAGTTTCTATATAGTTGACATGAACAGTATTTATTGATTGGCTAAAGAAGTCAGCCGTGATAGATGGAAATTGGAAGGCTGTGGCAGATGTGACGTAAAAATATTTTTGCGAAGAGTTGAAGCTTTTGGAATGTTATTGACTATCTGATTCTATTTTTTTAAAGAGAACACTACCTAAAGCATACAAATATATACCACAAAATAGATACGATTACTTTTATATTTACCTATTGATCACTAAGATGTGTTTATGGGCAAATCATTATTCTTATAGATTAGGAGGAATTTAAATTTCCGATTGAAACAAACATTCTCAAATTGTATGACTATGTAGGGTAAAATAATGTTTTTTAAATTATATTCAGATATTTAGAGATTTTGGGTGTCAGTCCGGTCAGACCATAGTTGATTTGAGAAGATTGCTGAGACGTTTTCATTTAGTAAGCAGTATGCTTATAACGGCAGCATGGAACCAACGATAAATGGAACCATTCTTTCGTTATTTTGTCATAAAATGAATCAGCAAACGTTCTCCATAAAATTGACTATTTGAGCCCGGTTTGACCGCACTTTCAGCTTATCTTTTAGAAATAAGGTTAAGTAAAATAAGAAATAACCTATTTATTGGAATCTAATTCATGGTAACTGAAAGTTACCGTAAACATAATGATAACTGATTAAATTTTTTGAATAAGAAATTATGTATAATCATTATTTATTAGTATTTCATTCATTATACATGTAGGATTAGTTAACAATAGTGTTTCATGTAATATCTATAGTGTGAAAGCGCGCCTGTAACCAAATGACGCAGTATTACAAATCTGAATAAAAACTTAAGCAAATTGACCCATATAACGTACCAAAAATGCAGATTTACCGCAATTACAGTAAATCATGTAACGTATAACGTATAACTTTAGCGTATTTTTTTGTCTAATATGTCTAGTCTATAGTTAATTATTCATAATCGATTAGAAAATTGATGTTCATTCATGTATTTCAAATTAATAAATGTTAGTGAAAAAAAAATATAAAAAAGGAAGAGTTGTTTTATTTCTTAATAAACTAGTTGCCCCTAATAGCTTTGCCCACTCCTATTCACTACTACAACAACCACTTCAAAATCGGTTCGGTAGTTTCAGCGTGAACAGGTATACCTGGGTCAGACGCATATGGACTATTTTATTGATTACTTAACAATTACTAAACGAATAAGTATATAGCTTTATCTAACATGTCTAGATACCAATAAGCCTCGTTCCCACTATGCCGGGCAAATGAATCGGTTCCCGGATCATGTTGTTCACATTACAGCGGATCCGCTAAAAAACGTTCTTTTTTGCCGGATTCGGTGTAATGTGTCGGATCAGTAGAATAAAAATGATAAAACACTCGGTAAAAATGCCGGCCTGACACTATACTTTTGCCGGCTCCGACATAATTTGAACAGCTTCATAGAAAGTTTTCAGCCACTAGCTCTTTCGGCAGATTTACCACAAAATATCGTTCCGGCGATTTTTCGGGCCGTCGTAGTGGGTACAGGGCCTATTGCTCCTGCGTTAGACATACGAGTAATACGGGTTGAATTGAACTTGTTAAATGTCTATCGAATTATTCATATTAAGCAATTTTTCAACCTATTAGCTGCTTATAGTTTCCTATTGCTAGGTAGGAGACACAATGCGAGGTCAACTCAATCGATGGTGTGACGACTATACCATTTGCTGTTGAATTAATTAGTGCACTTCAACTTTCATGATCACACGACATACGATTTTTACGACGAGTTTGGTGTTGTGGTTAGCGCTCCAGACTACTATGCCGGTGGTCGTAAGATCGAATCCCTCAGGGAACAAATTTTCGTGATAAGTACCTACTAATATTTGTACCTAAGTCATGAATTGTTACATGTATTTAGAATTAGAGATTTAGAAAAAGAAACCAAACGAAATACTAACTATTTTGAAATCTCACGATACAATTTATGGGTACTTCTGGCGCCACTGGCGGATGACATCGTTCAAACTGGCATTTCGGGGAATCCTGCCGGCGCTTCTGCTACACGCCATGGTGAGAGAGTTGATCGACCACCTTTCCGCAGGTACAGCAAGTAAATAAAACAGCTACACGAAAACTAACATTATCAAATGAGTGCTGACTACAGGTGAAGGAGTCGTCAATAACCACAGATTTCATTCCCACTCCCCAACGGCTAAAAGACGAGCACGGTCTGTAGAATGCGTAGCGGCGTCTAAGAGATTATTACGTTTTCCCCTGCAGAGAGGCTCGTCTCATAGCCGCTAAATAGAGTGGTTACCCGGAAGTTTCTCAGAAGTTATGGTTCTCTAAGCATCAATAGCTTCAGCTAGAAAATGTATGTGAATAGTATTGGAATGTCATCAGATATTCTTCAATTGTTGCAAATAAGGCCAAAATTTTTATGCCAGGATGACAAAAATGCTGGAAGACTGACCGCGGAGATCAACCTTATACCCAAGCTCCCATGACGAGTAGGCAAGGATGCCTGAGTCCAGACTTGGTCTTTTAAGTTTAAGTTGAGAGTCGATGAATTTTTTCTTGGATAACATGGAATAACATCGTCTAATTTTTAAGTTAGGTCGGAATGATTACAGTTGTGATGAACGAAGAGTGTACATGAAATTTGGTACAAAGATACCGAAACGAAATATCGTATATGCATAGTGACTATTAATTTCGAGGAGACGGTCCAAAACCGAATTAAATTTGGCTAATTAATCCGCAACAATATCTGGAAATTCTTCCTCAAAAATGGGAAAATTTGTCATTAACATTGACGCTAGGTGCAAACTGTCTAAAACTTTTTATAATTTCGTCACGTAGGTTACAATCTGGTGGTACAAAGAGTTCGCATTTTGAAAAATTAGGATCTCTACCTCAAGTTTTAAAATCTCTAACCAAAGATAAAAATATCCAAAATGGTGAATGATTACCACCGAGAGTTCCATCATCGAAGTACCTAACATTAAAAGCCTTTTTAAGTTCAGAAAAAAATGGGGTGAATTGATAAACTAAACATAGCGGGGCCAAGTGGGTCACCCTGCAGACAAACAACGGCAGAAGAGTAGATGATCTCTGAACATTCATTTCGTGGAAACACTATAGCACTGAGGCATGGAAGAGGAATGTGGTGGTGTTGTTTTTAAAAAAAGGATACAAAAACTTATTGAAGAACTAAGGCGATAAACCAATCTCAATTCTGAGCCATGTCTACAAGCTGTTCTCAAAGGTCATCACGATTCGTCTCGCACGTAGGTTTGATGACTTCAAGCCACCCGAACAAGCCGGATTCCGAAAAGGCTACTGTACCAAAGACCACATCCATACGCTAAGGCAAATTATACAGAAGTCCGAAAAGTATAAAATGCCTTTATGTTTAGCGTTTGTAGACTATGAGAAGGCCTATAGAGGTATTAAAGTATCTGTACAAAAACGCCACCATGTAGGTCCAAGTACAGGAGCAGAACACGAGGGCGATTTCACTGCGGAGAGGTGTGAGACAGGGACAAGTTATATCTTATCGTTAGTTGCTGAATATAGGCTTCCCCTAGGGTTTTCCACGGTGACCGATCACAAGTGGTCTGCATCCAGTATGATCCCGCGATCTTAACAAGGTCGTCCGTCCATCTTGTCTGTGGACATCTCGCGCTGCGCTTTTGGTCGAAAGGTAAACATAGAAGCATATTATGCTACCCAGACTTCTGTATTATTTGCCTTAGCGTATTGATGTGGTCTATGGTACTGTAGCCTTATCGGAAACCGGTTTGTTTGGGAAGCTGGAAGTTATCAAACCTACGTGCGATACGATTCGTGATAACCCTTGAAAACAGCTTGTAGACATGGCTCAGGAGTGAGATAGGTCTATAGTTCTTCAATAAGTTTTCGTCTTCTTTTTGGAAAAATAATATCACTACACTCCTGTTTCACGCCTCTGGGTTGATGCCCTCTAGCAGCACGGAATTAAAGAGTCTCTAAAAAACTTTAAGTACCGGTGTTCCACTCGCTTTCAGAATTTCTGCTGCGATTCCGTCCTCGCTAGGAGCTTTGTTGTTATTGAGCTGTTTAAGGGTCATTTTAACTCGTAGAGGCTAATATCCGGGATATCTTCGGTGTAGTGCCGGGTCAGGATAGACCTTGGGTCTTTGGGCGAGCTATCAACGGATTTGGCAACTGAGGTAGGCCCATAGAACTTCTCGATCTCCCGCAAAACCTCTGCTTTCGTCGACGATACACTGTCGTCCTCCATCTTAAGCTTCGTCAATAGACTTTGCCTAATAGACATGCAAAAAACCCTTGCAAACACTTCGGAGCCTTAATTCCGCTCTATTTCTATCATACGATATTTTTTTATTTCGCTCAAATAGTAGTACATAAGGATATTGATTAAGAAGCAGTTTCTCACTTTTCACCAGACACTAGCATGCAAGAGATAGATTTTAAAAGTTTCCAATTTAAAAGTTAAGCATATTCAATAAATCAGTCACATAGATAATAATCTGAATGAGTCACTGTAGTCATTCAATTAAAACCTTTTTTTGGGATAAACTCCGGAAGTAAATTAAATATTAATTAAATTAGTCAACACAGGTACGATCTCATTTATGCAGGCATTTAGCACATCTGTTTGAATGTCGTACTCATACAATTGTTGGTAGGTAATAGGTACCCTGAAATAAATAAACTGACTATCAACACATTTATTTATTATCACACTAGCGGTCCCCCGCGACTTCGTCCGCGCGTTTTGAGTTTGCTCCCTCCCCTCCCGTCGCAGCGTCATGTTTTATATCCTAAAGCCTTTCTCGATAAATAAGTTATCCAACACAGAAATATTTTTTCAAATCGGTCCAGCAGTTCCTGAGATAAGCGCGTTCAAACAAACTCTTCAGCTTTATAATAATATTAGCGCAAGCGCACGTTGTACTTAAGCTGCGAACATTATTTTGGTGCGGAGTTATGTTAAAACTGTGATAGCTCCTAAGATATTTATTGAAATCAAATGATATAAAGGGCAACTTGGTTCTAAATGAAATGCTCGTGATGATGAATGTATTTATTTTGATAAGAATAAATACCTGTGTGTATAATACACCTCTAAAAATAATAATATCATTTTTTTACAAATTAATAACATAAAAAAGGTTGTAGTAAGTCAACCATAAATGATAGACATATGCTGTCGCGGACTTTATTATAGAACTCTTAATGCTAAACAATCCTGTTATACATGATTTATGTGTAGCTTAAGCGGTTTCCGCAGCGTATGCAGCGAAAGCTCTCAAAAGGAATATCTTTCTCCCGTTTTCGCAACCTTTTTCATTTCTGCTGTGGTCTTATGAGTCTTATCTTTATGTTATATAGCTTAAAGCCTTCCTCGATAAATGGACTATCCAACGTAAAAATAATTTTTCAAATCGGGCTAGTAGTTTTTGAGATTAGCGCGTTCAAACAAACAAACAAACAAACAAACTCTTCAGCTTTATAATATTAGTATAGATTTTACTAAAAAATAGTTAATATAATGGTTCCTGTACTTCTGAGTTTTGCCATTTGTTATTTCTAAACACGTAAACAACAAATAAAAACGTTTTAAAATAATATGTTTAAAAATTTACATTTCCGCTTTCTTACTATCGGTGGAAACGCACAACTGCCGCGCGATCAAAATGGCGGTGTGGTTTTGCTAGAGTGACGTATTTGCTGTACACAAAACAAGACTGTATTCTAATGATGTAAGTTAGATTTTCGCTATTAGATGCGTTTGAAATCCAGTATCAAACGCATCTAATAGTGACAAAGTTACAAAGCGACAAAGTAAGATTTTAGGGCGGCTGAAATGATATATCTCCTTAAAATCAATGTTTGACATAGGAAAAGATTGGTGTATCTGTTGACCATACTAGTAGTATGGTCGTATCTATTTTATTTTCAAAAGTTGCGATTTTTTGACTATTTACAGCAATTGGTTAAGTAAATGTAAAAAAACTAGAAAAAAATTCAATGACGTATCTTAATTATTTTTCATTGTAGAAAGACGATACTTACACCATTCGACGCGTCTTTTTTTCTTATCATCAATACAATTTTAAGTCATTGAAGCCAATTTTTGAGATACGACATTCCGCTTTCTGCCGTCGATATATCTATACAAACACCATAGATTAAACTGTACAAAAAGTAATAATGTAAAAATAATGGCCTAATACCCTTTACACACTGCTACTTTTAGCTGCAATGCAGTCGCAATGCTTACGCGCGTTAACATCAATGTAGTCGCAAAATGTCAACCTTTACACACTGCGCTACTTTGAGAAGCGATGCTAACGCGCGTTAGTATCGATACAGTCGCGATACAGAATCTGCAAATTGTCAAATAATGAACTGAATTTTGGCGACTGCATCGATGCTAAAAGTCGCAGTCTGTAAGGGGTCGAAGGGTCTAGTAGGTACCTACTTAATTGAGAATATTATTATGAATTTTGACAAAATGTCAAACTCAGAAAACGTTCCCAGGCAACTTGGACGGTACTCAGGGAAAATTTGACAGAGACGAGACAACAGCTGATGGCGTCCTTGGCAATGGTTCATTGCCGTTTATCAAAGAAAATCAGCTGAATTTGATTTATTTATTTCATACAAAAAGATGAGCAAAAGGTGCGGAAAAAGCACCGTTGATACACTAAAGAGATGTTAACAAAATACAGGCGAAAGCACTTTAGGGATACATTAAAAAAGAATTATTTTCCCGAAAAATTCACAAGACATGACAAGTCCACACGTGTGTGTGACGTGTTACTTTACTACGATAAATGTTAATGAAGTCGGAAAAAATCTGTAATATTCGAATTATTTTTGCAAAAGCTGTAAAAACTGTGAGAGTGACACCAATATGATGTATGATATAAATGTATGCCTTAAATTGTTCTACAGAAAATACCAAACTCATAAGGTTTAATCACTATAACAGCTTACAGATCGGCTATGATAAATGGCGTAGATTTTTTGATTTTTAAGGAAAATAATGTTATAATACAGGGTGTTCTTTTATATCACTTAGATAAAACCTTTTTTTATATTTTTTTAACACTTTTTTTAGTTAAACAGGTTTAGTCGTGCATTGCGGTGACGCATTCGTCGCCGTCCTTTGCACTGTCTGGAACTGGATGACTGATCGTTCCTTCCAATTTCCTACTTTCCTAGTTAGTTCTAAAGCCATCAATGCCTTCGTGTCCAAAAACGTGTCTTCTCTTCATACACGTGGCTGAATGGCGTTGTTTTTTTTCGGTTTGCCTCGTATTTTGTCGGAATGCAAGATGTCCGCCGCGACCAAACCAAAGACATTTTTTTTTCTGCTGTTTCGCACGGTTTGCCATAGAAAATAAGTTCACTCGAAGGCTGAACAAATATTATGTATTTATAGTTTAATAATTTAATACTATACGATTTAAATGATTTATTGTTAATCTTTTTTATATATTTTTTTATAATTAAAGGGAAATCTGAATTGTTAATAATTTGTAAAACTATTATATTTTAAATAATAAAACATTATTGTAATTTATTTGTTTATTATGTAACATTTTTGTGTGATTATGTCTGGTCAACCGAAAACCGGAAAAAACAATGAAAACCACTAGACTCGTGGTTTCTATTCATAATACTTAGTACTCCTGACAGTACAGACAGATTTTAACTTCAAGTCCTTTTTTATCTGCTAGTCGAATATTTTAACAATCTTGAGATTCCTTTTTAACGAAATGGTTCATTTTAAAATAAGGTAAACACAAAACTTAGGATTTGAGTTTTAGGCGTGGGCAATAGATCGTTAAACACTGAGATCTTTATTAATTAGATAGTAAATTAGTTTTATTATCTTACATTATTATGAAAGTGGACGGACTTCGAAGGCAATTAAAATAAAACTCATTCTTCATAGATATTTATTGGCCCTATAGATCTCAAAGTTACACAGATAATTCATTTTCTACCTATAAGATTTTCGGCATATCTGTTTTTGGTTGATATTTGGTTTTTAATGTAAGTTTTGAGAAACCCTTAATTAATACTTTAACGCCTCTAATAAATCTTTAATCAATAATATTTACTACAAACAATTAAACAAAAATATTGCACACAAACCAGCTGAAAAAACGGGCGTTATAAGACATATTTAAGTTTCTTATTTTATATTGTCTTTTTATGTAAGGGACGTTTTGACGTAGTAGTTTCTGTCAACAAACTAATCGCAAATGCTTGATCTGACCTAATTTTGGCGCCAATACATTTAATAATATTTTGCAATATTAAAATGGAGTGGGGTGATAAAGAGAACCGAATCGCTGTGATTGTATTACACAAAGTTGGTATGGAGCCAAATGCAATTTTTAAAACTCTCCATACGCTTGGTATTAGTCAAATGTTTGTGTTCCGGGCTATCAATAGGTACAATGAGACCTCTTCTGTTTGTGACAGAAAAAGATCAGGCTGTCCACGTAGTGTTCGTACGAAAAAGGTGGTCAAAGCAGTAAGAGAAAGAATTCGCAGAAATCCTGTCCGAAAGCAAATTATTTTATCTCGGGAGATGAAGATAGCACCCAGAACCATGTAGCGTATTTTAAAAGATGACTTGTAGGACTTACAGCCTATAAGAGTCGCACTGGACATTTTTTAACTGATAATTTAAAAAAGAATAGGGTGGTAAAATCGAAAAAACTGCTGAAGCGGTACGCAAAGGGAAGTCACAGAAAAATTTTGTTTACGGATGAGAAAATTTTAATATTGAGCAACATTTTAACAACATTTTGTTTGTCTATGCCGTATTTATGCTCAAACCTCTAAGGAAGCTTCCCATTTAGTCGCCAGAGTGCAACGTGGGCATTACCCGACTTCAGTGATAGTTTGGTGGGGTGTAAGCTATGAAGGAGTGACTGAGACATATTTTTGTGAAAAAGGTATCAAAACATCGGCACAAGTGTATCAAGATACCATTCTCGAGAATGTAGTTAAGCCCCTTAACAACACCATGTTCAATAACCAAGCATGGTACTTCTAACAAGACTCGGCGCCGGGTCATAAAGCTCGGTCCACGCAGTTTTGGTTAGAAGCGAACGTTTCGTACTTCATCAGAGCCGACGACTGGCCGTCGTCTAGTCCCGATCTTAATCCACTGGATTATGATTTAGAGCTGTAGCTTTAGAGTGTACGGCTTACTCTAAACGCCATGATAATTTAGAGTGCCTAAAACAATCCATACGATTGGCAGTGAAGAATTTTCCCATGGAAAGAGTGCGTGCTTCTATTGATAACTGGCCTCAACGTTTAAAGGACTGCATTGCAGCCAATGGATACCACTTCAAACAAGCTTTTTATATTTTAAATTGTTTTATATTTTTGTATAAAACTAAAACACTATAAAAGTAATAAATATTATTTGCATTTTTTTTTCCTTTGTGACAATATTTATGGCAATACTAGGTATATTCGCATTAACTCACGTTTTGCGCTCCGAGCTGTTATTAATATAACAGCTCGGAGTATGGTACGGAACCCTCTGTGTAACCACCTCTTCGTTTTTTACAGCCAAAAACAAATTGTATTGTATTAAGGCTGATGATTCCCTATAATTGACTGACTGACGACCCGTCTGGTGTAGTGGTCGAGAAATCGCCTACTACGCAGCGGGTGCGGGTTCGATCCCCGCACAATACAAACATTTGTGTACATGAACATGTCTGTCTGTATTGGTCTGGGTGTTTTCTATGTATATCTTGTATGTATTTACAAAAAAAAAGTATTTAAGTATTATATCCGTTGTCTGGCACCCATAAAACAAGCTTTGAGTAGCTTTCTTTGGGGCTAGATGGCGATGTGTGGGAATGTCCAAAGGATATTTATTTATTTACCTCAAAAAGAAAACGACTGCACCGATTTCTATGAAACGTGCACTGTGCCCCTTAATTAGAATATTCATTTTTTATTCATTTTTTAATTACGTGTACAATGTTTAATAAATACAAGATTATTTAAAAACTTGGTTTAATTAAAATAAGATTATGAATTTTTGTTTTGTATTTTCCTATAAAATGATGTAAATGCTATGCCACTACATATTACCTAATTTGAATAATTATACAAAGATATAATTGTAAATATTCTCAAAACTATCATGCTTGCTTTAATGATTTTTTTTGCCTAACTACGCATTTATTGTTTCATGTGCTTATGATTTTTTTGCATAAACAGATTTAAGTCGGATCTTTTTTTGTAACAACAAATTTAAGTAACTTATAAATGTTTTATAACATATTTTATATCGTCATTAAAATCTGTATAGTCTTACCTAAACAAAACAGTACTTAATGAAAAGCGTTAAATTGTCACTCAAAGACGGCACAGAAAAAGAGCAAAACTTTGAACGCCCATTCCCAACATTATTTTGCTATTTTTTAGTTTTAATTCTTTTTTTTTATTAAAGGTGCGATTTGTAGTATGAATTTGTACACCACGCTATACAAATTGAGTATTAACTGACGTTATCTATCACACAATGTTACTATTAAGTGATAAAACAAATGATAATACATACAACGTGCTATTTTTGCTTCCCGTAATAATTAGGATATAAATCAGACTGCATAAATACAGGTGGTGTCGAAAGATTTAAAAAAATCGGTCAAGTGCGAGTCAGACTTGTGCACTGAGGGTTCCGTGCCAACTTTAAATGAATTTGGGAATCCTCTTACTTCCACTTAGTAAAATACCACAATATTTTGTTGACAGCAAATGTAACTTTGTTTTTCATAGTATTTGTATGAAGAACAAAGTTATGTTTGTGGTTGTTGAAAATGTGCTATATCTCAAAAACAACTGGTTCGATCCCGTCCAAATTAATTTTTGTTGAAATTATTTATTAAGATCTACATAACATATTTTTTTCAAAATTTACACTTGCTTTACCCCCTTAAATATCTTTTTTTTTTTAAATATAAGAAACGTAAAGCGGTTAACATGATACATCTTCCTACTAAATTTAAATAGTGTGATGCTTAAAGTTACAGAATAAAGGGGCTGTAACATACGGACGGACGGACGGACAGACAGACATACAGACAGTCTTGACGAAACTATAAGGGTTCCGTTTTTTGCCATTCGGCTACGGACCCTAAAAACGCATTTATGAGCATAAAGATGAAATAAGAAACCAAAAACTTGCGCACGGGCGGGACTTGAACCAGCAACCTTTTGGCAAACCGGGCCAAACGCTCTTACCAATTGAGCTACCGTGCTGTTAGTCCGACCCTGCGAAATTTGTGGTTTCTTATGAAAACGTCAATTGCGTGACGCTTAGCGCCATCTAGCCGTCTGTTTATGAAACAGATGGCCCAAGCAGTTATGCCAGTTAACCTTTTGGCAAGGTTGCTGGTTCAAGTCCCGCCCGTGCGCAAGTTTTTGGTTTCTTATTTCATCTTTATGAATATAAAATATGACACTGTGAGTGTTAAAAACATTCTAAAGCATTAGATAGCGAAGCGACATCAATTTCCAAGTTGAATTTATTCTGTAAAGAATAACTGCTTGGGCCATCTGTTTCATAAACAGACGGCTAGATGGCGCTAAGCGTCACGCAATTGACGTTTTCATAAGAAACCACAAATTTCGCAGGGTCGGACTAACAGCACGGTAGTTCAATTGGTAAGAGCGTTTGGCCCGGTTTGCCAAAAGGTTGCTGGTTCAAGTCCCGCCCGTGCGCAAGTTTTTTGGTTTCTTATTTCATCTTTATGAATATAAAATATGACACTGTGAGTGTTAAAAACATTCTAAAGCATCGCATTTATGAGTTTCAAAATAATTCAATTACCACTTTGCACTCGTTGAGTCCTAATAATAGTGTGCGTTCCGTACAGCCAGCTAAAATTCTGTTGAGTCCTAAGCATAAAATTATTATCCCTTTGGAATAGAACGACAAAAGCGAGATGTCACTAGCAGCAAACTGTGTGATAAAAAGACATGGGTAGCAGAACCATTTTTGTCAGATGTCAAACAGTTGACCGCCCCGCAGAAGCTCGCTGAAAATTACGTGCATTTGATTTTTTATATTTAAAAGTGAAATTGTGCATATTTTTGAGAAATAATGCGTCTGAAACATGGTGACTTGATCGGTGATTGATTGTTATGCATAACAGCGGCATAACCCCAACAAATAATCATTTAACAGGTAGATTAGTCCAAATCGAAGCCTCTTAATATACGACTTATGTTTACCAATGCGCTGCAAATTTAAAGTACGCAGTTTGATAATTCTATTCTACAAACGTTCATTTACGTAAAACATAAAGACAGAATAACACAGGGAATGTTTATCGACGAATATTTTGTATAATGAAATAACATTTAGTTTTACACTAGAGCTGCATGTTCAATATTTTGTGTCGACTGTTTATCATGCAGCAAACTACGATATTTAACTTAGGAACATTGTTATAAATCACCTGATCAAAAAGTTATCTTATTTAAAGCTACAAATGTTACTTACTTATGTTAGTTACTGACATTTTAAATCGGTTTCGTTTGACAGCTTTTACTTGTCCTTCTATTCCGATAGGAATATTAATTTTATGGTCCTAAGTGATGTCTGACCTCTGACGGTAACAAAAAAGTTCTTACAATAAACATGGTAGGCTAGGTTTGTGAAATCATTCACAGTTAACAGTTAAAAGAACACATCATTGTGACATTTAGATAGCTGTATGCTATTTGCATCTATAAATCAATTTATTATATTTCGCTTCACTGCTTAAAATCGTTTGATTATACGCCACATAGTGTTGGCTTAAAGTGACTCATCTCAGCTCACGAGACCAAATATTGTATTTATGAAAATCCATTGCGGCCCATATTGTGGTGTTATAAGATTGAATTTGGAAAACGACCTCGTATGAACGCGACAGTGTACGCGAGATTGCACCAAAGAGGTAAATAATTTGAAAATCGAGATGGCTACGCACCGCCTCGAAAAGCAAAACCAATAAAAAAATGCGTAAATACTTAGAGATTTGGCTGTATGACACAGGACACAATATTTCATTGCTTTTTATTTCGCGACATATTTAAAAAGGTAAATTGTCATTGTTATGAAAATATGTATATAGTGTGTTTGACCCGTCTGGTGTAGTGGTCGAGAAATCGCCTACTACGCAGCGGGTGCGGGTTCGATCCCCGTACAATACAAACATTTGGGTGCATGAACATGTCTGTTTATATTGGTCTGGGTGTTTTCTATGTATATCATGTATGTACACACATCAAAAAAGTCTAGAGATCAACATATATTTTTGCAATAACTTTTCTCCTGATTGATATTAATTAAAATTTTCTTTAAGGATTCATCAAATAAAGTGTTTTCGTTTGTCTACAGTAACGATAAACCAAGTCACCTTTGCATTAATAAGGGAATTTTCCATTTTCCTAATAAAGGGATTTTTGAAAATTGAACCACTAACATTAAAGTTCGAAAAATATACTGAAATAAAAGTTTTCTTTAAAATTTTATTGGGTAACTTAAACAATTAATAATCCGTATTTCTACCGCGAACACTAACTACACAAGAACATCGGTTTTGCATACTCAAAATGAGTCCATCCAAATCACGCTGTGGAATGGCCGCCCATTTTCGTTGCAACAACAAAAAAAGGTCTTCTTGCGACTGGATACCCTCCATATTCGGCAGATCTCTTCTCTGTAGCATATCTCATGCATGCTCAATCGGGTTCAAGTTTGGTGACTGAACAGGCCAGGGCAGGACATTGATGTTAGCTGCGGCGAGTCTGTCTTACAACTTTTGCGGTGTGCGTTTGTGCATTATTATGCAATAAGGGACCAATTTGACGATGACGTCTGATACAATCGTCTCAGCATAAATTTGAGCGTTGAGGTTGCCTCTGATCCGAATCAAATCAGTTCTTCCGCCGATCCAAATACCCGCCCATACCATGATTGTTCCACCACTATAAGGATGGACTTCCTGGCAGGATTTTAATCGCTGTTGGCGTCCAGGGGTTCTCCAGTGTCGTATACGTCTTGTATCCGGTCTCATATCAAAACGAGACTCATCAGAAAAGCACACGAAACGCCATTGGTCTTCTGCCCAATTTCTGTGTTCAAGAGTCCATTGATATCGAATCCTACGATTGTGCATTGCTATAGGTGGTACCCGTAGCGGTCTTCGGGAATGAAGGTTCACTTCATGCAAGCGGTTTCTGACTGTTTGGTCGCTAATTAAGTTCCCTGAAGAGTGATGAAGCCTCACGGCTAACATCATGGCGGTTATTGTTGGAGCTCTTCGAGCTGTGATTTGAATGTATCAGTCTTTTCTCCGTGTGGTGCAGCGATACCGTCCTCCATGGCGCTCAGCCACGGTACCAGTGCTTCGGTAACGTGTCCAAAGTTGACTGATAACACTCTGACTTGTATTCAGAGATAAAGCCACAGTACGTTGCCGGGAACCAGCTTCTATCATTCCCACGGCTCTGAGCATTTCTTCCCTGCCTAAATGACGTCGCCACTCCATAATAACGTTGGTTTTAATCAGTAGTAGGGAAACAGTAGCACTAATAATGTCTTCAATGCGTTGTATGTTTTTATAGGGAAAATATTGTCAGCTGATTTTCATCTTTTACTCGAATTTGATTGACAATTCCTGTTTCAAATTATGAAATGCACCAAAAAGGATCCATATAAATTTATAAAATCATAAATTTATTACAATGCGACATCTCAGTCTCAAGAAATCCGCAGAAAAATGCTTGATCCCTAGACACTTTTGATGTGTGTATTTACAAACAAAAAGTATTTAAGTATTATATCCGTTGTCTGGCACCCATAACACAAGCTTTGAGTAGCTTACTTTGGGGCTAGATGGCGATGTGTGGGAATGTCCAAAGGATATTTATTTATTTATTTTATTTTAACATAGTTACCTATTAAATCCTATCAACAAAATAATTGTTCTGACTTTGTGAATGTCATTAATTATAAATAAATAGATAATAAATAAAAAATCAAATGGTGCGCCTCCATTTTCAATGCACACATTTACGCACGCAAAAAGAATAAAAAAAAGGCCTTTAAAATAACAAAAATGAGAACTACTAAGTATCTTAATTCATTATTATTAATAAAGCCATTTGGTGAGAGATAAATGTCGGGTAAAAACTGCTTATTAAAGAAACAGTAACAAACAAAACTAAACCAAAAAACAGTAACAAAGAATGTTCGTTTGTGCCCTTTTTTGCTGACCTTTATCGGTAGTAGAAAAGTTGACAACATCACAAAAAACCCTAAAAGCAAAATATGACGACTTTATCTTAATACTATTCTTACACGTGCATTAGACTTCTGTTAGAATTAACTCTTTCGGGAAAATATTTAGAACCATTAATTAAATTTTCAAATAGCAAAAAGATATTCGATTTGTGAAGAATAAATCACACTTGAATTAGAATATTATTATAACCTAATTATAACCCATCAGCTGGGTAAATGCAGGATGGAATATTCCAAATGGTTCTATAAACTTGCGAGATTTCAACATTTCGTGATCGGAAATCCAGCTATCCGAGTTAGTATACAACCGGGTAAATTAGTGATAGCTGAACTCTGCAGTCCGTAATTGAATTGATTTGCCAATTAGAACTCACTGCTATGCCCAACATTTGAGAAAACGAGGGTCTGAAACTAGATATTCGAACTGATCTGACAAGTTTACACCAGATATTATGAAGTCCTTGATCTAGTCATAAATTCACTGAGTCACTTGACCAAATCCTGTGTTAACGTCGAAGTATAGTTAGTCGGTGTTGGTCCAGATTCTGAACGTACGAGAATTAATTAGATTTGAGTTACGGCTAAACCACATAAACAAGTGGAACGGAAAGTTGACTGGTAATAGACACAGCATTTTTTTTACCTACCAGATACACTTGTAGGTTTGGACGTAAAAAAACGCTGTTTTGCTAACCAGTTCATTAGAACAGAAGATAACTGTTCACACTGCGTATTTTAGCATTTATGCAGTCGCAGATTAGCATCGATGCAGTCGCGCGTTAGAATCGATGTAGTCGCACGTTAGTATCGATGCAGACGCGCAACTTTGACCTTATTCAGATAACTTGATGGAATTTGAACATCGTTACAGTCATGATGCAGCTTCGCGTTTGCATGTAACACGTTGCGTTTAACACGTTGACTTTCTCCCAAACAAGAGTCTTCTTTCTCTTGTAAAACTGTGGTGGTAGGTAATAATAGTAGTTGGACACTAATATCGTTTATTTATTATCTGTAGAAGTTTATACTGTGCAATGATAACAGGCATATTTAAAACATACCGACTCACAAATCTACTATAAAATCCAACCTCAATTCATACGTCCAGTCCAATATATTATCTTTTATGTATGTATATAATTTGCGACTGCATAAGGAGGCGTGGACTTAGCAGTGTAAACTATACGACTCCAAATAGAGTAGTGGACAGAACGTGTTCCTTTGCATAGCGACAGAATCGATACTAACGCGCGACAGCATCGCAACTAATAGGTAATCAAAATTTATAATTTATGCGATGCATTACTTAAATAGGTACATTTGTGCCTAATTGTAAGGCTAATAAATGTACAGACCACAGCACGTCAAGGTAAACACTGTGGTATCTTATGCAGTTGTGATAAGGGCTAGTTTGCAACAAATGTGGGTAACTGATCTGCTGTTGACTGCACAGTAAAAAATATTGGCATTTGAAAAAAAAAATAGGTACGAGTCAGGTTTCCTCACCAGCAGGGAAACTTGAACCGGGCTATGGGAAGAGTTGACCATTTTTGACTGTATGGACCGATTTGTGTTGAACCGAATTTAATTTACTTAGAAGATTAACGCCATCATTTTGTGGAGCTTAGCTGATGGTCGAACTCCTTAACTCCTTAGCGCTTAAGAGTGCAGTGTTTATGATACCTGAACTTATGTTAGGTACTTTGTAGCTTATAGAACAAAGTCAAAGGTGCAATCCCAAACTCCATAAGAAAAGTAAATACCAAAAAAGTTAATAAACTCTTAAAATCAGTCCATTTTAGGCGAACCATTTCTTTTTAGAGTCGGTTCCCTGATGGATGATGCTTGAGATAACCAATGTGATGGCACCGACTCTTAAAAGAAATGATTCGCCTAAAATGTAGTATAAATGTAGTCCTTTAAGAGTTTATTTAAGATTTTTAGTGCATTTGGATTTTTGAATTTTATTTTGAAGTTTTAACTACATTTAATTTTTATTTTTGAATCGCGTAAGCTAGCAGTTTTTGTTGAAAAGTATCAAGATTCAAAAAACCTCGACCGTGCGTCTTGCTGGTAATGCTTTTAGTGCAGGGGTGGTGCTGTGGTTACGTTTCAACTTACGAGTACTACAACGCGGTTGTGTTTGGTTGGATGACTACTCGCACGACCTAATAAATAACATAATAACTTACATCTTCACTAACATTAAATTTTATTGTTACGGTTACGAGTACTACAACGCGGTCGTGTTTGGTTGGTTGACTACTCGCACGACCTAATAAATAACATATTGTTTTAACTTACATGTTCACTAACATTCAATTTTATTGTTACGGAATTGCGACCACTACTGGCTAATATGATTACAAACCCATAATAATCGCCTTGCAAATACAACCCCCCCCCCCCCTCCCCTCCATTAATCCGCCCTGAGCTCGTGCTGTGGTGTGCAGTGGTGCTTCCGACCGGTTTCGGCCAAGGCGACCACTTCGACTCCTAATTGGCTCTGCGCTAATGCGCACGATAATGGCTTACGAAGCCTATCTTCGTTACAAGCTCTCGTGCATAATATGGACACTAAGTTAATTGACTCTTACCACAAAACTATATTTTTTTACAATACAACTAAAACTTACCTGACGCATGATCTTCGTACGAGCAAAGCGTTCAACCTTTTTTGATGAATTTTCTATCAGAAAAGTCATATCTTCTCGGGCCTTTGCCCATAGTAAACAATATTTTATTTTTTTATTTTTATGAAACAGGTCAAATATGTAATCTTCTAGAACTTCGCCATTGTTTTGGGTGCCGTAGCCGAATGGCAAGAAACGGAACCCTTATAGTTTTGGCAAGTCTATCTGTCCGTCCGTCCGCCCGTATGTCACGTCACAACCACCTTATTCTGAAACTATTAGTATTACACAGTTACAACTAAGTACGTAGATGTATCATGTTAATCGCTTTACGATTCTCATACAAAAAATAAAAAATGAGGCGCTAAAACCAAAAATTTTTTTGTCAAATCTCTGCGTGTCTATATCCTTTCCTTTCCTTTCCTTTGGACATTCCCACACATCGCCATCTAGTCCCAAAGTAAGCTACTCAAAGCTTGTTTTATGGGTGCCAGACAACGGATATAATACTTTTTTTTTTTTTTGTAAATACATACATGATATACATAGAAAACACCCAGATACAAACAGACATGTTCATGCACACAAATGTTTGTATTGTTCGAACCCGCAACCCGCTGCGTAGTAGGCGATTTCTCGACCACTACACCAGACGGGTCGTATATGTATGTATAGGTCTTTTAAAATTACATCGAGGTTCCTAAAACTATTTTCGCTTAAAGTCTAACGTTTGAGATACAAACGCTTCCAAAGTGGTAAAATGAGCGTCTCCCACCCATCTAACTTTTAAACCAAGCGAGGGTAAATTTTGAAAAAAAAAAGTTTTGGATCTTGACAAAGACTTCCAAAAAAATTGGTTTGAACGAGATCGAAATAGTAGTTTTTGAGATAGTGCACATATTCAATAACCGCAATTACAACTTTGTTAATCTTACAAATACTATGAAAAACAAAGTTATATCTGCCGTCAACAAAATATTGAGATACTTGGGCTAAGTGGAAGTAAGTGGATCTCTTATTCAGTAAAAGTTGGCACGGAACCCTTAGTGTGCGAGTGTGTGAGTCTGTGAGCGAGTCGGGTTTATGCTTTTATAAAATTTTGATAATCCACACGGCCGGCGGCATTGCTGGCGGCCTACGTCAGTTAACTGTCAGACACTATGGGAAATCCAGCTGCGGCATCAGCACCACATGCCACATGTGTGGATACAGCATAAAGAATGCGGGTAAATTAGAAAAAGTAATATTTTTTTCATTAGAACCATGACTACACAATCTCAAAGCTTTACCTGAGATTTCTTCTTATATGTTTTAATGACGAAGAAGTAAGGTGTAAGTAGGTGTCAGGTTAGGACATGTTGGGACATTTAAGGTGCACTTCAAATGACATCGGACAATCAGTTTTACAGAACCAGTGTCCACCACCTTGCGAACAATGATATTCCACCATCTCGGACACATTAAAGTCACTTCTATCGCCTTTATCAAGTTAAAACCAGAGACGATACATATACATCTTTACGAACTCCACTAACTCCACTCCACTAACCTTTGGTAGGGTCGCAATTCCGTTCAAATTCGGCGGAGGTGACTTTTTTTTATCCGTCACGTACTCTGTTTTGTTAATTTCATGAATTGTCTCATAAATCTATAGTCGCTCCACGCATCGATGAAAAGGTTTATATATGACATGATTTTCTTCTAATCATCTAAACTTCAAATCCAATAGGTCTCTATGACGCTCGAGTAAATCCCGATTTAGCATCATGGGCGTCCCTTACTATCATAAGTCCTGTTTCAGAATCTAGAGTAGTTTTTTTGAAAGTTCATACTTTCTTTGATAACCGTAATTTTGCGTTTCGTAGTGATGACGTCTCCTTTAACCCCTTTTTCCTAAGCAGATGATATTTCCATCTTTTCAGGTATGATCTCTCTTCAATTTTCCATTTCAGGTCAGGTGGGAACAATTTTTGGAGAACTAAAATATATCTTTACTTTCGTTAATATTTCCCAAAGAGTCTTTTACTGGATCACGTACAGTCATCAGTACTCAAGGTTTTGTAAAGGTTCACCAGCTGGTCTAAAGCTGAAATTCACGAAAAACTTTTTTTTATGTTTAAATTTTTCTCATTTGAGAACCATGCATAAAAACCGTTTCACCTTACCCAGCCATATCTCAAACTTTTTCACTCTGTCATCTGTTCCACTACTACTACACTACTACTGTCACTTGCCTTGTATAATGTTAGCTAAAAATTTACACATCTTACAATTTCCATTAGAAGTAGTCGTTTTTTTGCAGGAAGTACATGTACCACTTCAAAATTATTGATTAGTAACTCCCATTTCATCTAAAAGAGAACATACTCAGTCGACCCATTCACCGCTTTGATAGCATCGTAGGCGGCAAGTGCATGTCAGAAAAATCAAATCGTAGATATTATTTTATTGTTTACTAGCTGCTACCTGGTATGCACGCTGGGTTTCAAGACATCTCCGCTCTGAGGTCCAAGGTTCGATTCCCGATCGGGTCAAAATAGAAATCAAATTTTCTACATTGTCTCGGGTCTGGGTGTTGTGGTACCACCGTTTTGTTTGATTTTATTAAACTTATTTACATTTTTAAACAACTGAGACAAGTCGCCGTTAAAAAGAAATCAAAATATATTTACACAGCTTTATGCCAATTTATAATACTGTATTGCATCACAACTTGGGGAGGTGCAGCTAAAAGTCACATGATTAAATTGGAAAGGGCGCAAAGATTAATCCTCAAAATTTGTCATTGCAAACCGATGTTATATCCAACCTCAACATTGTATCAAGATAATCAAGGGTTGACTGTACGTCAACTATTTATATTAAATACTATTTTAAAGCAACATAACGTGACTCCATACATAGAACCACAAACTGTTTATAGAAAATGCAGATATAAAAATGTGTGTTCTTATGAAGTGTTAAACACGGCGTTTGCCACTAGGTTTTTCTGTGCTCAAGGACCAAAATTATACAATAAATCTAATGCAAAACTAAATATCTACCCTAAAAATAAACATGTATGTAAAAATATTCTAACCGATTGGCTTAATTCTCTATCATATAATGAAACTGAAGGTCTCATGTTAAGTACTACATAATAACTATACTTAATGTGTACTGAATTTGTATATTTTTTTTGTCATTTAAAGATATAGGTAGTTTATGATATTTTGAGGTTTTTTACACTTTCGCCAGAATGTATTACACAACGTCATCCTGTATGTTGCTTTTGTGCAGATAACGCTAACCAGAACTTATTTGGACATTGTTAATCGAGCTGTTATAATTATTAAGGTATTAACTAAGTCAGTGAATAACTGTAAATTTATTTCACATTAGATTTGGGGGTGGAGACCAGCGGGCGTAGTCTGATGTATCATTTTTGACATTTCGCGTCGACAATTTCAATTTTATGATTTTCTAATTCATCAAATATCATTTTAACTTACGTAGCTATATCTTTAATAAATCTTAAAAAATATTTGTTGTTTTTAAAGCATGATTCAAAAATTGTTCTCAATCAATAAATACACGAAAACACCAATTTTGTCTCAGCATTTTTCGAGCGCCACCTGGTGGTTTTACACAGAACTATGTCGAGACTTCCGACACTGGTGGTCTGTAACACAAGTATTTCTTACTTACCATAGGTCACCAGTCTCCACAAACAAGTGATTGTCAACATAAACACGAAATTGATTGTTAACTTTTAAAACCTGCTTGTTTGTGGTGAGAAATAAATACATTATTTATTTATTATTTATTTATTTCCATAACATAAGTGCATTGGCAACTTACTTTGGGATCAGAGCAATGTATGTGATTGTCCAATAATACATACTGTATTATTTTGCTATCGCTACAAGTCTTATGAGTTTTCATGTGTGTGTACTTGATTTAAAATGGTTAGGTCAGGGTCTAACAAGTTTTTTATGTGTTCTTTAGTTGGCTCTTCACTGTAATCAAAGGTTTTGATGGTAGTCGCATTAAAACCCACTGCGGCTGGATGATTCGTACCCCCTCTCGACTTTTGCAAGTTTAAAGGGAACAATTTGAGACTAGATAGACTCCGCGACAATTTGAAAACTAGGTCCATACATCAAGTAAGTCAAGACAATTAAGTACGCTACACTACTGTAAGCCAATCCTTATGTAATATTTTATCACCACCTTATTTCAACTTTTCATTTTGTTTACATAAAATGCAAGAGAGGTAAACTTGCACCAGCTCGTAAATGGTAAACGGATTATTCCCTGTTAGCGAGGTTGGTGGTTTGGGAACTCGAATCGATGTTAGCGCCCGCAGTAACCAAATAAACAACGTTGGAGGACGATCTCTATTTCTCTAGCAATTTTAGTTTAAAATTGACGTGTCTATACACGCATTATTTTTTAACTTATAAGTATAAATCAACATTATAACTAATTGAGTAGAATACATGGATTATAAAATATTTCATTGACATTACTTTGCTTTTTTTTCGTAATGCCAGCCATTTTTCATTTCAACGTCCGCCAATGGTTTGTGACCATGTACCTATATACAGGGTGAAAAAAAAGTACGAGCCTAATGCAAGAGGGTGGTAGTCAATCCAGAATGGATTACAGGAAAAATAGCATAATACTGTGGTGTGTAAAGATAAGTATTAAGTGTAAGAAAGTATATAAAGATCATGTGTAATAGCTTTGATGCATTAAATCATCCTACTTAGTACGAAACTGTCGTCTTTCTTTTGTTTATCCCACGCCGTACCCTACATGGCGATCCTGCCATGCGCGTGTTAAGTTGATTGAAAGTGCTGAGTTGCAGTAAGATCAAGATGGACACAATAACCTTCGGCGTCTCGGTCTTTCAACACGGTTCCCGTGATTTACAAAATGGGCTCCAGCAACACTAAATCGGAACGCGAAGGCGAAATGAACCAAATGGTTTTGACTCAACTGGGGCAAACTAATGAGGTGAGCATAGCGCAACTCAATTTTCATGCATCTGCATCCATCATCATATTGGCCGTAATTTTGCTGCTGATGGTTTTGGTGGTGCTCTACAAACTGCATTAACAACGCCAAAACGAAGTTACGAAACGAGTTGTTAGAAGAGAGATAGAGAAACACATGATTTTTCGACGATCTTTGCGTAACTTTGGGCGGAGAGCTATAAGAGCACCTCAAGGGCAAAAGAAGAAAGCCTGTGAAACTTGTGAAGTGTGACGTGTACCCCCTTCAAGTCAAGTGAAAGTAGTCCCCCATTATTTCATCCATGTATATTTATTTTTATCCACGTATGCTATTTGGGTATGTAATTTTTATATAATAATTGTGTAATGCAAATTTAATTTACTCATTTAATCAGTAAACAATTTAATTATCAAGCATTTTTTGATTTTATTACTAAGACTTGTGTGTAACGTTTCAGGAACTAGATTTAATTTTCAGCAAAATTAAAGGTCTAAAAGAAAATCTCATTAAATTAAATTAAAGCAGACGAACAGAAAAGATATTAAATGAAGCTACTTTGTTGTATAGTAGGTATCTCTCATGTGCTGACGATTTAGACAGTGAAATAGTAAAAGGAACATTTAAAAATAATGATATTATATACAGCAAAGAAATTTGTATTAGAATAGAGTCTTTGTATTCCAAAGTTGAAAAGTTTTTTAATTGTAATATTGAAAAGCTAAGCACCATGTCGAATCTTGCTTTAAAAACCGCAGTGGCGCTTTAAATGAATGATAAGGAGGAAGACACTAATAAATTTATTGATGCAATCGAGTTATATAATTCAATGTGAAATGCAGATGGTGAATCCACTTTAATAAATTTTATTTTGAAGACGCGGTTGTCTGAAAGTGCGCAACTTCGTTTGGCATTATCTTACACTTCTTGTGAGATACTTTTGTCCGATATGAAAAAAACATTTACTGATTCAAATGTCAAGTACAGCTATTCATACTCAATTAATAAAAGAAAATCAAAATACTAGTACTATTAAGGATTATGGTACACGATTGGAGAGTTTATTTCACTGGCCGATGGCAACAGTGTGTCATACGAGGTATTAAGGCCGATTAATGAAAAGTTAGCTATCAAAAGTTTTATAGATGGGATAAGAAACGCGAATTTGAGAGTTATATTAGCGGTGCGTAATTATTCTTCATTAAAAGATGTCGTTCGAGCAGCCAAAGAAGAAGAGTTGTCGTCATATTGTTCCCGATCTCAATCGGAAGGACCTATATTTACTGGGCAGCATCGACGCAAATCAGGTAACTTTAGTAGGACATTTAGTGGTGGCCACAGTGGCGTCTTGGGTCGTCAAGGATTCCGAGGCAGTCGAGGTGCAGGCAGCGTTCAATATCAGCTGCGCCAACAGCATCAGAATCCCGGGACGTCCCGCCAGATGAACTATGGCCGCAGGCGTACCTTCCATCGAGTCCAATAATAATACCTACCGCGGAAACCAAACAAGGCAAATTCATTTTATGAATACTAATAATGACTGCCAATCTAGCAATGTGCAGACTACAACCCCGGAGAATGTTTCCGAAAACGATTTTTTCTTAAATAATTGATGATTAAACGAACTTGTTGTACCCACTCCAGTATCCATTGGGAACTCAACTCTCGAAGTTGTCGACGAGTACGTCTACCTGGGACAAGTGATCCAATTGGGTAGGTCCAACTTCGAGAAAGAGGTCAATCGACGAATCCAACTCGGCTGGGCAGCGTTCGGGAAATTACGCAAGAGTGTCTTCTCATCTCATCTACCTCAGTGTCTGAAGACAAAAGTCTTCAACCAGTGTGTGTTACCAGTGATGACATACGGATCTGAAACATGGTCTCAAGCCTCAACAAGCTCAAAATCATACAACGAGCGATGGAAAGGGCTATGCTGGGTGTTTCTCTACGGGATCAAATCAGAAATGAGGAGATACGTAGAAGAACTAAGGTAACGGACATAGCCTTGAGAATCAGTAAGCTCAAGTGGCAATGGGCAGGGCACATAGCGCGAAGAACTGATGGCCTTTGGGGCAGGAAAGTTCTAGATTGGAGACCCTTCGACCAGAGACGCAGCGTGGGACGTCCACCAACAAGATGGACAGACGACCTTATAAAGATCGCAGGATCAAACTGGATGCAGACCGCTAGTGATCGGTCGCTGTGGAAAGCCGTGGGGGAGGCCTATGTTCAGCAGTGGACGTCCTTTGGCTGATAATGATGATGATGATGAAACGAACTTACCTGTAAGTGAAGTTCGATCACAATTATTCGAAGTGCTTCGTCCTCGAGATTAGTATTCCTACCTAATTATATTAAAACCTAACAATATAAACAAACACTATGTAGTAACGCATAAGTGTTACCACTTCCTTGCACTTAGTTTAAATATATTTTTATCATTTCCGGTTGAATAAAGTAAATTCAGACGGAAATGATAAAATGACAGCGTCCGGTAGAAAATTAAAAATATTTTCATAAGGAATAGGAAATACGTCATCTCCCCACCAAAGACCCCACCTCGTTAGATTCTCACAGTCGTCATGTTCTCATTTAGTTTAGGAAGATAAATAATATTTCCCTAACATCTGGGAAATGTCAAAGGCAATTTATTGTGTGGGTGGGAGTGCATACTAATCTCTTCGGACGAAGCACTTCGTATAATTGTGATCGAACTTCACTTACAGGTAAGTTCGTTTAATCATCAATTATACTTGTGCTTCGTCCTCGAGATTAGTATTCCTACCTAATTATATTAAAACCTAACAATATAAACAAACACTATGTAGAGAGAGAGAGAGTTGAGAGAATTGTTAGGGAAATATTATTTCCATAGAGGAAAAACAAACACATTCTTATAAATCAAAAGATTTATAATGTAAAGTATACACTCAAAATATATACATTTTAATTTTGTCTTTTCCATGAGCTTATAGTTCGCGCGAACACAGTAAAATCATCGCTATCAGTGATAATTTTTCTTAAAGTTTTAAGTATGATTGCAACATGTGGAAATGCATAGAAAAAAATGTTGGACCAAGAGACGGTGAAGGCATCCGTTGCATAGGCGTCGGGATCGCGAGACCATGAAGCATATATGTTGCATTTTTTATTTAATATGTTTGCAAATAAATCTATATAAGGAATTCCAAATGTTTCTTTTAACGTTCCAAACCCATCAGATGATAATTCCCATTCAACATCGGGATGTGAGCGCCTCGACTCACGATCAGCGATTACATTGTCTGTGGATTTTATATAAGCCGCTGTCACATGTATATGGCGAGCTTCACACCTCTGCCAAATACTTTTCGTTATATTGTTTAGATGGGGTACTGGACGCCACCCATTCGATTTATGTAGCTCAAGGCAGTTGTGTTGTCAACTCGTAAAAGTATTTGACAGTTGTTAATATGTTTAGTAAATACCTTAAGCGCAAAAAACGCTGCTAACAACTCCAATTAATAACCACTTTCCACTCGCTGTTTGACCGTTACAAGCCGCTCCCCACCTCGTTGTTAAAGCGTCAGAGTATATTTCCATAGCATAAATATCATCCTTTTTCTGTGAACCGAATCTTCTATTACATTTAACCACCAATTAAGATCCGAGTGTAAAAAATCTGGAACTTTCATACGTTAGTCATAATCATCTTGTTTTTTCAAGTTAAGGTATTTACAACGTTCTAGCTGTTTGGTATATAACCACCCATATTCAATTGCTGGGCAAGCAGAAACTAATAATCCTACTAGCTGAGCAAATTTAGGAATTGTACAATTGGTTAATGATTTAATTTGTAATATTTCGTTTTTAATTCGTGATCGTTTATCGTTTGGTAAAGATATACACCAGTTTTGTGAGTGTATTATGTATCCAAGATACTTGCAGCGTTTGGCAGTAGTAAATTTACTTTTTTTCTTTATTGATTATGAAGCCCAGCGATTCTAATAACTTTTGTGTCAAGTGAATGCTTTCTAAACATTTTGAATATCCAGCTTCAGTCAAAAATAAACCATCGAGATATATTGATTATAGAAAGCCGCAAGATCTAAGTAATTTCACGATTGGTTTCATCAACTTTGTAAATATATATGGTGCGGTACATATACCAAAAAGTAGGACGTTGAATTCATACATTTGTTTGCTATATGCATTAAATCAAACTCGGCCACCACGCACTCTCCTGCTCCAAGAGCGCTGGCCGCTTGTCGCGCCACGCTACGTTGAACGACGTCATCCGTCGGGCTCTTGTAACCGCCAACATACCCGCGATCTTAGAGCTGAGAGGTTTAATCCGGAGCGATGGGAAGAGGCCCGATGGATTGACGCTTGTTCCATGAAAATTGGGGAGGTCGCTGGTCTGGGACGCTACCTGCGTAGACACACTGGCACCGTCCCACGTCCCACTTATATGTAGCCCTCGCTGAGGGTTACATATTTGCACCGTTTGGGGTTGAGACATTGGGTCCGTGGGGGCCGGAGGCGCGCCGCCTATTTAAAGAATTATCGGCGCGCCTAATCGAGGCCTCGGGTGACCAGAGGGCTGGCAGCTACCTCGGCCAGCGAATCAGTCTGGCCATACAAAGAGGCAATGCTGCCAGCCTCTTGGGCACCCTGCCGCCATGCGGCGGAAATTTAGAGGATGTTTTTTATTTATAGTAGGTAGGTATAAGATCTTTTTTTTCTTTTATTTATTCTTTAGGTTATATGTAAATTACTTAGTTTAATTTCTGTTTACTATTTCATAGATGTATATTTTAGTTTTAATTTATTTTCATTGTTAATATAGAATTAACTATTTATGTTATGTGCAATAAAACTACACAAATATTACATCCATCAGAATAAATCGGAGATATTTACGCGAGTCAGGGTGAATTTTAATATAAAATAGGCGTCTTTCAAATCGATAGTAGCCATATAAGCGTTTCTTGTTACTAATTTTAAAACTATACGCAGGTCCTCTAATTTAAAGTGTTTCACATCAATGTTTTTTTTTTAAGATTTAATATAAAACGCATTTTCCCATTAGGTTTAGGAATCAAAAATACGCGCAAAACGTATTGGTCTTGGCAGGGTTCATACGGAGAGATAGCTCCAATAGATAACAAGTTATCAATAGACTCTAAATAATGTGAACGGTCTGAGTCTGAAGATATTAATGTGATTGGGGGGTCCGATTGACAAACCGGCTTATCGAAGTATATTCGGTATCCATCTATCCACGAAAGGATCGCTCGATCTTGCGTGATGAGCGACCATTGTTGATAAAAGTGATGCAGTCTGCCTGCATAACGCACCTCGTCTGCGTTTAGCGCCTCCTCGTCGGTCTGGGCCGATACGACGACGTGGTCGAGTAGTGCCCGCGCGCGCTGCTCGGCGGTGGCGGCGGCGGCTGGTAGCTCGTCGTCGCTCGAGCAGGAGGCGGCAGTTGAGGGCGAACAGGGCCCGGCGCCGCCCGACGATTTCCGAAGCCCGACTTGCAGTTTAAATTCTTGGCTTGTTTCGGCTTCTTGCCGGAGTCGGCCTTTAAATCAGAGCTCGATTTAGAGACGGCTTTTGCGGTTCTTAGGGTTTCGGTGAGGTTTTCTCCGAATAGATATTCGTCTATCAAGATAGACCACCAAGGTGTTGCCCAACTGTTCCCGCAGGTCTTTCTTTAGGGAAAAAAGGGCGTGGTTTCGCCTGGAGCTAGACTGTAAGTATTGGACATCGCAAAGAATTCTGCCGACGTCCATAAAAGGCTTTTAAGTAATTCGTTGTCTCTTGTCGTATTACTAATCTGTGTCGTTTTGATTTGGCCGATGCATGAAATGGCAGCGGCGATTTCTTTCTGGTTTATTTCTATGGGTTTATCACGCTTTTGAACGTACTCTGAAGTCGCAGCTTTGATTTCAGGGTTTAGCTGGGGGGCGGATAGTCCTTTACAGTTCATTGGAACGAGGTATTTTTGCAACAGTTCTTTGCGGATGTCTTTATTAAGACCCGATGTGGCGATGTAATTGAGACGAGTGGCCAAGTCATCGTTCATATTTGGGCCATAATCTACGACAGATGATGGGTCGATACCCAAAATATCGAGAATATCAGGATCTAAACCTGCGTCTACAAACCAGGTTCTGCTGTCGCTGCATTTTCATGACCTTCGTGCCGATCTGCATGAAGAACGAAATGTTGATGAACATTTGGATGGTATCAACAACATGGTTGTTTGAATATTCACCATGGGTGCAGTTTGGCTGAGTTTCAGCGCTATGAAACATGGATTCAAATAAGGGATGACACAGTTAGTTAGTTTGGCCAGGGTTTTGTCCGCACTTAGCCACACGATCGGGCCATTGTACGTATGTCCCTCTTTTTTATTCTAACCACCCCAAACTTTCCCAGAAGGTCAGCAATCTGCCTAGATTGCTAATGGCGTCCGGGAAAGTGGCTGGGGATTTGAGAATATTTGCCCGTTGTTGTATCATTCCTGTGCACTCCATTAGCACATGGTGTCGTGTTTCTTCTGCCTCCATGCACCTTCTACATAGGGGGCTGTCTGTGACACCTATTGTGAATAGGTGCTTGTTTAAAAGAGTGTGGCCAGTTATAGTGCCTATAACTGTGCGTAGTTTGTCTCTAGGTAAGCGGATGAGGTTGCGGGCGAACCTTTTCGAAGCTACCGGGACTGCGTTCTTTGTTTGCCTGCAACCTTCACCGTTTCTCCACGCTGCTTGATGTGCTGCTTCGGTTTCTGCACGTAGCCAAATTCTTATTTGGGCCTGCTGTATGGGCAGTAAAGGTTCCGGTCCATATACTATTGTTGCTGAGCCTCGCTTGGCTAGTTCGTCAGCTGCGTCGTTACCTAAGGAGTTGCTATGTCCTTTGATCCATTGCAAGGTAAGCTTATTTGTGCTTGCTATGTATTGGAGTGCTTTATGGCACTCCAAAATAAGGACGGATGTTATACTATTATTTTGTAGGGCCTGGAGCACCGATGCACTGTCCGAGACGATTTTAATATGCAGGTCTTTGACGTCTCTGGCTGCGACTACCTGTGCTGCCCTAGTTATACTGATACATTCTGCTTGAAAGATTGTATTTAGTTTGTCTAAAGTGGTTGATATTTTGATGTTAAGGTCATTTGAGAATACTCCAGCTCCAGTACCCTGTGGGGTTTTTGAGCCGTCTATGTATATCCGAACCTCCTTTATGCCTGAGTTGTCTTTAGGCTCTTCAGTGAGTTGGATATTGTACATCCTGTCAAAGACATGTTGGCATGGTGTCCTGTCCATGGGTGCGTCCAGAAATGGTCTTTCTTTAGGATTTTTAAAGGGTTGTCACTGTGTTTTGCTTCCATAGTCCGTTTGCTCTAAGTCTGAGGGCAGCTGCCTTTGCTTCCTCCTGAATTAGCAGATGTAGCGGTCTTAGATTCAGGAGAAACTCTAATGCGGCTGATGGAGTGGTTCTAATACATCCTGTGGCTGCGATGCTTGCTAAACGTTGTAGACTTTGAAGTTTTGATTTGATTGTGGTCAGTTGCGTTCTGGGCCACCATACAACTGATCCGTAGGTAAGAGAAGGCCTGATAACTGATGTATATAGCCATAGTGTGATCTTAGGGTGAAGGCCCCATTTCTTGCCAATAAGTCGCTTACATTGATAAAAAGCTATGCAATTTGTCATCGATATGACTCCCCCAGTTCAGTTTACTGTCTATAATGATTTAGATATTTCACTTGTAATGAGAGAGCTAATTCGGTTTTAAACAGTTTTGGTAGCTGTAGTTCAGGTAACTTCCTTTTGTTTGTGAAAAGGATGAGTTCTGTCTTTTTCGGGTTTACTGACAGTTGGTGCTCATCACACCAGTTTTCTACTATCTGAAAGGCGGAACGTATTATGCCACATAGGAGGTTTTCCGCGTTTCCGTTTCAAAGTAACTAACTAACTAAGGGATGACACCAATGGGTGTCGGCTACTCATTCAATCGAGTCGCTGATGCATTATGGGTGCACGGAATAATGCGAAAATATCCGCGTGTGTATTCCTCGAGGTTGAATTCACCTCTCATCAGTTAATATTAACTGGAATGACATCATAGATGTCAAATGCACTCGGCATATTATATAATAAAAAGTAACCTTGGTTGGATAACGCCAATAAAGTTGGTGGAGCTAGTGAAGGTTCTCTTGAGCTTTGAGACGAGCTGCTCCGTGAACTTGATAAGGAGCTGGATGATTCCGTCGAAGATCTTCTTTTTCTTGAGCGTTTCACCTTCTTTTCCATTGTTTTCAATTTATACGCCAAATATTCAATGGCATTTTCGTTTTTTCTTTTCGGCATCTTGATGTGCGAAGTGGTTGAGCACTAACTTGCGAATGAGAACATGACGACTGTGAGAATCTAACGAGGTGGGGTCGTTGGTGGGGAGATGACGTATTTCCTATTCTTTAAGAAAATATTTTTAATTTTCTACCGGACGCTGTCATTTTATCATTTCCGTCTGAATTTACTTTATTCAACTGGAAATGATAAAAATATATTTAAACTAAGTGCAAGGAAGTGGTAACACTTATGCGTTACTACATAGTGTTTGTTTATATTGTTAGGTTTTAATATAATTAAGTAGGAATACTAATCTCGAGGACGAAGCACAAGTATAATAGCAACTATGTAGAGTTCAATGTTTATAACGTCAGTAAAAAATGGCTCATAGATACAGGTGCATCCTTATTCGCAGTGAAATACGAGACGGTTGTTGCGCTGCGAGTTCCGATCATTAAGCAGAACAAGGATAAAACGGATCGGTGGTCATATGGATACTGAGAGTTATGTTTACATTAAACTGTCCACAAATGCAATGGAATTTAGTCACAAGTTTTATGTTTTTGGAAATCTGGAAATCTGATATGCTTTCGTGATTGAATAATTGGACAATATTTTTACAACAATATAATTGCATAGGTAATTATGAAGAAAATAATATGCCTTTGACGTGTTTGGATACGAATACACAAAGTTAACCTTGCCTTTAGGGTTAGGTAAGATTCACGGAAATAAGATAAGATAAGATAACTCTTTATTGCACACGAAAAAGGTTAGTAATAATTCATTTCGAGAAAATTGTACAATTTAGGCGGTCTTTTATATATATATATATATATATATATATATATATATATATATATATATATATATATATATATATATATATATATATATATATATATATATATATATATATATATGTATTATATATATATCTCTATAAGCGATCTCTTCCAGACAACCTTTGGGTAAAGAAATAATGAGCTTATCTATATCTATACTAATATTATAAAGCTGAAGAGTTTGTTTGTTTGTTTGTTTGTTTGAACCTGCTAATCTCAGAAACTACTGGCCCGATTTGAAAAATTATTTTTACGTTGGATAGTCCATTTATCGAGGAAGGCTTTAGGCTATATAACATAAAGATACGACTCCTAAGACCACAGCAGTAATGAAATATGTTGCGAAAACGGGAGAAAGATATTCCTTTTGAGAGCTTCCGCTGCGTACGCTGCGGAAACCGCTTAATTTACACAAAAATCATGTATGACAGGATTGTTCAGCATCAAGAGTTCTATAATAAAGTCCGCGACAGCATATGTCTATCTTTTATGGTTGACTTACTACAACCTTTTTTATGTTAATAAATTTCTAAAAACATAATGCATTATTTTTAGAGGTGTATTATACACACAGGTATTTATTCTTATCAAAATAAATAGATTCATCATCACGAGCATTTCATTTAGAACTAAGTTGCTCTTTATATCATTTGATTTCAATAAATATCTTAGGAGCTATCACAGTTTTAACATAACTCCGCACCAAAATAATGTTCGCAGCTTAAGTACAACGTGCGCTTGCGCTAATTGCTATGGTTGCTGGCTTCTTAGTTACAATAAAACTGATGCATATGTTTTGCGTTAAAATATTGTACTATTTTTATTCGAACATTAATTTTGAAGGTGTTAGACACACGGGTATTGATTCTTATCAAAATAAATACATTCATCATCTCGAGCATTTTATTTTGAACAAAGTTCACATCATTTGATTTCAATAAATATCTTAGAAGCTATCACAGTTTTGAAATAACTCCACATCAAAGAATACCCGCAGCTTAAGTACTTACAACGCTTACATTAAAATATGTGTTTTGCGTTGAAATATTTTCCTTATACATACCTATTAGATTAATTTAGTCGGCTCCCTACGGAACGGTTGTCCCGCGCAACTGCTTTTTTTGCAATACTTTAAGTGATTTCAGCGCGTAATACATAGTTTTTCTTTCTAGGACTGAGTAGTAAAGGACTTGAGCTCATTATTTTGATTGCAGATATTTTCTATTAGGTAGATTCAGTAATACTTTTGGTTCAAATTCTTTCTTCAGATTTATGCAGGTTAAAGTTTTCTTTTCGCCACTGACTAGGTTTTAATTTTGAATGCATCTATTAATTATTAAGTTTAATAGATTTAGTAGGTAATTACTTTTGTTATTCTTTCTTCTGATTTATGCAGGTATAAGTAACTGCGATAGCTCATCTCAGCATGTAATATATTTTTTTCTTAGTAAGTACCATTTAAAGTAGGTAGGTGGTAGGCATTAAATCTAAATGTGCATTTATAATTTGATTTTGTAGTAGGTAATTTGATTTGATATTGTTCTTCTTATTCTCTGTAAAGTGATTACATTAGTTAATGCTTAATTAATAGGTTGGTTGACTTAATTTATATTTACCAATCTTAATGCAAAATTTGATTTCATTGTAATTGGGTATTGTTTTGTTGTATCTCTACAAAGCTTTGACGTTTTGGACATTTTTTATGACAAAATTGTTAAGTTTTGTTTATCTTCTCACCATTTTTAAATTACCTACCAAATTATATTTTTATTAAGTACCTACTGAATTAATAAGTTGAATGCATAGAAAATGGACTCAGCTTTCTCGGCAGTCTGCCACGTCTACAACGTCCATCCGTCTCAAACTGAATGCTATTATTTGAGAATATTGCTGCAACATATTCGCGGTATTTGTAAAATAATTAGCCTGAATAATTAAAAAATCTACCCAAAGTCACTATTCCACGCGGACGAAGTCGCGGGCACAGCTAGTAAGAATATAACTTTATAACAGTCCCTCCCCGTTGTAAGAAAATATTTTATATCAATACATGTATGAGTGAAGAGTGTTTGATACGGTCGAAAGAGTTATGCAAAGGTATTTATTTGGCAGGAGGCATTTTTAAGGCAGTAAATGGTAAAATACCCATACAAAGTTTAAACTCGCGCGATGATGACATTTGCTTGAGTTATTTTAATCCTGATTATGAGAGTTTGAGTAAATATGATATTTGTACGTATGAAAGATATGATAATGTCAACAGCGAGAGAGTGCGTAAAATGTTTTCCATGTTAGATTTTTCACATCTAAATTTAGAGGAAAGGCGTTCGATTCAAAATATTTGTGCGAAATTTTGTTTCATATTTTACCTGCCGGAGATAAGTTAACAGGAAGCAACATAATTTATGAACCAGAAATCAAATTAAAGCCAAATGTTTCACCATCTTATATAAAGCCTTATAGATTACCTCGTTCACAACGAGAAGAAATTCAAAGCAAGTAACTAAATTAGTGACAGAAAATATTATTGAGCCACCTTGCAGCGCATGGTCCGACCCTGTGTTATTGGTTCCGAGTAAATCAGATGACAGTATCATGAAATGCGTTTAGTCATTGATTACCGCAAATTAAACTTTAGAATCGTTGATGATGAATTTCCGTTACCTAACATAGCAGATATTTTAGATTATCTATCAGGCTCTTTGTACTTTACCCACCTAGTTTTAAATCAGTCATATTATTAATTAAATTTAAAGTCCAACGGTAGAGAGTACAAAGCTTTCAAAACCCACGAAGGTCCATATCAGTTAACTAGATTACCAATGGATTTAAAAACTAGTCTAAGTTGCTTTTCCCTAGCTATGACAAAAGCGATGTCAGGCCTGAATTACGAAAAATGTTTAGTTTATTTGGATGATTTGCTCTGTTTTGGACGGTCACTAAATATACACAACAAAAACTTAATTGACATAATTTACATACTCTGAAAAGTTAATCTTAAATTGAACCCTTCTTTTATTAAAAACATGTAGTGTCAGCTGAAAATCAGACCCAAGAAAAAACAAAGCTATTGACCAGTATCATGTGGCTCAAAATTCTGATGAAGTCCGTAGATTTGTAGCATTCACGAATTATTATATAAAATTCATTCTTGCAGAAATTACTACACCATTAAATAAATTGTGCCGAAAAACGCTCATTTTGTTAAAGTGCATTTCTAACCTTAAAAAAAATACTGAGCTTACCTTAAGTATGGCAATATCCAAATTTCGATACAGAAAATATGTTTATATTACAAACTGATGCGTCAAGCTTTGCTATAGGGGCAGTTTTAAACAATAGCGATCGTAGACCAGTGGCATTTGTAAGTAGAAGCTTAATCCCTCAAGCGTATGTGAACGAGACACAATAGATATTCTATTGTTATGCGGTCTCATGCGACCGCTCGGGTGTTGAGGTATATAAGGCCGAGAAAAATTACCTCACAATAGAAAGAGTTATAGGCAATCAATCAATCAATCATTTATTGTATAGTTATAGATATGTACATTAAGCAGATCTTAATTAAGCTTACATTAAGTGAATCACTATAACCTGCCTTCAAGGCGGACAATAATAAGTTTTAATACTAGAATATATAATAATTTTAAACAAATAATTATTTAAGTTACAGCTTACTAATAAGAATTACACATGACATAAAAGTTTAAAATCTTGTACAACATATTCATAATATAACATTTGAAATAGGGTATTTCAAAGAGTAATTTATATTCATCTATAGGTAAAATATTATATCGGTAATGACAAGAGCACAGAGAAAGAAATTGAGTTGCAAGGATATCAAATTGGATACTATTTTGGTAAGTAACACCCCTGACGACGATTAGACTGATAAAATAAAAAAATACATAACATATGAGTCTCATTATTTTGCATATATAAAATCAAAGGATTTAATTTGTGTAAAACCAATTTCCCAATCGCAATGAACACGAGGTGTCTTTGTGAGGGAATTGAGTAAATTTTGCACAGAATTAAATATTAAGAACGTATATTTTGTACTAAATGAAAATAATACAAGATAAGTGATTTAATAAAGCAATCTCCTCAATGGACCGGTCCACGTTTGCATATTGTACGAGGAGTTAAAAATATATTAGATAAAGATACCATACGAGTACTATTAAATGACTATCACTTGTTGCCAACCAGTGGTCATACTGGGATCAGGCGAATGGTAAGTAACATAAGGCCAGTACCGTCTTTTTCCATCCCTGGCCATAATATTTCTGGCCAGGGATGGAAAAAGACGTTACGGAATTCGTTACTCGACCAATGTCAAAAGGCAGAAACATTTTAAGTAGACAAAACAGCTGATGGTTATTACCAATTCAGGTAAATCGGCATTTGAAAGAGTATTTTTAGATTTAGTGGGCCCTATAAGTAATAAGTAATTATTAAAAGTATGTTTTAACGCTCCAGTGCGACTTGAGTAAGTACGTGGAACATATGCTATACATACATGACGTACTTACTCAACTAACTAATCTAACTATACAACGGTCACACTATCCTTTATAGTGTGACCGTGGCAACAGCGTTTGTAAATAATTTCATTTTACGCTACGGAATTCTACGCGCAATCACAACATACAAAGGTACCGAATTTATTTCTACAGTCATGCAAGATGTATGTAAATTATGAAATATTTCCCACTTACAGTCATCAAACAATTGGTGCACTTAAAACAGCCATAAAAACTACATATCTTATTTACGCATAATGACTAATATCAATAGTGAAAATTGGTAATCATGGTTACCCTACTGGTGCTTTGCGTTCTACTACTATACACACAGAAAATAAATATAGCATTTACGAACTTGTATTCGGAAAAATATGTAATATTCCAAGTAATTTAACTGATACAATAGACCCATTGTACAATTATGAAACCTATCCTGATGAACTCAAGTACAGGCTCCAAAAGTCGCAGTTAGAAGCTAAGTGTAATTTAGAAAATAGTAAGCAGTTTAGAAAAGTATGTTATTAAGAATGAAGCATGTAAACCAAAGATAGATTCATTGTATTTAGGATATAAAGATCATGTGTAATAAGTTTGATGCATTAAATCATCCTACTAAGTATGAAACTCTCGCCTTTTGTTTATCCAACGCCGTACCCTACAATACTTATCAAGAAAATTATTAAAACATCATCATCATCATCATCATCGTCATCATCAGCTAAAGAACGTCCACTGCCGAACATAGGCCCCCCCACGGCATTCCACAGCGACGGATCACTAGCGATCTGCATCTAGTTTGATCCTACGATCTTTACGATCGAAGGTCATCTGTCCATCTTGTCGGTGGACGTCCTACGCTGCGTCTTTGGTCGAAGGGTCTGCAATCTAGAACTTTCCTGCCGCAACGGCCATCTGTTCTTCATGCTATGTGCCCTGTCCACTGCCACTTGAGCTTACTGATTCTCAAGGCTATGTCCGTTACCTTAGTTCTCCTACGTATCTCCTCATTTCTGATTCGATCCCGTAGAGAAACACCTAGCAGAGCCCTCTTCATCACTCGTTGTGTGATTCTGAGCTTCTTTATAATGCCCATAGTTAGAGACCATGTTCCAAATCCGTATGTCATCACTGGTAACACACACTGGTTGAAGACTTTTGTCTTCAGACACTGAGGTAGTTGAGATGAGAAGACACTCTTGCGCAGTTTCCCAAACGCTGCCCAGCCGAGTTGGATTCGTCGATTCCTCCGACCTCCTTTTCAAAGTTGAACCTATCCATTAAGTAACTTGTCCCAGGTAGACATACTCGTCGACAACTTCGAGAGTTGAGTTCCCAACGGATACTAGAGTGGATACGACAAGGGAGCTTGACATAATTTTCGTCTATTCCATGTTCATTTTAAGACCCACTTGTTGAGATACTCAGTCAAGGTCGTTGAGCATAGTGCCAAGATCCAGCGTCTTTGCCACAGCGACTATATTGTGATGTATTCGCCACTAACATTGATGCCGATTCCTTCCCATTCCAGAAGTTTGAAGGCGTCTTCCAATGCCGCTGTGAACAGTTTCGGAGATATAACATCTCCCTCTTTGCTTTAGAGATCCGTGGACATTTTATCTGTTAAATGGTTTTTCTTTTCCTATCAAGGTTGTAAAAATAAAATACGAGCCAAATTTGATTAAGAGTTGAGTCTAGTGATAGATGGTGGTTAAGAGTTGAGTCTAGAATAAAAGAAAAATAATACTAAAATGATATAAGAAAATATATTTCTTTTTAATAATTTTCTATCAAATATATTTTTTATATTTTTTCGTATATATTTTTAAGGTTTTACGCGAGTAAAACGTCATAAACTCATGTAAGTAGCGACGACGTAAAAAAAAGTCTATGGGAATTACACAGCGCCTCTAGCGGTCACTGAGAGAACTATTTTTTTCCATACAAAAAGTGACATCGTCGCTATCGAGTAAAACCGTAGTCGCTAGCGAGTAAACGTATACCATAGTATTGGTACTGTATTCCAAACTCGATAGACAACCACCCCCTTGAACTTCGCTCGTACTTTTTTTTACCTCCTGTATACATATACACACCAAGTTCACAGTTATTGTACCAGTTATCACCGAAATCACTGTTTTATGGGGTCATAGACAATAATGTTGAGTGTATAAGTCATTCCGTGAAAATAAGTATAAATGCCGTGTCTATATGGACAAAACGGACAATGTTTTAAATAAATTTGTTTGGTTTAGATGGTTTGTTTGATTTCGTCACGCAACGACGTATTCATAAGAGACCACAAATTTCGCCAGGTCGGACTGACAGCACGGTAGCTCAATTGGTAAGAGCGTTTGGCCCGGTCAGCAAAAGGTTGCTGGTTCAAGTCCCGCCCGTGCGCAAATTTTTGGTTTCTTATTTGATCTTTATGAATATAAAATTTGTTTGGTTTAATTTTAATCCGATGCACCATTTTCCGAAGAACGAAGACACTGCGAATTTTAAATACTTATAATCAGTCTTTTAGAGATATATCAGTTCATATTAAACACAAAAAAATGTCCCTTTAGTAACGATTACATTTATGTATGACAGCAGGGGCTGAGGCGAATCGGTAGGTGGCTCACCGTCGTCATCTCAGGGTAGGGCCTCCATTGATGGGTCAACCAAGGAAAACGCAGATTGCAATGTTAACGAATGTTATTCCAAAGTCAAAATATGTCGTATTGGAGTGCCGTTAACGTGCGTGACAGGTTCGATGGTATGAATCCGTAATCTACTGCGGTCGCTTGCGCGCCAAAAAATGTGATCCACCTCGACTCTGTCCTCGTGTGTCTGCAAAAAAAAAATAGTACCACCACACTGCGTTCAGTGCACTTTACAATATAAATCAAACAATCTAATGAAAGATTTGGTACTTAAGTAGTCAAATCAGTAGGGTCGGAGGATCGGCTGATGATTTGTACACTACAAATCATCAGCTGATTAAATGAAAGATCTAGTACTACGTAGTCCAATTGATAATAAGCCATCTAGTAGCGTTTTGGGTCGGAAGAATCACATTTTTAATAGTTTAGTGACATTTCAACCATTTCATCAAATCAAGCTCTGTTGGATGTGAATATGCCTTGTTAGCCAATATACTTATTTGAGTTCAATTATCCGACAAACAATCATGATATAATATTATATTGGTGTTAATGATGGGCAATAAAACGATCGCTAAATAGGACATAACATTGTGACCAAATAGAAATATAAGCAGTTTTCACATTGTCATGTTCCCTTGCGGATGTGTTCATTAACAGTCTTTTGTTATAATTTTGATCACGTTGAAAAGGGGAATTATCTTAAAAAGTTACACGTATACATTTATTTATTTATCGGTAATTTAACATTAATAATAATCCAGTACGGACTATTACTGGGTAATTCAGATTTCGTAAACACAGCTTATTACACAGCCTGCGATAATTTATATTAGTTTATGTAAAGTAATATGAGATCGTCATTAATCAGCCTTTTTGTTACATTACTTAGGTAATTTTACAAACATTATTTCTTTATTAGCTTAATATGTATACAGGGTGTTGTTTTGGTCAGCGACTAGCGACTCAGGGGTGACTGTACAAACGATACTGATGGCAAAATAGGTTTTTATTTTTTTAATGGAAAAAGTCTACAAAATCATTTTTTTCATGCGATACAGCGATCGAGTCAAAACTATCAACACCAGGTAGCCGCTTCGTAGCTTACTAGCTACGGCGTAGTATTTCGTAGATAAGCGCTAGCTACGCGCCAGGGTGCGCGTTCGGGACCATTCGATTTCAAAATTTTTAGTATGTGAAAAGGTTTTCTTTATAAGACTTGCATATAATTTATAGAAATATTTTTTTAGAATAAGCATAACGCACCCCTGAGTTGGGTGTAACTGACCTAAACAACATCCTGTAGTATGTAAACATCAATACAAAATACTAAAAAAGTAAGAAACATTTTAGTAACTCTATACATAGTCTGGCCATAAATACTGTTACAATTAAAAATAAGAAAGATATAACATTTAAATTTGGAATCTGTCATTTTTATACGATTGCTCATTGTGTTTTTTAATTTTGGCGCCAATACATTTTATCTATACTAATATTATAAAGTTGAAGAGTTTGTTTGTTTGTTTGTTTGTTTGTTTGTTTGTTTGAACGCGCTAATCTCAGAAACTACTGGCCCGATTTGAAAAATTATTTTTATGTTGGATAGTCCATTTATCGAGGAAGGCTTTAAGCTATATAACATAAAGATACGACTCACAAAACCACAGCAGCAATGAAAAATGTTGCGAAAACGGGAAAAAGATATTCCTTTTGAGAGCTTCCGCTGCGTACGCTGCGGAAACCGCTAAAGTTACACAAAAATCATGTATGACAAGATTGTTCAGCATTAAGAGTTCTATAATAAAGTCCGCGACAGCATAAGTCTATCTTTTATGGTTGACTTACTACAACCTTTTTTATGTTAATAAATTTGTAAAAAAATAATGCATCATTTTTAGAGGTGTACACAGGTATTTATTCTTATCAAAATAAATACATTCATCATCACGAGCATTTCATTTAGAACAAAGTTGCCCTTTATATCATTTGATTCCAATAAATATCTTAGGAGCTATCACAGTTTTAACATAACTCCGCACCAAAATAATGTTCGCAGCTTAAGTACAACGTGCGCTTGCGCTAATTATATTATAAAGCTGAGTTTGTTGGTTTGAACGCGCTTATCTCAGGAACTGCTGAACCGATTTGAAAAAATATTTCTGTGTTAGATAGCTTATTTATTTAGAAAGGCTTTAGGATATAAAACTTCACGCTGCGACGGGAGGGGAGGGAGCAAACTCAAAACGCGCGGACGAAGTCGCGGGGGAGCGCTAGTTTTATTATATTTTGCGATATTAAAATGGAGTGGGGTGATGGAGAGAACCATTCGGTTCTCTTAAGGTAGGTTTACTGCATGTTTAGACTTTAGTGTTTTAATAAAAACACAACTGACGATGTCGTAGCAAAAAAACTTTATCGGTCAATGGGGAAGATTACGCAAAACTTTTTGGTAGAGGGCGCTGTGTGTTTGTTACATGTCAAATATTCTTGATTTGAATCTTTTGTGGATTTGTGAATTTTTTTTGACTCTGACCCCTTGTTTAGTGGACTTTTGGGGACACCTGGCGTGTGGATAGGCTAAAGAAAGTGTTCACAAACCGTGGAGCTTCGTTAAAAAGGAAATAAGCTGACCTAGTCAACAGGTAAGATAACATAGTGTTTTTATACTTTTACACGTTTTGATAGCAAATCTAGGATTAAATTTGATCAAATAAAGTATAAACTAAAAGCTTCTTGTAAATGAAATCCCAGTTTTATCATTTCCAAAGGAAATTTGTTTACGCGACATAACCTCTAAAATGTAGTTATGTTTTTATCATTCGTAGATTGGAGGCCTACGACAGGAACTTCAACTTTGTAAATCCTTTACAAGAGTAGTCCTGAACCCCAAATGAGTTAATTAATTAATTTTAATTTACAGTTTCCTCTTCTCAATGCCTTTTCCAATTTTTTCCTTTGCTGTGGTCGATCACAGGGGAATTTGTAGGAACCTATTTCTCCACTTCCAATAGCTGTACAGCGCCCCAGTTTTTAAATAACTTACATAAAACAGCAAAGCAACAAATATTTGTATGGGCTTTGACAGTTCCTGAGTAACAAACATTTGGCGCCCTCTTTAAGGAACTAATTTGACAGTTTGCTTCCCCATTGGGTTAAAAATTCTCAGTTCGCTTTGTGACCTATTTTGGATTTTACATCAATGCAACAAGATTGAAAGTGGATTAATGGTATAGGTCTGTGTTCCTTTAATTAACTAAATAATATTTTATTATTATCATTCAATACCTACGGCATGTTTCACAATGTCTGAATAAGCTCCCATCAGAGTTATATAGGTATAATAATGAGAGATTTTTTTTTAATAGAATATTCGATTAAACTTGTACGTAAAAGCAAGAGAGAGATTAAAAGTCTTAGTGCGTGTTAGATAACCACTTAAAACACAAATAATTCAACCTACATACACCTTTCATGCGAAGTTAGGTGAATTTTACAATGTAAACAACACCTAATGTGTCCATTTCGTCACTAAAATATTTCCGCTTGTATGTCACGTTACTAATTAGAGGTGACGATCCTCACTTTGATCTAACTAAATATTTACAAATACAAAATATACACACATCAAAAGTGTCTAGGGATCAACATATATTTTTGCACTAACTTTTCTCCTAATTGATATTAATTAAAATTTTCTTTAAGGATTCACAAATAAAGTGTTTTCGTGTATCTACAGTAACGATAAACCAAGTCACCTTTGCATTAATAAAGAAATTTGCCATTTTCCTAATAAAGGTATTTTTGACATTTGAACCACTAACATGAAAGTTCGAAAAAAAGACTGAAATAACAGTTTTCTTTAAAATTTTATTGGGTAACTTAAACAATTAATAATCCGTGTTCCTACCGCGAACATTAACAACACAAGAACATCGGTTTGGCATACTCAAAATGAGTTCATCCAAATCACGCTGTGGAATTGCCGCCCATGTTCGTTGCAACAACAAAAAAAGGTCTTCTTGCGACTGGATACCCTCCATATTCGGCAGAGCTCTTCTCTGTAGCATATCCCATGCATGCTCAATCGGGTTCAAGTCTGGCGACTGGGCAGGCCAGGGCAGGACATTGATGTTAGCTGCGGCAAGAGTCTGTCTTACAACTCTTGCGGTGTGCGGTCGTGCATTATCATGCATTAACCTGCTTAATAAGGGACCGATTTGCACTTGTAGAGGAACGATGACGTCTGATACAATCGTTTCAGCATAAATTTGAGCGTTGAGGTTGCCTCTGATCCGAATCAAATCAGTTCTTCCGCCGATCCAAATACCCGCCCATACTATGATCGTTCCACCACTATAAGGATGGACTTCCTGGCAGGATCATAATCGCTGTTGGCCTCCAGGGGTTCTCCAGTGTAGTATACGTCTTGTATCCGGTCTCATACCAAAACGAGACTCATCAGAAAAGCACACGAAATGCCATTGTTCTTCTGCCAATTTCTGTGTTCAAGAGCCCATTGATATCGAGTCATACGATTGTGCATTGCTATAGGTGGTACCCGTAGCGGTCTTCGGGAATGAAGGTTCACTTCATGCAAGCGGTTTCTGACTGTTTGGTCGCTAATTAAGTTCCCTGAAAAGTGATGAAGCCTCACGGCTAACATCATGGCGGTTATTGTTAGAGCTCTTCGAGCTGTGATTTGAATGTATCGGTCTTGTCTCCGTGTGGTGCAGCGATACAGTCCTCCATGGCGCTCAGCCACGGTACCAGTGCTTCGGTAACGTGTCCGAAGTCAACTGATAACACTCTGACCTGTATTCAGAGCTAAAGCCACGGTACGTTGCCGGGAACCAGCTTCTATCATTCCCACGGCTCTGAGCATTTCTTCCCTGCTTAAATGACGTCGCCGCTCCATAATAACGTTGGTTTTAATCAGTAGTAGGGAAACAGTAGCACTAATAATGTCTTCAATGCGTTGTATGTTTTTATAGGGAAAATATTGACAGCTGATTTTCATCTTTTACTCGAATTTGATTGACGTTCCTGTTTTAAATTATGAAGTGCACGAAAAAGGATCCATATAAATTTATAAAATCATAAATTTATTACAAAGCCACATGCTTGATCCCTAGACACTTTTGATGTGTGTACTTACCTTTTAAAACTTGAGGGTCTCGCAAACATCGCACGCTCCCACCTCCTGAAATTAACAAAAATACTCACACACACACTTACTTACTCTCTCTCTATCTCTCTTTCTCTCTTACATACACACACACGCACACACGCGCGCACACACACTAACACACAGCCACACACACACTCACCCAACACACCCACACACACACCCACAACACACACACACACACACACACACACACACACATGACTAAAATTTGGAGACCGAAACGTGGGAGGAACAAACGCGCCGACAGGAAGGTCGACTTCGAACCCTGCTCGAAGAATAGTGGAAAAGTCTGAAGGATGGCATGTTGGAAAGAATAAAATAATTTGAGACGACCGCTTAAGACTTAAAACACGAATTGCTGCGCTCGGAGAGGACATGAATTCGTGCAATCCCGTGTATTCGATATTGAGGAGGAAGTTAGGATACTTCAGGCAAACGGTGAACCAGTTATGATGGCCACATCTTTCACAACGACAAGCGGTCATTTTAAGTTACCTGCTTTCGATAGAATTTCTTCCTGGGCAGCCTATAAAAAGTACACACATCAAAGTGTCTAGGGATCAAGCATTTTTATGCGGATTTCTTGAGATTGAGATGTGGCTTTGTAATCCTTTTTGGTGCATTTCATAATTTGAAGCAGGAACTGTCAATCAAATTAGAGTAAAAGATGAAAATCAGCTGTCAATATTTTCCCTATAAAAACATACAACGCATTGAAGACATTATTAGTGCTACTGTTTCCCTATTACTGATTAAAACCAACGTTATTATGGAGCGGCGACGTCATTTAAGCAGGGAAGAAATGCTCAGAGCCGTGGGAATGATAGAAGCTGGTTCCCGGCAACTTACATTGGCCACGGACGTAAACTGTGGCTTTAGCTCTGAATACAAGTCAGAGTGTTATCAGTCGACTTTGGACACGTTACCGAAGCACTGGTACCGTGGCTGAGCGCCAAGGAGGACGGTATCGCTGCACCACACGGAGACAAGACCGATACATTTAAATCACAGCTCGAAGAGCTCCAACAATAACCGCCACGATGTTAGCCGTGAGGCTTCATCACTCTTCAGGGAACTGAATTAGCGACCAAACAGTCAGAAACCGCTTGCATGAAGTGAACCTTCATTCCCGAAGACCGCTACGGGTACCACCTATAGCAATGCACAATCGTATGACTCGATATCAATGGGCTCTTGAACACAGAAATTGGGCAGAAGAACAATGGCGTTTCGTGTGCTTTTCTGATGAGTCTCGTTTTGGTATGAGACCGGATACAAGACGTATACTACACTGGAGAACCCTTGGACGCCAACAGCGATTAAAATCCTGCCAGGAAGTCCATCCTTATAGTGGTGGAACCATCATGGTATGGGCGGGTATTTGGATCGGCGGAAGAACTGATTTGATTCGGATCAGAGGCGACCTCAACGCTCAAACTTATGCTGAGACGATTGTATCAGACGTCATCGTTCCTCTACAAGTGCAAATCGGTCCCTTATTAAGCAGGTTAATGCATGATAATGCACGACCGCACACCGCAAGAGTTGTAAGACAGACTCTCGCTGCAGCTAACATCAATGTCCTGCCCTGGCCTGCTCAGTCACCAGACTTGAACCCGATTGAGCATGCATGGGATATGCTACAGAGAAGAGCTCTGCCGCATATGGAGGGTATCCAGTCGCAAGAAGACCTTTTTTTGTTGTTGCAACGAACGTGGGCGGCCATTCCACAGCGTGATTTGGATGAACTCATTTTGAGTATGCCAACCGATGTTCTTGTGTTGTTAGTGTTCGCGGTAGAAACACGGATTATTAATTGTTTAAGTTACCCGATAAAATTTTAAAGAAAACTGTTATTTCAATCTTTTTTTCGAACTTTAATGTTAGTGGTTCAAATGTCAAAAATCCCTTTATTAGGAAAATGGCAAATTTCTTTATTAATGCAAAGGTGACTTGGTTTATCGTTACTGTGGACAAACGTAAACACTTTATTTGGTGAATCCTTAAAGAAAATTTTAATTAATATCAATCAGGAGAAAAGTTAGTGCAAAAATATATGTTGTGTTGATCCCTAGACACTTTTGATGTGTGTAGTTCGACGCCGTCAAACAACTCAGCGGATGGAACCACGTTCAAGCAAAGACCGCCTTAACACTAGCTCTACAGGATGAAACTCTGGAGACTAGTTATAGAGACACTCACCTGGAACGTGTATATCAACTTCGTGATCGTTGTCAGAAACTAAATGATTTCCTACAACAATGTTATCTAGAGGTCGCAAAGCTAGTGAGGAAAGCATATCTGTCAGGACAACCGGCACTCGTCGAAAGTATGCTCCTTCAGGCGTTTGTAGACGGCATATACAGGGTGTTGATTTCAATACGAGCGGAATTTTCAGAGGTGATTATGTACCTTGTTCTGATCATGAATCACAAAAAAAAATGAGTTCGAAAAAATATTTTTATTTTTATTAAATAATGACGGTTTTCAAAGTAGACCCTAGCGATTTTTAGAGTAGGCCCCCGACACCACACCGCCACGGTAATGTTATCTAAACAGTATTCCAACTCCATACAAACGGACGAAACACGAGCTATACCTACGCGCCTCGACTTCGGCACGCGTTCGGCATGCAGACAGTCGCGACTGCGCCACAATGACGAACGGACGGTGCGTTGTTTTTTTAACAATAGTCGCGCGATTTCTTTCTCGAAAAATAAGTTTAAGTACATTTTATTAAGATGAATATGATATATTGTGCTGATTTGATTTTTAATAAAGCTTTATATGAGAATGCGGATTTTTTATACTTTAAAATTTAATAATTGAGCATTCCATACGTCTAAGTCGTTGCGCAATTATTTTTCGGTAGCAAATTTATAAGATCGATTTGTCATTAAACATAAAAATGTTTTTAATTAAATCTAACAAGCAAAACACAACACCCATTTTTATTGAATACTTCCTATTTAATCCACAAATACATTATTTGTTTATATAAAAAAAAGTATATTTACGATCACAAAACTAAATGTAAACACTAAAGTAGGCAATTGTTAAATGCTGGAGGCGGGCAGGCAGCCCTATCGCACGTTTAGGTACCGCGCGGCTGTAGGTATTTATTTTAAAGTGTCGGCCGAGTTACAATACTGTAGATAACATTACCGTGACACCGCGCCGGCTTGCGTGCGAACGAACGATACCTACAAAGCACAAAGGCACCGCAATCCTTTGTGTTTGGCGCGTGAGCGCCGCTCAGGCTTCCCGCCGCCCGCCATAGCGCCGTGCGGTGAAGTAGCGGCTATCTTTTTTTATCGCCCAGCCCGCGCTATCTCGTTCTTGCCCGTCGCTCATACCTCAGTTGTGCTAATAACATCGCATAGGCAACATGTTTTGCGAAAATGACGCAAAATTATTCTAACGGTGAACTCGTTGAAATGGTGCGATTGTATGCAATAACTGACAATAGTTTGAGTGCAGCTATAAGGATGTTTGGTGAACGTATTGTGTATACCGAAGAATCAACAAACGTTAATGACCTAAGACAGAGAATAGTCAGTGCATTCGAGTTAGTTTGACAAAATCGTTTTGTGCTGAACAGTTTAAAAGGGAACACCAGACGCCGTGCCAGACTGTGTATTGCTCAGTCTGGTGGACACTTCGATCATTTATTGAGGTTAGTGTAAATAAAAATGTACAAAAAACTAGATGTAAAGATAAATCGATGTAAATAAATTGATTCCAAATTTTTAACTACGCCAAAAATACTTTAGACTCGCGTCATTTAATAATCTTGGTAATTTTTTATTTTGAAACGGTTTAGCATAAATCTAGACAAAAGCTCAGGGTTCGATTTCCGTTTGAACTCCCGAAGTTAGTTTAAATGATATACCTGCCTACATGACTTTTGCTCATTAAGTAATAATAACTAAAAAATTCATAAACCATTACAACTTCTTTTGATTTTCAAAAGATTAGCCAAGCCAATTCCCACCTGAAGGCTTAAATTGTGTTTAAGTTACAGTACAGTACAGATGACTTTAGTTAGCCTAGATTAAGATTCAATTCGTAGTAGTAATTTAGAGTTTGAGGTTCGATAGATTCTCGATTGATTGCTCAAATTAATGAAAAACAGTGCGATCGATACCCAGTGCGCCATTAATTGATTCAAATTTAAGTGTTTCGGGTTAAAGTTTCAGAATTTCTGATGGATTGCCCAATTTCTGTGAGTTTTATCAAGATTAGGTAATTTGATTTGTTACAGATGAGCTTTGAACATGAATGAAATAAATAAATGCTTACAGCCACGTGGTACGTAAACATGTGATAGGGCTACGCGCCTCTAGCATTTTAATTACATTTGCCTTCTTTTTGTTTCCATTTAGTTTTGTGTTACGAATAGTACCCCAGAAAACATAATACTACTAGTACAGATACCTTATCTCATACAAGAAAAGGTTTCGCCGTAGCGGGCCATTATTTGCGGGCGTTTTTTTAATAACTACAATCCGGCTAGATGGCGCTACGTAGACTGGATTTCCTGATATAAAAGCACATAGGTGCTCGCAATTCAGTCTACATTTTTACTTCCCCAATAGATAGCGCTAAACTCTTTGCTTTTATTTTATTTTTGTGTGCGACCGCAGATTGCAACTGTAACTTTCTTATACGATTGCACCTCAGATTTAAGACCTCAGGATAAAGAACACATAGGTACCTTTCCTTCCGATTCTGCAATCTGCTGTCAACAAAAAACTGTCAAACAAAACCAGTGATTGATGATTTTCAGAGATATTTGCCTTAACGCTTTAACATTTTATCGATATCGATTATATTCATTAGTATAAGTAATAGCAGGTATAAACATAAAACACCGGCTAAGTAAGAGTCGGACTCGCGCGTAAATAAAGTAACGTTTGCTGTCACCAAAATATTGTGGTACCTATTTTAGCAAAGTGGACGTAAATGGATTCTCTGAATTAGTTCAATTTGGCACGGAACCCTTAGTGCGCGAATCCCGACTCGCACTTAGCCGGTTTTTTTATTGTTCTGATAAAATTTTCATTTAATTTTGATGAAATTGATTTAATATCCGTATTTGTATTTAACTGAATCAATCAAGCTCTGAATACCATTATTAGGTAACAGTCCAGTCTGTACTTAAGTTTTAACTTATTAATTTAAATGTGCATCGATTGTAATTCTCGTTTGAAATAAATAAAATGTGTCATGGAACTTGACATTGTCATTTACTACAATGAGTTAGCGATTTATACTTTGATTAGGGATAATAACTGGAGACAATAACTTTAGATTACTATATAACTGAGTTCAAGCATTTTAGAGCACTATGATCACGTTAATGTAACTACGTATTCTCTGTAAAATCATAGACACAAAATTTTCTTCTATTACAGGCCTTACGCTGTAAAAAAAAATCGTGAGAAATCATCCATCACAATCGTGCATGAAATATTGCTTTCCCTATGATACGGTTCACCAAAATGTCAACTGGCTGCTTTGGACTCTGAACGGATTTTACTGCAAAAACGCGGGTGAAACCGCTGGGAACCGGTAAAAAGAAAAAGAAAATAACACGTAACAAGCATATCTATTTATTGAAATAAAAATATCATACTAACGAAATTAAATAAAACACTAAAAAGAAAATTATTACAAATTAAGCACCATTGTCCCTTTACTTACAAAAAACAGGGAGCTTAAAAAATAATACCTATCAAAGTATCCAATTTATGCAATTTTATGAAAAAAATCTTAAACAGAAAAAATAGAAATAACCTACAAAATAATATGAGCTACAAATAACACCTAAAAGATAAACAATTAAAATTAAACGTCGGTAATAGTGGGCGTCGTGACTAGCTTTGCGCTCGATTCATTTCTGTATTGGCATAAGTATTGGAGCACTTAGGGTGCGTTTCACTAATGAATGACTAACTTGATGAAGGTTATCTTTAGGTGTTCACTTAAAATAAAATAAAAGATGTTACTGAAAAAATAGTCGTTGACGACTTATTTGAGATCACCAGTATTTATAGTAAATATAGTGCGACAAGGATCTGCAAACCGATGGCGAAAATCAGGAATTATAAGTAAATCACTTCAATGAGACTTCGCTTGCTTGTTGGGGGCGGGTGTATCCACACCGCCCGTATGCCTTACGCCACCCGCTCTCGCGTCCTCCCGCGTCCCTGTGTCCCGCAGGCGAAGTCTCAAATTCGTGTTCTACTCGTACATAAAACACCGCTTCACAAAATATAAGACAGCAGCAGAAGTCAAACTCGTGCATGTACTTTACTTTTGACACACAACTCGCAGGTTGCGCTAGGGAGCTAGCTTACTCACTATAAAAAAAATGTGAATTAAAAAGAACAATTGGAAATTTAGACCGATAAGAACTAAAATATTTTTATTTTATATTAGGTTTGAACCACAAAAAAAAAGTTATAAAGTACAGTCGTTTCATGTTTAATTATAGAAATACATTAAGCAACTTGACTTCAGCATTTTGCAAAAAAGTACTTATTAATTAAAATTAATGTAAAAAGTTTGCTTCTATCTAGCGGGGTTTGAAAATACAAAAAATAAGAGATATAATGATTTTATAATACTTCCTTTAAGGCTGATTCATGCTACACTGTGCCAGCGCACTGGCCGGGGCATGGTTAAACATTATAGTATTCTTTTTGTACTAAGTGATTCATGCCTGACCGTGCTCCTCCCGGGTCCGGACGGGGCACGGGAATGGAATGTCGGTGTCTAGAACACAACTTCGGCAAAATTACCTTAACTTCCTTTGAGCCTTGTTGTATTGGATTTTAATAAGTTACGACAAATCTTCGACCTAACGTTCGAACTTCGACTAAAACGACCCTCGAAAAAAAACCTCTGTAACAACTGATAGTTTAAAAACCGACAATTAACTGTTTGATGTTGAATTTATTTTTTCGCACCCCAACGACATTAAGACGGCCGCGATAACAATTCATTGGCTTTTTTGGAATCTCGGTGGTTAAACAGCCGTCCACTGAAAAGTTATGTAAGTACTTTTATATTTCCCCATTTTTGTACAAATAGTTCAGACGCCATGACATCGCCGCTTATCAAGCAAGTGGCACTCACGCTGGAACTCTGTCCCGAAATGTTCCAAGATCTCGAGTCCTTGAGAGGTGAGTCTATGTGTGCGTTGCTCGAGAGCGCTTTGTATGGAGTTTGACTTCTGTACTACCCTCCTTATTTTATACCATCGTCTTGTAAAATACGGTTGTCACATCTCCATGAAGTTTTATTTTCATTACTCTTTTTCTTTAAAATACAATAATTATTATAATTTCTAAATACCGTAATGCTAAATACCTTTTTAAATAATAACCCGATAATTGGGAGTTTACCTGGAATATTTTCCAGAAGTTTTGAAAGGAACTATCTTATAAATTTAGATGTGCTCTGTACGAATTTTAATTATGCCACCTCGTATGTCAACCGCTCGCGCCGCCATTTTGAAAAAATGGCGTCCAATAGAACTTTTTAGACGATATCTCCTTTTCAGCTAATTTTGCAATAAAATATTAATTAAAAAAATAATGTAGAGACAATTGCCTACAATTAATACCCAGGCTTCGGTGTGCATAGTGTCAAGTAACTCGTGTTATTGTCGCATTCCATTTTGGCGCTGTATTCCATATGAAAAGTAAACATTCCATGTGATAATTAAATGAAATCTATCCTTGTTTTATACAAAAACGATACCAAATACCCCTTATATAGGCTTGTAGGACAAGGAGCCCTGTGGGGTGAGATGTAAACTTTTCCCATACTTTAGCAGAAAGGAGGCACCACTTGAGTACAGGGCTAAATTAGCTCAGATGACCACTAGGTATGCAAAGCAACTTACTTTGTCGATAATCTGAAAGATTGTGGTGAACATTGAAAAGAGCACATCGAAATCTATAAGACATTTCATTTTCGAATCTCCTGGAAACCTTTCCAGGTAGCCTATAGGGTTAACTCCGAAATGACTGTGTTATAAAAAGATTTTGGATTAATATTAACTTAGGTATATAGGTAGCATTAACTAGTTTTTGAAATTTGGCCAAATAGCCTATAAGGTTATATTTAAAAAATAAGAGTTTTTTTTAAAAGCAGAGTTTACACTATAACACACCAATCACTGAAATTGAAAGTTACTAGTCACATCATATTTTTAACCTACCTAGATATTGCTTGAACTTGATAAAATACGTTTTGAAAAACCATGCGAATAGTTTCCTTACCTTACCATCGTTCAACCAACGAAGGGAAGTAAATTTAAGAATGTTCATAGCCACCTATGAGGATTGTTAAAAATACTGTTCAGACTGCGTTTCCATAGAAGCTGAGAAAAACGTGTAAAATTGACTAATGTTATGATGCTGTTCAGACAAAACCAAGTTTCAAATAACGTAGTAAAACAAATCAAAACCAACAAAGACGACTAATTGCAACTATACTAAATGCGCAGTTTCCCGCGAGCTCTTCCTAATTGTCTGGCTCTCTCAATAGCTGCCTGGATGTCTGCAATGCTTGCAGATTTAGCAGGATGAAGATCGTACAGCGTTTCCACTGTCATCACCTCAGCTGTGTGCGTGTCTACGATCTCATTACTGATTAGTAACATACCCAAATTCAGCTTGGCGGATGTATGGCCGTCACGAAACATTAGGTAAATGTTCGCTTGATCGAGCACTTTTAACGAGAACTGATCGTTCACTTTACACGCTTTCATTTTAATATGAAACGGCTTTAACTCCTGGAGAAGCTTATGAGCTTTTTCCTTTATAAAATTATCCAGTTCTATTTGTAGCATAGCTTGGTTGGGATCCCTTTCCAATTTGCTGACAGGTTCCTTGAGCTTGCCGTCTTGATCGGCGTTTATATCGTTATGTGGAGTTTCCATGGGGCCAGTAGCTCTAAGACGTGTATCAATAAACACTTTCTGCAAAACTGGTGGATCATTCAAAGTATGCCATTTCCACTTGGCTGCTGGCCCGATCTTTTCGTCAATAACTACACCTTCTGACTGGTTGTACTTCAACCTGAGAATGAAAGCATAAAATGATGTTATTCACACTGGATTTGTTTGCATAAATGTTGTATTGATTGCTTTAATATACATGACAATTAACCTTCATCAATCTGATGCGACATATCTTTTATCAGATATAATTAATAAACAAATATGCCTATTATAACTTCCCTGTCGAAAGCTGATCATAGTTATTTCACTTCAATAAATGTTAATAAATTTTTAATAACTTACACCACCTTTCTCTCTTTTTATAAACACATTATTACAAAACCTTTTTTTTACAAGAAGTCGTCTTCCAGTCATGCCTTTGGGCTAAGCAGAAATGATTGTGGGTGTCAAAGAAACAAAATTTATTATTAAAAAAAAGAAAAAGTAAATTGTCTACATAAACAATCCATTTTTAGACTATCTAATATATAAAATTCTCGTGTCACAGTTTTCGATGCCATACTCCTCCGAAACAGCTTGACCGATTTTGATGAAATTTTTTGTGCTTATCCGGTATCTATGAGAATCGGCCAACATCTATTTTTCATCCCATTTTAGACAAAAAAATTAATTTCCATTTTTTTATGACACAACATACAAAAATACATATAATCCTCAATTTTCACCCTTCTACGATCAACCCTTATTTTTTAATAGCCATTTTAGTTATTTAACGGCTAAACAAAATTCGCTGGGAAAGCTTAACTTTAAAATTACGGTGCTCGGCGGGACGGGGCTGGGGCGGGACGGGGCTGGGGGCGAAACAAAGTTCGCTAGGTCCGCTAGTATACAATAAAATAAAGACCAAGTAAATACTATTAATACTTACATAATATTACACATACATAACACAAGCTATAAAATAATTACTTACATCAATAATAATACATATACCAATATTACTATGTATTATGATGAAAATTGTTGCCTTTCGACGGAGAATACCATAAATGCAAAATACCAACTGCCGGTTTTTGCACTTTGCCATTTTATACACGCATATTACCAACTACGCAAATTACCATCTTGATGTTTTTGGAATATATTTTTTAATTCGTAATATACCAAAGACATCGATTGCCAAATACATAAAATACCAACTTAGACTTTATTATACCGCTGAATTTAAGTGGTTAACGGTCAATCATCTGATTTTAATATAAACATATTATGGATATCGGAAAAAAAAACAAGTGAACATCACAAAAACAAGTGGTCATCGTAAAAAAACATATTAACATCTATAAAAACAACTGAACATCGGATAAAACCAGTGAACATAAAAAACCCAGTAAATATCGTCATAAATAAAATAAATGAGCATCAATACAAAACAAAGTGACATCGGAAAAGCAAGTGAACATCAGAGAAATCAAGGATTTTATCTAATTTCCGGTATACACTTATTTTTCGATGTTTATGCATTTGGTTTTTTATGTTCACATGTTAATCGTGATAGATCACATTCGGTTACGACTAGGTGATGACGAACATGATTTAAATTTAAATTGAAAAAAAAATACTATTATAGGCAAATTTGCAAAAAAAGTAAATTTGAAAAAAAGTGTCACAATGTGTTATCTCCTCAACCACTTGTGTCAAACTTAAAGTTTGCGGACTCTTTGATTTGAAAGCTTGTCATTTGTTTTGTAGGTATGGTGACCTTTTGAAAATCGCACGTCGCAAGTTCGACGCATATTTCTCGCGAAATTTTTTGCTCACAATTTTGTACGGTTTTCGCCAAGGCTTGAGTAGCATTTGGAGTTGCCAGAGACTTCAACTAGTACTTGCGGTGATCGAGACACATGTCTTAGCTATAAAAAGTATGCTTAAAAAAACGGAAATAACTTGATGATCTCCAGGACGATTTATACAAAGGTAGTCCGACGGCTGCAGAAACATAATTTAAAATGGGCACCATTCGCCAACAACTCGAAACTGAGAAATGGAATTACTAATCAAAACATTTTCTTTTGGGAAACTATGGGAAAAAAGCGAAACAGTTTCCACGCGCACTTAAGGACCTGGCAGATTTGCACTCGCGGGAAACCACATACATGGCTTTACTGTTATTGTCATAAAATGATAATAGTACATTATGATACAAGTGTACGTGCTAAGTTGACCATTATATACAAGGCGATATTGTGTGCGCACGAGCGAAAGCGAGTGCGCCATAAGAAAGCCGCGTATATAATGGTCACAAGCACACGCGTATCATACGACGTTTTTCAACACACTTGCGCGGAAAAAACAAGACTCTTCATTTACCAAGTTTTTAATTATTAAAACATATAGTAAAAATACATTTCACTCGATTTTGATGGCAAAGACTTTCGCACGCGTTCTTTGCCTCGTTACGTATGTCCGGCGGAGTAAATAATAGGTTTTCTTCATTTTCTTCACTTGAATTAGGCATTTTCATTAATATTAAACTTCTTAAATAATGCAAACTTCGTCACAGCCGACAATTATTATTTACGAAAAATAGCGCATTGTTTTTTTTCTTGCCGCGATACCGATGCGCGCGCAAGGCTTAGGCGCGAACTAGATTGGCCAAAAGCCAAGATTAAAAATGTAATAATTCGTGTTTAAAACACAAATCACAGAAAATGTAAAACGAGTTTGAGCTATTTTTTAGTAATAAATCTGGATTTACCATTTATTGAAATAAATATGTAGATACTGTTATTTTTCGCATAAATACTGTTTGTTGTTAAAATAAAAGTATTGTATAACCCGACTAAATTATATCGCTTCTTCTCCTTACTTACGACTTGGTACTAGGGTACAAACCTAAATTGGTCGGGTTAATAAACTAAAGGCACTAGTGCAATAATATAATAAAAAAGCACGCGTGTTTAATATCTATGATTATGAGCCAAAAATCGGTGGAATAAAGACGTCGTTATGAGCAAGTGTGTTGAAAAAAATATTAAATGAAGATAGTAAAGCTTACTTTCAAAGAAAAAAATGCCAGTCCGAAAGACGGGCTTCTTCATCTGTGTCGAAAGTGATTCAAGTAACCTTAAAAGGTATCTACGGTTAGAAGGAAAAACTCCGTTTAAGAAGTTTTCAGAAAAAAAACTTTTTTTTTAATTATAAAGAAATAAAATCAGTATATCATAAGTTTTCCATCTGGTCTCATTATATAAAAATCCGCAAACAAGTGCGACCCATTCATATACTATTATGATTAAATGGCTTGTGTTATTGCATACATAGGTCATACAAATTGCACACGACAATAATAAAACATTCTACAGGGTGATTAGTAATCATTCTCTGCTTTGAAAAATGTTATTGGAACGGAGGATTTTAAAATCGTTTTTTAATGGTTTTAGGAAATCATCCATATTTTGGCATTCGAATGATATCTTTTTAACCATATTTTTAACTCTGCCCTTGCTGGTCCCAAGCCCAGATGAGAAAAGAGGAGGGTTGGCTGACGGACAACGCTTTCGGTGTGCACTTCCACCCGCACACCGACCAGTCGTAAAGAGTTGTCAATGCCGAACATTGGGCGGCAGTAAATAACCCAATCAAAACATTCGGTTACCAGGAACCGCGAGGCCTTAATAACCTCTAAAAGTCTGGGTGCAGGGATATGGGGAACCCCTGTAGCTATTTACCCAAACCTCCTTTTCGTAATGTCTGAAAATGTAAATGAGAAGAGTTTGCCATGCGATCCGGCTAGCGCCCGGCTCTCCCAGATACCCGGGTCTGGGAGATGTAATGTTACCGACGACCAAGGACGGGTGGAGACCCAGGCCCCTCCTTCGGTAAATGCTACTGGTCAAAACACACCGACGGGGAGTACCCCGACCACAGAACACGGCCCGAGCTTGGACCTTTCAGGTCTGGCGGAGGCCATATTAACCACCGCCGACACTGCAACGGTGTCGGAATGGACCGTTGTCGCTCGGAAGCGCCCCTGCAAAGGGACCGCCAAACCGGCGACAACTGCCAGCAGCCGAGGGCAACAAGGCCGACCCGACCGCAACCGCCACACTGGCCGTGCCATCCACTTCCGCGGGGGTGACCTCCGCGGAGGCAAGACGGCATGGAACGGCATCACCACTACCACCCACAACCACAAGACCGTTAAGACCACCCAAACTACGCCAGCGTAAACGGAAGCCGAAAGGTGGCCGCGGCCGAAGGTTGGAGGCGGAGGCTCCCGCTGCTCCCGCAAGCGAGCAACCTGGGGTCGGGAATGGTCCGGACGACCGCGCTTCTACGAAGCGAGCTCGTCTGGACGATACTCGGTCCCCAAGGGGGGAAGCCATACGTCCAAAAACCGACGGTAGGCAGAGGCGGGCGGAGAGCTACGCAGATGCGAGTCAATCGCACCTGAGGGTAGCGGTCATCACCGTCCCGCCGCGCGACCTCTCGCAGGAACAGGCAGTGCAGCTTAGGGAGGCTATCGATGATAGAATCCTTCAAGCTGTCCTGTCTCCACCGTCCACGGGTGCGCAGGCTCCATCATTTCGCGGGCGCCCCTTCCTTTTGGATGGAGTGCTGGTGATGTGATGTGAGAACGCGAACACCCTTAACTGGCTAGAGAGGGAGGTTAGAAACATACAGTCACCAATACCACAGACCACTCTGACTGTAATTAGACAGTCAGACATGAAAAAGAGGCTCAAGGCATGGCTTTTACTACACACCCGCATCACCGACTCCAGCACGCTACAGAGAGTCCTCAGTGCCCAGAACCCGTGGTACAGAGTCGACTCCTAGCTGCTGTACGACATGACGGATGACGACAAACCAGGCGAACCAGGCTCCAGCGAGAGGGTAGTCCACCTCATACTGGGGATCCCGGAAGACCAGCGGCAGACCATCCTGGATCAGGAACGTCGGATTGCCCACATGTCGGGAAGCGGATACATTCGCTTCTTCGCTCATGAAGAGGCATCCGCACCGGCCGAACCCAGCTCTGCAAGACCCAGTGAGACACCAGGACCATCATCAGCCGCTCTCCAACCGGGTCCGAGCTGGCTTGATATGATGAGTTCGCCTGCAGAGAGCGCGGGGGATACGAGCGACGAAGATGGCGTCCTGCGTAGCCCCACCCCTTAGCCTCAAAGTCCTGCAGACCAACCTCCAGCACAAACAGATCGCGACGGCTACACTACGCAGAGTGCTGGAGGTAAATAACAAGATCGTCGCGCTGATCCAAGAACCTTGGATCAGAAACAACACCATATGCGGTCTCAACAACATCAGTGGTAAGATATTACTCAAAGCACCGGTAGAAAAACCTAGGACCTGTATTGTAATGACCAAAACCACAAATACCACCTTGCTTAACCAATTCTGTTCCAGAGATCTAACCGCAGTAAAAGTCCTTGCAGACAACCAAACTACCCTGGTCCTGGCCTCGGTGTACATGCCGAACGAAGGCGACGTTCCAGCCAGAGAACTTGCTGAGCTGGTACTGCACTGTGAAGTCATGGACTGGGAGTTGGTCATCGCTGCGGACTGCAACGCGCATCATCCGCTGTGGGGAAGTAAGGACACCAACAAAAGGGGTGAGCTTTTAACAGAGTACCTACTACAAACTAACCTCAACATCATGAACAAGGGCACGGAACCAACTTTTGTGACCTCTGGGTGCCAAACTACCATAGACATCACTCTAGCAACACACAAGGCTGCAGACCTCGTCGACGGATGGCATGTATCTAATGAACCATCGTTTGCAGACCACAGGCGTGTATGCTTTCAACTAAATTTTAAACTAACAGACCCTGTCCCATACCGCAATCCTCGGAGGACAGACGTGAAACAATATTGCAATATACTAACAAAAACACTAAACAATTCTGAAACAGTCGATGTAACCCTTAACACTAATAACATAGAACATACCGTGCAATCCCTAACAGCCACCCTCCTTAACAGCTATGAACAGGCCTGCCCCACCGTTACACCGAAAAACTCGGGCAACACTCAATGGGGACCAGAACTTGAAAGGCTAAGGAAGGCGCTCAGGACACTGTTTAACCGAGCAAAGACACCCGCACCGATGAGGACTGGGCGAAATACAAAACAGCACAAAAACGCTACAAGAAACGTATCAGGTTCCGGAGAACGGAGGCCTGGCACAACTTCTGTAGTAGCATAGACTCAACAAACCAAGCCGCGAGAGTAAAGAAAATACTGTCTAAAGGGGATCTCAACCTCCTAGGTTCTCTTAAAAAAGATGACGGTACGTTTACAAACTCAGACCAAGAAACCTGCAAGGTTTTACTAGAAACCCACTTCCCAGGCTGTCAAATCACGCCAGATCGAGAATGGCCAGACGAAATGCGGGTCTCCCGCCGACGTCACAGGAATGGGAAGTCGCAACCAAAATCACGACGACGGATAAAATCAGATGGGCCCTAAAAAGCTTCCAACCATTCAAATCAGCGGGCTTAGATGGAATTTTCCCAGCCCTGCTGCAATGGAACTCTCAAGAAATAACCACCCACCTACTACCAATATTCAGAGCATGTATAGCGTTCAAATACATACCAAAGCAATGGAGAGAAGCAAAAATAGTCTTTCTACCTAAGCCCGGAAAGGGAGACTATACGTTGGCCAAACCATTCAGGCCAATCAGCCTGACTTCTTTTCTTCTAAAAACATTAGAACGACTAGAATCGGCCATTAACAACAAATCATCAACACTTGCCGCCTTCATAGACATAGAAGGGGCTTTTGACAAAATTATGCACAACAGCATTAACCTAGCCCTAAGAAAATTAAGGGTAGAACCAGTAATAACAAAATGGATAAACGAGCTGGTCAGTAAAAGGGCAGTCCAAATAACCACCCAAACCACCACACGTGCGACAGTAGTCAGGGGACAAGGTGGCATCCTCTCTCCACTTCTATGGAACATAGTAATAGACAGCCTCCTGAGTAGGCTAAATGAAAATGGATACACTACTATTGGTTACGCAGATGACTTAGCTGTACTGATAATCGGAAGCGCGGAAAACCTCCTATGTGGGATAATGCGTTCCGCTCTTCAGATAGTGGTAAAATGGTGTAACGAGCACCAGTTGTCAGTAAACCCGAAAAAGACAGAACTAATCCTTTTCACTAACAAAAGGAAATTACCTGAACTAAAGCTACCAATACTGTTTAACACCGAATCGGCTCTCTCATCACAGGTGAAATATCTGGGCATCACCTTGGACAGTAAACTGAACTGGAGTAGCCATATCGATGATAAAATGCAAAAGGCCTGTATAGCTTTTTATCAATGCAAGCGACTAGTCGGCAAGAGATGGGGTCTAAATCCAAAGATCACATTATGGCTATACACATCGGTTATTAGGCCTTCTCTTACCTATGGATCAGTTGTATGGTGGCCCAGAACGCAACTTAGCAAGCATCGCAGCCACAGGTTGCATGAAAACCACTCCATTAGCCGCACTAGAGTTTCTCCTGAATCTAAAACCGCTGCATCTGGTAATTCAGGAAGAAGCAAAGGTAGCTGCCCTACGACTCAGATCAAACGGACTATGGAAACAAAACACTCATTCAAAAATCCTAGATGAGCCTCTGAAAGAAAGACCACTTTTAGACGCACCCATGGACAGAATACCATGTCAACATGTTTTTGATAGAAATTACAACATCCAACTCACGGAAGAGCTCAGTGACAGCTCAGGCACAAAAGAGGTCCGTATATACACAGACGGCTCCAGAACCTCAAAGGGTACAGGAGCTGGTGTGTTCTCAAATGACCTAAACATCAAAATATTAACAACTTTAGACAAGCTGAACACTATCTTCCAAGCAGAATGCATCGGCATCGGCAGCACAGTCAGTTGCAGCCAGAGATGTCAAAGACCTACATATTAAAATCATCTCGGACAGCGCATCGGTGCTCCAAGCCCTAAAAAACAACAGCATAAAATCTGTCCTTATTTTGGAGTCATAAGGCACTGCAATCCATAGCAAACACAAATGAGGTAACTCTACAATGGATCAAAGGACACAGTAACTCACTAGGTAACGACGCAGCTGACGAACTAGCCAAGAGGGGATCAGCAACAACAGTATATGGACCGGAACCTTTGCTGCCCCTACCGCTGGCCCAAATAAGAACTTGGCTACGTGAAGAAACTGAAGCAGCACACCAAGATGAATGGAGAAATGGCGATGGTTGCAGGCAAACTAAGGAGGCTGTTCCGGAAGCATCGAAAAGGCTTGCCCGCAACCTCATCCGATTACCAAGAGACAAACTACGCTTCGCCATAGGCACCATAACTGGTCATAGTCTCTTAAACAAACACCTTTTCACAATAGGTGTCACAGACAGCCCCCTATGCAGAGGGTGCATGGGGGCGGAAGAAATATCACATCATGCGCTCATGGAGTGCACAAGTGTGGCAGAACAACGGGCAAATATTCTCAAATCCTCAGCTACTTTCCCAGAGGCCTTTTGTAACCTGAGCAGGTTGCTAGCCTTCTGGGAAAGCCTGGGTTGGTTATAATAGAAAGGAGGGACATACGCACAATGGCCCAATCATGAGGCTAAGTGCGGAAAACACCCCAGCCAAACTAACTAACTAACCATATTTTTATTCTACATTTTATTTTTGCATTATTACTAACATAGAAATCACATACAAAGCCATCAATTTCTTTTTTTAATTTACTTGTGAAGTTGCAGAACACAATTTTCTGAAAGGAGATGTCCCATCCCAGGCTCGTACATGTACGTGAAAAAAAGTATTTTTTTTTTCAATTTCCATTAAAATATAAAAATAAAATTACAGTCCGCAGTTAAGTGTCTTAAAAATAAAATCTTTGAAAAGATAGCAACTGTTATATTTTATTTACTGGGATTTACGGCTTTGTACCCCAGCCTCTTGAGGTCGTTTGTAATCTAAAATTTTAATTATGCATCATCATCTAGTTGTTTTATTACACATCAAAACATTATCGCCAACGTTTTAAGTTAGCGGGGAAAACTCACTTATTCTCGCTTCACCTCCTTTAAGCATCATCCAGTAAAAAAACCGTCAATGACAACTGTACTAAGGTGCTGCACTGTATTGTGATAATATTTTTTGGAGGTCAGCATGTTGAAACCGATACGGTCTTGAGCCATTCTTTTCAGCTGGTTATAAAAACGAAGTTTGGTCCAGTCTTTGTTATCATATCATTTTCTTTTGGGTCGGCCAGGTGATCTCATGCCTGGAATCTTGCCTTCGATGATCAACCTTAAAAACTCATATTGAGAACCTCTTTGCATATGTCCAAAGGCAACCTTCCTCTTCATTATAGTTGACATCAGTTCACGTTTACACTTGACACGTTGCAGTACTTTGACGTTTGAGGTAAAGGTGGTCCATGGAATTTTAAACATTTTACGCAATAACCACATCTCAAAAGCCTGTTGCAGCTATCTTTTCTGTGGACCTACGTCTCGTATCCGTAGAGTGATGTGGACCATACATAGCATTATGCTACGCGATATCTCAAGGGCAATGAAATCTTACTGTCACATAATTCTTTGGACAATTTAAAGAAAGCAGCCTTCGCGTGTCCAATCCGACATTTTATTTCTGCTTGGTGATCTAAGTTTGCTGTAAAGTAGTGGCCTAAAAGTCATAAAAGTCATTTGTCTATGCAAATAGGCCCTCTGGGGGCACTTTTACACGTCCCAATAAAACCCTACCACAGCTTCGGGACAATTGTGGGCTAGTGCTGAGAAGAAGCTGCGCATCAAACTCAGTCACTATTGTCAATGCCTCTTTTCAAAAGGTTTACAATGTTTGTAGTATTCATGCAAGTACATACATTATTATCTTTTAAATATACATCTACTTAATAAAACCCTTTCGTCATAAGGGTTTCTTTAATAACAATTTTTAATTATTTAACTGGTAAGTTTATAATATGTTGTGGTAGTTTATTGAAAAACTTTTTACCTTTCCCCATGAAAGAATTACCAACCTTTCGAAGCCTTTATTGTAGAATAGCAAGCTTATCCTTATTACTAGTATTATATTTGTGTATGTCACTATTTTTCGTGAATGAATGTAATTTTTTCCGTACATACATTAAATTTTCGTAAATATACTGAGAGGCTAGAGTTAATATTCTAATTTCTTTAAACACCTCTCGTAAGGAATCTTGAGGTTTAAGAATATAAATAGCTCGCACGGCTCTTTTTGTAACACAAAAATTGTTCGGACATTAGGCATCGTTAACTTTACACATTTAGTTTTACTTCCATTAAGTAGGAGACTGTTAACAGTAAACCAATTCAATACTTGTGAAAGAGTATTATTCACATCGTCAAAATTTCCTTTACCTCTTGGATGAGCCTAGATACCTGAACTTCTTGACACCTTCGACATTTGTTCCACGTAGTGTTATGTTTGGTGGAGGTAGCTCAGCTTTAGCAATAACCATGTCCTTGGTTTTACTGGCACTGATAGTCAGCCCCATACCTTCACCAGCCTCAGATACCTTGTTCAAAGAAACTTGGAGTGCAGTTGCCGAACTCGCATCGCAATTAGTACTGTTTAGTACGGTTAGCGTATCTGAAATTGTTGACCAGCAGTCCATGATCTTGAATGCCCTCTCTTTTATCGCGTAGTAACTCTGTTAGGATGTCCACCGAGCATAAATTGAAAAGGGGAGAAATTATGCATCCCTGTCTAACACCTCTAGTTAACATTTTATAATCTGTGATCTGCTTCTCGACTCGTACCGCCGCTTCTAGATTCCAGAAGAGATTGCCAATAACCCTCAGATCCTTTTCATCCAACCCTCTTTTACGAAGTACTTCCATAAGTTAACTATGTTGAACGCGGTCAAATGCTTTTCATAGTCTATAGAATTTCACTTGCTGCTCTTGTTCCCATACCTGCTCTAAAAACTTTCAGAGCATTTAGTGCTAATTCGGTTGTAAATTATTTTGAGTAATACCATCGTACTACACATATTTGTTGATTATAATTAGCTGTAGCGTACATAGACCTGACCGAGGCTTCATAAATTTTTGGGACATCTCTTTTGACCTACAACTTTATATGGCTGTGAGAAATAAACAAAGAACGATGGCTGTAAAAAATAAACAAAAAACCTCGGCACTCGTCAGACTTCATGAAAACTTCTCTAGACTGTGCTTATGGTAAAGGTACGGCACAAACCGATCGATCGACTTCAAAAACAAGGAGGTAATCAACTCAACCATGTGATATCGTCAGAATTGGATAACATTTTTGTAGAATGATATATTTAAGCTTTCTAACACATGTGCAAAATTTCATAAGTCTATGTATGTTTGTATGTTTGTCTCAGGATTACTTTAAACCGAAAGATGATTCAGTTAGTTTAAGTTTTATCAAAATCCGTCTAGTAGTTTTAGCATGTTGTATTGCAATAATAACTTAAAATCATGAAGTAAGAAATAATTTTAACAAATAAAACCACCTTTAAATACCTGACTTAGAGCCGATTTTACCAACGTCAGATAAGACTTATCCATCGAAATAAGTACAAAACGATCGATATTAAAACGACATCTAACGGAAAAAAAATAGGCACAAAATTCTTTAAATAACACATTCGTCTTCTATTTAGCCGAAACAAATCCGTTTGGAGTCATTGCATGATGCATGATGTGATGCTTAAATGTGTCATGTCATGTTAATGTATAGCTAATGACCCCCTATATAGGCTATTTTAATATTTTTTAACGGCTTAACCTTTCGTTTCCGTAATGGTCGTAAACCACTCCGTTGCCATGGTGGTCGAATGTGGCTAGGATGGTCACCGGCAGACGCAATCTCCCATCCTTTTCTTCACAGGAACTGTACACGACGTATCTATGGCCGACATTGGAATCTAACAGAATACAATATTTTTTTAGGAGCTTCCTACATTGATTAGTTGTGTGCTTGAATTGCTTGAATATTTATTGCTGCGATCGTAGCACTAATGTAATAAACAGAATATTATCTTTAAATCAGCTGGATTAAATCTCATATCTAGATAACGCTAGCTTTAAAAGCTGCACCTAAAGAGGTGTACTTTCGTTCAGGAGCTTTTATGCCTCTGAGAGACGTCTATTTGTGTCGGTTGCCCAAAAACCAGCCTATAGTTGTGATGCAAATCTCTATAAATCGAAATCTAAGGAATATACATATCAAACATCCAAAGGTTTCGGTTATATAATTCTTACTTTACGTTACAATAAAATATATGTACACACATCAAAAGTGTGTCTAGGGATCAACATATATTTTTGCAATAGCTTTTCTCCTGATTAATATTAATTAAAATTTTCTTTAAGGATTCATCAAATAAAGTGTTTTCGTTAGTCTACAGTAACGATAAACCAAGTCACCTTTGCATTAATAAAGAAATTTGCCATTTTCCTAATAAAGGGATTTTTGACATTTGAACCACTAACATTAAAGGTCGAAAAAAGACTGAAATAACAGTTTTCTTTAAAATTTTATTGGGTAACTTAAACAATTAATAATCCGTGTTTCTACCGCGAACACTAACAACACAAGAACATTGGTTTGGCATACTCAAAATGAGTTCATCCAAATCACGCTGTGGAATGGCCGCCCATGTTCGTTGCAACAACAAAAAATGGTCTTCTTGCGACTGGATACCCTTCATATTCGGCAGCGCTCTTCTCTGTAGCATATCCCATGCATGCTCAATCGGGTTCAAGTCTGGCGACTGAGCAGGCCAGAGCAGGACATTGATGTTAGCTGCGGCGAAAGTCTGTCTTACAACTCTTGCGGTGTGCGGTCGTGCATTATCATGCATTAACTGAAATAAGGGACCGATTTGCACTTGTAGAGGAACGATGACGTCTGATACAATCGTTTCAGCATAAATTTGAGCGTTGAGGTTGCCTCTGATCCGAATCAAATCAGTTCTTCCGCCGATCCAAATACCCGCCCATACCATGATAGTTCCACCACTATAAGGTTGGACTTCCTGGCAGGATTTAATCGCTGTTGGCCTCCAGGGGTTCTCCAGTGTAGTATACGTCTTATAACCGGTCTCATACCAAAACGAGATTCATCAGAAAAGCACACAAAACGCCATTGTTCTTCTGCCCAATTTCTGTGTTCAAGAGCCCATTGATATCGAATCCTACGATTGTGCATTGCTATAGGTGGTACCCGTAGCGGTCTTCGGGAATGAAGGTTCACTTCATGCAAGCGGTTTCTGACTGTTTGGTCGCTAATTAAGTTCCCTGAAGAGTGATGAAGCCTCACGGCTAACATCATGGCGGTTATTGTTGGAGCTGTTCGAGCTGTGATTTGAATGTATCGGTCTTGTCTCCGTGTGGTGCAGCGATACAGTCCTCCCACGGACGTGAAAAAAATACGGACGTAACATTACACTCAAAAAATGTGAAGCATGCAAGCTACTACAATTTCGTTTGTAGTACATGCTCTACACTCATACACACTAGGTCCGTCAACTCGCTGCCATTTCGTCCTGAGTGACAGCGCCGATGACACGTAGTAGTGCGTTCGTTGCGTCCACGATTTATTTTGCAAAAATGCCGTCTTGCGTTGTGAAATCATGTAAAAACTACATGAGTAAACGTAAAAAGTCACATGGAATCACCTATCATACATAACTTATTACGATTCATGATATTTTTTTTAATAATGTTTTTTAAACATCGACGAGAATTCCAGACGTAAAATGCAACAGTGTTGTCACTATTCACGGGGAAAATTCCCTAAAGATGGCGAAATCTATATGTGCACTTTTATTGTATGCAACAAACTATGTGACTCTGTATAATCATATTTCGTCAGTTTTTGGGTGCCGTTTTTCAAAAGTAAAATAAAAGATCCCATACTTCTAATATAAAATATATTTAACATCGTTTTCATAGGTTTCCTAAAGACAAGTGTACAAAAAGTTGACACAACATACAGGATTTTAGCGCGTCTTTATAAATTATAATAATAATATACGTTCTAAACATTATTATTATTATAGCATGTGATACGTGATTTAAACGTGTTTTCGATTTTAAGGGGTTTATTCTATAGATAGTAGTAGTCCACCTAACCGATTTCGGCTACGGTGGCCAGTCACAACGACTAACCGAATGCGCGGGACATATAGTGCACAAGTGTGTGCGTGCGCAAACACAGGTGCACTCTCTATTCCTTTCACTCTCATAGCCCGATGTGACAGCAATATGACACGACCGGAGAGAGTTCAGGCGCAGGACAACGACTTTACGTGCTTTTCGGAGGCAGCACGGGGTGGTGAAAAATCGCCAACTTCCAAACTCCGGGCTACCCTAAGAATTTCTGAACAGAAAAACTCAGGTATATATTTTTGGCCTGAATCGGGGATCGAACCCGGGACCTCTGGCACAGGTGTCTCTTAAAAGTGCGACCCTCAAACTGCTGCGCCACCGAGGCAGTTTATAGATAGTCATAGCCTAATCACTAATAATATGATGTGTAAAAATACATTTCTTTATACGTAACATGTGTTTTATTTTCTATCACAGAGGTCATAAAAATCATGTTTGATAGGTCAACATAGGTTAACCGTTTATATTTCTGTTAAAAAATATATATGCCAATTACATGAGTTAACTCAGGTCGATTGGTTCCACCAAACAGTAGGGAAATTGATGACTAGAACCCTCAAATCACTCACACAGCCTAAACGGGCGGCCATTATTATGCTTCACTCATGATTAGACGAGGTTACGTCCGTATTTTTTTTACGTCCGTAAGTCCTCCATGCGCTCAGCCACGGTACCAATGCTTCGGTAACGTGTCCAAAGTCAACTGATAACACTCTGACCTGTATTCAGAGCTAAAGCCACAGTACATTGCCGGGAACCAGCTTCTATCATTCCCGCGGCTTTGAGCATTTCTTCCCTGCTTAAATGACGTCGCCGCTCCATAATAACGTTGGTTTTAATCAGTAGTAGGGAAACAGTAGCACTAATAATGTCTTCAATGCGTTGTATGTTTTTATAGGGGAAATATTGACAGCTGATTTTCATCTTTTACTCGAATTTGATTGACAGTTCCCGTTTCAAATTATCAAATGCACCAAAAAGGATCATATCAATTTATAAAATCATAAATTTATTACAAAGCCACATCTCAATCTCAAGAAATCCGCATAAAAATGCTTGATCCCTAGACAATTTTGATGTGTATATCTTTCTTCGAGACTTCTTGTTTTTTCCAAAAAAGCACAATGAAAATCTCAATAACAATATTAGTCGTCACCTTTGGAACAATAGTAATCTAGCGCCACCATTCCATTCTTGTAGAACCATTTTCCAGAACCGTCTTCCTGAATTTTAGCGAACTTCTCTCCAGTATCGTACAATACAAGTCCTTGGTGTCTGTGCCTTTCAAACCAGTTGGTTTTGAGGTTAGCTGGTACCATTTTGTAAATATTCATCTGTTAGCAATATTTTGAAAAATATTAAATAGGTTTCATTTACATAATATTCCACCAAAGCGGAGAAAAGAATGATGCACAATAGAACACTAATTATAACACAAGGTTTTAAAATATTATCAAAACTTACTCGGCGCATAACTTTAGTGGTTGGCAAAACCGTCCATCCTTTTTTAATGAATTCCCTATCTGAAAGGGCATAGCTTATCACGCCTTTGCTTTTCAATATATCCTGAAAAAAAAGAAGAAGGAAGGAAAACTGACTTTAAACGTTCAGCATAATTTGTATGATAAATTCAAAATATTTGCAAATGAGTTCTGGGAGGGAATTTTAATAAATAACAAAACTTACTTCAGCTTTTTTTCTTTCATTGTCAGATGTCGCTGATCGTATGGTGGTACTACCGATCTCATGTCGGGATACGCTAGGACATTCAATGTGCACCTCAAACAGTAACGGCTCCACGGAGCCAGTGTCTACCGGCTTTCGAGACTTAATGGGGACAATTTTATTCCCTTTCACCATCTCAGACGCTTCTTCGCCGGCTCTAATACCACAATCCATTGAACTTTCAGACGATGTAATCACTTGCTCTTTAACTTTACGAACTATTGTTGGTAGAGGCGCAATTAAAGGCAGTTTTGGTAGAGGCGTCTGTTTCTTTTCTTTAACGACGTCCGGTTTCACTCGATTGAGTTTCTGTGTATTGAGTTTCATCAATTGTTTTAAAATAAGGGCATCTTCAGATTGGCCATTCTTTGGCAATGTTTGCGACCCTCTTTTGTCATCTTTGATTTTTTTGTCATTATTATTTGTTTTATATTTTTTGAGAGACTTTTGATCTCCTTTAAATTTATTATCTTCTATTGTGTTTTCTTTAGTTTTTTTGTCATCTGCTGATGACACCTTCGACTTCATACTTTCTTTGCCACTTGTTACTTTATCTTTTTGAGTCTTATCCGATTTCTTAGCTCTCTTTTCCTCGGTGAATGATATATCTTTATTCTTTGGTAAAGGCATTTTTACTCGTTCTTTGCCGCTACCTTGCGATTTTGTATACTTCTCCGGTTCTTTTGCCCTCTTTTCCGCGTCAGATGATGTATCTTTCCTATCTAGTAAAATTTTCTTTCCAGCTTCTTTGCCACTGATGCCTTTGACTTGTTTTTCTTTCTTCAATGCTTTAACCAACTTCTCAGCATCTGATGTTATTTCTCTGTTTTCCGGAAAATTATTTTTTTCCCTTTCTTTACAACAGATATCCCTGCATTCAAACTGAGGTAAGGTAAGTGTATCCTGTGGGACAGATTTTAGTACATCGAGAACTTGCTCAAGTATTTCCTTACTTTCTGTAATATTTTCCAGGGAGTCTATAGATGGAAAAAGGCATATTTCTGGTTGACGTATATTCAACGATGACTTGAGTTTTTGTAAAAGGTTTGTCAGCTCGTCGGTAGCTGGTGTTTTAGCACAACTTTTGTGATGTTTACATGTTTCTCTTTCGAGAATCATGTATAAAAACTGTTTAACCTTACACAACCATATCTTATACTTTTGCAGTCTGTACTCTTCACTGATTTTCTCGCTTATCTTGTATCTATTAGCTAAGAATTCACATCTCTTACAATTTCCAGAAGTTGTTTTTTTATTGCAGTAATTGCATATACCTGGGGAGTCATGCTTTTTGATTGCTTTTATTTCGTCTAGGAGACTGCGAACTCTATCGACCAAGTCTCTGCATTGGTAGTAATTTCGGGCGTTAAGACCTGGCAAAACAATCGAAACATAGGAAAATTAAAACGTAATATGTTGTCAGAAAAGCAGATGGTACCGTTTCAACACCTTATACATATCTCGATGACTTAATAAATATTATCACTGAACGGAGGGTTATATGATAGATAGTATAAATACCTACATGCTCTTGTAGGCTCTCCCCGGTTATCATGACACTTGATGGTAGAGAAATTTGTAGCCGTAGAGCCTGGATACTTCGTACCCCCTCTTATCTCCTGGATGGTTAAATTAAAAATAAGTAGGTACAATCGTAGTCAATAACAAACAACCAATAAGGGTCACTGCCACAGAACGGAAGCAAGGGCTTTCTTCAAAATCGATTATTGTTTGAGATCACTAGGTTTGACGTTTAATCATCATAACCAAGTAAATAGACAATTTTATACAGGGTTCGGGTTAAGTCGACCTAAATCCTTTAATACGTAGTTAACATCATTTCTGACTGATTTGACAGTGGAACCCCATATCCCAAACTTTACCATTCTTAAGTTATCGGTCTTTGATTTTTTTATTAAATTCTCAATTTATTGTCTATCGCCTCTTTTTTTGTGTTTAGTGCCTAATTTTTTCTTTTTTGTAGTAGATTAGTTGTTTTATTGGCTTAAGTACACAAACTGCAAGTAACTGTATCAACTGTTGTAGTACACGATCGAATCATAAAAAAAAAATGAATTTGTAATTAATCCTTTTTCTTTGTAAGATATTTAAAAAAAAGTCTATCACAATTTCGATACGATTCGATACGAAGTACTATTCAGCCAGGATCAAAGCCTGATCCGGTAAAACCGGCACACCAAATAGCACATAGAAGTACTATCCCCTATCCGAAGAGAAGAACAAATAAAAGCTGTCAATCGAAACCGATTTAGGATGACATTTATGTGTGTAAAATTGTTTATGTATGCGTGTCAGTGGTGTTTGCCATACCGCTTTTTACATTATTAATATCGATATCGATAAATTTAATTAGTATCAGTTATAGTAGGTATTAATATAAAACACCGGCTAAGTACGAGTCGGACTCACGCACAAACGGTTCCGTATTCGTAGGGTCCGCAATTTTATTATTCAATAATTCCACTTATACCATACATCTGTGGTTATATTGGCAGGTGTAAATGTACCCTCATCGGCACGGTAATATTATCTACAGTATTGTAACTCGGCCGACTCTTTAAAATAAATACCTACAGCCGCGCGGTACCTAAACGTGCGATAGGGCTGCGTGCCCGCCTCCAGCATTTTACAATTGCCTACTTTAGTGTTTACATTTAGTTTTGTGATCGTAAATATACTTTTTTATATAAACAAATATATTTTGTGGATTAAATAGGAAGTATTCAATAAAAATGGGTGTTGTTTTTTGCTTGTTAGATTTAATTAAAAACATTTTTATGTTTAAATGACAAATCGATCTTATAAATTTGCTACCGAAAAATAATTGCGCAACGACTTAGACGTATGGAATGCTCAATTATTAAATTTTAAAGTATAAAAAATCCGCATTCTCATATAAAGCTTTATTAAAAATCAAATCAGCACAATATATCCTATTCGTCTTAATAAAATGTACTTAAACTTATTTTTCGAGAAAGAAATCGCGGGACTATTGTTAAAAATACAACGCACCGTCCGTTCGTCATTGTGGCACAGTCGCGACTGTCTGCATGCCGAACGCGTGCCGAAGTCGAGGCGCGTAGGTATAGCTCGCGTTTCGTCCGTTTGTATGGAGTTGGAATACTGTTTAGATAACATTACCGTGCCATCGGGGTCTATTTGCATAAATAAAATGTTCTTATGATAACCGGTTTCACATACATAGACCTTTTTATGAACACAAAATGGCTCCTCGTCTCTCACACGAATGTAGACCATGCAAGGTGCTTTATTTCATCCTCAGTCTCCATGTTTTACATATTGACGACCTCCGTGGTCAAGTGGCTAGCACGCTAGTTTCAAGCGTCTTCATCTCGTGAGGTTCCGGGTTCGATTCCCGGTCGGGTCAATGTTTTCTACATTGACCGGGAATCGAACGATCTTTTCTATACTGTCCCGGGTCTGGGTGTTATGGTACCACCGTTGTTTCCGATTTCCATAACACAAGTGCTTTAGCTACTTATCTTGGGATTGGAGCAATGTATGTGATGTTGTCAAATATTTATTTATTTAACTAACTACTTATATGATTAATGCAAAAGTTTTTGATGATGGATGAATGGACGGATGTTTGTTACTCCTTCTCGCCAGTAGTACTCGATGGATTGTGATGAATCTTTACAATACAATACCCCATATATCAGAATAGTTCATGGGCTATAATTCATAACTATAATTTTTCGAGGGGTAGGTAAAGCCGCGGGAACCACTGAACAAGTAGGAAAACTAAAAGATACATAAATCACACATGTATTTTATAATAATATCTTAACAAAATAATAACGGTAGCAATAAGTCCTACACTATTATAATAGACAAAACCTCATACCTTTAATGACTGCCATATATTGCCCAAACATTACATAACTCAGATGTTTTGTCCATCAGAGAAGTAACTATAGATAAGATTACATTCCGCCCAGGTGACTAATACCAAATCGTCATGGGTTAAACATATTAGTTTACCGCGTGATCAACAGTCGACACGAAATATCGATAAGTTGATGCATCCCTAGTGTAAAACGAAAATTATGTCTTTACACAAAATATTCGTAAATATGTATGAAATGTTATTTGATATTTGCTTTTTACGTAAATAAAAGTTTATAGAAAAGAGTAATCATACTTACTACTTAAAAATTGAAGCACATTGGCAAAAATAAATCGTAATTGGAACGAGTCGATTTGGAATATTTTACCTGTGAAATGAAAATTTGTTGGGATTATTTCGGTGTGTTGAATAACAATCAATCACCGAACAAGGCACCATGTTTCAGAAGCATTATTTCTCCAAAATATACACAATTTCAGTGAAAATTATAAAAAACTCAAATGCAAGTTATTTTCAGCGAGCCTCTTCAGGGCGGTCAACTGTTTGACATGTGCCAAAAATTGTTCTGCTACATCGCATCGCGCATCTCTTTTTATCACACAGCTTTCTGCTGGTGACATCTCGATTTTGTCGTTCTATTCCAAAGGGATAATAATTTTATGAAATAGCACGATTTTTAGAAGGAGGGATGCTCGCCGGGATGGGAGAGGAAACCGACTAGCCGGAGCCTATCGGCCACAACCAGCAAGATATGCATGGAGTCTGGCCTAGGAATATAGCGAAAAAGACGGGTATCACAAGAGGGCTGAGCGTTGATGAGGTGGGCAATCTGCCTTTGTGGATACGCGTAGAAGTTCTTCGAGATCTTCTTTGGTCCTTTTGATTCGGTTATATGGCCGATGCACTGCTTCGGTACATATGTTTTGCACTAAATACGTTAATTGAATAAGTTGGTGCATTCCGCATTTCAATTCTTCTTTTAGCTCGAGGTACTCCTTTGACTTTGGTCATTATGACTGTCGTACGCTTACAGCTTGATGTGCTCTTCTAACGCCCATTATAGCTCTCGTTTGCTTAAAGCTCTTTGCGCTCCGATGTTGATAAAATTTGGTGTCATCCTCTAATAGCTTGTTACGCTCCCTTGACGTAGACCATTATAGCTGTCGTCAGTTTTCAGCTCGTTGCACTCCTTCAACGTAGACCATTGTAGTTGTTGTCACTTTTTATCTGTCTGCGCTCCCTCGTATTTCTTATCTATTTCAATTTTAATTGAATATATAACTTTGTTTTTCATAGTGTTTGTATGAAGTACAAAGTTATGTTTGCGATTGTTGAAAATGTGCTCTATCTCAAAAACTTCCCGTTCGATCCCGACTGAACCAATTTTCGTTGAAAGTATTTGTTAAGATCTACATTCTTTTCAAGGGGGGGGGGAGTACGCCTATTTCACCACTTCGGAAGCGGATAGCTAGTTAGAAGTTAATCATTTTAAAAGACCTATCCATAGATTTGACTAAAACACATAGGTTTGACTTAAAAATTTTTTTTCGTTTAAGGTTCAGGAAAAGGAGACCCCCCTTTAATAACATTATTTTTTATTTTTTGTATGAGTATCGTAAAGCGGTTAAATAGATAAATCTTCCTACCAAATTTCAACAGTGTGATGCTTATAGTTACAGAATAAATCGGCTGTGACATACGGACAGACAGACTTGACTTGACTCTGATGAGGTTCTTGGTTCTGAGGAGAGGGTTGTAGTAAATATTTTTCATAAGCTTGTGCTTGTGTGTGTTCCTTCGGACCTGCTGCTTACTTAAAACGGATAGCAGCAGTCTACGTACGCACATCGTGCACCGACTTCAAATGAGTTTGTTCCTCCTATTTGTGTTATTTAAATCTTTTCAGTGTTTATTTTTGAAAGCGCTTCAAATCTCAAGAAAACATTTTTTTTTCGTTTTGTTGTGTTTATCTAAAACTTTTATAACCAAAAAGTGACCAACTTTTGACCAGACGGATAGTATAGGTAGGTACCAACTTACGCATACTTACCATATTAAAGCTAATTCTATCTCCTAATTCGCTTCGCCTTTTAAAAATGGCATCGAGGTTCCTAAACTTCCATTTTCTTTGAGAGATAGACGCTTCCAAAGTGGTGAAATGAGCGTCCCCCCATCTACCTTTTAAACTAAGCGAGTGTGAATTTGGAAAAAAAATACATGATGTAGATCTTGACAAAAACTTTCAACGACAATTAGTTTAAACGAGGTTGAACTAATCGATTTAAAGATAGAGCACTTTTTTAATAACCGCAAACATAATTTTATAATTAATTTATTGAAAACAAAGTAATAATTGCTGTTAACAAAATATTGTGGTATTTTGGCTAAGTGGATCTCTAATTCAATTAATGGTGGCACGGAACCCTTAGTGTGCGAGTCCGACTCGCATTTGGCCGGTTTTTTACCTTTTCGGTTGCAGTCTATTACAAGATGACGACGACCGCGTCGCCCAGGGTGACCCATCAAGTCAAATGGTGGGTCATGATGAGCGGCGGAATATTGGGGAAAGTTATAAATATACATATATATTTTGGACATCAATCACATACATTGCTCTGATCCCAAAGTAAGTAGCCAATGCACTTTTGTTATGGAAATCAGACACAACGGTGGTACCACAACACCCAGACCCGAGACAATATAGAAAAGATCGTTTTCTGCATTGACCCGACCGGGAATCGAACCCGAAACCTCACGAAATGGCGACGCTTGAAACCAGCGTGCTAGCCACTCAACCACGGAGGTCGTCTCCTAAAATAAGGAATAATAGACAACATAGCTTATTTATGAATAAATCTGTTTAGACTTTATTCATTTGTGTCATTGTTTTAGGTTTGTTTATTAGGTTGACACGTGTGCTTTATGTTTCCTGAAAATGAAGGATACCTATATATCGGACTACATAAATAAAGGTCGTAAAAAGATTTTTATAAACTTGGCATTTTTGAGTTTTATTCGAGTTTCATACAAAATAATTCAATTAACAATTTGCTCTCGGTGTGTCCTCATAATAGTGGGAAAATGCGTTGACGTACGGCCAGAAAAAAAATCTAGCCCTAAGTGATGCTGACTTCTGTTCTGAAGGTTACTTAAGGCGCTACCCGGATTTTCAACGCGCACACTAGCGCCACTTTAGTAGAAAAATCATAATTCGTTAAATAAAAGACAAATCAAAAATCTGGTAAACAGGATTGTAATACATGTTCTATAGTTTATTTAGTACGTTTAAATTGTTTCTAAAATAGTTTACTGTAGTAAGAGTAAGAAAACTGCTAAATATGGCAATTTTTCTAACTGTAGCTGCAGATAACTACACACATCAAAAGTGTCTAGGGATCAAGCATTTTTATGTGGATTTCTTGCTTTGCTTTGTAATAAATTTATGATTTTATAAATTTATATGGATCCTTTTTGGTGCATTTCATAATTTGAAACAGGAACTGTCAATCAAATTCGAGTTAAAGATGAAAATCAGCTGTCAATATTTTCCCTATAAAAACATACAACGCATTGAAGACATTATTAGTGCTAGTTTCCCTACTACTGATTAAAACCAACGTTATTATGGAGCGGCGACGTCATTTATGCAGGGAAGAAATGCTCAGAGCCGTGGGAATGATAGAAGCTGGTTCCCGGCAACGTACTGTGGCTTAAGCTCTGAATACAAGTCAGAGTGTTATCAGTCGACTTTGGACATGTTACCGAAGCACTGGTACCGTGGCTGAGCGCCATGGAGGACGGTTTCGCTGCACCATACGGAGACAAGACCGATACATTCAAATCACAGCTCGAACAGCTCCAACAATAACCGCCATGATGTTAGCCGTGAGGCTTCATCACTCTTCAGGGAACTTAATTAGCGACCAAACAGTCAGAAACCGCTTGCATTAAGTGAACCTTCATTCCCGAAGACCGCTACGGGTGCCACCTATAGCAATGCACAATCGTAGGATTCGATATCAATGGGCTCTTGAACACAGAAATTGGGCAGAAGAACAATGGCGTTTCGTGTGCTTTTCTGATGAGTCTCGTTTTGGTATGACACCGGTTTTGGTTTGGTATGATACAAGACGTATACGACACTGGAGAACCCCTGGACGCCAACAGCGATTTAAATCCTGCCAGGAAGTCCATCTTTATAGTGGTGGAACCATCATGGTATTGATTCGGATCAGAGGCGACCTCAACGCTCAAATTTATGCTGAGACGATTGTATCAGACGTCATCGTTCCTCTACAAGTGCAAATCGGTCCCTTATTTCAGTTAATGCATGATAATGCACAACCGCACACCGCAAGAGTTGTAAGACAGACTCTCGTCGCAGCTAACATCAATGTCCTGCCCTGGCCTGCTCAGTCGCCAGACTTGAACCCGATTGAGCATGAATGGAATATGCTACAGAGAAGAGCTCTGCCGAATATGGAGAGTATCCAGTCGCAAGAAGACCTTTTTTTTGTTGTTGCAACGAACATGGGCGGCCATTCCACAGCGTGATTTGGATGAACTCATTTTGAGTATGCCAAACCGATGTTCTTGTGTTGTTAGTGTTCGCGGTAGAAACACGGATTATTAATTGTTTAAGTTACCCAATAAAATTTTAAAGAAAACTGTTATTTCAGTCTTTTTTTCGAACTTTAATGTTAGTGGTTCAAATGTCAAAAATCCCTTTATTAGGAAAATGGCAAATTTCTTTATTAATGCAAAGGTGACTTGGTTTATCGTTACTGTAGACAAACGAAAACACTTTATTTGATGAATCCTTAAAGAAAAATTTAATTTATATCAATCAGGAGAAAAGTTATTGCATAAATATATATATATATGTTAATCCCTAGACACTTTTGTGTGTACTTTAGAAACAATTTAATCGTACTTAATAACCTATGGTTCCTGTACTACAATCTTGTTTACCAGATTTTTGATTGGTCTTTTATTGAACGAGTCATGATTTTTCTACTAAAGTGGCGCTAGTGTGCGCGTAAATAATCCGGGTACCCCTTAACCACAAAAGTTCTTGCTATGAGTAGGGTACAATAGGTTTTTGAAATCATTCACAAGTCAAGCAACACATCATTGTGACATAAAAATGGTTATAATATTGTAAAATAATATAATATAATATTGGACACCAATCACATCGTTGCTCTGATACCAAAGTAAGTAGCTAATGCACTTGTGTTATGGAAATCAGACACAACAGTGGTACCACAACACCCAGACCCGAGACAATATCGAAAATTTTGATTTCTATATTGACCCGACCGGGAATCGAACCCGGGGCCTCCGACCGGCGACGCCTTGAAACCAGCCTGCTTAGCCACTACACCACGGAGGTTAATTTATTACTTTACATTACCAGTGATATTTCATAATGTTGAATAATAAACACGTATGATAATCCATACTTAATATTATAAATGCGAAAGTAACTCTGTCTGTCTGTTACTCAATCAAGCCTTACTGAACCAATTTGCATGAAATTTGGTATGGAGATATTTTGATACTCGTGAAAGGACATAGGCTACTTTTTACCGCGGGAAAATGAGGCATTCCCATGGGAAAATTTAGGTAGCCCGATCGCTTTTACGCCTCATCTACTGATCAGATTTATATGATATTTGGTAAGGAGATATTTTGAGACTAATGAAAGGACATAAGTTACTTCTAACCGCAAACAACGCATTCTCATGGAAAAAAATATTTTCCCGGGAATCTGATCGCCTTCACTCCTAAATTACCAAAGATTAGAATTATATATTGAAAAAAATAGTATTACGAGAAAACAACGCATTCCCTACCCTTTTGAAATAAGTTTCCAAACATGTTAAACTTTTTATACACGTATATTATATAAATTAGTATTACGAGAAAACAACGCATTCCCTACACTTTTGAAATAAGTTTTCAAACATGTTAAACTTATTATACACGTATATTATATATTATATATACGTGTTATATAAAACGCGGGCTTCGCGCGCCACGTGCCTCAAGCCCTCAACGTTAGACGCAAACTGGCTCCCACCAAGTGCCACAAATAATAATTTTAAAAGGCTTGGGAGTATATATATATATATAATTTTAAACCTAAAGTTTGCCATGCTCAACCATTCATCGCCCAACATGAGCCATGAAGGCACAACAAATAATACACTGGTTCTGTCTTCCATCACTTCTACTTCTAATAATTCTGTTTCCGAGGCGCGGGGTAAGTGCGCGGGCGGGGGGCGCACGCGGTAGTGAAGCGTTCGGGGACTACTATGAAAATCACACTTTAGCATATTACCGCATCAGCCGCGCCGAATATGATGACGTCATCGGAATTCGTCTAGGATTTATGGGGTTCTTCCAGATTCGACGCGGATTAGTGGGCGAGGTTTCATTAGATTTTATATAACGAATTCTCAAATTTGTTTCGTTCGGCGCGTTCGTCTCGGATAAATGTGCGTTCACTTTTAGTATGGCTTCATCCCATCACGGCAAAAAATACGTACAGTTCAGGTTTTTTTTCATACTGCTATCCAAAAAAAAACGAAAATAGACGAAGTCGCCGGTAAAAGCTTGTAATCAATAAAATTTCATCTTAAATGTTTTTAAGTGTGTGCCTGCAAGACAACTTTCAACATCCACATTTTAGGGTAGGTATCTATTAATCATAAAACATTCTAAAATTTTATCTTTATGTGCTAACATATTTTTTTAAAATCTAAAAGACTACCTTAACGCCATTAAGTGAGAGATAAATCATGTGTGAAAACTGCTTATTAAGGAAACAGTTACAAAAAAATAAAAGTAATTTATTTTGTGGCCTTTTTTGCTAAGCATTCGCAGTTGTAGTACCTAAAGTTGGCAAAGTCACAAAAAACACAGAATTTGAAAAACATTCCTACTCGTACTTGAAACTTCTTTTAGAATAAAATGTTTCGGAAAAATATTCCTTATACTTTGTAGTGTTCATGGTTAATTTTCAAGAAAACAAAGCACACGTTGTATGAGATGTCGTCAGTCTCGTGACCAAGCGTTTTCGCGCGTATTCAAAATTGATTACAGTAAATCTTGTTTTATTACAAATAAACACCTACACTTTTTCCAGCAAATTAAAACTGAAAGGGATTACATAATAATCAAATTACTTTCCAAAAGTTGTCAAGTAGCCAATTGTCACTTAACTAAGTTGCGCTAAAAATCCGCCTTTGTGATTCATTACTATGCTAATTCTATGGTTTTTACCTCCTGATTACTACTTTCTTCATTCTCAAGAGATTTTGGCTTTCCTGGATGCACACTTTTCTGGGACAAAGCCTCGTGAGACGAAGCATTACAATCATATAAGCATTTTGCATTTCTGTACAATACAGTTCTGTGAAGAAGAACATTAAATCTTAATATTACAGTAAGACAAACTTAGAGGTGTCTGTATTTAAAAACTTTTCTTATTACCTTGCAGTATTCAAATTGATTTTAGAGCAATCCATTCACACATGCACAAAAGCAAGCCTCAATTCAAATTTATATTGCTGTATCTAGTATCGGATTCTTTGGGATTATTTCTACCCAAATTATTTCTGGCTAAGATGATGTTTGGTCAACTTCAAAGTCTTTATTGTTTTATTTCTGTCGCTTTTGACATCAGACTACGTACATAAAAAACTTTTCGCTGCAGTGTGTAGTTTTTAATCGAAGAAAGAGTTAGTTTGAACGCGAAGCTTTTGTTCTACCCTCTATGGTTTGACCATGTTTGAAAAGTGTTTAAACCATAAAAATTATTATACCTTTGACAGGGGATAGTACTTCTATGGTTTGAACATGTAGGTGTCCTAAAATAATCGATAACCTTGTAACTGTCGACAGGCCTCTCCATAGTCTATCTAATGCAAACTTTAATAAAAATATCAAGAATCTGTTCTCTTGAAAATATAATTTTGTGTATTTTTAGAAAGGAAATGACCGCTTCCCCTTATATTGTTTGCCTCAAAAGAAAAATTCTATGCGTCAGACCAAAAGTTAATTAATATGAATTCGTTTTATAATCTTGGTTTAGAATATATAATAATGCATCCGTAGATAGCAGAGTTTTCACAGGTAACGAAATTATTTTATGAAGTCAATCTCTTCCTCACTGTCTAGGGCCCAAATTCCACTAGTTTATCGTAACAAAATCACTTTGAGTATATAGCCCCCAGGAGATACCATACACGGGCGACCACTCCGGCAAAGTACATTGGTCAACTGTTCAAACGCGTTATATATAAAAAAGTAAAAACCGACTTCAAAACCAAAATGCACTAAAAAGTCTTGAATAAACTCGTGAACATTGAATGGAAAGAAATCCATTTTAGGAAAACAATTTCTTTTTGGAGTCGGTGCTGCGATAAGTGAAGCTGAATTTTCAAAGTGATGGCACCGACTCCAAAAAGAAATTGTTTGCCTAAAATGGATTCCTTTCCATTCAATGTTCAAGATTTTTATTTAAGACTTTTTAGTGCATTTTGAACTTTTGTAAAGTTGATTTCATTGCTCCATTTTTAGAGATTACAAGAGGGGGGGGGGGGGGGGGGAGTTGCACCTTATGACTCTGTTCTTTACGAAGCTACAAACTACCTATTATAAGTTCTGTCATTATAATTACTGAACTCCTAAGTGTTAAGGAATTCCACCATTAGCTCAGCCCCACAAGATGTAGACTATCAGACGTAACAACACGTCAACATTAAGATTTTAGTAAAACAACACTATACGTGCCTTTAAAATTTGAGGGTTTCCCTCGATTACACCAAGATCCCATTATCAGATCCCAAATCGGCAACAATGGGACCAACTAGAAGGTACACCCTCTAAGTAGGCGTAAAAAAATTTCGATACGGTCGACTAACGACTGAGATTATGAGGTAACATAGATACAAAAAAAAACCTGCTAAGTCGGACTCGCCCACTGAGGGTTCCGTGCCAAAATTAACTGAATTAGGGATCCATTTACTTCCACTAAGCTAAAATAACAATATTTTGTTGACAGCAATGATAACTTTGTTTTTTATAGTGTTTGTATGAAAAACAAAGTTATGTTTGCGGGTGTTGAAAATGTGCTATTTCTCAAAAACTACTAGTTCGATCCCGTCCAAACCAATTTTCGTTGAAAGTATTTATTAAGGTCTACATTTTTTTTTTCAAAATTTACACTTGCTTGGTTTTTAAGTTAAGGGAGGGGGGGGGACGCCCATTTTACCACTTTGGAAGCGTATATCTCGCAAACGTTAGACTTTTAGAGAAAATGGTTTTAGAAACCTCTATTTCATTTTAAAAGACCTATGTATAGACCCCACCCCACAATCATAGGTTTGACTAAAAAAAAGTTTTTTGGTTTTAGTTTCATGTATGGGAGCCCCCCTTAAATATCATTATTTTTTATTTTTTGTAGAAGAATCGTAAAGCAGTTAACAGGATCATCATTCTACCAAATTTTAACAGTGTGATGCTTATTGTTACAGAATAAAATGGCTGTGACATACGGACGGACAGACAGACAGACAGACAGACAGACAGACAGACAGACAGACTTGACGAAACTATAAGGGTTCCGTATTTTGTCATTCGGCTACGGAACCCTAAAAAATATACAATCGAATTGATAACCTCCTCCTTTTTTGAAGCTGGTTAAAAACTACTTGAAGTCGCTACACCGCCATTTTACATCGTTCCGTGTCGCGTGACGTTTCTCTTGAAAAATGGTGACTGGTGCAGTATTCTCGTGTAAAAGGCGATCTAACAGCTCAAATTCGCAACAAGATAGCGTTTCCTATCATAGGTAAGTATTTTTAGTAACTATTAAATGTGTATTTAAGTACAATTTCCATTTAAAGAATCAATCCATGATCAGTTCTTTTATTAGATTTTGAATTAAGTAGTAGGTATAGACGTATGTTGTATTTAAATATTGTCAGGTAAATTATAAAAAATACTTTCTTTTCCTCTGGTCATACGATGTTGAAATTTAGTCTGAAAATGAAAAGAATTGTTAGCTATAAAATATTTCGAGGTAAAAGGAATACATTTAGTCCGGGATTATGACTGTATGTGTTATGCATATACTATATAATATATAATATGTACTATTATTTATATACTTTATTTAATAAATATAGTTGTATGTATTTTTAGATTTCCAAAAGATCTCTATATAAAGGAGGCATGGAGAAAATTTTGTAATAACGAAAATGATTCTTGGAAACCCACACGTACAAGTGTTATCTGTTCGGAACACTTTAATCCGGAAAGCTATAAAAATGCTAAGAACAGAAAGACATTGATTGAAGGTGCAATACCTTCTTTGCGAGTATGTCCTTGTTTGGTAAGTATTTCTTTTCTTTGTTTTTCCTGAATCTGATACTGCTTCAATATAGTAGATATGTATTTAATTTTTAAACCCGTCTTTTTCCCGTACAATCAAATTAAGGATAAAATGTTTAATATTGCCCTATTTTAAAAACCATTTTAAATTTTCCTCACTCTAAGTGGGCGTGAATAACCAGTAAACAATAACAATAATGAATAACAGATACTCAGCGCAGAAAATCATACTGTTGAATGTTTTTAAGACAGATTTGATTTAAAGGTGGATTTACTATGCAAAGTGTACTGATATGTTCTCCTTGTGCGTTGTGAATGTGTGACTGTTAACTTTTACACTAGGTAACGTCAACTTTGTTAACACTTTTGGGGCGGATTTTACTTTCGGTTATCTGAATATTTTCAAAGTAATGTATATTTATATTAAAACAAACTAACATTTTACTTTTTTTTAGGAGAACCCACCAGTAAAATGAAAAAAAAATTGAACCAACAAAATCGAATACTGCCAGCGCTTTAGCAGCAGCAACGGCTGAAGCAGTTACCCAATCTTCGCAATGTCTTATTGTAAGTTTAAGAGCCTTATTGAAATCCATGAGTGGTCTAAGTATAGATCTGTTGGCTTGGTGGAAGACAACATCTTGGACGATATTGAAAGTCAAGTATTTATTTCACCCTTTGTAAAGAAGGTAACTAGATATGTAGCAGGATTAGCGACTTTTTCCGTGGCAAAGGTCGTGAAATGTGCCACATATATAAAAGGAATTTTGGGACCTGCTAATAAAGAAAGCCTCATGTACCAAATATCTAAAGGATACCTTACTTATGCTTTTAAATCGGTGATCGATTTATGTCATGCCTGGGAGAAAGAAATCCGAAAGAATTTAAGTAATAATAGACGATTAAATTCTTAAGTGTTTAAGCAATTTATTGTAACTCGTGCACTAAAGCATTTTCTAGAAAAATAACTTTTTGCTGGTATAGACGATCATGCGTATGATAACGGAGTAGTAAACCGTAATTTGGAGCTCGCAAATCTAATTATGGAAAAGTATACAAATGTTCGTCTATCCTACATTTTCAAAAAAGTAGTCCCCCAGAAATGTATTGGTCACGTGTACAATAAACTTATTCATTTTAAAAATCAATAAAATACATAATTAGGTAAGTCTTAACTGGTTCCTAAAATCTTTACCAGAGAATTTAATTTAAATAAATCATTCATTTTTTTAAATTGTTTTTCCTTTGTTCATTCAATGTTTAAGTAACTTTATATGACGTGGTGATAGATGACCCTATTATTATACTAGTGGCTCTGTGAGCTGTAGCCTTTCTGTGTTTCGAGATGGCAAAAATTTGACTACCGGAGTTCAAGATACAGTGGACGGAAAGTGAATTTGTACCAAAGCGCCACAAAAGCCCAGTCAATGCTAACCTTAAACTAACGGAATTTTCTTTTTTTACGTTTTCGTCTCGCATGTCTTTGCCATTTTTTTTAAATTCCGCAAACTGAGTCAACCAAAATATTCAATATACTTATCAAACCTTCTCACAAAATTTCATTTGAATCGGTTTAGAAATGGGAGCTCGAGGCGAGAATCATTCAGTTCATTCAGCAAACTGATGTGGCTCATTCTTCGTGTCCCATCACTACCTTGTTCGTATGTATGCTGCGTGGTAACGTGAAAACTCTGTTGAATTTTTTTGTAGTGTGCGTTTATCGTAACAGCAAAAATTGTGTCTGTTGAGTTATTCATCTTTTAGTGGTGTGCTGTAGGGTCATGTGTCGAACAATGAAACACTAAAAATTCAAAATAGAACATACCTTTTGTTATTATTGATAGAAGGCTAAATTTTTAGAGATATATCGACAATTTTATTGGGCATCGGATGCCATGAACAGTTTTATTAATTAATGAGCAAAAATTCAACAAACAAACAAAAACCAAAAAATGGTAAATGTTTTATTGTGTCCATAGTGGTGTACACAATAGAACACCACAAATTCAACAATGAAACAGTAATATTTTCTGTTTTGTGTTAAACCAACGGAAGTAAGGTGAACCAAAAAATATGAAGTTTAAAAAAAAAATGGTGCTATTTTTACTTACTTTTATTTAATTATTCATTGATATTTCAAAATAAACTTAGGGAAACTATTATACAAAATTTCTAATTTCATGGCACTCGTAAAACACTTTGGAGCCTTGGTTCCAATCGTTTCTCTAACGCTGTTCGTGTTAAAGGAACGAATGTCGTGTCGTAAGGACTTCCAAATCCAACAAATTCGTCTATTAAGCTGCCCGTAGTTTTCAGCATTAACGAAGGTCTGCAGTGCCATCGATAGACGTTCAGCTCAGCTTCAGAAGGATGAGAGTGCGGACCGAGAGTTCTTGAGGTCTATTTCTACGACCAGACCTAAAAAACTTACACCCCACCATTTGGACAGTTTCCATAAACCCGTTTTTCATATCTTCCACTGACAGGCACGCAATCAAAGCGGCTTAACAACTCGATTTGATAGCTCTTGGGATTTTGGACATGGGCACGAGTAGGTCGGAGCGTGGACTTCATCAGGCCGTACCGTTCCAATTTGACATTTTTATTCAATGTGCTTCGATCCAATTTGGCGATCGCTGCCCTCGCTGCCGTTTTTACCCTGCTGATCGCGGAAGCATCACTTAATAACCGTCTCTTGGAGGTCATGATGAAGTCTATCTCATTTATCTTGGAACCTCTTGGATATCTTAAATATAAGGCAACCTGCTGCAAAATTTTACACTCGAACGCCCGACCCGACGCCAGCTAGGGACTGTTGTTGGTTGCACTCCCGGTAGAAGAGCAGGTTGCTGGACTTCAGAGTTATCGTGTCCTCGCCCTCTCTTCGGACTTCCGAGAAACTCACTATGTCCCAGTGTAACCTAATCAATTCTTCCTCCAGTTCGTAAAACTTTTCGTCTGTACTCAGTGTAAGAAAGTGTGTGTGTACACGCGCTGTAAGTTATCGAACACCCCAGACACCCTTTCAGCGCTTAAAAGCAAACACTCACCCTGAGCCAACAATACTCAACTACCAGATCAACCTTGCCCTTCGAAGCATGCACTGGTCACAACTTCTGATGCTGTATTAAAGGCAATCAATTCCTTTCATAGTGGCTCCGCCGGAGGAATGGATGACCTCACTCCACAGCATCTGAAGGATTTGGTGAATGCCAGCTGTGGGGAAGCCGGTTCTGCACTTCTTAGAAATTTAGTAAGCCTTATAAATTTAATGCTATCAGGTAAATCCTTTATTTACAAATAAAGGATTTATTACCAAATGCGGAATTGATCATACAAGTCCATTGAATAAAAAGTTCTAGAGTGCGTGAGTTAGTAACGTAAGATGTTTCTTCGGAAACATGTCAAGAGTCCCTAGGTAATAAACATACTAAAACCCCTGGACACTAGGAGGAGCCCTGGAGTGGGGGGAGGGGGGAAAGGGTCCATTTTTTCATTTTTCGCTTAAATCTCAAAAACGGCACATGTTAGAGAAAAACTTTCAAGGAAAAGTTGAAAGGCCATAAAATTATCTACAAGTTGTACTTAAATTATTTTTTCCTATATCCTACCATTTCTGAGTTACACGCAGTAAAAAATGATTTTGGCTCAAACAATTTCCCCATACTACATACCCATGTTTATCACATCAATCGATCAAAAAATATTTATTTCTTCCAAAAAACTCAAATGTGCAACTTGTGACCGGTACTGATAGATTGCTCTTAATTAGGTCTATAATTGGTAAAATAAACACATTCCTCCATGGAAGCCTTTAGGAGGAATCGATTGTCAAAATATTATATTAGGGTAGTTTGAGTTACTGAATTTGATCTTTTTATTTTTTTCTTCCAAAAAACTCAAAAGTGCAACTTGTGACCGGTACAGATAGATTACTCATGATTAGGTCTATTATTGATTAAAAAAAACAGATTCCACCATGGAGGCGTTTAGGAGGAATTGAATTTTATTAGGGTAGTTACGATACTTGAACTTTTTATTTTTTTTCCTCTAGTGCCTCTCATATGACATCAATGTCCCAACATTATCCGTTGTTCGGATTTTTTCGATGAAGTTTCACACGTAGCATGGGAGGGGGTCCGCCCTCGTTAAGCTTAGGCTAAAGTTTGCTTATGTTTTCGAATTTTTCACCTTTCATGGGATGTAGCTCGAAAACGGCTGCTAATAGAAAAAAATGATTTAGGTACAACTTGTAGATAATTTTATGGCCTTTCAACTTTTCCTTGAAAGTTTTTCTCTAACATGTACCGTTTTGGAGATTTAAGTGAAAAATGAAAAAATGGACCCTTTCCCCCCCCCCCCCCACTCCGGGGCTCCTCCTAGTGTCCCGGGGTTTTAGTATGTTTATTACCTAGGGACTCTTAACATGTTTCCGAAGAAACATCTTACGTTACTAACTCACGCACTCTAGACCCCCCTTGGAGGGACTCATTCAATGGACTAATACAAAATTTTACAAAAATTGCCCCTAATATCAAAATTATTAAAAATGATTCACTTTATCTACTTGGATCCCCAATTTTTAAAGAGCCTTTTGCTTCTTTTGTTGATGAAAAATTTAAAATTTTTAATTACGTTTTGGAGCGCATTGTCAAAATTGATGCTCATATGGCCTACACAATTATTCGATACTGTCTTTTTGTCCCTAAATTCACTTGTTTTTGCTCTTCTCATTTTTGGAAATTTCCGGGTCTGTGTACCAAATAAGATAGCGCTATTCAACGCTGTATGTCATCAGTCCTAAACATTTCTTTTGATGATCAGACCTGAACCCAGGCCACCCTTCCAATCAGGTTTGGTGGTCTGGGTATTCGCAAAATTTCAAGTATAGCTCTTCCTGCTTTTTTGTCTTCAGCCCATGGTACTATGGAGCTAGTTGGAAAAATTTTGAACAAGTCAGGAACATCTTCTATTGCATATTTTTCTGAGGCCATCTACTTTTGGAGGCAATTATGTTCAGAAGAGCCTCTTTTGACAGTTTCATCTCAAAAGCTTTGGGACGAGCCGATCTGCAAACTAGAACGGAATAATTTACTTAACACGTCATCTAGTCATGCAGACCGTGCTCGTCTCCCTGCTGTGGCTGAATGGGAGTCAGGTCTTTGGCTTCACTCTCTCCCTTCTTTTAATTTTTTTTTTTTTTTTTTCATTAATATAACTACAGTCCACAGACTCTTTGGTCCGTGCCTTTTTTGATTTAGGTTTTTGTTATGTGTGTTACTTTTTATTTTTGCTCCGCGCAAAAATTTACAGTGCTTTTTACAATACTTATTACTAGGGTTATTAGTTTATGCTATAACTCTCTTATAAGTTAAACATCGTCTCTTATTTCTACTTAAGATAACTTAATTATTTTTTTTTTCTTTTTCTTTTTTCTTTTTTTTTCTTTTTTTTTTCCTTGTGTTTTTGTTATAGTTGCTATTTTCTTTTTCTATAATTATTTGTACATGTGCATATATTTTTGTTGTATTGTTTTTTTATTATTATTATTATTATTATATATTTGTATTATTCTATAAGGTTTTGGAATTCTATTATCCTTGTGATTTTGCTATACAATATTAAACAATATTGCTCTTATTCTAGTTTGTGTTAGTGATTGTGTTTGTGTTTGGGGAGTAAAGTAATCCCTCTACGTCGTCGCCTTTAGGTACTAAGATGTTCTTAGTGACTTGGTTGATAGAGTTAGTTATGTTAGTGGATTGGCCAATATCTTGTTTCGGACTTGCTCGTCGCCCCTGCGCATGGCCATCCGCAGGTTGTAGTCCCGGATTATTGTTGGTGTGGCCTTCTCTGCCCGGATTATCAGACGAGCTGTGGCGTCGTCGGTGGCATTGTCTGTGTAATAAACACAAGACTTTGTGTGTCTAGAGATGGCCACAACAGCGTGGGGAACACTCTTTAGGAGATGGGATTTTTTTGATACTGTGCGCACTATCACCACTGACTCAAAAGTCTGCCCCTGTGCTTCATGTATGGTAAGTGTGCGTGATCCTTCGTCTTTCCCGTATCCTTGGCTGATAAGGCTTGCCTTTTCAGCTTGGGTGTGAGTGAGGTATAGGGTTCTTTCTGATTTTGGGATCACTGCACCTGAGAAGCGCTTGAGGTAAAGGGACTGTACTTGAGTATTGGCTGAGTATATGCCGCTGTAGATTTCACTAAGGGCATACGCTACATCCTGGGGGTTTCGATAGGTGCACAGTAACTCCTTAGTAACCTCTGTGATTTTATTAGGTCTGTTGTATTCCAAAGTGAAGAGATTACAGCGATCTATGTATGGGAGTTGGTTATTATCTCCTAACAAAGTCACCTCTCTGGCTTTCGCTATTTGGATAGCCAGTACAATGGATCCAAAATGGTTCATGAGGGCTTCATCCACCATTAGGCGTGTGCACGATTCTCCCTCACTCATACCATTTACAAGTAGAGATGCCATTGTTCCGACTCTCCTTTTCGCCCTCTCTTCCCCTATTCTCGTTGCCAGTTTCTCTCGGAGGTCCTTTGCTGCTTCAGTCGTGGTTGTGATTATTATGTCCTGTTCGGGGTTTATTTGGGACATTACCCACGTGGTTTTGCCACAACCAGGGACTCCATTGACCCATGTAATTGTCGGTATAGTCCAGTGTTCCGGGACCTTACCTTTCGACAGATCTCCCGATATGGTGTTAGCCATTTCGATTATTCTGTCGTCGAGCATGACCTTCGTACACTTTGCGACTACGACTATGGGGTCTTCGGACGGTGTTTTGAAGACAAGTTTTCCCTCCTCTAAGTTACTCAGTTGTTCGTCCTGTCCCACGAAGCCACACGCGTTGCTGTATGCCGCCATATACGACCCCGACATTTGTCCATGGATAACCTTGGATTGTTCGCTATCGTATATTGCGGCCTCTGCGTCCTTTAATTTAGCTCGCAGCAGTCCCAGATTGTCAAGATTGTACGCTTGCATGATGCCCTTGCAAGTGTCTTCGTTGACTTTTCTAGTGGCTTTAGTTACCGCTACGAACTCGATAAAGGCATTTAGCATGTGCTCCTGTGCTTGACAGGCTGGTCTGAGAGTCGGTGGAGCTACTTGTCCCATGTCTGCCCTGGTGCGTTCCACTCTTGGGTTTGTTTCCTCCTCTGGTGGTGGTGAGGTAAACTTTTCGACTGCTTTCTCGATCGCTGTTATACTCCTCATCCTCGTTATTTTTCTGGTGATCATCTCCGGGATCGCCTTGAAAACACTGCTGAGTGCTGCTGTCATAGTGGAGAGTGTGTCTTGAGTTTTCTCTTTCTCGTCGACGCTCAGCTCTTTCGCACTCCGTTTCGTCTGGCACTTTTCGCTTCTCACCCTGAGTTCCAATCGCTCGGACCCACTGATGTCAGTTCTGACTATAGGGTGGTCCCAGCAATCAGTGGGTGGTGGTGTTGCGTTTTGGTCTGCTGGTCGTGGTTTAAGGAAGCTGAGGTTTCGGCCTCTGTCCTCATAGACCACGACCTCGTGATATTTAGAAGCTGCCACGGCCCCAAGGTAGTCCTCGGTTTTGCCTTTTTGGTAGCTTACGACCATTGCATCCAGACTGATCTTAACCGGTCTCGATGTTCCTTTCTCCCCTCGCTCACTTATCTTCGTAAGTACCTTGCATGCCTGTTCGAATTCCGTAACATGCAGTTCGTTGGAGAATAGTGCGATAGTCTTGTTTTTCTTTCGCACTATTCTACACTCTTGCTGCTCTATTGTTACAATTGGTAATTCGTTGTAGACCTTTCGTCTCATTGATGTTTTAAAGGTACTTCCGTTGATAAGTGCGCCGAGACCGGGTGAAATATAGACCGTGTTTCGTACCATGGCGTTACAGAATGCGATTCCTAGCCGCTCCCAGTTGTTGTCCATGAACAGCGCGACTCCCCGCAGCCTTATTCCAGGCTCTCCCGGTTCACCGGATGCCAGCAGATTGTAGGGTTTAGGTTGACTTTGTGAGGGTTTCTGTGTGGTGAGTTGTTGTATTTGTTGTTGTGTGTCCTGTGTCGTGGGTGTGCAATTTGGTATTGCGCTATTTCGCCTTGTTATTTTGGCGACTGATTCCACATAGTTTAAGAAAGTGGTTCTTAACTTCGCACTTTTTAGGACCTTTGTCATAGTATTTTTGGTCAGCTCCATCTGAATGTCGCATTCCAGGTTGTGCTTGCTCAGTTGGAACCGCGGGCAATCTAATAGTATATGCCAGACTGTTTCGCTTGTGTCCGGGTCACACTCGCATCCGGGGGAGCTGCGAAGTTTAAACCGATGTAAGTATTCCCCAAAACCACCATGTCCTGTGAAGATTTGGGTCTGGAGCGGGGTCAGTTTTACTGCTCTCACCAGCCGGTACGCCTCGCGTACGTCTGGGAAGAAGGCCTTGGTAACTGATCCCGTTGCAGAGGCGTCATATCTGTCCTGCCATCTCTGGACCGATTCCTCCCTGATCTTTTTCTTCACATAAGACAATGGGACTTCTGCGTAGTCTGGCTCTGACTTTTCTGTTGTAGCGGCTGTTTTTGCTAGCTCGTCAGCTCTTTCATTTCCCGCTGTTCCAACGTGTGCTCTTAGCCAAAACAGCCTCACCTGTCTCCCTTCTACATTCATGGCTGATATGTTCTCCTTAATGGTCTTTGCCAGTGGGTGTAGGAGAGCGGGGTTAGACAGTAGTTCTAGTGAAGATCGTGAGTCACTTAATATGTTCACTGTGTCCGTTCCGCTCTCTTTTGCCCTTAGCACTGCCCTATGGAGAGCATATAGTTCCGATTGGAAGACTGTGCAGGTTGGGTGTAAGCTGAAGGTTTCGCTGCCTGTCTCCTTACCGTTTTCCCACCACGTGAGGGCTGCTCCTACTCTACCCTCTATCTTGCTTCCATCGGTATAAACCTGTGGACCTGAGATGTCGTGGCGTTTTTGGGTTTCTGGGTTCATATCCTCGAGGAGTTCATACCCCAAGGCAGTGGTGTTGGATGGATGTGGAAATTCTGTAAATTTAACTTTATTTTCCAGGTTCCTGCCAGGGGGTAAGAAATCGGCTGCGTATCCTCTCTTTGCCTCGTACAGGGTTGCTGTTTCCTGGATGCGTAGGTCTAGAGGTAGGGTCCCAGAGAGAATCTGCACAGAGGTTAATGAAGTGGTTCTATAAGCCTTACATATTTTCTGCGCAAAGCCCCTCTGTACCGCCTCCAGGCGCTTTTTGTTCATTTGGAGCTGAGTTGCCACTGCCCAGGCTGCCGCGCCGTATGTGACGATGGGTTCTATTACCGCCACGTATATGGTCCGTACTATCTCGCCGTTTAGACCCCATGTGACCCTCGCTGCACACGCTAGCTGTTTATATATGTCCGCTGACTTTTTGCAGATGGCGGATACGTGTGAGTTGAAGTTGAGTCGTTTGTCTATTATGAGTCCGAGAAGTTTGATCTCATCAACGAGGGGGAGTTGTACTCCTGACATTATAAGTTTAGGAGGGGTAAATTTTAATCTTCGGGTGATGAGCATGGCATTGGTCTTATGCGCCGCGAAGTTCAGTTTGTTTTGCTTTCCCCATTCTAATGTCATGTTTAACACCTCGTTGATGGGTTCCTCCATCTCTGACACTGTTTTGGCAGAGAAGACTAAGACCACATCATCGGCGAACGCCTGGCAGTGTACCTTCTCCTTGGACAGAAGGTGGAGCAGTGGGTCCAAAATGAGATTCCAAAAGGTTGGGCCTCCTATGGATCCCTGCACACAACCCTTGTTGGTTTCTCTTTTGCAGGTAGATCCTGCGTAATGGACTTCTACGCTTCTGTCTTCCAGATAAGATTCCACTGCTTTGTAGAGGTTCCTTGGGCAGTGTCTTTGTAAAAGTTGGTATTTTAGAGCCGATTTTTTCTTTTAATATTGGCACACTTTTAGATAATTCCACTTTTACTTTATCCTTAGCACTACGTTTGGGGGCCCCTTGCATTGTCCCTCATCGTTGCACCTGCGGCGTCATGGTGGACTCGCTGGGTCACCACGGCCTTTCGTGCAGCAGAAGCGCTGGGAGAATCTCTCGTCATGCCAGCCTTAACGACATAATCCGCAGGGCTCTTGCCACCGCATCGATTCCAGCTATTCTTGAACCGAATGGGTTGGTCCGGAGCGACGGTAAGAGGCCTGATGGTATGACTCTGGTTCCGTGGAAGATGGGACGACCGCTAGTGTGGGACGCGACCTGCGTTGATTCCCTGGCTCCATCTCATCTTCCACAAACCTCGTCTGGGGCTGGAAGCGCTGCTGCTTCCGCCGAGTCTCTCAAACGGCGCAAATATGCTGGGCTAAGCAGCTCTTACATGTTTGAGCCGTTTGGGGTTGAGAATCTTAGACCGTGGGAGCCTACTGCACATCGGCACATCGCCTGTACAATGAATTAGCCAAGCGGTTAATTGATTGTACGGGCGACCGGAGGGCTGGCGCATTTCTTGGCCAAAGGATTAGTTTAGCAATCCAAAGAGGAAATGCAGCCAGCCTTCTCGGCTCCATGCCGATATTGCAGGTCTCAGATTTGGGAAATGTTTTTTATTTGTAAATAGTTTATTTATTTCTTTAAATTTAGGTTAATTTTTCTTTTTCTTAATAATAATAATCTTTCTTTTTTTTTAATAAAGTCAAACCAAACTTTTTTATTTTATTTTATATTTTATATTATTTAATACACATCGATAATATTATTATTTATTTATAATCAAATGTTGTGTTACTTTTATTTTATTGTTAATTTTGTGATATTTCAAATTATTACCACCCACTAAGGCACCCGCTGAAAATCAGCGTCGTGGTATGCGTCCCGCTGCCACGACTTATGCTGAGCGGGTGCCTTTTTGACTCAAGTCGCCTGTTTTTGTATTATTAATATAATTGATGTAATTTTATTTGAGTCAAATAAATGCATTTTCTTTCTTTCTTTCTTTCTTTTCTATTGTATCACGATTTATTCTTGTGTCAACTAATAATAAAATGTCCAATTGTCGTAGAACTGCAACTTTAGGTTCGGGATGTGGCTCCACATCAGGACGTATAAATAAATTCAATAGTCAAAGAAGCAAAATATTTGGACAAGATAATTTTGGGTGGACTTACACGATTTTTACGGCCCGACAAGTTTGAATCGGAGCCTGGAACTAACCTTGCCGAAATCAGATGGGCCCATTGCCGTCACACATTTTTAAATTACATCGCAGCTGCTGCACCAATTCCACACCCGATTTCATAAAACTACATTTACTTATAAATCATCTTAACGCAACTGTATACTCATAGCTGTATATTCGAGATTGCAAGCAATTCAGTGAATCAATACGCTTATTGGATAACCTATGTACTAAGCAAAAAAACGACGTACATGCTAGACATGTCTTATACACCCGAAAACACACAAACAACAACCGTCAGAAACAGTCTCGGACTATCTACGATCCTTGAAAATAGTTGCCCATGATTAAGTTAGTATAAAGTATGTTCAAATCCGTCGTAGCTGAAGAGTATAGAGATGAATATATTCGCGACGCTTTTATCGCTGGCGTCTCCTCTCAATAAATAAGGCGGCGTCTTTTGGAAAATGTTACATTGTATTTAGAAGACGCTCAAAACCAACTCTCCTCTCTCAACCTCTTTCTCTGGAAATTGTGGAAACAAATTGCAAATCTTTCCAAGCGTCTGGCGATATACATCTTAATGCTCAAAATATTCGTCAATCTGCAGAAGTCTCCAGAACTATATCACCCCAACTGCAACGGACGCGATGTTTTTTGCAGAGATAACATTCATCAGAGAATCAAATGTCCTGCTACCGGTCAATTTTGTTCTTATCTAATCTGGTCAATATGCAAATGTATGTAGAAATCAAAAGCGAGCAATGAACCTTGTCTTCTCCAATCAAGATACAACGATTGATAAAGAGCATACTAATATGCCTTCCATCCACTAGTACTTTTTCATACACTAACGTTATTTTATCTGCATTACCACTATTACCAGCCAGTTTACAAAAAGCAACCGTATCTTTATAATGTTTTAAACTTTCATGGTCACTAACATTAGAACAGTTAGATACGGGATTGCTACCATGTAGGTTTTTATTTATGAGTCTCCGATATTTCGGCACTGTTGCAAGCGCAATCCCGTATCTAACTATTCTAACATATCTATTATTAACACAATCTACGTACTGATGCCCTCATAGATACTGGCAGCTCTGTCAACTTCATTGATAAAGATTTAGCGCACAATATGAAGCTTAAAAAGAAACATTGTAGCTTCATTTAATCAACATCATCATTATCAGCCAAAGGACGTCCACTGCTGAACATAGGCCTCCCCCACGGCTTTCCACAGCGACCGATTACTAGCGGTCTGCATCCAGTTTGATCCTGCAATCTTTATAAGGTCGTCTGTCCATCTTGTTGGTGGACGTCCTACGCTGCGTCTTTGGTCGAAGGGTCTCCAATTTAGAACTTTCCTGCCCCAACGGCCATCAGTTCTTCGCGCTATGTGCCCTGCCCATTGCCACTTGAGCTTACTGATTCTCAAGGCTATGTCCGTTACCTTAGTTCTTCTACGTATCTCCTCATTTCTGATTCGATCACGTAGAGAAACACCCAGCATAGCCCTCTCCATCGCTCGTTGTGTGACTTTGAGCTTCCTTATAAGGCCCATAGTTAGAGACCATGTTTCGGATCCGTATGTCATCACTGGTAACACACACTGGTTGAAGACTTTTGTCTTCAGACACTGAGGTAAATGAGATGAGAAAACACTTCAACATCAACATCATTTAATAATAATGACAAAAAAGAGCCAACTGGTGCAGTAAACAGGAAAATTGCAAATGAAAACTTGAATGTTTAAATCAAAGACAAACTTACAGCAATAGTATTAAATAGTCGAGTCAGCAAATCTATCAATGTACAACAAACGTTTCGTAGAAAAAAATAATAAAGATAAATATAATACACTTTGTTAAACTTTTAAAACCGAATCAAGAGTAAATACAAAACTTTTTAGTGCATTTTGGTTTTGAAGTCGATTTTTCCTTTTTAAAAGTTATTTTTATTACTTAATTTCTAGTGACTGCAGGAGGGGACAGAGATGCATCTCATGACTCTGTTCATCAAGAAGCTACAAATTACAAGTTTTGTCATTATAATTACTGAACTCCTAAGTTAGCTCCACACAATGTTGACTTTCAGACGTAACAACACGTTAACATTAAGATTCTATGACGAAAACACTACTAATTCTGTCGAAAACAAGTAGAAAAACAGTAGTAAAACATTTAAATGACATGTTAATGTTACACTACTCTTATTCCCATTCATTTAAATAAATATAACATATATATCGATAGCAATTATATTTTTCATGCGGTTTCATAGATAAATAGAGTGATTGATTATTACGGCCATAGTGATTATTCGTACTTACACAATTTTAGACCGATTAGGTTTTGTCAATAGGACGAGATTCGTTCCATGCACGATTTTCGTTTTCTTTTAAGAAAATAATTTACAAAGATAAAATAAATATTTATTTTTAATAAGGCATTTTTTTACTATATTTTGGCAGCAATATTAAATTTTTATTAAATTTACTTTGTTAAATAATATTTTCGTTCTTGGAATGTAGTATCCGTAAAACGGAATATTGTGTCATTCAACATAATGTCCCAGCATCTTGCACTGATCATGTAAGCATCTTGAACGAATAAACCACTGGACGCGCAATGACGGGCAATTTCGCTTGTGCCCCCTTAGCCACGAAGCGGGCTTTTTGGCCTCACTTTAAGGTGACGTCTTGTCAGTACGGTGATAGAGCTCAGTGAGAAACATTGACAAAAAATGGGTAAATGTGGCTTATTTTAGGGTAAAAATTATAGCGGCAAGTTTAAAAATATTTATTTTCACACGTTTAATCCCAAAAAAGCTGTAATTTTTATGAAAATAGTGAAATGTGTTTTCCAAGAGAAAAGTAACATTGCCATTTAAAAAAGTGGTGGTCTGTTACTACAAAACCAACAAGATAACGTATACTTAATACGGTAGAATTGTCGTGTGTTTATCATTCGTTCTCTTGTCTGTTTAATTTCAACTGTGCTTGACAAATGTCGATAAATCATATCGATAAACGTACTTTTATTAAATATATTAATTGTTGTAAATTCTAGAAACACTTAAAAGCGCCACCTATTGGACGCTTGTTACATTTGCATGTACTAGCTATTTAACGCCATCGTGTTAGCTAATCATACCCAAGGTGCATAGATGGCGCCAGTAGTATTATATTCTGCTTTATCTTTTACATTTTTTGAACTGTTTTCCGATTCACGTCATCTTTCACTTTGCTCTGCGGCTTCCTACGAAACACAGTAAACCAATAAACTGCCTGGCACATTCTTTTGGGGTTTTATTATCACCATTTTTGGTGACCCCAGTGCAGAGGTGGAAAGTGGGTACAGGGCCGACCGACGACATAATTCGCAAATAGCAATTGAGGCGACCCCGAAGCATCAGATTGCTGGTGCATCAGAAAAATCCGGTACTGAGACCACGTACCACGGAACGGAACACGAAGTCGCGACGTGGGAACCGAGTGCCACGCTGTGAAAGCTGGTGATACGAGCTTCAAAAGAACGCCAGGCCGACCGTCAGGTGCAAGAAGTCACGAAATCGCGAAGGCGAGCGAGACAACGCCCACGCGACAACGACCACGTGCAACCACGTGCTGAAACAAAAAGGCGGCTATACCGGGGACAGCAAGAAATCTGGTGAGCCGGTTCCTTTATCTTTCCTGACCTTCTTAAATCTCTATCTGGGTAATATTTTTTAGAGAAGTTTACTTACGTTTCGATCATGGCAGACGAAGAAACTATCGAACCCACACATATCGACAACGAAATTCAACAGCTCTCGCGCAGTGGAGCCTCCTATAAGGGTAAACTTACCCAATTTATAATTTCTTTAAATAAAATCCCAACACCACCCACTGTAGATGACGTTTTGAACCTAGAGTTACGTATTAACAACATTGAATGCACTTACGACAAATTCGATTCCATTCAAAGTAGATTAGATACTTTATCGGACGACACCGAGTCCCAAATTCTCGAACGTTCCAAGTTCGAAGAGCCATATTTCAAGGCTCTGGCCAGAGCCAAAGGCCTAGTTAAGACCGTCAAGGTCGAAACTAAGGAACCTGAGTCCGCAGCTTGCTCATCAGAAGTGAACGACTGCATTAAATTTCCAGAAATTGCACTGCCTAACTTTGGTGGTGATTTTAAAGAATGGCTCGAGTTCAGGGAAACATTCGATGCCTTGATTAATCAAAGTAGTTTAAAACCTATTCAGAAATTTAAATATCTCCGCAGTTGTTTAAAGGATGGTGCTCTGGAGGTTGTCAATTCCTTGGAATATAGTAGTGAAAGCTACCAAATTGCTTGGAAACTGTTATGCGAACGCTATAACAACCCAAGATTACTTGTATCGAACCACCTCAGAGCTCTTCTGGACACTGAGAAAATACAAAACGAAAGTGCCCAGTCACTTAGAAAACTTATTGACAATATGAATAAACACTTACGCTCACTCCGAATGCTCAATATACCTACCAATGATTGGGATTTACTAATCATTTTTTTTATGTGTAATAAATTGCCCCCACCCCTAAGAAGATCTTGGGAACAACAACAATGCTCTAATGAACTGCCTTCGTTACAGGAATTCAAAGGCTTCCTAAGGTGACATACTAGACAATGTGAGATTAGACACTACTAAATCCGGAGGACTGGATGCACCCAGGAAAGCAATGGTAACCACATCTTTGAAGTCCAACGGTGGCCTTGCATGCCCACAGTGTAAAGGTAGGCACTATCTTAACCAATGTAATTCCTTTTTGGCTCTGAACGCAAGGGAACGCTTTAGAGTTGTAAAGTCATTCAAGCTGTGTACTAACTGTCTAGGTAACAATCACACCGTAACCAACTGTCGCTCTTCACATTGTAAATACTGCAAGGGTAAGCATCATACAATTTTACATATTGATAGTGTGACACCCACTACACTACAGAGTGAACCATTCACTACAAGCACCTCACTGCATTCGTATCAAACGAATCAACCAAATAACCAAACAGCAACCAACATGCATACAAATACAACTTCAACTAGCCACACACACAGTAACACTGTTACTGCAGCTCATGACACCAACAAATTAGTAATTTTATCAACTGCTGTAGTTCGAGCATACGACTCGAGACAGCAACCACATAATTTGAGAGTTTTACTTGACAGTGGCTCACAATCCAATTTCATATCAAAACGAGCCTTTAAATTATTAAATTTACCCAAGAATAATGTGAATATGGAGGTTATTGGATTTAACAATAATTCTACTGAAATTAAACATTATTGCAATCTCAATATTGACCTGCTTGATTGTTCCACAAATTTGTAACTTGCCAAATTTTAGTTCAGCAATAACTAATTCCTCTTTTAACATTCCAGCTCACATCAAGTTGGCAGACGAAAACTTTTCCTCAATGGGTGAGGTGGACTTACTTATTGGAGCTGAATTATTTTATAATCTATTATGTGTTGGACAACATAGACTAGGAGATGGGTAACCTATACTACAAAAAACTAAACTAGGCTGGATAGTATCAGGATCTTTTTCTGGACCAAGGCAGGTACGATGCAACTTATCTTTAAATTCACAATTGAAACATTTTTGAGAAATGGAAGAGTGTAGTGAGAATCCATTCAATGTAGATATAGATCAAGAGCTGTCCCATGATGACAAACAATGCGAGGAGGTGTTTATGAAACACACCCGCAGCTCTGAGGGCAACTTTGTGGTCAATTTACCACTTAAACAGCCAGTTTCAGCCTTAGGAGAATCCAAACACATAGCTAAACAACGTTTTCAATCTTTAGAAAGAAAATTTGCTAAAAATAACGAACTTAAACAAATGTATGTTAAATCCATGAGAGACTTTGAGCAAGCGGGACGCATGAAGAAATGTACTTCCTCTGACGTCCCTCTCAATTACTTACCCCATCATGCTGTTGTTAACCTAGAAAAGTCCACCACTCCACTGAGAGTTGTTTTCGATGCCTTATGTCAAACCACTTCTGGGTTATCTTTGAACAATATTCTGCACAAGGGTACAATAAGCCAGGACAAGCTTAACCATATTTTATTACGATTTCGATTGCATAAATATGTCATTAATGCAGACATAATGCAAGATGTTCTGTTGCATACTAATAAACGCCGAACAGCAACCCCTGCAATGCATCCTATGGAGGGAAGAACCCCACCATGAGCTTCAAACTTACAACACTCAGCTTTGGACTGAAACCTGCACCACACATTGCAACACGATGCTTACTGCATTTGGCACATGAAACTCGCACTGCTTTGCAACTAATTTCAGATACAGTCTCAGCATCCCAGCGGTCAACTACAGTGACAGCTACAGTAGCCACGGCGATCGAGGAGCAGTTCTACGCGGACGACCTGCTTCTCACTGGGGATGATGAAGGCCTGATCACACAGGTAGCCCTGGAGGTAGACAAGATCCTAAGTACAGCCAAATTTCACCTACGTAAGTGGAAAACCAACTCGCCACACATTCAACAATCATTACCTTCACATACTCCAACACAAGAAAACGTTCCACTCGGTCGCAGTGACAATGACATTCACAAGGTATTAGGACTGGAATGGTCAAACCATACTGATATGTTATACTATTCTATTAACTTGCAACCAATACCTAAACACGTAACTAAACGTGTTATTTTATCTCGAGTTTCAGGTATCTTTGATCCCTTGGGTTTATTATCTCCATGCTTGATTCTAGCCAAGTGTTTCATCCAACGTCTGTGGCTGGAAGGGTCGGACTGGGACCAGCCAATTTCAGAATCTCTTTTAAATGACTGGTTAACCTTTTACAACAAACTTCAATATTTAAAACAAATACAAATACCGCGAGTAGTTACGATAAGTAAATATGTTACATTCAAACTGCATGGGTTCGCTGATAGCTCCATACAAGCATATGGGGCGGCCATATATGTGCTCACAACTGATACGCTTGGCCAAACTCTAATTAGATTATTATTTGCAAAAACTCGAGTAGCGCCATTAAAAACGCAAACCATACCGCGGCTCGAACTGAGCGCGGCACTTTTACTGGCAACTAATATGAAGGATGTGCAGTCAGCACTTAAAGTACCTATCAATGACATACATTACTGGTCCGATTCAACCATCACGCTGGCATGGATAAACACAGAACCTCACAAGCTGAATACATTTGTGGCCAATAGAGTTTCTAAAATTCAGACCTTAACAGATACATCAAAATGGCGCTGGGTCCCTAGCAATGAGAACCCAGCTGATTTATTGTCTAGAGGGATTTTAGCAGACAAGTTAGTTAAGTGTACTGCCACTTTTAAACTTTGGTTTGAGGGACCTGCCTATCTGAGTAGACCAGAAAACGAGTGGCCTCAGAACAAACACCAAGGCCAACAAGAAACTCCTGAATTAAGAACAAAACAAAACTCACATAAAACATTTTGCAATACCACACATACACGGGGTTCTGATAACAATTTTGTTAATGATTTAATATCAAAATGGTCTAATGACAGTAAATTGTTTCGTGTGTTCTCATATGTTTTAAGATTCCTGCACAACTGTAAGAACAAAAATAACAAAATTACAGGTGCAATTTCTTGCGAGGAACAAAAACAAGCCTCCTAAAATTAATAAAATTCACACAAAGGGAGTCATTCCCTAATGAGTATAAACTTCTCCAAAATAATATGGAGTTACCAAAGGCTTCAGGAATTCAGAAGCTAAAACCCTTTATGGAAAATGGTCTCATAAGAGTGGGGGGACGCCTCAGCCAATCGCAATATGAATATGACAAAAAACACCCTATTATACTCGTCAGCAACCACACACTAACATAACTAATCATGACAAATGAGCACATCCGTCTTATGCATGCGGGGCCCCAGTTGCTGTTATCCAGTATCAAGGAACGGTTTTGGCCAATAAAAGGTAAGCAACTAGCAAATAGAGTTATCCGAGAATGCGTGCCATGCTTCAGAGCCAAACCAGAGACACCTACACCTATCATGGGTGACTTACCAAGCAGCAGGGTGCATCCTGCACCTCCATTTTATACTGTGGGCTTAGACTATGCGGGTCCTTTCTTACTGAAAGACAGACAAGGTCGTGGTTACAAAACTTACAAAGCTATATTGCAATATTTATATGTTTTTCCACGAAGGCAGTCCATATTGAGCTTGCTACAGGTCTAGATACTCAGAGCTTCCTAGCGGCGTTTAGACGTTTCATAGCAAGGCGCGGGAAACCTCAAGTGGTAATGAGCGACAATGGCACCACCTTCCGTGGGGCTGACAGGGAAATCAGGGAGTTATACGAATTTCTTACCGCAAACTCTGAGGAATTGACAGCCTTAGGTACTCAGATCAAGGTATTGTATGGAAATTTGTACCATCATACTCACCTCACATGAATGGCCTAGCAGATTCTGCTGTTAAGAGCTGTAAATTTCATTTAAAGCGCGTTTTAAAACAAAGCTTACTTACCTATGAAGGTTTTGCAACAATATTGACCCAGATAGAGGGTATCCTAAACAGTAGACCTTTATGTCCTGCCATGCCAACGCAAAAAATCTTCTGGTTAATTATTCTTTATGATGATTTTAATGGTGCAAGGCTTTGTGTATTTACGGGCTGTTTCCATATGTCTTAGGAAGTTTTAGTTAGTGTTACTTGCAACAATTGAAACATAGATCGTCGTTTTATATAAACGGTCTGTTTATATAAAACGACGATCTATGTTTCAATTGTTCATTTGATGGATTGTGCATTACATGCCCAGAATGTAATTTATTGTTTTGGTGATAAAATTATATAATTTTACAAAAGATTCGTTCATTCATTCGTTCCACACATATCGATAATAAAATATCGACACTTTTATGCGCTAAATGTCAATAATTGACACGACAAACTCCCCCCGCCCCGCAGAAATTAGCTAATCATGTTTTCATACATTCGCTCTTGCGAATCATATCCAGTGGTTAATTCATCCAAGCCCAGCACTCTTCATAAAAAAATAGACTATAGGAGGTTTAACCTCCAGGTAGGTGTTTTTTTTAATCGGTCTAGAAATGACTGTGATATGAGGTAACACAATATACAGTCGAATTAAAAATATAAAGTCGAAAATTTAAAGTCGGTTATAAAGTTATACTTATGTTACAACACTATTCGTTTGACAGAGACAGCCGGAGTTTAGCGCGGGAAACGAGAAGAGGAAGTTGGATTTTGTTTCTTTATTTTAGTAGTTGTTTTTTTCCAGTAATTTATTGTGATTTTGTGTTGGAATCATCAATTGAAGAAAACAATGAAAACAAAAGAGGACACAAAGTAAAGCGTGCTCTGATCGCAGATCGCACCCTCTGATTCGGATCGATATTCTCGTGCTAAACTTCCTTCTTGAGCATTGAAATGCGAACGCCAGCCCCGCATTTCAATGAGTTAGGTTAGGCTAGGCTAGTTTAGTTTCAGTTTTGTAGTGGTAGGTGTTTTGAACATATTACTGAAAAAATTGACCGTATGGCTCCGTCCGATAACGTTAAACTTGTAAATTAAAATAAAAAACAGAGACAGTCGGAGTTTAGCGCGGGAAACGAGACGATGAAGTTGGATTTTGTTTCTTTATTTTAGTTATTGATTTTATTGTGATTTGGTATTAGAGTCATCATAATAATGTGTGATATTGAAGAAAGCAATGAAGACAAAGGAGAAAACAAAGTAAAGCGTGCTCTGATCGCAGATCGCGCCCTCTGATTTGGATCGTTATTCTCGTGCTAAACTTCCTTCTTGAGCATGGAATAGTTCTGCATTTCAATGAATTAGGTTAGGCTAGGCTGGTTTAGTGTTAGTTTTGCAGTGTTTAGTGTAAATATTGAAGTTATAAATGAGGAATTGTTTGTATGGTGCCATACGAGTACGAATTTACAAGTTTAACGTCCGAGTACGTTAAACTTGTAAATTAAAAAAAAACACGAGACTGTCACTGTGACAGTCTCCTCACTTCAGTCAAAATTTTGTGTTGTCAGTTTTATTATCATTTGCAGTGCTGATCGAACTTAAATTCATTAGGTCTATTTTGTATCAATATAATTATTTATATAAGAATATACCGCTGTTATTTTGGATACACAATGCCAATTCATAGAATAGTTTCTTTGTCAAGTCTTTTGCTGCAATGTAATCGTGCAAATCCAGTGGCGAAAATTAAAGTTCACCAAATCACCAGTTGCAGGCAAGTATATTAATATATTCAACGTAGATCGATTTAGTTAGTAAACAACATAACATCTAGCCAAGTATTAGCAAATTGTAAACATTTCCTACGCGTTAGATGAGTCACGTTGTTTTTCGCCGTTATCAAGGATGTTTCTCTATTTCCAGGTTTTTAACTGCGGAGCGGTCAAAACACAATAAAGCATTAAAATCTGAAAAAGAAAAGTTCCGTGTATTCGTCGTCCAAAGATACATAGATTATGTAAAGAATTACACAAAAGTTTTGGAGGTTAGGTTTCCCACTGCAGTTAAAATGTACAGAGTATTTAGTGTAGGTATCAAGGACTTCCTTAAAGATCTCAAAACATATATAACTTTGAGGATAAAGATGTCGAAAGATCACGGTTTCTCTAAAATGACACGGCAAGAAATTGAGCTGTACCAAAAAATGCCTTCTGATATGTGGAGGATAGCTCCAGTATTAATACTGTCTGCAATACCATTTGGCAACTATGTGATATTTCCCTTAGCGTAAGTATTTCAACTGTAACATTATTTCTAAGTAATTATAAATAAAATATTAGAAACCTAAAAATATCTTCCGAAAAAATCTGGTGCAGCAGACAAAGAAATTCTTTAAATGTACTCAATGAATTATAGGACATTATCAACCAGTCAATTAAACACATTAAGCATCGTGGTGGTCCCCAGTGACCCCCAAACAATATTTTTCTATTGTCTCTAGTTTCATTGCAATTAAAATAAAATTGCCTTAATTAGGTAACTGCTACCTACCTAATTATGAATTTTGTTTAGAGTTTAATTTTCTTTGACTAATAAGTTACTTGCAAAATTCCAGGTTTCTGAGGCCAAAATCTCTACTTTGCTCTCACTTCTGGTCTATACAGCAGCGCCTAGAATTCTCCACACAAGATTTGTCAGAAAGACTCAAACACAACAAACCAGTCTTCCGTGCACTTCAAGCTAGAGTGTCTTCAGTGCCTGAGGGTGATCTAAAGAGTCGGTGGGAGACAGTGGTAGCTCAACTTGGTTCCGGTGTGCATCCGACACCAGAAGATGTGTTGACTTGTAAAGAATTGTTCACAAAAGAGCCGTATCATTTAAACAGTTTGAGTTACAACCATTTGGTAAGTTATAATAACTTTACCTTACAATTAATTAGTAGGGTTTACGGGACATATTTGTATGTAACTTTTCCTACTGCAGCATGCCATACCATGACTGTGCTATTAATGCACATCATGGTATGGTATTTTGTGTCAGGCACAAAAAGCTACATGCTCGCACTTAAATTTACCCACTGAACATATTACAGCAGTCTGTATCACTGTTATATGGAGCAAGAGCAAGCAAGAACATATTTTGCTGTTGCTAACACATAAAGTGTCAGTTTTTTAATTTAAAAAAATGCCAGACACATTCCTAGCATGTTCATCATGGTATGACTGGTTAACATATGCATGATAATTTTGTTAGTGATCAAAAATGGCATTCATGACTGATCTATTCAAAAATCAATACAATAGCTTTGAAGGTGCTAAATTTTCTACTCAGTGTTTTATTTGTGTGTTAATTTGTTTTCAGGGTCACCTACTACAAATTCACGGCCTTAGAAAGACAGTATTTAGGTTAAACAAACTAAAATACCATGCATTTCTGTTGTTAGAAATGGACAAAGCAATTTTAAGAGAAGGTGGAGTTGATACCCTCAATATGGAGACTCTTCGATATGCTTGTCACATTAGAGGATTGAACGGTAGTCATTTGATGAACAGTGATATGAGAGAGTGGCTACAACAATGGCTCCTTATATCACAGGAATTAGACAAAGACTCTTACTCATTGATTTTACATTGTCCTATATTTCTGGCATACAATCACCCACAGAATTGGGTGCTAATATATTAAGAGAGCTCAATGAGTGTTATTTATTGTTGTTTGTTTATACAATTTCTGGGCTGTTATTATATTTAGATGTTTATAAACAGTATTTTTATCTATTTATATGTTGCTTTGTATTTTGTTACTGGGGCAAAGCCTAGCTTGTTTGTGCTTGATGCACATTTAATTTTCTGTTTACAATGTAATTAATTGCGCTTGCTGCGAAATACGACATGTGTCATATGCGAAAATATATTTTGACTAATAACATCAAGTTGTTTGATTTTCAATGATGGAGTAAATTATTTTGTAAGTTATTTTATAATTGATTACTAGATGTGCCCGCGACTTCGTCCGCGTCGAAGTGACTTTGGGTAGATTTTTTTTGCTATAATGGCTAATGATTTTACAAATAAGATACATAAGTATTTTACAATACTTCCATCCTCATTTTCATTCCCTTACAATCCTTTTTTGTATTAAAAAGTAGGCAATGTTTCAATTTTAAAGCAATTTCAAATCAATTGACGACCTCCGTGGTCGAGTGGCTAGCACGCTGGTTTCAAGCGTCGCCATCTCGAGCGGTTCCGGGTTCGATTCCCGGTCGGGTCAATGTAGAAAACGATCTTTTCTATATTGTCTCGGGTCTGGGTGTTGTGATACCACCGTTGTTTCCGATTATCCATAACACAAGTGCGTTAGCTACTTAGCTTGGGTCATGCTTGGGATCGGAGCAATGTATGTGATGTGATGTCAAATATTTATATATTTAGCGTTTCTCTATGCAAACTTTAGAAATATGCCCGGATATCTCAGTATGTTCGATACAAATGATATTGTAGTTCTTAATACAATATCATTGGTTCGTTACCTATCATGCCTCAGATATATTGATTTCTTAGATGACCTACCAACGTGGGTCAATGTTACGGTGGCTTTTCACAGCGGACAGTCACAGTCAGACCCTGCCAAGCTGGAGCTGGAGTTACCTCAAACAGTCATATACAAGGGTCGCTATAGCAAGTACTTCACACAAAACGATATTCTAATTCGCTAATTTCCAGTGGTTTATTTGTCAATAGCGAACAGTGAAACAGGTCCATTATATTCATATGTATTAGAAATTTTTCCTTGGTTGTCAAGAATTTCTCAAATGATTTGTCAATTCACAGTCAAACATTGTCATGTCAATCGTTTTATACTTGGGTTATAAAATGAGTGAATTCACAGTTAGAGTATTATTTATTATTTTTACTATGAATTGCTCTGAGATGGCAGCAAAAAAGCCATTCAGTAAACGCCAGCAAGCTATATGGCGTCTCGAGTGCGAGCTGGGAGTGATTAGTGATCCTGAGTGTCCCGTGGACGGCGGCTGGGCGCCCTGGGGACCTTGGTCCTCGTGCCACGGGCCCTGCGATGACGTGGGCCACAGAAAGAGAACGCGACTGTGCAACAACCCACCTCCTTCCCAGGACGGCATACCTTGCAGCGGCCTCGCAGAACAATCAGAAACATGCTATCTCTCCAACTGCACCGTCGACGACTTCAAAAAACTAGCCGAAGGTGACCCCGTCAGGATGCAAGCGTTTCGACAGCTGGAAACAGTACCAGCCCTCATGGACCGCTGCCTACAAATGGAGTGCCCTTACGAAGCCATCGAAGCCACTCTAGCTACCGACAACACTTGGCAACTCAATCCAGAAGCCTTATGGAATTCGCTTCAATGTATAAAGCACAACTTAGGCTGCCCTGTCTTCGGCGAATGGGGCCCTTGGGGCGAATGGTCGGCGTGTGGTGCGCGCTGCGGCGAGGGGCTCCGCTGGAGGTACAGACGTTGCGACCACCCCCCTCCATCAGACGCCCATCTACTTTGCACTGGAGATCCACTACAAGCCAACAAATGTGAAGGAGATCAGTGCGCTACGGATGTTTTGGACCCCGTGCCTACACATAAAGGACATTGGAGCGAATGGGGTCCGTGGACCGCCTGTTCTGAGAAATGCGGGACTGGTATACGACGCAGACGCAGAACGTGCAACGAAGTTAACAGGCAAAGGTCTGCTGGCATGTGGGGCACACACTGTCGCGGACAACACGACTATTTGGAGACGTGTGAAAACGTGAAGTGCGTGTTGGAGGGCGGTTGGTCCGGGTGGAGCGCTTGGGGACCCTGTTCGCAGACGTGCGGCGCCGGCAGGCGATCTCGGACCAGGTCTTGCACTCGGCCAATCCCGGCGGGCGGCGGACAGAACTGCGTCGGCCCCAGAACAGAGGTCGGTCCTTGCCATCACGTGCCTTGTGAAGTGTATTCGCATACTGTCGCCGTCCTCAACGGAGAATCACACCTGCAATACAACTTTGAGAAAAAGCGATCCACGTTATTCCACTTCTACATCAGATTTATGCCTCTGTCGCCACACGGGACTTTAGTACGAAGAGGCACTATACACACCCCTCAGGTACGCCTGAGTTTACAGAAGTGGCATGTTTGTTTGGATGCGAGCGGAGCCTCTCATGCATGTGACCTCCCTCGCATATGTTCCACTGAGGTCATCGAACCGGCTGTCTGGCACTCGGCTCTGATAACTGTTACGAGCGAAGCTGCTTCCCTAAGACTTGACGATTCACAAGTAACCACCAAAAGTTCTTTTACTTGTAATCCCGAATTGCTAAACGACAAAGTCAACATATTTGTAGGTGAAAGAATACACGGTGAAATACAAGAGCTGATACTCAACTTCATTCCTCTGAATACTATGATTGAGAGAGACCGCAGAGTTAGAAAATCAGACTTCTACCCCACTTATGTATCGAACGTAGCATATGAAAAGTCAAACATAGAAGAAGCCTTCTTAAATCTTGATAACGAGCAGTATCTACGATTGCCGTGCTTTAAATCCCAAGACGATTGGCGAATTAGTTTGACTTTGAAATCCAAACGAGATACTGGATCTATACTATTTTTGAGGGATTATGCGAGTGAAAATTGGCTCCACATGTCAATGCAAAACATGAGACTGAAGATGAAGTTGGCACTGGGGGATTTTCGATCGGAAAGCGCGAGTTCATCAGAGTCTTCTCTAGATCAGTGGCTTGATATTGTAATTTCCAAAAAGAGGGACTCCAATTCCATCGAAGCTATAGTAAATAACGGAGAAAAGATGCACGTGTTGTTCGGGGAGGACATGTCCCGGGTGCGGCGAAAAACTAGGTATATTAACCCCAGAAGGTATATTAACAAAAAGACTAACGAAGAACCCCAAAAAGAAGTGTCAAAAGACGAGATACACGCTCATCAGTGTGGCGTTTGTGAGGATGAGCTGTACATAGGTGGTGTACCAATGGAAATAAAAAAAACAATTCCCGAGGAGTTCACATCGTTAGAGGGGATTATCGGATCCGTTAGTATTGATGGAAAACTGCAAGACTTGCGTAGCGCTAATATAGAGCGTTATCAGGACGAGAAAGTGCAAGTGTCTTCGAGGACGGCAAGCGTATCTGGATCCTACCACGAGACCGCGTGGGGCAACTCCAACGCCTTGAACTTATCGTGCCTCCACACAAGAAACTCTCGCAGTCCTCACTCTGCCCAATGGTTTTTCTTGGACACGTCAGTAACTAGTAGCCTCAGGAACAAGAAAGTGCGATCACTCGATGACGGAAGAGTTCTCAGGCTAGTCGCATCGGCAGATAATGATCTCAGAGGGTTTTACACTTGCCGCGCTCACTCCAGCAAAAAGACACGCAACATCGTCACTTACGGCGTCATCGGCCAGATTCAATACCAGCTTAAAGGTCCGGACTTTACCACGATCATCGCCGTCTTCACAACCGTCTCTTTAGTTTTAGCAACGCTTTTGTGGCTCATAGTCGAGGGGGTGAACGATCTTCGCGTCGGGTACGGGTTCTTTAGGGACGCTCATCTGTCGCCTGAAGAGGAGGCTGATGCTGTCTGCAAGTTTATCGATGACAATATCCATTTAATTGGATCAGAGAGTGAAGCGAAGGTGGCCAAGGCTAGGGCGAGGCGTAAAGCAGAGAAGCTCGCGAGTAAATCTAGTTTTGCGGCGCAAGAGCCGCAGGGCATGATGCAAGAAGACCAGCCAGATTTCACCGAGGACTACACTCCAACGGAGCCTGAAGGTTTGCCAGCGTTGCCGGAGGTCAAGAGTTCGGTTGCTGACCCACCCCACAACGTGTATCGGTGTGAACCTAGCTACATAAGTTCTCCTCGCCATGGTTCGGTCTCATCGCCACGGTCGAGACTGACGTCTTCATCGACTTCCGAAATGACTTCACCGAAGTACCTATGTTCCCGCCTTTTGATGGCTAAGCGATTCAACTCTTCACGAGGTAGTTTTTCTAGGAAGACTACGAGTAGCCACGGTGGAACCTCGGCAGTGTCGAGGAAGACCCGATCAAACCTGTTGACTATTCAGTCGTCGGCGTTAGTTCACCTGTCGCCGACACAAAAAGTTTTACAGCGGTTTAAACAACTCAAGAGCGATGATGTGTTGTTATAGTCAGTTTTTTAAGGGGTAAAGCCTCAGTAGTCTCATCTTTAGAAGATTGTTCGAAATAGATAGGTAGGAAAATATAAATAAGAATTAATTAAAGTATTTGAAATTATATAATTCATTTATTTAATTAAAATCGTACATCACAATTCATAATTTTATCATAAATGAGCTAGACCGTGTTTGGCACATAAAATTATAAAACATATTGAGATAAATAAAATGGCACCTAATTGTTCAATACAATCTAGAACAAAAGATTTATGTGTAACAACTTTAATAAAATTATAAATATTCTATAAATTAAAATAATTTTACACGAATCGAGAGAGGACTAGACAATAATAGGAATACAGATGAAATAAATACTACGCTTATAATTAATGATAAAAATCTTACAGTAAGGCTAGATCCGAGTGAATGAATGGAATTTTTGAATTTCACTTGATGTTTTACAATCGAATAAGAGAGTTCCATAATTAAGAGGTGCAACTACAACTACAACTTTAAACTTTCTAAAACAACAACTTTAATTTAGAGCGTTTTAATCCGTACCTAATAGAGGAAAGTTATCAGAAACATACTATAAAATTAGAATATCCACTATACTGTCATCTATACTAATATTACAAAGCCGAAGAGTTTTTTAGACCGTAAATCAGGACCTACAGGACTGATATAATTATAATACATCACTCTGTGACGGGAGGGGAGGGAAACCCAAAACTCGCGGACGAAGTCGCCGGGGATCGCTATCTTGAATAAAATTAGCAAAATCCACGCAATATTGCCATCTTGTGATGCATTTTAATTATCTATTTGTCAAAGTTAGTCTGAATAGCTATAGGGAAATGACGAAATCAGGTTAAAATAAATTTAAAATAAAAATAAGTATTGTAGATACAATAGTCAGGTCTAGCCTATCCCCCGTTTTTGGCTAACCTCTGTACAGGGACAGCCTGTATAAAGCTTGCATAAAATATTTTAACACTTCCATTTTCTAAGCACATTATGACAAGCATTGCAAATCGTCGTCGTTAAAAAATTACAGGTCTTATTAAGAATTATACTTCAACTAGCGGTCCCCTGTGCCATCGTCTGCGCGTTTTGAGTTTTCTCTGTCCCCTCTCGTCACAGTGTGATGTTTTATAGCCTAAAGCATATAGCCTCGATAAATAAGCAATCTAACAAATAATGTTTTTTTTTAATCGGTCCAGTAGTTCCTGAGATTGGCGCGTTCAAATAAACAAACAAATTCTTCAGTTTTTTAATATTAGTATAGATACAACTGCTGAACTAAAAATAAGCAAAACGCTTGCAAGTTCATAAAGTTTTATTAATATCCTCAAACGTCATTGCCCTATAGTCCGGCCACGCTGAAGGTATATCCGCACCACCCGGCGGCCATAAGTCAAGATTGTCAGATACTATGGAATATCGCAGGGTAATGTGGACACCATATGAATGCTATAACTATTATAAAATTTCGACAGATATTATTTATAAAGAATGTCAAACTTTGACTTTATTTATTTTCCTATACGTTTTCTAACAAATTTTAAAACTTTCTAATAACATTCACTGAGCGGCCGGACTTAAGTATTTTTGACAGTTAAACAAGTATCGGGTTCCCTACAAAAATATCCTGAATCAAGCCACAATCTTAAAACACTACATAATATTTTATATGAATTATAATAACATTTAACGATATACTATCTTGTCAAAAATCAACTGTATATATACTTCTGGACACATCTATTGGCCCACCTTGTATTTTCAGTTTCGTTTGGTCCTAGCTAAAATTTTATATTAGGTCGAGCAAAAAGTTTTTATGCAGTTTTGAACCTGGCACATTCACAATTTCATTCAAAAGTCTTTTTTTGAATTTCGAACACAGAATTTCAAGAAACAAAAGACAATTTGGAGCCCGTTTGTTGATATCAAACAATCGAATACTAAGAAAACTTGGTTTTATTGGTTTACTTGGATTTAGTTCTTAAAAAAGTGTTTGATATCTTTGGTTTTGCAACAAACATTACTTATTCTTAACATTAAGGTGAGGTTCTATTAATAATCTAATGATACATCACCTGAAGTCGCCGCCCACGCTGTGGCACTCAACTCAATTCAGGCCGGACACAGCCAGGAAACGTGAGTGCTCAACTTAATTTAAGTCGATCTGCGGTCCGAAATGTTTATCGGAGGTACCTAGAGACTGGCGGCTTTGTTCGTCGCCAAGGAAGGCCACGATTTCGGGTCACAACTGAAAGGCAGGATCGGTTCATCGTAACGACCAGCTTGAGAAATCGTCACCTTACCTCCATTGAGATACAAAACCAACTTCGCGACTTCCACGGAGTTTCTGTGAGCGCTCGAACTGTTCGGAGAAGGTTAAAAGAACGCGATATGGAACCACACAAGCCAGCTAATGGGCCCAAACTAACGCGAGCCCACCGAACAGCGCGCCTTCATTTCGCAGGCTGTCATTTAAATTGAACACAGCAAGATTGGAGCCGTGTACTCTTTTCTGATGAGTCAAAAATTGTGTTACATGGCAATGATAAAGGAAGAAGGTCTACTGACGTAAGGGAGAGCGTTTCGCACAATGCTGCTTTGAAGAGAGGGTTGCTTATGGCGGTGGCTCGTGGACTGTCTGGGGCGGTATATCCGCGAGCGGCAAAACTCAACTTGAGGTTGTCACAGGACCACGGCTGCCAACATTAAATGCTGAAAGGTACATTCGTGAGTGCTTAGAACCTCACATGATACCATACGCGTACTATGTGGGCCCAAATTTCCTTTTTATGCATGATAATGCAAGAGCCCATGCGGCCGGCATCGTCAGGGAATATCTTCGGGATGTGAACATCACAGTTATGGACTGGCCAGCCAGAAGCCCAGACATGAACCCCATTGAGCACATGTGGGACAAGCTAAAAAGACGTGTTAGGGTTCGTCAGCCAGTTGGCCAGACGATGCAGGAGTTTTGAACAGCCATAGAAGAGGAATGGGAGATGATCCCTCGAAATTTCATAGAGCGGTTGATAAACTCTATGCCTTATCGTATGAGAGCTGTGGCAGATGCCCATGGAGGCAACACGCGTTATTAAATTAAACCTTTATTTGATAGAACATGTTTTTTATTCAAAAATCAATTGCTTTTAACAAGGCGCATATCCGACTTGTTAGGCGTAGCTCCATGTCGTATGGTATTTTGAATTCAAATTTAAAACAATACGATCGAAAAAGATGGTAAAATGTATCAGGTTTAAAACTGCATCAACAGTTTTTGTTCAATCTAGCAATCATATTTCGGTAGGGGCCATCGAAACCTAAACTCTAAGGTGGGTCAATAGATGTGTCCAGAAGTGTATATTGATTTAAACTTACATGGTCATTAACATTAAGGTGCGCTTACACGAGGGCAATAATTGCTCGGCGACACGAATGGACCGATCTGGAGCAATTAGTGGAGCAATATGGAGCAAAATATATAAATTGCGGCAAATATTTCGGCAATATTGCTTCTCATTGCTCCAGATATTTCATATCGCTCAATATCGTAGATACGAATTGACGAATATCCGATGGGCTTGGAAATTCTAGGCAATTTTTGTATGCATCTCGTTCGCACTTGCATGTTTTGCGGCTTGCCGTCTTGCTTCCGCGGGGAGAGCGAGAGGTCGGGTGGAAATAGGATAGCGTGCGGCAAGGCGACATCAGTTTTTGAATAAGTTTTTGAATTATATATCATCAATTCTTTACACAGTGAAAATTGCAGCCTTTTTGCCAAAAACGATCGCACCCAGATACGCCTATTCCTTTTCTTTCATTTGTGTTTTTGATCTATACTAATATTATAAAGCTGAAGAGTTTGTTTGTTTGTTTGTTTGTTTGTTTGAACGCGCTAATCTCAAAAACTACTGGCCCGATTTGAAATTTTTTTTTTACGTTGGATAGTCCATTTATCGAGGAAGGCTTTAGGCTATATAACATAAAGATACGACTCATAAGACCACAGCAGCAATGAAAAATGTTGCGAAAACGGGAGAAAGATATTCCTTTTGAGAGCTTCCGCTACGTACGCTGCGAAAACCGCTTAAGTTACACAAAAATCATGTATGACAGGATTGTTCAGCATTAAGAGTTCTATAATAAAGTCCGCGACAGCATATGTCTATCTTTAATGGTTGACTTACTAAAACCTTTTTTATGTTAATAAATTTGTAAAAAAATAATGCATTATTTTTAGAGGTGTATTATACACACAGGTATTTATTCTTATCAAAAAAAAATACATTTATCATCACGAGCATTTCATTTAGAGCAAAGTTGCCTTTTATATCATTTAAATTCAATAAATATCTTAGGAGCTATCACAGTTTTAACATAACTCCGCACCAAAATAATGTTCGCAGCTTAAGTACGACGTGCGCTTGCGCTAATAATATTATAAAGGTGAAGGGTTTGTTTGTTTGAACGCGCTTATCTCAGGAACTGCTGGACCGTTTGGAAAAAATATTTCGGTTTTGGATAGCTTATTTATCGAGAAAGGCTTTAGTGTATGAAACATCACGCTGCGACGGGAGGGGAGGGAGCAAACTAAAAACGCGCGGACGAAGTCGCGGGGGACCGCTAGTTAATAATAAAAAAAGCGCTACAAGCCGCCGCGGCAAAAACAATGTCGTCCATAGCGAGCGAATACTGAAATGCTCGTGTAGGACAGTATTGCCTTGACGAAGTTGCGCCATTGAAATGCTCGTGTAGGACAGTATTGCCTAGTTGATAAAGTTGCGCCATGTCGCTCAATATTGTATTGCGCAGTATTGATGCTTGTTGCTGTTGCCGTAAATTGCTTGATGTAGTCGTGACGTCATAGTTGACGAGTATTGACTGGAATTGAGCAATTTTAGTTGCCCGTGTAAGCGCACCTTTAGAATTGATTGTAACGGGATTCCTACCACGTACCTTATTATTTGTGACCATGGCTCTTGCAACAGCGCCGTGACCATGTCACTTGCAACAGTGCCGAAATATCGGAAACTCAAAAATAATCCCGTTACAATCAATTTCAACTGTATATTATTAAAATAGGTATTGATAATTTATTTTTATGGCGTAACCTCACGCCGTTTAACTGTCAGATACCTTAGAAAATGCCACTGCGGCACCAGCGGCATGCCGCTACGGCTTGAGCGGCATGACCGCCGGCACAATGCCGCCGGGTGGTGTTAATACACCATTACATAAAGACTTGTCTTTTATAGATTCCGATTAAATTCTACGTGTAAGTGGAACATATTTTTTTCATATTGTCTTTTAAACTTTTTTTTTGTTGTTTTATATACAGCCATTGTGTTATGTTATGCTAATAATATAAGCATGCCCGATTCAAACGGAGTCATATTATGTCATCTTTTAAAAAAGAAAAACTATATTATATTCAATTTCGGTACACTAAGCATTCGTAATTTTACATAGGCAGTCTGAGTATAATAAACCAATAAATAAAATGTAAAAATTACATATTCTCATTAAGGTAATTTCAAGCAACACGATTTTTCACTTCGTACCTTAGTTTGGACTATAAGTGACTACCACAACTATAATGACTACCATTTAGACTTCGCCTGCGGGGGCACAAGGGAGGAGGGGGAGGGTTTAAAGGTATTTTTTGCATAAAGGGATCTAAAAAATCAAAGCTGATAAGATTTGATGCAAGTTTTACTCAGTCAGGTTTTCAACCGACTTTGAGACAGTAGGATTTCGATTCGACCTGTATTTTTACAGCGTTGGAATTGGTTATATTTTGAGTGTGATAATATATTAATCGTCCAAACAATTGTGTTAAATTTCTCAAATGAATGTTTGATATTTGTATATTTGTAATTTTTGTGTTCATTAATGAATATAATATTAGAAACAATATGTTGTGTCGAGTTTTTTTTTAAACGTATATTCCGACTTAGGAACCAGTGTAATTATCGTCAAATCCCGGCTTAAGCGGTAAAAGCAGGGACTTGATATGTTAACCTGCTAACGAGTCCAAACTAAGTTAAGAAGTCAAAAACTGTGGTCACAGCCATTCCCTCTATAATTTTTCCATTCCTGGGCTATACCATGAATTAAATAAAAATAATTTGAAAGCAGGCCAGGTATTTCAGCCAAAACCCAGCACCATAAAATAAAATCCACTTAATAGATTTAATGTGTTTGTGGGACACACATAAAGTAAGGCATTTCATTGCATCACATCACTTTTATGTCTAGGAAAGTTTTTTTTTTTTTATAACATATTAGTTAAGGCAGTTGTCCCACCGGATACGACAATGAAAAATGAGAAGAACTATTAACAAACTGGCGAGAAGCGAGTGTGTAGTTTCAACGGTATTGTCGCTGAGCTAAAGCGAGTGTGCAAGTGCGACACGCGATTATTTTAACGTTAAAGCAAAGACTCACGGCAGGCGGTGCACTAAAACGTGCAAAAGAGACAGCGCACACCGCTTTCTCTTTTGCACTTGCATTGTTTATGATAACACACGGACAAAGAAATGCACATTGTTTGGACATGTACGTTTTTCGATCACAATAGGTTTTAAAATGGGGTTATGCATCCATTTCTCATTATCGATATTTCAGTAATATTTTGAGACAGGGATTAGCAGGCGCTAATCCATGTCTCAAAAGTGATTTAGGGCATCGACTGCCGCGAGTCTTTGCATATAGTAAAGATGGGCGAATCAACATAACCGAACAAGCGAGGAGGTACCACGGAGCGAGTACATTGCGAAAAGCTGGTACAAGCTCAGCGCTAAAACAAGTCGTCCCAACAGTGTTAACATTCAAGGAGCAACAATAGGCTTGATTTTCTCCTACGCTTAAGTCGGTCGCGTACGTCGGTAGAGCATACGAATAAACACAATATTCTATTCATAAAGATGTTAAAACCATTCTAAACAGTGTTTTATGTTCACAGCGACGCTGAAGGGCGAATTTTTCCCGTATATTGTGTTTATTCGTATACTAGACCGACGTCCACGTAAGAGGAAAGCAAGCCTTTATATGCAATTATTTTTTTTGTACGGAATTGCATAGGTACCCATATTTGACACCACGTTTGGTGTGGTGGCGGTTAGCGCTCCTGACTATGCCGGCTGTCGCGGGTTCGGATCCCGCAAGCGGCAAATGTTTGTGTGATAGGCACAATCATTTGTTCCGAAATCATGGATGTTTTTAATTGTTTTTAAGTATTAATGGGAGACGCCCGGCCCCGGCGATGTATACGATATTTGAGGAAGACAATTGCCGATAGTTAATCATTCTCTCGCCGATGGGATAACTACCCGGACCTAACAACCTATTGTTTCTTATTAATAATAACTTCTTAATAACTTTTTAAAGAAATTTAGTTACATAAAGCTACCGTTATTGACGTTGATTCATGCTGGCTTTTGCTAGGTGCTTATAATTTGGCGTGCATATTATTTATAAATATTAATCTATTATTAATGACAAAGAGAGTCAATCACATTTAAATAATGCATACAGACGATTATTTCAAATTGTATTACTTATGTATTTTCTAACTAGCTACTGAACTCAAATAAAAAGTCGTGTCATATTCAACATGCATGCATAAAATAGTTTAGTTCTTTTGCTTTATGTCATTTGATAAAAAAAAAAACACAAAAACACAAAATAGCAGAAATAAAAATTGAGCCAGGCCAGGCTCCTACACAAAAATTCCTAGCCCTATGTCATCCAGTTTCTTATTTAAATTCTTGTCACCTACCTGTATCAACCGTAAAGTATCAAGACGGGTCATGCGTCGTATCTAGTCTTCGTGACTGTTGTCGCTGCTGTATTGGCGGACAGATGGCTTCCTACGACCAGAGGTGGTTTGCGGGGTAGCGTAGGCAGACCCGAAGGTCTTATAGTATATTGCGGTCACGAGAACGCTGGCACTTAGGATGCTTGATACCAGAAAGTTGAATATCAGCTTGATGTCACCAGAGTCGACGTACACGGTGAATATGCGGCCTGGAAGGTAAGTTTACTGCATGTTTATACTTTAGTATTTAAAAAATACAGCTGACGATGTCGTAGCAAAAAAAAATTATCGGTCAATTGAGTTAAGAATTCTCAGTTCGCTTTGTGACCTATTTTGGGCTTTACATGAATGCAACAAGGTTGGAAATTGTTTAATGGTGTAGGTCTGTGTTCCTTTAATTACTATTGTTATTTTATTATTATCATTCAATACCTATAGCATGTTTCACAATGTCTGAATAAGTTCCCATTATAGTTATTATTAAAGGATACTAATTCATACGAAATTACGTTACTTATCCAATTATTCGTTAATTAGTGCTAATTTGTCAATGGTAAAACAGGCCTTTATATGCTATTACAGTAGAACCCCGCTTAATACGAGTTCTACATATAACGCTATTTAACGTCGGTCCCTACAACTTGGGGTACGTTTCATACATTTGTAACCCGCTTAATACGATTCGTGTCCTCGCTTAGCACGCTCATTATTGATGTCAATTGTCATGGTGTATGGCAAATAGACCTGGGCAACTCTTTACTAAAACGATTTACAGAGTCGATACTTCAAGATGTTCCACTGTTGAAACCCAAACGCCGCTTCAAAACGTATCTGCATCATTTACAATTTGAGATTGAGTTCGGCACGCGTCGCTCACGAAGCGAAAGATCTCAAGATGATCTGATGATGATGATGGCGCTATGACAGATAGGGACGCAAGCGGACTTTGAGAAAATTATTGTTCATACAAATCATACAATTAATATTCCTATCGGAGGAGAAGGACAAGTAAAAGCTGTCCAACGAAACCGATTTAAGATGTCAGTAACTAACTTAAGTAAGTAAGTAACATATGTAGCTTAAAATGAGATAACCTTTCGTTCAGGTGATTTATACCAATCTTCCTAATTGAAATAGTGTGCTGCATAATAAACAGTCGACACGAAATATCAAACATGCAGCTCTAGTGTAAAACTAAATATTATTTCTTTATACAAAATATTTTTTAGATGTGCATTACTTGTACTCTATTTTATCTTTACTTTTTACGTAAATTAACGTTTATAGAATAGAATAATCAATCTGCGTACTTTAAATTTGACGCGTATTGGTAAATATAAGAGGCTTCGATTTAGACTAATTTACCTGTTAAATGATTATTTGTTGGGGTTATTTCGCTGTAATGAACAACAATCAATCAGCGATCAAGTAATCATGTTTCAGAAGAACTATTACTTCAAAATATACACAATTTCTCTTAAATTTATAAAGAATCACATGATAGAAATTTTCAGCGAGCCTGCATCGGCCTCCAAACTGGCTGACAGCCGCCAAAAACAGAACCGTGTTTGGTGGCGCTGCATCGCATCTCGCATCTCTTTTTATCACACAGTTAGCTGCTAGTGACATCTCGCTCTTGTCGTTCTATTCCAAAGGGATAATAATTTTATAGTACAGACCCACCAAGCTATCTAAAGAATAAAAACATGGCGCCACGATCGAAAGGGTTACCGCTTATTTATATAAATAACACTTCTGTTTTTTTTCAATATTCGCCGTAACCATATGATGAAAAATAAAAAATAAATAAAAATATTTTCACCACCAATACATTATTTAACACCGAATTCTCGACCACTTATATCTTAAGGCTTACTCAAATGGCGTGAATAACTGACTGATGGTCAATTTGAGGTGCAAAATGGAACCCCAATCACCATTTTGAATCAGTTACGTCTATATTTATACTGACGTTGTGTACTTTTGTCAATGTTATTGTATTAAGAACTAGATCACCGGTGAGAGGTTAAAAGATAGTCAAGCAAACACCACCTCATGACAAAGTGAGGTCTTAATTCTCTACCACTTATATCTTAAGGCTTACTCAAATGGCGTGAATAACTGACTGATGGTCAATTTGAGGTGCAAAATGGAACCCCAATCACCATTTTGAATCAGTTACGTCTATATTTATACTGACGTTGTGTACTTTTGTCAATGTTATTGTATTAAGAACTAGATCACCGGTGAGAGGTTAAAAGATAGTCAAGCAAACACCACCTCATGACAAAGTGAGGTCTTAACTTTGACTTAGTCTGTTTTTGATGGCGTCAGTGTCTCAATGCCTCAGTGCGCCTTTAAAACTGCAGAAACAACTAACTGAATAAAAATAAACAGTCCGAATATCATATTTTCGTTAAGTAAATTGTATTTAATGATGCCTATCATTCATGATTGAAGTATTTTCAATAAAATTAGTAAGTTTTGTTTTTTAGCCAACCCACGGACCAACATGGTCGATATTCTAAGACAGTGCCTGCCATACATGGAGTAATTTGGTACTATATTTTTTTTTATAATTTATCGACCGTCACAGTGTTGTGGTTAACGTTCCAGACTTCAAAAATATAAGCTTTCGCGGGTTCGAATCCCGCCCGCATGACCCTAACACATATGTCTATGGACATGTATGGTAATACGATACGAACTAAAGATTGATAGAACCACACCTTAATGTTAAGAATAAATAATGTTTGTTGCAAAACCAAAGATATCAATGACTTTTTCAAGAATTAAATCCAAGTAAACCAATAAAACCAAGTTTTCTTAGTATTCGATTGTTTGATATCAACTAACAGGCTCCAAATTGTCTTTTGTTTTTTTAAATTCTGTGTTCGAAATTCAAAAACCGGCCAAGTGCGAGTCGGACCCGCGCACTGAGGGTTCCGTGCTAACTTGCCGACAACTGAATTTGGGAATCCACTTACTTCCACTTAGTAAAATCTACAATATTTTGTTGACAGCAAATATAACTTTGTTTTTCATAGTGTTTGTATGAAGTACAAAGTTATGTTTGCGGTTGTCTAAAATGTGCTATATCTCAAAAACTTCTAGTTTGATTTCGTCCGAACCAATTTTCGTTAAAAGTATTTGTTAAGATCTACATTATATATTTTTTTCAAAATTTACACTCGCTTAGTTTAGAAGTTAGATGGGGGGGGGGGACGCCCATTTTACCACTTTGGAAGCGTCTAGCTATGAAACGTTAGACTTCAAAAGAAAATGGTTTTAGGAACCTCGGTGTCATTTTAAAAGACCTATCTATAGACCCCACACGTATAGGTTTGGCTAAAAAAAATTTTTTTTGATTTTAGTTTCATGTATGGGAGCCTACCCCTTAAATGTCATTTTATTTATTTTTTGTATGAGAATCGTAAAGCGGTTAACGGGATACATACTTTTACCAAATTTTAACAGTGTGATGCTTATAGTTACAGAATAAAATGGCTGTGACATACGGACGGACAGACAGACAGACAGACAGACAGACAGACAGACAGACAGACTTGACGAAACTATAAGGCTACGGAACTATAAGGCTAGGAAACGGCTACGGAACCCTAAAAAAGACTATTGAATGAAATTGTGAATGTTCAAAACTGCATAAAAACTTTTTGCTCGACCTAATATAAAATTTTAGCTAGGACCAAACGAAACTGAAAATACAAGGTGGGCCAATAGATGTGTCCAGAAGTGTATTTGGCGACCGTGATTAAAAAGTGTAAAATGGAGAGGTCGAAATCTGAAAGAACTGTGTGGAGAAGAAAATTCACAAAAACAGCGAACGAGCTCGAAGAAAGTATAAATAAAAAGGAGCTCGCAGAAATCTCTGCGTTATTAGAGAAGCTGCAACATGAATATGAACGGCTAGCAGACATAAACAACACAGTTCTTAAATTATGGCTGGACAATGGTGAGAGGGACGAAAAGGAAATGGAAGTGGACCTAGACCAAGCTATGAGAAAAGGTGGTACGTCCTAAAGCATCAAGCTTCTACTTTTTTATTACGTAATAAGTCCAAAATATCAGAAAGAAGTAATGATGAAAGATCGAACTTATACAGCTCAGCGAAGTCGGTTTATCATCATATGAAGCTGCCGAAAATCGAACTGCCAAAATTTGACGGGCACATAAAGCATTGGATAGCCTTTTGGACGCAGTTCGAAAAGATACATTTGGACGATGAATTAAATACTGACGAAAAGTTCCATTATTTACTACAGGCAATGGAGAAGGAGTCATGCGCACGTGAGATAATGTAGAGTTTTCCTCCATGTGGCAAAAACTACCTTAAAGCCGTAGCGACGTTTAAGGAACGATTCGCAAAGGAAGAGTTTATTACAGATTATTATATTAGAGAGCTTCTTCAATTAGTAATGAGTAAAAACATGTCCAAATTATCTGTGACAGCTATTTATGATAAGATTATGACTTAAATTATGGCATTGGAGTCTTTGGGCTTAGCACAAGATAAGTACGTCTCATTTCTATTTCCCCTAGTCGAGTCAGCCCTGCCAGACGAAACATTAAGAGCTTGGCATAGATCGAGTTTCAATCAAGAAAAAAGTTGCACACCACTTTCGAAGCTACTTAATTTTTTGAAGCTGGAAGTCGAAGCTGAAGGTAGAATTCAAGCAGCCAGACTTAGTCACACAAACTTGAATGAGTATGTTACACCATCAGCTGCTTGCTTAACCACATCTATCAAAAACGTCAAGCAGGACAACGTGACAACTTCGGAGAAAAGAGACGAAAAAACCGTGAAAGCAGAAGTTTGCCTATGGTGCGATAAAAGTTTTCATCCAAGCTCAGAGTGCAAAGTAGCCATGAAGATGAGTCTAGAGCAGCGAAAAGAGTTTTTAATGAAAAAGAAAGCATGTTTGATTTGCTTCAGTATAGATCATATTGCGAAATGGTGCAAGAAGAGTCCTAAATGTTTGCTGTGCGGAAAAGACACTACACTCTTATGTGCGCAGATTTGCCAACCACAGATAAGCAAACAAAACCTACAACGATGAGCCATACAGCGGAAAATAGCACTGTTTTACTTCAAACGCTCAAAGTTAGAATCGTTTCTGACGACGCGGATATAATTGTAAGAGCTCTATTGGATTCAGGTGCACAGAGGACATTTATTAAGCAAGATGTGGCCAGGAAGTTAAACCTCGCTCCGATTCGTGAGTTGTCAGTAAGCCACAATTTATTTGGAGGAACTGTGACTAAAAAACGATTACACAAGAAGTTTGATTTGTAAGTTTCAAACGTGAACGGCGCATTCTCCTGTAATAGAAAGGCTTTAGAGCAGCCAGTATTGTGTGGATACCTACCTCAAATAAGAAAGGGAAGTATTGTAGAAAAGCTTAAGCGGGAGGGTATTCTATTATCGGATTGTATTAATGATAATATTATAATTAGTAATTATTAATTGGTTCTGATGTTCTAAGTACACTTCTGACCGGCCGACTAGAACGTGTGGATGACAGTCTCGTTGTCATGGAGACAAAGTTGGGATGGACCATCCAAGGGCCCACTGTGGGCGCGTATTCTAGCCATGATGACCAGTTTACTACTCTACATGCTTCTTGTGCCCATTGTAACGTTGAGGACTTTTGGAAGTTAGAAGCCTTGGGCATAAATAATGAAGCTGATGTGAGGAATAAGCAGGCGGCTGAATCAGAGGTACAAAATTTCTTTAAAGAAACGGTATGTCGCAATGAAGAGGATAGGTATGAAGTTCAGTTGCCTTGGAAAACCAAGTTTTTAGAATCTAATTATAACTTGGCCCTAAAACGGTTAACTTCTACTACGGATAGATTGACACGTTTAGGTATGATTCAAGACTACGACTTAGTATTCAGGGAGTGGTTAGAGACAGGAATTATTGAGGAGGTGAGTCAAGATAATCCTGAAATAGGGCGTTACTTATGCCATCATACGGTTGTCCGAGACTCCAGTTTAACGACTAGAATCAGACCAGTTTTCGATGCTTCCTCGCATGATAAAAACGGTTTTTCGTTGAATTCTTGCCTAGAAAAAGGTGTCAATCTTATTGAACTGATTCCGGGTTTATTGACGCAGTTTCGGAAAAACAAGATCGGTTTTACGGCAAATATTAAAAAGGCATTTTTACAGATATCTTTGCATCCAGACGACCGCGACTATGTAAATGGTGGCGCGACACAGATAGATTTCCGCGAATTGTACAAACTTTTCGTCATCGCCGAGTGAGCGTATTTGGTTTAACGACAAGTCCCTATTTATTATCCGCTACCATTTTGCATCACCTCGAAAATTATGACTGTGCCACAGTTATATTGTTGAGAAAATCCTTTTATGTAGACAATTTGGTAGTTAGTGTCAAAAATAACATAGAAATGCACCAGTTCATTGGAGAGGCAAAAACTATTATGCAAGATGGTAAATTTGAGCTAAGATGTTGGGTCTCCAGACCAGAAATTATTGATAAAGAAATCGAGAACATATCTGTTTTAGGCATTGATTGGGATCCCTGCCATGACGAACTCCACTGTAAACATCATCTAATATACCAGAAAAGCTAACTAAGAGAGCGCTTCTTACTATATCAAAAAGCACGTTTGACCCTCTAGGTCTTCTATCTCTAGCACCTATCGTTCCGAAGTTGTTAATTCAGAAGTGTTGGTCATTAAATGTAGACTGGGACCAAGAGAGATCTTCCAAAAGAGATAGAGAGTCAGGCTAATAATTGGATTAAGCAAATTAATTTTCTTAGTATGTGCAAAATACCAAGATGTCTTTCGATTTAGATCGAAGTGAAAATAGTTTGCATATGTTTTGTGACGGCAGTCAAGCTGCTTATGCTTGTTGTATTTTTCTACGTTCGGAGATTGATAATAAAGTTGCAGTTCAGTTAATAGTAGCAAAGTCAAGAGTGTCTCCAACGAAAAGAGTCACCATTCCTAGAATAGAGCTACTAGCAGCTTTGATGGGGTCCAGATTAGTACACGAGGTTAGGAGTAGTTTAGAGTTATCATGCAAAAAGTACTTTTGGACTGACTCTAGTATATTGGCTTGGTTGATAAAGCAAACTAGTTTGACTGTTTTCGTGCATAATAGGATAAGGGAAATAGTAAGTAATACAACGTAAATGATTGGCGACACATACCAGAAGAATCGAACCCTGCGGATTACCCGTCACAAGGCCCTAAAGATTTGTTTGAAAGGCGTTGGTGGGAAGGCCCTCTGTGGTTGAAAGATTGTACTGGGCCAGTGCCATCGATGTCAGTAGATGAAAAAGAGATGTCGAAAGAGTTAGTAACTAAGACAGTTCAAGAAGAAGTCGAACAGACATTTTTGAAAAGTTTATTATATTTTAGTACTTATAATAAGATTGTGAGGACGGTAAAGGATATTTTGAAACGAGTTCCAGGGAAAGCAGCTCTAAAGTTTAACGAATTAGTAACTGTGTTATGTGAGACAGAGTCAATAATTAACTCGCGTCCCTTGACCGCGATTGATAACACGTCAGAATGAAAGGGCTTTGACACCTGCGTCATTTTTAGGGTTCCGTAGCCGAATGGCAAAAAACGGAACCCTTATAGTTTCGTCAAGTCTGTGTGTCTGTCTGTCTGTCTGTCTGTCTGTCCGTCCGTATGTCACAGCCATTTTATTCTGTAACTATAAGCATTACACTGTTGAAATTTGGTAGAAAGATGTATCCTGTTAACCGCTTACCGATTCTCATACATAAAATAAAAAATAATGACATTTAAGGGGGGGCTCCCATACATGAAACTAAAACCAAAAAAAATTTTTTTAGTCAAACCTATGCGTGTGGGGTGTCTATAGATAGGTCTTTTAAAATTATATTGAGGTTCCTAAAACCATTTCCTTTCAAAGTCTAAAGTTTCATAGCTATCCGCTTCTAAAGTGGTAAAATGGGCGTCCCCCCCTATCTAACTTCTAAACCAAGAGAGTGTAAATTTTGAAAAAAATATATAATATAGATGGTAACAAATACTTTCAACGAAAACGGTTCGGACGAGATCGAACGAGTAGTTTTTGAGATATAGCATGTTTTCAACAACCGCAAACATAACTTTGTATTCATACAAACACTATGAAAAACAAAGTTATATTTGCAGTCAACAAAATATTGTGGTATTTTACTAAGTAGAAGTAAGTGGATTCCCTTATTCAGTTAAAGTTGGCACGGAACCCTTAGTGCGCGAGTCCGACTCGCACTTGGCCGGTTTTTTGTTACAATAGATAATAGTTTAATAGATATAGGAATTATTGATGGGAAAATCTTAAGTTCTTGGTGGAGATATATTACCAAATTATGTTCGGACCTTAAAATGCGTTTTAAAACAGAATATTTAGGACTCTTAGTAAATAAGCATGTTAATACAAAGTCATTGTCTGTAAAGCCCGGCGACATTGTCCTCATAGACACTGATACGTGTAGAGTGGCCGTTGGGTATTGTGAAGGAGATTATGACCGGTATTGAAGGTTTGCGAGGGTTGCTAAAGTGAAAACCGCAACCGGCGAACGGGTAAAGGCCGTAAAGCATCTTCACCCATTAGAAGTAAATTCCGAAGAGGCTTATGGTAAGCCTCAGACAGTGTAACACGTTTTGGTCGTACGATCACAGTGCCGGATAGGTTAGTTGTAAGTTTTTGAAGTGCGACTGCGCACACGCAGCGCGCGGCCGGAGTGTGTTAGGTTTTATTTTATACTTTTTTATTGGGACGTAGATTTAAATTATTTTGATACATGGAATCTGTCATGTTTCGTTGTCATTCGAAAAACAGGGATTATAAGTAATAGAAGGAATTGACCAAGTTTGAGTAGTTTTATTTAAAAAATATATTAAGAAAGCTACTCTATTGAGACTGTTCCGAAACTGATGTCTGATGTAATGGATGTCAATCCATTGACATCCATTAATCAGACGGTGCCATATTTGTGTACTCTTTTAGTTCGCGAGGCGTCATCTACTTCTAAATACAATATCATTGGCTCTAGTCAATTTAGTACTTGAATTTTGTTAATTTATCACTTCTTATTCGAACTAGTCGTAAATGTTCAGTTTTTTGATGATTGGAAAGGCAAAAAATTTAAAAAAAAGATATTTATATCGCATTCTTATACATTATTAATATGAATCTTGCTCTTAACGAGATCATAAATGCGTATAAATTACGATTTTGGCATATAAATTATTAATTATCCATGGTTCATAGGGCTTATAAGTATATTTGGCTTCTAATGAGTTTTTTGCTGCGGCCCGACAGAACCGTACTATCGGGGTTTTCTTTGTATTTGTATCTTAAATTCAAAAACACATAATATTTCGCTATGCAAGTTAAATCATCGTCGAACATTAAATGTTACATTCGCTATCAGCGTCAGCTAGTTTTGTTTTGCCAAGCCTACGTTTTAGTTTCAGTCAGTACCTCATCAGTCGTGACAATAGCATTTACGTTTATCGCTTATCTTTATGGACTCCATTCGCGTTGCATTTAATTTTATTTTATCAACATGCTACGTACATGTCACGTTATAACTTTAAATATGTAATATTAATTTATGCGTCGCAAAATGACATCGTAGATCAATTATCTTTACCACATTTGACTGAGGAGTATTGTAGAGGTTAATAGTTACGTGTAAAATTTATATGTATGGCTCGTTCGACTCTTCGGTATTCGAATCGCTCGCTCCTAATTGCTTATAACTATTAAGCTATGCAGTACCACCACAAGTTTTCATGATATGCATTTTATGCAAGCAAGAATTGTCTGATAGCACGCATTTGCATAAGATCACCTTATCAGCTCATTTTAGCTTTTGCATTTGCAATTTTAAATGTTATTTATACAAGCAAAAAGAAATAGCAGGACATCAAAATTAGCTCTATAATAAAAAAAATGACAACAGAATTAACTCTATCAAAAAAGTTGAATAGATTTATGTGCTACAGACAGAACGTAATGTTATGTCTTTCATACTTACTCAGGTTAGTAGCAACAGATATGATCCAGGTAGTTAGAGATATGCTATCAGCGTTTGCTGTTGACACGATACCATAAACGTAAGACACCTTCGCGAAGCCGCTCAGAGGTGTGCAGAGGGGCTGAAAAATAAGAGTTACACAATTATTTATACGGAACTAGTGTGGATTTAATGTTCAATATTTCATTGTAATTGTAAATTATAGCCTTTGTTTTATCCCAATGTAAAAGCAATATTATTGTTAAAAATCATCAAAATCCATTGAGTAGTTTTAGCGTGAAGATGTTACAAATGTACATCCATCCCCACAAACTTTCGCGTCGACTTTTTAGGATAGAATAATCCGTTGACACTAATAGGGTATCATATTTATTCTTTTCTCATAGCCTCTGAACTGCTTGCTCCTTATCGATAGCAATCAATTTCTTAGAGAAAAATCTACAGTATGATTAAAGTTTTGGAAATGTATCTTTTGGGGGAGATATACAATGTGTTAATATCACACTTGATCAAACTTTCAGGAAGTGCTCTACTCACGGTCTTGAACAACTTTTACTATGGGACCAACTTCGAAATCGAGAAAAAAAAAAGATGTTCCGTACAAAAACTAATTATATCTCGGAGAAAATGGATGGAACAGCTGATTTTCTTTTCTTTGTTCAAAACCATCATTAGAGCACTTCTTTAAAGTTTGATCAAGTGTAAAATTAACACATTGTATATAAGCCAATTTTCATACACAAATAACAGAGTTATGTAATGTCAAAGCTTACGTCGGGTTTTGCGCCAAAAAAAAACAGTCATTCGGATAGGTGCCAAACTTTACATTGGTGCTAAAGAGGAGTTAATAATTGGCTAGCATTTCATCAGTGTTTATTGTTTGGAATATACCTAAATCGGGATCTTTCCTACCACTTCAATTGCTGGTAAGAAAGGATTCACAGCTTTTCATAGAGTCAAGACTATTGAAGTTTAGAAATATCAATATACTGGAATCAATTCTTTCTGATTGATTTCGTAGCTTCTGGAGCCCACTAGCATGTACACGTCGACAATAGGACAAGCTATAAAGCATAATCTACACATTAGTAGCAATGGTCAGAATCCAGGGTTAGGCCGTAAACCTCCGTGCTTTGGAAACGGGCCTGATATCTCATCAGTAATTTTGGGCTGCCATCACACCTGATCAATAAAAGTGAAGGAACACAGTGTGCTCTTGTAGATTGCGGACACATGTGTGTGTGGGCACACATCTCCTAAGCACTGTTGAACCGAAAAGTCACCGAAAATCGGTAGGAAAATATTAATTTTATATTCATAAAGATGAAATAAGAAACTAAAAATTGATGATTGGACTCGAACCAGTAACTTTCGAAACGCTCTTTCAATTGAGCTACCGTACCGTCGGTCCAACCGCGCGAAATTCCTGGTCTCTTATGAATACCTACGATACATGATATACATAGAAAACACCCAGACCAATACAAACAGACATGTTCATGCACACAAACAGTGGCGGCTGTACCTTAAGTGCGCTCGTGCGCTGAACCACCAATTCAAAAGATTTAAAAATTACAAAATATTAAGTAATTCATCTTTCTTTTTAATTACCATTTTAATAGTTATTTTTAAACATACAAAAACGTATAAAAAATATAATCTCCAATTATGATAAAACAGTTTGAGCGCTTTACTAAACTATTAAGACTTATTTTTCTGTAAAGACAAATTCTCGTGCGCTTCGGCGAGTGCACGAGGACTGCTAATATAACTTGTAGAGATACGAGGTAATACGCCTGACGCGTGAAACAAAAGATAGTTCATAGAAATGTACCGAGTAATGAGCGGGTTCTCGAGCGCCGCACGGGCGAACCGACGATTGCCGAGAGCACCCGATGTTTGACGGATTGGCCGGCCGGCATGGGCGCGAGGCGACGACGGCAGCCATGATTGACATAATGACATGTTTCACTGTATGTGTGACGCATTAATTATTGTTTATTTATATTACCGTAATTGTTTTTAGTTTTTGCTTCGATTTTCTTAAAGTGCACTACCACTTCGATAACCCACCAGCCGCCACTGCACACAAATGTTTGTATTGTGCGGGGATCGAACCCGCAACCCGCTGCGTAGTAGGCGATTTCTCGCTCTAGTTCGAGTAAATTTTTGGTTCCTTTTTCATCTATATGAATATAAAATATGTCACTGTGAGTGTTAAAAACATTCTAAACCAATATTTTTTTTATTTCAACCACTTACCACCAAGTAGGCGAGAGTAATCGGCGGGAAGTAACCAATGAGGAACGCAATACACAGCGAGATATACGTCCAGACGGCAGTGCGAACGAGAGGGTGGTCGAGCATACGGCGATACAGAAGCACGTAGTAGAACAAGACGTACACTTGGACCAGAATGATCGGGTATTCCAAGTAAGTCATGATGCTGTACTCATTGATGTAGTTGTATAGTGTCATGATGGTAAACCTGAAAGTGTTTAAGTAAATATGTATTAAGAGTTCGAAATTATCAAGAAAATTACGCTCCTTGATAATTATCAAGATAATTATCCGATAGTAATGGGATAATTATCCGATAATTATCTTTCGATAACTACCAGTATAAGAAATTCATTTGTCATACTGTTCAAAAATAAATTTATTAGAGCTTATTAGCGAGTTCAGTATTCGTTACGAATGTTGAATTTGTTATATCATAAAGCGTTGTGGAAAATAGAAAGTTATTTTGGCGCAATAACTAGTGATCATTGTCGAGCTAAACAGATAGTTTTATTTTATCAATGCTGAATACACGTTCGAATACTTCGAATACAGTTCACTTTCTCAAGAGCATTTTTCTTACAAGTGATAATTACTATCCATATATTATTATCACGAGATCGTGAAATTTATGGTGATAATTATCATTGATAATTATCCTTTTGAACCCTGTATGTGTTGTAGGGGTACATAAGTGGTATGTCAAAAAATTAATGCGACTGATTTCATATTTGACTAAGGTTTTTTACTTTTTAAACTTTTATGTTTTATCCTTATAAGAAGTTCCTTAGAGAAGCGGTACTAGACTACGGAACGGTTTAACGGACATGCTGGATGGTTTCAGCATGTCCGTCCCACTTTTTCGGATTATTGATAAAGTCCAAAAATACCAATTTTAAGGACCTTTTTTTTTTTTTTTTTTTAATTTAAGGAAACAAAAAGAAGACAGGGACTGAGGCCAAAAAATATATTTTAAAGTTAAACATGCTGTAATGCCGGTGTAACCATTTTCCTACAAAGTTATGATCACATCTTCAAAGATCAAAAATAATGAGCTAGAGAAAAACTAATGTTTGGGGAATGTTCTTTAAAGACCTGTTACAACTTAGAGGCCGTCCATTAATCACGTGAGGTGGTTTTTCTCATTTTTTGATCTTGTAAGTCCTATGGTAAGATTTCATAGCCCAAAGCAATCCTCCATAAAAAGGTATCCACCACAAAAAAAATAATTTCAATCTGGTCTAGTAGTTCCAGAGATTAGTGCTTTCAAACAAACGCTACTGGTATACAGGGTGTTGTTTTGGTCAGCGACGAGGTGACTCAGGGGTGGCTGTACAAACGATACTGATGCCAAAAAAATTGTTTTTTTTTTTTGAAATGGAATAAACCCAAAAAAAATAATTTATCTGCGGTACAGCAATCGAGTTAAAACTACCAACACCAGGTAGCCTCTTCGTAGCTTACCAGCTACGATGTAGTATTTCGCAGATAAGCGCTAGCTGCGCGCTAGGGTGCGAGTTTTCCCATAAGTTTTGTAATTTTTTGAATGTTGTGAAGAGGTTTTCTTGTATGAAACTTGCTCAGAATTTAAAGCAAAAATTTTTTTTAGAATAAGCATAACTCATATGAGTTGGATGTCACTGACCAAAACAACACCCTGTATATATAAAAACAAGGGATTTGAACCCTTCATGAATGCTTCAAAATAATCATAAGTAATGTAGATGCAACATCACACTGAGGCGCTGAGGGGATAAGAGGGAAAAGTGGAAAGAAAGAGTACTTTCTATTTCAACATACTTATTAAAAAAAACTTTTTAGAAGATTATTTTAGTGTAAGTAAGTACATTAAAGGGGCTATTTAAACTTATTCTTGTGCATACGTACCCAGTAACTTCCATTACCATGGCTTGGAGGTATATGCCATCAGCAGATTTACGAGCTTTGACTGTCATAATTTGTGGAACTTTAAGAAATAGGCAAGAAGCAATGGTTACTGCACTCATGATAGTGGAAATCATCTTAATGGTATGGTCTTCCATGTCTAAGAATTTGTGTTCAGCTGAAATGATACAAAAAATAGGTTTAAGAACATTATTAGAGAAATAAATTATTTTTGAGTTGGTGCATGCCCCTCAAGAACTTTATTTTTCCTAAATAGCAGGAAATTGCATTATTTTTAGCTTTTATTTAGAAAGCAGATGAACTGTTTCAATTACTTTTATATTTCATTATTTCAAATTATTCCTATATCTCAAAAAACTGGACTGATTTTGACGAAACTTACACTGTACTTTAATTTTTATTAAATATTGAACAAAAAAAAGTAGAAAATTAGTATTATCTTGCTTTGACTTGTCATTTTTAACATGTATACTAAATTTTGATGGAGTTTAATAATATTCCAATATTTTCAAATTCCATCAAAATCACATACATTATAACAATTTATAAGACTAAAAATTAATTACTTAGATCATTGGATTGGTTAGTATTAACTGAATTCAAGGGAAAAAGGTTCCTTCATAATTATTATTTTTTACCCTAAAAATTGATTATTACCCAATTCCTTATTTGCATTTCAATAATAAAACTAAAATTGATATCAGTCAAAATTTATCAGTTGTTTAGTTATTCTGCAAAAACATTCCATATAGCTTTAAATAAATAGTGAGTGTTTAACTCACAACATTATGAGATAAATCTTGGGTACCTTACCTAGGAACTGATAAAGTTAGCATAATAGGTCTACATTTAACTTACTAAATATTGTTATTACTGAAATGAAATATTTAAAATTATCAAACTCTACTTTCTTGAGAGTAATGTTATATTTTTCATTAGAAAAAGAGGAGACATAAAGCTAGATTGCATTTATTGAGTTTAAGTAGCGAAAAAAGTTAATTAATGAAGAGTATTTAAAAATAATGAGCAATATCCCTGCTCTATCAGAGCAGGGATATTGATAGATTTATTAGGAACAACATAAGTCAATGACAAGGTCGAGCAGATCTAATACAAACGGTGCACCGATTAAATAATCATTGTAACAGGGTGTCTAATGCGGGCACGGAATCAAATCAATTGTGGCGCCAATTTGTACGCAATTTGCACTGCCAAGGCCATAGAACTTCACTGAAATGACACTCACCTGCTTTAATCAATAAATTGACTATGTCGGATTCAAGTAAACGTCCGCCACGTATGCCGCGAAAAACCACAACAAGTATACAAACGCATTTTAATTTACAACATTTGATATTATTGTAATAATTTGAGGTATTTCAGACAACACGGCATTTTCACACATTGAAATTTTGTTGACGTGAGAGTAACTCAGAGTAAGACGTGACATAACGTACATAGGTGACGTATGTCAGAGTTGTTGAGTTCTTTCTGGCAGATAGATGACATTGACAGGCGGGCGCTAGCATTCAATCAGGATAGCTACAGCAAAACTCCCTTGATTTACGGAGTTTTGGAAGCTGTTAAATCAAAATCAAAGAGAAGGGTACTAATTTAAAGCAGTATAATAAACATGTATGATTACATCATGTGATTTATATGCTCAACTAATTTTCAACGCAAAACAATATTTACAATAGATAAATTTAATTTATATTTGAACATTTATATAATTATGTGAAACTAAACTTAATAAAATGTAAACCTAGCTAAATAACATATATACATTAAAAATATATATAAAAATCATCACCTCCAGCGCTGCCATATGGAATTGTGCCCAAAATGCCGGCAGCGTTATCCCTGTCTCCCCCTCTCCTCTCTATAGCTAAACTTATCCGCTGTCCGAGGTTGCTGCCAGCTTTTCGGTCACCAGTTGACTCAGTGAACCTTTGGCGGAGATCTTTAAAAAGGGAAAGTGCACAAGGACGCAAATAAGTAGTTTTCAGTAATAGCTGCATATTTGCGCCTTTTTAAGCACTGCGGCTGCCGCCGCGCCAGCAGCAGTAGATGTGCAGCTTATATGGGATGGCGCAAGCGTATCAACGCACGTGGCATCCCATACAAGAGAACGCCCCTGTACCCAAGGAATGAGCGTCATACCATCAGGTCTCTTGCCGTCGTCACGGAAGGAGCCAGGGGGCTCCAACACCGCTGGCACATTGGCGGCAACAAAAGCTCTGCGGATAACGTCATCAATGATGCTGGCATGGCAAGAAATCCTACCAGCACTCAAGTGGCAGGAAAGTCCGTTGTGTCCTAACTCGTCCACGTGATCTCCGCATCGGCAGCGATGGAGCTGATTAGTCCTGGCGCCGATTCTTAAACCAATCGATAATGAAAGAGTGGTCTTATCCAGCAGAGTACCGATATTGGCTGCAGGAAGAGCCTGCAAACCATAAACAAACAGAGCGACTCATCCAACTTCTTTTGAGAGGAAGCTAAGTTGGGAGGATTGAATCTCGGGCAAACTACTGACCAGGCATTTGTTGCCTCTGTCAAGTAAGCCACCTCCACTACGCCTAAAGAAGGGCAGAGTATTTTATTAAAGAGGTCGGACGTACTGTGAGCAGAAGAAAGAAAACCTGGCAGGGCAATGCTAGACATTTTCCTTGTACCCTAACCACCCAAAGAAGGGCGGCTTGAGTCCAAGAAAAATCCGTAAAGTGACAATTTAGAATTTTGCTGAGTGAGAATTTTAAAAGGGTGTCAATTTTGGTCGAGGATTTGAGAAGCGCCAAAAATGAGTAGATCGTAAAAGTAAGTAAATTTTGGAGCAAAAGTACAGAAACGGAAAATAAAAAAGCCATGTGAGGGTTAATTTGGAATAGATTTTCGGAAAACTTTTCAAATTTTTGGATATGATCCTTAGTTAAAAAGGGAAAGGCATCCTCAAAAATTAGAGCACCCAGTAAGCGGAAAGAATGCTTATCAACAATTTTGATGCTCGGAGCCAAAGTCATGAAATCAGAAATCAAGTTTTCATTAAATAGGCGAGAGTTTGGAAGCAGATATAGTTCACATTTGGAAAAATTCAGTTCAAGGCCAATCTCTTTATATTTATGAATCAGTAATTGTAGATCGAAAAGAATAGAATGGGCATCACCAGCAATGGTTCCGTCATCCAAGTACCAAATATTTAATTTAGAACTAAGAGTCGAAATAATGGGATGAAAAGTTAAATTAAAAATTGCAGGCCCGTGGGGATCACCTTGTTGGCATCAAACAGAAGAGTAAAGGAGTTTGCTTTTACAGAGAAGGTTTGATGGTTGACTATAGCACTGCCACAAGTATTTATAAATATCAGAAGCTTTATCCCGTACCTGCGACAGCATGGCTCCTCTATCAACTGACTTGAATTCATTTTTTACATCCACCTTCAACAAAACGCTTATCAAAGGTGAAGTGTTGATAAGCAAAGAATGCTTATGAACACTTTACCAGCGTCATAGCAAAGAAAAGTGCGAACGGCGCAGACAGCTGCTTCGCAACCGTCCATGACGCCAAAACCAAGCTGGATCGGCTGGAAATCATTAGACAAATGAGGTTTCACGGAAGTGCAGCAAAGTTTGTAGGCGAGCCGGCGATTAGTGGACCCAACTGCGATCGGACGGATTCCACCATCTCTTATTTTTAGGGCCACAAGGTTTGTACCGTATATTATGCTGCTAATTTCGTCCATGACGCCACTACTCAGCATCAAATTAATTAATGTGGTCAAATATTGTAATATCTGCTGTAAAAACTGTACCTGCATCTCCTGCAGTGGGGGCCAGGAAGTCTTTTAAATGTTGCGGCGAACATCATCTTCTCTGACCACAAGATAAGGATATTATTAAGAGCAGGAGGTGCAGGAAGATTTAGAGAGGTTGAGGAAGGTGGCTTTTTATTTTCTAAGGCTACAAGTCTCCTGATAGTATGGAGCGATAATATTATTGCTGAAAATTAAATTAGAGGCGCCTCCTAAGTCACCGTCACTAATTTTCGATTCAATCAATTTTAATGAACGATTAGTATTGGAAGGCCGAAAATTAGGTATTTTTATGTCGTGAATATTCTTTACAGAACGGCAATTCACAATTGTTCGGAGTATGAGCGACTGAATTTGGTAGTCAAAAGCTAATAGTTCTAACCATGCATCGTGGGAATTTTAAATGACAACACGTTCGATATATTTTCATAAAGAAGACGCCACGTGCTGTCGAGTACTGCGAGGGATTCTTTTAATGAACAGAAGTAATTTTTAAGATTACTAAGTAAAATCCAAAAGGGTTGATTAGAAGTGCCTTTTGGAGGGGTAGAGATAGTGTCTGCGTCCGGTGGCTTGCGACATCTACTGGTGTGAATTTCAAAGCCCCCCTGACCTCTTTAAAAAACGTGGAATAATGCAAGACGGACATTGTAAAAGGTTAAAATTTTCGCCAATGCCACTGCCAGAAGACTATGACATACTGCTTAGATTACTACCTACCTATATAGCACCAGGACAATAATTATTTTATATATAAAACTTAAAAAAGAAAATTATGATAAATACCTTATGTAAACAATAGCAATCGAACTATTAAAAAAAAATAAAACATTATAAACTTAATTTTATAAAATGTTAACTAAAAACTGAATTTTAAATAAAGACTAGGTATTATGTTATAAAATTAATTTTGTACAATAAAACTGATTATTTAGCACCAAATTGGGGACTACAACAGGAACAATTGAATAAACATTCGAAAACATTGAATATTATACCTTTGTTTAAGAAGTTTATCTGTACGGTAGTTGATGGAAAATTGGCCTCTAAAATGTAAAGTAGTTTGAAAAGAGAAAATAATCATCGATGTCAATCGATGTCGATGTCAAAAAGAAGAATAAAATGTCATTCGTTAATTGGAAAGATATGGTTTTATTAAAGTAGTTAAAGATAATCATTAAAAAAGTTTACAACGAATTTGTACGAAAATAAAACAAGGGAAATTTTGAAAATCCTGTAAGATTGGGGAGATTTGACTACATAAGATCTGGGAACCCGTGCTGGGAACCACATACTTGAAGATGACAGCGCTTGTTACGATTTTCGCCGTTAGCCAAAAGTATTACCATGCTGTATTACCAAAACAATAAAAAATATGTTGTGTGTTAAATCAGTTAAAACCTACTAGATGTCGCTACTAGTATCTGAAAGAAGACAGTATTTTAGGTTCATGGCGCAATTTATTTAACTTTAGACTCTTACACACTGCGACTTTTAGCAGCGATGCTAACGCGCGTTAGCATCGATGCAGTCGCAAAATGTCAACCTTTACACATTGCGCTGCTTTTAGCATTGACACAGTCGCGATGCCGAAGCTGTAAATTGTCATTTATATAGGTAGGTAGGTACTGAATTTTGGCGACTGTATCGATGCTAAATTATATCTCATCATCTGAGGTGCGTTTTCAAAACGCGCGACTGCTCGATGCTAAAAGCCGCAAGTTGAATTTTAAGTTTTCATCATAGAATTAAAAAAACGGAAAATGCAATCATATCCCCATGGCAGGGTAAATTGGTCTAGAAAGTCTGTATTAAAAATACTAAGGGCCGGTTTTTAGGGTTCCGTAGCCAAATGATAAAAAACAGAACCCTTATAGTTTCGTCAAGTCTGTCTGTATATCTGTCTGTCGGTCCGTCCGTATGTCACAGCCACTTTATTCTGTAACTAGAAGTTTAAAGCACATTTTCAACAACCGCAAACATAACTTTGTTCTTCATACAAACACTATGAAAAACAAAGTTATATTAGCTGTCAACAAAATATTGTGGTATTTTACTAAGTGGAAGTAAGTGGATTCCATAATTCAGTCAAAGTTGGCACGAAACCCTTAGTGCGCGAGTCCCACTCGCACTGGCCGGTTTACAAGGAAAAACGATCTGACAAGGAGTAATGATCTAATTCTATGTATAGTACCTATCTGTTAAATGTAAAGTAAGTAAAGTAAAGTTAGCCTGTAACATCCCACTGCTGGGCAAAGGCCTTACCTCAACTATGAGGTAGTTTAAGCCATACTCCACAACGCGGGCTCAGTGCGTGCAGTGCTGTTAGATGTAATAGGTAAAATTTCCTTTACGAAATAAAAATGGAATACGAACTGAATAAGAAACAGGAATGGCTTATAGGCGAATATAACATTGTTTAGTGTATTTTTTCGTAGGGTGACTTTTTGAAGGCAGTTTTCCTTTTAAGAAATAAAGTAAAGTGGTCCCCTGTTTGAGTTTTGATTTATTTTAATATTGTTTTTCTTTTTAATACTTATTAGTGTTAGGTAGGAAGCTTAATTTATTTCAGGTATTGGGCTAGTTGGTATGTTCCTGTTAGGTATAACATAAAATCTTACTTATAAAATAAAATGAGAAATATGACACTGAGTGTTAAAAACATTCTAAACCATAAAATGAGAACTTTTATTTTAGTAACAGGAATTTTTAGACAAAGGTTTTGGGCTAGTATCTATTCATATCGACAGTCTGCTATCATGACTTACACACATACTATTATACGTTGTGCCTAAGGGTTTGTAAAAAAAAACGAAGGATGCTTTAAGAAAGAGTCGCAAAAGGGAGAACGAGTCTCCCGACGAATTAATGCGACGATTGCTTACTGACGAAGAGATCGTCAGAATACTGCTCGGGCTGCAGTAAGTGATGAGCAAAGAGAGTTTCGCTTATCTCGTGTTATGCTTCGAAGAAACATATGCATTACGGATGTCTTAGTTAACGGGGCTATGGGTATTCTAAGAGGATGTAATAAATGGCCAGCACTAAGACGAGACAACTGCCAGATGCCGTTTGTTACTTGATGATCCATAAATGGGAGTGCGTCTAAAAGATGATGAATGAGATGATGGATATGTCGCAGCCATCTGGTTAAATCTGGTTAAATTATTTGGATGTCTAGGCAGTGCAGACACAGACATCCATTTAAACGGCTTCGCCGATGATTAAGTAGTTCGACTTAAAACACTAACGTTTAACAACTTGGCGTATATAAAGTTAGCCCTTTGAAGGTGACTGCCTTAATCAGCCAAATGATTCAAATTTAGTTCATTTATTTCGCCCCCGGCCCCTTACCGCCCCGGCCCATCCGAACGGGATAATTAGTATCCTATGTTCTTCCCCTGGTTCTAAGGTACCTACCTCCCAATCATTCCCCCAACAAATGATTTTGGATTGAATATTTTATGTTAGCATCTTGATACAAAATACTTCTAATTAAATTACTCTTCTTTGATACACATAAGAGGGAGCCTCCGTGCTTTCTAGCCCAAATATTACTGGCGGGCATTAAGCTTGCAGCTCATAAGCACGTAGCTTTTAATATTATCATAATCATCAGTAGCCCCAGGATAGACACTGACGACACTGTATGGTTGCACATAGCAACCTATAGACGGCGGTCTCCATCCATGGTGATCCTTTAATGGATACAAGGTCATATGCTTGTAGACATCTGGACTTTTAATTCTCCAATCTAGATTTTTTATTGCCCCAAATTTGCGGTATAGGCCCTGCGCATTGCCAATTGAGCTCACTGTTTCGCAGGGCTATGTTCGTTCGTTTGAAGAAAAATACTGTGAATATCCCATAGCTCGAGTTAGCTTTTGAAGCCTGAGTTTGACACTTCTATTTCAAGTTGAGGACTAAAAATCCAATGAATTACTGCTTAGTACGTAATAAATGGCTTGAGTATTTTATCGGTGCTCAACAATATTCTTGTCCCTGTCTAATTCAATATCTGTTAAGTCGAATGACTCCGTTAATAGCACAGTATCAAAGTTCTCCTACATCAGCAATCAATCAGTGAGTGGAGATGATTCACCCACCGTTAAAACGTTCATGTTGTTTTTTTTACATATATTTTTTTACAAACACCTACCTAGTATATACCTAGTTATAATAAATTACAATAAAAACACATTTTTTGTCTGGCGAAAGATCGTACCTAGCTTTTTGCGCTAGATGTGCATAGTAAAAAAAACTAAATAAATTACAAATACGATACACATTATTGTATTTGGGTGTCTTTTGTTCGCAGTGTGATTGTTTGAAATCTCCATGGTTTGTTAGAATCCATTTAATTATGTGAAAAACATGTTTTAGTTCAGCACGTACAAGTACTGCTTATTAATAGGGCCAGAACCTAAGAAAATGCAGCCACGGTCTGCCTAAATGATATGCATTTTATAAATCAACTAGCGGACCCAACGAACTTTGCTTCGCCCCTAGCACCGTCCCGCCCCGACCCCGTCTCGCCCAGATTCGTAATTTTAAAAGTTAAGAAAAACACTAACATAATTGATCAGTTATCGAGCGGGATGAAAAATTATCAAATTACTAAAATGGCTATAAAAAATAGGGGTTGGTGATAAAAAAGTAAAAATTTAGGGTTGTATGTATTTTTAGTGCCACATTATAAAAAAATTCGTCCCAAAATTAAAAAAAAAATATTAAGGCTGAACAACCCTTATCACTTAGGGGTATGAAAAATAGATAGTAGCCGATTCTCAAACCTACTGAATACACATATAAAATTTGGTAAGAATCGGTAAAGCCGTTTCGGAGGAGTACGGGAACGAACATTGTGACACTAGAATCTTATATATAAGATTATTTTTTTAATCTGTGTTATTCATAAAACAAAATCAGGTTTTCAAATCGAGAGAAAACAGATTCATGACTAGTAATTGGACAGTGTTATGCAAAAGGGTGTCAAGTGACGTATTGGTCATTCTGAGATAAACACGTTTAAAGATTTATTTGGTCGTCACTTTTTAAAATGGCTGTTACTTCGTATTTACTCGATGAACCTGGAAATTGGCATTACTACAGAATGAAATGTATACATTTCATTCTGTATACATTTCATTCTGTAGTTATGCCAAATTAACCTCAAATTTTTATGCATTTGAGGTTAATTTGTGTAAATAATTAATAAACAAGTAGAGAAATGCAACTAAAACACTCAAAACCTTTTTGCTCAAATAGGCATATCATTGCAAAGATTTTTTTAAAGGTTCTAGAGTACTATAAATCCTTATTGCAAAACTCTTTTAAAAATCAAATTAGTACTAGTTCAATGGTCAAACAGTTTCAACAACATAGTTTTCTATAATTGAGTGATTTAATATGTATCATTTATTTCTTAGTAGTTTATAAAAAGCGATACTTTCAATATTTATTTGGTGCTGGTGTATTCACACACAATTTTACTGGATATTTGCAATTTGTTACGTTATCAAAGTATTTGTGTATGCATTATATAATACTAGATTATTAATTTACAGGCTGCACATGGCATATTCTGTATAAAATACAGCTTCAGGAGATACCTTGATTAATTATATTATTATTTAAAACTTAATGCACACAACATAAAATGGTACATATGGCGGATTTAATGCCAAAAGCTTTCTCTACCAGTCAACCATAGATCAGGATAGAGAAAAATATATATACAGGCGGTGTAAGTAAAGTTATGGAGGCAAGAAAAGAGAAGAGAATAGCGATAGAGATAACTATAGTGCGATAATAAACATACATACATACTGCATATTACTTATATACGATTATATAAAAATAATTAAATCATTTAAATATACATAATATGGTACACATAGATAAATTAATGTCAATGAGATGGGTCAGTGAGTTCGTCTCTATAAAGTGTTCGTAATGCCTTTTTGAAGGAAAATTTTGAGGTAGATGTTTGGACAGTTTTTGGAAGCCCATTCTAAAGTCGAATGGCTGTGAGAGTAAAGGAATTGGACATAAAGCCAGAAGTGTGAAGAGTTGAAGAGAGCTACTAGAGCGAAGGGACCGGTCGTGAGAAGAGTGAAGGTATGAGAATTTATCTTTAAGATAGGACGGAGAGTTAGAATCGAAGAGAATGGAGTATAGCATGCAAAGTGTCCAAATGTGCCTACGCTGCCGAATGGGGAGCTAGCCTAACTGGTTGCGAAACTGGGAGATATGGTCAAATTTACGTAGACCGAACATAAATCTGATACAATTGTTGAGGAGCCGGGCCATTTTACTGAGGAGATCTTGGGAGACATTTGTGTAGCAAACATCGGCATAGTTCTTGATCTTGGTCAATCATGTCTTGACATATCATTATAGCCCCGGGGTTATAATGCTTCAACACCCGAGCGGTTGCAGGCAACCGCATAACAATAGAATTTGCATTGTGTCTCGTTTACATACGCTTGAGGGATTATTTAACAATTTCATTTTGTTATCACTTTAAATATACTTCCAAATCCGTAGTAAATTGTTCCTTCTTCAAAAATATTTTGAAAATTAAAAAAATATTACATAAGACTTTTTAATCCATTTGTTACTATAATTTATTCAAAAATAATAATATATCTACGAAAAGTCGTTAGAAAAAGGGTTAGAAAAAAAACTACGAAAAACAAAAGAGTTTTTTATAATAATACCTCCGTTCCATTTGAGAGATTATGGAATACGTAGAAGAATTTGCTCAAAGGAAGTCAAACTAGATAGTTTTTAAGAGTTATTGGGTTGAATAATCTTTTTAAATGGATTATGACTAGGATAACTTGTCGTCCAACTTATGGACCTCAAATCTAAAACTATAGACTATTTCATTATAATTTAAAGACTCGTGCAAGAAAAAACAACAACTGTTGGAAAATCTGGCAGATCAACTATTCAAAAAACACTATCATTTAAGATTTTCATCAAATAACATGGACTTGAAACCTTTTAGTACAAACAAATCGATAATAAATCGCTAAACGGAATCAAGTAACACATGAAACCTTTTTGCAAATATCAGTACATCCTATGGATTCTTTCGCATAACCTTATTTAGTGAAATAACTTTTGAATTATTATGTTTTGAAGTAAGACTTTTCGGCGACCATAGAGGACGTTTTTGCGAATCCAGTGGTATCAACTACACACCAGATTTTTGGTCACTTGAGTTCCTTTTGTAACACTTTCCAATTACTCCTCAAATAATATTTATGAGCAAGTACTGTAGACGAGAGATATTTTGTATTAGTCAAAGTCCTTAGAGCCAGAAACTACACGAATTATCCTTTTTGTCAAATTAAAAACTTCTGCTCAATACCTTCCCGCGGTATAATACGACATTGTTTAATTGACAGCATTTTACTATCAAACCATGCCTACTGCTTTAGTGCAGCATCGTTTTGCCGGATAAAAAATCAGCTCAATTATTCGTTATGTGCAAGTTTATGTATTCCTATTACAATTTTACGTCAAATAAAAGACTGATTTATTCGAATGTAAATTCCAGGAACACAATTATCCTTCGTATGGTTAGACGTATGTAAGCTAATGTTTAGTCGAATCAAAACGGCCGATTTTAAAATGACATATACACAGTCTGGCCATAAATACTGTTACAATTAAAAATAAGAAAGATATTATATTTGAATTTGGAATCTGTCATTTTTATACGATTGCTCAATACAATATCATTGGATTGCTCAGTGTTTTCTAATTTTGGCACCAATAGATTACATAATATTTGCGATATGAAAATGGAGTGGGGTGATAAAGAGAACCGAATCGCTGTGATTGCATTACACAAAGTTGGTATGGAGCTAATTGCAATTTTTAGAACTCTCCATACGCTTGGTATTAGTCAAATGTTTGTGTACCGGGCTATCAATAGGTACAATGAGACCTCCTCTGTTTGAGACAGAAAAAGATCTGGGGCCCTATTTTTGAATCACTCGCTTCGAAATGGCGAGTGATTTTCGTTCGACAACGAGTTTTTTCTATGTCTTTTAATACATCTTCGAACGAAAATCACTCGTCAAGATGGCGTGTGAAATCCATTGAGTAATGTTTGATTTTCCAATGAAAACTAGTATAATTTCACGCAAAAGTAATTTGAAAAAACATAACTGATTTTTGTGAGTACATATGTCTATATTTTGCGTGATTTCCATTGGTTTTTAATTGGTTTTCGAACGCAATTCACTCGCCTTATTTAAGCGAGTGATTCAAAAATAGAGTTCCTGGAGCTCTATTTTTGAATCACTCGCTTCAAGATGGCGAGTGATTTTCGTTCGAAGATGAATTAAAAGTCATAGAAAAAAACTTGTTGTCCAACGAAAATCACTCGCCATTTCGAAGCGAGTGATTCAAAAATAGGGCCCCTGGCCGTCCACGTAGTGTTCGTACAAAAAAGGTGGTCAAAGCAATAAGGGAAAGAATTCGCAGAAATCCTGTCCGAAAACAAAAGATTTTATCTCGGGAGATGAAGATAGCACCCAGAACCATATCGCGTATTTTAAAAGATGACTTAGGGCTTGCAGCGTATAAAAGACGCACTGGTCATTTTATAACTAATAATTTAAAATAGAATAGGGTGGTAAAATCTAAAAAACTACTGAAGCGGTACGTACGCAAAGAGAGGTCACAGAAAATTTTGTTTACGGATGAGAAAATCTTTACAATTGAGCAACATTTTAACAAACAAAATGATCGTTAATGCTCAAACCTCTAAGGAAGCTTCCCAATTAGTCGGCAGAGAGCAACGTGGGCATTTCCCGACTTCAGTGATGGTTTGGTGGGGTGTTAGCTAAGAAGGAGTGTTTGAGCCATATTTTTGTGGAAAAGGTATCAAAACATCGGCACAAGTGTATCAAGATACCATTCTTGAGAATGTAGTTAAGCCCCTCAACAACATCATGTTCAATAACCAAGCATGGTATTTCCAACAAGACTCGGCGCCGGGTCATAAAGCTCGGTCCACGCAGTCTTGGTTAGAAGCGAACGTTTCGGACTTCATCAGAGCTGACGACTGGCCGTCGTCTAGTCCCGATCTTAATCCGCTGGTTTAGAGAGAGTTTTAGAGAGTACGGCTTGCTCTAAACGCCATAATAAAACAATCCATACGATCGGCAGGGAAGAATTTTCCCATGGAAAGCGCGCGTGCTTCTATTGATAACTGGCCTCTGCAACGTTTAAAGGAAGCTGTATTGTAGCCAATGGAGAGCACTTCGAGTAAGCTATTTATATTTTAAATTGTTTTATATTTATCTATAAAACTAACACACTGTAAAAGTAATAAATATTATTTGCATTAAAAAAATATTTTTCTTTATGACCATATTTATGGCAGGACTATGATTGCTGACAAATAGGTGATGTGTTCAAATAAGGCGTATTGTGTTTTTTTCGACGAATATTCCTTATCTGACGTTGAAAAAATCAAGACTTAAACCTTAATTTTAATCTATTAAAGTTCAATTCAAATCATTTTATTTGTGAGGTACAGTTAAAATGGTGTTATTAATTACAGATCAGGTGACAAAAGGTACATGCTGGATCAGCCATATTTGCATACAAATAATTAAAATTAATTGTGTATTTAATTTAATTAAATTAATGTATTTTATTTAATTAAATAAAGTCAAATTAAGTACACAATTCGTTTAGGTCATGTCAAATTAGATACATATTTTAAATATTTTTAAAAATAACAAAGTATAGGTAATATTTTGGAAATTCAGGCAGAAGTCAGTAAAACTTACAAAATTAATATTTCAACTGTAGAAACTCTTGAAATAACACAACTGAATAAAAGAAATGATCAATTAAGAAAGTTGTTAGCTCCTTTTTTAATATGTCATAAGCATTGCAATCTTTAATAGAGTTAGGAAGTTTATTATAGATTTTTGGTGCCAATGCGTAGATACGCTTATTGCTGAGTGCAGTTTTACACAGAATATGGTCTACAAAGTGTAGTTTAATGCGGTTACAGAGTCCACGAATCGTTTTAAATTACATAGTTTGGGTTTTGTCTTATAAAAACGGCTACCTTTTTGTTCTCTAGAAATTAATTCATTGCTTTTAAAATAGTCGTAAAGATTATTGCGTAAGACCTTTTCAAAATGATAGTCTGTCTTTTTATTTATAGGTGTAATGACTGTAGTCTTAAGGGGTAAGGAATACTCCTTGTAAGTTTATAATATGGCAGATACATATAGCGGCACAAACATATTTTAAAACTAATACGCAGATGCCATACCTTGTGCTCTTGGTATTTTTAACTGATAATGCGACATACATCAGATAGATCGGTTCGAGCCAAGAAAAATGAGTTTGGACAGTGTTTACAAAATATTAAAATTAAGATATTTTAAAATTTTGGGGCTTATATTTTAAGTCAATGTAGTTGTTAAAAGATCTGTTTGGGATATTCGATGTCTTTTTTATCATTTATTATGAATTTAGCAATGTTTTAAAACGCTAGTTAGTCGTGGTCAAACATACATACAGGACAAACTGAGAAACTCCTTTTTTTAAAGTCAGTTAAGAATATATCATCTTAGGAGATTTTACCAACGTAAGATAAGACTTATCCGTCTTAATAAATAATTAAAATAAAATCGCCTTCAAAAACAATCATTAAGTAATAAAATAACGCTATAGAAGAAACCAACTCATTGAAGTCGGTGCAAGATAATATGCGTACATCGCCTGATGCTGTCCGTTAAGGGACACCATGCAGCGACTTCAAATGAGTTTATTTCTCCTATTAGCGTTATTTAAGTCCTTATTGTGTTTACTTTTGAAGGAGAGTCTATTTTTATGCAATTATTTTTTCATCTTTTATAGTTATTGCTAAGTTACATGTGCTTGATTGAACTAAAATAGTTACTAAAACCTTCTCCTCAGTTTTACAAATACCTTAGAAAAAACCGGATCAAAATCGACAAATATACATACATCTTCATTAAGTCTAACTGAGAACCTCCTTTTTTTGAACTCAGCTAACAATACCGATTTTGAAATGACATAAACATATATTATGACTGAAAAATAGGTGTCATTTTTCGGGTTCCGTATCCGAATGGCAAAAAACGGAACCCTTATAGTTTCGTCAAGTCCGTCTGTTTGTCTGTCTGTCCGTCCGTATGTCACAGCCAGTTTATTATGTAACTATAAGCATCACACTGTTGAAATTTCGTAGGAAGATGTATCCTGTTAACCGCTTAACAATTACATGTATGGGGTTAACCGCTTAACAATTACATGTATGGGAATTACATGAAACTAAAGCCGATGTTTTTTTAGTCAAACTAAGCGAGTGTAAATTTTGAAAAAAGTATGTAATGTATATCTTAACAAATATTTTCAACGAAAATTGTTTTGGACGGGATCGTTAAAGAAGTTTTTGTGATATACCCATTTTCAACAACCGCAAACATAACTTTGTTCTTCATACAAACACATGAAAAATAAAGTAATATTTGCTGTCAACCAAATATTGTGGTATTTTAGCTAAGATGAAGTAAGTGGCTTCCTTAATTCAGTTAAAGTTGGCACGGAACCCTCAGTTTGCGAGTCCGACTCGCACTTGGCCGGTTTTCTATTTGGGCACATTGTATTTCATTCGACGAATATTTCTTATCTGACGTTTGAAAAATAAGGCCTAAGCCGTCTGTGATGGTTCATACAAAGTGTATAGCAAGCGATATTTTATCAATAAAGATAAAATAAAGTTTTATCTATAGCACCTTAGACGTTTGTAATGCGATCTCTTGAATAGATTGACGAGTATGTCCTATCATTCACAGGTAAAAAAAATATGGAAAATATTATTAATTTTTAGGCTTGTCTACCAAAATCATATTCCATATAAAAAAATACTTTGAATTCTTCCTACCCAACAGCTATAATCAGGGGTTACATGTAGCTATGTACACACCTAATAGCAGCAGCACTGTTACCATGTTTTTGGCCATAGTGCATGAGGCCTGAATTTTCCAATGTCCGGTAATAAATATTGCTCACGAATGTGTTTATCAACAGTCTTTTGTTTATGCGACCGCGGTGGCCTTTTGATCCGTGAGCGTTTAAATACAATACGCCTAAATTGAATACGTCACTAATTTGTGGCCATTCATTTATATAAATGTCATTTTAATATTGGTTCTTTTTATACCTATTTTGTAGGATATGTATTATCTTATGTTCGTGAAATCAGCCCTCAGGCGGATAAGTGTGAGACTTATCCGCTACCTGACGTTGGTTAAATCGAAACTGAATATAATATCATCAACAATGCGACGAAAAAAAATTAATCCTTTGACAACATTAGTAACAATTATTTAAAATAATTACGTTTCGTAAATATTTGGGGGTGAAGGAAATAACCAAATAAATCCATTTTAAATTGCACAAAGTCGGTGTACTTAATACCTTCTTCAAAGTTATGTAGCATTATAAGAAATTGCACGTTTAAAAACTTTGAAAGTAGGCAAGTTTTGATCTGAACCACAGCTAAAGCCACTACACACATTTCAGTAAACTGCACAAAACTAATATTGCAAAATTATAAGAAAAACAAATAATCACAAACACGATGGAAATAAGAAAACTTTTTAGAAAACTTCTTACAATAGGGAAGATTGAAAGCAGCGCCCCTACGCATTTTGCGGCTGTTGCGAAGACCTTTTACGCTGAAGTCGGTACTTACAATAGTTGCAATGGCACGCCGCCGCCTCTCGCCACATCGTCGCCACTTGCAGTCTGAAATTCGCCCAAATACTTGCGCAGTACCCAAAAACTACCCCACTGCGCAACCACCCCCTACTCTCTGCTCCACCCATCACGCCTAGCAACAGAACGGATTTTAACCGAATAAAATAACCAAAAAAAAAACAAAAAACAAAAAGGAGGTGGCACAAAAAAAGTTTATGTGAATCGTCGGGTGTGCACAATTTTTAAGATTTTTATACGATCACTGCGAGTGTTGTATTTTTTATCGTGGTGTTTTTGATATTTTTTCGATATCATATTTTATAGTTGTTATTTTTTTTAAAGTGTTAAAAAAGTGAAGTGTTGAAAGCGGAGCTTTTAGATTTAACTATGGTTTTTGTAATCATATTTTACGCTGTATACCAGGTACGTATTGAAGCAAAGGTATTGTTCTATTGCAAATTTAAATTTCACATAATTGAAAATATTTAAAATGTAGGCTCTGCACGTTCAATAAGCGAATTTAAATTAAGTAAGGCCTGAAGCTATTGAATCTCATAAAAGTAGGTACGGACAACAGAACGTCAAGGTAAACACTGCGGTATCTTATACAGTTTTAATAAGGGCTAATTTGCAACAAACGGGCAACCCGGGCCACTGTACAATGACCTGAGTTTTTATAATATCTAAATTATTAATATTACGATATTTAAAAAAAAATATATATTCATATTGACACCTCTTTGATTTCTACTAATAAGATTATGTCGGAAAAAGTAATTATTTCAAAGCTTCAAAACTACTAAGTGTATTCTCAAATTTTTATGAGCAAATCTTAATGGCAACTTCAATTTTTTTTGTAAAGATAACCAACAGCGTTTACATGAGTATTCACGAAGAAATTTTTACAGATATTAAGGCCAAATTTTTAAAACATATTTTTTTGGATGAACAAAAATAGTGTTGGCTTTCTATAAATAATTAACTATCTAGTTACACAAAGGTAAAGGCGAACACAGAATTAGATAATCGTCAGGTAAATTGTTAAGGCCTCGAACAACTTGCTTTCTCCGTTATATTTAGAAACAAGAGTTATAATAGATGGACTAGTCTAGGACCTTTATGAATATACTTTGATATCGGTAATATCAAAATATTTTGTGTTCAATGAGATCATCGTATTTTTGTCTTTTATATTTTAGGCGGTCATTTAAGGACCATCATCAAAGAGCTAGGTTACTGTCGGTAGCCTTTTTTTCCTTGAAAGCTCGAAATTTGGTAAGACAGTATGGTGGTATCCCTCTTGCCTTTCATACAATTTAGGGTCCCTAAATCTACATAGATTTCAGCTATATATTTATAAAATGTTGGAAATGACTATCTGCTTCATATAAAACTTCAATTTTTCAAAGTGTATTTACTAAAGTTACGGGCGAACAAACGCTAACATCTGGCAGTAAAGTCTGCTTGCGTCAGCGGGCTCATAAAATCGGAAAATTAACTAAGGAACATAAAGCTTTTTTTAACTGTACAGTACTGATAAATACCTATGAACACAATAGGTTATGAGGGAGTTGTTATTTAATGAAGAAATAAACGATGACTAATATCCACATAATTTATATTGTTTACCCTCTAAATATTAATCATTTACACTTTTGGTCGATATTTTTGCGTGTTTTTATTTAAAAAAAATATTTTAAAATTATTATTTTTTATTCAAAAAAGCCGGAGTACTTTATTTTTTATATATTAGTTACAACATATAGGTTCTTAATATTTTTCTATGTATTTTAATTTCAAATAAACAATAACCGAGTTTTTGACACGAGATATTGGCTACGGCCCTGTAAGGCCTTGAACTTTCCCAGGGCTCAGTTAGTTTATATCTCAATGCCGTCGCGTCTATCACAGACTGCACTCAGTTCTGAACCAACCACCGCCGCGAAAAGATACCCTTTATTTTCGTTTTGGGGTTCTTACGTATCGTCGCAAAGTTAAAGTTAATTAAAAACCTTAATTAATTAAAATAACAATTTTAATGACTTTAAATTAAAATAAAATAAAAGTGAAAATAAAAAAAATCTTTTTTCTTACAGTGCTAAAGGCTAGGGCTAGTATACAAGCCCAAGCGCATGCCGTAACGGCGAAAAACGCAAGGGTCTGCTTCAGTGTGGAGCATAACGTGAGTTCATTCACCTCCGTCTGCCGTTTCCGCGGCCTAGCGAATATTGCGCCATGCTTTCCCGCCAAAACATCTTGTCAGTGACAGTTCTCAATATGAAAATAAAGTGTTTGTAATTTTTATACATTTTAAAATCGTGTCTTACTACGAGCAATCCTAGCAGGCTTACGATGCTTGTAGCTATAATTTTACAATAATTAAAACGAAGTTTACTAACCAATTCAATAGATTTTGTATTTTTGAAGGGCAAGTAAGGATCAGTGTTTTTTTTTGTACTTGTTGGCAATAACTTTAGGATTGTAAATAAGACCGCGGAACCGCGCCACAGTACAGAATTGATGTAAAGAATGCTATCTTCCACGGAAATAGAGAACATTGAAAAAATAATGACAAATAATAAAATAATTTTATTTAACGTATTTATTTTTTATTAAAGTGGCTGCTTGCAAACCTTGCGATCAGTTTCTCGTGTTTTATCCTGTATGAGATTATAAATAGTTGGTAGGTGTGAAAGGTGGTGCAATATTTTTTCATATATTTGTAATAAATATCTTTTATAACAAAGAAATAATTAAGTGGCTCTTAAGATTTCCAGATTAATAATATTGTTGGTAACTTATACATGCGTAGAGAATCAAGGATGACCGTGGGCAGGATAACGGGGAGCGCGGGGATTGGAAGGGGGGGGGGGGGGGGATGTGTGTGAGCGGGGGGAGGAGGGTATATTTTACCTGTAGCTTGCTAGACACGTCAGTTAGTTATTCAGCTGGCTCCTGAACAGTCTTCTCAAATTTATTAGTCTAGCTCAGGTGTTGGGTGTTGGTTGGATATTTATAAAAATTATTTTGCATCATGCCAGGTGTGGCTCCCCCCATGTATGGGGTGGCAATTATCTCCGGAGGGAACGACACTACGCGTCTTTTCTCGCCGGTGACGTTGAGTCAGGAATGGCCAACCCTCGGTCGTCTACTCTTCATGGTGTTTTGCTCCTGTTTTGGAACCACTATCAATGGATTTTTCGTTGCTGCTTTTTTCGTGGAACATACCCTGAAACGAGTCGGTGAGTAAAGTGAATCGAAATAAAGTGTTATTAATGAAATGTGTATGTTAACCTAAAACAGAGGTTTTGTTCTTTTGCGAATTAATCAAGTGAACATTGTTTTGAGTTGTCAAAATGATTTAAAAATACTATTTCTTTTTAAAATCTGCTGCTGTGCTTGCGATCGGGATAAATTCTTGCGATTGTTTTGTTATCGAAAAACATTGATCCGGCGAACTGTTTTAGAATGACATATATTTTTTCAAAATATTTAGAATATCGCTGTGAGTGAAACTTTTTTTAAATACAATGGTAACTTTCTAAATAGTGTCATTTATATGCTGAGATAAATTTTTGAAATAATATTTCGGTTTTTAGGTAATTTAAATTATTATTTTGATGATAGCTTTCTTTTTACTTAAAATATTTGCAGAATTACACAGTTTCATAAAAGATTAAAATCTGAAAGTTTTCTTAGTTTACATAGTAAGCAACCAGTCAGTGGGCACCTGATAGTTATTGGACAGTCGAATTTACAATCCCAAAAATAAGCCAACAATTAACCAAGAGTGACATCTATAGTCATTGATAAAATCGCTAATATATGACAGTAACAAAGTGTCGAAAAGTTTTTTCTGCGACTGTCATGAAAACAACGGTCTTGATTTTTTTACGGTCAGCATTAATATTTTTTCACGATATTGGCATAGCTGTTTGGCGATTGGTATAATTACAGATAAATTACATTATTGAACAACTTGTAATTAAAAATGTAACCTTTCGAGTTGATTTTAATTAACCCAATGATTGTTTATAACATTGTAAAAAAAAGATAGTTTCCAATAACTACGAGTATATTATTAAACAATTTGAGTTTATTTGATTTTTTTACATGAAATGAACAATAATTGAATTTGTTTTACCGCGTTTTTGGTTCTCAGGCATAACGGACTACCCTGTCAGTTATTGGACTGTCCATTAACTGTCAAAAAATTGCCATCGAAATAATTTAAATTTAGGACTTAAAGAATTACGAGATATCTTATAATTATAAATTATTAGTATTTTGAAAACCTAAATCCCTATTTTTAATTTATATTATTATCTGAAACTTAAATGTATTTGTTTCTTTATTGAAGTTTTTCATTTTTTATTTTTTTACGATCTCTAATAATCAAGAATGATTTGAGTTTAATAAAGTTTAGTTGCTCTCTGTCTAGTTTTGAGAAATGTTTATAAATATTTTTACACATAAATTAAACTTGTACTTCTACTTAAAATTAAAGTTATATTATGGTATTTCTTTGCTTGTTAAACTATTTATTTTTCATCTTTACAGACTGTCCAATAATTGTAACTGGCGGTCAAATAATAATAAATTTTAATATTTTTTTGTAACTGTAATATAATAATGTTTTTTTGTAAATATTTTTATAACTCTGATATTTTTCTATTTTTCACAAGAAATAAAAATATTGAATCATTCCTATGTTAGCTCATTTAGTTTCAAAATATCTTAACAGTATCTGAGATACTTTGATAGCCGAATGAAATTTTTGTTTAACTATTTTACTTGTTTAACTGTCCTATGACTATAAGTTTACCCTATATATATATTTCTATTGTTTCAGGAAACGTGTTCTTAGCATGCGTCGGATTGTCGGACTTAATAGTGACCACAGGGGTGATGCCAATTTCTGCCGTGGTACTATTGTCTGCCGGGGAGTGGGATACTTTGCCAGTCTGTCACATTCTTCAATTCCTAACTGAAACCGCCACATATTGCTACAGCCTTTTCTTCGTTGTAAGTACTGTTTTTTTTACTATTCTTTTTACTGAGACAAAGATATTATTTTGTTACAGAAAAAAAATGGTTTTCGTAAAATTTTTAAACACACCAATTTAAAACAAGGAAAGTAAAAAAAAACTTCTTTTTCAAAAACGTTTCTTTTTGTTCTCAGTTAGTTGCTGCGGAGGGCTACTATCGACTATGCCGCTCGACTCCAGAGTACGAAATCTTCATGTCTATGCGTGTCACACTGATCACCGTAACAGTTCTGACTGTGAGTGTCACGATGGCAGCTATCGGTGTCCACCTCGGTTTGGACTACGACTACTGCGAGCGCCGACACTATGGCAACTTTTACTACAGGGTCTCAACAACAGTCATCTTTCACGGGATCCCTGGCATCATCACATTTCTAGGTCTATCGTCATCATGCGCCCGAGTTCGACGCCGAGCTCGGGAACACATGTACTACAAAAGGTCACGACAGTACGAACGCGACTTTTCCACCACCAGCTTGAACATGACTGCATTTGTTTTTTATATTGTTGCCTGGTTGCCATACATGATTTTAGTGAACAAGTCTCCTGGTACCAATGACTCTAAGTACTACCACTGCGTTTGGCTAGGCGTCTGCCGCTCGGCTATCACCAGCCTCCTTTACAGCTGCATGAACAGGAATTTTAGGCGTGCCTTCGCTCATCTCTTCTATTATTGTTGCTGCAAGAGTACTTTGTCTGGTTCTTTTAGCAACCGTCATAGAAGGGCTTTGGAATATAAGACTACCACGGGGGATGTTAGGGTTCACATTATGCACCAAGCTGTAAACTCTAGCAGCCCGCAACGTGGTGCGTCGTCATCGCGTGAAACACAGGAATTATGATCTCAAAATCGGGAAAAGGTGACTTACATTTATTAAAACGTCGTGGTGAGGTACTGCGAACGTCAAAATGTTTAGTAGCTACCATGAGTGGTGTGATATTTTTTGAGAATTGTATATGGATTTGAAATGACATCTTTGGCGTTCTCATTGCTAGACCACGACAGACCTGACTTTTTAATGGCAACACAATCATACTCTGGAATATAAGTGTACTGCTGAGACGTGTCTTCTGTCTGATAAAAGGTTAACAGCTTGTTGCTTGACAGAATATGATGTAAAACGTCTTTAAGTTAGAACTTTTGTAAATAATCCTTTTGCTGGCTGGCATTATTTTGAGTTGACGCAATTATACATATTTCAAAGATGCTTTATAAATATTACAGTCGATGTCGTGTGTTAAGTTTTATATTCCCCTGCAAGTAAATGATTGTTATAGTATAGGGTATAATACACGGTGTATTTATTATGTTTAAGAAGTCGTATTTACCTGGTAGGTAAGGGTAATTTTATTTTATATAATACTATTACTTTTTTTTATAAAATTATTTTTATTTTCATTTAAGGTCAGTGCTTTGCATACTTACACTTAGACTTTTGCGTTAAAAACCATCCAACCAACCAACCAACACAAATGGTATTACATATTTAAAAGTACATAATTTATTAAGCTTATTAAGAATTAGATTATGTTACTTGATAACGTTATTAGAAGGATAAAGTCAATCAACCTACCATTTTTTATTTGCCCGTTTATTAAGGTATCATAAAAATTCGGATCACTTGATGTAAATAAATCATTAATCACATTTTAGTATTGTGATCTATTTAGTGACAATATTAAAAGTTCGTATTTTTTTATATTGTAACAAATGGGCTATATTTTGTATACCTAAACTGAATATATTTTTAACAAAGAGCTTTTTGAAAATTGTTAAAAATTGGTGAATTAACTAAAAAAACTCTGTTAAAAATTGCGTGTTGATATAAACACATAACACAATGCCCCTTTTGTGTGCCTATTTTTTAGCAAGTAATGCCACAGGCACACTTCTTATGTGGGTACAATTAGGTATTTACTTCTTAAATTTTAATAGAACGAACTGTATGTGACTAATACATATTATAACTGTATGGCGGCAAAATTTGAAAATTAACATTTTAAGAAAAAGCATTTCTTTGCTAACATTGTGACTGTGGTGTATATCTTTATTGTTCCAAAAACCACCAGTACAGCTCAGTTTCTGAACTAAGTATTATTTTAGTTTAATCATAATACAAATTAAATTGAGTAGATCTTTTGATCTATTACGATTTTGTATCATGCTTAAATCTTGTTACTATACTACTCTTGTTACGATGATAAAATCCTTTAATGACTGATTAACTTCGATTATAGTGATATTAATATCCATTCAGATAAAACTTACTCATTAAAATGTTTATATGTGTGTTTAGATAGTTATATTTAGGTTTAACTTTCGTAATGTGTATTTAATACTATTAGTCGTCAGGTACTCAAATATTTAAAACTAAGTGTGTCTGTTGTTGTTTATGTTCGCACAAATATTGAACCATTTATTGCTTTAATATAAAGTTACCGTCCTGCCTTCCTAGAAAATAAAATCAAAAATTGGATTTTGAGACGTTAAAACAAGAATATGATATATAAATTGCTAAAGTCATAAGTTCATAACTTACTTCATAACTTTTCATTCCAAAAATAAAAATATTTAATAAAACACAAAATAATCTAATAATAATAAAATAACCTTATAATGTCTAACTTTAAATTGTAAATGTAAATTTTCTCAATAATTCGGACACACATAACGTACTGACATTCAGTTGCTTTATGATGGTATCCTACTTAACTCTAATATTCCGCCGATGGATTGATCGGGGTTAGTTAGTTAAAAAGGTTTGTAAAAAATAATCCTTTTTTTTAATAGAGTTCCTAGATTAATCCTAACTACCCCAGATAGCATTAAACTGTATACACATAGTTTGCTTCCTATTTTTGTATTTATCGTAGGTACTTACTGTTAAGTGGGTGTATTAATGTATGTAATGGAAGACTGTTTTTGAAGTCTTAGATATATTGCCCATCCGGTAGAATTACCACACAATTGCATATTAGGCAATTTTACAGGAGAGCAGTTTATTGTTTTTGAAAATATTACGTCATGAATGACTTTTTAATGAAGTACTGTATAGGCCTGTAGAGCGTATAATATTCTATTGACCTTTAACTTTGTATGCGATTGTTTTTACAAAATAACAAAATCAGATAAAAAGAATTGGGATTGATAAACACATTAAATACAGTTAAACGGTTATAAGTTAAAAATCGCCGAGTCCACCCAATGACAAATGTGCGGTTCTTGCTCGAAACAAAATGTGTAACAACTCTGAGAACATCTAGGGAAACTATTGGCTATAAACTTACCTATGTATTAAATTCCCCAGGTGCATATAGGCTTTAGGGATAATGGCACAAATAACTTAATTTTGAAGGACAATTGTGCGGTTATTCTACCGGATAATACTATTATATTTAATCAAATGTTAGATACATTTGATAACACTTCTAAACCTATACTTCTCTTAATACACTTCTTAAACCTTTACTGGGTGACAAGGTAGTAGTATTTATGTACGCATTTAAATGTTACCAACTGTATTATTATGTACATTCCAAGTAACCATTTTGACCTTTTAATCTTTAGTAATAAAAAGTTTTTTGAATATTGTACACTTTGGTAAAGAAAAGTAAAATATTGATGTCGCCGTTTGATATAAAAAATGGTAATTAATTTTGTAGAACAATCATTTATAAGCATTTGAAGTTGTTTTGTACTGTAGTTAATATAAAAACAGAAATGTATACTCTACTTTTTGTGCCCATGTAGTCACTGTTTTGTAAGAACTAAGACTAATACTTGTGTATAAGATGCATTTTTATGTCTGTTTTCATTGTCGTTGAATCTCTTGATATGGTGTATTTCTCAAATAAATAAATGGTATATTTATGTGTGTAAATACAATGGTTTAATTTTCAAAATATAAAGTCCGAATTATTTTTAGTAGAAAAGATTTAGTTGAGTTTTGTACAATAATAATAAATAACAGCGAAAAAACCTCTACTTATAATGCCCGTGGTTAAACCACAATACCCGTTGTAACTGAGTAACGATTATTTAATATTTCATTCCTTAGCAGTAAAATAAGCTGTTATTTTAAGTGCACATATTCCCCTTCTGTTATTAGATACTTTATACTAGGAAAAAATATGTTGGTTTTTGGTGGCATTGGGGTAACATCTGAGGTTTTTGTTTAGTTAATTTACTCGTTGCACTTCTAAAGTCCTAGTCGAATAATGTAAACAATCTTTTGATAACTTTTAAAACAATATCACTGAATAAAATTCATTTACTATTTGATTTAAAAAGAACTTAATGTTAAACGATGATTTTTCTATGTATTCCGTGATTATTGTGTTAATCTTATGTCAAATGAATTATTTCGGAAAAAGGAAAGTCAAGATTGTTTACAATTTCCGACAAGCAAAAAGGAACAGACTTTAACTAATTTGCTTCTTTAACGAGTAACATGCATTAATTATTATAGAATAAAATATCGGTAAGTACCTACACATTATTTTATTCTTCTGAGTTATAAACGCACACAATTATTATCCCTTGTAGGCTGGTAAAATTAGTATCGTTAAACTTGCAGAGTGAATTTTAGGGAATACGATATTTGTCTTTGTCACTTTGCTTGAACTCGTTAGGTAGTTAACATACCAAAAGTCCCAGCCTGAACTCCTATAGACGGAAGGAGGAAGATGAGGGTTTAAAAGTTAATTTCTAGGTTTTCGCCTAACTATCGGAAACTATGCGTTTTTGCGACATGACAATCGTGTCACTAAAAGGCTACAAAATGAAAGCTGACAAAATTTGGTACAAATGTAACTTGTTCAAGTTTTAATCCTCCTTCTAGAAATGGAGATTATCAATTCGACATGTATTTCGGTGACGTCTTTGGAATTAGATAATATTTGACTATGATGATCTATTAAGACTTTTTTTAACTAAACACGTGTGCTAAATTTCGTTAGTGTGTATATGTTTGTTATTAGTATTATTCTATTGTTTTTCATGGATATAGCGGATACGATGAGGTGAATAAGGATTATTCTTTTTTTATTCATTGAAGTATATTCGAATAAAGGGTACAGTGTTAGTTTCATGAAAATCGGTTAAGTGGTTACATATCTCATGTGCAAAAAAATACTATGGAGTAAAAAATATTGTGTCCAAACTTATAAACCGCTTTCAAAAAACTCCATAAAAAGGCTTATATGACTCCGAATAATTTGTTTTTCCTAAACATAAGAATTTAAATGTGTTATAACAGCCTTATTATCAAGATTTTTTAAAGGTAGTTTGAAAGTTTGAACATGTATTTTTTTATTTCATAGTATTTCATTGTGCTCATGTCTTAAAAATTACTTAACCTATTTTGATGATACTTACACTAGTCCATAAGTCGGAATATACTGAAGTGATTAAAAAGAATCATCTTCACACAATATTTTACATCCAGAATAATTGTAAACAAACACACAATAACAAACATGTACTTGCGCCCAAATAGATCATCATAGTCAAATATTATCCAATTCCAACAACGTCAAAAAAATACAGGGCGAATTGAAAACGTCCTTTTTTTTGAAGACGGTCAACAACTGACCTGAGTTAAGCTTGCAGCAAATCAATCTTATTAGCTTTGATTTTGTACTAGGTCTCATGTCTCTAAGACGCATAGATTCCGATATAAGTAACTTTAGTTGTAAAAAACCCGTTGGCTACAGTTATTTAACCATATCTTTGGTTAACTTCCGATTAAATGCAATTATTAACGGTTAATTTTCCGACAGTACCAACAAAAAGGGTAATTAATCTGTTTATTAGGTGAAGTGATAAATGTATAACCGAAGGATGAAGTCATTTTTCGTTTATATCTAAAAATGGTTGTAAAAAAAGTTTATTTTAATGTACTGTAACGAGCACAATAAATCAGCTCAGGCATTTAGACTTAAAGAACACGACGCATTAAAATTTAATTAATGTCCAATTTATGTCAAAAAAACGTAATGTCTCGAAAAAATTAATAGACCAGCAGCTTTCTCGCCTGCATCAAGATCATCGTCGACGACTGACGTATTATCAGCGAGAACATCAAATTCGAACACCAAAGCGTCGTAGAAAATACATCGACACGGCGTCGAACAGTAGTAACTATTCTCTAATCTGTGGCCGTGCGACTTAAAGTTTACACGCGAAGATTTTTTCTGTTAGTAGTAGTAAGCTGGCATCATCACGCATCGGCTTCGCATCTAGTATAACCTTCAAACCCTCCCCCGCCTCCCGGCTCAAGAGGTACGGCCTAGGACTTTTGATATAATAACCTCCTAACAAAGTTATGAAGTCAAAAGTTGTGTTACTTGAAATTCCCTTTATAATCTTTCCTTTCCTAAGCTAGAATAGAACGACAAAAGCGGGATGTTAGTAGCAGCAATCTGTGTAATAAAAAGGAATGTGATATGCGATGTAGCAGAACCATTTTTATTATGTATACACTATTTTTGAGAAATAGTGATTCTGAAAGGGTATCATTTAAGCAATCGATAATTTAATTAGTTTTGTGTTTCTAAATAAATAATAGGATTTGCCCGCAAAATTGTTGATTTGTCACCAAAATGTAGTTGCCAAACAATATAAAATCATTACCACAATAAATCACCTAAGACCATGGAAGCTCTAGTACCAAATTTTTTTTTATGTAGGTATTATAATAGGTTTGTCTGAATAAGTGTTAATTTCATCAAGTTACAAAAAAAAAAGGAGTCGTCATCATCTTTTCAACAAAAAGAGTCTAAAGTATTAATACTTAACTGAATATATGCCCCTCCCAATCATCTTAATCTCTAAGACCACGATCGTGGTCCAAAACAATTGAAAATCAATTGTGTCTGGAATCTCCGTACTCGAAGCATTAATTTCCAGCTGGTTTTGCTGGTGGCATCGACGGCATCACTCCCCAGCACCTCAAGGACTTGGTGAGTTTCTTCCGCTGCTGAAGCTTGTAGAATTTTGCTTTCCAACATAACGAGATTTTGCAACCTTCTCATATCTGGCAGGGTTTTAAAAACAAAAAATGAAACATAAGCTGTTTGAGTCAAACGTTTGATAGATAGACGCCCTAATTTGGTAAATCCCCTTACTTCTAAACTAAAGAAAGTGTAAATTTTGCAAAAAATATGTAATGTAGATCCTTACAAACACTTTCAACAAAAATTGGTTTGGACAGGATCGAACAAGCAGTTTTTGAGATATAGCACATTTTCAATAATCGCAAACATAACTTTGTTAAAATTGACACAGAACCCTCAGTGCGCGTGTCTGACCCGCAAGTGCGAGTCGGAAATGCGAGGAGTCGCAAGTGCGAGAGTGCGAGAACGTAAGTATTTCGTGTTCATAGATCTATTGATTTAGTGATACTCGTACAACTTCATGACAATTATAAATTTTGGTGACAATGAATATAGTCCCCATTCTGGAACATGGTGACTTGTTTGGTGATTGATTGTAGTTCACCACAGCGAAATAACCAAAACATATTTCCCTTTGACTGGTAAGTTTATCCAAATCAAAACCTCTTAATTATCGATTAATATTTGCTCATTCGCTTCAAATTCAATTATTATTTTCGCAGTTTAATTATTATTTTCTATAAACGTTTCGCTACATAAAAAGTGAAGACAGAATAACAACACATACCTTATGCATATTCACGAATATTTTGTGTCAAGAAATAATTTTCGTTTTACACTAGGAATTCCTACAAGAATAAAGTTCAAATTTGACGACCTCCTTAGTTTAGTGGTTAAGAACGCTGGGTTTCAAGGCGTCGCCGGTCCGATTCGATCCGGTTTGATTACCGGTCGGGTCAATAAAATTTTCTATATTTTCTCGGGTCTGGGTATTGTGGTACCACCGTTGTGTCTGATTTCCATAACACAAGTGCATTAGCTACTTATTTTGAGATCAGATCAATGAATCAGGCGTCTTAAGCAGGCCGCAGACATATCATACCACATAGATTTTTTTTAAGTGTCTCCTGTTTATCATGCGCTAAATTTAACCTAGGAATGGTATTTATAAACTGGACGGAAGGTAATCTCATTTTAAGTTACTTACGGTTGTCTATTTAAGTGAGTTACTGTCATCCTAAAATTAATATTATTTCCTTTTTTGTACACCAGGGAATATTTTAGTAAGAAAACGGTAAAGATTCTGTTAATTATTTTATTTTCATGATACAAATAGTGAAGAAGCAGTGGACATTTTTAGGGGGAGACTGGGCACTTTGATGCAAAGAGGCTCGAACATATTGTAAAAAAAGAAATTGGCTTAACCATAAAATTATTATCCCTTTGGAAGGGGATGGTACTTCTATGGGCTTTTCTTACTGTCTGTCATTTGTAAAAGTCATTCCGTTTTATTTAAAAAACACGACAAATTGTTTTTAGTCCGTAAGATTGTAATCTATCGATTTATTTTGAACAAGCCTTCAAGGTTTAGCATTTATGTTTTTTGGTACTACATGTTAACCTAACACGAACTTTACCCACCCTGACCCACCACTTTGCCCAGTTATTTGTTCGTTTGTTTCATTTTCGTTATAGTGTATGAAGTTCGGTACCATTCAATCGACAAATTGAATTGACGACCCGTCTGGTGTAGTGGTCGAGAAATTGCCTACTACGCAGCGGGTGCGGGTTCGATCCCCGCACAATACAAACATTTGTGTGCATGAACATGTCTGTTTGTATTGGTCTGGGTGTTTTCTATGTATATCATGTATGCATTTACAAAAAAAAAGTATTTAAGTATTATATCCGTTGTCTGGCACCCATAACACAAGCTTTGAGTAGCTTACTTTGGGACTAGATGGCGATGTGTGGGAATGTCCAAAGGATAAAGGAAAGGAAGGAATTACAATCTAAAGTCTGTCTTTCTTTGCTAGTCAAAAATGTTAAACAATCTTGATATTCCTTTTAAATGAAATCAAACATTTTAATATAAGATAAATACAAAACTGCATAGGTACGTAGGTAATTTATTGTTAAATACTGAGATCTTTTAAAATCAAATAGTTACTTAATTTTATTCAATGATATTATTTTAAAAGATATGAAAAGTTTTTTTACAATATTGGACAAGCAAAGAAAAACAGACTTAACTGATTTAGAACTATTAGATTGTTGTATAACATATTATGTAGCATTTTGATAGGTAAGCGGCAATTATTATTATTGTAATATTATTATATCGATAATATTTGTTTACACCGAGTCGGAATTGAGCTGTCCGGCAATCGAAAGGCTAAAGTTGGATCGCTATACGCCCCCAGGTCAGGATTATGGATTATCAGAGCATGATGATGATAGCAAAGACGGATCAAATGGTAGACGCAACGACGCGAGATGCACGACAGACGAAGACACTTCTGATTTGTACCGCAAAAATATATAATCTAAAAAAAATCTTATCTTATCTTCAGATAAAATTTTTTGACGTTCTATTCGAGAGAAGCAAATCTTCCATTCCATCACATCTCTACCGCATTCAGAAGCTTTGTATCACTCATAAACATTGAACTATTCTACTACGTATTGAAATGACATCCCGAAGGAACCTTGTGCGAAATGAATTCTTGGTTCTCGGACATCAACGCGTGCGCGGTATCCCAGTCACTTACTCCCGCTCGTAGCGATATGCAATGTGACATTTAGTCAATTAATTCGTCAAAAATGCCGTCTTTTAAAAACATGCATCAATAAAACCCACAAGAAATAAAAAGATACTTGCGTTATTTTTCAGCGTTAAGTAAATAAAATATTAACTGTAACCTACTTAATATTTTTTCAAAAGTTTTAAATGTATGTTGTTGTATAAAATTGGCGGCATTTTATACGAAAGTCAATGATTATTAAAAGTGTCTCGCATAGAATAGGTTATAAATGAGGTAAGGAAATGCGATGTTATGCTTCTTCTAATAACTAATAATAATAATGATAATTCCTCTTCTTCTAATAATAATAATATAATGTTTTACATTGTTAGTTTCTCCCTAGTGATTTTGTGTAAAAAATAAAATAAAGAAAAAGATGAATTAAAAAGAAAATAAAATAACTAAGCACTTCGTTTTATGATAATTTAACGATTCCCCGCGACATCATCATTTGTTTGGAAGTTACAGCAGGCAGACACGTGGAACTAATAACCCCTCGCTTTTAGCGCAAAGGGGGATTCTTATTCAGACAATTTTTGTGCAAACAAACAAACTTTTCAGTTTCTAATACGGTTATTTTATTTATCTAACTTTATTTCTTTAGCATTTATAATTAAATATTAATCCATGTAAGAAACAATTATACATTTAAACAAAATAATATTCATACAATACAGTCAGGTATAATAGGCACAAAAGCCTGTGACACTTCTGCAGTTTCATATTTAACATTCAAATTTCAAGGAATACATCAGTTTGTTGACAGTTCACGTCAAAATCTTGTCATAAAATTTCGCTCACTTTTTGGTTGGCATAGCGTCTCTATACGTTGTAGTACTAGTAGTATTATATTATCTGGGGTAGTAGTAATACCTCGATGCTCATAAGGAAGTGTTTCTAATACTTTATTAAAAAAAAAAAACATTTTTAGTAATTTTAAACACCAAATTATACACGTTTAAGCGAATCCTTACTTATGACAAACCCTCCTCTAGATGATTTTAGCTCGTACTAAAAATCATATATTATATACCTAGTCTTGTCATAAATATTGTTACAAAGAAAAAAAATAATGCAAATAATAGGTATTTACTACTTTTACAGTGTGTTAGTTTTATACATAAATATAAAACAATTTAAAATATCAAAAACCTTTTTCGAAGTGGTCTCCATTGGCTGCAATACAGTCCTTTAAACGTTGAGGCCAGTTATCAATAGAAGCACGCACTCTTTCCATGGGAAAAATCTTCATTGCCAATCGTATGGATTGTTTTAGGGACTCCAAATTATCATAGCGTTTAGAGCAAGCCGTGGTCAGTTTTAGAGAAACTGACCATAAATCATAATCCAGCGGATTAAGATCGGGACTAGACGACGGCCAGTCTTCAGCTCTGATGAAGTCCGAAACGTTCGCTTCTAACCAAGACTGCTTGGACCGAGCTTTATGACCCGGTGCCGAGTCTTGTTGGAAAGACCATGCTTGGTTATTGAACATGGTGTTGTTCAGAAGCTTAACTACCTTCACAAGAATGGTATCTTGATACACTTGTGCCGATATTTTGATACCATTTTCACAAAAATATGGCTCAATGACTTCTTCATAGCTAACACCCCACCAAACCATCACTGAAGTCGGTTAATGCCTACGTTGCACTCTGCCAACTATTTAGGAAGCTTCCTTAGAGATTGAGCATAAATACGGTCATTCTGTTTGTTAAAATGTTGCTCAATTGTAAAGATTTTTCTCATCCGTAAACAAAAAAATTCTGTGACCTCCCTTAGCGTCCGCTTGAGTAGTTTTTTAGATTTTACCACCCTATTGTTTTTTAAATTATCAGTTAAAAAATGACCAGTCTCTACTCAAAATCAAAATCACCAGTTCTCAAAATGACCAGTCAGCGTCTCTTATAGGCTGCAAGTCCTAAGTCATCTTTAAAATACCCGACATGGTTCTGGGTGCTATCTTCATCTCCCGAGATAAAATCTTATGCTTTCGAACAGGATTTCTGCGAATTCTTTCCCTTACTGCTTTGACCACCTTTTTCGTACGAACACTACGTGGACGGCCAGATCTTTTTCGGTCACAAACAGAGGAGGTCTCAATGCACCTATCGATATCCCAATACACAAACATTTGACTAATACCAAGCGTTTAAACAGTTTTTAAAAAAACCTCTGTAAAACGTTTTTTACAGAGGGTTTTAAAAATTGCTTTGGCTCCGTACCAACTTTGTGTAATGCAATCACAGCGATTCGGTTCTCTTTATCGCCCCACCCCATTTTAATATCGCAAGATATTATAAAATGTATTGGCGCCAAAATTTGAAAACACAATGAACAATCGTATAAAAATGACAGATTCCAAATTCAAATGTAATATCTTTCTTATTTTTAATTGTAACAGTATTTATAGTCAGACTGTGTATATAGCAAAATATTGTGAAGAGAGTTGAAGAGTTTATTTCTTTGTTCCCATTTAAAAAAGTGTGTTAGTTTATCATTACCTGTAACTTTTGAAGATAGCTAGTGACATTTTGAAAAGTATACGCGATGCAGATTCTATTTAAACCCTTAAATGCAACATCTTTTACATACAAATTTAACAGCTTTCAAAAACAAACACTAAAAGACTAAAATAACGCTAATAGGACAATAGTTAAGACATAAGAAAATAGCGGCTGAAAGTCCTAATCCCAATGAAAAACCACCTTATTCAGAGGCTCTAGCCGGCTTCTTTAGGCTTCTTCAGCTGATAGTATTTCATCAAACAATTAAAATCAATAGATTAAAAAAAAAAAACAGTCAATTATTAATGCCGATAATACTTTAATAATGATGACGCATTATATTTATACAGAGAGAGGGATGAAATTTCGTATTTATCCGCCATTCGTGTGAAACACTACCTATTATAAAATAAATCGGTGCAACCTGCACAAGCCCACGCCCTCAATCAGCCATGCCCTGCATTTGATCTTTCGCAGCCAGACCTTACCGAGCTATTTCCGTATCTTGAGCCCAAGTGGTCCGTTTTGCTGAAAGTCAATCGTCGTAGCCTTGCTTAACGCAGTTTCGGTGGTGGTAACGGTGAAAGGCAGTGGTGGGGGTCTCGCGCAGAAATCGCTAGCTTACCGACTCGTGCGCACGTCGCCAGCGCCGACAACCCACTCTCACTTTCCGAACGACGCGAGTTTATGTGTGTGACATGAAACAGTGATTTACAAGTGACAATGCTATTCAGTGCTATCCTTTGGATCGCTATCCTGGCGACCACCGCCCAAGGTAAGAACTATAATAATCGTTACGCCACATTTTGTTATTGTGAAACTGGTCAATTTAAATAATGATATCCACGCGAAACAATTGTCTGCAATCTGTTTTGTTTGTTAGAATGGAACGTTTCTTGCGTGTTGGATAAGTTCGGAAATTGCTTTTATTTAAACTGGCTTTCGAGGGAACTACTATGAAGTATTTCGAAGCTTTCCTTTTTAGGTAAGTAGGTTTAGTGTTATTGTAGAGCACTAGTTGTACAATGATTTGAAGACTAGATTTATTTTAGTTCAACAATGAATTCGCTGATAAGTGGAAATTAATTGCACACAAGTGTTTAACTTATTCTTTATTTGAACTTAGGAAACTGAATTTAATTTAAAGCGAATTAACTAAAGAGTATTACACTCATTAAGCGTGTGGAATTCATTGATGAAAAAGGGGAATTTCGAACTTGCGTGCGGCAATATGCTCGTACCTACCTACTTAAAGTTCATAATAACGACTTACGTACTTTGCGCATTCACCCTTTGCTTTACGGGCGGGTGAACGCGAATGCAAACTCGAGAGGGAGCATAATGATTTTATTTCATATTGCGAGGTCAGATTAATATTTTAAAAAAAAACTGGTCGGTCGCGTTTGAAATTTTAATGTACGTCAATAGTTCATGTTAAAAGTACTATTTTATATGCATTATGTATTTTAAATTACACGAGACTACATGATTTTACAAGCTATCATAATTTTATTGTTTAATGATTTGATTTGATGACCATTATTCATGCATATAGTTGACTTTCGCAGGCTGCGTTACTAACCCGCAAAGTTGAGAAGTTATTGTTTTCTAAGGGTAATACTCCACTGACACAGATTCGAATGAGAGAGAGAGAATTTAATTCAATCACATCGAGCATTTCTGCCTGCACTTCACAGCCTTTATAGACACTTCTTCGGAAAATCAAGCGAATAATTTACTTAGTGTGGAGTACCAGGCTTACAGGCTGTGGATTACAAGCATAAGTTTTGTTTTACTGTATGTGCGAGGCAGGCATTGGTTTATTATGATCTCCACTGCTCTATATTTAATTGGCGGCCAACGCAGCGCCATTTTGCGTAAGTTTCAATGCCAAATTACTTAGATAGTTGCTTAGTAGCTTAATCGCCTGATATCGATCTCAATGAAATGAGTTTATTTAAACTTTATTGCACTGTAACTTGTTCAATTGACGGAATTAATGCCATTTTTTTATTTTAATGCAAGAACATAAACATACACACCAATATTACAAATATGAATAATAATAAGATATACAGTATGTTTCGGATCTGACCTCCGACACCTCAACGGCAAACCTCATCGACAAATCGCCTTAAAATTCGCTTCGCAAATCTTTCAGTGCCTATTCAAACTCGCTCAACTTTCACTATCTGAAGCCCACACACACACATCTTGATTGTATCCTAAATGTGATACAATTTATTATCATTATATGTATAATATCATTTTTATTTCATTTTCTTAACTATGGTATCGGATTCGACGTTAGAAAATTTCTCTCTCAAAAGAAAATTTGGCAGGCGCATTATAAGATCTCGAGTTACAAACACACAATTCTAATAATAATAATAATAAATGTAAAACCAAGTTCTTATATCATTTCACTTATTCGTGGGCAGTGATAGCAGGTCAATAGTATTAATTTATGTTGCATCCACTATTATTACTTTTGGAGGAAATAATTTTAAAATTTAAACCGCCTTCAAAAAACTTCAGAATAGCTCAAAATAATATATTTGCTCTCTGGTTAGGAGTAACAAATTCACTTAGAGTGGGATCATGATGTGCATAAAGTCCGTTTTTCTTTGCTAGTCAAATACTGTAAACAATCTTGACATTCCTTTTTAACAAAATAGTTGATTTTTGAACAAGATAAACTAAAATCTCACAACATACATATGTGATTTATCGTTGAACACTGAGATCTTTTTACATAAAATAGTTAATTAATTTTATTCACTGATATTATTTTAAAAGTTATGAAAAGATTGTTTACATTACTGGAATAGCAAAATAACGGACATTAGACTATTGATGAATGCAAGCTTGAGATCCCAACAGAGTGCAAATGTATTATTTTGAGCTTTTTAGTTTTTCATGAATCAATGAACAATCATTGCATTTTCAAAATAACCTATGTTCCATTGACGTTGGAACGTGTTGTAAACCTGTAGGTAACCTGAACAAAAATACCTATAAAGGCTGCAAGATCTTCTTGAAACTTTTACTTCCTTCGTCTCTCTTCTACCTACTGACAAAATAACTGTCAAAAGTATAAAAACATAGACCATTAAAAATTTGCTGCATCCATACATACATTTTTATTGACTAAACAATAAATTGACAAAAATTCTGCAAGTATTTTTGCAGTCTGAAATTTAATACGCTACATTTATAAGTCTTCAGCATGTTTGGAGCTTCGAGTTCGAAAGTGCAGTTGCTCCGAGGGTTTCTTATATAAAAGGGTCCATCGGAATATAAATAATATTAATAAACCTCCGCTGTAGGTCAGATAAGACGGGCCGAGGCTAGAAGGTTTGAAAATTCTGAGTTTGGAACCTCGAGTTATTTTTTTAAAGCTGTGCCGGTAAGATTAGCGACAGTTAAAAAGGGTCGCTATCTTTATAGTGCATGGAAAACTAAAAGCCGATCTATTGTACGACGCTATCAGCACATGTCAGTATCAGTGACGGTCAGTGAAGTTCAGTAATCACTGTCACTGACGGGTATGGATAGCATTATTAACTGATCGGCACATGTCGGCACTGTCCGGCACTGTTATGTGTAGATAGGCCTTAAAATACCCCTTGGGCTTAGGTAGAGTTCACGGGTCTATTTTAGCGGTTTTTGTCTCATGCATGCATATAAGAGAGGCGAATTTTGCATGTCTTACCATTAAACAAAATATTATTGTTCAATGGTAAGGAACCACGGCTTTCCAAGTAGAGAAACCATTCTTAAGGCACCAGATTATGTAAAGGTTTTGATAAAATGCTTTTTCTTCTTCCTAGCAACTGTCCCGTCTGGTGATGGGGTCTGCTTTCCGATAAAGAAAAAAAATATATCGTTTATTTTTTTGCATGTAGACAGACGAAACTGCGCAAGGAACTCTCTCAATAGAATACTGTGTCAAAACCTCTTAAAATAAAACGATCTTTATGTTCTTAGTTCGTATTCGTATGTAGTATCGTACAGGGTAGTTTAAATTATCATAGTTTACACATATAAACACCTTTGTCTTGTACGACGGACTTAATAATTGACTGACTGATTGATCAACGCACAGCCACCGCTGATCCTAGAAACCGATAAGAGAAGATGTTACCCCTAAGGGGATGAAATTGGAGGAAAATTTGTGTGGGACAACGTAATTCCTTGGTCCGATCTGCTTCAAATTTTGCATATGCATTCTTTAACAGAAATGAAGGAAGTTAATTATAGTATAGTCACTAGATAGTAGTTAATCACAATCTAGGAATGTAAATTAAAAATACAAATAGTTCGTTTAGTTACGCGTGCATTGTCCAAACGAGTACAACTTGTCCCTTCGGGTTAAGAAGAATTAACTACGCTTTAACGTCTTACAGACACGAGAGACATACTTGTCCTAAATTCCTATAGCTGGTACAGTTGGCTAAAAAAATATTGTGATAGTTAATTTTATTGCGATTGGATTTGATGCTTTTGATGCTGAGTATAGTTTAGGTGTTGAATGTTTATAATAATTTAATTTTTGTTTTTATAGTGTTTTGTCACTATTCAACCTTAATAATATAAATTGCACTTGTAAAGAGAACTTTGGCTTACTTATTGTGAGATTAATCTCGCAACATTGATGACGTCAAGAAGCCTACGCGTTAAAGTAAGCGCTTGCAAAACTCAACAGGCTTGCTAAGTGACTGTGGCCGAGTGGTATAGGCATACGCCCGGATAGCATAAGACACGAGGTTCGATTCCTCGTCTGTCACACAGCTAAAGTTGCTTTTTACAAGTGCAATTTATGTTTATAATAAATCTATTTTTATTGTGTAACTTCAATTTTTCCGCCCGTATCCGAGTCAGATCAGAGAGTTAAGGGCATATTCATGAAAAGCAAACCAACGGTGTTGCTTTACCTTATAGGCCTCTCTTTGTTGCAAAAAACATTTAATATGGGTACCTAATTATTAAAAGGATTCACTTTGACTTATTCTCTGAATGTAGAAACAATAATTTCATTCAAGCTTTAGTTTTTTCCATAATTTAGACATCAACGCTTTCGTAACAGCTTATCAGATTTTTATTTTTGGTTTTGTACTATTCCGGGACGTTTATATTTTTTATTCAAATAATGACAATAACAATTTAACTAACAATAGTCAGGTTAATAGTCAGTTATGCATTGATGTAATTGGGTTATTAACTGATTACGCAAAAACTTGAATACTGATAATTACTGCAGTAATTACCTATCACTTAGTAAGGCGGCAACCACAATTGCCATTTTATCATATAAATGGCAATTAAAAATTCAATTCAATTCTTACCTATACTAGTGACTAAAATTTTAGATAAGACGGACACAAACAGCGGATGCTTAATTACTCTGAAATATAAATAACCGCGGTGTCGCCCGCGTATAAATTTCGGATTTCCCGTAAAATATTTCAACGCAAAACACATATTTTCATTGAAAGTAAGAGGTCAGAAAACCATAGCGGTTATAGCGCAAGCTCGTATTTTTACCGGTGATAGCGGGAAATTTCTCACATTTGAGTAAGCCATAAGATATAAGTGGTAGAGAATGCCATTCGGCGTTCATTACTCTATTGGTGGTGAACAAAGTTAAATTAATATTTTTTTTTCAAATTTTCATTATATGGTTTGGTAAATATGAAATTCCAGTACTAAATTGACAAAAGTACCTACACAATATCAGTATAAATATAGACGCAACTGATTCAAAATGGTGATTGGGGTTCCATTTTGCACAACCATACTAGTTTACTATACCATAAAATTATTATCCATTTGGAATAGAACGATAAGAGCAAGATGTCACTAGCAGCAAACTGTGTGATAAGAAGAGATGCGAGATGTGATGTAGCGCCTCCAAAAACGCTTTTGTTTTTGGCGGCTGACAGCCAGTTTGGACGCCGATGCAGGCTCGCTGTAAATTTCTTTTATGTGTTTTTTTTATAAATTTAAGAGAAATTGTGTATATTTTGAAGTAATAGTTCTCCTAAAACATGATGACTTGATCGGTGATTGATTGTTGTTCATTACAGCGAAATAACCCAAAAAAAATATTCAATTAACAGGTTTTGTCCAAATCGAAGCCTCTTAATATAAAATTTATATTTACCAATGCACTTCAAATTCAAAGAACGCAGTTTTATTATTCTATTCTATAAACTTTATTTTACGTAATAAGTAAAGACAGAATAACGCAGGTAATGCTTATCTACGATTATTTTGTATAAAGAAATAATATTTAGTTTTACACTAGAGTTGCATATTCGATATTCTGTGTCGACTGTTTATCATGCGGTAAACTAAAATGTTTAGCTAAGGAAGATTGGTATAAATCACCTGAACGAAAGGTAATCTCATTATAAATTACAAATGTTACTCACTTAAGTTAGTTACTGTCATCTAAAATCGGTTTCGTTTGATAGCTTTTACTTGTCCTTCTCTTCCGATATGAATATTAATTTTATGGTCTATACCTTCCTACCTTTGTTGACTCTACCTGTCACTCATAATTATTGGCGTTATTGTTTCTCTTAAATTTACAAAACAAATGGTAATGGCTTCTATCAATTCGCAGTATTAAACTATTTTATATCTCCAATTTAAACAAAAATGCAAATAATTAACACGAAGTCCGCAAGTCAATTCGCCACTCAACAGCTGGCTGGGTAACAATTTATATCGTTCAGTGGAACGCAGGAACCCACACTAGCAAGGATAAGTGAAAGCTAACTGCGCACGCGCAGATCGCGCTTGACATACCGCGCGCTCGAAAGTGATTGGTCGCGTGCGGCCGAAGATAGTTTGATATTGTTACTAGTGATCGTCAAGCGTGACAAAATGAATGTTATATATTAGAACTCATAAAGCGGCCTATTTTTGCATAACTTAAGTATGAGTTTTAGTAAGAACACGAATGTGACACCAAGAGTCATTATTTTGTATTTCTTGAGTGTTATTTGCCAAAGGTACTCAGGCCAAACGTCTCGACCCGTGACGTGTTGTTTTCAAGAGCGTGCTTCGGCTGTGGATTTCTGCAAATCAATGTTGGCGTGCTTCTGCTGACAGTTCATCCTATAATTTTGACTGTAAGAATTCAAGTATGTTTTTAAATATAGTACAGTAGAAGCGGTATCTCACTTGCAAGAATACCGATTAGATTCGAATGGGCTTTATTTTTGGTCCCATTTCCAATAGCATTCTTGCCATGAATTATGCCGCATTAATGGAAAAAGGTCGAAGAAATGAGTGCCATTAACAGTAACAAGTACCAAATATGTTTAGGAATAAATGCATGAGCAACACGATACTAAGATTTTTACTGACTTCATGGATGATGATTGATGAGCGTAGATTATTTTGTGCTGTACGAAAGCTTGACATCAGGCACCGACTAATTAATTACATACCTCTCAAAACACCTAAAAGTAATATAAGAATTATATAGCTAATCCCTTCGGATAGTTGCCCAGATTTCACCAACAAAAGGGTTAAAAAAGAACGAAAACGTATTACGCTTAGCTTACTTGTCGTCAAGCCATTTTCTGTACCTCCTCAGAAACTGGCTATTGATGGCTGAAGCATTAATAGGTCAAGAAAGTGGAATTCAAGATTATATTATAAACTAAACCACATTGAATAAACGTTTAACGTAATAAACTCCGTAATTTCTATTCATTCCGTTGGTCTTTCAGGGCTGCTCGCATATAGCAATATCGCAATATCGACCCTGTTTACCCAAACGTGCCTTTCCATTATGTCTAAATAATAAACAAGCTTTTAGACCCAATCATAACAAAACAAAACTATTAATATCTTTATAGAAAATAACATAGGAGCGCTGTTTTAGTACAAGTTTTAGTAAAAATTCTATACTAATATTGTAAAACTAAAGAGTCTATTTGTTTGAAGGCGCTTATGTCAGGACTACTGGGACATCACGATACTACTTATAAAAGCAGAACAACAATGAAAAATGTTGCAGAAACGGGTGAAAAATATTGCTTTTGAGAGCTTCCGTTGCGAACCCAGCATAAACCGCTTAAGGTACGTAATAATCATGTAAGACGGGATTGTTCCGCTTTAAAAGTTCCACAATAAAATTTCCGACAGTATATGTCTATCTGCTATGGTTTGCTTAAAACTTTTTTATGTTCATAGTTGAATAAAAATAATATACTATGATGTTCAAAGGTTTTTTGATACAAACGGGTATTTATTCTTATCAAAATAAACATATTCATAACCACAAACATTTCATTTTAAACAAAATTGCCCTGTACATCTTTTGATTACATTAAATATCTTAGGAGCTATCACAGTTTTAAAATAACTTAGCACAAAGATAATGTTTGCAGCTTATATGTAACAATTAAAATTACGACTGCCGTACTGTTATTTCCCAAGGACAAAGTTTATGACAAGATATCTATGAATGACGGATAGAGCAAATTTAAATCTAAAAAAACAAAAATTGCACTCCGGGAGTGCCGGCAGAAGTGCATTTTTGATTTTTTGGAATAGTTAGGGAATAATTTTGAATGAATTGCTCTTATTATCAATATAAAAGTACTATCATTTTTGTGATAGAATACAATAATAATAATAATAATAATAACAATAATAATAATAAAATATATATTAAAATAAATAATTAAAAATATAAATAATAAATAAATATATAATGAAATTTATATTATATATAATAATAAAAATATATAATTAAATTACACAACCTCCCTACTGATCTATGCCGAAAATGTACTAGCGCTTCTGAAACTATCCAACACATAACTGGAGCATGTAAATCCATAGCCCAAACAGACTATAAACACAGGCATGATCAGGTTGCAAACATCATACATCAAAAACTTGCAAAAATGTTTAAACTTCTACAAGGTCCTACTGTTCCATACTATAAATATACTCCTTTGACGGTAGTAGAAAATCAAACATACAAACTTTATTACGATAGGGCAATCCTAACAGATAAGACTACACATTTTAATCGGCCGGATATTACATTAGTAGATAAAATTAATAGAACTGCCCAGCTGATAGATATCGCCATACCCAACACAAATAATCTGCAATCAACAATAGCGGAAAAAATGACCAAGTATGCAGACCTTAAGGAAGAAGTAAAAAGAATGTGGAAATTGCAAAAAGTCACTATAGTTCCGATAGTTTTGTCAACAACCGGCGTGATACCTAACCAGCTTCACCAATCACTTCAGACCCTTAATCTTCCTAAGTACACATACATTCAATTGCAAAAAGCAGCCATATTAAATACATGTCGGATTGTTCGAAAATTTTTACAGGTCGATGAAGATACGCAGCTCTACTCACTCCATCCACCAACTTCTTTAGCTTAAATTTAAAATGAATATTACTTGGCCTCGGCCCGTACTATTCAAAAATACCAGTTTATATGACTGAGATATGAAAATATATACAATATAATAATAATAATAATAATAATATAATATTTTTATAGAATACAATATTTATTTATTGCGCTATCGTACACAAACATTACAATTTATATTATATTAAATTACATTAAAAAGTTTATCTCTCGTCTTACGGTTTTTCGATCAGCCCACGTGTCCTGACGCGAGTTTCACATTTTTCCCCCATCCCACAAAAGTGCTCAACGCCGCTAAAGAAGTTTTCACTTCAATAACTTCTTTAAAATATACTTGAGCTTAGCTTTAATTTTTTTTTTTGGTAGTCGTAAAAAAACTAAGTAGTTCCAAAATTCACACTACTGAAAGCTAAATTAATCATCTTACTTATTTTATATTTTTATAATTCACTGGATGTAAAACGCAGATGTCTAGATAGAACTAGACTTGATTTACAATGTTCAAATTGCAGCCGAGATAATTCTCGATGCCATGTTTGCCAATACTTGCCAATTTGACAAAATTACCGTTTCAAAAGTTGAACTTACGACACCTTTGCTATACGGCCTAATGGCTAGTTTTTTGATGGCTACAGGTCGATGACATTTGTTTTACTTTGCAATGCCATTTCGTTTCACACATTTATTTGTTTGGATAGTGGCGTCAAAGCAACGATCATTATCCACGTATGAAATATCACTCGAATGTACCAAGAGATGTATGGTGTAATTTTTTTGCCTAGATCCTTGGCTTTAACTATCGAAATATATTCAAACTTTAAACTACAGAAATTAGTGATCAATTCTGTGGGCTCTTTTTTAAAGGATATTCTAGTGTCTTGTAAGAATTCGCTTTCCAATGTTTTTATTACTAGTTATTGAAATTAAAATCTTAAACACTTTCACTACGACCAACCCCTTTTAGAGGTTTATAGCCGATTTTATCGACTTTCTTTTAAAAAGCTATAGAGGCTGGCTTTTTTAACCCACTTCTAAAAGGAGATTGTTATCAATTCGGCTATATGTTGTTTTTTTGTATGTTATCTCTTACTTTGTTTCTCAGTAATTAGTGAATCGGTTTGATTATTTTTCACCTGCTCAGAGGGTTAACCTTCTAGTCGGTCGTGGTGCAATCGAGGAATCCTAAAATTTTACTGGCTCGTATTTTGTTTTTGTACTAGCGTCATAATGGAGACATGTCTTTACGTCTGTTAGCTACCATATTGTGAAGCAGAACTGATGAAGGCGAGGGTATAGGATTTTCTTCAAAACACACACGGTCGTATATAATATTCGACCGCTGGTAACGACGTTTTACCATTAGGTATCGACGAAGAAATTGGGCCTTAGTACGTCATATTTAAATACTAGTTAAAAAGGAAAAAATGTGCATTTGAAGCCTAATTAACTTTAAAAACAAAATTAAACCATAATACAAAAAGTTCTTGTCGCTGGATTTTTTGCCTTTTCCTTTGTATGGTGATGCCAGAATCGGTTTTTATGAATTTGCCGCCTTTTGCGAGGTTCTGGGCCCCTATTATCCCCCTTTAATCACTCGAGTCAAGAAAGTGTATGATATTCAACGATTAATGTCCAGTTTTCCAATGAATATTAGTACAATTCCACACGGGATTGATTTAAAAACGATAATTTCATTGATTTTTTAATAGTTTTTGAACGAAAATCATACGCCATATTCAAGCAAGTGATTCAAAAATAGGGCTCCAGCTTTTACTTGTCAGGCTATACCTCTTTGATAAATATTGGTAGCCTTTTTGGCGTCAAAATGGAATACACCCATTTTGCTCATAATAGTTAGGGAGGCGAGGTAGCTAAATGGCGTAATTCAACGGCGCCGTCGAGACCTATCAAAATCGAAAGATAAAATAATTTCGAAAAGAAAAGCTCGTATGGTAAAAACCATTTTAGCGGTGGGTTTGGCGTGTACGGTTTTTCAAAAATGTAAAAAAAAAAACAGTTACTTGGGCATTCTCGAGCGCGTCAGATATTCATACTACGTATGCCGCAAGTGCCTCTGATAACAACGGTATACTAATCTGCCGGTTTGCGTGGTGGGGATAGGCATATAAAGTAGTCAAAAATGCAAAAAAAAAAGAATTAGTCGAGCGCGTCAGATTTTCGGAAGGGGTGTTAAGTAGGCCCCTTTAAAAAAACTGTCGATTTTGGCGTGACTATAAGTTACGATGAATTTTTGAAAATGCAAAAAAAACAGTTTTTTTGAAATACTCGAGCGCGTCAGATTTTCATAGGGGAGGTTCATCTCGGTATCCTGAAAGCATATTTTCTTAATCTGACAAAAATGTTGGTGGGTTCTCTTAATCTGACCGGAAAGGTTTTTTGGTTACTTTTTTTTTCTTTCTTCTTTCTTTTTGATAATTCTTCACTTCGTTTTGCTGACGGTACGTCCAAAAAACAATTTGAGGATCAACAGGCTATTGAATAATATACATACATGTAAATAATACTTTTGTATACAGATACGCGTAACCTTTTCCAAGTCCACGAAAATTGTCGAGAAGCTTAAGAAAAAAAATTGTTTTGAGATAAATGTAACATAATTTAATCATCGTTATTTCATATCATTTTTTTAACACCCTCAGTTTTCAAGATATACTCAAAACACAAGACAAAAATGTAAAGAGACTTTTTTTGTGTAAAATAAAATTACCTTTTTTGTTTATTTATACTTTTTTTTTGTAAAATGTATCGTTCGCGTATTGGCCGCAACGCGTTTTTCGGAAGACGAAATGGCTCCTCCACACTCCTGGTCATGCGGAAACCGGCAGATTTTGTATTTTTAGTACGTTTTAGATTATATTCTTCAAAATAAAAATAAAAAAAATCGCGCTCGAGAATGCCGGATTAACGTTTTTTTTACAAGTTCGCGACCCTATAACTCGGCGGCGTCAAGGACTTATCGTCAGATTAGTTAAATTTAGTCTTAAAACACTAAAATCAACCCCCAATATCTTAATCTGACGCGCTCGAGTATTACAGACTATCGTTTTTTTTTTACTAATCTGATCGTCTGTCCTAGGCGCGCGTCACTACATATAGAGCTAAATACTTTACAAGGTTGTTCTATTAGGTCCAAGGTATCTCTCATATCTTAAACTGCCACGCTCGAGTATTACCGAAAATTCCCCTATTCGCCTCCCTAACTATAAAGGATGATGATTCTTTGCCGTTATAAGTAAGTAGAGCAGCTGAAATATTAATTTCGTCAATATGTAAGTCTTGCCGTTACCATTATTGTACATGATTTACTTATAAGACCCTGAAGATACCAAGAAACGATCGAAGTTATCGCCGGGAAATTACTATCTTAATGATATTAGTTCTTACTCCACATGGAAATTCAAAGTATGCTTGAATAGGTACTATATGTACAAGTACACAATGAGAATTGACAAATATGAGTAAATGCACATATTTGATAATTTACTCTTATTTGTTATTCTTGTTTATTTATTTATTATCAATTTATTTAGCAAACAACGTTTTAAAATAAATAACACTAGTCCCATAGTCACATAGTTTCTCTATGGGAACACGAGTCTTTGACATATCAAAAATCAAACATTAATACTAAGCTAACTTAGCTAAAAATACGCAATGTTTAATTTCAATACGGCCCCGTTTTTATAAGGAATAGCCGTAATATATAAATGAGAGAGAGTTGTAAATTATTATTTAATAAAAAAACGCTTTTTTTAGTCATTCTCGACTGACACGATATATGTTCAAACTGTCATCTCATTATCCTCATTGTAATCAATTGAAATATTCAATAAAAAAGTTGTTGAACCACTTTACTTACAATGTTCATACACATATTTTATTACCATTTAACCGGACTAAACGTCTAAAATCGATCCAGCCAATCCCGAAGCTTAGACGGGCTAACAACACCATTTTATTTTACCTAATGCAAAGGTGTGTAGAAGCGAAGTAATCACATATATTATTATCACACGTGAGGCGCGCAAACGCCGTTAGTGCAATAGTTAGATCAGTGTAATCGGCTTATCGGGGCGTATTAAGATTGCTTCGTTGAGCTTCGGGCAAAAGCCGGAGAAAGTTCAGGCTCTTGAGATACATTCGACCGGTTTTGGTATACACTGAGCTATGAGAACTTGAGGGTGATAATTTTAATATGAGTGACAACAACCCACTAAAGTTCTAACTAAGACTTACCCTTGACTTTGTCAGCAAAAATAGCAGATTTCCCATATGATGTTGTTTACAGAATAATCTTAGTTTTCTGCGCATATTTTCTGAAATGTTTTACCGAAAGAATCTTTTACGGAGTATTATTAGATACATGTTTAAAGAGAATCATTAATAAAGCTTTTCTCTAGGCGCCCGTGACAAAGGGAAATAGTAATAGAATAGGGTTTCACTTTGTAACGACCCACGTCAAAGGAAAAATATATTAAAACATTATAAATCTAATATAATTCAAGGTATTTAGTTAGTTACATACTCTTTGTTATGAAAAATAAGGTTTTCCATGGTCAAAACACACTGATAGAACAGAGAAAAAACATGCCCATCACAAGCCTTTACCGTTAAATGAAACACTGATTAAAAAAGCTGTATTATCGGTATTATTTCCATTTAGTTCCAAAAGAATTCTTTAATTGAAACCTATACAATGATTTAACACGAAATTGAAAAGAAGACATCGTATAATTTGATGGGTTTGAAACAAGAAGAGGCAATCCCGTCCATCACGGTGCATAGGATATTCCTTGCACCTAGCGCATTGGATACTCTAGAAAAATCAATACACCGTCGTACATAAAAGCTTGTGATATATATATCTATGGCTATGGTATGTTATTATTTTGAGAGTTATCATGCCCTACTAAGTCTTCATAAAAGGACCTAAAGCATACATTCATAAACTCTCTTTCTTTCTTTCAATTGTCTAATCTTGTAACAAGCTTGGAAATGCCAATCCAAAGTGACAGAGAAAATGTGTCAGTACAGCAACGATTAAACATAGTGTTTCCAAAGTGGAGTGTTCATAATTTATTAATTAATGCAGTTGACATTTTAATATGTAACCACGTTCTTGCTTCTGTGGTCAATGGAAAACGTTGCTATTACAGCTTTTTCAAAGGATATAGCAAGGGCGTCGCTTTAATTAAATCTGAATAGATTTAAACATCTTAAAACAGAACAGCTCGTGTAAATAAAGGAATGGAAGTTAAGGGGCTACCCGAATTTTTGACGCTCACACTAGCGCCACTCTATTTAAAATAATTATTACTCCTTAAATACGAAAACAATCAAAAATTTGGTAGACACGATTGTAGTACAGGTTCTATAGTTTATTTAGTACGTTTAAATTGTTTCTATAGTAGTTTACTGTAGTAAGAGTTAGAAAAACTACTAAACAAGGCCACTTTTGGCAGTTTTTCTTACTGTAACTGCAGATAACTCGGTTTTATTGAACTTAAACATTTTATCTAAACCACATAACCAGAGCTACAATCGCATTAATCAGATTTTCGATTGGTCTTTTATTTAACGAGTTATGATTTTTCTACTAAAGTGACGCTAGTGTGCGCGTTAAAAATCCGGGTAGCCTCTTAATGAATGAGATTTAAATAAATAGGATTCAAGCGGCAGCTGATAACCTGATAAGGTTTAGATTAAATAATGACTTGCTTAATTAACTAATTATCAGACTTTGAAGTAAATGATTTAGTTCTGATATGCATTGTGTTGTGAAATTAGTTTTGTCCTTCGTTTTTGTCAGGAACCTTAAAAAAGTTTTTCAGCTGAAGCTCACCAACCAATCAGATGTAATAAGAGTCAAATAGTCAAAACGAACTGAAAAAAAAAATTAAGGGCAGTAAATCTCACAAACTTTTTTCCGGTGGTAATTCGATTGCGAGTTTTACCGTTTTACCTAAAAAATCAAATAAAATATCTACATGTAAAGCAACAATCGCACGAATAAAATCGAGATGCATAAACTAAAAAGCCTAAAAAGATACTTTCATAATAAGCGTATGAAAGAAAATTATTATATGCTTATTAGGAACCTGTCACTCTGATTCTGTCTTTCTAACCCACCTATCCGGAGGCCGATTCTCGCGGCAATCGAACTTTTTGAAGTGAAAACTTCTTTAGCGGCGTTGAGCACTTTTGTGGGATGGGGGAAAAATGTGAAACTCGCGTCAGGACACGTGACCTGATCGAAAAACCGTAAGACGGTTGGCGAAATTATGGATGTAAGTTGATTTTTCTGAGAGATAAACTTTTTAATGTAATTTAATATAATATAAATTGTAATGTTTGTGTACGATAGCGCAATAAATAAATATTGTATTCTATAAAATTATTATATTATTATTATTATTATTATTGTATTATTATTATTATTATTATTATTATTGTATTCTATCACAAAAATGATAGTACTTTTATATTGATAATAACTATTCCAAAAAATCAAAAATGCACAACGTTGATATTTAAGTTTTCACTTCTGCCGGCACTCCCGGAGTGCTTTCACAGTTTTTTTATTGGGGTAATTGGATTGCGTGATTAACCGTATTACCTAAAAATCAAGTAAAATATCTATCCGTAAAAAAACTATCGCTCAAAAAAAATCTAAATACATAGAAATCGTGACCCTGAGGAATCAAAAACATTTTTTTATTCGACAAAGAAAATTCGTACGGTGAACTTTTTTCGTATACAAATTGCACGAGAACCCCCTGATCGCTTACCGACCAGGGGTGCCACCAATTGCTCGAATTTTTCGATATAATTATCGCGGGGCGAATCGTGAAGTGCCGTTTAAGAATGGAATTATTCGCTCAGTAGTGATTCAGCGCAGCCGGAAACTGGTCGCATTTCCAAAGATATTTTGAACCTTTAGCAGTGCAAATAACCCTATTCTAAAACAGCACTTCGGCAATTCAACACGCGGGCCTAAAACTTTGTAGTGCGAATCGCTCCAATCTCCCACCACTTGCTGAACTAAGAAAATGTTCAAATGAAACATGTTAGTTGTACAACTAGACACTTGGGCAGCTACTGGAGGATCTCACCACGTCGCACGGTCGCTGACTGTAAAAAAAAGTTACGTAGAGTACAGATGCCTCATATACTTGGGAAAACGCGCCGATCACAGATATTGTTTGTGACATGACATCACTCCGTGCCGCCCACTTTTCGCGTGACGTCAGACACCGCGGTCGTGACCGGTCCGACCAGTTTTGTCATACTGCACGGGCGTGCTAAGTTGCCATTTTAAGCTTTCATCCGTGTCTTGGTTGGTTTCTAGACAATTTTGCAAAAAATAAATGTTATTGTCCATTGTCCATCATATGTTGCAGATAATTGTGGAGTACAAGTGGGCTTCTCATTGGTTAGCGCAGCGCCGCGCTATTGAGCCTCGCCGAATAGTATAGGAATAGTGAACCCCACAACGGTAACGACGTCCCGAGGACACAATACGACGACCCGTCTGCTGTAGTGGTCGAGAAATCGCCTACTACGCAGCGGGTTGCGGGTTCAATCCCCGCACAATACAAACATTTGTGTGCATGAACATGTCTGAGTGTTTTCTATGTATATCATGTATGTACATATTTACAAACAAAAAGTATTTAAGTATTATATCCGTGGTCTAGCACCCATAACACAAGCTTGGAGTAGCTTACTTTGGGACTAGATGGCGATGTGTGGGAATGATATTTAAAAATAAAACAGAAACGGTCCAGCGCGTCCCGTACGCTCTATAGCCGCGAGGCATTGCTTGACACATCAATCGTACACATATATCGCGATTGGAATTAGATTCTACAAAATCTTCAATTAATGTCTACTAAAGATGTGTAAAATAGTAGTAATAGATAATAGTCCCCCTAGCCGATTTCGACTACGGTGGCCAGTCACAACGACTAACCGAATGCGCGTGACACAAACCCTGGTGCACTCTCTATTCCTTTCACTCTCATAGCCCGATGGGATAGCAATCTGACACGACCGGAGAGAGTTCAGGCGCAGGACCAACGGCTTTACGTGCTTTGCCGAGGCACGTGGGTGAAACACCGCCAATTGCCAAACTCCGGGCTACCCTAAGAATTTCGGAATAGAAAAACTCAGGTATATATTTTTGGCCCGACCCGGGGATCGAACCCGGGACCTCTGGCGCAGCCGTCGCCTTAAAGTGCGACCCTCCTACCGCTGCGCCACAGAGGCAGTTGTGTAAAATTCTTACCCTTGTTTAAAGGTGGAGGTTGAATGAAAAGCCATGTTAAAAACCTCAAGGTGCCATATATGGCTAGACGCGCGACCTCACCTTGAAGAGAAGTCAACCCCTTGAACAGTTACCAGCACATCAGTTTGCCCACTTTCGTTGCAAACTGAACGTTATTACAAGTGTTTAAGATGTCTTAGTGTTTACCTTGACGAACTGTTCGTACATTGTTTTCTTAATATTTCTCCATGCGTGAAACTTGATACGACATAAAGGCCTTTATAGGCTTCAAATGACAATAATCGGTTAGTAAACAAGTTGGAAGTTATTTTAATTTACATAAACTGACGGGATGGTTGATTTCCAAAATCTCACTCAAAAATCAGATAGGCAGGATGTGTGTAGAATTTTTGTATGACCTAATAGCAAGCCTTTTTTTCAATTAAGTTTGTTAATTAAATTGATTTCATATTCGCCATTCATTTGTGTTATTATTACAATACCCTTTCATTTGGCTGATTAGCTAAAAGATAATCCTATGTGATTGAAATATTAAGTAAAATGCCTTTTCATTTAGAAAGTAATATTTAAAAGGAATCATAACTGATGTTTACGAAAGGTAAGTTAAAAACTTTTTATAGCTAAATTTAACAGAAATCTTTTTTTTTTAAATCGACGTATTAAGTTATTACAATTTAAGTTACAATGTAATTGATTGCACTTAAAAAGTTCTTCAAATATAATCTTCTCCTCAGTTTGTTACACTGCTTTACCGCATCAAAATCAATCCAGTCGAGCGCGAGATATTAGTGAACAACCATACATACAAACATAACCATACAGGTCGAACTGAAAACCTCAATTTTTTTGAAGTCGGTTAAAAATAGCTACATCCCCAAACTCAGAGTTGATTTCAGCTACATCAAAATAAGTAGACAGGTACATTATTTTTGATTTGGAGAATATGTTGTTTTTATAATAAAAAAAAAGTTTAAATAGAATTTGTTATAAATTGTTTGACAAAAATTGTATTGTATTGTATTGAATGTGTACAATTTGGCTTAATTTAATATTTTAGATTTCTTATATGACTGGGTGAAAGAAATATCTCGTGATATCAAACATTGTATAAATATATTTTATGCCACACTCAAAAGGCACCTTTAAGTGAAGCGAGACTTGAAAATTTACATATTAAGGTATTTATTTTGTCTCGGATATTTTTGCGTTTATTTGATAAAACAAGTCTGAAACTCGTTCTTAAGAATTTCTTAATGAAATTACGAGTAAAATATAAATGTTTTGGTACGTAAGATGAATTTAGGTAACGTAATACTCGCACATAGTAGGTATGTTCTACTTATTTCTTCTTATTTTTGTGTTAGGTCTGTCTCTGTGCTTGGATATACTACACAAAAGGCACGTTCGATTCCTGGTCGGGTCAATGTAGATGTTATAATTCTTATAATCAGAAAATAATAATTATCAATATTGTCTCGGGGCTGGGCTGTATGGGCAGCATTCCCGTGCCATACAAAGGAATATTTAAACAACACAGCTTAAACTGCCGGCAAATGTGGCAATGTTAGAGAACATTTCTAAGTTTATCATCTTTGCATTCAAATATTTATCATAAATATTCACATTTCAATCAAAGAATAATAAAAATTTAAATGTTTCCTTATATTGCTTGAAGTGGCGATAACTTAAGCAACGTTGCTACCATACTTTCGCGGTATACCTACACTAGAGCATTGGCTACTTAGGTACTTTGGGATCGGGATGGATGTAATTGGATTGGTCTCCAATATTCATTTGTTTAAGTTAGTTATACTTGAATATTTATTGTTAAGTTTGAAACGGTTGGTAAAAACAGCTCTACATCAGAATATTAAATAACCACTAGAACGTAAATTAATTAATGATACTTTTGATTTTCAATAAAAGCAGAGGCAGAAAATATTTTAACCTTTATTTAACATAAATTAGTAACAGTGAGTTGGTAATTTAAGTATTTTGCACTTGAACGTTCAAACCTCCGAAAATATTGAAAAATTTTATGTATGTTAAATTAAAGATGGAATTTCAATTTCACGTTTTACTTAACTATATGATTTACGTAAAGATGAACAGACCTTTGCAACGGAAAGCATTGAAATGTTATAACGAGAAGATATTGATTCGCATAGCCCTTTGATTACAATTTTGTTGTCTACAAAATTCTCAACAAAGCAAAAGATTTTACACCCATTATTGCACGAATTAATAATTTCTTTGTTCGACCGACAACTGTTTTAAAGCTGTGGACAATTGTGTTTCTGCATTGTCCAAATCTCGAACACGTGTGCTGGATCCAAAGCTCCAAAGCCCTGGCTGAATAGAAAAAAGGATATGTTTTTTGCATTATAAGGAAGTGAGACTCTTTTGTTTCAACCATAAAATTAATATTCCTATCGGAATAGAAGGACAAGTAAAAGCTGTCAAAAGAAACCGTTTGAAGATTTCAGTAACTAACTGAGTAAGTAACTTTTGTAGCTTTAAATGAGATAACCTTTCGATCGGGTGATTTATAACAATGTTCCTAAGTTAAATATAGTAGTTTACTGCATGATAAACAGTCGACACAAAATATTGAACATGCAGCTCTAGTGTAAAACTAAATATTATTTCATTATACAAAATATTCGTCGATATACATTCCCTGTGTTATTCTGTCTTTATTTTTTACGTAAATTAACGTTTGTAGAATAGAATAATCTAACTGCGTACTTTAAATTTGAAGCGTACTTATTGGTAAATATAAGTCGTATATTAAGAGGCTTCGATTTGGACTAATCTACCTGTTAAATGATTATTTGTTGGGGTTATGCCGCTGTAATGCATAACAATCAATCACCGATCACCATGTTTCAGACGCATTATTTCTCTAAAATATACACAATTTTACTTTTAAATATAAAAAATCAAATGCACGTAATTTTCAGCGAGCTTCTGCAGGGCGGTCAACTGTTTGACATCTGCCTAAAATGGTTCTGCTACCCATCTCTTTTTATCACACAGTTTGCTGCTAGCGACATCTCGCTTTTGTCGTTCTATTCCAAAGGGATAATAATTTTATGGTTTCAACGGTTGAAACCATTCAATGTGAAATGGTGAGAAACGCTTTGTCTAGAGACACATTTAATATTCATCTGTGGAGACACTCCATCCCAAAAAAATCGCAGTCAGAATAAGCTAGTCTCCACTAAGAACAAATCATGATGTTGGCAGTTTCAATGATCAATTTTAATAAATAGATATAATAGAAAACGAATACATTTGTGAATTTAAATAAGGATTTTGATATTTATGTCCCAAACACACATAAGGTCACGTGGCCGTAAACGCTACTCTTATGATGATGTCGTGATTTTTTCCTGTCATAAACAACTCTCAGTAGCTGTCAAGAAGACTTTCAATTTAGGCAGTGACGTCATTCCAGACGTTATATAAAAGACCCCTTAAACACTGCGACTTTTAGCATCGATCGATGCATTCGCGCGTTTTGAAAACATCGCGTCTCACGCAATGAACAGATTTAATTTAGCATCGATGCGCTCGCCAAAAATCAGTACATAATTTGACAATTTCAGGTTTCTGCATCGCGACTGCATCGCTGCACTTCAACGATAACAACCTTAATTTTAATAGCGCGAATCGATGACCGAAAGGAACAGCAAAATCGATACTAGATTTACTTTGTTTTTTTTTGCTTTACTCGGCTAAGCCGCCACTATGTGTACGTTGTGTCACTTAGGCGTGAAACGTTGTCCACCGCCACATTATAAGCCACTGGCCCAATACAATCGAGGAGAAAAAGTGAAACAAAACACAAACATTCAAAATCAGGCATTATTTTTTAAAAGATATGGCTGTATTAACAAATGGATCTTTAAAAAAGGATTCCTGCTCGTCCGGCAAATTAAAAAGTGAGTAGCGTTCGACTTTTGAATTCGGTCACCCTCGCACATGACGGAAAACGACCAACTGGTTCCATCTGACCTTCGCCGCTCACCGGTAGGGAGCGCAGCCTTACGAGCGTAAGTTAGGTTTACGCCGCCAACTGTATAACTTGTAATTGGAGCATTCGATTGTTAATAATCGAACACTTTCAAAATAAATGAATATTGTATAGTTAATCACCCATCACTGGCACTAGACTAGTGCCAACGGTAAGACCTTGATGAGATGAAATGGCATGATATTGGAATGGCATGATTTTAAGTGGTGTCCTCAAATCGTTGCACAATCTATTTATTGATTTACTAATGCAATGTCACAAAAAAAACTGAATTCCTCTTAAAATTACATATACTACATTAGCTTATAAAATATGCATTCTAAAAATCACCTAAAAGCATTCGAGGTCGCCATGTTTAGAGATTATCATTTTGGGGCCAATGACACATCCAAAGAAGTAACACAAATGACAAAAACAAGTTACGTCTATCACTCAGATTATTGCATGAGGTAGGAAAAGTAGCTTTCTTGTCTTTAACATTTACCTCAGTCCAAAAGAGAGGTGTACAGACAAGAAAGACATGTCAGGTGCATCCAATTATGGTCCTTCCCACACATACGTTTGTAACTTTTCTCGTGTCTAAACACCGACTTCGAGATTGTGACCTTTAAGACGCGATATCAACCTTCCAAAGTCAAATTATATTCATACCAGGGCGCCGTACGTATTTTTTTATTAGAATTATATTACTTGAAGTAATAATATGTATCAAATTAAAGGAAAAGTCTAGTTTATTGCTGAAACCAGTAAATATAACGGTGATATTGTCATAGCAATTTTGGTAGCTCGTACTTAACTGTTGAGATATTGACAGAATAAAATAAAAAAAAGCACAGAAAAACGTAAACGCCTGAATACCAAAATAATATAAAATAAGTTACTTACAGACTTCATCAACGTCCTCATTAGATTCAAAACCGCAACGTCTATCAAACCTAGTAATTTAAACGAGATCAGACATCATCTTAACAGGTGATATCAGATAAGAGACCATAAAACATCGATTTGTAAACGGAAAAGAACCTCAAGCCACAAAATAAGGTCATACAGAACCGTTGTGCAGTCGGTATCTATGTCAGAAGCACAGAATCTCGAATTTGGCTAGAAGGTAATATTGATGCTGAGTAACGGTGCACGAGTGTGCGTGGCTGTTAACGCCACTTCATTAGATTTCGGTAGGGCTGCCACGTTCTCCAGGTAGAGTGTAGGAGCCGGTAATACCCATAGTACCGATACTATATACGACCCGTCTGGTGTAGTGGTCGAGAAATCGCCTACTACGCAGCGGGTTGCGGGTTCGATACAAACATTCGTGTGCATAAACATGTCTATTTGTACTGGTCTGGGTGTGTTCTATGTATATCATTGATGTATTTACAAACAAAAAGTATTTAAGTATTATATCCGTTGTCTGGCACCCATACCACAAGCTTTGAGTAGCTTACTTTGGTACTAGATGGCGATGTGTGGGAATGTCCAAAGGATATTTATTTATTATTTATAATTATTATTTATATCGCCATGGAGCTTATCGCTAATGTCTTCAACGGTTAGTAATTACAAGTAAAATGGGGCTATCGATAGTGACTGATTTCCAAGGCGACGATTTTAGTATCAACTACTATCGGTAATACTGCTTTTGTACAAACTCTATTACGCTATAAATATGCAAAGATCATTGAGAGATTATATTTTTAGACGCCTCAACTAATTATATTATTGTTCTTAAATAGTTAAGTGTTTGTATGCTTTTTTTTAGTTTTGTTGCTGTTTGCTGTGATGATTCTGATGAATTTTTACATCTTTTTTTAAATACCGAAATTGGCATAAGATAGTTAGAATGTATCCCATAAAATAAATTTATATTGAACTAAATATAACGATAAATTCTTCAACGACTGTAGCCAGCCCTGCACGTGCATAGCCGTCCACTAAACGGTGAATTGCCGCCTCGAGATCGTTTCGCCTTCGACAAGTGACTACCAAACGCCCGCGAATCTGTTTTTGGACTAGATATTGGTAAACAAGGCAAAGCTAAATGAGATTGCCAGTCTTGTAAATATTTCTGTTCTACAAAGAACTATCATTTTCTTTGGAAAGTGAAATATATCTGGATCTTTTTATGACTAACTAGCGGTCCCCCGCGACTGCGTCCGCGCGTTTTGACTTTGTTCCACTCCCGTAGCAGCGTGATGTTTTATAGTCTAATAATAAAATAAATAAGCTATCCAGCACAGAAGTATTTTTTCAAATCGGTCCGCTTTTTATTTAATATTAGTGTCTATCCTCGTAACGATCAATTTCTTTGATTCCTACATATTATCGCTGTAGCTATCCTAGTATTAATACCTCAACACCCGAGCGGTCGCATGCGACCGCATAACAATAGAATACCTATTGTGTCTCGTTCACATACGCTTGAGGGATAAGCTGACAAGAGATGTTAATACCTCAACACCCGAGCGGTCGCATGAGACCGCATAACAATAGAATAACTATTGTGTCTCGTTCACATACGCTTGAGGCATTACTAAAACAAGTAATGCTGATATCTTGAAAACGTAATCTGAGTCAAGGTCACCACAAATCACCCGCAAAAAGAAAAGTGAAGGGAAATAGTTCAATCGGATTGCCAAAGAAAATAGTTTCAACATGCTCAAACTGTATATAATGTCAAAATATCCCGCTGATATTATCAAATATAAATCACTCACAGATCATCGATAAATTATATTTCACAACTGAGCTAAGCAAGTGCTCTAACAAGACATTTAGTTTTTGTTAGACTTTTTGTTGAGAGAAACTAAATGTTAAGGTTAACGGGCACGAAATTAGAACTGTTTTTGTAGCTAACGACTTTAGTTTTTTTTACAAATTAAAGTTTCAATTTTTTTTTAATACTTTTCCTTAGGTCATGTGGTTGCATAGGTTTTTGCACTATTGGAACTGATATATCGACATATTCTATCGCTTTGCGTCGAATGTGTTTTCTTTAACCGAATTGGCACCTAATGTAGTAGGCATAGAGCTTACCGAGGATGAAGATACTAGCAGACAAATTTCCAGTTTGACCTACTACACTACAGACAGATAGCCGAAAGCTTTGTAAGTCTCCTAGGACTGGGCCGTTAATTACATATTTATCAATTACCTTATCAACCGTAATCTTATCTTACCAATTATATTATAATGATATTTTTTTGGCAAAGCAGTAAAGTTTATATTATTACGTTTGTATAGTGGCAAAACACTATTAAACAAAATTATGTTTATGCTATTGTTTCAATGTGTATATTTTTTAAAACTGGATAATATTGCACGTCCGATGGGTAGTTTATTGTGTGTTTCAAACAATAAGACTGTTATTTTTCCCTATTAATTGCAATAAATAAATGATTGATTGATATTTTCTGTCCACATAGTTTTTACCGACAAAAAAATTTGGTGATCAATTCGACCAACATTTTTGTAATATCGTTAGAATTAAATATAATTTGAGTATTTTGATCTAATAAAGCTTCAAAATACGTAAGAAAAATTAGCTACTATATATAGTTCAATCTTACTACAAGAACAACTGCAAACTTTGGGTACAGTACTTTAAGTTTTATCAAAATTAGCCCAGTAGTTTTTGTGATAACCACTGTCTCACTATTCTCGCGTCTTGTTCCAATAAAGATTCAATCTTTCTTTTCACTGCTGTGGACGGATATTTAGTTAATACGTCCTCCTCATGTTGGGTCTTGAACATTGAGCCATTAATGCGATACCTTTAAAATGTATCCTAAGCTTATATGTAAGCCGCTAAATATTTAGTACTTACCCAGTGTCTTACTACTATTACCTACTCCACGTAATGATATTTTCTCTTTAATTGTTTCGTTTATCACCAGAGAAAGTATCTTTTACCGCTGTCTTTTCACTGACAAACGAAATGTGTATTAGGCATGTTTTATTAGCCTTTGGCAATAAGACTTGGTTAAGATACATAAATGGTGTCTGTTCCTATATTCTCATAAGTTTAGGTGAGATAGCAATATGAAATCACCGGAGAGATTGATCAAGCGTTGGATTAATATCAAGTGCTTTACGCAGTTCGTTGAACAAGGAGTGTCACTACCGCAAACTTTTTGACTGCGAGCTATTCCAAATAAAAATACATTGCTAAGAAATACAATTTGAATCCGGGATTTCTTGAAATTCACCACTGTATAATTTAACATCTATTTCGCACATGTTCGCTCGCTCAGTATACAGCCTTGCAATGCTCCGGGATGTTTTTAACACTTCGCATCACTAAACAACAATATGAAATTCCGGATATCTCGTTCGGCTTAATATTGTGAGTGCATATCTGCAGACTGGGGCCGATCGATACAAGCCCGTTGTCGGATACTGTGTTAGGAAGGCAAACATCAGCGAGATGTGTAAGAATAATTTCTATGAAAAATTCAACCGACTTCAAAAACTTGACATAAATATTAAAATTACTTTGTAGTCGGTGCATCATGTCTAGGTTGCGTACACCAATACACACCATGCACTGATTCCGAAAGAACTTGTTTTTCCTAAGTACATAGAAGACGAATGCTATATTTTAAGCTTATATTATTTTTGTATTTAACGATTTTAGTTGTGATCAATATCTCAAAAGTTACTTAAAAAGAATCATCTCGCTATGACTTCGTGTTTTCGAGAAATCCTGAGACAAACATACAAACATCCATCAGTAGTATGTGAATACCTTATAAACTACCACATATACAAAATCGAAACGCATATAAATCGTGACCCTGGGATATCAAAATCTATATTTTCTGAAAATTTAAATTTTATGTGGATATCCGGGTGGTTGCTTTTTCCTCCCTAGGAGGAAAGTTATTTACTTTGCTACGATCAGACATGGATTCAAATAAATAAAGTCACATCATATTATTAAAATAACAAAGATCCATACATTTTTATTATGATTATAAATATAAAAACTAGATCAACAATTAAAACACTCGGATGCCCGCCATACCTGGTGTCATCGTGACTACAACATTGCCTCTTTTTTTCTATCATTGTTTTTTTTTGTAGTTTTGTCGATTTTTGCACAGATTAGTAAGCAGGCAAAGGCTACTCGCCGAGCTAGTGGTGTTCATAAAATCTTCTCACTCACTCCTACCTTAAGCTGTCACAAGACAAAATCAAATTTGCAATGTTCTAAAATTTGTGACAAGTCGCGCTTTGCTTTATTCATTATTATTAAGTTTGTGAGAAAAAAGTGATCGATGTCTTTAACGAGAATTTAAATTATTTGATATCGTCCGCGTTTTAGGTAGGTATATACTCTGTTTTCTGCCGTGTCCGTCTGTCCATCCGTAGTCCTTCTAATCGTGTGTGGTGTGTATAACGATAGTTACAACATAATACCTCATCATCACATCTGCAATCACACAGCTAAATATATATTTATTCCTAACAGTTGAAATGAAAAATTGTATGTATAACTCGGGTGAAAGCACCTATTTCACTTTCGAATTATTGGCCAGCGCCAGAAACATCTTCGACTGAAATGGGTCGCTTTTCCCCTTTGCATAATAACGTACTATTTTCTTCGGCAATGAAAATTCGATCGGTGAACTTTTTTCGTATACAAATCGCACGAGAATCTGCCCCGACGCTTTGAGACGCTTCTTAGAGTCTTTTAAAACTAACAAGCGAAACTATTCAAATCATGATAATAACTAGTCATTACAAGCATTGTCACTACTAAATACATAAATACATTGAACGATCTTCATTTGTCTAAGCTGTGTACAGTGGCCAGCACATCAGGTTACCTACTTTTATTGCAAACTAGCACTTATTACAACTGAATAAGATGCTGCAGTGTTAATTTTGCTGTTGTCCGTACATGCACCCGTCTTCTCGCCTCCCACACCAGAGGCATCTCCGCATCTGCCACCCACGGAATACCGCAGAAATCATTGAATCACCGTATCATAATTACACCTAAATTCGAACTTCAACTTGAACTTGATCAAAACAATGCATGTCTTGTGTAGCGAAGCGTTGCGGTAGCATGAGCGCCAGCGGAAATCTATTATTTAATATTTTTTGCCAAGTTTTTTTTCTGTTTTTGCGGAGGATATTATTCCTTGCAAAAAGGGTTAGTGTTATAGTAGACAAGCGTATCTAAACCATTATAAATAAGACTGGTACAATACGGACAGGGCCTTATTAAATGGATCTTTTTATAATGGACTTGCTTGCTACGAAGCGGCATGTGCGTTTAATCGAGAGAGAAAAATGCGTTCGTTTAGTTTTTCTTTGTTCTTGGTTCAGTAAACATGAAGTTTAATCGTTTTTGTGAAATTAATAACATACTGTGACTGTTGTTGTATAATCTATTGCTAGATTTTTTTGTAACAAAGGTTCTTTATCTTAGTGTGAATGCAAATGCCTGGATTTTTAAACTTGCCGCGCTTTGTATTTGACCCATTGGTCTGTGCATCCATCCGGTTTATTTATTATTATCGTCTTTGTGCTAAGTAGTCCGTAAACAAAACTTCTTGAACGAATTCGGTTTATTTTTAGCTGCCTACATGCAGAGGAAAATTACGAATATTTCTACTAAAGCAAAGCTTTTGACGTCAGCATCATCAGCTCACAGATTTTGTGTGTACATACAGGATGATTTTGTAAGGCGTTACCAAATTTTAGAAGGTGAATAAGACCATTAACACACAACTTTTACTATGTGGTCATAATTGAAGTCTTAAATAAATTTTCAGGTTTCATAATTTCAGGTTTCAATCAAATTAGTCAGTTACATTGCCGATAATGTATGGAGAGGGAGAAAAAAACAGATAAAACGATGACTTCATAGTAAGAGTTGCAGGTATAGATGGTCTCATTCACCTCCTGAAATTGAGCAACACCGTGCAAAGTCACTCTGTATTTCCATTCTTAGTTATCTTTACAACGCCAAGGACTAAAGCCCTTGCGTAATCTATAGTTAACTCACCTCATGGTTAAATATCGTTACCAGGGGAAAAATATTTTAAGATTGTGCGTGTTTTGGAGAAAAAATACCCTAACCAATAGTCAAGAAATTAACTATCTGACATTTGTTTCAGGTATATTTTTTTCTTAAACACGCATAATCGTAAATTATTCAACCGCTAGTAATGAAATTTAACCATTAGTTGGTTTTACTACCGACCACGCAACTGGGCCGTAGTTTCTACTTTGTTCACATCGTCCTTTACCTAAAGATTTTCTGTGTGTTTTTGAGTCGTCCCCACTAAGTCTTGTATAAAGATATGCCAAGATTCAATTAGATAACGTGTCTTCCTTTCGATAAATAATCCTCTTTGAATATCGGGTATAGTTGAACGCACGTTTCAGTAAATTATGACACACTTAATTAACAATAAAAATAGATTCTTATCTGGTAAAATAATAATGTCTGGTTTAAGGCTGAATGCTGTGCAATTTTCAAATGTAATAATTTTGTGTTGGAACGGTGTCACGTGTTTGAAAAATCAATAATATTAAAATTATAAATATTAAGCTATATTATATGGCTTAGAAATTATAGATACCGTATATTAGTACGTTATATTTTAGTAGTAGCTATATTTTAGTACGTTTTTTGTTCAATCTATAGACAGACAAGTCTGGTAAACAATATTAAGCACAATCGTACCTAAAGCTGCTGCTGTAATATTTTTAAATATCTAATAATAAAATTTAAAAGTAGGCAAGGAGCTATTTCTGAAAATAATATTTTTAATAATTTCGCATATATCTAAAGAATTTGACTCTTTAACAAAGGGTGGTTTTTAGGGTTCCGTAGCCGAAGGGAAAAAAACGGAACTCTTATAGTTTCGTCGAGTCTGTCTGCCTGTCTGTTCGTTCGTATGTCACAGCAGCCACTTTATTCTGAAACTGTAAGCATCACACTGTTGAAATTAAAAAGAAAGATTTATCTAGTTGACCGCTTTACGATCATTTTACAAAAAATAAAAAATAAAAAATAATGATATTAAAGGCTCCTTATACATGAAACTAAAACCGAAAAAGTTTTTTTTACCAAATTTTACCTAACCTAAGTCTTTTAAAACGACGAGGTTCCTAAAACCATTTTCCTTTAAAGTCTAACGTTTGAAAATAATAACGTTTGAATAATATTCTAAGTTTAGAAGTTTCTAAACTTCTAAACTTAGAATATTATTATAGAAAAAATAATAATACCTAATGTAGATCTTAACATACACTTTCAACGAAAATTGGTTTGGACGGGATCGAACTAGTAATTCTTGAGATATAGCGCATTTTCAACAACCGCTAACATAACTTTGTTCTTCATACAAACACTATGAATAACTAAGTTATATTTTTTGACAACAAACTACTATGGTATTTTAGCTAATTGTAAGTAAGTGGATTACCCTAATTCAGTTAAAGTTGGCACGGAACTCTCAGTACGGGAGTCCGACTTGCTCTTGACCGGTTTTCTAATATGATTCATCTTTAGCTGAGATTAAAGAAGCCTAAAAAAGACACTCCCAACTAGGTACGCTATTCTGCTCTTTATTGCACCGTCAATCCGTTTTTACTTCGCCCCCGTTCTTGGTACAGAAAGGCTTAGAGAAGCTTACTTGACTAACAAGGAAGTCGTATATTATTAGTTTTCATTTTCTGTTACCTTGAAAGCAGCATCTAGGCATCTCCTGACTCAGACACGTGTATAGCCCCCGCAAGATTCTAAAACGCTGGAACCTTGTCAATTTTTTTACCTCAAAACTTCTTTCGCACAAAATAAATCTTTAATCTTAGAAATTTGTTTTTATTTTCCGATCAATAAAATAAAATTAGTCGTAATTATAATAAAACAAAAAACGAAATATCGCAAACATAAAACAAGATTTCGTTGGAAAGAACAACGAGAATACGTCGAAAATATGGTCACCGGGCGCATCAGCAATTTTGGGGACCATAAAGTCGTTTATCGTGGCAGTCACAGGTACTCGCAATGCTATATGTAGTACAAAGAAACCTGGAACTAGTTCCATTAGGAGATTGGTTTGTTGTTGTTTTGGCATTCCATACAAATTAAAACAAAAAAAAAACGTTTTTTTTAGTTCTTCTAACAGACAGAGCCACATTTCAAAACAACAAAATATTATAAAGTGTCCTCGATATTTTCAGGTCACCATCATTAGCTCTTGACTTGAAGTCCATCGATATATACAGGAATTTTCGTGTGATCAAATCATAACTGGTAGAGAATTCAATAAGGCATTACGTCCGACTATTGTACAATTAAGAGAGCACTAAAGTGTAAATAAATAAACCTGAGTTACGTTACGTTAAACTGTTATATTTAAATCAGTATTTTCAAGCGGTAACTTGCATAAAGCGGGAGCACTCGTGCAACACCGAGGACGCCGAGGTTATATTCTATTCTATATTCTCCAACGTTCGGCAAGCACGTAGCTTAAGTACTATCCACCACAAAATCTGTTGAATAACCTCCAAACATGTTTTGTTTGTCCTAAACTACACGGGCGTGACTATACGCTTACGGCACTGCCAGCGGCTCTCAAACTTCGTTAAACTTCCTATGCGTACATTATAATAAACACCATACAGTGTGACAAGGATCTTTTGGCAATAGGATAACAAAAACAGTAGGAAATGAAAGCACGTATGCTTGTAACATGTACTATGTTCCATCGTGTATGTACAGATTCAGACAATCATTGAAAATTACAATTTTATTTAAAGAGTTTATTTTATGATATTTAAAAATAATAATTTAATTTCACAGACATAGTATAACAAAAATAAAACATCACAAGACATACGGGAAATAGGGAAATTTCCTGTAAACTCAGGGAGGTTTTGCTACGCTGGATCTGACAACCGTATTTTCCAGATGGCGGCGCTAGTTTCGATTTTCACTATCGACCGAAAAATATCCTTGTCGGGCGCACTTTATCTCTACCGCATAGCAAGAAAACATCGTAAATAAACAAACGACAACGCTATGCGATTGTATCAATGTATACAAATTGAAACAGTAATCGTTTTAAATTATTGTACACATACCTTATACCCATATTTGTTTTAAATTTTTTGACAGTGTTTGTTTTATTTTTTAATTTGCGCTCAAAAGAAACTTAAATATTTGTAGGTACCAATAAAAACTATGCCAAAAATAGTAAAACCATGTTTCGCCGGCTACAAATATAATTATAACTAAAGTAATGTTAATCAATATCAGTCCAGCTCGAAAATTTGAGAACCTCTATAACTGCTATCAGGAATCTGTAAGCTACCAGCTCGCGTTGCGCGTTGTTGGACTAAAGTCCCCACGCGCATACCTTTTGACATTATTAAGCTTTATTTTTGGGGCATTGTTTAATAATACCATTACAAAGTACTCTATGAAGTTCCGTGTCATGTCGATCAAAGTACGGATATCGATCTTTACAATTTGGTAACACGTCAATCGGCCATGCAATCAAGCAATGCAGTCTGCTATTATAATTGTTACAAAATTGTTATGAGTTTTTTTTTATTCATGATACTGTCACGAATTAAATATGATTATATGAAGCCACTGAAAACCTCATTGACTTCTAATCGATTGTTTTCCTAAAGTACTTATAATCAAACGTCTATTTATATCAAAATTTAAAATAAGTATACAGTTCATTTTTATATAAACGTGTAAAGCTCAGAACGGACACAACTCTCAAGTCGGAAATGGAAAGAAATTTCAATGGACTTCTCTAAACGATATTGAACTATTCGTAAGGAAAATGATTTGAGTATAATATATCTTGTTTTTAGGTATACCTCACTGTATGTATACGGGCCATTGATAAGATCATGTATTTTTTGTTGATCTGATAAATAAGTAGCAACCTACCCTCTACCATGTTCCAAGAATAAATGAGAGGGGTATCTTGCTACCATTTTCTAGACAAAACTGGTGGAAGTTTCATGGCGGTGATTCCATGTAAAACTTTATTTTCTGAATAAAACGATGCTTTTGCGCTGTAACAAAGTTGTTCTTTTGTTTCCGATTTCCTAAAGGGGCTTAGCACACTTTTGTTGTAATAAATGATGCTGTCCTAGAAATTTCAGCAGATTTATATCAATCTCCAAAACTCGACGACCTCTGTGGTGTAGTGGTTAAGCGCGCTGGGATTCAAAGCATCTTTGAAGTCCCGGTCGGGTAAATATAAGGTCAAATAATTAATTTTAAGTGATAATATTTTAACCGTGTCTTTTTATCTATACTATAATATTATAAAGCTGAAGAGTTTGTTTGTTTGTTTGTTTGTTTGTTTGTTTGTTTGTTTGAACGCGCTAATCTCATAAACTACTGGCCCGATTTGAAAAAATATTTTTATGTTAGATAGTCCATTTATCGAGGAAGGCTTTAGGCTATATAACATAAAGATACGACTCACAAGACCACAGCAGCAATGAAAAATGTTGCGAAAACGGGAGAAAGATATTCCTTTTGAGAGCTTCCGCTGCGTACGCTGCGGAAACCGCTAAAGTTACACAAAAATCATGTATGACAAGATTGTTCAGCATTAAGAGTTCTATAATAAAATCCGCGACAGCATAAGTCTATCTTTTATGGTTGACTTACTACAACCATTTTTATGTTACTAAATTTGTAAAAAAATAATGAATTTTTTTTAGAGGTGTATTATACACACAGGTATTTATGTTTATCAAAATAAATAGATTCATTATCACGAGCATTTCATTTAGAACAAAGTTGCCCTTCATATCATTTGATTCCAATAAATATCTTAGGAGCTATCACAGTTTTAACATAACTCCGCGCCAAAATAATGTTCGCAGCTTAAGTACAACGTGCGCTTGCGCTAATTTATATTATAAAGCTGAAGAGTTTGTTGGTTTGAACGCGCTTATCTCAGGAACTGCTGAACCGATTTGAAAAAATATTTCTGTGTTAGATAGCCTATTTATTGAGAAAGGCTTTAGAATATAAAACATCACGCTGCGACGGGAGGGGAGGGAGCAAACTCAAAACGCGCGGACGAAGTCGCGGGGGACCGCTAGTACACCATAAAAACAGGATACAATCATTATTTTTAAGGGATTCGAGTTTTTTTTCTCTAACAAAGTTATATATATATTTTTAAACAGCACCTTGACGATTTTAAAAGTCATCTACGTCATCGGCTTTGCCTCTGTCAATTCAATGCCCAAACCTTCTTTTTCTCTAATCTTATACTTAATTAATAAAAAAAAACTGAAAAAACTAATATCCTAATCTCTATTTTTCGTTTTGTACAAAAAATGATTCACTCATACAAAACGAGGTGACTTTTATATAGAAATCTTAATTTTCTATATTTTCTCGGATCAGGGTATTACCATCGTTGTTTCCGATTCCCATTACACAAGTGCATTGGCTACTTATTTATATACTTTAGGAGCGGAGCTAGTCATTGAATCAATATTTAAAAATAAAACTTGCATATCTTATTGCAAGTTTCTTCCGCCTTAGGATGACGATCAAATGTCAGTAGGTAAATAATTTTATCGCTCGTACATTTTTGCATCCCACGTGGCCACTTAAATAGGAAGTCTCGTACGTGGGAGCAAGGTACATTGCACTTGGTTAGTATTCGGTCAAGCTATGTGATCGTATTTACCACACTCCATTGAGGATTTCGCAAGTAAAGTTATGCATTCGACACCTCGGACAGGTTTGTATAAGTTATTACCCGTAATTAAGTTGTCAATTGAAAATGCTGTAATTTTAATTAAAATGCACACGCCATTAGACTACGCGCTAGGAAGGGAGCACGTTACGGTCAGCTTCATAATGCACAGAACACTGACTTTATAACGAGTCTAAGTGAGGGCCTTTTCCACGGATACGTTCCGTATTTTGTAGGTACTGTTTTCTGCAGGATGCCGTCTAGAAGCTTACCCGTTTTAATGTTTATATTCACAAGGACAGCAGTGCCAATAACCGATACCCGTTTTACTGATACAGTTTTGACATTAAACTGGACCAGTTCCACTTCTGAAATGACAGCACACACAAATTCAGTAACTACTTATGACAACGCGTTGTAAATATAATAAACTTAAAAAAAGTAAAAACCGACTTCAAAACCGAAAAACTCTTAAATAAACTCTTGACCTTTTAAATTACCCATTTCCGGCGAATAATTTCATTTTGGCGTTGGTGCCCTGATAGATGATGCTTAAGATGGTCATAAATTGTTCGCCTATAAAAGATTTCTGTCCTTTAAAAGGTAAAGCGTTTATTTGTGACTTTTTAGTGCATTTTGGTTTTGAAGCCGTTTTTTTAAAGTTAATTTTATTTCTTGAATCTTTGTGATTATTGGAGAGGGGGGTTAGGGAGTTGGGGGTTGCACCTTATGACTCTGTACTTTCAGTACCTAGCTATAAATTACCTATCAGAAGTTCTGTCATTTCACCATTAGCTCAACTCCACACAATGTTGACTATCGAAGGAACAATACGTCAACATTAAGATTCTAGTAAAAAACACTATACATGCCTTTTAAATTTGAGGTTTGCCCTCAATATCACCAAGATCCCGACTTGGCAACAATGGAACCAACTAGAAGGTATTACCCCTAGGTAGGTAGGCGAAAAAAAAATTAAAATCGGTCTACCACAGCCACAAAAAAGTACATACAGTCGAATTGATAACCTTCGCCTTTTTTGAAGTCGGTTAAAAGAGGGCTATACAGTGCAAGCGAGTTAGAATGTAGACAGAACACAACCGTACCTGCAAAACACTGCTAAGTGGACACACTAAAAATTTCAGTAATGCAGTGATCCCGCAGAAATGGACTGCCGAAGAAACGGCCCTAAGATTCGGATCAATCAAACAAATAGAGCCGTCTTTGTTCGAACTTACCTGCTCCAATGCAAATGCAAACATTTTACCAACGAAATACGTTTATCCGACGAAATAAATGTAAAATTACCGATTCTAAAATAACATTTACATAAATAATTACTAAAACAAAAAAAAACATACAGTCGAATTGATAACCTCCGCCTTTTTTGAAGTCGATTACAAAAAGGTTCAAATTAACGTATTATGCTTTATTCGACAAATATTCCTTTTTTGACGGTGGTAAAATCAGAGATACGTCATACAGCTTTTAGCCCAGAACAAATAACGCTATTAAAAAATAACAGCTCTTAAAAATCTCCCAAAAAAGCTTTAAATAAATGAATAGAGAATTTGGTAGAAACAAATTTGTTTGGAGGATTTGGTGCAAAAACAGCGTAAAATTCCACAGACATCATGCACCGACCTCAAATGAATGTGTTTCTTCTAAATAGAGGACAATTAAAAAAGCTTTTTATGAGTGAGTTTTTGAAAGCAATTTAATATAGAAGAATTCATCGTACAACCTTTACTCACCAACCTTAAAATAAATAAATAAAACTGTACACTTCAGTCAAAATAACGTGGATTGGCAATTTCGTTTACGTCTAATGGGTGTAAGGTTACAAAAATAACTATATTCATAACTCTTTTTGTGATCCAATAGGAACGACCAAACCACATTATTTTAAACTAGCGGTCCCCCGCGACTTCGTCCGCGCGTTTTGAGTTTGCTCCCTCCCCTCCCGTTGCAGCGTCATGTTTTATATCCTTAAGCCTTTCTCGATAAATAAGCTATCCAACACAGAAATTTTTTTTCAAATCGGTCCAGCAGTTCCTGAGATAAGCGCGTTCAAACAAACAAACTCTTCAGCTTTATAATATATTAGCGCAAGCGCACGTTGTACTTAAGCTGCAAACATTATTTTGGTGCGGAGTTATGTTAAAACTGTGATAGCTCCTAAGATATTTATTGAAATCAAATGATATAAAGGGCAACTTGGTTCTAAATGAAATGCTCGTGATGATAAATGTATTTATTTTGATAAGAATAAATACCTGTGTATAATACACCTCTAAAAATAATGCATTATTTTTTTACAAATTTATGAACATAAAAAAGGTTGTAGTAAGTCAACCATAAAAGATAGAAAAGATAGACTTATGCTGTCGCAGACTATATTATAAAACTCTTAATGCTGAACAATCCTGTCATACATGATTTTTGTGTAACTTAAGCGGTTTCCGCAGCGTATGCAGCGGAAGCTCTCAAAAGGAATATCTTTCTCCCGTTTTCGCAACATTTTTCATTTCTGCTGTGGTCTTATGAGTCGTATCTTTATGTTATATAGCCTAAAGCCTTCCTCGATAAATGGACTATCCAACGTAAAAAAAAATTTTCAAATCGGGCCAGTAGTTTTTGAGATTAGCGCGTTCAAACAAACAAACAAACAAACAAACAAACAAACTCTTCAGCTTTATAATATTAGTATAGATATAGATAGAGTGTAGAGTTTGAGAAGATTTTGAAGTGGGTTTGTAAGTTAAGTCAGGACGCGCAGGGTTAGTAGCTCGACTCTAAATGAGACGTTATAACTTTTTGACACTGAAAGCATTACGAACATTATAAGCAATACGATCTTGGCTTTTGGCGACATTTTACATGAAAATGTTGTTGGTGGTATTTATCGTTTTGAGAAATCCATAAACAAACATAGATACACTTACGAAACTTAGCATACGTGCTGGAGGGCTTAACTACATCATCATACTCAAATAATTTCTAGCGATATAACGAACATACAATTCAAAGTTAATATCTCCTTTTTTGCAGTCGGTAAAAACTATTATGCTTCCTTGCTTCCTGTCTATCTATCCATCTACCTTTGGATACCCTGTCACGTGTGTCGCTAATATGAAAATGTGATCTCTTCACGTCTTCTTACGAAATGTCATTAGGAAGGTAACTGAGGTGTTATATTTTAATTAATAATTAATTATGATCACATCGCTTAATCTTATGCGGATACACGTTAGGACATGGCTTATTTATAAAAGTATTCTCATTATTGTTGTTATTACTCTGGTTGACTGTCGAAAGCCTTATATGATAAGACATATTATTTGAAAGTACAAAAACGCTTTTATGAATCTAATGTTTTAAATTAGGACGAGTTTTAAATAAAGGATTTCACCATTTCTTTCGCTTAATTAAACCCCTTTTGGTGGTTGCACGTACCAGAAGTTTCATTATTATATTACACAGGGTGACCCAAACAATGAAGTCCAAATTTTTTTTGGAAGCCTTTCATCCAGGTCTATCCAAATAATCCCTATGTATGTTAGCCGAATTTGTAGTTTTCGATTTCAAATTTCGCAAACTTTAAGAATTTTCAATCAAATTATTCCTCCACGTTTTATGGTGCTATGTCAGTTTTTTAATGCAATATAATCCTTATAAATCAGGTTTACTTAGATAAAATTATTAGCAAATTTAGTACGATTCGTTGCAATTTTGAAAACGGCAAACTGTAGAGATCAATAAGCGATTGTCAAAAACTAAAACATTGAACCACAAACAGTGCAGCAACTACCTCTACTATCATTCCACTCCCCTATGCAACATTGCTATTACAATTTTGATTAGTAGTTATATCGTGTGGAAGTCAAAAAATTGCCGTGGTAACCCAATATGCAAATTATCCCTAACCTTTAATACACAAGAAGGTACAGCTAGCTTAGAATCGATATCACAATCTCATAAAAGAAATTATGCAAAAATCCCAAAACTGGTTAATCAATTGTCGGTCGTTGTAAAAGATATAAATTAGTATAGTATCTATCATAATTAAATATCGGAAAACACCGCATCCTGTTTGTATTATTTAGTCTTAATCAAACGATAACAAAAGGGACCTTAAAAAGTTTCCACAGCTGAAAGTTTTAGCGTCTATTTATGCTACAATAACTTATTGACAAATAAAGGCAATTGAAAAGTAAATAAACCCCTAGGTTGCAATTTCATTATTCGTTTGTGTAAATAAACAGTCCCGGTCACTTTAAGGCCGTTACGCAGTGGAACTTTCCTACAAACAACATTTATAATGATTCCCAATTTTCTCGGTGGAATTGTTTTTGTAACTTATTGTTTATATCACCGAAACAATTCCAACGGCGATTGTCTGAGTGGCGAAACATATTTTCGACAGATTTCGTTAACAATAGTGGGAAACGTGTTTTGTTATAGGTAGTTACTTAACCAACGAGTCGTTTCAATGTTAAGAGCGTGTCGGACATGTTTGATTTTAAACGTGTGAGGCAAGACAACCCACTCCGCGGCCAGAAGTGGATGGGTGACCATGTGTTGACCACTAGTCGTTTTTTACAGGTTTTTGATAGAGACTTTCTAATCTATACTAATATTATAAAGCTGAAGAGTTTGTTTGTTTGTTTGTTTGTTTGTTTGTTTGTTTGTTTGTTTGTTTGTTTGAACGCGCTAATCTCAAAAACTACTGGCCCGATTTGAAAACTTATTTTTACGTTGGATAGTCCATTTATCGAGGAAGGCTTCAGGCTATAAAACATAAAGATACGACTCATAAGACCACAGCAGAAATGAAAAATGTTGCGAAAACGGGAGAAAAATATTCCTTTTGAGAGCTTCCGCTGCATACGCTGCGGAAACCGCTTAAGTTACACAAAAATTATGTATGACAGGATTGTTCAACATTAAGAGTTCTATAATAAAGTCCGCAACAGCATATGTCTATCTTTTATGGTTGACTTACTACACCCTTTTTTATGTTAATAAATTTGTAAAAAAATAATGCATTATTTTTAGAGGTGTATTATACACACAGGTATTTATTCTTATCAAAATAAATACATTCATCATCACGAGCATTTCATTTAGAACCAAGTTGCCCTTTATATCATTGGATTTCAATAAATATCTTAGGAGCTATCACAGTTTTAACATAACTTCGCACCAAAATAATGTTCGCAGCTTAAGTACAACGTGCGCTTGCGCTAATATATTATAAAGCTGAAGAGTTTGTTTGTTTGAACGCGCTTATCTCAGGAACTGCTGGACCGATTTGAAAAAATATTTCTGTGTTAGATAGCTTATTTATCGAGAAAGGCTTAAGGATATAAAACATGACGCTGCGACGGGAGGGGAGGGAGAAAACTCAAAACGCGCGGACGAAGTCGCGGGGGACCGCTAGTAAACAAATATGTGTAACTCTAGCAAAATTTAACACACTGTAACTTATTCCAGTACTAAAAAAATATAAATTTCTAAAGTTTCTCTTGTCAGAGGTTCTTCAACCCTGGGGTTGCATTAATCGTGCCAAAATGTCGTATGATTTGCATTAAGTAATGTTCGATTTTCGAATGAAGTCATCTGAAATTCACACAAAAGTGATTTAAATAAATGATTTTACTCTAGTTTATATTAAGCTGCTGATTTTGAAAAGAAAATTACTCGTTATATTGACGCAATTGATTTATAAATAGGGCCCCTGGGTGTTGGGGTAGCACCGCTGTTTCTGATTTCCGTACCACAAATGCATAAGCTACTTTCTTGACCCCTTACACACTGCGACTTTTAGCATCGATGCAGTCGCGCATTTTAAAAACGCGTTTCAACATCGCGATTTACGCAATGAACATGTTTAATTTTATTTTTATTTATTAAGAAAACCAACAGCTTAATAACAAGTAGTACAAAGTAGTTAGTTCTTATAGAAAATTAAGCCAATAACAGGATTCCCTATACTTGCAATCAGTTTAGGACGCTTAATAAAAGTATGTGCATAACATTATAACAAGTTAGTTTTATGAAGTAATATGAAACATACATAATAAATCTCCTTAAAGATATCAATTTTTCCTCGTATCTAAATAACCTAGGTGAGTAATTACTTAGAAGTAATTACGTAGGTATATGACACATAGACAATAATACTACACGTTAAATTTATTAAAGTAGGTGAGACCATATTAATTTAGCATCGATGCACAAGCGCGACAGTAAATAATTTGACAATTTCCAGTTTCTGCATCGCGGCTGCATCGATGCTAACGCGCGTTAGCATCTCTACTGCATCAATACTAAAAGCAGCGCAGTGTGTAAAGGTTGACAGTTTGCGATTGCATCGATGCTTCTTCGCGACTGTATCGCCAATGCATCGATGTTAAAAGTCGCAGTGTGTAAGGCGTCATAGGCTCAGTCGTCATCAAAGGTATGTGATTGGCGTCCAATATTCAACTTAGGTATGTCATGCAGAAGGTATCTATTGTATCACACATAACTTGCATTATCTCCGTTAGCTATTATTATGTCCATTCCTAAACAAATGTTCATTGTTTCACGTAACTAATTTACATTCTTTCTGCCATTGAATAGTTTCAACAACATGTGTCCGGCTGACCATTGATTCCATGACAAATCTTTCTTTTGGACCTTTCTTAGAAGTCATTTTTTTCAACGTTTGGTTTTGACAACACATGTTGTTTTAACAGATGGAACTGTCTTGGCTGTTAGTAATGGCATTTATTTATTTATTGAGGAAATCAAACACATGCATATTTTTTAAAGGTTCGGAAATTTTCCCTTCTTTTTAACCAGTACATAAATAATTTCCAACTTTCTTAAAAAAAAGATTTTTCGCCGATTTTCTCGGATATAATTATAAGCCTTAATCTTGAAATAGGCATTAATAATTAATGACCCTCACCTACGTGCAATGGAAGGTTAAAAGAATAAAACAGCTGTTTCATGAATTTACCTGGTGGTATGCGTTTCACTAAAAAATGACTTTATTTTCAGACTTCCTTAAACAGTGGATAATTGCGAGTAAAAAAGACGAAGGGCTGGTTTCACCATCATTATCGACAAATAGGCACTAACGAACGAAACTTCTATTTCGTTTGAAGTAGGCCGCGGCCCCATGTCTACGGTACAAATATTAATTACAATAATGTATCTTTACTTTATTGTTAACAAGTAGGAGTATATTCCTGTTTCGGGTCCTATCTATATTATATTATAAAACTGAAAAGTTGGTAAGTTTGCTTGAATGCGCTAATCTCGGGAACGACTTTATAAATACTTTTGTGTTGGATAGTGGACCGATGTGATTATTTTTGTGTTGGATAGCTTGTTTATCGAGGAATTCTTTAGAGGCTGTAAAACATCACGCTGCAATGGGAGGGGATGCAGCAAACTCAAATAGTCGGTCGAAGTTGCGGGGGACCGCTAGTAAACGACAAAGTTGCAGGCGACTACCTATTTTATCGTGTCGGTTTATGTACAGTGGCCAGCACATCAGGTTACCCACTTTTGTTGCAAACTAGCCCTTATTACAATGGAATAAGACACCGCAGTGTTTACCTTGACGTGCTGTTATCCGTACCACAACTTATAATACAAAATCAATTAAATCACAATATCAAATTAGTTTCCGATACCAAGCAAATATCACGCTGCGAGAAATGAGGAACCAAACTCAAAACGTGTGGACGCAGTCGCAAAAAAAGTTTAACATAAACAAATTCAGGACGAATTTTTTTTGGGATATCTTCCATACTTTTCCAGAAAACTTGAAACTTGCGTAGAATATTTTCAGTTTCATTATAAAATAAGTTTTTTGACAAATGTGTCATATAAACGGACGTATTCGTAGGTTTGTATTGAAGCAGGTTTTTAAAATGAGAACATTATTACAAACACGGAGCTGGCATTGTACTGCCTTGAAGCAAGTCCTCAAGCGCCTTCCTACTCATAGCAAAGGAAATGGCGCACTTCCTTCTATTATAGATTGTGCATCGAAATACCGGTAATAGTCTTGAACTTGCAACTACATAGTATCCGATTGAATATATGCTCTTTCAATTATTCATTTTGCACTCACTTTGGTATTTAAATATAATATTGAGGACGCGTTTGGTGTATTGGTTAGAGCTCCTGACTATTACGCCGGCCGTCGCGGGGTCGAATCCCGCAAGGGGCAAATGTTTGTGTAATGAGTACGAACATTTGACCCGGAGTCTGGGATGTTTAATATGTATTTAGGTATGAATGGGAGACGCCCCCGTCATAATCGTTGTCTGGTATTCGTAACACAAGGAAGAGAATTCCTTACTTCGAAACCACGACAATTGGTGTGTTGTGTGGCACATATTTATTTATTTTATTATGTCATATTCTAGATAACAAAACTATGTGTATGTGTGATCCGATTTGCGCTCTCTAAAGTATCCACCTACACATCACATCACATCATACACACACATCTCTAAAGTACCTGTTACGGGATGAAAAATATATACAGTGGCCTGTATTACGAGCAAAAAATTCAAATATAGGCCCTTTCAGTAACCAGTATTCGAACCTAAATTAATTTTAAATTATTAAAATGAAAAGCAATTTTATTGTTATTTTCTAACAAAATAAATAGAACCAGCAATGTCTTGCCAACAATAGTGTCCAGTCATAGAACTTGACAGTGTCTAATTGATGTTTACTACAACGAGTTAGATTTTGATATATTGATTAGGGATTATGAATATAACTTTGGATTGCAATATCTCTGTGTTGAAGTATTTTACAGCACTATGAGCAGGGCAGGGCAAGGTAGCAACGTAATCTCTGTAGAATCATTGATTAAAATTTATGCTTCAGTTACAGGGCAGGTATTTAATAAGGGCTAAAATCGTTATTAACTTTCTCAAAAGTTATACAATATCTAATCTATTTTCAGCATTACTAATAAAACGCACTGGCTTGTATACTGTTAACATCGTCAAAGCGCCGATTTTGTGATCGATATTTACTCAACTAATTAAACCATTGGTTGAATGATTACGATTGCTTTGAACAAAAATGGTCCTCTAACACGATGGTCATTAAAATAGCCTTTCTGTCAATTGATTATGGTATATTTTGATCAAAACATGCACAGTCGTAATTATCTAACCGCTGTAACGACTTGTAGCAATTAACTGAGTGAACTATAGATCACGAAACCGGCCCTAAGTGGATTATTCTATAGCAGAAGTTGGAGATTAAAACTCGAGAATACCAAAAGCGAACTGGTTTGAAGTATTTAATTAGTTTCTCGCACTATGAGTATGATTTGATCGACTTTAGTATGAACTGACTGACCTTTAGTACGAAGGGTTAATATCGATAGACTCGAACCACAAACGCTGATACGATTTGGAAGAGCTGTCTTTAATAAATCTTTAAAATAAATACAAAATGTAACTACAGGGGGCCATCGTATTGCCATTTTGCTAAATCCACTCAACTAGTTAAGTCGCTTGGCCAGAAAAATCAAAGTACATATTATTTCTATTTCACTCACTCGTGTAGTGCTATCCCACGCTAATCTGCTAAATGGATTATACCACAGTATCTACGACATTCTTTTGGTACTTGGTTCATGCTGTCAAGCTTTTAACTTCACTAACAGTCAGGGTCACTAACGGTCACATCACTCTTAAAAAAAAATGTTTTTCCCAAATAGAAGACGCATTCGTTATATTTTAAGCTTTTTAGTCAGTTTTCTGATGAACAGCTCGATTGTCTACAAACTAGGTCATACGATCATAATGATCTTAATTCCCAGACCAGATCCTCAGCCTAGCCATCCAGTCATTTTAACTGACATGACGCAACCTATTTACCGAAATAGATATGTTTGCCTTTCAATGTCGGGCCGACATTAAATTACCGATTCTTTTATTTCATATGTGACGAATGGCAGCAAAGTAAGGTTTTAGCTTACCCTAAATAATTGCTTATTTAGTCCCGGTTGCGTGATCGATAGTTACCAGCGGTTAAACATATACGATTGTGCATGTTTTGAAGAAAAAATACGATAGCTAATGGTCATTAATACAGCCATTCTTGCGTTTGGTTGAGGTATTTTTGGTCTTGAGGTATTTTTAGTCATTATAATACTTACTCCGCCTAAAACTCCGCATTCTGTTCTTAAAAACATGCACAATCGTATATGTTTTACCGCTGGTGGTTTGATCATGCAGTATTAGTATATTGAACCATTAATTGCGGTAATAATCAATCACGCAACCGGGCCTTAGTTTACCGATTGACCGAATTAGGTTTCACCGTAAGTGGCATATTATATGGAATCAGTTTCAAGTCAGTTATAAAACGATTTTTCACTACACTTTATAAAGCCCCATCTGCATCGTTCACAGATTTTGACAACTGAAAGTTAAGTATGAGTTTACCCAAGGGCGCTTCCATATTTTATAAGATGTGTTGGTTTCATGACGTCTTCGATCATACCGAATATAATACCATTTCAGATCTAATCGAAAAGTATTATAATATTAAACATGTGTCAACGTACCGTAAAAAACCTATTTGAAATCAGTAAAAAATACAAAATTATTAATTACCGTTTTGAATTAAAATCGAGTATGTATTTGATATGGATACGGATGACTGCAAAATTGTGCGACCCGATCTCAAAAGTTCCGAGGCATGAGTTTGGGAAGCCCAACGCCGTGGTTAAGGCAAGCGCCTGCGACGCAGATGTCGTCCAAAGCACCGATTTATGGTTTGACCACTCGCTTTTTATGGCCGGAAGGACCAGGAGCTCGTTTTTTGAATCACTCACTTGGATATGGCGTGAGGTTTAAGTTCGAAATTCAACGAAAACCGAACAAAATAAATACGTTACTCACGTTTCACGTAACGTCACTCACAAAATTGAGTGATTTTTTTTTCAATCTCGTGTGGAAATAAACTCTTTTTTATTCAAAAATTGGACATTAATCAATGAATATGACACGCTATTTGGAGATTCAAAAACGGAGCCACATGACCCCAAGTGTCATTGGTGGTCTGTTTAAGTCTAATAACTCAACTAATAATAAACTTTATTCATCAAAATGTATTAAGTATTAATGTCTTCATCTAGTTTCACTTTTAATTGCAAAATGTCTGTTGTATGCCTTACAAAAGTTTAGAGTTGCTTGATAATAATCACTTACAATTTCTTACGTGAAACTTAGTACCTTACCTACATAACTTAGTAGCAATTAAAACTTCGATTTTAATCGCTTAAATTTTAAACTTTCTTACTTTTGTTACAGGTATATAATCCATCTTCATGTATAGAAAATAATGAAAACGCAATTCGTAATATGAATTATCGTCGACAGTGGAGGTTTGTGATTCTTTTATTGAATCGTCAACGTTTAAGGTACCAAGCCAGCATTTTTTTTTAGTAGCATATACGAGTAATTAAAAAAAGTAAGATTTAGTTTCATTTATTTGACCCATGGATTATTGGGTTTGTCTTTTTCATACAATTGTTGTATTTCAGTACGTAAATTAGCCATCTACAATTGTGGTTTTCTGGTGGTCCTTCGCCCCAATCTGCTTTGATATTTTTTTGGATACAACTGTCCTCCGCACACTTAAAAAGTCATAAACAAATGGGTGTCTGGAATGTTTTACAGCATGTTTAGTATCAGAACATGTCAACATAGGGCAGAACGGGATAAATACAAAAGCAATAAAATAGATAAACGTGGATTTCAAGCACCATACTTCGTGTGGTATGAGTGTGGGTTAATCATTGGTTCTGTATTATGTATATATAAAAATACTAGCGGCCTCCTGCGACTGCGACCGCGATTTTTGAGTCCCAATCCAAAAGCTTTCTCCGATAAAAATGCTTTGTAACACAAAAATATTTCTTCAAATCGTGGACCGATTTGAAGTTCGTAGAAGACCCTAATATTAGTGCGTTCAAACGAACAAACAAACTCTTCAGCTTAATAATATTAAGTATGGATAAAAGTGCTGATCCATACTCAGAGAGTGGTTACGGTATTGCGATCTTGCTTTGACAGTTAAGCTGCTCTGCTTTTGACTGGATTAGAAAGTTTTGTATTGCTTTGTCTTAATTCCTGCTAATTTCCAAGTCTTAATTTCGATCATATAAGTGAGTGAGAAAGTTTTTTTTAAAGTTGGATCGCAATACCAATTTGACGACACAGCTAGCTGAGTGGCAATAGAACTGACTAGAAAGAACTTGTGCGGACTAAAGCAAGATCGCAATAAGCTCAAAGGAAAGCGTTGCGGGGCGACATTATACACCAACTTAAAAAGTACTGGCCTTACGTGAATAAAGAAGATTGAATCATTAATTTCATGATTTAGTGTAACGTTTGAGATACGTGGCCAGCACTAGATACGTGGCCAAGTGCGAGTCGGATTCGCGCACTGAGGGTTCCGTACCAACTTTAACTGAATTAGGGAATCTACTAACTTCCACTAAGTAAAATATTTTGTTGACAGCAATACAACTTTGTTTTTCATAGTGTTTGTATGAAATACAAAGGTATGTTTGCGGTTGTTGAAAATGTGCAAACCAATTTTCGTTGAAAGTATTTGTTAAGATCTACATTACTTATTTATTTCAATATTTATACTCACTTAGTTTAGAATTTAGATTGGGGGGACGCCCATTTTACCACTTTGGAAGCATCTAGCTATGTAACGTTAGATTTTAAAAGAAAATGGTTTATAAAACCTCTATGTCATTTTAAAAGACCTATCCATAGACACCCCACACGCATAGGTTTGACAAAAAAACGGTTTTAGTATGGGAGCCCTTAAATATTTTTTTTTTATAAAAGAATCGTAAAGCAATTAACAGGATACATCTTCCTTCCAAATTTCGACAGTGTGATGCTCATAGTTACATATTAAAGTGGCTGTGACATACGGATGGAGAGACAGACAGACAGACAGACTTGACGAAACTTTTCGTTTGAAGGGTTTCGTGTTTTGCCATTCGGCTACGGAATCCTTAAAGCAAACTTGTGCAAAAATAATCACTTATGATAGTGTGTATTCACTTTTGTGAAATAATATTTATATTCTGAGTTACCTTAAGGTACTATTTATAGGACATGGTAACTCAAGGGCGACTAGTAAACTCAAAGGCGCAATCTATTGTATTTTTTTCCCACACTTAAGTTTCTGATAGCATAATAGGTTAGATTAATAATTTTACTGTTGAAATTAACTACCACATGATTGCTGTACACTGTGTATGCAAAACGGTTTCAATTAATTATTTAAGTGATTGTTTTATTATTCCTTTGCAAGGTGAACCTTGCTTTAAAACTATTTTTAAATCAATTCAATACAACCTTTTTGGTGCCTTTGTTTTTCTTCTAGATTTATTACCACTGATTAAGTATATCGTATAAGTTTGACTCAAAGTAAGGTAAGGCTGGATATTGTCATATTATGATGTGCTAGTTCATTAAAGTAACGCATTCGCCTGCGGCATCGATGCGTCTGAACGATTCCGACAAGGATGCAACTATCACATCTTGCTATGTAAGAGCGAGACAGCATATGTAAATGTCACATGCCGCATTTAAACGTCGCATTCCACGTCACCACAAAATATAGTACCAGGTAGGTACTTGGTACTCCATATTTTGTGCTATAACGGCGTAAAGCTTCAACATAGTAGCGATGTTTTTGCTATTTCTAGGTAAAAAATTCAACCTTTACAAAGACCTTAGCTAGAAATTTAATAATGTTCTATGAATAGATAACGAAATAAAATAATATCCTCCCTACTCGGGTTGTTCAGTTCATTTTTAGGGTTCCGTAGCCAAATGGCAAAAAACGGAACCCTTATAATTTAGTCAAGTCTGTCTGTCTGTCTGACTGTTTGTCTATCTGTCCGTCCGTATGTCACAGCCACTTTATTCTGAAACTATAAGTATTACACAACTAATATAGTTCTAGTAACTAGTATGGTTGAAACTTAGTAGGTAGATGTATCCTGTTAACCGCTTTACATTTTTTATCCAAAAAATAAAAAATAATGATATTTAAGGGGTTCGTTTTTTAAAAAAAAAACCTGTGCGTGTAGGGTGTCCGTGGATAGGTATTTTAAAATTACATCGATGTTCCTAAAACCATTTTCTCTAAAAGTCTAAAGTTTAAGAGATAGAAATGTAACTTTGTTTTTAATTGTATTTTTGCTAAGTGGAAGTAACTGAATCTCTAATTCAGTTAAAGTTGGCACGGAACCCTTAGTGCGAGTACGACTCGCACTAAGGGTTCCGTGCCAACATTTGACTACATTTGATCGTTTTTTTTTAACAAGCAGTGTGTTTAAATAAAAAAACAGAATAAAAATTAATTGCAAAACTTACGCCTGAAATGGTTTACCAGGAACGCTGAGCTTTTACTGTTAATCTTGATCGTCAGCTTTTACTGATATTGATTTAATTCAGTGGAGGTTCTATTTTACTAATTAGGTCAGAATCTAGCCACTCACATTTAAAATAATACTTTTTTATTAAACCGATCTGTTGTTTTTGACTAAAACTATAATAATCATTACCAGTGCCCGAATTTTTAGACAGGTCATCAATCGATTCCATCACATGAAATAAGGCGAAATAGTTATTTGATATTCCACTGTACGAATAACCACAATATTCATCGTGCTAACAATGTGTACATACATGAATCAGATTCTAGAATCATGTTATCTGTTTTCGTAAACCAAGTTGCGGGGGGACACTACCAATTAATAGTTAGTTGCTTTTAAATATGAAACTTTGAATGCGTGACCTCATAGCCAGGATATTGTGATGCCATCGATGCCATAAACATATGTCAACACGGCGCATTACAAACTGTGACCTATCGTCGCCAGTGACTCAAACTGAATAATAAATCAAGGAATAAGGAGGTCGAAAACCTCTTCTTTCATTACACTGTTCGAATATAAATAGGTGATGACAAAAAAAGATGGCAATAATTACTACTTTACTACTCAAATTATGTTAACGTTCTTACATGTTACATCTATCTATATGGAAGAAAGTTGTTGTGATAGTTACATTATTTATAACTCAAGAACGGGCGAAACGGTGGGGTAGTAGCTCAGATCCCGGAAAAGGATATAGGATAGGTGCTTTTTATCGCGTTTGTCGGGGCTAGGGCTGGGGCGGGACGGGGCCGAGGCAAAATAATGTTCGCTAGAACTGCTTAACTTTTAAAATATTGGGGCTGGCCGGGACGGGGCCGGCGCGAGACGGGGCTGGGGGCGTAACAAAGCTCCCTGGGTCCGCTAGTTATCAAAAAACCCGGCTGTACCTAATGAATTGAATAAACTATTACTCGCTCTATCTTGCAACAGGTACTACGGTTGTTAAGTTTAGTGAAATTCATAAATTACTCATTATTAAATTAGTATTCTCGTTGCTCTTTCAAGTTTAACTGAATCTAGAGCTGCTCATATACATCAAGACGATAATCAGCTTGGGGAAATAGCACGTAGAAGCAATTACTATTAGGAGCTTGTTAACTTAGAAGCGATTGCACTTCATTTGGTATTTCCTGTACTTGCATTATATTAAGATAATTTAACATCAGCTTCTGTGAAGAGCTGTTGTCTAATGAGGAGTGATCGAAATGTTAATAATAATATCCTATGCGTTAACATTTCAGAAATCTTTGTTATGTACACAAATCATAAATAAATATAAATGAAGAATAGTACATCGCATTTTAATAGTTGGCTTTTAAGATGAATTCTAAATAAGATCAAGATTTTTATTAACAATTTGGTGGATAGTACTATTTTATTTCTGGACTATGAGCAAATTCAACTGCAGTAGGTACGCTCAGTGTAATAAATAGATGCCTAAGCAGATTAAACTGTGTTATACTTGAAAAAAAAATTGCCAGGAAAAGTAAATTCTTGGATTTGTTTTAGAAAGTGCTAGACCGAAATTGTTTACCATCAACATATTCTACTGCAACGCTACTCAACTTTTCGCCAGCACATTCCTTGTGATAAAGTCGTACGTTTTTTCCCGTACATTTTCAGTGGCATATAAGTACAAAGTAGAAAGTTCTATCGCATCAATAGATATAAAGATTAACTACTACATTTATAAAGTCTGTTAAGCTCAACAATACATAGTGCATAAATATCCAAAAAATCACACCGCAAAGTTGTTGGATTGCAGTGCGGATCGCTAAGTGCTATTTCAGAATGGGGTCTAGAATCTTTTTAACACTCACAGACACGCGTGATGACGTGACCGTCAGAACGGTAACTCAATTAGAAAGAGCGTTGGCCCGGTTAGCCAGAAGATGCAGGTTCGAGCTCCACCCGTGCGCAATTTCTGGTTTCTTATTTCATCTTATAAGAATACAAAAATAGAACTGCGAGTGTACAAACATTCTAAACCATTAAAGTGCAAAGCGTTATCAATTTCCAAGTTGAATTTATTCTTTGATGAATAATTACTTTATCCCCTGTTGCGAAAACAGACTGGTAAATGGCGCTAACGTCACGCGTAATGACGTATTCATAAGAGACCAGAAGTTTCGCGCAGCCGGACCGAATGCGCGGTAGCTCAATTGGAAAAAGCGATGGGCCGGTTAGCCAGAAGATACAGGTTCGACCTTTAGTTCGCCCTGCCGGTGCGCAACTTTCGTTTTCTTATTTCATCTTATCAGAATGGGGTCATTCGCACCGCCAGGGGTTTAGTTGTGCAAATAGCCCAAGGTATCTTTACGATCGACCCATGTCATAGACACTTGAGCATTCGCTCCGCGGTCCGAAACACCTCAATAACCAAAATTAACAAAAATACCTTGTATTTGAACCTCTTTCATTAAAAAAATTCGCAAAATAGAGCAGCTGGTATCGCAGCATGCAAATCGTTAACACGGTCCCAAATTAACGGTCTTTGTTAACTTTCGGTATTTGTCTGTCGTCCTTGCATTGACAAGTGTGCAGTGGCTCGTCGAGGCCACTTGTCGAGTCTTGCCGCCTTTGTATCATTTGCAAGACGGTACCTTACGTACTTACCTACATTCTTGACCGCTCGGTTGGAGTAAGACATAAGCGGTAGAGGTTAGGATATGATTGTTCTTATTTCAAGTATCTATCAAACAAATCAGTTCGAGATGGAATTCGGCTCTAGCTCGGTTTTGTGATCGATAGATGTTGAACTAATGGTTACCTATAATATCGTTTACCAATGGTTGTGTATTTACGGATGTGCGTATTTTAGAAAAACTACCTTAAGGATGTCTGAATGGCTGTTTTATTGACTAATAGTTAAGGTTTGTTTGTTAAAAGCACGTATCGTAATCATACAACCAGTGGTAACGACTGTTCACCATTAGTTAACTATCGATCAAACAACCGGCTCTAAGCTGATCTTCAATCTCCAACTGAAGTAAGGCGATCTAATTGCTAATTTATTATGATAATGTCAATCAAGAAAAGTTAACTATTTGCTTCTTAAGTAATATATTCTTAATAGATTCGATTCCCAGTCGGGTCAATATAAATCAAAAATTAATTAATAATTATCTATATTGTCTCGGGTCCACCACCGTTGTCTCTGATTTCCATAACACAAGTGCATTAACTACTAACTTTGGGATCAGAGTATTGTATGTGATTGGTGTCCACCTTAATGCCCATCGCACATCGCTCATGCCATAACCCTTTACCTTCTCGCCCTAAGTAGGGCACGCACGTCGCTGCGTATAGGTTTTTGTGTTAAGAACAATCGGTCCGTTACGGGAATCGCGGCTAGCGACCGTCTGACACCGCTGTTTTACAAGTAGAGGTGAGCTTGTGTCGATAAATTGAACAAAACTTCATTTAACCAAAGTAAAGTACTGAGAGTTTCACGTAATTAGCTGGTGACGGAAAAGTAGGAGAACAGCACGGACAATTAAGACCAATAGTCAACGCAAGTAATGATTAAATGTCGTTACTGTTGTGTTATGAAAGATAAATACCTTCACCAAATATCAGAATGGCTAATTTAATAACCTTTGTATTGACGACGCGTTTGGTGTATTGGTTAGAGCTCCTGGCTATTACGCCGGCCGTCGCGGGTTCAAATTCCCGAAAGGGGCAAATGTTTGTGTGATGAGCACGAATATTTGTACCTGAGTCATGGATGTTTAAAATGTATTTAAGTATTTATGGGAGACGCCCCCGTCATAATCGTTGTCTGGTATTCGTAAAACAAGGAAGAAAAGTCCTTACTTCGAAAGCACGACAATTGGTGTGTTGTCTGGCGCATATTTATTTATTTATTTATTTATTTATTAGATGTATTCTTCTTCAAACCAACCAGGCCTTGCAAGGATAGTTTGGTAAGGATAAACTAAGAGGAACTTACGCACGTGCTGTTAGAAAAGTTTCAAAATGCGAAATTACTATTGAAGGTGCGCGTGCTGACTATGTTTCTTACAGTTTCAAAATAATGCCGTATAGGTCAAATACAATTTACAGATATTTTTGTCACAGATATATTAAACTTTACACCCTGAGGTTACAATGAGATCCAGTTCTATCGAAAACTCAAGCAATACCTACCACCACATGAAATCAAGACACGGTTAGCTCTTTCTGCGTGGATAATAAAGTTAATTAATATTAATGAGTGATGGCAGTTTTTTTTTTCAAAACTTTGTTGATGACTAAATCACCTTGGTCTATCTGTGACCACAAACGCTGTAATGTGGTCGAAACGTTGCGCTGAAAAATTCAAATAAATATCTGCAAAAAATATATGTAAAATGTTTAAAATCATCAATCAAATTGCCTTCAGTATTCGCGTGAACTTCAGAAACAAGAAGAACATCACTACGGGAAAGAAAAATGCGATGTAAAATATGAAGCGCTAAATGGGACATGCGACTATTAAGAGCTATTCATGACGAGATGCATCGTAAGATGTGAGTTAAAGTAATTGCAGTTTTAACACTACAAATCTATAAATCTGTTTATTTAGTGAAATATCAAATTTGCCTCATTAAAGTCCACATACATGTGCTAAATACCTAACTATAATCTAAATTATAAGTCACCGTAAGATGTTCATGTACAGTCGACAGCACAGCAGGTTACCTACTTTTGTTGCAAACAAGTCCTTATTACAACTGTATGAGATACCGCAGTGTTTACCTTGACGTGCTTTTGTCCGTACATTCTTATGACATAAGTTTACTTGTACTTAAGAGGGACTGCATTGTTTGTATTAAATCAACCCATGGTTGGTAATGATTCTGTTGAGTCCAGTGTAATTTGGTTATAACAGAGATACGAAGATGTGTTTTTTATAACAATTGAGTATCTGAAAAATATTGAAGAGTAGATTAATCAGTGTGAAACTATCAACATACAAACTTTACATATAACGAGAGAATGGCTAATTCAGTGTTCGTAACCTCAAATGCTTAAAGGTACAGTTCCAACCGGCAATGTACTGAAGTGGCAATGCCACGAAACAGATTGATATCCTGTGGTGCAACGGAATCGAATGCCGATAGGTCGCCATGTATTGATAATTCAACTAAGTCAGAAGGCTGTACGTCCTTGTATGTACGTACGTTACGATCCTTGTATGTAGGTACGTACGTTACAGCCTTGAAATATGTTTGGGTCGTGGGAACCCTCTGCTAAATTGCTGGTTGGGAGAAATGCGCCAAAATTAAATTCTGTAACAGTCAATAATAAAGCTGGCTGGTTCCGAGCTAAAAGAATCAGCATAGATAGATATCCAACGCGGCAACTCAGCCAGCATCATAGCCTCCTTGCCGCAAGGAAATGGTTTCGTTTTTGAATACTCAGATAGATGTTAAGTTATTTTTTTTATGTTGCATGTCTTAGTTTTATTTTTTCTTATTTGTTATTAATAAAGGCATACCTTGAATTTGAATCAGATGGTACACGGATAAAACGAAACAGTAAAGTTGACTGATATTATAGTTAATCAAAAACTCCATATTTCTGCTAAATTGGTGCTTGGAAAAATTGCGCCGAAATGGAACCCTGTTTTGGAAAATAATAAAGCTGGCTGAATTCTAGCTCTTAGTATTAGCATTGCCCCAGATAATATAATACTACTTTCCAATGCAGCAACGCAGCTAGTATTGTCGCTTCCTTACCACAAGAAAAAGGCTTCGGTTTTGAATAAGTACATTTTCAGTTTATTTTTAGCGTGCATCATGCATGTCTCAGTTTTTTTTTGTTTGAATTACGTAAATTTACATCCCCATATAGGTAGGGATCCGGTGATAGTCTAAAGCTTTTCTAAGTGGTGGTTATCGAATGGGTTCTGGTCGCTCTTATCCCAAAGCGCACCTAAGCACCTGTCCTATACGATCCATTTTCGCCTGGTTTTACAAATGCATTGAACGCAATCTCAACCTACTTCTACCGCGGAAGCCAATTTCTTTTATGTGTGTTATAATTATACGAATACACGAATATCGATGACACGAAGCCTTTAGTCATAAATAAAGTCTTCGTACCGAGCTCTAAGTAAATTTGCTCGAAAGGCAAGCCAATGGCAAGGTCACCGGGTCACGGGCGACGGCGAAAGTTTCGAAGCAACAGGTACTGTAGAATACTACACAAGTTTAGTTACACTGAATGTAAAATTATTTATAAAATGTTGGTCTATTTAGAGGGAGGCCTAAATAGTAATTATTTATCATGTGAACGTTACTGCTGTTGTCTACGTAAGCTGCAGTACGAAAACAACGGATTGCTGATTTTCAAGGTCCTACTATTAATATTAGCGCCTTCCTTTAAACAAAAATGACCTATGTATAATGTGCAATAAATATCTTACAACATGATTCATACAGATAAAGCTGGTTCAAAAGTATCATCAAAATAATTGAATATAAATGTTCAAAGTTTTAAAGACAATCAAACAGCTGATAAATTTATAGCATAAGAATAGCACTATTCCTTCAGTTCAATTAGGCCTAGTTAAAGGTTTTTATCTGTCTCATAACCAAACTAGTGGTCCCACGTAGAGTCACCTGCATAAATTTTGGAATTTCCGTAAAATTTTACAAAACAAAACACAATTTTTAATTTAAGTAAGTTTCAACTATAGCGATGTACACACGTTGTACCTACTTAGGTTGCGACCATAATTTTGGGTGCGGAGTATATTTTACTTTCTTCACTTCAGAAATTATTATTTTTCAAATTTTGAGTTAGGTAATTACAGTATTGTAATTAACTCTGCAAAATAATCTAGCCCAACAGAACTTGTTGCTACTGAGTCTGAAGATAAACTCTTTGCTTTTTTTAAAATATTCTTGTAAAGCAACATACCTTGGTTTTACATTTACTTGTTCTTTGTTTTCAATTAAGCTTAAGTTAAACGAATATTAAGCTTAAGTTTTTCAGATACACTTATTACACCAAAGACAAATTATAACAAAGACACGCTTGAAATCTTAAATACCAATCTTATTAAAACCTTCTTAATCAAAAAAGATGCTGTTTTCATAAGGCAAGGTGATGAAGTAAAGTTCATATAATTTAGTACGTAGGTAGGTAGTTTTGTTTCCAGTGTATAATAGGTCTGGTACATATATTCGAAATAAGCATATATGACTTGTGTCTGCTTCGTTTCAAAAATCTAAATATAATTTGCAAACTGGCTTTAGACTTTCAATAATGGAACGGTAAATGGATAAATAAACATCACAAGTAGACGTGAAAAGATAATAATTTGACATTAGAAAAGGTTTCAATTCGTACGATAGATGGATCATATCCATCTGATCTGGTACGGGGTTACATCAACTAGCTCGAGCACGTACTGCTAAAACCGAAGATTTAAAAAATCTATCAAGATATCAATATATCTGGTTTCAATATCAGCCAGTTATATTGTGTATTGGAGTTGAAATTGTCAATTTGTGGAACTGGTTTAACACGTCCGCCACGTTCCGAATCGAGGTAGCCCCGTTTCTAGGTAAAGTGCAGTCGAATAGTACAGGGCCCTATTTTTTACAGCGTCTAGATGGCGTGTGATATAAATTGATTAGTGTCTAATTTTCCAATGAAACTACGATTACATATAAATTCACACAGGAGTCAGAAAAAAAGGGAATCGATTTTTGTGAATACAAAGTTTATATTTCGCGTAATTTCATTTGTTTCTTTTTCAATCAAAAATCACACGCCGTACTAATGCGAGTGATTCAAATATAGGGCACAGGGCTTCTAAAGCTATTTCAGGGTAGAAACCCTGAAATAGCTTTTACTACATATAGCTCGGACATGGCGAGTTAATATCTTGAGGCATGGGCTGGGCACAATAAATAACTCCGCCGTCTCATTCATCAATACTATTGTTTGTCTTTTTATTGTTTTTTATAAAGTACAGCATATTCCAATAACAGCCTTTTTTGTAGTTCTTCAATTTTTTGACTGACTTGACAAAAATGTTGGAAGTCCTTTTCGTAATTATTCTAACTATGTATGGGATAAGTGTTTGCAACTTTGCATACTTTCCTCTGCACTTAATCTATTGCATTAGGCGTAATCTGTCTGGAAGAAATCGCTCAAAATTGTAAGTTTGAATCTCTCTCAGACTCTGTTGGTTGTGCAATAAAGAGTTATATATTTAGTATAAACGGAGCTACCCGAGGACGCCGTCTAATAAAAAGTTAGATAGCATTTTACCGGAAATACAATTTACTAACTAATCCTGTAAGCGGAAATGATAACCACTCTGAGTTCAGAGCTGGCGTCTCTACAGTGGTGTCAGTTTATATAACCGTCCGTTCCTTACTTCGTTAACAGTTCGCACGTGTCGCGTCGCGGTCAATGTGAAAGCGCCTTTGTCATCAGTAATAATATGCATATTATTATGCCACGGTCTTTGTTATCTAATGACTGGAGACTCAGCTGAAATAAGTCATCAGCAATGGCATAAGAATGGCAATGTTATAACTATTAGTTCTCTTTATTCCGGTTTTTGTTCGCCTGTCTGCAAGAACAGTTAAATAATTATAACAGCAACATCATCATGAATCATCGTCTATGCCACTGGATCTGAATATTGAGAATAATAAAATGTCACTATATTTTTTAAGGGTTCCGTTTTTGCCATTCGGCTACGGAACCCTTATAGTTTCGTCAAGTCTGTCTGTCTGTCTGTCTGTCCGTATGTCACAGCCACTTAATTCTGTAACTATAAGCATCACAATGTTGAGATTGATAGGAAGATATCCTGTTAACCGCTTTACGATTCTTATACATAAAACAAAAATCGTTTTTTTTCCAAACCTAAGCGTGTGAGGTGTTAATGGCTAGGTCTTTAAAAATGACATGGAGGTTCCTAAAACCATTTTCTTTTAAAGTCTAACGTTTCACATCTAGACGCTTCCAAAGTGGTAAAATGGGCGTCCCCCCTCCCCTCCCCCATCTAATTTCTAAACTGAGTGTAAATTTTGAAAAAAAAATGTGATGTAGATCTTAACAAATACTTTCAACGAAAATTGGTTGGGACGAGATCGAACGAAAGTTTTTTAGGTATATCACATTGTCAACAACAAAGTTATATTTGCCGTCGACAAAATATTGTGGTATTTTAGCTAAGTCCACTTAGCTAAAATACCACAATATTTTAAAGGTGGTTGTTGGTGGTTTCCCTAATTGAACGGAACCCTCAGTGCGCGAGTCCGACTCGCACTTGGCCGGTTTTTTTAAACATGGTTGCTGAAAATCTGAATAAGTTGAATATCGTTAAAATATGACTTTATACACGTCCATGCCATTTATTGATAGTTTAAATAGATTGTGCCGTATTCGAAAGTAAAGCAACCTATTGATACTGTTAGCTCCAAGGTTCCGTCTGTGTGCACACAATGGCCTAACTGTAGAAAGGTCACTACGCCGATTTTGAACTATGTTAATGATTTTCATTTCGTTTCGCTTTTGTTCTTATGAAACCATTTATCAAGATCATCATAATTGACGACCTCCATGGCGTAGTGGCTAAGCACGCTGGGTTTCTAGGCGTAGCCGCTCCGACGTCCCGGATTCGATTCCCGGTCGGGTCAATATAGAAGTCATAATTGTCTATATTGTCTAGGGTCTGGGACTGTGTGGTACCACCCTTGTGTCTTATTTCCATAACACAAATCTATTGGCTACTTATTTTGGGATCAGAGCAATACATGTGATTGGTGGTGAAAATTATTAATTTTGCTTCTCGCTACAAATTGATGCGAGGTTTTTATTCCATACTGTTGTATTATTTTTTCATTCCGTCAGTACAAAGTAATATCAGCATAATTGTACATAACTTATAAATATTTTTTGGTCTAGACTAATAAAAATGCCTGTATATTTTCCACGCTTTTATACGGTACAGATATATTTTGAAATTGCTTAATACACTTTGAAATTGCTTTTAATGTTATCAGCTTTGCAAGGTGACACTTGCGTGGATTCAAATATTGCAATAAATACATATTTATATAGAGTAGCGAATAAAGCGATTTTAAAAATGCTATTGGTTTTGCTTATTAATACAATGATGATGGTCTTGTGTCGATGAAAAATTATTTCTTACACTCTGTGACATCTCTTTTTACATCTTTCTACTCAACGAAACTATTGCATCCTAATATGTGGCCGTGTATTATAGAAGCACCCAATTTGTAAGTGATGGCAATTTCCTATTTGACGTCAAGGAATTACAACCCGGTTATCATAAGAATGGCGCCGGCTATCATGAAAAGTATTCAAAAAATGATTTTACTGACACGAAACGGACGAACGGATAGGTGAGAGGGGAAACGGGAAAGCCATGACATGTCTGACAGGTCCATCCTTACAATAACCGGGTAGGGGTCATAATATGAGGAACATAAAATATAGGTACCCGTATTTTGATAAGTTTTGGTGCAATCCTGTCTTAGGTGTAGTTCGTTTGTGTTTGTTTAAAAAGCTTAGTCATTTGTCATTTTGTCGAATTTCAATGAAAACAAATGTATTAAGAAATAATTTGCTTTAATACGACTTTTTTTTAACTTACTTGTTTTATTTTTATTTTACATCTTTGCCGGCGTGATTGAAATACATACCCATACCAAATAACCGTTTTCTAGCACCATAGGACTATGAGCTGAACCGCGGACGGACATACAGACAGACGGACATGGCGAACTATTAGGGTTTTTTGTTGGACTGCAGAACTCTAAAAACACCATCTGTCTATCCCATAACGCGCTATTGCAAGGAGTAAGACCCTTTACACACTGCGAATTTAGCAGCGATGTAGTCGCGATGCTAACGCGCGTTAGGTAACATCATTAAAGTCGCGATGCAGAAGCTGGAAATTGTCAAATTATGTTCTAAATTTTGGCGACTGCATCAATGCTAAATTAAATGTGTTCATTGCGTAAGTCGCGATGCTGCGCTTTTTCAAAACGCGCGACTGCATCGTTGCTTAAAGTCGCAGTGTGTAAGAGGTCTAACAGTTTGCTTCGTCACGCGTACGCCACGCCACTTAGCGCAAACTTTGGAATGTCACGACATTGTACAGATGACGGCATATCAAACTATACACTGTGGCATCTTATGCAGCTGAAATAAGGTTTATTTTTCAACAACAATGTATAGCCTGATCCTGATGTGCAGGCAATTCTACAACGCTCAAATACCGACAGATATCCGACAGGGTAATTCGCATCTCGAGCTCGAAAATGCTTTGCTATTAAAAAGGCAAAATCAAAGCGATCAATGCTAGTTGTTTTTTGGAAACCAAACCTATGTTTATCTTCTAAACTGAAACGGAGAAATTATGAAAGATACAGATAATATGAAATACGAGTAGTAGTACCTACCTACTCCCGTGGGCGTTCGAATATATTTTTTTTGTAAAGGAGATATTTACAAAAATAGTATGTATATATGTACAGTTTTTCTTAAAATAGTTAATAATATCGTGGACAACTTTGCCCATGGGAGACAACTTTGCCCAAACACGAAAATAAACTAAATCTCCGTATAGTAATTTTACTACAGCAAATTAAAACTTTGCGAGGTGTTAAGCGAAAACTAGAACATCTTAGCAACACTGACTTTTCCAATCGCAGACCGCTACCGTCAAAGTGGCTTCGAACGTGAAAATAAACTCGTACTAGGCCCTTAGAGGAATCAGCCGATTGAAGGTTTACTTAAGATATTTTCAAATATCATGAACAAGGTGTTGGCATTTTACACACGTAGCCAAATCTTTTTACAATAATATGCCATTCTGCATTCAGTTATAATATCCAACAAAAAATATGACAATATACCAATATGAGAATCAACCTTCTAGCTTTCATGTTTGTCTAGAACCGCCTAAAGGAAGTTCATTCATCTGTGGTGTCGTTTCAAATTGCTGTACTAACATCTTTTAATTGAATTGCGGCATTTTTTCATTATGTCATCATGGAAGCACTGCGCTGAAAAAGCTAAAGTGCCACCAACTTATCTGAAGACAAGGCTGGCGCCACGATCGAAAAAGGTGGCTGTTTTTTACTAAAATAAACACTTTTGGCCTTTTTTATACTCGCCGTAAATACATGATGATAAATTAAAAACATGTGTTTATTTAACTTCTTTGCAAAACTAAAGGTGGAATCAACGCCGGATGGCATTCTTTATCATTGTTACTTTAAGGCTTAAAAAACTTACATTTTGGGCCATTTTACTGTTTTTCTCCTTGTTCGCTCTCACCGATAAATATGCATAGTTTTTAAAAAAAATACTTAAAAAATGATATTTTGTATATCAAATAAACGTAGCCTGTGTTTGGTACAAATATTTAAAAAATATCCACGGCCCCTGAGCATTAATTTGTTATACCCAGATCACGACCGGTTTGTTACTGGTCTGTCGACTATAGTGCAAAGTCGTATTTTTAACCATTTCTTTTCCGTTATAGATAATAGCGTAAAAATATATCCCTAGGACATCTACCAAAATGAGTTTCGAGATTAGTAGTAGGACCCATATCACAGTGCACTGTGCGTCCTGATATGGTTCTATATGCGTATTGTCCTTCTTTATGCAACAACGCGTTTAGACTAGCAGCAATGAATTTTTAACCGACTTCAAAAAAGAAGGAGGTTATCAATTCGACTGTATGTTTTTTTTTGTATGTTTGTTACCTCATATCTCTGTCGTTTGTCTACCGATTCGAAAAAATTTTTCGCCTACTTAGAGGGTATACCTTCTAGTTAGTCCCATTTTTTCCTACTTGGGATCTGATGATGGGAACTTGGTGTAATCGGGAAACCTTCAAAATTTAAAGGCACGTATAGTGTTTCTTTACTAAATTCTTAATGTTGACGTGTTGTTACGTCTGATAGTCAACATCTTGTGGGGCTGAACTGATGGAGGAACTCCGTAACGCTTAGAAGTTCAGTAATTATAATTAAATAACTTATAATAGGAAGTTTGTAGCTTCGTAAAAAACAGAGTCATAAGGTGCAACCCCCCCCCTCTCCTATAATCTTTAAAAATGAAGAAATAATATTAACTTTAAAAAAAATAATCCATCACTATGACCATCAAGCATCAACTATCACAGCACCGACTCCAAAAAGAAATTGTTTGCCTAGAACCCACCTTTCCTTTCAATAGTCAAGAGTTTATTTAAGACTTTTTAGTGCATTTTGATTTTGAAGTCGGTTTTTACTTTTTTTAAAGTTAATTTTATTTCTTCATTTTTAGAGATTATAGGAGAGGGGTGGGGGGAGGGGGGTTTACACCTTATGATTCTGTTTTTTACGAAGCTACAAACTTCCTATTATATCAATATATCAATGTTCAATCGACATTCTTCCTCCAAAAGAAATGCCTTCGCGTGATGTACCACATTGACAAATATGAAACTTAAAGATTATAAATTTCTGACTTTGACATGTGTATTTTTGAAGAATAATAAGAATCATTTCTGTGAAAAAAGTAAAATTAAAAATAATCTTAGATCTCAACATGCTTATAACATTTGTACTTTGAAATCTTTAAGTTATATTTATAACAAGAGTACCTTGATTACAGGAACTCGAGTGTTTAACCATTTGCCTAACTATATAAAAGCACTAGAAAACCCGCAATTCCAACAGAAATTGAAAGAATGGTTGATACAGACATGTTTTTATAACCTAGATGAATATTGTAATAACTTTTGACATAATATTATTGTTTGACATCTTTTAATTTTTTTGTTTTAAATTTTATATAATTATTGTACATCCAAAATGGATAACTGTTGGAACTTATAAATTATTGATACCACCTTTTATACACAGTATTGACAATAAATTTATTTTTATGATTATGATTTAAAGTGACATATGTAGTTCCATTTTTGGCCATTCTTTAGATAAGTTCGGAGTTTACAGCCTGATTGTTACTAGTTGGCAACCCGATTGTTTGATTTTATCTAGATATTTGTCTACCTCCAAAAATAGCAATTACTGTCATTACTAAGCTATCAGTAACTAGTAGGATTGAGCTTGATTAATTAATTTAGTTCCCCTGTAGTGCGTGCAATACGCATGCCTTCTTTTCATTGTTTTTATCTATTCTTATTTATTATCTGACTATTAATTAAATAGATCGGATTGTCATTTGGTGGGTGGCCATTCTTTAGTCACTTGAAAATGGTGGTGTATCTCGAGTATGATCAAAAAATCATGTCTTATTCAAACATAGTTTTAACCGACTTCAAAAAAGAAGGAGGTTATCAATTCGACTGTTTTTTTCTTTGTGGCTATGTTACCTTATATCACAGTCATTTGTAGACTGAGTTTAAAAAAATATTCGCCTTCCTAGAAGTTATCGTAATAACTGAAAATAAAGAAATAATTAACTTAAAAAAAAAAACCGACTTCAAAACTAAAATGCACTGAAAGTCTCAAATAAACTCTTGACCGTTTACGTTTACATACTCTTTGGAGTCGGTGCCACACTTTGACCATCTAAAGCATCAACTATCAGAGCACCGACTCCAAAAAGAAATTGTTAGCCTTAAATGGATTCCTTTCTTTTAAAAGGTCAAGAGTTTATTTGACACTTTTTAAGGTATTTTAATTGATCATTTTAATACTATTAGGTTAAATTTGCGTTGTGCAGAAGTATGAACTATTATAACAGTGATATAACAAAAATCAATGAAAATAAAATCCGTATAAAAAATCATGTTTCTTATAAATATTATCAATATTCGTAATAATTTGTTTAGGGAGAGAGCGCGCACAGTTGATTTTTTTTGTTACAACACTGTTACACTTAGCTGTCATTCTGGTCTGTAATATAATTAACTTTTAACTTAAGAAGTTTCTTCTGATATAATTAACTTATAAATTAAGAATCTGAGTATAAACACAAAATGATTTAGAGAGCAAGCTTTTTTTCGATACTCTATTTTGCTTGACTTGTTGTGCTTGCTCTTAAAAAGATTAAACACGGTCTTAATAAGCATAGCAATTAGGTGGCTCGAGCAGATTGATTTGATTACAACTAATCTTACAAATAAGAACGTGCCTGTCGCCCTTCTATTGTCCTAACTAATTACTCTGTAAATGGAACAAAGAAAAGCTACTAGATATACACACATTAACATGGTCTAGGAATTTTTCAATTACTTAAACTTAAGTAACTAAAATTCTATTAAATTTCTGATAAAGAAACCTATGCATTAAAATTAATATTTTTTAATAGCCCATCTAATCTGAATAAGCTTTAAAAATAAAGCTAAATTAAAAAAAAAAGTTAGTAGAAGCGGAAAAACTAAATCGATGCAGTCGCTAAAATTCAGTAAGTACATAATTTATCAATTTTTCGTCGCATAGTCGCGATGCAGAACCTGGTATGCACGTTAGCATCGCGACTGTATCGATGCTAAAAGTAGCGCAGTGATTAAAGGGTCTTAGACTCTCCTTAAATTATAAAAGGAACTGAAAAATGTTTTTATAATTTGTTATATTTTTTTTTTGTAAGGCCCCATTTAAGGATTCTTTTAAGTTTTAAATATCCCTAGACCATGTTGTAGTACACACTACGTTAGTCTACACAGATTACCTCAGCAAAAGAACATCAAACCTGAAAAAGTGGGTTATTCTGCGATTAATTCCAATTTTAATAGCACCATAAGTGGTCCAATGAAGGTTCGAGTATATAGAAGTACCTACATTATATTCGCTGTCTGGTATTTATAGCACGGGGAAGAAAATTCCTTTGTTTGAAACCAACACAATTAGTGTGTTATCTGGCGCATTACATATATATTTATTGCAAATACTTAAAACCAGATGCAATTCTACAGCCTTGATCGCGGATGCACAAAACTAGTGCAGCCAACTCTCGCGAAATTAAAGAAACGCGGAACACGTCTTGCACAATGGTTGCATAATCACACGTCACAACACATTGACCGCTGAGTACCACAAACATAGACGATTGCACTTGGAAACTCGGTGATAGAGCGCGCCAATGCTGAATAGTCGGTTGTTTCAGTATAGTCGAAGGGCTGTTTTTTATACTTTACACTTCGATCCACAGATCATTATCATTATTGGGATGAAGCTATCGTAACTCGGAAATAATCCTCAAAGTCCCTCTTTGAGGATTATTTCCGAGTTACGTTGTAAGTTACGTGTAAACGGATATGAAAATAAAGACAGCCCAGTTATACTCGCAATGGCTATAAAGTCGTAAAGCACAAATAATTTTCAATTTGACTTATCTTTGGCACTGACAACTCTCATTTTCGACATAAATGGTAATTCAAACATTAAATCAAAATTTTTAGGAAAAGGGTCCTAAACCATAGATCGTGGCCGGATAAACAGCCGAAGAATTTGGAAGCAAGGTTTTTTTTCTTTCGCTGGAACTATGTTTAGAATTGGGAAGGAAGGATACGTTTTTTTGATGGAACGATGTTTTTGGGCAACCCTAGGCAATGCAATTTATTTGGCATCAGTAACGTGCATAGGAAGTTATATCACACATTCACCCTCATACATAAATTCATTCAGTGTTGCGTTACCACAGGTCTAGATTATGGCCGTATGCACGTAACGATTTGTGTATATGTACAGTATATATATTGATGTTTTCTTTTGCAAAATTGTTAACATAAAAATCACAAACTTAATTTCTTGCAAATTTGCGGAACATACATTTCTTAAATTTAACCTGCAACTTTATGATTGTAAAAAAAGTCAAACATGACTGAACTCGTCAGAGTTAATAAAAACTTCAAAATTTTTAGGGTTCCGTAGCCGAATGGCAAAAAACGGAACCCTTATAATTTCGTCACGTCTTTCTGTCTGTCTGTCTGTCTGTCCGTCCGTATGTCATATGAAACTAAAACAAAAAAAAAAGTCAAACCTTTCCGTGTGGGGGGGTGTCTATGGATAGGTCTTTTAAATTAAAATAGAGGTTCCTAAAACCATTTTCTTTTAAAGTCTAACGTTTCATAGTTAGACGCTTCCAAATAATGGATGGGCGTCCCCCCCCCCCTCATCTAATTTCTAAACCAAGCAAGTGTAAATTTTGAAAAAAATATATGATGTAGATCTTGATAAATACTTTCAATTAAAATTGCTTCGGACGGGATTGAACGAGTAGTTTTTGAGATATTGCACATTTTCAACCACCGCAAACATTACTTTGTACTTCATACAAACACTATGAAAAACAAAGTTATATTTGCAGTCAACAAAATATTGTAGTATTTTACTAAGTAGATGTAAATGGATTCTAATCAGTTGAAGTTGGCACGGAACCCTCAGTGCTCGAGTCCGACTCGCACTTGGCCGGTTTTATTCTCATTAATTGACTTTGTCGCAAAATACTGCATACGAAATTCAAATTAAAGAATGTAACAGATGATTCTATATCTAAATAAATGTCAATCTTTTCATAAGTTGTCTTTTGTAAGCTTCTAAATATTAACTTTGTTATATATTTTCTTCAAAGAAATCTCTCTTTAGTAACATCCCGCTTTAAATTGCAGAGGTAATTTATAAAACCACATGGCCTGTGGTACGTATTATCATATAACTTCCGCCATTTACTACCTACACTGTTCTTTTGAATGTTATTGGGATAAAACGATAACAATGAAGAAAACTATTTATTTTTGAATGAGCTGTAATGAACAATCTCAAATAGTTTCTCATTATTTTTAAAATATTGACTTTCTACTTACACAATATGATCCTGTGTTACCAAAATACTGGAAAATTCAATCCAGTTTCAAATTCAAATAAAATAAAATGTAATTATACAGAATGAAAATATTTTTGATAAGCATTTTAGTGTTTCTCTTCAAAAGTACCCTTAATTAATGTCGGAATATGAGGCACTATATTTCAATATACTCAGCCTCTTAATTATTGAACATCAATATCAGCCTGCTCAATCAAGGACTTGTGAGATTATATCTCACGGTATAAGTGTGGTGCCTGACATTTTCCATAACCATATTAAGATTGCGAAAGCGCCTTACGCAACGTTCATTCTTGGGCATGATTCCCATCACTGCATGGAGAAAACTAAGCCATTACAAAGATAAGCTGGCGGTGTGTTAATTACTCAATTATGCTGGTTCACATCATATCAACAAAGGAGAAAGTGAGCTGTGACATGTTTGATTGTCTACGTTCTCTAAGGCACTGGGCCATGTTTTAAAGACAATATTACCTTAAATTCACGATCAAAGTGCTGTGCCAGATTTCAAGCAAGGTTATGCTCTAACCCAAAAACACCGGTGAAAGAAAAAGCTTCTAAACCAATAAAGAGTGTGTTATAAGAAGTGGTAATTGAGATTATAATGGTATATTCTAAAACTAACTTGTGTTGCGCCTCATTTATTACTTCTTTCAAGACCAAGAATACTAACATTTAGTTGTTAGACGTTGTGTCCACCAGCATCTAGTATAATTAGTGGGAAGTCCACGAAGAACTCGTCAAATAAGCCGTCTGGTTATTTTAGATTGTAGACCTTCATATCAACGATAGTTACTTACTCCTTACAGTTCTGAAGTTAACGTGAACAAGGGCCGATATTCTCAATACAACTTATCTGACTGAATAAGTATAAAACGACTTTAAAATAACATTTACATAAATGATTGTTGAAAAATAGGTGAAGTCTTGAAATTAGGCGTACTGTATTTTATTGAAAAATATTTCTTACCAGACGTTGAGAAAATCAAGCCTATTATAAGTAGGTATAATTAACATGTATAAACACATTTAACAGAACACGTTTGCCTGTGAACACAAATCCTGTTTAAGTTGTTCAAGTAGTAAAGCAATACAAATAAAATAATGTGCGTGAAATAAACCCCTGAAGAAACAATTGCAGTTTTATCCACAAACAGTCCATTCTTCTCATCTAGATCATGTCTTACTTTCTAAGGTAATATTCACTGACTGCATCCGGACGTTTTGAGTTTGTTTCGTCCCTTCCCGTCGCAGCGTGAGCATCCTTTTATATTCTAAAGCCTTCTTTGATAAATAAGCTATCCACACAAAGATATTTCTTGGAATCGGTCTAGTAGTTCCTGAGATTAGCACGTTCAGACAAACAAAAAAACTCTTTAGCTTTATAAGTACCTATATATAACAATTAAGCTAATCGTGTTTCAGCTGTTTATTTTTATTTTTGGTTTCTTATTTATTCTTTAATGATTAGTAGTAGTAGAAGAGTACCTAGTAGAATATAAAATATGACACTCTGAGTGTTTAAAATACTCTAAAACCATTAAATAACGAAGTGTCATCAATTTCCAAGTTGAATTTATTCTGTACAGAATAACTACTTGACCCACTGTTGCAGATTACACGGGAAGATGGCGCTAAACGTCACGCATAATGACGTATCCATAAGAAACCACAAATTTAGCAAGGTGGGACTGTCAGCCCGATAGCTCAATTGGTTAAGCGTTTGGCCCGGTTAGCCAATAAGTTGCTGGTTCGAGTCCCGCCCGTGCGCATGTTTTTGGTTTCTTATTTCATCTTTATGTTCATTTTTTTAACCTTTTTCTAACCACCTTCTTTTGTCCGCAGCGGAGCGTCAGTGCGGTCACCCAGCAGTGCCGTCGAATGCTCGCGTGTCTCTCTCAGCTGATCCGATAGTTCCCGGCACGGTGGCCAAATACGAGTGCGATGACGGATACGAACTGTTTGGGCCTAAGGAGAGAGAGTGCACTTTGAGGGGGGACTGGACAGCGGAAGTGCCTTTTTGTGGTAAGTGTGCTTTTTATACTTGTATGAATTTTAAACTGTTTGTGTATGTTCAAAGATGAAAATCACGTTAGGAGGTACTTATCGTAAACAAGTCTAAGGAGTGTCTTAGATTTGTATCTTTAAAACGCACGCAAAGGTGCTTATTGTATTTAAAATAAGCTTAGCAACATTATATGTCTTATCTACTATAATTTTTCTATAGCAAGCAATCGCTTATAGGCTACATAGGTTAGGTTAGGTATAGGTTAATGACCTGGTGTAGTGGCTAAGCACGCCGGGTTTCAAGGCGTCGCCGCTCCCGGTCCCGGGTTCACTTCCCGGTCGGGTCAATATAGAAATCAAAATATTCTACAATGTCTCAGGTCTGGGTATTGTAGTGCCACCGTTGTGTCTGATTTCCATAACAAAATTGCTTTGTCTATTTACTTTGGAATCATAGCAATGTATGTGATTGGTGTATAATATTTATTTAGAATAATGTTTAATCGTTTTTTTATAGGTATAATACTTGTACCTCTCAATAAGGATCTGCGGTTTTGCGTATTGGTGGCACTAATTTGTGTGATTGATTTCATTTCTTATTAGCCATTGACAACTGCATATTTTCTATGATTTTTGTTATTTTACTTTTTTTGTATTTAGCACCAATAACTCCTCCTGTATTGCTTAGACATCAAGTGAGGAGAATACTTGTATGTTAAGAAACAGGCTCAGAGTAGATCAGATACCTACCAGTCTCTACCACTCCATATATCAATTAATTTGTTGTCAATGGTGTCTAGAGTCGTTTTATTACATGTTTTTTTCTTTCTTCAGGCACGAACGTAGCCTTCCGCAAGCCAGCCAACCAGTCAACCACGGTCCGTGGTGGAGCCGCAGCTAACGGCAACGACGGCGAAACAACCACAGAACACGACGGCAAAAGATGCACGGAGACACAGAGAGAGGCCTCCCCGTGGTGGCAGGTCGATCTGCTGAGGCATTACGCAGTCAAAGTGGTCAGGGTCACCACCAGAGGATGCTGTGGTAAGTCACATTTAGACTTAAACAATACGAGGCTAAGATTTATGTGATGAAAATGGCACAAAGCGCCAGTAGTGCACAAAGAGTGCTAGGAATTTTTTACTTAAAAGCAATCATCAATCGTAACGCAGAAATGTAAAAACCCGAAAAAAAAGTATTGAAGAAAGAATTTGTATTTGTATAGATCGGCAGATATAAGACAACAAATTATCTTTATACCAAAAATGCTAATCATGAAGTGGTTTCTGCTAATTGCTATGGTTTTAAACGTTCATAGAATGTGAAGGTATGAGATCTTAGACGATTTCAAGTATGCGATGCACAGATGCAAAAAAAACAGTGCCAATAGATGCATATCTATCTAAAGTTCAGGATATAAAATATAATACACCAACACAAAACGCACTACCTTTACAGCCAATAAAACAATAATATTCAACCGTGTGAGTTTCTCAACTCTCAACACCGATGAAATTTAACGAGAACATTAAAATACATGCCGTCTTGGATGCTAATAATTTGTTCTACACCATTTGAAACATTCGCTACAGTCACTTTTACAAAAGACTAGACTCGGTGACGGCTGGTTAATGATTTTACAGTCAACACTAGTGTTGGGAATCACTTGAGTCTTTTAAGTCTTAATCCGAATGACATATTTAGATAAGATCAAATTCAAATGACAATACTCAGAACGAAAATTTTCAAAGTTCAAATTTGCTTTAGAAAAGTTAATTTTAGTACTGGTACTTTCGAGCCCTTCTGATGCGACTTGAATTCATCTAGATTAGTGATCCTTCGTAAATGTCTTAATAGTAACACAAGTTTTATTTTAAAGCGAAAATGTATAAGTCTATTTTACAAATAACTTCCAAAGATGTGTAAAGTTAGATACACAAAGTAATTTTAAGTTTGAATTGACGAAAAAGTCCCATTCTTTTCCCAACACTAATCAAAACGATTAAAATCATTTACCAAAACGCGTTAAACAAACTGCTCGTTACAAAACAATTATGCAAGAAGATAAAATAATACTAGACGCGAATGCGATGTTTCGGCTTTCGATACGAAATAAAACAGATGCTTTAATTTATTAACAGCTAATAGCCGACGGATTTGACATCCCTAATATTTAATTCCATAAGACAACAAGATTTCATTAAAAAAAATATCCTAGGTAGGTATTTCCTTCTTGGAAAAGTAAATTTAGCCTGAATTTGTCCTGCAGTGCTGGACAAAGGTGCTGTTCACCTCTAGTGTGAGGTGGTATCCGCCATATAACTCCACCACGAATTTTACAAAAATATTGTAGAAAGAAATCCATCCTGTAATTTAGGCTGTAAAGTTGCCATCTCAGCAAGTTTCGTCTATTGTGGCAGCGTCTGCGTTTATGTTTAGAGTTCACTGCTTAATCCATTTTGAAACTATTGACAAATTCTCTGGAGATCTTGTCCGTGTGGATGATGTGCCGCCCGATTTGACATGTTGATTTGATGTGACATATATTTACATAGTAAACATGTCCACTTTTTTCGTTTTTATAGTATTCACAGAAAAAACTAAATTATATAGCCATACACAATAATCCAGACCATTGTAGAGTCAAATTCAAATCTTTCTCTTCCTGAAGGCAATACAAAAGATCTCTGTGAATGACGTATATTGTGAGATTGGAAAGGCTTTGTGGATACGTAGTTGCTTTGCTGCACTTAATGGTATCGCATTGGTGCCGTAACTTTTGCATCTATATGGCGATGCCATGTTTGGTTTTGGTGTCTGTAAAATACAAGTAAAACCAACAGCCTCAGTCTGAAGCAATAGAAATGTAAATATTTCGACCTCTCGCTCCGATAATCTGATTCTCTGATTCTCGCTTCGATAGTCTGATTTTTGCTGGATCAAATATTAATTTAACTTATGTACTAGGCTAGTCATATAAGTATGTTAAAACTTGTAGAGGGAATATCAAGGAACATGATTTTTGATTTCTAAACTTTGTTTGGACTAGTTAGGAGGTCTACATATCAAAAGTCCCAACCCGTATCCCTTGAACTAGGACGAGGGTTTGAAGGCATTTTTTTTAGTTTTTTCTTATCGTTGATGATATTTTTTTGCTACAAGTTTAACATATTCAAGTTGTAATCCGACTTCAAAAAAAAACAAGGTTAACAATTCGTGTATTTAGGTGATGTTTTTGGAATTTATTTGATAATATTTGAGTAAGATGTCGGTTCAAATCTTCATTGAGATTGTTTGATGGTTTTAAAAGTACTTACAGATAATTTAAATATAGAAAGCCGAGGTCATCAGTGATGCTAGCCACCAACAGTGTCTTTGCCACACAGGTTTACACCCAGATTTAACTGAACTGAACAAGACAACAACAACCACGTTTTTGGATTTCGTCTAACAGAGTAGGAACCCACTTAGTTCCCTTTAAACTAGAGTTATGCGTTGTCAGGCTTGCAAACCAGTTTTCATTACGAAAGTGCACAATCACGTCGATTACAATTCAAATGCACTTGAACTCTATTTGGTCTGGATTATGGATGACTTAGCTCGAGTTTATCGGTTTTAACATCACATGTGTTATTTTCATATTCATTCTCATAATCATATTGAACTTGATTTCTAACACTGACCATATTATAGAGGCCGTGGTTCTTATACAACATGCCTACCTATCTAAGGTAACGACTAGACTAGACATGTCTCAATAACTATGCTAATGCAAAACTAATGCATTTACTTGTCTCATATCCTATTGAGTGCAAGCAATCATCGGTTGAAGGAGAAATCTCCGTTGAACATATTGGAGGGAAAATAATCTGAGCTTAATAACTCGTTAAGGTAATTATCTCTCATCTCCCGTGCTCATAACCTTAAAGAGGCATCTTAAGTGAATGGGTTATTAACCTTTTATATCAGCACAAAAATTATATAAGGTTTATGCCTGATTGATAACTTTAAAGTTAGGTGCAAGTTACTTTGATTGCTTCTGATTTTTGTCATATACATATACTTTGCATGGACCGTCCATGATAATGCGTTACCTACTATATGATTGTTCGCGTTGTGAATAATTTCCACTGGTTATAGGTATTTTTTAGTTATAATTCGAAGTGGTATTACTTGCTTTACAGAAGATGAAATTGTCTAAAAGCTTTGTGAGTGTTTTATTCCATCATTGCGTAAATGATCACGAACCACGAGTACAAGACTAAAGTGGAGAGGTTAAGAGTACATGTTAGCTGACTCTTTAAGCTAAACTCTAAATGGTCAACATATTAATTAGGATGGGTAAACAATGGCATAACATTGTTTAGTTTTATTGATTATAAACTACTCAAATGTCATATTTCAAGGTAAAATTTTGAATAAATGTCCTAATCTATGCACATTTGGTTGGAATATACTTATAAGCATACTGTGGTTTCTGTAAATACAATATCATTAGTTCTGTTTCTTGAAATTATACAAAAATAAGAAGCTAGTTAACTTTTTGAGGTGGTTTAAAATAATAAATGCATTCTTATAAAACTCTGGAAGTGTATGTATAGATTGTTTATTTGAAGAGGTTGAAGAGAAGAAGTGAGAGAAGAAAAAAAAACACAATAATTACACACAATTAAAAGATTAATTTAGTGTCACAATTTGCACCTTATTGTGTGCGTTTTTTTATAATCCTTCATCAATTGGTTCCTGAGATAATAATTAAACCGCCTTCAAAAATTTAGGACAAAATATTATTTTGGAGTCGGTGCATGATGTGTATAGTCAGTTGGTGTACTGAAGTTTTGACATCCTACCTTATAGTGAGTCCGCTTCAGAGTCATTATTCAAAGATTTTCCTGCTGGAGCAGCGTTACTTTTGAAGAAATCATGTATTTTTGTTATAAAAAAAAACTGTCACCACTTTTATTTTATTTGGTGCACTATTAAGCACTTAGGGCTATTAAACGGCTTCCATAGGCTCTACAAGTTTCTTTCTTGCTTTGGTAACGGACTTGTCATCTTAAAATATCCAAAAAAAGCGGTTCGCTATTCAGGCGCCGAGTGTTAAAGGTAGATACAGAAATGAAGAAGCATATGCGTTAGGTCATTCACAGGGGGGCGAGCTAGGATATGGAGTGAGTTGTTATCTAGTCACCTCCTCTTCGTCACGGTCGGGCAACTGTTGCGCAACTATCACAAGCAACTCGCCACTAGTGACGTGGAGCTGTCTCGTAAACGCACCAGTTGCTAAACACACGACAGCGTTTCCTGCGAAGAAATCCTTAATGATACATTCACTGGATGTTCACGTCTGATTGCGGCTTTTCCTGTTCATAGTTTAGTAATTAAAACGCTATGTGGGTTTTAGAATGTGTTGATTTTACGTCATTTTATTGGATAAGGCTAGGCCCTCCCAAGTTGAGACTGAGGAGTGTCCTGCTAAGCTAGATGATTTGGAGTCGTAGGTTCTCCATAATGAATGGAAATTGATAGGAAATAAAACCGTATCCCTACATTTAAATCAAACTTTACAACTATTGATAAATTATGTTATTAGCAAAGGCAACTTTTTGTTTCTTGTCATTCATAAATGCTACATTGGGTTTCCTAATGAGTACCTACTCAGTAAGGTCTTTTATACTATTTAATTTAAGATTGATTATTTGAGGTTTGTACTTATGATAATGATAATAAAAACTTATAAAACTTGTTTCTATTTCCAATAATAAACATAATAATTGATTGTTGAAAGAATTGTTGTCATGCCCTTGCTGGGCGTCACATGTACCTGTTTATAATGTACCAACTAAAAATGTAATGTGACTATGAACAATAAACTGTTTGTATAGTACTACTCTTTTATAAACGTCTTCTGATTTAACAATTTTAGTAAATATTTTAATTTAAATAGAGGTCTACTTTTTTTCATCACTTACTTTCAGAGTTAGTATTGTAATGCGTATATGCTCAGCACCTTTTATTATCATTTTTTCCTGTTCACAGGTCATCAGCCCCTTCAAGACCTGGAAATTCGAGTTGGCAACAGCAGCAGTGATTTGCAGAGAAATCCGCTCTGTGCTTGGTTCCCTGGAACGATAGGTATGTTTAATTATAGTCTCTCTTCTAGAGTATATAGGGCAGGTTTTTTCTTGATAGCAGCTTGATCCAGATGCAAGAAAACGTGCTCTAAACTTAAACATAAGAACCCTTTATTTCGTTTTCCTGGTAAATGCTTGACGAATACCTGCCGCCCTCGAGGGAAGGCAGCTGGTTATGTGAGACTTTCCTGGATCAAGGTATACCCACTAAAAACGAATACCAGAGCTAGAACCAGAAGTTTTCGGAAATCATGAGTTCCCGATACCCGATTTGAAGAGGGCAAATACCCTCCCTATCCTTCAACTTGTGGTGCATTACACAACATCGCGCCTCTTAGTGGAAAGCGGACGACCCCGCGGCTAAGAACCGAGGACATAATATAATCATATATCAACACGGTTTTGGGTCATATAAGTATGTTAATAAAGTCCTTTTATTTAAGATAGGTTTTCTCTGGATCAACGTCTGATCCAAGTGCATTCTAAGGTTGTATAGAAACTCTATTTTGCTAGCAAACTTGTTCAGGAGAATGCCCATCTCAGCAGACTTTAAGGTCATATTATACATACATTACATTCTAATATGTACATGTATAAGATTAGGTGCAGTTTAATCTTACATTTTAATAAAAAGCATTGTCCTTGTAGACTTTTTCTCATATTATGCAATTACAATTAGATAATAAAATACATGACTTTCTATTATCTTTGAAGTATAGAAGTAAATATAAAACTGGCCCTTCACCTATCGACGAAGGCGGAAAACAAAACTAGTTTTTAATAGGCGCAGGCGCACGGATGTGTATCAAGGCCAAGTTCTGTGTCAGTGGGCTGTTTGCGCTATAAAGCAGCTTTTAGCACTTTAGCAGAGAATGAGTGAGCTAATGGCTTCATCAGATTGTGTCCACGGAAGTTGCATTCTATATTTTTTGCCGTGGCATCCTTTTAAATGTATGCTATTGAAATATTTTACACAAATCATACACAAGATTAGCTATTTATATAGATAATGAACCATGCATGACTGAATCAGAAATTAGTTGGTACCTACTCTTACTCTACTTTGTTTATTCTAAATAAAAAAGATTTTTGTCATAATAGTATTGTCCCTATGTCAAACTAACACTCACACTAACACCTCTATAACTATCTAGAAAAGGATTAACAAATTAAAGATCTATTTGTAGATATATTAAATAAACGCTTCTCACCCGTGTGAGCTTCGTAGCCATTTATTTAAGTCCATCAATCAAATTCACATCACGTCACATTCGTAGTCCATTAAAGTGGATTTTTCAGTTCAATACCATTTCCGACTGTTTCGCAAATAGATTCAAAAATCTGATGGATATCCACAGATTCCTTTTCCTTCATTTGCTATGCTAACATTTGAGCTCTATGTTTGATTGCCAATAACAATGAAGTGAAAATCCATTATTAATTTAACATTCACAAATTCATAATTGTGTAATAGCATAGTTATAAACTTTAAAATCGATAGTTTTACTTTAACAATGTTAGCTATTAAACTTACACTTTTGTCATATCATAATTGAAAGAACTTTTCGTATCAATTACTTATGATAGATAGTACCTCATATTACAACATTTTAAATAACTCAATAGATGGTTGTTATTTACCTAAAAAGTTACTGCTAGGTAGCCCACTACCCATATTTCGGCCGAACCTGCAGATATATTTATTACAATGTACCCAACGTAAAATCTGTTGTACTCGTAATCTTGACTAAAGTGAGATGGTGTGCTATAAATCTTTCTTTAACCTGAGCAGTATTGCCACATTATAAATAAATATAGAAGTAGATGGCAAATCGTGATCGTAAACAATTGCACGTAAAGTGGTAAGTGCTGCCTGTGTAGTGATGTGCTTATGAGTGTCTTGCAATCGAATAGTTATTTTTATATATATTTTTCAGCAGCGGTACTTACATTCATAACTAACTTATGAAAACAAGGATTAGCTAGCTGTAAAAAGGATTTACTAGTTCTTGCCCGTGTACACGGTGGAAAATTTAATGCTCTCTGAAGTGTATAAACCTTAAATAAGTACTTAAGATGAAAAGTTTTCCTGAAAGAAATATACTATTATTTTTCATAAAATTAAGAACTGCGCTGAAAGAATTTTGATAATGCTAACTAATTTAAATTGTTTAAAATGCACCATGTATTTTTATGATACCAATTGATTGAAACAAACTTGACGGAAAATTATTAATATCACTCATCAAAGAAACGGTATGAAATTTAGCAAAATTGATTTTGGGACATTTTACAGCTTTCATTGCAAATTTTTGTGATTTTCCTTTGATATTCGACAACAAGAATGTTTGAAAAGATTTGTACTTTCCCTAGGTAGCATTAAAAATCCCAGCCTGTTTACTAGTTAGTTCAGTAAATAAAAGTCTTCTAAAAATTTACAATAGCTTGAAAATAAATCTTAAGCATACGTTAAGCACTATTTAGAGTTGATTTTACTAACGTCAGGTAGGACTTATCCAGCCGAATAAGTACCGATAAAACTTCAGATTTTAAAATGTCATTTTCATAAATAATTGCTCTCAAAAAGGTAACGTTTTCAAATTAGGCATTTTGTATTATATTCGACTAATGTTCCTGACGTTAGTAAAAACGACTTTTGGCAGATTTTTACTTTTACTCGATTCAATCACGTAACGCCAACGACAATCGATTCGGTAACAACATAATAATCGATGTAGTATTCGAGTCAGGCACAGACTCACATCTCTACCACCTATTTCACTAAAGGAGGCCGGTGACGAAACTGTGAGTTTACACGCGACCTCCTTCGCTCAAGCTTTTTGTAAACTTGCTCTAGTTATTTCGAACTATAAAGAACTATTTTTACAGAATGCGCCTTAAAGTATACGGTGCATTTTCACACATTTTCCACGAGATATAATCGTACCGGTAAACCACAGGCGCAAATCGCGTAATAAGTATTTCGCAGTTAGAGAGGTTATTGCGAAATAGTAATGACATTATGATTCTCTGACTGTTTTTTACATCGCGCAGGTTAGATAAATGGGCAGTTTTTTGTTTTTAACCTAAACCGTGAATACCTGGGGGCAAAGTTTACCTAGTTTTTATGTCATATTAGTTTTTGAATATTTTCAATTAGTTTAGTACCTAACGAGTATTACAACATGCATCAATGCACTTACGCGACGCCATGACCACAGTAGATATTCTACGCCATAAGTGCTGTTCGTATCTGATACTGATGCTATTAAAACACAAATTGAAGCATAAGTTTTTGACAAGCCAACTATTATATTATTAACAAGAATACTTTAATCATCATTTAGTAATAATGCAAAATTTCGTAAGTGTATGTACATTTGTATGTTTGTCTACGGATTTCTCGAAAACGAGAAGTTATAGCGAGATGATTATTTTTAAGTTCGATCAGGTATGTTTTAACTTCGGGTACAGTGTAAGTTTCATCAATATCGGTAAAGTACTATTAGAGATATGGGTAATAACTAAAAATTAAACCGCCTTCAAAAAACTAACCAAACAGCTCAAAATAATACATTTGCCCTCTTTTTAGGAGAAACAAATTCATTTGGAGTCGGTGCATGATGTGCGAAAACTATATGATGTACGAAAGCTTGAGATCACGTTGAAATAATGGGTCTGTCCCCTTGTGAAAAATTATGCATTATTTGCTGCGGACTTTTAGTATTTTTAAACCAGATATTGTATACATTTAGTTCGTTGAAATGTCATCTTTATAGTTTATAGGCAGAGTATCTTATGTTTACAAAAAATACAAACAATTTTTATTTAAAATATAACATGCCATTTCCAGGATATTTCAGTTTATAATAACATCATGAAACATGAGAAATCTGTGATACAAATAGCAAATTGCACTTGTAAAAAACAACTTTACTTTACTTTACTTTACTTAGAATCTGTGATACGTCAAAGAACCAAATAAGTTATTTAGTAAATAACCGTATAATGATCACTGCTAAACCTTTTATAGTACTGAAATCTTCTAAATATGAAGAATCATGTTAATAATGCCAATTCGATCCAAAATAATTAACGAAAAGTTGAGAATTGGTCGGTTACCATGATTGGTGATAGTTGATGCGGTAGCATTAAAATATCGGTAAATAGGCCTTTAGAGCAATATTTTCTACCATTACAATAATATACATTACAATAAGACAACGCAGCTAATTTACACAGAGTAAAACTAACCTGAACCAAGCATAGAGCATCAAATTTAAAATATTTCCTAAATTTTGCATTTGTAGGTATTAATCGTTTCTTTTACCCTTTTAATCATTGCATGCTATGTGTATTTCAACAATAAGATTCTCAAAATATTTAACAATCATACAGATGAGTTAAATAACTACGCAGAGGAATCAATGATGTATCTGGACAAAATCAAAATTTGAAACTATATTTACTTGTAATTTTTAGAAAACTTAAAGATAAACTTTTCATTTCTACACCTGAACGCGCGTTAATTTGACGCAATTCGGACAAATTGCGAGTCTGAATACACCAGAGGAATCAATTGGTAGGGGTTTGAAAAATATTTAAGCACTTTAGATTTAAAAAATGCGAAATCCGGAAGAGGCTGGATGCAGCTCGAAGCAACCATTAAATATTTATGAACATATTCATTGTAAACGGAGGCACTGGAATAGTAAAAATCGAGCTTCCCAGGAACCACTCTGATCTATCTTCGACCGTATCATCACTTGATATCAGGTGAGATTTCTGTCAAATGTTTGAAAAGCTATCACTGATACTTTATCCCAACAATAAATATTTTTTTATTATATGTGATACAATAGAAAAAAAATAAAAATTAACCTAAATTAAAACAAATAAATAAACCATTAACAAATAAAAAACATTTCCCAAAGCTGAGACCTGCAATACCGGCATGGTGCCGATAAGGCTGGCTGCATTTCCTATTTGGATTGCTAAACTAATCCTTTGGCCAAGAAATGCGCCAGCTTCTCCGGTCGCCCGTACAATCAATTAACCGCTTGGCTAATTCATTGTACAGGCGATGTGCAGTAGGCCCCCACGGCCCAAGAGTCCGGCTCAAACATGTAAGAGCTGCTTAGCCCAGCATATTTGCGCCGTTTGAGAGACTCGGCGGAAGCAGCAGCGCTTCCAGCCCCAGACGAGGTTTGTGGAAGATGAGATGGAGCCAGGGAATCGACGCAGGTCGCGTCCCATCTTCCACGGAACCAGAGTCATACCATCAGGCCCCTTACCGTCGCTTCGGACCAACTCATTCGGTTCAAGAATAGCTGGAATCGATGCGGTGGCAAGAACCCTGCGGATTATGTCGTTAAGGCTGGCATGACGAGAGATTCTCCCAGTGCTTCTGCTGCACGAAAGGCCCTGGTGACCCAGCGAGTCCACCATGACGCCGCAGGTGCAACGATGTGGGACAATGCAAGGGGCCCCCAAACGTAGTGCTAAGGATAAAGTAAAAGTGGAATTATCTAAAAGTGTACCAATATTAAAAGAAGGGAGAGAGTGAAGCCAAAGACCTTACTCCCATTCAGTTACAGCAAGGAGACGAGCACGGTCTGCATGACTAGATGACGTGTTAAGTAAATTATTCCGTTCTAGTTTGCAGATCGGCTCGTCCCAAAGCTTTTGAGATGAAACTGTAAAAGGAGGCTCTTCGGAACATAATTGCCTCCAAAAGTGGATTGCCTCGGACAAATACGCAATAGAAGATGTTCCTGACTTGTTCAAAATTTTTCCAACTAGCTCCATAGTACCATGACCCGAGGACAAAAAAGCAGGAAGAGCTATACTTGAAATTTTGCGAATACCCAGACCACCAAACTTGATTGGAAGGGTGGCCTGGGTCCAGGTCCGATCGTCAAAAGAAATGAAAGGACTGATGACATACAGCGTTGAATAGCGCTATCTAATTTGATACACAGACCTGGAAATTTCCAAAAATGAGACGAACGAACGGAGTAAGTGAATTTAGGGACAAAAAGACAGTATCGAATAATTGTGTAGGCCATATGAGTATTAATTTTGACAATGCGCTCCAAAACGTTATTTAAAATTTCAAATTTTCATCAACAAAAGAGGCAAAAGACTCTTCCAAAATTGGGGATCCAAGCAGATAAAGTGAGTCATTTTTAATAATTTTGATATTAGGGGCCACTTTTCTAAAATTTTACTTTCCCAACAATAATGATCTTGGTACTCCATCTGCTCATGCAGTCTTGTACTTGTCTTGTAATTTTGATACAAGACTTCGATTATTGCGTTTCAATCAAACACAAACTAAAGTACACCGATAAAACGAAAGTGGAAATCGTCAGTTCCCATACTCTCTCGCTGAGAACCGGCGCTCGCGCACGCGTTTTTACTCGCCATCTACGCAATCTGGAAAGTGACTTATTTACAGCTAATAGGGTCGATTTAACAGTGTCTCTAAGTTATGATCAGATCGGTTATCGATGTGACCGATTTTTCTGAACACAGATAAAAGTAACTTACTTAAAGTCGTTGATGTAATATAAGGCCCAAAAAAATAAAGAGCACTATCTTTGTAATATCTATGATGCATATCATAATGTATTCCGTCATAATAAAAACCTTGAAAAACTTATTTCTTACAAATGTATCATTGCTCTCTTAATTCTGATGATAAATATGCGGCTTTTGTCTTCCGAAATCAAGATAATAATCATTAATAAGCAATAGTTTCACCATATCCAGACCAGCACAGTTTCTCATGTTCGCATCATTCAGCATCCATTTTAAACGGATACCAACATGCCGTTGACTTAGGTTCTACTTTATCTATAGGTAACTGTTTTGGGTCTCCCAAGGTAATTAATCAGAAAGATCGAGTCTAAAAGCTTCCTCGAAACATATATACAGCAGCTCATTAATGTCTTCATAAAACGTTTTATGCACTCTTTATATTACTTCTCAGTATTTGTTTGTGAAATAGCAACTCAATGCATCAAAGTGTTGAAACAACTCGACATCCTAACTCACAGCTCGACATGTCAACGAGAAAATACTTTGTCTTCAGGACTTCTCGTGCATGAAATATCAATACAAGAATTGCACAAGTTTCACGGATATTTTTCATTTCTCTCTCTCCCTATTCTTTGTGTTGCACGGAAAGAATTCTGAAGTAAGTTTTCAATACCCTTGTAAAATGTATTTTCCTTCGATTCCCGCCATTTTTTTTACTGGACCGTGTATTTTCGTTTCATTGGTTTCATATTTGTTTGTGTACATAATACACTGGTATTCCAATAACCGGGCACCTTATGAAATAACTTGTAACAAGGCTTATTTCATTCCCTTTACTAAAGTTGGATTGTTTATCGTAGTCCTTGCATTTGTTATCTTATAAATAAATAATCCAATAATAAGCCTAAAAACGTGCAATTTTTAGGTGCCCATTTTTTTGTTTGAAAATCAGTGTATTATCGAGTTAATGAGAACTAATCGCAAATGGGATAATGGATATTTTAATAGTAAAGTTAGTGCATTACAATATAAATAATTGTAAATTACTTTGTGGAAATAAAATTAAAAATTAATTACAACTTATGACGCAATGCATGATTAACTGATCGCGCCCATGCTCTTGGGTCATAATGTGCTTGGAACCATGAAATAAATTGAGAGTCCATAGTCCTCTCGCTAGATATCTAGTTTTTAAGCCATGGTATACAAGAGATCATGGTATAAAAAACCGGCCAAGTGCGAGTCGGACTCGCGCACAGAAGGTTCCGTACAAACCTGTAGGCAAATTACAATATTCTGAGTTCACGGGAAGTACCATATAGGTTTTGTTTCCTTGAAATTCGCGTAAAATATATAGATAAATGGCTGTACACTATTGATTGTAATGGCTTAGAAGTTTGAATTTTTCATAGCTTTAAGAGACCGCAGAGTCTCAATATAAATTCCAGCTTGATATCTCCACGCGTTCCTGAGAAATAGGGTAGGCACAGACGGACGGATGGACAATGACATGATCCTATAAGGGTTCCGTTATTAGGGTTCCGTAGCCGAATGGCAAAAAACGGAACCCTTATAGTTTCGTCAAGTCTGTCTGTCCGTCTGTCCGTATGTCACAGCCACTTTATTCTGTAACCATAAACATCACAATGTTGACATTTGGTAGGAAGATGTATTGTTAACCGCTTTACGATTCTTATAAAAAAAAAAGAATAATAATATTAAATATTAAAATAGATGCATCGGATTAATGCACATTATTATACTTTTATTAATATGTGAAAGTTATCGAATCGTGTCCCATTTCGTAACCGAATGGTTCTGAATCGAGGGGCAGGTGTCCCATAGTAACATCAAACCCTCGCTTCTTTGCGGCCATGAATCATCCGAGCGCTAGGATGTGTCGTGCACACACTCACTTATCGAAAACTGTCTGTATTCTTCCAGAAAATGCAGCGCAGGCAGCCGGCGTTATTTTATTGTTGCGTACACCCAATCTGCTATGTTTCTTTATTTAGCAAATAGTTATAAGTTTTTCGGTTTATATAATAGAAAAAAAGATATGAATTTTTGAATCCTCGCGGGTAGAGAATATTAAAAAAACACAAAAAAAAATCATAACTCGAAAACTACAAAAAATCGCGGAACATACATGGGGTATTTTCGGATACCCCCAGGTGAGAGGAATCTAAAAAAAATTTATTGACGTCACTACTTAGACCACCCATAATATTTTCTGGTAATTAGAAAATTGAACTTACGCTTATTTTTAACTATAAAAACATATTTTTATCAAAGTATGAATTTTATAGTTCCGATATTGTTTATTTTAGTACGAGTAATTGCAATTAATGAATGTATTTGTCTGTTACTCATTCCATATACATATTAAAAGACTGTACCTGTTTTAAATCTACGGTACCGAGTTTTATGTTAAAACTGAATGGGCTGGTATTTGATGTATACATAATTTTTGTTATAACCTTTAGGCCAAATTCTTTAAATACTAAATAAATTTCCTCTATGAGGGTTTGTAACTGTTGAGGACTTTCTGCTATAGCTGCAAAAAATAAGATCGTCTAGTAAGAATTAACGATTAGCCGATGTTCTCCTTCGTTCATAGTTAAAGTAAGTAAGCTGGTGCAGTTGACCCTAATTCGCTCACACGTCAATCAAGCTGAAAATAGCTTGTCAGTGCATAAAATTGGTCCTATTGAATATGACACGCTCTGAATTAAGTAATGGGCGTGCAAATACCGACTCAAAGGGAGGATTGTATCGAAATACGGGACAAGGTTGCAGCCGCGTCTCAGTAGCCTTTAAGTGATACCTAGTATTCATTGCAGTACTTCGCGATGACATTGGCAGCTTTGATAATACAAAATCTGATATCTTAGTATGTAGATATCCCAATGTAATAATAAAGATGAGAAATCTGAAAGGGTTAATTTACAGATTATATACCTGTGTTTTATGAATACATTATTTATTTATTTATATTTTTAGAACGCGACGTCTGAGGTTCTGTGTCAAAATCTTTTGAGCAGCACCATATTGCGTCGTTAACTTTGTTAAGATAAAATCATGAAAAGCCCCTTAACAGTTAATTTTAATAACGAGCACAAGTAAGGAATTTCTCAACCCTTGATTCGTCATTTCACAATACCAACATATTAATTTTAAACTGCTTATCTTGATTTCTCTAGTCTGTGGTATTTTACCCTCTATTCCTATACGCAATTGGAACTCGGGTCATATGACTGCATGGCTACAAGATCCATCACACTTTTTCTAGAGATGGCTAGTAGTATCGAACAAATGAATTTTAAAACTTAATTACTACTGTCTATATTTTATGTAAGAACGGTCGTTGTCCCAATCAATTTCTTACTTATTATTTATTAATTGTTTTTTATTATTTTGAAACAACACCCTGAAATATTTATTCTAAATTAATATGAATACTATGGTATGGTATTGTGTGCACGGACAACTATTTTCAAAATAATGTATTATCTACGCCGTTAGAAGTTAGAAGATAGTGCAACGTGTCTTGCAAAAATTATGGAAAGTAAAAAATATATTAGTATTCCTTCCTATTTAGACATCATTACACGTTACTATTACAGTCAAATTTTAAATTATTTTTATTAATCACTTATTAAAACAATCCATATTGCTATTAAAATTATTATTGAAAATCCATGATAATCTGGCTTTTGAAGAGGACTGCGGGTGTAGTCTGAAGCATTTTTTGTCATTTCGCGTAGACAACGCTAAGACAACATTGGTAGGCTGGTCAAATTAGTATCGTTAAACCTTGTAGAGGGAATTTCAAGAAGACGATTTATGACTTTGTAACTTTGATTGGACTAGTAAGGAGGTCAACATATCAAAAGTCCCAGCCCGCAGCCCTTGAGCCGGAGGGAGGGGGAGGGTTGAATACAAAGCGAATTAATGACCTCCTTTTTTGAAGTCGGTTTAAAACTTCTCTGATTAGAACTTGCAGCAAATCTTATTAGCTTTGATTTTGTAGAAGGTCTCATGTCGTTGGAACGCATAGTGTCCTATTTATTTGCGAAAAACCTACAAAATATACCATCAAACGGGCTGCGGTACGGGCTGGGACATTTGGTTTGTCAATTCCCTAACGAGGGCAAATAAAGATATAAATAATGTGATTGGTGTCCAATATTTATATTTAATTTCTTTTTGAATAATTTTATCAATATAATACGAATTCGCAGTTCAAATTGATAATTCGACAACAAAGCATAGCTGCTTTCAAAGTAGCATCGCACTACGCACCCGGATTCGGAAATCTCGACTTATTTTCCCAGTAGATTCAGAACCATTCGGTAACGAATACTTTTTTAATAACGTGGATTTATCCCATGCACTATTTTATTTTTATATCGACCTTCGATGCAACTACGACATTAATTTAAAAATGAATACAAAATCTATTCTGAATCGCCCATTTTTTTACGGTTTTTAAACATATAGTACTACATAAGTTAAAACGATTTTTGATGAAGCAGAAATTTGAAATTATATCTACGCGAAATGTTAAAAATATGACAATTATTTTGCTTCAGACTTCGACCGCTGGTATCTTATTGTAGATTTTTATTAAATATTACACATAACATAAAGTTTTTACTTTACTTTATAATATCAGTCAACGCAATTTTTGTCTTTGATATGAGAGGACGATATTTCAAAAGCTTGATCGATAAGCTAAATAAGAAATAATATATATCCTAAGAAGTTTGCTTTTGTATCAAAGATAACGGTTGATAAATATTTTCGAAAAGCCATACTGAAAGTGCTCGGCTAAAGCGACCTTTACAGTCTTACCGTCAGAATACTGTTCCTTCTATAAAATTATTATTTATTTATTTATACTTTATTGCACAACCAAAAATTTGTACAAAAGGTGGACTTAACGCCATATGGCATTCTCTACCAGTCATACCTTTGGGCTAAGCAGAAATGATTGTAGGCGGTGCGACAGAAAAAAAGAAAATGGGTTACTATTAAAAGAAAAAAAACGATAAATTTCACGCATAAAAAAATATATATACATGAAAAAACATATCTCATAAAATAAAACAAAATAACTACAATTTACAATAAATACAATATAATCTAATAAAATATTACATATACATAACGCAAACGATAAAATAAATACATATACTTGTACATACTATAATAATAATATACTATGACGTTGTATTAGAAGCTTATGGATTACGCTTTGTTGATGCTTCCGATATACAAATGTAGAAAGTGTGCACGGACGAGTCTCTTAAATGAAAATTTACTGGGAGTCTGTTGAATTTTTGCCGGAAGGGCATTCCAGAGACGAATGGCCTGGACAACAAAAGAGTTTGAAAGGAAACCTGTGCGGTGAGCAGGAGTAGCGAGAGAAAGTTTATTAGAAGAGCGCAGCGGACCCTTATCATCTCTTCCGATAGGGGATAGTACTTCTATGGTTCCTTCCTTCAATGCTCTTTTGTCAAGAGAAAAGTACGCACAGAAGGTGAGATCAAAAATTTGCGGTAAATAGTTTTTTTTAATTTACACCCGCAGTCGAATGTGATACCTTTCACATTTGGGGAGTAGGTACTGAATCATTCTAATTCAGAAAAAATAATTATTTTCACTTTTTTATTAATATATTTTATTATTATTTATTAAATTATTGCCTTTCAATATGAATAAAGTATATTTACTTGATTATGACACGCATTTTATATCATTTATTTTCGATATCTTCCGATAATCCCAAAATATACTTGCGATGTCATTTCAATCGAAGTCGGTCTTGAATTTCTGCAAAGAAGCCCATACGAGCTAGCCCATTGTTCTACCACTGCCTTCGCTGTTTTTTGGTCTCTGGGTCAAAATAATGAACCCAGGTTTCATCTCATATACCTTAAATTATTTTGAATAACTTTGTCGGTATTACGTACAACATTTCAAGTGCGCCCGCTTCTATGCAGCATCGGAATTCACGGAACCAATTTTGCAGGAACTTTTTTGGATGAAATTAGTTATGAATTGTGTAATTTAGGGTAACAGTTTATAGGTAAAACGTCTGAGCTATAGATTTAAACACAATTTTAGTATCTTTCCATATCATGATTAAGTATATTATTCCGACAATTTGTGTGAAGAAGCACTAAAAGCTGACCGGAGCGGTATGAAACATAATGTCACCATTTATAACTAGAGAACAGATGGACCGATTCCGATGTTTTACTTCGTTATATTTGTCTTTAATTTGTATGGCAGAATAATTAATATAATATTGATATTCCGGGAATATGGAAGAGGGACGACGTTAGCCGCGACAACTATAACTTTAACTACTACTTGTTTCTATGCAATGATATTGTATTAAGAAAGAGGCTAAAAGATAGCTCAGCTAAACAACACCTCACTTCGAATTGGGGTCATAATTTTCACTTAGTCTGTTTTTGATGGCGTCAGTGTCTTAATGCCTCAGTGCGCCTTTAAAACTGCAAAACAACAAACTAAATAAAAAAAACAGTCCGAATATCATATTTTCGTTAAGTAAATTGTATGTAATGATGCCTTTTATTCATGATTGAAGTATTTTCAATAAAATCAGTGAGTTTTATTTCTTAGCCAACCCACGGACTAACATGGTCGATATTCTAAGACAGTGCCATACATGAAGTAGTTTGGTACTATATTTTTTAAATTTAACGACCGTCATAGTGTCGTGGTTTACGTTCCGGACTTCAAAGATAAGCAGTCGCGGGTTCGAATCCAGCCCTATGTTACTATGTCTGTTATATAACCATAGCGTAGCGTAGACGCTCACGAATCAAAAGGACAACGGCACTCGCGTTAATAGAAGTATAACAAAAGATTGTTGATAAACACATCTGTGAGGGATGATCCTCACGATTGAAGAAAAAAATATGTACGCTTACTATTAGCATGTTATTTGAAGGAATCATCCTGTTTACAAAAGGCCAGATGACTATGGTGTATTAAAAATATTTTTTTATTTATTTAAATAAGGGCTGTTAATATTTTAATTAATTTAATTTCTAATAAATATACATATGGTCACGTGATCGTGAATGCCTAGCAGTGAACGTGACTCTGATATTGGCGCCATGACATTTCAAGCATTCACGTGATACATTCAAATTGCATTTATTAGATAATTATTCAATATTTTAAATGTTTAATAGTTTGAAAATATTTTGTTTGTTGATTAATATACTACCGAGCTGAAGTGTGAACTCAATTTTAAAATTAGGCCAACGAGTCTATTGTAATATGCCTACATACTTTAAAAAATATATTAAGAAAGCTACTCTATTAAGACTCTGTTCCGAAACTGATGTCTGATGTAATAGATGTCAATCCATTGACATCCATTAATCAGACGGTGCCATTTTTGTGTACTCTTTTAGTTCGCGAGGCGTCATCTACTTCTAAATACAATATCATTGTTTCTATGTAAACGTCGTCTCCTATCATAACAAAAAGCAAACTTTTAGAGGAACAAATATTTTTTCCTTCTTTTAAGATCAATAGGGATTAGAAAAAAAAAACCTAAGAACGAAAAACAAGTTTTTTTTGTTGTGCGTTTAATTGTAGGTGACGAGTAAACAATATTTGTTTAGTTAATCTAAGAGATGCAGTACCCCTGCATTTAAAAAAAAAACTCACATGACATATATAACTAGCATTATATTTGTAGGATTTGATTAATAAACACATTTTATAGGTAAATATCAAACAAAGTTGTTGTTGGTGGAATTAGTTTTCAAATAAAACAATATAAACTAACAAAAACAAAGTAATTAATTTGAATCATTGTTTGCGTTAATCGTTTAGCTAGCGTACTTGTAATCTGATTATGTGTATTTAAACACAATCAATTGGTAAATAATATTAACTAGTCTTTCAGAGACCCTATATAATCACTACTCTGTTTGCAATAACATAAATAAACAATTTGTTGTACAGAGTTCTTTTTTTTATCGTGTTTTGTCACGTCTGTCACACAGCCAAAGTTGCTTTTTCAAGTGCAATTTGCAATTTATATTATAGAGTTCTTTGTCAAAATTCCAATTCCAATTCGTGGCATAGATTTATCTCATTATGTTTATACGAACAACAGCACGTCACGTTCAACACTGCGGTGTCTTATACCGTTGTAATAAGGACTAATTTGCAACAATACTGGGTAACCTGATTTGCTGACGACTGTACTGACTGTACTGACTCTCACATCACCTAGTTAGCGGTTTTGACTGCAACTGTATTGTTACTCGTATCAGTCAACAAATTTAAAATACACGTTATACTCTTCAGTTTAGATATATTGTTCTGTATCCATTAATCCCACTAATCTTATGAATGCGAATATAATGTTTGCAAATATGTTGATGACTCTTTATAAAAATTTATAGCTGATTTATCGGAATAGCACAAAAGCCTTTATTATTGTGATATTTTTCAAGATTCAATATTTACGTAGGTGATGCCGCGGTGTACCGCTAGTATTAATAAAGACCAAGACTATTAAATAAAGACCAAGTGACGTCAGAATGTAGAGTTTATAGAAAGATTTTAGGAATAACCTTTCACGAAATTTTTTAAAAATTTCTTCACAAGACTGCTTATGTCTCTAACTCCTTCACCCTCAGTGCTATAAGACTCTGGAACTCCCTCCCTGATACCATCAAGACTTCATCGTCTAAGTATTCTATTGATGTCAATCTATTCGTGAGCTTTTTCTCAGTGAGAATACCACGTGATGCTTGATAAGGTTTGTCCTTCTCTGTTTCCCCTATTATAATCTCTGTTAGCCTATGTATGGATAATCGTATGTATTCAAGTATGTTTAAGAAGGTTTATTTATCATTATTTATTTGAGTATATTGGTAGTTTAAAATTAATTTGTTGCTATTATGTGTAACTTTACGCCGCCCCAATCGTTTCTGATTCACCCAAAGGTTGACTGGTAAAGAATGCTAAAAGCATTAAGTCCGCTATTTGTGCTTTATTTTTGTCAGTGCAATAAAAAAATTAAAAATTAATAAATCATTTGTTATCCACATCGAACCGCGTATTAAATTTTCTAATTGAAATTGTGCCTAACAGTAGTATATTATGTCTTTATCAATAGTGAATAGTGATGCTAACCTTTGTTAGCTACTTCACTAACTTTACAAAAAAAACTCCCACAAAACTACCGCCTGCGAACCGCACAGTTATATCATGAATTCAAAACAAAGATAATTTTACATAATTTTATGTACATCGTTACAGACACTGGGCAATTAGTCCAAGAACTTTTAGACAGACACTTGAATGAGTTGATTTAGTGTAACATATTACTTTTTGACTCTATTACCTATTATTAAGTTTATTTCATTGCACAAAATGTTAGCATAATTATATTATAAGAGGGAAGTAGATACCACATATTTTACACTTTAGGTACACTTGTTAATGCAAGAAGTTTAAAGGCAATGTAACTCATATAAATAAGTTTAACTTTGAATCATACCTACAATTAATCTATTATTTATACGACTATTTGAACGAGGTATATCTACTTGGTTAGTAAATACTACATATGTCAAAAAAGGTACTTATAACAATTTGTGAAAAGCGAAATTATCAATTTTTACCTACTGTATCACGTTACTACGCATTATGAAGTATTTACGGAGTATGTAACAACCATAGACAAAAAAAAACACTTCGCTGTAATAAAACTGGACCGTTGTCGATAGTTGTGGGAGGCAATCCGAATAATCAATCTGACGTCAATTTACATAATTATATCACTCGGACCCGAGTGCTTCGCCACCAGCACGCTGTGTGTCAACCACTCGGGCCCGAGTGTGCTTGTTTTAAAAAAAAAGTAATACCGAAAATATTTTTCCCCTACTTTTTATTACATTTCGCGTAAAAATCAGATTTCCTGGGTTATTCTTCGTATTCCCTAAGACAGTAAAAGTGTTGAAAGCTTATGAGAATAAAAGATAAGTACCTGCGTTCAGTTTACATCATAACTCGATAAAGGAGCTCTATTCTTTAATCACTCGCGTCAATATGACGAGGGACTTTAAGTTGACTTTTAATAGGTTTTCGTACAAGACACTTACAACAACCTGCTTTACTTAAAAAAACTTTAAAAGTAAACAAAAATCACGCTTAATGTAGACGCAATTATTAACAAAATAGAGCTTTCCTTATTAATCCTTTTGCGTTGAATTCTACAGATTTTTATTCGAAAAACGCACATTAATAAAAAAAGAACACACCGCAAATTGACGCGAATAATTAGAAAATAGGGCCCCACTCAACTTGCCGTTAGCTACTTAAATTCTGCCTTTTGAAAATTATTTAAGATCCTGTCTCAAGTCGCAGGATAACACTTGTATCTGACCTGCTGTCTGTCTTTCAAAGAGCTTAACTTAGTCTTTGCCACTAGTTTATTTACCGCAGTTTTGCGAGTTAAGTAACCGGTCTGCTTTATTGACCTTGTTTTAGTAATTTACAGATATTTTACTGTCAGTTTTTCCGTCTACCCAATAGTTGCTTAGAAGATACGGCCCCATTATAAAAACCGCATAACTAAATTTATTTATATTTTTTGTGTCTGTATTTTTGGGTCTTATCTCTTACACATGCTTGTATAACGTTACGTCGTCGCACAGTGGGTCGAAACAGTAATATGAGGGACATAGAGGTTTTTTTGACCAAATCGTAATTTTTTGGATGCTGATCGATAGTCCTTTAGACACTCGTAAAGACATGTTATATAACATTTTTCACGACACCGAATAGTTTGGCCATAAAAATTATAATGGGTGTTTTTTATTGTATGAAACAAGACCTAAGGTACTAAATATCTCCCAGGAACTGCTTGACCGGGCCTTATAATGACTTAGGGTGGCATAAGTGCATTGTGCACTAACATCTTAATCTATTTTTAGCTGCTCCAAACAGCAATTTTGCCTGTTCGGAAAAAAATATATTTTTGATAATCCTATTATGGGGTTATAATTACAATTCTAAGAATAAGCGTCGATTAGGGTACTACCTACTCTACTACTACTACTACTCTAACTACAGTAAACTACTTTAGAAACAATTTAAACGTACTAAATAAACTATAGAACCTGTACTACAATCGTATCTACCAGATTTTTGATTGGTCTTTTATTTAACGAGTTATGATTTTTCTAGTAAAGTGGCGCTAGTGTGCGCGGTAAAAATCCGGGTAGCGCCTTAAGGGTTGGGGATAAGTAACCTGGAACTGTGTTATATGTATAATGAAGGTGTATTCATTTTAAAAAATAGTTTATGCTGTGAAACCTTACCAGTAACACTTAACTTGATTTGCGATCTATTACTTACGATTACAATGGAGTCCATTGTGCATAATTTCATATCATAATTTAACAGACAGTGAAAAGTTATTTAATCATCTTATGCAGAAAATGGGACGAGAAGAAAACAGTGTCAAATTAAAAAAGTTTTGCCAGTGTTTTTGAGCTTATATTAATAGTAGGTGGACAAAATTCCATCGATCATTTCTCCAATTTTTAAGAAGAAACAGAGATTGGTTAGAAACCCCAAATAATTGGCCGCAAATTATAAATGAAGAAAATATTGATCATTATTAAAGTACCTATAACAAACAGTATATCGAACAATCTTCTTTTAAGCTCTAATATTATCATTGGTGCTGTAGAATTTAAGCTTTGTATTTTTTGTACATATTGTTTAATATTTGTTTTTGTTAAAATTTAGATTTTTTTATATATATTTTAAGCTAGCATTGTAAGATTTTAATCATTTATTTATTTATTTTATATTTTAATTACTATTAAACAAATATTAATAAATATGTGTTATTTTGTAGAAATTATATTAATATTTTATGGAATTGCTATTCTCTGTTATCTTACTTAATTACCCGAGATAATTTTTATTTTAAAGTCATCCGATTCTAAGAAAAAAGGGTTTTGAAAGATTCTGTTAATAAAGAACAATGTAAATCAACTACGTAATTAGATCCTGCTACCCTAATCTTGCTTGCTTCTTAATTACCCTAATGCTTTTATTTAAAAGGAGCAGATAAAACCCCAAACCATTATCTCTTTATTTGTATAATTAATATCTTAATGACCTGACATCATTATTACTTCAAAGTCATCCGATGATAACAAAAAAAGGTTTTAAAAGATTCTGATAGTACAGAACAATGTAGACTAACAACGTAATTAGTTCCTAGTACCCTAATCGACGCTTTTTCTTAGAATTGTAATTATAACTCCATAATAGGATTATCAAAAATATACTTTTTTCCGAACTGTTTAACAGGCAAAATTGCTGTTTGGAGCAGCTAAAAATAGATTAAGATGTTAGTGCACAATGAACTTATGCCACCCTAACTCATTATAAGGCACGGTCAAGCAGTTCCTGGGAGATATTTAGTACTTTAGGTCTTGTTTCATACAAAAAAACACAAATTATTTTTTTATGGCCAAACTATTAGGTTTCGTGAAAAATGTTATATAACATGTCTTTACGAGTGTCTAAAGGACTATCGATCGGCATCCAAAAAAATACGATTTGTCAAAAAAAACCTCTATGTCCCTCATATTACTGTTTCGACCCACTGTGCGTCGCGTCGCTTAAAAAAACAATTTTTGTGCGATCTCACTAAGTTTCAGACTTGGCAGTAAGCGTAGGTAAACACATGAAAATAGACAAGCACGTGCCCGGAGCTTAATGCAAATATACCAGCTACATTTTTGTGCATTATATTTAAAGAGTATCATTTGTTTATTTTCTTACTAATACGAGCATTTTGCAACAATCAGAAGGAAAATTTGGAATATAGTGATGTAATGTGTGTCACATAATACTAGGTACAAGGTGTCGTTCCATGCAGCGATATACTTAAACAAGCCTCTTTTGTTGCAGCATAGTGGCTAGATTAGAAAGATAATACGTCTGACGGCTAGTCTATTGTATCCTGGGTCCTAATGGCGCCGTTCTGGCGTTTTTAGACTAAACAAAGGGCGTAACTGATACAGCAATTAGTAGTTTGTATTTGCGTTGCACGTTAATAAGTTAAAGGGCAGGTCGTGCCCTTTCACATGTTAATAATAAATTTTTCTATCTTTTAGATTGAACAAAATCTTTTTTTATGATTACAGCTTTTATCTGTCTGGTACAGCTGTTTTATTTTCCTGTAAAGATTCTTTCGCATTCCTTAGGCCAAAGCCTGACGCAGTAAAATGTGTCATGATAAGTTTGTAAAAAAACTCCAATTCTGATTTCCTCATGCAACAAACATTCATTTTAATTTTAAGTTTATTTAAAAAATGAGTGCAAACGCGTATTAAAGCGATATACAAAAAATGCGTGGTAAGATGCGTAATTAGTTTTTAATTAGTATCTTAATTAATTTGAAAGAGCTTTTAAGTTTTACCACTTATTATTTCTATCATTTTCAGGCGTTTCAATCAGAAACTTAATTATGATGACTTTGGAATTAATTATTTAAATGTTTTCAGACGAGGGTGTAACGAAGACGTTCACGTGTGCGCGGCCTCTGATTGGTCAGCACGTCTTCCTGCAGTTGGTGGGGGTAGAGGGGTCGCTGTCCCTCTGCGAGGTCGAGGTCTTTACTACAGAAGGTAGGTGTCTTAATTAAATAAGGCAACCTCCGTGGTTGTGGCTAAGCACGCTGGGTTTCAAGGCGTCGTTTCTCCATAGTCCCGGGTTCGATTCCCGGTCAGGATAATGTAGAAATCATAATTTTCTATATTGTCAAGGGACTGGATGTTGTGGTACCACTGTTGTGTTTGATTTCCAAAGCACAAGGGCATTAGCTACTTACTTTGCGATCTGAGTATGTGATCGGTGTACCTACAATATTGAAAAAAAATATGTATGGAATCAGAATTATATATCAGCAATACCATGTCTCCGGCAATAGATGTTCTAGAAATAATGCGCAGAAGTAAATTGCAAAGGGCTTAATCGTCTTTACCAGACGCAGGTTTTTAAATAAGTCAAGGAAATATGCGCCTTTCTTAGCCAACAACGAGTGCGATCCTTGGTAGTTACCAAAAATCTGAATTGTTTTATTTTTCTAAATACTTCACATAAATCCAAAATAAGAGACGGTGTAATCCGTAACTGGTGACTGCATGTGGCAGTAATTTTTATTAGATTTCTCACCAAACCGGTCCAGCAACCAATTAACTTAATTAATCGCTTAAATACTTGGCTCTGTGGCTACTTGTGTTACCATTTATGCATCACTCAAGTATCTGTCTGTTTTGTAGAATTCTCGAATGACCGCTGCGCGCCGGCCGGAGCGTCCGCTGATATTGAGTTGGCGGCCTTCTCGAGAAACTGCTATGAATTCAACGTGGCCAAGGGCGGTTCCTTTGAAGAGGCTAGGAAACAGTGCCAGTCGCATGGAGGAGACCTGATCCATGGATTTCAGGTGAGATTCCACTTTAATAACCGAAACAATCATGAATGAAAGCGGGGTTCGCACGTACCCTCTAATTTCATTTATTGGGTAAAAATTAAGATAAAAATATAGTTTATTTACTCAACAAAGTCATTGGAGCCTATATGAAGTGTAATACAGATTGATTATTTTAGCAAAGGAAATGATTTTGTCAGTTTGATGCCTTTGCTAGGTATCGAATACCTGTATTTTGACCTCATCTATTGATTAAGCACATGCCGTATTTTTAATTGTACTTATATATGAGGCAGTGGAAAATTGTACATTATCTGACAAAACCAGGGCCCGGATTTCGTTATTTTGAGAAATGTTTGTGCCTTAAATACCTAAGAACGTTTTTGTTTCGTTACGAAAATATTGTTAAAATGTTTTTGAAAAGTTCAAAATTTTAGATCGTTCTTGTTCAACACAACGCTTTTAACTATTATTTAACCGTTTCTTCAAATTTTTTCGCCCTGCAATAATGAAAATGAAAAAAATCAAAAATGATTCACAATCAGCCCAGTTGTAATTTACGGCCTTGCAAATACATAGGTATACTAATAAATAGGGCGCGGCACGCGCTTCTTTATTTATTTTATATCTTGATTCCTGCGGAATAAATCGTTATTTTTCGTTTTCACATTAAATTCTCATTTCGTTATTGTTCCGGACAAAATGTCTTGCTAGGAATCATTCCGAACGTTTTAAAAACGTTATTTTGCATAACGATTCCAAGCCCTGAACGAAAACCGCCTAAAAGCTACGGTATATACCGTAAATTAGTTCCTACTCGTATGTAAGAAGTAATGAAATATGGAACACGTCTTGCAGCTATCGAATATTGATTTTATTGTGTGTAACCTAGCACGTTTAATAAACGCTCTAATTACAGACATTCTGTTGAGTATTAGGGCTTAGAGGATCTAGTCTTCTTATCCTTTTACTTATTTATGATCATTTAGGTCACAATTTAAAGCCAGATAAAGGTTTAGCTTAGTAACACATCAGCATTATTTAATTTTCGCCTCCTTGCCTAATAATTCTTAAACATATTTTTTAAGTTTAATTTTCATTTATTACGAGCTGATTATCCTAGTAATTTATTAACGATCATAAATTGGCTTAACAACTCAAGAAAATCTACATTAATTAATACCTAATCTCTTCAAAGGTAAAAATCCTCTTTTAGACTTGATTCCAACATCAAAAGATCGCATTGTTATATGACCATAGAATCTCTTTAATTGATTCGTCTCGGGTAATCGTGCCTTCTCCCATTGTCGCCGTATGAGAAAGGTGATTATGATTCGGATCACAATGAAATATTCATAAACAATAGACTGATTAATCAAAACATTCGCAGCAAATTGAATAGTAAATATCATTATTAAATAAGAAGCCGTATGTAACACTATAAAGAAACTTTAGCCATGATTAGCTTTGATGTTTTGAATAGGTATACATTTCTATGTCTAGAACGCTTAATTAATGCCTAAAATGGCTCAAAAACCAATTAATATTCATCGAACACCAGCTTTAGACTGAATTAAATAAATTAAAGGCTCATTTTAATCATTACCATTATTATAACTTTGGATCGCTAATTCGTTACATGGATAGTAAATAGGAATAAGCTCCTTTTTTTTCGTTTGGTAGTCATGTAAAAATAATAAATTTTGAAATATTTGAACATCGAAATCTGTCCAATACAATAAATACGCACGATTCTCTTGATTCCCAGTTCTGATTAAAAATATTTCAGTTAAATGAAAATAATCTGGCATTCAGTAACATATTCCTTTGCTTCATTTATTGTGCGCTTTTCGAAGTTCCGAGTTCTGGACAAGACTTACTAAAGATAATGAAGAGTGGAGAAATTTGGGAGAGGCCTTTGCCCGGAGGCACACAGTAGAAACTAAAAGAAAGGATAAAAATTATCAAATATGTCACTACAACTCATATCTTCTAAATAAGGGCTATAAATAAATATAAATAAAAAAGTCGAAGTTCCGAGTACATAGCAGGAGCAGCAGTCGTTTCAACAGAAAAAACGCATCGCAAAGGCAGGCATATATTTTTGTACTTTCCTTCCTTGCAATATCAATCTCACTCGTATCTCCGTAATATAATAGTGCAGTATGACGACAACACTTACCTATCTGTTTTTCCTCGCACTACGTTAATAGTATGCATACATTAGAGTATTTCTTATCTATATCTTTTCGGCGATATTTAACCATATATATTGGTTGGTGAGAAATGAGATAAATACGGTGAGAGTACCTTCAGGTCACTAAAAAGACCTTTGCCTACAAGACTTAAAATAGCAATTTCAGTCTTATTCGAAGTGATGTCCATATTGATGTCAATTTGAACACGGACTGTCGATCCCGGTGGGAAATTGAATATCCGTTTTATTTGACTGAACTTGACACTTTCAGATCGAATTTAGCATTTTATTGCTGTTGAAAAAGTTCAAAATGAGCTCTTCATAGATTTTTTTAATGTCACAGCTTCCAAGTTCATGTTGTGAGTGATGATTTTTGTTGTGAAATATCAAATGACATGTGCGTCGGAAACTTCACAAGTATATAAGCTAAAAGCTTTGAAAATATGTATGATATGTGAATAATGCGGATGTATCGTCCAAGTATAATATAAGCCTAACTATTTAATACAATTTAATACATTCATCAGCTCAAGAAAAGTAGGGTATTTTGACGGCAAAATGAAATCGTTCGGCATGTAATAAATGCTTATAACTTCATATTTGCACTAGAATAATAAACTAAGGTTTTATTGATATACATATTTGGCCGTCACACATTAATTTGGACATATTTTACCTGACCTACATGATTTTCACTACAAATTTTGCAGCTCCTGTGTGATAAACTTTTTTAAGCACATGACTAAGTATAAAAATATGTAGAACAATTGCAAATTTTTACGTAACATTAAAAAACTATGAATGACTTTTCTTGTGCAAATGTATTTATTAGTTTAAAATCGGTGGCTTTTTAATAACACGTTATAAAATTGCAAATTGCGAGGTTAAAATCAATACCCTCGGTAATATTAAGTAACGGCTAGCGAATTGTTGATTTACAACGCATTATTTCTGCAGGGGGCGACTTCGAGTTTCCTGATACAAGAGCTGGAAAGACGCAAATCGAAACTCAAAACACAGCTGGTATGGATCGGCGCCCAAAAAGAGCCCGGCCTCACTTCTAGGACATGGAAATGGGTGGATGGTGAGTTGACAATATAGTTACTATAATTATGAACACGAATTGAAGTGTCACATAAAAAGTGAGTATTTTACAAGTTATGAATATCTACTATGGGGTCGTGTCGGTAATTAATGTAGAGAAGAATGTTCGTAGCGAAAGAAGTAAAAGTCTATTTACTAGATGTTAATAACAGTTTATACATATTACCCTCACACAATACACAACACAGGATAAATATTTACATAAAATGAAAAGAATGAAGACTTGAGACACTAGGATGCAAAATTAATTAATTTAAAGATTTCTCGAAGATCTGAAAATTCAATGTTTCGATCGGTTTCGAAGACAACTCAAAGATTGAAAATGTTAAAATAAAAAAAATACATATTTACAAATATAAAAGTTTTGTATATTAAGCTGCCACACTACAATAAAATAAATAAATAATAAAATAAATAAATAAATATCCTTTGGACATTTCCACACATCGCCATCTAGCCCCAAAGTAAGCTACTCAAAGCTTGTGTTATGGGTGCCAGACAACGGATACGAGTATAATACTTAAATACTTTTTGTTTGTAAATGCATACATAATATACATAGAAAATACTCAGACCAATACAAACAGATATGTTCATGCAGACAAATGTTTGTATTGTGCGAGGATCGAACCCGCACCCGCTGCGTAGTAGGCGATTTCTCGACCACTACACCAGACGGGTCGTCGAGTACAATACTCGTAATCTTTCCCAATTTTTATCCTACTTATCTGTTCAATACAGCACCTTTATGTGAAAGTTTTGTTACGAACATTGAGTCCACAGTTTTTCTACAGGCCTCCCCAATTACTTCCACACGGATCCTTAAGATACAAAAGTCTAATTGGGATACGAACCAATCTTACTTTTTTGCTCTGAACAGGCGTACGCGATTGGACCTACTATATGAAGGATCTGATAGTACATTCGGTTTTGACACGCGTGGCTCAGTATAGGAGTCGAGAGCAAACCCTTTACAAAATGTATGTATCTTCACTTTGATTTTGTTATTGACGTCCGCTATCATTCAGGTGAGGTGGTATCCAAACCAACGTGGGGCAAGGACCAGCCCAACAACTACAACGGGGAACAGAACTGCGTGATGCTGGACGGAGGGAGATCCTGGCTCTGGAACGACGTCGGCTGCAACCTGGACTATCTGCACTGGATCTGCCAGTACCGTGAGTGTCACCTATAGGTACATATCTACTTTATTTGGTTGCGAAGCGAACTTGCCACTCGCACCTGCGAAAGTGATAGTGTTAAGTATAGTATCTTTTTTATTCTTCTCCAAGGCTTTGCGACTTTTGGTAACTTTGAACCTGAGCTTTTCAGCGACGAAGTGAACGAGTCAAACATCTCTTTTTCTGTAGAAACAAACACAGACATAAGCATTTAAAATATTGTTAAGAAAAAAAGCAGCGGCTTAGTGAAGCGAATTTAACGACAAAATTTTATTAAAGCAATTTCTTTTTTGAAAGAAGTATTCGGAATCAAGTCCATTAAAACTCAGGCGATGAAGAAGATTCCTGGTATACACCATTACCGCCAATATATGAATGGGGATACTGGACACCATCACATACATAGCTCTGATGCCAAAGTAAGTGGCTTATCCTTTTCTGTTATAAATACCAGAAACAACGGTAGTAACATAGCACCCAGACCCGAAACAACATAAATATTACTATTGATATCAACCAGAAATCGAACCCGGGAACTCTGAGATGGCGCTGCCTTGAAACCCGGCGTGAAACCCCTAGCAACTGCACGGAGGATGTCAAAATGTGTACCTTCATAAGAATGATATTTACCTGCACAGCTAAGTTGCCTCGCGAGTTCGATATTCAGCGAGGTTTACGATAAAAGCTTTCCGAATTCAAAATTAGTTTTAAAATTCTGAACTTTAATATCCTTGCACGGCGAATACTTAATTTGCTACCTACACGACGAAGGCCTTGCGACTTGACAATGTTAAAATTTTGTATAACATGCTTACTTCAGTAAAACGTTGACTAAAAGCTGGCGTTCTTTTATCCCCATTTGGTTTTCTATTTTTACTCTTAAGCGCTGACAACATAAAAGCTTTTTAGATTAATTTACTTCATATTACTTAAGTTTCTTGTTTCACAAACTCAACTGTTGCATTTTTGCAGTAAAGCCAAGCTAATTGTATAATAAACAAACTGTTCAATTCCCAATTTACTTTGTTAGCGATAAATTTTTATGCCTCCAGTACAAATGAATGGGGATAAATCGAGTGGAATTTACCAATTAATAACAATCAACATAGTCTTCATTTCATTGTAGATTACAAGTTGTTTGCGAGTATGCGAGCCTTACTCGTGCTTCTCCCAGCATAATATCTGACACCTTGGAAATAATGTTTACACTTTAACTCAATGTCGCGACGACAATTACCTATCTCTATCGGGTGGAACCAATCTTATTTATTTCACTTTACTGCGTTTGATATCGCATCGCGTTACCTTCATGTTTCATTTGACTGAGCTTTTGAATTGTATATGAAGATTTTTTTTAACACTCAGATATAATGGTTTAACAAATTTAATTTAATTTTAAATAGTTGACCAACCTCATTCTGAAACAGCACTTGGGCGATTCGACCCGCGGCCCTAATACCTGTCTATGGTACGAAACGCCTCAATATCCACCAAACTAACATACTGCTTGGCATGTTTATTACTTACTGTAAAACAATAAAGCTGATTTTACGTCTTTCTGGCAAAATCAAAGAGAATTTGGCGTCGCACTTTGCATTTTCTAAAAAAAATGCTTATCATTTGCTTTCACTGCTCCTTTGTTTTTACATTTTTAATAATATAGGTATATTTGCATAAAAAGGGATCATCCCTGAAATATAATATATCCCTATAATATGAGGAATTTATTGGAATATCACCAAACAAATAGGTTGTAACGGACGTATAAATGCTCGAACGTTAATACTACAAATTAAATTGAAATCAGAATAATGTGAAAAAGGCTTCGTTTGGTCATTTTTCTTACACGTGTACGTGTAATTAAAGTATGTGGACAACGTGCATCCATGTCCCTATAACCACGTATAAATCCCCGGGCTCGGAAATCGATATCACATTATACACATACTTACCGCGAAATTGCAATTACACTATTTGTATCCGCTTTGTACTCGTTGATATACAGGGTGACATTGCAAGGTGTACGTAAATAAATATAAGGAACAAAGAAACTCTTCAATACCTACACTTTTACTATGGTGCCAAAGCTGAAAGCTTCAGACGCCCCATACAAATTAGCTAGATACATTGATGATAGTGTGTGGAGTCAGAAAATAAATTAAGATACGAAGGATGGCCTCATAGTAATACTAGTAGGTATTGATAAATCTGTATTTTTATATAAAAAAAAATGGCATTCTCAATATCACTATTTAACATATAAAATGCTGTATACATTCCTCTAGGGTCTCAGACTATAATAAGTTGTTCGCTGAATTAGAACGATTTTAAAAACTATGTTTTTTCTTTGAATAAATATACTTCACAGCATGAAAATATACAATTAATTTGGATTTTATCTCTCAATAGTATTAAAAAACTTATATGGGGCCGTCCATTAATCACGTGAGGTCGTTTTTCTCATTTTTTGACCCCTCCCTCCCCCCTGGTGATATTTGGTGAGGTTTGGGACCACCCCCTCCCCCTCCCCCCTGGATCACGTGTATTTTTTGGAAGTCTATGTCAAGGCTATTTTTGACTGAAAAAAATATTAAAAAAATGGTGATTCGAAAAACATTTATATGTTTTTGCAATAAATTTAATAAATAATTAATTAATGTTGTCTTCGTCCCACGGAGTTGCAAGACTTTCATTTAAGGTTACATGGTAAAGCTTCTTCTTCACTGGCAGTTGTTATTGGCAAAGAGGTTTGTGACAACAAATCGTTCAAATTTTCGTGCCGTTCAAAAATTCGGTTCAGAAATAGCGCTTTTTGACAAAAAATAAATAAAATTAATACACGTGATGTCTAACGAGACCCCCCCTCCCCTCTCGTGATGTTTCGTGATGTTTTCCGTACCCCTCCCCCCCCCCCCTTTTGAGCCTCACGTGATTAATGGACGGCCCCTATGTACATCATAGTTACGTTAAGGCGCGTCGATTCGTCCTTCATCATTATAGGTAATTATTATATTTAATGAATATACCTTATTACAAAATCCTGATTATATAACACTGGGGTTGTCCGTCAAAAGAAGGTTTTTGTAAATCTTTTTCTAATAAACATAAGTTTTCTTACCAAATCAAAAACGAATTTCATAGTATTTCATATATTTTTTACGTTAAGCCGTAAAAATGTTCGTGGTCAGAACACTTTATTTTTTACTCATTTTTAGATGTTTTTAAAGATACGTTTTATCTTTGTTGGTCGTTGGGCTATTTAAAACCTCCATCTTGAGCAACACATTGCCTTGTATCCCTGTATTAGAAGCGACTATCCCTTGCGATTGCAGTCACGAGTAATAAAATGCATTCAAGCGGTTCCTATCTAGAACCTTATCGTAAGGACACGCCATGATGTGTTTTTGTTTGTAACTGTACTATAACACTGGCTATTAAGGGAAGCCTAGAGAGCATCCTAAATAATATTCAGGGTTGTGATTGGGATTAACTACTCGTTGATCTTAATACCTTTGTATGAAAGTTGGGCATCGTACTTGATGTGACGACTTTGACTTTATTTCAATTACGTTGCCTGTAAGTAGGTATTTAATTTTCTGAAGATGCCCCTAGATAGATTATCTATTAATTATATCCAAAAATATATCAAATAATGGTAGCAGTCTAGGATAAGTACCTACTTGTTTAATCAAATACATACTCAGTTGCTTACTCGATTAATACTTAGTCTGCACTTCAAAAAATATATTGAGACCGTTTAAAAATAAATAATTAATTGTTTGCCTCACACTACAGACAAAGTCAAAGTCAAAGTCAAAAATGTTAATTTTGTTTTATTAAAATTAAGAGTAACAAAGGTCTTTAATTTATATTGAGCACTTAATACTTAATTACCCTGTCGGGTATTGCCACTTATAAATAGTTTTACTTAAATAACATATAATATATAAATAAAGTTTAAAAATGAATACATAGTTTTAAGGCCTACGCTTAACGTGGAGTGCCATCAGTTAATTGAGTTTAATGTTATTTTATTTACGGTATTTATTTTTATTTTAATTTGAACATTGAGTATTGAGCAGCGTAGGACGACCTTATGAGGATCGCAGGAATAAACTGGATATAGACCGCTTGTGATTGGTTGCTGTGGAAAACTGTTGGTTAGGCTTACGTTCTGCAATGTACGTCTTTTATGTCATTACTATAATGATTAATTATTTGTATTTACTTGATTAATGAGATCATTAATAATTGTTCAAAGACATCGACGAGGGTATAGAAACAGTAAGAAATTTTAAGAATTCTTTTAACTTTTTCGCGAAGGATTTATTTTCTTTTTTAATATTTTAAGGTAGTTTATTGAATATTTTTATGGCCATGAATGGCTGCAGTTAAACATTTTGATTAAAAAATAGTGTAGCTATATCTTGTTTCGATTACGCGTATCTTTAATCTGTTTAAATAAATGTGTAGGTAGTTTTAAAACAAATGTACATTTTTTAACCGACTTCAAAAAAGGAGGAGGTTATCAATTCGACTGTATGTTTTTTTTTTATCATTATTTTTTTTTGTATGTATGTTACCTCATATCTCAATCGTTTGTCGACCGAATCGAAAAATTTTTTCGCCTACTTAGAGGGTGTATTTTCTAGTTGGTCCCATTTTTTCCATTTTGGGATCTGATGATGGGATCTTGGTGTAATCGAGAGAAACCCTCAAATTTTAAAGGCACGTATAGTATTTCTTTACTAGAATCTTAATGTTGACGTATTGTTACGTCTGATAGTCAACATCTTGTGGGGCTGAGCTGATGGTGGAACTCCTTAACGCTTAGGAGTTCAGTTATTGTAATGACGAAACTTATGATAGGTAATTTGTAGCTTCTTAAAAAATTGAATCATAAGGTGCAACTCCCCCCCCCCCCCCTCTTTTGTAATCACTAAAAATGAAAAAATAAAATAAGCTTTAAAAAAAAGTAAAAACCGACTTCAAAACCAAAATGCACTAAAAAGTCTTAAATAAACTCTTCACCATTGAAAGGAAAGGAATCCGTTTTAGGCAAACAATTTCTTTTTGGAGTCGGTGCCATCACTTTGACCATCAAGCATCAACTATCACAGCACCGACTCCAAAAAGAAATTGTTTGCCTAAAACGGATTCCTTTCCTTTCAATGGTGAAGAGTTTATTTAAGACTTTTTAGTGCATTTTGGTTTTGAAGTCGGTTTTTACTTTTTTTTAAAGCTTATAGTGGATGTAAATAGATGTGAGAGTCAGTATGTCGAATCAATAAAATGTGGTCTACAGCTCTGTGTATTGTCAATTTGGGCCGCATTTTTTATAATTTTAACAAATCGTTTGTATGCACACTATTTTCCCATAACATGTCACATACTTAAGCCACGGGTATGCATATCCATTAAAACCGTGTAACATAATTTGTGTGGCAAGCGCTGTGCTTTTTGAAAGTATCGAGTTATAAGCCTCTCTTGAGGCAAAAAAGAGAGGGGTGCTATAAGTTATAAATTCTTTCGTTTCTTTTTTGTGTCGTCGATAATTTATTCCCGTGTGTTTTTAGCCATATTGTATGAAAATCTGTTCAACCGTTTGAAGATCATCAGCTCTCTTCTAGTGTCAAGTTCCCCCATTGATTAGAATTCGTACCGGGTTACTTCAATAATATTGAAATAACTTTAAATGTGACGTGTCGGATTTTCTTTTTTATTTAAGATTATTAAATAAACATGTGAGAGTCAAAATGATTCCGTGATCATAAAGAGTTCTAAGTTTGTCTAAATCGATATCGAACCGGCGTGATTGTTAAAAAACTAACAAAACGTTTATCTGTTGTACTATCATACTTAACTATATCTGTAAAAACCGTCACTCGTTTTGTTTTACACAAAAGTTTGACAGCTATTTTGATATCATTATTATAATAATGCAACCGAGCCTTAGATGTTAAATTTAAGCGTTGCGTTTCAATTAGAAGGACTTACGAATTCAGACTCGTCTGCGATATCGCATCATGTATGTTCAGATATTACAGTGTAAAAATGCGTTGCGAATTACAAAACCTAAACTCATTATGCACAGCGATTCGCAAAAATCATTAGACCTTTTCAGCTATCCTAATCATCTCTTCTGTTGTCAGTGCCACCATCCTGCGGGAGTCCAGACAAGCTTCTCAACACAACGATCGAAGGTCACGACTACAAGGTCGGGGCCACCATCAAGTACCGGTGTCCCGAAGGTCACATGCTGATAGGAGACAAGACCAGGGAGTGCATGGAAGACGGCTTCTGGTCAGGGTCGGCACCGAGCTGTAAATGTAAGTCTAGCTTGACGCGCTGACCAATTGTGCTATTTCAATCGTTGCAATAAGATTTCAACAGCTCTAGACGACGTAACTAGTTATTAGTCTGTGGTTTTATTAAGATTAAAAACAAAAACAAACTAAGACACCGAATAAGAATCCAATAATAAATAAAAGCAGAAATAAGAATCCGTTGCCTTGAGGCAAATTATTATGATTATATCACTTTCAGAAGTGCGTATTGCATATTATCAAGTAACTAATTTTATGTTATGTCATTTACCAAAAAATAAAGTTTATAGGTAACTGGAGGGTTTTAAATTGATCGATTTTTATTACTTTTATTATTAATATTATCACCCGTGCAGGGCGATTGCAAATGCACAGAAAGAAAGAAACAAATGGGTATCTGGCCTTAATTATATAAAATTTTAAAGTTGCTTGCTCACCGCTAATCGTTAGATAACTGTATAGTTCGTTCAAGTTTAATTTGCAAGGAGATTTAACTTCAGTAATCTTAAGAGTGTAATTTTGTTTGAAGATAATTAATTTTATACCAAAGTAATTAAACACAGAGAGACAAACTTGATATTTAATTAAACAAATAAGCGTTACAGGGTGCCTTTTCCAGACATTATTTAACTTTTGCATCAGTCAAAGGTTTTTCTTATAAAAAATAATATTACCGTCGTAATTGAGAGCATTTTGTAAAAAAAATATAGCTTTTGCTTTTATTCGGGTTCCTTCCTGTCAATGTCCAGTCAAATACCTTTCTATATGTGGTTACTCTATCTTCAGCCTTCTGACAGTACCTACTGATGTAGTTTCTACATAACACACCCAGTGGAATGCTTATTTAATTAAAACGCTTATTCCAACAGTCACTACAGTCAATTTTTACTTCTGGACTTTCAAAATACTGGCATCATACGCCACGTTCACATGGCGAATATAGATTAAATATTATCTGTTATAATAGTTTTGCCAAGTATTAACTTTTTATGCATAGAACACGATGTATTTTCGTAAAGACTCCGTATGAACACTTGCATATCATTAATAAATACAATGAACAAATGAGCGCCAGGCAAGAGACCAATTGTCCAGTTTCGAAGTAAGGCTTTTTCTTCCGAAGTGAAGTGTTACGAAGTACCAGACAACGATTATGATTATCATTTTCTACTGTCACTAATCGATGAAATCTCGTGTTCTATTCAATAAATCTCATCGTAAATGTTTGTTAATCTGCAAACACACGCCACACATGCGAGAGTGTTCCGGGCGGAGCGTCACGACACTCGGGCAGACTTTTTAAGGTGAAATCGTTTGCTCTCGACACACTCTCAGCCCGCCATTGTGTTACACTCTAAGCCAAACACTGATTGCAATCGTATCACGTTCGGCACGTGCCATAATCGCTCTTAATCGATTGATGAGTGCCATCCATATGTGCCTGTGGGCTTTAAACGAGTAATATTGATTGTCTCTATATGATGCTTGTGCAGTAGTAACCGATGACGGAGGACGATTCGTCACGGTGTAACATGGCTGACATAAATGAATGGATGATACCTTGAAACTCGGCACCAGCATGAAACTTGAATTTCTAGTTCAAATATAACTTAGACCTTGGTGAAGGTGTACGTTATTGGTATTAAGGATATAAATCCACCACTACCCCTCCGTATCAATAAAATAGCTTCGACATTCAGAAATACTAATTAGTAATTAGTTTTTCTAGCAATACAAACATTATTACCGTGATACAGGGTTTTGTAGTAGAAGAAGAGATCTTAAATGGTGTCTGTTAGCTTCATCAGTTCTTTTTTTCCGTGGCTTGGCATGTGGGTAGTCAAGTCTAGATCAAGTACGCAACAAAGTTTTAAAGCAAATATATTTTCCCAGATGTCGACTGCGGCGGTCTTACTCCAATCCAAGACGGCGAGTTCTCTTTGGTTGACGGCCGAACTACCCACGGCGCGAAGGCTCTGTACACCTGCCGTGAGAACTACACCCTCGTCGGAGAAGCAGAGAGGCAGTGTGGGGACGAGGGTGTGTGGAGCGGGGAAGCCCCGAAATGCCTCTTCGACTGGTGCCCGGAGCCGCCACCGGTCGCTGGGGCGGTTGTCACCATAAGCGGGCACAAGGCTGGCTCTTTGGCTACCTATACTTGCCAGAACGGATTCATTCTCTTTGGACCTCCAGTAAGTATTTAGAAAAAAAATGCAGATTTTCACGCGCTAGCACCTGAAGTCAGATGTTGTTTGAGTCAGGCATATATTGGAGTACATAAAGACGTCAAAGTCATATTCTAATAACTAACTAGTTTAGCTTGCAACTGGTCGCTGTGGAACACCAGGGTAGAGGCCTGTGTTCAGCAGTGAACGTCCTACGATTTTAATGAATACCGTGCCGTGTTCCTGCTAATATCTCAGGCAACTAGGAACAGGTAATTATCAGAAAATCAGAATACAAATAACTACAGACAGTGGGAAATGATTATCGGTCGATAGTTCAAAACTTGGAGATTAATCACGAAAGCTCAGTGTGTGGGGTAAATTCAACTGCAGTCAAATTAATTTCTTTGAAATCCTTATTATATATAAATATCAATCTGCTTTTGGAGGTAGTGAAACATCAGAAATTCCTTATTCTATAACGGATCGCAAGTGTTAGATTCTATACATAGACTCGACAGAGACAGAGCTGCTTTGACATTTTAACACCAAGGGGGTGGCAAATGACATTGGCATACAGTGAAAAAGGATGAAAGACTCTTAGTATCCAGTCCAGAACCTAACCACCCTTATTTTTCAGAGTTTGACCTGCACTCTCGGAGGTGTGTGGTCTGGCACCCCGGCGTCTTGCAAGTACGTTGACTGCGGCACTCCGGCCCAGGTTCACAAGGGGTCCTTCAGACTCCTCAATGGAACCACCACGTATGGATCTATCGCGCAGTTTACTTGCGAACAGGATCACTGGCTTGCCGGCGCGGAGACGCTTACTTGCAACCGAGATGGAAAGTGGTCACATGATATACCGTCTTGCGAATGTAAGTTGAACATATCTTGTTATAGACCCTTTACACACTGCGATTTTGATGCAGTCACAACGCAGAAGCTGGAAAATGTCAAATTATGTACTGAATTTTGGCAACTGCATCGATTCTAACGCGCGTTAGCTTCTGCGCGTATGCTATCGCACGACTGCATCGATGCTAAATTAAATCTGTACATTGCGTGAGTCGCGATGCTGAAGCGCATTTTCAAAACGCGCGACTGCATCGATGCTAAAAGTCGCAGTGTGAAAAGGTCATAAAGTTACAAGTCAGGTAACGTTGAATTCAAGTCAGTTTTAACTCAAACTTAGGTACTTTGGAATTCAAATCATGTTATATAACAAACAAGCCGCCTAAGTACCTATGCTGTCAAAAACTTTGGTGCACCGAAATTTGGCTCGTGTAGTGATCAGATTAGTATAGTGCAAGGTGGGTAGGTATGTTCGTTTATTTTAAACTTGTTAAAGCGGAGGAATATATCCAAACCAATGGGTTTTCTATGCACAAATTTACCGTCTTGTGAATGTCAGTTGACAAATTCTTACAACTGATTTTCCCAACAACAGTGCACCTTTGTAGTAATTAACTATAGGGATAAGTACTAGACTATCTGATAGGTGGTAAATGCATATTACTTAGCTTAGCTGACCTTTGATGGCAAGTAGTCCCAGGCCAAGTTCAGACCGATTATAATATCTTATTGATTTTGACATGGCACGTGCCCAGTTCCATTAACTTTGCCTATTGTCTCTTGCGGTATTCAGATATAATACAGTAAATTCTGAATATAGGGTGTCTACACGTCGTTTCAGAACCTAACTTATGTTTAGTAATCCGTCCGAATGAATAACGCATCAAATGGCTTTCGCGCTCAGGCAAATAATAAAATCACCTCTTTTTTCACCATGAAACTCAAACTTTATTACAGGCAACTTGGTACGTGGCCTTCGTGTCTATCTACTAACCACAGTCAGTCCTTTGCCGCGACTGGTTAGTCCGGCTCCCCATTCACTAACAAGTTTATGCAAAACACGAGTTTCACTTTAGTTCTTGCACGAGACGAGTTACCGTGCACCAGTAACATATTAATTGTCCTTGCGGACGCTCATTTAGGAAGTTAATAAAGTTAGACCGTACGTTCGTATACATGCCGTACTCAGGCCGACGTTACTTGCCATAATATGATTTAAAATCACGGAATAGTTCAAGGAGGATAATGACGGCCCTAATGTATGGAGTGGCATGCCAGCAATATCAATTTAATGTAATTTGTACTTCATACAAACATTATATACTGTTGAGGTGGCGCAGCGGTTAGAGGGTCGCACTTAAAAGCTACGACTGCGCTAAAGGTGCCGGGTTCGATACCCAGGTCAGGCCAAAAGCTACACTGAGAATTTCTGAGCAGCAAAACTTGTTTTTTTTCTGTTCAGAAATTCTTAGGGTAGCCTGGAGTTTGGAAGTTCACGGTGTTTAACCCCTGTGCCTCGGAAAGCACGTAAAGCCGTTGGTCCTGCCTGTCGTGTTTTGCTGTCCCATCGGGCTATGAGAGCGAGAGGAATAGTGAGTGCAACTGGTGCACCACTGTAGTCATAATCGGCTAGACGACTATTAGGTTCTCTAATAAAAATGTATAAAAAAGTTATTATTGTTGTTAAAAATGTTGTAGGTAGATGCAAGTAAGTAAATCTAGAAACCTTATTTAGTTTCAAACTGGCACAGAATTCTGCACGAGCCCCACTCGCACTTGCTGAAAGTTTTTCGGATTCTTACCTACCACTTCCCAATTTTAACGTGATCAAAATCTAGTTAGGGTTTGACTTAAACTTGCCGACCCTAATAAATCTATAATTATAATACTAACTATAATACTGCAAACCTGTATATCTAACAAAGAGACTTCGAATAATAATTGAATAGGATTGCACTACATAAGGGCACATAAATACTTATAAGTGTCCAATATGTAATTCAGTTCTAGAACTTCACAGATGAATAGAGTCAAAATAAAAAAACGACTGTTCTTTAAATTGATTGAAAAAGTTTACAACAAGATTTTTATTAATGACAGATAGTGGACATTTTCATTAAAAGTAAATAATTTGGCTTTAAAAAAGAGCTTTTATTTCACTTTGGGGACATATTAACGATAAAGCCTCATAAGAATAAAAGTACCCTGAAAGCAATAAAAGCTGGACACGGATGAGTGTGAAGGTTGCCTTACAGGATAATTCGCACTCGGAATCAATAGTAATACTCGATATGGCAATTACTTGGTAACTATTAATTTGGATAGTAATTGAATTTGGATAGTAATAATAACTGATGTACTCAGAAAGCAACATCTTAAAAGTAATTAGCAAATTTCTATAAGACAGGTTGTTGACGGCCAATGAAGCATTGTGTAACTTATATAAAACAAAAGCTGTAGTAAATGCCATTCCAATAATTTTCTAAGCGAATCATCAGTATAACGGTCAAAGTTCATACTCATAAATCCAATACTCAAGTGGTTTTATAAACCAAGTTATATAATTTGTTTGTGTATTATGTCCCGTCAACATACAAGTTTCGGGTTCATAAGGGCACATTTCAGTATTTTAACTTTCGCAAGTGACAATTCTTGCCCTAATTTCAATACAATCATTTTGGATTATAAGTATGATTGCTCGTTGATTATTGACGACCTCCGTGGTGTAGTGGCTAAGCGGTTTCAAGACTTTCAAGGCGTTGCCGCTTCGAGGTCCCGGGTTCGATTCCCGGTCGGGTCAATGTAGAAATTAGAGCTATCTACATGGTCTCGGATCTGGGTGTTGTGGTACCACCGTTGTTTCTGATTTGCATAACACAATTGCATTGGCTACTTACTTCGGTACGATCGGTGTCCGAAAAATTGCTCGCAGTTACCTGTCCAAGGTGCCAAACTCTTCATCTAACGCTTGTTCTCTTCCAGTGATAACCTGCCCAGACCCCGAGGTACCTTCTGGAGGGTATATGGAAGCCTACGATTACAATGTGCACTCCACCATCGATTTCCACTGCGAGCGGGGCCATAAGCTGGTGGGGGAACACAGCCTTGTCTGCCAGGGAGACGGGGAATGGTCTGGCGAATCACCTAAATGTGAATGTATGTACTATTTTATACAACATAAAAACTCTTTTTATAATGCTGACTGTGCTCTGTAGCTATAAATAAAGGCGCGTGTGGGGGTTGCGTGCGCGAGTGAGTGAGTGGGTTGCTCTAAGTGATCCCGAGAGCAAAAGCGAGAATATTTTGTATAACTCTCGCACTCGACTTATTAGAAGTGTCTCGTAGAGAATGCATTATCATTAGACATCGAAAAGGAGGCCTTTTGACTTTGGTGGACTCTTGGGGAAAAATACTTATAATTAAACAATAAAGCAATTCTGATCGTAGGCGGTTAATCTATAATACACGTGATTAAATGATACCTATTATCCATAATTATTGGTCATTATACCGGGTGTTGTTTTGGTCAGTGACATGCAACATAGGTATGATAATATGAGTTATGATTATTCTAAAAAAAAAACACAACATTATACGCAAGTTTTATACAGAAAAACCTCTTCACGGCATTCCAAAAAAAAAACAAATAGGGAAACTCGCACCCGCGTAGTTCGCGTGTATCTACGATATACTACGCCGTAGCTTGTAAGCTACGAAGAGGCGACCTGGTGTTAGTAGTCTTGACTCGCTCGGTAGTCCGCAATAATAAAGTGTTTTTTTTGTTTATTCCATTGTACAAAAAAACTTTTCTTTTTTGTCATCAGTATCGTTTGTACAACCACCCCTGAGTCGCTCGTCACAGACCAAAATAACAACCTGTATATAATAGCAAAATTGACTAGACAACGAGATAAATCAACCACAGTATCCGTATTTTGACTGACGATTGAGTGAATTACTCTTTGCTCCATTGACTTTATTTACAACTGACTATAAAGCCCTTTTGAGAATTTTAAGTATAACTGCTGATTCCATAAAACTAATCATCAGATGTGGACTGCGGCAAACTTCCACCTCTTCCGTATGGCGCGTCAGAACTCCTAAACGGCAGCACCCACCTCGGCAGCGTGATCCAGTACTCGTGCACCACCAACTATCGCCTCGTGGGGCCCGTGCGCCGCGTGTGCACTGAAGACTACCAGTGGAGCGACTCCTCACCTCGGTGTGAAGGTAAAACCATCATCATCATCGTCATTCTCAGCCAAAGGCCGTCCACTGCTGAACACTGAACATAGGCCACGGCTTTCCACAGCGACCGATCACTAGCGGTCTGCATCCAGTTTGATCCTGCGATTTTTTAAGGTCGTCTGTCCATCTTATTGGTGGACGTCCTACGCTACGTCTTTGGTCGAAAGGTCTCCAATCCAGAACTTTCCTGCCCCAACGGTCATCAGTTCTTCTCGCTATGTGCCCTGCCCATTGCCACTTGAGCTTACAGATTCTCAAGGCTATGTCCTTTACCTTAGGTCTTCTACGTATCTCCTCATTTCTGATCCGATCACGTAGAGAAACACCCAGCTAGAGACCATGTTTCGGATCCGTATGTCATCACTGGTAACACACATTGGTTGAAGACTTTCGTCTAAGACCATAGAAATTAGAAATTCTTCCGTATCTAATATATAATATAAGTAACTTTATTCATAACCAAATAATGTTTACAGTTGTTTGTTTAGTATTACATACTTAGTAGGTTAATAAATATAATATGTTGATTCGGAAAGAGTGAGTCCCTGACAGGTCAGTGATTCCTCGACACTATAGAAGACTTAATTACAAACAATAGAATAGAATTACAATATAGATTACAAACAATAGAATAGAATTACAATATAGATAATAACAAAATGTGTATAAATGTGAGGTTTGTGTGTGTGTGTGTGTGTGTGTGTTCGCGTGCGTGTGTGTGTGTGTATGTGTGCGTGTTAAGCATTATGTACGAGTGCGTTTGAATAAAATTATTTATTTAAGAAGATTTTCGGTATCTAGGTACGACATCATAAGCAGCCGTAAGCCGTGGTTATCTTTTTTACCTCGTATCTATTTAGTGTATATATATGTGAAACTTTATGCATCTTATTATATAGTTTTGCTGAGAGGGCTGTGTATTGACGTTTGGCTAAGGCTGTTCGGCATTTTATTATAGGACACACGTGTATTAAGGCCCGACGACGATTTAGGAGCATACCATCAAGAGGAAGAGAAACATGTCTTCGCAATACACTGCGAAGAATATATAGCTGTCGGACTGTTAGGACCTGGCACTCTAAGTATAACAAGTTTGTGGGGTATCGAATACGTTTGCAAGTCATGATCTTTAGGATGGCTCGTTGAGCCCGCTCTAAGTTCAGCATCAGAGTACTGCCAGCTCCTCCCCAGATCGGTATGCAGTAGCTTAAGACAGATTGACATAAAGCTAGGTATATGGTTTTAGCTGTGACTGGATCTACCAGGCTCCTTATTTTCTTAAATATATAAATTAGTTTGCGCACCTTTACTTTTAACATTTCAATGTGTGGACCCCATTTTAAGTTGGAATCAATAATGACACCGAGGTATTTAACATTATTAACAATATTAAGAGGTTGACATTCACATATTGATGATAGGTCACAGGTATGCACCAAGATGTTTGAGTCATCAGATGATGGAGAAGAGGCTGATGAAACGCAAAAAGGTAGAATCTGGGTCTTGCTTAGATTTAAGGTCAGAAGATTTGTTGACAGCCAGTTGATCACAGTTTTGAGAGCATTTTGGGCGTGTTGCTTAGCAGTTCTCCAGTCATATACTAGTAGTACAGTATCATCTGCATAAGCAAATATACTACAGTTAGGCATTTTGAGTTTGCACATATCATTGACGTATAACTGGAATAGGGTCGGTCCCAATATGCTACCTTGTGGGACGCCGTAGTCAATGGGCTGTAGGTCACTGATGTATGGGCCTATCTTAACGCATTGCTCCCTGTGCAGGAGATAACTTCGAAAAATTTTCAGCTCACGACCACGAATGCTATGACACTCTAGCTTATTGATCAATATGGGGATCGACACTGTGTCGAAGGCCTTGGAAAGATCAAGAAAAGACCCAAGCATTTCTTCTTTGCGTCAACCCTATCTACTACTTCAGTTGTTAAAGAAGCGACTGCGTCCTCAGTAGACATTCCGGATCTAAAACCAAATTGGTTATGAGCTATTAAGTTGTATTTATCCAGAAATTTGGTAAGAGCATTGTTTAATATCCTTTCCAAAACCTTTGAAAGAACCGGCAAGACAGATATCGGTCTATAATTAGCGACTTCATTTTTATCACCTTGCTTGAAAATGGGACTTACAATTGCTCTTTTCAGTACCTTAGGAAAAACACCGGTAGAAATTGAGAGATTACACATGTGTGTAACTCTATATCCATATCTACTGTATGGCACATCAGAACTGCAGATCGGAAGTTCCTACCTAGGCTGCTTAACGTACTTTTTGTACTACTAACCACCGCAGAGCGACGAGTGCACTGAAGACTACCGATACCTCATCTCGATCTAAAAGTAGAGTGGGACTTGCAACCTCCATCTGTATAAGTTTCTCCTCTAACTCTTCTAATATCTCTTCTGTGCTTTATCTATTTATAACTTGATTTTTTAGATGAAACGGTAAATGTCACAATCGAATTATACGAAACATGTTCGATTGAGGTGATAATCGCCGCCCAGGTCTGTCGAGATATATACTTAGACCGTCGTAGAAGTAATATTCGTTGAATAAAATACAATACGCCTAATTTGAAAATATCACCTACCTTTTTGTCAGCAATCATTTATGTAAATGTAATTTTTAAATTTGTTGTTTTATACTCATTTAGTCTAATCTGACGTTGGAAAAATCGACCCTTAGACCAACAGACATTCTAAAATCAACTGACAAGGATTATACCAAAAGATCATACCTACTAAAAATATAATTAGGATAGTTCCTATAATAATCTTAAAATAATGATGCTACTATTTTCGCCAATCCAATACATACAGGGTCGAACGGGAACCACGTACGAACAAGGTCAAGCCAAACTGGTTCAAGATATACCGGTATTATAACGGTTAAACCGGTTTTATCGTAAAACTCCGTTCCGGAGCTGAACCCAATAAGAGCGATACTGTGAACCTAAATAAACCGGTTAATGCCTATCCGCTTGCGACGATCGCAACATGACTTGTTTTTTGACCGAATATTTTCGAAAGAGGTTATACTGATTATCAGATTCTTCACAATTATTTCCTTGGCCATTATATTGTTTAGTAATATAATTAAAATTTACAAAAACATGTCGAACAATTACCACTGTAGGTATCTGATAGGATATATAAACAAAATACATTTTATTGAATAAAAACAAACGTCAGATGCGCTCACCGCTCGCAGATCTTAACAAAGCTCAGGTGGTTGTCCTGCCTGAACGAAAAGTTAATGAAAAATAACCATATTTTTCCAAACCGGTTTAAAAACCGGTTCAAAGGAACATAACCTTTTTCAAAAAGTTCCACCTGTATTTTCGTTAAACCGGTTCAAAAAAATACCGGTTTCCAAGCCCTGCGTACGAGTATGACTATAAAAACTAAAAATCTAGACATCGACTGAATAACTTACGAGTACCTAAATATCACGAAATGAAAGTGATAGATTGATTTTATAATGCGATGATCATACGTTTTAGGGTATTTTCATTTCGGTAATTCTTATTGACACGTTTCATATAACCATTACTTATTGACTTTCCGTTCCCAGAAATCCGCTGCCCAGACCCGGTGGTTCCTGAAAACAGTATCGTCTCCGTGACCGGAAACGACCGTATGCATGGGCGGACGCTAATCCGCACTTCCGTCAGCGTGACCTCCGGTAACACGTACCGCATCGGAGCCTTGGTGAAGTACCGCTGCGAACGCGGGTACAAGGTTGTAGGGGAAAGCCTTTCGACCTGTGAAGATAATGGCCAATGGAGCGGCACTACGCCGAGATGTCAATGTAAGTATAAGTCCACGTCTTAAATCCTTGAAATATCTAACTTACATGGTATGCCAGGAGGTAAGGTTCAAATACAAAGACACGTTTTGGAGGTTCCTGAAAGACGGATCACTACTGACTCATACATGGCAGCAAGCCGCTGCTTTTATGTATGGCCATCCGCTTCAGAGGCGCGCCGCTGCTGCAATTCATGTATGAAATTATCTAAAGCAGCCTAAAGCTGTTGCTGAAAGAGCTTCGAATGTGGTCTTTGAAGCACAGACTTGTGTATATCTTCTGGGCGTATGCTTTTTTATCAACCGAATTTTATAAAACTACTTAAGCTCGAATCCTTTATCTCGGTCCTAGCCCTTAGGACATGGAGTTTATCCGAATTTTGGGCTCAAGAATTTGGCGACTCCTTCTTTAACTGATTTACTAATGGCTCTAAATATGTCGACTGAGTGTTTTAAGGGCAAACAAAATATTCAAACCTATGTACTTACATACTTTATTAAAACTTTATAATATCAAGGTATAGAAAAATTGATTAAATAGTCAACAAACAACAAATTATTAAGGTTTTAAAGTGCTTGAAAAAGTTATTCATAAACCTGTGTTCACTCCCAGACGTGGACTGCGGCAACCCAGGCCGTATCGAGAACGGCAAAGTGACTCTAGCCACGAATGCGACGTACTACGGCGCGGCGGCTTTGTACGAGTGCGAAGAGCATTGGCAGCTGAATGGCGTATCGCGGAGGCTGTGCCAGGATAATGGGACCTGGAGCTCGGAAGCGCCGATGTGTAAAGGTAAGAGCTTAATTAGGAAGGAATCTTCCTTCGCTGTATCCGACTTTCGAAATCAACAGATTGATGCGCCGCTGATGATCAAGTTGACCGCCGTGGTGCAATGGCTAATCACGCTGGGTTTTAAGGCGTCGCCGATCCGAGGTTCTGGGCTCGATTCCCGAGAAATGTAGAAACATTTTATTTGCTGACGCGTGCCTTGGTTTGGAGGTAGCGCTGTCTCTGATTTCCATAACACAAGTGCATAAGCTACTAACTTTGGGATCACGTTTCGGTACTCCTTCAATCTCATAATTCGGTGAGACGGTGAGCGAAATAGTGCAGTATTATAATATTGAGAAATGACTTATCGTGTATTTCGAAACATTAGGGTGTCAACACCACCGAATTCCTGACTCCAAACTGTTTCCAAATATTTTCGGGACACGAGAAACCAAAAACAATTTCAAATCGCTTGCGATCATTGGTAGTGATCAGCAAACTAACCACTACAGCAAACACAACAAGGGAGTTACATAGATTTGATTAAAAAACATCCAGGCGATAAACAGCATCCGTAATAAATACCCTGATGGTCTTAAGTGACTCAACTCTGTAGTTAATATACTTAATTTACATACTCACGATAATTGCATGTAAACATATCAAAATATACTTATCCATCCTCCACCTTTCAGAAATCACATGCCCAGACCCGTCGATCCAGATCAAGGGCAGCACAGGCCTGGTGGTGGCCACATCTACTCTCAGCATCGGTGGTGAGGCACACTACCGCTGCGAACGAGGATACAGCCTCAAGGGCAACCAGACCAGGGTCTGCCTGCCTAAAGGACAGTGGAAGGGCGCCCCGCCCGTTTGTATACGTGAGTGTTTAGAAATAGTATGTAGGTAAAATTTGACATTATTTTTGTGTCAGAAGAGCATTTTGTTTTTTTATAATATAAGCATGATTCGCCTGTATTTTATTGTCACCCGATGTTCTTACAGTCGATGAACTGGGTATTTATGTACCCAGTTAACTTTTGCTCTACCTATTACATATACTTACTGACTGAAAGTCCAACTCGATGTGGGATAAGTCTCCTACTATCTGCACAGTTCAAAATTATGTGTAAATACTGTCGAGGGCACCGCCACCTTACCAGTTTAGGAGACAAAATCGGCTGTACCTCGCGCCGTTTTTTGTTTAAAGTGACACCAGTTTCTGTACCGTGTGCGTAAGTGATTTTTTTTGCAATTTTATTTCTTTTCTATCCCACAGCGATCGACTGCAAATCGCCCGGTCAGATCGAGAACGGCCGCATCATAATCTCGAACGGCTCAACGCTGTTCGGCAGCTCCATCGAGTACCACTGTTTGCCGCAGTTCCAGCGCGTCGGGCCGTTCCTGAGAAAGTGCATGGACGACGGCAGGTGGTCAGGCGAGGAGCCGAGCTGTGAACTGGCGACCAACGAGGCGGCCGAGAACGGAACTCTACCACTGAGCGTTGGCGTCGGCTGCGGCGTAGTACTGTTCTTGCTGATGCTGCTGGGAGTCATTTATTTGAGACTGTAAGTATACTGTCTCCACTAGACTGAGTCTTCATTAGAACCGAGTGTTTAATAATATTTATATAAATAAATACATATTAATATCTCTTGCTTGTCGCTCCCATACTAAATGCATAGATCCGATTGTGTGTTAGACATATCATCATCATCACTATCAGCCAAACGACATCCAATACTAAACAAAGGCCCAAAGCTTTCCACAGCTACCGGGCGTATAGTAACGTAAAAAATAACAAGGGCGTATAGTAACGTAAAATTTAACAATCATCATTGTTGAGCCAAAGGAGTTAAATTATTTTCATTATTTACAGCCGAAAAGCGACACCAGTGAAGAACACGGAGAACATCGAAGGCGCCGAGAGGAAAGAAGACCAGAACGCAGCTGTAATGAGCTACGCGACGCTACACGACACAAACGGACGCCATATCTACGACCACGTGTCTGACAACGTGTACGACTCGCCTTACAGCGAGCGGATAGCGGACAACGTCGCGTATGGCCGACGCAGCGACACAGACTCCGCGTACGAACCAGAACCTACGGGACCGAACGCCGTAGTCACCATCAACGGAGTTGCAGTCCGCTGAAAAAAAGAACAATAAAAAAAAACGCTGAGCGATCCGGCTCGAAGGACCATAGTTTAAAATTGTGGGTAACCAATCGAATCTCGTGTCATATGAATCAGTCAAACTTTATTATTGGACGACTATTTAGGTTCCTGTAAATGCTAAATCGTTACCTCGATTTTTACACTTGTTACAAAATTTCTGTCACAATGGTTACCATTTTCCTTAGAGTGTCGGAAATGAGTTAGAGTAAGAATTACGAAGTGATTTCAGGAAGAGTCAAGGGTTACAAAATATGTGTTCGTTGTTATCACCAACCCTTACTAGGTATCGAACCAAAGATGTAAATGAGTTGGAATTGGTATAATTGATTTAGGTTTTAATTTTATTTTGTTCTGAAGTTGCAATTTTTCGTTCGTATAAAATCGGCAAAATGATCATTTAACATTTTAAAAAGCTACATGTACAGTATACAACATGCCTGTGATATCAAAACAAAACTAATAAATCAAAAAATTGCAACTTTACCAACAATTTGTCTAATACTTTCTGTTCACATTACAAGGAACAAAGAGGGACTAGTTAAACTATCGTTCCATAATTGAGACGAATCTTAAAAGCTGCTACTATATACTTTCTCCCGACTCAAAAGTTGAGCTATGTGTCTTAAATCTGCATCTTTGTAATAACTAAATTGAGAAAAAGCTTCTTATGTAGCCGACTCACTTTGAGCGATTATTTTTCTGGATCTAATATTTATATAAGATATGATTAACGAATCTACAGTGCGTCTGGTCACTGGTGTCCGACCTGTTAGGGCGCAGTACTATGATCAATTTTATCGACAAAACCACTGTACTAAAAAAAAATCCCTACTTTGGAAAACATACAGCTATTTTTTTTTTGGTTTCTGAGTCCAGGTGGATTCATTTATTTAGCGATCTACCGATTCAGAGTAACTATCAGTATATGAAAAAGTAGGCAATAAGTTGCCATATTAAAAAAGAGACATCGGCGACGAGACACACTGTATATGAAAAAATAATTTTATTATGGAACCGAAAGTATTAAAAATTAGCATAATATTTTATTATAAGATGATAAAATGTATTTATTGTTGTATATCATTGTAGAGTTAGGAAAATATAGGATTTGATGCCAAAATAATACTGTATTGCTTTTTATAAATATTATAAGGTATAGATTTATTAAATTGTTCCTTTTATTAGGTTTTTACATTCAACAAACTGAAGGCCGTGTCATATATCGCTTTATGGTCTGGATTTCATTTATTTAGGAAATCTTTTTTGATTCTAAATGGTTTTGATAAGATTTACTTATGTATTGATTTCAAGTGTATTGTGTGTGTATTGTATTGATTTCAAGTGTCATTTCAGGAGGAGGTGTATTTTATTTTATTATATTTTTATTGATAACGCCTCACATAATACCGTTTATTCTTCTAAGTGTTCATGTAAATAGGTAGATAAGATTAGTTAGATTTAAAAATTAACTTTGCCAACCGGTCACTGCCTGACGGACTTATTTTTCTTTTTACCGGACTGTTTAAAAAGAGGGTGATGTTTTATCTTCTCGCATGTAGAATTCAGCTGTGTATTAATATAGTACTATAAATAATAGTACCTACTGAACTATTGAGTAAAAATTAAATAATTTAGTTACAAATAGCAACATTCTCATTCTCGACGAAGATTTTAACTATAGATGGACTAGCGGCTGAATCTAAACAACTGATAACTATTTTGTGCCTGCCCATTAGTCCAATGTTGACCAGCTGAAAGCCTTACATTAGTGTTTATTTCTTTAATGGAATCATATGTTATTTTATTTTTATAAAATGTACAATGATAATTTGTATTTACTTTTTAATTTGAATCGTTAAATAAATAAAATAATTTTACAAAAGGATTTTCCTTTATTCACATGCTATTCACATGAAATTATAAAGCATTTGGCACAATGTTGCGGTATGCGGTCCGGTATAATATTGACCGCATGCGGTGAATATTGTATGGACCGGACCGCAGACCGAAACCAGTGTGCCAAATCCTTAAGCGGTAGTGGAATTGTAAACTCTCGTTATAAGTTTAAGTAAAATTGTGAATAATTTGAAGAAATAGTTCTTCTGAAACATGGTGACTTGATCGGTGATTGATTGTTGTTCATTACAGCGATATAACACCAAAAAATATTCATGCAACATGTAAATTAGTCCAAATCGAAGCCTCTTAATATACGATTAATATTTACTAATATATATTTAATATGTTTCATTATTTTTTAACTAAAAAGCTTGTTTCAGACCAAGAGCATCAGACCAAGAGAATTTAGTATAGCTCGCAGTTTTTATACATGTGGCATATGCAGTCAGTCAACAACTGAAGAAAATTGCATAAGCTGCAATATTCTTGCAATGCAAGCTATGCTAAACTACCTTGGCTCTTGATTTGCAAACGGCATCCAGATGTAATTATCAGGCCATACCACCTTTGTTCCGAATAACCCCATCACTTCGTCACTGCACACAAAGAATGCGGCGACCTAGTAGCCCACCCGCCGAGATCTTTTGAGACTAAATCGTTGTATGCCCGTGGCGCCCCGACGAAACAACCTCCGGTTCTGACAGTATAAAAAGGCCGTAAGACCCTTAACACACTGCGACTTTTAGCAGCGATGCAGTCGCGATGCTAACGCGCGTTAGCATCAATGCATTCGCGAAGCAGAAGCTGGAATTTTTTAAATTGAAGATTTAATTTTGGCGACTGTATCGAACTAACGCGCGTTAGCGTCGACACTCGCGCTTTTGCATCGATACTAACGCGCGACTGTATCGATGGTAAATTAAATCTGTTCATTGGGTGAGTCTAGATGCTGAAGCGAGATTTCAAAACGCGCGACTGCTTTGATGCTAAAAGTCGCAGTGTTTAATGTACTCCCATGAAATTAATATTCCTATCGGAAGAGAAGGACAAGTAAAACCTGTCAAACGAAACCGATTTAAGATGACAGTAACAAACTTAAGTAAGTAACATTTGTAGCTTAAAATGAGATTACCTTTCGTTCAGGTGATTTATACCCATCTTCCTAAGTTAAACATATTACCTTGTTTACCGCATGATAAACAGTCGACACAAAATATCGAACATGCAGTTCTAGTGAAAAACTAAATATTATTTCTTTATACCTACAAAATATTTGTAGATATGCATTACCTGTGTTATTCTGTCTTGACTTTTCACGTAAATTAACGTTTATGGTGTAGAATAATCAAACTGCATACTTTAAATTTGAATCGCATTGGTAAATATTAATCGTATATTAAGAGGCTTCAATTTGGACTAATTTACATGTTGCATGAATATTTTTTGGTGTTATATCGCTGTAATGAACAACAATCAATCACCGATCAAGTCACCATGTTTCAGAAGAACTATTTCTTCAAATTATTTACAATTTCACTTTAACTTATAAAAAAATGGAAGAATCTTTCAGCGAGCCTTCATGGGCTTCCAAACTGACTTGACGGCCGCCAAAAAACGGTTCTGCTACATCGCATCTTGCATCTCTTTTTATCACACAGTTTGCTGCTAGTGACATCTCGCTCTTGTCGTTCTATTCCAAAGGGATAATAATTTTACGTGTACTCCGTATCCTTCTTACGTATTAAACGATCTTTCTTTCACTTAAGGAAAACACTTAATTCATAATAATATGAAGTACATAATTGGAAGTAGAAGACAACAAAAGTGACGTGAGATGTTTCCCAGTTTCGCGGTTTACTGATAACAAAACAAAATGGGTACCTACAAAACAGTACAAAATCATAAGCCTGACTACCACTCGTATGAAAAAAGCATTATTTTTATAACTGAAATTTTATTATTATAAAATTGACAAGACATCAATCGACGACATAACACAATAATACATCAATAATCATAAATGACACTATGAAAAATAAACATATTTGCAAGATGATGTTCTGAATGAAATAACATTTAACACGTACATTTTTTGATTCAAATACTTTAGTACTTTACAAATATTGTTATATTTTTAATGAAATAAATACATAGTAATCACTTGGTTTTGGATAATAATAACGTAGCTTTGTTCGTATCTTGAAGCGTTATAATACATGAAACGGCCTCACGATTATTAATAGTGTTGTCCCTCTCTAACTTATCGTGTATCGTGTTTTATGTGCAGTAAATTGCGTTAAAAGAAAATGTGTGACACTAAAATCATTGCAACAGATTTTTAGGAGAACATTATAGCGTTACAGTTTGGTGTTACATTATCTACGGTCCGTAAGTCAGTTATCATTTGGACGGAAATAATAAAAAATACAATGACATAAACATTTTAAGTTATTCAAATGGAATAATATAAATAAACTTTAAAAAAAAGTAAAAACCGACTTCAAAACTAAAATGCACTAAAAAGTATTAAATAAACTCTTCACCATTAAAAGGAAAGGAATCCGTTATAGGCAAACAATTTCTTTTTGGAGTCGGTGCCATCACTTTGACCATCAAGCATCAACTATCACAGCACCGACTCCAAAAAGAAATACTTTTTTTAAAGTTTATTTTATTTCTTCATTTTTAGTGATTACATAAGAGGGGGGGGGGGGGGGAGTTGCACCTTATGATTCTATTTTTTAAAAATCTACAAATTACCTTTTATAAGTTCCGTCATTGTAATTACTGAACTCCTAAGCGTTAAGGAGTTCCACCATCAGCTCAGCCCCACAAGATATTGACTATCAGACGCAACAACACGTCAACATTAAGATTCTAGTAAAGAAACACTATACGTGCCTTTAAAATTTGAGGGTTTCCCTCGATTACACCAAGATCCCATCATCAGATCCCAAAAAGGAAAAAATGGGACCAACTAGAAGGTACACCCTCTAAGAAGGCGAAATTTTTTTTCGATTCGGTCGATAAACGACTGAGATATGAGGTAACATACAAACAACAAAAAAATAATGATAAAAAAAACATACAGTCGAATTGATAACCTCTTCCTTTTTTGAAGTCGGTTAAAAAGGGCCCACCGCGATATTGCACCTGTGTCTCATTTAAGAAGTTTGTAGAAAGTTTTGAGGGTTAACTTTTTTCCTTTCCATGATTTTAGGGTACACAGAACAAGAAAATTGCATAAAATTAAGTTTTTAACAAACGATTACTTATCTGATTGAGTGTGCCAGATAGGCAGAGAGTGCATACGCAGCAATGTTTTTCACAATAGTAAATCTCTATATGTATATTTTTACTATTACGCAAGAACACTTTTTTTATTACAATATTTTTATTCTATTTATGGTACCTAGGTAAAAATAAGTAAATATTTAACTTTACATATATTTCATAGCAAACTCTTCTGAGAAAATGGAAGCTAGGGCGTTGTATACGCCACGGACTAACTTGTCTGTCATGTGAATATTAGTACAAATGTATATTTTTTACAAAGTAACTGATATGAAATTTAACAAACGTATAGGCGCACGGTAATGTGGTCCAATTTGGATTATATTTTATCAAAATCTACTCAGGTTGGTGTTCTATAATGAACTTGGAAGCCCTAACCTTATTAATAATGGGATATAAGTATAAAATAATCAAGAAAACACTCCAAAAACGTGTAAAGTAGAAACAAAAAAAAAGGAAACCAAGGAAAATAAAAACATATAACTAAATTAATGAAGAAATTTATTGTATTAACTCTTACCTCTGGAAATAAATAAAAATTTTATGAACAAAAATTTTAGAACCACTTAGTAAAGAAGGCTACAAATTTCATTCATAACAATATTTAAAGATCATTTGACGCCTAATATGAGGTTCGTTTTCAAATAATGTTGAGTGTCTCATTTTAAATATATATAGATTGTCACAAATTGTTGTTTGTCACAAATTGAGATTAACGTTGGTGCTATGCTGTGTATGAATGGCCAATAATAATACTCAATTTAGGCTCATTGTTTTATACATTTAAAATAAATAATCAGTTTCATTTACTGTCCCATTATAAAATCTTGACAGTAGGATAAAACGTGGATCACTACTACAATAACTTTATACATTCGTAGATTTATAAGGCCCGCCGCACTATGGATGCATTTTGAAAAAAGTTACAGAAATAAATTAAATAATCGCATAGTAGTGGTACGTCACTCAAAGTTCTATGTGATCGATGGAAAGCGATGATAATGGTGCAATAAATATCCGTTCATTTACTAGGCATTAGGCCGCATTCAAGTGCAGTACCTTTTTATAGCGTCGCTACCTCTTAAGCATTTGTGGCTCGCCGAGAACAATATCTAACGCATATACATGATCGCACGAGAACGCATCAAAATTACGGCTAGCGTCATTTTGCTACAGCATTTGTACCCTGTTACAGCTAACGTTGTATGTGAACATATTTTTAAAACCAGTAATAATCAACGTTTTGAAATGGAGTCGACGAAACGCTGATGCCAGTCGAAGACGATTGCGGACAGGGCATATCATATTATAACTTTTTGATAGAAACCAATTATTATTTTACACATGAAACTAGGACTTTAGTAAACAAAATGTTGCAAGTAGCTCATCACATCATCAATTCATCATAAATAGTTAAAAATCATACAAATTAATTGCCTTCTGACAATTATACATAATTCATTTTTTTTAAACAATGTTTGTTATGTACAATCCCTTTTTCTTTGCTAGTCAAACAATTAAAACAATATTAAATTAACTTATGAAATAATATCAATCCATAAAACAATAAACTGTCTGATTTGGAAAGATCAGTGTTCAACAATGACTGACCTATGTAGGTTGTGAGTTATGTGTTTATATTATTTCAAAATTATTAATATCTTTAAAAAGAAATATCAAGATTATTATGTACAATATTGGACAAGCAAAAAAAAACAGACTTTAGTCAAATTACATATTCTTATTGCACACGTAAGCTGAAGATGTGTTTATCAACCAGAGTTTCTTGAGCCCTAAACGCATGTAAACATATGGTTACAAATGCCGTAGGAACACCAGGACGTTAGTCGCATCTCCGACGAAATTAGTTCATTCTATCAAAATGATCCAGGGCGTGAAATCTTCATATATCACATTCCAATTCGTTTCACTACTGCTTACAAAAATCTATACATAATATATCTTCATTCAATAATTCGAGATACATACATATAACTCCACAAAACTAAAAATGCGGCACATACCGCCGAAAACGTTTTATTAATGACTAACCTACTTTACACTTACCATTTTAGGAATACATCGAAATATAAACACAAAAGGACACCTCGAGAACATAATGATTATTAAAAACACAATTCATACATCCACGTGTCGGCCCGGAGAAGGATAAAACAGAAACTCGGTTGTCCGCGAAACCTAAGTACAATGATGGCATTTAGATAAGTACGTTATACTATTTTATGTATAAATAATCAGGCACTTTTAAGATTCTTTTTATTGTGATTCCCGCTCTCTAAAAAGAACAATTCCATTTAAACTTAAAAGATACTAGTTATAAAAAATGACGACCTGCAAATATTACCTATAGATAGTACCATCCATTAAGGCACGCGCCGCTCATTTTTGATTGATGAAAGCGCTGGGTGCGGGGAGTGTCAAATATAAAAAAATAATAGTAAATATTAACTATAATATTATAAAATATTGGCTAAAGCTCGCACACATGAACTATAAACGATTAAGGCGAATGGTGACGCGCTTCTTAGTGGATGGCACTATCTATATTGTAAAACGGGCTATACTCGGATATGATACGGCCATAAATCATAATAGTATGATTTATCTTTTAGTATAAGAATGAATATGTGTATACTTGCTATTGTTCGGTAAGGAGACGGTCGATACCTGCCCTAGAATCATTATAACAAACATAGAGCGTATGTGAACGAGACATAATAGAATATGTGGTCTCATGCGATCGCGCGGGTGTTGAAACGTTAGAGAAAAGCTTTAAGATACTTGACTAAAGCATTTGAAAGAAAAAAAAATGTTTGGTTCTATCTAGCGGGGTATCAAACACACAATTTCTTTTACCCTGCAATTAATGAGTCTGGCAGAAAATAGCTCTTATAAGCAAAGTGACGACCGTTCAACAAAATAGTGAATTGTGCCATAGAACTGACAGTTAGCTATCGTAAGTAAGCGCTCGCAATCGGTATTTTAAAGAGAAAATGCAAGGTGACAATTAACAATGATTAATGTTGATTGCCTAGATTACAATTATTCGAAATGATTACATTTAGGTTGCACAAATGGCGCCAGGTACTTTGTGGGCGATTCTGCTAACAATTTTTGACAGTTGTAGTCCAACGTCTACGCCAACGTATAAAACATTTCCATTGTGATTTTGATACAATATAAATAGATATTATAAGTGTGAAAATTGACCCTGAACATAGTAATTTCGTTAAACTTAAAAACCCTGCTATCTACGCATACATTAACTATACAGAGTGTAACAAAAGGCCTAACGCAGCTTTAAACCTCGCATTCAGTAGATCAAACCCAATCGTATATAAACACAATCGCTGGAAAACTATATTAAAAATAATAATGTATTAACCCAGATTATACTACTGGCCTTTTAAAAGGACACCTTAGTTATTAGAAAGGACGTATAGTTATATCAACTATAGCTTACTTTTTATCAGTTTACATTTATTTTAAATGCAAATTAGAATAAAACATACTCTTTTGTGTACCTGAAACTTATTTTTACCTATTTTTAATGAAACGTACCTTTGAAAAATATAATTATATAACTATTTCAAACAAACAAGTTTTATTCTGATATTGGACATAGGACCCTTTGTTTCTTAGGCAGTTTTTTTCCGTCTTAAGTGGGTTAATAAGCCACGTTATATACGGGCACGGAGCGCTCAGGCGTCTGACAACAATATGTCTGACAGCAAACAAATAACGCGCTTAGTTGTGTGCGTGCGAGCGCTAGCTGTGTGCGGGCCCCCGCTTTGAACACTTTCACGTTCTTATAGAAGCATATTTCATCCAAAAAAAAAGTCACTTTGTCTGTTAATATCTCAATGACGCGTCTTTTCCAAGGTGTAGTGTCTAGTACCACGAACGCTATAAAGTGTTCGAAACGTCGGGATAAAATTAATAAACTCGCAAAAAGTTAATCCGTAAAAAAGTTGTTTTATTATGAGGAGTAATATTCGCGTAAACTTCAGAAACAAGTATGTAGTGTCTTTTTAGAAATATAACGTATAAATAAGGGAATGCGTGGTTTTCGGCGTCGTTAAGCTTTTTTTACAACCTGTTTATTCTAAACAAGAAAAAAAATCATAATTTAGTTTTGGTCGGTCGCATAGAATTTCACTTTTTGGTAAAACAATGAATGAGGGCTCGACCGTCTCCACAACGTTATCACAACAATTATTACAGCAGTTACTTGGAATTCAAAAGATAACCATTTTTGGATTTATAATTACTTATTTAGTAGCGAGTGCAAAAAACAACAGAAATTTCTCTGGTGTTTCACTAAAATTCGGTGTCAGGTAAGAATATTTCAGATAAAAAAAAAATTAAATGGAAACTCAGTATTGAATATTATTTTGACCTAAGTCCTGATCACAAAAACGTAGTGTTTAAAAATTTAAACCTCGAATGATACAACTATATTTGCGTGTCGTAAAAATAATATCGTATATTACCAATTTTAGTCATCAATACACCGTATTATATTAAGTTTAAATGGGAAAATATTTAAATGCACTAAATCCTGGGACATGATCTGTTAATCGATGGCGATATTAAGTGAATTCTTGAGTACATTGTCAATTCATAAACTGTTTTCACTAGGGAGGCATCGAATAAATAAGTTCTTAGCGAAATATTTTAAAAATCAACAAATATCTAATTACAAATATCAAGACACTATCAGCTCAAGACTCTTAAACGAATCTTCGTGAAGTTTGCGGACCTGGAAGGTCGTTGCTTCCTTATTACGATGATCAACAATATTAAAATTCAATAATACTAATTACACAATAATTATTATAATGGCGCGTTACATTAAGACAGTAGGCCGTTTGTGACTGGCGGCGTATAGCGTTAAGGACGCGTCGATGTCTTCACAACGACTAAGGTAAATCGTAAAAATGACTTAGGCATACTTTTACTTGGACCAAATCGTGTGGAGTTTATATTACAAACAGAACTCACACATAAAACCATGATAATGCCTTGTTAAATATGCCAAGACCAATGAAAATCTTATTTAAAAAAAATATGATTCGTTCGTTTGTCACGCGGAATCTTTGGTCCAAGTATACGAACAATCAAAATTGCATGTCAGTAGAAAACATTTCTATAATAAAGCTTGGAAAAACATAATACATCTCTACCTTCATAAAATATTTAAAACTTTATCAAACTTTTTTGTAATTTTAACATAATCTCCCAAAACGAAGCAGACAAAATAACACGCGTAATTCATAGAAATGATTTCCGTCGATTAAAAATAATAATTAAATTCAGTATACAACTTCGTAGTAAAATTGATAAACAAGAGCGACTTGAATATACAAATCAGGGTGGATCAAAACAATACAATACACATTGGGGCTAATTTACATTTAAAATATTCGTTCATGCAAACATTTTGTCGCCCTAATTTCTAATATACCCAATCGGTCCAGCGATGGCCAATGTCCTTTAGAACGAGTCAACGAGTGTATATTGACAGCTGTCAACTGTCACCTCTGAAGTTAGCTACTGTAAAAATCTAATAGGTATATGCGACACGGGTGTTTCTAGTGAGTTTTGTAGGAAGCGTCTGTGTCAGTGCGTGCGCGTCATCGATTACTTTGACAGTTTACTGATCACTCGGATTAGGGCTCCGTTTTCGTCCTTCAGCCGCTGGTTTTCCGCTTGCAGCGCCTGCTGATACTGAAAGTCATAAATGTCATGATCAGACGTCTACACTCGAGAGATGAGTATAGGGCTGTTAAAAGGGTGGGTTTATGCGTTTTAGACAAAGGGATCAAAACGGGAGCTGACTTCATTCAACGAGTTTTTTTTTGGTTCTACAAATCGATCTATCTAAATATAAAAAAGAAAGTCGTGTTAGTTACACTATTCTTAACTCAAAAACGGCTGAACATATTTGAATGATGGTGGGAAGGTAGCTTAGAACTTGGAGTGGGATATAGGATACTTTTTATCCCGTTAGACGGGGACGGGGCTAGGGTGGGCCGGGGCCGGGGTGAAACGGTGAGGATGTAACTAGAACCAGGAGAAGGACATGTATACTTTTTATTCCGTTCGACGGGAGCCGGGCTGAGGCGGGACGGAGCTGGGGCGAGACAATGTTCACTGGGACCTCATAAATTTTAAAATTGACAACATTTCAAAATTTTGGTATATACATTTTATTTTTTTCCTGAAAGAACTTCTAAAATGAAGGCACCCATATTTTTTCGTTTTCATTTCTTGTCAGTATTTTCCCTAATAATAATTGTTTAAAAACTCTCCATTCTAAAAGAGCGTTAGTGCATGAGGTTGGATGTCACTAGGTCATGTCTTTGCTATATTCCATTTTAAAAAAAAACTGACGTTAATAGTGTTGTGGTCTGTATCAATTGTAGAATTAAGATGTCGATAACGATATTAATGGTATATCCATTAAGTATTTCATTTTACTTTATTATGTAACATTATCTGATTTAAGCTATGCTAAAAGTAATTAAACAAAGCTAACGTAGCGTCCTTTCTTATTTAATATTATAATGATGTCTGAAAATTACTCAATTATTTTCTCATACGTACAAATATCAATCATATTTCGAATGAGGAATTATGATGATTATTTGTTATCTAAACTAAAAAAATAAATTGAATGCAACATGCATTTTTTAAATAATCTTCAATTTATCATATCGTATATTATCGATAATGTCCAATACAACACCGGAAACAACAAAAGCAATGTCAAAGTGACAGATGACAGCAAGGTCATATGTTCAAAGAATATTTTTTTCTGCATGAAATGTCATTGCAAAGGCGTAACCTGTGAAATGCCAACTTCCATGTTCTTTTCAGTCTTTTTCATTTAACTTTAAAAATAAAGCGCAAAAAAAATCTGAAAAAATGTAGAATCACTAAGTCTTGAAACGGTTTTCGAATTTTCATACCTTTAAGAAAATGAAATGTTGTCAATTCCGGTGCCGGGCAAGACTGGGCTGGGGGCGAAACAAAGTTCGCTGGGTCCGCTAGTTATTGATCTGGATAACTTATTGTTACTTGTATTGACAAGTAACAATAAGTTATCCAGATCAATAGTAAGATAGTTTAAGATTGCTTAAACACTGTGCCAACAGATTAAATATCGGTGTAAGTGCCATAAAAAGCACAAAGCACACTAAATGCCATGACTTGACAGTTCAAATAAATATGGCATTAGCAGTATTCGAAATCGACAATTTCCAACAACTGTTCTCTATTATTAGGTAAAAACTAGTTACATATTAAAACAACGAAAATGAAAGCCATCAAAATATGTACAATGCAGTGTGTAGTTAGAGTATTTACAAACTAAACCAATTAGTACACCTGAAAACAATGGTTCTTGGACTGCCAAGATGAATATCAGCGCTGCAATTACTGATTTTTAATTTTGGTTACAATAAGAATCCTGATATACGGCAAATCTATATTTCTGATACGGTTCGAGGAATCACAATTAATCACCATCAAAATAAAGGAAAATGTAGATATCGGTGGCGGGAATTACTATTAATGATTGGTTGTACACTGAGATTTTGTGAGTAATTAACATATTGGTGGGTCCGTTTGCATGGGGCCTTGGTTTGGGCTATGTGGCGACGTCATGGAACGAACAGAACATGCTTCACACCACACAGAATACAACGACACGTTTTTTTGTAGCGCGAACATCCATAAGTTTGTAAAAACAGGGGTAGGAGTAGACGTGTTGGTAACTTATGTAAAACTTAGATAACTATTATATGGAGTTAGAGATGGTGGCACAAGCGCTTTTTTACTATCTAAATCGTCAAATCTGCGTGTCAGTTGTAAGGTATTTGCGAGTAATACGTCTAGATATCAAAATACGGGGCGAAATGACATCACGAGCACGTTGATACTAGCGCCCTCTATTCGCAAGGTATATCAGCATCCTGATTTGAAAATACAAAAATGGTCATAAATTCCTAAACGAAAACTTTATACATAAAATGTTTTTACATATTTTGATAGTTGCCAAAAATACATTTTTAATGGCAATTTTTCACAAAACTTGGCTGCAAAAACGGCATGTCTGTGAGAATTTCTGAGGAAACTGTACTATATTACTTACGTTGGCAAATCTACACACTACTTGCTTGAATGTTAGGGGGTACTTATCATAAGCCGGGACGTTTGTTTGACGAAGACAAACAATTGAAAATCAGTTTTCTGATTTTGATTTTTGGAATAATTGACAGTTTATTTAAGAATTGAGAGAGGATATTAATTAAATAAACAATGATTACCATCATTTATAGGCGGTAGGTAAGCGAATAGAGGTGCGTCAGACATCACACGCTCGCGGATCACTAGTTAGACACGTGTCAAATCATGCTCGCCATAGCACACGGTTAGGTTACACGCAGGGCCACAACGCGCGGTGCGTACGCTTCAACTACTAATATCAGCATCAAACTATTCTCACTTAACACTACATCTATTTTTGGACATTTGACTGAACTCTGTTGTTTTTCTTTGGTAGTCGAATTTTGTAAACAATCCTAACATTCCTCTTTAACGAAATGATTTATTTTAAAATAGAACAAACGCAAAACTTGCTACCTACATAGGTGATTCAACATATAACACTGGAATCTTATTCAATCAAAAAGTTACAAAAATAATATTGTTAACTACATTCGACTAGTGAAGAAAAAGGGCCTAATAGCTTGATTTCGTATAGAAAGGCAAGAATCGATAGAAGTCGGGGGAAGTTACTTCATTATTTAATAACAAAACTTTATATTTAAGAATGACTTCCTACATAGAATTCATAAACGTATTTAGAATCTAGGGAAGGATTGAGTTATATGCAGAACTTGTCTATGTCTCTTATCTATGTAAATAATATCTGCAGGAGACACTATTCAATACTAAGCAAGACACAATCAAAAAGACCAACTTCTCAATATGTATGCTAGTAGAAGGTATTCAGAACTTGTGTTGTCCTGCACCTTAAAAATTATTTGAAATTATTGCACATGTGTGAAAGCGACAAATACTATTTTAGTATCATAATGTACACGAAATAGAAGATGCTGATATTGTAACTTAATTTTGCCATCGTACTATTTGCTAATCTTATTCTTACTCACACCAAATACTTTACTGAAATTGCTAAAACGCCAATTTAGTAATATACATATAATATTTTCGAGTCATGTTATTGTGATTGAAAAAAAACCAGTCACTCGCAATGATATAATGAAGTGAGTTTAAAATAAGTAAGCGGTAGAGATAGAGAAGCTTCGTGACAAAACGGAAGAAATCGTGAAGCAAAAATGAAACTCAATTCACACAAATAATTGTACCTACACTGTGTTATAGTAACGGTTGCAAGTATAGTGTGAGCTCGAAAAGTAAAAGCGAATAGTGCGTGGTTTCGCCGCACCGCGCCGCTAGCGAGCCAGCGCTCGAAATTACCTATTTTGCGGCAGAGTTGGTCAATTTGCTGACGACCCGGGTAAGGGCTCGGTTCTCAGCTCTCAGCCGTTCGTTCTCGGCTTTTAGTTTTTGCAATTGCTACAAAACGAACACCATCATTACAAGTTGTTTGATGCGATTGTGGCGCCACCATCGGCCCCAGAGCGGAGCCTACAAGACGATAGCGTCTGACTTCGATAAATTTGTGTTGTGTGAGGTACTAATGATGTGCAGTTGGGGTACTAATGGTGTCGTTACCTTGAGTTCTTCTTCCATTTCGGACAGTTTCCTCTCCATGGCTCGCTTTTCGCGTTTTTCGATTTCAGATAATGAATTTTGATTCTGGAATCCAACGAAAAAAAATCATGACTATACAAATAATTATAATATTTTTAAACAGTGGAAATGAAAAGCATAATCTAGACAATTAACACTCATTCGCAGGGACATCAAATTCAGTTTAATTGCACTAAGTAAGTATACAGTAATTAAAATGCCATGCTTTTATCATATTTTAACATTAAACTCAGTAATTAGCATCGAAAATAACCAGAATGTAGGAATTTTAAATAATGTTAATAGTCTGCTCACTTGGAAGTGATAAAAACTATTTTGAAATGTAATGCACACAATTCTTTTCGTTATTTAACAATCTACGCGTTATTATAATAAAGAAACAATATTCTCATGTAGGAAGTGCGCCTTCCTTGTAAAAACACCTGTTCTACCCAGGAATCGAACCAGTGGGCTTATTCACGCAAACCTGCACATGTTGACAAAAAATCGCATAAGCAAAACAACACTCGCTGTGCAAAAATCGCTAACCTACTCTCACAAGATCGCTGTGTTGATTTATTAGACAAGTGCAAGTACACGCACATATCTGAAGGTCGGATATCTCGTGACTTATTCCTTGAGACATAGGGTTGATAATAGACATTCGCGAAGTTGGACAGGTGTCGGTAATTAGTGGCTAGTGGGCGTGTGTTAGTCAAACGTTTAAATAGGGAAATGTGACTCGTGGCTAATACTCGTATGTCACGGCCGGATCCGTACAGGCCCGATATTTATGGCACGCAGCATACATAGTATATGAAAAGCAGTATAATGTCATTGGGTCACAAACAAACGATTAGTTTCATATTTGCATATGGTCATAATCATATTTTTGGACAGTTCTAAAGTCAGCTTGATATTGTTATAGTCATGGAGCTTCTCATTTTTATCGTAGGAAGGTTCGTGGGAATGAAAGTCTTTGATGAAATTCGCCAAGCTTAGGTTGGAATTTTAAGTGCAAGGAGTCCCATTTCCTTTTTTTAAATCAAGTACAAGTAATGGTTATTTAGTTATGCTGCACTAGTATCTGTGTGAACGATTTTTGACTTTATTTGGACTAGTTAGGAGTTATAACATCTTGTTGCCAGTATAAAATAACACAAAATTAACAAATTGCAAATCAATCTGTGTATGTGTGTGTGTGTGTGTCTGTGTGTGTCTGTGTGTGTGTGTGTGTGTGTGTGTGTGTGTGTGTGTGTGTGTGTGTGTATTTGTGTGTGTGTGTGTGTGTGTGTGTGTGTGTGTGTGTGTGTGTGTGTGTGTGTGTGTGTGTGTGTCTGTCTGTCTGTGGGTGTGTGTGTCTGCCTGTCTGTGTGTGTGTCTGCCTGTCTGTGTGTGTGTCTGTCTATGTGTGTGTGTGCGTGTGTGTGTGTGTGTGTGTCTGTCCGTGTGTGTGTTTGTGGTTATATGTATGTCTGAAAGTGTATCTGTTAGTGAACAATGTATGTAGTTTCTCTGTTTTGTATCTCCGCGTGTATGTTCCGTGTTCGCAACGTATCGCGCGTACCACTTGCGTGAGCCTGGTGATTGTGGCGCGCGCCTCGCGCAGCTGCTGCTCGGAGGTGTTGAGCAGCGCGCGCAGGCGGCGCACCTCGCCCGAGGACGCCTCGTACAGAGCCTTGTAGTCGGGCTCCTCGCCGTCCTCAGTCCGTTCGCTGCCAGACTGGAATTGAAAAAATATACAAGGTTTAAGAGCGGGACGCGTTGGCCGTATAAAAATCTATTATTTATAGTTTAAAAGACTAGAAAACACGCTTTTTTTTTCGAATCCCATATAAACCTTTCATTTAATACCCATATCCTGTCCGCCATCTTGAAAGGGTTTGCCATCAAGTCAACTTAAATTCAACATGGCGCAATTGCACAATTTGAGGAGCTTTTAGAAAAGTCTCCGTATCGGACAGTGCGCTAAGTTACGACGCTAAAAGGCTGTTAGTTAGACTTAGTGCGGTTATCGCGCATGCGCCGGCGCGGGGCCACCGGATAACCGCTAGAACGCATTCTTTTACATAAGATCCATGGGGGTGCATTTCAAATAGAACTTGTAGTGACGTTTTTTAGCTAGTCATGTATTGTCATCAGAACTCAGAGCGATGGGGAAACACGAACCCTCGCGCGTAGCTAGCGCAAATCTGCGAAATACTACGCCGTAGCTACTAAGCTACGAAGAGGCTAACTGGTGTTGGTAGTTATGACTCGTTCGCTGTATCGCATCAATAAATTGATTTTGTGGGTCTTTTCCATTTTAAAAAAAAGGTTATTTTAAATATTTTTTTTGGCATCAGCATCGTTGCCACCCCTAAGTCTCTTGTCGCTGACCAAAACAACACCGTGTATATCATGCCGCAAAGCTGGCGCTGCTTCACTTGAATTGGCACGAAACACCATTAGGTTTTAAATGCAACCAGCCTTATAGTTGAATATCATTCAGAATTAACGCTTGATAATGTTATCCAATTTCACGATGATGAAACGTTAAAATAAGAAAAGGAAATGATCTCATTTACGCGAATTCATTGGCATTGGGTGTTATTGCAAAAAAATATATCTTAAGCTCCACCACATCAAAAGTGTAAAATGTTGTGGTGGGAAATCGGCGTAAATGGAAACCCTTCCAGGACTTAGAATCCCATTACTTCTGAGCTCAGGAGGATTTCAACGCTACCCTGCTTTTAGTTCTGTAATACGGGAGAATTTTTGAACGCATAATAAAGTACGCACATATAGTAAAGGTATAATATAATCGCTCTGTATGAAATTACGCAAATGAGCGAAGACTAAACAAAAGACGTAATAAGATTAATTAGAACAGCATAAGCTTATGAAAATTTTATTATATCAAGCGGTAGGAAGTACATTCTTGCTTATGTATTTAAATTATGAATGCATCAATGTAGGTATGTAATATTTCCCTGAGAGGTGCGATATTTTTTATACTCAGGCTTTAAACATGAGGTGCCGACCGACACCAACAAAATCAAATCCATCAATTGTTCAAATATTTTATTACTGTGATAAATAACTAAATATTAAGTATCCTTTAGTATTTTAAGTCTTCCACAAAAAACACAAACAGCTCGTAAATTCACAATAAAAAGTAAAACAAACATGTGTTCTGTGATTGAAAAGAATAGCACCGAAATCCCTCCCGTATGTCAGATCGTGGAATAGTGGAATGACTTAAGGCAAGTTTTTGCGTGTTTAATGCCTGTAATTTACAGGCTGTAAACGCTCCCCGAGCTCAGAAGTAATGGTGTTCTGATTCCTGGAAGGGTATTCATATACGCAAATGGTCGTATAATTGTTGCAAAAATAAGTGAAATGAGAATATTTCGGTTTTGAATGGAATGCCAACTTTCTGTAACTTTTATTTTATCTAGTACAGTGGCCAGCACATCAGGTTACCCACTTTTGTTGCAAACTAGCCCTTATTACAACTGAATAAGGTACCGCAGTGTTTACCTTGACGTGCTGTTGTCCGTACAACAATAAAATAAAGTAAAAAAATAAACAAAATAATGTCTGTTCTATAATATTTTAAAGCTGAAGAATTTGTTTATTTTTCAAAAATTTTCAAATGATTTCCAAAAACAATATTTGTGTTGGACTACTTGTTTATCGGCTAGGCAAGGCTAAGTTAAAGAGGGGAGGGGGCAAACTTAAAACGTGCGGATGAAGTCGCGGGAGACCTCTAGTCTCCAAAAAAAAAAAAACTAACACACCAATAGTACTCGTATTTGTTTTAAAGAAATCTTCATCTTCGTTTTACTGAAATATCGGACAGTAATTAAGACAGGGGCGTATCCCCAGAAATACTAAAATAGTTACAATATAAATAGATGGAACAGGTTCATTACAATGGCAAAAGAATCCCTTTCTCCTTAATGGTGTTCAATATTACCCTTTGATAATACTTAACTCACTTCCTGTTTACTGAAACAGGCCTATAAGATTTCAATTTAAAAGTTATATAAAGATTGTAAGTAAGAACAGCGGACCACACATCAACTGGACAGTGTTTATGATATAAAAAATGAATCATTACTTGCGCCATAGTATTTGAGTGCTTCCGTTATATCAAAAACGAGGCACACTTTAGTTTTAATAAAGCGACTCTTTCACTCAATGCTTGTATTAAATCTGCGCATGAACACTTTTAAACCTGTTATTTAAAACTAAAGTAATTAATGTATTAACAATTAGGTTTGTTAAGCACCTAATTATAACGTAGTAAAAATGGTCTACTTCAAAATGGCAAACTATGATGTTTTTTAAAGAAAACAAACTTGGGTTGAACTTAGAATAGTTCTGTGCATAGAATTTTTGTTTTAGAACAGCAATCGACGATCACTGTTTAAAAACAAATAATCACATTGTGTTATTTATAATGTGCCGACTAAAGCGAAACGAATTCAAATTAAATAAGGTCAAGTAAACTTCTATCATTAGCTGCAAAACAGACTTAATAACACGTAATCGTGGCCTGGTTTAGTATCGAAATAATTAAACTTGGATAGCTTTCGCGTATTCGCAAGGTCCTGTAAACTTTATGAACTAAATTTTGTCAACGTACACAGTATCCATCGGACGCGAGGGAGTTCAAGCTCAGACTTCTAGAGTTGAGACCAGGGCCGGTCTCCAAAGCGTTGAGAGACCGTGACTTTTCCTTGTCGAGGTTGTGTTTTTTCTTACGCTCAGGCCGCACAGGGGGCACCAGAGGCACCGGGGGTACTACAGGTACCTCCACAGACTCGGGCACTCGTACGGGCGCCGCCGGCACCGGTTTCGGTTTAAAGTTCTTTTGACTCGCCAACAACTTTTTGTCCAACTTTTTTAACACTGGCGTCATCAAATTAAGAGACCCTAACGTCGCGCCGCTGAGATATACTCCCCCATACCCAGAGCTTGTGCCACCGTATATGCCTGTGGAAGTAGAGCGGCCAAAGCCGGCCGTGTAGGGGTTGTAGTTTCTGTACGCACTGGGGCTGGAGTAGTTCGAGTAGCTGTTGGAGTATGGTGTATTGTACTGTCCGAGCATGGAGCCGAGCATGCTGGGCGAGGAGCCATAGTGCGAGGTGAGGCTCCTAGGCCTCGAGCTGTATCTGTCTTGTTTCCGACTCATTTCGATCACATGTCACGCGCGAGAGCAGAGAGGTCGGCGGCCGAACCGCGGGCGAAACGACAACACACTGACTGTTTTCAGAGTTTGTTCCGCGGTGAAAATATTGGCGCCCACGCGTGGGATCGAGCGAGACGCCGTGACGCACTGGAATTAGCAGACGAGATGGACGTCGATAGTTAAGGCAACAAAAACACCCTTTTTTGTGAGGCATGGTCATTAATAATATTTTGTAAAGAAAGTCAGTGTGCACCATGCTTTTGAGTATCTTTAAAAAAAATAACATTTCAACTGAAATGAAGCCCAGGAACCCTTCACTGCAACATATACATGGTCATTAATGAAGATTTATTTCATTCTCTCACATAAGTTTTTTCCAAACTACGTTAAACAAAATAAATCATAGTATCTGATCTGATCTGATCTGATCACTGGCGCGTGTACCGCATCACGTGAGCACAAACGTCACCTGTAAATAAAGTTTGGATACGTGAAACATTGTCACGAGCGCAGTGAGAGGCCCGTTTTCCACAGCGGTTTTAGGCCGGCTCATCAATCAATTAACGGTTTCCCTGTAAATTGGCAAGAGGATGAGAGTCCGCGTTTGTTAATGGACTCACCCGCCCTGCTCATACGCATACAGGTACGGTGCGCGCTAAATATAACGCCTAACGTAAATAAAAACGCACATAAAGCCACAATAATAGGGATTAATTCGTAGAAAAGCATTAAGTTGCTACCGCTAGATCGTGGCTTTTCGTCTTTGTCGTTTATAAATAGAATCTATTTTCAAGTTTATGCGGCTCCGGTTCAAGAGATGACCCAGATACACCATGTTTTGGTTTACTAATGGATTTGACTGAATTTCTGAACCGACGTGTGTCGGTGTCTACATACGAAAGAAAAATAAACATTTGTGAAGTAATCTAGTTATTTTAGTTCGTTCTTAATCAAGGAGTAGAGAGATATAACACTCTACCATTTGGTTTTTTCTTTCCCATATGAGCATCAGAAGGACTTCTCTGGTCAGTGAATTAAAACGCGTACTGAGCGACACTCATATTTCTAAAATCAATTTTAAAGGCTGTTATTAATGTAAGGGAGAGTTATGAAATATATTAGGCAAATATTCCAAGAAAAGAAGTATACGTTTGCTTGTATCAAAGTCTTGAAATCGCCAAGTGTGTAGTGTTACTATACACAAAATCGTATCGCAGTGTTTCCAAGCGATGACGTCACAGGCCATGTGTGCCGGCGAAACCGTCACCGACGGATACGCTAAAAATAATAAAGTTCCGAACTAACATCAAATTTCGCTTGTGCTCCATCAAATTTTGTTTTCCGATGATATAATTATGTGTTGACGATTTAAATTTCCTCCCGCCCGGTCTATATTGCGGTATTGCGTCTGGGGTTTAGAAAATTAAAAGAGCCAGAAAAAGTTTTCGCACGAGCGATTTCAGTCATTGTAGTACGTTTTCACTCAATAAACATGTTTTGTCGCTGTTTGACTATGAGTAAGTAAGACTTACAATGGTAGAGATGGATGAGTATAAAAATTTCAACAATAAGATTGTAAACAATAGACAATGCAACATCTATGGACCAATTAAGTAGGTTGAATATCAAACAATGTAGTGGTATAATCCAATAGTTTTCTTTTTTATCCCGCATTCAATAGTTTTTAATTCAGTATTTTTAGGTATATTCTAATGGTCGAAGTGTTGGTGGTCTTTCTCTGGTAACACAAATTGTGAAATTCAACGTGTTTACTTTCAGTAAGTTAACAGACAGTTATATCATTAAATACACATTAACTTTGATCTCTTAATCACTATCTGCAGGCTTAACATGCACGCCGTGATAAAAAAAACTATCGCGGCATTCTATCCCGTTTGTTTGTCAAAGATCGACTTAACCACAGTTGCTAACATGACTGCCATGAAAGTCATGTCGTACTGTCAAATTTCGAAATATGACAAAATTTTCATTGAACGCTAACATGTGACACATATATTTACCGAATTTTGACATTTTGCCGTGAAACATTATCGTCCACCATTAGCGTCGACGATAAATGAAAAACAACTTATTTAGAGCAAAAAAATATGACTGTGTCGTGCCATATCTTATCCTAGGCTCTCGAAAAACAATAAAGGGTAAAAATATTGAAAAGAAAGTCCCCATGGATTTTTTTCATCCCTAAGATGTTTATTAGTTAAAAAATTTAATCTATGGCCAATATCGAGTCAATCTGTCATTGTGTCAAGTTTATCATTCTCAGCCAATTTTGACATAAAAGTGAGTGAATAGTTAGAAATTGTCTTATCTCGTTATCGTTTTGGATAAATTTGTCCAATGTGGTTGGCATGTTAGGGAAAATGATAAAATAGCATAGATGGACTAATTTTGTCATGTCGATCGAAATAAATATTGTGTCATGCATGTTAGGCCTACTGATCTGGTTTGGTTTATTTAACCAGGGTTTGATGCCACTCTCATTAATAATGTCACCATTGTGTATACGTCGCCGAGTCCAATATAATTTACGCTGCGTTTAATATTTAAATTTAGAGATTACCGGACAACAACCACCGACAGTTACCCTGTTAAATTGGCTGATAACATACGAATAAAGTGTTTGATTAATAGCCTATGTCGCAGCAAGATCGTAAAATTAGGCATTTCACGATGCACGAGGTGGCGTGCATTAAATTTACCTGTCATAACATTTAGCACGTGACCATGATATATTTACTGATATTTGGAACAAGATCGCTTTGTGATTCAAGTTGCAATTTTTTTGTTTAGGGTTACGGTACGACTGTTATGGACATATTTTACAGATGAGCAAATATATCTAGTAGTTATCACTTATATTTTTACAAGCAATAATCACTTGACTATTGTACACATGTCTTTTAACAAAGCAAAAATAATAAACGGAGAAAAAAGCATAATCGATGCGTCATGTGTTTTTCGCGAGAATTTGTATCTTTGTTAGAATCGTTGTCATGCTTGTGCCACAATCCTAATAGTCATTAGTCTATTCTTCTTAAATTTAAGAGCTTCGCTCTTGTCCGTGGAGTAATCACCATTATTTTCTTTTGTTTGCTTTTTTCGTGACCTCCTGGTATGACATTTACTTTTTCCTTCACTTTGTCGTAATAACTTCTCCTAGGTCTTCCTCTTCCCATCTTTCCTTCTACTTATCTACTTTTATCATATCATGCTGCCTCATCTTCTTTTCTATTATATTCAAGATTTTCTTTCCTCACCTACATTCGTCAACACTTCTTCGTTTGCTTTTTTCTCTGTCCAACTGATTCTTTCCATTCTCCTCCATCACCACATTTCGAATGCTTCCAACCTTTCTCGGTCTCTTTGGGTCAGTGACCACGTCTCGCTTCTGTATAAGGCTATACTCCAGATGTTAGTTTAAGTTTTTCTAAAGCGCTATATTTTTAACGATATGCTTTTTAGTTACTACCCATATCTCAAAAACTACTGGTTACTGGCTGGTATTTTGAAGAAACTTACACAGTACCCGATTAACCTAAAAAAAATTACTCGCTATGGCTTCCCGTTTTCGAGAAATTTGTAGACAAACATACTAATAACATACATACGAGATTTAACACACGTGTTTGAAAGCCTTAATAGATCAACATACTTACATATTACTTAATTCTAACGATAACACATATATACTCACTAAATTGTATAGCGCCTTTTCAGAAGTCGGTAAAAATAGGAAGAACATTCAGATCCATTTATTATCTTGGTAGAAAAATAGGAAATAGGAATGAGAATAAATAAATATTTGACATTTCGCCTTTCTAGGTAAGATTTTTTTGAGCATCTAGCGTTAATACAGACAGGTACACATAGCAATATTCGCACGATTAATGTGTCGCGCGATTATAAAGCTGTATGCGCACTGGACGCACGCCAGCTCGTACCACCAATCACTCTGTGTGTTTATTGTGAGTTTTAACACTGAATTATGCACGTTTACGCACGTTGTCGCACCGGCTTTGAAGCGAAGGCTAATTAGCGTTGTCATTTATAGAATTACTTGTACATTCATTCACATCACACCTAAATACAGAAACGATATATAGAAGGCAAGGGACAAAAATAATCTTGGTATTATTTATTAGTTTAAAACGTTCGTTTTAGTTTTTATAATTCAAAACGAAAGTTTTATCTATATTTTCATTTTTATTTTACGGTGTCAAATACTTTTAAAATACAAGACCACGAATGAAGTATAAATAATAGTTAAGTAAAATGCTACTTAACCAAACAAAACTTGATCCTGTTCTAAAACTATTGTTTTTAATGGAAACCCAAAATATTATTAAATTTTATACGAGATATGTATATGCTTCTGTAGCTCAAGTACGAAGTATCCGTAACGTTAGCGTAGTAGATTTACCCAGTACGCGATAGTATTTACCCATATTAGCAGCTCTCTTAAATGTTATATTATATAGCACTCCCGGGTTATTAGAGCAGAGCAAAAAAAAAAACCTTTTTTAGATTAGTCCAAAAAAGTGGCAAGAAAATGGTCGAGGAGGAGGTGCTGATGAGAAAGATAGCCTAGCCTAGCCCTGAAAGCACTTCCAATATTTTCAAAGGGCAGGACGACTTCACAAAAGATAAAATCCAAAAATCGGTTTACGGTTACCAAATTACCGACTTGAATAAGGAGGAGATTTAATATATTAATGTTCGTGGACATGTTCGCCAATTGACTTAAGGATTTTAAAAAAGTGTGCTCGTAAAAACATTACATATGTAGAGAAAGCATTGTTGTACCCATGTCACGATTTAATAACTTAGGAACTTAAATAATCAAGGGAAATCCTTGAACTTTATACACATTCCGTGGCTCGTTTTTCGGCCGCCCTTTTTAGGGTTCCGTAGCCGAATGGCAAAAAACGGAACCCTTATAGTTTCGTCAAGTCTGTCTGTCTGTCTGTCTGTCTGTCTGTCTGTCTGTCCGTCCGTATGTCACACCCATTTTATTCTGTAACTTTAAGCATTACACAATTGAAATTTGGTAGGAAGATGTATCTTGTTAACCGCTTACCGATTCTCATACAAAAAATAAAAAATAATGACAGTTAAGGGGGGGCTCTCATACATGAAACTAAAACCAAAAAAAAAATTTTTGTCAAACCTATGCGTGTGGGGTGTCTATGGATAGGTCATTTAAAATAACATAGAGGTTTCTAAAACCTATTTCTTTTAAAGTCAAACGTTTCATAGCTAGACGCTTCCAAAGTGGTAAAATGGGCGTCCCCCCCCCCCATCTAATTTCTAAACCAAGCAAGTGTAAATTTTGAAAAAAATATATGATGTAGATCTTAATAAATACTTTCAACGAAAATTGGTTCGGACGGGATCGAACAAGTAGTTTTTGAGATATAGCACATTTTCAACAACCGCAAACATAACTTTGTACTTCATACAAACACTATGAAAAACAAAGTTATATTTGTAGTCAACAAAATATTGTGGTATTTTACTAAGTAGAAGTAAATGGATTCCTTAATTCAGTTAAAGTTGGCACGGAACCCTCAGTGCGCGAGTCCGACTCGCACTTGGCCGGTTTTTTTGATTTTATGTCGTTTTTACATGCCGCAGCATGATGTTTTACAAATTATAAGGTTTCCTAATATACAAGTTTTCTGCCACAATAAGAATTTTTCAAATGAAGTCAGTAGTTCCAGAGATATGCGCGCGCTTAACTAAAAAATCTCCTCAGCGTTATAATGTTTGTATAAATAGCTGTTTGTTTGGTTAACTTCGCTAACCTCAAGGACTACTTCATTGATTTCAAGTTTCAAGTTCTCAATATGTTAGAAAGCCTGTTTATCATCATGCTACAACTTATAGAAAAGAAGTAAAAGCAAAACTGCGACTGTCGCAGTTCTTTTCCCGAAAATATCCTAAGTTCCATGAACAGATTACCGTAACATGGTTATCATAGTAGTTAATATATAGAAACTTTTTTCTGACAAATAAATATTTTTTGCACAATTGGCGATGATAACTCATAGTGCTTACATTTTCAAGAGCTGCAAATCTGGGTGAATACTATCTAAATGGGACCGAGCAACTTATTGAAAATTCAGCTTTACCGCAGTTAACGTAATCTCAAAAGTTATTACGACTAGCCTATACGTTCACTGGCTACGTTTAATGCCTGACAAATCGTACGGTCAAATTTAGTTGGTTTGAGGTAGAATAGTCTCACGATTTTCATACAAACTGTTTAAGTTAACGATACGAAATTCACGGAAATTATTCGAGCTTGCTCACAGCTCTACTACTGTAACTATTTTGCACCGACTTGAAACATTGTTTTAGTTATGATTTTCATAAGCATTTGAGACTAAAGATACAGAGGAAATATAAATCGTATATCGTAGGAATGGTCTTGGCGAGAGGTTAATTTAGTATTACTCAATTATTTACTATCAAAACTAAAATCACAGCGTTACTATTTGAAATAACGTCGTTATTATTTTATGCGTGAACATTTGCTCAATACCCAATTGTTGAAATAAAATATTTCAACAAGTGGGGCTAGAATGTTGTGCATACCAACTTGTAGTAGTCATAACTGCAATAGTGATAATACCGCTTAATTCTTAATTTGTGTTCTTATTACACTATGTGCCTTACTTTCATTATTAATATTTTTGTAATGTTGTTAGGTTGTAAGACATTAAATAAATTAATATTTTTGTTTCTTTTAATTTTGATATTAATGTGATTTTAATTAAGGAAGCTTCATAAGATTTTAAACTAAAATATTATTAAATAATAATATTATAAAATATTATTATTATTAATAATGTTAAAACGGTGCAAATGTCCTTTCTCTACCTCCAAACATTTCTAACCGCATCACATTTAATCAAAAATTGCTTATCTAGACCCACCCTATCGTACTTAGATCATTATTTATATAATTGTTAAAACAGTCAAATTGCCAAAAGTAGGCATGTTTAATTTTAGTAGCTTTTACTCGTGTCATATTAGTATTCGTGTTTACAGTGAAACGAGCACTAAAGTGTAGTCGTAGATTATGATTCATCACCGCTCGTGTGACACAGAGTGGTTATTTGCGCGTACGCAAGGTCGGAGAAACGAAGGGATAGCTTTTTGGCATAGCGCAAGTTACATGACCTTGTTTCGCCAGATCCCTCCCATGATCGGAGGACGAGTGCTAGAATATCATCTTCATGATGTTAATATTCTATCTACAAAGGTTTTTTTTTCTAATACAGCAGTTAAGAGAGCTCGTTGCCTAACTCATGTAATCGTCAAAGATTAGTTCAAAAGAGGGTGAAATAGTGATGGAGCGGGGTCATAAAATTTATTCATAAACTTTTTGCTTAGGTGGTCGACATTCTAAAAGCTCTTACTTTCTGGAGGTGAGCCGGAGAAAACAAGAGTCAATTTACATTATTTCAGAAAAGTGCGACGTTGAGATAAGTTATCTAAGTACTACTTAATAAAACTTACATCAACCTTGATTCATGCTCTTTAACAAAATTGTAATTTTTCAAGAGTAGAAATCAATGGTTGTCGATGACATTTTTGAATTGTAATTGAAATTTTGTAAATATGCACATATTACAAATATTCCAGTGAACTTTATTTTACAATGTTAATTAAAACCACGTTGCGGTACAAGGTTGTGGATGGCCACTACCTATTTCTGAACTGATGATTCAGTGGCTGCCAGAAATATGGTCTTGAAACATTTCTGTTTCATATTAAGGCATGCCGTTTCGATATCAGTGGCACTTTATCGCTTGTTTACGAGCGTCCAAAATCATCTGGAAATCATCTTCAATTTCAGGAATTACTCTGTTTTTCATAATTTAGTTTAGTCTATTTTAAAAGTTGCAGCTTTTTATGAATAAGAGATATTTTCACCGCCTCCAAACCCAGTAAGCGCAATGCTTTGTGTTACAAACCACGAACCAAATGTGTGTGTTATATTTGTATTAAGAGTAAGAAGTCACATCGAATAAGACGATTTGCGGGAGGAAAACGAACATACACATTTACTTCAGTAAAATTAAACATTGGGGTTGCGTCCATTCCAGTAGTTCTGATTTTTACAGGCTTGTTTACGAAGTATTCCCAAAGTTTGTGACCTCGAGCTTCGACGGAACCTTGTCAAAAATTAAAAATCTAGCCAAGTGCAAGTCGGACTCGCGCAAGAAGGGTTCCGTACCATTGACTACAGAAGGTACCCAAATATCGTTCATTATTGTTTTGTTTTCTGTAAATGAGCAAAAATGCGTTCTTTGTATAGTTTTTATTTTTTTATTTATTCTTTAATTAAAAATACAACTGAGTATTATGTGAATATCTAGAGTGTCTATCTGTTGCCATGATTGATATCGAGCAAAAACAGAAATACATAATTAATAAAAATTTTAACTGTCTAGCTATCGCGATTTTTGAGCTTCAGCCTGGTGACGCACACTTCTGTCCATACGGACGGACGGACAGACAGCGAAATCTTGGTAATGGGATCCCTTTTAAGGTAACCTAAAAATGAGAAAGTTTTGATGTTTTTAAAGATTTTGGCAAATTTTAGTCGTTTTTGGAATTTCCACCTCAATCCATTACTATAGAGTAATGGATTTTTATAGAGAAATCTACATAAGACTATGCATCAACATGGGACTAAAATCGTAACTGAAGACTCAAGCTGACGACCCTATAGTTTCCGAGTAAACCTCGTCAAAATTATTAACAGTTTTGATCTTAATGCGCGCGCGCGCACGTAATCATGGGAAACATGGTCGGTAATATACGGCATCATATTTTTATGTCTTGCTTCTAATTAAAGTATTTTGATTTGTATTAGAAAAGGCCATTTCTACGGTTTTGGTCAAATAAAATGCGTTTAATTTACCTATGTATGATGTGAAATGATACTGTCGACCGATTCGAAAGTTTTCTTGCCTACCTAGAGGACCTTCCAGTTGGTCTCATTGTTGCCAAGTCGTGATCTGATGATGGGATCTTGGTGCAATCGATGGAAACCTTTGAATTACAAAGGCACTTTTAGGGTTTTCGAACATGACACTTTATAAAGAATTGTTGTTGCGTGTGATAGTTGACATTGTGTGGAGCTGAGCTGATGATGGAACTCTTAAACGCTTAGGAGTTCAGTAATTTTAATGACAAACTTTTGATAGGTAATATATAGATTATTAAAAAACAGAGTCAAAAGGTGCAACCCCTCGCGTAATCACTAAAAAAGCTAATAAAATTACCTTTAAAAAAAGGAAAAACCTACCAAAACCAAAATGCACTACAAGTCTTATATAAACTCTTCTCTCTTTACAGAAAAATACTAAATTTTTTGACGAGTATATTTAAGAATTTTTAGTGCATTTTGGTATTGTAGTCGGTTTTTCCTTTTTTTTTTTCAAGTTATTCTAAAGCTTTAATATGAAAACTAATGTGTCAGATAAAATATTAATCTCATATTGTAGCATGATTATTCTTTAGATGTTCTAAAAAGAAAAGGTACTAATGCTCATTAGGATTAAAATCACCAAAATCTGAAAAATAGCACCAAGATTTTCACGGATTTATGTCGAAGTAGCTCGAGGTCACAAACTTGCATCAATCATTGGGCCACCATTATGAACGAATGTGCATAAAATCAGATCTAGCGGAGTAACCCCTCGACATACTGGACTGTTTGCACTCTGAATATTAAATAAGGATTCGTCAATTACATAATTACATTATAATTCATTATGTTTCTTAAGAAGGTTTCATAAATGGTGAATGAAATAACCAAGCATACATGCAAACGTAGTTTACGTAAACGTTCTACTGCTACTCGCCAACAATGTTTATGGTCATGGTGGTGTAACGTGGACGTACAAAAAAACCTAGCCTTCTGTTTAGGAAAAACAAAAGACAACGTTGTATTAACAAAGTAGCAAAATAGAAGTCAAATATACGTAGCGCTACAAACATATCGGCACGATAATAATTGTCCTAAGACAATATTAGTTTACGGACATTCGCATCAATTCACGTTAGCATTTTAAGCTAGGACTCGGCAGGAAGTTGTGACATTTTGAGACATGCTTAAACAAATGCGCATCGCGACATCGACCGACACTCCTGATACAAAACTTCCCTAACGACAATCGTAAAAGAAAACTTCAATAGAAATCTTTCTCAGTCATAATGTCAAAACATGCTTATATTTTATGTACCCAACTGGTTTCAGTGTCAGTTTATAAACGCGCGATCGACATTGCCTATGAACTATATTCTCACTGAAATAAGGCATATCGACTTGATGGATTGTGCGAGATCTATAAATACTTTGGTCTATTGTTCCGTGACGTCAATACACGCTACATAAATGACGTACGGGACGTGTGTAAGCTTCAGGATTAGAAAATGACAACCGAATTGATGGATATAGACGGGATTTTAAATTAGAAATAGAGAAATCTTTGGCACGGCGGCGGGCTATTGTCTCATATTGTAACAATAACTGGGTACTGAAGGCTGTTCAGACAAAACAATTTATCATGAAACTTTGGAGTATAAAAACATTTTATATTGAGAAAGAGTTTTAGAGTGCATCGCATAACGTATAATACACATTTCTTTTTTCTCTACATTGTTTCTAAGAATGTCTCATAGATAATTATTTATCGATATCATGCCCCACCCATTTTGATCCAGTTTTTCTTTGGAATAAGCAAATACGACGTGGTATGCTTATTTTGACTCAGCTTGCTTATAACTAGTAATGAAGTGTGCCATAGCAACTTTAAGACTCCCTAAACTTCAATGTAACAAATAAATTTAAATTATTTATTAAATTATAATATGAACATACAGAACTCAATAAAAAATACTTCAACCCAGGCAGGCAGCTGTTGGGCTCAAAACGCAATAACTAAACACCCGTCACCAGTGCAAGTATAACAAATTGGTACTGCATATCATAATTAGCGGCCAGATAGTAGCCGATGTACAAACATATTTTTATATGTACGCAAGTACCTGTGACCATGCACTTGAAAAAGCTTTTCGCATTCTTCCTTTAAAGCAAAACTGATCTTTTTGTACTATTATAGTACAAGAAGGAAGTTATCCGTTCCCACCACCAATTAAGTAACATTCATTGAGCCTTACAACTTTTAAATTTATGAGAAACACTTTAAAAACAAAAGAATTTTCGTGTCTCACAATGAGTCATCATCATGACATTATGGTACTTGTGAGTTTTTGAGGAAAGCCATACTCGTTGACTGGGTGGGCTCATCTTATGGTTTAACAACTGTTTCGACTGATCGTTAAAGCTGCCCACGCGAAACCTTTAAATGACAGACAATGCTGTTTTGACGTTTTAAATTTTGACTCAAATGTATGAAAATAACTCCAGACTTCTTCAATTTTTCGATACATTTTCAATCAAAGTTGAAATCGTCAAATTAGTATTCTCGGAGACGCTAAATTATGAGTTAACATATCGCGACAAGAATACATGAGTTTTTCTTTTTATGCTAAAATCCTATTACGGTACATAGTGCACTTTTTGATCGCTGTTGTCATATGCAACTTTCATAGTACGCAGAGTTTTTCTTTTTTTATTCATAGTCAGACATTTAACTGCAATCTCACCTGCTGGAAAGTGACAATGCGGCTAAAGCTGGATCACGCCTTCCCGTTTATAACCTCTATTGAATTGTAGTGAACTTTTAATAAGGAAAACAAACTGATATCTACTATGATTATACAGGGTGTTGTTTTGGTCAGTGGATGTCACTGACCAAAACTTCAGGGATGATAATATGAGTTATGCTTATTCTGAAAAAAATGATTTCTTAAAATTCTAAGCAAGTTTTATACAAGAACATTCAAAAAAAATACAAAACGAATGAGAAAACCCGTACCCTAGCACGTAGCTAGCGCTTTTCTACGACGTATACGTATAGGTTCTATGCTTTTCTGCGCCGTAGCTAGCAAGCTACGAAGAGGCTACCTGGTGTTAATGGTTTTGACTCGATCGCTGTACCGCATAAAAAAAATGATTTTGTGGGTTTTTTCCAATTCAAAAAAAAATATATATATTTATAATTTTTTGGCATCAGTATGGTTTGTACAGCCACCCCTGAGTCGCTCGTCGCTGACCAAAACAACACACTGTATATGTATGTTCAACGAAAATCTTACCTGAACTGTTTCTGTGTCGCCATCGCCCTCGCCACCCCCGCCGCGGTCGTTCACGATGTCCTGTAAAAAGACTACAATTTAAGCCTCTGAAATATTATAACAATTCTATGAAGACATTCAAAGGGCACTGGATAGTTTTAAAACTACATTCACTTTTGTAATAGGAGACTTTAACGCCAAAATAGTAAGACAACAGAAGCAGTCGGATACATTCATGGGAAAGTTTGGATACGGTGAGAGGAACGAGAGAGGCGATACACTCGGAAATTTCCTGCAATTAAACAACGTGTACAAAACCTAGTTTAACTAATATGAGTTATAGACATATTGGTTGGAGTGACATATGAGTATGACACTGTACATTTTAGGGACGGGAATGGTTAGTTAAAGGTTGCGATTGACTCTGACATTCTATTCTATTTTTAAAATATTTTGTCTTAATATTTCCCGCCGTCCGCCACGGCACAACGCAGTTTTGGCCATAACATTTACGTGTTAATTACGTAGGTTCGCTCTAAAATTACAATGATTAATTAAAAAGGCAGCTGTCTGTCCATCGGAGCTCGGTCCAAGCTAATTTATGTAAAATCATCGACGGAAATACGCCCACTTTGAGCTATTCTTGGATATCGGGAAGCCAAAAACGTCAATGTGTCTTGGAAGATATGTTTTAATGTCCTTATTTAAATTGATATTTGGCCGTTTACTCGTACCTATTCAACTCTTATGAACTAAATTTTCATGTAAAATGTATATAGCATATAAGTCTTGATTCCTATATGCAATATCTAAAGACCAATAGTCATACAGAGAATGTTCATTCATAAATTCCAGTTTGTTATTTTCTTAGTATAAATTCGAAGTTGCGTTCCAATGCTTGTTTAAATATAACATAGCGTCCTACATTCCCGTGACATTTCATAATAAACAATAAACATGCTTCTTCGATTACATAATCCGAACGAAAGTGAGCAGACCCACTTCATGGGATAAGTATAAACGAAGTGGCTTCTGCAATGATACCAAAAAAATACATTTATCGCGGATCATGCATTTAATGTCGGGTTCATACATTTTATTTGGAAATTAGCGGAATGAATGCCGTGAATAGAGTAAAATCGATTAGCCGCTAAGAGAGAAAACTAGTTTGTCTAGTCTTCTCATAACTGCCAATACTAAAAGTGGGGCGCGGCGATTTTACAATGGAGTCATGTGTTAAAACAAATTTTGTTGTTGATAAAATGGTATCCCATCATTTTAATACACAAACGAGTTTTTTTAATAACTTATTTAGTAAAAACTTTTAATAAATCTCGATTGACTAATAAGCACTAACCAACGAATAATTTAAACAGCATTTCGGATGAAGTAATGGCCTGCTTATTTGTTACTAAACATAATGTTGTACATATTGCGGACTTAATGCCTAAAGCATTCTCTACCAGTCAACCATAGTCTTTACTTACTACATAAATTAATGATATTGTTGCATAGGTCGTTATTATCGAAATTATGTCAGATGTCAGAAGGTTTGAACCTTCTGCCGTCTCTTTTTAGTGACAGTCTCTGTTTTAAGAAGCACTGGCGAGTCGTCTTATTTAGATTTTCTTCTAATGAAGAGAAATGTTATTTCGACTTGGCACATACTTTTTATGTGTAGTAATTTCAACTTCGATTATATTCCGATTTCATTAGCAGGTTCATTGGACGAATTTAAGTAAAACGTGTGCCATTAAATGTTGGCACGGTATCCTATGACGGTCAAAATCTATTTGCCAATGAAATTAATTAATTGCCGTTACAATTTTAACGAGACGCTTCGTTTGTTTTACGAATGATTAACGATCACTAGCGAATCAAAATTCAATTGTAAGTTAATAACACTCACATCACATTTGAATTAGATTTTAATGAGGGTAAAGACGTCGTACGGTATCTTTATTATTCGCTTTAAATGCTTATGGTGGTTTTGAAGTTGACGCGAAACCTTCTCTTTGAATTAAACACTTTTAAGGATATTTATTTTACTTTACACATTAATTTTGTTTAAATAAATAAATATCCTTTGGACATTCCCACACATCGCCATCTAGCCCCAAAGTAAGCTACTCAAAGCTTGTGTTATGGGTGCCTGACAACGGATAGAATACTTAAATACTTTTTGTTTGTAAATACACACATGATACACATAGAAAACACCCAGACCAATACAAACAGACACGTTCATGCACACAAATGTTTTTATTGTGCGGGGATCGAACCCGCTGCGACGTAGGCGATTTCTCGACCGCTACACCAGACGGGTCGTCATATCGTCAAATCAAACCATCAGTGTTGTATTCAATAAGTTTATTGGATTTTTCTTATCTAAAAAACGCGTTCTTTTGCGTTTGTTCTAAATGCTTATTTAGGAGTTCAGGGATTATGACATAACTTATTATAGGTAAATTAAACTTTTAAAAAAGTAATAACCGACTTCAAAGTCAAGGCATCAGTTCCTTGTGAGTGACTAAACTATGAGGAGAAGGCTGCATGAAGCTATTCTTCATGTTCTCAGACCGCTCCGTACCCCAGCAATACGCCAGGGAAATCGTAGACTAAGACTAGGGTGGGCTCGTGAACATTTGCTCTGGGAGGTAAAGGATTGACAGAACGGAAGAGTTGATAAAGCTGTCTTTTGTGTTTGTTTTTTGTCTCGGGTCGTGGATAGCCAACCGTCGTTTAAATACAGCACATCCCGGTAAACAATACAGCGGCACTTTTTGTTTACTGCGTAAATAATAAAAATGTTGATTTAAATTTTATATTTAAAACTACTTTTTGAAAAAGTTATGCGAATGCGATATTTTCCCGCAGTAAAATGTAGCCTATTTATTCATCAAGGGTGTCAGCTAAGCAATTTTATTAAAATCGCTCCAATTGTTTAGACGTGAAAAAGTAACATACATAATAATATTAGTGTGAAGTGTGATATTCCTAGATGGTGTTGATGTGTGTAAAATAATCTATGAGTAGCATTTGTTTTCATAGCCGGCACTTTTGTTTGTCCATGAAACATTCATTCTTTTAAATAATGGGTGGTCTCCTATCGTACAATATTAATGCCATAATAAAAAGAAAATACTAATAGCACAAGAAGGTTTCTAAGGAGTTTTAAAAATGAGCTATCTCATAGATTTCGATGTGCTCTATTCGAATTTCAACGTTGGCACCTCGTATCTCAGCCGCTCGAGCTGACATTTTGAAAAATGGTCAATTTACAATAAAAATTATGTTTTCATTTATTTCTTATAATAAATGAAAATTTGAGTTACAAATATGAATTTCATATTCCAATATTATACGAAAACAATACCAAACGTAGCCTACATGTGTTGGTTGACCTAGGAGAGAGGTGAATGCAAAGTACTCCCTCCTACTCCTCCATACCAGAGAGAACGCACCACTTGAGTACAGGGCTTAATTAGCTAAGACGACCATCAGGTAATGGTCATGATCATATCTATGGACAATTAAAAAAATCTCAAAAAAAAAAACAAATAATAAAAGGAAATTTCTAGCTATGTCCTAACAGCGATTATAGTTTGCTGACATCTAGTGGTGCTTTTATAAACTACGTACGATGGCCAAAATTATTTAGAAAAGACATGGCTAAATAGGATTATGGACGACTGCTCAAACAATGTATAAACATGATACCTAGTGTTTTATAATTCTGAATATATTTATATTAATATTTTGTATAAAAAAAGTTTCAGGCACTTTTCACAAACCGACAATCTTAAAATTAAGAATTATATTATAATTTAATAACAATTATATTATTAAGAAAATAAGAAAATGAAATGAAATTAAATTTAAATTTTGATTTTAAATAATTATAATTAAATGAAATAATTTGTTACTAACATTAATTTATAGTAAATTTTTGTTTTGTAATAACTAACCATTATGAGCTGTGATTGCTTGAAATAAACAATTTTATTTATTATTATTATTATAAAAAAATAAAATCGTGGTAATTCCTACTTTGATTGGTTAACAAACTTGTCAAAATATGCTTTTGCTATGACGTTTTATAAAGCGTTTTCAGTTTTGTAGTAAGATGGGTAATCGTGACTATAAAAAGAAATCCACTCAAAATAAACAAGACGATAATGAGCACGGTCGAGTGACGTCTTTTTATCGCCTGACTTTTTATTTATTTTTGAGGTCATTATTGCCGAAAAAAATCTATGTAAAACCTTATATATTTTAATTATTTTACTAAAGTTCTAGATAAATAATAGATACGGAATAATTAATTAATGAATATTTCAGAGATACAGGATATTGACAAATCTTTATACAATCTTAGGGCAGTCGTTTAACCATCTCCTTTAAATGGCATCTATTTTAGAAACAAGGAACCGAATTACGTATTGTTGGTATTCCTAGCAAAATTTGATGTGCGTCGTTACGATAAATATTGTATGACAATATTCTAATAATGCCATTTTTCGGTTTATTGTAAAGATTCCAGACAAAGACTGTCTACTTATTACTTTATTCCAGATACCTATTTCTTATAAGAGTAGTGAGTGAAATTCCTCCCTCCAAAATTTCATGCTCGTCCTTGTTTCACGTCCGATGCGTTTATGAAAAAGTTCTACTGCCGCTGCGACATAGTATGTAAGGAAGCTTCACACAACATCGAGAATACCAATTGTGCATCGCTGTTACTACAGCTTGTACTAATTTGTACTAAAAGCATTGCACAGTGGCTGTGTATACGTACGTCCATATCGACGTGGCCGACGCCCGTCGAGCGCCGCTTCGGCCGGCGCCTGCGCTGGATCACGTTCAACGCTGCTTGCGTGCTCGCCGGTGAGGACGACGACTTGCTCTCCGTACTGCTCTCGCGCTCCTTCTCTTCGTCGCCTGCGAAAGACGTTTTTAATTATTCAGGCTGTTGTTTTGATCAGTGACATCCAACTCTGAGATAATGAATTATGCTTATTTTTGAAAAAATGATTTCTTTAATTAATGATCAAGTTTTATATAACAAATCCTCTTCACGATATTCAAAAAAATTACAAAACAAATGGGAAAACTCGTACCCAGCGCGTAGCTAGCGCTTATCTACGAAATACTAAGCCGTTGCTAGTAATCTACGAAAAGGCTACCTGGTGTTGGTAGTTTTAACTCGATTGCTGTACCGCATAAAAAATGACTTTGAGGGTTTTTTCCATTTCGAAAAAAAAAAGTTTTTTTGACATAAGTATCGTTTGTACACCCACCACTGAGTCGCTCGTCGCTGACCAAGACAACACCCTGTATATAAAATTCTCGTGTCACAATGTTCGTTCCCGTACTCTTCCGAAACGTATAGCAAATTGAGTATATTGAGTAGGTCTGAGAATCGGCCAACATCTATTTTTCATACCTCTTAGTGAAAAGGGTTCTTTACCCTTAACATTTTTCTTTAATTACGTGGTTGGGCGGGACGAGGCCGGGCAAGACGAGTATGGGGGCGAAACAAAGTTCGCTGGGTCCGCTAGTCATGGAATAATTTATAGTTATCCGATTCAACTACCTTTAAACAACAGTACGTTTATGTAGCAGGTGCTCGTAGCGCAGTGGTAGCAGCGCTTTGGTAGTGATACCGAAGTGAAGCAACCTACAGCGCGGTCGTGTTTGGATGGGTGACCATTCCGACCGTATAAGTGACGTATATCACGAGTATCTCCTTGCTTCAGAAGGCACGTAAAGCCGTTGGTCCCGGCTAATGTCGGTTGATATTAGTCGTTAAGCCTAGTCAGAGACCTTATGGGTGGCTTGATAACATCTGACATCAGGGTTAGTCGCTTGCCTTGCAAACACCCCTCCAGCAATCTGCACTGAGCTCGCGTGTTGGAGTATGGTTCGAACTACCTCATAGTTGAGGTAAGGCCTTTGCCCAGCAGTGGGACGTTACAGGCTAACTTTGCTTATGTTTATGTAACAAGAACTGTGTAGAAACGTGTCAGTCAAACTTCACTGTAGTAATGTCTGCACACACATTAATGTAAACTTCCGAGCAGTGGAACCTGAGCCGCATGGCTACGAGGGGCAGCTATGGGAGTGCTTCATTTCCGAACAATACTCTTTACACGGCTTTAAGGGCCACATGCGAGCATCGACTGCGGGCCGGATTGGTCGGGAAGTCGACCTTTGAGATCTGGGCCCACTACAACGCTCCATACCATGACCGTGCTATGAGCGTATCAGGCACGTAAAGCAACACGATATGCTCTACATTTGCTCACTCAACAGATCTAGAGTGTTCTGCTTCACCGTTATATGGAAGGAGAGCTAGAGATCGCGTTTTTGCTTCTGCCGACACGCTTCGTGCATGGGAACAGTATCATTGTATTCAATACAAATAATATTTTTTTCGCGAGACGCAATCCTAGCACGGTTATAGGATGCTACGATGTATTAGGCAGAAACCTATTCCAGATCTATAGAGTCTATCAAAATTAACTGCATTCCTTCTTGGGGCTAATTCTGATGCTCAATCACAACAACTTTCGTATGGGACCAATATCGTAATCCCAAAAAAAAATTCACTTTCCCATACTAGAGTGCCGATCAGCTGATGCTAGTTTGTATCGAGAAATCAAATCATTTTTTGAGATTTAAATGTTGGTCCATTACAAAAAGTTGTTGTATTTTAGCAACAGAATCACCACCAAAAAGGAATGCAGTAATTTGTTAAGTCCTGTATACAGTGGTTTGGAGTAACTAAAGCAGACAATGTCGTTGACAACGCGGGCGCTCATAAGATGAAAAGTGTATAAGCAAATAAGGCGAAATATTGTTCTTACCTTTCTCTCTCTCCTCAGCGGCGGGCGGGGCGGCAGTGTTAGCGGTGGAACCAGCGGGCGGACGCCTCAGCGGGAGCGTCACCGTCGCCTCAGTCGCCGGCGCGCCCGCTCGCGGTGAGGCCCGACCCGCGTCCTCCAACTCGAACTGGTGGGGATAAGACGAACGTTATAGGGGAGTTGTGGGTTTGGTTTGTGAGTTGATACCACTGACATGAAATACGACGTGAAACCAATTTAATGCAAAATCTATGAAAACCTTAATTCAGAAATTAAAAAGCGATAAACAAAGGTATTTGTTCAGTGTTGTCAACTCACAAACAACATACATTTGAGAGATTTGAGTTTTTGATCTTTTTTCAACACAAAAATATAAATCTAGCATGCTATGCTGAAAAATCCAAGCTTAATATAGTACAAACCAAAATGATAGTTAAGTTGTGATGAGAACTAAAACTAAACACAAATACGGCCAAGTGTAGTTAGTAAGCAGGCAACACATATATACTACTGATCAAAAGTATGAGACGTGATAATGTTAAATACAAATACATTAATGCTATTAACAAGAAGAGCAAACACAAAATGAGCTATTGTCGAAATGTTCAAAATTTTCTTTTACGTATTTCCGTACCGAGGAGAAACAAAAAATGCTTGTTTGTTCTAGCGAACAAAACAGCTACAAAAATAGATAAAAAATATTAAATATATGTTTCAAGATATAAAGTAAAAATTGAAATAAAACTGACAATAGCTCACATTGATAGAAATTGCAACCTATTGAAATAATACGAATACGGAACATTTTAAAGTACACCTAACGGAACATCCGTTGCCAACAACATTACCGTGCGCCATAGATATACAGGCTGGCCCAAACCGCAACGTCCATTTTTTTATTACTTATATCCAGGATTATCCAAATATACCCTATGTATGATAGCCCAGTTTTTGTATGCCTATGTTTCTGAAGTTTACGCGAATACTACTTATTATTATATTATTATTGAATAAAACACAATTTACGGACATCTCCGCGAAAAATATTTTAATCAACGAACTTCCGTAGTTTTTAGGTATATAATTTTTTCCGTATTTTTTTCTATGTTGATATAACGTTTTTTTTTTATTGCAGTATATCCTTATAAATTCAATTTATTTCGTAAATTTATAAGCTAGCTAAAACTATTGCAGTATGATCCTAATAAATTTCATTTACTCAGATAAAAATATAAGCTTGCTAAAACTAAGACTAACAAAAGGTTTTTAAAAAAATCTAGCGAACTTATAAAATTTGGCCATCATATCATGTATAGCCTTGGATGTTAAGGATAAAAAAAAAATGACGTCAATGTTTGGGCTACTGTATAATAGAGTCAAATTTGGCAATACAGTGCTAAGGACGTCGAAAATTTCAGCGATTTTTCTTTCACGCTCCCACGGAAATGTTGCCGGCAACTGCATATCAGTAGTGCACCTAAAACTCAGTGAAATGCAACGCCACAGTGCGTAGAAGCCAGCGGTCACCGACTCTAGGAATCAACTTGAGACGTGATAAAACCATGCCGATAAAATTTTGAATGCTTGTCTTGTGCTTTCAAGGCCTTACTATGTAAGACATCTCACTACCTGTCTCCGTCTTTCAGTCAAGCTGAAGTTGCAAGTGAGATGGACGACTAGAGACAGAAATACTGGAAATCTTATTTAGTATGGCACCAACACTAAATCTCTGTTTTACAAGTACGCGGTGAAATGAATAAATCTCTCCAAGAAACTAAAATAAATATAAGAAAAGGATTTAGTAACTCATTAAATAAAAATAGCAATGTAAAATAGGTCTTACTAATGGATGGATTTGACATGAGATCATGGTAATATAACATTTGATACAAATTCACAATCTTCGTCAATGATTCGTAACACATAACATAATCAGAATTAAGTGAAATAATTTTTTGGTGGTTAATTTATTCATGGATTTATGTTAAAAAATATCTACCGTCCCATTTTCAGTTCTCTGGACTATTTATTATAACATAGTCGGCGCGTTAGCAAATAAAGAAACTGCAGCCATAATAGCAATAGAGATATAAATATGCAACGCGCAGCGGAACGCGACACACACATGAAACTGACCGGACTCAGTTGATAACACGCTGAGTTATAATATACATTTCCACGTACTCGCACCACAGAGATTCAGTACAGCTAAACAAGCGTGAACCTTATTAGCGGGGTCGAGTCTCAGTCGCCACGAAGGGCGTCGCTCGCTGTTCGCCGCGATCGTCGCCGTCGCCGTCGCAGTCGCAGAAGCGAGCGCGAGCGTCACCGCAACGTCGCCTGCGCCGCGCGCCTACGCCACACGAATACGGACCTTAGGGCGCTTATCGTAATGACGGGTTTTGCAGAACTTTATCACTTCTCAGACAAAACAGTGAAAAGGTTACAAGCGCCCTAAGAGTTAGGAATGCGAGAGTGGACTATACAGGATTGAATAAGTTTTAATTTCCGTATGCTATTTAATGTAAGGAACAGTATTCCAAAATTTACGATTTTTGTTTCTTTATTACACCTATGATACCACTAACCATGTTTTCTGCAATGTAAAAGTTGTATTTATGAAGAATGTACAATGATTATTTTTGTAATTTTACAATCATAGACTAACCGTTATTTGTTTTGTTATTAGTTTATGTTTCATGTTTTGCTTTACTTTTTAAATATGTACAAGGTGTTCCAATGAGGCGAAATAACATTTACCTAGTCAGACAACTTTTCTGTGTCAAGGGGAGTAAGCACATTTCACTGAAAACACCAATTAGACAGTTGGTCGACAAAACGGAATGTTTATGTAAAAAAAGTACACAAATGAAGCATGTAGTACTTGACATAAAAGGTGAATTTCTGTATTAAAAACAGCGACACTGTATATGATTACAATATTATTTAAAAACAAACTATGTGTTGGCGTATGGTGGCCAAGCCGCATTAGCACATCAACTTCAAACTCAACGTATGTACAAGGATCTAACGTGTAGCAGATCTTGAAGTTTTGATTTGACCAATCTTTCATTTTTATAAATATAATCCATAAACCAATATTAGATACATAAAGCATCATCTTATAAGAAAATTAGTATTTAATATATCTATAATATAGCCCCGTCCCGAGTTATTTTTTAGAAAAACCTACAAGATTTAGCGACCCTTCAACCTCTGCTAGGGGACTTTTTGCACCAAGCGATGTGTCTACATACCGATCCGTTGTCCGTTGTAGGTGGTACGGGAGTGTCGTCTGGTTTGCTGAGACTGGTGGGCGGGGGTGTTTCCGTGGTGCCATTGCCTGCTTTCTTTTTGACCAGTTGCTCTGCTGATTTTATTTCGTCGAGAGTGACGCCTTGAGTGGACCGCCTCGTCTCCCTGACTCGCTTGGCGTGCGCTTTCCTCTGTGTCTCGCTCTCTTCATCTCGCACCGGAGGTACGAACGACCTGGTTTGTTTAAGACGATTAGTGATTGGGTCTGGTATTGTGTGTGTTATGAGAAAGCTTGAAATAAAAGGGTTCTAGTATTTAAGGCCTGTTACGGGACGTGACGAAGTTAAAACAAAATGAAATGTTTGATGTCTATTAATATTGATAAGGTACTAACATTATTATGTCTGACTAACTATTGGATGTCAAGTCACGTCTCATGCAAACGTAATCAGTATAATGTTAAGAACCCCTTTCATTTGTTTCTGCCAAGTGACACGCTAAAACTGTTAGAAAGACAAGAAAACAAACTCATGCATATGAGTGAATCTTATCTAAAAATTATTTTAAGGATCACAAACGACATGCGTGACTAATAATAATAAATTCCGCAAAATAATTAATGCATCCGAGCAAAATAATGATGATTACAGACGAAGCTAGCTAAACACACTAAATCTTACTTTGCTTGGAATCGCACATATACAGAATTTTAGGGGTTGTTTTTTTTTGTTAGTACTACATAAACCTGTCAGTTATAAATTAAATTGTATTTAATGACTGTTTTTAGACATTAGTTACGATATTAAAATAATTTTTCAACATATGAAATCCGGCCAAGTGCGATTTGGGCTCGCGTACTGAGGGTTCCATAGCAACTTTAACTGAATTAGGGGTCCACAAAATGCCACAATATTTGATGACTGCAAAAATTACTTTGTTTTACAGGGACAAAGTTATATTAGCGGTTGTTGAAAATGTGCTATATCTCAAAAACTACTAGTTAAGTCTCGTTCAAACTTATTTTCGTTGTTTAGATCTACACTTTGTATTTTCTTATTCAAATTTTTCACACATACCTACTTAATTCAAAAGTTTGAAGGGCGTGGCGCCAATTTATTCCACTTTGGAAGCGTTTTACTTCTAAATATTGAACTTTTGAAGATTTTAGGAACGAGCACGTCATTTTGAAAGATCTGTCCATGAACAAAGGTTAAAGCTTTTTTTTTATAGTCCATGTATGAAAAACCGCCCTTCAATAATTTTATTTTTTGTATGAGTATCGTAAACAGGATATACCTACGTACCAATTTTCTTCTGTGTAAGGCTAATAGTTTCAGAATAAACTGGCTATGACATACGGACACACAGACTTGACGAAACTATAAGGAGTTCCGTTTTTGGCCATTCGGCTTCGAAACCCTAAAAAGGTGGATACGGACACAATTTTAACATTGGTAGAATCAAACGGTCCATGTGCTTAACAGTTCAGTTTGTCCATACGCTGACTCTATGGGGATAATCGAGTACAGACGATAAACCTGCCCGGTTTGAGGGAGTTAGGTTTAAAACTATTGATTTCCAAGCAAAGTGAGTAAGAATCAAACTAGGGTTTTGTGGGTACTTGAAGAAATTCTTGAAAATGTTCCCCGGCGACAATTTGGTAGGCGTGGCGGAGCTCGGTGTCGAATTGGTACTGTTCGACTCAACGCTCTCCGGCGTGCTGTTCGTACAAATGTGGTGTGAGTTTCATTTTACGTGGTCGAAAAGTAGATACGGAGGGCAAATGAAGCCGCTGGGTCAACCGAAAGCATACAATAAGCGCCCTCTGTTGACTTGTTAAAAGCCTTAAACAATTTACTGGATAAATTGCCTTTTGTTATTTGGCTGATCACACGTAGCCAGGGATGGAGCGAGGCAATAAATTGTCAGTTTTTTGCTACGCAACCGAGCACTCTTTCGCTTACTTTTGCACCAAGTGTCAATCTACTAGCTCGCCATTTTACACGTGACGTCCGTGTGATCAGCCTATAATAAGGGAGTCCCATTCAATCTGATATCTTTTCTAGGAGACTTGGTGTGAAAACAACATGTCCTCCGCGTTACAAGACAAAACATTATCGACACTTGCAGGCGGAATTTTGCAAATATAATCATACTCGAGCGAGTTCACTTTTCGGTCACGTATAAGACAACACACGACTCTCGTTTTTTGTTTCAGAAGACTATCAAAATTACCATCTGCAGTCTTATAAAACTGATTTACTGTGTTGTCGAGCACTACGATACTAATAAAAACATTCTTATACACATATAATAATTTGAAAGAAAACAGATTCTAAGGAGATCTCAAACTACTAATATCAATGTATTCTACACATCATAGTTAACCAATCTGCCTACATGTGCTGAATTACATGAAAACGAATAAAATCATATACAATACAATAATTTCAAGTATAGATATTGAATTTTTTTTCTTCTGCAATGGCAGATTAGATTTATAAACGCGTTTAAAAATCTCAACTTACGCATGTCAGTATTAGCACAAATTTGATCGAAATTGAAAAGGACAACACGATGATTTTATCCAGACATGCGCAAGTCCACTATCAACGCGTGATCAAGTCTTGTTCAATCTTTGTCATGACACCGAATGTGGCTAATTCCTTTATACCATAGCCTTATGAATGGTGCATCATACCTTCTGACTGTGGTCTGTGAAGTGGTGGTAGTAGTATTTGTAGTTGTAGAGTTGGCAGCGGTTGTGGTGGTGGGGGCGGTCCATGTGTTCGCTTCCCGTTCTCTCCTCTCCGTAGGGTTTATTCTGTACAGATGATAACAGCGTTGGAAAATTTACTTTAAAATTAATTAATAGACGTATAGAAATCTGAATGATATGACTTGTGACACTCACACGTGCGTGGAAGTGAGTAAGATAGATATTGTCTTATAGACATAAAATCGTCTATTTGAAATTAATCGAAATGTGCCAAAAGATACATACAAAATAGCATGTTGTAGTGTTTACATCACTTATTATTATAAATTTTGGAAAGTATTTTTTGCAGTGATGAACAATAATAAAATAAAAAATAAGACAGTAACGACACAAAACAAATGTTGACTTTGGACATAAATATTTACATACGAAACAAAAAAAACATACATACAATAGACAATTAAAATACAAGTACACAGAAATACATGAAATAGGTCAAAAGCATAGCAAAGTGTTTAGATGTAGTTAATTTTGTCGTTTAATGTATTTTTTATGACTGGCTATATTGAATGCTTTAGTAGAGTATTAACCACGTGAGAAATAAGATGTAATTAAAATGTACTCTACTTGTTGTTTTAGCATTGATGTCAATTTTTATTGTTAAAGTAGGAAACGTGGTAAATACCCTATAGCCTAAAATTTTGTTACGAATTAGTAAGCGTCAATTTCTGAATGTGTATTTTTTAAGTATTTTTTTATACATCAAATGCGGACTTGTCAAAGCTTACTTTAAATAAATATTCTAAATGACTAAGCCTGATTCCGATCGGTAAGCAAGCTGAAAACTATTAAAATACCTTGTCACTTTGGTTGGTAAAATTGTATGCCAAAGAAAGTGTGCTAAAAAACGTTTAAAAATCACATGATCAAATAGCATAAAACTCATATGATTTCCAGAGTAACTGAAGATCTGGAATTCAGCTAATTTTATTTACTACCAATTTTCAAATCAAACTACGTTTGGTTTACAAAAGATGCGAAATCGACACTTAACCGCGGCTTCAGAGCCATTCGCCGCCGACGCATCGATGGCTAATAGACGGCATGTCACATTATCATCTCCAAGTCACCGTACGTGTACGAAATCTCTCATAAGACTATAAAATGCACATTCAAAAACTGCCGCGCACTAAGCACCTGGTCTGTACGTCCTCGTTAGTTTCTGTGTTAGTCTCCTTTCTGATATCGGCGAGGGCGGACGGCAGCGGCGGTATGGAGGGGCAGGAAGACGCCTTGATACGCGCCGTCACGTCACGGTACCGCTGGTAGAAGCTGCCACAACACAAGCACGCTACAGTAGAGGGGCGGGGCGAGTGGGCTATTGTGTGTGGAGTGGGGATGCGATCCCGTCGTCCGATATTCGAATTTAAAACTTAAACGCAATCGTATTTGATGGCAAGTGACAATGCAGACGAGAAGGCTGTATAAAGCAAGAAATGTTAATCGAAACGCTGTGATACACACATCATGAAGTTGTTAAAGTTTCATGGACATGTTTCATGAGTTGCCGAGGAATATTCCGGTACTGATTATGGAGTTACTTTAATATAATGTATTTAGATAGAGACAATATCATAACAGTATGTTCTAGTTGATAGAACTTCGGAGTGGATTGGGAGGATAATTCCGAGTTTTGTTAGGTAGAAAATGAACTGATTACTGAAACCGTTTTGGGCCTCATCAGGCAGGAACTTTACTCTGGGGCTTACTAATAGTGAATGGAGTTTTGATCGCGTTTATACATTTGTTACGTGAATAAAATAACGTGACAGACCAGACAGTTATTATGATCGGACGACAGGATCACAAGTCGTGTCAACGGCTTAATATGTGTGGAACTATTGCATTAAAATGTCTGTATAAATTTAGCGTGTATGCCATGAAAGTGAACTACGTCACATGGTGCATCAAATGTAGCTGATATTTTAACGTTATAGAGGAATAGGGTTGGCTCTAATATAAGTTTAAAATAACAATGTTTAACAGTCGAATCCTGTTATATATTTATGTCAAATGACGTTTTAAGTTACATGAGTTCCACGAAACCAGACACAAAAGCCTAAACTCAATCCGCCAATTAAACATGAACTGTCACAATCACAACTGTAAAGTGTTTAGGACATAAATAAATAGAGATCAGTAACTTGCCAAAGAGTCCGCGTTAACGATACAACAGCACATCTTCAAGCCAGACACATCCCTGCCTACACCATATAACAGACGATACAATGAACAAAAAGAGACGTTGTCTGCACAGAATAAAGTCTAGTTTTCAACCGAGGAATACAAATTTAAAATTGAGAAAAGAATAAGATCGTTATGACAGATAATTCAATACCGATTGCCGTTATTTTTACGGTTGCGCTTTGCCAAGCATTTTTTAATATAAACAAAAGATACACATTAGTTTCTCAATTGGCTGAATTGAGAAAAAAATGGCTTTTTCTAACCCAAATACTCAATTCTGCGCATACGACGCCTTGGTGTAAACTAATAACAAAACGCAAGTACTGTGAGATGACTAACTGATCCAAAGCACTTAGCTCCTTATACACCCCCGACTCTCTTGTTTTATCGAAACGGCTTATTAATAAACTGACCACGTGGCCTTTCTCTTTTCTGAAATCAATCATATCTATGAATAAGATCGGCAAGTTAGCACATTGTTACAAAAAATATGAATAATTTTAATATGGATTTTAGTTGAATATCGCCAGCATGTTACGGTATTAGGAGACCATGCCAGCTTTGTACAGCGATGATATCTTTTGTACATGCCAAGGAAAGGCTGGTCGGTGTTGCAAGATTTTATGTAAGAAATTAAGGAATATTAACAAGAGGCGAAGTATAAAAATGTGATAGCACTCACGTCTTGTCGTTCTCAAAACTGTACGTTCTCTTCAATTTGATGTCGTTGTCAGCAGTATTGTTCACTTGCTTGTTGTTGTCTCCTGAAATCAAATAAATAGTCTTAATTAGTATAGTTTTAATTACATAAATCAGACAATAACAAAACGCGGGACTTTGCTTGCCATACTACTGTTTAAGTCCCTTTTTTTTGCTTGTCGAATATTGTAAACAATCTTTCCTTTTCTAAGAAATAATTCATTTTAAAAGAAGTTAAACACAAAACTCACCAACTACACAGATAATCATCGTTTTGCACTGAAATCTTTAAAATCAAATAGTAAATGAATTTTACGCACTAATATTATTTTAAAAGTTATAAAAAGATTGAATGCGTTATTAGACTAGCAAATAAAAACGGACTGTAGTCTATGTTATTTTACTCAAATTAAGATAAGACATTGTAAATGTTAAAATAATTCCGTTTTTTTTATTTACTTTTAACGAGGCGTAAGGATATGTAACAAAAAATAACGATGATCGATAAAAAAATAATGGGAAATGTATCCATCAAGTAACTATTATAAAGTTAGTATATTTTTCTGAAACAGGCGTAGTTGCATATCTTACTTTCATCACAACAATTAGGTGCCTTTAAATCGAGTTTGATAGATTTTTAACGTGGATGACAATTTAGAAAAGATTGTGTCTTATATCCCTACGTATCGTTGGTTCAATTTTCAACAAACATCATCATGACTCAACCCTACCAATGCGTTATGAAATGACAACTCACTGCTCGGTTCCTGCTGCCTCCTAAACGAGGCTGACCGCCTCCATGATGGTGCTTCTTCCACCGGCTCCTGGTCCGTTTGCTCCGGGGACGGAGCCCTGCCTTTGGGCGGCTTGCCCTCGGCTGGCTTCGGTATGATCTCCGGCGCCGGCGGCTTGTCTGTTACGATGAGGCGAGTGAGGGTGCGGCCAGGGTTCATTTACTAGTTCGACTTCACTCAGTATGGTGAATTGTGGTAAGAACGCGTTCAATTGTGCCGCAACGAGTTTTAAATATGAATAAGACTGTCATGTCAATTAGCTATGATCTTGGACGAATAAACCACTGGACGCGCAATGACGGGCAATTTCGCTTGTGCCCCCTTAGCCACGAAGCGGGCTTTTTGGCCTCACTTACAGGTGACGTCTTGTCAGTACGGTGATAGAGCTCAGTGAGAAACATTGAAGGAAAAAATGGGTAAATGTGGCTTATTTTTGTGGAAAAATTATAGCGGCAAGACAATAAATATTTAGTTTAATCCGTAAGTAACGTTTTATCCCAAAAAAGCTGTTATTTTTCATGAAAATAATGAAATGTGTTTTCCAAGAGAAAAGTAACATTGCCATTTAAAAAAGTGGTGGTCAGTTACTACAAAATCAACAAGATACCGTATACTTTATACGGTAGGATTATCATATGTTTATCATTCGTTCTCTTGTCAGTTCAATTTTAATTGTGCTTGACAATTGTCGATAAATCATATCGATAAACATTTATTAAATTTTAAATATACATTATTTTAAAATAAAATGATAAATCTATAAAATGTTTCACTCGAAAGTAAATTAAGGTAATCTTAAAAATACAACAGTTTGGTTTAAAATTTTAAACTTCATATTTGACAATACATCTTTATAATATTATTTCATATTTTCTGTAGATCCATTAAGGAAAATAAAATGGGTAGAAGCAGTTCAAAGAGAGGCAAAATGGATCCCTACAAAACATCACCGCATATGTGGCATCCAATTTACGCCAAGCGTGATTGAATGCCAACGCAAAAAATCTACTGCTTAATTATCCCATAAGAGGATTTTAATGGTGCAAGACTATATTCTGTACTAACGGGCTGTTTCAAAATGTCTTAGGAATTTCACACTAACTAAGTGATACTTGCCAGATCGTTCATATAAAACGACTTTCTATGTTTCAATTGTTCATTTGATGGCTTGTGCATTACATGCCCATAATGTAATTTATTGTTTTGGTGATAAAATTAAATATAATTTCACAAAAGATTTGTTCATTCATTCATTCGTTCCACACATATCGATAAAAAAATATCGACACTTCCATGCACTAAATGTCAAAAATTTACACGACAAGCTCCCCCCGCCCCACAGAAATTGGCTAATGATGTTTTCATACATTCGCGAGTTTCATATCCAGTGGTTAATTCATCCAAGGCAATGATAAATGATTGACAACCGATATCGATTGAGAAAACAGTATAAAAATATTTATTACTTGTATATAAAATTCTCGTGTCACAATGTTCGATCCCTTACTCCTCCGAAACGGCTTTACCGATTCTTAACAAATTTTATATGCGTATTCAGTAGGTCTGAGAATCGGCTACTATCTATTTTTCATACCCCAAGTGATAAGGGTTGTTCACTCTTTTTTTTAAATCTTAGACGAATTTTTTGTTTTATTTTTTTATAATGAGGCATTAAAAATACATACAAACCTAAATTTTTACTTTTTTTATCACCAACCCATATTTTTTCACAGATCACATTACGAAGTATGTATCGACTCGATTAAAATTTATCAACATTTGTACATTACCCAGCAAAAACGACCATATCTTGTCTGTACCAAAGTTATGTCACTGTATATAAAACTGTACCACCATTCATAGTAAAACTCTTTTTATTAACCCTGGCTGCGCCCTAAATGAGTCGTTAAGGTGTGAAACATTGAGCAACTGCCGCCTCTCAGGCAGTCTTGGGGTTAAAGATTAACACAGATGTCACTGCGATATGCGAGAACCTTGCCCTTATTAGTGACAGGTGAATATAAGTAATGCGGTTTATTAGCTAGTTAATAGAATCACAATAAAAACAATTCCAATTATTCATTTTTACATCCGCAAACTATCAAGATTTAAATCTTATACATATAAGAAAAAATCGTAGGTTTTGTCTCAAGTCCTAGTTAGGGTTGATTAGTTAAATATTATGAGAGATCGAATTTAAAGCGGTAATTCATTTTCAGGGCAATTAAAAACCATGTAAACAGCACTACTTATTGACTTAAGCAAAAATTACAGAATGATTGAAAATTTTATAGAGAAAGATGAACAGGAAAGACACTTCCGCTGGAGATATTTTCTAGCGTTAACGTATTTCGTTCCAGCCCGGGATTCGAACCCGTGCTCATATCAAATAGATAGAAGCCAGTCAACTAGCAACTAGAACAGTGCAACGTCGCAGTCAAGTATATTTATAAATATCTTACCATAATTATTTTTTTTGTTTTTATAGTGTTATATAAAATATTATAAAAACAAAAAAATAATTATAAATTGGCTTCGTTCATCTTAACCGATTGTTAAATATTTGTCAAAATATTTTCCTTCGGATATTGTGAGAGCAATCTCGCAACAGTGATGACGTCACGCAGCCTACGCGTTAAAGAAAGCGCTTGCAAAATTCAACAGGCTTGCTAATGTGACGGTGGCCGAGTGGTAAGGCATACGCCCGGATTGTGTAAGACACGGGGTTTGATTCCTCGTCTGTCACACAGCCAAAGTTGCTTTTTAGAAGTGCAATTTGCAATTTAAATATCTTACCATTAACAGCGTCCTGGCCAGTGATGTGCAACTCAACCACTCGCTTCGCGTCGTACTGTTTGGGCGGACTGCGCTTTCGTTTGTTGTTGTTGTTATTGTTGATACGGCGAGGCACCTTCAGGACTGCTTCCGAGAGCCACTTGCTGATCGACGGGTCCGCTAGGTCTAGACAGGTTTGGCCCTAGGGATAAAAGTAACAGAACTTTATAATACCTTTATAAAATGGATTCATTGTTCCTTTGGTCACGACATCACGATTCTACTAATTTTTTTTTGTTGACGTGTTTGTAATGATCAGAAGATGCAAAATATTTTGAAAAATGCAATTAACATACATGAGATGACTTTACGGGTCTATACCAGCTGCTATACAGCAAAGGAGTCAACGATAAAGTAAGCATCAGGGGACATGTGTTTTTTTTTAACAGGCATCCCTTTATTGGTCGAAATAAAATAAAAATATGATTATATATTGAAAGCTTGGACTTTGTATAGCTAGATAATTACAATGGTGCAAGGAATAATAGTATGAGATGTAATATGGAACGTCTATATTATGTCAGACGCCTCGTCTGACATAATATAGAAATAACAAATCCCCAGTGTAAAAAATATCCTGTTAGGCCTTATTTACAGGAAAAATAACGAACGGAGAGACCTCACTGTCTTGAAGACAGGTTGGAATTATTGTAATCAAGAGATCACCAACTCTCACAACTCTAAAGCTCACTAAATGCATTTTTTAAGTTAGCCTTTCATTTCTTTAAAAAAACATTTTATTTGTAAAGAAAACTTTACCATTGAAAATGAAGAAAACAGGTAGTTTTTACGAAATTGGTTATACAGTGAGAACATTTCTTTAGACACAGTTTTATAGTTTATAAACTTGTTATCTATAGGCAAAGCTACAAAATGAATGCAGTTCATTCACTTTGTAGGATTACAATAAGATTCGAGGAATGAAAAAAAAAACAACTGAAATACCAATTTCAAAAAGGCTTGGAATAAGCATTTGACATAAAATTATTAAAACAAATTGTCAGATATTTGAGTTGGAAAAAAAATTAATTACATGAGGCATTATTATGTTACCATTCAGCAGCAGCGCCACCGCCTAGTTCTGCCCTCAAAGCTAGATTCAAGGACGTCCAACCTTTGGCACTTCAAGTATACCTTCGAAAGCAGGCTATAAAAGCTCGGGACCCGTAGCATGCTGGCTACATTATAGGTGCTCACCGAGTAGTTATTCAAGTGCGGATCAGCGCCGTATTTCAGCAGCAACGCGGCCGCTTCTTTCTGTCCCCAGAGCGCGGCCGCGTGAAGGGGCGTCCAACCCTCGGAGTCCACGCAGTCCGGCTCCACGTTGCATTCTTCTAAAAGTGTTTTTGCTACCTGTAACGTGAATATGGAATGAATTTCTAATTATGTAAGGCACTGCACCTTTGTATGATCAAATCTTAACTAATGGTACTATGTCATTACTAGCTATTGTGCTTGTGTTGAAGAAACAATATTCGCAAATATTCAACCGCTGATAACGTTACCAAACATTAGTTGAGGTAACTTTCGATCACGCAACTGGGACTAAATTACAAGCTTTTTAAAAGGGAACAGTGTGTGGATCATGATTCACATGCATTAAAGAACTATTTTGAACTAACTCAGCGATAAAAACTTTGCCCGCGTTTAGATTTGAGTATTATAAGGATAATATTTACTTATTTAATATGATGCCTATTAGTAGCGACGGAGAGCAGGAAGCGCAACTCGCTATCACATTTCGCGCGTCAGTTCTTAGAATTGTCTAATGAGAGTATCCGACCAAGCTTTTCGCCACTTTTCATTTGATCGTATTCCTCGTTGCCATTTAGCTTACTGATTCTCAGGACTATATCTGTTACGTTAGTTCTACGTATCTCCTCATTTCTGATTCGATTTAGTGAAACATCGAGCATAGACCTTTCCATCGGTGGTTTTTTAGCTTCCTTATAAGGTCCACAGAAAGAGACCTTGTTTCGGATACGTTTGTTGTCTGCAGACACTGAGGTAACTGAGACGCTGCCCGACCGAGTTGGATTCGTCGCTTGACCTCTTCCTAAAGGTTCAACTCAGAGTTCCATGCAAGTGCACTGCTTATATGTTCCATACTCACTTCGATATACCCTTTGGCAGCGGCAACATGGAGGGGCGTCCCACCAGTCTTGGGGTCTCGCACCTCGACGTATCCGTTCGCCGCCCAGTTCTTAGCGTCGCTCATGAGTGTGTCCACTTCAGCGTTGCGGGACTTCTCGCAATCGATGCCTGGGAAAGAATGCAGATTATTGTAAAAACTGTATGATATATTAGAGAAATATATTCAAATTATTTAAATTATGGACCACTTAATTGAGTTCAACAGAAATAGTTCGCAAATAGATGTAAATTACATATATTCTATCAGTAGTTCAAAGACACGACATATTACAAAGAATGAATGGATTTTCGATGATTGAATGAATAGTTACTATGACGCTTGAAAAAGGCTTGGATTAGCAAGTAAGTAAGTTGTTCGAGCCTTAATAATTTACCTGGCGATAAGCTAATACTGTGTTCGCCTTTACCTTTGTGTTAGCTACTTAATTATAAAAATCAAACACTAGTTTTGTTCATCCAACAACATTTGTTTTTATAACTTATGGAAAGCCTATTATTGGCCTCAATATCTGTAAATATATTTTTGTTAATACGCTGTTGGTTTTTTATATAAGTAAAAAAATATAGATCACTCAACATGACGAGATCAAGTAACAATGAAGAACTCACCTTTCTCGTCAATAACCTTCTGTAGCATCTCCTCCATAGCGTCACTCTCAGCAATGTCAACCGGCAGCTCACCGTCGTAGTTCACTGCGCCAACGTCAGCGCCGTTCTCTAGTAAGTACCTGTAAATTAATATGCTACCGGTTAAAGAAAATAGTGGTGGTTGCAAACGTTGAAACAAATTGTAATACGCAGTGTTATTTAGTAAGCGATACGATTGCAATCCATATTATGTTGAATGACTGCAGTAAGCGCTTACAGCACTTGCCAGCAAAATGACGGTGTCGCAGTCAAGAGTGTCACACAGGTGAATGTGACTATTTAGAGCTTTTAAAATACTGGCAATGCAAATTTAACAATAACGCAATTACCTTATTTTTCAGCAATAAACTACACGGTATTGACGATCGAGGATGCCTTTTATAAATATAACTATTGCACGCCAAGAATTTATAACAGGGGTCAGATTACGCTTATGTTGCTCTGAGTAAAAGGCAAATCCCCACTCGGTCTACAAAATAATGCATGGGGTGGACAAAGATAAAATATACACCATATTGAACTTCAAGTAACGAGGAATCCATAGCAATCATTATAATTTTTGAAAAAAAATAACGCTTACACTTACTTAAAAACGTTTTCATGTAGATACGCGAATATTTTTGACAGGTTATGAAGTTATCCATTTCTGAACTAGAGAGTGTATTTAACTATTATTCGTGTTACAAACTCAAACCTGTAAGGTAAACTAATGTCAAAAAGAAAACTCTACTTATTGTCATCACATACAAAAGCCAAATAATTCATTATTTCTTATTGACAAATAAGAATTATATGCGAAATTCTAGGGTTAATACTATTTTACACCTAAATAAATACGTACTTAAAAAAATGTTCCGTTCGATTTAGACATTTGTCTTTCTTTTGCAAGCTCAATGCTAGTGTAATAGTTTCAAATATCTGTAATTCTATCTACTCACTTGAAATTTTGAAGCGATACATTCGGTAAAACATTGCAAACAGAGAGAAAAAACTTCCCAGATACATCAGCAATTATTTCGTATGGTAAATACTAAATATGAAACTTATTTTTGTGTTCACATCATATCACATTCGCACACCGCTTTTGATGAGTTCAGTTATTGGAAAAGTTTTACATGTTGGACTCTAACAACAAATTGTGTATGCGAATTGAGATCGTTACATAGTTTAAAACAGTTGCAAATTACATTACACTACAGAGATAAACATTTTGATTTCATCTCTGCTGTTCGGCAAGTTCAACTTCCACGGGTAATCCACCAGAACTTTCCGAGTGAAAAATAGCTTTTTCCTCCCAAGGGCGGAAAGTAATTTTGTCAAGATCAGGTATGGAATCAATGATAATTGTGTCACATCATGAATATGTTTAATTAGCTACACATTAAAAGACGTGTTTATAATGACAGTCTTATCATATATAAAAATACAATTAGTCCAATCTTCAACAATTAAAGAAAATCAACCACTAAAATGGCCAACAACCAAGCTGAGTCTACACAACGGAGTATTGCTGTGGAGTTTGGAACAAGACAAAACGCGATATCAAGGTTTTATGGTCACGTTATCGTGCTACTGGTGAAGTGGCTAAAAGACACCCAGGCGGAAAGCGCAAAACCGCTCAACGACCAGATACAGATATTTGCAAGTTGCCGCGAAAAGACAACCATCGTTTACGTTTCAGTTGGTTCAGAGGCTTAAGTCAAGGCACCAGATGCTTGTGAGTGACCAAACTGTTAGGAGAAGACAGCATGAAGCTAGCCTTCATGTTCGCAGACTGCTTCGTACCCCAGCACTACGCCAGGGAAATGATTGGGCTCGTGAACATTTGCTCTGGGAGGACCACCAGTGGTTTGCAGTGCTGTTTACCGATGAGTTCCGAATCGAATTCCATCCCGATACACGAAGAGTACGTGTTTGGCAAGTTCTCGGTCGTGAGAGCCGTCTGCAACATCCTCAGGAAGTCTATTCATACAACGACGGGATAAGTTATGCTATTAAAAAAAAGTTTTCTTTTATTCTGGAGTGTAGTCTGGTAAATGTGCTTTATAAAAGTAAAAGAGTATTAAATTATGCATGTTATTTTAGTCCACACAATAATGTACATTTATATTTGTAACTGGTATCAACTATTCTGATTATATCAATCACAAGATATGATCAAAAAATAGCAGACGAGAAGAGATTCATGGAGTTGGGTCATATTAAACCATCCAAGTAATAACTTAGCAGATCTGAAGTGTAAATTGTAACCAATGACCTGTTAAGAGCCTATTGCGTAGGAATTAGGGATGTGATGTCGTCTGTTTGAGGGCTCTCAATCAATATTCATTAAAACCATTGCGTTATCCGTTACAAGATAATAGAACGGTGATATAAGGATAATAGATTGTCATGAGTATCTAAACGCAACTACTACTGTTATACACAACATTTCAGAATTGTGAAAATAAAAATAATGCCGTTAAAATAGTAGAGTTTGTAAATCACTTAACGGTTTTCATATTTCAGGACGAAGACTAATAAAAGCAAAGTAACCTTTAAACTTGCTTATTCTAAGAAACTTATGAAAAGGGGAACCTTGCAAAGTTTTCGGTTAAAAAAATCCATTCATGGTGGAAACTGAAAAGAACGAAGACTCATAAAAACAAATTAACCTTTAACTTGACTTATTCTAAGGAACTTATTAAAAGGGAAACCATGCAAAGTTTTCGGTTAAAATTCCATTATTAATGGAAACTGAAAAAAACAATTCAATTGCAAAGTAATTTGGAAATTTTTCTTCGTAACCTGTGTTTTAAAGGGGTAAACTTGAAACAAGTACTTACACTGTAAAGTTTTTTTTTATAACTTAAGTACAGTTCTAATAATAAGAAGCATAGTAATAAAGCTTAGTTCTTATAATCAACGAAACATTAATATAAGTTATCTTAATATATAAAAATGAGTCCATATTTCCATTGGTCACGGACGGCATTAAATGAGACTGGACCGAATTCGTAATTTTTTTATTATGTTTTTTATTGTCAGGTGGAGGATCTTATGACAGAAAAAACTTAGGGAATGTCGCGATAGATTAAATAATTATAGAGCATCTTCTTAAATCACTATGTCTGTTAATAAATATTGGCGTTAATCTGATAATGACTAGACTAAAAAGCTAATATAAAATCTCAGCGTAATACTAACGTGAGACAATAAAATCAAACTCAAAAAGACAGGAGTCACAAAAACTAATCTGTGGAACTACTACATTTGTTAAATCTTAAATGCCCAATGTATGTTAGAAAAGACTTAACGTGTCAATTTTTATACTAAAAACAAGTTAAGACCTTGGACGAATAAACCACTGGACGCGCAATGACGGGCAATTTCGCTTGTGCCCCCTTAGCCACGAAGCGGGCTTTTTGGCCTCACTTACTGGTGACGTCTTGTCAGTACCGTGATAGAGCTCAGTGAGAAACATTGACGAAAAAAAATGGTAAATGTGGCTTATTTTTGTGTAAAAATTATAGCGGCAAGACAAAAAATATTTATCTTCATCCGTAAGTAACGTTTTATCCGAAAAAAGCTGTTATTTTTCATGAAAATAATGAAATGTGTTTTTCAAGAGAAAAGTAAAGTTGCCATTTAAAAAAGTGGTGGTCAGTTACTACAAAATCAACAAGATAACGTATACTTTATACGGTAGGATTGTCGTATGTTTATCATTCGTTCTCTTGTCAGTTTCATTTTAATTGTGCTTGACAATTGTCGATAAGTCATATCGATAAACATTTATTAAATTTTTAATATAAATTATTTTAAAATAAAATAATAAATCTGTGAAATGTTTCACTCGAGAGTAGATTAAGGTAATCTTAAAAATACAACAGTTTAGTTTCAAATTGACAATACATCTTTATAATATTATTTCAGGTTTCATGTAGATCCATTAAGGAAAATAAAGTGGGTGAAGCAGTCCGAAGAGAGGCAAAATGGATCCCCACAAAACATCACCGAATATGTGGTATCAATTTTACGCCAAGCGTGATTGAATGCCAGCGCAAAAAATCTACTGCTTTTAAGCTTAATTATCCCATAGGAGGATTTTAATGGTGCAAGGCTATATTGTGTACTTACGGGTGGTTTTAAAATGTCTTAGGAAGTTTACACTAAGTGATACTTGCCAGACCGTTCATATAAAACGACGTTCTATGTGTCAATTGTTTATTTGATGGTTTGTGCATTACATGCCCATAATGTAATTTATTGTTTTGGTGATAAAAAATATATGTATTTTAACAAAAGATTCGTTCATTCATTCGTTCCACACATATCGATAAAAAAATTATCGACACTTCCATGCACTAAATGTCAAAAATTGACACGACAAGCTCCCCCCGCCCCGCAGAAATTGGCTAATAATGTTTTCATACATTCGCGCTTGCGTTACATATCCAGTGGTTAATTCATCCAAGGTTAAGACGTTACCCTTTATTATATTGCAATGACAGGATCTCCCGGTTTCTTGCTAGGTCAGTCTGACTCAGTGTGTTTACACTGATTGTCCGTCACGCTTATGTAGGGCATATCGTGTAACATTACTCATATTCTAATAGGAAATAGTTGTATGAAATTACAAAGTAGCATACGACTTCGTAACATCATATTTGAAGAAACAAATGGAAATGACTATAGAATGAGAGTTATAAGAATAATAACACACATAGCGAGAACAGTCATGTAAACTTTGCATTGTGAGTGAACAGTCATCAGTAAACTTTACATTTGGTTGATATTTTTAACATAAAAACTAAAAGGTTCGGTGTGGTTTGAGACAAGCTAGTAGCTTAGCTTGAAGCTACAGTCGAAGAACTTATGAGTCCACGAGGAGCCTATAGTGGCGACGGAAAATATCATATTTAGGCACGCCACTGGTATTTCTGCCATCGATCACCTTCACAAGCGATGTGATGAAAGCAGTGCCAAAAAAAGTAATTTATCAATAATACATACACACGTTAGTTATTCATCAAAATTCATTTCATCACCTTTAAAATAGGCTTCTTCAAAAATAATACACATACACCAACGAATAATCTATTATTGAAAAACAATTTTAACGCTTTTTCCGGAACTGAGTTCTGTCTTCGCCGCGAATTCGTTTTTCGGTCTTCTTCCGAAAAAAACAAGATGTCACGAAGTGGTCATCAGAGTTTAGGGAAGAGAAAGAAGCCGGCTAGAGCCATATTTGGTGAATAAGGTGGATTTCGATACTCTGCGCCAAAATAGAAAACAGTTGTGTCGATCTAACAAAAATATCAAAAATAATAATTTGGACCATAAGCAAATCAACTATTTACGATATTTTCTTGACAGAATATATAATCAGCTTAAAGCAATCAATTAATCTTGACTGTGGAAATACAGTAGCCTACTTCAAACCTATGCACGAAATCGCTAAAGTAGTCGCGATTATTTCGAGCAGTTATAATAGTTGGCAATGGCAGCTGCAAACCGTTGTATTTGGAGGCTCGCACTGTCCGTTTATGTGGATCACATGCGGCCTAATTCAATAAGTTTATATTGAGCTCACCTTGCTATGCTGAGGAAGCCGCAAGAGGCGGTCGCGTGCAGAGGCGTCCACCCCTCGTTGTCGCCACGGTTCACGTCTGCCCCGTGGGTGACGAGGAACTCCACCATGTCCAGGTTGTCGTCGATGCATGCCTGGAAACCACATCATTTGCTGTTTATCAAACTGTTTTGTACGTGAAAACCATCAGTTTAGTTAGGAGTATGTCATTGATTGTCACATAGAGATAGCATATTAAACCAAGGTAGCTCTTGATACTTTCTAAAAAAATGGCAACGGTCTCTTTGTCGTTTCAGTAATCCTTTATTTATATCAATTTTATTTATTTACTACCCCCCGCGTATATTTCCGAAATAATGCGAAACACATTTCGCTTAGCTATGTAGGTATAATTCAGTAGAACAAGGGTCGATCTAGTAAACCGCATTGCAACTAAGAATATGTATAAATGTTTTGGACCTCCAAATCTGATCTATTAAAGCAAATGAATGAGTTGTGTTAAAATTCAAATGATGAAAGATAGATGTCACTACCAGGAACTGCTGTGTTCACTCCGTAAAATGTATACGAAACACGAATTTTCTTCAAATAATTTCCTCGTAAAGGAAAAAATATCTCAACACTCATAATACAAAACTACAACAAATTGTATATGTACCTATAACACGGTTTGAACGATTGTGTTCGTGTACGCGAGTTCGGTACCCGCGTTCTTTACCCGCCGAGCTATCATACCGCTAACAATAGTGGCAAAATTTCCGTATTTATTCTAATCATACTTCAACAACGATATTTTAACCAAAATTAAATCAAGCTAAACCGATTAATTGCTTCCGAAACCCGCCTCACATAAAAAAACATAAAAAGCGTTGAAGCCATTTCCGAGATCAACAAAACTTATTCGTTTAAAGTAAAAGATATATGTGATGTTACTAAAAATTTATGGTTTTCGATTTTTTTCATCGATGCTATAAGACCTGCTTCATTCCAAATTTCAAGATTCCGAGTAATATAAGTTCCGAGTTCATGGGAAGTACTCCGTAGGATTTGGATCTCCTGAAAGTGTCGAAAATTTGCAGAAATATGCTCTTCGATTTCGTTAGCTTAGAAGTTTCATATTAAGGGATCGCATAGCTGAGTATTTGATATAACTTCCAGCCTGATATTTTCATGCGTTCCTGAGAAAAAGGGCCGGGACAGACAATAGGGACGGACAATGAAGTGATCCTATAAGGGTTCCGTTTTTAACCTTTCTAGGTGCAGAACCCTAAAAATATACTGACTAATTTACTGGCCACCTTACTTTGAAACAAATTTTACAATTTCGACGTCCAAAAAATATGATAAGTCATATATTGTATAGCAAAGATATTTAGTAAACCAGCATAAGATAGAATCGAATTGTCCAAAGGTGCACTAAGTAAAAATGACCTACTACTCTACATTGTCTTATCGGCAAAACAAAGATAGACCAACAATTGTCTACAAGATATAATACATTCATTCAAAACATTGTGTATTCTGCGACTTATAATGGTAACTTGTAGAGGTATTGAGGCAGGAAAACAGAGCTATATGGCATTTAAATTATCTGTCAATAATACAGATGCGTTACTTTTACTTTCGCGATTGCTAGCCTCTTCGACAATTATACATAACTTAGACAACTAAGGAAATATGGATTTCATACAGGTCATATAAGGTCTTCTATTTAATAACAAGTGCAAAATTATTAATCAGTTTACAAAACTTCTTGAAGTCTATTCTTCATAGTTAATAGTCCAATAGATTTTAAATTATAGGTGTCTAATTTAAAATCTCCAAAAATGATGTTTTTTGTCATTTAACCAACGATAGTAAGCAATGCAACTATGTTCCATGAGATGGCATAGTGGAGATGATACATAGTAATTTCAATTTAAAAGTTCGCCGAAGTTAGCACTAAAGTCACTAAATAGACGTTCGCAAAGCAGAAGGGAGAATTTAATTTCGCATCGGCAAAAGAATAACAAGCTCCTAAGCGTTAAACTATTTTCATAGAAATACAAATATTTCGCATAGAAAACTAATAATAATTAGTTTTAAAGTTAAAAAATGCTACGTTTACAAATGAGTCTCGAAACCCATAGCATGACAACAAAATTAAAATTCACAGTATACTAATATTGTTAAGATGTATCTTGATCAATGTAACTGTTATTAAAAAATGGGTCTCGTCTCTAAAATTAACCTCATTTTAACTCGTGACATCTGTCGCCTGCTCTTCATAAGACTCATTCCATCAAAACAGTTGGACTTTTCAAACATTGACTTATCATTCAAATATAAATCTAGCTAAGATGAACTGGCGTTTATGAAGGTAATCGGAAGTAATAAACCAACGTAATATCAAATCCCGATCGTCATTAGCTTCATCTGAATTGTTGTACATTAAAATTATTTATTATAGATATTCGCACAGCACACTTCTTCATCCTATGGTAGTTGAAGGAAACTCAACGCACGAATTTCCAAAATTCTAACTAAGCCGTCAAGCAAGGTATAATAATATTTTTGAAACGAAGTTACGTTCTTTTTATTTTATTTCCCTCAATTGTTTCCATGGTGCCAAAACCATTCCCTCACAAAACAGTTCGTCGTTCATTGACGGCTGTAATTTACAAATACTTCAAGGTTTTGGAATCGAACCAAATAACAATTTCCAATATGTATTGCTAACCACATTTCTGTTTTCCTTAAAAATACAACTGAAATAATAAACACAAATGACTTCGCTTAAGATAAATCGCAAAGCATTTAAATTAAACGTAGCACATGAAATAGATGTCAAACCAGTGGGCAGATTCTCGTGCAATTCGTATAAGAAAAAAGTTCAATGATCGAATTTTCATTGCCAAAGAAAAAAATGTTTTGAATTTTACGGTCACTATTTCTCTATCATGTGTGAGTAAAGTACCTATGCATTTCGATTTCTCCGTGCGGCAGCTTTTTTGCGAGTGGATATTTCCTTGAGTTTCAAGTAAAACTCGCAATTAGATTACCATACGAAATAATTTCGATTAACGCGAGAATCGCCACCCAGATCTAGGTATACAATTTATTTGAGTTGGTTCGTAATAAATTATGTAGAATAGCAGGCAGTTATTGTTACCCAGTAAAGTCTCAATTGGCTTAATTGAAATTACTTCACATAGATTAAACAAGTGACTTAATGACTTGACCTCTCCCTAAGAAATGTTTACTTTGTAGTATACTTGTACTCTTGCTATCAACAGGAGTAAATAGCCCTTGTTGTGATAAAAAAATTAAAAAAACAAAGAATGCTTAATTATGCGTGTAGCTAATTGTTACTTTTACACGAAAATCATGCTGCCGGCAAGCGTTTGCTCAATTTAGATAGATAAGTCATAAAATAATAATTCAAGGAACAAGCAAGAATCAGTCTAGCTAGCGCATGCACGAAATATATTTTAATTCTATTTTTTATATAGTACAGCTTTACAGGTTCTGAAATCTATCTGAACACGCTGTATCCATCACCAAGGTATAACAGTATTTATGTCAAAATCAATAACGAACAGAAATGGTTTGTGATGGTGTAGGCTAGTCATAAAGCTCGTATCTGGAACCCTACCCTGATACCCGACGTCATTATTTTAAACTCAAAACGTTCCCGTCGCCCGTGCAGGCATGAAGGTGTGTGGGAGCGTGAAAGCAAGAGTCGAAAATACGGAAAATGTTTCACTGAGTAGGCCCTCTGAAGTGCATTGTGTGTGCATCCAATCGGAACACACGCGAGGGGCGCGGAACAGATGATGCAACTTGTCCTTGATTCGAAAGGCAGCCGGATAGTGGAGAAAGATGGCTGACGTCATACTGATTAGAAATGACGTGATAAAAAATTATGTAACGGCCAATGACACGGTCGACTACAAATATTTATTTAGACTGATTCATAGGTTTTCACCGCAAAAACGTCTTAGGGATTTCAATAGTATGTATAATATTAAAACCACAATTAACATAATCGATAGTACTAATAGTAAAATGTCTTTACAAGCGGTTGAATATTTACAATTGTGTGTGTTTAGAAGAAAAATAGTCTTTAAAATAGCCATTCTGATATTTGATAAAGGTAGGTTTTTCTTTAAAACACACAATCGTAAAAACTAAACCGCTGGTAACGAAACTTTAAGAAAGTGTTTTAAAAGAGTAAAAACCCTAACCGTCCGTGCTAGTCCAGAACATTTCAGCTTTACCCGTCACTAAGCTTATCGACCCTTACCTCAAAAGTACGACCTACTTAGTGTTTAAGAACTTAAGGACTTCAGTCACAACACAAGAAGCAAAGAAGTAAGACCTTCGTGGTTTGCCATAGTGCAGTGTGCGACGGCACGGAACGCTCACAGGGTCAGTGCCACGACCAGGATCGCCGGCGCGTGTCGCCAGTGCGCTACCACTTTGGCGGCGCACGTGATCAATCTTTCATACTTCCTTCTGCATAAAAACTCCAATATTCTTAGTTCTAGCTTAAGATTTACATCAACATCATCACAACGCTTCGATATTTAAAATCATATTATGTACACTATTATTGGACAGTTTCGTCTGTAATTTAGAACTTTTAGTTATAACCAAGTTCAGACTGTAATCAGTTTGTGTATTTTATAAAAATAATTTAAAAAACAGCCGCAGAACGTCCACTACTGAACACTAATAAGCAAATTGGGAAAACAACATCTGCTGAAGGCTAAAATCACTGCCATAATGACAGATGGTTAGCAACTACTCAATGGGCTACATGAGAAAGAAGATGATTTAAGAAATCACATGACGAAGGTCAAAGAAGAAGAATCCTAATGAGTTGTATCATTTTATGAACCAAAAACTATAGATGGGACGTTAACCTTGTCGTGATATCATAATGGAACTAATAAGGAAGTACATATTAAATCAGATTAAGAAGAAAAGACATTAATGAAGACTAGCTGTGGCTAACCCAAATAATTTTCGAGGAAGAAATCAAAGGACGATAGTCAAAAAGCAAAATTTCAGGTCTGGATAAGCAAAATTCTAATAATTTGTATCATTTGATAACCCAAAAACCATTGACTATTCACCAAATTAAAAAGCCAATCAAGAACAAAAGACATTGTGATGACTATCTGTGGCTAACCTAAATAATTTTCGAATCAACGACCTCCCACAGGCTATGGCATAAATTAATTTATTCAGAATACACCTATACACCAAGGGAATAACTGCTTAGCCACACAATGAGCATCAAAAATTCCAATCATCCAATATGTCTGTTCATGAACTTCATAGATTTTTTTTTCTTCAAGTCTGTCTGTCCGTCCGTATGTCACAGCAACTTTATTCTGAAACTATTAGTATTAAACAGTTGAAACTTAGTAGGTAGATGTATCCTGTTAACCGCTTTATGATTCAAAACAAAAAATAAAAAATAATAATATTTAAGGGGGGGGGGGGGGCGCTCCCATACATGAAACTAAAACCTAACTAAGCGAGCGTAAATTTTGAAAAATATACATGGTGTAGATGTCGACAAAGACTTTCAACGAAAATTGGTTTGAACGAGATCGACATAGTAGTTTTTAAAATAGAGCACATTTTCAATAACCGCAAACATAACTTTGTTATTAATACAAATACAATGAAAAACAAAGTCATTTATATATTTGCTGTCAACAAAATATTGTAGTATTTTGGCTTAGAGGAAGTAAGTGGATCTCTATTACAGTTAAAGTTGGCACACAACACTTATTTTTTTAAATCCGCTGATACTTGGGTCAAAGGGTTCGAGTTTAAATAACCTATACTTTTATTATATATATCATCTATCTATCAATACGACGGATGCACCATGCATCGTGAGTGAGTTCAATCTATTATGCACTTCCATTATCATTTAATTTCATAACTGATATTAGTGCTTTTTTGAGACTTGCCAAATGACCATAGTAGTAGTATACCATTCCCATTGAGCAGTGTAAACCAAGCAATGTCTAGGAGGTAATGAAACGAAAATCATTATTGTCAAATTAGTAATCTGACATGCAATAATATTTCATGTGTAAGACAAAGTTTTCTCAACTGATCGTTTGACAAAAATTCCGAGTAACGAATAGAGTCATCAATTTATCACAACAATATTATGTACTCCATTATTTAATAAAACATATTCGGTATGTAGATTACATGCGGTTCAGTACAGTTAATAAGCGTTAGGGACTTTTTTGTGTTGATCACACCCAATCACCCAAGGCACAAAAAAGATTAATAAGAGAACCAGTTTTTGTACAAGGAATAAAGTAGTTGAAGATAAAGTTTTTGAATTCATGGTTACATAATGTTGCTTAAGTATGAATACTGCATACAGAGTTGAATATTTTTTACTGTTGCCACTGCAATTTAGTCGGTAGTTAGGACTTACAGGGTCGTGAGCTTCGCCCTGAGCCTTTCCAGCGTTCATTCATCGGTAGTAAAACACCTTTCAATGAAGAACGACCTATATCCGAAATCATAGAATTTTCCCGCAGACGGAGCTTCGGGTGTCCACAAATCGAGGGCATGCACAACAAACATGTTCCGAGATCGTTCGCCAACAGTTTATGTGCGACATAATGTACACGGCATCAAGACAATGTACACGTTCCCATTATAATCTGAACTTTTACTACGCCAGCTGTCTTCCTGGTAAGAGTTCAGTATATGGTGGGAAGCAGCACCTTGACTCGGTGTCGCGTGTACGACAATCGAACCGATATAAGCAAACTTTATGACCACAAGTACGTAAATACAGTAGTAGGTTTCCACAAAAAGCTATAAAAAAATACGATTTTCAGACGTAATGTGAAATTAATCGAAAACGTGTAATTCGTACACGAGTAACGTCTAGTTGCGTCTTGACTTGACGCAAGTATCGATATTATGTAAGCCATTGAAAGTTTAAACTAATATTTTGAAGAATTGCATTATCCAAAGAGGAAGTATTAGTGAAAAGTTTATGTAGCCAAATATATTCGCCCGAGAACCGAGCTAATACACTTCTCATTGGCGTTTTACAAACTACTTGTGTTCAGCCAGAGCGTGACCTCGGAAAGACTCACCCAATTCAAAAATAACACGCTGTCCTGTCATTTGGTAATGCACCATTCCACAAAAAATATATTTAGGTCGGTCAATGGCAGCGGCAGATATAACGATCTAGACTAATTTCCAGAGTTAGGACACTAATTGGAGCGCACATTTTCAACCCAATGAATTTTTTGGGTCAACTCAATGTACGCAATGTCGAAAATATGACATTCCGGGTAAGCTAATTCGGAATAATTTCGTGAGTTTTTGTGTCACACAGCTTACGTGTTTATACTCTAAAATACTATATGCTATATGGGTTGGATTCCTGTAATACCCGTGTCAGAACTCAGACGTCTGTAAAGGTGAATACAGGAAAAATAAAATCATGATAACGCAAAAATTACAACAAAACGAACACGCGCGTAACGACAAAAAACACATGGAATAGTTATTATAACGTTGTTTTCCTCTCTAAAAAAGCGTTGAAAGGGTCTATCGGGCCTATGAATGTGGATAACGCTTTAATGTACATTCTATTACAGCTCACATTGACTAGACTGAACTGAAGGTGAGCAAGTCATCGGCCTAATTTTCTGGGCTATGTAATGAGTGGCTATACGCTATAAATACTGGTATAAAACCACGCGAGACAAAACGCATCCGCGGTCCGAGCTGCCAAAATAATAATTCAGTCAGAAGTGATCGCTGATACAAAGTGCTTTATAGTTGTAATGGAACAGCAGGTTTTTAAGCCAATAAATTTAGATCGATATTTAGAAAACAAATCATATTTGATCAGTGAAAATAACTACAGCACTTTCTTTCGTTGACCAAATGAGATTTGTGCTACAATTATCTGCAAGAATAATTCCTTCCTAATGATATAAAAAAAGGAATTTTCTATCAGTTGTTTTTCATCACATAGCAATTAACAAAATAAATATAAATAAGCAGTCGCTCCTGAAATTGTAAAGGAAGTTTTGATTATAAACAAGATTTCATCTTACACTAAATTATGCGTCCTGCAACGAAAATGTTGATAAAATAATGTCAATTAATAATATAGAAAAGTTAAAGAAAAGCAGTTAGCAGTGACTTAGGCGCCTCTGTTTTTCCTCGTTCTTTAGTTCGACAAATTATTTATCCATATTTAAAGCACATTGAACTCACAAATACGTACACTTTACTGAAAATATCATACGTTCGGTCGAAATCAGTACTATCTGATCTAATTGAAATCGAATAGCTTCAACCAGCAATAAAAAATAATAGACGACGACGCCAGATGATTTGATTATGAGTTTAACATATTTGCAGAATTCCTAGGATAAGAAGCTACTCAAAAGTAGTAGCACAAAAAACTGTTAAGCCTTTAAGGGGTAAATTGTAAGGATCATATCAATTGCAAACAGTTAGTGTCTGCTTGCGTGCCATTCGTATACATTTGGTGACATCACCAGGCGAGTACTATAAAGACCCGTTGAAACAGACCATCAACACACCACACTCGTAATGTACAACTTTGACCTTTGTTCTTTGTAGTGTGACCTAAAGAATCCTGGCAAATATATCATGTAAATAACGGCTATTTAATGCATAAACGAACTGTAACGAAATTCGGTTCATATGCTGATTGTTGTTATTTTTAACAACAAATACTACGGCAGCACGTCAGCAAATAAATCTTTAGTCAAGCTTTTACCGTCACATTGCATCGTACAAGGTGTCGCGTAAATGTATTACGAATTTATGTTTAAAATATCATATTCTCACTCTAAAATCACTTATTCTCATCGCTGTTATATTTCTGTCTTGATAACCCAAAACCTGTAGACCCATAAATATACCCGCTGTCACTCCGTCCCGATTTACATCTGATCTAAGGTAGGTATAGTAAAATTTACTATATAAATAGGGCACGCAAATCCAGATGTAACACGCATTCGGTTCGTACGGGCAAATATATGTATATCAATCGATAAAATGATACGAGCTCCATCACCGTGTAAACATAGCCGCGAAGGTAAAACCGTAATACGGCTATTAAGGCCGTTGTTAAGACGATGTAATGCTGGAAGGTTGAAATCTCTGCGGTAACATGTTTTGGGCTGGTGTTGTTGAGGATAAACTCTGAAAGAATACTGGATCTCTTTTGCCACCACCGGGTTCCCTTGAGCACCTTGATGCTAGGAAAAATTTGGCGATGAATTGTTAAAATAGGCATCGCTTTGATTGATATCAATCAAGTGAGATATTGGTTTATTCCTGTTCCAATGACCCAAAGATTGAGAATTGCAATTCATCATTGCGATATGATGCCACTCTGAAGGATATTGTAGGAAGAGCAACAAATCGCTACATTTTGTAGTGACGTGTTACCGAGTAACTTGGTATGTTTGAGTTTTGGCTAAACATCATAGGGTGATGATAATCGAAAAGCCTCGCTATTTTAATTGGCTACTTGACATCTTTTGGAAAAGTTTTGCGTTTATAATATTAGGAGGAAGTATCGTTATAAAAATTAAAAATAACAAAAAGCTGATATCATTTCAAATCAAAAGAAAAGTATTAAGACGATTTATTATGTGTATTTCAGATAGCTTAAAAGAATTTCATTCTCATAAGAATATAACAATTCATTTAAAATGAGACAAGAAGAATTAAACAGTAATGTAATATTACTCGCCGGTACCCACTCCAATGTAAAGCTAAAGCTTCTTTTGAAGGTATTAAAAGTTTTACAATTACGTACATCAGTTGGTAATTCATTAAACAGTTTTGCTCCCGCATATAAAATAGTCTTGCTTCCGTACTTTGTCCTGGGTGTAATTAGATATAACTTTACCTAATATCTTTAGTTTCCGCCGCTAATCATGACCCACCAATTGACTTGATGGGTCACCTTGGGCGAAGCGATCGTTCGTCGTCAGCTACTAATGGAGTGCACCCGAATAGGTTAAAAAGTAAAATAGAAAAGAGTTTCATAAATAAAACAACGACATTTCGGATAAGCGAGTTTGATTTTTTCTATGGCTGCATATGCGTACTATGCAGTTCACATGCCAGTAAGAGAATGTTTAAAGTTAGTCGCGTTTTGGTGACAAGATTTAAGTTATTTTGCATAATTAAAATAACTACATTACCACATTTTATTACGAAAATTAAAAATACGACATTATTTTAAGACTGTAAAATTTCAATTTCAACACATTTTATCTGTTGTTACTACAACAGTCAAGTAGCCAATTACTCTCTACTAACCTTTTCTCATTACTGAAAACCCTAATACAATATTGATTGGGGTGAAACAACAGCACCAATATCGATAAAGGAGCCGTACATAAATGACTGCACAAAGAAATTGTATAATCTTATATATATTTCAAATTAAATTCTCGTGTCACAATGTTCGTTCCCGTACTCCTCCGAAACGGCTTGACCGATTCTCATGAAATTTTGTGAGCATATTGAGTAGGTCTGAGAATCGGCCAACATCTATATTTATTTATTTTGTTGTCCACCCTTAACATTTTTCTTATTACGTGGCTGGGCGGGACGAGGCCGGGCAAGACGAGGATAAAGGCGAAACAAAGTTCGCTGGGTCCGCTAGTAATATAAGTATTTATAAGTAAATACCAGGTCCCACTGACATTAAGCCTTGCACATGAGATAATTCACGCGTGCGCCCTCTATACGTGCTCTTGGCAGGGAATCGTGGCCTACCGAGGGCTGCCGACTCAATTGCTGGTGACTACCTGATTCGTGAAAAAACGTGAAATAAAGAAGAATTACTGGTGTAACTATCACGATATTCTTTTATGTATATAGAAGAGAAAAAGATAAAGATTGTTGAGCAGAGCAGTAACACTGAAGAACCATTTGATGCACAAATTGTATTAACATAAATATTCCAGTTATATTCTTACTTTTCACGCAATGTAAGAGCTGATTTTCGATAAGTCTTTTCAGCCTTAATACTTTCCATTAACTTTGACTCTGTTACAACTCTACGAGCAACGTTTTTTTGCTCTATACTACTATAGATATACTACTAATATCTACACATTGCTGCCACAACTTATGCTGAGCGGGTGCCTTTTGTACATACTTAATTTTAGTCAACTTGTCCTTAAACTCTTAATCTTAAGACTGTTGTTTAATTTGGTCAAAAAAAAATGTTTCTTACTTTGTATCTGGTGCAAGGACCTCTACATCTTCCTTGCGCTTTTTCCAATTTTGTTTAGATAAGATAGGACTATGGGTAGTCACGTTTGGTCAACTGAGTTTTGACTACAACCATCTAAAGCTTTGTCGGCGGTGTGAAGCACTGGTACCTTTTAAGTGATGTCTGGGGCCTGGAGTTCCACATATCCCCCAAATGCCAATTCGTCAGGTGTGCCTAAACATACTTGTAAGTAGTCAACCCTACACACGGCGCTTCGGACTTACGTTACGTACAATCGCACTAAATATAACCCTCTGACGTGGGATAGTGTTAGAATATTTCCGCTTTTTCACAAACCGACAAACGTCAGCACTCTTAATATCGCAAGGCTGCCCGCCAAGGCCGGCTGGGACCGATGTTCTGATTGGCATAGCAAAAAAACGTGGTCACTATACAACTGGTCACGTCAACAATATTCCGTCAGTAACCCGTACAATAGCTAAATCGGTTCAAGTTCTTTTGCAGTGACACTATTAGACACAGCTAACCTATCTTAATTCTGCGGATAGTCACCAATCAATCACACATCTAAACTAATATTATAAAACTGAAGAGTTTGTTTGTTTTTTTAAACGCGCTAATTTCAGGAACAAGACCCTAACAAAGTATTGACTGTCAACATTTTCGGAGCTATCTTCCCATCCGAGTATGTAAAGAATAAAACCATTCTTCGTCGGTAAAATAATTAATAATTTCAATGTTGTACGCTCTGACTAAAATAGTAAAAAAAATAAAAAATAAAGATAACTATACAAGCGGTACCCGCGACTGCGTCCGCGTATTTTAAGTTTGCTCTGTTCCCTAGCATCCACTGCGTTATAAATGATAACCTTAACCTTTCCTCGATTAATTAGCTATCATACCCAATTTTTTTTTCAAGATATATTTTTTTTAAAATCGTTTCTGTAGTCCCAAAGATTAGCGAGTTGAAACAATTAAAAAAATTTCAGCTTCATAATATTTGTACAGATGGTCCAATAAATAATTAATTTTAATGTAATTCACAATGAAAATGAAGTTTATTTGTTCCAAAAGTAGTTATTTTTTATTGCAACTTTTTTCAGTATGCCAGTTGGTGTATAGTATGGGCAAGTTAAGAGACAGTTTCATCCTTATTAAATTACTAGCGGACCCAGCGAACTTTGTTTGTCTAAAATATAAACTAAAAAATTTAGGGGTGGACAACCCCTAACATTTAGGGCGATGAAAAATAGATGTTGGCCGATTCTCAGACCTACTGAATACGCATATAAAATTTCATCAAATTCGGTCAAGCCGTTTCGGAGGAGTTTGGCAACTAAAACTGTGACACGAGAATTTCATATATTAGATAAAAAATTGCCATTCATAATTCCTATCCAAAAATAGAAACTACAACCGAACAAATCATGTATGTTTAAGTCCCTAAATGTCAAACAAGGCTTCGACGTACGCAATACATCATTTCGATGGGTTTCAGGACTTTCGAGAAGCGTTTAAATACGTAGTATCAATATTTACCTAGTTTATTCATTGCAATTTTTGTAAAGCATACATACTGGATGTATGTCCATTAAATTTTATAGTAAACTATTAACAGTTTTAGGAGAATGTCGAACTATCGTAGGACTCGGAACAAATCCATCAGAAGGAAACCAATGTTTAGACATATTTTAAGAATAAGCATGACAACAATGTGGCAAATTACATTTACCGCAATTTCCAACTTTTGCCGGCCTGGCTGCATCTTAGGTCAATCAAACAATTATCTTTAAACCTTGTAGGTATAGGGAATTACGATTTTTGACTTCGTAACTTCGTTTGGACTAGTAACAACTCATTAGATTTTGTAGAAGGTATTCATGTCGCTAGGACGCATTATTTCTGATATATATGCGAAAACCCTAAAAAAACCTTCCCCCTCGTCCCGGCTCAAAAGGTAACGGCCTGGGACTTTTGATATGTTAACCTCCTAACCAATCCAAACAAAATTACGAAGTCAAAAACCGTGTTCCTCGAAATTGCCAATACAATCTTTCTTTGACTGAGCTAACTGTGTGTTGATTATGGAATGTGTGTGCCAGAATGTATAGGATCAATCGTGTCTGAGATTTGACGTTGCACACCGGTAGCGTCGCGTGTAGTGTCACCGGTATCGTCGCGACGCGACACTGGCCGAATAGTAGCTATATCCACGGATAAATTTATTAAATCGATATATGGGAAATAGAAAAACTGCAAACACGACAAATACTAGCTCATGTATGATTTATCCTTATCAAAAGATAAGTAAAAATTATTAAGTTAGTATTGATGAGGATTGATTTTCAGTCGACATTTATCATAGCCATTATTAATAACTAAAATAAATATGCGCCAGGCAAAACAGTTACTGTCTTAGTTCCGAACTAAGGAATTTCCTTCCTAAAATTATATTTCTTCAGTACCATGAACTTTATTTTTCTTGATCTTGAACCAGTTTCTAAGGATTTTTATAAGTGAATGATAAATCACGTTCCAACTTCTCTACCCGGTAATTGTAACAGCTATTTTACCATATCCAACAGAGAAATTTCGTTCAACAGTTGTCATATTTATCCGTTATCCGGCAGAGGCGATGCCAAACGGCCGGGTCATAAATCTAGCAGGTTTACAACTCACCATCTGCGATTCTTGTAGCCGATCTATTCTAGATATCAGTCATTATACGTCTCACCGCATTGGGGGCATCGATTGATTCATATTCGCAGAGTATTTGTGAGATATGCTAAGAACATCGAGGAGCAACGATCGAGTGTTATTATGTGAAATCTACGTTTTGACATTATGGTTCATTCTTGAGTTCTGATTCAGGGTCGGAAATTAAAGTTCCATAACCTTATCATTTTGTCCTGGCACAATCGAGTAACGAATAATTCATTGCATCATTATTATTATGACTGTTTGTGCAGACGTTTACGTTGACGACATTATAAGACTTCAAAGACTTGCAAGTTATTTCTATTCTATTTAAATAACTTTTAAATAGTTTAATTTAAAATGAAGAGAAAGAAAAAACATCAGTATGACCATTTGTCTTAATTATATTCTCAGTCGTATTCGTGTCGTATCTACCGAAACATATTTACGTTTTAATTTCGCTGTAGTCAAAAGAAACAACGTGTAATGGCGAGAAAAACTTCTCTTAGCTCATAGGCAGTTTGCTGGCACGAGAACGGCGAGGAACGGATTATCTGGCATACGGCATACGATCACGGCGATCCTTTAAACATATCGCTATCAGTATGACGTATAAAAATACGTTACAATATAATACGTGTATGTAAGTAGTATAATTACAACTCGGTATTTTTTTATAGTTTGTACATAATAATTTCAGCAGAGACTATTATTTGTTTATTACTTTCTAAAGCGTGTTTTTAGAAGTCAGGCTTTAGAACAAAGTACTTCAACTGTCCTAGGTAAATAGTACACACAACGGTTAATACACATTACCCCTTACTTGTCTAACTTTGTGAATTTCCTCTGGATAATAAAATTAACGTGATTTCTAAAATAGTAACACTTATATCAGAGCTGGATCACCGCCGTAATCGTGTGGAATGTCAGTTATTAAAATAAAATATTCGCCAAGTGAATCCGTATTGCACCTACTTAACAACATACTGAACGGAAAGGGCCATAACATTTTAATGTAAAATGTCGCCAAAAGCAGAGATCGTATTGCTTTCAGTGTCAAAAGGTTATGAGATCTCATGGTGAGCCGATCTTATAACCTCAATATCTTCTTAAATTCTACACTTAAGTCAACATAATGTGGTTTAGCCATTTCGTTTGCATCTCATGGGTGTCAGGTAAAAAATATACAATATTCATAACTTTTTGTGATCCAATAGAAACGGTATTCTATGTCGACATGAATATTTCATGGCGACTGTACTGAAGTTTACGATAAACACTGCAAAGTTATACGTGCTGTAGATACGAACCAAAGACAATACATAAGCTCCCACTTTTCGACAGCATCGTTGCGTGAAACTATGATAACAGTGTATCATATGTAATTAGGGTATATTTTGTATAGTAAAGAGAGGAGATTTTTCACACGTACTTTGATGTTTAAAGTAAACCTACATAAGAGACCATGCCTCGTGTTTAACACAGATAGATCTGAAAGATTATATGCCTTATTTATAAGGTGCCTATCTGGAAAAATCAAACGCGATTATCTCACGCATTAAAAAATCACGAATTAAATAAAACAGCTGGTCGCCAAATAAATCAGAGCTAATTCAATAATACAATACAATGACCTATGCGCAACTACTTTAAGAAACCTCTACCACAGTTATTTGCATTAACAAAGTTTAAAACAATATACAGCTAAAGTGCAAATCAAGTTCATTAAAAACGTTTAAACCAAAAGCCGTAAAGACATCACGTTAGTCAATCTCAGTACGACAAGCCAAACACCAGACATATCTATTTCTATTTGGTCTAGCTATAAAAAATCAATTCATGATTCAAACCAAAGTAGTGAATTATGGCGATGATATTGACCCCGTGAAATGTCGTCAACTCAATTAATATTCGATTTATTAACTGAGCGTTGCCAATGCTGATGTTCAAAGAATGAATTCGGTTCGGTTGGTCGATTTAATTAAATTACATGAATAAATATTCAAGCTTTAGGGATTTCCATACGATGCTCCATTGCAAAACTAGAACGCATTCAAAAACTTATTATCAATCTACAAAACACCAAAAAATACCTGTTCAATGTTTATGAAACCCGTTTTAAAAAGCTTTCGAAGCAAGATTATCAACTTATAAAAACAAATGAAGTCATACTTATGCACTACGTCTTTCTTGAAATAACGGTGATATCTTAAGACAAATCATGTCAGGCGGCCTAGCGATAATTAATAAAGGGTTATGGAGGAAGAAGCACATGAATGTTTAAGACAATAAAGCATCCGTTGGTTGATTAGCCTTTATGTCTTTTGCCACGCCACTATTAACCTCGTTTAAACTGTAGATATTGATTCGAGGAGTTAATTTGGAAAAAGTAAAACAATAAAACATAATTTATAAGGAAGGACGTTCATCAAATGTTCGGAAATCTAAGTTTCTGAATATAACCATATTAAAATTCTAATCATCATAACAAAAGAAAATCGTTAAGTTTAATATAAAGAAACGGAATTAATAAGTCTTATTACCAGCCTGTGGAAAAACTTTGAAGAAAGTTATATATAAAGGACTTGTATTTTTTTTATCGCAGTAGATAACATAATATTAGCAAAAAATAAATTCCCTGTGCTATTCTCGTAAAATTTCAGCATGTACGTACTTTTACCCGCTGAAACAGCATTTGCCCTAATTCAGAATGTTACAGTTGCGTCATCAATAGTTACACTGTACTAAAAATATATGCGTTCTACATAAAGCGCGCTGTTGATAGAACTGATCCCATTTTAAAAGTATTGACATTAATAATATTAATTACATCATTCCATGGTTTTTAACAACTGTGATTATTCGAATCGAGGGGTTTCCAAGTCTGGCTACGGTTTCAGCTGCGCACACGCATCGCTATGACTTCAGTATCGTGTTGCAATGCGTCATCGGAAGCTTGAGATGATGTGTTGTGATGCAACCTTTGTATGGACGTAGATGTGGCCATGTGTTCGTACACTAACTGTGCTATGCTGCATAGCACGTGTATTATAATAACTTTGTAACACATTATTATTTTGTGTAGAAAAGTACAATTGAACGTGTTTAAAGAGACAGAAGTTTATTTATTTATTTTGTGTGCACTATGGTAAAACGACTTTAAAAAAGGTATTTACAGAAAGAAAACTGTCAGTTATGTGTTTACATCAAGGACCTTGAGCAGTTTCGGAGTTGCAGCGGTATTTTTTGAAGCTACTACACACATATTTTAGGTGTTCATAAAATGTGACTCTGTTGAAAACTAGGGCAATCTGAAAGTATGAAGACTGCTCCACAACTTAAATAGGTATCCTATGTCAGTGGCAACAAGCATGCATAAATACTGAGAATCAACAATGGACTATACTGGATCAGTGTTCGATTGTTTGAAAAACGTCGGGGGACACTGTCAATATTTTCTTTGGAATGTTCTTTTTTTGCACTGACTTATGCTTGCTGAACGAACGTAATATCTAAGAATCGGAGTTCACTAATTTATTTTGCATGTTAGGTCGTTTATAACAAAACAATGTATAAAGAGCAGCAGTAAAACTGTAAGATGAGGTGATTCCTCAAACCATGACGAGGAGTGGGGAGAACAAATCCCTGTCTCTCCAGAAGCGCAGTTATTGGACTTAGTTTGACCTAGGTTTGGCGTTCTAGTGAGATACAACCCTAAGGGCGAGTTCCCACTATGGTGTTAGTGGCGATAGCTCTATGTTTCGTTTATAAAGGCAGGAATATTCTTCAACATGACTACAACATGCCTGACAATTCTACTATACAATTCCACTTCATTGTTGACGTTTCTCGTTTCAGCCAGACTTTTTCCAGACCATTCAGTCAAATTACCTGTCACTTATAAATCTAATGCAATGCGGTGACTTAAATTTGTTAGGTTATTTCATGCAATATCAGCCAATGGATTTACAGCAGGCAATTGGATATTTTATTAGAGGACTACTACTAAGTTAACTATAATTCGCTGATTACGCTGTCTACCTATAATTGTTATAGTCTCGAGGTCTCAATTAGAGACCTCGCCTGCGGGGCACAGGGGCGCGGGGGAGGTGAGAGCGTGCGGGCGGCGGCAGGCACATTCTTATCAAAATTCAGTACGCTCGCTACAGACAGCCGCGGCCGCTTTGAGAATTACACAAGAGAATACGGTCTGAAGTCTAAAGATGAGTCGAAGGGTATACACCATACAGTGAGTAAGGCTACGTAAGTAAGCTACTATATCCATCACTAGCGAAAATTGCTGAACTGATAATGAAGCTGGTGAAATAGGTTTATACGAGTAAAATTTTCACTAAATACCGTTACTTTACGTACATTAGTTTGAAAAAAAAGCGTGATAAAGATACTACAAAATATTCCATTTTTTTTTACAAGCACAAGAAGCTTATTGTTTGACAAACTATTAAATGATATCATTAAAATATTATCATTATCAGCAAAGTTCATTAATAGACTTGAATACAAAAAATGTGGCTCTTACGTAAACAATTTAGTATTTAAACATGTTTTTCTGGATCAAGTCGCAATCAGGCCAATATTCGTTTAAAACGATATAACTCTAAAACTATTGAATTAAGCTGAACATAGGGGATAATTTGATAGGTATGGTGGTCACCTATCACCGCACACCGGCTTGGCACCTTACATGAAACACGGTGTATAAGCGATTGATTTTTAATTAATTATTGGTACATAAATAGTACATATTTACTTGATTGTAATATTTTATTTTATTATTTTCACTACAGATGTTTGAAGATTATTAAGATTATAAATTTTACTCCGGTTAATATTTGAAATTGAGGTAGAGTAAAGCGTTGAAAGAAACAAACAAAAACGGCTTTTCACACAGATTTAGATTTAGGGGTTCTCATTTAAGGTATTTCATGGCTGAGAAAGATGTGTGCAGTGGCGTTGATTAAAGAGCGAGGAAAATGGGACACAATTGCTAAGTACAGAACGTTACTGATACACAAAATAAAACAAGGAATACATTCACTTCTCTTTAGTTACGGAAAATATAATGACACTACATCGAACACGTTATACATATCTGCGATTCAATCCGATCGAAATTATAGCTCTGCCGTCTAGTGAATGTTTTTTGAGGTTTTTAATTTAAACAATAAATACAATGTTTTAAATTTTATCTACATTTTCCAAAATGCCAAATCCACGGCTAAATTATAATTACTATATTTGGTCTAAATTCACACTCAATAGTGTGATTGTATCGAACCGTTTTTTCTTCTTTATTCTTATGTGTCGATATGTGCTGGCCACTATTCTGACGACAGACGTCACACATCTTGAAAACTGACACTACAAATTTCGTCTCTCGTGTATCCCCGCTGCCCGCACGCTTCACAATCCCCGTTCTCGTCGTTACCCCCGCGCCCCTGTATCCCGCAGGCGAAGTCTCAATAAAGCTGTACCTATAAAGTGTATGGAGCATTATTTTACTGCTTTATTAGAAAAGCACGAATTTTTTAATGCAGAATGTAAATTATAGAAACCATACTTCAACTATAGATAATGTATTATCTCTAATTTAAAAAGTTCTTTCGCAGTGAGCATTTAAGCGACGAAAATGCATCATTAGCCTTATATCAGATGCAGCAACCGTAAAGGTCTAAGTTTGCAATGACATAACATACGACCGGTGTGTAACGTTCGCCGTCTTCTTGTTTCATTGCTGGCTGGCTTCGAACCGGGATATTGGGAATACATCGGACGCGACATGGTACGTGTATAAATCTGATGGGGCGCAGACAGTCGGCGGCTAATTCTGGAGAGTGACGTACGGTGGCCGAACGAAACAATCGAAAGTTATTCCGAGTGCTAATCTCGATTCACGTGACCGCCTATACCGCATTCTGATCGAAGCTGAGATTCGCGGAAGCTGATTGGAAACGAAAATTGATGAGTCTTTCTGTCTCTGCAATAAGATCGCTTAACAGTATGCGCATATTGACATTCCAAGTATCGGGTTTTAGAAATTCTCTGGTAAAATTCACATTGAGATCAATAAAGTTGTACAGTTCAGAAATACATGTGATATTAAATAAGACGGTTCACATAATCCCCTTGTGAGTCGTAAACGCTCAGCTAAGGAAATTGTCAGAATACAGTAGGAGGATCACTTTTTTGGCTCAAGCCTAAAATATCTGTTTTCCTCAAATGTACAATTCTCAAAAAATCTACGTCTCATTATGTTTGCATCCCTATTTTGACAGCTTTATCAAAATGTCCTTAATTTAAAATGTGTACAGTCATAGAAAGTCTTCCATTCATAATGTTAACACTTCGATAATTTCAGTATGTGCCTCTATCAGCATTTCATATTCGCGTTTTTAAATATGCTATCGTCTTAATATTTTTGTTTTCTCATATTGTCAGCTCTATTTTCATATCCAGGTTCGAGACGTAAAAGGCTACATTGCTCGTATACTTTTTTGAAATCTATTTTGTTCTTATACGAAATGGTCGAATGGATTCGTACAAAAACCATAAATGGTCGTCGGTAAACAGTTTCATATAAGAACAAAATATTTTTCGGTTCCGTGGCCGATCGAAAGAATTTTCGAAGTTCAGTTTTGTAATAAAATTAATGCTAATAAATGCGAAAGTAATTCTGTCTGTCTTTCACGGCTAAACCGCTGAAGCAATTTCTATTAAATTTGAAGACCATGCTTGGATCATTTTAGAAATAAGACATTTCTGGAATGCCAACGTAAAAAGAAGGATATTTTGAGGTTGCAGACGTTTTGAGAATAAGCACTATCTGAAATGCGAATATTGTACAAAAACTGTCATTCTTGGAGACAGGCAATTTTAAATAGTTGACATTTGGAGTGGCTGAAATTATGAAAAGACGTGCTCACATTCTGAATAGCAGACATTGTGCGAAAAAAGTATATAGCGAAAACGGATATTTCAGGCCTTAGACATTTTTTAATGGTTTAGCAAATTTGTACGCGCTTTTTGATTAAACTTAAAAGCAGACATCAGTATCTGATATGGATTGAATAACATGCTTCCGAGACATGAAAACATGCCCTTCATTAGTGGTTCAAGGTTCAACACTGGTCCGCAAACACTAAAATATATGTCTAAGGGAAATAGAAAGATTTTAATAAAACCTGTAGGGCTACTAAGAAAAACGAAATCCATCAATTCATTTTTAGTATGGAATCCCTATGAAATGATCCGGATCCGCAAAACGATTATAGTATTGACAATTTTGTTTTTCGTAGTAGACATCTTGTACCCGTTGCATTAGATCAGTAATAACAGTCACGTAATAAAAAGACTGCGGTAATTATCTATTGTTACTTTTTTTGGTGATTTTCTCTAAATTTATTTTGGCTGCACTCATTGCCTAAACATTCTCAAGGCAAATTAAGGCATTCTCGCATGACCTAAACGTTTGCCTGGTAGCAAATGCTTTTAGCATTAAGTCCACCTTTGTACACTATGATTTGTGCAATAAAGTCTTTAAACAAAAGTGAATAAAAATATCAATAACTCCTAAGCGTTAAAGAGTTCCACCATCAGCACGTAACCACACAATTATGATCCCAAAACGCCAATACCGGCTTGACAAAATTAAAATTCTTGTCACAAAACTCAAAAAGTTATATATGCTTGTAAAGCTTTAGGGTTTTCCTCGAATTAAGAATCCCCTCAAATTTTAATGTACATATGTTAAAAATATATTAATAAGAAATAAATAATTACGCGTCAACACACCAATTGCCTGGTTTCTAAGTAAGGAATTTTCTTCCTTGTACGAATACCAGATAATGATAATAACGAGGGCGTCTCCCATGAAAACTTAAATATATTGAATAAGCATCCATGACTTAGATACAAATGTTCGGGCTCATCCCATCATAAACATTTGCCTTTGCGAGATTCAAACCCGCGACCGCGGACTAGCGGACCCAGCAAACTTTGTTTTGCCCCGGTCTCGTTCCGCTCCGGCCCCGGTAAGAACTACTTAAGGTACTGCTTTAGAATGTTTTTAACACTCACAGTGTCATATTTTTTATATTCATAAAGATGAAATAAGAAACCAAAAATTTGCGCACGGGCGGGACTTGAACCAGCAACCTTTTGGCAGACCGGGCCAAACGCTCTTACCAATTGAGCTACCGTGCTGTCAGTCCAACCCTGCGAAATTTGTGGTTTCTTATGAAAACGTCAATTGCGTGACGCTAAGCGCCATCTAGCCGTCTGTTTATGAAACAGATGGCCCAAGCAGTTATTACTTTACAGAATAAATTCAACTTGGAAATTTATGTCGCTTCGCTATCTAATGCTTTAGAATGTTTTTAACACTCAGTGTCATTTTTTTTATATTCATAAAGATGAAATAGTATATAGTACTTAAGGTACTTTTAAATTTTATAATTTTCCGAGCATATTTCTTAATATTTTCTTTTATAAGATCTTTCTCCTGAAAATAAAGAACACAACAAAAAAAGAGAATTGCTTATTCTTTTTTCTTGTCGGTCTAGCCTTTAAAGCGTGATGCCGTGACCAATGAAAATATGGATTCATTTCTTTGAAGAGCAAGTGATATACTATTTTACAATCTGGACTAATTGCGTCAAATTTATTTGTAAGTTGCAGAAATAGTCCAGTGTGCTTTTTGTTCAGTACAACCTGATTAAGTTGGGCCTTGGAATAATTGTGATTACTTGGTTGAGCTTCAAAGTATCATTAAATAAAAATGGAGGTAACCATGTTAAAATTTTAAACTGATATTGACAGGATTTTGGCTTGTTTTACAAGGGAAAAAAGAGACCCATTTCACTTGATATGTTTCTGGCGCTTTCACCCGAGATAAACATACAATTTTTCATTTCTACTGTGGAGACAAAAATTTGCTTTGTGATTGTAGTCATAGTGAGGTATCATGTAGTTTGGCGAGAGATGAAACCTCAAGATTTTGCATAACATGTCAGTTTATTATTTACTGATGTTGTACAATAACATACCATTAGAAGGACTAGTAATGGAACAGAAGAAAACAGTTTTATTTTAATATTTAGATGTGACTCGTTGTCTGAGCATAACAATTAAAATTATTTTCCAGCCCACTGTCCATACAAGAAAGTTCAATTTTCTGAAGAGGCGACATGAAAAAAATAACACAGCCTTCTATTTAGGAGAAACAAATACGGAGTCTGTGCATGATGTGCGTGGACTATTGTTGTATGTAAGCTTGAGATCATTCACCAATTGCAAATGATTTGTTGAAAATGCGTTATTTGAAGCTTTTCTAGTCAGTATTTTGATAGTTCTTTATTTTTATTCTTTGTTGTTACATGAATTTTAGTTATTTATGACCCATATCACTCAAACATCTGAACAAATTTTGATGAAACTAACACAACACCCTAAGTTGAAATACATTTTATTGAACTAAAAAATATTCATCTTGCTATCACTCCTAATTTTTGAGAATTCTGTGGACAAACATATTACAAAATTCAGCACATGTGTTCAGAAACCTTATTAATTCAACATGTTCAGAAATTATAAAATGCTTAAGATATCACATAATACATATTGAAAAAAGCTTATGATGACACAAGGTTTGATTTCTTGTCTGACAGAAGTACTTTTTACGAGTGCAATCAATACTATTAAGTTTGTATAGTGACTAAATACTGTACAAATTTTTTTTAGATATATAATGTTGCTGTATCAAAAGACACTGGGTTTTGATTTTGCTTGCCAGACTCTATACTATATGTATGTTGCGCAGCAGTCTTTTATTGAGGCAGCTCAGTAAATGACGAAAATTGTAATGGTGCAATTATGAAGTTTTATGGATATGGTACGTATATTAATATTTTAAATAATTAACAATTCACCACATTCTTGGTTGCTATCAGAAAGGTTTAGAAAATATATTTATAGTAAGAACAAAGGATGCAAAAAATGGCCACAATTTTTTTTTGTCAAGTTTGAAATAAAATACAATGTTTGTCAATTTTTCAGTAACTTAAACGTTAAACTTTAAAAGAAAATGGTTTTAGAAACCTCTATGTCATTTTAAAAGACCTATTCATAGACACCACACACAGGCATGAGAAAAGAATGTATGGCTTTAGTTTCATGAATTCTAGTCATTTAAAGAATCATTTAAGGGGGGCTCCCCCCCAAATACATTTTCTTACTAAATTTCAACGGTGTGATGCTTATAGTTTGTAGGTGTGTAGCTTATGGCTGTGGCAGTCAGACAGACAGACAAACAGACTTGATGAAACTATAAGGGTTCCATTTTTTGCCATTAGGCTATGGAACCCTAAAAACCGAAAACTGTTATGTTCATTGTTTTGCAGACTAGGCTTTTTAATTTTGTGATTTCCTTTTTAATAGTAGGCCACCTGTTTTCAATGGTAAATACTTTTAGGGTATTGTATAAATCCTAGATCATATCCTGTTTTGTAACATATAAAATGTTTACACACTTTGGGCATCATACATCAAATGCATGCATGTTTATCTTGATCATATTATTACTTTACGCTGTAACTATAACCATTATACCAGAATGATACTTCTATTTAAGTCATTAAATATCAATACACAAATCAGAAATGACTATGCTGGAGAAAAAAAGTAACAATTCTTTTTACAAAATAATATTTTTTTACGTGCCTTTCTGATGATGATGATAAAGGACTGATTTTGAGGCAAAACAGAGAATCATTTCAATATCAACATTGAGTTGTAGCAAGAAAATCACAATTTCATTCAAACATTTTCAATAATTTAAGATGCTTAATACATACAATCTCTTATGTTGTTGTTTACTGACAATCAATTGTGATTGCACACGGAATCAGACATGTTGCTGAAGTATTCAATACTACTCCTAGAAACGATACTATCACAGGCTATAATGACAGTCATGCATACAACTGATAAAAAAATCAAGAACATAAAATGGGAAATAAATGAAACTACCTACTTCATCATAAACTTGGATTCTGTTTACACCGAAACTAAAAAAATACAACATATCTAAGCTTACACGCTTAGTTAATGTAACAACATTTGCTACTACTGAGCTTGTTACACTATATGTCAAAAGTACCCTGAAAAACATAGTGAACCTATGAGACCAGTGTGTGATACAGATAGACTAAAGATTGAAATTATTTGGCAGCTGCTGTCAGTGACAATATGGATAGTAGGAGGTGGAACTAACCTGGTGGAGTGCAGTCAAGCCATCCACGTTTGCTGTATTTATGTCAGCGCCCATTTTCAGCAGGCGCTGGACTTCATCCTTGTCACCGGCAGTGCACGCCGCTAGGAACACGATACCAGACGAAAACTGGATCCTCGAGGCACACTTCGGCGTCGGTGACTGTTTGTTGGTATCCGATTCCTCCCATCTCTTCAACTGCTCAGCCCGCTTGAACAACGCCGATGACGAACGAGTATCCGTCATTTTAACTCGTGACAAACCACTTTGCACTCAATATGGTTCCTTAGAACACTTTTCAAGGAGCATAGATTATGTTTTTATTACATTCAGTACACAAACGCCGAGTCCATAACTTAATTGCCAAAAAAGGAAACATGAAAGAGGAAACGATCCAGGGAGATAGAGATTTAAGCTGCTCTCATGCGAACATTGTTCGAAACACTTGTTGAATAAGTAGATTTGCACACGCGAACTTAGATTTTATGTACATGACATAACCAATAAGCTACACTTTTAGCGTGGCAGCCATTACGAGAATAAATTTTACAACCAAGAGCCAACTAAACACCGATTGTAAAAAGAAAAACTAAATGAGAATGACGGAAAGAGAAATAGTACGCCTGGCGCCACCTAGCGACTTGGACTTGACGTACAAGTCAATTGTTACCACATAAGAAAAATATTTTTTTGGATGTGAATGGAAAAGAGGCTAATGAATGGAACAGTGAAAACAAATTGACTATGCTGAAAATGCGTTTCGTTTCTATAGTTTCCACAGAAGTTTGTAAAATTTTATATTGGCCGTTAATGATCAGTGGCTGTTTCGGGCTTTTGTGTAACTGACGATCTCTTGTTCTACTATCACGCGTTTGCTAATCGCGATGCTGTAATCACTTCTACTAAGTATTCCGTCACCAAGTGAAAGAATTGCAAAATTGATATAACGCCTTTTATCTGCCTTTTTTAAGTCAATAGTACCAAGTTGAATTTATTCTATAAAGTAATAACTGCTTGGGCCATCTGTTTCATAAACAGACGGCTAGATGGCGCTAAGCGTCACGCAATTGACGTTTTCATAAGAAACCACAAATTTCGCAGGGTCGGACTGACAGCACGGTAGCTCAATTGGTAAGAGCGTTTGGCCCGGTCTGCCAAAAGGTTGCTGGTTCAAGTCCCGCCCGTGCGCAAATTTTTGGTTTCTTATTTTCAACTTTATCAATAGTACTTTTAATTTTTACTCTTTCAAAACATTAGAACCACATAACTCAAAATATTAGATTTGAGCTATGTGATGTCAACTAAAACTATTTTTCAGATTCATATGCAGCCAAGAAATACTCAAAATTCAACATTAATTTAATAAATACCCAGCATTGTCAAATTAACGCTGGGTAAATTAGGTAAAATCACTATTTGCCTACCACCCAATTCTTACCCACCCACTAATCTATACTTAGCATATATTTTTTTATGACGGGTTTATATCCAATTTATTCCCACTTGGTAGGTAAAGCTAAGTATATATTAAATTGACGTAGAGTACCTACTAATTGTTTTGAATATCAATTGGTGTTATATGAATACCTAGACCTACAATATGATTTTTTATTAGTGTAGTGAGTGAGTGACCCCCTCCAAAATTTTAGGCTGCGACCGCGCCTGCTAAGGGGATTATTATTGTTTTTTATTAAGGTCGATGGAATTTAAAATTTATTGCGTTGTCTGAGGTTTTGCGCAATTAACATGACACGTTGTAGAGCCTAAGACATGTTTGAACATGAGACCGCATACAATAGAATTAATTAGCGGTCCCCCGCGAATTCGTTCACACATTTTGAGTTTGCTTCCTCTCCTCCCGCAGCGCAATGCACTTTTCCAACACAAAAATACTTTTTCAAATCGGTTCAGTAGTTCCTGAGATAAGCGCGTTGTAACAAACAAACTAACTCTTCAACTTTATTATATTACTACCGATATGTGATATGACAAAATATGATGTAAAATTTTGATTTAAAAGAAAATGCCTAAATTAGCAGAAAGCTTGTTGATGAAAATAAAATTTTAAGACATGGAAATGGTTTCATCTTGCACTTTGTTTGCCCTAAAAGTAAATTTCTATGCGTGAAACCAAAACTGAATCAATATGAATACGTTTTTAAATCTTCATTTAGAACAAGATAATGTTTCCGTAGATATATGGGTTTTCACTTCAAACAAAATTAATTATGTATCGAGTCAATCTCATCCACACTGTCTTTTTTTACAATTCCACTTATTTATCGTACACTGTATCCACTAAATAACACCATTCTCTTTGTCATAATTACCCATCAAAAACAATACTTGTCAAAAAAACCAAGTCTCGCAACTCAGTTGTTCTACGGTAAAAAGTTGTGAGATCCATGTAATACCAAGTCGGTTATTAATTTATTCAGTCTCTACTTAAGCGACTTTCTGTCTTAATACGTCCAGTCTCTAAGACCACGATCGTGGTCCATAACAATTGAAAATCAATTGTGTCTGGAATCTCCGTACTCGAAGCATTAAGTTGTTACTTAATAATTAACAGCATCTTATAGTGACGCATATCAATATAAAAATTCTTTAATGTTTTATGTAAATATATTGAGACTTGGCCATCGCACTAAATAATTGAATTTACATGTGTTTTCAGGCGATTGAATTTACTCGTGTTTTCAGGCGATGACCAAGTCTCAATATATTTACATAAAATATTAAAGGATTTTAATATTGATATGCGTCACTATATAAGATGCTGTTAATTATTACGTAACAACTTAATGCTTCGAGTACGGAGATTCCAGACACAATTGATTTTCAATTGTTATGGACCACGATCGTGGTCTCAGAGACTGGACGTATTAAGACAGAAAGTCGCTTAAGTAGAGACTGAATAAATTAATAACCGACTTGGTATTACATGGATCTCACAACTTTTTACCGTAGAACAACTGAGTTGCGAGACTTGGTTTTTTTGATGGGATCTCATTTCTTTTTGTATTTTGTAGACAGTTCTACTTTTTTCCTTTTCGGTACCTCCTACTTATTGTATATATGTATATCCACCAGCAACGAATTATATTAAAGCCCTCTCTCTGACTTATGAACTTTTCGCCTCGCGCTAGCACCGCGACAGCTCGCTCGGCGACATTCACCTTTCCGCGCGCCCCGCTACTGTCCCCGCCCGGCCCGCGCCCTCGCACTAGCACCGGGCAGCGCGTAGTAAGTAACGGCCCGCGCTCACTCGCTAGCATCGCAACGCGTGGTATAATAATAAATTTACAACCTTACGCACTCGTAATAAGTACGAATACGCACGTAGGTACGTTTTTTGCATAAAAATAATAATTTACACGTGTTTTCATGACGGGAATACCCATTTTTTGCTCGATTTGGCAGGGGCACTACCATGCGCCTATATTTATATGGGACTAGCTTAAACCCGCGGCTTCGCACGCAATAATAATAACTGCCGTAAAACATCATTACGAATAAAGCCAATATTGAAAAATTTAACTGAAGGCCTAATTTTCTTTGCGGTCTTTTCTAGATCTTTTAGTTTTTCCTTGATTCATACACCAAACACTACTTATATTCCAAATTTGAAGCTTCTAGGTCTGCTAGAAGTGCCTTAGCATTTTGATGATCGGTGAGTCAGTGAGTGACAAAATTAAGAATTTTGACCTGTTATAATTCTTAAAATACTGGTTCAAATTGAATGAAATTTAAAATATACCGTATCTGCCTATTTGTTCACTATGAAAAAATCGCCAGTGTTACACAGTGAGATTCTTTTAGGCGAGGTGCTGATCAATAATTATAAAGTTACTATACTTATCATATACAGGCCGCCTGACAACAACAAAACATGCTACATAACTGAGCTGGAAGCACTACTAAAGCGTGTACCCAAGCGTGAAAACTTAATAATAATAGGAGATATTAATATCAATATTTTAAAAAATGAATTAAACGCAGTTTCCCGAAGATACCTCAATGTGTTAAGCGATCAGGGAATGCAGTGTGGGATACAGGACGTTACGCGTGAGTGTGTAGTTGCTGGGCGAAGAGTGGCGTCTTGCGTCGATCACGTTTTCCTGCGAACTGGCGCGGCAGGTGCGCTCCACACATATACCGTTACGCACAAGGTCGCTGACCATTACATAATCGGTATGACAGCTGATTTAAACTTGCAAGCAACAATCCCGCTCCCCCGAGCCTATTTAAATAATAAAGACGTGATTAGGAAGCTCACTGATACTAGCTGGCAAGAGCTTCTAAAATGTACTGATCCTATCGAAATATATAATTCTATTGTAAAAATATTTAATGCTATCTATGAATCATGTACTTTTCAATGTACGCAGAATAATAAAAGAGACTCGCAACTATGGGTGAATAAAAACATACAAAATGAACTTGAAAAGAAGGATTTGCTCTTTAGAAAGTGGAAATCTCATCCTGATAACCATAACTTTAGACTTGCGTATACCAGACATAGGAACTATACTAATAAACTTATAAAAAAAACTAAGAATGAATACCAAAAAAAGAAAATAATGGATTGTAATGGGGACATGCGGAAAATCTGGAATAATATAAATAATTGGTTGGGGCGAAATAAGATGTCGGTTGACAGCGTAATTGAAAAGTACATGTTACAAGATAAGTCAGATGTATCAGATGGTTTCTGTGACACTTTCACAAAAGAAATAGAAAATATTAAAGGTCAGCATCAGTGTCAAAACTTATTTCTGGACCGAAAAATGTATGTAAGGGAAAGTGATGTCAGTTTTAGGTTTAAGAAGGTGCAACCTTACGATGTTTTAAGGGTTATAGAGAACATGGACTGCTGCAAGGCGTCGGGATCGGATGGTGTCAGGGTAAGAGATTTAAAATTAATTAAACACGAAATATCTCCTGTGATAGCACACTTTGTCAACTTTAGTTTTAAAACTGGATTGTACCCAAATGAACTAAAGGTAGCTATTATAAGACCCATATACAAAAATGGCTCTCACAAGGAATTCACGAACTACAGACCTATAGCAATTCTAAATGTTATTAATAAAATAGTGGAAAAAATTATTGTTAGCCAAATCACATCTTTTTTAGAAAATAATCAAATTATTAGTAATGTTCAGCACGGTTTTCGCCCAAACAGAAGTACAGCAACCGCGTTGTCAGAGGTTGTTGATTACGTGAATAATGCATTAAATGAGCAAAAAATAGTATTTGCGATATTTGTGGATTTTAAGAAAGCTTTTGACACACTTGATCACGACGGCTTGCTCCAGTCCATGATGGAATGTGGCTTAAGGGGACCAATTAATACGTGGTTTAGAGAGTACCTTCTAGGCAGGCAGCTTGCTGTCAGTGTTTGTGGAACTAAAAGTAAAAAAGGCAAAATTAAATATGGAGTCCCTACTGGTTCTGTCTACGGCCCTGTCGGGTATATAATGCATGTAAATAGCATGCCCAATGTTATTAAAAAATGTAAGTCCTATATGTACGCCGATGACACGTGCATTGTATACAGTGGCACGGCCCAGGACAGAATTCAGGAGGCAATGCAGGAGGACTTTGACAATGTTGTGCGCTGGGCCCACGACAACGGAATACTTATTAATATTGATAAGACTAAGTGTATGCCTATTCTGTCACCATATAACAAAGATAAAATTATTAATATTAAAATTAAGGGTCACTCTTATGACTGCTTACACAGAGCCCACGCAAACTGTAACTGTGTGCATATTGAAATGGTACAATCTTATAAATATCTAGGATTGACAGTAGATGACCGATTTAGCTGGATTCCCCATGTAGACTCTGTTTGTAGCAAGCTAAGATCAATCCTCGGGAAATTGCACTATTTAAAATTTGTGGCTACAAAAGGAACTATGTATCTAGTTTATCACTCGTTGGCTGATGCGGTCATATCGTATGGACTAGGAGCGTACGGTTTAACCTTTCCTGTACATTTAAATAAAATTAAGTCACTACAAATTAGAATTCTTAAACTGCTCGCAGACTATAACGTTAAAAAATCTTTAGGAGGCGAATATGAAAAACTATTTAAGATATGTAAAGTGCTCCCAGTAGAATATAAATTAAGAATGGCCATCCTAATGGAACAGTTTGGCAAAACTGACCATAAACATGAAAGGAAATATGCCCATCAGACACGCGCATCAAAACAGCCTAAGTTGATCGTCCCTAAGACCAAAAACTATTATGGTAAGCGCACTAGGCGCTGGCTGACTCCTGTCTTTAGTAATGAGTTACCACACGATTTGCTGCATACAGTGCAAAGTAAGAAACACCTGAAGGCTTTGCTAAGAAGACACTACCTGTCTTTATGTCCATAGACATGATTAAAGGCTAATAATATATACCTAGGCTAATATAATTATACTTTTTCCACGGTACCCCTTACTAATAACATGTACCTACGTACATAGGCCGTGTGTGGAGTATAAACAACCAACAAGAAAAGTTTTATCGCAACCATAAACACAATCTGTTTAATGAAATGTCACGTTAAATAGTTATAATTGCTTGGTTGATTAACCCCATCGGTCGTAGTCTGTTGTTTTCATTGGTGAGGGAGTATGTGTAGGTATATGTTTAGGTATAAATTTATTTTTAAAAAAAGGATGAATGTTATTAACTGAGTTTGGTAACTTATTAACTGTTTATTTCTAAGTCCTGTATAAGTGTAGCATTTGTTAAAAACTAATACTAGCCACGTGAACTACTGCCGACAAACTGTTGCACAGTTTGGCAGAAAGCTAAACATTGTACACTTATTATTATATTATGTTAAATAAATAAAAAAAAATAAAAAAATAAAAAAAAATTAGACAATTCAAAAGTACGTTAACAAACAAACAAAAAAAACAAACAAACGTAAACTGTTAAATGAATACGATTGCTTTAAACATTTCCACCAGATTGCATGGTGGTATTTACATTTATTTTAAATATCATTATTAATAAAACAATAATCTAAAAGGCTAACTAAATTCAGTACGAGTAATAACTAAATAAATAATTAATTTATAATTTAAGTATCAAATTGTCCCTACAAATAAATATTGTAGTAAATGTTGACGTATGGAAACTGATAGTCTCTGTATTTCTACATTTGTTCAGAGTTTTGATTTGTATAAAAGCGAGCTGTATCCCAGAATATATCCTCTTTTTGTGTTCCTCCTTTATTTATGACTATCTCAGTGCTATTTTGATGGCATAAATCTTTTAGAGAAGAACCTGAACATAGATACTACGTGTTTATTATTCAAGCACCCCATACGCGGTTACAGAAGTTAAACCTCATGAAGTAATTCTCTAATCAAACATGAAGCGACTCTGGGGCAGGTCACTTGAGTTAGTTATTTTCCTAGAACTTGGCTTGACACGCTGTGCATGTGTAGCTAGAGTTTATATTTTATAGAATTAAATATAAACAGGAGTGTCTGATTAAGCTATACGAGGTATGATTATGATTAATAAATATGTATAAATAAATATGTGACAACATGACATACATTTCTCCGATCCTAAGCTGAGTAGCTAAAGGACTTGTGTTATGGAAAATCGGAAACAACGGTGGTACCACAACACCCAGACCCGAGAAAATATCATTTTCTACATTGACCCGATCAAGAATCGGACCTGGAACCTCACGAGATAGCGACGCTTGAAACTTAAACTTGAGGTGATTGTTGAATGTTGACAATTGCCGTAATTTCTATACATACAAAGTGTTTGCCATTTGGTGTATTGTTGGTTGACTTGTTACTTTACACTTAATATTATTTTATTATATTCCTTAAACTATGAAAAAACGAAACGCTTCAAATGTTGCCATAAGCAATAATAAGGATAAATATAGTTACAACGTAAAGGAAAACGTACTGATCGCTTAGATCCCCCTGCAGGCAGGCAGACAGAGCAGAGACCTCTGGTGAACAGATTGTTAGAACATTAGTTTGCTCATCGGACTCGAACTCTGCAAAGCAAAGCACAATTTGTTCAAAATTCAAGATGGCCATGTGTCACGATGGGCTCTTGAAGTGTTGTCGATAACTTTATTTGTTTTGTGAGAAAAGAAGTGTTTTTCCGCAATGGCTGACTTAAGTGTTGATATATCAAAGTTACCGGACGAAATAAGAGATAAATTGGCGGAGTTGGACTTGGAGTTATCAGAAGGTAAGAGTGCAGTAAAGTCTGCGTTTCTTTAGATCGATAATTTGTTAATTTAGATCATTTAGTTTTAACGAGCTGCTATTATTTGCAGTACGAGGGTATTGTGTTTATTTTAATAAGTTGTTGAGGATCGTTAGAGAAGTTTAAAACAGGTAAAACGAGTATTGACGTAATCACTGACAGCTGATGAGATGTTTTCTTTTGGTAAATAGTGGCTACTCGAGAGTCGAAGTATCGAAGGATGCTGGGTTTTCTTTACTATAGAGCTGCTAGCTCACGCTTGACTTGGTACGTTGTTACACATCGTCTGTTACGGAATGCAACAGTACGTTATTTCTTTGACGCCAATTTTGACCGTTTCAACGTGCTTCATTTAGGCGCTACTATGTGTTACTCATACAAAGCCGGTGTGCCTATGAGTAATTTTGTTCGTAGGCGCACTCACGAAATAAGTACTAGTGCTATAGCTTTAGGTATGATAGGGATGAGTCTAAACATGCGATCGAGTCACAGACAGTTCTTTGTGTTTGAATAAAACATTTAGGAGGACTTCTTTGCTTTATGCCACACAAAACTTTATTACTCATATCCTTTTTCATTTGATTTGGCACCCACTATATGAAATCAAACTTACCTTATACAATAAAAACAACAAATTTGATTAAATGACCAGTTAAGTCATGTATTGAGACTAGTATAATCTAAAATATTTCATCAAAGCTGGATTTAAATAAAATTTTAATACTTTTGTGGTGATGAAACTTATTAGGATGATAGTAATATGGATTCACTTCCATGACTCCATTTCAATAACAAATGAGAGCTGATTTTATTCATATTGTTAAATGGTATGTATGCTCTTATAAGTCAGGCAGTACCAGGATAATTTCAATTTGAATATAAAAATATCAACAGAGCTTAAATAGTAACAAATACAGATCAAGATTTTTAGATTTATCACTCTACCTATAAATGCATGAACTCATCCTGCATATCATGCTGAAAGTCTCTAGAGAAAATATGATACAATAATATAAATTAAACATAAGCATCTATGATTTTTTATTGTAACATTATTTATTAACCACACAAAATAAAATGCCAGTAAATAACAGAAGCTTTTTTATTTAAATGTTAAGGCTCTAAAAGCACAAGAAAACCAATTATGCATTTAAGTATCTAACAAAGTCCTTTTGCTTGTCTTCATGTTTACCTTGTACTTTGTATTGTATAATAACTGCTAAAAGTAGTTGCACAGCGAATTTATTTATAATAATGGCCACCCTTAACAAATGAGAAATAGGAAGAGGTTGTTTATTCTAACATTTAAAGTGTACTTATTCTGTGCAGTGTAACTGGATATTATCTCAAAATCTTATAATCCAGTTCTTTAAAAAAATGCCTTTTGAAGTGTGTGTGATATTTATTGTTGCTCTTGCGAATTTGCCTTGCATTTTTATTGCTGCGCTGTTGTTTTTTGATTATTTTATGTTTCCAACACATATTGTATGGTGATAACACCCATTCAGTCTTATTACCATTGTAAACTAGTTTCATCACTACAAAAGAGTCTTTCAATGTGATTATATCCACAATGAATTGCCTTTTATTCAATAAAATTAGGGCAAATATAGTACTGGTATCCTTTACCCTCCTGTGTTCAACAGTGAGGGGTTTGCTCAGAACCAGTTACATGCTTAATCAAATAATACCTACATCCAACTGATTCAGAGACTATCTCCAACAGATGCATGTCACGAAACTTGTACTTATTCTATGTGTTGTATACTTTTCAGTGACCAATGTTTTTGTCGAGTTAATTGAGTCATTTATTATGACTCTACACTTCTATGTTTACGAATTTTGCCTTACCACGTTATTCTTATATTAGGTTAACTTAAACACAGCTATTTTACTTCTTCATACCATTTTGTATTGACAATGAGTATTATAAAGTGTTGGATTAATTTAATGAAAATTAAGTGAATTAAACTGCATGTTATTCTGTTGCTGCATAAAATAAATAAAACAGCCTAATGAGGCTCTACTATAATGTCAATCCTTCATGAGATAGTTACTGAAGTAAACTACAAAGAAAACACCGTAACACACGGCCTTGCCTAAACTTACTTAAACTATTATGCTTATTCAACCTCTGTTTTTTTTAAACCCTTTCTTCTTCTTAAACTTAAGAGCTTCGCTTTTGACGGTGGAGTACTTGCCAGCCAGCAATGCCGATTACTCCACCGTCAAGAGCAAAGAATCACCTCCTACAACAATAGTAAAATCCTAAATTAAATTAAAAAGAAAAGAGTATATTTAACGGATAAGGCTCACCCTGACCAATCCACAAAAAAAAACGAAATTTCATCAATAATCCTGCTATCTCGGTGGAGTAATGCTTCATATTGAAACTAGCAAAATGAAGTTAAACTTCGTCCCTAGCACACAGTTAAGTGATACGGTACTTGCCTACCTATACTATAGGTATGTATTAAGTACAGATGGGTACAATGTTGAATATTCACGCTCTGATGCAAACATGCTTTTATATCAATTGTTTCGTCGTGGCTCGTAGTATACGGCGCGCGCCAAACGTAATTCTACTCCCCAGTGCTGCCGTACCTCAGCAAATGCGAAATATGTAGCGAAATTCAGACCAGGAATCCTTTGAAATCCTCACTGAAGGCTTATACAACAAAATATATTTCCCCCAAGAAAACAATATTCAATTTCTTAAGCTCACAACTTAGTTTCTAAAACACCGAAACATAAACTTTATAAAAGTGTAACAATATTGTTAGAAAGTGCAGTTAAATTGGTATCGCTAATAAAGTCGGTGAAATCGTAATCGATATTAGATCCTGTTTATTTAATTACTGTCTGCTAGCAATAGACCCTAGAAACACTCGATAAAATTTTATTTAAATTGCAGAGTAGATTACCTGAAACCAATATTGCGATTGGCGCGTAGTTCCGCGGGATTGCGAGGGAAATTAAGTTTGTCTCACTTCTTAGGTGACAGAATAAATAAGAACAGATAGAATTTCTTAGTAGACCGTGATCAGTTTGCGTACCGCTAACGTGTTTGTTTACCTAAATGATAAATCGCTAGAAAGAAGTGTAGAACTCATACAATTTATGATAAAAGATTGTTGGGCTGAGCACTAGAATAACATAATAAATGAAATAGTAATAGGTACTTATCAGGTTATTCGTGTTCGCTGAACTTCTGAACCCTACAACCGAATTAAGAAACTTATCATATTTTATCCCTCAAGCGTATGTGAACGAGACACAATGCAAATTCTATTGTTATGCGGTTGCCTGCAACCGCTCGGGTGTTGAAGCATTAACGAATTGTCATGGATGGTTGGAGCGTTTGATAAAAAACGTTAAGAAAGTTTATTTAAATAGAAATTACAGCAGTATTACTAGGTCACGTAAAAGAACTGACCGAACCGTTTAGAATTATAAGAACGTACTCTCGTAAGTTTAAAAGTGGTGCAAATGAACCTATTAGCCACTCCTAAAACAATGTAAAATTGTTCTTGTTAACGTTCGATCGCTAAACCTCCTAGGCAGGCGTATAGCGACGGCGTGCGCCTGCGCCGCTTGCCTTTACGAGGAAAGCATGACGCATCGCAAACCCGTTTGCTGTAACCGACTCGTCTGACTAACGCCACAATGTGCAGGATAACTATCGAGAGCGTCCAGCCGAGGAAAGCGCTTACAAGCAAAATGAAGCACGCACAGACCTGTCGGCCGCATCCCAATTCTACCTGATATTAAGATACCTTACGAGAAATCACAATTCTACCCGAAATGATTAATAGTACAAACAAAATTAAAATATATATATATAGAAATGCTCTAATCATCACAATGTTCTATGTTGTTCTATCACATATTGGGACAATCGACATTAAAATGAATATGACAAAGACTATCTTTTGAATCAAAACACAAGTGATAATAACACTATTTCCTCAAAAAAAGATACATTTAAAAATAATGTAGTCATGAAAATTTACAGAATGTGATTGAAATATTGCCATTTATATTTCATTTTAATTTTAGAAAATATTTTTAAATACACTTTCGAGCTATCATTTATATTAAAAAGATATCAATAGTAATTGCTTTCTTGTTCATTTAAACTGTGCTCTTTCTTTTTTATTTACTTACGCAATATCAAAATCGGGTAGTTGGGATGTTTTGTTAGGTATTAAAAGTCGGATGGGATCGGGTAGAGCTAGGGTGCGGCTGACCTATCGGATGAGACAGTGGAGCATGACTCAAACTACCTCACTGTTCTGCTTTACTTTACTTACGTAAAAAAACTAAAAAGTAAAAAGTGATAATAAAAATAATCTGCTTGGACACGCACTGTCAGCACTCGTCAGCGCTGACAAGTGCTGGATAGCGCTATGTTGCTGTACACACCCATTGTGATGAATGATGATGGTCAGTGGTAACGCAAACGATTTTAACATTGAAGTGCTATTACTAGCGTATGGAATTGACACCACGGACAAATTTAGTGCCCCATAATTTGTCGCCACTTGTCATCAACGCATAAAAACAGTACATGTTCGACATTCAATTTTTTTTTAAAAAGTCACAAAAAGTTCCGTCTCATTTTTTGCTTGGCATAGCTTCTCTGTATGTTTATCACTGTTTTATTTATTTATTTCCTTTACAAAAAATAGTTATACATTATACACAGTACACATTTAAATTAATTCAACATATCCGTTGCGAATAATTAACTATTAATGATTATAACATATCTAATATGACGTCTTTACTAAAGTATTTTACGAAATTTCCACCAACCAAAGGTATCATAACATAATACACATATTAAAATTACCGTATGAACCGTATGACCTACATACATCTGTATCAATAAAAGTAATGTAAGCTAGCAATATCGTGGCAAAATAATTTCTTTACCGGCCATTTTTGTTTTTGGCAGTGACATGGTTCTGAGAGTACAAAACTCGGTCAAACTCACAAACGAATTGAAACTCGTTTTGGTGTGGTAGTAACACAAAATACCTAACTGGTGCGCAATACTAAGAGATAAATGATCGAAGTTTATCGTCTTACATTTGTAAATGCAAACGTTTTCTGTAGTTAAATTCTGCAACACAATTAAACTCTAGAAATGATTGTGCTATGAGAGTTTATTGCAAGAAATATGTGTTTGAGAATGCTGATTTTAAGATTTCAATTGGAGAAAAAATTTCGAACTTTCAGACTTAATTTTTTTGTCAAAATTGAAAATTTAAAATGAGTGATCTCTGGGCGGCTATATTATTATTAGTTTTGTAAAAACAATAGCTAATATTAACAAAATATATTTATTTATTTGATACACTTCATGCACAAACAAAAGGGACATATTATGGTGGACTTAATGCTAAAAGCATTCTGTACCAGTCAATCATAGATCTATATAGAGAAAATGCTAGCGGCGCGAATATAATCGATATTTAAATCTTTATATCGTACCTGTTCATTGTTTTAGTACATGGAGTAACGGGACTTCTTTATGTTAGTAGTTTTACCTTTGATCGTAACATACTGAGATGTGACGTGGATGTTTCAGGAATGCCTTAGAAGATTTACAAAAGAAGACCCATTCAGTAGAGCTATGCAAAGGTTGAATTCAAGCCTAGAAGCCAATTTGTAACAAAAAAATTGTTTGGGTATTGAAGTAAACTAACAAGATTTGCAACTACAATCCATTGTACCTTTAGTTACTTGAGAAATACTCTCAGAATAAATAAATTGTCTCTATGAGTATATTGTGATTGAAATTAACTACATGAGTGTGTAGACATTTAAAAAAAAAGGTTTCAACAGTTGTCATTATTGTAGTTATGTTGAATGTTGGATTTTAATTTAAAAATTCCATATCATGATGACACATGCTAATGTTAGTTAAGTATGTATTTCTCGACGATTATTTCCATAATTTCTTCAGTATGTAAAAATATATCAAATGGTAAGTATTCAACAATTAATTCTCGTGAGACAATTCCCAAGAAGCACACAACACCATTTTAATAAACTTATGATAGCACGAGTTCATGTACAAAGCATTATAACCAAATCGTATATATGCTGTATTTCTTTTGTACGACTCTTTTAAGTAAAATTTGGACCCCTCCTTTAGACAGCGTTGAATTATATAAACGCTATTTAATAGCATTAAAATTATCATATTACTTCAATAATAAAGTCAGTTATGAGCATAGGAATAAACAAATGGCATTTTCTGCGACTTTAATACAGTTAATTTAAAGCTTTTAAAATTACAATCTGTTATTAAAATTTCATTACAATGCTTACTGTTTTACTTTCTTTGTAAAAAAGAAAATCTTATGATTTTAAAAATATATTTATTCTGCTGTTGATATCGTGCTACGTTGTGGACCTAAAATAATTAAATGTGACAATTAATATTGAATGGATATTTATTACTGACTTTTTTGATTGAAATAAGCCATAATTAGCTGCGCACATCAGTTTGTCGGGTGAAATATACATGTTATTAGTAAAGATACACGCGCTCTTGCTAAAATACTTTATTATAGTTTACAATTTTAAGAAAGCATAACCTAGTTTTAACAAATATAAAAATTTGCCATTAGCAATAAGTTTAACAAATAAAGTAGCTTATTTCATTCCCTTTCTAATCAGATCTTATAGTGACTTGTATTCTTTTTGTAAGAAAGGAAAAGGAAAGCAAATGGCGACAAATAAAATTAAAGCTTTAGGCATTTGACTGTAGCATAATAGTGCTGTTAATTTTAATATGGCCCGTTACAAAAATCGAAATATAGCTATATACTGTAGAGATGAATAGATCAGAAAGAAAACGGAGCAAAGGCATTATTTGTTATAAAGTCAATGTTAATATAGGACTAGCATTAAATTAACACAACCATGGACTATAAGAAAGCGTTTATTCTTTAAAAATTTCAATATACGTTCAAAAGCACTATAAAATAATTTATTAATGCATATTTATAGCGTAAAGTTTTTCAAATTATCAATGTAAGATAATAGTCTTGGTATAAGTTTGAAAGCTGTTTTAGAAGCTGTAATTTAGAATTATCTGACGTTAATTTACGATTTTTGACATTGTAGCATCTTTTTGCTGACTATAATAAACCAGTAAGCATTATTTGATAAAATGAGTGCCTTATAGAGTATTCATATTTGGATACTGACGATTAAAAGAATTAATATGACCTAAAGACATAATTCTGTATCTGTTTTGGTGAATATACAAGTTATGTGCTTGCTGGGTTCTCACTCAAATCAAACAGGAGAGATGAAAAATAATTGTAATGCGTATTTTCTTTGGTAGTATCATCATTAGTTGTCTTGTTCCTAACTTCTGTAATGGGATGTGAATGAGAAACATAAACATAATAGGGTTTGGTCTGAGCTATTCCCTGACTTGTCATAGAGACTAACTAAAAAGATGGCACTAGCAACATAAAAACACTAGTCTTGTGTTGTTCCAAAATGTTTTTTTTTTATCGAAAAGCTGCGGAGATAATATCAAAAGAGTTGTTAAATTCCAAAAATTATGGAACGTGTCAGTCGATGAGATAAGCAATCATGGGATGATTAATGATATTATCAGCTAGTGCAACAAAACATTTTTTTTTGTATGTTACTCAAATAGTATTGTAGTATTATATTGCATAGTTATAGAAAATAACTACGAACTGTTGACAGAACTTTGTGGCTATTTTACAATCAAACGAGATCTAGTTGGTTAATGTATTTCGAAATGCATGCGCCCGCTTGCCCGTCCGACCTATTTACAGAAGTAAATCAATTGGATTGAATTCGCCTCTCAGTGCTAGACGCCCAATCACTAAATCTGGTCCAAGCATAAACAGGACAAATGACTTGTTCAAAATCTGGCAGATAATGTGCAGGTGATGTTTGAATAGTCGCCACCCGCCAATATGTAGAGCCATCAAATTGCCAACATGTCATAGGCTTAGATGTTTCGGTGGCTATTGAAAACAATTACGTCATGGCCGATTCTGATGTAGTATGAAATCGTAACTGAGAAGCATTCGAGAAATTTTTAATAAAGTTTAAATGTCAAACTAATGCAATTTAATAACGATTGAAGTAGCGGAAGTGGCACATGTGTAGAAGTAAAATAAATAATAATATTAATTCCAAATTTGGCGAATGTGTATTCTTTTTGCGTCATGGAAATGCTGTTATTGACCACATAAATAATCATGGCTGGTGTGTGATTCCAGACCTCAAGATGAAGCCCTCATACCTACCCACTAAAAACCAGACGGGCTTTAGCCCTGGTCATGGACCCTAAGCATTCATTCGTTTGCAGTACTTGATTTCGGCCACAGCGGCGTTCCTCCAGGGATTTTCGATGTGTTAATTGGATATCTCCAATTAACACACACTTCCAGTAGTTAACTATTATCATAGCCGATAAGGGGCTGTGTCATTATTTACTTATAAACTATCTGTTTCATCATAACCTTTAGCTATTTTGATTAAAAACGTCGTCACATCGCACGCCTAGCCCTGCCACACAAGGGACATAAATGAGAAATTATCGAAAACTCATTATGTTGTGCTCCTGCTGTACTTCTTCACCCTACTTTATACTTACTAAGCGTATGTTACTAAACGTTAAATGTTCTTTTTATTGCCTTTTTGCTGGCTACACCAACGAGTGTTCTGTTATTTAACCTTAATTAGACGATGGGTGTTAGATGCATTGTGATTCCTTATTGCAAATTGAACTTGTTTTATTGTTTCTCTACAACGAGATGCGATGAAACTCATTTTCAGTTCAATTTGCAGTAAAATTGCCTATTTACTCTTTTCAGAAATCAATCCTTAAATCTGGATTTAAGTATTGATTTGAGAATGAATCTGGATTTATCCTTAAATCTAAGTATTCTATCCATATAAATACTAACTAAAAGGTGCATTCTATTACAAATCACAGTTTTTTTTAATCAGGCTAGTATTTTTGATTGATGCGTTTTTTATATATTCTTAAGTGAATAAAGTATTGCAAGCATTCTAATTTTTTATGAGTCCCACTAACGGTATGTCGATTTCGCGAAGCTATTAATGTTTACACAATTACGACAATTGGTTTTAAATACTTGGTTATATGCAGAGTCTTTTTTAGTGGAAAAGTGTTTTAAAACTTTAAGTTGGCTCACGATATACGAGAGAAAGCTGTGAAAGGAGTGTAGGGTGGAATCTTTGGTCTATTAGAATGAAGTTGTTATAGGTAAAGAATCTAATGCGAAATTCATTCCTGTCACCTTAATCATTTCGGTTGACGTTCCGTTGTCGTGGATATGGTTGTCATTTATTAGAGACAATATTATTGCAAATTTATTAACATAAAAAATTGTAATTATATTTTTATAGGGTTTGTCACTTAATAAACTTAAAAGTGTAAAATGCACTGTGTATTAGTGTGTAGTTAGTAGCTATATCAAAGTAACAAAGCCGTGTATATAATTTGACGCTCCGTACGCAACGGAATGTATTAAAATGAATATTTCCACCCGCTTTCGCAACATTTTTCTCTGCTCTTATAAGTCCTATCGTGATGTGTTTAACCTTTAAGGCTAAAAACCTTCCTTCTATAAATAAGCTATCCAAAACAATATTTTTTTTATATCGGTCCATAACTTTCTTAGATTACCGCGTTCAAACAAACAAACATACTCTTCAGATTTATAATATAAGAATATATAAAAATGAAAATATTATTTTCAATTCTCAGGTTACATAAACAACACCATGATCTTCACTTAGTATTTATTTCTCTGGTTGACCTGGAATCCAATTATTCGATTTTCTTTGTATTAATACATCGCCTATTGATAGTTTTTGTTTCACTTCTAAATTTAATGGAGTCATCAATCAACAAATCGCACCTTCAGGATTAGAGAGACCTAATAAAAAAAAAGTTTTTAAGTCTGTGAAATGTGTATTTATTTGGAAATAATCAGTTATGGTATAGATATATTTTTTATTGTACTTCAAAGTTTACTTATTTACCCAAACTCTGAATATTAGTTTTGATTAAAATAAGTAATAATTAAAGTCTGAAAGTGGTTGTTTATAGCGTTTATGACCCAAAGTCAAAATTTCGGATTGGGTCTATTTAATTCTGAAGGTGCGAAATAGCCTTCACATGTCAGTTAACGTACATAATTCTTACCTGCATACGGAATGCATACGGATCTGGCTTTCTGATTGTGATAGGCGACGTCTTGTTTCGACTCAGAATGTACATGCCTGACGGGGTATAACCCCTCCAATGGTCCCCTCCTCCCCTGCTAGCTCTTGACCTCACACAACTGGTATGGATCAACTGTCAACAATACGCAATCTCCACATAACATTAACGGTAATAATAAACATAAGTGACGTGCTTACTAGATATCAGAGCTGAGCACCATTTATAACGTAAGCTTCCGTAACATATCACACCAATATTTTCTGCAAAAATATGAAATAATTGTAAGCTTTACTGGTTCTGAGAACAGATTTAATACCGATATGTGCGACAAGCAAACACGGAAGACGAAATATACACGTCTCAAAAACGAGCAATCGTCAGACGATGTAAATTAAAAAGGCGCATATGTTTTGAGTTCACTTTTGATTCAAAATTGGTGGCATAGCTATTTGGCACATTTGTTTGGACATTCATTTGCATCTCTTGCAAGGATTTTGGTTGCCCATAAACTGTTTTAACCTTTTATACCTACTCTGCTAAACACTTATTTGGGTGTTGATTCGAGACAAAGTTGTGGTATTATTCATATAAGCGTCTATAGTTTGTTTTAGTTGTTTATTTCAACTTCACCTCCGTCTGTTAAGTTAATATCTTTTCATGTGAAAGTTTATCGCAATAATAATAAATTAAGTAAACCTTTCCTCGAGTTTGTTTGCAACCATCTTTTCTGCCGGAGATATTGTTTATTTATTCAATTTCTGTAAATAGACTGCTATTTCCGACCTCGGTATCGAGACTCACCTGACGCCGCCGTGTTTCTTAACTTTATCTAACTCAGACAGGCTAAGGAACCAAGGAACTCTATTGAAGTCTGAAGTTCTCGGAGTCGGTGTGGTGGAACAATGAATACAATGATTCATCGACGAGAATATCAAACTAAAGGGTTAACTGAGTTAGCCAGGGTGATAAATAATGAATTTGTTTCTGAAGTTTACGCAATTACTACTCATTGACTAAATTTACGCAAAATTTTTGTTACATAGTGTTTTATGTTAGGATTAGGACTACTAGTACACCTTCGTCTCATTGAGACTTCGCCTGCGAGAGTGGGGTGCGGGGGGACTACATGCCTGGACATGTATATTACATGAAGTTTTGTTTTAATTTATTTGACGACCTCCGTGGTCGAGTGGTTAGCACGCTGGTTTCAAGCGATTCCCGGTCGGGTCAATGTAGAAAACGATATTTTCTATATTGTCTCGGGTCTGGGTGTTGTGGTACCATCGTTGTGTCTGATTTCCATAACACAAGTGCATTGGCTATTTACTTTGGGATCATGGCAATGTATGTGATTGGTGTCCAATATTTATAAAAAATAATAATAAGAGTTCTTGTGCTTGCAACCATTGGTAACGCCATTCTACCATTACTATCAATGAAGAAATTGGGACTAACTCGTCGCTTTGGAACCTATACCAATATTATAAAATTGAAGATTTTATTTGTTTGTTTAAACTCGCTTATCTCAGAAACTACTGGACCGAACTGAATAAAAGATTTTTGTGTTAGATAGCTTATTTATAGAGAAAGGCTTTAGGCTGGGTGTCAGTTTGTGGTTTTAAAAAAATATAACAAAATACTAAATGCAATAGTTTTCGAAATTGCTGTCTTATGGTAAAAAATGAGGGAATTAAGTATCGTTTGTCATAAATTAATATAAACAAAACATCAGGCATATTGCAACAGGAGGAGTCAAAACTTGGTATTGTTTGAAAATTATTCATTAAATAAAAGTGGCTGAAATGTTATGTGCTATATTTTCGGAAGCGCCTTAATAATACCTTTCATTGATATCACACACGATAGGTTTCTGTTTTTTTTTTTTAAATATTCGTTTGTTTTTTAGTACGCGTGTGCCAAACGACAAACCTGTAACCGAATTAACTACAACAAACTACATTTTCATTGGTGATATGTCCATGAAATATTGCATCGGCATAGATGTAACTTGCTGTATTTGCTTGTCGTGTGACTACATACAACCACTCGAAGTGTAAAATATTGAACATGTATTACATTTGCAGTGTAGGCGCGTCGGCGTCGCTCCGTAACGTGCAAAGTTGTAGCTACCCGCCTTTTCACTGCGGCGTTTGTCCACCCCATATTCTGCATCTCCACGAAGCGGTTGTTTTGTTCTATTTCCTGTTGCGCTACGGTTTCATCCATTGTAATATTCACTTTCGTTCATACACTGGTTTTATTGTTGTGTTGCAAAAACTTCGTACATACATTGGTTTTGTTATTGTGTTGCAGAAACTGAGGATAAGTAAAACTTGGTAAAGGGTTTTTTTATGATATTATTTGTCGTTTTGAGGCAAATAGTTTTAAAGCAAAATTTTTAAAGAGTATCCTTGGACGCTGTCTGGAGTCAACCAAGACAGCCTTGCACTAAAGTGTGAGTACAATTGGAATACCCTTCTACTCGTCTGCATCTGTGCGTGTTATTTCAGAGCCGTACCTCAACGAGACGCCATGGCGATGTCGCCGGCTGCGTATCCAATATTGAATTGTTAGGTACATAACTCACTTGAGGGTGGTTTGGCAACCATACATTTGTCCATGGCGTCCCAGTAAGGTATGGGGCCTTGTTATTCCGAAGTCTTCAGTATTTTCTGACCAGTGTCTTTCCAACTAAAATTTTGACGCTTATTTCCACCTCTCTTTTAGTTTTTATTGGTTAGACATGCACAATACATTTATTGAAGCTTAATATTAGCTTCATTTGTTAATTTGCAATGATACTAATAGATGCAATAAATAAATTTACAATATAAAAAAAATAATTCAATAATAAACTTCAAAGTAGCAAATGAAACACAAAATATTGAATTAAATTCAACCAGTTTTCAAAACACTCTTTTCAGTTCGCCGCAGACACCTCGTTTACAGTCTGCTTAAACGCAGCCAGTGCATCTTCCGGCGACGAAAGTTGTACCCCGTTGAGCATATTTTTTTATTTTTGGAAATAAAAAAAAGTTACACGGTGCTAGATCAGGACTCTAAAGAGGGTGACCCAGGAGTTAGACTGGCATGCTGTCTAGGAAGTCCCTCGTTTTGAGCGTGGTGTGTAGGCGTATTGTCGTGGTGGAGCAGTAGTCCGAGGAGCACAGTGTGTGGTCGCTAGTTGCTCGCAACAGAGAAAACTTCTGGAAAACGTTTGGTAGTATACCATTCGGCGTTGATGCTTCTTTGATCTCGTAAGTGCCGAAACCAAGTGGACAGTCAAATTAAAAAAAATGAAATCTTTTCAACGCCAACTTTTTCCTTCGCTCAGAGATCGCTTCACTTTGGTTGGCGTGGGTTAATTTTGTAACACCCAAACTGTTGGCATGTGCTTGGTTTCTGGATCGTATTGATAAATCTAAGACTCATCACCTGTAACAATGTCATAAACAAGCCGAGACGAGCCTGCTTCAAACTTGTTGAGCATATCACGGCACCATTCCACCCGGGCCTGCTTCTGAGCGTCGGTGAGGTAGTACGGCACCGAGCGTGATACTATCCTCCTCACACGAAGATGCCCGCGTAGAATCTCGTGAACGCTTCCCGATCCAATCTCCTGATACGTAATTCGCCTATTATCTTGGATAAAAATTTTCACTGATTCTTTCAGCTAAGAAAACGTGCTTTCTTTCGTAATAGCCGTCAAAGGGCGACGGCTTCGTTCTTCATCCCCCAAGGTTGTTCGACCGCGTTTGAGTTCGTTATACCAACGATACACGGTGGCCTTGGAGGGGCCATCATTCGTAAATGCCATTTGAAGTCTGTCGAACGATTCTTCCGGTTTCAGGCGACCTTTGAAATCGTAAAAATCATAACTCAAAAATGTTCCCGGCACAGATTATTTTTTCAGTCAAACACGATACTTTAAATTGGTTCGCAAAAAATGTGGAGGGAAATTTTGTAAATGGAACACAACATACATATTTTCTAAAAAGATTTTAACCGGACAGTCTCCCATATATTAAAACTAATATATTAAAACAAAACAAAAACTCGTATATACAACTTAAAATAGTAATATTATAAACAAATAATATATGTACAGTAAGATATTAAAACAATATATATATATAAAATCTTGGGTCACCACTGACGTCAGCTAGCCTCTTAGTAATTTACCTGTGCAAAGAGATAGCGTTAAGACCCCACGAACCTATTGTCTCGACTCCAAACGGTACTAAATGATTTATTTATTTATATAAATACGGCTTACTTACAGTTAACATACACAAACAAGTTCAATTACATTTCTAATACCTAGGCTATGTGTAGTAACTACTTACAAGTAAACACAGCATGCAATATAGCATAAGCATGATACTGGGAGTCGATCAGGCTGTATTTTTTTGTTTTATTATTTTCTGTGCTTGTCGCAGCCAAACCAGCACTATGGCTTGTACTTGTTAGTTGGGAGGCTACCAATGTGTCGACATATGTGTCCCCTCACTAGAGCCCCACCCATCTGCCAAGGAACAAGTGACATGCCATCCGGCCTCTTGCCGTCATCACGCGCGATACCGTTCGGCTCAATTTGAATGGCCGGCACGTTGATGAAGGCAAAAGAACGACGAATAACGTTGTTGATGCTGGCATGGCGCGAAAAACGTCCTGCGCTCTTAACACAAACGTTCTTCCATGATGTCCCAACGAGCTTACTTCAGCACCACAAGGACATCTGTTTGGCGAACATATCTCAGCACCAACACGAAGACCAATCGCCACGCGGAGAGTCGCTGCATCAGGAAGAAGGTCACTACGTTTGATGATGGGTATGCATACCATGACTGCCCCTTTTGCGGAGACAGCCTTGAGCCTGGCGAGAGCCCTGCTGTCGGTGGCACTCTCAATTAAATTATTTAAAAGGGACACACTAGAAAATTTGTCCCATCTCCTTTGACTTTTGATCTGATGGGAATTTATCTGGGTTCGCCATTTGCCATGCATATTTAGCTTTATCCCAGCACTTCACTTAGATGTTTACGGTAGATGGGCCCAGGATACTACTAACGAGAGTGGACGCACTTTAGGATAATGGCAGGAAAGCAGGTAAACAGACACTTGAAATTTTCAAGCTCTTATTACACCAAAATTGATGGAAAGGGAAGCCTGATCCCAAGACCGTTCCGAAAGGCGATTGTCCAGAATTTTCTAAAGTTGTATTAAAACCATGCTGTCGATACTTTTCGTAAAATCTTGGAATTTCCAACTCGAAAAGCATTGAATGAAATAACTAAATTGGGTAATAAAAGACAACCCTTAAAAATGAAGAGAGCCGAATGTGCGTTGATTTCCAAACATAGAAAAAATGAATAAGGTTAGAATGGCCCCGGTCAATGCGGCAGCGAGCTTAATTGTAGGCATATGCCTGCATTGAGCCGTAGCTACTTCAGTCGCGTGACAAGAGCGTTGCATTATTTTTTGTCAAAAATGCCGTCTTTTGCTATAATTACTTGAAGAGCGTGAAGCCAGGTCATAAAAAATGAAAGAGAAAGTGTATTTTTTCACCCATGAGTAATAATACGTAGTTATTTCGACATTATTTGCAAAAAAACAATTTTTAATTATGATATTTCAAATGTTAGCGGTTTTTTTGCACTAACTTCAAAAAAAATATTCATTGATGACTGTCCACGCATATTTTTAACAAATCTGCTATCTTAACACGCAATGTATCGCGTCCAATTTGCTTTGTTTGCTTGTATACGCATCACTAGGGATGTAGCTCACAGCACAGTAAAATTATCGATAAATGGTAATTTCCCTACTGATGTATTTAAAGATAAAAATAAGTTTTGTTTATTAATTATTTGAAACATAATAATAATGATAAAATAAATACAATAAAGTTGAAGAGTTCATATGTTGGAACGCGCTTATCTCAGGAACTACTGGAGCTATTTGAAAAAAAAATGTATTATATTCTAAATCGTGCTACCAAAATAACGTATTCCTGCAATAAAAATATAACTCAGCAAAAACGCAATGCTTAATCCTCAACTTTTCTACTTTCGCTGTTATTATCTTCGATTTTAATGTATCGTTTGGTATATTTATATGTAAAATAGGGTACGACAATTCACAGTTTAAAATCGATATGTGTTCAATACTCTTTCACAAATTCTACATTAGATAACTGTCAACAACCTACTTCCTTCGGCAGGGGTACCGAAGTTACACAACTTACGGCGCGATCGTGTTTTAATGAGTGACCATACCGACCATATTTAAGTGACCTAAACAACGAGCATCTCCGTGCTTCATGAAGCACGTTAAGCTAGTAAGCTAGTATCGGTTGATATTTTGTTACAGCATCTAAAAGCATTCGGTATTAATTTTATCATAATTTCGAAATCTCGTTTACCCTACAAAAACTTAAAAAGAAAATTTCCGTAAAAAATGTTGATTTTGAAAAGTATAGTCTGGGATCAAGATTGTCCCAAATGAGCTCCCCCATCAACTCTTAAAAGGATCCGGTCATATTATCAATAACCCTGCATACAAATATTTCTGTAAGAGTTATTTGTAGTCAGCTATACACTTATTGTGAGTTTGTGTATAATTTTGTAATTTAACAAACCTCTGCAAAGCCCCTTTGATGATGAGATTTAAATGCGAACAAAAGCACTGCAAGGTTAACTGTTGTATCATGCAGCTGTACATTTCTTTAACTTAACCACCATACTAACTTGGGTCATATTTATTTATTGAAAACTTGCACATGCACGAAACATAAAATTGTACATGTGGCGGACTTAATGCCAAAAGCATTCTATACCAGTCAACCATACGTCTATAGGTATATTGAATTTTTTTAATTGTAATCTTAACTATTATCGATTTGAGTTTGTTCTCTCCCCTTCCATCCCTGCGTAAAGTTCAAGCCTAAAGTCTTTCTCGATAAATTAGACATCCAACAAAAAAACTTCTTTTTAATTGGTCTAGTAGTTCCTGAGATAAGCGCGATTAAACACATACAAACTCTTCGGCTTTATGGTATTAGCTAAGAATACAAATGAATAAATAGCATGGTAAGATATAATACCTGAATAATGTAGACCATGGCCTTTATGCTTTTATACCTTTAAACATTTTTCTTTACATTGGAATCTATTTGTCGTATATAACTAATATTACTTATTCTTTATACAAAGAATGATTCAATTCTACTAATAGAACTATTTTTAGAAACTAATGTTTAAAGGTATAAGTTACTCTATTTCAAGTAACCTTTAGCAACTCATTTTTTTCTTCTATTGTTTTTACCGAAAGGCAATAGTAGTACCTTTTGTTGCGATCAAATGAGCTGTTAAATTATCCAAATTATTTCAAACTTAAATCCTACATGTTTATTCACAAAGAGAAACAACATTACATCGGTAATTGAATTTATAATAATCGACCTTTACCACATCACTAGTATTTTGACATAAAAGAACGAACGTATCTGAATGATGATTGGAGGTTTCACCGGTAGAAGCTCTGTGATTGGTAGTTGGTTTCAAGTACTAATTACACCAATCACAGAGCTCCTAGCGGAAATTGTGATTGGTTTGTGGTATTGGTGCGTTAATTCATTGATTGGTACTTTTATCACTGCAGCAACAGCGCGGTAACTCCCACCGGCGACAGAGGTTCCCATACAAACGAACGATCAAAACCATTCTAACCTTATTCATTTTTTCTATGTTTCCAAAAGACAATTTAAACATTCATTGGAATTTTCAATTAGTTTTTGAAAATGAGAGCGAATAGAATTGGAGAGCCTTGGAGGAGAATTTTGAAATTTTTACAGATTTTATTGATGGAAATGGAAGAATTGAAATGAAAATTTCACACATCAAAATTTAAAGAAAGACCAAACGTGTCAATTTTCGAATAATTCGAGAGGTAAAAAAACTGTATCAGCGTCTCCTCCCAAAGTCCCGTCCAAATATCAAACATTAAATTTTAAAAATAAATGGGAACCGAGTTTTTACGTCTAATTTAAGCAACACCTACGTCTGATTTTGCGATAGGAGGGTACGAATCGTATGAACCCTTGTTACAAAAGCCTAACTGGTGTAGTACAAAGTGCCAAGAATTTCACACACAATTTTTAGGTTATGCGCCGAAAAATGGAACCAACCGCAATGGGTCTGACACCGCTATCTTTGTTGGATAGAGCAATAAGATTCGCGCCACAAAATGGAAACGATTTCAGAATTAACTTTTGCAAATAACATAAAATTACTAAGTCTTGTAATCGCTGAAGTAAATATCGGCCAGCTTCACCTGCCTGAAAGGAAAGGAGGTCTTTCAAGTGCAAGCAACAATTCGCCCAGACCAGCAATCAAAATCATATCGAATACAAATAAATTATTAAAATAATTGTAATAACATAAAAGTGATGTTAGAATATATTTGTATGGACCTGCTTCGGGTTTAAGCCTCCTCCAAGGTATGCCACTTTTCACCTATTGCTGTGTCCATCCAGTTGTTGCCTGCTGGTGCCATTTCGTCTGTCACCGGGCCGGACGACCTCTTGTTAATTTTCTTGTGGTCCACAATGGGCTATTCTACTGCTCTCCAAATCTATCCAGTCATACAAGAAGACATAGTAACTAGGTGTAAAAAGACAACAAAAAATAATTAAATAAATAAAACTGTAACTGAAATTACATAAGGGATGATAGGACGACAGGTTTCGAGTTAAGTTGCTAAAGTCGTTTAAATTGTGGTGTCATCTCAGTGTCTGTATGATAAACCAATGCTCGGAGGACGTAGTCGGCTGTCTCGTATATAGTTTCAAAAGCTCTAGTCTTTTAAAGTCACATTTTAATTGTTTCCAGATACGTTTTGGTATTTATGTTCCAATATTTAAATGCTTATGTATGTATTTTCTAGAATATCTCGGAAGATTGTTTTCTTGCTATATCGATGATTCTGCTAACAAATAACAATGGATGATTGTTATGTTCCTAAGTCTGGCATATTTTATAAAAATAAAGGTAGGAGCACTATTGATTGGAGAATTTCGTCACAAATAGTGAAAGGAACAGAACAGTCCCTGGTTCAATTGTATTGGTAACTACATTATATTTTACCTGATTTATAGGTATATGACAAATCGTGCCACAATCCACGATGACCTAACAGTGCTTATATGTCAATCTGGTTCCATTGTTTATCTTTACGCACCATTAATTGAAGCTATCTGTAGATGATTTGCAATCATCATGCAAATAATAACCTTATAGTCTCTCTTCTTTGTGTCAATTGCAGTAATGGGTTTGTGGAATATATTCACATTACTGCAGTTGAGACATTTACATTTAAAATAGAGAAAGACTCTTCCTCCCCTACCCTTTAATTTAAACATACTATATGTGTATTCTGGATTGCCTAGATTTATGTCTACCCTGTGTTATTCCTCTTAGCAACCATAGGTCAGTAAAACTTTTATTTTTCTTCCGAAAATGTTACTGATTTTCTTTTCTGAATAGCTTTATTTTAAAATATCCATTTAATGAGTTCCTCGTAAAAGCTTCAAGCGTGGCCTCAGTTCATTGATTTCACTATACGCACCAACGAATAGTTTGGTGTGATCAGATGAGTGCATCGCATTACGTACACGATCTTTTTTTGACACCAAAATTTCCATTCTGATAGTTGGTGAAGGATGTTTTATTCAAAATAATAGAAATGAAAAAAAAGCGCTGGTAAAGACCGTTAGTTGAGCTAACTATCGATCACGCAACCGGGCCTAAAAAGCATAACAGGAAAGAGTATGTGTACATGAAAGTAATAGCAACCTAGGTTTTATATGAAAACAGATATAAGCAAATATGTATTGTGATAGGAGAAAAGACAGAAAGAGATGTCATTCTTTCTGTCTTGTGAAATAAAAAAAATTGGTATAGTATAAAATAGCCAGTGCATTTATTATAACTTAAGAGGTTTCAACGGTGATAACTAAAACTTTACCCATGAATATGCCTCTACAACCCTGCCAGTGAATTCACGAAATCCTGTAACACTATGTTGTTTATACATGTATTTATCTAGACAAATATTAAAATAGCATTCTGAGTGTTACAATGGGAACGAATCAGGTCAACTGACCAATAACAATGCACTGTGCGCGTGATCATTATGCTCATCTGCGTGACTCTTTCAAAGTAAAATGAGGCCTTACTGCTAATATGTAAGGCTCGGTGTGCAATGGAGTGATCTTTTTTAAGTGCAACTGACAGAGTTGTATAGTCAATCTTAATGTTTTAGCTTAAAGTCGAATTTGTTGAGCATTCAATAACAGGAGCATAATTTAACTACGACAGATATGTCATAGTTTGAGAACTATGAATACTGAGTATAATTTTTATTTTTTTATATATTTAAATAATAGTGGTCGCCCGTGTAAATTTCTGTTTCCCCGTAAAATATTTCATCACACGCAACACATATTTTCACTAGAAGTAGAGATGGGCGATGGGAAAATACCCGTTGGGAAAATACCGGGTTATACCCTTATTTACCCATTTTGGTTAAACCTTATATTTACCCATTCTGGGTAAATATAGGGTTTTTACCCGGGTAAATTCCCAAATAATGGTTAAAACGATTATTTGTTAATAAGGGGTAATGACAGACTGGAATTCGGTATTTGTAGTTAGTTTAGAACACCTTAATGTTTTGTCAATATAAAAGTCCGTGGGCGTAGCAGTTCATCACTTGATTTCAATAAATATCTTAGAAAATATTAGTTTTAAAATAACTGCAGCAGTAATAGTCTTCACTCCAAAAGGTATCACAATTAAATTACAAACACTCAATATTCCAAATCCCATCAGTAGGTAATTAGAAGTAAGTGGCCTGAAGCCTTAGCGTGCGTGTTTTTCTTAAGCTGCGAGCATTATTTTGATGCGGAGTTATTTTAAAACTAATATTTTCTAAGATATTTATTGAAATCAAGTGATGAAAAATAAAATTTTGCTTGAAATTAAATGCTCGTGATGATTAATATATTTATTTGATTATGATAAATACCATAAAACACCTTTGAGAATAGTACATTTAAAAACTTTGAATCAAATTTATAAAAAAAAATTGTAGTAGTAGGTTTGCTCACTACAAATATCGGATATATAGACATATGGTGTCGCCGACTTTATTGTAGAACTTTTGTAGCGGAACAAACCTGATGATTGACATGATTTTGATGTATCTTAAACGTAAACCGTTTAACCGCTACGTACGTAACGGAAGCTCTCAAAATGAATATTTCCCTCCCGTGCAACATTTTTCATTGTTGCTCTGTTTTTGTGAGTCTATCCAACACAAAAATATTAATCAGTCTAGTAGTTTCTGAGATTAGCGCGTTCAAACAAACAAACACACAAACAAACTCTTCAGCTTTACAATATAAGTATAGAAGACACAAGAAATATACAAATTTAACAATAGATCTTAAATCTACCAAATGCACTAAAATGTAAACTTGCTTCCCAAGTTAGGATAAACCCTGTGTTTTAGTTTAAGGAAAGTTCATCCCACTTATTAATATCTTAAGTGTTTAAGTAGCACACAAACGAGGAAGATGGATGATTCCTTGAATACATTTGTGCACTAAATGAAAGATCTGCAGGAATGAACATATGTTACAAATGTAAAGAGCACTTATACTCGTAGGTACATGTGTTGAAGGTAAAGGTTTTAAGGAATTATAGTAAAAAGTTCCTCGGTTTGTCATAAGACTGTTGTTGTAACCATTTTTCAACGGCAATGTTGCATTCATGAGTATTCAATTTTAATTTTTAATAAGTTTGATTATTTTACTGTATAAATATTTTTTAACAAATTTTGTTTTTTGTATAAAACTGGGCTTTATCACAATGTCGTTACGACGTTTGAAGTCCGTTTTTCTTTGATATCGATGCTAAACTATGAATTATCTTTGTATTAGGTGAATTTTGTGTTTGTCTTTTTATAATGAATTATTTCGGGAAAAAGGAAAGTCATTGTTTGCAATTTTGGACAAGCAAAAAAAACAGAATATACCGTTAATATTTTCGGGGTCATATTTATAGACTGACGCTGTAGTATGATTTGGTAAAAATATTTATGTAGAAGCGTAATATTGCTGATCAAATAGTAATCTTTCAGTATTTGGAATGGGCGATTCTGATTCTGAAGAAATTGAATTGGATGAATCTGTCTTAAATTGGTTGCATTCGTTAAATTTTCTTTTGTGTCCCCAAATTACTCCGCAGTTATTTTAGTAACTATCTGCCATCAAATAAAACCAGTTTAACGTATGTCGGTATTTTTTTAATAAACTATTAAAAATGTAAAAGCCGACTTCAAAACCAAAATACACTAAAATGACTTAAATATACTCTTGACCCTTGAAAGGAAAGGAAGCCATTTGAGGCAAACCATTTCTTTTTGGAGTCGGTGCTCTGATAGTTGATGCTTGATGGTCAAAGTGATTTTAAAGTTAATTTTATTTCTTCATTTTCAGGGTTCCGTAGCCGAATGGCAAAAAACGGAACCCTTATAGTTTCGTCAAGTCTGTCTGTCTGTCTATCTATCGTCTATCTGTCTGTCACAGCCACTTTATTCTGTAACTATAGGCATCACACTGTTGAAATTTGGTAGGAAAATGTATCCTGTTAACCGCTTTACGATTCTTATACAAAAAATAAAAAATAACAATATTTATAATATATTTATATATTTATTTTTTTAATATTTCCCATTGATGAAATTAAAACCGTAAAAAATTTTTTTTAGTCAAACCTATGCGTGTGGGGTCTATGGATAGGTCTTCTAAAATGACATCGAGGTTTCTAAAACCATTTTCTTTTAAAGTCTAACGTTTCATAGCTAGAAAGTGGTAAAATGAGCTTCCCCCCATCTTACTTCTAAACTAAGCAAGTGTAAATTAAAAAAAAATATATAATTTAGATCTTAACAAATACTTTAAACGAAAATAGGTTCGGACGGGATCGAACGAGAGGTTTTTGAGATATAGCACATTTTCAATGACCGCAAACATAACGTTTTTCTTCATACAAACACTATGAAAAACAAAGTTATATTTGCTGTCAACAAAATATTGTGGAATTGGTGGATTCACCAATTCTGTTAACATGGGCACGGAACTCTCAGTGCGCGTGTCTGACTCGCACTTGGCCGGTTTTATTAGTGATTACAGGAAGGGGGGGGGGGGGGGGAAGTTGCACCTAATGACTCTGTTCTTTAAGAAGCTACAAATTACCTATCATAAGTTCTGTCAATATAATTACTGAACTCCTAAGCGTTAAGGAGTTCCACCATTAGCTCAGCTCCACAAGATGTTGACTATAAGACGTAACAACACGTCAACATTGAGATTCTAGTAAAAAACACAATACGAGTATGTGCCTTGAACATTTGAGGATTTCCCTCGATAACACCAAGATCCCGAATTGTCAAAAATGGGACCAACTAGAAGGTTTACCCTCTAGGTAAGCGAAAAATATTTAGAAATTGGTCGACAAATGACTGAGATATGAGTTAACATAGATACAAAAAAAACATACAGTCGAATTGATAACCTCCTTCTTTTTTAAAGTCGTTAGAAAAACTGTTTCTATTCCATCCCTTTTTTGCTGTTCTTTCTACAGCTGTTTTTTTTAGCTTCGTTGTAGCAGCTTAATTTTGGCTTAATCAGCATGAATAAAGATTCTGTGGCATCTATTGAGTATCGAGTAAAAACGATCATGCTGCGCTACACAAGCATACCAGAGAATCCTCCTCTTGCCCTGTTCCCATTCTGGGGTCGCTGCAGTATGTTCGTAAGTTTATCGTATTTTTGTCAAATTGCATGGCACTCTTTGTTTGGTAACCGTAATTTCTCAAACTCGTCGAGTGAGGAAACGTTGGCGGTTCTTATGTGTTATCCATGTTCATTATTTTATCGGCCATTTAATGTATTACTCTGATCGGCTTTTCATGTTTAATTTTACTTATAATTTCCATCACACGGTTCTTTGTCAATTTATTTTAAAACGAGAATTTTGTACGTTATCTTTTTATTTTTATAAAGGTGCAGTAGAACTTTAAATGTGTTTTCAAGCATTTTAGTGTAATAGTTAACAAGTGCATTAGCTACTTACTTTGGAATCAGAGCAATGTATGTGATTGATACCCAATATTTATTTAATAAAAATACGGCTATTTTGTTCCGTAGGTACAGCAAACGCTTCGCACGTAAAATTTAGTGGCGTCGCTGGCAATATTAACAGTGTCCGCATAATTCAGAAAAGTTTTTCTGAGTCCTGGCTTTAAAATATGAACTCCGGCAGGCCCATTCAAGATTTAACTTTCATTTAAGACAAGCTAGCTGATGTATTTTTATCTCAATTATAAATGAGGTAAATCAAAACTCGGTTCTCTACAGTATTTTTTCCATTACAGGTAATGACGAGGGAAAGGTTTGGTTTTTATAGAGCAGAAAATGTATTTAAAGACTACTGTCTTGTGCTTGCACGTTGTTGTGAACAATTTGCTGTGTGGACTACACTCATTATAAAGCTTACTAATATTTGCCTGTGTGTGTTCTGCTCAGTTTGATTTTGAGTTGGACTAAGCGTATGTTTATTTAATTTAATTGGATCTTTTAAACTTTTCCCACCTTTCAATCTTAATGAGAGCATTATTCAATCTTAACTATCCTGAATAGTGATAGCATACGCCAAAGTGATTGAAAGTGTTCACTTTGAATTGTTTTCTTCATATGGTTCTGCGTTATTATTATAAGCTGTTCCTTTGATATATTATTTTGATCGTCTTGTTGTGAGTGTATACGCGCTGTGTAAATTTGTCCTTAATTTTCCATACGCTGCACGTCAGGAGTTGCCTCATAAATGTTACTGTTGGTACTGGTATAAGCTTCATATACTGGATGTGCTATCTCTGTACTCCAGAATAAAGCTGTAATATTTCAAAACTCCTGACAATATACATTTTATGAATCTAACACTTTAAGAGTGACCTAGCTTATCAGATTTCCTTTTGTGATCTTGTATTTTGTTAACATGTTTTTTTTTATACAGGGAATCGCTCTTAAATCTTTTTTTAGAATTCCATTCTTGTATTTTTGCGCTATCCTGCGATTCACTATGTCTATGCATTTATCAAGAGGGTGTTTAAAAGTGAATCTGCTTTTAATTTTGCCATAGGCCACTGTGTGATCTGCGTTGTTCATATGTTTTTTAGACTGCAACCAATTTTTATGAAAGCGTGCTATCTTGTTTCCAACTTCCATTAAAATTGGTGCTATAAAATTTTTGTTTTTTCCTTTCATTGCCGTAAAAAACACTGAATAAGACATCTATTGGATATTAGTTCATCGGATATGATCACTACAGAAGTGATGCAGTCTGTTAAAAGAAAATTGAGCATTTCATATTAATATTGGTCATCGTACTCCATCGTACTCAATTCAGCCAAATTCAGTAGTGATTTAGACTCTTTTTCTAGCTCTTATGTATGAGATTGTGTATCTCTCTTTGCTTTATTGACCCGATATTTCTTTGTCTGCTCTGTTTCATTTGAAGGTTGTCATTATTATTCCATATGTTTATGTATGAAAAATACGTAATGGTGTTGTTGTTTCGTTGCTATTATTATTAAAGAACTTCTTGTATATTATTTTATATGTATAATAAATATAATTAAAGAAGATTTACAAATAAATTTGAATTTTGTTTGTGTAATCTATACGTAGTTGGATAATCACAGCCTACGTTTACGTCATGGTTAATTCCTCTTCTCGGAGTGTGTCCGAAACGCCCTTACGGTATACACAGTCTGGCCATAAATACCGTTTCAATTAAAAATAAGAAAGATATTACATTTGAATTTGGAATCTGTCATTTTTATACGATTGCTAATTTAGGCGCCAATACATTTTATAATATTTTGCGATATTAAAATGGAGTGGGGTGATAAAGAGAACCGAATCGCTGTGATTGCATTACACAAAGTTGGTATGGAGCCAAATGCATTTTTTTAAACTCTCCATACGCTTGGTATTAGTCAAATGTTTGTGTACCGGGCTATCAATAGGTACAATGAGACCACCTTTGTTTGTGTCAGAAAAAGAATCTGGCCGTCCACGTACCTAGAGTTCGTACGAAAAAGATGGTCAAAGCAGTAAGGGAAAGAATTCGCAGAAATCCTGTCCGAAAGCAAAAGATTTTATCTTGGGAGATGAAGATAACACCCAGAACCATGTCGCGTATTTTAAAAGATGGCTTAGGACTTGCAGCCTATAAGAGACGCATTGGTCATTTTTTTTATGGATAATTTAAAGTCAATCAATGATGGTTTGGTGGGGTGTTAACTATGAAGGAGTGACTGAGCCATATTTATGTGAAAAAGGTATCAAAACATCGGCTTAAATGTATCAAGAAACCATTATTGAGTAGGTAGTTGAGCCCCTCAACAACACTATGTTCAATAACCAAGCATGGTATTTTCAACAAGACTCGGCGCCGGGTCATGAAGCACGGTCCACGTAGTCTTGGTTCGAAGCGAACGTTTTGGACTTCATCAGAGCTGAAGACGGATTATGATTTATGGTCAGTTTTAGAGAGAACGGCATGCTCTAAACGCCATGATAATTTGGAGTCCCTAAAACAATACGATTGGCAGTGAAGAATTTTCCCATGGAGAGAGTGCGTGCTTCTATTGATAACTGGCCTCAACGTTTTGAGGACTGTATTGTAGCCAATGGAGACCACTTCGAATAAGCGTTTTATATTTAAATTGTTTTATATTTTTGTATAAAACTCACACTCTGCAAAAGTAATAAATATTATTTGCATTAATTTTTTTTTTCTTTGTGACAATATTTATGACAAGACTAGGTATTTATAAAATAGTACCACTTTTTTTGGTTAATTCCGGTCTGATCCTCCTAGTGGTGATCCACCAGGGGGATCACTACGAGTATTATTTTTTATTCCGGACTGATCCCCCTTAGTGTGACGCATAAGGGGGATCACATATTTTGAATTATTTTCTATTCCGGTCTGATCCACCTTCTTGTTAAAAGCATAATTTTTGTACAGTCGGCAACGGCGATGGCATCGGTACGTTATAGTTATTTAAAAATATAGTAACATTTAATTAAGTTATTATTGTATGTGAAAAATTTAAATAAGTATTCTCATTAATTGTACATGGAATGACTCCTTCATTTATCAATATTTTTAGCTTCAGTCGTAACGGATAAATATTAACCCGTTATTGGCCCTAAACGTTTGAAAGGTTTTGGTTAACCCATTTAAAAACTTAACTCTTTTTTAATTTATGTATATACGTAGTAAAAAATATGAGAGCCAATTTGTAAAGTTCTAAATACTATTTTATTATTATTGTTAGAATTAGGGCTGATTTGAACTTATTCGTTATTATTTTTTTTGTTAAAATTTCAATGTGAAATGATTTCTGTGATGATTTCTTGCATATCTGTGATAATTATGATGAATAAATGAGTGTTGATTTTTAACATAGTAGTTTTTTTCCTGACTGTTCCTACACAATTTGCAGAAAAATGTAGGTGGATCAGTTAGGACGAACAAAATATAAGGGGGATCAGTCTAGAAATTATTAATAATAATCATAAGAGGTGGATCACAACAAGGTGGATCAGACCCGAATAAACCCTTTTTTCCAAACTTTATCATCATAAGTCATCATGAGCCATAGACACAACAATACTATCGATAATAAATTTTTGGGGTTCCGCAGTCTAACAGCAATCTAAGCACATTGAGCGCCATGTCGGTCACCGGTGCCCCCAAACTATATTTTTCTATTGTGTCTAGTTTTGTGGCAGTCAAAGCCTTAATCATGTTGTGATAGGTCATGTTTAGGGCAGTAAATGTGCTTACATACACAGTGGATACAGAACCCTTCGTGCGTGAGTCCGACTCGCACTTGGCCGTTTTTTTTGTATCGTTCTGTGTTTATTGAGCTTACAGTGCTATTGTATTACACTGTAAAGACAACGTTAATTGAGTAGTATTTATTTATCAAAGATGTTCAATTCGGAAACAATTCATGTTAAAAAATTGTTAAAACTGTTAAGTGCGGCCTCTTTGGAGATCACTGTAATTTTATATGGACCGTTGAGTCTGTGGATGTTGCTATTAATTATATGTACGGTCAGAGCGCCTAGAGAAAAATCTTGGAGATTCTGTTAAAAGTTGTTGTTACTCGTAGGTAGAAGTGTTGTCGCATGCTATTATAGTCTGTAGTGGAAATTTTAAACGGAAGAGATATTCTTTATGATACCCGTGATTTGACAGATATTCGGTGAGTGAGAATTCGGATGTGACAGATTTCTAGAAATCTGTCATCCGAATTCGCGTCTCTTATTTGTGAAAAAGTGGGTAGAAGCTGCTTTAAAAGGGGTTAGGGGTTTTTACCTAACCTACCTACAAGCTTAAGTGCGACGAATGAGCAGAATGACTATTCTAGGCTATTTGATATGACTAATAGAAATATGTAAATCAATCAGGGGCTTTGCGGAGTTCGGTTGATCCTCAATGACAAACATCTTGTCCCAATACAGCCGGAAAAGCACTAGTTAAAAACCACTATAATATCTAAAATATGTAACGAAACTCTAATTACTATTATTTTGTATTTTTAATCAGTCTTACACATCTGTAAGCCTTTTCTGACCGCATGTTACCGCCCGCTAGTTTTTAGTCTCTACATTTTGATCTTCGGCGCCTTTTACAGGCCACACTCATTTTTATTTTTGTCCACTTGCACGTTAGATAGACCATATACAGCAATTTAGCTTTCCTCAGTGATTCTTTTGATCGATTCTTGATATTTATCATAACTATTCAAATCAGCAGGTTCTTCGATTTCAATATCATTCAATGTCATTAGCTTCAGAATGTGAAGCGCATTGCTCGAAAAACTTTCAGATGGGAGCAGCATTAATAGTTTGAGCAGCTGACTCTTTGCACTGCTTCGTAAGGCATAATGATATCCATTGATAACATTATGGGTGAAAACTGAGTACACAATGTATATCACAAAATACACTATTGCATTATAAATGATATGTGGTAGCGATTAGATAAACAGTTAACCTTTCGCTCACAGTCGCCAACAAAATGTGCCATGCATAATATTCTAAAATCAGTTATCTGAGCCAGACTGCATTGTATTTATCTGTCTAGACTCCAGACTAGACGAACTAAGTTGCCAGGTGATGGCACAGACTGGACTTAAATTTTCTCAAACATCCGTTTCCTTAAAATTCGATAAATCGATCTACCTACGTTTCATTTCCATATAATTCCATTGGCTAAAATGACGTAGAACTTTAGCCTCACTTTTTGGTTCTCTATTATAATTTTATTCGAAAGTAGCGGCCATCAATAAAACCTTCAAAATTTTAAGACAAAATCTAAATACAATAATATACAGGTTGTTGTTGTGGTCAGCCACGAGCGACTGGGGAGTGGTTGTACTAACGATACTGATGCATTATTTTTAAATGGATAAAACTAAACAATCATATTCTAATTGCGATACTAGTAAGCAAGTCAATACTACCAACACCAGGTCGCCTCTTTGTAGCTTACTACGGTATAGTATTTCGAAGGGTGCGAGTTTTCCCAATCTTTTTTTTTAGAATGTTGTGAAGAGGTATTCTTTTATAAAACTTGCATAATATAATTAAAAATCTTTTTTTTTTTTAGAATAAGCATTACTCATATTATTATCCCTGATTTGGATGCCACTGTCACTGAACCCATCCTGTATAAAACAGTGGCATTATACAGGGTATTTGATACATCGACTGCCGAATTGAAGTGCAAGTTTAAATTTAATGTAATAGAAATGATCCGTTATTATTTCATGTCTTTAAAAACTTTCGAGGCCCTATAGCTTTTATTTCAATTTTTAATCACTTGAAAAAAACCTTCATATTGGATTTTTGGGTTTTTTATTTTATTTTTTCATAATATGTTTTTGTGTTATTTTGCACTATTTGGTAATTTTATTGAAATTAAAATCACTGACACAAGTCATGTAGATATAAATAGATAAACTTGAAAGTTGCACGAGTTTAAAAATGGAATCTCTATGGTTATAAAAGAAACCTTAGACCTTAGTATGTACGGCTATAAAAAAGGAACGATCCACTTCTATTAATCTAATAAAAACTTCTTAAGTGTAAGTGTTACTATTTTGCTAAATAAAAAAATGCGCCGCTGAAACCTGTTACTAAAAGTTTTCTGAAATATTGAATTTTACATGAAAATCGCAGTGCATTATAGAGTTTGCTGAATCTGTACACGTAAATCAGTAGTTGTTTTATTGAAATAAATCCATTCCCATTAAAAAATATGAGTGCGATACAAATTGTTGTTCCTGATGCTGGCTTGCCTTTTTTTCTCTTTAGAGTTGTGGTCGTACAAACTTGACTTTTACTTCTTCTCTTGTTGCAACCTATGTTTGGTGAACAAATCCTTCGGACGTCCCAGATATAAAAAGCTAAAGGATCCAGATCGGAGGAAGTCTTCAGTACGGTCCATACAAAATTTACCGGATGCGGGCAATTTGGTATGGACTATACCGCAGATCGCACTCAGTGTAAGAAATCCTCTCCTGTTCTTTGTCAGATAGCCGCCGATATGGCGAACAACCTAAATTTTATTGGTGTTTTCTCATTATATACGGATTCTTAAGATAGATGACCTCCATGGTGAAAAGGTTAGCACGCTGGGTTTCAAGGCGTCGTCGCTCCGACCCCCCAGGGTCGATTTCCGGTCAGGTCAATGTAGAATTCATATTTTTGTATATTGCCTCAGGTCTGGGTGGATGTGCCTCCACCGATGTGTCTGATTTCCATAACGCAAGTGCATTGGCTACTCACTTTAGGATAAGAGCAATGTATGTGATTGGTGTCCAATATTTCATATTTAAATAGTAAACGTGGCAAGTCATTTTGTAAGAATATTAGGTACGCGTCACCGTTGAGGTAGATGATCACGTGATTACGTCACGCTCAACGGTGACGAGTACCTAATATTCTTACAAAATGACTTGCCACGTTTACTATTTAAACGAGTACCTAATATTCTTACAAAATGACTTGCCACGTTTACTAATTACATGCATTGCTCTTATCCCAAAGTGAGTAGCTAAAATGAACCCGCGTTCGTCCGTTTTTGTTTCAAAACAGTAAATTGCAGTTCTGTGCTGGTTTTTCTCACTGCACAGTGACAATTACACGTCCATTCTTACGATAACCAGGTTGAAATATTATAAGATAATCGCGGTTGCAATACCGACCTTCATGAATCTCTAATATTGCCTTTGTGCAGGAGACATTTCACTACTATTACTATGTAACTCTAGTGTTGTCTGAACGTGAGCCAGTACTCCGATCATATTTGACCCTTAACAAAGTCTTGTAAAATTGTGCGGGTCATCGTTCGGGGCGTTTAGTCACTAAGGTCACCAGTCTCGTCTGGTGAGTGACCCTACTCCCCTTCCCCGCCTATACCCCTACGTTCATTGAGGAATGACCATCTTTACAAGTGTGAACGAACACGAATTTTCTTTAGATTTGATAAGACCAAATCGTGTAAGTTTCACAATTTATCACTCGAGGAATGGTGGATTTTCAATCTTTTACTCTGTTGGATTTATCTTCGCCCGAATAGGACTAGGTAAAGTGTTAAATATATAAAGTTGGGTAAGGGAACTGTTACTGCTGCAGAGTCAGAGTTCAGGTTTTAATTATTATTTGGACTTAATTTTTGCAATATAGCTCACGGAAATTCGTAAAGAATTGTTTATTTTGTCTGTGAGCGCTGTCATTGATTCGGGTTCCCCCACCACCTACTTCGCATACAGCGAATAGTCGACAGACAAGTAGATTCAACAGTTTGTTGCCAATATCTTTTACATGAAAATCACACTGAAGACTGTCATTCTTGACATCCCACATTAAATCAAGAATCGAGATATCCTTTACATTTTCGTCTATCATATTATTTGATATCCATCCCCGTAGATCAAATTTACCATTGAGCATTTACATTTAGACTCTTCAATAAACGTGTCTAACTCTACCTCTGATTCCAGGCTATTAACACAATTATTAACGGTATAAGTAGACCTGTGTAACTATTTACTGAAACGTCTCACTGAGTCGTTACATTCAGATGTTCCGAAACCTAAACCCCGCTTCAAAACGTTTCTGTATAATTTGCAACTTGAGATCAAGTTCGGCACGCGTCGCTCAGTTAAGAGAAAGATCACAAGATGCGAACTTGCGTTAAGACAGAAAGAGACGTTCGACTCTAGCGCGCATGCTTGCCTTCTCTTACTCACGCACTGGCACACCGACGCGCGTAGATAAGAGGGAGGACTCATGACGCAATTTTTTTTTTGGCGAAAAGTCGCAGGTCGTTTGTACTGTTCCTGTCCTGTTCTTACGTTTGCTACGCGTACCTGTCCAACCTTATTCGGAAATACTCTGAATATCCTACCCCGTGGCCACTGCCCCCTTAGCATCTGGTCATCGGCGACGATGACGACGTCGCGCTGACTACCAATGGCTTGTCATCCGCCTTGCACCACTTCTCACGTCATGTTAGGCTCGGCAGGTACTCGTTAATTTAGGTTTAATCAATAAATCCAAAGTTTAAATGTGTCAAACATTCGTCATAAAGTGGGGTAAATTTAAGTGGTTAAAAAACAAAACGAATATTCTATCCACTTTCAATTTTATGCAAGTGGTACAGTCACCAATTGCTCGTAAAAAAGCAAGAGAACACACTACAAAAGAGTTTGCCACTTATGATCGCTTCAAAATTATTAATTCGGTCCAGACATAGAAATGTCAAGTGGCCCTTATTTTTTTTTGACCAGTATATATCATCAATATTTTTTCCTATGTAGGTCGCAAAAAAACAAATTACTCGACAGTCAACGTTTCCCGGGGACACAAGAGCCTAAAACCTTAATAGTCCATTGAATAAAAAGTTCCAGAGTGCGTGAGTTAGTAACGTAAGATGTTTCTTCGGAAACATGTCAAGAGTCCCTAGGTAATAAACAAACTAAAACCCCGGGACACTAGGAGGAGCCCCGGAGTGGGGGGAGGGGGGGAAAGGGTCCATTTTTTCATTTTTCGCTTAAATCTCAAAAACGGTACATGTTAAAGAAACACTTTCAAGGAAAAGTTGAAAGGCCATAAAATTATCTACAAGTTGTACCTAAATCATTTTTTCCTATATCCTACCATTTCTGAGTTACACGCAGTAAAAAATGATTTTGGCTCAAACAATTTCTCCATACTACATACCCATGTTTATCACATCAATCGATCAAAAAATATTTTTTTCTTCCAAAAAACTCAAATGTGCAACTTGTGACCGGTACTGATAGATTGCTCTTAATTAGGTCTATAATTGGTAAAATAAACACATTCCTCCATGGAAGCCTTTAGTAGGAATCGATTGTCAAAATATTATATTAGGGTAGTTTGAGTTACTGAACTTGATCTTTTTTATTTTTTTCTTCCAAAAAACTCAAAAGTGCAACTTGTGACCGGTACCGATAGATTGCTCACAATTAGGTCTATCATCGATAAAAACAGATTCCACCATGTAGGCGTTTAGGAGGAATTGAATTTTATTAGGGTAGTTACGATACTTGAACTTTTTATTTTTTTTCCTCTAGTGCCTCTCATATGACATCAATGTCCCAACATTATCCCTTGTTCGGATTTTTTCGATGAAGTTTCACACGTAGCATGGGAAGGGGTCCGCCCTCGTTAAGCTTATGCTAAAGTTTGCTTATGTTTCCGAATTTTTCACCTTTCATGGGATGTAGCTCGAAAACAGCTGCTAATAGAAAAAAATGATTTATGTACAACTTGTAGATAATTTTATGGCCTTTCAACTTTTCCTTGAAAGTTTTTCTCTAACGTACCGTTTTGGAGATTTAAGCGAAAAATGAAAAAATGGACCCTTTCCCCCCTCCCCCCACTTCGGGGCTCCTCCTAGTGTCCCGGGGTTTTAGTATGTTTATTACCTAGGGACTCTTGACATGTTTCCGAAGAAACATCTTACGTTACTAACTCACGCACTCTAGACCCCCCTTGGAGGGACTCATTCAATGGACTATAAGTCATAAGTAAAAACACCCGTAAAGTGGATTTCAAGGCGTCGCCGCTCCGAGGTCCCGGGTTCGATTCCTGGGGTCGATATAGAAATTATAATTTTCTATATTGTCTTTGGTCTGAGTGTTGTGGTACCACGCACCGTTGTGATCAGAGCAATGTATGTGATTTGTGTCCAATATCAATATTTTAACGGCAACGCTGTCTTAAGGTCACTTCGTGTTTAATACTTCTAAACATCAGTACAACAAAATCGTCTATCACATTAAATACAGTGCGACAAGCCTCTGGTCGATAGATTACATTGACAGTGGGGCGCTAGCACTCAATCAGGATAGGCAATGCAAAAAAATCTCTTGATTCAAGGAGTTAAGGAAGCTGTTTAACGATTATTTTTTACCCAACCATGGCAAAGTCAAAAAGAATAAATATCCTTTGGACATTCCCACACATCGCCATCTCGTCCCAAAGTAAGCTACTCAGAGCTTGTGTTATGGGTGCCAGGCGACGGATATAATACTTAAATACTTTTTGGTTGTAAATACATACATGATATACATAGAAAACACCCAGACCAATACAAACAGACATGTTCATGCACACAAATGATTGTATTGTTCTGGTATCGAATCCGCAACCCGCTGCGTAGTAGGCGATTTCTCGACCACTACACCAGGCGGGTCGTCAATAAGAAGAATGCTAATTTAAAACAGTATAAGCATGCATGTTTGTATCATGTATGTTCCACTGATTTTAAACGCAAAACCGTTGTATAAACAATAAAATAACATTGAAAAATTATAACTTTTTTAGTGTTTACCTTAACGGTAATTAAAAAGAATAATTTCAAAAATTTACACAATATATGTGTGAAAATAAAACATTATTAAAAATCGAAAAATCGCTTTTAAGATTGAGGAAATTTGGCTTTACTAGATCTGGCAACCGTATTTTTGAAATTGCCAGCCTTAAGCCAAAAGATCCATGCCGCACTGTAGGTAGGTACATAGAAACATAGACAAACTACCACAAGAATAAAATAAGGTTTGGACGCAAACATATCTTCTTCTTTTTCTAGGTTTTTATGTGACACATTAAGTGAAAGTAGGTAGGCATTGTCTTGTAATTACAAACAAATAAAGTTTTAAGTTTAGATTCATGTTCCGCACGGAGATAACGAATATATTTCTTGTTACAGGTGACATCACACAAAAGGGCTATGAGAAGAAACGGACGCGGCTCCTCACGCCATACATTCCACAACAACCACCCCAAGGTACGCCCGCGGTGCGAAAGATATCGCAACATTCTCTAACACTGCCTCAACTGATCATACCACCGACCCGCGAGTACTGGCTGCGCTTTCCAATTCGAATAATTAATAATCACTGACGTCATGCCACGAATCTAACGAGCTGACCAGTACTTACGAGTCCAAGGTCGCGACAGAAACGTCGCCGGGGTCAAGTGTCAATTGGTCGCCGTCGATGGGCGCTGGACGTTCGCGAAACGATCGCCACATCGGATGGCTGCTCCCGATTCCGCAACTAGGGTCAATCGGAGAGGCCATCTTGAATCTGGACCCCTGACTGTTCAAATATAGAACGCCCAGTTCAATGAACCGAATGTAGTATTATGTTCATCTAGAATATTTCAGACTGGCCAAGTCACAGTTGTTTTAAACGGTCATTATTTTTTTTCGGTCGAGAGCGGTTGAAATTAAAATAATGAGGTTGGCCTTCATTGCGTCTGTGTAAAAAGTCGGACTAATCTATGTTAATGAACAGCGCGTCCAGCGTTTATCGATTGCGATTTTCAATTTTTGTTCTTTATTTTTTAATTTGTTATCGTTTTGGTTTAGTTAGTCGGTTGGCCACACTCACTTCAACCACATTTTATCACCAAGGTACTAAGGCACGTAATGTTATCACGGCACTGTTGAACGGCTTTCTGCTTTCGGTGCGACCAGTCTGGCGATCTAACCTCGCCCGAGACGAGATGAGGTGTTTATTAAATTAATACGGTCGTTTCGGACGTTATTCTCTGCCCGCCATTGGCGGTTAATAGTTGTTCTGAAAGATTTTAATCTGTTAATGTTGTGGTTATGGTTTATAACCTTGAAATGTAGCGGAAACGCTCGTGTTTCAAATGAAAATTACTGTTCATATTGTGACAAAAGAATAGAATACGAGTAGGAGCTCATAGTTTTAATAGTTTATATTTTATTGTGGTTCTCCGCATTGAAATAGAAGATCAACAGTACGCGATACCTGGCAAATATATTGTAACTTAAAAGTTATTTTCAAAATTTACTCACTGTTGCGGTCGTAAATAATTTATGTTGTCTAACTATATACTAGAAAACATGGAAATGATACATATATAGAACTATGAGTTTCATTTCCATGTTTTGTAAGAGACCGGCTGTAACCTTTCTGGGTAGGTACTGTACAAATAAAAAAATAAAAAAACCGGCCAAGTGCGAGTCGGACTTGCGCACTGAGGGTTCCGTGCCAATTTTAACTGAATTCAGGAAAAATACCACAATATTTTGTTGACAGCAAATATAACTTTGTTTTTCATAGTGTTTGTACTAAAAACGAAGTATGTTTGCGGTTGTTTTCAATGTGCTATATCTCAAAAACTACTTGTTCGATATCGTTCAAACCAATTTTCGTTGAAAGTATTTGTTAAGATCTGCATTATATATATTTTTCAAAATTAAAACGAAATAGAAGTTAGATAGGGGGACGCCCATTTTACCACTTTAGAAGCGTCTAGCTATGAAACTTCAGACTTTAAAAAAAAATGGTTTGTCTAACCTCTATGTCATTTTAAAAGACCTATCGATAGACACCCCACACGCGTAGGTTTGACAAAAAAAATATTTTTCGGTTTTAGTTTCATGTATGGGAGCCCCATTATTTTGTGTATAAGAATCGTAAAGCGGTCAACAGGATACATCTTCCTACCAAATTTCATCAATGAGATGAGTTACAGAATAAAGTGGTTGTGACATACGGACGGACAGACAGACAGACAGGCAGACTTGACGAAACAATAAGGGTTCCGTTTTTTGCCATTCGGCCACGAAACCCTTAAAACCCAGAAACAATTTCGGCTCGACCCGGGATCCGAACCCGGGACCTCTTGGGTAGTGAATCAGCGAACTAACCGCTACACCAACGTGTTAGTCACTGTAAACAACTGTATATTGACAATAAAACACTGTATTTTACAAAAACTACTGAAAAATCAATACCGGTGACCCTTTTTGGCGTTGTACAAAATTAACATCATTTAGTACAAGGTGAACGCGGTACGCGTGTTCCCGAAATAACTAGTCATGAAACACCGTATGGGAATAGTAACCTATTAGAAGCATGTTAATTTAAATACCATAATATGTAAGGGTCGAATATTGTATTTTGAAAAGTTGTGTTTTTTTGTTACGTTGCGGGACGTTATAGAATATGAAATAATTTACGCAATGTGGAGAACGTTTTCTCGCGTTAGTGTTCAATCACAGTTTTAGGCAGAAACTAAAATTTCTGATGCCTAAATGATTTGAGATGGAGATGATTACGTTGATATTATCCAAAAATAATAAAATAATGAATTCGCCCCCTTTCATGGGACGACATATGAGAACATTGTTTTTTTTATTCCGAATAATTTTAACTGTCAGCATCGAAAGAATAGTTAGTGTACAACAGCACGTCAGGGTAAACACTGCGGTTATTTATACAGTTGTAATAAAAGTTAATTTTCAAGAAAAATATATAACTTGATGTTCTGGCGTCTGTACCTACCGTCACCACTCGCCGCTAACTCTTTGGTAAACAGAAGCACCCTCTGTTTATTTCGGGCGTTACCTTACTAAGGATGACGTTGCATCGGCAAACAAAATTCTACATAGATTTTGGTGCACTTACAAATTTGTTGCTCGTTTCACTGCTTTGAACTTAATCAAAAAGCTTTTTTTGAGACAGAGTCACTGAAGATCAACTTCGAATACAAAATAAAAGTAATAATTTGAAGAAAAAAAAACACGTCGTTAAAAATTATGTTCTTCTTGGCTAAATTTATAATTAAATATTTTTTGTTATCCACCTATTTATTAATTTCAAAACCTTGAAAACCCATCGCGGCTGCCGTTACCTGCCTCGTAATATTTAATTTTTTACTGTTCTACGTGTTTGTGGTTACCTTATATCGTATGAAGACGGATAATTATGTATGTCTCTTTAATACATGAAATATAATCAGCTGGCAATGGTAGCCAATTCAGTTTTTCTTGGTTTTGCAATTAATAAATAGGTGGATCCGTAGTCACTTTTAGTCGATGGATGTGATATAAGTTATTTAATTCTCTTTTCAGCTAAGAAGAATATCTTTTTGTGAGGCATGTTTTTTTTTCCACTTTTTACTAAAAGCCATCGCTGATAGATAACAAATCCACTGTAGAAAAATTCTTGTCAATTGGTCAAGCAATTCTGGAGATAAATTGGAAAATTCGACAGAGAGTGTTCGATAGAACGAAGAAAAATAGTAACTACAGCGACGCCCTGACGGACTAATACTATAACACTTATCTAAGAACCATCGCCGATAACTTACAAATTCATTGCAAAAAACTGCATGTCAATCGGTCAAGCCATCCGTCAATACAATTACCGTTTTGCGAATTGCTTATTATATACAACTTCGGATCTGCCATCGGAAACGAAGCCTGTTGTTTGACGTACCTATTCTTCGAAAATTGCTACTGCAAAACCGCGACTGAGATAAGTCGTATTTTGTCGTAATAAGTTTCAGAAAATAACCTCAGAATATACGATAGGTATGCACGTATCGGTGTAGAGTATGTGCAGTGCATTTTCTCCTTACTCACGAAGCAATTTTAGAAGAAAGTATCAAGTAAAGAAGAAGAGTGAGGATTAATGTTACAAAATCTTGTGAAATGTTCATGGCTATAAAGTTCATAACATTGAAGCACGAATAACAGAGAATATGCCTTAAGGATCAAAGTGCCGTGCCAAAACATAGTCCGTAACTTGCTGAACATGTGTGTGTTTCACTGCTAGACTTCAATTAAGTTCACAAGATTGAATCACACATAGAGAGGAATATGACTAAGGCTCGATTTTACCAACGTCCAATAAGGAATATTCGTAGAATATAATATCTGTTTTTCAGAAATCATTTTTGTTAATGTCATTTTAAAATAGGTCGTTTTATACTTATTCAGTCAATTAAGTCTTATTTGACTTTGGTAAAATCGGCTCTAAAATCAACATACCTAGTCCAACACTCACATACACGCGTGTGTGTGTCTGTGTGTCACTACTGCTAGACTTTAATTAAGTTCACTAGATTGAAGCACAAATGAGAAAGAATATTCCTTAATGTTATAAAGCGCATTGCCAGCAGAAAGTTCTATACTTTCACAATATGACATGTGTCACTGCGTGACTTGAGTCCTTGAAGTTCAGCATATTAGGAAAAAAACAGGAAACAGTTTGTAGCAGACCTTACTTGACTTTTTATAATAGGACTGTAGTAATTTTTAAAATGGCAATAAATAAATAATATAAAGCATTTTCTCATGAAGATGCCGTACTATTTGATGGTTTTTAATTAACTTCTCGCGGTTAATTTCTTAAATAGGTGCAATAACTCAGTTACCCATAATTCACAGATACTGATTCAAGCTATGTGTTTGTTCGTGATGAGAAAATTGGAGAAAATCGTGATTACGTATTTAAATCGTATTAGGTTTATGATACTAGCTTTGGTACTAACATTGGCTCGTACAACTTCATGGCTGTTACACACAGTGCCACAATTTACTACCTTACCATTCAGCTATTAAGCTCAGAATACTTTGTCAAAGGTCTACTAAAACGTACCGTGCCTGCAGTCGGCAGGTTAACAAACAAGATTACAGCCCTCCGTCCGTCTACCTCTCAAACGGTGACAAGCAACTAGAGTGCAGACCTAGGGTCGTCATATTAATACACTTGATATGATTGGAAATTTATAGATAGGTTGGCTCTGCTTTGCACACACGATTCACTTGCTACAATAAGATATTGTTATCATAAAGTTGTAACTGTACGCGTTTGTATATGTCACTGTAATACCGAAAAATTACAATTTTACGGTTTTAAATCCGGTAGATTGTAATCTATCGATTTATTGCGAATTAGCACGGCATGTTTAATAATTTACGCTTTTATTGGTACTTATATGTCAACCTAACACGACGTTTATCCTTCGCCTACCCTCACCGACCACTTTACCTAGTAATTTGTCATTTTAGTTTACTTTAAAATGTATGAAATTCGGTACAGTTCACAATGTATCAACTTATTATGATTTAACGGTTTAAAACCGTGAGATTGTTATCACGCGGTTTTTACAATAGACGGTGACATATACATTCATTGTAGCCCTTTTGAGATACCCTAACATTGTTTTGAGTTATAGTAATATTATATAAATTAACCGTATTGTTTGACCTCTTAAGATATCTTAAGTTAAATAAATCGTCGGCAAATTGGCGTACGCGTCTAAGGTCCTTAAGACCAACAACGAAGCCTTTAGTATAATAAATCTATTACCTAGCATTCTTCGCATTCGGATCCCTTGACGTTAAATACCGAAACAGCTTTTAGTAGATAATGTTTTCCTTTCACAAAAACCTTTAAATGTTGGAATAAAGTAAGCGCTTTCCTCTCGCCTTTTCCGCAACTTCCAGCAGCTTGTGGTTTTGATTTTAATCGCCTTATTGGTGAAGAGGCGTTTGCTTCAGTTAATTCTTTGTTATTTCTCTTCCAACACCGTTCATAACACGTAAAAGCATCCATTTGAAGTATTAATTTAACTTAATCCTTTTGTTATTTAAGTAGCCAGTTCACAGTTTTACTAAAATTGCGAGGTTACGTACTATATTAAGACTAAAACAAAACTCTAGATAGCTAGACTAGTAGTCATCATCACATAATGTTGTTTATGTTGGATCTAATCTTGTTCAAAGCATTTGTGGAATTTTAACAACGCTTGAGTGAGCTGAATGTTAAATTGATTTTACCTAGTTGATCCGTAGGTTTATTGAAGTTGCATTCCGTAGCATAATAACATTTGAATTCAATTTTATATATAATGAACTCTGGCGAACTTAAAAACTTTATTGTAGTAAAGGTCACATTCAGTCAAAGTTAGTAGTAAATCATCATTATTATTTTTGTTACTTTTAATTGTAATTTATGAATATTATTAAACATATATTAAGAGCATAGTGCGTTATGTGACAGTATATTATTTGTAGGTACTTATTGCTTCGGGAAAGGCCACTCCCGAATAAAACCGCCCAAGTGCGAGTCGGTCTGGCGTACTGAGTGTTCCGTACAAACCTTATTTTCAAGATATGATGTAACTAGAAATTACCGTTTTTCGCAATTTTATCTGTGCTAAACACAGTGCTTCGTACCAAATTTCAAGATTCTGCGTTCATGGGAAGGACCCTGTGCCTCGAGTGTCGAAAATTTGCGGTTTACAGGGTTGTATCTTTTAATTGCGTTGGCTTAGAAGTTTGATTTTTTCACAGCTCCAAGAAACAGTAGATCTGCGTGTATGGTAAATTTCAACCTAATACCTCCACGCGTTCCTGAGAATAAGGGTCTTGACAGACAGACTGAAACCTAAAAGGCCTGAAAATATATACAGCGACCCGATAACCGAGAGTTAACGTGTCGATTATCGCCAACTGCATCGAGAGCATTGCCATTTGCTACTATTGCCGGCTACTCGCATGTCACATACGTCGATGACTCGTGCCGACGCCGGTGGCTGAATACAAATGTGATGACGTGGTCCGATTCGGAGGCTCTAGCTAGTGCGTTCTGCAGTCGCCCAATGCCGATACATACATTTTTTTATCGACATCAAAAAATTTAAGGTATTAAATACGATGTGTATGTACGTGATATCGTTGGATTTTTATAATATTTAAGTATGTTTGTCCACGGCATTCTCCAAAACGAGAAGTCATAGCGAGATGATTCTTTTTTAGTTTAATTAAGTATATCCTAACTTAGAGGCATGGTAACAGTGTAAGTTTCATCAAAATCAGTTTAGTAGTTTTTGAGATATGGATGATAACTAAAACACAAATAAACCGACAAAAAATTATAAAATTACGCATTTGTCTTCTATTCGCGAGAAAAAAAATGTTATGAGTTGGTCTTTCGGAGTCGGTGCCTAATGTCCAGCTTACTTACACCAACATTCTCGACGTACATCGTGCACCGACGACAAAAGAATTAGTTTCTCCTGAATTACTAAATTATGTTTAATACATTTTTTTAAATTGTAATTTCTCGGGTCAAAAACAAAGTAGGTATTACGAATGGGTGCAAAAATGAGATAGGTAATTAATTACCTATCTAATTTTTGCACCCATTCGAAGCCGGTTCGTAATACCTACTTTGTTACTAAGTTTTATTTTTCTGCTAGCATATAACATTAACTGGTCCGCAAAACTATTTACGATACCAGCTGCCTTGCCTACTTCCAGCTAAAATTAAGGCGTTGACTGCTACGAAACTAGACACAATAGAAAAATATTGTATGGGGGTCACCAGTGACCACCATGGCGCTCAATGTGTAAGAGTCCTAGGCCGCATACTAGTTGCTGAACTATCTATATTTCGACTATTGATCGTTGTCCTTTGAAATGGTCACATCGATAGGTTTTTCAATAGAAGCCATAGTCAGTCAGTACCGATACTATCCACAGCATTAGTCAAAGCCGATAACTAGTATCAATAGTATTGCTGTGTGCTGATAGTAATGAACCAAACTGAGCTCTTGCTATACTATACTTTTCCTCAACTATAGATAGGCCTATTATCGAGCGGCTACGCTACCGAATACAATCAACTAGGCGCTAGGAGCCGCGGACTTCGTTTGGTTTTACACTCTTACGTTTTGACGGTATATGCCAGCACTAAACGGGTTATTATACGTCTAAGCTAATTCCCTGCATGGGGCGGTACTTTTCGAATTAAGTTTCAGGCTCAGGTCTTGTTGTAAACTGAACAGGCGTCAAATCTATTGAATACATGACTACAACTTACTTTTAGTTAATCGGAATAAAAGTAGTTCTTTTTATTAGCATTTATTTTGGCCTATACTATGAAACAGTATGAAAAGATTCCTAACGGAGCCGCTATCTTAATAACGAGTCAGAAAATCCTCTCTTCTATCTCACCGGTAAATATTGTATAGGTAATGCCTATTAACTGAAAAAGCTTGCTCCATCAAAGAATTAATTAATGAAAATCGTGTTACACAACCGGCTATTAATAAATAACGATTCGGCCCTCAGAGCGCTTGGAAAATCAAACTGAAAGCTGGAGTTTACTTCTAATTAATACAATGGTAATTAAGTAATCATATAAATTAATGGTTAGTTTCCCATGTAATGCAGCGATTACACTTTGCCTTCATATACTTACTGCCAGTTTCACAGTGTTCTTATAAGTAGCCAGTTACGTTATCTGTCCATTACTTTATACAAAAAAACGTTCCATATTAAAATTGTTCGTCGGTTAGTGCTTATATGTCGATGGTGAAACACATCCTTAATATTCTTGTCTTCGGACAAAATAACAATTAAATAAACTAAATAAATATAAACGATGCATGACTGAAATGGAGGAATAAAAGTAAGTAGGCGAGTAACCTACGAGTAAAAAGGGCTTTCAGCAAAAGTCTCATGAAAGCGTAGTATAATAATTCTAAAGTATTTAGATAGAAAAAACAACATTCCTACTGACAAATTATCTCAGGGATGGGTGAAACAAATAAAATGCAATAAAGCATATAAAGCAGTTTCTAAAAGCGTATTAATAACCTCCTCTATTTAAATAATCACTTTACTTCCCGGCGTTTAAAATTTCAGTTCAAAGTTTTTACGGTTGTCAGGTTTCCGTAGGAGCAATGTAAATTGATCTTGAACGGTCAATTAGTTGTTAATTACAAGTGAAATCGTTTCGTGGCGGCTAAGCGGACTCTGTTGAGTGGAGTGGAGTGAATCGCTGTCGGTCAGTTTGTTGTGATGTCGACGCGTGCTATAAGCAGAGCGGAAAGCGGTTTCGAGTTGGAGTTCGATGGGGAAAAATTGCTGCGCGGTTAAACAGATTAATGAGATTAATTGTGCGACTAGACGATAGTTCACGCAGCGGCATGGGTATTGCGTTATTGTATACACATGATGTGTGACGTTAAAGCACAAGATAGCATCTGTTAGCGCTTACTATCAAATAATGTGATACTGCTCGCTATTTCTGGACAGTCTATGCTCGTAGAATATTATTTCAATGTTTATCTTTATTCTAATATTATAAAGCGGAGAGATTTGAAATGAAAAGTTCTGTTGCATAGCTTTTTTATCGAGGGTGGCTCTAAGCTAAGACATCACGTTGCGACCGGGAGAGGAGGGATCAAACTCAAATTGCGCGGACACTGGCGCGAGGAACTTCTAAAAGAATAAGTTTCTTAATCGCGCCCGCTTTATATTACCACAATGAGCAGACCGCGACGAAACGCATTGCCTAGTGTTACGGAACAATACGCAAGTTGGTCGTTTTTCATACGGTCTGACATTACGCGCGCGTCAAAACACGCGCACTCGTTGAGACGCACATCGTGCTTCTTCTGATGTTCACAGTCGACTTAAACAAAACTTCACCGCAACATCTTTATTCACACAAATTCTAGTAATTTTGAAAAGAAGTTAATTTTCAAATGCACATTTTGTAAGTTAGCAGCTAGAATCTGAATCTTTAACATATAAGATGGGTGAACTTTAGTTATTGCTAAAAACATAAAACTTACCTGTACTTTAATGATTTTAATCAGAATCAAATATCAGTACTAAAGAACACACGTAAATGTGTCGGTCTAATCTTAAAGATAATCTGTGAGTTCTGTGACCATATTCTACCCTTAATTTTTCTTTTACTGGATACACAAACAACCTAACTAAACTGTTCTAATCTTCTACCGACCGTGCGATGCGATAGTGACTCATCCTACCTCCATCCATACCTCATCATAGGTACCTTTTATCTCCAAGGTAAAAGGTACCTCTAATTTTATCTCTCTCAAACTTGTAACTTTGGAGCAAGGCAACAAACGGCCAAGTTCTTTTTTTGTAATAACGGTCGCTGAGGCCTATGTTCAGCAGAGGACGACCTACGGTCAATGATAATGATGACACAGTAGCCCACCACATAAACATTCTGAACTAAGTTTTCTGATTTATTGCATGAATTGCATTCTACATTGTTGTTCACATAGTAGAAAGAACATAGTATATAATAAGTACTGGCAAACTGCTGAACAACGCAAATCAAGACCCGTATACATTTTATATTGTTTATGCTATATTTAAACAATTTCATGGCTTAAACCAACAGGATATACACTTATCACACTTGTCTAGAAACTGCGGAGTTGATAAAACTTAATCGAAGGAAGGTAAAATCAAATAATCTATCAGCACTCCGTTTGCGAGATCCAGTTTCAATATTTTCTACCAACATTTCTCAGTAAAATGTCGACGCGTACTGAATTCACGATTAAAAGAGTTCCCATTGACACAATACTGAGTAGTGCTATCGAATTTGAAATTGAATCGCAAAGAAGAATTGAAGTTTGATATTTGATCCGTGGAAGTACCCACTGGTTAAGCTACTTGGCTCCAATTCTTGAATAGATTTTCCAATAAATTTTGTATCTTTTTATTTTTTCCTGTAGGAGAACGGTCCCTTACCGCCTGCTCCTTTTGTTCCTCCTTTAGAGCACCCCTCTCCAGGACACTGACTGCCTTGGCCCACTGGAAATCCCTTAACCGACTCCGGTCTCGGGTGGGTAGATGTAAGGATGCCATATTTAAATGGGGCTTTTATGATGGTACCGATCTATCCTGCTTCTGCGGTTTCATCCCACGAGACATACTCCACCTTCTGTCTTATCCAGCTTGCCCTGATTATTGCTCTTTAGAAGACCTAATGTGTGTAAATGACAAGGCGATCCGCGTTGCGAATTACTAGGCACAACACATTTAAGTCGCTTTTACCATCTACACGCTAAGAAGAAGATAAATCTTTATGACCCTGATGTGGTCACACACTCAATGTCACACTTACATTGTAAAAACCGCGAGATTACAGTCAAATGATTGTGAATCCGTTAGATTGTAATCTGCCGAATTATTGTGAAGTGATATTAATACATATTACGTACATACGTAATATGTATTAATATCAGTTCATTTAGTTACTACGTCGTCATTTTTCTACATAGAAAAATGACGAATCACTGGACAGAGTGATGGGTTAGGGTAGGAGAAGAATACAGGGGTGAGCGAAGCGAATCTCGCTTTTTTCTTTCGTGTTGGTTTGCATGTAAGTCCACCAAAAATGCATAAATGCTAGACCTTGTCGAGTTTCTTCACAATAAATCGACCGGGTACAATCTTATTTCGGGGTTTTTACAGTATTACAGTGGCATACATACTTACTGTACGTAATAGAAGGGAAGATCTAAAAGAAGGGGTTTCTTTTAATAATAATCATTAAACGAAAAACACTAACGCACGTACCGCAACATGAAATATGAAAAACAATACTTCTCGTCATAAAATGGCATAATATGCCATTTTTGACAAGTAGTATATGGACATATTATGTCTAAAACTAAACAAATATGTATTAGGCACACACAAATATTAAATAAATATTAGAAATAATATTTACAATTGTTTAAAAAGAGGTAAGTATGTCTCCAACACGAAACAATCTACTTGAAGATCTTTATTTAGGGCAGGGCAAAATACCAAGCTGCTATTCAAAATGAAATTACAAGTGTAAAGATAAATATAACTGGTTGATCGCAAAACTGAGACATTTTTGACGTCACTTTTGTCGCTTTCGTTTTCAATTTCCTCCCAATTAATGTACTCCGTATCACTCCTTATCATTCTTATATATAAAAACGATCTTACTTTCATCTATAAGGCGAGAATTTAATTCATAATAATAATATGAAGTACATAAATTGGGAGGAGATGACAAAAGATACGTCAGAAATTTCACGGTTAACCTATAGTCCTCAAACTAATTGCTACCCAAGTACATTTTCTTTAGTAATTAGACTTACCTGGACACTTTTCTTATATTCATAATGCAAGAAATTTTCAGTGTCCATTCTTCTAATTAATTATTAATATATAAATATTATAAATTAAATATTATAGCCTATTTTATTGTAATAATTTATCTCGACTATTAAATCTGCCAAATGCGAAATATGTTCTTTATTTTTGTATTCATTGGGTAGAATCCCTAACTTATATACCTTATTAACCTTAGACATGTATGTGTATACTCACATAACAACCCCGTCTGCATCCTTTAGGCCTTACCTTACCGCACCTGATACTTACAAGCCAAAATCTATGTATTGCTCTAAATCACCTAACCATTCCGTCAACTTGTGGTTCTAAATCAAAAAGTACAAAACATTCAGTTTTACGATCTCATATTGTAACCGGTTAGGCCAATTTGAATAGTGACTCGAAAACAGGGCTGGATTTGGACTCCAAAAAACATATTTCTCAGATATACTTTTAAACTAAGCGAGTGTAAATTTTGAAAAAAAAATACATGATGTAGATCTTGACCAAAACTTGCGACGAAAATTGGTTTTAACGATATCCAACTACGAGTAGTTTATGATAGAGCACATTTTCAATAACTGCAAACATAACTTTGTTATTAATACAAATACTATGAAAAACAAAGTTATACTTGCTGTCAACAAAATATTCTGGTATATAAGCTTAGTGGAAGTAATTGGATCTCTCATTTAGTTACAGTTGGCATGGAACCCTCAGTGTGCGAGTTCGACTCGCACTTGGCCACTTTGCTGGTTTTTTAAGTTAAAATATGCAATATTAGCGCCGGCACAAAGAAAGCTACAGATATCGCACCTCGATATTAATCCGAGTACATTACAAACAATATTCAAATCGGACATACAAGTACCATTACGAGGGTCAAACTGAAAGTTCTTAGAACTGGCCACTTATAAACAATATAATAAAAAAAATATTCTCAAATTTGAAAATAGAACTCTTTGCCAATATTACTGAGTATATATTTCATTCATTTGTCATTTGTTTTACGATTTGGCGGCAAATTGAAAATTGTCTGTGTCACGTCAACATGAATTTAACACGAGAAAATTTTCGTGCAATGATTTTTTATGACTTTCGATGTCATTTAAGTCAACAAGAAAGTTATGATAGACTACGATTGGCCTTTCACGATGAAGCCCCATCTCGTGCGACTGTTTACAACTGGTTTAATGAGTTTAAACGTGGTCGCACTAATCTCACTGATGATGTACGTGAGGGACGGCCTTCTACGGCGACGACTGAAAATAACATCTGTGTTGTGCGGCGTATGATAGAGACTGACAAAAGAGTGACCTATCAGCAGATTCGGACAAGCTTAGGCATCGGTATGAGTCAAGTGCACAAAATCCTCCACGAACATTTAGCGGTCAGGAAGCTTTGCGCCCGGTGGATACCTCATAATTTGACTAAGGCTCAAAAACTCCATCGTGTGGATTGGTGCCGTAAAATGATTGAAAGATTTAACGGAGGTGACTCAAATGCTGCGTTCGACATACTAACAGGTGACGAAAGCTGGATTTACTGTTATGACCCTGAAACCAAAAGACAATCTGCTCAGTGGGTGTTTCCTTTCGAAGAGTTGCCAACTAAAGTGAAGAGAGATCGAAGTGCGGGAAAAAAAATGGTGGCCTCGTTCTTTGGAAGGATAGGTCATTTCGCAACAATTGTGTAAGAGGATCAAAAAACAGTTTCTGCAGAATGGTACACTACCAATTGTTTGCCACTTGTCTTGGAAAAAGTTCGAGAGAAACGACCTCGCAGTAGGATCCTCCTTCACCACGACAACGCCTCGTCGCACACCGCCAAGCGAACGATCGACTATTTGGCGACATCAAACGTTGAATTACTGGGTCACCCGCCGTATAGCCCCGACCTCGCGCCTTGTGATTTTTATTTATTTCCAAAAATTAAAGAAAAACTTAAAGGAAAGCGGTTTATGAATGCTGAAAAAGCGGTGGTTGCGTATCGCGATGCCATTGAAGAGACCCCTAAGGACGAGTGGGCAAAGTGCTTTTCCCAGTGGTTCCATCGCATGCAGCGGTGTATTGACGTCAATGGACAATATTTTGAAAAGATATAATAAAACTAATAACTGGCTAATGTAATCAGTTTTTGATTTTCTAAGAACTTTCAGTTTGACCCTCGTACAAAGTTATTATGAGTATAATATTTAATGAAAATTTAACACACATTGCGCGCCCTAACTGACTATACTCGTAGCCACATATATCGTCTTGATGTGCTAGATGGCGTTGTATGTTTAGCGTTAAGTCGCGGTGTAGCTAGAGATTATTTTATTCCAGAATCCAGACCTGTTCGTCCTATAGAACCATTGTTCAGACAACAGCACGTTAAAGTAGACACTGCGGTATCTTATGCGGTTGTAATAAGGGCAAGTTTGCAACAAATGTTAGTAGCCTGATGTGCTGTCGACTGTACAATTCGACCCATTCTCCCGCCTGCGTATGAGCGAGTGGCAATTGGCGTTAGTATCGTGATTTATTCATTGACGCGTCATTAGGCCGCACTGCATTTGGCCCCGTATCTATAAACAGAACTTTAGACATGCGACAATAAATTAAAAATGCTAAATATCAATAAAGTCTGGTCTATTTACTAGTACAAAGCGGGGACCAACATAAGAAAATATCCACTCATAAAATATATTTTTAAGAGCAAAGAGAAAGCAAAGATTATTATTCGTTAGATTAAGGTTATTTCAAAATCAACTAAAATTCGTATCGTTTACGTTGCATGATAATTTTACATCAAAACAACAGAACAGAAGCAGAGATCGCACTATGAATGATAACACCGCGGAGATCCGTCAAGTGAAGCCACGAACCGGTTTGGTATTTGCTGACGGAACAACTGCCACCTTTTACGTGGTAGAACTCGCTCTACGCATCTAATGACGGTGTCACTTCCCCTGTGATATCCCGTAACCGATAGCGATTGCAATTCGTATGTGGTGCACGATCGTGAACGCCTTCCAAAGGTCTCAGATCTCATTCCTCGCAACTACGTCAAGTTATTAACCCTTATGAGTGAGCTAGTATTGCTGAAAATCATCTATATGTCGTTTTAAGTGATAATAATATTTTAACTTTGTCATTGTACGAGTATCACATCATAGAAACAGGACACTTTTTTATCTCTCTTACAAAGTTTTTTTTTAAAAAGATTACTGTCAATTTGAATAGTTATCTACGTCATCGGCTTCGCCTCTCTCATTTCAATGCCTAACCTTTATTTTTCTCTTCCCCTTTAACCTTTATAAATAAAAAAAGCTAAAACTGAAAAGAAATCCCTAACCTGTAATTTTCTCAAAAACCAGCGTGTGAAAACCCAAAGTATTTTCAACACAGAATTTCATTTATTTGACTGACTGACTATTGCGGCCACTATTTATACAATCGCTTGATTATGGCTTTTGCTCAAATATCGATAAACTATTGATAGCGGACTACAAATCTACCAATACTAGCGTGAGTTTGTGCCAGGGTGGCTAAACAAAGTTTGTTCTAGCAAGTTAATTATCATCGCTGCCAAATACTGGAATAACACGTATTCAACTTTTGCTTTTGTGAACAGTCACCACAGCAAAAGTTAAATAAGTGTTGTTAATTAGTATATACATAGTGTAACGTTTAATGCGCAAAACCTGATAATAAGTTGATTGGAATAACGAGCAGAATCAATTGGAACACTTTTTGATATGGGTCATATTTTTCAAAAAATCTTCATTAAAATGTTGCTCTGTCTATTTATTAATAAGACAATTCATTACTAGCGCAAACTTACCAATTCGTATACAAGCCATGGTAAGTAAGTATGAGCGTAGATATAATAATAATGTCAGCGCGGCGCATCGGCCCGGTGAATTCCTACCGAATCCTCTTTCGACAGCAGAGCGTCGTTCGCAGAGCAAGAAATGATTAGAAGTGCCAGTTAAAACAACACATAAAACCTAAAATATTTTTCAATTATAGTTTTTCTTTCAGAATTAGTTTCATTGAATTAAAAAATCATTTGGGGTGCGCATTCAACATTACCCATTGTATATTAATATGGATCACTTGCTAGGACGAGCTTCATCATAGAATGAAGGTCGTCCTAGCAAGTGATTCATCAGCACTGTCGGATACTGGTAAACGCTTATTGCATTTTGATTGATAACAATACGAATTCTATTGAGTTAGGTAATATGTATCTTGGGCTGAGTTGTTTATTTGTGACAGCTCTATGCGTCCATTACGATGGGCTTGTCAGTGAAATGACGCGTTCGGGATAAAGCTGTGGGTATCGATGACAGTAAGCTGAAAATTGGGGCGTCTTATTCAGTTGGAATACGTGACATTTTGCATTTTTCTAGGTCTATCCATTTACGTGAATAGTAAAGGATATTGTCTACGCATAGATCAACCCGTAATAATCTGATTAGAATTGATGTGAAAACGTCGTTCATTTAAGTACGAGTGCTATGTTGGCCAAACCACCGTCATTTTATGAATGTTATAGCTTTAATTTCGCCTTTTCACACTACAGGCCTGTTTCACCATCGACAAATAAGCACTAACCAACGAAGAATTCAAATGTAAAACGTAATTTTGTATGAAGTAGTGGACAGATTACGCCAATTCAGAGATTGTGAAACAGGCCGTAACCCAAAAAAAACATCAAATCTTCGCGAAGATTATCGTACGAGTAAAATGTACTGTCGACTTGTCGACGTAAACCGCTCATCATTCGTACGCTTTCGTCAATTGACGATTGCTTGCGTCTGGCATGCAGCTTGCGTAGATACGACCAAAATTGTGACCATGGTTCAATGTCGTACCGCATACGCGGGGATGCTGCACCGTGGACAAAGTTTTGATTATTTCTACGCAACATGCACGCAAGTTGTTAACTTGGACCTACTTGTTAACGGCTACTTAACGCTCAATAACGGTTGACGGCTTGTTTACTTGAAGCTGAAATACAGTTGACGTTACTTAGTACGTATATATACCTACCTTCTTCTACGTCGCTGATGATATCAAATAGCTCTGTGAGACATATAATAGTTTGGATCACAAACAAATTAGTCAGTGCCTACACGTCAAGCTTGGTTGATTGAGCCTGACAACTTCCTTTCATCTAATCAATCAAAGTCAAATCAATCTTACACCAATTGCAATATTCTACATAAATGTGTGCATTCTTACCTATAGATAGTGATAGATACTTTTTGGTTTTGAGTTTTTTAATGCCCCGAACTAAGCTGCGGAGGGCCGCTAGACTATCAAGCAAAAAAATAATACTCAATCACAAAATCTGGAACAATCAGTCGTATGACATCATAGGCAAGGAAGTAGAATAGGTAGTTTTTGTAAAGGACATTTCAGCTAAGAACGGATTTCATGAAATGGATTATCTTATTACATTTAAGAGGGTTAAAATGCGGTCGACGACATTGTAGAAAGCTAGTTTTATCATCATACCTCAAAGTTAGGAAGCGAGCAAAACGTACAGTTTCGTATACTTTGCATACAGACACACCGTAAATTCCGAATACCGTTCCGTCCTGTATCGATCGGTAAATCGGCGGGCCCAGTTTTTAGGCCTGCATTGCGACACCTGATAACACCTCGCCTTATCACACACAGGGTCATCGACCTCGATAACCTAACCGAAACAAGCCCATTGTCTGACCGATAAACTATCGAACAAGAGTATCTGTGAGTGCCGTGTTTACATACAGATTGTGTCAAACTTTGACCACTTTTACCGACTGTTTATTTTTTTTTACGTTTTGTTTTCTTTTGCCCTAATGGACATTTGACCCAGTTTATGAGATTGTATACTGTATCAAAATGCTTATGTACGTATACCTATAGATATTAGAATATCTTTCGTTCTGTGTGTATTTTTGTGTGACGTAATCGGCCAAATCGAACTCTGTTTGCCGGTAAATGTTTCATGTTACCGTCATTACTGAAATGCGTAACTAATATCTGTGAACGCGAAGTGTGGACCAGTTAAATGATGTTTTATTAGCCGTTGCGTATTCGATTAAATCCAATTTAATTTATCGCAAATCAAGTATGACACCCTTGTTATCTGAGACGTTGACATTAACGTTTTGTTAAGATAAACGTCATAATTTTAGCGCCACGCTCGAGTTACGGTTGTTTGTTTTTTTCTTCAATTTTTTAACTTCCTTTAGGTTCATTTTGTTGATTAATAAAATTTTGGAGATCTGGCCAGTTGTGTTGACGAGCAGTCAACCACTGTTTGTGTATTTGACCAGTGCACTGCAGTTAAATATTGCGGTTAGAGATTCCATTCCACAGTCGAATGGGTTGATACGTTTTTTTACCTATTGAATATTACTATTTTTGTTTACCACGCAAAGGTACCTATATGTTGAGAGAATTTGTTTGTTCATGATATAAAAAGTTTGTTTATTACTATTATGTTCCTTTGTTCGCTAAGCAAGCTTAAAAAGGGCTAGCAATAAGCAGTAGTGACTTGTTTCGTCGTGACTTTTTTGTAAAACTTGCTTTGTAACAACAAAACTTTACAGTTGTATGAAATAGTTTCTATATGTCTCTCCAAATTATATTGAAGAAAGTCAAGGTCATGGCCTCACCATCTAGGTGATATCTACTACACAGACCTGGCGAGGAAATACTAATAATGATAAATGGCCTAATTTATATTTGGATTTTGGCTTTTACAACCTTGTTTTATACACCTTTTAATTCTTACACACGAATGGCATTTAGCCGTCGGCAGAGTACAATTTTACATGACAATGTGTCAGTAGGGAGAGGTCAACACATCGACGGCTAGTCAACGATAGGTGAATTAAACCTCAGCCGTCATCGAATGCCGTTCATCTAAGTTTTTAGCTTTAATCTTCTCGGCCTATTTCCGTGCCCAGCCACTTTTGTGCCGACATTAGTTGTATAGGATTGAAGCAGGGTTATTCTGGATGCAGTTCACCCGGCGCCCCGCGGCCCGCGCGGCGACGGCGGCAGCCGGCAGCACACCCGAAACCGACGCACGCACCGCCGCGTCACCCACAATGAGAAGAGATACCATTCAGGTATCATAGCGATGGCCTATTTTGTTGTTCCTACACTCTACACGAGTCTGGCCATTGAATGGCAGTGATAGAATCAACAGGTTCCCGTTCATTGGAGTTTAGTCGCTAGATGGCGCTGAATGCACGAGCGCCATCTCCTTACTATTCTTAAGTTTATGGATTATTGTTTTGGTAACATACAAAACAATGTATCGAAAGAAATAACAACAAAAAAAACGACAAAAGTGGCCGCCCATGGCATTAGTAATTTGAGCTCATATTGTTTATTTTATCATTTATTGGTCAGACTCTTCAATTCAACACAAAACACATAACATGATTTTTATTTTGACTAGTATTTAGGTTACTTTGCTAGTTATTATTTATGGGTTTGTTGTACAGTTGTAATTGTGTTTTTTTTATTTGATTTGCCATTGAGTGTTGTTGTAGATTACTCGTAGTTTAGTTTTTTTGTTAGTTTTGTCTATGGAATTTGTGTCATGTTTAGCGAAAATAAGGTAAGTTGAGCTGCAAGAAAAAAATCCTGCGTTGCCGTAGTGCGACCTCAGCATTTACCACATCGTAAACGAAGTGATAAATGTAGAGCCAGCGTTGATTAGGAATTAAATAAAACAGTAGTAGTTCTCTGCAGTTGAAGACATATAAGAAAGTTCTTGTTATGTTAGACATGAGTGTATATTTCTTCTTCGTTCGAATCAACTTAAATTGTTTTATTCGTTACCGAAGCAAATGTTATTTCATATGTTTTACTATATGTTTTATACTCGTATAGTCATTATTTATAAGAGGTAACATCGAAGTATTGCCGCAAGAATAAGCCATTACCATTATAATTATAAATACCGCTAATATGTGTTATTAATCAGTGCCTCATCGGAGCGCTTAATTGGCTAAATATATCGAGTACCGTCTCTGATAAGCCTAAATGGTAAACAAACCGAACTATAGAGTTCCATTGTCAAGTCTCAAGTGGAACAATATAGTTATAGGAAATAGGTAGTGTATCGTAATGCTTTTGACAAATTTACTTCTATTTCATCACAATGCTTCTAGATTTATCTAGATGGTCTTGGAATTTTGTGGTAATCGAACCAAGGACCATTCGTTTCAGCCTAACATGGAAAGGAAAAAGAAAAAAGACTTTATTGTGGAACTTTTCCCTCTTCAACTACCATACCTAATATGAAACCCTTTTTATTGCATTTCTATTAGCTTTCTCGCGTTTCGCTAATATACACATATTTCCTGTATAAACGGAATCGTGTTACAAAAAGAGTGAGATGTACGAATGGGTGGAAGGAAAAAGACCGACCAAAAAAGATGGATGAATTGTGTGAAACAAGATATGATTGTGAAAGGAGTCCATGATTCAGAGACGAGTAATAGCATAGTTCGTAAGAGGAAAACATACTGCTCCAATATGATGCTGATTTTTGTATAAATGGTGTGAGAACGCCTTCTCGACCGTTTCGACCGCTTCTCGCATGTCCCAATGATGATGATGATGATGATTACATAGAAGAAATTTTGGAAGCACTCTTTCTGAAAACGTATTATTACAACAAAATGCGCATGCTTTGTTCGAATTCGTTTGCAAGCAGTGACGTCCTATTTATTTTTATGCGGAAATGCGGCACTAGTTATGGTATGGTTGTTGACCGCGTATTATGCGTGTGCGCATAGTTTTAAGTTCAAGTGCGGCCAATGTTGCCAGCTAGCTAACTTAAAAACGCTTACACATCAAAAAACTGTAAACATCAGCAAGAACTAACTTTCATTCATATACAATTAAGTAGTACATGAGTGAAGGTCTTTTAAACTTCATGAAACAGTTTCATCTTTTGACTAGTTAAAACTTAACATTGTAGACCATTGACATTAAGAAATAACTTTAACAGTTTTTTCTCATTTCCAATTATTAGCCATTAAAAGAAATGTGATTAGGTTCAAAGATTGAGATTGATAAAAAACATTTTGATGAAAAAAAAAGTTATTGCATCGTAAATAAAACAATAGAACTGGTAACACTGCGGTAGGGATCGCGTGCGCACTTCGATCCGAGTGCGATTACGCACGTTCCGTTACATACAAGCGAACAATTATCGTATCGGTTACTTCTCTGCTCAAAATGACTCAAATAACAGACAAAGTCAGAGTGATGTATGCTACGATTACAATGATACAAAATAATTAACTCATTTATAAAATGTGAATGAAAAAAAGTTAAATAAAAAATAGGATTATCCTATAATATAGAGGAAGCACTCTTATAATTTACAAGGTCAGGAGAGCATGAATCTGGTTGCTATCCCAAATTAAAGTAAGTAGTTAACCATATGAATCAATGTGACAATGATATCTAAACCATAAATAAAATAGCGACATAATTTTATTTATAAACTTAGATCGAGTTTCTCACACTTCGATTATAATTTTAAACATTCAACAAATGCAATATTCTAAGAAGTCCTATTGTTTTCTGCATCTGCAGTGCAACGTGTGCTTGATTTTATTTCTCACGTTAGTACTTGAACATCGTAACGTACTTATTCAATGTATATTACCATTTCGCACTTTTATAGTGTACAGCGCCAGCATAACAGGTTACCAACTTTATTTGCAAACTAGCCCTTATTACGACCGCATAAGATTCCGCAGTGTTTACCTTGACGTGCTTTTGTGTGTAATTGATACCACTGGCTGTTTTTCTCTGTAATTTGGTAAAACTTATCAATCACAAAATATTTAGGTATTATAAAACGGTACTAATGATCCCTCAGTTCTTACACATGAGTAAATATTTCAGGAACGATTAGAATTTCATGCTTGCTGTATCTTTACAGCGCCATTGAAATCCCGAAAGTACTAAAGAATCTATTTTTCGGTTTATTTAATAAGTGTAAAAGCAGCAGACTGTACTAAATTTTGAAAGGTCTGTATCTCTGTATGCCACGTGTTTTACAGGTAATAAATTATCTATTTTAATAAGATACAGTGCTAGATTCAATCTTGTTAACTATCTATACTAATATTATAAAGCTAAGGAGTTTGATTGATCTCGCTAATCTTAGGAACTACTGGACCGATTTGAATAAATATATTTCTCTTGGATAGCTTATTTATCGAGGTAGGCTACAGGCTATAAAACATCACGCTGTGACGGGAGGGCAGGGAGAAAACTCCATACGCGCAGGCGAAGTCGAGGGAAACCGCTATACTTGATATGCTGTGTTGACTACCTAAACATCGTGGTACCGTACGTACCTACGTGGTACGTATTTAAGTATTGTTATAACTAAGAACTTTCTGCGTCAATTATCGCTAAAATGTACCTCATTCAAAACTTATTGTCACATGTTAATTGTCAATATTGGCCAAAGTTATTGTTGAAACCGAATGTACGGTGACTACCTTGCTTACTTGAGACTGACCTTGGCCCATTGCATGTGTGAATTGCAACGAATGCATTTATCCAAAAGTAATATCAGACATTCAATTGAGTACCTTATAAAAACGAAATTTAGTTGGGATTCATTTTTATATATTGATTGCTATACTCGTAGCTGTTGGTTTAAATTATTAAAAATCATAATTAACATTTGTTATTGTTTTTGTTTCACCATTTGAAACTCAAAATTCCTACCCTAACTTACCAGTCTGAAATTTATAGGCATTTTTTAAGTCCATCTATTTTTTAAGTACAGTTCTAAATTATGAATTTTGAATATTATCCTGCATAGTAATGCGGAAACGCTTAAAAGATAAGGGCACTCATGAAATAGAGGTAAAGCTTTTATCATCATCTGGCAACACTGAATGTAGGGCGCGCGATGCGCTTGTTTCCCAACCTTTTTAGGTCACTCGACACGTCGAGATTTTCACACTGACTGCGCTAAAAGCATGATCAATATTGATTATGATCTTCCAGGGAGTAACCACATGCATTGGATTGACAGTATACCCTCAGATACACAGGTAGCTACACTCGGGCGGAAATATACTCTATGTCTGATTGATAAAATAAAGCATATTGGTTTATTTATAACACCAATCCACCAACCATCCATAGAAGTTTTTTTATGGACCAACACGATGCGTAAAGATAATAAAAAAAGATGCACCGATTCGTTGGTATTGGATTTTTTATTTTATACAATGTCTATTTTCGATTCTTGATCAAACGAAATGTGCGGATACTAGAACTAAAATAATCGCCAAAAAAATTGTCTGATCAAAAATATAAAAAAAAGAACAAGTTTTACACAAATTTATGGTATATATTAGGTATGGTTGTATTTTTAAAAAACTTATTTTTTTGTAGATAATTTTGGATCCATTATCAGCGCATTTAGTTTGATCAAGTATCAAAAATACACATTGTATAGCACGCATTGTATAGTATGCAGTTACCTTAAGGTAAACGAAATATTGTTTCAACTTAACTATCTTTAGAAGAACTTCTAATTTTGAGGATCGCTGCTTGAAATCTATCCGACATTAATGTACCGCGTTTCGTAAGAGCACTCAACGTTGAAATGCGATCAAAGTTATACTTTTACTCTTCCGTTAGCTAGTTGATACATGCCAATTGTTCCCAATTTCTTATTTTACACTAATAAATTAACAATTATAATATTAAGTAATTTGATAATCAGACTGGATGAAACGAAGACAGGTCACCGCAACAACATGCAATCCACGGGTGTCCTTACAACAATTTACAAATCCGTTATTACACCTGATTTACTGAATGGATTGGAATGCTGGGCTGCTAAAAAGACTGATTAGAATAGAATACATAAGCAGAGATGAGAATGTTACGATGGATGTGTGGAGTTACAAGAATGGATAAGATTAGGAATGAGTTCATACGAGCAAGTTTGAGAGTGGCACTGAGGTAACCGAGAAGATGGTCACAAATCGTCTGTCTTGGTACGGTCATGTAATGAGGAAGGAAAAAAGTCATGTAACTAAAAGTATGTGTAATAATATGTTGTTATTACACCGCTATGGGTTCTTTATATTAAAAAACCTCTTACATCTATTATGGTCATATTAAAATTATAATCTAATATCAGCCTTACCCGGCGAAGGGCCAGTAGGATGTGCGACATGAATGTGTCAAGAATTAAGTACCCAACGAAACTTAACCATTGCTATGAATAAGAGATTATTTTTCCACGGACTGTGTTTAACACAAGTGGTTGACACTGGCTCAACCCATCCTGCTTACTCGCTGAGTCTAACTGGCATGAGTAACAAAGACAGCTATAGTCAAAATACGGGTTTATAGTTTTGTTGGAGTTTCCTACTCGTACGTTTAAAATGCAAAATGTAACGTTTTATATTAGTTTTTTGGAGCCGTGTTTCAGATTAGCGAAACCTGAGTGTTACTAAGTAATAAAGTAACTAGCTTGCATATAAGTGATAGGTCTTCGTGATTTTGAATACGAATTGAAAAAGCTTGGTAAGCAGTGCAATTTAAGGTTGTGTTACGATTTCTATATCTTCTGTAGGTTTAACTAGTGCACCTGACAAACTATTGACTATTAATTGTATTGAATCATAAATACGGTCTACGCATTCTCGAGTTATAAGTAGTGTAAATGATACGAATTTCTTTAACACACTAAGGTGTTATTAAACCGAATTGAGGTAAATAATTATATTATTTAATAGCTCATACATTCAGTTATCTGTCATTGGCATTTTAACCCGAAATGTTAAAGTTATGAGACATACTCTACCACGCGGGCTCCACAGACCAACCTTGCTGTCAGATTTCATCAAGCCGCCCCCCTCTGACTACGTTTAATGACTAATATCCACCGATATTAGTCCGTTAACGTGCCTTCCGAAGCAAGGTAATTCTCGTTATATAAATCACTTGGTCGGACGTAGTCAGTAAATCGGAATGGTCACCCATCCGAACACGACCGCGCCGAAGATTGCTTAAATTCGATATCACTAAAAACCAAAGCGCTGCCACCACTGCGCTACGAACAAGCTGTTAGTTATATCAAAACTAAATTTAATTGTAGCTGCGTCTAGGTAGATTTCGATCTAGGCAGATACCTACTAATACTCGTAATAGTTTTAAGCAAGTTGTGCATTCCACCGTGAGTTGGATTGGAAGTTCGAATATCTTGCAGTTGACGTACATGCATAGTTTGACTTTACAAGAATTAGTATCTGCTTACGTGACTTCGCCGTGCACGGCGGAAACTTGATGCCTTGGTGTATAAACTTATTATGAAAACGAAGACTGCATTTGTGTGAAAAACTTGTATCAAAATGTGAAAAACAAGTACTAGTTAATATTGACTTGGATGTTTTCAGCTAAAGCTGTAGTCGACCTGCCGTTGCTTTTCAGCAATTACATTTGCGCATAAGCGGGGAATTAAAATAAAGCTTGTTTAATGATAATAGCATAACAGTTTCTCCTCATGATACTTTTATCTAATTCACACGTGTTAGTATTATTAAAAATTACGAATTAAGCTTGTTCATAATGTTTGTTTATAATGTTCATTCATTAATTACAATTAAAAAGTAATTTGTTTATGCCAATAGGGGGCAAACCACATTTTTATGTAAGGCGTAGAGTTTGTGACGATATTAAAGATAACTTAATTTTATTGAGACTTATTTATATAGACCGTCTATTTTCCATCCATCAGTAAAGAAAGAGACGGGTACATTTCAAAATAGTCAAAGATCGCGTCCAGTGTTTATTGAGTACGTCTAGCGCACTCTGGAAAAGATAAAACTGGAGCGATTTCAAAGAAAACATTAGGTAACAGTGTAAACATGGGAGCGAAAGTTAATAAAAAATTAAGAGTGATACACGTGTTTACGCGATTCCATGCATATTTCGGTCAATCCCCGGATTATATTTGGCCGAATTGATTTAAAAAACCCGCATCATCATCATCAGGACGTCAGCTGCTGAACATAGGTCCCCTCCACGGCTTTCCTCAGCGACCGATCTCTAGCAGTCTGCAGCCAGATTGATCCTGCGATCTTTACAAGGTCTTCTGTCCATCATGTCGGTGGACATCTTACGTGGGTCTGGAAATGGAATCTGGAATCTAGAACTTTCTTGCCCTGACGGGGGGGTGGGGGGGGGGGAGTCAATTCCAAAACCCTACCATAATGCTGTGACGTTTGTTTTAACCTATTTATTCAACATAAGTTAGTTTCTATTAACATTTTTATCTTTAAAAATATTATATTTATATACCGAAAGTCTTATAATACGTGTTTAGTGGTTTTTTATTTCATATTTTAGCAGAAACTTCTTGGCAATGCCGATTTTTTGTCCTCACAAAAACGCCACGGTGAAATCGTAGTAATAAAAAGTACACAATGAAATCGATTAAATCTAAATACGTATATTCATTTCAAGGTTGTTTCATGTAATAATGTTTTCAAATCACAAATTCTTGGTCCACCGCCAAACTTAAATCAACTCAATTTAAGTAGCCATTTATCATTATGGGAATAGTTACTCGTAGGTACTTACACTAAAACCCAAAGCGTCACATTCTCTTTTCTATATTTTTATTTTATTATATTACACAGCAGTACAAGAATTTTATAACGTGTGTACTGAAATTTATCCACTAAAATGCAGTTATTAGTAGTAGTTACAGATATTTAAAAAAAAAAAAAAAGAAATAAGTAACTGTAGATAGTAAATAAACATCAAAATAATTATTAAAGTAAAAGTGTATTTCAAACTAGCATTCAATCAATCATAGGAATAGTGTAGCGTGAAATAAAATAATACCTACTTAAAAACTGAACGTTGTAGCTGCGGTCTATATTAGCGGGACGTCCACCGACAAGATGGACAGGCGATCTTGTAGAGATCGCTTGACCACATTGATGATTGATTGATGTAGATGGGTCACCGTGAAAAACCTGAAATATGGGGGAGGCCTATGTTCGGCGGTGGACGTCCTTTGGCTGATAATGATGATGATGCCAGTAGGACGCACCTGCCGAGTGTCGTCATAGCGTCGAGAAAACGGAAATCTGGATAGAAACCCTTTCTACCGCTAGTAATTGTATCATATGTTACAGTGTTTTTAGTTAGAAATTATCCTTCATTATTCCGAACTCTAAAAAATGCATGATTATGTAAAAGTACTCGTAATAAATAAACGCAAGCCTGGGTTGGCCCTGTCTTCTTAACTCACTTTGTGCTGTTGCACCCTAGAAGTAAAACGAAGTCTTATTTAACATAGTGTTTAACCCCCATGACCGGCCGTCACAGCCTAGTGGGCATATAAGGGTAAAAAGTTACAGGGCAATGCTATCAGCTACAAAAAACAACAAGTGGGTGCTGTTGATGTTTTATGTACAGACAAAAGCATGTCAAGGTAAACACTGCGGTATCTTATTCAGTTGTAATAGGTGCTAGTTTGCAACAAAAGTCTGGTAACCTGATGTGCTGGCCACTTTACATTGGCCTTTGCTAAGAAAAAAACAGGACGTATACTATCAATGCTACCTATATTATAGGTACTAATGGTATGAGTTCCCTTTTCTTATTTTTTTTTTCTCCACCTGCTCTTAGCACTACGAGATCGGGCAGGCGTAAAACATGAATCTGCGTAAAATTGACGGATACGACACGAATTGTTGCTGACCTAACCGTAACTCAGGCCGACCACACGCGACTATAAACATGACTGCTAATGGCTTATGCAAGTTACTGACGCGACGTAACATTTGCAAAGACGCAACTTGCATGCAAGTTACGTCTTTGCATTCTTATATTTCTACTATTCTTATTCTCACGCGTCTGATTTGCAGCCACCCGCATCCCCTCCTTCTCATTGCATGCCAGTTACTGTACAAAAATCCAATCTTGTGCTATCTACTCGCTTGCCAATAAAAGACATGCCAGTGAGCGTTTATACATTTAAGTAGATGGCACGAGCAAGGAGCTGGCATAAAAGTGTGCCAGATACAGGCATGTGTATCGCCGCCTTTTTGTGGCGCCTTATTGAACGATTCATTGGATTGTAAAATGTGGCGCCACAATTGTATAACCTACACTTTCAATAATATAAAATTCAATAAACAAAACAATTTGTTTGTTTGCGATCAGTGATTTTGCCAGCAAAATATTAAGGTCGTGTTAGTAGTACTTTGTTTTTTTTCTGTTTCTATAAACGCACGGCAATTTAGAATCGAGGACGTAGATCTTTTGCGTGATTGATACGTATACATTCAACTGACGGTATACTTATGACGTGGTTGGGCCATAAAACGTATACTGACCCATGGGTTAAAGAAATACAGAACTATTCGATAGCGAAAAATATTGGGACCGTGCGCGACGACTATGCTATAGATAGACTATTGGCGGACGATGAAAATATGACAAATGGCCGGCTGTCATAACTAAAAATAAATAAACCAAAGCTGTTTTAATGAATTATTGTAGTATCCATTTATTCTATTCAATTACGTTAATCTGTAGGGTCGTTATTTTAATATGATGCACGGCTACGTAATTTTTGTACTTCATTTGCTAAAGAAAAGGTGATAGGTGTCAACGTTGGTTTTGTTTGGTCACTGCGGGCTCCCTCACCACCTACTTGGCACACAGTGAATACCTACAGATAAAATCAATGTAGATAAATGACGTATTTATTAACGTCAAATGATTTTGCTAGCCCGAATAGCCTGGAATTAATATGTGTATAGATTGTAGACCATTTAGTAAATTCTTTTGAATTTTTTTTTTCATGAACACTATACAAAATTTGGTCAATTCCTTCTTTATCTTAAATATGTATTCTCTAAATTACAACAAAACTGTACAACTTTGTTATTGCACAAACAACAGTCGACAATACGTGGACTTAATGCTACAAGCATTCTTTTCCAGTCATACCTTTACGGCAGGTTAGTAATACGTTATAGGTCTATTGCCCGCACTCGCTATCGCTTATAATTCAATCGCTGGTTTCATGGCTTCGAATTACAAACGTGACGTGTAGAAAATGTCTACACCCCACTAGGGTTGTCTAACAAGTGTGTAATATGTAATTTATGTATTCATACATGTGTTTAAAAATTTAATCCTGATTTCGCTTAACAGGTAACGTGAAACCTGAAGGCCCACTACGATAACCGAAGTAACGAATTTCGTATCTCCTCCTGATTATATTATTTTCTCACTCTAACGGTAGCCCTAACGGAACGTAACGGGTGGAATCACGCGAAACGACTAGACTGTGAGCGGTATACCATTATTATGTCCTTTCTTTCCCCTGAGGTATAAAAAATTAGCGGCAATTATTGACACAAACTGATGCGTTAGATGACTAGTACGTCGACATGTCAGCAGCTAGCCGTCAACGCGCCGTCGATGTTTCGGCGTCGAGGGTCGGCAGCTTTATTATTGCGTAGACGCGAGAGCGTCAATAGATTCGTTATTCAATGGTTTCACGCGTAATAATGTCGTATCTATAAGACACGAGAAGTTTCGTGCGGTCGGACCGACATACAGCACGGTAGCACAATTGGAAAGAGCGTTGGCCCCGTTAGCCAGAATATGAAGATTCGAGCCCCGCCGGTGCGCAATTTTTTGGTTTCTTATTTCATCTTATGTATGAGAATACAAAAATTACACTATTAGTGTTTAAAAACATTCTAAACCAAAAACTTACTGTATTATACTCTACGAGTATTCCTTAACTGACTGGAAAAATCAAGCCTAAATAGTAATAGTAAACAGGCATGTTTTAGTAGATTATTATTCAAGGGGAGAAAGTGACCCATTTGACTCGAGATGTTTCTGGCGCTCGAACGGAGGGAGAGCGCCAATAATTCCCGAGTGAAAGGGGTGCATTCACCCAAGTTGAACATACTATTTTTCATTTCAACTGTGAGGTAAATTACTAAATTTAGATGTTTGATTGTAGATGTGATGATTAGGTATTATGTTGTTTGGCGAAACAGGAAACCTCAGGTTTTGTCGTTAAACATAGAACTCACGATTAGAAAGACAGTAACAATCAGCCCGGAAGAAAACAGGGTACGTAAAACGCGGACGATATTAAATTATTCAAATCTTTGTTAAAAATATCATCCGTTTTTTCTCACAGACAATAATAATACAGGAATAACGCAACTTTAACCTTATCACGAAAATTTCCACAGGTTAAGTAAAATTGCAGATTCAATTATGTCGTATGAGTGACAGATGAAGGTGGGAGTGAGATAGAAGATTTTACATAAAACACCACTATGCTGGCCAGTCGCCTCCGCGTGCTTACTAATCTGTGCTATAAATAATAGATAAAAGAAAAAAGAAATGACAGAGAAAAATTAGTGTCAGTGTTAAATGAAAAAAAAAAGTGTCACGATGACAATGTGTGGCGCGCACCTGAATATATTAATTGTTGATTTCGTAATTGTTAGAATATAAACCAATTGTACATTTTATTAACCAACGATCATAAACATCATAATTTCATTATAGACACATTTTTTTAAATGTTTTACTAGGAAAAAAAATATAAAAGCTCTTTTATTGTTATAATATGATGTGACTCGATTATTTTTGACTCTTTGTCTGATCATAGCGCCACTTTTTAACCGACTTCAAAAAAGGAGGAGGTTATCAATTCGACTGTACGTTTTTTTTTGTATGTATGTTACCTCATATATCAGTCGTTTGTCGACCGAATCGAAAAAAAATTTCACCTACTTAGAGGGTGTACCTTCTAGTTGGTCCCATTTTTTTCATTTTGGGCTCTGATGATGGGATCTTGGTGTAATCGAGGGAAACCCTCAAATTTTAAAGGCACGTATAGTGTTTCTTTACTAGAATCTTAATGTTGACGTGTTGTTTCGTCTGATAGTCAACATTTTGTGGGGCTGATGGTGGAACTCCTTAACGCTTAGGAGTTCAGTAATTATAATGACGGAACTTATGATAGGTAATAAATAAAAAAAAGAATTTGTTTGCCTAAAACGGATTCCTTTCCTTTCAATGGTGAAGAGTTTATTTAAGACTTTTTAGTGCATTTTGGTTAGGAAGTCAGTTTTTACTTTCTTTTAATTAGTAGTTTAAAATGAGTGGTACATACATAACAAGACAGGTAGAATGTACTTACATATATGTAGACAGATACTCCAAACCTAAGGCAGTGAGAAACTTATCCGCGCGCACTTTTAACATGTAGGGCATTTTGTTTTTAAAGACTGTTTTTTTATTTGAGCTCATAACATCATACGTCATATTTTTTCTGTGCTTGCTTCAAATACTCACTCTCATTGTGTATATCCCAGTCTGGTGTCAAGAGACGGTCTCTTAAGCGACTCTTAGTTAAAAAAAATACCTTAACCACTTGTAAGAATTGCTATTTTAATGACCATTGGTTAAAGTATTTTTTTTTAAAACGCGCACATTCGCAAGTTTACAACCGCTTGTGACGACATTTATCTAAAATTTGATTTATTATTTTGACATGTAGGAAGATGCGTTTCATAAAAATAACTAACCCAGAAGATCACTACTATTATTAGAGCCGAAGACTAGCGCCGAATAAAATCCATTTAAAATTTAATAGTTGATTCACCTTCACCAACTTGCGGTCAATTAAATGAGTACCTATGAGTAAGTATATACTAACGTAGTTTTTGTCTAGAGTAACAATTAACGTATATTTTGCGGTAATTTTAGAAGCAGTAAAGTAAACAGTTCTTTGTATATCCTTATGTTGAAAAAGCGTTTTAAAAAAAATAGAGGACTACAATCAATCCTACATTTTTCTTTATTACAGAGCTTACTTCGGATCAAAGCAAGATGCCAGAACACGAGCTTCGAACGAATTTCTTTCATTTTCTAGAAGTGCACTATGCCAATTAAAGCTTGCCTAACAATTGAGTTATTATTCCTAGACAGGTCGGAATCTCTAAAGCTCAAGAAAAAAATACAATCGGGCAAAGCGAACAGTTTAGCATATCAAAGGACTTAGAACGTGCTGCAGAAAATGGCTAAAAATTTAGCGAAAACGTTTGGTACTTAGATACCTAACGCGACTTGTAGGTACATACGCACTGTGTATATAGCATATGTTTATAGCAGCATCGCGTCCAATACACGGTAAATTTTTAATTTTACGCAGCGGAAAACTACTCAATCTTTTTCCAGTTTCCCTTTCCTCTTAGGTCAAGCAATTGAATTTTTAATTTTATTTTAACAGAAGAATAGAATAGGGTTCAAAATAATTCGGTCTCTCTTAATATGCCTTGAGGGTAAAATAGCAAGCACTTTGCTTATAAGTTAGTATTCCTGAGATTCAAATCGACTGTTATGATCAAAAAAAGCACCTTGTATTTTATATAGATTTCTAGAGGTAAAAAACCGGCTAAGTGCGAGTCGGACTCGCCCACTGAGGGTTTCGTGCCAACTTTAACTGAGTTAGAGATCCACGTACTACCACTAAGCTAAAATACCACATTACTTTGTTGACAGCAAATATAACTTTGTTTTTTATAGTGTTTGTATGAAGAACAAAGTTATGTTTGCGGGTGTTGAAAATGTGCTATATCTCAAAAAACTACTAGACGTTTTAGACGTACGTATTAGACGTTAGCGGGGGGAGGGGGCGCCCATTAGGTAGTTAGCCGCCCCTTAAATATCATTATTTTTTGTATAAGAATCGTAAAGCGGTTAACAGGATATTTCTTCCTACTAAAATTTCAACAGTGTGATGCTTTAGAATAGTTAGATACGGGATTGCTATCATGTACCTTATTATTTATGAGTTTCCGATATGCTATGATGATATGATAGTGTGATGCTTATAGTTACATAATAAAGTGGATGTGACATACGGACGGACAGACTTGATGAAACTACAAGGGTTCCGATTTTGCCATTCGGCTACGGAACCCTTTGAAAGCTTTGCTCTATATCTATGGTCAGATCATACGAACGAATAAAGCTTTGATAATTTCCACCTATCAAATACTGTTATTAGGTACTTGACACGTTTGTACCTAATAGACTGAATAGACTGTGCTGAAAATACTGAATACATTTTACTGAAAATAGCTGGGATGATACCGGCTGCCCTTTTAGTGCCTAGTTTCAAATTTCGCTTCAGTTATTTCGGATCGTCAATTTGCCTGCTCTCCAAAAAATGCCCCGCCGAGCTAAATAAAAGTCCATAGCCGGTAACGGTTTAAAATCTCCATGATCCAATCTGCAGAGGCTAGAGGCGGCTTCTTTTGTTTTATTTTATTGATAGCGCGCGCGACGCCAGCGCCACGTGTCCAGTGGCCATTATCGGCTATATTGTCACAGCTGATAAGCGTAAGTAAATAGTGTAAAATAAATTATTAAAATCTTGTTTTTTTTTTAAATATTTTAGATTTGTATGATGGCATCATGACAGTCAGTAAAATTTTCTGTACCTTAAGTTGAAATATCCTGTAGGCCTAACATGTACGCCTCGACACCATTTATCGCGTTGATAAAATATTTATATCGTAAAGAACATCCTTTTCCATATTTTTTACACTAGTTAGGCAATCCTTATTGCTTTTGAAAATAAATAAATACAAACAAGTGAAAGTGAAAAATCGGTGTGTTGGAGAATATTTAATATAATTGTTTATACAATTACTTTTACGTTTTAAATCAGTTGAATTATACATGAAATAAACATATATTCCTTAACTAATTTAAATTATTAGTACCCTTCTCTTTGACTTTGCAATGGTTGGGTAAGAAAATATTCATCAAACAGCTTCGCAAAGTCCTTAAATGAAGGAAGATTTTTGCATCGGCTAGCCCGATTAAATGCTAGCGCCCCCTGTCCTGATGTATTCCATTTTTATTTATAGCCTGACGTAACTGTTCGGAATAGGTAGGCGATATGCATATAGTTTCCAAGTCAAAGGGCACAGGCGGTGAACAAAATAGCGTCTTCTCTGGCGAAAACTTCAGGATCAAAGGTCAAGCAAAATTTCCGTTTTACTGTTAAAATTTTGGAACAAAGAGTACCCTATGTATGACACTATGTAATTTTACTACTTACTTAAAATCTATGTAAATATACATGAAAATCGGTTCAGCTGTTTCTACCTGATCTTTTATCTTCACTGTTCGTTAAGCACTTTCGAGACTATTTAACTGAACAATTTAACTAATTTTACTTCAGGAAAATTCTACTGAATAGGATGGCCTATTTGAAATACATTTAAGGGCGATTTTCGAACTCTTTCTGCCAGTCCTATGCACCAAATTTTTAAACCTTGCGTGTGTATTCTTGAGGTGGCATCATTTATCTCTATATTTTTCACCAAAGAGATCGGATTCGATTGGTATACAACAAGTTAAACAAACTTTACTTTCATATAATTATGCAATAAACTGATAAGATTAGTGCATTAAATAATAATTACTATTAACCTCTGTTTTGACGCAAAATATTTTTTAAAGGCTGAGGTTAGTCTTTATTTTATTTATTAATAAAAAACATTGTATTATTTGGAAGCATTATATGTAACACATTTTATAACAATTTGTATTACTTTGATGTATTATTATAATATAAATAAAATAAATATCCTTTGGACATTTCCACACATCGCCATCTAGTCCCAAAGTAAGCTACTCAAAGCTTGTGTTATGGGGGCGAGACAACGGATATAATACTTAAATACTTTTGGTTTGTAAATATGTACATACATGATATACATAGAAAACACCCAGACCAATACAAACAGACATGTTCATGCATACAAAATGTTTGTATTGTGCGGGGATCGAGCCCACAACCCGCTGCGTAGTAGGCGATTTCTCGACCACTACACCAGACGGGTCGTCATCAATATCATTAACAATATGTATTTATATCTTAATTATGTATTAAAATTTGATTATATTAATTAAATAAAGCATGAGTAGAATGAAAATGCAATGATTTAGGCAAACAAATTTTCATTAACTATAAATTGAGATAATCTCACACACCATTAGGTACTATAATATAAATGATGTTAGTCGACCTACTTACCGATTATGCAAGCCGAATATGTCACACCAGCCATGTAATAAAATTGACCGCGATGCAACATGTAGACGCGCTGTTCAATTTGTCAAATTAAATGTGAGGCTAAAATAACGTTGCCGCCCGCTGCACGTAATATGCGGCATACTAAGCGTAGAATCGTTTTTTTCAGAAACGATTAACTTTGTAAATATATTATATAATATAACAAATAACTTTTATAATATAAACAACTTATGACTAGTTCACATTCCGTCTCCCAACAAAATACGATTTTATCGTCACACTCATTCGGAAGAAAGCATCAAACTGTGCATGATTGTAGCTTTCTATGTGTAAATGATTATTTTATCCTCCCTTTTATCTCCCTCGCTCTGATTTTGTTCAATTCTTGCAAAAACAGACCTAGTAGTTTACTCTTCAACAAGCAAATCATCGTCGATAAATTACCTACTAAACGATTGTAAATTCATAAGGGTAAGATAAATATTTCTTACGAAACAGCCAGTAACAGTATTTCTGTGAAATTATATCACAAATACAGTTTTTCGTCCGCACACAGAAACGTTTCTGTTACTCGTACTAAACATTAAAAAATATGCTATCAAATGACTCCATTATACGTAAATATGATTCAAGTGGTCTATTTGATAATTACTTACTCCTGAAATAATATACCGAAAGCAGTTGTTGCTTACAAATACTTTAAAGTAATAAAAAAGATGTCTCGTTTAAGTCCTATTTCAAAATAAATTGCCCGAATAATGAAAAAAATCTGTAAATAAAGTACTTTCTCCTTTCGGCAATTGAAAACAGAAGTAATTTGAGGTACAGACGGGTGAATACACACTACAGCTTCATAGGATAAATGGAATCTACGCATCAAATCCAAGACTTGCGATCAAAAATGATTATATTCGTGTGTTTGAATATGTTGGAGTGGTTCGAGTAATAGCACCATAAAGTTTTAACGCCTTCCGTATTATTGTTTGGTTTCTTAGCTAGATGCCAATCGTTTTATTCGCATGTGTTGCAGAATACTAAACTAACTAATGCAGACTGATGGTCAATTTCTCTGCACGTTAGAGAAAATAGATATTTTTTTTTGCCCGTGAGTTTGTTTGCAGGTATAGCTTTTATGCTATCAAAATATTTTTATTTTGGATTTTTACTATTTTTAGCTATGTTAGATTACCAATCACTGGTTTGACTATCTCCTATTTTGGGACACAGTTTTGATATCGTGTCACGTAAGTAAAAGACAGGAATTACAGATATCAATTGTTTAAAAATATTTCTCGTACCTCTTGGATTAAACAAGCAAAATCGGTTTTAATTTTTTTAAATGATCAGTGTTTATTAATACTTATTGTCTTGTTTACGTACACACTTATAAGTAATACGGGATTCAGCTATTTCGTGTTATATGTGTGAAAGAACACGTTTACGTTTACACGATTTAGATATATTTTTCACCTACCTGTACGAAAAACCAGAAACCAGGCAAAGGTTCTTTTACTTACTCACACTGCAACAAAATGTGTTAAGTGTAAATACGAGTAATTGTACCTCATTGACGCTGAAAAGGAAATGGCCGGAAACAAATCAGAGACAGTTAGTTTATCAAATGCACATTAATTGCAATGCTTCTATTTTATTCTTAACCATATTTTAATTATTTGTTTATATTTTAACTATGTATTACATTTGGGTATTTTAATTATGATTTACGACTCAGCGGTCCCCCGAAACGTGGTCGTAATTGATTTTAATTCGATCCTTTAAGTCGCAACGTGATGTTTCCAAATCGGACCAGTTGTTCCTAAGATTATATCAATCAACCAAATAAGCAATCTCTTCAGTTTTATAGTATGAAAGCGTATTTGCAGTGAAGAATATATTAAAGCAGATGCCAAATGTTACTTACATTTGACATCAGATTTTTATAAAAATACTGATTTAAATATCCACAAATGTATAAAAAAGTGGTAAATATGATCAGACCAGCATGCATACGGCGTAGGTGCCTACTTTTGCAGCGTCTACGTGTGTAGTACTACACACATGCATAGTAACTTTGATCTTGATACTATAAATAACATTATAGTTTTAACAATCACTTAGTTATTTTTTTAATAACTCGTAACAATCCTAATAAAACCACATCTAAGAAGTTTGTGTCGATCGAAGCCGCTTTACTTTTGTGTTCACATTTATCCGTCTCCTTTCACAATGAACTCGGTTCACCTGGATTACGCTTAGCAACGCCATTAGGCTAACCAGTTCGGGTCCGGTGTTTATTGAATTAAACCAATTCCCAAACGATTAGCTATTGTTGCCGAACTATCGATAGTTGACCTCGAAAATTACTTTCTCAATTGTAATTTCAAATTTATGACAGATATAAGTTCTCGAACCCTCTGGCCTAACAAGCCCTCCAGCTATACACACCTCTTCACAAGACTGCTTATGTCTCTAACTCCTTCACCCTCAGTGCTATAAGACTCTGGAACTCCCTCTCTGATACCATCAAGACTTCATCGTCTAAGTATTCGTTCAAAAAGTCTATTCGTGAGCTTTTTCTCAGTGAGAGTACCACGTGATGTTTGATAAGGTTTGTCCTTCTCTGTTTCCCCTATTATAATCTCTGTTAGCCTATGTATGGATAATTTGTACTTTAGTTTTGTCAGTGCAATAAAGAATTTAAAAAAAAATTATAATATCGATAGGCCTATCAATACACTCGATAGCTCAGTTAAATACAAATTGTATCATATACTGCAGTTAAATCGTTAGTATCGAAGTAACTATCGATATTACGACTCTGATAATCGATACCATCGATTTTAATTACAATATTCAGCAGGAATTGTAAAAAATTTGAGCATCGGTATTATTAATGTGCATTGTCGATAGTATTAACGCTTTCAGGCTATCTATAAACCTATCAATACTTGTTATTTTGCTAAACTTTATATACATAGTCTATCGATAGAATTATCGACAGTGGACTATCGAGCGGCAACACTACGGTTAGCTGACCTGAACTAATTTTAGTCTTGAAATACCGAGGGACGAACAAATACTAGACATAAGATTACCGAAAATTGGCATTTTAATACAACCTTTAGACGCGATAAGGTTACGTCGTACTTAGTAAATTAAGGTTGTAAAATACTGTCAATATATAGGTACTTATAAAAAATTGTAATATCACAAGTGAATGTTACATACTGCTTTAAGTCACAACAAATAAGGTCACTACACGTACATACATTTTAATATTATAATAGCCGGCGTTTTTACAACTGAGTCGTGTCATTGTAATGTCCAATTCGCTTGCACTTACCGGTAAAGCGGCGCGCTTCATATTCCTATCTCTTTTGACATTATGGTCTCACGTCTCGAACGCTAACGCGCTGACTATAATTGACTTCATTGATGCTCGATTTCGTATAGAAAACTGTCGATAATCTTACCAAATGTATGTATTAATCATTTTTAGTTTTCCGTCTTCATATAGTGCTTCCAGGTTAGGTCTAGGTTCAGATTATTGAAGCACATTTTGATATAACCACTATGATTACTTTGTACCGGACGACAACCTTTTCTTGTGTACTAATACAATCACACATTTCGGAAACGAACGCAATACGGTTTTGCAAAATCGCAACAGCGCAGTTTCTTCACGTCTTTACACGGTTGAATGCAATAAAATATACAAAACATTATATTATCAGTGGTATAACGCAAGCGTAAACATTTCTACTGAAGACTACGCAATGAGCTTGCCTTTTCTCTAATGTCAGTCAAAAGCATATGACGTATCAGCATAGAAATAAACAAAACATCGAAATTGTGCTATTAATTTGTTGAAATAAGCAATTTCTTATTTTCAAACTTGCTAGTACCTGACTACCTAACCTACTTAGCTATCTTTGGGTTGTTTTAGCATGTTCTACGTGGAGATACCTATTGAAACTGTAATCTGTATAATCTGAGGTCCAGGCCCAGTGTGGGAAAGTCACATACTATTTTTATCTACATATTTTGTCGACCTCCGTGGTGAAGTGGCTAAGCACGCTGGGTTTATAGGCGTCGCCGCTCAGAGGTCCCGGGTTCGATTCCCGGTCGGGTCAATGTAGAAATCATAATTTTCTATATTGTCTCGGGTTTATGTGTTGTGGTACCACCGTTGTGTCTGATTTCCATAACAGGTGCATTGGCTGCTTACTTTGGAATCAGAGCAATGTATGTGATTGGTGTATTTATATTTATATTATATTTTTTTTGCCAAGAGTCAGCCAGCAGTCTGCTAACGCTTAACGCTAAAAAAATACGCAGTATTTCTTCGCGACTTTGTTAACTAAATGTCGTTCGTAACCAAGTAAACACACGAGCGCCAGCCAATTGCCGTTGCAATCGAAGTGTATTATTGACATCTGAAAACCTACATACAACGACCGTGACCCGGTTCCCTTCGGTGCGCGCACGCAGCGCTGACATTGCTGGTTTCGCTTTCGTTCGGTAGTTCTCTCTAAACGCCGCGGTTTCGCTGTGTCGCAATTGTCTAATAGGTTTACTTTTTAATTACTTTGTACCTACTCAGTAAAGGCCCCTACACAACAAAGTCGGCATTTGGCCGGCCGCTGGGCTTGTTTTCCTTTTATTGTGCGTGTAGAGGCTTTAAAACGTGTCCCTTTAGAGTAGATACCTTATTATGATGCCTCTAGCTATGTGAACATGTGAAAAATCCGAGCAACTACTTTAAATTGTTGGAATCGTTTATTTAATCCATTAGTTACCGCCTATCATATTTATAAAAAAATAACCTTTATCAAATCCTTCATCAGAGGCTGCTAAACTTGGCTGCGATATGGTTTCGGTGTTTAACAAACCAGTGACGATCACTTTTTTATTGTTTGTTATTTTTAGTGGCTTTTATGTATGAAATATTTAGCAGCGCGCTGCTAAGTAGCCTAAATGTGAAAGCGCTCTAAGACCCCTTACACATTTTGAACATCCTCCAGCAATGAACAGTTGCCAAAATACAGATGCAATCTACGGCCAGATTCTGCATCGCGACTGCATCGATTCTAACGCACGACTTTATCGATGGTAAAGGTAGCATGCGTGTGTAAAGGTGGACGATTTTCGACTGCATCGATGCTGCATCGCTGCTAAAAGTCGCAGTGAGCAAATGGTCTACGGGTTCCTTTTTTGCATTCGGCCACAGAACAACAGAACCCTTAACACGCTGTTTGAGCTAGGAAAAAATTTTTTTTCTCGTAATACTCTTATCATAATAATCTCGAGTATAATATCTTCAGTAATATAGATTTTCTCGCTGCATCGCTCGCTTCACTGTATCTGCACGTTTTATCATAAGAAATGCACTTCGATGCACACAGTAATATGATTGAACTTAACTAACTGGGAAACGTAGTAACTAGCAGATATGTATTTTCGCAGGCAGCAACGCATCTTTGCAACACAATCTAAATAGAAGCTACAGACATTTCGTGCATTATCTCTCATTTTGTATGTATGCCTGCCTGTGCATGCGTGTGTGTGTGTTTGTATGTGTGTGCATGAATGCGTGCATATTGGTGCTCGTGCGTATGTGAGTGTTAGATATTACGCCCATACAAGTTTTTGAAACTCTACAGTTAAGTCCTACACAAACATATTTTCAGCGTAATTTATACCTATTTATTAAATAAAGTTCAATGTTAAGCCTTCTTCGTTGAAGTGTACAAGAGGGTACTCAAGAAGTTTCATTGAGATTACACTATTTGAGATTGTTGGAAAAACTTATAAAGACCACTTAAAACTTGGTAAGAACTTGAATTAAAGAAAATATAAAGCAATTTATTTAACATTACTAGACGTGGCGTTTGAGTTGGGTAGAATCTTTATTTCCATTAAGACATTACATGTCACTTACATGGAAACTTAAAACTAATAAGAATACTTTATTTAATTTTACAAGATAAGCATGTCGAGTCGCTGCTACGATAAATAGGTAGGAATCCGTTAGTTTGAGCCATTGCAATAAACGTATACAATCTAAGTAGGTTATGTTATTAGTCAGTTATTGAAAAAAAAAGTAGGTAAATTATTGAGTATCTCTCACTAAATTATAATAAAAAATGTTCTTTAACATAATGTGCCAATTTTTTTTAAAGGTTTCGTGCGATTGACTTTTTTTTTTATATCGGTGGGTAGACGGTTGTATAATTGTACAGCTCCATAGGTTATTATCATATTTTTGCCGGATTGTGTGCGAACCTTATTGGCAATACTAGAAAACTGGCGCGTCGGGATGAGCGTGTGGTGGTGTGCTATGCTAAATATTTGTGATATGCTTCAAGTAATACTAACGATAATGAAGTTATTGCGATGTTTTATTATTCGTAAACTTATTTGAGGTGTTTCAGCGTGGATCTTAATTATTGTAAGTAGCGATTGTTCCGGTACATATTTACGTCTAGTGAAGCAACACTTTATGATACTGGTAAGAACGTATCACTTGGTGTTTAACTAGCATTACTTTTACGAGCTGACTACCAGCGTCCACATAACAATATGATGTACTCGTATCCTATTTTTCCAGGGTTGTGATAAAATTCTGATTCAAAATTTCATTTTCCTTTTAATGGGTGTTTTGTCACTATACAATCTTAATAATATAATAAATTGCTCTTGTAAAAAGCAACTTTGGCTGTGACAGAGGAGGAATCGAACCCCGTGTCTTATGCTATCATACATAGCCGGATAGCATGAGACATCGGATTCGATTCCTCGTCTGTCACAACCAAAGTTGCTTTTTACAAGTGCAATTTATTAAATAAGTCTGATTTTATTTTTGTAATAATATACTACAAATAATGATTGTTTATATTCAAAATATTTTGATAGAACTTAACTGTACCACACGATTAAGCCTCTAAGTTTGGAGTAAATTAGATAGGAGCTCCCGTCGGCGGTCATATAAACGAATAACCTGAACGCAAACTCCGCTCCTGCAGTTGAATTCAATATTACAATCCAACATGAATAACTAATGAAATGAACGTATCTGTGCCCGTTCACGCCGACAACAGTTTGAGAATGGCTCGCAGATTAGTTTCGAGGCAACCCTAAAGTGACGAAGCAAGGCCTGATTCATTCGCCAAAATGCGAGAACGGTAGTTCGTTTAAATCTGTTTATTGCACAAAACATTGACGGTATCATAATCAGTACGTTCTACTATAGGCGTGTACAGTACATTTGCCGAACAAAATAATATTATATCGCTCACTCTATGATGCACCGCGATGTAACTGACGCTCAGCGCCATCTGTTGTTACCAACATTAAGGAATATTGTATGATAGAAATCATGAATGTTGTGACAATCTGTGGCTGATTAAATTCAGTTGTTACATATAAAAAAATGATGATTTCCTATTCCATGCTCATTAGATTTAGTTTGCTGTGACTGGTGACTGCGTCTCAAGTTCAAATTTTATCCGTGTTGTTATTTATGTACCTCTGTTTGTGATATATTTCAGAGAAAAATCTTATAAACCACCCTCTAAGCGTACCCACAGAAGCAGAAATAAATAAAATAATAAACACCAATCACATACACTGCACTGTGATTCCAAAGAAATTAGCTAATGCACTTGTGTTTAAAAGTAGAATCAACGTTGTTACCAGAACCGGGACAAGGGAGAAAATTATGATTCTTACATTATATGATCCAGTAATATTAAACATTCGGGCTTGCGTCTAACCTGGTAGTTCTGATGTTTTTAGGTTTCATTATGAAGTATGCCCAATAAATAATACAAAATTGTGAACTTAAGCTCCGACCGAAACCTTATGAAAAAAACTAAGAAAATTTTGATATTTTTACAGATATGAGACTGATTTTTGAAGTGTACTAATTTTGATTCGAAATAAGACTAAATTGGTAACTACAGACCCAATAGTTCCGATGTAAACCTTGTCAAAATTCATCACTTTAAGGGTTTCGTTGCCATATGGTTAAAAACAGAACCCTAATATGGTCAAGTCTGTCTATAGTTTTTTCAAATCTATCTGTCTGTCTGTCCGTCCGTCCGTATGTCACATCCACTTTATTCTGAAACTATTAGCATTACACCATTGAGACTTGGTAGGTAGATGTATCCTGTTAACGGCTTTAAGATTCCTATACATAAATAAAAATATGTCATTTAAGGGGAGGTCCCATATTTATTAAACATGCGTGTGGGGTGTCTATGGATAACAGCCGGTTTCTGAATTGAGCATTTGACGTTGAGAACAACTTAAGCTCGACTTAAGTGTGTCTCAAAAGTATTTCTGTTTTTGAATTAAGTTTAAGTGTAATTTGAGTATTTAAGGTTGAGAATTCTCAAGTTTGACATAAACTAGTGCTTAACACGAAATTTGCGTTGCACAACACAACTGACAGTACTCAAAGCCTGCTCACTGTGAACTTAAGCGTCTGAAAGCTAAGCAACCCAATGAGGGTACTTAAGTCCTACTTAAATTCAAATTTGCGACAATTTGCTATGGATGTAAAAGATACTGGGTGTACAAGCTACAACAGGTAATAAGGAAGTGCAGGCAAAACGCTATTAAAATTCAGACAAAGTTATATTAATCTCAAAAAATACTATAATTCAGACAAAGTTATATTAATCACAAATATACGAATTACGAAGGTGAACACAAGTAACAGTAAAAAGGATTGGCACACTGGATGTATTTCTACTTTGAGACAGAGGTCATCAATCGTCGAATCCAAATCTGCTAGGCAGCGTTCAGGAGACTGCGCAAGAGCGTCTTCTCGTCTGAATTATCTCAGTGTCTGAAGACGAAAGTCTTCAACCAGTGTGTGTTACCAGTGATGACATACGGATCTGAAACGTGGTCTATGAGCCTCATAAAGGAGCTCAAAATCACACAACGAGCGATGGAGAGGGCTATGCTCGATGTTTCTCTATAAGATCGAATCAGAAACGAGGAGATACGAAGAATAACTAAGGTAACGGATATATCCCTATGAATTAGTAAGCTCAAGTGGCAGTGGACAGGGCACATAGCGAGAAGAAATGATGGCCGTAGGGGCAAAAAAGTTCTAGATTCAGAGGAGGAGTGAGGAGACCTTTCGATCAAAAGTGTATCGAGGATGTCCACCGACAAGATGGACGAACGACCTTGTTAAGATCGCGGGATCACACTGGATGCAGACCGTTTGTGTTAGGTCGCAGTGGAAAATCGTGGGGGAGGCCTATGTTCATCAGTGAACGTCTGATAATGATGATGATGAGTGTATTTCGAAGTTCTTCAACTTATAAACATTTCAATCATCAATCATTTCAGGAAATCAAACTTTATCAAGTTTGAGTATGACATTGACACTGATTGATTGACAAAAGATATTCCGTTCTCGGCAGTCGTTTACATTTTCATTTTATTAAAAATATATAAGTGACTATTTAACTTGAAATCTTATTTGCAATCTGATGCTCTTAGGAATATATAACTGACATAATGAAATCCAGAATTTATTAATGCCATGTATAAATAAAAACTGGTAAAAATCGGTCGTTTTTACTTGTAACGGAACGTTGTATAATCAAAGACAAAACTCTGTTGAATATGGTTTGAGACAATCTTAAATTGACGAATGAAACGTAGGAAACTTAAGTACGCATCAACTATTTGAGAAGATCTCAACAGATTTTCACTCAAATGCTCAAATCAGAAACCGGCTGTAAGTCTTTTAAAATGGAGGTTTCTGAAACTATTCTCTCTAAAAGTCAAACGTTTGAGAGATAGACGCTTCCGAAGTGGTAAAATGGGCGTGTCAAGCTTTATCTGGAGAACTATTGAGTCCTCAGGTAAAAGTCTCATATTTAGTTGTACGTTGTATCCTTGATGTTATAAAAATTTTCTGAAAAGGTAGTTTAAAAACTACCGCTTTCGAGTTAAATTCATCAAAATCGGAGAAAGCACTAAGTTACAAATGGGCCATGACGTACGAATGTGCAAAAAACATATCAACCGAATTTAACACAATGCGCTCATACGTTCACCCGAAAAATTTGATAGACTAATAGATAAAGATTTACATAAGAGTTCATTAGGATAATGGCCGTAATACTATTTTTTTGTCAACACCACAAGCAATGCATGCGTGTGTTAAATGTTGCAGGTAAGACGAAAAGTGAAAATGTACTACATTTTCACCTTTTCCACTTTTCAGTCGTACACAAAGCAAAATATATTCAAGCTCGACATCTGCATACGTAAATAAGTTAACCTGGTGATGTCATCAGTTCAGTACCAACTACATCCCTACATACATGATTCGATTAATCCTCATCCAAGTGACCTGTATCAGAGAAGTCCTATCCTACTGTACGAATTTATGTCCATAGTTCCGCCTCTAGCCGTCTTTTTCTCTTGTATGTGAAAGCTATTTTGCGAGAGCGAGACAGGTAAGAAATAAGGGACCATGTGAGATGACTCAAGTTTCGATTCTTACTGTCCCACTCTCTCAACGCCGTACGAGTAAGAGTAACAGAGATGGCTAAAACCAAACTGATTCCGACTTACCTTTAGAATAGGGTTCCAATGCAGGTGGATAACTAGGTTTACGCCCTCATAATTGAATCAAATCCTCAATCCATAGCGTCAACGTTGACATCAACCTAACAGTTTTATTTTAAATAAATATCGAAGGCAGAGGAGATTCAATTTTAGCAGCAATGGATTTATTCCGAACGTATTTTTGTTCAATATTACTTCCAGTTAAATTAGACACTGATATTGAATCATTATTTTTAAACCCATTCAGATCAGACATTACACAGACTAAGTCAAATACTGCTTCTCCATTTGAGTTTAGGTTTGACAATGATGCTGCAGCTGGAGTAGCTACGATGAATCGGTTACGAACGTGGTTGGTGATGGATGCGATGGTATGCCTATATGAGTGCGATTGCGATTAAAGCGGGTATGGTGTGATTAGTGTGGTGACGAGTATAATGATAAATAAATATCCTTTGGACTTTCCCACACATATCGCCATCTAGTCCTAAAGTAAACCACTCAAAGCTTGTGTTATGGGTGCCAGAAAACGGATATAATACTTAAATACTTTTTGTTTATAAATACATACATGATATACATAGAAAACACCCAGACCAATACAAACAGACATGTTCATGCACACAAATGTTTGTATTGTGCGGGGATCGAACCCGCTATCCGCTGCGTAGTAGGCGATTTCTTGACCACTACACCAGACGGGTCGTCGTATGAATACAGAGTTGAATATTAATAAACATTACCCATAGGTAAACCGCGAAACTGATACGTTTCTGACGTCATCGCGTCATGTCACTTTGTCGTCGTCTTCTCCTCCTAATTTATGTCATCATCATAATCAGCCAAAGGACGTCCACTGCTGAACATAGGCCTCCCCCACGGCTTTCCACAGCGACCGATCACTAGCGGTCTGCATCCAGTTTGATCCTGCGATCTTTTTAAGGTCGTCTGTCCATCTTGTTGGTGGACGTCCTACGCTGCGTCTTTGGTCGAAGGGTCTCCAATCTAGAACTTTCCTGCCCCAACGGCCATCAGTTCTTCGCGCTATGTGCCCTGCCCACTGCCACTTAAGCTTACTGATTCTCAAGGCTATGTCCGTTACCTTGGTTCTTCTACGTATCTCTTCGTTTCTGATTCGATCTCGTAGAGAAACACCGAGCATAGCCCGCTCCATCGCTCGTTGTGTAATTTTGAGCTTCATTATAAGGCCCATAGTAAGAGACCACGTTTCGGATCCGTATGTCATCACTGGTAACACACACTGATTGAAGACTTTCGTCTTCAGACACTGAGGTAATTGAGACGAGAAGACGCTCTTGCGCAGTTTCCCGAACGCTGCCCAGCCGAGTTGGATTCGTCGATTGACCTCTTTCTCGAAGTTGGACCTACCCAATTGGATCACTTGTCCCAGGTAGACGTACTCGTCGACAACTTCGAGAGTTGAGTTCCCAATGGATACTGGAGTGGATACAACAAGGGAACTCGACATAACTTTCGTCTTCTCCATGTTCATTTTGAGACCCACTTGTTGGGATACTCGGTCGAGGTCTTCGAGCATAGTGCCTAGATCATCCAGCGTCTTTGCCACAACGACTTTATCATCGGCAAACCGAAGGTGTGTTATGTATTCGCCATTGACGGAGATGCCGAATCCTTCCCATTCCAGGAGCTTGAAGGCGTCTTCCAATGCCGCTGTAAACAGTTTCGGAGATATAACATCGCCCTGTCTTACACCTCTTCGCAATGGAATCGCCCTCGTATTCTGTTCCTGTACTCGGACCGACATGGTGGCGTTGTTATATAGACACTTTAACACCTCTATATACCTATAGTCTATGTGACACCGCTGAAGAGACCGAAGCACCGCCCAAGTTTCGATCGAATCAAAGGCCTTCTCATAGTCCACAAAAGCTAAACATAGAGGCATATTATACTCCTCGGACTTCTGTATAATTTGCCTTAGCGTATGAATGTGGTCTATGGTACTGTAGCCTTTTCGGAATCCGGCTTGTTCGGGAGGCTGGAAGTCATCAAACCTACGTGCGAGACGATTCGTGATGACCCTTGAGAACAGCTTGTAGACATGGCTCAGGAGTGAGATGGGTCTATAGTTCTTCAATAAGGTTTTGTCTCCTTTTTTGAAAAACAACACCACCACACTCCTGTTCCATGCCTCAGGCGTGATGCCCTCTAGCAGAACGGAATTAAAGAGTCTCTGAAGGACTTTAAGTACCGGTGTTCCACCCGCTTTCAGGAGCTCTGCTGTGATTCCGTCCTCGCCAGGTGCCTTATTGTTTTTAAGCTGTTTCAGGGCCATCCTAATCTCGTAGAGGCTGATGTCCGGGATGTCTTCAGTGTAGTGTCGGGTCAGGATAGCTCGTGGGTCTCCGGTCGAGCTATCAACGGGTTTGGCTACTGAGGTGTACAACTGTCCATAAAACCTTTCGATCTCCCTCAAAACCTCTGCTTTCGTCGACGCTACACTGCCGTCCTCCGTCTTAAGCTTCGTCAATAGGCTTTGCCCAATAGACATGTCCCTTGCAAACACTTTGGAGCCTTGGTTTCGCTCTATTGTTTCTTTAACACAAGTCGTGTTAAAGGAACGAATGTCATGTCGCAGAGATTTCATTATTCGTCTATTAAGCTGCCTGTAGGTTTGAGCATTAACGGAGGTCTGCAGTGCCATAGATCGACGTTCTGCCATAAGGTCGAGAGTGTGGACCGAGAGTTTTTGAGGTCTATTTTTACGGCCAGGTCTAAAAAACTTAGATCCGACCGTTTGGACAGTTTCCACAAACCCGTTGTTTATTTCGTCCACTGATACGCAATTCTCTAGGCAATCAAAGCGGTTTGACAACTCGAGTTGAAAGCTCTCGGGATTTTGGATATGGGCACGAGTAGGTCGGAGCGTGGACTTCATCAAGCGGGACCTTTCCAATTTGACATTTATATTCAATATGCCTCGGACCATACGGTGATCACTACCGGTTTTTACCCTGTTGATCACGGAGACATCATTGAATAACCGTCTCTTGGTGGTCATGATGAAGTCTATCTCATTTCTCGTCTTGCCATCCGGACTCAGCCAGGTCCATTTCCTTTGAGGCGGCTTCTGGAAGAAAGAGTTCATCGCAAAGAGTCCCTCCTTCTCCAGAAAGTCGGCCAGCCTATTTCCCCTGGCGTTCCTTTGACCATATCCAAAAGGTCCCACTTTCAACTCATCCTCGCCTCGCTTGCCGAGTTTTGCGTTGAAGTCCCCCATAACAACAGTGAAATAGGTTTTGGAAGTGTGTATGGCTCTACTTACGTCCTCATACATTTCCTCCACCTCTTCGTCCGGGTGTTTCGAGGTCGGTGCATATACCTGTATGACCTTCAGCGAATACCTTTCGGTTATTCTGAGTATAAGGTATATCACCCTGTTCGACACACTCTCGATGGTTACGATGTTGTTTACGAGGGACCTGTGGACAAGAAACCCAACACCACCTTGGGACTTTTTGTCACCCTCCCGGTAGAAGAGCAGGTTGCCAGACTTCAGAGTTATCGTGTCCTCGCCCTCTCTACGGACTTCTGATAAACCCACAATGTCCCAATGTAACCTGCTCAATTCTTCCTCCAGCTCGAGCAACTTCTCGTCTGTCCTCAGTGTGCACGCGTTATAAGTTACCAGGGCCAGTTGTCGTTGGGGGTGGTAGCGAGATCGCCTCCGGGGATTCTTAGCACCCCCTGCCCCGCCGTTACCGTGACCGCTACCGGAATCAGGAATAGCGGGGCTGCCGGAGACTGGGGGCCTGGTTTTTTTGTGTACTAACATATGAGGGGGGTATTTGCCAGTACTCGCCACGCTTGGCAGGCGGGTTGGCGAGCGCAGAGGCGCAGCCCCTTGCAGCTGTGACGCTGCTGCCCGTCACAGCTCAACATTTTACTGCGCCTTTTGTTGGATGGTTATCCCGCCATCGATCGGTCGCCAGAGCCTCGTCTGTTGAAACAGGACGCACCGCGTGAAGGTGAGGTTGGCTTGGAGCTTTGGGTCTTGGTTAAGCTCCCTTACGTCCCATAATTTATGTACTTCATATTATTATTATGAATTAAAAGTACTCCTTTCAGCTGAAAGAAATATCGTTTGAAACATAAGGATGATACGGAGTACTTTAATTGGTAGCGGAAAATGAAAACGAAGGCGACAAAGGTGAAGTCAGAAATATCTCAGTTTTGCGGTCGACCTATAGCAGTGGCAATCCTTTTTGCATCATTCAAACCAGTGGTTTTTGAGCAATACGAAGTGGCAATAAAAACCAACTTATCATTGCTCGATACCAGCCAAGCTTATACTTATTATCACTCTTTTCGTACCACTTTCCTTGCAATAAATGTTCATTATCCGTGTCCTTTCAATACGGCTTCGGTACTGTAATACTTTGAAAGAAATCACATTTCTCTGACTGTGAAATACGGAAAATTCTGGCTCATTTTAATTTTAGTACTTTGTTTGTACTTTGTGTTGCTTACTTTTATTTGGCTTCTTGGTTCAACTGTTTCCGTCCGCAACAGTTAAAGGTAAAAAAAAACAACAAATTATACTCAAAAAGGAAGCCATTTTGCTTTGGATTGAATGAATTCCGAAATTCGTTTGTGTAGCTATGAAAAAATGCTCAGTTAAAATTTAGCTGGTAGGACTCGTTTACCAATTCGTTTAGTCATGAAATTGGTCCAATACCAAAAAAAGAGTGCGACCAAATTAAAGATAGCCATACTGACGATATTCGTTAAAAAACTTTATTTCGAGTATAATTTGTAAACTTTAAGGTTTTACAAAATTTAAGGTACAGGCGTTTACTTCTTGTCACTGTCATTCGTTTCGTATTATTCGTGAATATATCCGCATTAACGTCTCTACTAAGAAGTTTAAGTATCAGATATCGTCGGCGATTGAGCCTTTGTGCCCTGAGCCTGACCGCACTGGCCATGGCACTGCAACACTTGAACCGTACCGGCAGAACCGAAGCCCTAATTATGTACAGGTATTTAGGCGGCTGCAGGGCTGTCACACTAGCTTTCTAAATCTGGCTTTAAATATTTTTTGCGTTCAATGTATTGTCCATTTGGCATGTACGAGTATGTTTAAGGTTTTGACATCAACGCAAACAAATGCGGTGTGAAAATCGTCTTTTGCATATGCCAGACATGACTTGAGGAACGTATGTCTAAACGAGTGATATTTGATTGACTGACGGGGGAGAGGCGGGCAACGGAAAATAGACTGAATTAAGATGTGTGAGTTTGAGTAACCAAAAATTCCAAAAGCAGTAGAAAATAGAAAATGAGTAACATTTATTTCATATCGTTACTATGCCAGTGCGACAGCCCTGCGTACGGAAGTCGGCATCCGTTGTGGTCGACGCCTATTATGATATTAGGGCGCCGCGTGCGAGGGCTTCATTGCCGATTATATGCGAACAGGTTGACAGTCGACACCTTGTCTCGAGTGAACGGGTGTGTTTGCTGAAGAACGTGCTTGACAGAGCTGACGAGCGCTGTCCGTCATGCATATCTGATTGATTAGCCATAACAATGAGCTCTTTAAGTAGCTGTCCTACTTTTAAATGTTTAAATAAATTAATTAATATTTGACAACATCACATACATTGCTCCGATCCCAAGCTAAGTAGCTAAAGCACTTGTGTTATGGATATCGGAAACAACGGTGGTACCACAACACCCAGACCCGAGAAGAAGAGAAGAGTTTAATGATAATTTATTGTAGAATACTGTCAATTAGTCCATTGAATGAGTACCTCCAAGGGGGGTCTAGAGTGCGTGAGTTAGTAACGTAAGATGTTTCTTCGGAAACATATCAAGAGTCCCTAGGTAATAAACATACTAAAACCCCGGGACACTGGGAGGAGCTCCTGAGTGGGGGGAGGGGGGGAAAGGGCCCATTCTTTCATTTTTCGCTTAAATCTCAAAAGCGGTACATGTTAGAGAAAAACTTTCAAGGAAAAGTTAAAAGGCCATAAAATTATCTACAAGTTGTACCTAAATCATTTTTTTCTATTCGCAGCCGTTTTCGAGCTACATCCCATGAAACGTGAAAAATTCGAACTCCTAAGCTCTCCTAAAGGCTTCCATGGAGGAATGTGTTTTTTTACCACTTATAGACCTAATTAAGAGCAATCTATCAGTACTGGTCACAAGTTGCACTTTTGAGCTTTTTGGAAGAAAAAAAATAGAAAGTTCAAGTTGCGTAACTACCCTAATATAATATTTTGACAATCAATTCCTCCTAAAGGCTTCCATGGAGGAATGTGTTTTTTTTACCAATGATAGACTTAATTAAGAGCAATCTATCAGTACCGGTCATAAGTTGCACTTTTGAGCTTTTTGGAAGAAAAAAAATAAAAAGTTCAAGTATCGTAACTACCCTAATAAAATTCAATTCCTCGTAAACGCTTCCGTGGTGGAATCTGGTATTTTTATCAATGATAGACCAAATTATGAGCAATCTATCTGTACTGGTCACAAGTTGCACTTTTGAGTTTTTTGGAAGAAAAAAGTAAAAAGATCAAGTTCAGTAACTTAAACTACCCTAATATAATATTTTGACAATCGATTCCTCCTAAAGGCTTCCATGGAGGAATGTGTTTATTTTACCAATTATAGACCGAATTAAGAGCAATCTATCAGTACCGGTCACAAGTTGCACATTTGAGTTTTTTGGAAGAAAGAAATATTTTTTGATCGATTGATGTGATAAACATGGGTATGTAGTATGGGGAAATTGTTTGAGCCAAAATCATTTTTTACTGCGTGTAACTCAGAAACGGCTGCGAATAGAAAAAAATGATTTAGGTACAACTTGTAGATAATTTTATGGCCTTTCAACTTTTCCTTGAAAGTTTTTCTCTAACATGTACCGTTTTTGAGATTTAAGCGAAAAATGAAAGAATGGACCCTTTCCCCCCCTCCCCCCACTCCGGGGCTCCTCCTAGTGTCCCGGGGTTTTAGTATGTTTATTACCTAGGGACTCTTGACATGTTTCCGAAGAAACATCTTACGTTACTAACTCCCGCACTCTAGAACTTTTTATTCAATGGACTAAATGTAGGAGGACAGTTTAAAATCGAGGCATATTTTTATCTGGCATATCATTTTGTTTCAAATTTCTGCATGGCAAGAGAAAATGGAAAAGAATGATGATGATGATGGCTGCCAAATAGACAACTGTGACTGTGCATTTCATTTACGATACTGAGCGACGGCCATGTTTCTTTAAGCGCATTTCTGATGCTTTCAACCAATGCAATGATATAAAAAGACGAAATGGCAACGCAGCCGCGTTTTTTCGCTCCATAATGAAAATCTTTTCTATTTTTTGCTTTTAGACATCATGACGTTTCGGACAGTTTTCTTAACGAGATGTTTACAAAAACGTTATTTATATGATATCATGTGTATAAGCTAGAAAGAAGTAAATAGGCTTATTATATCAATTTCTGCCCCTGTTAATATAAAGCAGTAGGTAACTAAGCAATCGGTTAGACATCGAAACTTATTAAGATCGTCTCTAAATGTTACAAAACTTTTAATGACTAACAAACAGACCGTGTTGAAATTGGGCTTAATTCTCCGTGTACTAGATTACGCAGTAAAGATTCGTTTATTTAGATAACCAATGGCTTCAGTTTACTACTGCAATAAAAGTTTTAACCCCCGTTTATCCCGTTTAATAATCAACTTAAAGTTGTATGTTTAATAAGAATTGACCAAGATTGAAAGTTTAACTTCTAATACTACTTATTTCTTCAGTTGCATTGAGGTGTGTGTATTTGTTACCCGACTACGTAATGGTTATGATTAAGGAGTCTATGTATCTATGTGAGGAGCTGATACTGAAGTGAAGCAACCGACATCGCGGTCGTGTTGGATAGGTGACCATATAAGTGACGTATATCACGAGCATCTCCGTACTTCGGAAGGCACGCTAAGCCGTTGGTCCCAGCTAATATCGGTTGATATTAGTCGCTAAGCCTGGTCAGTGGCCTTTTGTGCGGCTCGATAACATCTGACAGCAGGGTTAGTCACTTGCCTTTCAAACGCCCCTACACCAGTCCGCTCCGCACTGAGCCCGCATCGGCTCATATCATCCGCACCGAGCTCATAGTTGAGGTAAAGTCTTTGACCAGCAGTGAGACGTTACAGGCTAACTTTACTTAGTTTTTAGTATATGGTATTCTTATGTGTAACCAGCGTTATGACTATTGGCACCTACTAGCTACATACATCCCTTTCTCCATTGATATGTAATACCAAAAAAATATATCAGTGAGTAAAATTAATTAACTATTCGCTTTAAAGAAGATCTCAGTCTTGAACGTTGAATTAGGTAAACAAACCTTTTAGAAGTATGAATAATCTCTTATTATTGACTCTCAAGCAATATATTTTATTTGCCAGACATATTAAATTTCATAGAAAGTTTTTTTCTAGTAAATATAATTATAATTTTAGAATTCCAAAGAGTCTGCGTTTTTGCCTTAGTACTTGCGATCCGCTAGAATTCAATAGCTCTTGAATGTCTGGCGTCCTTCAACATTCCTTGAGGTCGCTTTTAAGGCACATAGCTTTGAGTCAATTAAGTGGACTAAATGAGATTGGGTATTGCTATTTATAAATACATTTACAAAAGCATTTTTGTTATCATTTTTTTAAATGTACTTTATTTAACATAACGACTATGCTTTGCTTATCACCTAGTGTATAAGTATCTTAATATGAATTATCATTTTAAGATGATAATAATAATTAATTATCAACTTCAGGTACCTACATGCTTTACAAACTTACTAATCCATTCTTGGCATTAGTACATTACAGTAATTTAGCACTTCGTATGACACTTAAGTTTATTCATAATGTATCTTATAGATTTAATCTATTTTTATTTATTACATAACAGTTCATGTTACCTATTTCTATAGTTTTAATGTAGTCGTTCTTGTAATATGAATTTATTTATATATGTACTTTTTTATTCAATTGAGTTGCAAACTACTTTAAATTTGAAGTATTTAGTGTACCCAATAAATTCATGAATAAGCTTCCACTGCCTTAGTTTCTATCACGACGACATCCCAATACCAGTCTTATTTATTCTTATCCACACCTGAATGTAACAGGTATATTTGCATTCACAGTCACGGACGTAGGACGTAGCTAAATATTTTTAAATTACCTAGTTGGGCACTTTCCAACTAGGTAATTTACAAATATTTAGCTACGCTACGCTAACTAATTACCAAATTTCGCCTCTTAAATCGTTTCCGATACCCGCGTACTTGCGCCCTGACCCCTAAACATGAATGTGGCTTATCTTCTTTTTATATCTCTCCTTGTAATTGCTGTGCCACCTCTTGACTTGCCAACAAATATTTGCAGACGCCCGGCTTATTATAGAGCTTGCGAAACTCAAGGACCTAGAAAATATCATCATTTTTTCAGCGGTTAGAGTTCCGTGCGCGAAGAGTTTAGCGCCCTTTCAACCATTAAGGGCAACTTTTACATGAGCGGCCGTTTGCTTTACACGCAAGTATCGACAAGTATTTGACTACCTCCGTGGTGTGGTGGCTAAGCACGCTGGTTTCAAGGCTCGCCGCTCCGAGGACCCGGCTTCGATTCCCGGTCGGGTCAATATAGAAACCAAAATTTTCTATATTGTCTCGGGTCTGGGTGTTGTGGTACCACAGTTGTATCTGATTTCCATAACACAAGTGCATTAGCTACTTACTTTGGAATCAGAGCAATGTATGTGATTGGTGTCCAATATTTAAAAAAAAGTAAGTAGGTAACTGCAGCCGTCGATAGGTGGTGTTTGCAGTAAGCGGTGTTCATCTAATATGATTCTATAACAACAAGACATTAGATATGAGTATTTTATTTAATGGCTCGCAGGTAACTAACTGAACCCTGCGTATACGAAAAATATTCGCGCTTGGCCGTTTTTTTAGTTGTTTGAGAACGCTTAAAAGGCTTCGGGCGAGAAAGTTTTCAAACTCAAATGGAAAGAAAATAAGCAGTTGAAGAGTTATATGAGTGAGTATTTCATGTTTTACTAAATGTTTTCAAATGGCGTGCGCGAATAAGTTAAAATTGACGTTGGTTTTTAATTTACGTTACATTTGTGAGATTTCTGTGTGGACTAAAAATAGCTAACAACGCAATACTCATTTCGCAACTTTTGACCGAAGTAGACATAAAGAGGCCGGTAACCGTAATTGTTCTGTCTGTACCGAGTAGTGAATTGTGGCATGTTGTCTAATTATGATATTAGAATATTTCGGAAACTCAAAAAACAAACAAACTAAGGACCGTAGACAGAAGACTTTGTTTAACTAGCAATAGAATATTGTGAAAGCCATATTCAAATAGGACTCGAGTCGGAAGACTCGTTATAAAAAAAATATTTCAGTTCCATGCAATAGCCAACACGGCTTTATACTATTTAGTCCGGTATAGGGGGCCGATTCTCGTGCAATTCGGATACAAAAAAAAGTTCCCTGATAGAATTTTCTTTGTTGAAGAATAAATAGTGCTTGATATCTCAGGGTCACTATTTGATATTAATATTGCATATAAACCCTTGTTGGAGCTGGCTTGAACTACATTATTACAATTCTTAAACTAGGATCTAAATTAAGATACATTTTTTAAAGCTATCCTATTGCCGGCCGCTCGATAGTAAGTAGGGATTTACCAAAATTACATTTTGGCATCACGTCAAATAAGACCGATATTTAATACTGTTTAAATATTCGACGCTCGAAATGATCAGTAACACGCAATAATAAGCCCACAAAGTGAACTTTTGGCTTTTTACTGTGAAATATTAACAGTACTTAACAATTGCCTTAATACCTTACTTCCTGGTTACTTATCAATACAAATAACTGATTTTATTAATTTGTCGATTTACGCGCGATTATGAATTGGCGGCTGGATATAAACATAGTGGGTATAATTTTTACCTTCTCGGTAGCTAATAATTGATTATTCTTTACTTTCCCTGGTATACATTGAGAATAAGTAAAGTAAAGTTAGCCTGTAACATCCCACTGCTGGGCAAAGGCCTTACCTCAACTATGAAGTAGTTTGAGCCATACTCCACCACGCGGCCTCAGTGCGGGTTGATGGAGGGGTGTTTGTTAGGAAAGCGACTAACCCTGCTGTTAGATGTTATCAAGCCGCCTTTTTAAGGTCTCTGACTAAGCTTAACGACTAATATCAAGCGATATTACCCGGGACCAACGGCTTAACGTGCCTTCCGAAGCACGGAGATGCTCGTGATTAGAGATGCGCCGAGTAGCATTTTTGCCGAGTACCGAGTACCGAGTTTTACTCGGTTAATTTTTTTCCAATCGAGTACTCGGCCGAGTAACTCGATTACAATCAAATTCCTGTTTCGGGTGTGTAAACAAGTACAAACAGGTACGCGCAAAATTAGCTTAGAGAGAGATTAAAGCAATGATCCTAAAAGCGCCGTTACTTTAGAATAAGCTGACAATAGGCAAGTCCTTTCGAGTGGTGGGTAGGGCACCAACCAATGTATCCATAACTGACACGTTTAGCACGAGTGTTACTATGTGCACCTGCAAGCACCGTGCATAGGAAGTGATGACTTTCGGAGGCTGGTAACGTCTACGAAAAGAGGAATAGGCCGTAAACCAGACCGTGCAGAGATCTTCGTGTTACTTACTGCATCATAATTTTACTTTATACAATTTCACTTTTTTTTCATTCACTAGTGCTCCTCATTTTGTCTCATTACCACCCATTCATTATCATGATTGAGATTGTGAAAGATTTCCCCTTGTTTAGACGATATCTTCCTTAGTATACTGATTTACTTAAACCGAGTATACTCGGCATTAAAACCGAGTTACTCGGCCGAGTACGAGTATTAAAAAACCCGCCGAGTACGCCGAGTACCGAGTATTAACCGAGTACTCGGCCCATCTCTACTCGTGATGTATGTCACTTATATGGTCTGAACGGAAGGTGCTCGTAACGCAGTGGTAGCAGCGCTTAAAGTTAAAATTCTCGGTACTTGTAGTACCTACAATTTTGTACGCCTCATAGGCATGTTATAGCGAAAAATACTTTATAAGCATTGACATCCGCTGTTGCAAAATTACCTATAACAGTTGCAATAAATGAATATTTTATTTGATTTGATTTCGTAGTGATACCGAGTGAAGCAACCTACGGCGCGGTCGTGTTTGGATGGGTGACCATTCCGACCATATAAGTGACGTACATCGAGAATGCTGGGTATAAATAGACTAAATATCTGAATTACCAAAAGAACGTTGAATACTCATTGTTTTGAATAAATATGACTGTATATACCCTACTATCCGAATTATCTAGACCTACATGTGATTAGAAAAGTAGTTTATGTCATCAGATTTACATAGAACTCTGATTATACATATGTATGATTTCTGTTATTCAATTGGAATATTTTAAGTATGCATGTTACTCACTTTTATTGCAAACTAGCCCTTATTACAACTGCATAAGATACCGCAATGTTTAACTTGACGTGCTGTTGTCTGTACAACCGTCTTTTTTAATGAGTTAAAATTAAAAGAATACAATTAGGGCTGATTTTTAATAGTCAGATAAGAAATATTCGTCGAACAAATTACAATATGGTTAATTTGAAAACGTCACCTAATTGTCAGCAATCAAAGAAAGAAAAAGGGTACCTGTTTTTTTTTTAAAATCTGTTGCTTACAATTAATCAGTCTGATAAGTTATATGTGACCATTGAAAAATCGGCCCTTAATAAAATACACATTGAAAATTTATTCAAATACACATTGCTCAGTAAAAATATACAGCATTAACTCTTTATAAAGTGTCGTTCGTTGTAACGAAAAACTTTCTTTAACGTAGAAATAAATCATGTGGTTTGCAACAAAACTAAAACATTAATTCACTCATAAAGAATGTAAATCGATATCGCAGCAGCCATTATTTATTACGAAGAAATATTTTATTATTTAGACATAAACAACAAAAAAAAAACAAAAAAAATTGAGGTGCCGAAATTTCTAAGCAATATACCTATACCATACCTGACTTTTAAATATTGCTAGAAAAAGGTAAAAAATACAATATTTATTTTCACAGTTTTGATCGTAATTTTGTACAACTCAGTCAAAAGGGTTGGCAAACGAAACCAAATGTAAGCCATTTAAAAGGTTGCTAAACGCAAGTTTTGTATAGGTATGAAATTAGGGAGTTACGAATTCCGAACGAGAAAGAACAAGGGGGTCAGCTAGCATTAGGTACTTCATATACAGGTATATACAACTTACCTCCTATGTATTAATAAAAAGGAAATGAAAGAAGCGTTGGTTAGTTGTAAAATCTATTATCTTAACAAGTAAAGAATCTCGGCTCTCTGTGAGGCCCGGTTTCCACCAAAGCAGAGAGGAGAAGAGATGGGAGGAGATGTATTTGAATAAACCAATCAGATTTCGTTATTTTCACATCTCTCCTCCTAACTTCCAATAATCTGCCAGCTTTGCAGCACATCTCCTCCCGTCTCCTCTCCACTCCGCTTTGGTAGAAACCGGGCCTTAATGTATTACACAAAATGTAGAATCTACATTATTGACGCTATCTCGTCCAATCCTCGCTTTAAACCATTCAAGAATGGATTTTCATCCAAATAGAACACACACACACACACGGTCGACGGAAATAGATCGCATCAAGCCCGCTGCTCCATTCAATATTCATGTACCCAACATTTCTCGTTTCCGAAAATACGATACCAAGTGCCCGTCGCAAAAAAATTGGTTCTTAATACCTATCTATCTACCTACTGATACCACACAGGTTTGTAGACATAGAAACCAGCTTTTTAATTAAATATATCCGCATTGCACTGCACTTATAGATATATCATAGATTCTTTACACACTGCGACTTTTAGCATCGATGCAGTCGCGCGTTTTGAAAACGCGACTCATTAAATTTAGCATCGATGCAGTCGCCAAAAGTCAGTCATAAATTGACAATTTCCAGCTTCTGCATCGCGAGTGTATCGATTCTAAAAGTAGCGCAGTGTGTAAAGGTTTACGTTTTACGACTGCATCGATGCTAACACGCGTTAGCATCGCGACTGCTAGGGTACTAGATGTCCTAGATAGATAGATAGTCCTACGGGTTTTACAAGCTTAGGTTCGGGGTTATATTTAATTTGTTCTTATACTATCGTACAACTTTTAGCGCTCCTTCACGCAACAATTACCTTAAGGCTACCGCCCAAATGCGGAAAACTTTCATCCTACATGATGAGCATACAGCCCCGCTACCTGCTACCTAATGTGTCGGAGCTCATAGGTAATTACTTTTTTATATGAAATGGGTTCGCTTATGTATTCAGACTAGACGACTTGGCGTAGACGACGATAGAGCTCTCAGGAGCAGCCTGATTACTCTGTCTTTGACTTACTTGTCTTACTAAAATTACTTGTTTTGGTGAAATTATAAATATCAAACATGATTCTATATACTCATATAAGATAATGCCGTCCATGAAAGCGCGCGCCATTAATTTTTTATTGAGTATAAAAAAGCCCGGGGCTTTGTTTCAAAAATCAAAATAGAAATAATCAATATTTAATAATTATATTTCTTATTATATTATTAAATATTAGCTTCAGCTCGCACACATGTTCAGTGGCCATCACATCAAATTACCTAATTTTGTTGCAAACTAGCCCTTATTACAACTAAATAAGATACCGTAGTGTTTACCTTGACGTGCTGTTGTCCGTACTCCGTCCGTAAACGATTTGGACGAATGGTGGCGTGCTCTGACGTAGATAGCACTATCTATAGCAATAATAAGTTTTTTCAACTAGGTAAAACGACCCAAAATGAAAAAACGGCTAAGTGCGAGTCGGACTCGCGCACTGAGGGTTCCGTGCCAACTTTAACTGAATTAGGGAATCCACTTACTTCTACTTAATAAAATACCACAATATTTTGTTGAATGCAAATATAACTTTGTTTTTCATAGTGTTTGTATGAAGTACAAAGTTATGTTTGCGGTTGTTGAAAATGTGTTATATCTCTAAAACTACTCGTTCGATCTCGTCCGAACTAATTTTCGTTGAAAGTATTTGTTAAGATCTACATTACATATTTTTTTCAAAATTTACACTTGCTTGGTTTAGAAGTTGGATGGGGGGGGGGGGGGGGAGACGCCCATTTTACCACTTTGAAAGCGTCTAGCTATGAAACGTTAGACTTTAAAAGAAAATGGTTTTAGGAACCTACGTCATTTTGGAAGAATATATTTTGGTTTGAGTTTCATGTATGGGATCCCCCCTTAACTGTCAATATTTTTTATTTTTTGTATGAGAATCGGTAAGCGGTTAACAAGACACATCTTCTTACCAAATTTCAATTGTGTAATGCTTATAGTTACAGAATAAAATGGCTGTGACATACGGACGGACAGAAAGACAGACAGACTTGACGAAACTATAAGGGTTCCCTTTTTTGCCATTCGGCTACGGAACCCTAAAAATAGGCGTTCTGAATCGTCGACCTGACGCACACACTCTACCCTACATTTTCAAAACTTGCCGATGTAATCGGCTTTCTATTGCAAAATTGCATTTGCGATTGATTAACCGAGACAAGCATTAAAATAGAATCGACAGCAATGCGCTTAGCGTTTAATTTGAATGAGGACTGCTAGTAATAACCGGTAGCGAATATTTGAATTTCGAGCCAATGGTATTCAACGCTGTAGTTCCCAATAATCAACTTTTCCAGCGTAATTCATTTACACTAATAGTGCAAATAGACAATACTTCGTATCGATTGGCGTAGTAACTGTTTTAGTTTAAAGTTTATACGGACTTGACAAGTAATAAAAGCTACTTACTTATACTTACCAGCTGGCCCCAGTGATGAACATTGACGTTGCGATGACCTGCACTGGCACCTCTAGTTTCTAGATACGGGTGTTAGACATAATAAGTAGTTATTTTGTGTTTTGTTTTATAACTATTCACGGGCAGACACCTGCAGACACCCTTTATGTACCTACCTATGTATGAGAACACAAATACCCAACTCGTTATCGTACGAATAGCACGTCAAGGTAAACACTGCGGTGTCTATGCCGTTGTGATAAGGGCTAGTTTGCAACAAAAGTGGGTAATCTGATGTGCTTTACATACAAACGAAGCACATTTAACCGGCGACTAAAAGAAGTCTCTTCTCGTCTAGAAATCTGGGAACTCTAAAATGTTATTCTCAGGAAGCGTTGATCAATATAAACTCAGGTTAAATGAAAACTCTGCTGAAATATAGACACATTCAGCTGAAGTAATCTGAGTGTGAGTTTGACGGAAATGGATTCGGAAGAGTCCGACTGGAACAGGACTTCATTCATCAGCGAATCGAATACGAAACACAAAGTTAGTATATTATTCCGCAATGCAAAAAGCAGACTTCAATACTGAGTATTCCTTCATTCGCCGTCCTATTGCTGCAGACGATCGAATTCCGTGCGATTGCACATTTGCGAGTATCCTTCCGAAAGGGAAACATTGTATTAGGCTGCAGCACGTCTACATGAACATAAGGATATCTTATGCAGTTGAAATAAGGACTATTTTACACTTAAAATTTATGAGCTTGACACGGTGGCTCTCCCCTTTAGGCACCGTTCGACGCTTAGCTCAACCCGATTAACGTTCTGTTATGTTTTTTGCTACGCCCAGAGCGTATCTAGAACGTCAAGCGTATGTTTTTTTTTTCGAGAAAAGTACTTTGCTTGGTCTCCGTTGCACCTTTTAACTAACGTCTATATCACATGAATCGGTGAAAGCCAAAAAATATTCAATCAGACACGCGGCTCCGTGTCAAGCCGAGTTTTAAAAAACGAACTCGCGATTCAGCGCCGTGAGTATAAGTATATGAACCACTTTGAGAGACTTATGACCTCTCCATATCGCAAAACCTAGTCTACAGAAACACGTCAAATATCGTATCTTTATCCACATAAACAAGGACATGACGAACCCTAAATAAAATTAGCCTAGCTCAAATGGTGACAAAGATATTACTATAACTGATATGATCTGATAAATCTAGATTAAAAACCTACCCTACTTCCAGATGACCTAGGCTGTTAAAATTTGGCTTCTAGAAAAAATAAATAAATATCTCTAAAAAGTTATTTATATCCCATTAAAAACATAAACGAAAAAAAAATACAGACAATTTTACTGCTAAGAATATGTTTAATTATAAATAAATAATAAAAATAAATATGGGGGGCTATACAATGGGGGGCCAATTGACGTGGATGAGTACTAAGAAATTTTCTTCCTTGTGTTACGAACAAATACCAGAAAACGATTATGATAATGTGTTTGATAACGTAAAATAACGTATTGAGATCTAAATAAGTGCCAAAAATATTAAGAAGACAATGACCATTATAAATAAGCAAGTATTATAAATAAGTAAGTAGTTTGTCACTCTATTTCTTCTTTTTATCATTATCAACTAGGTACCACAATTTCTGTTATTTAAAAATATAAAATTTCAACATTTAGGGCTGATTTTTAATAGTCAGATAAGAAATAATCGTCCAAAAAAAAAAAAAAAGAATAATATGGCTAATTTGAAAACGTCACCTAATTGTCAGCAATCATACGTAACTGCCATTTTTTAAAATCTGTCGCTTTATAAATAATTAGTCTGATAAGTTTTATCTGACCATTGAAAAGTCGGCCCTTAGAATAATTTACATGAAGGTACTAGTAGATATGAAATGAAGCTTAAAATTTTACTTGGCTAGTTTTTACCTAAAACTACATAAAAAAGTAATAAGCCAAATTAAATTTAATGATTGAATCGAATTATTAGTAAAAATTGGCAAAGTGGAATTTTAAGCTTAATTTTATCGTAGGTGATCTCTAATTGGTACAGTTAAATTATCCTACCTACATTTTAAAAGTAAAAACCGACTTCAAAACCAAAATGCACTAAAAAGTCTTAAATAAACTCTTCACCACTGAAAGGAAAGGAATCCGTTTTAGGCAAACAATTTCTTTTTGGAGTCGGTGCTGTGATAGTTGATGCTTGATGGTCAAAGTGATGGCACCGACTCCAAAAAGAAATTGTTTGCCTAAAACGGATTCCTTTCCTTTCAGTGGTGAAGAGTTTATTTAAGACTTTTTAGTGCATTTTGGTTTTGAAGTCGGTTTTAATTGTAGAGTTGCACCTTATGATTCTATTTTTTACGAAGCTACAAATTACCTATCATAAGTTTCGTCATTATAATTACTGAACTTCTTGGCGTTAAGGAGTTCCACCATCAGCTCAGCCCCACAAAATGTTGACTATCAGACGTAACAACACGTCAACATTAAGATTCTAGTAAAGAAACACTATACGTGCCTTTAAAATTTGAGGGTTTCCCTCGAATACACCAAGATCCCATCATCAGATCCCAAAATGGAAAAAATGGGACCAACTAGAAGGTATAAATCCCTCTAAGTAGGTGAAAAAAATTTTCGATTCGGTCGACAAACGACTGAGATATGAGGTAACATACATACAAAAAAAAATAATGATAAAAAAAAAAAACATACAGTCGAATTGATAACCTCCACCTTTTTTGAAGTCGGTTAAAAATGTCATATATTTATAAACAGACATTGTCAAAGTTGATAATGATAAAACTAGAAATAGAGTAGCATATTTATCCAAAAAATATTAAAAAAACAATTTATTTTTCCCTAAATAAAGGACGGATTCGTTATTTCAAGCTTTTTAGTCAGTTTAATTTTTCATTTATTTTTTTGTTGGGGTTAACCTTTTCCTTAAACAAAGCTACTACGAGGCCACTGAGTGTGGAATAAACAAATATTTATCAAGTTTATTTTCAAAAAACATCAATTAATTTGCTGGTAATTTACTGGTTGTTGTTTGCTAACTAATTAATGAGTTAATTTAACTTCATGCTTTGATACAGTTAATATCTATGTACAGATTAGTTAACCGGCGTCTTTGTTATAAATATACATATATGTAATATAAAAAAACATTTTTTTTCATTAATTGTCCATTGTATCTGAGTTTGACAAATATGTATTTAATCAACAATCATTTTACAATGAATAAAAAAAGGTCAATTTATATTTTTTTTATTTTCTTCGCGCTTCACACCGCTAGTGGTAGCGGTGTCTTCCTCGACCCCGGTGTGGTTGTCTATAACGTGTCTGATAAGCGCATCGGAACCCTGGAAGCTGGCACCGCACACGCCGCAGGAATACTTCTGGTTCATCCTCAACACCACGTTGTGATGCTTGGCTAAGTGCCGCATCAAGCTGCCGTGAGACGCGAACACCTTCCGGCACTGACTGCATCGGTGCCCATTCTCCGAATGTCTGTACAAAACATGGCTCTGGAGAGCGGCGACTGACCTAAACTGCTTTTTGCAGCTCCCGCACTCTATACCACCCGGGTGGATGATGGCAATGTGGTTGACGAGCCCGCGGTCCGTGGTGAAAGTCCGACGGCAGATGCCGCACCAGTTAGTTCTCACCTCTGGGTGCTTGTATTTCACATGGTTCCGGAGCGAGAGCTGCGTGTCGTAGGTCTTGCCGCACGTTGGACACGGCCTCTCGGAACGGACGCAGGCAGTGGCGTGCTCATCGAGCAACCGGCGGGTCTCGAACGTCCTGTAGCAAGCCTTGCAACGGTGCGGGTGACGGTGCATGTAACGTTGGTGTTTTTGCAGGCTGAGAAGCGAAGCGTACGTCTTGTCGCAAGACACGCAGCGCACCTCGACGTCGCTCCGATCGCTCGGATGCTTGAGCCGGACATGCATTGCCAGCGTGCCAAGGTTCTTATATATCTTGCCGCATTCCGTGCATTTGTGACCCTGAGAGATGCAATAATCTTCAGACGCGCTTGAACCGTCTACCAAAACTTCACACAGTACGCTCGCTGAGTCTTGCAACGGGTCTTCTTCTTTGACAACTGGCTTCTCCACATTCATCTTCTCTCCCGACCAATCTTCCGAATCCGACTTCAGGTTCAATTCGACTTAAATAAAAAAAAACTATTTTTTATTCCAACACCAGTCGACAGACACGTTGAGTTTGAACTGTCAGTGCCAATATAAAAAATAAACGCATTGCGCAATGATTAGAAAAAAGGTTTCATTTTTTTTACGGACGTCTCGACGCGTAGAACAATACGGTATTGGGTATAGTAGATTTCGTAAACTTGTTTTTAACTACTATCTTCTTACTTATTTGTTTTTGGCTACCTAGAGTCCTTTATTACATGAGAAATAGCAATGTAATAATGATTAAAAACTAAATTAAACCCATGTTAAAAGGGGCTGAGGGATATTGGCTCAAGTTGATTTTCAAACACAAAATTCGTACTATATTTTGTGGTACAGATCCACACATAAGTGTTTAAAAAACAGACTAACATTTCGGCAATTTATTTTACTTTTTGTTCCTACTCATATATATTACACTTACTTGTTTTCCAGTCAGACTCAGTCAGCCCGCTACTGGCCCAGAAATCTTCTTCTTCAAATGAAATGTTGTCATAAACGTCCATCTATGAAATAAATTTATAATATGATTTTAAATTTGTTAGGGTAGAATTACTATTATATCGGAATTTATAAAGGAGCGAGGTATACGCAAATTGCCGAGTCAACAAGTGTTTGATTTGATAAAATGTGGTTGTTGGCTTTTTGAACTGGACCGCGTCTCTCAGTCGCAGACACAAAAAATTACAAGGCCAATATACAAACTTAGATCGCATCCATGTTGAAAATTTTAACAAGATATAGACTGGTTGAAAAGAGGCGCCTGCGACGAGATCTGTCTGCGACGTTCTAAGCTCATCGACACTTGTTTGTACACAAAGTTTTCAACTTGAATACGTTCTAAAATATAATTGGCCCTAAAACATCATTCAACATTTTTCCGGCAAACAACATCGCTAATGAGCTTTTTTTGCCTTCGCATTTGCTGATAATCTCCTCTAAACTAGTAAACAATTTTTGGAATCGAAAACAAAAGTAATCACCTATAATTCTTTTCGGCTGTTTCGATTGCAACAAGATCACTTACTCTGGTGCAGCGCAGCGTTAAAGTTAATTTATTATTTTCCCGCTCAAAATTTTCACAGTTGAGCAACAGATATTTTTTCTACAAACTGAACACAAAATTGTAATACACAGTCATCCATATTTGGTTCTTAAACAGCCAAATCTGAGTTTCCGATTCCAAATTTGAATTTCAATTCGCGGCATTTCGTATTCTTGTGTGATTGTGGTGTACGTTTGGTTCTTTATCGGGTCGCAGTGAGAACGGCCGCGGCGCTCCGCTCGCCTCCAGGAAGAACCAACAGACGGCTTACGAGGAACGAAAGCCGCTACCACTCTGGTGAGTTTCCATGATTAAGAACCTTTTGGCTATCTTTTACGGAATATAGCGCTAGAAAGCGCTTATAACCAAGCGATCGCCATACAGAGTTCGGTGCTACTGAAGTTAGCAAACGATTGGCCGAAAAACTGTTAGCGCTCGTTAGTGTGGTTGCGGTGACTAGCGCTTTTTTCCGCCAAACACAGCCAATCTGTCGCGGTCATGGTGTGTTTTTTTTAATCGGGACTGGGTACGCTGCATTCTGCCTGATTTGTAAGTATGAATCTTTTTGTGTGTGGGTTTGGTTTCTTCAGCCTTGTTTTATAGTATTTTCTGTTAGTATGTATTTGATTTAGGTCTTCTTCATTAAAGTTATAATCTATTAACCCAGTTTTTGGAAGCAATCTCTGCTGCTCTGTGCCGTGTTTTTTTTGTGTGTTTTGTCGGTATCGTATCTATTAATGTGGTATCGAAGACGTGTCTGCGACCGGTAGGACAGGTCCAGACCGCAACTTTCTATTTGCTCATTGATTTTTATGCAAAAATAGAAGTGAGACGCTCTGTGTGCGCAGCTCAAGCAAAACTTTACTTTTCTATTAAAATATATTTTTCAAACATTGTTTTAAAATAAAAGTGGTGGCTTCACTTATAGATGTGCCTTTTCCGGTAACATTCTCGTGCAAGTATGGTATAAGTTGCGGGCAACTTAAGCATTTTATAACTTTTTTGGACATGTTAAATTTTATGATAAATATTTTATTGCAAATTTAAAATTTAATTGATAAACTTTGGAATGTTTCGTTATTCTTCTTAAACTTTAGAGCTTCGCTCTTTTCTGTGGAGTAATCACCATATTTTTTTTTGGTTTGCCTTTTTCTTGACCTCCTGGTATGACATGACATTTAATGTGTTCGTCTTCCCTATTTCCTTCTACTTTTCCTTCCATTATATTTTGTAACATAGTTAAATATGCCGGCTTTTTTAGTTATGAAGCTTTAATATTCCTTTTTATTGCACGGCAATGTTGCCAGCAACAGCTCATGTATAGCTTCAATTTCTGTGCACAATAATTTATGTGAAATTCGACGAGTTACTTTATTATTTGTACGGGCTTCAAACAGATTTTATTTAAGCTTAATAAATGCCTACCATCTACTAATTAATATTCATTTTGGTAATTAGAATTTCCGTTGATTATTCATACACAAACATTTTACATAAATCTGGTGTAATACTAACCTAACATTATCGAGACTAATTTTCACTGCTTCAAAGTGCCAATTAACATCTAAGTTTACATTAATACATTTCAAGTTTAAGAAAATATATTGTCTATGACAAGTTTATTTTTTTCTTCCAAATAAAGTGAAGTATGAATGTTGGTTTACTTGTGTGCCGTTGCCGACATTGCGCTTGCTTGGCCGTCAAATATTTATGTAGGTATCTATCTAGTTCAGTCAATAAGGTATATTATACAAGACCCAAAATACTGAGCATAATATGATTTACTGTATATACTCGTATGAAGGTAAAGATACAAAATCTCTATCACTTAGAAAAATGGTAAAAAAGATTAGAGATAGATAGTTAATAAAAACTACAAATTAAGTATTATGTCCAGCATGTGATTTGTCCAGTCAAAGAACTTGACATTTGTATTTAGTAGGAGTTAGCGAACGTATAGTTCACTCGTACCTATACTAATGTAATAAATCTGAAGAGTTTGTTTGTTTGTTTGAACGCACTAATCTCCGGAACTACTGTACCGATTAAAAACAACATTTTGTGTTTGATAATTACTTATCGAGGAAGGCTTTAGGCTACAAAATATCACTTTGCGACAAAAGGAGAGGAAGCAAACTCAAAACGCACGTACGAATTCGCGGGGTATATTCAGCCATGTGCGTTGCCGCGATTAGACCATGCGGCGCCGGTAAGGCACCGGTGACACCAATGTTGTGCGCGCCGTTCTTAGCTTCATCGACAGTATTCATTTTATTTTTTAGGCAATAAAGCTCACATTCGTCCCACCTTCTCGGCATCTGTAACTTTCGATTCTACCTACCTGGCGCGGCGCTTGCAACATATTTTCATAGGTTTTCTTTTTGAATGCGTAATGAGTAGGAATTGAAATTACTCTCTGAAACAAAACAAAACTAAAGTTCGGTTATTACGTAGCTCACTTCGTACTTGTTAAAAAATTTAAGTGTATGCAGTTCAGAACACGCTCAAGGAGCTGAGAAATTTTGTTAAACTTGTTTTCGAGCAAAGCCGAGTAATAATTCATGTCTTTCAAACGGAAAATAACCACTTTAAGGTATAGGAAAATGTATATGAGATTTATGAAAGGCGATTTTCTATTAAACAAAATTAGCCCAAGATTTTTAAAAGCGATTAGTTTGAGACGAGAAATGATCTTTTACTATTTCAAGGTTCTCCAACACGTGAGCACATAATTCCACTAATAGACAATCAGGTAATGGGTCATATGTATGATTGACGGATTAGGAACACCAGGTGAACCGAGTGAATAGGGCGGCAAGTATCATGCCAATTTGAACCTTGTCTACTTGTTATTAGGTTTTAATATTGCATGGTAGTTAGAAGACATGAAGATATGATTGTTTTGCTGGGTGTAGGCACTACATACTGATTGCGGTATACTATATTGCTTTGAGTGTGGAATGGAAATGCCAGATAGACAATTTCGAATCACTTGAACCTGATGAATAGTAGCAATTTAACGAAGAAAACGTTGAATGATTGTATAATAGAGTAAATAAACTTCTATGTTGAGCCGATATTACCAAAGCTCAGTGTCAGGCCGAAGACATCATTCCGATAAGTGATAGTAGCGCGTGGATTTTATTCTCTCCCAGGAATTTCTAAATAGCTAATTGTCCAGGACATATATTTAAATGATAGTATAACTTTTTGTCATTTTAGATTTCCTAAGTGATGTAAATGAAGCATTATTAAAAAATAATAACAAGTAAAATATCTGCATTGCAACTAATAGAAAAAAATATGACGACATTATTTTTGTAAACTGTTAATTAATAACCTTAAATAGTTTTTTATTTATTTATTTTATTTATAGTTGAATATGTGGTAATTTAAGTTGTAATGAAGTAAATATTTGCACGCCGTTGGCAATGGCTAGATAGGCTGGACATCGAAAATAATTACAAGATCATGATGTAGGGTACAATTAACCCTATCTAAATGCAAAAAAATATGTTCTATTTCATAGTACCCATTTGACAAGTCTGGCAAAGGGAAATCGGGCAATCTCAGAACATATAACCAACGCACAATCACAAAAGAAATAACAGTACTTCCGTTTAGTTTTCAAGAGTATTTCCAACCAATAGGGCTTGGATTTAAATATCTATATTGTTTTTTTTGTCTTAAATCTTAAAAAAAACATCTTAAAGGCCCGTGCGCCCCTGAAAACAGGTTGATATTAATATAAGCAGCAGCCAAAATGCGGACTCATAACTCTCAGACATTATTCAGGAGTACATACGCGGTCACCGGACCACTGCTGCACTATTGTGGCTAGATAACTGCAGGAACGTACATTGCACTAGAGATGAGGCTAAGGGCGAAGTCACATTAAGGCGGAGCCAATACAGCACATTCACATTAAGGCGGAGGCAATAATATATAAAAAAAGTAAATAAACAAAACTTCTCTGATCTCCGTGTTTAGAATCAGCTGAGGTAGTTGTTATCCCAATGAAGAGATCATTTATATATTAATAAGCTGGGCGTGTATGGTGATAGTTTGTCAAATCAGGTATATGCTTCGACAAACTTGTTTTTGTGCTATCCCCCGTTTTGTTAGTTGCGTTCATTTGAACTTAGTCCGCCTTCCCTTATTAAAAAAACAGCGCTAGCAAAAAAGATAAGAGTAAAGTCTAGCTAGTTGCCAGACTAGACTAATCACTGGTACTTAGACCTTCTTTTGGAAATGTTTTCAATAAAAATCTATTTACTTCTTAGTCAGAGACTCCGGACCGGTATGAGTCGCTAGAATATTAATAAAAAATTTCACTTTCAGTAATGTATTTTTAATTAAAGCTTTGGTACGGAGTTGCTAAATAATACAAGCAGCCACTTTAGCAATTGTAAACGGATTCCAGGATTCGTGAAATTCTATAAATAGCTTGTTTCAATATTTCAATAACATAATTATCGCGGTCCGCTAACAAAGTAACAAAGCCGTGTAACGGATTAAGCAGCTTTAATATTATTTACTTTTTGTTACCTCAATTTGTTCGTGGTGTATTAGCTGTTATTAAGTTAAAAGCTCGACATCGTTAATTAAATCCATTTAATGCTTTTTTGTTCGTATTGTTTTGAATGTGGGTTGTACGCTTCAATATTTACATTTGTAATTAATATTCGCTGAAAGAGTCTCGAGGCATTGTGACACCATTTTCATTGTTTCGTATTTATATAGCATCTCTTTATTAGGCAGTTTCAGTGCAATATTTTAAAGTTTTTAGGGTTCCGTTGAAGAATGGCAAAAAAACGGAACCCATATAGTTTCGTCAAGTCTGTCAGTCTGTTCATTCGTATGTCACAGCCACTTTATTCTGAAACTATAAGCATCACACAGCTGAAACTTGGTAGGTAGGTGTGTCTTGTTAAACGCTTTTCGATTCAGATACAAACAGTGTCTTTCGGTAGGTCTTTTAAAATGAGATTGAGGTTCTTGAAACCATCTTTTCTTAAACTCTAACATTTAAGAGACAGACGCTTCCAAAGTGGTAAAATGCCCCTCTAACTTCTGAACTAAGAAAGTGAACATTTTGAAAATATAATAATACATAATGTAGATCTTTTTCAACGATAATGGTTTGCAAGAGATCGAACTGGTAGTCTTTGAGACATAGCACATTTTCGTTAACCGCAAATATAACTTTGTCTTTAATACAAACAATATGAGAAACAAAGTAATTTACGCTTTTAAAAAATATTGTGATATTAGGTCTAAGTAGTCAAAGTCAAAAATAATTAATTCAATTTAGTACACAAAATGCCACTTATGAACGTCAATAATTGGTTTACATCAATCAAATATGGCCCATATGGGGCTAGAAAATGTCTCCTTATCTTTTGGGCCCTACTAGCTAGGTGGAAGTAAGTGGACCCCGAATTCAGTTATAGGGTGGCACGGAACCCTCAGTGCGCGGGTCCACTCGGACTTGGCTGATTTTTTAAAATTAAAGAACACAGTTTGTGTTGTAAATCGATTCCCGATATTCAATGAGCATAAAGGGCTAAGTACCTACATGAATAAACAAATAACAGTGTATGTGTGCTATCTGCAAATTATTCGATAAAATTTAATATTTTTAAGGCTTTGATTTCATATTGAGTCATGTATTTTCCGGTATAGTCTTAAATACGCGAGTAATGAAAAAATCTTTAAAGCTCGTTTTAGTACTCCGCAGTGTGCGATCTATCAATAATGGAAGTTATAACATAACTTTTAAATCATTCCTGTTATCTGGTTACTTGGGTACAGTCAAAAACCTCTTTATAGACCAGTAGTTCGCGACCTTTGATGTTCACATTGCTACCGTAAACGAGTTTTGAGAAAACATTCAAAAGAACAAAATAAAACTTTACACAACAAGTTTATAACTTTAACCCTCGAAACGCCTAACAATCTAATTTTACTTATTTGTAATTTTTACGAGTACAATACAATTTCACAATTTTCTGAAACAAGAATCCAAAGAAATGAAATAACAATGTGTGGAAAGTAGCCAAGTTTACGCAAAAGGACCTTTTATTTGGGCTTCTTGTTCGTTACAGTTTTGCTAGGACTGGTTATATTTAACAACATGTAAGGTTTCGTATTCTTCTGCAAACAAAGAACGCTTCGGGCTGTTTCGCCATCTTTATACCTGCTCTGAAGTTGAGCCAAAACCAGTCATTACCAGTGAGACTTGAGCTTTACTTGCGTAGAAGGCGCTTTTAGTAATAGTTCAGTTCATATTAGAAATGTACAACTTCAGCTGATTTCAGTACGAGTATCCACGGACTCTTTGTAAGCGCTCATTCGTAAGCGCTGTTGAAAAAACATCAGATATTCAATTAGATTTTTGTATTTAGTTGAATTTAGTGTCTGGTCGATTGGTCTAATGTCCTTTGACATAGAAGTGCATAAATGTAATATTAGGGAAACGCTGTAAGGTTAGCGACTGTCAGGTTATTTTACCAAGCTTTTGTAGTAATACATATGAAAAGGTCTATTTTATTTTCTTTTTTTTAGGCTGCTAGTGTTGAGCAGTCAATAATTATTGCTAACAGTAACACGATGGGGTAAGCCCTTATACTATTTTTGTAATCGGTTCTTTTCAGTAACGAATACGATAATATCGGATAACAAATGTTTATCCATGTGAAATTATTTCCGGATCGAAAGAACAACTGATGTCTGCATGGTCTAATTTTTCTTTTTTTTAAACTTACGGACAAAACTCATTTAATAAAGCACTTAAATTATAAGTAAGGATTTGCGTACATCTGAGAATGAGAATGAGATAACAAACAATATCTATCTTAAAAAGTGTCTTTACTTTTTTCCGCCCTTTTTCCATCTGTCAACCATCCCAGACACTAAAACACTTGTGTTTCGAACGTGTGGCGCATGTGATGCGCAGGAGTCGATGCTTATTGCTTGCTTTAAATGTTCTGTTTGGTTTACTGCTCATTGTGTAATCGCTGAAAGAGTTTCTCGATCTAGTATGTGATGTTACACCGTTGAGCTGTGCGCGTGTGAGACATTAAGACATATGTATGTGAACGTAGTTAAATGTTAATGTTTTAATCCCTCAAGCGTATGTGAACGAGACACAATGCAAATTCTATTGTAATGCGGTTGCCTGCAACCGCTCGGGTGTTGAAGCATTAAATGTATTCTGCAACCGAAATTCATGCTCATTTCTTTCTTGCTGTTGTTATCGGTTTGTTATTATCATAACACTGCAAGCTTGCACTTCGTTGTTAAGATACTTACTCGTATTCATACGCGCATGTATTGGCTTCGATTGGTCTTACAGAGTTCACAAAATTCGTACAAAGTAGTACCTAATGTCGTCGTATTCACCAGCACGTACACATTTTTGCTGAAAAATGCCCCTTACAACAACGGCATAGGACACCACAGTGCTTAGCTTGATGTGCTACCTGTGCGTTTTAAACTATGAACCGAAATCAAGGGGCTAGTGTTTGTAGTTAGTGCACCGCAGTACTGTATGCGGCCATTACACCAATGAGCTCAACATAAGACACTAGGTATACCGAACCTGCACTCTGTAACACCTAGACTTTCCGTATCTATATACCTGTGCAAGTCAGTCTTCCTTGCTTTTCAACGCGAGGGAGTAAGACAGCTAGAATCGAAACTGTTGTATTGCATATGTAGTTGGACCTGGCAGTCTACAGGTAAACAATAGGCTTGTGTCTGTTGCGCAAACGCTTCTCTTCTTATTCTAAGGGTTATTGTCGCTTGTCTTTCATTTCGTCATCTAATATTCAAAGGATCACCCTGACTCTGTCAACATCAACACATATCAACGATCTTCAGTTTAAGTTTAACCGTAAGTTTAAGGTGATCTTTAGACAGATAGGGTAACTTTTCATGCTAATACTGGACATTCTGGATGAGCAAGAAGCTGTTTTGAAAAAAAAAAAGGTTTTGAAAATTTTTAGTATTTAGTAAAATTTTCTTTTCAGTGCAGTAGATAATTTACGAATTCGTTACATTAGCCTCAAGACACCCTAACTCCTCTAATGGTATAGCGTGACGATAATAGATAGGTAAGAATAATTTAAGAATTTATGTACCTCACTGTTCAATTGGGGGACCATTCGGAGTTCAATAGTTGAATGGTGTTTAATAATAAATTTGTTATTCCAGTGATAGCTGCTATAACATGTGCCGGAAAGTTATGAATTTCATTCATACGCATTTAACAGGCATTAACTTAATTAATTTAATACTTGACCACTAAACCGGTGGCCAGAATTTCGGAATAAGCTATACAGTTATTTTTTTAGCATTAATCTATATTTAATTGAGTTACAAACTTGGCGGAAAATGTTTTTTTTTTCAAACCATTCCCATTCTTTATCTTGGTTGACTCTTTACATCTTTCACTTGCGCCTTAAATTCCGCATATGCTTGCGATATATACGACGTTGATTCGGCAGTAAATATTTCAATAATTAACTAGTCCTTTTGGCTCAAGAATAATGTTATTACTGTCATTTATTCTTTCCTTGATTTTTCTTGTAAATATTGCCAAAATATTACCAATCTTGAACTTGAAGCATGTAATATTACCGATGAAGTATTCATTTAAAATTTTATTGGTTGTTCAACAAACAAAACACATGTTTCTTGGAAAATGCAATAAGTAACACTTGAAAGCAACTTTCAAATGTAACTGAATGTAAACATAGAGTAAGTCTAGATTTTGAGTATGGATAGACTCAAGTGACACTGGGCTGGGCTGATGGCGGTTAGGGCAGTATAGTTCTGTATTGGAGATCCTTCGACCAAAGGCGCAGCGTAAGAAGTCCACCGACAAGATGTACAGGTCGCAGGATCGCACTGGATGCAAACCGCTCACATTCGGTCGCTAAGGAAAACCTTGAGAGAGGCCTATGTTCAGCAGTGGACGTCCTTGGGCTGATAATTATGATGTATGAAAATGATGATAGGCTACCAATTCGGTCGTGAAAAATGCTGCAATAATGAATATATATATATATACAACTCGCATGTTGTTGGAAATTCATTTGCACGCGCTTTTTCTGTAGTTCTTTTCTATCATTCAAAACTAGCTTTGGTGCCAATTATTTTTTATTTGTTTATGGATGTATAATAATGGTATTTTTAATATTTTTGAGTCGATGTTTGAATGGTATTATGTCATAGAATGGTAGTAATTGCATGTGTTAAGTGTGTTTTAAAATTGTACGCTTGTTGTTTAAGATTTACCTATCTTATCACACAAAATATACTCACTCAGAATCACCACAAATACTGTACATTTGCCACAAATAGTCTAATAATAAAACGAATATTGCTTTTTTAAAGATAGTGCGTCAATTTCGTGGATATACGGGATATCAGACGTTACCATAGAAGAGTATTACTGTTCTAATCTAATCTAGATTAGAAACCCTAGTGTTAATAATTACACTTTCAATCAAAGTCGGTTGCTGTACATATATGAATCATCCCTCAAGTTGACGAGCTGCAAGTATTATACGAAAGTAGACATACTCAAGAGATAACAACCTTTTTATAGAACAAGCATTCACCAATTATTTTCGTGACAACCCAATTCAGTTTATTTTTACAATACAGTTTAGTTTTCAAACGATTCTAGCTGGAGTTCAGATTATGCAAGCTGCAAATCCGGACTGGGCGTGAGTGCAAGTCATACCAACGTGATAAAACTCCGACACCATTTACAGAGTATATAAAAGCCACTGACTAAATAAGCGTGTTGAGCTTGTAACTCCTATTTAGCCAAGATCCACAGCTTAGGCTAGTTCAAACCGCAGACAGTAAAGGCTAGGGAGTACCTAGTTGAATATTTAACTATCTTAGATCCTCCCATTACCGAAATTAGTAAGAAACATCCGGTGCAAAAGATTTTTTGTAGTAGCATTGGTGGCACTGAAAAAAGTCTCATGCCACCCTCAAAATATTAACCAAGTTTTACCATTGCAGAGGTGCGGCAAGAGGCAGTGCAGCAAGCGCTGGCCGAGATGCAGAACAGGCCAAAGCCTTCGCTGCCCATGCCCTCGAAGAGGACCTCCATGATGGCCAAGAGCCCTGACAGAGAGAGGCATGACCTTTGTAAGTAAAGTCTAATGATAACATCAAAACATTTTACACATCACAATAATTAGTTACAGTAGATGCCAGTTACTGATAATAATGTCCAAAAGATTTTGCCATCTTTTAGCACTGTTTGCTGATACGAAATAATGGCTGTGGATTGAGTACGTAACTTAAAGTTGACATGCTAAGTTAACAAACGTTCATGCAACGTGATCAGAGGGCCTAGTGAGAGATTTTCCACTCACGTTCGATTGCAAGCGCGTAAGAATTTTGAAACATTTTGTATGAAAACGATAAACTAGTGGTATGTGGCGTGAAAACTCTACGCAAGGAGAAAAACTCAAACTAGGCCTTCACGCACAAAGGTACTGAACGTTATTTATTAAAAAGTGTGATCACTAACCACTCATTTATCTACCTCCAGCATCAAGCTCCGACGATGATTCCTGCGCAGGCGACGGCGACCTCCCCCCTCCCCCTGAACTCGGCTCGCCCCCCGCGCGCCGACCCGCAGCACCGCATCCGCGCCCGCACCCCCACCCCCTACCGCAGTTGCACCACTCGCGCGAGCAGAGAGAACGCGAAAGGGAAAGAGACAGAGAGAAGAAGCACGCGCCAAGGGAGAGAACAGAGATTGATCTGTCGGAGATCACGACACACTTGCCTGCATGTAAGTATTAGTAATAGTTCATGATGTTAAACTCAAAGTCTCCAATGTTACTCACTCTGGCAAATGGCTAATTTCGAATGGTAATCACACTCGTATAGTAAAAGTAAAAATGGCTGTCATTGTAATCTTACCGAGTACCTAATCATCATTACCGACCAAACTTCAACACATTTTTCCATTAACCACGGCTACCGCTGGGAATATCTTTGTAACTTCCACATCTCCACAGGAGTTACATGTCTCTGCGAGGACCAATCTATACAATCAAGTGTCCATTTAATAGAATCGTGTCCTCGTTTTGGAGCTAAGCGCTCGGAACATCTCGTAGTAGTTTCATGTACCCTAACATACGATATAGTTTTAAACTTACACCAACTGGCTTTCCTTCTGGCTATTTAAATTTAAGAAAATACAATTTTAAAAAAAACTTGATTAAATAAATGATCTACGCACCCTAAGTGAGTTTTCCGACGCACATTTCATATTGTTAATTCGGCCTTTGCATTGCGGCTTCTGTCATTTAATCAAATTGGCGGTACGGCCTGCAAAACAATGTAAACCTGCATACGGCCCACAGAAATGTTTACGCAAACAAACCTTCGGGGGAGGATTGTAACAGCAAAGTGAAACGGACAACATTGACACCCAGGTCGCGTCGGCAATCCCTTTTTTGCGGATCCTACCACGCCTCCGGCGTTTTTCTCCGTGCTGCGTTTTATTGCCACGTATTTTAATTATGACAAAGTAATTAATACGAGTATTTGCTTGTTTTATTTTTTGTCGTTTTTCACCTTAGGGGAAACCTGTGGTTTTCATCGACCATAGGGCGTATTTAAGGGCAGATTTGATAACTTACTTACTCACAAAAAATCTATGCAGGCTATGCAGGCCGATGGTAGTACCAAAAGAACTAACTATCGTGGCCCAGCGACCCAAAGTGGGTCTTGGCCTCCGAAACGAGAGACTTCCACCGGTCTCTATCCTGCGCAATCTCCGACCAGTCCTCCCGAGCTCAAGCAGATCAGCCTCCACCATGTCCCTCCAGCGATACCTGGGACGACCGACTGGGCACTTTCCACTCTGTTGTCCCAGATATGCTCTCAATACCCCTCGATCCTCCCCCATTCTGACCAAGTGGCCGAGCCATCGCGGTGAGCTTTTGTTTCGCCGAGAACGTTTGGCTCAGACACTAGTTCTTCGATCTCTGCGTTCTTTCAAACTCGCCAGCTTCCATCCTCCCTTTGTACTGGACCCAGGATCTTACGGAGGATTTTCCTTTCCCGCCACTAAAAGATTATCCTCCTCTTTAAGGGTTAGTGTCCAAGCCTCACAGCCGTACATAAGTATTGGTCTGATGACGGTCTTATAGATACGGACTTTCGTCTGCCTACTCAGAAGCTTGGGCACCAAAACTTTATACAGGGCTTCACTACAACGAAGAGCATTTTGGATTCGTATGTCAATTTCCTCCGCTCTGGTGTTGGTATCCGTAATAATGCAGCCCAGGCATTTAAACTTTTCCACTCCAGTATACTTAGTATCTCTAACATGCAGGTCTTCTCTTTAAGCGCTGATATTTTCGCGGCGTTTCATGTGGAGATATTCTGTTTTTTGTGGCTGATCTTGAGGCCTACAGTCTTCGCATTTTCCTCCAGAACTCTCGCAGCCTCTATCACCTGTACGCGGTCTTCCCCTAATAAGCCAAGGTCATCTGCGTACCCTATCAACTTATGCTGCCCGTTAAGTTGCAGCCCCGATTCTAGTGCACACACTTTTTGGAGCACAAATTCCAGCACTAAGTTGAACAGCATAGGTGACAGGGCATCCCGTTGTTTAAGACCGGTATCAAACGCGAACTCATCCGAGAGTTCCCCCGCTACCTTCACTCTTATCCTGCTCTCCCTGGTGGCCACCTCTATAAGAGTAACCAGCTTTTTCAGGATCTCAAAACTACGGAGGATGGAGTAAAGTGCGTTCCGGTCTATGGAGTCGTAGGCTTTTTTGAAGTCCACAAACAATGCGTGAATTCATTGTGCGTATTCCCATTTCTTCTCCAAGAGATGTTTTAGGAGGAAGATTTGGTCAGTAGTGCTGCGATTTCGACGAAACCCTCCTTGGTAGTCGCTGAGAATTTGCTCAAAGAAGGGTTCTAACCTCTTGAGCAGCACGTATGACAGGACTTTGTACGCCGTGGGCAACAAAGCAATTCCGCGGTAATTTGTGCACTTCCTCTTGCATCCCTTTTTGTGGAGAGGACAGATGACTCCTACGTTCCATTCCTTGGGTTGCTTTCCGTTATCCCAGATCTTTCGGATAAGCTCATACAACTTGGCCTGCGCATCTTCCCCATGCGCAATTCCATAGCTCCGACGGCAAACCATCGATACCTGGAGCCTTGTTGTTTTTTAATTTCATAATGTGCCCCGTTCACTTCATCAAATGAAGGTGGTCCTACTTCTGTATCGCGCTCTGCAGTCGAATGGTCTATTGTGTTTTCGGGAGTTTGGCAATTCAGCAGCCCCTGAAAGTAATCCCGCCAGATGTCTTTTAGTCGTTCATTATCAAAAACCAGTTGCCATTGGAGTCCTCCATAATTTGGGTAGTAGGTTGGTACGCTTTCTTGTGCAATCTTAGTTCCCGATAGAACTTGCTGGATTCATTATCCTTAATTAGGCACTCCATGATCTTAACAATGCTATCCAGGTGCTGCTTGCTTTTCTTTATGACCTGTTTTGCTTTCCTTCGGAGCCCTAAATATTTTTCTGTGTGTCGGTAATCCTGCTCTGATAAAATTTTATATTTCCTCCTTTCATCTACAACCTTTTCGCACTCACTATTCCATCATTTCCTGCGCTTGTTCTTTTTCTTTGTTCCCAATACCCTGACTGCAGTTTCTTTCATAATATTTTTAATACTTTCCCAGGATTGCTCTATGTCATCTACCTCTAATTCTCTAAAGCTATTGCGTAAGTACCAAAAGAGGCAACCTATTTAACAGTGTACAAATAAATGGAGAATGGTGCGACCGAATCGGGGCCACTCTATTTTATGATGGCAGTTTGTAGAGTCCGTAATAAATAAGATCATAAACTTCACTAGGCTAGTTTGTGAAATACGAACCAAACGACCAAAATTAAAAGTAGATCAAGTGTTTGTATTAAAAATCTCTAACTGCAGATTCCCAGGATGAGTCGCTGAGCAGCAAATTACTACTGATGTTTTTCTTATTGGCAAAGGCCACATATTTTAGCATGAATTATTTTTTTCCCAAATTAGAATTCAAGTAGTCTTTTTAGTAAGATTTTTTGAAGGCGGCTTATTTTTGTAAAATTCCATTTCCTTTTTAGTCATATACTTCTTTGAAGACGGTCAAAAAGGTAACTAAATCCTCCCGCTAAATGTAATAAATACTTTACTGAAACCCGTATCAAAAACAGTCCAGCCAAACGCGAGGTAATCGCGGGCAAACTTATCTACATACACACTTACGAGTACATACAATTATACGAGTCAAACTGACAACTACTTTTTTATTTGAAGTCGGTTAAATAGAGAATATTTTTCCTGTATATTCAAGTGTAACAAACAATACCTATTGTTACCTCAAGCCTTCCTTTGAATGAAACCTTTGCTCTTATGGAAAATAGCCGCTAATAATTGTTAATCAAAACTTTGCTTGGAAGAGCAAAGTTAAGATAAGCTGAGATATTCTCCTTTTAGTTCTGGCTTCAAGCAGAATAAGCCTCTAATCTGTCTTTGTTGCAAGTTTATTATTCAAGAGATGAGAAGACAATTTCCTTGGCATCTTATTATAACACAGCTTTAAAGACCTGGATATAACTGATAATGCGTGTATTTTAGATGCTGACAAGCGAGTTCAAATACATCAGTTTATTTTTAATATTTACTGACTTCTAATGCGACTATACTCAACCTGTGGCCCGCTAGCTTGACCCGAAACCTAATTAAAAAAGATGGCAATCAAAATCTTCCCTCCGCTCCGAGATCGCTTCACTTTGGTAGCCATTGGTTCATTTTGAAACAGTCAAACTGTCGACATGCGCTTGGTTACTGAATCGTATTGATAAATCCAGGACTCAACTGTAACAATTTCATAAACACGCCGAGACGAGCCTGCTTAAACTTGTTCAGAAAATTACGGCACCATTCCACCCGGGCCTGCTTCTGAGCGTCGATAAGGTAGTGCGACACCCAGCGTGATAGTATCCTCCTCACGCGAATATGCCCGTGTAGAATTTGGTGAACGCTTCCTGATCCAATCTTCCATATATGCTGAATCTCCTAAAATGTAATTCGCCTGTTATCTTGGATTAAATTTTTCACTGCTAGCACGTTTTTTTTCCCTAGTAGTCGTCAAAGGGCGACAGCTTCTTACCGTCGACACAGAAAATACAATAGTACCGACACAATACAATAGTCGATCGCGCTTAAATTCGTTATACCAACGATACACGGTGGCCTTGGAGGGGTTTTTATCCATAAATGTCATTTGAAATCTATAGAACGATTCTTCCGGTTTCAGGCGACACTTGATATCGTAAAATAAAACATAGCCTTAAAATGTTCTCGACGCAGATTAATTTTTCAGTCAGACACGCAAGTCGGGCGCGCAATGTTTAGACGCGAAAAGATCCTAATTAGGACATGTTACCTTTAGTTTTCGAATAGCTATTCAACAAGTGTGACGTCTCTGATAGTTATTATAAATCCTATAAAATGCCATCGTGTGTATTTCAAAAGTGTACGAACTATGATAAGGAGGTAAAATAAGCTCAGGAGATCTTGTATGACTTGTAGGTAAACTAAAGTTTTATGCAATAATCATATTTTTTTTAATATTTTTACTTTAAATCCTTTTCACAATACGTTTACAAAGGTGAAATAGAAAGTGAATTGTTATTTTGATAAGTGTGAAAAGGACGCAATGTCCTCGACACCAAGTGGATCATAGATTGGTAATTAGTTATACATGTGTGTAGTAGAGAGCAGTGATTGTTCAATAGGTGATATTTTGTTTACACTGTTTTCTATAAAAAAAATTTTTCGCAATACTTTCTGAGTGGCCTGGTATAAAACTCCCTATAAAATTTCTTCTACAAAATCCTATCTCCGACCAAGGAAATCCTATTTCCGGTTGAGAATAGCTACTCGCGCTACCTTTGGCTTTAGTTTGCATATACAGAATGTCTCCTGACGATAAAATCTAGTCTAGGCTCCAGGATACAACAATCTCTCACAGGAAATTAGAAAACTCATGAGAGCATAAGTCGGTCCTAACATTCACCGTTGGTAAACCATTCACGCTTAAACACTAGTTATAAGTATATATAATAAAAGGTTATATTATTTTTGGCTTTATCGTGTTTTGTCACTATACCGAAAACAACTTTATCTGTGTCAGACTAGGAACCGAATTCTGTGTTCTGTTCGCTATCCAGGCGCATGCCTATACCACTGAGCCACTGACTTATTAAAATGTTCAAGTGCTTTTTAACGCGATTGAAAACACAACATCCGAAGGAAATATTTTTACATATATTTGACAATCGACTAAGACCCTTTGCTCACTCAGTGCAGACTTTTAGCGTCGATGCAGAAGCGCGTTTTTGAAACGCGCGATAGCATAGCGACTCCAGCAATTAACATGTTTTTGCATCGATACTGTCGCGCGTAAGTATCGATACAGTCGCGCGTTTGCATCGATGATAACGCGCGTTAGGATCAATGCATTCACTAATATGTGTACAGTCGTCAATGGCCAGCTTAAGCACCGTGCGTGATAGCTTCGCGGCTGTAAGCGCAAGTGTGAAAAGTTGGAGCATTTCCATCACAAAGCATTGTGACTGCATGGCTGATTTAAGGCTCAGTGTAACCCAAGAAGTAAGAAAGCCAATTTCAATTTTGCAATTTATATTTTTATAGTGTTGTGTTACTATACCAACTACATGGGGCACACTAAAAGTTTTGCAATTCTAGCTAATCGGGACTATTTAAATTTCGAATGTTATATTTTTTTAAACGCTGCAACCTTCTTAGTATAAAAAAAGCTATTGGCAGGAAATAATTTGTCAATTGTTTTTTACACACACACATCAAAGTTCTACGTACGCAATGAAAATGGAATTACCTAAGTCGAAAAGATTTTTGAGCGATGATTTTTAAAGATCTCTCTCTCCGCAAGACTTTGCCACTCGTCTTCAAAATGATTTTGGGAGAAGCATTTTGTTTGAGCACCGTGAGGCGATGGTTTCTGAATTTGAGAGAGATCAAGTTTCTTTACATGACGAATTTCGTGAAGGGTGGCCTTCAACTGCCGTCAACGAAAATAATGTGGCTACTGTTATGCGGCTTATTGAAGAAAATCCGCGGATTGTCTATGAGACAATTCGAGGACTATTGGGGATTGGTAAAGCCAAATTCAGAAAATTTTACACGAAGAATGAAAGTTCGGAAACTTTGCTTTCGTTGGATCTCTCATGAACTGACAGCGGAGTAGAAGTGGGCTCGCGTGGAATGGTGCTCACAGATGGTACTGAAGTACAACCACGGACATTCTAATGCTGTTTATGACATTGCGTCAGGAGACGAAACGTGGAGTTATTGTTTTAAACCCAAAAAAACAGCAATCTTGTGAATGGGTGTTTAAAAATGAGAACAGGCCAGCAAAAGTGAGGCAGGCGAGAAACGTTGGTAAAAAAAAGATCGCGTTTTTTTATTAGCTACGGGTCCCATCAGTTCCACTTAAAGATCAAAAGAGTGGTATTCTACCATTTGTTTACCCAGGGTGATAAGAAAAAGCTCGCGAAAGACAACCCACAAGCCGCGTTCTCCTAAATCATGACTACGCTTTTTCACACACGGCCAACAACACAAAGTAATTTTTAGCTTCCGAAAAAGTACAACTCGTCACCTATCCTGCGCAAAGCCCCGACCTAGCACGCTGTAATTTCAGTATTTTCCCCAAAATCAAAGATTTGATGAGAGGTTTTACTTTCAACTCCGAAGAGGCAGTGATAGCGTTCAATCAGTAGGTAGAAAACATGCCATCAGATCAGTGGTCCTTCTGTCTTAAAAAATGGTTCGATCGCATGAAAAAAATATTTAAATGTAAAGAAGAGTATTTTGAAAAGCATTAAACATAATATTTTGGTTTTACAATACATGTTTTTTTTAAGTTACGCTTAACTTATAGTGTGACCTACGTACGTGTAAAAATCAAAAGTGAAATTTATTAGGTTATTGTAAACTCAATCAGTTCTGCCAAACGTCTTCTATCAGGACTAATTGACCGATCGGTACGCCATCCGCCGTCGCGGAATTTCTGACATGACTTCCGACGAAATCGAAAATCCGGACCGAACCGAAATCGAATCATTGTTTTCCTCACTTGATAAGCTATCCGATAAACGCTCTCTGGCACTACCTGATAGCTGAAACCTCAGTTAAAAAGTCTTAATAGTGTAACCTCACTTAAAAAGTCTGAAAATCTGTTTTATTTTTATTAAAACACTTCATGCACAAACACAAGGTACATATGGCGGACTTAATGCTAAAAGCATTCTCTACCAGTCAACCATAGGTCTATACAGAGAAATTGCTGGCGGCGCGAAGGAAGTGATAGAAGGGCAAAAGTGAGAGCTTGATTGAAACTACGATAGGTATTTAGACAAAAAATAAACATACATACTACTTATTACATAAATACTGTATACATTAATACATAATTATGAAATAATAAACATACACATAGTACATACACATAATAATAATACTAATAATACTAATGGTACACATGTGAGAAAAAAAAAGAGGTCAGTGAGAGAAGTTCGATATCTCTTCCTTGTAAAGTGCTCGGAGGGCCATCTTGAAAGAGTATTTGGAGGTGGATGCTTGTACTGTCTTTGGGAGGCCATTCCAAAGTCGAATGGCTCTGAGGGTAAATGAATTGGACATGAAGCCAGAAGAATGACGCGGACTGAACAGTTGGAGAGAGCTACTGGAGCAAAGGGACCGGTCATGAGAAGTATGGAGATACGAGAATTTGTCTTTAAGGTACGACGGAGAATTGGGATTGAAAAGAATGGAGTACAACATGCAGAGTGTTCGAATGTGTCTACGCTGCCGGATGGGAAGCCAGCCAAGCTGGGTGCGAAATTGGGAGATGTGATCATATTTGCGAAGACCAAACACAAATCTGATGCAGTGATTAAGGAGCCGGTCCATCTTATTAAGGAGATCCTGAGAGATGTTAGTACAGCAGATATCACCGTAGTCAATTATAGGTAGTACCAGAGACTGTACGAGAAGGGCCTTTGTACCAGATGGGAGAAAATGTTTGAAGCGGTACAGTGCTCGTAAGACGCCGGTAACCCTCCTGCTGACTTCCTTGATGTGTTGAGCCCAACTCAATGTGCAGTCCATGTAGAGTCCCAAGTTTTTGACGTGAGATGAGTACACTACGACCTCACCATCGAAGACTATGGGAGGTAAGGTGTTCTGGTCAATTTTGTGTAGTTGCCCCGGGCTGCCTATGACTATAGCTTGGCACTTGCTAGGATTAACTTTGACACCAAACCTATTGGACCTGCTGCTGATTTCACGAAGATCCTCATTGAGCTGGTGGATGGCGCCTTTATAATGAATGTCCAAATAAGCACTACATACACAGCGAATAATTCAAATAAAGAACGTCATTTCGTATGAAGAATCTGGCACGGAACTAACCAGAGCTTACTTGAAAATTGTGTATCATTTATACTCCGACAAGAGTCCGGCCGAATGTCCGTCTATTGAATGCATTTGATAATTCGTAAAATAACTTATTTACGTTTGTCGTGCTTGTGAGTTTACCTATATTACAGTATAAAATTCGAAACGAAAAACAAATAAGATTCTGTAAAAATAATATTCTTCGAGAAAAAATGCCTACATTCGTTCATGTCGTTCCAGGTGTTTTTAAAGTGATATGATGCTAATCAAAGGGAATGTCGACAAAGGGCCATGCCCACAACACAACCCTCGTGTTTGCCGTCACTAATGCAGTTAACGTGGTGACGATTCAATCACTCGCCTTATGTCGCACGTGTCCTCTAGGCCTCTATGGTCCGACCACCAATTTCCCGGTCACAGGATCACTAAGCAACCACCACAAACCGCTTACGTACTCGTAACGTTGTTGAGCCCGACTAACTCTGATTTGATTTGAATGTAGAACAATTGTAACAATTATACGAGTATCAAATGTTTGAAATAAAAATTCAATAAAAAATATCTGAAGAACGTTGAGTTGTTTCTGCTTATATTTTCCAATACTTGCTTATTATACTTTTCCGATAACTTTCAAGTTTAATTCTTTGTTATTATGTTCAAATATAGGAACTGATTCTTGGAAATGTGGTACATGTTTTGAAGCAGCTTTTTACAAAGTAAAAGGTACTTTTATTATTATTTTGTCTGATCTTATTTCTTCCACGGATTCTACTTTAACTTACTAATTATACTTTTTTCTCGGATTTCTGAGTACAAAGCATATTATGGTCGGTTTGTCATTCTTATTATTTTCGAGGTTCCGTACCTCCTAACGACAAGGCGACATACTATAGAATGATTTTGTTTTGTACGGAACCGCGATGCGCGAATACAACTCGAACTTAGACGGTTTTTTGCTTACTTGTCACCTTTACTTACTGTATTGATAAGAGGGAGTCTAAAGTGTCAAACCTAATGGGGGATATTTGAGTTTTCTCTTACAAAGTAGGCGTGAACGTGAAGACCTCCGTGGTGTAGTGGCTAAGCACACTGGTTTCAAGGCGTCATCGCTCCGAGGTCCCGGGTTAGATTTCCGGTCGAGTCAATAAAGAAATCAAAATTTTCTATATTGTCTCGAGTCTGGGTGTTGTGGTACCACCGTTGTGTCTGATTTCCGTATCACAAGTGCATTAGCTACTTACTTTGTGATCAGAACAATGAATGTGATTGGTGTCCAATGTTAGTACTTATTTACTACTCACCTTTTATAACTTGACCCATCTGAAACTGAATTGTCTCCAAAAAATACCTTTTTATTATAATGAAAGACAAGAGGGCACTTACTTTTCATTATTAAAAATATTTTTAACATTTTACAGGACAGTATCCTAGACACAATAGAACTTAGATTGTTATACGGCTATAGCCGTTCACCGTCACGTAAAGTGTTAATTGGTGTTTCTATGTGAATCGTGTCAGTCTGAAGCAAAGACGGGTGGTATTAAACAGAAGTTAGCCTTCCGGGCATTGCGGAGATTTATTCGACGCAAGCTAAATTACAGTATGCGGTGTGTTTTCAACTGAGTCATGTCATGGCAGTACCACGTCTTTCTTGCTTGCACTAACCGATTAAGCGGCGTGCTGCATATAACTATTCTACCTCTGTTACAATTATGAGCTTGCGACTTAGTTGCCAACGTGCCGAGTATAGAATAAAATTTATTATATTACTCCCTTGGTATTGGTATAGTGCTTATTTTGGGTCTAGATTCTAAAATACAGATTCATTACGGGCCACGCTTGCCTTAGTCCAGAGTAAAGAGCTAATTTCTTTTTTAGTTGTTAGTAGTTATGTTAGTTAGCATTGGTTTTTCAGAATTGATTAATTACTAGAAATCAGTTACTAAAAAAATATTTATAAATTAAACTGCCTTCAAAACTTAAAATAACACATCCGGCTTCTATTTACGACGAATACATTCTTTTAGAGTCGTTGGGTGTTAAGCTCACCTACACAAACATTCTACATGCAAACAGAATATAGAAACTAAATGCATGCTTTTTAGTCAGTTTCGTGACGCGATTTATTTTTTAAAATAATTTGTTTTATGTAAAGATTTGTTGTAATTACTCATATCTCTCTTGCTAACTGATTAACTAATAAATAAGTAGCCTAGTTTTTAAATATGCTGATGTCTAATGAAAGGCCTTCTTGCAGACATCCAGCCAGATGTGACACACACATCTTCTGGCGCGCGAAGGGGAGGCGCTCTTATCGCCGACCGTGTACAGTGCTATGCGCAGCCCGAAGACACTGGCACCGGCACAGGCAGGTGGAAGGTAGGTTCAATGAACGAATGAATGAATGAATGAATTATTGGTATCACTTACTATCTTATAAAATACTAGCGGACCCAGCGTACTTTGCTTCGCCCTTAGCATCTCTCCGTTCCAGCCCCGTCTCGCCCAGCCTCGTAATTTTAAAAGTAAACACTATAATTGATCAGTAATCGAGCGGGCTGAAAAATGATCAAATTACTAAAATGGCTATTAAAAAATTAGGGGTTTGGTGAAAAAAAAGGGTAGTATGTCATTTTTAATGCCACATTATAAAAAAAGTGAAAACAAAAATTTCGTCAAAAAATTAAAAAAAATATTTAAGGGTGAACAACCCTTATCACTTAGGGGTATGAAAAAAGATAGTAGCCGATTCTCAGACCTGAATACACATATAAAATTTGGTAAGAATCGGTAGAGCCGTTCGGAGGAGTCCGGAAACGAACATTGTGACACGAGAATTTTATATATAAAATAAATAACAAACAGAAAATAGCATAGGAAAACGAAATCAATGAATAAAATTTAAATACGACAAATCATGACAGGAGAATAACATGTCACGCCACTGATTTTCAGCGGGAGCTCACAAACACAAGAAAGGAACGTTATATCTAGCGTGTCGTTTAACCGTATTTCTGAAGGATATACGAGTAGAATTTAAATCCAAGATACATTGCTACAAATGTCGGCCGACAATAAGTCATTGCGCGACTTATAATTTGTCCTCAGACATGTCGAAGTTGGGTTTCATCACCCCACCTAAATCGGTAGCGACTAGCGACACGTGGCAGTCGATAATTGTCTCTTAGTTAATTTGCGGATCTTTGATTAGGTTAGGCTTGTGTAGTACATGTACTATGTGCTATTACAAACTAGTTCATTCATGTGAACGAGAACGAACTATTTAGTTCTGGTCTTTCAAATCGTTCCTTAGTACAGTTCATCTCGACGTCTATAGTTCAGTTTAGCTCGCGAGAGCCGAGAAAGAAAATAGCTCCGAGTGTCAGAGTGAGTTGGAACACAAAACGCGCGTGCTTGAGCGTGATGGAAGATGTTAGCGAGAACGAGACAGATGCGTGTGCGTGAGTGTTACGGAAAAAGAAAATGTAAAGCGAGAACGAGACAGAGGCATGTGCCAGAGCGTGATAGAAGATGAACTAAATTGAACGACACGTACGTACGACTATATTCGCTGTGTACGAAGGCGGACTGATGTCTGAGTAATCGGTGAACTATTGAACTAATAGTACTAGAAGACCGAACTAGTTCCTTTGAACGATTGTACTAGTTCGGATCGCTACGATTATACGATACTAAAACTAGATTAGGTGTCGTCGCTCGCAGTATTGCTACGACGGCACCTGTCAAAAACCATGTATAACGCAGTAAACGGACCGCGCGATCGCAGGTAGGTTAGGTATAGTCGAGGACTTAGTAATTTGGGAAAATAGGTGTGCTATCGCGAGTCAATTCGGCTCAGCGCCATCTCTAGGTAGCTATAGAAAGGTGCTTGGGTTTCTTACCAGAAAAGTTGCTCACTGTGACAAAGGAGAATAGGCAAAGTTTTATGTATCCTGAGCAACAATACGCGCCAAAACATGAATTTGATGTTTTTAACGATCAATCACGAAATAATAATACTTATCCTCGAAACTACGTAAATTTGATGATATTATACAATGTAGCCTAGCTACAAATAACTAAATCATTAATTCCACTTAAAACAGTTACATGAACTGTAACTTAATAATTATTTGGTGATTTGTTACATAAAAAAATAATGAGGATATTCCAAATTAGGACACGCCCTTTGCAACCATCTGCGCTAAATAAAAACAAGTTCGCAACAAAACTGTATGCGTAATAATGACACGATTTTAGCAGGAACAAGTTGATGAATCATCGTCTCAGTAAAGTACCAGTTGCTTGTTTGTAATTTGGTTCGAGACCACTATCAGACGAGGAGCCTTATTTTCGAACCACTCGCATAGAGTCGGGCGAGTGTCAGATACGATTTTACACTTGCCATAGACTTTTTATTTATGAAGTCGCCCCTCCCCGCTTATTCGCTATAACAAGATTTTATACCTTTTGTGTAAATTGAATGTAATGAAAAACATTTTCATTATAATTCTTGTCGTTTACAAGTAGTAAGTTTCAGAATAGAACAAAAAAACAATTGGGGTTCGGTGTCAGGCGACTTGGAAGCAATCAAATCGCCAACTCGCCAAGCAAAGCTAAGTCATACGAGTGAATTCAAAAATAGGGCTCCAAGAGTTGAATCATTGCGAATATGCGAATGACCGCTCCACAGAGCAAGTTCAGTATTGAACAAGGCAAAATGCGCCAGAAATTATTTACAGTGTATTAATGTGAACGTTAATTTGATGTGCACTTATCCCGTGAATTTCGTTTTGTGGCTATTTGAATTAAATTTGTGTAAGCGAAATTTTGAACGGATTTTGGTGATAACAGTGGTTCGTATGTAACTATTTATTAAAAAAAAATGGTTGTTATAATTAAAATGTATTTCAGAGAATACATATTTCAATTTTGTTAAATTACAGAAGGGTAATGATTAAATCACTATTCAGTTTGTTAATGAAATACAATGGAATAATAATGTTTAACTTTCAAATAATCAATACAATGAACGAAAAACATTTGCTAGGTTAATTTATTTATTCGAATTACATTAAAGAGAGATTATTTATTGTCATAACGTTAATATTGCTTTTTTCGTAATATTTATTGTAATACTGGTGCAATGTTTTCTCGCAACTTTCCATGTCCTTTTGTTACCTTATGAACCTACAACTCGGTAGGGATCGTAATAATAATAATAAAACTATTTTATAAATAGTCGAATAACCTAATCATAATAATACCATAAGTTATTAAGAGTTTACCAACAATCAATTATAATCTCTGTCAGCTTAAGTTCAAGTATGCTTATATATGTTAATTTTTTAAGTATCTATGAAAGTAAATTAGTAGTGTTCAACTAATTATTTTTGTAGCTTTTTTGTGTTCTTTAACGCCGCCTCTTTCGTTTCTGCGTCACCCAATGGTTGACTGGTAGAGAATGCTTTAAGCATGAAGTCCGCCATTTGTACTTTATTTTGTCAGTGCATTATAGAATAAAATAAATAAATAAGTCAACATTGAAATAAATAGTAGTCTGAACCTAAATATCGTCTAAATACCGACGGTATAATAAGTTTATTACATGATACAGATTAGCAAATTAATACTCTGTTCAATCACTCAAAATATAGCCACCAAAATCCATTATACTGTGCTCATTTTAACCACCTCCACATAATTGTGTCGACGCACGTTCAGCCGACCGTGAAATGTGCTCCTATGTTGTTAATATCGATACCTACTAATAACCTAACCTGTAATTAATCATAGTAATTTTGGCGCGCGTAATTGCTTCTCTCATATTCGGTTTGTGGTGTACATTTTCAATTAAAAAGCCCTTGTATGTGTTGTAAGTGGAGCTCACTTAACGTAAATAAGGAAAATATTTTGACCTAATTGGATTTTGTTGTTGCCTTTTATACAGTTATATCTAGTGAATTGGATGACGATTGTTTACATGAATAGGTGCAGCCGTCATACTCACCATTGATTACCTAAGGGTTTATAAATTAATAAATAAAATAAACATAAATAAATATACTTTGGACATTCCCACACATCGCCATCTAGCCCCAAAGTAAGCTACTCAAAGCTTGTGTTATGGGTGCCAGACAACGGATATAATACTTAAATACTTTTTGTTTGTAAATACATACATGATATACAAAGAAAACACCCAGACCAATACAAACAGACATGTTCATGCACACAAATGTTTGTATTGTGCGGGGATCGAACCCGCACCCGCTGCGTAGTAGGCTATTTTTCGACCACTACACCAGACGGGTCGTCAATTATACCATAACTTTATTTATAACGTCCACTTTGGGACTTAGACCTCCCCAACGGTTTTCCACATTCAGCATTCAGTGTGATCCTGCCATCTTAACAAGGTTGTCTGTTCATCTTGCAGTGGACGTAACGTAGGACACGTTGCGCCTTTGGTCGAAGGGTCTCCAATCCAGAACTTTTCCGCCCTTACGATCATCAGTTCTTGGCGCTATTTGCCCCTGCCTATTGCCCCTTGAGCTTACTGACTCATTCGTAGGGCTAAGGCCGTTACCTTAGCTCTTCTACGTATCTCCTCATAGCATTAAAATTCAATACAAAACAATTTTAAATAATAATTAAAATACACACATCATTTAACTAGGAAAAAAGCAATGTCAAACTGAAAAAATCCAGGAATATGTCTAATTAAAATCTAGAAATATGACAAATTGAATAATTTTCCGAGAATCACCACGCTCATGTGGCAATAGGCAGGGAACACATATTTTTGGCTGGATTTAACTTTATATTTACTGGAGATCAGCTCAATCATCCATAGAACCATCTTCTCGTCATTCTTCTAGAAAAGCAACCGCTTTAGTTCATTTCTCCGGCTGTATCATTAACCCGTATCAACTTTCCAGGTGTCAGCAAAGATCCAACAGCTGCTAAACACACTAAAGAGGCCTAAGCGCCGACCGCTCCCGGAGTTTTACGAAGACGACGATATCGAGCTGGAGATCGCGGCGAACCCTAAGGACCCCAATGCCCCCAAACCGGAGGGAGGAACAATGACCCCCGCCGTAGGGGAGCAGCTGGTGGTCCCCGCTGGCCTGCCCAGGAACCTGGAGGCGGCCCTGCAGAGATACGGGACGGCATCTTTCAAGGCGAATGTGGCGACTGTCTTGGATCCGAATGGGAAGCTGAGCAACTCGCTCACTTACGGTCAGTTTGCAGAACTGTAAACTATTTTGAAGTCTCATAATACACGCTTTTATAAGTGAACTGTTTAGATTACTATTGATACTATGACGTGATCATACTTTAAGTACGCTAAAGAAGCTTTTGGTTGAGGTCTACTTGAGAAGATATGTGCTGAAGTTCTGTTCAAAAACCTCCATTTTGAAAGTTTCAGTTCACTGTTCACCTAACGTATATTGAGCTTTGTTTTATATCCTAAAACAAAAATTCAGTATTCCGCCGACAGGGACACGTGAAATAGTTTGGGGGAGGCCTTTGCCCAGCAGTGGGACAGCATAGGCTAGGAAAAAAAAAGTATTTCAAGATATCATTACATAAGGCCTTGGACACGATAATAACTGCGTGCTATTATTATAGTCTGTATTATTATCCACAGGCAAACTCCTAAGCCGTTCACTGAAGATCGCACACGCGATCCTCAACAAGACCTTCACATCAAAAAGCAGCAGTGGCGGGCCGTTAACCGGTGACAACTCCATCAAGCCTGGAGACAGAGTCGCGCTGGTGTACCCCAACAATGACCCCATCAACTTCATGTGCGCGTTCTACGGGTGTCTTCAAGCCGGAGCCGTGCCTGTCCCCATCGAAGTACCGTTGACCAGGAGAGATGCTGGGCTCCAGCAAGTCGGCTTCTTGTTGGGATCCTGCGGGATACAATACGCGTTGACATCTGACGCTTGCTTGAAAGGTATGTGTTGAAGCATAGATGGGAAAGTAAAAAAAATCTGTCGTCATGTCTATAAGACTGTAAATTGTATGACCCTAGTATAGCTTTTGTTAATGGTAAATGTGAGACTCAAAGCTTTTTGATGTCTTGTGAAAGACACACTGGGTGCAATCTACTACTGTGTACTAACTTTTTGATCCCTTACCCACTGCGACTTTAACATCGATACAGTCTCGGGTTTTGAAAACGCGACACACGAAATGAACAGGTTTAATTTAACATCGATTCAGTCGCGCGTTAGCATCGATGCAAAAGCGCGACTGCATGGATGCTAAACGCGCTAGATAGTATCGATGCAGTTCCCAAAATACAGTATATAATTTGTCGATTTCCAACTTCTGCATCGCTATTGCCTCGATGCTAAAACTAGCGCAGTGTGTAAAGGTTGACGTTTTGCGACTGCATCGATGCTGCTTTGCTACTGCATCAGTGCTAAAAGTGGCGGCCCGTAAACAATATCATCATGACAATACCAATCTGCCTCTGTCCAGGTCTACCAAAGACGTCATCAGGCGACGTCGTCTCCTTCCGTGGTTGGCCGTCTCTCCAGTGGGTCTCCACGGAGAAGCTTCCCCGCCCCCCGCGCGACTGGATCCCTCCCCCGCGCCCCGCTGAGGATAGCCCGGCACATATAGAGCACACCTCTGCGGCTGACGGCTCAGCCATGGGCGTTATAGTTACAAGGTCAGTCCAGGCTTTTTAAAGAGGATGTGGTAGAGCTACAGTGCGACAAAAATCTTCTGGTCGATAGATTACATTGGACGCTAGCATCCAATCAGGGTAGCCAATGGAAAACTGTCCCTTGATTCAGGAAGTTCAGAAAGCTGTTCAGAAAACTATTTATTTTACACAACCATGGCAGTCAAAGAGTAGGGTACTTATTTAAACCAGTATAAGCATGATAGTACAGTATATCATGTATGTTTTACCGATTTTAAGCACTAAACAATTGTATAAACAATACAACCCATTGTAAATTATACCTTCATTAAGGAGTTTAGCGTTACGATTTTTAAAAGGAATTATTTTGTTTGAAACAAAAAGTGTAATGAAATTTAAACATTAGGGAGACGTAAAGAAAAATAGGGAAATCTCCTGTAAGATGGGGTATATTTGGCTTCTATATTGACCATCGTATTTATGAAAGATCCATGTCGCATTGTAATCATCGCCTGCTTCAGTCAAGTTGACAAGTTATATCTATAGATAGACATCAGGAAGGTTTATACGTATTTAAGTGTTTATGGGAGACGCACTTTTTTTATGACGTCCTACGCACTTTTTTTATGTATAGACTGAAACCTGCCCCCCCCCCCCCCCCCTTGCCCTCCCTGCCGCTATTGAGAGTAAATAGTAAGTTGAGCTGAATAAGGATAAATGCGAAGGTAGTGCGAAACCACTTACAGAAATAGTATTATAAAGAGAAAGCCTCAAATTGTCTTGGCACTCTTCCTTACTTCTTCCTATACGGAATACAGATCAGATTTAAATACGGATCGACACATGTTGACTCTATTACTTAGTTATTATATGTATGTGGCATCACGAGCTGTTCCCCCCGGCTTCACCCGCGTAAATGAAAGATCTCAAAATATGAGCTATACTCGTATTATTGCAAAGTTTCGTCTAAATCTAGCGTAGTGACAAACACGATATCCGTGGTGGTTGAGTGGCTTAGCCCGCTGGTTTCAAGGTGTCGCCGCTTCGAGGTCCCGGGTTCGATTCCCGGTCGGGTCAATATGGAAATCAAAATTTTCTATATTGTCTCGGGTCCGGGTGTTGTGGTACCACCGTTGCGTCTGATTTCCATAACACAAGTGCATTAGCTACTTACTTTGGGATAAGAGCAATGTATGAGATTGGTGTCCAATATAATTATTATTATCAACATATTCATATATTCATCATCACAAATTTTCGCATTTCTAATACTAAGTAGGACGATAACGCATTCAGTCGAAAACTATTTGCAACTAAACAGATATTATATTTTATTAGTCTGACACCAGTTGCAACAGATTGTCTGCGGGGCGTAATCCAATGAATTTATCGAATCAAATAATACTCGTAGTCGATGCTAACCGTCGACGCTCAATTCCAATGAATTAAGTTAAATGTCTGTGGCACATTTAAGCCATCTAAGTTACCGATAGCTCACTTTGCGGATTAATTAATATCAATATTATATGGAATAATGGATAATAAAGGACGTAATTTTTCGTGTTAATTTTTAGGGTTCCGTAGCGGAATGGCAAAAAATGGTACCCTTATAGTTTCGTCATGTCTCTCTGTCTATCTGTCTGTCCGTCCGTATGTCACAGCCAACTTTTTGAAACTATTAGCATTACACAGATGGAACTTGGAAGGTAGGTGTACTCTGTTAACCACTTTACGATTTCTATACAAAAAATAAATAAAAAAGACATTGAGGGCGGATCCCATACATGAAACTATTTTTTTCAAACCTCTTTAAATGACATCGAGGTTTTAAAAACCATTTTTTCTGAAATTCTAACATTTTGGAGAAAGACGCTTCTAATGTGGTAAAATGGGCGTCCCCTGCCCTCTAACTTTTGGACTAAGCGATTGTAAATTTTGAAAAAATGCATAATGTACATTTTTATAAAAACTCACCGAAAATAGGTTTGAACGAGATCGATCGCTATAAGTTCTTGAGATAGAGCACATTTTCAATACACGCAAACATAACTTTGTTATTTATACAAATACTACGAAAAACTAATTTATATTTGCTTTCAACAAAATATTATGGAATTTTGGCTAAGTGGAAGTAAGTTGATCTTTAATTCAGTTAACATTGGCACTGAGCCCTTAGTGTGCGAGTCTGACTCGCACTCGGCCGGTTTTTTAAGTATGCCATTGATAAGTTGTTTCCGAAGGTCCTTACAATGTGAATTTCCACCCCAATAGAATAAACAGATGGCTCCCACCTGTTATCATCGTCTTCCGTGACCGCAGGAGCTACCGTCAATTACAATGTGTGTGTCCCAGTCAAGGAAACCCTTTTTAGTTCTAGACAAAGAACTCGAGGATTCCGCTCGCACTTAAGTACCTAGCAATCGATCGTGTCTGTAAACTATCCAAAGCCTTAAAGGTAGGGCCTGTGGTCATATAAATGGTCGTTTTTTTTTTTTAATTTATGTAATAAACTTGAAAATCCATCAAATAAATAAGGATATCTCTAAGAATAATTTAATTTAAATAAATAATGAGTGCCTATTGTATTCTATTTTGACATTTTAAATAATACACGAATAATTTGACATATACATAACTTTCTATACGAGTAATTTATATTACGTAAACATTGTATTATTATGGTCTTTGTCGAACTTGCACGTCTCACCCAGACAAAACAATGTCATTCTAGAGTTCCCCAAGACAGAAACAGCGCATTTTAAGTTACCTGCCTTCCCGTTGCGAAGAAAATGTGTTTTATAGCTTATAGCCTTCCTCGATAAAAAAGATATCTAACCCAAAAACAATATTTTTTCTAATCGGTCCAGTAGTTCCTGAGATTAGCGCGTTCTAATAAACAAACTTTTTAGCTTTATAATATTTGTATAACTTTAAAGTCATGGTTACCTTACAAAAATACGAGAACACCTACAATATCATTGTAGTAACACGGCACCTAATTTCGAATCGATTGGACAACTAGAAACTAGAAAATAACTGATGATCATCGAACGGCTGAATAGATTTTTATGAAACACGACTAAGAACACTCGAGATTATCGAAATAAAACTAAATGAAAATCTATTCATCCATTTAGGAGCTTTGATGCCACATACGACCACGTTAGAATTATGACACCCCTTTTTTGCGTCGGGGTTAAAAATACGAAAACTGACGTATTAAGAGTGCTTTTAACAAGAAACGGTGTGATCTATTTGAGTTAGTTAGCAAGACGGAAATTAACGGATCTTGTTTCTTGTCTTTGCACTCACTACAAACTATATTATTTCGTACGTAAGCTCGTCAAAGTTAGCTTTGTTCAAAGTGAAACTTACGCAATGTCAGCAAACAACTCCAAAGTCTACATAGTTCGTAACAACTTAAGCGTACTACGACTCGCTCTCTACGGCTGCTCTTACGCCTGGGAGTTGGTACATTTCTCTTGAGACTCTCTGTACGTACGGTCGAAGTCTTTCGAGCCTGATCACTTTTCACAGAAAATGACTTGCGCACACAACACAAAAACTACACTTCAATCAAAAGACAAGAGATGCAAGCGATTTTGAGTCTTATGTTGATTTAACGCGAAAATCCGCGACCATGCCATAAGGATGACGTAATACCAGTATACGAGGAAGATATGTGGATATGGTTCCGACGAGAAAAGAAGAGACTTTCCACTTCCCAAAAACCGTGATTGTTTGTTTGTCGAATCGACATGACGTAATTGATGATGCGATGATGATTCAGTACCTACAATTCCAAACATTTCAGTGTAAGTATTATTGTCAGTGTTAAGTTTAATAATCATATGTTGAATAAATATTTTTGTGTTGCTTATTATTTGAGGAAAGCCATAAAAACATGGGTAAAACATCACGCGTGCACCTGGAATGGAGTAAAAAGAAACACGTGGGTGAAGTCACGGAGGATCGCTAGTTCTTAATATACGGAGAAATAACCCGTTTAATCCCTCCCCTAAACTCACACCTCAACACTCATATAAGCGTTGCAGAGAACTCCCTCCCTAAAGTCTAACATAACTCCGATACGGTACCACAATACGCACAAAAGTTTCCGATACCTGCATTAACTTGCAATGTTTCGATAAACTTTGGCGGCATGCACCAACTTCCGGTGAAAGCCTTCGGAGACTTGTAGCGCCATCTATCGAACTTGTAAAAAATACTCCCTAGGGGGTTAGGGTTTACATCAAGTCCTAAATAGAAACCTTTTGGTATACAACCGGCCGTACAGATGCCGTTTTATGGCAGACATTATATTTCATCATAAACTTAATCATTTTTACCGCATGTGATTGCATTTTCCATTTATATTTATATTCTAATAAGATTCTCATTAAATTATGATACAGCGGGGAATATTTTTATCATTGGCTATTTTTCTACGAGAATATGCTTTGTAGTTTGCTTTTACACGAACTATTTATAACGGAATGCTTGATTTAAAGCATTCGGATAATTTGTTGCCTTTTTGTTTGATTTACGCATAGAGAATTAAGTTTAAAATGAAAAAATCTTTGTAATGTTTTAAGCTTCATTCAAAAATTCTTCTGTATCAATAAATATATAAAAACACCAATTTCGTCTAAGCGTTTTTCGAGCGCCACCTGGTAGTTTAACAGGGAACTATGTCGACACTTGTATGTAGAATCTCATATCCCATGAAAGATATTCGCTACCTCACTTTCAATTAGTAGCAATCTAACCAACCAAGTGGTTCTGATCTTTGGTTTCTCATATACTATCACTATGAGAAACAATGCGATGATAGGGCGTAATAAATGCGCTTATCTACAGGTGGCGTGTTAAGTAAGAACTCGTGTTTTTTGCTCATCTGTGCTCCGCGCTTTAGCATCTTAGCTGAGAGCTAAATCAAATTGTCATATTTGTCACTATTGTTAACTGCCTCGTTGGTTTTTGAATCAAGATATACGGTGCCATGCCCGTTTATATGCATCAAGTGCCTCTCATGTGTCCAAGCACTAACTTCTTATTGTCTTTATCTTCTCCAGGGCATCAATGCTGGCCCACTGCCGTATGCTCTCCGTCGCGTGCAACTACACAGAAGGCGAGCACCTGGTGTGCGTGCTCGACTTCAAAAGAGAAACCGGGCTCTGGCACGCCGTGCTGGCGAGCGTGCTGAACGGCATGCACGTCATCTTCATCCCGTACGCGCTGATGAAGGTCAGCCCCGCCTCCTGGATGCACATGATCACTAAGTACAGGTGAGTGAAAAAAATGTACCGATTTCAGGTACGATCAACTTCACGAAGGTGTTATAAAAGCTGTTAGTGGAAAGCTGCACGTAAAATAAAACCAGAATCGATGTACTGTTAAGCCGTTTGACACACGCTTACTAGAGGAAAAATCTAAATTTTTGACGCGAAGTATCTACCTAAAAAAATCTTCGTTCTGGTTCACAAAATATTTTGTATGAAAAATTAAAAAAAAAAAACATAAGAAACCTATCGTGTGTCATCATTACATTTCAGCTATTTTTATGAAATGTATCAAAAGATAATATTTAAATCATACCAAGTGTAAAAGCTCCTCCTAGAACAGGCGGATGTATTTTTTACACAATGTACCACAAGTAATACCTCATATCCTCATGTACAACCTCCTAAATTGTGGTATATTGTACAAACAAAACAAAAGCCATATCATATCAAAAGGAGCCCAAACTTAGTATGGTTTCATATTTTTTTTGTTTTCATAATATAAAAATGGCTGAAATGTATAATGTATGCATGTTATATTTTCGGAGGCGCCTTTAATTATCCCTATTAGAATGATATCACACTCAGTAGCCTGTTTGAAAATCTGCGCTGATGTTATTTTAGCGCTAGCTGTAACTGGCGCCACTTGCCTAATGTTCTTAACTTTTATAAATTTCTTCAATCAGTTCCTGTTACATAAATATAAGGGCAAGATTGTGAAAACATCGTCACACTGTTTTTTATGGCGATATTTAAAAAAAAAACAATTGGTTTCTGAATATTTTTTATACTTCCCGTATAAAATATTTGCCCCTACGGAAGATCTTTAATGTACTTCGGGTCAAAATAGTACATTATGATACAAGTGTGCTAAGTTGGCCATTATATACAAGGCGATATTGTGTGCGCACGAGCGAAAGCGAGTGCGCCATAAGAAAGCCGCGTATATAATGGTCACAGGCACACGCGTATCATACGACGTTTTTCAACACACTTGCGAGGAAAAAACAAGACTCTTCATTTACTAAGTTTTTAATTATTAAAACATTTAGTAAAAATACATTTCACTCGATTTTGATGGCAAAGACTTTCGCACGCGTTTTTTGCCTCGTTACATATGTCCGGCGGAGTAAATTATAGGTTTTCTTCATTTTCTTCACTTGAATTAGGCATTTTCATTAATATTAAACTTCTTAAATAATGCAAACTTCGTCACAGCCGACAATTATTATTTACGAAAAATGGCGCATTGTTTTTTTTTTCTTGCCGCGATACCGATGCTCGCGCAAGGCTTAGGCGCGAACTAGATTGGCCAAAAGCCAAGATTAAAAATATAATAATTCGTGTTTAAAACACAAATCACAGAAAATGTTAAACGAGTTTGAGCTATTTTTTATTAATAAATCTGGATTTTCCATTTATTTAAATAAATATGTAGATACTGTTATTTTTCGCATAAATACTGTTTGTTGCTAAAATAAAAGTATTGTATAACCCGACTAAATTATATCGCTTCTTCTTCTTACTCACGACTTGGTACTAGGGTACAAACCTAAATTGGTCGGGTTAATAAACTAAAGGCACTAGTGCAATAATATAATGAAAAAGCACGCGTGTTTAATATCTATGATTATGAGCCAAAAATCGGTGGAATAAAGACGTCGTTATGAGCAAGTGTGTTGAAAAAAATGTTATGAACTCGTATGCGTGTGCAAAACGGCTGAACTGTACGTCGAAGTGCGGTTTAGTAGATCTTTAAAATATTATGATAAACATACGTCTCTCCTACGTCTTTTTAAATAAAATTAGTATACATAATTTTTCAATCACACGTCATACTCGTACATATCATTTACAAAGGGGCAGCTAAGTAGTTATATCCTATTAAAATGAGAGCGTACCTAATCTAAATCTACTTACGATTTACAAATAAGGTAAAATTGACACTCAGGTTTTGAACGACTATTATAACAGGTCACCGCGCTCGGTATACCACTTGTAAAAATATATTCGTGTACTACGCTGATCCGGGGTTAACTTATTAGCGTATTAACTTTTATTTCATCCGCAGAGCATCAGTCGCGATAGTGAAATCGCGCGATCTGCACTGGGGCCTGCTGGCGACGCGCGACCATAAGGAGATCGCGCTGGGCTCGCTGCGATTGCTGTTAGTGGCTGACGGCGCCAATCCCTGGTCGCTTTCATCGTGTGACCAGTTCCTATCGGTGTTCCAGAGCAAAGGTACCAGTCCCTAATGACATTAAAAACTATGTTTGTGCTACGATTGGGTTTTTGATAATCAAGTTGTAAATTCATTAAATATTCAGAAGATGTAAAATGACGATCATTGGGTCAATGAGCATGAGTTTTCCCCTCGTTATAGCTATCACTAGATGGCGATAGAATGGCTTTAGGTCTTTTTTTATCACCATTGGCGGAAAACCATAGACAAAGAAAAAAAGTGCGTAAGTAAAATGCGTTAGTGACCTTTACATTAAAATGTGATTACTTGTTTTTGTAGTTATAAAGTACACATTAATATTATTTTACTGATTATAATTTACTCGGTAGAAAAGAAATTACTCTCTGTTATAATAATACTTAAAATTAAGTTTAAAAATTGTTTGCTAAAGTGACGCAAGCGTCATCTCTCGATGATATAAAAATCTTATGACAAGAAAACTGCTTATTATAAAACGAACACTGGTTTCCGAAGATAAAACCATTTTGCTCGTTTCGTTCAATGATTGCTGATTGATATTGGTTTGAAAAATGCTTAAAAATATTTTAAAAATAACATATTTCTAAGTACACCTTCATATTAGACGCGCAGACAGCGACGCTTAGGACCTCATACAAATGAACTCTGATAAACATACGAGTATGTATACATAGAATTAGGTATAAGACCTACGTGGTGTATTGTCTATGCTGCTATGCACGATGGATTTCGGGGAGTCCGGTCGTCATCTCCTATATATAGCGTTGGTTTATATATGACTTCGTTTTATATTATATTGTTTATAAATAATGTTTTATAATTCTCTGTATTTTTATATAATTACACACATATACAGTCGTGGTCACGCAATTAAAGAGTATATTAGAAAAGGGCTTCCCCTAACACCGTGAGGTAATTTAAATCACAAAGCTTTATAGTTTTTTTCTATATGTTCACATTAGAGAACATCTGTTTAAAATATTTAGGTATTGGTCAAGAAAAGAAAATCCTACTTGATACCATATTTTCCCCGTGAATACTACATTGCTACTTTCATGTGCTGCGTGGGCTGGCCTACTAATAAGGGACAAGATATAATTTTATTATTAATGAAAACAAATCGAGGAAATAAAGGTTTTAATGATGCAATCTGTGTTTGGCTACCATGTTGGAATAATATACAGCTAATATTTACCAGTGTGGATGCCATTGTGGGTTAAACCATTTGACAACAACGATGCAATACATTTTTTGTGTGTTAGATAGCTTATTTATCGGGAAAAGCTCTAGGCTACAACACACATACGAGGGGAGGGAGCAAACTCAAAACGCGTGGAAGAAGTCGCGGGAAACCGCTATTCGCTCTATAATTACATAGCATTAACCCAGATCTCGCAACTGTTCCATAAAAAACAAATTAGTTATTAGAAATGACATGTATTTTTATCAAGAAGCTGACTATTTATCAGTATTACGTGTATTTCCGTACATTGGAATTAAAAAAAAAATATCTATTCAATATTCTTAATCCATTTCCAACCCATTTATTATACGAGTAAATATGATCTTTTTAAAAATATCCTAAAACTAGGACATAACTTATTTAAAATAATCATGTTTTGTTCCTGTTTGGCACACAGTACCTATAACCCAACTGTATATCAACTGCCTCGGGGCGCAGCGGTAGGAGGGTCGCACTTTAAAGCGACGGCTGCGCCAGAGGTCTCGGGTTCGATCCCCGGGTCGGGCCAAAAATATACATCTGAGTTTTTCTGTTCAGTAATTCTTAGGATAGCCCGGAGTTTGCAAGTTAGCGGTGTTTTACCCCCGTGCCTCGGAAAAGCATGTAAAGCCGTTGGTCCTGCGCCTGAACTCTCTCCGGTTGTGTCAGATTGCTGTCCCATCGGGCTATGAGAATGAAAGGAATAATAAAAAATAAAAAAATGACAACATCACATACATTGCTCCGATCTCAAGCTAAGTAGCTAAAGCACTTGTGTTATGGAAATCGGAAACAATGGTGGCACCATAACACCCAGACCCGAGACACTATAGAAAAGATCGTTTTCTACATTGACCCCACCGGGAATGATGAGATGGCGACGCTTGAAATCAGCGTGCCAGCCACTCGACGACGGAGGTCGTCATAGAGAGTGCACCTGTGTTTGCGCACACACTTGTTCACTATAATATGTCCCGCGCATTCGGTTAGTCGTTGTGACTCCACCGAACCCGGCTAGGTGGACTATTATAACCCAAAATTGTTTCCAGGTGTCCGTGGCGACGCGATATGCCCTTGTGCGTGCAGCAGCGAGTCGTTGACTGTGTGCGTGCGTCGTGCGGGCCGCGGCGGGTCGTCTGCGGGGCGTGGCGTGCTCTCCATGTCCGGGCTGTCGTACGGCGTGGTCAGGGTTGACGCGGAGAACTCGCTCACCTCGCTCACGCTGCAGGACTGCGGGCAGGTCATGCCTTCGTGTGAGTGTTGAAGTCGGGCAGGCATTACGTTATATGATATTGAAATACAGCTTTGTGTGATCTGAAACATAAAAATATTAACTTATAGATGCTATTATACTATTTCCGAATTTATAAATGATCAAACTTTAACATTAATTAATTAAGTAAAGAAACCTCATAGAGTAATTACAATTTAGTATTTTACTGTATGAAATACTTTGACATCGTTGATAATAATTCGTAAATCGCGTTGAACAGTCACTCAAAGAGGGACAGATGCGTGTTGGAATTAATGTCTTAGCGTTTTTTATTCGTATATCGACAACAATAATCGTATTTGCTTTTAGCAACAATAAATATATACACGCAATAATAAATGAACCAATTGTGTAGTTTTATAAAACACTTTATTTATTTATCCTTTATCTCCGCAGGCGTGATAGTTGTCGTCAAGATGGAGGGCCCCGCTTTCCTCTGCAAGACGGACGAAGTTGGCGAGATATGCGTGCTGTCGGGGGCCACGGGGTCGGGCTACTGGGGCCTCCCGGGGCTCACCAACACGGTGTTCAGAGTGAAGCCCCTCGACGCTGATGGTGACCCGATAGGAGAGGAGCACTATGTCAGGAGTGGGCTGCTTGGATTCCTTGGGCCGGGAGGTGAGTGACGCTAAGTTTTTTTTTTGACGTATACTTATGAGACCACAAATTTCGCAAGGTCGGAGTGACAGCACGGTAGCTCAATTGGTAGAGCGTTTGGTCCGGTTAGCCAGAAAGTCCCGCCCGTGCACAAATTTTTGGTTACTTTATTCATCTTTATGAATATTGAGAAAGCCAGAATTGTTTAATCTCTATATATAAAAATGAATTGCTGTTTGTTAGTCTCACTAAAACTCGGGAACGGCTGAATGGATTTATGTTATCTTAGTCTTGAAATGTTCGTAGAGGTCTAGGAAAGGTTTAGAAGGCGAGAAAAAAATCGAAAAACGCGCGTACGAAGTCGCGGGGGTCCACTAGTTTTGTATAAAAGCTGCATACAAATTGGTGTCACTATAATTATTTGTTTATCTCCAGGGCTGGTCTTCGTGTGCGGCTCGCGCGACGGTCTCATGACGGTGACAGGCCGCAAACACAACATGGACGATATCATAGCGACGGTGTTGGCTGTGGAGCCGATGAAGTTTATCTATCGCGGCCGCATCGCCGTGTTCTCTGTGCGTGTGTTGCGCGACGAACGCATCTGCATCGTGGCTGAGCAGCGGCCTGATTGCGGCGAGGAGGAGGTACGTCGCGTCCATTGACAAGTTTAGAGTTAAGTTGTTTCGGAATGAATGCTTCAATTGAAGTACTTAAGCAATCTACCTATAGCTCTTTTGTATGACTCGTTCACTATTGTAAAATACGGCTCAATAGGTCAGTCCTTCAGTAGCTCAGTGATAGAGAGCGTACGGATACGAGTATATTTACTGCGTGAGAGCGAGACAAAGTCTCGGCTCGGCTACCGTGAGATTCACGCGAAATCAATGTTTGAGATAGCGCAAACAGAAATGTTACTAATAAGACTAAGGACCGATTTTTCATTGGTCAGATTAAACTTTAACAGACTGATAAATTATAAAGCGACAGATTAAAAAAAACAGTTACGTATGATTGCTGACAATTTGGTGACGTTTTCAAATTAGCCATATTGTATTTTGTTCGACGAATATCTCTTATCTGACTATTGAAAAATTAGCTCTTAGTATTGAGTATTGTTTGATAGATGTTTGAAGTTATTTTAATGTTTATTTTTTTGTTATCACTAATTGCAATTTTTAATGAAAGCTGTTTTATATTCGTAATTATAATGTGTCGAAATCTTGAAAAAGTGTTTACTTTTTGGTTTTAAGAAAAGATCCATACACGAAACATTTCTTAAAAATGATCTAAATGAATGTGAAGTAGTGATATTACAGTAAGTGATACTGTGACAGTAGATCTACTGAGCTGAATGAACTAGATAAGTTTTACTGCTGAACTATTACAATCATTTCACTTTAATGAACGATTTTCGCATGTTTAGTCTCGTCCATCGACCGTATAAAAAAGGAAATTTTCGTAGATCGTTTTCTATCTAAACCTTAATCTTTCGTTCCCTTTTTGCGCGAGACCGACTCGCGCTTGGCCAGTTTATAATTTATAATATTAATATTTACAGTCATTCCAATGGATGTCCCGCGTCCTCCAAGCGGTTGACTCCATCCACCAAGTCGGCATCTACTGCCTGGCTCTAGTTCAACCAAACTACCTTCCCAAGACGCCGCTTGGAGGCATACACCTGTCAGAGTGCAAGAGAAGATTCCTAGAAGGAACACTGCATCCTGCTAATGTGCTTATGTGCCCGCATACGTGTGTGACTAATTTGCCTAAGCCGAGGGAGATACATTCAGGTATGATATGAGATTATTTTAAATGTATATTATTGTATTGTAAAGCTGAAGCGTTTTTTTTTTTGGTTGAACGCGGTTATCTCAGGTACTTCTGGACCAATTATAAAATTTATTATTGTGTTGGATAGCTTATTTATCGAGGAAGGCTTTTTTATTATTTTTTATTTATTTATTAAGTAACACAAAACAGAACAACATCATTAAACATACAATATAAACTAGGCTATAATATTAATCTAGATGCTATTCCAAAATATGTGTCCACAACTTGGTTAGTTATATATAATTATTAAATTACGATGGAAGGGAAGGGAGCAAAATCAAAACGCGCGAACATTTGCAGGGCATCGCTAGTAATTAAATATGCTTACCGCAAAGGAGACAAGATACGGGGGCAGAAAGGGTTATATTTATAAATCAATGTAATTTTTATTATATGCCTGCATAGTCCCACTGCATGGTAAAGACCTCCCTACCCTGTTTCTAGTCTTCACAGTATTGGGCATCCGTTCTCTAGTCTTTTTTGAGAGTCTAGGTCGTCACGCCTCCGTTTTCTGGGACTACCGCGTAGCCGTCTTCCATTTAAAGCACCCACTCGGTGGAGATTCAGGCCTACAGATCGTTCAGAATTTTATTTATTTAGAAACCAAACAGGGTAATAAAACGTAAATGTACAGTCTATGATAACTTATAATTTTTGGGTTTCATGTAACTGCCAATAAAAACACTAATGTAGCAATTTTAACATGTGACTGTGTTCGTGTCGCGTGTTCTAGCGTGTATACGTATAGTAGGTATGTCTTTTCCTAATTTCGTACTTTCAACCGTTATAAGATATCTACGTTGCGTGCTGAAACAGAGTGTATCTTTACTGCTTTTTTATACCTATTAAATTAACTAGGTACGTCCCGTTGTCGCAAACTGGCAAACATTTACTGAACTTACATAGTCTTTAATTGGGTTCAAAGCTACATAACTGCATTTCAAATAGAGAATGACATTACATGCATCTAACGATTAATTACTTTGTGTAAACTCAATAATATGTATACCTACTCGTATTATAAACGAACTTAGATTTAAGTTTAATAGTATAAAAACATACATTTAATATATTTATTTTGCTTCTCAGATGTGGGTCCGGCATCAGTGATCGTTGGCAATCTGGTGCAAGGCAACAGACTGGCTTCGGCGCAGGGCCGTGACATGGGATACACAGACGACTCGGACGCAGCTAGGAAGGTAAATACATGTTTTAACTCTCCTGTTCAGGAAATTGAAATTTCATGTGAAGATAGCCGGGATGAAAATAGCGTTTGCATTCCTAGGGCGGAAAGTAAATTTTTATCACTCCTATTCGGAAAATTGAATTTTCATGTGAAGGATGGAAATAGCTTTTCCATCCCTAGGACGAAAAGTAATTTAGTTTTAATGGCTACCATGAGACATGGAGTCAAAGATTATTGAGCCACGTCATATTATAAAAAAAGGAGCTATCCATATTTTTTTGCTTAACTAAAGATAAAAAATGGTTTTGCTTAAGGACGTTGATACAAAAATATACGGTTGGTTTAATTTTTAACAGTTTAAAAATCAACTAATTTTTATTTCGGGTGCCAGCCATACATAGAGTCATCATGACACTTTTTTTATTTTACTTTGTCACCAGTTTTGTCTGATTTTTTTTAGGTTTTGTTGATTCATGCACAGATTAGTAAGCACCGCCTGCTTCGCCCGCTAGGCGATGCGCCGAGATGGCGATGTTCATTATACAATCTTCTTACTCACTTTCACCTTTGGCGGTCACTCATAGTGCTATCTCATGAAACAAAATCGAATCTGCAATTTGGCATAACCTGTGGTAGTTTTCATGAAAAGGTTAAGGTTGCGTTTTTCCTCTAATTTAATTGTTTGTGAAAACAAATCGATCGATATTTATACAAGGATTAAAATTATTCAATATCATCCGTGTTTTATGTTCTCTGTTTTCTTCTAATAATGTGTTGTTGAGGTTTCTCTCTTGCCGAACTATATAATACCTCATCATCACGTCATCTTTAATCACACAGCTATATTCCTCCAGAGCTATAATATCCTTACTGACGAAATAAAAATACACAGTCTGGCCATAAATACTGTTACAATTAAAAACAAGAAAGTAATGTAATATACATTGGAATTTGGAATCTGACAATTTTATACGATTACTTATTGTGTTTTTAAATTTTGGCGCCAATTCGTTTTATAATATATTGCGATATTAAATGGAGTGGGGTGATAAGAGAACCGAAACGCTGTGATTGCATTACACAAAGTTGGTATGGAGCCAAATGCAATTTTTAAAACTCTCCATACCCTTGGTATTAGTTAAATGTTTGTGTACCGGGTTATCAATAGGTACAATGAGACCTCCTCTGTTTGTAACAGAAAAAGATCTGGCCGTTCACGTAGTGTTCGTACGAAAAAGGTGGTCAAAGCAGTAAGGGAAAGAATTCGCAGAAATCCTGTCCGAAAGCTTTCGCAGAAATACTTTATCTCGGGAGATGAAGATAGCACCCAGAACTATGTCGCGTATTTTAAAAGATGACTTAGGACTTGCAGCCTATAAGAGACGCACTGGTCATTTTTTAACTGATAATTTAAAAAAGACTAGGGTGGTAAAATAAATAAAAAACTACTGAAGCGGTACATTTCTGCTTAAACCTATAAGGAAGCTTCCCAATTAGTCGGCAGAGTGCAACGTGGGCATTACCCGACTTCAGTGATGGTTTGTGGAGTGTTAGCTATGAAGGAGTAACTGAGCAATATTTTTGTAAAAAACGTATCAATACATCGGCACAAGTGTATCAAAATACCATTCCTGAGAAGGTAGTTAAGCCCCTTAACAACACTATGTTTAATAACTAAGCATGGTCTTTCCAACAAGACTCGGCGCCGGGTCATAAAGCTCGGTCCACGCAGTCTTGGTTAGAAGCGAACATTTCGGACTTCATCAGTGCTGAAGACTGGCCGTCGTCTAGTCCCGATCTTAATCCGCTGAATTATGATTTATGGTCAGTTTTAGAGAGTGCGGCTCGCTCTAAACGCCATGATAATTTGGAGTCCCTAAAATAACCCATACGATTGGCAGTGAAGAATTATCCCATGGAAAAGTGCGTACTTCTGTTGATAACTAGCCTCAACGTTTAAAGGACTGTATTGCAGCCAATGGAGACCACTTCGGATAAGCGTTTAATCTAATATATATAAATCTCGTGTCACAATGTTTGTCCTCAATGGACTCCTAAACCACTTAACCGATTATAATAAAATTCGCACACCATGTGCAGTTCGACCCAACTTGAGAGATAGGATAGTTTAAATCTCAATTTATCATAACTGCGTCCGTGCGAAGCCGGGGCGGGTCGCTAGTTGTTTTATATTTATGTATAAAACTAACACACTGTAAAAGTAATAAATATTATTTGCATTAATAACAATATTTAGGGCAAGACTAGGTAGAATGTTTTAACCCGAGTGAAAGCACCCATTTCGCTCCCCAACTATTAAAAAACATCTCAACTGAAAAGGGTCACATCTCCCCTTGTATAAAAATCTACTATACTTGTATTCAATACTAACATTTAACAGTACAATTCCACTCGTTCCATAATCTATTCAGCGGTTTAGGGTGTGAACCATTAAATATTGTTAATTTTAGTACCATTATCCATCATTGTATTGATTAATGTTGTTGTTATCTTTCGTTTCCAGTATCAGTTTATATCCCAAATCCTGCGGTGGCGCGCTCAGAGCACGTCCGACCACGTGATATTCACTCTGCTCAACTCCAAAGGCGCCGTGGCCAAAGTCCTCACCTGCGCTGAACTGCACAAGAAGGCCGAGAGGATCGGCAACCTCCTCCTCGAGAAAGGCCGCGTCAACACCGGAGACCACGTAGCCCTCATCTTCCCTCCAGGACTCGACCTCATCTGCGCCTTCTACGGATGCCTCTACGTCGGGGCCGTGCCCGTCACCATCAGACCACCACACCCACAGAACCTACACACCACACTTCCCACCGTGCGCATGATCGTCGACGTCAGCAAAGCAACTCTAGTCCTCTCCAACCAATCTGTGATAAAACTGCTGCGCTCCAAGGAAGCCAGCAACGTACTGGACAGCAAGGCCTGGCCGATCACGCTCGACACCGACGACATGCCCAAGAAGAAACTCCCTATTTTATACAGAGCACCAACTGCAGAAATGCTGGCGTATTTAGATTTCAGTGTATCAACCACAGGCATGCTGGCAGGAATAAAGATGTCACACGCAGCTGTGACATCACTCTGTCGTTCCATGAAAATCGCCTGCGAACTGTACCCATCTAGACACATAGCGCTCTGCCTGGATCCGTACTGCGGCCTCGGATTCGCTCTCTGGTGCCTCAGCAGCATCTACTCCGGACACCACTCGATCCTCATCCCGCCTTCCGAGGTGGAAATCAATCCTGGGCTCTGGCTGAGCGCCGTTTCTCAATACAAAGTCCGCGACACGTTCTGTTCTTACGGAGTAATGGAGCTGTGCACCAAAGGCCTAGGCAGCTCGGTCAACCAATTGAAGTCCAAAGGAATCAATTTGGCGTGCGTCAGAACATGCGTCGTCGTAGCAGAGGAGCGGCCGCGCATCAACCTGACGAATTCGTTCTCAAAACTTTTCTCCGCGCTCGGATTGAGTCCGCGAGCTGTCTCGACCTCGTTCGGATGTCGCGTCAATATCGCTATCTGTCTGCAAGGAGCGTCCAGTCCCGAGCCGTCAACTGTTTACGTGGATCTTCGAGCTTTAAGAAACGACCGCGTGTCGCTCGTTGAACGCGGCAGCCCGCATTCGTTATGCCTCATGGAATCAGGCAAGCTCCTTCCCGGGGTGAAGGTCATAACTGCTAACCCAGAAACTAAAGGGCAATGCGGGGACTCTCATTTAGGAGAGATCTGGGTGCAATCGCCGCACAACGCGAGCGGTTACTTCACGATATACGGAGACGAGAGTGACTACGCGGACCACTTCAGCGCTCAGTTGGTGACGGGGAATACGGGGGAAGTGTACGCTAGAACTGGGTACTTGGGATTCTTGAGGCGTACGGAGATAGCTGTTACTACCGGTGGGGACGATTCTTCTTTATTGCGGGACAGTGACACGGAATCGTTGGCGTCTGCTTGTGGCAGCATGGGCTTGGGCAGCGTCGGCCCGGACACGCACGATACGCACGATGCCGTGTTTGTAGTGGGCGCGCTAGATGAGACCATCATGCTGAGGGGGATGCGATACCACCCCATTGATATCGAGAACTCAGTGATGAGGTGCCACAAGAAGATCGCTGAATGGTGAGTGATTTACTAATATTTTTACATCATATGCAGGTAATTCGTTGAAAAAATTACAACAATCTTGTTTTCCAGAAAAATTGAGCCTAAATAAATCTTGTTTAACGATGTAATAAAGCGACGCTTTGATATTACATTAATGTAATAATAGTTGCAAACTTTTGAAGTGCATAATTGCAATGAATGAAATAAAGAAAGCTGCTGTAGATCTTAAAAATAGGGTACTTATAAATACTTTTTATTAAATATATTTAGTATCAATATCGTCACTTTCAGATTTATAAGTCATGCCGAGCTTTTGTAGTTATTAAGAGTTTGATTTATGGAATGCTCTAAGTATATTTTATAAAACTATGAGTAAACTACAAATATGTATCCAACGACTCAATTTTTACTTATACTTCGCTAAGGATGTGAGATTCATGGAAAATAATCTATTAAATAAAAAACAATTTTACTATTTTTAAAATCAATCGTTTTATCAAAAATCTGTTTTTGCCAAAAAAAAACTATATCTGCAAAAATATCTAATTTCGTATTAATTAAATAGTAGGTACATGGTTTTCATAATCCAATAATAACACAAGAGATTAATTTTAACAGTTTATTAGATTAAAAATCAAATAAAATTATATGAACAATGCAAAACGAAAAAATTAAAGAGAATGTTCCTTTTGAATGTCCGTTTACAATCTTGATGTAATATTAAATGAAAGAGCGGGGGCTACCTGCCACAATAATATTTACTAGGTAGTCTCAATCACAAGCATTGTTCTAGTATCAAGCTTGGAATAAAATTAACATCTTTTATCGTTCTATTTGAATAATTCAAGCGAACGATTTGGGAAACCAAATTGCATTGTTGCAAAAATACATAATGTTTTAACCCCCCTACTTTTCGCACTTTTCAGCGCCGTGTTCACGTGGACAAATCTTCTCGTCGTGGTGGTAGAACTGGACGGCAACGACAGCGAGGCTCTGAACCTGGTCCCGCTCGTCACCAACACGGTCCTGGAGGAACACCACCTAATAGTAGGAGTGGTGGTAGTTGTCGACCCTGGGGTGGTCCCCATCAACTCGCGCGGCGAGAAGCAACGCATGCACCTCAGAGACGGATTCCTGTCTGATCAGATCGACGCCATCTATATAGCGTATAATATGTAAACGGTGTAAGATGTGGACTAGCGTAGCTCAAAGTATCGGTAAGGTTTTGTATTGTGTCATATGCAGACATTGGTGTAACCGAAATTTGTTTATGAATCGGCAATAATTAATTAATGAAAAAAATAAATAAACGACGCAGATACCCAGTGAGTAGAAAGATATTTTGTTCAAGGAATACTAAGTAAACCGAACATGCGGTGGGTAAAATCATTGAAATTATTTGTTAATTGAAGGATACTTACTTTATACTTTGAGCTATGGTTATTTCACACAAATACCGCCAGGTCATTTACTCAAGCCTGCCGTGGTTCTCACGCGATGGCATTTTTCTATCGTAGATCAGTGTATTATATTTCGACTGTCTTTTAGAGTTTTGATGATTTTTATCAGCACTTTATACTTCGAATTTTCTCCAATTAACAAAAAGCGACTAAAACGAAAGCCAATTTTTTCGACGAATCGAAAGAACGATTTAAGACTGTACGCTATATTTAATTATACCTAATTTAGGCTTGTTTTAATGCTACGTCGGCAGGGCTCGCTCGCGGCCCATGACTGATTTAAGTCTGAAATATGCGTTTATCTGTTACCTTAGAGGTCGAACCAAATGCTAATGACATCAGAATCCCAATTAAAGACTTGGCGCCCTGGCTGCCGTCTGCGATCTGGTCCCTACAATATTTTTTAGGCAGTTTTGTATGGAACGGACCGCAGACCTAAACTTGTGTACCATCTCCTTTAGTACATTCCTCAATATCTTGGTACCACGAATGAATAAAGTCAAACTGAGTTTGGTAGTTGAAATGCAGAGATGTGCTTGTCTCTTCCTACAATGTATCTTAGTTTTTCAAGTTTGTGATTGATTGGGTTTATCTTCATAGCCAGTTGTCAGTAGGTTTATCGTCATAGCCAGTCATAGAACTATAGTTACGTACGATTGGGAATCTGATCAAGCTTAGGGTGACCATGCGTCGTTTTGCCAGCGCGAACAGATACATACATGTTACGTCTGAACACAGTTTTCGAAGGCAACCGCAGAGAACCTACCTTGACTTACACCTGACTTTATTTTAACTTGATCCCGATAATTACGATCATTTACACCAATCGCCATTAACACCAGCTTCAGCAGTAAAATTTATTGTTATATTGATCTCGCTTAATGTTTTTAGATCGCGGATGCTTTCAAAACTGTTTCCATTGAACTTGTTGACTCGCGCTTAACGACGATTTAAAACGCTCAAAATTCGAGTAGGGACAGCCTACCGAACAGCTTGCAATGTTTTATTATACACAATTGTATTGTTGTGATTATTATGAATCAAGTAATTTGTAATGCTAGTGCGTATGTCAATGTATAGTATTACAACCAGGTAATATAAAATATAGTGTTAGTTATCTTATTAAAGCATATTGCATTTAATGGTTGAACAATGTTAGTTTCTTCAATATAATTTTTATCTTTGACAATAAGGGTTCAGTTGGCCTAACATGCACGCCTCGATACCTTTTAGCACGACGTTAAAATAATTTGTACTTCCCAAACGCTAAACTTATCTCTGTTTTCATTTAAACAAATAAGTAGTTAGTAGAAACCTTGTTCAATATCGTTTTAAAAAATGAAAAAAATCGACTTTCGCGATAGGCGCGCATCTTAGGCCCACTGTTTCAAATTTAAATTGATTGTTAGTGCGTTTGGTGTCAGGAATAAAAACGGTGTTTTCATCGATGTGTAGAATAGTTGGAAGTTTACGGCATATCGTCACGTCTTTGTGTCTTACATTTATAATATTGCAAAAAAATGCGTGGGCCTACTGTTTTATCTTTGACGCGAAAGTCACAGTAGCAAAATACATATTCTTTTTAGCCTATAAAAATTAAATTGCAAGTTCCATTACAACTGACTGTAGGTCAATAATATATTCGAATATTTTTAACTTATTCCGACAAAATTTTAAATTAAGTTTCGTGTTTATCTTTAAGCTACTCTCAGTCACGACAGTAAAGATGATGACACCACTTATTCTTTACTTACTTTAAGTGGTCAGGTCATTTCTAGGAACGGGTAGTCCATGCACGAAGACGCGCCCCACCATTTGTTGTAATCGTTTACCGTGTATACATGTGTTTAAGTTTTTCTTAATTCTTTAATGCACTCGCACACTATACTCTGATTTTTAATTAGATAGACCAAAATGACATTTGGTGGGATGCCACTTTTTCGTAATATAAAAATAGTGATGTGCCTAAATATTCGAAAAATTCAATTCTGATTCATTTTTGGCTTTTATATGATTAAAGAATAATTAATTGGATATAGTTTGAATTTGTGTTGTGCAGAAAATTATTTGCATAAAGTAAAATAGTTATGTATTACAAAAAATAATATATTTTGTTTTAAGATCCTGTTACCTGCAAAATAATATCATTATTTCTAATAGTGTATTTATAGAAAGTAGTAAATAGTCAAAATAGGTTGCAGTCATTCAAAATATTGGTATTGCATGTGAAGGGACTTAATTTTTTACCTATTTGAAAATTTTATTTATGTATTACGTTTTTTTGTAATTGTGTTCAACGTTTCACATGTATTATTTATCGAAATAAGTTGAATCACGAAATTGAAAAATCGTAGCACAAAGTCAATTAATCGTTCACAATTGCATTGTTTCAACACTATTGCACTACGCTTGCAACATTAAAAAATACAAAGTGCGATTGAAGCTGTCATTTTGGTCTATCTAATTAAAATTTAGAGTATACATAAACTCGCGGCTACCCTCTCTAACCATCCCCCGCACATTTCACTTTCCTCTATCAAAAATTGGTAGGGCGTGACTTTGTGAATGCCATTATCTGTGACTGAAAACGAAGTCAAGTAACTGAATATTTTTTTTTCTTATGTGTGTGATAAGTGAAACGTATTCATACATAATTTTAAACGAATAAGGGTTATTAAGTGTTGTTTGAAAAACTAAAATGGAATTATTGTTAAATGATATCATCATCCCTATATATATTTTTCTCTTTAAAATGGGTTTGCCCGTATCTCTTTTGCTACAATTATAGTTTGCTGTTTTCAGGTTCATACTGTTTTGTGTCAATAAATAATTGTGGTAAAATAAGTAAAAGTAGCGTTATGCTCTAATCTTCCCACTGCTGGGCAAAGGCTTTACCTCAAGTATGTAACTAATATACTACCTGTATGAGCTATACTCCACCACGCGGGCTCAGTGCGGCTAATACCATCCGATATAACCGCCAATGGCTTTACGTGACGTACGTGAAATACGTCATTTAAATAGCCAAAATGGTCACCCATCCAAACACGACTGCGCCTAAGTTTGCTTAACTGCCAAAGCGTTGCCAACACACTGCGTAACGTGCACCTTTTACTTTCGTTTTATCACAATCATCAGTCCATTGACTTATATTATATTGATTTGATAACAATTCGACGTTGTAACATCGCCAGAAGATGACTTGTGGGTCTATTTGTAAATAAATTAAGGATGTTACTTATAATACAAAGCTAAACTACTCAGCTTCGTTCTGAAAAATATAACCTTAACCTTTTTTTAATGCAATAATACGTTATGTTTTGAAACAAATGTGGCATTTATTTTAATTATGAGGCCACTTGCGCATACCCGAGTCAGCCAACTTTTAGTTTATATATTTTTCTGTTCCTCTCTGTTTTATTAATGTTGAGAGATATAGTCCATTTTTCTTTGCGTGGCAAATAATATTAACTTTAAGAAAATATGAGTGTTTAAAATTAATCAAATTTTCGATTTACAAAGAAGCTGTTACGTTGTCTGCGCAGGAGGGCAGTAGTTTTTGTGAATGGTTAAGTCAGTTCCTTAACGCTAGTAACAGTAATTCAATCGGCAGTAAAGACTTTCTTAAACTCTATGCGACAACGTTCCGTTCGTCTTTTATTCCTTTTTTTTGGATATTACAAGTATTTTGTTACACTCGAGATATGAAAATAAAAGTGATGTCTAAAGTAGAACTAAAATTTAAACACTGAACGGTATTTTGACTTCTGATTGGGATTGAAAGAACTAATATTTTAATAATTTTCTGTCCAGTGTCCAAATAATAAGACGACCTCATCTTCTCTATGTTGGTTGGTAGTTAAAACTTAAGGTAACACATAGAAAAAAACTTGAAATCTTTATTTTCCGGTATATGACCTACATAGTTTTAACACAGTACTTTGATAATAACAAAATCTGCACTAATACGGAGGCACCGACCGTGTTTTAAATAAATAAAAACAGTATTTTTGACTATTTTCAAAGTATACTGCGTTGCATGAACTGTTTGCTTATTCTAATTATTTATTGTTTTATATAATGATTTAGAGCGCTTTCACATTTAGGCGACTTTAGCAGCGCGACCGTCGTGCGACAGTCGCGCTGCTGATAATTTCATAATAAATGGCAGTCGCGCGGCAGCAGCGCTGTTTTAATGGCTTCCACTGCTATCGCTCTAATGTAAAGGCGCACTAAGAGTCAATTTATGTCTATTATTTTTGTGATGTATTGTAACACTGTGTTATTGTTAATAAGTACCTTCCTTTTATTTGTGAAACTACGCAGAATAGTCTAGGCTGCTATTATTTTATTTCTATTCACATTTTGTAATGAAAATATGTTTTATACCCACCATGCTGATATGTCAATGTTACCCCTGCACTACGTTTTATAATTGGCCGTTAAATGCACAAAAGTCATTTAAAACTCCATTCGTGCATGATGGAATCATAGCTCGTGTAGTATAATTACTTATATAGAACTTCGGTTTTGAGGTCTTCTCTTGTAGGGTCGTAACTAAGTTCAAGGCGTGAATTAAATAAGTGAATAAATATATTGTCGATACACAAACACTACCACGGCAAACATTAATAAGGGTCTCATCTGTGGTGAGGTTACATAGAAAAAGCATAGCGGCATAGCAATCGCGCGCTGCGAACGGAGGCGAACTTCGCGGGAACATAGTTAGGGCGCGTTAGAACCCCGAGTGTTAAGGCCGCGTCACACTTATTTTATACGTCTTATATTTATGCGTTATGTTTATTCAAAACTTTTGACACTATTTTTCATTCCACCAATTTCAAAATATATGATCATAATGTTTAATATGTCGATTAGAATTTATTATTATCACCATATTAAAATCTATTATTTACTATTCTTTTATTTTCGGTAATTATTTATTGCTAAATTGTAAATATATTTTTGTTATTTAATTTTACGTTAAATGATTCTGTATTAGTTATATAATGTTGTTTTGACGAAGCTGTATCGATAGATAATGTTAAGGTATACTGTGTATCGTTTAGCTGATTTCATATTAAATCGATGTATCATTTAGTTCTTTATATAAAAATTTAATTTGTACGGTTATTTCAAAATGTAGTCATCTTACTGGATAAGTATATAAGTAGTGAAATAAACTCAGTTTTCTGAACAACCGTTGTATTATTTGTAATAGTACCTAGTTAACCCTTGGGATAGTTCTTGGGACTGGAATTGGAATGTTAAATTTACTCTCTTATTACAAAAAACTTAGCTACAGATTTAAACCAATATGACCACCATACCAAGTATTTCCCACCATATCATAAATGAATGCTGTCATTATGTAATTAATTATAAATTGGTTTGTTAATATCTTAGTTCGGGCTTAAACCTGGTACAAACTTTTTATATAAGGATGTTTCAGTCCTATCTAATGAGAGCAATGGTCTTAAAAGACCATTCATAAAAAGTTTTCATGTAAGAACAAAAAGTTTTGTTATGAAATAAAAAGCATAAATGTGTTTTTTAATCACATTTATTTTCCATCAATATACATACACATAGTTTGAAACAGTTTAAAATGCCTTTAGGCAAGACACGAAATCGATGTTTATTAAAGATTTAAACAGCAAACAATGCATTAGATGCGGTATCTTATCTCTAACGACGTAAGGGGTACTGCGACTTTTAGCTGCGATGCGATGTCGCGCGTTAGTAACTATGCAGAAGCTCGAGATTGTCAACACATTCATCTGAATATTGGCGACTGCATCTAAAGGTACTAACGCGCCTTAGCATCGATACAGTCGCACTTCTGCATCGGTAATAAGTAACGCACGACAGTATCGGTGCCAAATTCTTCTCGCTGCACGAGTCGCGATGTTTTATTAAAAGGTCTAAGACTAGGTATCATTCAAGGATAGGGGTTTCATTTGGGACTTAGTTATACTTAATCTATGTAAAATTGAATATATCTTTAAACGATTAACTACTAACATGATACTTTCTACTAATAATCTATTCTCCTACTAAATATGGACGTTGAAGGACGTATAGTTCACAGGATTAAATGAAACTTCACCTAAATTAAGTGTTATCTAATAATAAAAGCTGGCTGGTTCTTTCCAACGAAACAAATCAGACAGCATCTTCTCCTCCCTAGGAAGGTTAAGAGTAGTTTCAAGATATTAGGTACCTACTAGTTCTTAAGTTTATTTATTTTTATTTCAAGAAATCAGCACGTGCTGTTTTCTTGAGTTCAAATAGGTATACAATCTAATATAAGTAGTTTTAAAACTTTGGAATAAATATTATCCTATAAGAGACATCTCAACAATTAAACATCTAAATCGTAATTCTACTACAAAGGTTACTTATCCAGACAAACGGGAGTTCGTGGAGCATCTCGTATAACAAAATCAATTGTAGTTAGTATTCAAATAAGACCAGCATGTGTCAGTTTTAAAAACAATTATTGAAGGGGAAACCATTTAGTAGTTGGATTTAAGTCGTTATATTTTTTGTATAATATTCAGATCCACAGATTTTAAGACCCGTGCCTTTTTTAGTTTATTTTCATTAATGCTAATTGCTCGTTTAAGAGCTCCTTGCAAAATGGGCTCTTTTCTTAAAATAATTTATATTTCTAGCACATACCAGAAAAACAGTAAAAGAAAATAAGGATATGCATGGTGTACATCGTCTTACAATGAACATACCTCCTTCCCTGATTGTAGGTAATCCGTTTCCTCAAACCACAGCGATGCAATTTTGACTAGCATACAATAATCATGTTGCAAAATGCAACAATCATGATATCAAGTTTTCTTTGGTAAGTAGGTATATAACATTCTAATATAACAATAGGTACTAAAGTAAGTTTCATAATCCACTTACATAATATCGTCACAAAATTGTAACGAAAATTTTAAAAAGGTATGGGTAATTTTTACCAAGTAAGTATAATTATTTATGCTAAGTATAATTGATAGGTGTATAATATAATTATGCAGTTACAACAATCACATACATACTTTAATAAATAGTCAACATTCATAAATATTCATTAACAATTCACACGAGTAAAGCATTCATTCACAAAATATTTTTATCTGACCTTACTTAAAATTTGGTTTTTACTTGAGAGTTATTTGAAAGGTATATCAAAATAAATTGGTCTACTGGTTTTTTGAACCATCTCTGTATCTTGTACTTTTATAACCGACGCTAAGTACAAACATTTCCCTGCAGTATTCCCTGTTTTCAAAATGTTTTTACTAATGTTGGTAACTTACTCTTAACTTGGCTGATATTTGATCCCTTACCATTTTTTTACAAGAATTAGTTAGTTATTGTTTTATTCTTATTATCTCAATCCGTGTCTCGTTGCCATAGTACGTTACCCTAGTCCTACAGTAAAGCTATAACAGCTTAAAACCTTTTTTAAAGCTCTAAGTATACGGGTTTAAAAAACTATAAGACAATTGAAAAATATGAAGGTACTTTAATATATAGTTCCGGTTGATTAGGTATTTCATACTTGACGTCCTACAAGCAATCCACGACTATTGCAATCCACACATCTTTGTGGGAAATAGAGGTTTTAACTATACAAAAAAGAGCGATTCGTAATCGTAAAAAAATATAAAAACTGCCTGAGTAAAGAAAAATAAATTAGTAGTTCAATTAAATATGATAATTTCACATAATAAAAAATAAAAATACATAATAAGTAACAATGAGTGTTGTTAGTGTGATCTTGGCCATATGTTCACCCCTTGTTAGTTCAGAGACACCTTGTTCTTTTTTAACAACTGTTTTTTTACATAAAAAAGTCAATTTCTGCCTTTAATGGAAGCATTTGGGAAATCATTTTTCAAAGCATTAATGGACGCCTGTTCAAAATCTACTACAAAATAGTTAAGGAATGCATTGCTATTATACAAATATTTTGCATACTAAGACATATTTTCATTTTTTCTTTACATCAAAAGTGCATTTTATTTCTATTCTGTTTCTGACTCTACTTTTAGAACGGTGACAAATGTATCGCTTCCTTATATTTGTTTAATTAATGTACGGAATTTGTATAAAGGACAAAAAGGCAAAAATGTAATTAATATAATAAGGATGAAATCTAATAGACCTAGTGATAGCTTAGTGTATGAATCAAAAGGTGGTGATTTAGCGGTCACCGCGATGGAAAAAACGAAAAGAATACTTAAACTTATCAAAAAATATATATGAAAAATACAAGCCGTTTTATTCCTTCTGTACCTAACCCAAGCATTACCTAAAGCACCTTTTTTTAATCACATTCGATACCATAAACAGACCAAAGCCATTTCATCTCCCCAAAGCGTTTTTAATTAGACTTTCTCCAGCTTTATGGATGGAAATTATGAAGCTTCCGCCAAAGTGGTATTATTAGGTTTTTTTAAGTGGTACTTAAGTACTGAGTGCGGTTCTTAGAGTAGGCGTTGCCATGACCACGCCCCCTGCGCCCCTCCCACTCTTAAGCACGATAAAAGTCACTCAAGCACCGGATCTTGCATGCACACATTTAGCTCTCCACACGTTGAAATTAAAAACCAAAGCTATAATGTTAAACTTGGCTCACATGACACATAAAGGTATGTTTTGAAGGGCTCCAAATCTAGTAAAACCACATGCATTCTGCGTACTTTAAGCACAACAAACCAAGCACGCACCCAGGATTTTTCGTCGGGGGGCTGGGCTCCCTGGACCCTCCTGGCACCCCCTCCTCCCCTCCGTGGTACATGCATGCAGCTAACGTACTAATACATGGCATAATTGGGTCAGGAACCGTGGTCCCCAGCTCGACCACTATAATACAACTATTAATCAAAAAGTAATCATCATCCATTTTTAGCTTTGGTGGAGATTTTCCATCTTCTTCTCGGTCATATCCTCATTTCTGAAGGTCGTGCCCGTCCTGGTGAATGATCTTACGAGTTATTTCCACGCTACTCTATCTTCAGCTTGTGAGTGGCAGTCACCGGGAGCTCCGTGATTTCTTTGATAGAGTCAGACCAGTGGTTCGGTGATCGGCCTCTAAGCCTTTTGCCTTTCGCTTTGCCCACAACCTCAAGTTTTTGCAATTTATCAGTCTCTCCTCGCCTTAGGAGGCCAAAGTACCACAGACCGCGCTGATAGCATACAGTGGAGAGAGGGGATGGGAGATGGTAGAGTATTGATTTTGAGCTGATCAAGAATGGATTTTTCTTCATGACATTATTAGGTCTTCATAGTTTACCACACAAATATTTTTTTTATAATTATATGAAATTTAATGACTATTAAGTTTGATGTATAAATGGATTTTTCATAATTTATTAAGGTGGTGGTTAATTTTTTCCCAATGAATTAAAGATTTTTTCGACTGCAAAACTGAGACATTACTGACGTCATTTAATTGTCGCCTTCGCTTTCATGTCTCTCCTAACTAAAGTATGTATTAAACGATCTCTTTTTCACATATTTTTATTTAAAGGTCTATAAGTGAAAACTTGATAGGCATATTAGTTTTATATCTCCAGTTGACACTACATGTAATTAGTTGCTGTTTGTTTTCCGACAGGTAAAAATAAAAATGAATAAATAATAATATGAAGTAGGATAAATTTGGAGAAGACGACTAAGGTGACAACAGAAACGTCTCGGTTTGGCGGTATACCTATAGAGTTGTTTATCTTGTTTAGGTCTGTAAAAATAAATATATGTTTCCTATCGCATATGTTTCAATAATTAACGTTATATTAATGGATCTGTGAGGGTATTTTTCCAAAAATGGCATTTTAGGACTAGGACAGGAAATAAATAAATATTGAGCTTTCTAAAAACGGGTAGATCGGATTTTTTGTACTATCGTTGACGATTACGGTTACTGCTAGTTTGAGACCTCGAGCTCCGACCGGAACTTTGCCAAAAGTGCAAAAACCCGAGAATAAGTACTTTTAGACTTCAACAGCTGGGTATTGCGTTATTGCTTTAATCCGTTCAAGTTCCAGGCAGTTCGATTCCCACTCATCTAGTTGAGTCGCTAAATTGGCATTAGGATGCCACATAAGAAAAAAATAATATTAAACCGCCTTCAAGAAACTTTAAAAAGCTTTAAATAACGTATTCGTCTTCTGTTTAGGTGAAACCAATCCTTTTGAAGTCAGTGCACGATGTAAAGCTTACGTACTCGTACTTATACCGACCGACGATATCATGCACCGGCTCCAAACGAATTTGTTTCTCCCGAATAAAAGACAAAGGCGCTATAACAAGCTTTAAAGCGTTTTAGTCAGCTTTTTAAGGCGGTTAATTTTTTAAATTATTAGTTTTTACTCGAATATCAAAAACTACTCAACCAATTTTGATGAAACTTACTCTAAGTTTAACCATACCGGATAAACTAAAGAAGAATCATATGACTGTGACTTTTCGTTTTTTTTAGAGAGAAATTCTGAGAATTTCTTGACAAACATATAATTCAGAGAAATTCTGAGATTCCGAGCGGATTATACACAATCGCAATACGAATTTGATGTTTCGTTCAAAAGCAAACCTGCTTAACTGTCGAAGCAACATCGCAATACGCACCCTGGGCTCAGCAGTGAAGTACAAACATTCTACGTACTTAGGGACTTGAAGTATTACTTATACCTACAGTGTGTTTGGTCACCGGTGACCGACCCGTTAGGGCGCAGTAATATGACCAATTTTATCGACAAACCCACTTTACCAAAACATTTTCGCTATTAAAAAAATATAGCTTTTTTCATTTTTTAGTTTCTGAGTCAGGGTGGATCCATTTATTTAGCAATATTTACCGGTAAATAGGACCTATCAGCATAAAAATGAATTCATTCGACGGTTGAAAAGGTAGTTAAAAAGTTGACATCAAAAAAATATCATAAGCCCTTGTTTAAATCGTTAAAAACACTTGAATCTTAAAATGGTCAAAAAGTCATGTTTTATTTTTTTATTTTTCAATGTAAAAAATAAGTAGACGTACTTTTTACACTTCGTAGATACACTATTTCATAACGGATTCGTCAAAAAAATCTACATATTACTGCGCCCTAAAGGGTTGGACACCGGTGACCAGACACATGTATATTTTTTAATTTTTTAATTCATAAACTCGTATACCTCAATTTGCAGCCTTTTATACTCTGACTCCCTAATCGGTTAAGCTACATTACTGTTTCCAATGATATAATCTTTTATAAATGGGAGTTAATTTATAGAAGTTATAACATAACATGGTACAAATATTGTAAGGGATAACATTCTAAATTTAGTATAAAAATCTCATAGATTTTGAAATACTCTAGCTAGTAAACCTGTGTTGCAATCAAAGTGAATTAAATAAGTTTTACCACTAAGAAGATTCTCCACCATATAATTATTTTTCTACGTTTGATTGATGAACATACCATAAAAAATCTTCCGCGGAGAATATCCTTCTTCTTGAAGTCAATTTCGTTGTGTGACAACAGCTACGATATTGAATATTTTACAAAATACTGATTCACCCAATTTTAAAATTAAATAAAAATTTTCAACATTCTTCGATCACAAATCGCTCAATTTTGGCATACATGAAATGCTAATAACTAGATCTTAAACCACAACATAAACATATTATAGTGATATAAAATTACCATCGTTCGCGTAGTGCTTACAAGAAACATTGATAAAAACATGGGGTTTGCTCTACACTACACATACCTATATATTTAATTTCTGAACTATTGAAAAGTTCATCCAACGCGGCAGGGGAGCTCTCGAATCCAAAAACATTTACATTTTAACTCCACCTTCTCAACTCCAGGGACTGAAGAACTTTTAAAAATGAAGCCTGTTCCTGATTGGCATATCTGTAAAATTACAATATTAGTTAACACATGTAGGTCCTCAGATTTTCCGTCGATTTTCAGTTCATATTGCAAAACAACGTGGCATGAATATAAACCTCCCATCAAGAATATGTAGTTACGCATATTGAAATTGATGAATTCAATTACCATAATTATATTCTTCAGTTGCCGAGCTAGTTACGCAAAAAGCAGCCTTATCATATTTTCATAGTGTGTCTTATAATTGTATATGACTATTTTCTGTTTAACTAGCTCCAAAATCTTCGACTTCATGTCGAGACTTCATAAGTTGGATGAGTCCAATATGAAGTTGAGAAGGCCAAGTTCCAATGCATCTTACGGCTGGGTTTCCACACGCTTAAAAATATTTTCCCTTTGCACGTACACCACAAAGCTTTATTTCTTGGCTATTCCATCTCATCCCTGTAATCCAGCACCTGCAATAAAAATATTACGAAATGATGATTTTGAGGCTTAAGTATTGTGTTAAATATCAACCAGTCAAATGTAACTTACCATTAAATTAATCTTTTTAGTCCTCGCTCTTGCAGCAAAAGCAAAAAGTCAAGGACCTTGACCTGGGAAAATCCTTAAATCCGTGTATATCACGGACCGCCTCGTTCATATCTACAGTAGTGATGTGAATCCTGTGCGGTTGGGAGAAGAGCAAATCTTCAAGGCCCAGCTTAGCGCGGCGGCTCTGCGCGTCAGTCGCGAACGCTACGAAGGCGTAGTCCTCGTTCGGAGTCACACGAACGCCGCGGAATCCAGAATACCTGAAAATAACAGAATTAGCACCAAAAATACACTCGAGAGCAATGAATCCGGGTCACTTAAAGAATCCTAAAAATCTCGGAAACTAAAAATGCTAGGTTAATGCAATAAATCGTAATTAATAGACAATGTAATACTCCTTAAATGAAGGTATTAAAACTTCTTAGTTATTGTAAAGTTATATCATAAAAAAATCAAATTTGAAAAAGGGCCACATTCGAAGATGGAACTACGAAATTACAGCATTTGGTTTTGCTTTTGTTTGTAATCTGTCATTTATGTGGGTACATAAACCATGTTGATAGTGCTCTATATTCATTATTCAAGCTGAAATTATGTCGCTTACGCCTGAAGAATGCACCAGAATACTTACAATGCTGGAAACCGGCCGGAGTCAGCGCGATACAGCCAGGACTGTCGGCGTGTCGCTGTCAACAGTACAAAGAGTTCTCCGACGTTACGAAGAAACTGGTTCTAATCTACGCAGACCAGAAACGGGCAGAACCAGGTGTACCACAACACGAGAAGACCGATACTTGGTGAACACCACGCTTCAAAATCGCTTTCTCACAGGAACTGAACTCACAAATCAGTTTCGAAGCCTCGGAGGAAGTAACCCAAAAGCATGGACAGTAAGACGTCGGCTTGCTGAATCTAACTTTAAACCCCTTAGACCTGCAAACGGCCCTAAACTGGAGCGTGGGCATCGTATTTCAAGACTAAGATATGCCCAGAGCCACGTAAATTGGAGTATTGAAGATTGGTCAAAAGTTATGTTCTCCGACGAATCAAAATTTATGCTCTACAAGCACGATGGAAGACACAGAGTGTATCGAAGACCAGGGGAAAGATTCAAGCAAGCATGCATCGAAGAAAAAGTAGCCTACGGTGGTGGATCTGTACTTGTGTGGGCCGGAATTTCTTCTGAAAGTCGCAGAGAGCTGGTGATAATAGAAAACGGCTCTTTAACTAGCGTAAGATATGTGGAAGAAATCCTCAATGATCACGTTGGTCCATTTATGGTCAATTTAGGTGAGGATGCTATATTTATGCATGACAATGCCCGACCTCATACAGGTAGGATTGTGAATGACTACCTTCAAGAGATGAACATTACTCGTATGGAGTGGCCAGCGCGCAGCCCGGATATCAACCCGATCGAGCATGCTTGGGACGAGCTAGGCAGATGCGTAAAACAACGAAACCCTCCCCCAATCACGCTTCGTGAGCTCAAAATTGGTCTCACAGAGGAATGGGAGAATATTCCCCAAAATCGTATAAGGAACTTGGTGTACAGCATGCCAAACCGCGTAAACGCAGTAATGGAAGCACGAGGAGGCAATACGAAAATAAAGAAAATCGTAATAAAGTTCAAAAATTTCATGTTTCCTATTTTTGTTTTAAGGAGAGATCAGCAGTTTTTTTCTTTATGTAATTTTGTGTTAATAAAATGTATGGTGACTCATATTTTTTTTACTTTCATTTAAGGAGTATTACATTGTCTATTAAATACAATTTATTGCATTAACCTATCATTTTTAGTTTCCGAGATTTTTAACGAGTGTAGAATAAAAAATACTAAAAAAAAAATGAGAGGGCAACTTACTGCGAAAATAAGTGCGTCACCAGTTGAATGTTCGGCTGCGCATGCAAGCGGAGGCAGGTGCGCGCAGTCATCGCCTCAGGCGTCACACGCCAGTTGAACGAAGACCTCGGGATTGTCTCCGGGACTCCCATCGTCCCGTACCAGTTCCTGCTCGGAGTATCCTCATAGAACGAAGTACGTGTCTCGTACAAATCACGAATTATCTTGCAACGGCTCGTGTGCACCCACGGTATCGGGTCGACCTCTTCACCTAAGCTCGGGTGCTCCATCTGGCAGGTGCAATGAGTTTCCAGGGCCGCGATCCTCGGCCTAACAAACTCGTTCGCGTGTTCCAGCCTGTCAATACAGTAAGAAGGAGGCGGCGGTGACGGCACAGGCCACGAATAAGCCCTCTTTACTCTCAGCACCTTCAGTTCCCTTTCAAGGGAGTTAAGAGTAGCTAAAATTTTATTTATTTTATCGTCAGAATCTGCTGCGGCTATATCATCATTGGAAAAATAGTGACCGTTATAGACCGCATTTTTATGCTCGTAGATTGAGAATAACATCTTAGGGCTCTTTGGCAACGGTGACAGGTTTGTGGGCGTTATGGTGGCAGGCTTGAAATTTTCTGATAAGTTTGTCCTGGAGCTAGTGGATGAGATGATGCTTTCGAGGCTCTGCCTAGTATCCGGGACTTGCAAAAGGTCTAGGCTGATATCGCTGCGGTAGTAAGAGTCGTTGGGAGAGCTCTTTGGGTGGCTCATGAGGTGTTCGCCGCTGGTGCTGCGGCTGCTGCTGTTGAAGGTGTAATGAGAGGGGGGGACGGGTGAGCTGACAGGGGTGAGACGGGGGCTCAGGCGCCTGACGGGAAGGTTGAGGCTATGTGGCGGGCTTATGACCCTGGTGGTTGGAATAGGCAGAGAAAGAGCTGGAAGTATATTGTTCTCGGTTTCCGGGTGCACAGCATGAATGTGGTTGCAGGGACACGGTATTGGTTCAGCTGAGAATGTGCTTCTATTGGTGCAGCCTAGGCAGTGGAAGATCGTCCTAGGTGATGGACAAGACTCGGTCCAGCAGGGCCCGCCGAAAACCTCGTCAAAGACGTCGTCACGCGTGGGTGTTTGCAGTTTTGACTTGTCTTCCTCGGATGTGGAGACGGACTTCTCAGAAGAGATCTCCTGATTTTCCATTTTGATTACCCAGAGGATCTGCAACAACAGATATCTATACACAAAAGAAAGTGTGTTAGTTAAACCACTTATAACTCGGAAACGTGGGACAGTTTTCATAATTTTTACTTTGTTATTTTTTTCCCCCAACGGAATAAAAACCACATAAAGTGGACGGTGCGCAACGAGGCAGAAAATTAACAAAGTTTTCTAGGTCCGTTATATTATATATGTGTATTTATACCACATATAACAAATAAGGTAATGTAGACTACCACATTACAAAAATAGTACCGGAGTATTTCTGTACTATTTTTCGTTAGCCGGATCAGTGCTTACAGTGTACATTATCTTTAAATAAAGAAACACAAAAAATGTTCATCATGTAAAATAATAAGAGTACAATAACCAACAATTTTTGAATCCATAAGGTTACAAGAGTTAATGTGATTAAAAAAATTAAGAATTTGACACCATGAAATTCTGAATAAACAAAAAAATTGTGTCTGTCTAAAAACCTATCCTATGAGTTAAAATAGTCCTCAGTAAACAAAAGGATAACAGCAGGACGGAAGCAGAACCTCTTTGGGAAAAACGTTCATGAAACCCGCCAAAATTGGTCGTCATCATCATCATCATTATCAGCCAAAGGACGTCCACTGCTGAACATAGGCCTCCCCTACGGCTTCCCACAGCGACCGATCACTAGCGGTCTGCATCCAGTTTGATCCTGCGATCTTTTTAAGGTCGTCTGTCCATCTTGTTGGTGGACGTCCTACGCTGCGTCTTTGGTCAAAGGGTCTCCAATCTAGAACTTTCCTGCCCCAACGGCCATCAGTTCTTCGCGCTATGTGCCCTGCCCACTGCCAATTAAGCTTACTGATTCTCAAGGCTATGTCCGTTACCTTGGTTCTTCTACGTATCTCCTCGTTTCTGATTCGATCTCGTAGAGAAACACCGAGCATAGCCCGCTCCATCGCTCGTTGTGTAGTTTTGAACTTCTTTATGAGGCCCATAGTTAGGGACCACGTTTCGGATCCGTATGTCATCACTGGTAACATACACTGGTTGAAGACTTTCGTCTTCAGACACTGAGGTAATTGAGACGAGAAGACGCTCTTGCGCAATTTCCCAAACGCTGCCCAGCCGAGTTGAATTCGTCGATTGACCTCTTTCTCAAAGTTGGACCTACCCAATTGGATCACTTGTCCCAGGTAGACGTACTCGTCGACAACTTCGAGAGTTGAGTTCCCAACAGATACTGGACTGGGTACAACAAGGGAGCTTGACATAATTTTCGTCTTTTCCATGCTCATTTTAAGACCCACTTGTTGGGATACTCGGTCGAGGTCTTCGAGCATAATGCCAAGATCATCCAGCGTCTTTGCCACAACGACTATATCATCGGCAAATCGGAGGTGTGTGATGTATTCGCCATTGACGGAGATGCCGAATCCTTCCCATTCCAGGAGCTTGAAGGCGTCTTCCAATGCCGCTGTAAACAGTTTCGGAGATATTACATCGCCCTGTCTTACACCTCTTTGCAACGGAATCGCCCTCGTCTTCTGTTCCTGTACTCGGACCGACATGGTGGCGTTGTTATATAGACACTTTAACACTTCTATATACCTATAGTCTATGTGACACCGCTGAAGAGACCGAAGCACCGCCCAAGTTTCGATCGAATCAAAGGCCTCATAGTCCACAAAAGCTAAACATAGAGGCATATTATACTCCTCGGACTTCTGTATAATTTGCCTAAGCGTATGAATGTGGTCTATGGTACTGTAGCCTTTTCGGAATCCGGCTTGTTCGGGAGGCTGGAAGGCATCAAACCTACGTGCGAGACGATTCGTGATGACCCTTGAGAACAGTTTGTAGACATGGCTCAGGAGTGAGATGGGTCTATAGTTCTTCAATAAGGTTTTGTCTCCTTTTTTGAAAAACAACACCACCACACTCCTGTTCCATGCCTCAGGCGTGATGCCCTCTAGCAGAACGGAATTAAATAGTCTCTGAAGGACTTTAAGTACCGGTGTTCCACCCGCTTTCAGAAGCTCTGCTGTGATTCCGTCCTCGCCAGGTACCTTGTTGTTTTTAAGCTGTTTTAGGGCCATCCTAATCTCGTAGAGGCTGATGTCCGGGATGTCTTCGGTGTAGTGTCGGGTCAGGATAGCTCGTTGGTCTCTACGAGCTATCAACGGGTTTGGCAACTGAGGTGTACAACTGCCCATAGAACCTTTCGATCTCCCTCAAAACCTCTGATTTCGTCGACGCTACACTGCCATCCTCCGTCTTAAGCTTCTTCAACAGGCTTTGCCTAATAGACATGTCCCTTGCAAACACTTTGGAGCCTTGGTTCTGCTCTATTGTTTTTTTAACACTATTTGTGTTAAAGAAACGAATGTCATGTCGCAGAGACTTGGTAGAAAATTGGTCGCCCAATCCATAACTTGTAAAATATTAAACGGGAAAATAAATATATTAAGAAGCATGTGTAATTCATATAAAAATAGATTCGCGATAGATATTCAAGCACATAATCATAGTTTCGCTTTGCCTTAATATTTCTTATATCATTCGCAGTGCTGTTGGCTCATAACATATAAATAATAAATAAAATAACAAATAAACATGTAATTGTTGGATGTTCATAAAAAACCTTACAGCTTAACAATAATAGTGTACGTATATTTTTAACCCGCTTTTACTGGGTCGTTGTGTATGTAACGAACTATGTAATGGAATTTTTGGCAGCTGAATGTAGTTCTGATGGATGACCATTGATGAAAATGAAAACTATGAAAACTAGGATGATCGAAGATCTGAAGTACCTGGTGACCCTTATTACAAAATAAAAGAGCCTTCTCAAGTGGCCACATATCCTTTATGTGGCCACTAAACTATAAAAACTAGGAAAATTACAAGAGCCTTCTCAAGAACATTCTGTAAAAAAATTGCCGAGTCTCGATGAGATTAGTTTATCTTTAAAAACCGGCCAAGTGCGAGTCGGACTCGCGCACTGAGGGTTCCGTGCCAACTTTAACTGAATTAGGGAATCCATTTACTTCTACTTAGTAAAATACCACAATATTTTGTTGACTACAAATATAACTTTGTTTTTCATAGTGTTTGTATGAAGTACAAAGTTATGTTTGCGGTTGTTGAAAATGTGCTATATCTCAAAAACTACTGGTTCGATCCAGTCCAAACCAATTTTCGTTGAAAGTATTTATAAAGATCTACATTATATATTTTTTTCAAAATTAACACTTGCTTGGTTTAGAAATTAGATGGGGGGGGACGCCCATTTTACCACTTTGGAAGCCTCTAGCTATGAAACGTTTGACTTTAAAAGAAAATGGTTTTAGGAACCTCTATGTCATTTTAAAAGACCTATCTATAGACACCCCACACGTATAGGTTTGACAAAAAAATATATTTTCGGTTTTAGTTTCATGTATGAGAGCCCCCCCTTAACTGTCATTATTTTTTTATTTTTTTATGAGAATCGGTAAGCGGTTAACAAGATACATCTTCCTACCAAATTTCAATTGTGTAATGCTTATAGTTACGGAATAAAATGGGTGTGACATACGGACGGACAGACAGACAGACAGACAGACAGACAGACAGACAGACAGACAGACTTGACGAAACTATAAGGGTTCCGTTTTTTGCCATTCGGCTACGGAACCCTAAAAAATATTGAAGTCTAGACAAAGTCGTGCCAAGTCTATATTCCTTACTGCGATTTCTATATTATTACTAGCGGACCCAGCGAACTTTGTTTCGCCCCCATATCACTATGCCTTACGAAGCAGTGCAAAGAGTCAGCTGATCAAACTATTAATGCTGCTCCCATCTGAAAGTTTTCGCTGCACAATCTGGAGCTACTAATGATATTGTAATCGAAGAACCCACTGATCTGAATAGTTCTGATAAATATCAAGAATAGATCGAAATAATCACAGAGGAAAGGTAAGCTGTATTGGTCTAAGTAACGTGCCGAGGATTAAAATGTAGAGCCTTAAAACCAGTTGTAGTAGTAGTAGTAACATGCGGTCAGAAAGGCTTACAAATGTAAGACTGATAAAAAGACAAAATAATAGTAATTCGAGTTTCGTTATACAGGGTTACTTGAAGATGGGTTGAAAGCTTGGAGGCGAAAATAGTATAGACCCTTTAGAACCATTTGAGCCATAGTTGTGTTGGACGAAGTTTCACTATTTTTTTAATCTTTTATTAAATCTCCGAAATTTTCACGAGTTTAATTGTCTGTAAAAAAATGGTTGATCACATGAATGCTTAGAACATGTTTTGTTAGATTGCGTACACATTACTTTGATTAGGAAAAAAAATACTCACTTATCATAAAAATTGGCCATTATTAGCAATTAATTGTAAAAGTTTAAGTTTTTTATTAAAAAAAACAAGTATTTTTAAAAAAAAATGTGAAACTTCGTCGAAAACAACTCAAATGGTTCTAAATGGTCTATACTACTTTCACCTCCAAGCTTTGCACCCATCTTCAAGTCAACCTGTATATTTCATATACACACATCAACATGGGCTAAGGATATTTTGATTAAACCTAAATAACTTAAATTATATTAACTTTCTTAATAAACCTTGTTTAAACGCCTATCGATCCAGATAATAAACTTTCAGATAAAGGTAAATTAAAAAAAAAGCTTAAATGAAGAGGAAAAACTCAGACAAATTTGAATCTCAACTCTATTTTGAAACATCAATACCTTAACAAAACAACATTTTTTTTTATAAAAAATGTTGAAAACTTAAAATTAATAATCCGTGGAATCACCCTAAGACTCTTTCTTCTGCATACTTAAAACAAGGGTGTCAACATCCTGTTGAGGAATACTGTCCCACCAAGTCCTGCTAATATGCAAGAAAAGCTGGTTATCATGCACAATATCTTCAGGGAAATTCCTAAGAGCTCTTCTCTGAAGTATATCCCAGGCATGCTCAATAGCACTTAGAAAAGGGGCTGTGCAGGTCAGTCTAAAGCTTGGATATCATGCTGTTGTAACGAACTTGTAACGATACGTGCCGTAAGTGGATGGGCATTGTCGTGCATTAGCTGGATTTTTTTTCCTATTTTCTGGCCATGGGGCAAGATTACAGGCTCTAGCACTTCAACTCGGTATTTAATAGCAGTCATGTTGCCTTGTATCCAAACGAGGTCCGTTCTGCCGCCAAGACGAACTCCTGCCCAAATCATAATCGTGCTACCTTGATATGCATGAACTTGTTGTGGGTGCTGAAGACTTCATTGCGAATCAGGATGAAAGCATGACCATGAGAATGGTTCCAGTTTTCGTGTGCAAAAACCCATTGTAATCTTCTTTCTTGATTGCCTCTCCTTAGCCCTGGCAGCTGAAGTGGCCTACAAGCACGAAGGTTGAAAATTTGAGCGCTTACCAGTAAACTATACTCTCTCTTTGAACCAATTGCATCGCTGTTACATTTGGTTGACTTCGTGCAGCATTTACTATGAATTAGTCTTGTAGGTACATGTGTTGTAATGCGTTAAAGTCCTCGGTGACGTTCCACCACTTCCCCCGTGACACGATAATGTGACCAAAGCCTGGATATAACGCTCTGACTGGTTCATGGCTTCATGAGAACCGCAATTTGGGTAGCGCCAGCTTCAATCATGCCCACTGCTGTAAACATAATGTAAGCGAACATCTGCAACAAAAGTATCCATCACAGGGTATCCATCATACTCTTTCATTTAATACCCATATCATGGGGGTGCATTTCAAATAGCCAATCCGCCATAGCAATCGCCTTTTATTTTCGTAATCCTGTCAGCAAATCCTTTGATTTAATACCCATATCATGGGGGTTCCAAATAGCCTGTCCGCCATCTTGGGGAGGCTGCCATAATAGATCTGTAATGACGTTTCTTGCTAGTCATGTATTGTCATCAGAACTCAGAGCGTGTGCAAAATTAAGCGTGCAAGATTTTCTTCAATACATAGTTACATACGTGTGAAGCTAATATAAGCGTGCAAGTATATATTCGTACGTTTGTATTTTTTTTAAATTTTTAGAACCTGTTATAGCTAAGTTTATCACCAGGTTTCGGCTTGACCTTGACTTTCTGGACACCCTGCATATGATATTCAAAATATCTCGAAAGCAATTTAAATACGCGTGTTTTTTTATTAATTAATTACTGACTAAAAAGTAACTAATACATCTCACTAATCCATTCAATCAAAGACAGAAGCTTCATTCATAACTAACAGAAATCATCAGACTCTATATTGTTACCATCTAGCACAAAAGTACTCGTCAAGACGAATTATAAACTCGATGATGTCATGTCGTTTTATTATCGATTTCCCATGACCATCTCCTAGCTCCGTAAGCAGATCTCGGTTAGCATCTAGCACCAAGGAATTCGACAAGAAGAATCAGACGAGCATAAACTAAATAGGGTTGTGTCGTTTTATTACCGAGTTCCTATGGCCATCTACCGGTTCCATTATTTATCAGATCATGTCATATTAATATTACAATGTCATCCTATTTACTCATGCATGCTTACCGGGAAGTGGATCAAATACAACTTGCGAGATTTGATTACAAACAAACAAAAATAAACAGCGGGACATGTGAAACTAAATAAAAACTTGTAAAATTTAAAAAACTACCTGTTTGGTTTACCACCGAGCTATCATAACAATGTCAGAAACGGCGAAATTTACTTTTGTAGTGTAATGATATTTAAGCCATTTTCCAGTGCCCAAAAGCACAGATAAAAATCATTTCCTGAAAATCTACCGTACGATACTTAAAACACGTTAAGCCACACGACCTCATTTGGAGATATGAGCAAAAAACGCGACAAAAAGTTTATAAACGTACCACTTCAAAATCATAAGTCGTACAAGAAAATATACATTGAGGAAAGCTTTAGTTAATTTTCAGACTAATGGCAAGAAATACGCTCTTAATTAAGGTTAAGTCGTCATCACCCCGGTAACCGTCACTTTGCGTAAATATTCTTTGTCTTTATATTTATAGTAAGCGAATATATATATTGCCCTCTATCACTTCCTTCGCGCCGCCAGCATTTTCTCTATATAGACCTATGGTTGACTGGTAGGGAATGCTTTTAGCATTAAGTCCGCCATATGTATCTTTTGTTTGTGCATGAAGTGTTTTAAATAAAAATAAAAATAAATAAATATATGTACGTATATTCTTGATCACACATTGATTCATTCAAATATAAATAAATACTCGCATGGATTCGCACCTCGGAAAAAAATGTGAAAGTTGGGTGTTCCGGAAAATTTCAATTTTTGCTGAATATAACGACTGCATTTGACATCGGCTTCGGCCGATTCTCGTGGCAATCGAACTTTTTCCGTGTGGTAATTCGATTGCAAGTTTAACTATTTACCGTTAAAAAACATGTAAAATTTCTACACGTAAAAAAACTATGACACGAACAAAGTCTATACAGATCGAAAAAGTGACCCCGAGAAATTAAAAACTATGTTTTCTTTGACAAAGAAAACTCGATCGGTGAATTTTTAATCGCCCTTGCTCGCTTATATTTACATAGTTTGAGTTCTATGGATAAGAACGTTGCAATATTTTGTTTATACATATATGTTTAGTCAGTACATTTTTTGGTGGATTAAATCTTCATTAATATATATAAAATCGTTTCATTTTAATTGCGCGTGGCATTTAATGGTTCCTACTTATCCCTATGTTGCCCAGAACTCGTCACTATTTGGTATTATTCTGGCGATAATTGGGTGAATATTACTGCGAGTACCAATTACCATCATTGGTTTTTAAGCCTAACGAAATAATAACGTTTTGTTCTACTTTTATTTGTTTCTTTGGCACACCAACAGGTTTGCATCTAGTAGGCAACACAATTATGTTCACCTATAATTGTGTTGCAACATTGAATAAAATACAACAGTCAAACTAACTTGATAACTAGTTCAAAGTGTCAAACCAGTTACGTTACATATACATAATAATCAAAAAAGAAAAATCAGTTACAATGTATACTAGCTGATAAATTTGCTAGCTTATAAAGTGACTCGACTCTGCTTCCAAATTTTGACCCAGACTCGACGCAAATATCGAAATCGAATTCGCCAATTACGCTATTCTAAGAATTTAAAATTCCCGGTAAACGTGCATTTTTTCCAACGTTAGTAGGACTTTATAGTGCCTCGACGATAAAAGTGTTTATGAGCTTCCTCCGGGAGTTTGTTATTATTGTTTGAAAAATAAAGCATGAAAATTATTGCTGATTGATTAAGTTAGGGTACTGTGCGAAAGGAAACGGATGTACAAAGTAATTTTATAAATTACTTATCTGGTTGGTTGTATTAGTTAGTTTTATATGAAACAGAGTTTCTCCTTATATAAGAATATCACGAACAACGAATATGAGTTAAACATAAAATTTGGTAACAAATCATTTATGTTAAACACATATTTTCATTTCTTTCTGTTAGGAAAAAATAAAACCGGTCCTGTAGCTACTATAACAAAATTATCTAAAATCCTGAAATAAATCTGAAAACTTGTTACGTACAATTCACATAATTGCATTACACATGTAGTTATTTCACGTACAAGGAGTAACGCAAACTTCCCCGGGAGATGTGAACAGTTACGCGGAGCTGCCATCGTAGTTTTATCTACTAAGCCTCCGCGGTGTCTCTTGACTACTTGAGTAGCGGTGTCATGGGGCATTAGCAAATCTTAAAGACTTTTACGACAGCATCAACAACCCGCCTTGGTGGATCGTACTCGTCCTTCTGATGCAGTTTTCTAATAGGAATAATGTAAACGCTGAGTCAATCCTATTTATCAGCGGAGACGGATGCAATTTGGGTAGTGAATTCATGTAACTTTCATTCGCATATGCTTCCTAAAGTGAAGCAGGTGTGGTCAAAATAAACTGTGTCAAAAAAGTAAAAATTAACCTCAAAAATAATATGTGACAATTTCTTTAAAAATAAACCTCTATTTTATGTAAATATTTTTTTTTTTGGAGTTTGTGCTATATCATTGCTGCCATTTAGAGCCCTATCACACTTAGGAGCATTGAACTACTAATTAGTAGGGACATTAGCAGAGCGACCGCTGCTGATGATGCCAGCAGCGCCGCTGTTGTCCGCTGCTGTCGCTTAAATGACAAATGCCTTGATACTATTGACTCTACATCATTCTTGGGAATCACTTAAGACTCAAAACTACAATGGGGTCCTAGTTTCTTATACAGAGACCTTGTCAGGGAAACTTAGCTCAGCTGCTTTGGCTGCAAGCAAGATACGCGTTTGAATGATGTTAAAACAGCTAGGTTAGTTTGTTTTAGTTATTTCTATAGCTAGATGTCCTATGGAATTTTACTGTGGGGCTCAGCAGCTGGTATAGAATCAATTTTTGTATTCCAAAAAAAGGGCCAATGTTCTGCATCCAGTTTGATCTTGTGATCTTTACAAGGTTGCCTGTCCATCTTGTCGGTGGACGTCCTAAGCTACGTCTTTAGTAAAAATATTTTCTTCTCCTTCTTCAGCATGTGTTTGTCCACTGCAGGGCATATGCCTCTCCAAATTTTCTCCGCACCGTGCTGTCCTGTGTTTTTCGAACTCAGGTTGTACCGGCTTGGTCCTTTATGTCGTCAGACCATCTGGCTGGAGGTCTCCCAACGCTCCTCTTCCCGATTCTGGGTCTCCACTCTAACATTGATTTGCTCCAGATGTTGTCACCTCTTCGACAAAGATGTGCTGCTTACGCCCACTTCAGTTTTGCTATGTGGTAACCCACATCAACAACTTTGGTGCTTTCTCTTGTGGCGGTGTTGCGTACTCTCTCTGAGAGATATTCTGAGCATGATCCGTTCCAGGGCTCTCTGGATAATCTTCAGTATACGGATTAATTTCACGGTCAATGGCTATGACTCACTTGCGTATGTCATGGTTGGAAATACACACTTGTCAAATACCTTTGTTTTAAGGGGCTGAGGTAGCTCAAAGTAAAGCCGCCCACTTGAGTTGAATCAGCCGGCTTATTTCTTCCTCCATGGTATTTCTGCCAAGTGTGATCCGCTGTCGTAAGTAAATGTACTCTCTCACCTTCTCAAGTTCGTGGTTTCCAAGTGATATGGAAATCGGTTTTGCATCTTCAGTGGCCATTAACTTTGTTTTTTCCATATTCATTTTCAAACCTACTTTGAGAGACGCATGGTATAGTTGTGTCACCATTTCCGAGGGTTTTGATGGCGATTCTGAGATAAGCACAATATCTTTAGCGTATCAGAGGTGGTTCAGGTACGCACTGTCACGTTCACTCCTTTTCTGTCCCATTCAAGAGTCTTGAAAATATCCACCAACGCATTATTGAAAGTTTGGGTGAAATGACATCTCCTTGGCGGACCCCTTTTTAATTGGGATTGGGTTAGTGTTCTCTTGTAGTTGAACAGTCATGAATGCGTTACTGTACAGATTCTTCAGGATTCGGATGAATCTGTCATCGATGTTACATCTCTTAAGAGCGTTTGTGATAGCCCAGTGTTCCACAGAGTCGAACGCTTTCTCATAATCCACATATGCTAGATATAGGGGCCTGTTGTACTCCTCGGCCTTCTGTACCAATTGCCTTAAGGTAAATATGTGATCAATTGTTCCTGACCCTTTTCGGAAGCTAGCCTGTTCTCTCGGTTGATATTCATCGAGCCTCTGAGTGAGTCTTGTTGTAATGACTTTAGAAAAGAGTTTATAAACTTAACTTAATAGCGAAATGGGGCTTTCTTTCAACAAAGTGCTGTCTCCTTTTTTGTGAAATAGTACTACTAAGATGCCCATCCATGCTCTCGGGACAGATCCCGTGAACAGGACCTCGTTAAACAACAGCCTATGCTCCTTAACTACCGCTGAACCACCGGCTTTCAGCAGTTCAACAGATATACCGTCTTCACCTGGAGCTTTGTTCTTTAAGTCGTTTCAGACCTTGTCTTATTTTGTAAGAGCTAAATTCCGGTATGTCCTCCGAAAAGTATCTGTTCAGCGGTGCACGCTTATCGACATAGTCTGATGGCGTTGCGAGGTTAGATAAATAAAGCTTCCCATAGTACTCCTCGTACTCGTACCTTCATTTCCCGTTTATTCGAAGTCAGTATGCTATCAGTGTTACGGCGAAGCTTATTTGGTGGGTTAGATCTTTTTAATAACCTTGAAGCCCCTATTATTTTCTGTAGTGTCTTGGATATCTTATCCTATTTTGCTGGCGTTGATGGCGATAAAGTGCTTCGCTTGTTTTATTATTCAGTGCTCTTAAGTGTTATTAAAGTGATGGGCTGAAATGTTCCGACGTTCGAACATGGGAGTTTTTATGTACTCTGGGATATTTGCGTTTGATCGAGTAGTCCTTTTGAATTCTTTCGTAGCCGTTTCTGTTATGGTCCGTACAACCTTTTTGGACATCACTCTCAAACTGCTCAACAGCGCTTCTTTTCAAGTTTTCCGCCAAGGAATTCTCAAACCCTTCGCTTATCCCATCAGGGATGATTACTTTGCCAAGTTTGCAATTCATAAGCTTCTTCCTTTCAAACTTTGTATGTATTGTTATTTTAGCTCTTACAAGTCTCTGATCGCTCCCAGTTTGGAACTTGTTCAGTACCGAAACATCTGTCACAATGTGCTTTTTGTTCGCAACGATGTAATCGGTTTCATGGTTTTTTCTTGAAGAAGGTGTTCATAGCAAACAGTTAATTTGCTTCAAAAAAGTCCATCATTGTCTGGTCACGGTCATTTCGTAGCCCTAGCCCAAATGGTCCTATGCAGGTTTCATGGTGTTCTCTGGCTCCCAGTCTGGCGTTGAAGTCGGCCATTATCATTACAAACATTGCCTTTTCACCAGTGGACGACGCCTTTGAGATGTCTTCGTAGAAGTCACTGGTTGGGGCATAGACTGAGATAAATTTTAGAGCGTATGTTTTGTTAATACGTAGGATAAGGTAGGCCACTCTTGTAGATATATAGGAAAGCTCCATGATATATCTTCTGTGGTTCTTTTTAAATATAAAGCCCACTCCTCCGTATGTTTTCTCTTCTTCGCCAATGTAGAAAACAGGTCACCAGATTCCAGTAGAAAAGTGCCTTCGCCTTTCCTCTTAACCTCAGAAAGACCAACCACGTCATACTCTATATGTTTTAGTTCTTCTTGTATTTCTTCCAATTTTATTTGCTTTTTCCCTTCCAGTAATTCTTTGCACCCCGTGCTCTGCCGTTTCCCCTATCGCTGTCATAACCCCGACTAGTAAAGCTGTTGGGAACTAGGGGCCATTTATTATTGAAGCGGTTCATTTGGAGGTTTATAGCCTTAGAGCCTAAACTTGAACCGCTTTTTTTATCAAACCTTTGCGTGTGGGGTGTCTATTGATTGGTTTTTTAAAATGACATAGAGGTTCCTACAACCATTTTATTTTAAAGTCTAACGTTTGATAGGTAGCCAATTCCAAAGTGATAAGCAAAGTTTAAAAAAAAAATATTCACATAATGTAGATCTTAACAAATACTTTCAACGAAAATTGGTTTAGACGGGAAAGAACTAGTGGTTATTGAGATATGGCAAATTTTCGACAACAGCAAAATCAACTATGTTCTTCATACAAACACTATGAAAAACAAAGTTATATTTACTGTCAACAAAATATTGTGGTATTGTACTAAGTAGAAGTAAGTGGATTCCCTAATTCGGTTACAGTTGGCACGGAACCCTTAATGCGCGAATCCGACTCGCACTTGGCCGGTTTTATTGTTTTCATAATTTGTTCCAGATATAAACAAACTTACAGTATGTTGGAAGGAATTGCGTGGAAAAGGTTACATGTTACAAAAATTACATAAAAAATAAAGTGAAAACATAAATAACTCCAGCGGTGTTTCGTATAAAAGTCATTTTCTGCTCTCTAACAGAATGTATAAAATATAATCAGCATTATCATAGAGGTATCAAATATACTCCCTCAAACATTTAAAGGAAAATTATTACTGCTGAGGTAAAGGATTCCAAAACAGTAACAAAGTGGCCAGTTCTTTAGTCGAGTTTTAAAAAAAAATGCACTGGCCACACTCGAGGTTGACATTCCTTTGGTTTTTGACGTTTTCAGTCAACTTTCTTATTTATTCGGGGTCATCAATCAATTATAAACAATACCTATGCTTAATATTGTTACGGAAGTAGGTGCGGGATAGGAAAACACGGTTTGAGAGAGAGTGTCCGTTTATTTAGTTCACCAGGGAGGCCCGCAGATAGTGGAAGTGTACCGGTGCAACTATGTTACGGAAGTGGATGCGAGTTCGAACCGCCGTACTACAATTTCACTTTTACGTCTTCTTTTCTTTTTGAGACTGCTTCGCTGCACTTTTATTACTGCCTTTCTAGGCGCCGCGAAGACCTAATTATAGTCGTACAAGAGTTCTTCTTTTCAAATTTTAATTTAAGTTTTTAAAATTTGAAACTTGTTCTTATTTCTATTTCATGTGTGACTTCACCTCTTTTTGTCATTTTACGTTCCATGACGTGTCAACGTAGGCAGGCAGCTCTGATTGATGTTGACGGACTTGAAGTTGACGGCTCACATGTGACACTACCCCTATATAGAACTACTACATGCTCTAAGATATGCTCGCCCCAAGAATCGTTGGACCCGTGGCCAGTCAATCCACATGTACTATCTTTACAGGACACCTGTTTGACCTGCGTATCCTGTAAGTAACGTCGTTGATCCTTGTAACCACCTTATAGGGTCCTTCCCAGTTTGATTGTAAATCCGGGTATTTTCCCACTTAACGTGATGGATTATAAAGCCATACTGACATTTCTTCTTCAAAGCTTTTGAATTAGCGCTCCTGTCATATCGTGTTTTCATTCGTTCGCCAGCTCTTGGATGCTCTTTCCTCATGTGTTCATGATTTCGTCCATCTTTCTTCTCAATTCAGTTGTGTATTCCAGGGCATACGGCTAAGAGATCTGCTGGGAGCCGCAATTCTCTGCCCAGGTTACCTCGCGTTGGAGTTGTAGCAGTAGCCTTATGAACAGCGGTCCTATATGATAGTAGAAATAAGGAAATGAATTCGTCCCAGTTTCTTTGATAACTGCCCACTACTTTCGATAGATGTCGTTCCAGTTTGATGAAATCGCTCCACCATTCCATCTGATTGCGGATGATACGACGTTGTTCAGGTCTTGTGTATTCCCATGATCTTACAAGTTTCCCGAAAAACTTGTAATTGAAAATTTCGCCCTTGGTCGCTTTGAATTTATAACGGCAAACCGAATTGGCAGAAAACTTGATTCACCAGCTTATCCGCAATTGTAGTTGCTTCTTGATAAGGGAGTGCAAACGCTTCTTGCCATCTTGTAAAATAGTCCATCACTACCAGAACGTAACGGGGTCCTTGCTCAGTGAATGGAAATGGTCCAGCTACATCCAATGCAAAGCGTTCCCAAGGAGCTCCCACCTTGTAAAGTTTCAAAGCTCCGTGATTCCGAGTTTGCGGTCCTTTAGCTAAAGAGCATCTTGTTCATCTTCTGCAACAGTTCTTAACGTCTTCTGTAAAGTGTAACCAATGAAAGCGTTAACAATCTTCACCAAAGTTCTTCTTACGCCAAGGTGTCCACCAGAAGCTCCATCGTAATAAACTCGCAGTAACTTAGGAATTATTCGCTTGGGTACTACTGTCTGGAGATACATAGAGAAGACCATCTTGGAGAACTAAACTGTTTCACTGCACCCAATAACTTTTGGTAGAAGTACTCATTCCAGCTACCTCACTCCAGCTAGATCTTGATAATCTATTTCTTAATCGCGTTATTGTCAGTTGCAAATCATTATCTTCCTCTTGATATTTTATATTTTTTATGTCTGTTCTAATAACCCTTTTAGTAGTAACTTCTTTTTCTTCCTGCCTAAGACAATAGCTACAGTCTTCAGGACGTGGAGGACTGGACAGAGCATTAGCATTTCCATGAGACCTTCCACTACGATATTCCACCATAAAGTCATATTCCTGCAGTTGTTCAATCTAACGCACAACTTGTCCTTCTGGATTCTTAAATTCCAGGAGCCATTTTAGCGCTGCATGATATGTCCTGACTCGGAATTTCCGCCTAATAAAATATTTCTTACAGTGTTGCAAAGTTTTTACCACCAATAGTTCTCTTCGAATGACGCAATAATTCTTCTCGGGCTTTGATAACGTCTTGCTGAAGTAGGCGATAATGAACTTCTGATCATCTTGCCTTTGAGAAAGAGTACCTTCGATGCCCACGGTCCTTGCATCTGTGTCCATAATGAATTCACGGCTGCCATCTGGGTAACCAAGTATGGGCGCTTTACACAGACGTCTTTTTAATTCTTCGAAAGCGTTCTGACACTCTTCATCCCAAACGAACGGTCGTTTCTCTTCTGTTAATCTTTTTAGTGGCTTTGTAATACATGAGAAATTCTTCACACATCGGCGATAGTGTAACCAAAGCTCCATAAAAGATCGTGCTTGAGTTTTGTCTTCTTGAAGCGGCCAATCTTGTACTGCAGAAATTTTCGAGGGATCTGTCTCAATGCCCTATTCGGAAACAACATGGCCTAGATAATTAATTTGCTGCTTAAAGAATAAACATTTCTATGGACTCAACTTCAAATTTGCTCCTATCAATTTTCCGAAGACATTTTCCAACCTTTTTATATGATCGTCAATGTCCCGACCAATTATTATGATGTCATCTAGGCAGGGTTCTACCAAAAGCCACGCAAAGACATGTTCCATCAATCTCTCGAAAGTGGCTGGACCATTTCATAATTTAAAAGGCATAACGTTAAATTCCCAAAGTCCAATGCCCATAGAAAACGCAGTCTTCTGGGATCAGCTCGACTTGCCAGTATCCACTCTTGAGATCAATTTGTTGAGAACATTTTGATACCACTCAAAGTGTCTAGGGTATCATCAATCCTGGGTAGCGGGTAGCTGTCCTTCTTGGTAACATCATTTATGCGGCGGTAATCTGTGCAGAACCTCGTATTTCCGGTCTTTTTTCCTGACTAGCACAACATGTGAACACCAAGGGCTTGTAGATGGCCCTTTTACTCCATTTTTCCGCATATTCTGAATCATGTCCTCTACTTCCTGCTCTTTAGCAAATGGTACTCGACGAGGTCGCTGTCTGATTGGCTGTTTATTCTAGGTGTTGATGTTGTGTCAAACCATCTCTGTTCTTCCAATGTCATCGTCACCCCTCGAGAAGATGTCTGAGTATCGAAACATTGAATTTCTGGCCTTCATATACTTCAAATCTTCGTAAGGTTATTCTTGCAACTTTCCAATATTTTCTCAACATCAGCTGTACCTTTTTTAATCTTCTTAGTTTCCTCGCAAGAGCGTAGCCAAACGATCTCCTCAGCTAGCCCTATTGGAGTCCCCTTCCTCATGGTTTGCTCTTGATCACTTAAATTTAGAACGGGTACCAAAGTTTTCGGTGTAGGCTTGGTGACGGTTCGTGCTGGCAACCAAGGTAAATCTTCATCAGTCTTCTCTATTATCAGGCGTGGTTGATTTTCTGAAAGTGGAGTCACAGGTAGTTCCACAGGAACCAGAGTATGTAATCTTGGTGGAAGCTTGATCTCCTTGATACAGCAGATCTTCTCAACACATCCACCTTTCACTGGAATTTCTACAGCTCCACATTTTAAGATATCAAAATTACACTGATGGTCATGGTGTGTGTGTGTGTGTGTGTGTGTGTGTGTGTGTGTGTGTGTGTGTGTGTGTGTGTGTGTGTGTGTGCAATAGTGTGTGTGTGTGTGTGTGTGTGTGTGTGTGTGTGTGTGTGTGTGTGAGAGAGAGACAGAGAGAGAGACTGAGAGAGAGAAAGAGAGAGAGAGTAAGTAAGTGTGTGTGTGAGTATTTTTGTTAATTTTTCCACTTTACTTTTAGTTTGAAATTTTCAAAAGTTCCTCGGTTTCCGGACATTCCTTGTAACTTTTTAACCACGCAATACCTGTTTACATTTCCTTGATGTAAGTGTGAATGTGTTTAATTGTTTATTAATTTTATTGTATATAAGATTACTACGAACATGGAATTGTCTGCCTGCACACACGATTGCATGTATGTAACGAGTTCCCACACCTTGTATTTTATACGACGGCCACTTTTTTTACAATATCCTGATTCAGGAGGTGGGAGCGTGCGATGTTTGCGAAAGCGTCATTTGTAGCACATAGAGATGCCTAGTGCACTTCCCAGTCTTTATAAAGTTCGACCGTCGGATATCCAAAGTGTTTCCTACCCATCACTTTTAATACAGGTCTTTGTGCTCTTTCAAGTTTTAAAAGGTAAGTAGTGTTGGCTCTGCCCCAAGATGGAATGCAGTACGTGAGTATAGATTGAGCCAAAGCACAATAGACTAATTTCAGAGTCCTGTAGTCCGCCGAGTTTCTTAATTTCCTTAATACGTTGATGATTTTTCTAATACGAGATGTCATATTTATTTGTGGTATCTAGTTAGCGTGCGATCGAGCAGGACCTTTATTGGCATGTAATGACAGTTAGAGTTAGCAGAATCACAATGATGGGTCTTGATATAGTAGGAATCTGGCCTAGGCAGTGTTACTTAGTAAGAACTTGCTTAGAAGCGAGTAGGGGAAAAACCACGCGCTCACAACACAATCGCAGCTCGCTAAAAACAGAATAAATAAAAAGAAAATGTATTTAAATAAAGTACAAGCCAAATTTAAGAGGGTGGTGTCAATCGAGTTTTTAAAAAACAGGAAAAGTATAAGACCCTACTTACTTTTGCTAACAAGGGGGAGGAGGGGGTTAATCATTGTAGTAAATGTGCTTAGGTAATTCTTGAACGGTCCCTGAACAGAAGTTTCAAGGAGCTGCAAGAAAAAGAAACCAGTAATCTGGAAAAAACATTCAGAAAGATTTAGATGTATCTATTAATAAGTATCTTACGATTAGTTTAATACGATTGTTGTCACAAACCACTTATTGTTAGAATTTTTAATCCAAAAAGTAAAATCGACTGACACAGTTTGACCTACCAAATGAAAAAGTATTTTCATTGTGACCGGTTCTTTTAGAAACCTCTATTCGTAACTTGTTACGTGAAAATCTAATATACATTTAAAAGCTAATTAATTCTAAGTTAATCCTAAGTACAAAATGTTCGCAATCAGTTTTTGGAGGACAAAATGAATTCACATCTACTTTCACCATTTTTGGCGTACCTACCTAACAGGCTAGACAGCGCGGGTATTACAATAATAAAGAAACCCAAAAAGCTCTTTAATTACCTATTTATTAATTAAAACTTTACTGTACAATACAATTGGCGGACTTAATTGTCTTCTGACTGACTTAAATGTATCCTTAAAAAGACGTATGCTGATTTTCAAGCCAAGGTATTGTTGAATATTGACTTTTTGCTAAGCAAAAACAAGATTAAAATTGGTATGAACCCATGACCAAAGATGAGTATTTGATGGTTAACGTCCTTTAACGATGTAAACCATTTTTGTGGTTAAACGCTCACGGATCACAAGGCCGCCGGCGGTCACATAAACAAAAGCATAACAAAAGACTATTGTTGAACTTTTTTGCTAAAGCTATATAAAAATATATTGACATAATTGTGATGCTTAGGCAGATCAATACAGATTTTTTTACGGTGCCGTTAAAACCTTTAAAATTGGTGTCAATATCGTTTTAGTCATCATAAGGCAGAAATGAAGCCTAGATAAGACGATTTATCGCCTTCAAAAGTCACTGAATATTGAATTTAATGGAAACACTTGGCGCCGTTTCCGAGATTCTAGTTAAGTATACAACGTGTTGCTTGTTATAGGAGTAAACATTTTGAATCAATGAGTCTCCAGGATACGTAGTTACCTTGACCAGGTAATTAGTGTTTTGAAACTGTTTATCTCAGAGATTCTCTCTCTTCATCTCAGAAGTTATAATCCTACAATGTACCGCTTCAACAGCGAAGCGGTCGCAGGCAACCGCATAACAATATTCTATTGTGTCTCGTTTACATTATGCTTGCGGGGGTAAAAATCGCTAACTCGTGGTAGTAACAATGACAACTTGTAAGACGCCACATTTATTTGCAATACATTGCTGGTTCGATTTATTTTGTGAGAAAAAAACAATTGATTTATTTTTCATTATTATAAGATAAGGTATCATACCTTATCTTATAGATATATATGAAAACGCTTTATTGCACACCAGAAAGGTCTATTACAAATTCATTTCGAAGAAATGTACAATTTAGGCGGTCTTATCGCTAATAGCGATCTCTTCCAGACAACCTTTGGGTAAAGAAATAATGAGCTCATGGGTAGGGGAGGGGTATTATGTGCATAAAAGATCAAGACAATTTATGAAAATAATAATATATTATATAAAAAAATATATATTTATGTATAATATATTAATAAATCATGAGAATAAAGTTCTTCTAAACCTATAATACAATCATAGCAACGGTTATTGAAGTTGACTGCCTGAAAGCAAGAGGTAAGGAGTTCCACAGTCGTTCTGATTGAACTGTAAAAGAATTAGAAAAATAGCTCGTTGTCGTATATTAAATTAAAACCACCAAGCGATTACTGGTAACAGAGGTCACATAAATTTATCGCTCCCATTACAGGCCACATCCTATATATACAACTATAATAATAGTCCCCCTAGCCGATTTCGACTACGGTGGCCAGTCACAACGACTAACCGACTGCGCGGGACATATTATAGTGCACAAGTGTGTGCGCAAACACAGGTGCACTCTCTATTCCTTTCACTCTTATAGCCCGATAGGACAGCAATCTGACACGACCGGAGAGATTTCAGGCGCAGGACCAACGGCTTTACGTGCTTTTCCGAGGCACGGGGGTGAAACACCGCCAACTTCCAAACTCCGGACTACCCTAAGAATTTCTGAACAGAAAAACTCAGGTATATATTTTTGGCCCGACCCGGGAATCGAACCCGGGACCTCTGGCGCAGCCGTCGCTTTAAAGTGCGACCCTCCTACCGCTGCGCCACAGAGGCAGAACTATAATCACTACATAGTATAAAACTTTCCGCTGTCTGTATGTAGGTATGCTTAAATCTTTAAATCTGCGCAACGGATTTGATGCGGTTTTTTCAGTAGATAGAATGATTTAAGAGGAAGGTTTATGTGTATTACATTTCACCTGTGCAAAGCCGGGGCGGGTCGCTAGTTAATTTACATATACAGCGTGTTGCCCGTAATAGGAATAATCAATAATTCTCCAAAGTATATGTCATTACCTTGAGATGGTAATATGTGCTGTTAATGCTTTAACTCAGAGATATAGTAATCCAAAGTTATAAGCCCATATTAACGTATATCCAAATCGCTAACTCGTTGTAGTAAATGACAATGTCAAGTATGACTGGACACATTTGTTTACAATATATTGCTGGTTCGAATTAATTTGTTAGAAAAGAGTAATGTTTGTTTGTTTTTTCAAATAAAACCATTTTGGATCGATTATTGGTTTTGTTTTTATCTCGTTAGACGGGGCCGAAGCTGAGGTGGGGCGGGACCGGGCGAAACGGTGGGGAGGCAGCTTAGAACCAACAAAAGAACACTGATACTTTTGTCCCATTAGACGGGACCCGGGCTGGGGCGGGACAGGGCCGGGGCAAAACAATGTTCGCTGGTAGCGCTTAACTTTTTAAAATTGCATGGCCAGGCGCGACGGGGCTTGTGGCGAAAAAAAGTTCGTTAGGTCCGCTAGTTATTAATGAAATTATTTTTTATATAATGATTACATAATTCGTTCCTATCGTATAAGTATTACTTTTCTGGTATCAAAGGTATGTGAGCTAAACCGTGGACAGACAGTCGGACGGACGAACATGGCAAAACTTTAGGGGTTTCTTGTTGAACGGAACCCTAATAATGGCAACATGGCAATTCTAGACGCATTTAGCATTTAGTTTGTTTCAAATGGATGGAACTTTAATCCCACTTATCGGTCATGAAACATTAAGAGCTTTTAAGTCAATTCCTAACATTATTTTATAAATAAAATATTCTATGACAAAATCTCCTAAATCCTCACGTTAATCCATAAAAAGGCTGTGAAGGACGCTCGAGTTTTCGTTTAACATCTTTAGTAGCTAATAATTCGAAATCCTTTCATTTTATGAAGTCGTACAAAGTACTAATTCTATATTGAATAAACCTGGGATTTAATTTCGCTATGAATGGATACTTTGGGGACATATTTGAGATAATGCCAACTGAAGACCAGCTGAAGAGCTACCTCAGCAAAATCTGGCTTCGCTATCACACAATTCCTTACAAATCGCGGTACCATCACGAATACCTCAACCGCTGGCATATCGTCGTTATGTCCATGCGACGATACTGAAACCCAAAGTCGGCAGCACCTATTTAAATCCTCCCCCCGTTTAGCTGCCAAAGCACTAAATCATGAAAACACCTTTATCATTCAAACCTTCATCTTTATCATTTAAATATCGACCCTTATTTTAAAAAAAATTAAAACAAAGGGCTTTTGGGACAGGTTGCATATATTTTTTTTATATGTTTTGTACATCGATCACATTACATTGCTCTGATCCAAAAGTAAGTAGCTAATACACTTGTGTTTGATTTTGACACCATTGATCCGACCGGTAATCGAACCCGGGATCTCGGAGCAGCACTGCTTATCCAAAACTCATCAATAAATTCACTAAACAGCTTCGAATATCACATATCGTCAACAATCTCAAACAATTCAACATAATTTTCTCTAATAACACCTGTTCATGAACTTGATGAAATATCACCACTAAAATGAGCACACCGTTGTTTTAACAGAAGTAAACCGAAAGCTCCGCGAGTCCAAAATACCAATAGGTGGAGCAAATAAAAAAGACGTTCGATAAATAAAATCAACGTCGATTTTATATCACAAGCTGCGAGAATTGCCGTTGTTTGGTCGTGGGCCGAGTAACTTTTGACAAGATTTAATTTGAAATTGCACAGTTCTATGGAAATACCGATCTCACTGCACAGCACTAAATTCTTCTCTTCGCCAAAAGTTTAAACGTAATCTCAAAAAAAATGTAAAGAAAAGCTTTTTTGAAAACAGTCCAATTTTGCGATATTTTCATTACAATTTAGGAGCGACAAATAAAGACTCTTTCGTTTTCAATTATGACACAGGTACAAAACGGAAAGCGTTTGACAAATAAGATGAAATCGCTCATCACAAAGTAGAAATTCATAAGCAGAATATGATATTATAATTTATACGCGTATACCTAACGTATACCTTGCAATAAAAACTTTAAAAAGTCATTATCACACACTCATAATATTTTTTACTTACTGACAGCGTAGTTCCACATCTCGTCCATCAAATATTACGAATTTACAAACCTTATGAAATCTTAGTAATAATTTGAAATTACTATTAACCGTTAATTACATAATAATTATTTAAGACGCAAATTTATTCGCACGAAAAATTAGGTCGCAGGTCGTCACATTAACCACACTAAAAGTTATTCACAAAACTCTTTTTTGTCACATTTATTAAGTATTTCGAAAATAAAACTTCACGGCGGTTTTTTTTTTTCAAAAACAAGCTTAAATGTATTTTATATTTGGTTAGTATGTATATACGCAATTTACTCACTGTGTTATTATAGGTTTATATTTATTTATTTGGAAAATAACTAAGTTTTCACGCAAATTTAAATGTCAATCTCACTGCGCGCTGAATACATTATCTTTTTTTTTTTATTGCTGGCCAGTATTAATTTTTGCACAATATTAGTTTGCAAGCTTATTTTTTTTACTTAAATAATGTGTTAGGCGTACTTTTTTCGGGCGCGAGTTATCAGGTGAGTCCCGCGATGTAGTCAGACTGGCGTCTGGGACGTCAGAACTCGGCGACAGTCACAGCGAGGATAGCGAGGATGGCGGGGAGACGGCCGATGTAATCCTTGCACATGCGCCTTACTGCACCTGTTGATGAGGGATGCAAGGTCGGGGTGCCGGCAAACCCCTCTCCCCTGTCCCCGGGAGCTAAAGCGCTAGCGAGATACGTAGTATGCGAGATATTTCGCGCGAAGGTTGATAGCAATTTTCCTTTTATCTCGTAACTTAATCACACTTGTTTTAGCTTATGTGTACCGATATAGCAGGACGGGGATTAAGGTTGAACCTTGAATATCTTGGATTTATTGCGACTGAGCTTGCTTGGCTCTCTGTAAAGGTTATCCTCAAGAGCAAAAAGGCGGCCAATATAGCGAATCCTTGAACTTTGAGCATTGTGTTATAAACTAATAATTTGAACCAGAATGTAGCTAGCAAAGGGTTTTACCTTAGTAAATCTATGTATTGTACGGACTTCTCAATTAATTATTAATATTGTGCGAACAAATAATAACAGTAAACATCTTAGCTTATTTTTACTTACAAAGCAACATATTTTGCCTCGTAGATTAGTGTTCTCGCCAATAAATTGATATCACTGAGTTGAAATGTAGTTGTATAAAAAAAGTTACATTTGCGGTTGTTGAAAATGACTCTCTCGTATCTCAAAATCCGGCAAAGTGTGAGCCATGCTCGCGCACTGCGGGTTCCTTGCAATTTTCTCCTATAACATTATAGCCACTAGTTTTAAATCACCGCGTTTCGATGAATATTGGCCGCAGATCTTTATAGCGTCAACATCGAAAAATGGCCGACTGCCGTTGAGCGCCAATGTGCGAAAGCACATCTACCAGATTTGATTTCTGCCAGATAATATCAGCATATGTACTGATTTAACCATTGAAACTATATTATGAGGTATAATTTAAGAAACAAGATAAAATATTCTATATATATGTTAAAAATGTATATCAAAAAGTATAAGTTAATAATAAAAAAAGGATCAAATTGCAAGATTATTTATTACCACTTATTTATATTGGTTTTAAAAAAACATTTTTTTTTTAATGATATAGTAGGTATACACCAACAGTACGTACAGTGTATATGAGAATATTAAAAATATATATTTTTAACCGACTTCAAAAAAGGAGGAGGTTATCAATTCGACTGTATGTTTTTTTTTTGTATGTATGTTACCTCATATCTCAGTCGTTTGTCGACCGAATCGAAAATTTTTTTCGCCTACTTAGAGGGTATACCTTCTAGTTGGTCTCATTTTTTCCATTTTGGGATCTGATGATGGAATCTTGGTGTAATCGAGGGAAACCCTCAAATTTTAAAGGCACGTGTAGTGTTTCTTTACTAGAATCTTAATTTTGACGTGTTGTTACGTCTGATAGTCAACATTTTGTGGGGCTGAGCTGATGGTGGAAGTCCTTAACGCTTAGGAGTTCAGTAATTATAATGACGGAACTTATGATAGGTAATTTGTAGAATCATAAGGTGCAACTCCCCCCCCCCCCTCTTAGGTAATCACTAAAAATTAAGAAATAAAATAAACTTTAAAAAAAAGTAAAAACCAACTTCAAAACCAAAATGCACTAAAAAGTCTTAAATAAACCCTTTGCCATTGAAAGGAAAGGTTTTCGTTTTAGGCAAACAATTTCTTTCTGGAGTCGGTGCCATCACTTTGACCACCGAGCATCAACTATCACAGCACCGACTCCAAAAATAAATTGTTTGTCTAAAACGAAATCCTTTCCTTTCAATGGTGAAGGGTTTATTTAAGACTTTTTAGTGCATTTTGGTTTTGAAGTCGGTTTTTACTTTTTTTAATTGACTAATGGATTCCTATATGCATACCCATTACAGGGGTAGATACACATCATTAAAAATTAAACATAACTAAAAACTAGAAAATTTAAATATGCATTACTACGTACAGTCTGAGGGAAATTTAATTAAAGCTTTTTTAAATGTCGGTAGCTTGTCGTGAAAAAATAAAATCTTTTATGCAATAATGAATGCACTTAAATACTATATGGCGTTAGGATTGTGCTTTATACTTAATGTGTTTAAGAATTTAAACTCAAGTAAGGTCAAGTGGCAATGGGCCGGCGTGGCACAAAGCGCGAAGCGCTGATGGTGCCGTTAGGGAAGAAAGTTCTAGGTTTGGGAGACCCTTCGACCAAAGACGCAGCGTAGGACGTCCACTGACAAGATGGACAGACGAACTTGTGTGGATTGCAGGATTAAACTGGATACAGACCGCTTGTGATCGGTCACTGTGAAAAACCGTTGGGGAGGCCTATGTTCAGCAGTGGACGTCCTTTGGCTGATAATGATGATGATTTTACCTATCCTTTGCTACACAAGAATTCTAAAAAGATACTGGAATTAATAAATTTCAAAAGTGGGATAATCCTCCTCCAGGAACGCACCTTCATTTGTGGATTAATCATGTACAAACCATTTGTTTTTGTGATTCATATACGTGGATTTCTGAATCAGTGCTTGCGTTAAGTAAATTCACCGATATGGATACCACATGAAAATCATATGGACACATCATTGATAGAATTGACAAACTGTTAAATTACCTAAACTTTTGGCACCATTTAAATGGTATGGAAATAAATTAAATTAAACAATGTACCTCTTACATCGAATGTCAAAAGTCTAGTCTGCGAGAACTAAATGGCAAATAAAAGCAAACATAATTAATGAATAGTAATTGTTTCATTCTTGTCTTTAAGTAAAGCTTTTAGGATAATTAAAACCGTGTGAAATAATAGGTTAATTGAAATTATAATCTTACTGTCAATTTATCCAACTGTAAAGGACACGTCTGGATCTATATAATGGATTTAAGTAGATTATTTTGGGGTAGTTTATTTATCAATAATTTTATGTGTATTTTGTGCATTGCAAGATTTATTTATCTAAAGAATAAAGTTGTAATATTCTTTAATGCAGAACAGGCTCTATCTGAATATTTTAGAGACAGGGTGTCGATTGGTTCAGTGACATCCAACTCAGGGATGATGAGTTATGCTTATTTAAAAAAACTAAATTATACACAAGTTTAATAAACGAAAACCTAAATAAATAAAATTAAAATGATTTATTTGCATTACACATTTCCATTACATATTTATAAATGAAACCCTATTAAGCAATTTTAGAAATGCTTGTGTTAGGGTTTGTTTCGCTCAAATCCCTTGCAACATTCTAAAAAAATTCAAAAGAAATGGGGATTCTCGCACCCTCGCGTGGAGTTCGCGCCTATCTACGAAATACTACGCCGTAGCTAGTAGGCTACGAAGAGGCGACCTGATGTCGGTAGTTATAGTGAGCGAGTGAACGCTCACTGTAACGCAATAAGAAATTGATTTTTGTTTTCCACTTAAAATAATATATTTTTTGGTATTAGTACCGTTTGTACAGCCACCCCTGAGTCGCTCGTCGCTGAATATATATAGGAGAGATTTCCTTTTTGTCTTTAATTTAAGTACACCTTAATGCTATGAAATTACCGTTTGTCTGCTGTACCATTTATCTCATTGTATTCCAACATTTACAAATATGTTATAGGTAATCTTATAAAGCCACATATATTGTGGTAACTTTTTTTTTTGTTACGTTAAGTAAACGGTATCATATTGTGTCCTGATCGTATTATCTTGGATATGACGTCAGCGAGTAAGACATCTATGTAAAATTCACTTTAAAAGATTAATGTAATAAAATCTAATAAAGTTGATGTCTTGATATTTTTTAAAGTAGTATACGCAAGCGTAAGAAAACAGGGTTGGATGTTGTGCCTGATAGTAATTTTTTAAATGTTTAAGACTAGAAAGTTTGAGTGAAATTTCGCTACTTCCATTTTGACTATTTTCAACAAGGTTTTTATTTATCTGATTACTCGGTAGAAATTATGATACAAGTTCAAATGCTTTGGATATTTCATAGAATGGTTCTATACAATACTTTTGTTATTTAAAAACAAACATGTCGATATCAAAATATATCGATGAGCCTGCCTAGTGTGTTCAATATTCGGACTAGTTTGTCTGGACCAAATTTATATAAATTCATATACATAGTTTATAGCTCTAGTCTAGTTAAACATTCAGGATTTGGATACGTTAATCAAATACGCTGTTACGCCTTTGTTCGTTGCATTCCCGAATTTTAGTGCATATTCAATCGCATAGGCTAGTTGACACCACCAATCGTTGACTCGTTGAAATTTACTGTCAAAACTGGTCAAAACTCAAAATTTGTATAACTATGTCGATTTAAAAGTCTTGTCAAGTCGGGCCGGAGTATTTCTAGGTGATTGTAGGAAACTTCTCAATTGTTACAGTTCCGTTTAAAAACTAATGAATGCCGTCGATGTAGTTTTCAAAGCGTTATGAATTTAATAATACCTACGCATGTAAAAATAGTTTGCATGAAGCTTGATAATATGATTTATGCTAACAATGTTGGATTCTTTATTTTTGAAGAAAAAACATTCTGTAGTACTCCTAGTGTAGTTTTTTCCTATTAATAAGTTTGATTTTGTATTCAATGTTAATGGATAAGTAAGTCAATAAATATAAATAAATAATGAGAAGTGAAAGAGTTTGTTGCACAGTCAGAATAACATAAGTGATATAAGTTGTTAAGCGCGTTTATTTTTCTTTTTATTTATTTTTAAATTTTAATAGATAATTTCGGAGATGCAACCTTTTTGTACGAATGAGCATTTCCAGTCAGTGACGTCCTTCACATGCCTAAATTGTATGTGGTTAATGCATGATAGACAGGCAAGAGCTGGGATCTCTAACTAATTGTTATAATAAAACTTGAGTTGTAATGTTTGAGAACACCTGTAACGTGTATAGAAATATTATCAAAACATCTTTTGCGGCTTTATTTTTACACATTTAGACAATACATTTCTATATTGTTTAACTTAAGGCGAAATGGTGGTTAAATTATGAGCTGTTTTAGAAGATAGATTAACCGAGAAGAATATTTCTGATGCAATATTACAAATCTATTTTGGTGACTGCAGCAGATGGGAAGTATGTACCTACCTATTAAGGTATTGTACTTTTTTAAATATTTTTTTTCATTCGTATACGTGGCCGTGATATACCTAGTTATTTACAACGGTTTTAAAATGTTAATTGTGATAACACAATTTCGCTAATCAATTTCAACAGAGCTATATACAATTTGTAGTGGAGCAATTGCTGTGTTTTTTTGATTACTGAATCTGAAATAATAAAATAGCTGATAGTGGAAAAAAAGGGTTCCCTCTATCTGGCAGAATCATTTTGCCCCGAAAGTCACTTGGCATAACACACTTGGCATAATTTTCTTTAGTCGAATATTAATCAGGCAGAATTTTCTGTTAGCATAATTATTGTTTGGTCGAATATTTATATGCCCGAATTTGCAATGGCATACTTTAAGGATAGCAGAAATTTATAAGGCATAATTACCTTTGGCAAAATTTTATTTTGCATACTTTCGCTAAGCATAATGTTTATTAAGTACGATGTTTATTTGGCATAATTTGACTAGGCATACCATGAAGTAAGCAGAATTTTCTTTAGAATAATTTCATATTGCTATTTCTTTTAAATAGTATTTTACCCTAAGATTGAATTAAAAAGTCATTAAGTTGTGGTACAAAAGTTAGTGACAGAAACGAATCGGTGCAAAACCGACTCCACGCAGTCTTGTTCGCCCCACCCCTAGAGTATAATTCAAAATCGCGTAGGCGCGGAGGGGCGAGGCAGCCCGCGAGCTGAGGAGCAGGTGGTTTGAAAGCTCGCAGCCGCGGCTGAGGCTGGCCGGCGAAGCCGGCCAGCAAGCCGAAGCTGCGGTGGTGAGCGAAAACCATCTGCGACGATAAGCTCGCGTGGGACTGCCGGAGCCCCGCAGCGCCGGAGCCGTGACAGAAACCATGCATGTTGCATGCTGCATGCAAGCTGTTGCTTGCTTGCATGCTACATGCTTGCTTGCATGCTGCATGCTTGCTTGCATGCTGCATGCTTGCTTGCTTGCTTGCTGCATGCTTGCTTGCTTGCTGCATGCTTGCTTGCTTGTTGCATGCTTTGCTTGCATGCTGAATGCTTGCTTGCATGCTGCATGTTTGATTTGCCATGCATGTTGTATGTTAGTATTGCTGAGATAGAACTACTTGGGATACACAGAGAAATTAAGGTTTATAGGAGAATGTTAAATATGAAAAATATGCCAAAAGACGATTCGGACTGTGAACTTTCTGCGATAGGATGATTCTGCTTTAAGACTATTATGGATATTAAATTTCTGCCTAAAGATGATTCTAGCTTACACGATTATGCGTTTTGAACGTCTGATAAATGAGTGACTGCTAATTGATGTTCTGCGAAAGGAAGTTTATGCTATTTGATGATATGCCAAATAAAATTATGACAATAAAAATTATGCGAAACAAGGTAGACCCGAAAAAAAATATGCAGATTACGTTTAGTATTTGTAAAGGTTTTCTAATACTATTTAGATAACAGAATATATTCTAATAAGAGATGTTATTTTGATTACTGAACCTGAAATAATAAAACTTTGAAAAAAAGTAAAAACCGACTTCAAAACCAAAATGCACTAAAAAGTCTTAAATAAACTCTTCACCATTGAAAGGGAAGGAATCCGTTTTAGACAAACAATTTCTTTTTGGAGTCGGTGCTGTGATAGTTGATGCTTGATGGTCAAAGTGATGGCACCGACTCCAAAAAGAAACTGTTTGCCTAAAACGGATTCCTTCCCTTTCAATGGTGAAGAGTTTATTTAAGACGTTTTGAAGTCGGTTTTTACTTTTTCTTAAAGTTTATTTTATTTCTTCATTTTTAGTGATTACTTAAGGGGAGGGGGGGGGGGGAGTTGCACCTTATGATTCTTTTTTTTAAGAAGCTACAAATTACCTATCATAAGTTCCGTCATTCTAATTACTGAACTCCTAAGCGTTAAGGAGTTCCACCATCAGCTCAGCCTCACAAGATGTTGACTATCAGACGTAACAACACGTCAACATTAAGATTCTAGTAAAGAAACACTGTACGTGCCTTTAAAATTTGAGGGTTTCCCTCGATTACACCAAGATCCCATCATCAAATCTCAAAATGGAAAAAATGGGACCAACTAGAAGATACACCCTCTAAGAAGGCGAAAAAATTTTTCGATTCGGTCGACAAACGACTGAGATATGAGGTAACATACAAACAAAAAAAAAAAACATACATTCGACTTGAACGAAAAACGAACAGTCGAATTGATAACCTCCTCCTTTTTTGAAGTCGGTTAAAAATTGTTGATAGTAGAAAAAAAATATGCAGATTATGTTTAGTATTTGTAAAGGTTTTCTAATAGTTAGTTAAATACTATTTAGATAACAGAATATGTTCTAATAAGAGATCCTATTACGGTTACGGATGGGTATTTTACTATACCCTCAGTAGCCCTTTTAAAAATAATTATTGGTTGAGTGTGTCCGTTTTGAACAAATGATTGAATACAATTTGATAAAATACTTTTATGATTTGTTTTGTTTGTAAGAAACAAAGAATAATGAAACTGATATTGTAAAGATTTTTTTGGTATACTTTTAGATTTTAAGCTTTGGAAAGTTACTGTTTGCAAAATTTGCGAGAAGGTATGAGAATCGAATCGAACGATTCATTTGAATTAGCTAAGTTAAAGTTTGTGTGTGAGGAAGTTTTGGTTCACATTGAACTAGTATATTTCGTGAATATTGATTATAAGAATAGATGGGTTATTAGCAAAATTTGCATATATTTGGTTAATATACTGATATTAATGAGTAGAGATTGTTCAAGTAAATTCGTCATGAATGTCAATCGTGAGCGGTCCGTAACAACATAGGCATATTTTGGGTTGATACACTGTTGTATTAATGAGTTGAGTAACGATCAATTGGTTTTGTCAACTGTTGTGGAACTAAGAAATATGTTATTGTGATCGAGAATTGGTATTTTGAACGATGGAATTAATTTCGAATGCCGATTGTTAGGACTTTTCTCGTGCACAAGGACATATCGAGATCAGGGCGCGTATTGCGATGCAGTTTTGATAGGTAAGCGGCTCAACTTTACTGTCAAATGAGCAATTCGTATTGCGATTTTTTATAATATTATCATTATAAAACAACATAAATTTAAAAATTCGTACCATTATAGTATTATTATTATATTGATAATATTCATTTACGCTGAGTCGGAAGTGAGATGCGTGGAAATTGAACGGCTAAAGTGGGATCGCAATACGCCCCTAGGATAAATTATGGTAGGATTGATTAGGTTTTTATACTTGATTTTGTTTGAAAATTTAAACTGGCTGTAAGAGATAGCCCAAGTGGTTAAATACATTTATAAAAGAGATCTCATTGTGGCTTTTTGCAAAAGGCAGGTGACAAAAGATTGTATCGTCGGTAGTGAGAAGCTGAGCAGGCGAACTCTCGCTGTCAATGAACCCGAATCGATTACAGCCAAACAAAACCTTCTTCTTCAATATCGTCAACACACAGTTTGTTTCGATCAGGCAGTTTGACAGTAAGTCATTTCATTCGTATGATCCAACCAACGACAACCCGTTCATGTACCTATTACCTCTCCAACACCAGCTGATGTTCTGATAATGAGCGGTTGCAACATGTCAACAAGCTGTCAGCATCACCAAATGTTGGTACGAGGGTCAAACTGAAAGTTCTTAGAACTGGCCACTTATAAACAATATAATAAAAAAAATATTCTAAAATTTGAAAATAGAACTCTTTGCCAATATTACTGAGTATATATTTCATTCATTTGTCATTTGTTTTACGATTTGGCGGCAAATTGAAAATTGTCTGTGTCACGTCAACATGAATTTAACACGAGAAAATTTTCTTGCAATGATTTTTTATGACTTTCGATGTCATTTAAGTCAACAAGAAAGTTATGATAGACTACGATTGGCCTTTCACGATGAAGCCCCATCTCGTGCGACTGTTTACAACTGGTTTAATGAGTTTAAACGTGGTCGCACTAATCTCACTGATGATGTACGTGAGGGACGGCCTTCTACGGCGACGACTGAAAATAACATCTGTGTTGTGCGGCGTATGATAGAGACTGACAAAAGAGTTACCTATCAGCAGATTCGGACAAGCTTAGGCATCGGTATGAGTCAAGTGCACAAAATCCTCCACGAACATTTAGCGGTCAGGAAGCTTTGCGCCCGGTGGATACCTCATAATTTGACTAAGGCTCAAAAACTCCATCGTGTGGATTGGTGCCGTAAAATGATTGAAAGATTTAACGGAGGTGACTCAAATGCTGTGTTCGACATACTAACAGGTGACGAAAGCTGGATTTACTGTTATGATCCTGAAACCAAAAGACAATCTGCTCAGTAGGTGTTTCCTTTCGAGGAGTTGCCAACTAAAGTGTAGAGAGATCGAAGTGCGGGAAAAAAAATGGTGGCCTCGTTCTTTGGAAGGATAGGTCATTTCGCAACAATTGTGTTAGAGGATCAAAAAACAGTTTCTGCAGAATGGTACACTACCAATTGTTTGCCACTTGCCTTGAAAAAAGTTCGAGAGAAACGACCTCGCAGTAGGATCCTCCTTCACCACGACAACGCCTCGTCGCACACCGCCAAGCGAACGATCGACTATTTGGCGACATCAAACGTTGAATTACTGGGTCACCCGCCGTATAGCCCCGACCTCGCGCCTTGTGTTTTTTATTTATTTCCAAAAATTAAAGAAAATCTTAAAGGAAAGCGGTTTATGAATGCTGAAGAAGCGGTGGCTGCGTATCGCGATGCCATTGAAGAGACCCCTAAGGACGAGTGGGCAAAGTGCTTTTACCAGTGGTTCCATCGCATGCAGCGGTGTATTGACGTCAATGGACAATATTTTGAAAAGATATAATAAAACGAATAACTGGCTAATGTAATCAGTTTTTGATTTTCTAAGAACTTTCAGTTTGACCCTCGTACCACTCGTTTGCGAAAAATGTGGAGCCAAGAAATGAATACATTAATTTGGCACTCGTTTGGCACACATATCAGTACCCCAATCACGAACTTTTGACGTATTCGTAACGTTAGCGTAGCGAGTTTACGCAGTACAACGTTAGTCGGCATCACGAAGCACTCTCGTGTCGTGTAGTAAAATCGATAACATTGACGAAGATGACGTCATACTAACGTAAATATGGTCGTTGATTGACACGTCCAGAAACAAGTTAAGCGATCTTTTTTATGAATATAATCGAAATATATCATGATATTCCCGTAAAATCTAAGAGAAATCAATAACGGAACAAAATTACGATCAATATGTTAGCAAGGTTAGTAAATATAAAATTTTGGTCTAGTAAAATATGAAGATATATGTTTTTCTGGCATCTTTAAATTTTTGAACTGTTTACAAGATTGTCAATTGACAGATTGACGTTATGCCATCATATTGTGACAAATTCAAAATTTTACAAAATAATTTGTTAAAAATGATGAAAAAAATTTTAAATAACGAGGGCAAGTCACAAGTCGTTTGCAGTAAAATAACAATATTTGAATTTTCGAAAAAGTAAGTACGTAAAAGTAATACAAGGATTCGTGATTAAAGTGCTTTTATTCATTGGCTATTATAGCGGGATAAACTCTAGCTAGATCTTATTTTTTCATGAAATTGTGATTTATCAAAGCCCTCAGCTCTCCAAGGGGACGCTGTGTCTAACAAATGGAATGAAAAGCATTAACGTGAATATTAAATATATATATATTATTTTTCAGAATGAAGACAGACCAAAATACAATGTATAGCAATACGCCTACCCAGCTAGAAGAAATAAAGTGAGTCTAGCAGTTCCGGCGGTCTTCGTTATTCCCATATCAGAGCAAAGATGAACCCAAAAAGATCAAAATCGATAGACCGGTTACAAGTGGCCCTGTTTCGGATTTCTGTTCAAGTTAAAATAAAGAGTATAAGATAAAACATATTGTAATAAATTTAATATTTCTACTGCAATGTCTTAATTTTAGAATTATAAATATGACCACAAACGTATTCATTATTTCTCGCCAAAAGCCAAAGCTCTGTTGTTGTTATATGTAAGATTTTCAGCACATAAAGTAAGAAACTATGTGTCGGATCCGTACGTTCTCCCTAGTACTTACACACACACACACGTGTTGAAGACTTTCGTCTTCAAACACTAAGGTTAATGAGACGAGAAGACGCTCTTGCGTAGTTTTCTAGCCGGCCGCGTTGGATTTGTTGATAGATCTCTTTCTTAGAACCACTTGTTTTAAGGCTCTGTCAAGGCTTTCGACCACAGTTCCAAAATCTCATTTTTGCCTGCACGAATAGTATATTATCAGTAAACCGGAGGTGAGAGATGTATTTGCTATTGACGTTGATGCCGAATCTTTCCCATTCAATTAGCTTGAATCCGTCTTTAAATGCAGTTGTATGATAATTTAAGAAAAAAAACAATTTAGGCGGTCTTATCCGTAAAAGTTACCTAGTTTCTCTTCGCTCATTGCTGACACTCAGAATCTCAAGTAATCTTTTTGCAACTCACGATACTATACGTCAAAGAAAGATTCGTGATCGCAAATCCAGTTTATTACTATAGAAAATGTTTACGTACAATAAATGTCAGGTATTTGAGCTGCCAAATTTAGTTTGTTTTACGTCCGATAGAGGCGCTTTCAGATTCTCATACAAATGATTACGTTACTACACGCATACTTTGACGCAAATTATTCGTGATAGGGGTACAGCTCTACGTACCTCTCCAACGCAACAAAACATGAGATTAAAAAACTAGCGTCCTAAACATTATGTAGATCCAGGTTTTAAAAAAATACATTTTAAGATGCCGTACACAAATTCAAATGGCGTAAGCACAAACCCTACCAAAAGACCTTTCATACCAAAACCAAACCTTCTAGGAAACTTTACTACATTGTTAAATGTTTAAATAAAGATATCTTACCGTAACACTTGAACTCGGATCAACATTTCTTTACACTTAAATACCCGGCAATCATATACGCAGCAGCTTATACTGCTGCTACTTGTGATAATACCATAATTCGTGATACCTATAACACCGAAACAAATAACACCAAAACAAAGCAAAAACAACAGAGAGAAATAGAAAATAAAATAAAAAAGCTAAGCTCAGAAATAAGACGTCTTACTGAGTACATTACGAATAACGAAGAAGAAATTCTCTCCCACCTGTTATACAGGGACGATATCAAATTATATGGTAGCAGTAAAAACGATTTATTTCAACTAGCAGATACCTATAACGCAAGACATTTGGTATCGACACATGCGAAACACGATGACATGACATGCCACTTATAAATATCTAGGCTTTCATCAATTTCAGGATCAAAAAAAGTTTAATTCAAACCGAGATTGCAACTAATAGGTACAAAGCACACATCTCACGTCGAGAAATCTTGTTAAGACCATTTATACATTCGCGATTCCAAGAGACCGATTCTCGCAACTATCGAACTTTTTTCGTGGGGTTATTCGATTGTGAGTTTAACAGTTTTTCCTAAAAATCAAGTAAAATATCTTCACGTAAATAAACTATAGCAAGAACAAAATCTAAATATATAGAAATTGTGACACTGAGAAGTCAAAAAAATATTATTTCGACGACAAAGTAAATTCGATCCATGAACTTTTTTCGTATACTCGTTTGAAATAATCATTTGGTCCCAGACAGATTTGGTTACGTTACAAATATTAATAAATACGTCACTAACTAAATATCTCAAGCATCACCCAAAGATGTGTGTGCAACGTCTTGTACTGCCACATAAGTTAGGAGGAAGAGGGTTGATCGAAATTAAAAATTTGCACAACACAGATTTAGAACTGAGTGGATTCTTACAGGAAGATGCATATAAGGTGCTGCGCTACAATAACTTAGTCCACACCGATAATAAGCTTACATGATTAAACTTATCTAATAAAAATACCCATTTTAGAGTCATATTCAATTTTTTTGTACCTTTTCTCCAGAGCAAATGTCCCAGGTTTATAGATCAAGATATATGCACAGTTGGTTTATAGGAACAACTCAACGTATGAATATAAGTTGTAAAAATATAATATAGTCGCTTAAAAACATAATTATATTGAGGAAATATATTTCAAAAATAAAAATAAAATTGGACTTAAATATTTTTCATACAAAAATCATTGTCCTACAATAGTCCAGCGTAACAAAAAATTAAGTATTTTTTCTGTATTGGACAGTTTTGAAATTTGGTCCTAAATAACATCATTTTTGCTTATTTTAGAATATTAGGATAAGCATAAATATTAATTAACGATAAAATACTAAAAATGATTATATAAAACAATCTGTCCATATTTTGTTTCATATTTGTTATTCATATTTTTTATGACAAAATTAAGTAGAATTTAAAAGATTTGTGTTTTAACACCTTTATTTGACGACAACCAATCACGGAGCTTAGCGTTGACATTCGGCCATTTCGTCTGCGTCCATTCTTTTCTGAGCATTTGATGAATGTTTCGTCTGTCAGCATTTTTAAGAAAAAAGTGTTATTTTTGGTTATTGCCTTGATTTTATTACGGTAAGTTCATATTTAACTGTTTCACTATATTTATAGAGTATTTGTTTTCTAGAATAATAAGTGATACTGGTTGTAGCCTCAGCGGCTATTAATTTAATTTGAGTTTATTATCGAATCATTCAAGTATCCATTTTTGTTTTCATTTTTGTGACATTTGTTACAAAAATTTGTTACGTTACAAAGATGACGTAACAAAAGGGAAGTAAGGACTATTACATACTGGAAACTTACTATTTTTATAACTATATTTAAATATAAAAAAATAAATAATTTAATAAACATTAATTTTAAATTATGATAGTATGACCTGATACTACAAAATAAATTCTCCATGGATTGGACCATGGATATGACTATTTGTACGGTTCCGTACCCAAATGGTAAAAAATCCCATTTAAAAAAAATGCATATTCCCTCTAGGGGCCCCTATAGGGAATATACATGTATTTTTTTAATATTTTTATAAAATAATTTACATTATTTCATACTAGTCAAAATACCAGTACGGAAAAACGATGTTTTAGTTAAAAATAATAATAATTGAAAATACCCAGAGAAAATCAGATTTTTAAACGCCCATTTTCTCGCTCGCTTGGTGTGTGTGACGTCGGGGTCTATAATTAATAACTATGCCACGGTTGCCATGGCCACGTTTTTTTGACAACGCGGCACATGTGCACACGAATGACAGATGACTGATCTTGCTAAAAACCAATCATCGATCTTGCCGGAATGCATTGCGTCACACGAGTGTCCCGAATTGGCCTTGTCAATGTTTTTTTCTCTATTGTGAAATGACCCTAATAATTCCACTTTGTTATCTTTTTGTTACGGGTTTCATTTTTGTTACACTGTTCATTTTTGTTTCATTATGGTGACGGTACAAAATAAAATAATAACATCCTTTAATGAAAAGCGTATTAAAATCGACCAAAACTAGATCAATGTGCCCCTCAAATCTCTGCATGGAAGACACATACCCGATCTCAACCAGACGAATATCGATTAAAATTAAACTGCCTTCAAAAACCTGACTAATAAGCTCAAAATAACACATCTACTATCTGGAATAACAAATTCATTTGGAGCCGGTGCATAGTGTCTTTGACATTAACTAAAAAACAATAATCTCGCTATACTTCTCGTTTTTGAGAAATCCGTGGACAAACATGCAAATATACTAACTTGCAAACAAATACGAATTTTGCACACGTGTTTAAAAGCCTTAATAGAATAACATTTTGAAATATTATTAAATTATAACGAGTACATACATACACATTAAATTAATATCCATTTTTTTCGATGACGGTAAAATTGCATCTACTGCATTGCATGTATAAACGGTGTGGTGAGCTCCTCCCGGAAACTCAGGGCTTCATGCTTACAATTCAGTACCACAGATCAGTAAGACTATGTACAGGCCCTATCTTAAATCACTCACTTGAATATGGCGTGTTAATTTAAATGATAGACGTTATTCAATAATGTATTTTATAATGTATTAATTAATGTATTTAATATTATAGTTATCATTTGTATGCTATTATATATGGCTAAATAGGTGCACTATGTTTTTGTACATTGACCATCAACATTTATTTGTAACCAACCTATTTAAGAGCAAATAAAGTGTTTGAATTTGAATGTGAATTTTAGTATTCACAAAATTCAGTAATCTTTTTGCGAATAACTCCCCAGTAAAATTATACTAATTTTCATTGGAAAATTGTCACTAATCATACGCCATCTTTACGCGAGGAGTTTAAAAATAGGGGCCCTCGAACTCAATTTTTAACCACTCATGTGTGTATGGCGTACGATTTTCATTCGAAAATCGTACGCAATAAAACTTCAATGAACATTTTCCTTTTTACATTAGTGCCAACTTCAACCTGGGGCCCTATTTTTGAATCACTCGTTTCAAAATGGCGAGTGATTTTCGTTCGATAATGAGTTTTTTTCTATGACGTTTAATTCATTTTCGAACGAAAATCACTCGCCATCTTGAAGCGAGTGATTAAAAAATAGAGCTCCTGTATTTGTTTAAAAATTTACCACTAAACACCGACAATCATACGCGAGTGATTCAAAAATAGGCTCACAGGTATAGTTTATTTTTCTTTGCTAGTCGAATATTGTAAACAATCTTGACATTCCTTTTAAACGAAATGATTCATTTTAAAATAAGATAAACACAAAACTTACAACCAACTTAATTTATTCATCGTTAAACACTGAGATTTTTGAAGTGAAAACTTCTTTAGCGGCGTTGAGCACTTTTGTGGGATGGGGGAAAAATGTGAAACTCGCGTCAGGACACGTGGGCTGATCGAAAAACCGTAAGACGGTTGGCGAAATTATGGATGTAAGTTGATTTTTCTGAGAGATAAACTTTTTAATGTATTTTAATATAATATAAATTGTAATGTTTGTGTACGATAGCGCAATAAATAAATATTGTATTGTATAAAAATATTATATTATTATTATTATTGTTATTATTATTATTATTAATATTGTATTCTATCACAAAAATGATAGTACTTTTATATTGATAATAAGAGCAATTCATTCAAAATTATTCCCTAACTATTCCAAAAAATCAAAAATGCACAACGTTGATATTCAAGTTTTCACTTCTGCCGGCACTCCCGGAGTGCAATTTTTTTTAAATCAAACAGTTTGTAAATTTATTCACTGATATTATTTTAAAAGTCATTAAAAGATTGTTTACAATATTAAACTAGCTAAGACAAACAGACTATAATTGCTATTTGAGATTATCGTAAGTAACATTACTAAGGAACAGACCTCCGATATCTGTCGACACTGCAAAAGCGCGCCAAGCACGATTCAACACATCACCGGAGCGAGTAAAGCCTTAGTTCAAATCGACTAAATCATCGCTCCGACCAAACCATCTATAATTCATCAACACATCGCACGCAAGTATCAGTTTATTCCTCACACTCTCCCATATTACAAATACTCCCCCGCAGTAGTGACCGAAAACAATAATTACAAAATCCTATCGGTCCGACGCGACTCCGTTCGCGTGTTAGTTTGGGAGCAAATTCAAAAACCACGGTCATACGAAGTCCTCTCCCGTCGGAGCATGGTCTTTTATGGCCTTAAGTCTTCCTCGATAAAAAAAACTATCCAACACAAAAAAGATATTTTCAAATCGATTCAGTAGTTTCTGAAATTAGCACGTTCAAACAACTAAACAAACTTTTCAGCTTTATAATATTAGTATAGATGTTGGACACCATTTTGACTGATAAAACTATACATTTCAATAAGCCCGATATCATTATGCACCATAAAAGTAAGAAAAACCGTTTACTGAGTTGAAATCGCTATTCCAAACACAAATAATAATCTTCAAATCACAATTTCCGAAAAAAATAGCTAATTTCCAAGACCTTGCAAGAATTAAACCCAATGGCAGGCACAAACAGTTTGCGTAACACCAATAGTCCAATAATAATTTTATAAACAGGAGGCATACCAAGCAGATTGAATAGAAGCTTTCAAGCAATTGACATAACCCACCGATTCATACCCCTTAAGGAGGATCGACGCTACAACGTGCCGGGGCAGGACCGTGCAGGATCTGGGAAAAAATCACATAGTCATTCCAACAGGGGGTGGACGCAACGTGGACAGGGCAAGTTCAGGCATGAATCGCTTCATACAATAATGTTTAACCATACCCCGGCCGGCAACCGGTCGGAGCCCGGCCCGGCGCCGACACGGCGTAGCGTGAATCAGCCTTCATCCAAAAAAACCGTGTGTCACTTGCCGTATCACCAGTTTTTTGTCTATTGACACCTATATACTGTTTTGTTTTAGCTTGGCTATCAGGTTACCCACTTTTGTTGCAAACTAGCCCTTATTACAACTGAATAAAATACCGCTGTGTTAACCTTGACGTGCTGTTGTCCGTTAATACCATGATGGAAAAGAAAAACTTATGATCTAATAGTATAGATATTATAAGTATACATTAGGCACTTAAAGGACTTGTCAATTTTTAACAAGCTTTTTTATGTAGATTTATTTTCTAAGGCGACAGACGATAGTAATATATTTTGTTATCTATTTACCTACGTGTGTTAGACAGACAAGCGCCGTGTATACTGGTTTTTGCTAGCTGTATATTAATATGTATTAGCTAAGGACAGAGTCTAAGTGCGCTCTCACATTAGAACGACAGCAGCGCGTCTCTCTAATGTGAAGGGCTGCTAATTTTATGTATGAAATTGATAGCAACGCGACTGCCGCGCAACCGTCGCGCTGCTAAAGTCGTCTAAGTGCGAAAGCGCTCTAAAATGAGCGTTCTATTAGAAATAGGTACCGCAGTAATATCTGGTACCGTTGGTAAATACAAAGAGGAGAATTAAACGCTATGTTGATTGCAAATATCGATTAACAAAGTATTAATATTTTGTTCTGACACCTTTGCGTTGCTGAATGAGGTGCTGTCTAGATAGTTCAAAACAATGTGGTAAAGTCTTGTCATTGTAAAGTTTCAATCAACATCTCATGGACGATATTCACCAGACGCTAAGATTTCGTATCAGAATGAAAACCAGGGCTACAGTAGTGGTTTTGTGTCTGTCTTGCTTGATGTTAATTATAAATGACTTTCGAGTTTTGAAGTAGATATTAGCCGTCCGTTTGGATTAATAGTTTACGCGATCGCTTTTCAATAGATAAGTTGCGATTACCAAAGTCACCTCCGTGTCGCCAGACGACCTCCGTGATGTATTGGCTAAGCACGCTAGGTTTCCAGGCGTTGCCGCTCCGATGTCCCGTGTTCGATTCCCGGTCGGGTCAATGTAGAAGTCAGAACTTTCTACTTTATCTCGGGTCTGGGTGTTATGCCACCACCATTGTTTCTGTTCCATAACACAACTGCTTTAGCAACTAACTTTGGAATCAGAGCAATGTATGTGATCGGTGTCCAACATTTATTTATTTAAGTATTTATAAAGTCAGGTTGCCACAACAGGATTGATGTCGAATGTTGAGAAGCAAATGAAATTGATTTAGGCCAACGTGCTGTCAATTGCACAATGCATTTTTTTCAATAATAATTTAAACTTCTGTCGGATGATTTTTGCATTAGCAGCACGACTAGCCCGAAAATCAAAGCAGTTGCCATCATGAGAGTAACATGATATATGCTAATACTTAAACACTAATCATTGATGTTGAGAATTGGCTATCTAAGTGTCTAGTAGCTTTTTGTCAACTTATCATGGCTTTAAAAAACCAAATATATTATGTAAAATTTTGGGACATCTTAATTATCATTGTTAGTTGAAGGCGATTCAGTTTCATGAAAGTAGTCATCCGTGCTGCAAGCATATAGCTAAATATACTGCACACTTCTGGGGCCCTATTTTGGCATCACTCGCTCGGATATGGCGTGTGATTTAAGTTCTAAAACAATGCTAAAATCAATAACGCGGATTTTTTTTCGAGTGCGAGTTATCTTGTGTAAACATTCCCAGGGTATCGGTCATCAATTAATTAATATTACACGCCATTTTTACGTGAGTGATTCAAAAATTGGTTGGTGTTGAGATGAACTCTGACACCAAAATTGGTGAAAAGTGTTACTGACCCATTTACTGCTAAAAGATCAGACATTTGAATTTAATGTTTTAAATATTTTTTCAACACAGTGTTATTTTTGTATTTATAAAAATATCTTACGAAATGAGACACCGTGTAGTTATCCCACGCGTCATAATTTCCATGATGAATTAATACACGGTGGACGCGGTTGCTGTATTGGTTAGAGCTCCTGACTATTACGCCGGCCGTCGCGGGTTCGAATCCCGCAAGGGGCAAATGTTTGTGTAACGAGCACGAACATTTGTACCTGAGTCATGGATGTTTAATATGTATTTATACGAGACGCCGTCATAATCGTTGTTTGGTATTCGTAACACAAGGAAGAAAATTCTTATTCAAAAACCACGACAATTGGTGTGTTGTCTGGCGCATTTATATTTATACTTATTTATATTATACCCTACTGAATATCTAATTGGACCGCGAGTATTTAATAAAATAAAATACTTTTATTTCAGACGTGGTCCATATAAGTCACTGTTAACATAAATCCAAAATTAAAAATTAAATTAAATTAAATTGATTAAGATTAAAATAAACATGACAATAAATTAAAATTCAAATCAATTAAATAAAGTTAAACACAAATTCAAATTAAAATGCCTACTTGGTTGCCTATTTGGCCAGTGCAAAATTGTTTGGGTGGATGGCGCTGACGTCACGCTGTCAATAGCGAATTCATAAGAAACCGGGAAATTTAACGTGGGTGGGATTGGCAAGGTGGTGACTCGATCGGTGAGAGCGTTAACCCGGCTTGCCAGAGGTCACGGGTTGAAATGCTACCTGTGCGCGAACCTTCGGTTTCTTATTCTATCTATTTGTATTGATTTAAATTCAGCAACTATGTTAAACTTTAAATGCGGCAGGTTGCTATTTGAGTTGATGTTTCCGAGCAGATCACGCTGGTGAGCAGACCTCCTCTTTAGCTTACGAAGTCTGTATTCAAGGCTATTTATTTTTAGTAAGAGATTTCTTCGTTTTTTATAACAGATTTGGCGATGGAACACTATTGAATGAAAAACTAATGTCCGAATATTTATCAAAGAGGGTACTGTTTTATTATACATTTTACTCCTACAGAGTATTACAAATAATGTATTTTTATAATTTATCATTACTTTTTAATTATGCGATATCAAATTATTTACACCGCCTGCTCGGAATGTTAATTAAGATGAAATTATCATCATACACATATCTTTTTTAATTGTGTATGTTATTATAACTTTGTGATGAGCATTCCTTTGCCTTTAACGTGCTTTTGGTGAAAATGTAGACCAAACAACAAAGTTGCCTCTTTAAAACTAAATAATCGTGCACGGTTCATGTTACTAATAACTTTTCACGCTAGCTTTGTTTTTTTATCAGTACGTTTATCTTACTTTGACTTTTGACTATAATCATAGGTATCTACTTGTATTATCTGATACGACAATCGATATGTCGACCAAACTTTTAATACTCTTCACAATTCAAAACAGATTATTATTAAGAACGATGTGTCTTCAAGGAAGACAATTAATTTTTTTTGTCATGCAATATTTAAATTAAGTATAATTTTTACTTGATCAAAATCAGTGAAAAATCCAGGCAAAGATACATTATCATTAGCACGTTTTTACCATCGAATTGAAAGGATTTGGGGATCGCCTTTGAATAGTTAACGCTTCACTTTAGTAAGGGTGATAGTATACCACTGATTTTTTAGCCTGCATATTAATTTTGTGTAGTGGAGGGTATCAAATGCACGTGTTTTTTGTAAAGCATGTGAATTTCTCAATATTTTGTCAGTAGTATAATAGTGGAGAGTCAAGTTACTGGGCGGTAACTATTGTAGTCGTCACGTTTTCCTATTTTACGGACTTCCAAAAAAGGAGTTGTCCAATTTGACCCGGTATGTGTGTGTTCGTTAGATTCAGATAAAATTTCAAAAAATGTTTGTCTCTGGATTTCACGAAGTGACCTCTCATGGTAGTGATGATTCTTTTTTAGTTTAACCTAATATTTTAACTAAGGGTACAGTGTAAGTTTAATCAAAATTGGTCCAGTTGTAGTTTTGAGAAGTGAGTAGGTAATAACAACAAAAAAACTTCACACCGCTTCAAAAAAAATATTAAAATAACGGAATTGTGTTCTGTTTAGGAGATAGATAGAATAGATTCTTTCGGAGTTCAAGCTTACGCACACCATCAGTCTCAACATCACTACTAAAAAGATGCGTTATTTAAGCATTTTTACTCAATTTTTAGAAGGCGGCTTAAAATACTGGAAAATCTGTTTTTTTTTTTACGTGACCAGTCCGATTTCGACGGAGAGTTGATTTTTATTTATTTATTTATTTAAACTTTATTGCACTGTTAATGGTACAATTGGCGGACTTAATGCCTTATGGCATTCTCTACCAGTCAACCGCTTGAGAAATGCAGAGAGTTGATTTTTGTAGCATTATTATTATTATTAGTTGTTGGGCTCTAAAGTTGCCAGCTCGACCAGGTATGATCTATTGTGGCGCCCTTATATTTAAATTTCACTGCTTAGTCCCGTTGAGTCCATAAATTGCCAGATTCTTTGGAGCGTGATATCTGCTATCTCATCCGGGTGCATGATGTGCCGCCCGAGATGGATACTTCTTTTGCTCATAAGCGGTTCGCATGAGCAGAGGATATGCATGGCCGTTTCTTCTTCTGTATTACAGAATCTACATAGAGTGTCTTCGGTCATGTTCATATTGGCCAAATGTTTGTTCAGTTTGCAATGGCCAGTTAGTTTTCTGGTCACTGCACAAGCTTTGTATCTTTCGAACTTTAACAGCTCTTTAGCTACTTTGTTGTTGTAACCTCGAATTAGTGCTTTTGAGTGTCCTTGTCCTTGTGTAGACTTCCACGACTCAATAGCCTCTTGCTTACAGAGGGTGGTTAGAAGCGTAGTGGCGCGTTGTTTGGTGATGCCACAGAATGGTTCTACGCCGATTTGAGGGTTATCGGCTCCTTCTCTAGCAAGTTCATCTGCTACTTCGTTTCCTTCAATCTTTGAATGCCCTGGTACCCATGTAAGTGTGACTTTGTTGGTGTTTCCCAGTTCATTCAATGTCTCAGTGCATGTTTGCACCAGTTTTGACATTTGTTCGAAGGATTTTAGAGCCAGCAATGCAGCTTGGCTATCTGAGTTGATGTAGATGTGTTGGTTCCGGAGTCTCTTCTCAAGGTTTATCTCTGCACATTTGTTTATGGCAAAGACCTCGGCTTGGAAGATGGAAGTTTCAGTCCCCATGTTTACACTAACTTTGAGCTTAGGCCTCTCTCCGTAGACCCCACAACCTACATCATTCCCTTTTTTGGATCCGTCTGTGTACCAGACGTGACTACCTTTCTTAAATGACATTTGGCCCTCAAGCCATTTATCTCTAGAAGGTATGTTTACGGAATATAACTTAGTAAAGTTACATTCTGTATGCATGTCGTCACTAGGCATGCTTAGTAGTCGGTTTTCAAGTACTGATTCCTTGAGTTTTATCAGATTTTGAGAAGCCCATCTGACTTTCGTGCGGGAGCAGTTTCTATACGTGCTCTGCTTGGCCACTTTTTGCACATGTAAATGCAGAGGTGTTAGATCCAGCAGAGCGTTCAAAGCTGCCCCTGGTGTCGTAGACAGTGCTCCAGTTGCTGTGATGCAGGCAAGCCTTTGCAGGCTACTTAGTTTCTGAATTGTTGTCGCTTGGTTGACCTTGCTGTACCAGACGGCAGGTGCATATGTTATTACTGGTCTCACGACCGCTGTGTACAGCCATAGGGCAATTTTGGGTTTTAGTCCCCATCTTGACCCCGCCATTCGACAGCAGCTCCACAGAGCCATTTTGGCTTTTTGAATGATATTATCTAGGTGCGAGTTCCAGGTAAGTTTTTGGTCAAACGTTACCCCTAGATACTTTGTTTCACAAGAATAAGGAAGAATTTTACCGTTTAACTTTGGATTTACCAGTTTTTCCAGTTTTCTCTTTCTTGTGAATGGGATTATCACTGTTTGATCTGCATTGGTAGATAATTCGTTTTCTCTACACCACTTACTTATGGTGTTGAGAGCGCCTTGCATTAGACTAGAAATTGTGCTAGGGTCCATAGAAGTGGAGACAGTACTCCTCCTTGTGGACATCCTCTCGTGGCAAGGAATTCAAGCTTTGAAGCATTGAGGGTAATGTTTGCTACTCGATTTGAGAGCATGTTTTTTACCCATCTGATGGTGCTTTCATCTATCCCTTTTGCCTCCATTCCATTAAGAATGGTTTCTATGGGGGTGTTGTCAAATGCACCTTCAACATCTAGAAAAGCACACAGGGCTGTTTGCTTATCCTCTAGGGATTTTTGCACCTTGTCGACCAGATCGAGGAGGGCTGTTTCAGTGGATTTTCCCTTTTGGTATGCATGTTGGTTGATACTTAATGGCCTGTCCACTAAGTATTTGGCCCTAATGTGCTGGTCTACAATCCTTTCCATGGTCTTCATTAGGAATGATGTTAGACGTATGGGTCTGAAGGATTTGGGTTGTGAGTAGTCTATCTTCCCTGTTTTTGGTATAAAACGTACTTTGACCCAATTCCATGGTTCTGGTATAGTACCCCAGGCGTAACTTGCTCTGAAAATTTTTACCAGATGTGGAAGAAGCAGGTCATTTCCTTTTTGCAGCAGAGCAGGAAAAATGCCGTCTTCTCCCGCTGATTTAAATGGTTGGAATTTTTCCAAAGCCCATCTAATCTGGTTAGGCCTAAAGATATTAGCGGCCTTATTCCAGTCTGAGCATTTTGCCCTATGGAATTCATCATTCCTTTGGGTGTAGCTTTGTGTGTCGATTTGTTACGAACCCGGAAAGTGTGAAGACCTAAGGAGATCTAGAGTCTCCATTTCAGTGTTCGTAAATGTGTTATCTGGCTTTTTAAGTAGTCCAAGATATGTATTTGGGGTCTTAGCGAGTATTTTGTGAATTCTTGCTCCTTTGTGGGTTTGGGCAATTTGTTCACAAAAGCGTCGCCAAGAAGCTCTTTTGGCTTTTCTGATTTGTTTGTTATATTCTGTAGCATATTTTTCTCCGTGTTTCTAGGAAAAAGTAAATTAGTTACTTTTGAGTAGGTCCCTTCATTTCTAACAGTTAGCTTTGCAACACTTTGTGTAAGAAACATTTTTTTTATTTACAAGTCATAAGCATGAATTTTTGTCCGGAGGGAATCCTGCAAATAATTTTGAACTAGTTATCTTCAACCGATTGAGCTTCAACAGAGTCTTCAATGCATGTGTGAGTCGGATGATAATGTAATATTATTATGACATGGAGCTAGTCTGATGATCGAGTCGGCAGGTGGCGAAAAGAACTCTCAAAATATTTAAACGACACAACCCGATCGAGTTTGAGCTCGTATGATTTAACTTACCGAGCACTTTGCACCTTTTATTAAAGATTTAAAAAAAAAAATGAGCTCTTTTTATTTACAAGTAAGTGATAAAAGATTGTTTTTTAATAAAGTTTCTTTCATCTATTTTACAAAAACCATGAAGTACAAAGTTATCTTTGCCTTTTTGGCCAAATGTTATAAAGTGGACCCCTGCTCGTTTAAAGTTAGCACGGAACCCTCAATGCGCGAGCCCGACATGTACTTGGCCGGTTTTTGTATGAGTGACGTTGTATTATCATGGCTTTGAAGTTTTGCTTTTGTATTAATAATTAGTCCCTATTGTTTTCAACAGCGTCAGTCTAAGGACACAGAATTCATATCTTTTATATTTTATTTAATAATATAAAGCTGAAGAGTTTGTTTGTTCATTTGTTTGTTTGCCCGCACTAATCTCAGAAACTATTGAACAGAGTTTTTTATGTATCAAAGAATTCTTAAAAGTATAAAAAAACACTCAGCGACACTAGGGGAGAGGAGGCATCCTCAAAACGCAAGAACAAAGTCGCGGGGGAGCGCTAGTAATTTATATCTACGACGTCAGTACCTGCGTACTCAATGCGTGTCTTCTCGGATGACAAGCTGAAAGCAAGAAGCTTTCAGCTTGCCTACGCACAGATATTAGCTAACAATAGGTTTTCTTTCTTGTTAGCCCTTTTACTTTTTCTATAATATTTTAACCTTAATAACCTTGCATTGTCTCCTCCGTCCAAATGACAGACTTTAACGAACGAAAAAGGTAAGAGTTATCTATAAATAACTTCAATGTATGCTTTTGAAAATACAATGAATCGTCTCAAAACTCACGGCAGTGCGTCAGCAAAGTAGTTTGCATAAAAATACAGGGTGTTGGGTACTGATGATAATAAGACACTGATGATAATCAGAAAATGATAGCCATTAGCTTTCATTTTCTGCCTTTAATTATATATTTTTTTGCTCAGTGGTTTTTTATATCGATTTTTTTAATAGTTTTCATAAAAAATATCCGGAAGGAAATGGCCACGTGAATATACATTGTTTGCCATAAATATAATTCTATGCATCAGACCATAACTGAATTTATTTGAATTCGTTTTTTATTCTTGTTTTAGAATACCATAATTAATGTTATACGTAGATAGCAGGGAACTCACGTTTAGTGATATTACCTATGTATGAGTCAATCTCTTCCACGCCGTCTAGGGCCGCAAATCTACTAATACTAGAGCTATCAAGAATTGTTGCAGTAACATTATTTAAAAATACATATTTCATAATATTTTTTTATGTAAGCAACTAACATGTCCCGTTTTACCATATCGAAATAAAAACCAAATAAATTAATCGATTTACTTACCAATCTCGTTATAATATAGCAAATGTAGCATCTGAAATCATCAAATTGTCAAATGGTTCCATTATTTTAGTAGAGATGCGATCGTTTAGATGTCACCCCCACCATTATCATAACTAGCTAAGCAGGACGTCCACGGCTCAAAATGGTCCTCCAAGGTTTTCCACAGTAACTCAGTAATAATAAGTAAGTAAGTAAGTAATAATCTTTATTTTCTCAACACATACAATCATAAGTAATGGCAACTTAGATACTTAAAGTCAGGAACAAGAGGAACGTGTGAGACTGGTGCCTATGCTAGGTAAAGTACTTGTGTTAAAAGTCACCAGACTCACACCACTTCGAACGGTTAAAGGTTAACAAGTGTTGTAGTTTTACTTTTAGTTATACTTTTAATTATCAAAAGAATTTTTATGAGAAAATTAGGAAGTTATCAGGTAAGTACATTACAATCATATCATACGTTACCTTAATTCTTTTATGTATCTCCTCATTTCTGATTCGAACCCGTGGAGAAACTCTGGTAACACATACTGGATAATAACTATCGTCTTTTGGCACTGGAGTTATTCACAAGAAGACGCCCCTGTGAAGTCCTTCCAGAACGCTGCCCAGCCCGGTTGGAGTTGTCGACGTATCTCACTCTCTAAATGTGACCTACCTAATTGGATGATGGGTAAAACACGTGAGCTGAACATTATTTTCGTCTTTTTCATGTTTATTTTTAGACCCTTCTTTTTGAGAGACTCAGATGAGGTCTTTCGAGAGTAGTGCCAAGATATTCCAGTGTCTTTTCCATAATGACTAAATTACTGGCAGGCAAAAGGTGTGCGATAAATTCGCCATTGACGTTGGTGCCGAATCTTTCCCAATCCAGGAGTTTGATGAAAAAATTAACATAAATCTCCTCATTCCTTAATCAAACTCGTAGAAGGACACTGGTAACACTCACTGATAAAAGACTTTAGTCTTTAGGCTCTAACGTAATCGACAAGAAGACGCTCCTGTGAAGTTTCTTGGAAGCTGCCCAGACAGCTTGGATTCGTCGAAAGATCTTGCTCTCTAAATAAGATGACTTGTCTCAGGTTGACGTACTCATCCACAACTTTGGGGATTGAGTTTTCAACATATGCTGGAGTAGGAACAACTCGGGAGCTCAAAATTATTTTTGTCATTTTTATGATCATTTTAAGACTCACTTGGGAAGTTTATTAAAGTTTATAGTGGTCTATTGTATTTCGGCGCCCGCGCGCGAGAAGATACGTATTTTTTTTCATCAAGCTCAAGAATAGGGAAGCTTTGACATCAACGTCAATGACGAATTCATCGCACACCGTATTGCAACCACTCACTGTGGAAAACCTTGGATAAGGCCTGTGTTCAGCAGTGGACGTCCATTGGTACCACCATTGTGTCTGATTTCGATAACACAAGTGCCTGTGCTACTTACTTTGGGATCAGAGCAATGTAGTGATTGGTGTGAAATATTCATTTATTTATTACTTGTCTGGTTATGATGATGGTGATGTAGACTCATTAAACGATCTCATCTCTAAAATAATGGAACCATTTGATAATTTAATGTTTAATTAAATCTGATTTATTCTTTTTTATTGCGATAAGGAAAAACGGGTCATGTCCGGTATTTGTATAATATATTTTTTTAATTAATTTTAAAATAAATACCATCTTATCTCGAACTATTGCTCAAAAAACTACTGTAAGTCATTTGGTTTTTTGTTTTTATAGTGTTTTGTCACTATACATATAAACTTAAGAACCGGAACCTGTTCCTCGTCTGTCACAGCCAAAGTTGCTATTTAGAATTGTAATTTATATTGTGACCGATATGATGATATTGTACCGTGAGTACAAGATATATATTTTTAATGAAAGACACGAGTTGTTTTCTTTATTTACTTCTACTGAAAAGTTCACATTTATGACTTACCTCCTTTTTCCTTGATACCACAGAATAATATACATTATCAAAAAAGATTTTGAATTTTCAAAGGGACCGCCATATTTTTTTGGTTTGTTTATGTCGCACCCTCTCTGGAAAAAAGCATTCCCAGAAAATGATGATTTTACAGGAGAGCCATAAAGCTACATTTTTGCTTTGTGGCTAGTTGTAGAAGCATTACTCTTACATCAAAAAATTTAGGAAATTCTTCATTGCCGGTTGTTTTTCAATTAGTGCTAATGTTCTGAGTTTTAGTAATTATAAATATAAACGATTACGCTGGTTTTCATTATGTATAAAACTTTTATATTTCGAATATCAAGACTTATGTTTTTCTTCCCCTCATTTTTTTATACATGAAAAATTATCTTTAATTACAACAGTTGCGATTGAAAGCTTTTGTTAATGTAAGCATTTTACTGAGTTTCTTCTTTAATTATTGATAAAATTGAATTGAAAAATTAAAGAAAATAAGTAATTATTAGCTTGATGAATATTATGGTTAATCCAGCACTACCATTCCTCATTTCTTGTGCTTTAGCACATCTGATTTCAGTAAATTTGAGGTTGCGTAAATCCGGTAAATCAAATTTTTGCACACGGATTTTCGCCAAAATCAACAAAAAAAACATTTTTTTTTCGGTATTTTAGATTTTTGACAAAGTTTCAATCCGAGCTCGAGCCTTTATAGCCTTAATAGGCTCGGGCTCGGATTGAAACTTTGTCTTTGTTTATGGTATTCCTTGCTCAAGACATTTACAAAGTAGACTATACTTAGACAGCAGTGTCGGAAGTCTCGACATAGTTCCCTGTAAAACCACCAGGTGGCGCTCGAAAAATGCCGTAACGAAATTAGTGTTTTCGTGTATTTATTGATCGAGAAGAATTTTCGAATGAAGCTTAAAAATTACAAATATTTTTTAAGATTAATTAAACATACAAGCTACATAAGTTAAAATTATATTTAGTGAATTAGAAAATCATAAAATTGTAATTGTCTACGCGAAATGTCAATAATGTTGCATCAGACTACCAGCGCTAGTTTGTTAGTCAGTTTAACCGCTTGGCCGCTTATCTTTAAATAATTTGTTAACAAGACATGATCGCCTGTAAAATTCACCGTAATATCCTTAAAAACCCAGCAATACGTGTATTTTTCATATTTTCTTCACTTCACTTCACTTTCCATTTTTTATGAAATCTTCAGAATTGGCCACTTATCATGCAATGTTCTCGTCAAGGCAAAAAATGATCGCCATTTCCTTATCTCTGCTTGGCCGCATACATATACATATACAAATACAGGATGTTGTTTTGGTCAGTGACATCCAACTCAGCGGGCGAAGTCTGGTGCAAAATTTTTGACATTTCGCGTCGACAATTTCAATTTTATGATTTTCTTATTCATCAAATATCATTTTATCTTATGTAGCTTGTATATTAAATAAATTTAAAAAAAAAACGTATTTTTTAAGCTTCATTGGAAAATTCTTCTCAATCAATAAATACACGAAAACACTAATTTTGTTTCAGCATTTTTCGAGCGCCACCTGGTGGTTTTACATGGAACTATGTCGAGACTTCCGACATAGGTATGATAAAATGAGTTATGCTTATTCTAAAAAAATATTTTCTTTAAATTCTGACCAAGTTCAATACAAGAAAACCTCTTCACAACATTAAAAAAATACAAAACTAATGAGAAAACTCGCACCCTAGCGCGTAGCTAGCGCTTATCTACGTAATACTACGCCGTAGCTAGTAACCTACGAAGAGGCTACCTGGTGTTGGTAGTTTTAACTCGATTGCTGTACCGCATAAAAAAAAATGATTTTGTGGGTTTTTTTCCAATTCAAAAAATATATATATATATTTTTGGCATCAGTATCGTTTGTACAGCCACCCCTGAGTCGCTCGTCGCTGATTAAAACAAAACCTGTATATGTATATACAGGGTGAAATTTTAATCAGTGAGCAAATTTTAAGTGAAGACTACACTGATGAATATGAACAACTTTAACTATGGGAGCAATATTGAAATCGAGAAAAAAAATATTGCTTTTCCATACATTTTGACCGCGCGCCAATTGAGCTTTTGTATGGAACAGCTGATTTTTTTTTCTCGATTTCACTATTGCTCCCGTAGTAAAAGTTGTTTATATTCATCAGTGGAGTCTTCACACAAAATTTGGTCAGTGATTAAAATTTCACCCTGTATATGTCTTTAATGGAAAAACCCATACAATAAACTATTATTTCGATCAAGCGAGACTCAAAATTACCAACACCTATTAGTAGTTGACTAGCTACGGCGTAGAATTTCATCAATAACACGAGCTACGCGCGAGGATGCGAGTTTTCCCATTCGTTTTGATTTTTTTAGTATGATGTGAAGAGGTTTTTTTCTCATAAAACTTGCTTTTTTTTTTTAGTTTAAGCATAATCCATACCTGAGTTGGATGTCACTGACCAAACCACACCCAGAATATTCACTGGCCAACCCTTTTACATTTGTATGATATGTAAAATTCCAACTATAATACTTGCTTGGCCGCTTATTATCCAATGTTGTCGTCACAGCAAAAAAATATTGGCTTTATGTTTAGGTACTATAATAATCTAAATTCTGTTCTTCTTAGCTTGTCGAATATTCTAAACAATCTTGACATTCCTTTTAAACTCAATATGTTTAAATAAAATAAAATAGTTAGCTGCTTAGGGTAGTTCATCGTTGAGCACAGTTTTTTTTTTTTAAATCAATAATAATTATTCAAATTCACTGCTAGTATTTTAAAAGTTATGAAAAGATTGTTTACATTATTCGACTAGCAAAGATATATGGACATTAGGTAACATTTTCATTAGCCGGCACTTTCGCTCTTAGGATCGATGTCAAGGAAACATTTAAACTTTTATAAGTGAATGGCCGCTAATCATAATCATAATAACATGTTGTCGCCATAGCAAAAAATGATTACTACAAATTATTCATCGTAAATGTATTTTTACTATTAGCACTTTCGTGCGTTGGTACAAAATTACTGATATCTACTGGACTAAACTCGCATTTCACAAGTTTTTTCTTAATAACACCGCAAATATTTTCGAGCGACGCAGAGAGACAATGGTTCATTCTGTTTTGTGCGAAAATATAATATGAAATGTTTGTTTGCGGGACGTAAAGAGCTTTAAAATTTTCCGTCTGTCCGTATCATGTGAATCCCACGCGATGATTTTCATGCTTATTGTTAACCGACTTAAAAAAAAGGATGTCAAGTCGATATATATATGTATAATATTATGTATGTGATTAAAATATTATGTTTTATAATAATATATTGAACACTAATAATAAGCATAGCTACTACTAAGAATAAGCATAGATTCATGTTGTATGAGGTATCATGGAAATTGGATGAGAATTATAGACGTATGTTATATTTCATAAGTGTATGTATGGTTCTAGCCTCTGAGCATGTGTAAGAAATTAAAAAGGAAAGGTGTTATGAAAACTAGATAGGTACGAACGTCCGGCAGCCCCGCGTTCGTTCACTGACTGGCAAGAAATAATGGAAAAGAAGAAGAAATGCGACCGGATGCGACCGGCGCGTAGCGATTGTTTTTGGAAGACAATTCGATACACGTAGGCGTAGGTACCAGAAAACTTTTATTAAGCTATTGCATAGCTTCTATCGCGGGCCTTGAGCGTGGAGACCGAATCCAGAAATTCCATAACGAAAATAACCTAACACCCCCCACTCCGACCGGCACAGCGGTTCCATCTATTGATGAATAGCAGAACTTTTAATGACTTTTTGAAATATCACGCTTGTCTCTTTGTTCAGCAACCCGCCTTTAGGTGGCATTGGTTGTATGTAACTTCAATTAATATCAAAGAAAAAAAAACAAAGAAAGAAACTGCATAAATAAACTAAATAAATAATTAGAATTGCATAAGTTGATAAAAAATGCTATGCAATAGCTTTGCCGCGGCAGTCTCTGAGTGCCACACGTCTTTTTTTTAAATTTACCAATTTTCTCTATTTACCGAAACTTCTATGAAAATTATTTAATCACATTAATTGTTAATCATTTCTCAATTCCAGTTTCACTTAGATCCGTTTTATATAAGCAGTTTTTAGCTGGTAAGTGCAGCTGATGCCAATCCTAAACCTAAAATAATTTAAAAAAGAAAACAAAAAAAGGGTCTGTCAAAGCAAGTCTCACTTAGTTAGCACTTTGCATCATTAGAAAAACCTTTTATTACATAAAATACATTACATAAAATAGATCAGCACCAACTTTAATACCGCGAAATGACAAAATTGAAGAAAAAAAACGCAAATTGACAAAACTACCTTGATACAGAATGAATTTAATGAGCTCATCAAACTTGAATGCGGAAGGAGCGTGATGATTTTGAAGACAGCTTCTTCGAGGCAGTTGGGTTAGCCAACCTACTGATCTCCTCGAGGCGACCGCGATCCAGAGCTCCAAGCGACTCTTTCAGTGTCGGAAGTCTCGACATAGTTCCGTGTAAAACCACCAGGTGGCGCTCAAAAAATGCTGACACAAAATTGGTGTTTTCGTGTATTTATTGATTGAGAAGAATTTTTTAACGATACTTAAAAAACTACAAATATTTTTTAAGATTTATTAAAGATATAGCTACGTAAGTTAAAATGATATTTGATAAATTAGAAAATCATAAAATTGAAATTGTCGACGCGAAATGTCAAAAATGATGCATCAGACTTCGCCCGCAGGTCACTGCATCATTCCGCCGGACAAAGGTTGGGTCCACCCGTGGCTTTTCTTATATTTTTGCCGAGATTTGATGGAACTTACGAAAATTGGCTTGAATATCGAGACGCATTTCCGCCATTAATTCATGAAAATCAAGCTAAAGATAAAATAAGTAAATTCCATTATTTACGATGGAGCCTCGAAGGCACCGCCAATGTGAATGACATTGCTGGAGTAGTACGCATACGCAAGCTCTTATACAGAACCATGTTAAATCTCTTTTCGATTTAAAAGCTATGTGCAATGAAACGTTAACAGAAATTCACACTATATTAATGATAAATGTAATACTAAGGTCATTTTAGGGTTCCGTAGCCGAATGGCAAAAAACGGAACCCTTATAGTTTCGTCAAGTCTGTCTGTCTGTCTGTCTGTCGGTCTGTCAGTCCATCCGTATGTCACATCCACTTTATTCTGTAACTATAAGCATCACACTATTTAATTTCCTGTATTTTCAGCAATTTTTAGAGATACTGAACATAGTCTTGGCATTTCGATAAACAATTCTTTTGTGTGCCTTGTCCTCATTAGGGGAGAATACGACTCATTGGAATGGATACATAGCGAATTTATATAGTTCGAAGCTCGGTTCTTCCACGTCGAAAAAGTGAGTACTTTGTAAACATCCTTTTTAAAACTTTTAAAGTATTATCAGTTAAATATAATAATTAACTATTAAAATATAAAACTTTATAAAATATTAAAAAATATCTCAGTCTTCAATAACGAATTACCTGTGTATGCTGTGAGTTTTGCGTTTAACTTATTTTAAAATTCGTCAAATTTGTATTAAGGGCAAAAAAAACTTTGTTACATACTCGTTATTGATAGTGATTTCCAAACTATAGCCCGCCCCGCCTGACTATGTAACACTTTCGATATCAATACAACACACATGTAATCGTTGACATAACTTTGTGACTGTGTACAATGTTGTTGGCCATCCTTGTTCAGCTCGTGTTCTCATAAAGCGGGAGTACCGCCAGAGGCCGTAGTGCGACTGTGCGAGTCGACGCGAAACTTACGCGATCTAACGCATCGAGCGCGTAAACGTGTTTGTGATAAAACAGTGGCCGCCTGCGCTCGCACTACGGCCACTGTTCTATCACAAAACAAGTATACAAAAAAAATAACTACTGGAGTGTAAAGCTGATGTAATTACATCTGGAATCGGTTACTCGGTTCGGTATCGGTTCTAGTCATAGTGAACATTAGACTTTCTGCCTGCAGTCTGCACGGGGTCTAAGTACCAACCACTTCATGTAATATTCAAATATAGCTTATCGAAGAATATGCCCTTTGCGCCTTTTGTCTGTAGCATGTTATAATGTAATGCCATTTGCATTGGTGACCGTCACTCGTGCTTAAGAGCTTTTATGGAATTTGACAGGTATCGAGAAAAACCATTGAGAGCTTATGACATTTACAACAATAACTCCATTAGCTAACTAAAGTGCACTACCTACTACAATACAATGCATGAATACAATAGGTGTTTATGCTACTAATGTTTTTCTTTACGTCATGAAGAATCTATTTTCATGATTTAAGAGTTCAATATCAAATAGGTAAAACTTTCGTTATGATCTTGGTTGTTCATATGCGGCTAAACGATTCCCACAAGGCAACTATCACTTAAAGCAATTAAGCATTTGACCATGTCACGCCGTTATGCGGTTAGTACATCAACGCATTTGCATGCGACAGCGATGCGGCTGTACGATACTGACAAGGATACTCGTAACAGCGTTAGTCCACCAAACGCATTCAAATGCAACATGCAAAACTCAGGCGGCACTGTGGAAGTTTGTGAATTGTATGGCAAAGTTCAGCATTATGCTATGTCTCACTCTTACACATAATATAGCTAGAATGAGAAAGATTAATCTTTTTCAGTATCGTTATGCAAAGAAATGTGAATTGGTCATCATCACCCCGACGGAGATGGACGCAAACAGAGTGACGGCGGCTTAGACTAAATTCATATCAGCGTCAGCGTTAGTCTACTGCGATAACGGGTAAATCTAATCTTGTAATTCATTCTACAAGTTCATTTAAAATGCCGTTCTGTTGCCTAACAATCCCTAGTATTTAAGCGTCGCCGCAGTCTCATCAATACATTAATATGGCTAGCATAAATATCTCTAGTTCAAAGGAACTGGCTGACCCTGATTATTTTAAAGAAGTTAACATCGATATGCTCATTGGCGGTGAATTTTTTGTGTCTTACTTGGTTCGAAACACCTCTTGTTATGAACCAACCAACTCTTAGAGACAGTTATTTTATAATAATGTTTATTATGAGACACATTCAAAAAAGTGATATTAGTCCCAAAATAGACATGCTAAAACGTATTAAACCAAATCCAAAAGACAGCACGGTCACTTCCCTTATCCCCTATCCCCGAAATTCCGGTAGCACACCACAGCGTAGAGCGTCTTCCCCGAGATAGTCGCATTGAAAAGGCACTACGAGAATTTAAGCGCAACTTGGATAAGAACTATCAATGAGAACTACAATAACGCGTGATATGACAGAATAGTTCACCTCCCCATCAAGTAAACCAAATGGTTGACAGGAGATAAGTATCATACCCCCAATTCGATGGCGTCTAGAACGCATCCAATATCTTTACTTCGGTGCACACAACATTTCGCACAAAACCTCTGTTTCACTTGTTCGACTCTACAGAATTCAAACGTCAATAATAGTAGATTATTCACTATAGGAATAAAGTAATGTCTTAAGATACCGGCGCCATCTTGAGCCCGAGAAAAAAGAAAGGATTATAATTTTGACTCTCGAGTCAAACGAGTAAGGTAATACAGAATCCTGAATGTAGTGAAGGATTTAAGCTGTCCCAAGACAACTTTATTCCCGTGGTGAATACTCTGCTTTCGCTTCTCTTTGCGAGGCTATTTTTAATATTATCTACTAAGTTTATACAAATTTTCACATGAACGCACGCAATGCGCTGCATTAAATCATTACCATTAAAAATAATAACGATTTAGTTAAGTATTTTGTTCTGAAAGAAACTGTCCGCCTACCCTTTTTTCCGAATGGCTTGGTTAACAAATCCAAAAGATGCTACAAAACATTTTCTACTAATCAAGCCTTTTCATTATTATAATTAATGACATTCACAAAGACAAGACACTCATTAAATGTTAATGAGATTAAATAATTATAAACACGGTATTCATAAATATTTTCAAAACAATTACTATTTACTTTTTTAAATTTTCCACGAAAAGGGGCAATGAAATATGGTGTCCCGTGTCATATAGCCAAATTACCAAGTATTTACATACTTTTTTCTCATTTTCTCTTCGAGGAGGGAAGTGGCCATTCGATTTTCGAATTATAAATAAGGTGTCATGATGCCACTACTTATGGGGCACCCGAATATTTAAATGTTACTTTCATAATTGTTAAAAACCGGCCAAGTGCGAATCGGACTCGCACTCTAAGGGTTCCTCAAAAACTACTAGTTCGATCCCGTGCAAACTAACTTTTGTTGAAAGTCTTTGTAAAGATCTACATCATGTATTTTTTTCAAAATTTACACTCGCTTAGTTTAAAAGTCAGATGGTGAGAGACGCCCATTTTTTTACCACTTTATCTCTCAAACGTTATTTATTTATTTAAAAACTTTATTGCACAAATAAAAGTGTACAAAAGGTGAACTTAATGCTAATAGCATTCTCTCCCAGTCATACCTTCAGATCATGCAGAGAGATTGTTATGGGTGCAGGAGAATATTGTAAATAGATATTAAAATTGCAACAAATACTATTGTGTAAAATTATAATATTATATACATACTATAATATACATAAACTAAATATACAGTATAAAAGAGTTTAGATACATAACTACCAAATGCATACATAACTAAAAATATACATACATACGTTACTTTTAGAGAAAATGGTTTTAGGAACCTCGATGGCATTTTAAAACTATCGATAGGCACCCAACACGCATAGGTTTGACAAAAATAAAAAAATAGGTTTTAATTTCATGTATTGAGTATCACCGTAAATGATTTATAATTTTCTTTCCTTAAAAAACCGGCTAAGTGCGAGTCGGACTCGCCAGCTGAGGACTGCGTGCCAACTTTAACTGAATTAGGGATCCACTTACTGCCACAAAGCTGAAATACCACAATATTTTGTTGACAGCAAATATAACTTTGTTTTTCATAGTATTTACATTAAGTACAAAGTTATATTTGCGGTTGTCAAAAATGTGCTAATTACCTATCCCAAAAACTTCTCGTTCAAATCAGTCCGAACCAATTTTCGTTGAAAGTTTTGTTAAGATCTACATTATATATTTTTTTCAAAATTTACACTTGCTTAGTTTAGAAGTTAGATGGGAGGGGGGGGGGACGCCCATTTTACCCCTTTGGAAGTGTCTAGCTATGAAACGTTAGACATTATAAGAAAATAGTTTTAGGAACCTCTATTTCATTTTAAAAGACCTATCCATAGACGTATAGGTATAGGTTTTTTTTCTTTTTTTGTTTTAGTCTCATGCATGGGAGCCCCCCCTTAAATGTCATTATTTTATATTTTTTGTATGAGAATCGTAAAGCTGTTAACAGGATACATCTTCCTACCAAATTTCAACAGTGTGATGCTTATAGTTACAGAATAAAATGGGTGTGACATACGGACGGACAGACAGATAGACAGACTTGACGAAACTATATGGGTTCCGTTTTTTGCCATTCGGCTACGGAACCCTAAAGAACGAAAATTATGCATGGAACGAAACTCAAACTATAGTGATTGATAAAATCTAATCGGTCTAATATCATGTGTGTCGGAATACTCGGAATAGCCGTAATAATCAATAACTATATTTATTTATGAAAAACGCATAAATAAATACAATTATCGATTTAAAAGCTTCATTTATTTAAATGAATGGTAACTACTTGTTAATGTTTTCCTAGTTGTTTTAGACAGAATTATCTGTCAAAAGATTAAAAATTATATGTTATTCATAGACCCTGACCCTGAAATAAGATTTAATACACGCAATATAATATCAAATAATTCCGTACAAATTTAGGATTGCAATATTTCTGAAAGATTCTTATTTACGGGAAAAGTGAAGAAGTGTTTGGTGTGAAAGTGAAGAAGTGGGCGAAGAAACTAGCCTACAAGTACAATCTGCTCTGAACACTTTGAGGCAAAATGTTGCGAAGAATATTCGGCCAGAAAAATAGCTTTATTTATCAGTTTCCGCAATGCTTAATTTAAAACTTCTTAGCGTACATGTTTTATTTACTTTACTTATCTTTTATACTTTTTCAAAGATCACTAAATTATACTAAAAAAAATGATTGCACTCTAAGTGCTACAACGTCATGCAAAATTTGATGAGTTACTGAAGAATTATTGATGAACACAATTTTATAATCTTAAGCATAATATGAAGACTTTACCGGAATCGCCTGCTACACGAACTTCCCACTTGCCTCCTAGTTCACAAAATTACCAAATCTCAGTAATGCGTTCAAAAAGTAATGTGAACTTTTTGAACGCATTTGTAACATTTACTTGTAAATAATAAATAAATAAATAGTCCCCCTAGCCGATTTCGACTACGGTGGCCAGTCACAATGACTAACCGACTGCGCGGGACATATTATAGTGCACAAGTGTGTGCGCAAACACAGGTGCACTCTCTATTCCTTTCACTCTCATAGCCCCATGGGACAGCAATCTGACACGATCAGAGAGAGTTAAGGCGCAGGACCAACGGCTTTACATGCTTTTTGTTGGGGTGAAACACCGCCAACTTCCAAACTCCAGGCTACCCTAAGAATTTCTGAACAGAAAAACTCAGGTATATGTTTTTGGCCCGACCCGGGGATCGAACCCGGGACCTCTGGCGCCGGCTAGCCGTCGCTTTAAAGTGCGACCCTCCTACCGCTGCGCCACCGAGGCATTTAAACTTGTAAATATTACAGGTTTTACAAGAATTCCCTGCGAGACACACTTTCCACTTGCGTACTTGGCTTTTTGTTTTATTTTTTGATAGTCACCGTATTAAAAAAATATAAACGCAAAAGTGACGTTTGTTTTTTCCCTCAGTTACCTCATCGAGTTGTGGTATTCAATCACACATGTTAATTATTGATTTCATGGGTGGATCCAGTCTCTAGTTAAAACTGGTGTAACGTTTACCTTACATGATTTTCTTTAACATGTTCAATAAAGATTTGCCATCGTAGTATTGACATAACGGAATTGTTCTTAATAAATGAGTAAACCCGTCCATAAGTCCAAAAATTAACTTTATCATTTGTGCAAGAAACGCAAACAATGGAATAATCACATCACGTTTTAAAAACCGTAATCCATTATTTATGAATATATGTATACTCCCACCTTCAGCTGTTACTCGTAGCGCTATATCATGAGACTAAATTAAATATGGTAATAGATATACATAAACATCTCGAGTGAAATGGGTCACTTTCCCTCCTTTAGTAAAAAATAACCTTTGTTTCAGGCATCTTGGCCCATAAATTTCACAAAGAAATACATAAGAATTAAAATTATTTAAGATTAAAATATCAATGAAATAAATAAAATTAAAATAAAATAAATGTCACAACATCTAATCAACAGTTTCAAAATAAATTAAAACTTCATCAAATTAAATTGAAATCACTAACATAAAATAACATATGACATGAAAAAGAGCGAAATTTCATATTAAAACCTGGGAAAGACAAATATATATTCGATGAGCACTTCAAGAGTCCACCAGAAGATACAGCAACATGTTTGTTACAGCAGCCCCGAATGTAGAGCAGTCGACTGTATCAGCGATCATTTTCAGGACTGTATCTACTATAATAATATATTATATAATAATATAATGGCTATAATAATATGTTATTTATTATATTTGGGCTTTAGTAATAATCTACTATTACGAGTCTATTTTGAAATATTAACGTCATTCATAAGAACCATTCTAACAATGTGTTGTATTGGAACCGTGCGGATTGTATGGTGGGGGTACAGAAAACGACCACAGCGCATGCCATGGCAGAAAATTGCAACTATTGGGGTTAGTAAAACTTGTCCATGTCTGTCTTGCTTTGAGGATGGGTTATTATTAATTTTAAATAAAGATGTAAAGCCTGTAATAATACAAAACGATAACTGAAGTAAACTACAAATAAGGCAGTATGAAACCTCTTCTTTGTCCTCGCCTTTTCCCGTCACACGGGGTCGGCTTTTGTTATCATGCGGCGCCATTTAGTTCGCTGGCTGGTATCATCTTTCGAAAGTCCGAGACACCTCATGTCCCTCTGGACATTCGACAGCCAGGTTCCCCTTTTTTTGGTAGCCATAGAAAGGCACTTTTTCACAACATAATCGTCGGGTCTTCTCATCACGTGACCGTACCATCTAAGCCTTGCTTCACACATTTTTTCACATATGGGTGCAACCTTAAAACTTCCTCTTACATATTCGTTGCGTATTTTGTCCTTGAGTGTGACTCCACCTGCCCATCTTAGCATACGCATCTCAGTTGTGTGCAGCTTGTTCTCGTGCGTCTTTTTAGCTGCCCAGACTTCGCTGCCGTATAATAGCGCTGGTCTCCTTGCTGTTTTGTATACTTTGCCTTTAGTTTTTATCGGCATTTTCGTGTCACACAGCACCCCTGTAAGCGTACGCCACTTCACCCACCCTCATGTTGCTCTCTGAGTTACATCTGCGTCTATAGAGCCTTCTTCAGAGAGAACGGAACCCAGGTACTTAAAGGTTTTAGCTCTTGGGAAGGCCGTGTCGCTTAGGGTTAGGCCGGGATCAGCTTGGGCGTTGCAGTCAAAGTTGCAAAATGCTCCCCTCTTCGTGGGAGCCTTAACCCCACTGAGCGCGTCCCCAGGTGGCGGATAGGGGAACGCCCGCCAGCAACTGCTGGAGGGTAGGAGGGAAATAAAATACCTCCCGCGGACCACAAAGGCCGGAGAGACAACTTCGTTACAAAACCTAACCAGGAGGTTTCTTCGACATTATCGAAGTAGAAGCTCCTGGTTACGATGAGCTCTTAGGTTGGAGAGTTCATTAGAGATGGCGGCGGAAGAACCAAGATGGATCAACGGCGGCTCTCAGGTCTTCCAGGAAGATCAAGACCTTGGTGTCAGGTGGCAACCGACCGTAAAACATACAGCCAATTTTACATAATTATCATAAGGCAGTATGAAACCGTTTTATATTATTTCATTCAGTTTATTGGTGTTTTTGTATCTTACAATTTGTTGCAGTTTGCTTGATAATTAAATAATTAAATAAGGTATTACTATAGTTTAAAGCGCTTTGTTACGGAAATAAATAATTAAAAAAACATTTATTAAACACAACATTCAACGTGAGCTCCATGAAAATACTTGGAATTTGCAAGCTTTTAGTCAGGTTTAAAAATAAAAACCTGCCTACTTTAGGCACATAAGATCATAAAACATAATCTAGACCATTTGTCGGTCATCAATGTTTTCGTTAGACGGCTCTGAGTTGATAAATTATCTTAACCTCGCAATATTTCACTTTGATGACGAGATATTTAGTAGTGGTGACTTGACTTTAGGTAAATGTTTTTCTCTTCTTATTTTGGCTGATTTAAAATCATTTATAATATTATTTTCTGCTTTTCAAATCGAACCAGTAAAGTGCGCTCTAACAAACAAACTTCTTAGATTTATAATATTAGTATAGATGGGTGAATCTGAGATATTTAAGTGTGCCAGGGACATTGCGAGCCATATTTATATGTGATCGGAGCTAATACACTAGAGACGTGTTCTGCTGCAAAACAATATGCTCCCTTTGCAATTTTCAGTTTTGAGCTGGTAATTATTTTTGTGTCACACATTCTGATCAGTTTTTAAAACAAATTAAATTTTCCTTACTACCGCCTGTACCAACTGCCTCTAAAATACTTTTTGTTGGCTTTCTCTATTTCACATTACTTTTTTTCTTGACAGCGAGATAGCTGTCTTATGGCAACGAGACGTTTCCGTCATTTCCCCAGATCTCGCTCCACTTGTCTCTTGGAGTGTCCTCAATAGTACATTTGGTAGTGATCACTTGCCTATTTTAATCACTCTTCCCAATCAACCCTCTATCACCACCCGTCCCTCTCCACTTTTAAAATATAATTTAAACAAGGCTGATTGGGCCGGTTTCTCCTGCTCAATCAATGATAAACTTAATTCTCTGCCTTCTATTGATCCCTCTAACCCTCAATACGCCTACGCCTATTCTGATTTTGTTGCTGTTTTGCAATCCTCAGCCAGTGACCACATTCCTGAAAAAAAGCTTGGTGGGACGCTGAGTGTACTACCATGGCTCAAAAACGTGATGAAGCAAAAAAAAAGATACGGCCAATTAATGATACTGGAGAACTTCGTAAACGGGTGGCAGCGCAGACTGGAAAACTGTTTTCCAAAAAAAGAGGTCAGGCTGGATAAAGTTTTGCGAATCCATGTCCCCTAGATCCCCTCCGTCCATTGTTTGGAAACAAATTCGTAGATACCGGCAATATCTCAGCTCTCACAATCAATTAATTATGTAATGACCCCTCAGTTTGGTTAAATGTTTTTTTTGATAAACTTCTTTTATCCCCCCAGTTGACTGTTTTCCTTCTAATACTAATTTACTGTTTCCTTCATATAATTTAGATGCTCCTTTTCATTTGAGGAACTTGCATTAACCCTAAATGGCCTTTCAGACTCTTCGTCTGGCATTGATGGAGTTCCATATTCTTTTCTCATCAAGTCACCAGATAGGGCTAAACTCTATTTCTTAAATATCACCAATGTCTTCTTTGATCAAGAGACTATTCCGGAAACTTGGAAGCAACAGCTCGTAATCCCCATTCCCAAGCCTGGAAAAGATCCCATAGATCACAATTCATATCGCCTCATAGCACTATCTTCTATTCTTCTTAAAGTAATGGAGCACATGATTAAGAATCGCCTTGAATGGTTCGTTGAATCTAGAGGCATTCTAGCTAGGTCTCAGTTCGGCTTTGGTAAAGGTTCTAGCAAGTTAAACAGTTTAAGCATTCTCACCACTGACATTAGGATAGCTTTTAAAAAGAAAGAATATCTGATTGGAATCTTTTTGGAGATATCTTCGGCATATGATAACGTACTGCTTCCAGTACTCAGGCAGAAACTGCTACATCTGAGTAATTCTCGGAGAAGTTAGCCGATTTATATGCAATTCTTTGATGTCAAGGTCAATTTCGGTCCGATACCAAGATGTCCTTCTCCCCCCTCGTCTCATCTGGAAAGGCGTACCGCAAGGTTCCGTACTTAGCCCGCTGCTCTACAGTATTTATACATATGACCTTGAACGGACGATGGACCAATTTTGCAATATCCTTCAATATGCCGATGATATAGCCATATATACTTCCTCCAAAACAGTACCTGAGGCATGCTTGCGTTTGAATGCTGCCTGCTACTGCTACTGATGATGTCTGATTAATGGATGTCAATGGATTGACATCCATCACATCAGACATCAGTTCATAGAGGAACAGAGTCATAGAGTAGCTTAATATATATTTTAAAGTATTTAGGTACATTACAATAGACTCGTTGACCTAATTTTAGTTAACACTTTAGCTTGGGGGCCGTCCATTAATCACGTGAGGTCGTTTTTCTCATTTTTTGACCCCCCCCCTGGTGTTATTTGGTGAGATTTGGGATCACCCCCCCCCCCCCCCCCACCCCCGGATCACGTGTATTTTTTTGGAAGTCTATGTAAAGGCTATTTTTGACTGGAAAAAAATATTTAAAAAATGGTGATTCGAAAAACATTTATATGTATTTGCAATAAAATTAATGAATAATTAACTAATGTTGTCTTCGTCTCACGGAGTTGCAAGACTTTCATTTAAGGTTAGAACTGGTAAAGCTTCTTCTTCACTGGCAGTTGTTATTGGCAAAGAGGTTTGTGATAGCAAAAAATTTTCGCACCGTTTAAAATTTCGGTTCTGAAATAGCGCTTTTTGGCAAGAAATGTATATTTCGTGTAATTAAGTTTTAATTATGTTTCGTGATGTTTTCCGTACCCCTTCCCCCTAAAAAAAAGGGGGGAGCCTTTTGAGCCTCACGTGATTAATGGACGGCCCCTTGGTATATATTCAACAAAAAACATACTATTTGTTAACTATGTAACATTTGCAATATTTTATAATGATTTAAACATGCGATTTGTTTGTGTACTCTGCATAAAATTAATATTCCAAGGGATAATAATTTTATGGTACTCTTTTAGTTCGCGAGGCCTCATCTACTTCATAATACAATATCAAATACAAAATAACAAACTCTTATTTGTCACCGTTTGACATGTGCCCCATAAGTTGAAAATGCAAGATGGCTACTGTCGTGCACGTTCCCAATTATCTTTGTAGAAAATATAGTTAGTAACAAATCCGTGGACAAACATACAAATATACAAACATTCAGACATACTCGTACATTTACATACCTACACTTTCAGAATTAAATACACGTGTTTGTAAGCCTTACTAGATAAATATTATAAAATTCCAACGATATCACATACATACCCATTGAATTGATTACTTCCTTTTTTAAGTCGGTAAAAAGCAACTGAGTTGGACAAAGCATTGAACCAACTTTCAGTAGATAACGGGTCTAGCTAAAAGTACGCAAAATCGTACAAAATTTAGAGCTGATTTTTCAATGGTCAGTTAAATCTTATCAGACTGATAAATTATAAAGCGACAGATTTAAAAAAAAAACAGTTACGTAATATTTCTGACGATAGGTGACGTTTTCCAGCCATTAGCCATATTGTGTTTTGTTCCGCGAATATTTGTCATCTGACTATTGAAAAATCGGCCCTTAATCTATTTCAATATACTTAATTAAGCTAAATATACTTTTTGTTGGTATGAATACACAAATCTTAGGGATGATTTGATTAGAAAAAAGCACGTGTGTGTTAGATACCTTAAAGTCCAGAATGCTTATAGAGATATTTTAATGGCAGTAAAACATTACGCTACGACCTATGGGAACGGAAAAAAGTCAAAACTAGCGAAGGAAGTCGCGGGCGGCCGATAGTCACCCGATATTTCTATTACTTTTAAAAACGAATACATATTTCCCTTGGTCACGACATCACACGTGACTGGCTGGACCGATTTCGCTAATTCTTTATTGTTGTATTTGTTATTGTCAGGACACGGTCCTAATGGAAAAAAATAAATGAGCGGCTGGACCGATTTTCATGATTTATACTTTGTCAGATTCGTCACCATCCAGAATGTAAGATATTAATTATTAGTTAATTGATAGTGATATCAAAACCATAAAAATAAATACGAAATCATGTTGTGAAAACTTTTATCAAAAACATTAACTAATTAAGCCCGTAAGGGCGCGCTCGAGGAAATTTTCCAGAATAAATAAAAATAAAATAACAATACTTTTCCAATAGTAGTAACTATGTTTTTAATTTGGGACCTTTTTGCCTCGTTTCTTGGTTTGCCCAAGTAATGTATTTTTCATTTGTTTAATTAGATCGGCAAACTTTTGTCAGATACGTCAATATTTTCAACAACAAAGGAACAAAGGGGAGAATATGTAAGTATTGAGTACCACATAGACTTACCGTACCATAGAAAAAATGTGTACATAGGTTTGGATGCCCAAATAATAAACTGTTACAAAAATATTATCTTTATCATATCAAAATAATAAAACATTACCTCAAAACGAACCACTGTGAAATAGTATTCATACTTAAGACCAAAAATGTTCGGTGAAAATGCAATAATTGCGGTAAACATGAATTTTTGAATGTTTTTGGATCCATCTGTATATTATTTACAAAGCATTGCAGCTCTCAAAAATGTAAACGCTCCGTGTTATTACAGGATTTTTTTTTTAAAGTTTTTCTTTTAGTTTAGCGTAATAAATTGGCTCTAAAATGCAATATTAGTTTAGGATGTATGAAAACGAATGAGACCAAATTTCATTTCTCATTCACAAATTTGTTTCATTCATTATAAAGGTTTTTTAGGTTTGGAAAACATTATGTATGCGTATTTCAATAGTATAATATATAAAGTATAAAGTAGTATAAAGCGACACTTTTTATACCCTGTACGATTTTGACCACAAATCTGCCTTTCTTAGCCAAAAAGCATTTTTATTTTACTTTTTTGATTACGCGTCAATTTGAAAATCAACTTTAAATTTAACTGTACTTTTAAGATACCTATATTTTTTAATTATTTTTTTTTAAAAATGAAAAAAAGTATTTTTCTTTTACTCGAATTTTGAGGTACCGCTATAAAATATTGGTTTATTCATATGAGTTACCGCTTTTAGTTCTAGTGTTTTCATATAAATTTACATTTAAAAAAAACTATAAATTTGTGATAAAAATTCTCATCAAACAAAAACAACACGATGAATTAGCATTGTATATAACTTCAATGTATTGCAAAAAAACATACTGCAAAGGTTTGATCCGATGGCTATACATCTATGCTAAAAATCACTAAGAACTATCGGAGGTCTTGCTATGAAGTAACTTGACGTCGGTTTCTCTTATTTAGAGTTAATAATACAGATTTTTTATTCACTTTTATACCTACTTATTAACTCTTTTAACTTTTATTTAACAAATCGAGTTTTGTTTTCATAATAAACTATGATAGTGTCCAATAAATCAATTATAATTGCGTCATGAAAGTAATGTGCTTTTTACAGAATGGTTCTAATTGTTTACAATCATCCAACGATCGGTTATTCCAAATGATTTTAACTAAAGGAGTGTTTTTGATAATTGATAAATATATATTGATTAATACAGGGTATATCAGAATTAACAACATTCCTTCTAAATGGTGTTTTTTTCGCTCGAATAGGTTCAAATTTTTTAAAATGAAAATGTAATTCCAAACATTTCTTCCTATTTTCCATACATTGAACAACACTGTTTATTGATAAATCGAAACTCGACTACATCAACTAAAAGTTAGGAGACGTCATTTGTAATTAGAAAAATGGATTTTAATTCTGAATTATCTCTCAATTAGAAACAAAACCGGCCAAGTGAGAGTCGGACTCGCACACTAAGAGTTCCGTGCCAACTTTAACTGAATTAGAGATTCACTTACTTCCAATTTGCCATAATACCACAATAGTTAACAAACAATACACGACAGGCACCAAATATAACTTTGTTTTTCATAGTAGTTGTATAAATACTACAGTTGCGCCGAGTAGCACTTTTGCCGAGTAACGAGTACCGAGTATTACTCGGTTCTTTTTTTTCCAACCGAGTACTCGGCCGAGTAACTCGGTTTAAAATCAAATTCCTGTTTTGGGTGTGTAAACAAGTACAAACAGGTTAGCACATAATTAGCTTTCATCTAGCCACTAGAGCGCGATGATACAAAATTATAACATTCTCATTACTTTAGAATAAGCAATCAATCAATCATTTATTGACAAAAGACAAAAGTCCTTTCACGATGTGGGCAAGGCACCAAACAACGTATCTAGAACTGGCACGTTTAGAACGAGTGTTACTATGTGCACTTGCAAGCACCACGCATAGCGAGTGATAAATTTCGAAGGCTGATCTTCGAAGAAAAAATAATAAGGCTGTTACCAGAAAGTTCAGATAGCTTTGTGTTACTGCATCATAATTTAACTTTATGAAATTTCACATATTGATTTTTTTCCTTAACCCTTTCGCCTCATTTTGTCTCATTACTACTCGTTCGGTATCATAATTGAGATTGTGAAAGATCTCCCCTGTTGTTTATATGATATCTACCGCAATATATATATTGCTTTAATTTCATTCAAACCGAGTTACTCGGCCGAGTACGAGTATAAAAACCGGCCGAGTACGCCGAGTACCGAGTATTAACCGAGTACTCGGCCCATCGCTAATAAATATCAAAGTTATGTATGCGGTTATTGAAAATGTGTGGGGGGAGGGGGACGCCCATTTTACCACTTTGGAAGCGTCTATCTCTCAAACGTTAGACTTTTAGAGAAAATATTTTAAGGAACCTCGATCTCATTTTAAAATACCTACCTATCCATAGACACCCTAGGTTATATAGACACGCATAGGTTTACCAAAAAATTTTTTTAGGTTTTAGTCTCATGTATCCCATACAGACCCTTTAAATATATTTTTTTAGTATTTTTTGTATTCTTATCGTAAAGCAGTTAACAGGATACATCTAAATACTAAGTTTTAATACTAATAGTTTCAGAATAAAGTGTCTGTAACAGACGGACAGACAGACAGACAGAAAAACAGACAGTCAGTCAGACAGTCAGACAGACTTAACGAGGCTGTACGGGTTCCGTGTTTTGCCTTTCAGCTACGGAACCCTAAAAGCAAATAAATTATGTCACACAAACTCATTAGAAACTTCAAATATGATACTCAAACACTGAATACTAGCTATATAATTACTATCACCATTTCTATTTCTCATTTCATTAGGGCGCGTATTGCGATGCAGTTTTGATAGGTAGGAGTTGAGTAGGCTTAGCTTTACTGTCAAATTAGCAATTCGTATTGCGATTTCACATATTTATAATATTACTAGAGACCCGCCCCGGCTTCGCACGGGTGCAATGCTGTCTTTATGCAACGTTTTTTGTGATAAGAAAATTTGAAAAAAAAATACATGTTACTCTTGTAAGAGTTGGCTGTGTGTCGTCATTCAATAACAAGACTGTCAATGCCACTTTAATATACCTTTCTATAAATATGCCCACGCATAGATTTGAGCAAAAAAAAGTGAACCCTTAAAATCAATAGGTCTGCATTTGGAATATCAGAGGCCTAAGCACGGTAATGTTATCTAAACAGTATTCCAACTCCATACAAACGGACGAAACGCGAGCTATACCTACGCGCCTCGACTTCGGCATGCGTTCGGCATGCAGACAGTCGCGACTGTGCCACAATGACGAACGGACGGTGCGTTGGTTTTTTAACAATAGTCGCGCGATTTCTTTCTCGAAAAATAAGTTTAAGTACATTTTATTAAGACGAATAGGATATATTGTGCTGATTTGATTTTGAATAAAGCTTTATATGAGAATGCGGATTTTTTATACTTTAAAATTTAATAATTGAGCATTCCATACGTCAAGTCGTTGCTTAAATATTTTTCGGTAGCAAATTTATAAGATCGATTTGTCATTTAAACATAAAAATGTTTTTAATTAAATCTAACAAGCAAAAAACAACACCCATTTTTTATTGATTACTACCTATTTAAGCCACAAAATATATTATTTGTTTATATAAAAAAGTATATTTACGATCACAAAACTAAATGTAAACACTAAAGTAGGCAATTGTAAAATGCTGGAGGCGGGCAGGCAGCCCTATCGCACGTTTAGGTACCGCGCGGCTGTAGGTATTTATTTTAAAGAGTCGGCCGAGTTACAAAAAATACGCTGTAGATAACATTACCGTGGCCTAAGCTTCTGATTCATTGAGTTTATTGGTTTTCATAAGAAATCCAAACATCAGGCCAAGAGGCAGGCATTTGGCACATTTTCGAAGCGCTGTCAACAGAGAACGCAAAGGCAACTTGCCGCAGACTATATTTGCGTGCTCATTGCATTTAATTAAAGAAAAAAAACTGCCAAATGTGCACTTCATATAGAGTGTTTTAAATAATAATAAAAAAAAAAAACTATATAAGTCAGAGCGCTGGATGTTTGCCTCTTCGATTTTTTGTGTTTACAGCATGGCTGTGATCATCAGCCCCAGAAGTCTGTCTGTCTGTCTGTCACAGCCACTTTATTCTGAAACTATTAAGATGCCATACATGGAACAAAAATAATATTTTTCTACCTATGCATGTGCGGTGGGGTGTTTTTGGACAGGGCTCTTAAAATGATATTGAGGTTTCTCAAACCGTTTTTTTTTTCAAAGTCTAACATTTGGGAGATGGACGCTTCCAAAGTGGTAAAATAGGCGTCCCCCCTCCCCCCTCTAACTTTTGAACGAAGCAAGTGATAATTTTGAAAAAAATTGCACGATGTAGTTCTTTACATACACTTTCAACGAAAATTAGTTTGAACGAGATCGAACTAGTTGTTTTTGAGATACGAGATGTTTGAGCACATTTTCAACAACCGCGAATGTAACTTTGTCCTTCATAAAACATTGTGGTGTTTAGGCTAAGTGGAAATAAGTTAAACCCTAATTTAGTTAGGGTTGACAAGTAGTAGCACATTGTATACTTGATCCCAGTGTAAGTTTTCTTAATTCTTATCCCAGTAGTAGTAGTTGTTGTTGTTTTGTTGTTGTTGTTTTAGTAGTTGGTAGTTTCAAGTTGGCACGGAATCCACAGTGCGCGAGTCCGACTCGCACGCGATCGGTTTTTTAAAGTGACTTTTTTTTAGATACCGCCGCCACCGAAATGGTGTGATACGTTGGGTACCGTGTATTTGAATGTTCGTTATATTATTATTTAGTACCCAGCGTGTATTATTTGGTACCTTGCAAATTATACTTGGTACCTGCTCGGAAGCTATGAAAATTAGTTAATTTTAACCTATTGAAAAAGTTTGAAATAATAACAATAAAATGTCACAGAGCAACGTTCAGTCTAAAACAATGGAAATGAGTTTAGAACACGTTTTAAAGTTACACCGATAAAATTAGTATTCTTATCGGAAGAGAAGGACACGCAAAAGCTGTCAAACAAAATGAGTAACATTAGAAAAATGTTGCAATGAAACTGGTCAGTACATAACGTACTGATGAAGATGAAGTTTGACACTGAAAGAACTCTATCCTTCAGTGTGGAACCTATTTGTTGTGTAGTACTAAAAAAATTAAAATGAGAATTTTTATTTAATTAAACACGTTATTTCAATTTTTGTTCGTAATTCGGAAGGTACTAAAGACGTACTAAATAACTATACAAGCTTTTTTGTTTATTTTACTTGAATTTGTAATTTTAATTGCTGGTCGGTACGAATCAAGTACCTACGTACCGAACCGATCAGTTTCACTGTAATATTTTCATAGCTTCCGAGGAGGTAAGCGATTGAGGTAAGCGAGGAGGAAAAGCGATATCGAATAAATGAAAAAAAACCCTTGGAGTATTGAGTTGGGCTACAATTTGCAAAAATCGGAACATCGCTATCTCTCTCGGTCTAGGATAAATTCTAAATACCGCGGGAGGTATGTGCAGCGCACAGACTAATCTGAGTACCTAGTAGCATTACAGTCTACTATAGTTGCGGTTTAACTAACATCAAAATCACATACACAAGCCAGCTAATTCTCTATAATTAACTCTTTCACGGACAGTGACTGCCTATAGGCGTGATAACAATAAAATTTATATTGTGTCTGGAGTACTGTCCGTAAAAGTGTTAATGAAATCAGGCGTTTGTTTGCGGAAATCCATTATTAAGTTGAATTTTATAAAATTATTTTGCATAAATTTTCGTTAAGCGACGCCGGCGCAGGCAACTAACAACACGAACCGTCACCGCGTTTAGTATTAGCAGTGGCGTAGCTACCTAGGGGCTAGGCGGGGCAGTGCCCCGGGGCCCTCAAGCTCAGGGGGCCCTCGAATCCTTACCTGAAAATTTTGATCGAACTAAACTTTTGAAAATTTCTCCCATTTTCAAAATAAATATGAAGGTTGCAACCCGACTTGAACCATAGCAATTCAGTTGAGAGAAATTCGAACGTTATACCTAGGGATTTCCCCTAAATTCTTTCTGTTGGTTGGCAGTGTTGTCAATTTGACGGATAGCAATATGTGCGTTTTATTGTGAATTCGAGTCAAGTTTTTTTTGAAGTGAAAACTTCTTTAGCGGCGTTGAGCACTTTTGTGGGATGGGCGAAAAATGTGAAACTCGCGTCAGGACACGTGGGCTGATCGAAAAACCGTAAGACGGTTGGCGAAATTATGGATGTAAGTTGATTTTTCTGAGAGATAAACTTTTTAATGTAATTTAATATAATATAAATTGTAATGTTTGTGTACGATAGCGCAATAAATAAATATTGTATTCTTTAAAATATATTATTATTATTATTATTATTATTATTGTATTATTATTATTATTATTGTATTCTATCACAAAAATGATAGTACTTTTATATTGATAATAAGAGCAATTCATTCAAAATTATTCCCTAACTATTCCAAAAAATCAAAAATGCACAACGTTGATATTCAAGTTTTCACTTCTGCCGGCACTCCCGGAGTGCAATTTTTTTTTTTTCAAGAACGGTAAAAAATTATGTTCTATCAGGAATAAGTAAGCTGATGTTAATAAACTTTTTAGTACTGGTTAGAGTGGTTCAATTTTATTTGATAGTACCACTTATATTGATGTCGGATACGTTAATCAATCATGTCAAATCTATCGATTTCGGCTACTCATTGTATAACGCGAAATATCGTGAAAACAATGCAGGTCACCTGCAGTAGGCGCATTCAGGTCCGCGCGCGATGAGATCGTTCTTGGTCTCCACCGTTAAATGCGGTAACACTAGCGGCGATAATACCTACCCAGTTTCGATAGCAGTGGGGCCCCATTTTTTTATTTGCCCCAGGGCCCTTGGTTACCTAGCTACGCCACTGAGTATTAGTTAAAGCAAATGCAGCATACAGCTCCCGCCCTCCCTCAATACGCATGCGGCACAGCTGATGCAATTATTAGTACCCAACACCAATGTGCAAAAAACCTCGACGCGTTTCGCCACTACACGTGACATTCTCAGGAGATATTGTCGCCTCGGCGGAGCACGGACGACTGAACCGTGTCGCTGGCGAACAGGCCCGGGTGGCTCCCATACAAAAAAGTTTGGCCGAAGTCCAAATGCTGTTATTTTATTTGAAGATATACCCTAGTAAGGTACTGAATACATAGGTATGGCAGGGTTTACATCGGGTAGATGTGTCACGTGTGTGTGCAGATGTGAAGCTGATATTAAAAAAAAGAATTTAAAAATATAATAGCTAAAATGGCTATCATTTATGTATTAGTACAAAAACAAGACAATTTCAAGAGCACTTTAATAATGGTTTCTCTGTGAATAGATCAGTATGCGTTAAATTATAAATTCTATATTGGATATAAGAGTCATAAATCAATAGTAAGTAGGTATACTGTTAAGACCACGCATAAGATGGGCTCTATTGTTTATAAGTCCACCTACGTCCTATGATACGAAAAATTGTTGGCAGAGTAAATTTTGATTTCTTGAATTTGAATTACTTTTTATGTACTAGCAGATCTAAAAGGCACGAGATCTGTGTTTTTTTATTAGCACGCATAGATATTGTTCGTTGTTTTTCAAGTGGCAACATATTCTTCTCACGTTCTTTTGCATTTTGTGCGGAAAAGTTAATAACGATCCTAGAACTAAAATAATATCCTGGTACGAGGTAACGGTAGGACCGTTAGACAGGAACTAAGCCTTCAGGGATGTTTATTGTTAAAAACTGGCTACGTCAGCGAAAAATCAATGTAGGATGCATTTGGCCGTAGCTTGCTTAAGGGTAAAATCGATGAAACTATCGAAATCTTACCCTTTGAACAGAGGCGAGAATTCGTGTCGACTGATGTTATTCGTATTTGAAAGTAAGACTTGCAAATTATTTTTATGCTGTAAGGGCTCAGAGAGTTTAACAAGGTTCGAATGAATAAACTGTTGAACAGTTTTTTGCATGCACCATGGTTTAGGTTTCCACGTGTCGTCCTAGTTTCCACCTCGGCTCGATATCTCTTGTATACATCCTCCGGGATTTGCATGTGTAGGTCAGGTCAATGCCAGGTCGAACTTGGATGGCCTGACATTTGCCATTCTGGGGCATTGGGGTCAATGTCAGTTGTAGGGGCGTAAACTGGGCGGTCTCCGCACGCCCCTCCCCTTGCTTCTAGAGCGTCCCATCGCAACAGGTATTGACGTCAACGGGAGCCGATGAGGCTTCCGCGCTGTATGCAAAGCGAGTATCGATCTGCTGCGAAGGACATTTCTGCACCTGCGTGCTGCAGTCCACTAATGGAACTTGAAGGACACAGGCGGCTGGCCTAAAAATAGATCGTGCGTGCAATGTACCTACTTGGTGTCATTTATTACTTGTGAACAATGTAGGTGTAACTTTGCGATGCTAGCATTGTTGGTTCCTGAAAACACCTATGTTATCTGGAGGAATTCGCTTTATTGGCCTGAACTGTAGTCCAAGACTAAATAAGCATTTCTTCACTCTATTTCATCATACATAATCGAATAAAACGTAGGATCTACTCTCTAATAAGACAAAAATGATATGGTGTGGAACCATGCGGTTATTCGTTTTCGAGTTAAAATTAACATTATTTATTACTTACACTAATAACTTCATACAAAACTTTAGCGAGGAAAGATGATCGCGGAGGCATCTCTTGATGCCTTGAGGAACTTTATTGTAGTGGTGACATGAATAAAGATTCGTATCGAACACACTCGTGTCGTTGTCGATGAATATAATTAACAACAGCCGCCGACAAGAGGCGCTGGCTGCCGTCGAAATGACTGTCGAGAGAAATTATGAAATGATTTGTCGACGGCGCGGTCGTCAACAATGCAGGCATTGCCGCGGCTGGGTAAGCAGTAACAACGTCTTCTTACTGAGTAGGTATATAATAGTCCCCCTAGTCGATTTTTACTACGGTGGCCAGTCACAACGACTAGCCGACTGCGCGGAACACAAGTACACAAGTGCACAAGTGTGTGCGCAAACACAGGTGCACTCTCTATTCTTTTCACTCTCATAGCCCGATGGGACAGCAATCTGACACGATCGGAGAGAGATCAGGCGCAGGACCAACGGCTTTACGTGCTTTTCCGAGGCACGGGGGTGAAACACCGCCAACTTCCAAACTCCGGGCTACCCTAAGAATTTCTGACAAATAAACTCAGGTATTTTTTTTGCCCGACCCGGGAATCGACTTCGGGACCTCTGGCGCAGCCGTTGCTTTAAAGTGCGACCCTCTTACCGCTGCGCCACCGAGGCAGTTACTGAGTTGGTACAGTTATTGTAAAATGCACACTTCTGTATTAATCGATGTTTATTTTTAACTAGAGGTCCCCCGCGACTTCGTCCGCGCGTTTTGAGTTTGCTCCCTCCCCTCCCGTCGCAGCGTGATGTTTCATATCCTGAAGCCTTTCTCAATAAATTAGCTATCTAACACAGAAATATTTTTTCAAATCGGTTCAGCAGTTCCTGAGAAAAGCGCGTTCAAACCAACAAACTCTTCAGCTTTATAATATAAATTAGCGCAAGCGCACGTTGTACTTAAGTTGCGAACATTATTTTGGTGCGGAGTTATGTTAAAACTATGATAGCTCCTAAGATATTTATTCGAATCAAATGATATAAGGGCAACTTTGTTCTAAATGAAATGCTCGTGATAATGAATCTATTTATTTTGATAAACATAAATACCTGTGTGTATAATACACCTCTAATGACTTTTGAAATTGAAATGATGCATTATTTTTTTTACAAATTTATTAACATAAAAAAGGTTGTAGTAAGTCAACCATAAAAGATAGACATATGCTGTCGCGGACTTTATTATAGAACTCTTAATGCTGAACAATCTTGTCATACATGATTTTTGTGTAACTTTAGCGGTTTCCGCAGCGTACGCAGCGGAAGCTCTCAAAAGGAATATCTTTCTCCCGTTTTCGCAACATTTTTCATTGCTGCTGTGGTCTTGTGAGTCGTATCTTTATGTTATATAGCTTAAAGCCTTCCTCGATTAATGGACTATCTAACATAAAAATATTTTTTCAAATCGGGCCAGTAGTTTCTGAGATTAGCGCGTTCAAACAAACAAACAAACAAACTCTTCAGCTTTATAATATTAGTATAGATGAAATGTCTGACCAGCCTGGCACTTATTGCACGAAAGGTGTAACGAGTGACCGGTTGCTAGCGGTCTGCATACAATGTGAACTGACGATTTTTGCAAGTTCCTGTCCATCTTGACAACACGCCAGGTGTTGTGGTCCGTGCTCCAGGTTACAAAGCCAGCGGTCTCGGGCTCTAGTCCTGGAAGGGCAATATGTGTGACATGTACAGACGGAAGGTCGCTCAACGCTTTATGCTTTCCTGCCTTAAAGCGCTATTCTGTTTGATTGGCTTGCATCTACAAAGTGCCTCGGAGAACTTAAGGCTGCTTTTTCGTCATATCTACGGGAGTCAAACTCAGACTAAGAGTACCTAAATAAGGTCAGTTAATGTGAATTCGTAAATTACTGCACTTGCTTAGGGGAGAGGAAGAGTTGTACAAATTTGGTGATCAGCCAGCATAATACGAATTATCTTGGCGCTTCGGAGCGCTTACCTTAGTCTTAGCGCTTTTTCTGCCAGAACATTGGGTGATCAGCCAGCATAATACGAATTATCTTGGCGCTTCAATATGATGCCACTTAAAAATTAAGTTCCACTATAGTAGAACTATATTGTAGCTTTGAACCAGGAAAAGGACGTAGGAAACTTTCCCGTTAGACGGGACCGGGGCTGGGGTGGGACGGAGCTGGGGGCGAAACAAACTTTACTGGGTCCGCTTGTATATACTAATATTATAGACTGCCTCTGTGGCGCAGCGGTAGGAGGGTCGCACTTTAAAGCGATGGCTGCGCCAGAGGTCCTGGGTTCGATCTCCGGTTCGGGCCAAAAATATATACCTGAGTTTTTCTGTTCAGAAATTCTTAGGGTAGCCCAGAGTTTGGAAGTTGGCGGTGTTTCACCCCCGTGCCTCGGAAAAGCACGTAAAGCCGTTGGTCCTGCGCCTGAACTCTCTCCGGTCGTGTCAGATTGCTGTCCCATCGGGCTATGAGAGTGAAAGGAATAGAGAGTGCACCTGTGTTTGCGCACAAACTTGTGCACTATAATATGTCCCGCGCAGTCGGTTAGTCGTTGTGACTGGCCACCGTAGTCGAAATCGGCTAGGGGACTACTACTACTAATATTATAAAGCTCAAGAGTTTGTTTGCTTGAGCGCGCTTATCTATCAGGATCTACTGGACCGATTTGAAAAACAATTTTACCGTTAGATAGAACAATTATCGGGGAAGGCTTTATGCTGTACCTAAAGCATTAAGATAGGACTCATAAATCCCGCGCGCAACGAGAAATGTTACTAAAGTGGGGGAAAAATTAAATATTCCTTTTGAGAATTTCCGCTGCGTAAACCGTTTAAGGTACTCGACAATCATGTATGAGGAGATTATTTCTACAAAGTTCTACAATAAAGTCTACGACAACTTATGTCTATCTTATATGGTTTACTTACTACAACCTTTCTTTTTTTAGGGTTCCATAGCCGAATGGCAAAAAACGGAAACCTTACGTTTTTCTTGTCAAACCTATGCGTGTTGGTTATCTATGGAGGTCTTTCAAAATGACATAGAGGTTTCTAAAACGATTTTCTAGACGCTTCCAAAGTGGTAAAATGGGCGCCCCCCCCCCCTCATCTAATTTATAAACTAAGCGAATTTTGAAAAAAAATATAATATAGATCTTAACAAATACTTTCAACAAAAATTGGTTGGGTCGATATCGAACGAGAAGTTTTTCAGATAAAGCACATTTTCAACAACCGCAAACTTAGTTCTTCATACAAACGCTATGAAAAACAATGTTATGTTTGCTGTCGACAAAAATTGAGGTACCTATTTGAGCTAAGTGGAAGAAGGTGGTAATAAGTGGTTATCCGAATTCAGTTAACATTGGCACGGCACCCTCAGTGCGCGAGTCCGACTCGCACTTGGCCGGGCTTTTCTAGATAGTTAGGGTGGCGAGGTAGCTAAATGGCGTAATTCAACGGCGTTGTCGAGACCTATCAAAATCCAAAGATAAAATAATTTCGAAAAGAAAAGCTTGTATGGTAAAAACCATTTTAGCGATGGGTTTCGCGTGTACGGTTTTTCAAAAATGTAAAAAAAAAACAGTTACTTGGGCATTCTCGAGCGCGTCAGATATTCATACTACGTATGCCTCAAGTGCTCTGATAACAACGGTATACTAATCTGCCGGTTCGCGTGGTGGGGGTAGGCATACAAAGTAGTCAAAAATGCAAAAAAAAAAACTCGAGCGCGTCAGATTTTCGGAAGGGGTGTTAAGTGGGCCCCAAGGAAGCTCCCTTTAAAAAAAACTGACGATTTCAGCGTGACCATAAGTTACGATGAATTTTTGAAAATGCAAAAAAAAAAGTTTTTTTGAAATAGGTACTCGAGCGCGTCAGATTTTCATAGGGGAGGTTTATCTCGGTATCCTGAAAGCATATTTTCTTAATCTGACAAAAATGTTGGTGGGTTCTCTTAATCTGACCGGAAAGGTTTTTTGGTTTCTTTTTTTTCCTTTCTTTCTCCTTGATAAAACGGGAAATTTAAGAATAACAGTAAAGCCAAAAAAATGCTGACAGCAATATACCTGATAATATACAGATGTTCGGAAAAATTGATGAAATATACTGAAAAAGTATTAAAATACTGATTCTATTCTACGATAGGGGACCATAAACATATATATATATATATATATATATATATATATATATATATATACTAGCGGACCCAGCGAACTTTGTTTCACCCCCAGCTCCGTCCCGCCGAGCCCCGTAATTTTAAAGTTAAGCTTTCCCAGCGAATTTTGTTTCGCCCTTAAATTACTAAAATGGCTATTAAAAAATAAAGGTTGATCGTAGAAGAGTGAAAATTGAGGATTGTATGTATTTTTGTATGTTGTATCATAAAAAAATAGAAATTAAAAAAATTGTCTAAAAAATAAATAAAAAAATTTAGGGGTAGACTACCCCTAACATTTAGGGGGATGAAAAATAGATGTTGGCCGATTCTCATAGATACCGGATAAGCACAAAAAATTTCATCAAAATCGGTCAAGTCGTTTCGGAGGAGTATGGCAACGAAAACTGTGACATGAAAATTTTATATATTAGATATACATTAGGTTGTACCGAAAATTCCCTTCTACCGCATCTTTCCCCACCATCAATGTCGCGAAATAAAGGAAAAATACTGGTAGGGCGGCATATTTCCGCGAAGCGCTCAGTCTGTGTTACATGTTTATGGCAAATTCCTCTTTTTTGCTTCAATTATTCACTTCGTTTTGCTTACGGTACGTCCAAAAAACAATTTGAGGATCAACATGCTATCGAATAATATACATACATGAAACTGTACATGTTAATAATACTTTTGTATACATATACGCGTAACTTTTTCCGAGTCCACGAAAATTGTCGAGAAGCTTTAGAAAAAAAATTGAGATATAATAAAAGTAACATAATTTAATCATCGTTATTTCATATCAAATTTTTTTAACACCCTTAGTTTTCAAGATATACTAAAAAAACCGGGAGTTTGAGTTTTTATGATGCTTCAAGTCAAAAAGTTTTAACTTTGGACAAAAATGTAAAGAGACCTTTTTTGTGTAAAATAAAATTACCTTTTTTGTTTATTTAAACCTTTTTTTGCAAAATGTATCGTTCGCGACTTATATGCCGCTACGCGTTTTTCGGAAGACGAAATGGCTCACCCACACTCCCGGTCATGCGGAAACCGGCAGATTTTGTATTTTTAGTACGTTTTAGATTATATTCTTCAAAATAAAAAAAATTAAAATCGCGCTCGAGAATTAACGTTTTTTTTTACAAGCGACCCTATAACTCGGCGGCGTCAAGGACTCATCGTCAGATTAGTTAAATTTAGTCTTAAAACACTAAAATCAACCCCCAATATCTTAATCTGTCGCGCTCGAGTATTTCAGACTATCGTTTTTTTTTTACTAATCTGATCGTCTATCCTAGGCGCGCGTCACTACATATAGAGCTAAATACTTTACAAGGTTGTTCTATTAGGTCCAAGGTATCTGTCATATCTTAAACTGCCACGTTCGAGTATTACCGAAAATTCCCCTATTCGCCTCCCTAACTAAGACTAGTATCATAAAGCTGAGGAGTTTGTTTGTTTGTTTTAACATGCTCTGATACTGGACTGATTAGATTTTGTTTTGTGTGGAATAGCTTATTCAAAAAAAAAATAGGTATCTATCCTTTAAATATCCTTTTGACATTCCCACACATCGTCATCTAGTCCCAAAGTAAGCTACTCAAAGCTTGTGTTATGGGTGCCAGACAACGGATATAATACTTAAATACTTTTTGTTTGTAAATACATACATGATATACATAGAAAACACCCAGACTAATATGAACAGACATGTTCATGCACACAAATGTTTGTATTGTGCGGGGATCGAACCCGAAACCCGCTGCGTAGTAGGCGATTTCTGGATCACTATATCAGATGGGTCGTCATTAAACAGGCTTTAGGTTTTAAAATATTACGCTGCGACGGGAGGGGATGGGAGCAAACTCAAAACGCGCGGACGTAGTCGCGGGGGACAGCTAGTATTTACACGTCACATCATAATTAGGAATATACATGAACTTACCAACGTGATTATTTCTTTGTTTTTATACTAGTTTGTCACTATACAAAGTTAATAATATAAAATGCACTTAAAAGAGCAACTGTGTTAGACGAGGTACCAAACCCCGTGTCATATGGTATGATTCCGAACTCGGCAACAAGCAGCAGTGCAGTTGCTGCAGTGCTGCCACTAAGGTGCTGCCCAGCAGTGCTGCCTGCCGCGGTGATTCCGACTAAGGCAGCAGTGTCGCTCTGTTCGCGGTGATGCGTTGTTGTGGATTCGTTAGTTTACTTTGAGTTGACAAGATGTTTCATTGAAAAACAAATAAATAATTGTAACTAGTAGGTATAGGCCAGTGGATATTAACATTAAATTCGCAAAGCACGATGTAGTGCTGCATTTTTGGTATGTTGTTTGGATCAGTAAGGATGATGTAAATCCCAATTTGCAACTTCGAAAAAGTTGTGCTCGCTGCGCACCACGTGATTAACTGCGAAAATTTGGGTCATTTTTCACTTTTTGCTCTAAAAGTCAAAAACTATACGTTTCTGACCAGTACCATTCGCTACACAAATGAAGGTTATTAAATTTGCAACAATTTAAGCCTAATTGCAGCTCTCTAAACCTTATAACGACTAAACTGTGGCCATTCGAAGATGGTTCGTTTTTCCCGAAATATTGAAATTTTTAGTTTTGCTCCCGTTTGAAGCAAAATATTGGCAAAAACCGCTCGTTCTATGAGAAGGTAGTATAATATAGTTGTAGTGCATTAATTTTCTTTCATTAGAGCATAGAACAAAGTCTGTGAGACAAATAGTTCACTTACAATATCTGAAAAACAAAAAGAAGGTAGAAATAGATTTTTAAAGAATTGAAACTGAGGGCATATTAAATCATAAAAAGGGTAATACTTTTTCATTTGCAGGATAGGTAATTAACAAAAGTACAAAATTTGGGAAAGTAGGAAAAAAGATTATACGCAAATTAAATGTTAAAGAAGCTGCAGTCACTCGGCGTTTTTTTTTGGTTGAGGTTCAATTTCTCCTTCCTCAGGTTTGTCACGTTCCTCTGGTTCGTAAGGCTCTTCACTTTCCTGTTCTTCCTCAGCTTCCTCGGGATCATTATCATCTTCATCTATCAAAATCAAGGCGACGTTATCGCATGACTTTCCTGAACAATTTAAGCATAAAGCCTTTTTGGGTTCTGAGTATTTCTTCTCTCGCACGCTGAATGGAAGACTGTAAAACTTCTTTTGGCATAACTTATGGTACCTGGAATCAGATGCAACGAGGTCAAAAGTAGCTGTAAGACGATCAATGACTTGCCGTCCCCATGTACCACCTCGACGACTGGCTGCATCGAGCATTGATTCCCTAATTGTCATTGATTCTACTTTGAACACCTCATTTCTGCGTGATTTGTGAAGTTTGTTTTGGAGCTGGAGAAACTCCTCAGTGATTTCCTCCGCACAAAGGAAACAATGCTCCGAAGATTCATATTCCGGGCCCGATGTTCTAGAGGTTGATGGGCGGGGTTGTGGAGTTTGATCGCCTCTACGACGAGCACATGCGTCAATATTATGCCGAGTGGTGAATCTCTATCTGCAAGCATCGTGAACACTGACTTCGTCTAGCTTTTTCAAAAAAAGTCTTCTCTTTGAAACCACGCTCCACATTAGAAATAATTAGAGTTTGGATGCCATGTTTTTTTTACAATTACCACTGTACTGTCACCTTCCTTGAGTGCCAGCCGACACACAAAGCAAACTCCCGGTGGAACCGACATTTTTATGACTATTTAGCCTGACTTCGTTCGCGTCGCGTTAATAAGATAATAGTTTTTTGGCTGCTCCCCTGCGTTACTGGGTAGGCTACTTCCAATTACTATCTTGTGCGAAAATCAAAACCAAAACATAAGCCCGAAGGCATTTGTTTAGTTGATGGGAGTTTTAGCCAGTTTACACTGTTACCGCCTTCACCTTCAAACGGGAGCAAAACTAAAAATTTCAATATTTCGGGAAAAACGAACCATCTTTGAATGGCCACAGTTTAGTCGTTATAAGGTTTAGAGAGCTGCAATTAGGCTTAAATTGTTGCAAATTTAATAACCTTCATTTGTGTAGTGAATGGTACTTGTCAGAAACGTATAGTTTTTGACTTTTAGAGCAAAAAGTGAAAAATGACCCAAATTTTCGCAGTTTATCACGTGGTGCGCAGCGAGCACAACTTTTTCGAAGTTGCAAATTGGGATTTACATCACCCTAACTGATCCAAACAACATACCAAAAATGCAGCACTACATCGTGCTTTGCGAATTTAGGGTTTTTTAGTGTCGATTTCTACTGGCCTAGTATGTAACCAAAATAAAGTTAAAAAGAACATTTATTCACTTGTTTTATTGATTTTCTTCGATATATCCTTCGCTATATTTTCTTTTATTAAATTATTACGATAATTAGCATGACTGCCATCGTAAAGGGCTGGATATAAAGCCACATACTCAATAACTGTTCCTCTTATGAATTAGAGAAATTCATCCTATTGTTGTCAATTCACGTCACACTCACGTAGATGCAATTTAAGCATTAAGTCCTCCTTTGTACACTAAATTTGTGCAATAAAGTATTTAAATATAAAAAATACCCTTGCAGCGGCGGCAGACGCGTCATTAGGTACTGGTTTGTCGCGGCGGCAGGGCGACACTGATGCGCAGCAGTGCTGCCGCTACATTGCTGCCGCTACATTGCTGCCGCTACATTGCTGCCTAGCTCGGAATGTAATCTCATATAAGCTTATAGAAAATTTATGGGGACCAGTAGTGTCGCGGCAGCACTGCTGCGTGCAGCGTGGTTCGGAATCATACCTTTACACTATTCGAGCGTATATGCCTATGCCACTCGGCCACCGACTTATTGGCAAGCCTTTGAATTTTGCAAGTGCTTTCTTTAACGCGCACGCTGCGTGACCTCATCACTGCGTTAGAAATAAAAAATGTCTAAACTCTAATTCGTATACCAAGTCGTTGACTAGTCGCGTGTTGTAAGGGGTCTTACGCGTATGTGGAAACCCTTCCAGGACGCAGACCCTCAATACTTCTGAGCTCCGGGATGGTTTCATAGCTTTTTCATAACTTTTGAAGATCTGGGTTCGGGTATGGTTTCCAGTGTAGTGTTAATAACTTCATAAAGTAGACTCTTCCGCTTCTCATGTCCAAAAAAAGAGTAAAAGTGTTAGGATGCGATTTGACATGTGGGAGGGGTGCCTGTGCTATAAAAAAAAAAAAAATAGCTTACTGTTGTTTAAATATGGAAAATTATTGTCAACTAAGATACTCTGACTAGTACCAGTATTGTGCTCACTTAAATTCGAGAAACTAGAACTTTATGCACTATTGTAAAAAAGTATTAACAGTTTTAACCGAAAGTGACTTTGTCGGTGGGTTACGTAATATTAAAACCGTGTTTCACGTAAATTCATTCATTGCTGTCATATAGGCATTCGAAATGATCCTTAGTTAAAGTAATTCTAATTACCTAAATATATTTTTTCAAAGTGTGATAAACCTATCCTTTGTTTAATCTTCACTAATTTACGTTAACTTTCACATTGAGCGATTCTGTTATACTTATGTGTATCGACAAATGCGAAGTCTCAGTGACGGTACCTAGGCATTCATGTCCATAACGCTTAAATACATTTGTAAAACCGTCTCGCTCTACACAACTAAAAGAAGGGTAGCATTTAATGAATACATCTCCAAAACCATCGCGCAGCTCAGAAGTACTGGGGTTCCGAGTCATGGAAGGGTTTTAATTTTCGCGTCCTATACACAGGGCTTAAAACCGGTTCAAGATTTACCGGTATTATAACGGTTAAACCGGTTTTATCGTAAAATTCCGTTCCGGAGCGGAACCAAATAAGAGTGATACTGTAAACCTTATTAAACCGGTTAATTCCTGGCCGCTTGCGACGATCTCAACGCGACTTGTTTTTTGACCGAATATTCTTCGATAGAGGTTAGAATAATATTTATTGTTATATAATATAATTAAAATTTCCAAAAATATGTCGAACAATTACCACAGTACGTATCTGATAGGATATATTAATAAAATAAGTTTTATTGAATAAAAACAAACGTCAATGCGCTCACCGCACGCAGATCTTAACGAAGTTGAGGTGGTTGTCCTGGCTGAACGAAAAGTTCAACCGGTTAATGAAAAATACCGATATTTTACCGAACCGGTTTAAAAACCGGTTCAAAGGAACATAACCTGTTCAGAAAAACATACCAGTTTCCAAGCCCTGCCTATACAGCGTGCTTAAGGCTTAATTTGACCGATTGATTTTTTCAAGTAGTACCTACTAACCTTAAATGATATTGCCTGACTGACCTTGCCCTCTTTGTCCTTGTCTATGTTTATGTATTTATATACTTGCAATTTACATATTGGTGGAAGGCCTAACACAGCAACGTACCACAATACTCATTGGCAACATACGGCAAGTCGAAGTCTGGGATCATCAGAACGCCGAGCGCTATGTTTTGGTTCCATGGATACGAAACTCCACCAGAAGTCCGGTCTATCACAAGCAATAATTACAAATTAATTAGGTTACATAACTGATTCGTTAAAGATACCTCAATTACTATGTTAGGGCCTGTTACGTGATCAGTGATAATCATGACGAATAACCACGACGTATATGTTCAGGTGTAATGTTTTGTTTTGATAACCTACCACTGAGCTGACCATTGAACTGTTTTGTTCAAAATACGCACAGTCGTATCAACTAATGGTAACTAACTATTAGTTGAGTTAGTTATCGATCATGAAACCTTTCATAGTTTCTCTGATTAATTGTAAGCCTAGGTTCCTGAACGCCGTTATTTATTATTATTTTAATTATATTAAACTTCAGACACAAAAACCAAAAACTGTTTATATTCGTTGGCTATGTTGCATTAGCATTACCGTTTATTTACTGTCAATTCAATATTTCAATCAAGCATAGGTCATAGAAGTACTATCTATGGTAGGGTCAGATATGAAACAATAGTACACAATGAAACTTTGTGCCTTTTTTAAAATTCGACGTTGTTACACCGTGCAATATATTGCGTAAGGACGATCTCGAGAACCGCCTTCTATAACCCAGTTTGCATCGGCACCGCGTGGGTTAGTACTTTTCTACGGAGCTATTTACGTTTATTTTACAAAAAAGTTAGTATTTTCTGCTATAATCGTAAATTGTTCATTAAATTTGGGTTGGACTTTTCATATTATCTATGAAAACCTACCATAAAACACATCTTTTAGATTAATGTGCACTAGATTTTGAGTTGTCATTTTTATTTTGTGGAAAAAAATTGGGGTTAGTAAAAAAACCCGAGGTAGTCAACAATGAAACAGTTGCATTATGGACACAATAAAACAGTGTTTCATTGTATACTATCTAGTTTTATCGTGCACCATCATATAACGTCAGTACTTTACAACGTAACGGGACGTAAGGGAGCCTAACCAAGACCCGAAGATTCAATCCCACCTCACCTTCACGTGATATGTCCTGTTTTAACAGACGAGGCTCTAGCGACCTCCAGTCTCCAACAGCCCCGCTATTCCTATGACTCCGTTAGTGGCTACGGTAATGGCGAAGCAGGGGTGATAAGAATCCCTGTAAGTGATCGCGCTACCACCTCCAACGACAACTGTCATGAAATTGTTTATAAGCACATTGAATAAAAATGACAAATAGAAAAGGTACCGCCTGATGAAGTACTCGTGCCCATATCGAAAATCCCTGTCAGTGGAAGATATCAACAACGGGTTTGTGGAAACTGTCCAAACGGTGGATACAAGATTTTTTAGGCCTGGTTGTAGAAATAGACCTTAAAAACTGTCGGTCCACACTCTCGTCCTTATGGCAGAAAGTCGATCGATATGGCACTGCAGAGCTCCGATAATGCTGAAAACTACCGAATTGCTGAATTTGGAAGTCCCTACAACACGATAGATTGGAACCAAGGCTTCAAAGTGTTTTGACGAGTGCCATGAAATTAGCAATTTTGCATAATAGGTTTCCAAAGTATATTTTTTTAAATTTCAGTTAATGATTGAATAAAAGTGAGGTTAAAAATAACACCGTTTTTTTATTTTTAAACTTCACATTTTTTGGTCACCGCACACCTTCACACCTTTTGTTGGTTTAACACAAAACATAAAATATTACTGTTTCATTGTTGAATTTGTGGTGTTCCATTGTGTACACCACTATGGACACAATAAAACGTTTCTCATTTTAAGGCATTTATTTTTTGTTAAATATTTACTCATTAATTAGTAAAACTATTAATGGCATCCGATGCCCAGTAAAATTGTCCATATACCTCTAAAACCTAAGCCTTCTATCAAAAATAACAAAATGTATGTTCTATTTTGAATTTCAAGTGTTTCATTGTTTGACACATGACTCTACTTATGATCGTCATTTAGAATGATTTAGATCAGTAGATTGGTATCCTTTAGATCATAGGTAGGTACTCATGATCTTGCTTTATATCGGTAGGTACCTTAGTATACCTACAATCGAAATAACTGTAAATGCTGATTAAATATTTTTCATATCATCACTTCATTTAACTGCATGATTAGCGTATTTTTTAATTTAATTTTATTATTGGTTGGCTCAATACTTCGCGTCCGATGCTGACAACAAGAGCGTAATTATTAAAAACTCAAACTGTCATAATACGTCGTCGGTCGTCGCTCGCGGGGCTAGTGTTTCTCGTCGAAACTCTTTTTGTTTGTGTTAAAAAATATTCAGTTTATTGTTATACAGCAGTGTAATGAAATATGTGTGCTTAATATACGTGGCGGACTCACCGCTCATTATGCGATTGAATTAATTAGGTCAAACATAGTTTGTCGTAGTGACTGTGAGTCATGCTTCCCATTTTTGTTTGTGTAGTGATTTCTTAGCACAAAACAATGTTATCTTAACTATAGCAGTGTTTTCGAAGTGATTAAGGTAATTAGTGATGGATACGCCACCGGTCCCGAAGCCAAGGAGCGCGTTCCTGGGCCAAAACGATCCGGGAACGCGACCAGTGCCACTCCCGCGCACCAAAGTCCCTGCAAACAACGACAGAATGTCAGCTACTGATATCCTACGCTCTATCAGCTCAGTATCGAAACAATTATCTGAAGATGTCGCTCAAAAAGTCTCCAGCTCAGCAAAAAGTGCGAACGAGAAAATAGAAAAATCAATTCAAGATGGCTCTAAATTTGCTAAGGGCACCCTAGAAAAAACTCTCACAACATCCAAAGCAATACGTGATTCAGTCACAAAATCTGTCATTGAAGGCACAAAATCTGCTGGTGTAAAATTGAGAAGACAAAAAAGGAATGACAGCTTAGATGATGATTCACAAAGATGTGTGTCCATGCCTGTTGTTGATGTGAGCCTCTTTGATAACATACAGTTCCACTCGCCGTTGTTAGAACAGAAAAGGTTCCACTCAGAGGCCACCCAGAACAATGATTTGCCTTCATTGCAGTTAAATGCATCGCACATGGATGACTTGTCTTTGTTTTCCACAAATTCTGATTCCAACACAGATACTGTAAGTGACTTCTCAAATGATGGTAGGGAATCTGAATTTAATACTTCAAGCTTGAATTTAAGCGAGCAAAGGACTTATGATACACCACGGCCTTCCAGAACGAACAGTATTGTCAGCACAATGTCCACACCAGAAGTGCCAGAGCGAAGGAAAAAAAGGGAAAGTGCAATGGATATAATGAGGCAAAACTCCCTGTATGAGAACTGGACCTTGCCTAATTTTTCCAAAACAAACACAACACCAGAACCGTCTCCGTCTGTGCATGTAGAGAGGCCTAGTAAAAGTACAATATATGAATTTGATCCATTGAATACTAGCAGTAGCACAGGAAAAAGCTATGCAGGAATAAGCAATGAGCTCATATTACTAGAATCCTTTTTGATTGGTGATACTTATGGCTCTATCATTAGTTCTGATGTTGTTGATGATGAGTATAGTTACCGAGACTCAGAATACTTTAATCCACCGACACCACCAGAGCGTTTTGATAGTCTGCTAACGACTGAAATTCAACCAACAGTGTCTACTGCTAAAGAAAATAATACAGTTTGGTTTGATGATGGATCTGATACTAAGTCAACTACAGATGAAGTGAAGTCCAATTCTATGATGCAGAGATTTTCACACATGTTGAAGTTGGATAATGTTTTGCATAAAACAACAAAGCCTACACCTCAAAAAGTGGATATTGTTGAGCGACCACCTCTGAACTCATCCACCATACCTTATTTTTGTGGAACTCTTACTAGGATAGTATCGGCCATGGGTGAAGACCTATTTAAGAACTCTCAGAGTCGCTATTGCGTCCTGTCTGATCAGAAGCTAATCTGCTACTCAGACTCTACAAATGGTATTATGAAAGAAGCATACACATTAGACAGTGTGTACTCTCTGCAAATTGTGCTACCACTCTCATCCAGGTAAGATAAGAATCTTTTATCATATATATAAAATTCTTGTGTCACAATGTTCGTTCCCGTACTCCTCCAAATAGTGCACAGAGTGTGAAGAACTGCTGACCGGCTGAGATTGGAGACCCTTTCACCAAAGATGCAGCGTTGGATGTCCTGATGATAATACAGAGTACAGTAACCTCTTGAAATCTACGAGAAAGTATATTTTAAAGTCATACTCTACTGCTATGATCACTTTTACAACTTGACTTCCTCAGAGTGATGTCTATTTGAGATATGATAAAGCAAAAGTACTAATTTTATACAAATAATGATGTACTTCTTCTACTTTTCCTTCTTTCTTTATCTCTGGTAGAAATTGCTTCAAGCAATAAGACCAGCTGAATTGTACTGAATACTCTGAATACTCTAAAGCTGGGTATCCATTCGAGGCAGCCTCGGGCCGAGCTGCCTCATCTTGAGTGTGCCGCGGGCTGTGGAAAGTACATGCGTCTCCACTTGAGCTTACATAATATCGTATCGAGCGGCAAGCCTCAACCCGAGCCACGATTGTCTCATTTTCTCATTAACCACCATCATGACACATGCATGTCTCCACTGAACGCACACCTCACACTGAGGCGTCTTTGAGCATGGCCATTTACCGACACGATTTGGCTCGCTGCGCGGCCGCCTCGTTTGGTTCGCTGCGCGGCAAGCCTCGACTCGCGGCACGGTCTCCACTAGATCTGCCTCGGCTCGAGACAGCCGCTCGGCCCGAGGCTGCCTCAAATGGATACCCAGCTTTACATAATATTTAAGAAGTGTTTCTGTATTATTTACTGTTAATGGTGTGCAATTGAGGTATATTTATATAATTATCATCATTATCATGCATAGACCTCGAAATTAAGACCTCTATATGACGCGGTTTAGCTATAGGTAGAGGTACGCATAGATTATGAGGCCATTGTCCTTTGTTGAAATATTCGATAAGCAGTAGTCAATGGAGCATCTGTATAGTATTCCAGCTGCTGCATTTACTGAAGCAAGTAAGTGTTATGTAGAACCTATACAGTGTGTCCCTAGATAATGTGCTATTCGGATATGAGGTGAAATTAGACCTAAAAAACCTGAAACAAAAAAAATCGTTGCTATTGGACAGTGAAATTCTCATTTTGTACTGAGAAGTCACATATTAAAATAGTTGATCGATTTTGATGAAATAAAAATAAATATTATAAGCTGAATACATTGAAATGATGATAAAATAAGAATTAATGCTGAAAAAAAATAATCTACCTGGGAGGTGATGCCAACAATAGTCTACTGAGTTAAGGCATAGAATTTTATGTCTAGTGAAAGGTCAAATTGTACAAAATCATAAAATCTTTTACTTGTGTGATTATAATTTTGTGAAATTCAGCGATGAATTTTTCAACTTTTTGTTATTTTATCTTTATTATCATGTGTTTGGCTTGTAATATTTTTATTGCAACCGTTTCAAAAGAAATCGACACTTTTGTAAATAGCGTCCCAGTACAAAATGAGAATTTACTTTCACCTCCTATCCGTATTGTACATTATCAAGGGACACACGGTATTAATATTGGTACCTAAGAAACTATTGCTAGACCCTTTTCTTTGTGACCTTTCACGCGAACGATAATGCCAAAAATGCTATTGTGTGCCGCATACTGGCATCATATAACAAAATTTTTATTCTGTAGATCCATTTAACCTTAAGAAATTTTCAGATCTTTATATAAGATTATAGATTTTTGAACCATAAATCATAAAATTTACAATGCCTTCTGTCCGACACACGGAACGTCTTGGCAAGCGTCAGCAACGGCTGTTATTCACGAACTCTTGCTCGTCAATCTAAAACGTTGTTTGTTTACCAAAAATTTTTTTGTCACCAGTTCGACCAGCAACTCGTACTGTTTCGAGCTGATGGTAGCGTCGGGTCGCTCGCCGAGAAAGGTGCTTTTTAGCTGCGCAAGCGCTGCTGACAGGCGCAACTGGGCACAGAAGATAGTAGAGAGCCTCGTGGCTGGTTTCCCTACCAAGTATACAGCGGAGTATACCCGCTGCGGGTGGTGCTATCTCAAGGTCAGTCTACTTTTAGTTTTCCTCAATTTATACTAGCACGCCATTTGTAGTGTCGTCTACTCTAGATATTCTCAATCCCGTGTTTTTCTAATCTGGATGATGTGTTATTCCTAAAAAATCATAATTCTCTATAAAACATACAAAAATGTTTTAGGAAATCACACATAAGGGATGAAATCACCCTTCCTACGCTTCCATGAACGGTAATACAAACAGATTCCGTCGTTAATTAAGTGATAACGTGCAGACAGAAATAAGAAAACGAGTATTAAATATTTTGTAGCCATTAGTACTGCGAATTGATTCACAAACCCCTTATGGGTTATTGTTATTGCTAGACTTATTCCTATATTTATGAATACGAAGTTCAACTCGTGGAATGAGTCAGCCACCCTGTTAGTGAAACACAAAATGCAATAGTTTTGACAACACAAGAACGTACCTACACCACAGAGCAAATGGCCGTTTGTGGCGAGGGTATTCCATTTTTGAAAGTAGATTATTTTTTACTATCCTCCGGGGACTTTATTCTAGGGACTGCTAAATAGGTTATAGTGTTTATACTAGTTAGGCAGTATTTGTTAGTAGTCAGTTTATTGCGATAGACAGTCGATAGCTTTCCTAATTTCAGCGCAGCTTTAATTTAATGATGACGATTTATTGTTTCAATAGTTGACCTTGGGTCTTAAGTAAACCGTCATATAAGGTCCTTACTTATGCTTACTGATGTCCTATACATCCAAATAATAACTAAATATAATAATGATTAGGTAGGTACATTGCATATCATGCATTAAGATGTATAGGTCGGTTATTCAAAAAAAAAAACCTTATGTTATAAATGTACCTTGGACAAGTAACATAAAAGTAATTATATTTTGGCCGTGTTACTTTTAGACAAGTTGTGTATTAATCACGGAAGGTTTGGTATATTTTTAAATAAGGCAAGCCACCCATAGACGCCAGCAAAGAAAGCTAGTTTCTTAAATAGAAACTATGCGACACTTGTAGTGAAATGTTGGTTGCAAATTAAAATGGTACTTACTTAAGTAAATTTTAATTATATCTCGCACACTATTTGACATCGTTACCTAGTTTTTAATTGTGATTGTTTGTAGAACACCAGTTAGTTTACTTGTTTCTTTACTTTTACTTACAGCGACTGTACGACCTACTTTATTTTGTTGTAGATTTTTATGCGAATTCTCTTTTAAACATTTTTTTAAAAGTGTTTACTATTCAAATGGCTAAAGCATAACCTAAAAAAAGTTCAAATACAATGTGGTACGTAGTGAAATACTCAGAATAAAGTAATGAAGATAGATTATTTGTTAATTTCCGAGTACTTTTCACATATTGGCTTCCCGCTACCTTTACACATGCTAAGGTTAGGTTAGATTAGGTTATGGTGAACATAGTAAGCGGGTTCTGAACTCGCACACGCGGGTTCCTACCACAAATTATCTGAGTTGTTTAATTTTTGTTTTTATTAGTTATGTTTTTTTATAATAACGGGTGGTTATTACCCAGATGTTAAAGTTATTACAAGAACCAATTTTAACAGGTCGTGTAGTTTTACTGAAAACAAGTTTCAATCAACCAGCTATTAACATTTACTGGATTTTCACATTGATCTTGTTAGCTTCCTTTTTCAATAATAGTTATAATACTCATAATTTGGTTAGTTGTTATTCAAAACAGTTTCCCGTTGAAAACAGTCTGTCAATGCACAACGGAACGTCTGTCCAAAAAAAAAAAACTAGAAAGATGAAAGGATAGTATAAATTTGTCATATCACACTTTACATAACAATATGTTGTATAGCTGAGCTACTTACGTCAACGCGAATTTGTTTATAGCTGTCTATTTGTGACCTAGATACGTGCGTAGATACCTTACCTACTGTCTTCTATTGTAATCACTGGCTGGATGTACATGTATGTATGTATTTACCAAAATTACCCTTAGTGTTCCTAAACATTACAATATGTTAAGGTTGCCATGTTGTGGAGCTCCGCAAATGTGCATTCAGTAAATACCTTCCACAAGCCCAAACAATAAAACAACTCGAAAAAATAAGGCAAATGATATTGCCGAAGTCTTCTCAAGTCTGTCATGAAAAATAAGCTTTTATTTATTTTCTCTAAATCTCTTTTACTTTCTGTGACATAATATGAGTAATAAATAAGCTGTTTATTTGTAACGATGTTTATCAAAATCACAGTGTTAATTGGGCTCTTGCGAAATATCAATATTGTTCACTTATTTCTATGTTCGTAAGCTGATAATAATGCTTATGTAATATCAATTGTTTTTATCATGCGTTTGTGTATACATACAGCGGTTTTAGTACGGCAATGTTATGCACATTTGGGTCTTTGCACTTACAGTAATTCCATTTCCTTTTTACCGGAGTGAGTAGTACAAACTATAGTTGATTTTGCCTAAGGTGATGTTGTCATTTCGACAATTTAAGTGATTGAACCCAATAAAATTGAACCGATGTTTTTGGTCAATAAGTGTGTCAGGTTTTTTTTTTGGAATTTAATTTTTTAATATTTGTCGTGTATTTTAATCCTTTGCAAGGCTTTGGGCATATAGAGACCATATATTATATTACTTTAACCTTGTTGACTGATCATTCTGTCGAAAACGTGTAGAAAAGCAGTTGTGAATCAAGAACAAGTAGAATATCATTCATGTAAATTAATTTAGCCTATGAATCGTTTTTATCAATAAATATAGTAATTGATTATTGAAGCCATCCGAATAATTGTAATTTTTCTAAATCAATCAGTCGCTCTTTGCTAAAAACAACATCCTGATTTGTGTAAAATTTAATGTCATTTGATAGGTTTAAGGCTAAAACGGCTTTAGCAAAACCGGACAAGTGCGAGTTGGACTCGCGCGAGAAGGGTTTCGTACCTACTACGTACTTTTATTACCATAAAATTACCTGTAAAACATAATAAAAAATGACTTAAAATACCGATTCGATTTCCTTAAAACAATAAAATATTTGAAATTCTGAAACAAATCGGTTGTTTCTGTTGATGACGATAGCTCATAAATTTGTTGTTTTACAGGACAATCAATACCAATATTAAACTATAGTTTTAGTTTCTATCTTAACGCGTTTTGTAGGAAAAAAAACGAAAAATTACATGAATAATATTTTGCTTTAAGTTTATGGACCACAGCTCTGTAATTTTTTTAATTATAATAGCAGTGATAGTTTTTCTTCTGAATGTTACAGAAACAAGCCTTTTTTTTTGAAAAACTCACAATTATTTTAAAAGACCAATTCAACGATAACGATGGGTTTGGCGAGTGAAAACAATATCATCCCCACGTTACTTGTATGACGTACCCCAAAAAATATTTTTCATTTCTTCTGTTCGGAAAATTGAACTTTCATGTGAAGATAGACGGGTGATGATAGGGTTCCTTGTTTAACTACGGAACCCTATTTAAGTAAACCGTTTTAATAGAAGGCTATATTTTGTGTAAAAGCCAAGATTGACACCCCCTAGCGCAACCTGCGAGAGTGTGTATGACAAGTGACGTTTTTAATTAGCACGAGTCGTTTTGAGATGCGATGAAAATGGAGTGAATTTTGCCTATAATTTGGAGACCTTCCTAGTTCTTATTTAATACTATTTAGTGCATTGTTGGCACCTTTTGAATCGCTTCCTTCATAAGCTACAAAGTGTCTAACATAAGTTCTGAAGTCATAATCACTGGACTCCTAAGCGTTAAGGAGTTCGACCATCAGCTCAGTTCCACAAAATAGTGAATATCATACAATGTCAATATTAATTCCTCACGGATGTGTTTATCAATATTTTGAGTTCCCTTGTTGGACCCACTCCAGTATCCATTGGGAACTCAACTCTCGAAGTTGTCGAAGAGTACGTCTACCTGTGACAAGTGATCCAATTGGGTAGGTCCAACTTCGAGAAAGAGGTCAATCGACAAATCCAACTCGGCTGGGCAGCGTTCGGGAAATTACACAAGAGTGTCTTCTCATCTCATCTACCTCAGTGTCTGAAGACGAAAGTCTTCAACCAGTGTGTGTTACCAGTGATGACATACGGATCCGAAACATGGTCTCTAACTATGGGCCTCATAAAGAAGCTCAAAATCACACAACGAGGAAATGGAGAAGGCTATGCTGGGTGTTTCTCTACGGGATCGAATCAGAAATGAGGAGATACGTAGGAGAACTAAGGTAACTGACATAGCATTGAGAATCAGTAAGCTCAGGTGGCAATGGGCAGGGCACATAGCGCGACGAACTGATGGCCGTTGGGGCAGGGAAGTTCTAGATTGGAGACCCTTCGACCAAAGACGCAGCGTAGGACGTCCACAAACAAGATAGACAGACGACCTTAAAAAGATCGCAGGATTAAACTGGATGCAGACCGCTTGTGATCGGTCGCTGTGGAAAGCCGTGGGGGAAGCCTTTGTTCAGTGGACGTCCTTTGGCTGATAATGATGATGATGACGATGTTGATGTGTTTATCAACAGTCTTTTGTTATGCCTTTGTTTATGCGACAGTAGGCGGCCTTTTGATCCGAATAGAATAGAATGGGATAATTATTTATTAACATAAAACACGATACACTTGTCCTTAAAATATAAATAAATAAATAAATGAACATGCGTGTTTTATTAATTTTTCGATATGAAAACATTTCGTCGTCATGCAAAACTATCTGTCATACAATTCGAAAATAAAATTTTAAATCTATATATACATTAATGTCAACATTGAAATTATTATATACATTTAAGAGTCATTACAATTATAATAGTGATCATAATATAGTACTAATTTGGTAATTAGTTTGTTGTCACATTGAAAATTAATAATTAAAAAGATGTTAGTTATTAATTACAATTCGCTTTAGGTGTCCGTCGTGGTAAAATCTTGTAAACTCGTCGACGCTGTAGAAACAGTTCTCAACCAGCACTCTAAAATTTATTATTTTGTAATTATTGAATGGCAAATTTTGAATGTGGTTCGATTCGATCCCGTCTTGGCAACAATATGGGATAAAGTAGAAGGTAAACCCCCTTATTAGGTGAACTTCAAATCGGTCCACAAACGACTGAGATATAAAGCCGAGTCCAGACGAGTGTAACGCGTAATATAATTCAGCTTATAATGTAATACGAATTCTACGTGTGGACGCCACTACGATCGTTACACGAAATGCTCGTAGTACGTCCACACGTGGATTACACGGTGGATTACATTACGCGTTACATTTGTCTGGATCCGGCTTTTTTTTTAGCATATCTGCGATCAGTCCTTCGACTATAAGCGGGTGGGTTGCAGTGGATTTGATTGTTAAGTACTCCCTCTATGTAATAACTGCTCTCTCCAGCGCAGCTTTAATATGTCGTGCCGTTTGAGGCGATTCTCGTAGCTCTGCTGCAACAGCTGGGTAGCTAGTAGTAGTAGTTCGTTCGGGTGTACAGTTAGCCGGTTTTGGTAAGATGCAGCAGCGATCCGTATCTCTTCAATCACTGTGTTCACCTGCAGGGCCTCGTGAATTTCGGTGTTTCTTACAAGCCATGGGGCGTTAGCTATTGTTCTCAGTACAGCATTTTGCAGTCTTTGTATTATTGATAGATTGGATTTGCTTGCACAGCCCCACAGTTGTACGCCATACATCCAGACTGGTTTGAGCACACAGTTGTAGATTAGTATTTTGTTGTCCATTGCCAGTTTACTGTTGCGTCCCAGAAGCCAGAGCAACGACTTGTACTTAATGTTCAGTTCTTCTCTTTTGGCTTCAATGTGTTTCCTCCATGTCAGCCAACGATTAATGTGCATGCCGAGGTATTTTACACAATCAGTATGAGGTAATACATAGTCACCAAGGTTAACTGGTGGGCAATTATCTCTTTTCAGTGTGAACGTTATGTGCGCCGATTTCGTCACACTTGTTTTGATTTTCCATTTCGCTAACCAGTGGCTTATTTCGTTCAGTCCTCTTTGTAGTTTTTGAGAAGCTGTTGCGGCATTACTACTAGAAGCCAGGATTGCGGTGTCGTCAGCATATGTGGCTGTGGTGACCCCTGCTACATCTGGTAGATCCGCAGTATATAATGTGTATAACACTGGACCCAAGACAGATCCCTGTGGAACGCCTGCTTTGATCATATAGAAGCCCGATGTTTCTTCAGTTTCTTTAACTTGAAACAGCCTTCCGGTCAAGTAAGAGTGTATAACATGATAGTAGCTGCGTGGAAGACTATTTTTAACTTTGCTCATCAGACCCTCGTGCCAGACCTTGTCAAAGGCTTGCTGTACCTGTATATGTACCTGTTCTATAGTTGAATGTCGTTGTCTTAAGCCAAATTGGTGACTAGGTATTATGTCGCTTTTATCCAGTATTGGCAAAAGTCTGTTTAGGATAATCTTTTCGCAGATCTTTGACATAATCCGCAATAAGCTTATAGGTCTGTATGAGCTTACATCACAAGGGGGTTTCCTGCTTTGTGGATCATAATTATCTGCGATACTTTCCACAGGGTTGGGAAATATTGCACCCTCAGTATACCATTGTACAGCGTGGTAAGGTATACAATGGCTTTTTTAGGTAGCTTTAGCAGTATTTCTTTTGTTATAAGGTCGAACCCGGGGGCTTTTCTATTTTTGAGATTTTTAATTGTTCTCATAACCTCTTTTATTGTGACTGGTGTTGGAGGTAATGCCATTTGAAGCGGTTGCTGTAGAGTATCATTCACATTCCTTTCCGATTCTGAATCGTTATTGTTATTGGGTTCGAACACTGAGGCTAGGTGCCTTGCAAACAGATTCGCCTTTTCTTGACCAGTTTTCACCATCCATCATTTTTTCTCAGTGGCGGCTTTGCCGAATGAGGCCTGTCGTACTCCTTTGTGAACTTCCACATGGAATAGATACTGGCCGACGTTGCTGTAAGGGACTCCAGCTTAGTTTCAAGGTTTGTATTACGCCAATCACTCAAGAGTTGCTGTACCTATCGAATCGCCTTGTTGAATGCTGATTTATCTTCACTGCCTCTGCTTTGGTGCCAGATGCGGCGGAGCCTTCGTTTTTCAAGGATTTTATTCTTGATAGATAGTGGTTCGCCGTCTTACATTTATGTTCTAGCGTAGGTGTAGATTTCCAGGACCCGGCTTAAGGTAACATCGATACAAAAAAAAAAACATAGACAAATAAGTAAAAGCCGATATGGTAGTCGTATTTTCCTCGCTCGGAGCCCACCGCGCCACGTTGAAGTTGAAGGTCAAAGTACCTTCTCAGACTTGGTCTTCATTGTGCTGCAAACTGATGAAAGAGCCGTCCATGTGGTGTCCTGATCGGGATGATACGGAGTTCATTAATTGTAGTTAGGGAGGCGAGGTAGCTAAATGGCGTAATTCAACGGCGCCGGCGAGACCTATCAAAATCGAAAGATAAAATAATTTCGAAAAGAAAAGCTCGTATGGTAAAAACCATTTTAGCGGTGGGTTTGGCGTGTACGGTTTTTCAAAAATGTAAAAAAAAAACAGTTACTTGGGCATTCTCGAGCGCGTCAGACATTCATACTACGTATGCCCCAAGTGCCTCTTATAACAACGGTATACTAATCTGCCGGTTTGCGTGGTGGGGGTAGGCATATAAAGTAGTCAAAAATGCAAAAAAAAGAAACTTTACTCGAGCGATTCAGATTTTCGGAAGGGGTGTTAAGTAGGCCTCAAGGAAGCTCCCTTTAAAAAAACTGACGATTTTGGCGTGACCATAAGTTATGATGAATTTTTGAAAATGCAAAAAATAAAAGTTTTTTTGAAATACTCGAGCGCGTCAGATTTTCATAGGGGAGGTTTATCTCGGTATCCTGAAAACATATTTTCTTAATCTGACAAAAATGATGGTGGGTTCTCTTAATCTGACCGGAAAGGTTTTTTGGTTTCCTTTTTTTTCCTGTCTTCTTTCTTTTTAATAATTCTTCACTTCGTTTTGCTTACGGTACGTCCAAAAAACAATTTGAGGATCAACAGGCTATTGAATAATATACATACATGAAACTGTACATGTTAATAATACTTTTGTATACAGATACGCTTAACTTTTTCCGAGTCCACGAAAATTGTCGAGAAGCTTTAGAAAAAAAAATGAAATATAATAAAAGTAACATAATTTAATCATCGTTATTTCATATCAATTATTTTTAACACCCTCAGTTTTCAAGATATACTCAAAATACCGGGAGTTTGAGTTTATACGATGCTTCAAGTCAAAAAGGTTTAACTTTGGACAAAAATGTAAAGAGACCTTTTATGTGTAAAATAAAATTACCTTTTTTTTGTTTATTTTTTTTTGTAAAATGTATCGTTCGCGACTTAACTGCCGCAACGCGTTTTTCGGAAGACGAAATGGCTCCTCCACACTCCCAGTCATGCGAAAACCGTCAGATTTTGTATTTTTAGTACGTTTTAGATCATATTCTTCAAAATAAACAATAAAAAAATCGCGCTCGAGAATGCCGGATTAACGTTTTTTTTTTTACAAGTTCGAGACCCTATAACTCGGCGGCGTCAAGGACTTATCGTCAGATTAGTTACATTTAGTCTTAAAACACTAAAATCAACCCCCAATATCTTAATCTGACGCGCTCGAGTATTTCAGACTATCGTTTTTTTTTACTAATCTGATCGTCTATCCTAGGCGCGCGTCACTACATATAGAGCTAAATACTTTACAAGGTTGTTCTATTAGGTCTAAGGTATCTCTCATATCTTAAACTGCCACGCTCGAGTATTACCGAAAATTCCCCTATTCGCCTCCCTAACTATTGGGAAAGAAATGAAAACGAAGGCGACAATAGATATTCAACAGTATGTCCCTGTATAAAGTGCAATCCGGAACAGGAGAGGTAATGAAACAAAAAGTCAAATGAAATCAATATTTTAGCTTCTATTGACCTCTAAAATTCTCTATTTGTACTGAGACAGTACCCCAATGACTTTTTCAAAAATGTTTGTCGATTTATATGAATTAAAAATTTTACACAACATAAACAATTATCTTCCTTTTAGAAAGACGTCAATAATGGTCAACTTTAATAAATTGTAGCTTGATTGTTCATTGAGTTAAGCCGTAAATATTTGTATGTAATATTTTTATTCATTTAAAATCTTTATTTCGAAAAATAACAATGTATAAAAGGTGGACTTAATTCTAAAAGCATTAAAGATAAAATTATACGAAATCATAACAAATCATAGTTTTACCTATTGTTATGAGTATCATTCTGTCAAATTCAGCGATGATAAAAGAATTTGTTTTTCCTAAATAGAAAACAAATGCCTTAATGTGCGTAAAGGTTAGGTAACATGTTGTTTTTCTTTATAACACGACCACAACACAGTATACGGAACCGAAACATCAGAATAAGTAATTAACGGACAATAGGGATAGTCCACAGGAAAAAAAAACGGCCGTTGCAAAATTTTTTAAAAACCGGCCATTAAACAGTAAAATACTTGTGTAGGTAATGGATATAGACAGTTAAGATTGTAACCTACTTATAGAAAGCAGCGCAACCGCCTGTTATGGCTACAAATATGTCGTTAAACATTTATTGCAGACTGCAGCCGTGGTAGTAGTAAGCATATTGTAAGAAGACTGACTCTGACTGACTGATTGACTGCCTCGGTGGCGCAGCGGTTTAAGGGTCGCATTTTAAAGCAACGGCTGCGCCAGAGGTCACGGGTTCGATCCCCGGGTTGGGACAATTAAAATGTACCTGGGTTTTTCTGGTCAGAAATTCTTAGGGTAGCCCGGAGTTTGGAAGTTGGCGGTGTTTCACCCCTGTGCCTCGGAAAAGCACGTAAAGCCGTTGATCCTGCGCCTGATCACGCTCCAGTAGTGTCGTCGGTCCGAAGTCGTGTCAGCTCGCTGTCCCATCGGGCTATGAGAGTGAAAGGAATAGAGAGTGCACCTGTGTTTGCGCACACACTTGTGCACTAAAATATGTCCCGCGCAGTCGGTTAGTCGTTGTGACTGGCCATCGTAGTCGAAATCGGCTAGGGGGACTATTATTATTGTAAGAAGACATTTAATAGTAACAGTTAAAAAGGATCAGGAAAGAATTCCGACATCGTGTGTATAGGAACGTAAATGACATATTGATGACTTGTATGTAATAAAAATAGCATGTTCATACAGTACTTCGTTCCTATAAGTTATGGTATAACATCATAGTTCTGATAGTAAAATCTGCGTGAGTCTTGTACTTACAGTACATCGTAAATAGTTTACTAACAAACTTTGTAAATAGAATCAGTTTATCATATAGTTTGGGAAGCTAAAACTGCGATAAGTTGTTAAAAGTCTTATAGCTGCTGCTTTATAGTTTAACAGCCGAATATCGAACATTTAACTTCCTTGTTCATATAATATGCAGTGGTGTGCACTGAATTAAGAACGGTCTGTGGTAAGCACTTGTAGACAAAAAACCGGCCAAGTGCGAGTCGGACTCGCGTACTGAGGGTTTCGTGCCAACTTTAACTGAATTAGGGAATCCACTTACTTCTACTTAGTAAAATACCACAATATTTTGTTGACTGCAAATATAACTTTGTTTTTCATAGTGTTTGTATGAAGTACAAAGTTATGTTTGCGGTTGTTGAAAATGTGTTATATCTCAAAAAATACTCGTTCGATCTCGTCCAATTCAATTTTCGTTGAAAGTATTTGTTAAGATCTACATTATATTTTTTTTCAAAATTTTCACTTGCTTGGTTTAGAAATTAGATGGGGGGGACGCCCATTTAACCACTTTGGAAGCGTCTAGCTATGATACGTTTGACATTAAAAGAAAATGGTTTTAGGAACCTTTACGTCATTTTAGAAGACCTATCCATAGACACCCCACACGCATAGGCTTGACTAAAAAAAATTATTTTGGTTTTAGTTTCATGTTTGGGAGCCCCCCCTTAACTGTCAATATATTTTATTTTTGTATGAGAATCGGTAAGCAGTTAACAAGACTCATCTTCCTACCAAATTTCAATTGTGTAATGCTTATAGTTACAGAATAAAATGGCTGTGATATACAGACGGACAGACAGACAGACAGACAGACAGACAGACAGACAGACAGACAGACAGACAGACAGACAGACAGACAGACAGACTTGACGAAACTATAAGGGTTCAATTTTTTGCCATTCGGTTACGGAACCCTAAAAATGTTGATACTTGGTAAATATAAATGACAACTTTTGAGTTATTTTTAGTATACATATATTAACATGTGCTTTATTTAAAACATTAGGTATTATATAAATACTTTGTACATTTATTAATAGTTAGAATTGAGTTTAGGAATGCGTTCCTATAATCCACACGCCAGCGGGTGTAAGTAGCAAGTAATTATTATATTGATTATATCATTTTAAAATGATTTCATTATATAAACAGCGAGACCTAGTCTTTAAACCACGAACATTAGTAATATCATTGGTAGATGAATAAAACTTATTTTAATGTGAATGAATGACTGACAATAGTAAATGCTCGGATATTATTATTTTTTTATGAAAATAAATAATTATTATTACCATTAATAGTGTTTAATGGTTTGGATGGCCTCTGAAATATTTCAACATACATTGAGTATACAGAGTTTACCCAGTGAAAAGCCTGAAAAGTTACTAAAAAACAAAGTTTCAGGCTACTTAAATAAATAACCCCAACACATTGCCGAATTGGACAGGTGTTTAAGCTGTGTTGTTTAAATATACCGGGAATGTGCAACGGCACATCTACATGTATACCTGCGCGCATAGATAGTTCCAACAATATGAAAGGTCGCGCTCCCAGACAACGTGGGTGAGATACCTACCGTTATCCCACAATACAGACACACTTCGATGTCATCTTTCATCCACTCCACGTAATAGTAGACCGCCGCATTTATCATCGAAATTCTGGAGTTTTCTTTCCTTCGGAGGAGCCTCACCGACCTAATACGATACAGTCCACATACCGCAGCTCTCCTGTTCTACAGCAACAGTCAACCTCACCGAAACGGATACGACGATCTGAGAACCCAAAACAGAAACTGTTCTGAGCGTCCCGTACATCCACATTATCTGACATTGTTTTTCAACTTTGCAATATATAAAATCACCTCGTTTTAAGTGATAATATTTTAAAGGCGGCTCCAGCACGATATATGAATCATTTTTTGTGGAAAATGATTTGGCTTTTTATACGCTAGTTTTTGAAGAATTTAAAGATTAAGATAATATTTTTTTAGTATTTTTTTAATTATTAAGTTTAAGACTAGAATTAGAAAAAGAAGGATTAGGCATTGAATTGAGACAGGCGACAACTTTTAAAGTCGTCAGGTTGCTGTTTTAAAAAATGATACTTTCTTTGTTAAGAAAAAAAAATAAAAATGAAAATATCGAAGTTCCAAAAAATAATGATAGTATCCTGTTTCTATGATGTCTACAAAGACACAGTTAAAATATTATCACTTAAAACGGGGTGACCTTATATAGCAATACTGTACACATAGAATAACAATGTAATGTGAAACATTTGTTAATAATAAAACCTGTTAAATAACTTAACCCGTTGGCTGCGGCCGCAATCTAAATAATGGTTGCAGACCAAGGCGATGGTCGGATCAGATCTCTGAGTGATTGGAAACACCAATCAGCGTCCCACCGCATCAAGCGACTGATCGCATCCGATGGAAACTGTTGGTAGACAAAATCTTACTATAGTCCAAAGTCTCTTTGAACGCTGGAAATTATTATTTTTCTTAAATATAATGAGATTAATTAGCTTATTTACTGCGGTTGCATAGTTTTATTTCTGTTGTGCCGAAGTTGACTGAGCCGTCCATTATATTCGCTCCTTCCACAATAGACAGACACTAAGCCACAAAAGTGAAATAAAAACCAAAAAATGTTGTCCAAGGGTTTCACCTGAAAAAAATATGAGACGGTAAGTTATCTGTTAATTATGATTTAAACATCACAAACATAAACAATCACAAGTAAATATTGGTTTTAAAATTGAAATTGAATTTAAAAAAATATATACTGTTCATCAAATATTCCAAAGAAAGTCTTTAGTTATCCATGTAAAGATAAGTAACTACTCAATATTTTATTGTACTGTACATTCAAATTATTTCAGTAAATCCAGATTTCTCGTAAAATTATTTCTTCTGTATATTCTCCTTCAACCTGGCTACGCCCCAATGACTAGGGAAAGCATGCCTAAAGCAGGCGGGTGTTACTACGAAGTTTAGGTTCGAGTTCGATTGATTCGGTACGCCCAGCATAAATGAGCACTGGGTTGCCGCTCGCGGACCGCGCTTCACGCCTGAGACTGACAACGTTACAGCGAAATTACATTGCATAGTTGCAGATGGAAATTAGACCATGGAAGATAGACCATAATTAGCCCAAACGACAGTTACGAGGTTTACCATTCTTGTCGGGACACCCACTTGTTGTTTTGGTCAGTGACATCCAACTCAGGGATGATAATATGAGTTATGCTTAGTCTAAAATAATATATTCTATTTATATGAAAGTTTTATAAAATAAAACCTCTTCACAATATTCCAAAACAATACAAATCGAATGGGGTACCCGCACCTTCGCGCGTAACTAGCACGTTTCTACGAAATACTACACCGTAGCTACGAAGAGGCTAGAAGACGTAGTGCGAGTCGGAGCGAGATTTACTCGATCAAACGCATCGAGCGCGTTAACGTGATTTATATGGGATTGTTTGTCGTGAAGCGACAAATGTGGAGAAGTAGAAGAAGGTAAAAGAAAGAGGTAGAAGAGGGAATAGAATTTATATTAAAACAAAAAGAATACAGTACCGAAAAATGAGATGAGGTGATGTCTGTATGAATGTAAGTAAAGTGCAGTGGGCGTGAGTAAGTATATTCAAATCTTCAATAAGTATTGTCCTGGAGGCAGCAAAGGGAGGCGTCGGAGTGCAGGGCCGACACAGCGGAGGTAGCAGCGACGCCGATGTGCAGCGGTGACAGGCGCCGTGAAGAGCAGTGACGCCGATGTGCAGCGGTGACAGGCGCCGTGAAGAGCAGTGACGCCGATGTGCAGCGGTGACAGGCGCCGTGAAGAGTGACTCCAGCAGTAATGAGGGTAACGGGCACTATATAGAAAATGTTATGATCAATTGGAGTGCCAGAAGTACTTGGTCTCGGATCCTCTTCCGAGAAGGAGACAGGTCCCTCCCCTAGAGCGAGGAGGTGTTACTGCAGTCAATGGGCTTGGATACTCCTCCGGTGTCCGGTCCCTCCCCTAGCGTGAGGAGGTGTTTCAGTAGTCACCGGCAGTTCTTCAAGACTTCTTGAGGGAAGATGTAGAGTGTTTATTTCTTGAAGTATAATAGAACTGTTCGAGCTTAGAACTCGGAATCGAATGGATAGAATGAAAAAAATAAAGGCTTATATAGGGGGCCGGGGCCGTTCAAATTTAGATCGAGGTAGGTTCAAAAATAGAACATGAATACTGGTGGTTTACAGAGGATTAAACCCGAAAAAGTAATAAACTTTGATAGAAGTTGTCAGACTTTGAAAGATATTGTCATAACAACCATGTCAATAAAGATAAAAATACTGGCAAAAAAATCAAGCAAATTACGAAAATAAAGGAAAACGAATCATCACCCAATGCAAATTAAAGGAAAATTGCAAACAAAGGTAAAACACAACTATTTTTACAGTATTATGTAAAGAAAAGTAGAATAACAGAGCTTTGAAAGTTTGACATTTTTAGATTCACAATAAATATTGTTCAAAAAGGATTAGAAAACATCAATAATCCAAAAATACAGAGTAATAGTAATAAGAAGAGTAGAAAGGCAGGTAATGCCTATAGTTTAATGTCTACAGTACGACTTTTTAGGGAGAAAATACGAACTGCGTTATGGTAGATAGAATCTATGATTAACTCTTATGTTCGTGTTTACAGCAAACGAACCAGCAATCTTTGGATGGAAAAAGGAAATGAAAGCATGGAAAAACAAAGATAATGTGATAAAATGTTAATGTGGATCCGATGAATACTAAATATATTAAGGTACTCAATTTATTACACATAAAACATGTACAACGGTACATGTTTTAGTGTAAACTTTAGCCACTAGTCGGCGCTGCTACAATCCCATATAAATTTACGTTAACGCGCTTGATACGTTTGATCGAGGAAGTCACGCTACGACTCGCACTACGGCCACTGGTGTTGGTAGTGACTCTGTATCGCATTACTAAATTGATTTTCTATCTTTTATATCTTCTTATCTATACTAATATTATAAAGCTGAAGAGTTTGTTTGTTTGTTTGTTTGTTTGTTTGAACCTGCTAATCTCAGAAACTACTGGCCCGATTTGAAAAAAATATTTTTACGTTGGATAGTCCATTTATCGAGGAAGGCTTTAGGCTATATAACATAAAGATACGACTCATAAGACCACAGCAGCAATGAAAAATGTTGCGAAAACGGGAGAAAGATATTCCTTAACAACATTATTTATGAAGGTGTTTTGTACACATGGGTATTGATTCTTATCAAAATAAATACATTCATTATCACGAGCATTTCATTTTGAACAAAGTTCACATCATTTGATTTCAATAAATATTTTAGAAGCTATCACAGTTTTGAAATAACTCCACATCAAAATAATACTCGCAGCTTAAGTACTTACAATGCGAGCTTGCGCTAAGTATTGTTGGTGGCTTCTCACTTAAATTAAAATATGTGTTTTGCGTTGAAATATTTTCCCTACACATACCTATTAGATTAATTTAGTCGGCTCCCTACGGAACGGTTGTCCCGCGCAACTGCTTTTTTGCGATACTTCAAGTGATTTCAGCGCGTAATACATAGTTTTCCTTTCGCTACTGAGTAGTAAAGGACTTGATCTCATTATTTTGATTGCAGATATTTTCTATTAGGTAGATTCAGTAAATACTTTTGGTTTAAATTCTTTCTTCAGATTTATGCAGGTTAAAGTTTTCTTTTCGCCACTGAGTAGGTTTTAATTTTGAATGCATCTGTTAACTATTAAGTTTAATAGATTTAGTAGGTAATTACTTTTGTTATTCTTTCCTCTGATTGATGCAGGTATAAGTAACTGCGATAGCTCATTTCAGCATGTAATAAAAGTTTTTCTTGACTTAGTAATAAGTACCATTTAAAGTAGGTAGGAGGTAGGTATTAAATCTTAATGTGCATTTATAATTTGATTTTGTAGTAGGTAATTTGATTTGATATTGTTCTTATTATTCTCTGTAAAGTGATTGATTACATTAGGTTAATGCTTAATTAATAGGTTGGTTGACTTAATTTATATTTACCAATCTTAAATGCAAAATTTGATTTCATTGTAATTGGGTATTGTTTTGTTGTAGCTCTACAAAGCTTTGACGTTTTGGTCATTTTTTATGACAAAATTGTTAAGTTTGTTGATCTTCTCTCCATTTTTAAATTACCTACCAAATTATATTTTTTAATAAAAAAGTACCTACTGAATTAATTAGTAGAATGCCTAGAAAAAGGACTAAGCTTTCTCGGCAGTCTGCCACGTCTACAACGTCCATCCGTCTCAAATTGAATGCTATTATTTGAGAATATTGCTGCAACATATTCGCGGTATATTTTATTCGTAAACTAATTAGCCTAAATAATTAAAAAATCTACCCAAAGTCACTATTACACGCGGACGAAGTCGCGGGCACAGCTAGTATATATATATATAAAAATGAATTGCTGTTCATTAGTCTCACTAAAACTCGAGAACGACTGAACGGATTTATCTTATCTTAGTCGTGAAATGTGCGTGGAGGTCTAGGGAAGGATTAAAAGGCGAGAAAAATTCTAAAAACGCGCGGACGAAGTCGCGGGGGACCACTAGTATATATTTATTTTTTGGCATCAGTATCGTTTGTACAGTCACCCCGCTGATCAAAACAACACCCAATATTTATGAATGTTCTGCCACTGAAGTTTCATTGTAGAAGTGACTTGTACTTATGCGCTCAAGTAGCAATTTGATTGACTGTTTACACTCTGATTTTTAATTAGATAGACCAAAATGACATTTGGTGGGATGCCACTTTTTCGTAATATAAAAATAATGATGTGCCTAAATATTCGACAAATTCAATCCTGATTCAATTGTTGCTTATAAATGATTATAGAATAATTAAGATATAGTTTGAATTGTGTTGTGCAGAAAATTATTAACATAAAATAAATTAGATATGTATGTATTACAAAAAATACCAAACAAGTTTTCTTTTAAGATCATGTTACCTGCAAAATAATATCATAATTTCTAATAGTGTATTTATAGAAAGTAGTAAATAGTCAAAATATATTGAAGTCATAGATACAAAATATTGGTATTGCATGTTAAGGGACTTAATTTTTTACCTATAAGAAAAAAATATTTATGTATTACGTTTCTTTGTGATTGTGTTCAACGTTTTACATGTATTATTTATCAAAATAAGAAAAATCACAAAATTGAAAAATCGTATCACAAATTCAATTAATCGTTCACAATTGCATTGTTACAACACTATTGCACTACGCTTGCAACATTAAAAAATAAAAAGTGCGATTGAAGCTGTCATTTTGGTCTATCTAATTAAAAATCAGAGTATAACTTATAGCGACATCGATATCTACCTACATTAAGGTTTCATAATGAAGGAGCAATAATAAACATTGCCTATTGCTTTGGGTACATTCTGCTATTTTTATTAGGTTTCCGTAGCCGCATGCCAAAAAATCGGCTAAGTGCGAGTCGGACTCGCACTCTAAGGGTTCCGTGCCACTTTTAAATGAATTAGGGAATCCACTTACTTCCTTTAAATTTCCACAACATTATAACTTTGTTTTTCATAGTGTTTGTATAAATAACAAAGTTATGTTTGCGGATATGAAAACAAAAACAAAATAATTAGGTTTTGTTTCATGTATGGGAGAGCCCCCCTTTAATATATTTTTTTTGTATGAGAATCGTAAAGCGGTTAACAGGATACATCTACCTACTAAGTGTCAACTGTGTAATACTAGTAATAGTTTCAGACTAAAGACAGACAGACTTGACGAAACTATAAAGGCCTTTCTTAGACAATCGGCTACAGAACCCTTAAAACGTAACCTTTATTGTATCATTAAGACTGTCTGCCGGCCCGTATGTTACAGCCACTTTATTCTGACCGTTTTTTTGAGAAATTACGTTTTGTAAAATAATTTAGTCAGTTTAGAAGAAACATGGATCTGAAAGCACGAAATTTCAAACAAAGAATATATTTGTACCAGATATATTGCCAGAAAGAAGGGAGTGTTTATCAAAATATGCAAAAATTAGAAAAGAGAACTGTGTCTGAGAATTCTGTAATTGAAATATTAAATGAGTGCATACAAACTAACGTTTCTGTCAACTGTTTGCGAGGAATTTCGCACGGTATGATATTGTTCCTTTCAACAATGCAGTTTATTTTATTCCAGTTTGTGGAGTTGAATATTCCATTTTACTTTTCTTTTCCCTTTTTTTGTTCGACCATTGTAACATGGAGTGTTTTCCCACTAAGATGGACGGATGAATGGTTCTTGTTTATTTTATTTATTTAAAAACACTTCATGCACAAACAAAAGGTACATATGGCGGACTTAATGCTGAAAGCATTATCTACCAGTCAACCATAGGTCTATACAGAGAAAATGCTGGCGGCGCGAAGGATGTGATAGGAGGGTAAAAGAGGGAGTTTGATTAAAACTACAATAGGTTTAAAAAACAAAAAATAAACATACATACTTATTCAAAAATACCTTATAAATTAATATATAATTATGGAATAATAAACATACACATAGTACATGCACATAATAATAATACACATGTGACAGAAAAAAAGAGGTCAGTGAGACTAGTTCGATATCTCTTCCTTGAAAGTGCCCGGAGGGCCTTCTTGAAAGAGGTGGATGTTTGTAGGTACTGTCTTTGGGAGGCTGTTCCGAAGTCGGGATGACTGTAAGTGTAAATGAATTGGACATGAAGCCAGAAGAGGCTTGATTTTGTTATTCATTATGAGTTAAAATGATTTTAAAAAACATTTTGAACACAAGGTAGACAAAGTAAAAATCAAATAATTGAAAGAGCGAAATATCTAGAAACAGCTACAAATGATCAACATATTAGAGTTTTCAACGAGTTCTAAGGATTTCTAAACAAACGTGTATTAGTTTGGTTCGATACCTGCAGTAAGTACTAAATAAAAGTGATCGTAAACTGTACTTGAACTGTATTAGTAGTACAGGTATTACTTAGACCCTTAGAAGTGTGAAACTTAACGCTTTTGACGCGCACAGAGTTAAGTACAAATTGAGGTTGAAGTTGCAAGTTAAAGCTGCTTCATATAGACGCCATGTTTACAAGACAATTATTTATTAATATATAGGTAATTTGTTTATTTAGTGTATATCATGATTTGTTTTAAAATATATATAGAACTAGAAATATACTACATACAAATGTAGTCAAGTATGTAATTTCTATGTCGTGTAATGATAACCAAGTTTAATATCGTTGTATGTGAGATAATATTATTTAAATTAATAATTTTTTAAAACTATTTTATTGAGAACTTTATGCTAACGGTGACAGTTGGCAATAAGTGGTAATATCTTTAAGTTTTACTAACTGGACACACGTGTGTCCAGTCTCTTGAGTCCAGTTGGTGAAAAACCCCAATAACTTCTGAACCATCTTTGTAGGGTTCCGTAGCCGAATGGAAAAAAATGGAACCCTTGTAGTTTCGTCAAGTCTGTCTGTCTGTCTGTCTGTCTGTCCGTCCGTATGTCACAGCCATTTTATTCTGTAACTATAAGCATCACACTGTTGAAATTTGGCAGAAGTATGTATCCTGTTAACCGCTTTATGATTCTTAAAAAATAATAAATAATGACATTTAAGGGGGGGGGGGGGGCTCCCATACATGAAACTATAACATTTTTTTTTTGTCAAACCCATATGGGTGTCTATGGATAGGTCTTTTAAAATGACATAGAGGTTCTTAAAACCATTTTCTTTTAAAGTATAACGTTTCATAGCTCGACGATCCGCAAACTGGTAAAATGGGCGTCCCCCCCCCATCTAACTTCTAAACTAAGCAAGCGTAAATTTTGAAAAAATATATTATGTAATTCTAACAAACACTTTCAACGAAAATTGGTTCGGACGGGATCGAACGAGAAGTTTTTGAGATATAGCACATTTTCAACAACCGCATACATAACTTTGTACTTCATACAAACACTATGAAAAACAAACTTATATTTGCTGTCACAAAATATTGTGGTATGTTACTAAGTATAAGTAGGTGGATTCCCTAGTTCGCGAGTCCGACTCGCACTTGGCCGGTTTTTTTTATTGTTTAGTACACACACAGGTTACAGTCGGTGACTTCAAAAGCATTTAAATGACACTAATAGAACTAGACTATAACCTTTCAATAGTGTACCTAAAATAACATTACATAAAATTATTTACTACCGCAAGTGAATTTTGAAAATAATAATAAGAATTGTTTACAAACAAAACTAAAACTAAAAAAAAAGTTTACCTAATTACACAAAGTATTCATTGTTGTGGGCAGATATCAAGAGTTCTGTCAATTCTCTTACGAAACAAGTGCAATTTGGACTGAAAGATATCGAGGTCCGGATGGAACATCTTGTCAAATTGACGCCATAGTAACGTAACAATAATAGTTAGGGAGGCGAGGTAGCTAAATGGCGTAATTCAACGGCGCCGTCGAGACCTATCAAAATCGAAAGATAAAATAATTTCGAAAAGAAAAGCTCGTATGGTAAAACCATTTTAGTTTGGCCTGTACGGTTTTTCAAAAATGTAAAAAAACAGTTACTTGGGCATTCTCGAGCGCGTCAGATATTCATACTACGTATGCCCCAAGTGCCTCTGATAACAACGGTATACTAATCTGCCGGTTTGCGTGGTGGGGGTAGGCATATAAAGTAGTCAAAAATGCAAAAAAAAAATACTCGAGCGCGTCTGATTTTCGGAAGGGGTGTTAAGTAGGCCCCAAGGAAGCTCCCTTTAAAAAAAACGTAACAATAATAGTTAGGGAGGCGAGGTAGCTAAATGGCGTAATTCAACGGCGCCGTCGAGACCTATCAAAATCGAAAGATAAAATAATTTCGAAAAGAAAAGCTCGTATGGTAAAAACCATTTTAGTTTGGCCTGTACGGTTTTTCAAAAATGAAAAAAAACAGTTACTTGGGCATTCTCGAGCGCGTCAGATATTCATACTACGTATGCCCCAAGTGCCTCTGATAACAACGGTATACTAATCTGCCGGTTTGAGTGGTGGGGGTAGGCATATAAAGTAGTCAAAAATGCAAAAAAAAAAATACTCGATCGCGTCTGATTTTCGGAAGGGGTGTTAAGTAGGCCCCAAGGAAGCTCCCTTTAAAAAAACTGACGATTTCGGCGTGACCATAAGTTACAATGAATTTTTGAAAATGCAAAAAAAAAGTGTTTTCGAAATACTCGAGCGCGTCAGATTTTCATAGGTTTATCTCGGTATCCTGAAAGCATATTTTCTTAATCTGACAAAAATGTTGGTGGGTTCTCTTAATCTGACCGGAAAGGTTTTTTGGTTTCTTTTTTTTTGTCTGTATTACATATTTATGGCAAATTCCTCTTTTTTGCTTCAATTCTTCACTTCGTATTGCTTACGGTACGTCCAAAAAACAATTTGAGGATCAACAGGCTATTGTATAATATACATACATGAAACTGTAGATACATGTTAATAATACTTTTGTATACAGATACGCGTAACTGTTTCCGAGTCCACGAAAATTGTCGAGCAGCTTTAGAAAAAATTTTTTTTGAGATCATAATAAAAGTAACATAATTTAATCATCGTTATTTCATATAATTTTTTTTTAACATCCTCAGTTTTCAAGATATACTCAAAAAACCGGGAGTTTGAGTTTTTATGATGCTTCAAGTCAAAAAGTTTTAACTTTGGTCAAAAATGTAAAGAGACCTTTTTTGTGTAAAATAAAATTACCTTTTTTTTTATTTAATATTTTTTTGTAAAATGTATCGTTCGCGACTTATATGCCGCAACGCGTTTTTCAGAAGATGAAATGGCTCCTCCACACTCCCGGTCATGCGGAAACCGGCAGATTTTGTATTTATAGTACGTTTTAGATTATATTCTTCAAAATAAAATAAAAAAAAATCGCGCTGGAGAATGCCGGATTAACGTTTTTTTTTTTACAAGTTCGCGACCCTATAACTCGGCGGCGTCAAACACTTATCGTCAGATTAGTTAAATTTAGTCTTAAAACACTAAAATCAACCCTCATTACTTAATCTGACGCGCTCGAGTATTTCAGACTATCGTTTTTTTTTTACTAATCTGATCGTCTATCCTAGGCGCGCGTCACTACATATAGAGCTAAATACTTTACAAGGTTGTTCTATTAGGTCCAAGGTATCTCTCATATCTTAAACTGCCACGCTCGAGTATTACCGAAAATTCCCCTATTCGCCTCCCTAACTATAATTGTTATTATTTGTAACTCGGTATTATTTGTTCTGATTGTAAGCGTACATATTTATTGAGCTTTTGATAAGTAAATCATTGATACGGACAAAGATAGTTCTTTGTTGTCAATATGTTATAAAGTTTATCAAAACTTCAATGAGTTCTTGTTTCTAAATGCCGGATTATTTTTAATAATTAGGTAGCTGTAAATAAAAAAGTGATTTATTTGCCACTGTACCAATCCAACCACAAGAATCAATAAAAGTGAATTATTAGTTTGTTTAATTAACGTATGACGTAAGTAAGTAAAGATTCGACGGATTTTTCTTTATTTGCTATCTATTATGTATATTTTACTTATCAGATACTGAGTTTTAGTACCTACATAGCTAAGTTTCATGTATAAGTAATATATTTTACATGTTTAACGATAATCTAAGGTAAATCTTGGAGCAAATACAAAATAATATCAACTATATGATACAATAAAATGATCAGTGTTTTTAGCCACATGCATCTAAATCAAATTATAGCTTAAATATCTTTACTAATATTATAAATGTGAAAATAACTTTGTCTGTCGCGCCTTCACGCCAAAACTCATGAACTGATTTAAATTATACTTGGCACACACATCCTAGTCTAGAGCCTGAGAAAGGACATAGACTTCTCTTTAATGCGAAAAAAGGTCGGTAAGGGGTTGAAAAGGAGAATGAAAAATCGTATGGAAGCATCGTCATTCTCAAAGCTAGAAGAGGAAACTTATTTTCAAAGCTCTTGTTTGTATTTTTATTTATATCTAAATAAATATAACATTCAAATTATCTAAAAAAATACCTTTAAGATATTGAAAAAAAGGTAATGAAAATTTGGATGGAAATTAGGCACCTTTTTAACTTATAATAATATTAATATTATAACAATAAAACTTTTTTAACAATACTCTTTTTCTATGATGTTTGAATAATGAAGAGTCGATTTTACCAATGTCAGATAAGTAATAATCTTAAATATATAAGATAAAAACCAAAAATCGCGCACGGGCGGGACTCGAACCCGCAACTTCTTGTCTAACCGGCAACGAATTTAAATACCCTAGAAGCAACATTGCCTACAAAACCGCCTTCAAAAACTGTCCCGAAAGTAGTTAGCAACGACGAGAGGTACGTGTATGACGAAAATAATATCAACTCTAATTTCAATATTCAAAAGTTGACCTTAACTCACCGGTATACGATCTTACTTTAAGTGCAGGCGTCCGAGAGTAAAGACATTTTAGAATGTACGTAGGCAGCAAGCTCGTAAAAATTTATTGCTTTATTGCTGTACAGCCGAATGTAGGCTGTAAATCAATTGATATTAGGTCTAGTTCTGTTTGCGCTGTTTGAAAATCATAAAATTGTTTCATTTAGAACAAAGTAAAAAGGAGTCGTCGTCGATGTTATTTTTTTTATTCATAATGTATTATATTATTCATAATGAATAAATTATGAATAAAAAAAATATTCATAATTTATTAGTTATTAGTATTATAAACTATAAATTTTCCAAAGATTATGTTAAGTAAAATAAAACAAAGTAGGTTAAATTAACGTTATTTAATGATTATGTACCTTGAAACAAGTTAAGTTTATTATATAATTGCCGTTTTGATGTGTATTTTTTTTCAATATTTTCTTTTTTGCATATATAATGCAAACGTACATCTACATATTTTTCAATGATCGCTTTGGTTAATTCATAAATGTGATTAAATTGCTCCTTATTGTGGGCATCCGTACGTGTGAATAACTTCACATTCATGAGTAAACGCAGCGTTTCCATTGTTAAATACTTGTTGTCATACTTTTTCTGGAGTGTTTTTCCGCCACTCATTTTAATATGATGTCGTAAGATTTTTTCCGTTTTTTGACAAATCAAAAACACATCGTTAGATGCATAGCACAGACCTCCAACATCTTTTAAATCTACCAACTTATGAAATTCTTTCCTTTCTGTGGCAAGTAAATGGTTTTTGCAATCATCACAGCTTATTTTTTTTAATAAATGGTACACTACAAATCCTGAAATATATCCTACTATTTGGATATTGACCTCATTTAGTTCACTTTCTAATAATTCAGCCAGATGGTTACAATTGCTGGTGTATGTTCCTTCAACTGTTTCTTGGTGTAAGCGATTCTTGAGAAATGATTTGGAAATGTTGTCTTCACTTTCATCACCATGACGCAATCCAGTACTAGAATTATTTATGTTAGCAGTTGCCTCACCGTTTAAAATAGGAATGTTTTCCAACGGTATGCAGTTGCCGCTGAATTTTTTACTTAATTCTAAGTGGGCCAACAACTTTTTGTACGCAGACTTAAACTGTCGCGTGTTTGGGTTATTATTATGACCACCTAGACTTCTGATTTTCCCAAAAAATAATTCAACGTGGTCTTGACTGAATTTATATGTGGTCAAGAAAGTCAACTCTTTGGTTTTAATCAAAGTCGAATACAAGTGTTCTAAACTTTCGATGCATACAAGCAGTCCAATTACTCCTGTATTTGCCCGGCACTTATATAAAGGCACTTTTTTACGTTCATACACAATTCTCTTCTCTTTGTTGACAGTTGTCGTCTTTTTGTACATTACTTTAGTTGATAATCCAACTAAATATTTTTTTGCATTAGAGCATAATTCAAAAACTTTGTCCGCATTATGTTCATTAAGTGGCGTACTGTATCCAAAGTCATTCATGTTTCTGGAGTTTAGGATATCAAACAAATCATTTATCATTTTGATAAACCTGACAGTGGCATCAGAATCGGCAATTTTTTTTAAATTTAGCTGCTTATCACAAAATTCGATAGCTTTGGCGACGCTGTTGCTCAGTAACTGTGTAGCCAGCTTGACTCTCATCACTTCATTTCGGAAGTGTATATGCCTAAGAGTTAATTTGTTTGCTAAGTGCAGGCCGTTCTCTTCTTGGAGGTTGTACAAAGCTAAAATGAAATTCCATTTTATTTCTTTGTCGTCCTCATCGTAGATACATTTTTGCGATTCCAGCAAATTTCTAATAAGTTTTACCATGTGGCATGGATCTAATAGTACTGCTACTTCGTGACTACCATCTGAATGTGGAAACGTAGATTTAATATTTTCAATGTTATCAAAGTTACACCCGAGTGATTTCATGCAATTGATATTTGTTTTACATCCATCAAAGGTCAAAGTCATTACTTTAACTCCAATATCTTGGCATTTCTGGAGTGCTAATGATAGAAGATTAGCCTTCATTTCGCCAGTTAAGCTATGTATGAAGAAATAAGCAATTGGTAACGACCATGACTGGTCCAACGATACAACAACAAAAACATAGGCTTGAGTGGCTTTCTGATCCGAATCATCGGATCCAATTCCCATGTCCACAAGACCTTCAAATTTCCTTCCTGTCCAAGTTTTTTGTTGTCGTATAGACATTTCATCGACAACCAAGCTACACAAAAGTGGTTTAGTTGACGCTTTTGCTTTATCACGCAATCTTGAAAATGCTTCTTCTGTAAATCCAGGCTCAGCATTGACATTTTTATACCATCTGAACAGTGTGTTAGGGTGAGGCAAGTTTTTAGCAAATACGTCACGCATATATTTGTAAGCAGCTGGTGAGTAAAAATGCATCGTTAGTGCAAACTTTCGAAGATCCGGAGGATACTTAGCGAACGGGACTTTTTTTTTGGCGGTCAATATGTCTATTACTTTAGAATTTGATTCGTTTAAAGTTGTTGTTAAACTAGAACTTAAAGACTCGTCTACGAATCGATTCTTCTTTAAATCGGCCACGATTTCTTTCAAACTCAAATTTTTCTTTATTAGTCGCTTGTTTTTCTTTTTTAAGTTTTGAATCTGTTTATTTTTTAAATCCAAAGTTTTTTGACAAATTCTGAGAGATTTTTTATAGAATGATGTTTTCGGTGTATCTAAAATAGAAGTTAGTCCTGATGATGTCGGTGATGGTGTCTTTCTAATGTTCTTGTCTGATGCGGTATTAGCTGATGGCTGTGTATTTTCATATTCTCCGGCGGTTTTCTGCAAAAATGTATAAAAGTTGTAAAATAATAAATAAAATTTAGTAAATCTAGATTTAATTCGACAACTTATCCATTCTAATATTATTAATTTAAAAGTAACTCTTAACACTGTTACGCTTTCACTTAAACCATGAAATTTGGCATAGAGATAGAATAAATCCTCAAGATGGATATAAGCTTTTGGTGCGAAAACCGACATCCACGCGAGAGCAGCCGCGGTCAGAAGCTAGTTATATATCAGTGCATTTACTGGGTTCGTTTTTTAAGTGTCTAATTAAGGGTAAATACTTGAAAACGTAAAACACATAACACATTCAAATAAATGTCATTTTTATTAGCTTACATACCTCGAAATTTAGCTGTGCTTTGAGTATGCTTGTACTGGATGTGCTCGGTAGCGAACTCACTGAACTCTCTATGTTCGTTTTTGTCATTACAGCATTCCCGGGTGATGATGTTTGATCGATCTGAAAATAAACTGTCTTGATTAAAGTAGACAGTAAATTGACATGCCGTTTTAAATAGAATAAATAGGAATTTGAACATACATACCTCTATATGTGGAAGAATTTGTTTATTTAATTTTCTTATTCCAGTTTTAGTGAAATACATGTCACTTTCATAAAAATGGTCGGAACAAATGACACTAGAGTCATTGGGCTTAAAAAATTCTTCGTCTCTTTCTGCTGCTACAATTTTTCGCCACTTCTCTCGTTCTATTTCATTTTTCGGAAATCTGAAATGATAGAGATAACATTTATTATATCAATTCCTGCTAATAAAAAATAATATAATTTTCCAAAAAAAAAACTTTGTTCTTGTCAAATACTGTAAGCAATCTTGATATTCCTTTTTAACAAAATTATTCATAAATATATAAAATAAGATAAACACGAAAATGTTAATCTGCTAGTGTAATTAATCATTAAACACCAAACCCTTTTTATTCTTACTGTTCTTTGATTTTTTTATAGATACTTTTTGTAAAAAGTTGTGTAAATATTGTTTATAATATTGAACAAAATTTAAAAAAATACCATAACAAAATTTTGTACAACGCGACTCCATTACTCTACAAAACCTACTATGTTCCAAATATTACTCTGTGTGAATGTGTTAGAAGCATTTATACTGCAGCGCGTGGGAAAGGGACAACTATACCGCCAGCCGCGTGTTTGATTTCTTCAGATTTTTTTAGAAAATTACAAATTTAGCACGTTTTAGGCTATTTTTTACCACTAATGCATTCTATTATCAAAGATGGATTTATTACTTACCGAAAATACGAAACTCCATCCTTTTTTCGAGTGGTTAAAGTATTGTTTTTGCACTTTTTCACGGAGCACTTCGGCATACTGAAGCTATGACGGTTCGCGCGCGACTACAAGCGAACGAGTGCTTAAGCCGAGTTTAAGCACTCGTTTTGTAAGACATTTTTGAGCGCTGTCAGTGTATCTAGGGTATTTAATATCGTTGCTAACCGGGCCTAACGCTCTACCAATTAGGCTACCGTGCGTACTTTCTGGTCTCTTATTGATACGTCATTATTACGCGTGACGTTAGCGCCATCTATCCGTCTGTTTATGCAACAGTGAGCCAAGTAGTTATTCGTTACAAGATAAATTCAATTTGGAACTGGATAACGATCAGCTATTGTACGGTATATTCGTAGAATACAATACAACATGCCCAATTCGAAAAGTCACCTATTTGTCAACAATCATTTATGTAAATATCATTTTAAAACCTGTCGTTTTATACTTATCCGGTCGGATAAGTCCCGTCTGATGTTGGAAAAATCAACTCCAAGTAGATGTAAATAAAATAATTTAAAGCTTGAGAAAACTTTACTCTTCAGGCTGTAAAATAACAATAGGGAAGTATGTTTAGTCTACGATTTATAAAACGTGATGAATTTTAATTATTCTGTAAAATATCTTTTGGACTCGTAAATCCTCGTGTACTCACAGATTTGTACTCGATATTGGCAATATCCTCACTTCTGACTCCCGCATATGACAATTGTAAATCCCATTAATATTATTACGCAACCAGCACATTTGCTCAAGAATTGGTATCTGTTAAAATACTTTGGTCCAGTAAGTAATTCATTACAAATGTTATATTATGTAATATGCAAAACAAAGCTTCCAACACATAACCACAATGCAAATAACTGGAAAACTAGACAAGCGGTAAGTAATAAGCGAAATTACTAAAGAGAAATTAATTTAAAAAAATCGTATGCTGTGTTATCTTTTCAATTTCATATTGCTAATTTCCATTGAAATTAAATGAGCCTGTCACTGTTCTCAACTGCATGAATTTCGTAAAATACAATTTAATCATCCTTATCTGCTTTAACTGTCTGTAAACCGTTATGAGCATTATCAAAACAGATAAATGAGCATACAAGGAGATCTATATATTATGTTTGAGTGTCTGCATAATACATACGAACAAAAGCACGTCTTGTCACGAAGTTGTAGTAGGGTTGCGCCGATACACTTTTTTTTACCGATATGATACAATACTTATTAATAAATATCGGAAAATAGAGGGTATATTTTATCATTAATCAGTTACTCAATGTAAAAAACAAAGTAACTCGGACCAAATATTATGAAAACCATCGTCACTGGTTAAACAAGACGCTAAAAAACCTAGGAATTCTCTAATTTTAATCGTAATCGTTATATCGGATGGAGAAGTATAGCCTATACCAACATACCGGCAAACCAGCTGCTTTGCCGATATATCGGTGACGGAAACAGTTGTAAGGAAAAAACAATCTTAGGCACCATCTTACTAACATCAGATAAGAAATATTTGTAGAATAATACAAAACGCCTAGTTTGGAAACGTCACCTAATTTGTCAGCAATCATTTATAAAAATCATTTCTATTTATACTTTTTAAGGGTCGATTTCACCAAAGTCAATTAAGACTTATCCGATTTAATAGGTATAAAAGGACCGATTTTTAAATGACATTCATCAAACTACCGCTGACAAGCATGTGACGTTTTTAAATCAGGGATTTTGTATGTTCCACGAATATTCCTTATCTGACGTTGGTTAAATAGGGCCTCAGTCAGATATGACCGCGTGTGAGGTGCTTGAATAATAAACACGTAGTATAAATCTTCAGGTTCTTCTCAAATATATTTATTCCAATAAAATAGCTCAAAGATAAGGCACAAAGTCAGAGAAAGTACAAATTGAGGCCATGTTCTGGCATGCAGCTCGCTTTTATACAAATTAAAACCCTAAACAACGGTAGGTAACAGTGGGGACGACATCCGTTTCCATATCTGAACATTTACTATAATATTTCCGTAGGGATAAACAAACTGCTATTTTTTTATATATAATTTCATTAATTATTTAGTTATCGTACTGAATTTAAGTTAGCCTTTTAGATTATTATTATAATAGTTGCAAAATTTGAAATAAATCAAAGCTTCATCAACCAATCAGAGTCAACTTCTTTTAGCGCCAAAATTAACATTTGTTATACAGTAAACACAAAGGTCTAATAAGTGTCCCAATAATCTTTAAATATGAAATTTACAATTAATTAAATATAATTAAAATAATTAAATCATCTCAAGATTAATCCAAGTTATTCTTATATCATAGCCATTCATCAGCCATAGAATTACATTCAACATGGTGGACACTTCCGGAATTTCCACAATAAGCGTTATTATTGAACATATGACAAAGATAATGTGTAATTTAGTAAATACAGTGGTGTTAGATTAGTCACACACAGTGAATATGTGGTTTAGTGCATTACAGAACGAAGTTAATATGTGGGGCGGACTAGGATCGGGAATCATCTTGTAACATATGTCTTATCTGACGTAGGTAAAATCTGTCCTGAATTGAATTGTACGAAGTTTATTTTAACAATTTTGAGACCTGAGACATGATAATATTTTCAGTAAGTAAATAATAGGCGGATGGATACGCGACAGACATGATTTTACAAGGAAATTAATAACTAGTAAGACCCAGTACCCAAAGTTTTATTGATAAAGGAAATTATGTTCTTCATACAATTATTATAAAAAACAAAGTTAATTTTGCAGTTAATAAAATATTGTGGTTTATAATGGTGTGGTGATAAGTGGAAGTGGATCCCTTATTCAGTTAAGTTGGTACGGGGAACCCTCAGTGTGCGAGTCCGACTCGCACTTGGCCAGTATTATTTTTCATTCTTTATGCATAAGAGTTAATTGTTTTTAAAGCGTATACAGAAAGGAATCAAAAATCTTTCTACATTCATTCTTCTTTTCATCAACAAAAACTAAGTATTTTCGCTGTAAAAATGACACAACATGCAACAATAGCAAAATTAATATCAATAAAAATAAAAACAACAAAATGTACTGCGTATCGTAAGCATACTATTTACATAAAGTTGACAGTGCAGAGGTTACCTATTAAAAAAAAAACATAATTATAGCATTCACAAAAGAAATTTGATAATGCTCAAGAACGAAGAAACATTACACATAAAACACACCGAAATGAAAACTATCTGTGGCGGTTATGTAATAATTGTTTACCATTCCAGGCGACCGGTGAATCGTAATAATCAAAAACAAGTTTACAATGAGTATGAGACCGAAGCTAGACGTAGCAATGTAAAATCAATAGACACAAACAGCTTAGATTGATTCTTATTGAATCGTTGCTGAGTACCAATATTTTATATTATTTGATGTTCAACAAAATGATCTGATAATACCTACGTTAAATTTTTATTTATCAGTAGTCAATCTATAAGCAAAGCGTATATTAAACTAGCGGTCCCCCGCGACTTCGTCCGCGCGTTTTGAGTTTGCTCCCTCCCCTCCCGTCGCAGCGTCATGTTTAATATCCTAAAGCCTTTCTCGATAAATAAGCTATCTAACACAGAAATATTTTTTCAAATAGGTCCAGCAGTTCCTGAGATAAGCGCGTTCAAACAAACAAACTCTTCAGCTTTATAATATATTAGCGCAAGCGCACGTTTTACTTAAGCTGCGAACATTATTTTGGTGCGGTTAAAACTGTGATAGCTCCTAAGATATTTATTGAAATCAAATGATATAAAGGGCAACTTGGTTCTAAATGAAATGCTCGTGATGATGAATGTATTTATTTTGATAAGAATAAATACCTGTGTGTATAATACACCTCTAAAAATAATGCATCATTTTTTTACAAATTTATTAACATAAAAAAGGTTGTAGTAAGTCAACCATAAAAGATAGACATATGCTGTCGCGGACTTTATTATAGAACTCTTAATGCTGAACAATCCTGTCATACATAATTTTTGTGTAACTTAAGCGGTTTCCGCAGCGTATGCAGCGGAAGCTCTCAAAAGGAATATCTTTCTCCCGTTTTCGCAACATTTTTCATTTCTGCTGTGATCTTGTGAGTCGTACCTTTATGTTATATAGCCTAAAGCCTTCCTTGATAAATGGACTATCCAACGTAAAAATAATTTTTCAAATCGGGCCAGTAGTTTTTGAGATTAGCGCGTTCAAACAAACAAACAAACAAACAAACAAACTCTTCAGCTTTATAATATTAGTATAGATTAAAATTATATCGTGTGTTGTGCCTCACGTGTTTTATCTAAAGCAATGATATTCGAAATTGTTTAAAAAACTTTTATAACAATAAGATGACGAATTGATACGGGGGTAAATTATGTTGTGTCGGACTATGTTATTAAAATTGGTTGTTTTGTTTTATTTGACACCTCTATTCGGTCGCAGTACCTACCTGTATTAGTAGAACGAGGCTCTTTGTGCTTCCGCATAAAAATTAATTGAAGCAGCAGCAATAGTAACGAGAACCGTCTACCGATTATCGATACAAAAGCAATAAAATAAGTTCCGTGATTGGATTCTGATATTTTTTTTTTTAAATATACTTCTATGATTTAATTGATATCGTTAATTTTAATAAGACTTATAAACCCGGATTTATTTAATTTTTAGACGTATCATCAAACTTTGATATGCAGATGAAACTTGTCGTAAACAACGATTATTTCGACAAAAAGACTATTACCGATGTAATTAAAGGCCGCGTTGAATAACCTTCAAACACATTTAAGTACTGTTTTATCCCCAAAATAAGTGAACTGACTACTTTTTTTGATTAATTTTTGTTTCACTCTTTAGAAAGCTTTTAATTTGCAATCATAGAGGCCAAATTTCGATTTTTCTAGTACCATACTACCTACATATTTCTTAATATTTCCTAGCTAGTTAATGCCTACCCTATCTACCTACCTAATTTACACGTGGGATTTCCGAACTAGCCAGTTTCTTACTATTGAAATAAACCAAGCCCTATGCCAAATACAATGCTTATTCGCTGTGGCCCTAACAGAAAATTATATTAATAAACATCCTTAAACTTATCACTAATTGGGTACATGATTGGGTGTCCGTAACAATGTCTGACCGTAGCAATTAAAACTAAATTACTTTCCATTTTAGGGATGGAAAAGCTATTTTCCACCCGGCTAACTACTCATGAATGTTCTTTCTTTAGTTGTTGACATAAGCTCTCAAAATAACAAACTTGAAGGAGATTACGTCCCTTTACAAGATGTTGGCCCTGTTTTATTTTATAATCGACCTGTTATCCCAAATGAGGAGAAAATTCAAAAAATATTTTAGGGATAAAATAGGCACCCATAAACAGGTGATTATCTCTGAGATAGTCTCTCTAGTCCTCGTCTGTGCACACTTTCTACATATTATTATGTATATCGGCAGCATCAACAAAGCGTAATCCATAAACTTCTATTACATCGTCATAATATATAATTATTATATTATGTACAAGTATATGTATTTATTTTATGGCTTGTGTTATGTATCTGTAATAATTTATTAGATCATATTGTATTATTTGTAAATTGTATTCATTTTGTTTTATAATATCTGTTTTTCATGTGTTTTTTATATGTGAAATTTAACTTATTTTTTCTTTAAATAGTAACTCATTTTCTTTTTTCCTTTCGCACCGCCCACAATAATTTCTGCTTAGCTCAAAGATATGACTGGTAGATAATGCCATATGGCGTTAAGTCTACCCTTTGTACAAATTTTTGGTTGTGCAATAAAGTATAAACAAATAAAAAAGGGTGCACTTATTGTGTATTATTTGATAACGTAATATTATAGCGATACCTATCTTTGTCTCAACATCTACATTCTTGATAGCATCTTGTGCACTATATCCAAAAAGTCTTACTAAAGTTACACATATAATTTGAAATTTGAAGCCGTAACGAACTTTCATCAACGATCGAATTTGGTCAGACAGCGCCGAACCACAAAACATAGACAGTAATTTAAGCCAAACTCGTGCATCGTGCAGTAGTAAGTACTTCACTTGTCTTGTCACACAGACTCTCGCAGGTCGTGCAATCGCATCTAGTTGGTTGCATTATTCTTGAGAATTAAAACGGAAACTAAATAAAACAAGTTAAAACAAAGAAACTAAGCTGTCACAACGAAACTGTTTTTACAATTTTATTTCATCGCCATGCCTCTTTCATTCTTCATGCTTTGCCTTACCTGAAGGTTGTCTGGAAGAAATTGCTACAAGCAATAAGACCGCCTAAATTGTACTTACAAAAATGAATTGAAATTTAATATATAAAAATAAGAATATAAAAGTTACTATCCTATGTAATTATGTTTATGGTGTGCAATAAAGTATTTTTATTATTTTACTACTAAAAGAAATCCACCATACCTTTTTAACGACTTACTACATTGACTTTATCTTTTTGCCCTATCCGTATAAAGTAATGACATAAATAAATAAATAAAAAATGATTTTATTCTATGTAATATATGACATTAATGAATTCGTCTTCAAAAATGTAGTTACTTCGTTTTTAGCTGAAGTAGTCTCCATTTTACAATATATTGTCGCCTTTCAATGTTCACGTACGCGTGTTTGAAGGGGGTGACATTCGCGCGCTCTCACTGTCTCGAAAAGTCACAAGATCTCATGACCGTGAACGGTGTCAATGTGTGCGTTGCTCGAGCGCGCCTTGTATGTAGATTGTCTTTGTTACTAATCTGTATTTTGTGGCTGAGCTTTGGAGCCTTTTGTTTCGTGTATGATACAAATTTCAAAAGTGAAAATATGACGGCTTTATACCTATTTCATTAAGCCACATAGTGCAATGGGATCGTCGATAATATCTTATTATCTTAAAAAGTAATACAATACGAAAGTAAAATAATACTAGCCATCGTGTACTGTACTGTGGATTCGTACTTTTATTTTGGTTCAATTTGCAATTCAATTCAAATGGTCAATCAATACCTCGTGTTTTCATAAATTTTGAGACAAACTTTGTACTTAAAAAAAAGTGCTGGCTGCTATTTACTTCTTTATACAATTTTGAGTTTGGAATGTTTTCTTTTGATTCCTTTTTTTTTCTTGTTATGGCATGCACGGTTTGTGCGTCAGCCACGGCGATGAATAATTTTCAAATTTATTTCTGTCAATTTTCTAGTGATTTAAGAAACCAAAAATTTTAAATGCATTTTTTTCCGTAAAGAACTTCAAAATTTAGCACACTTGGGTATTTTCATTCTAATTTCTTTTTGCTATTTTCCCCAAAATTAATTGCTAAAAAATTACATTCTATAAAGCCGTAAGTACAAGCGATCCGATGATAAGAGGTTTCGACTTTACATTAGTTTATTAAAAAAACTAGCCAAGTGCGAGTTGGACTCGCGCTTGAAGGTTGTAGGTAGGTAGGTATTTACTTTGTGTAAGCATATTTATTGCCTTAATATTGCCATAAAGTTCTGGTTCCATTAAGATAACAAATTATGCGAAATTTTTTTTTTCTTGTAAAAATAATCGAAAATCATACATGGAACGGAATTCGAAGGAACTTTAGTGATTAACATAAACATTTTCGGCCTTAAATAGTGTAGGCCGAGTAATCGGAATTATCGTAATAATCAATAACTATATTTATTCATGAAAACCGTGTGTAAATTATGATGGCTATCGATAAATATGCTATTTAAATTAATGGTACTCTACTTTTCTTGTGTAACTACTGTATCTCTCTCTACTGGTTTTCTGCAGAATGATCAGTCAATTAGTTTAAAAATAATACCTCTCTTTATGCCCTGAGCCAGGAAAAAGATTTTATAATCCTTGTACACTAATATAAAGGGAACATATTTAGTTAAATGTAGTATTTCAAAAACGTAAGAGTCGATTTTGCCAACATCAGATAAAAAATATTTGTCGAATATAGGTAACACAAAACGCCTAATTTGAAAACGTCACAATAATTTATGTAAATGTCATTTTAAAATCGGTCGTTTAATACTTATTCAGTCGGATAAGTCTAATCTGAAGTTGGTGATATCGGACCTCAGTCGGATAAGTCTTCTCTGACGTGTGTTAAATCGGCCTTGAATGTTGCACGCGCAGAAATGGAATCGCCCACACTAAAACAATTTTAAAAGCCGGGCGTGTCGACGAATTTAAAGTTTCAATCACGTTCATCGAGCATTGTTTACTTTCATACAACAGTTTTATAAATGCTAGTATTTGTACTCTTTCAAGCAAACACACGTTCATTTGAAGTCTAAATTTGCACGCTATTTATACTGATAATTGATTATCTGTTGCTTTTATTGATGAAGCTTTAATTACCTAAACATTGTCAAGGTTTTAAATAACAATAGATGCGAAGATTATCAAGTAATTTAAGGTTATAAAGTAATTGATTGAAGTACCACTAACAACATGTGTAAGGGATTTCCTTAATAAAAGCGTTTGACAAAGCTATTAAGCTCTGATGGTGCGTTCTGATGCTACGTTAAAGGTTAGCTCAGAGGCTATTTTTATCGTTGTTAGACTGCGAAACAAAAGGAAAAAAGTAAAGTACAAAGAAAAAGTGCTTGTGCAGTTTGTCTTTATTACCCATTAAAAATAAACTCCTCAAATAGTAAATCGCTGTTGCTATATGAGATTTAATTTATCTTGAAAACGCTTGAAGGTGAAAAGCTGTAAAACTTAATATTAATGTCAAATCAAATCAAATCAAAAATAATTTATTCAATTTAGGACACAAAATGCCACTTATGAACGTCAATAATTAGTGTAATATCAATCAATTTTGGCCCGTATGGGGCAAGAACATGTCTCCTTATCTTTTGGGCCCTACTAGCGCTTCGAGACAAAACACAGACAATTTGGCAAGTGCTGAGAAGAAACGCCGGAACAAACTCAGTCACCACAGGTAGGTACATCAGTTTGGTGCAGGCTGGACTGTCCATACATTTTCGTCATTAAGATAGTCTTGAATTTTATAATACCCCTTCGACATTAGGGTACTTTTGACATGTAACTTAAATTTGTGAATAGGTAGTTCGATGACATTATTAGGTATATTGTTGAAAAATTTAACACAATTTCCCAGGAATGAATTCATTGTTTTGGCTAACCTGAAGTTTGGAATGACAAGTTTGCTTTTATTTCGTGTGTTATACGAATGTATGTCACTTTTTTTCATGAAAAAATCTAAATTTTTACGTACGTACATGATATTATCAAATATGTATTGAGAAGCGACAGTGAGGATGTTAATTTCCTTAAAGAATTCTCTCAGGGATTCGCGGGGACTAAGTTTGTAAATGGCACGAATGGCTCTTTTCTGTAAAATAAAGATGGTATCGATGTCCGCAGCAGAACCCCACAAGAGAAGACCATAAGACATTATACTATGAAAGTAACTAAAATACACAAGCCTGGCTGTTTCAACATCAGTCAAATGTCTAATTTTTCTAACCGCAAAGGCAGCTGAAGCGAGTCTCCCAGCCAGAGCGTCAACATGTGGTCCCCACTGCAATTTCGAATCCAATGTAATGCCCAGAAAAACAGTGGAGTTTGATAGATCTAATTTTTCACCGTTAAGTACAATTTCTGTGGTAGCTTGCTTCACGTTAGGCATGGTGAATTTAATACATTTAGTCTTTTTTGTATTAAGACGCAAGTTATTGCTAGTGAACCAATTTGATACCTTAGAGAGAGCTCTGCTAACATTGTCAAATGATTTTTCGCCTCTTCTTGATTTGAAGATTAAAGATGTATCATCAGCAAACAGAACTATCTCACAGGAGTCCTTTGAATAAAAAGGAAGGTCATTAATATAGATCAAAAACAGCAAAGGTCCCAATATTGAGCCCTGGGGCACTCCCATTTGAAGCGGGGCACCTGAGGAGTTAATGCCATTAACGTTTACTGTTTGTAGTCTGCCTGAGAGGTAAGAATTCAACAGTTTTGACGCATTATTAGATACACCGTAATGTTCCAGTTTGATAATGAGTGTTTGATGATCGACACAATCAAATGCCTTTGATAAGTCACAGAATACACCCATCGCATCATGTTTATCTTCATAGGCATCCAAAATGTGTTTGACGAGTGCCACCCCAGCATCTGTTGTATTTCTACCTTTGGAGAAACCAAACTGTTTCTCATGCAGTAATTTGTGAAGTTTAAAATGAGAGAGCAATTGATTAAATATAACTTTTTCAAAAATTTTGCTAAATGTAGGTAGAATGGAAATTGGCCTGAAGTTGCTTGGGTCACTTTTTTCTCCTGACTTAAATAAAGGTATAATTTTACTATATTTCAGTAAAGTAGGAAATTGACCTTGATCAATACATTCGTTGAATATATGTGCTAAGTGAGATGCTACGAGAGGTATAATGGGTTTTATTGTGTCAGTTGATATTCCCCATATATCCTCAGTTTTTTTTTGTTTTAATTCCTTGAAAGTTTTAACGATCATCAAAGGGTTAATATAAGTGAAATCAAATGAGGAGTTACACCTGTCAACACACGATACCAGCAGTGATTTAGCATGCAGAGCGCACGAATTAAGTTGTTTTGTGGTTTCGATGGGTATATTACAGAAGTACTTCTCGAAGGCACCTGCAACTTCATTGTCAGATTTAATATTTTTATTATCAATTTTTAATGTAAACGTATGATCACGTGGTTTATTTTTACAAGTTTCTTTGTTTATAATATTCCAAGTCTCTTTAATTTTATTACTGGATTTATTAATTTTCTCACGTATATAATTAGATTTAGCTACCATGCAAACATTCTTGAATAACTTTGAGTATTTTTTAACATATTCTAAAAATATTGGGTCATTATTTCTATATACTTTTTGATTATATAATTCAAACATTTTTTTCCTACTGATGTGTATACCTACTGTAGCCCAGTCACTGAATTTTGGTTTTAGGTTGTTTATAACTAATGTCTTTTTAGGAAAATTTTTGTCAAATTCAATTTTAATTAATTCAAAAAAATACTTATATTGGTTATTAACATTGTCATTAATAAAAGGCAAAAGCGGAATTTTATCACTTAAGTTAGATTTAAATTTTTCTTTACGGAAATCAGTGACTGGTCTAAATTTAATTTCATTTTTAGTCGGCACAAAACGGTGTTCAAACGTGACTGACTGTCCACAGTGATCGGATTTTACAAAATTTACTATAGATTTTTTAATCACACTAGAGTTACAAAATATATTGTCTAAGCAAGTAGCTGTTGTAGCAGTAATTCTAGTTGGTTCAGCAAAAACAGGAATTAAATTAAAGGATTTGAAAAGGCTTAAAAACCTCACTCGATAGGTTTTTTCTTCATCTATAATATCGACATTGAAATCGCCACATACAACTACTTTCTTTTTATTTGTAAATAATTTCCTGAGTGAGTCCTCCATAATAGACTCAAATAATTTAAAATTACCAGTAGGGGGCCTATAAACACAAACAATTATGTAATCGTCCAGCTCTGCACATGATATCTCAATAGTTCGTTCAACAGAAAGAGATACAATATCTTTGCGCTCTTTACATTTTAAATTATTATTGATTAATATAAGTGACCCGCCATGGATGGCTGTTTCCCTTGAGAACGAACTAATAAGGCTACAATTTTCTATAGACAACATAAGTTCATACTTTTTGAGCCAGTGTTCAGTGACACACAAAACATGAATATTCCCTTCTTGTATGAATAATTCTACTTCTAATTCCTTCCCGGATAAGCCTTGGATATTTTGATGCACTATGTTTAAATGATTTGAAATTTTTGAGCTCGCTAAGTTATGTTCTAAGCAAGAGTTTTCCTCTATTGTCTGAATATTTAATTTAAATAATTGTTAATTGGAACGGATTCCAATGGTAGAATATTCATGTCAATGGTCTGCTCAATAGAAGCAGACTTGGTAGCCAAGTTCTTGGCTGAACAATCTATACAATATGATAGCGAAAAAGCTATTTGTCTTTTGAGATAATTATTCACATAATATTTATCTCTCGTCAGGTAAATCTTATTTTTAAAATAATTATTAATGTCAATTACATGAAATTTGTGAACATTATAGAATGTCAATTTATGCATGTCCAGGTTTATTTTATACCTGTGATTATTTTCTTCGTCTGGCAAGCCGCTGCTATATGGTAAGGTAAACAAAACAATTTTACCTATATTTAGCAATTTTAAACTTTCAAAAATATTTATGAATTTCTTTTTGTTTACATTACCTCTATTTCCTATAAAAATTATTAGGGTAGAATTTACACTGAATTTAAAACTAAGTATTTTATTGATAATAACATCATAAGATGCTCCAGGCATGCAGTGATTTATCACACTTTGTCCCATATATTGTGCAAGTAATGGCCCCATGTTTTTACCCATCTCATCACTAAACATAACTATATTATTTGTTGATTGGTATGGAGTTTTGTTAGGCAGGAAACTGTTGGATTGTACACAGGACAGTTTGAGAGGGCTTGTGGTTGATTTGTGAAGTGATGATGACTCACACCCGGACCCAACAAACATCAATGGGTTGGAATTTGATTTAGAAGGGTAATTACAATCGCAAGAAGTTATGATGTCTGTTAACATCTGGATGTGTTCACCACACTCTTTTTTGGTATATTTATATGTCTCAGTCATTATTTTTAATGAGAGTTTGAGATTTTCTAATTCATTTTCTAATTTCAATATGTCTTTTTCATATTTTGTCACACTATTTTGTAATATTAAAGAACATGCATCTAACTCATCGCCAAGTTGCCTTCTCTCATTTATATATTTTACTTTTGTAAACAAACAATTTTGTTTTTTAACTAATTTATTTGTTTTTTTATAAACCTGTTAATTCTAACATATTTCTTAAATTTGTTTTTACTGCACCTTGAAATCCCTGTAGAGGTTGTGGTAGGGGAATCCGTTGTTAAATCTATAGTTACAATAGGTGGACTTCCAGGTGCAGTTTGGATCTGGCTGGGCGCACTACCAACTAACTTGTCAAATAAAAGGCTGGTTTGGCTGTCAATGTAGTTTTGCTTCTCCATCTCCAAGTGGTGAATATGATCTCGGGCCTCCTCAAGATCTTGTTGAAGGGCAGTTATGCGATTGAGGTTCTGCTCGTACTCCTCACAGCACTCACCGAACCCACTTATGACGGATTGCAGCTTGTCACGTTCGTCAATTAATAAGCCGTAGTTGGTGTGCAGCTCAGCCATCTCCTTCTTCAATTGACTGTTACTATCCAGCACATCCAACAGTATCCTCTCATTGTCTTCGCTTTTCCTATTCAGTTGCTGTCTGCGATCCCTTGTGGTTATGTAATGTTAGAACATACCTGACTGAACTAAAAACGAATCATCTCGATATCAGTTTTTGATTTTTTTTGGAAATTTATACGGGTCGAATTAATTGCATAGCGATTTTAAGCGGGTAACTAAAAGATTACCGGCTACCTAGAACTATTTAAAGTAAGGTATTTACCTCACAGCTTAGACTAAGTATACAATTTGAAAACTGTAAAATTTATGTACTTAGTTCACTTAACTTGTAACAGAATCTTTAGTCGACCTAAAATCATCAATGACTGTAGGAAAGCTTTCCCATTCTCTAGAAGTACCTATAGCCTTCTTGGGCATGGCTACGCGATTAAAACGGACCTAATTAGAAGTATTCCGAGATTTAATGACGGCCGTACAAAGATAAGACACCTGTAAAATGATTAAATAGTGAGATATGTTTCATTTCTTTAAGATTTGTTTCATATCCAAAAACAAATCCTTAATTTAAGCTCATTTTAGTTTAAACTCATCACGCTTATCATTTATTAATTAGAAACACAGGAAAAAAAAGATTTTTATAATTCTTCTTAACTCTTCAAACTTCCTAAAAAATAAAATTATGGTTTTTTACTTGTACAGTTGTTAGGTTCCGTTTTTCTTACTGGCGTGTGACGACTGGAGACTGAATTTATCCATTTGAACTAGTTTTATTACTTTTTGTTTATTTTTTTGTACTTTACTTATACTTTCTATATTATTATAGTAAAGATTTATTGAAGTACATTATTATTATAAGTAAAGAGCTCTTTCATTTGGCGTTTGCGTCTCGTTGTATACCATCTGAAGTACTGACTGCCTGTACGATTTTGTTTTGTGTTCCTGTTTTTTACGTTCTCTGTAGAACGGTAGAACGATTCAAAGTTATAGGTAATTATTTAGGTGCCTATTTACTGCCGGCATATTACCATAGATGTTTGTGTGGTCATAGGTTAGGAATAATAAGAAGGCTTTACGGGCATTTTACAAGGAAGAGATATCAAACTTGTCTCACAGACCGCTTCTTTTTCTCTCTCACATGTGTACCATTAGTATTATTATTATGTGTATGTACTATGTGTATGTTTATTATTCCATAATAATGTATAAATGTACACGGTTTTTATGTAATAAGTAGTAAGCCACTGTTAAATAATAAAAAAGTTCTTTGAATATCAGATTTATTGCAAATTAATTTAAATTTAAATCACAGAATACAGAATTAGTTAAACAATTAATTAAATAAATAAACTAAACAATATTAGAAAAAAAGCCGGTCTAGCCTATGGCAGAACACAATGGGAGCACTGTTGGATGCAGCACCGGTATTATAAAAAAGAGTAAGGTTCCCTGTACTTGGAATTGGCAGGCCGGGGTCGTCCGCAAAGGTAGAACCCGAAGGCACCCGGAGAGGATTTAATAGGATTAAACCACTATATTAAGATGTTTTTTTTTTGTTTTTTTTTTAATCAAGCTCTCACTTTTCCCCTTCTATCACTTCCTTCGCGCCGCCAGCATTTTTTCTGTATTCAACTATGGTTGACTGGTAGAGAATACTTTTAGCATAACGCCGCCATATGTACCTTTTGTTTGGGCATGAAGTGGTTTAAATAAAAAAATAAGAATTATGAAGAAGTAATTCGTTTATTTTTAAATTCCTAGCGTTTAACTGGTAAAACTAAAAGCAGGAATAATTCCCCATATCTAGCACGCAGTATTTCTGCTATACTTGCGGCCTGTACATAAACTTTCACTGTCAGGTTTTTGAATGTATGAAAAGTTTTTTTTTTCAGTATTCGGTATACTGTGTGTGCAGTTGCAGTAGCTGCGAGGCAAATGCGGGCAGTTAACAGCTGTCGATATCCGAGAATATTGACAGTTGCAAACTGCCCGACAGTTCGAAGTGGGCTCGAGGCATTATTTGGTCGCTGTTCTGAACACTAAATCCGTTGCGTGCAAACCAACATTCCTTATTCGTCGTCACCACTGACTTGTTGATGAATTATCAAATGGCGTTCGATGTATCGGATGTAATATTGTCAATCTATACCAAAATGAGGTTTTGATTTTTCTCATGTTGTGAATATATCTGCAAAACATAAAATTAACTTTAGTTAGCAAAAATCTTATAACGTTAACTGTAGAAGTGAGCAATTTATTTAGAATTAATTAAATAATAAATATAAAACTAAGTTAAAGCTGTAGTAGTCAAGTACTAAAGTCCGTTCCTCTTTGCTAGTCAAATGTTGTAAACAATCTTGACATTCCTTTTTACCTAAATAATTTATTTTAAAATAAGATAAACACAAAACACACCAACCATATAGGTAATTCATCGTTTTGCAATGCGACCTTTTTAAATCGAATTACAAAATAATTTTATTTACTCATATTATTTTAAAGGTTATAAAAAATTTGTTTACATTATTCGACTAGCAAAGAGAAACGGAGTGCATGCATCTGAATCGTTTCATGTGTATAAAATAGTTGATGAAATATTAGGGAAGAACATAGGCGCCATTAAAAATTCTTACACTGAAACATCACAAATAACTTACATGTTGGTATCGCGATCTGTGTTCCAGCTATGCAATTCAAAAGTCCCAAGGGTAATCTTCATGAAATATCGATATTAAGTATGTGATCACTATATGCGGCAACGACACTTTTAAATACGGGTTTAACAAGTATATTTAAGATAATAAATTGATGATTTGGTGATTATCTGTGACATTATGATGTATCGGATTATGTAATTAAACCACATACGAAATTAATGTTTAGTGAACTGATTCTTGAGGACAGAGAAGGATGGCTCCTTTTGTTGAGTTGCTGAAACACGTATTGATTGACTTTGACATGTATCAGAGAAAATCTTGTCAAAGATACCCTAAATACCTAGACCATAGAAGATTTTATAAATAGATTAGTGACGAACAGGACTTAATTTTGACCTTCAGCTTTGTATGTAGATAATTACGCACGTACTCTGAAAAATTGAAGAAGGATTATTATTTAATTTAATATTTTCATTCATAAAATACTTATATATTGATTTCATTTATTGCGTCGACTATTATTAGTAGGCATATGACGTAATTCAATTATGTCAATAGTTATAGCCATCTCTGATTTCCCAGAGGATGCCAATTCCTCATACCCTCTGTATCCACTGCGAACGCCGGACTTTATTTTTTTAAAGTTTAGACGCGTAATAAATAACGTGAAATTCCTATGTAGTAATGTAGGCGGCTCACAGCACGGTAGCTCAATAGTAGAGCGTTTGGCCCGGTTAGCCAGAAAGTGCTGGTTCAAGTCCCGCCCGTGCGCAAATATTTGGTTTCTTATTTCATCTTTATGAATATGAAATATGACACTGTGAGTGTTAAAAACATTCTAAACCATCAAGACCAAACTACCTAAAATCATTAGTTGCGAGTTCAAATTAGTGTCCACAAATATTTTTCCAAGTCGTTTTTTTTAATACATTATGATAAGCAATTAATATGAAAAATGAATTATATAAATAGCCTAGTTGCAACTGGGCTGCACGAGAGATGACCGCGAATTATGAATTTAGAATATCAATAAAATAATCTGCATACTTATGTCTTATTTTTTTATCGTGATCATTTGCTTTGATAAGATTCTAGGTTTGTTGAGTTTATAAATGTTCTAAGGAGATTTCGCTTCAGTGATAATAACTCGAGCTAATTGCAATTATTTCTACTTTCCGCTTACGCACTCGATCTAAACCTACTTTTGAGTTATTCGTTGAGTGATAACTGTTGACTTCTTATTTTTATTCTTATTGGTACTACATTGTTTCTTGTTTTATAAAATACTTAAAGACGCGTCAATTGTCTATTAAATAAAGAATATTAGAACAAAATGTTTATAGGTAAAATTCCAACTGTATTTCCAACCGGTTGCCGGGTTGTTTGGGATAAGCCTTTGCTCAGCAGTGAAAAAAACAACAGCTTGATTCGACTACTTTATCCAAGTGGGCCAATGTGTACCGATTCCTTATATTTTGTTTGAATCTAAAAATAACGTGTTTAGAATTTATTGTTTGCGCTTTTTTTCCTACGAGCATTGTTGGTGACCAGTATCACTAATAAACCTTCTCTTTCGGCTCTCATTTATCAAAATTATCAGCATTTTTAATCAATTTTTTTTTGTTTTTATTAATCAGAAAAAAAACTGGTGCATTTTGGATACAAAAAACGTTCACCGATCAAAATTTTTTTTCGACGATAAAAATGGTTTTAATTTCTGAGAATTTCGATTCCGTTCATGCGTTAGTTTTTTGTACATGTAAATATTTTACTTGACTCTTTAGGTAAAACGGTTAAACGCGCAATCGAATAACCATACGAAAAAAGTTCGATTGCTGTGAAAATCGCCGCCCTGGTTTTACTTGTCTTAAAATTTTTTAGGTTAGCTTAGAATTTTGTTATTATATTGTGATTACGCTCTGATGAAAACACCGGCCAAGTGCGATTCGGACTTGCGCTCTGAGGTTTCCGTGCCACCTTTAAATAAATTAGGGGCTTAGCAATAATATCACAATATTTTTGACAAGCAAAAATAACTTAGTTTTTCATGGTGTTTGTATAAAAGACAATATTTGCGGTTGATAAAAATGTGCTATATATACATAAACTACCGGATTGATCTTGTTTTTGAAAGTATTTGTTGAGATCTATATAATGTATTTTTTTCAAAATTTTCACTTTATTAGTTCAAAAGTTAGAGGGAGAGGGACGCCCATTTTATCACTTTGGGAGCGTCTATCACTTAAATGTTAGACTTATAGAAAAAATGGTTCTATAAACCTTAATGTCATTTTAAAAGTACTATCCATAGACACCACATTGATGTTTAAGTTCCATGTATAGGTGCCTTAATGACATGTTTTTTACTTTTTGTAATATTAAATGACATGTTTTTTACTTTTTGTAAGTATCGAATTGACAAGTAGTTAATAAGATACACCTACCTACCAAGTTTCAGGTGTGTAATGCTAATAGTTTTAGAATAAATTGGCTGTGACATACGGACGGACAGATAGACGGACAGACTTGACGAACCTATAAGGATTCCGTCTTTTGCCATTTGGCTAAGGAACCCTAAAATTTTATAACCCAACTGTTTCTTTGTAATTTATTAGAAAGAAAAGCAAACCAGCCAGCCACCCTTCGACAAAAAAGTCGCTGTCAGAAAAAAATAATCAGTTATTTCTCCATTTCTATGGAGACCTAGTTAATAGTGATCACGTACTTTGCAGATCGGAACCGAGTAGAAGTTTGACTTTCCTGAATGGGTCACGACTGCTAGATTTTTTCTGAATTTATTTGTAAGTTGTTAGTGTGTTAGTTTCACAATTTTAATGGACCATGCAGAGCGTGCCAAACATTTGAAATAGGCACCATCATTTATTTTAATATACCCAGTGTCACTTTCACAGAAAATACGAATCTAACGACACCTCTTAAGCTAAATTCCATTAAGCAGTTCAGGCCGCAGAGCGTAAATAGTAGATTGTTATACAAGGGGAGAAACTCGAGAAGTTCTTGGCGCTCGAACGGAGTGAGAGCGCTAATAATTCGAGAGTAAAATGGGTGCTTTCACCCGAGTTATACATTCTATTTTTCATTTCGACTGTGAGGAAAAATAAATGAATTTATTAATATATTATGTTGTTTGGCGAGAGATGAAATTTCAAGTTTTTACATCACATATCAGTTTGTTTACTGTCGTTATACATAAAACACAAGATTAGAAGGACAGTAAAGGCACGGAAGACAACAGAGTACTACATAAAACGCGGACGCGATAAAATATTTTAAATCATTGTTACAATATCGATCGATTTTTCTTCCGACAATAAATATCACACAATAATAATAGGAGAAGAACGCAACCTTGCGAAAACGAACTTGTCACCAAAACTACCACAGATTATGTCAAATTCCAGGTTCAATTTTGCCTCATGAGATAGCGCTATGAAAGACAGCTAAAGGTGGGAGTGAGTAAGAAGATTAATGAACAACAAAAATGGCGGCAAGTCGCCTCCGCCTGTTTAATAATCTATGCAATAATCGACCAAATTAAAAAAAAAAGTCCAAGACAAACAAAATGTGACTATTTAAAATGAAAAAAAAAGTGACACTATGTATGGCGGGAAACCGAAATATAATATTTGTAGATTTTAAAATGAAAAAATATAGACCAATTGTACAATTTCAAATCAGTGACCATAATAAACACGCTTTTAATATTAAGCTAATCTTTAAAATATGAAAAGCTTGTTTATTTTAATAATATAATGAAACTCAATTACCTTTAGCTCCATGTCTGATCGTAGCAATTAAAACTAAATTACTTTCCACCCTAGGGATGGAAAAGCTATTTTCCACCCGTCTATCTTAACATGAAAGTTCAATTTTCCGAACAGAAGAAATGAAAAATCAATTTATACTTACTATTCTCGATAAACACGACTCTCCTTACGCAGACGGGTAGAAAGAGGGATTTGATAATATGCAGACGGAAGTTTGTCGTCCATTGTCAAGGTACGGACAAAAGCACGTCATGGTAAACACTGCGGTATCTTATGTAGTTGTGTTAAGGGCTAGTTCGCAACAAAAGTGGATAACCTGATGTGCTGGCGACTGTACTTCAGCTCGTCAGTCGTCTGGGCCACGTCTTTACCGTCCTCATATTATGCTGCCCTTGTATAACCCTTTGAAAAAAATACTTAACTGGTAACTTGTTTTTTATTACATTTCTAGGCTTTTAACTGTGTATACTCTTTATACCCCATTTAACGTGAAATCTTTCAGGGACCATCCAAATATTTTAACACTATTAGTGGTAGGTATTTATTTTCATAAAATCCGTTAATATACGACCATGTTTTATTGTCAGCAATTTCATATTCAAGTAAGTTTTATTAATAAACCAATGACCTTGGACGAATAAACCACTGACATTACTGCTATTTTTACCCGCGGCGGAACGGAAAACGTGTATGCGTTTGGGGTGAGAGGAAGTTTGTGTGATTGTACGCACACGAATGTTTCCATGTATCTACAGAACGGCTTGACCGATTGAGATGCAGTTTACTGCAATTAATCAGTAATTTGTTGGCGATGGTTTTTAAATAGACATTATAGTATTAATCTACCAGAGGGAGCAACATTTATCATATCTTTGCTCGTAAAATGACTCGAATGATCCATTTATACTCGAACGGCTTGACCGATTGACATGCAGAGTTATCTGCAGTGGATTTGTAATTTATCGTCTATGACTTGTAGATAGGCATAGAAATATTCAGCTAGGGGACGATGCAGTTACATATTTTCGTATTCATCTCTGGGATGATTAGGCTGTTTTTGATGCAGCCAGATATTTATTACAGTAGTAGGTTATGCCGTAAACATTTTTCGATTTATCATTTCGGTGGTGTAAGCTCTTAATGCAGATAAGTGTTAAGTAAAAACATAATTAACTTAAATTACTTATCTCTAATCCCCGAGCAAAATTGATTAAGTAGCTACCTATTTATTTATTTTACAACCAAGAATATCTGTCGCGTCTGCCATTACCTGCCTCGATCGAAGTAAAAATTTTAACTACTTGAAATAAAAGAATGAAACGACAATGGCAGCTCCGACGGATTTTCGTGGTTTTACAATTAATAAATACGTAGTTACTTATTCACTTTTGGTCGGGGGATAGAAGCAAGTTATTTGATTATTTTTAATCACGACGAATATCGTTTTACATTTTTTTATATCTAATTTTTTAAATTTCTAATTTTGTTTTTTAGAACTTAAACATGTTAAAAGTATCCGTTTAAACGCCATATTATGTAGGAATAGAATAACTTATTAACTCGCGTGTAAAAAAAATATAGACCAACACGAAAAAGTATTCATAATTATTTGTACACTGGATTATGGGAAGCATTCCTAATATCACTTCTTACTGTTAATAAAGGAGATGGCTAAACGACTGCCCTAAGAATGTATACAGATTTATCAATATCCTACAACTCTGAAATATTCATTAATTAATTATTCCGTATTAATTATTTCTCTAGAACTTTAGTAAAATAATAAAAATATATGTTTTTATATTGATTTTATTCCTTTGATTGAATGACCTCAAAAAAAGTCAGGCGATAAAAAAAGACTTTACTCGATCGTGCTTTCTGTCGTCTTGTTTATTGTTAGTGGATTATTTCTTTTTTGGGTTCCGTAGCCGAATGGCAAAAAACGGAACCCTTATGGTTTCGTCAGGTCTGTCTGTCTGTCTGTCTGTCTGTCTGTCCGTCCGTATGTCACAGCTATTTTATTCTGTAACTATAAGCATTTCACAATTGAACTTTGGTAGGAAGATGTGTCTTGTTAACCGCTTACCGATTCTCATACAAAAAATGAATAATGGGGGGGCTCCCATACATGAAACTAAAACCAAAATATATTTTTTTAGTCAAACCTATGCGTGTGGGGTGTCTATGAATAGGTCTTTTAAAATAACATACATGTTCCTAAAACCATTTTCTTTAAAAGTCAAACGTTTCATAGCTAGACGCTTCCAAAGTGGTAAAATTGGCGCCCCCCTATCTAATTTCTAAACCAAGCAAGTGTAAATTTTGAAAAAAATATATGATGTAGATCTTAATAAATACTTTCAACGAAAATTGGTTCGGACGGGATCGAACGAGTAGTTTTTGAGATATAGCATATTTTCAACAACCGCAAACATAACTTTGTACTTCATACAAACACTATGAAAAACAAAGTTATATTTGTAGTCAACAAAATATTGTGGTATTTTACTAAGTAGAAGTAAATGGATTCCCTTATTCAGTTAAAGTTGGCAAGGAACCCTCAGTGCGCGAGTCCAACTCGCACTTAGCCGGTTTTTTTAAGTCACGGTTACCCATCTTACTACGAAATTACAAACGCCTTATAACGTCATAGCAAAAGCATTTTTTCACAAGTTTGTTAACCAATCAAAGTAGGAATTACCACGATTTTATTTTTAACATTGATGGTTTTTGAAAAGTTCCTGAAACTTTTATTATACAAAATATTAATATAAATCTATTCAGCATTATTAACACTAGGTGTCATGTTTATACATTGTTAGGGCAGTCGCCCATACTTCGATTTAGCCATGTCTTTTATGAAGTATGTAAATCTATACTGATAATAACTCAAAAGTTGTGTATGATGATTTTTGACGAAGTATCAACAATTTGTTTACAAGTGCTGAGGAGCATAGGCTGTTTTTTATTCAGTGCACACCACTGTATATGGTATTCATGTTTAGTAAAAAGATAGTAAGTACAATGAAATATCAGATATAACAACTTAAATTTGGGACGTGGGGACACTCTGCTAAATTGCTGTTTAGTAAATTGCGCCAAAATTAAATTCTGTAACAGCCAATTATAAAGCTGGCTGGTTCCTAGCTTAAAGGATTAGCATAGCTATTCAACGCGGCAACACAGCCCGCATCATAGCCTACTTGCCTCAAGGAAATGGTTTCGTTTTTAAATAGGTAGACTTTTAGTTATTTTTTTATGTTGCATATGTCTTAGTGTTATCATTTCTTGAGTGTAGATTATAAAGCTTGTTCGTTTTTAGGGTTCCGTAGCCAAATGGTAAAAAACGGAACCCTTATAGTTTCGTCAAGTCTGTCTGTCTGTCTGTCTGTCCGTCCGTATGTCACAGCCATTTTATTCTGTAACTATAAGCATTACACTGTTGAAATTTGGGAGGAAGATGTATTCTGTTAACCGCTTACCGATTCTCATACAAACAATAAAAAATAGGGGGGCTCCCTACATGAAACTAAAATCAAAAAAAAAAATTTTCGTCATACCTATGCGTGTGGGGTGTCTATGGATAGGTCTTTTAAAATGACATTGAGGTTTCTAAAACCATTTTCTTTTAAAGTCTAACGTTTCATAGCTGCACGCTTCCAAAGTGGTAAAATGGGCGTCCCCCCCATCTAACTTCTAAACCAAGCAATTGTAAATTTTGAAAAAAAAAATGAAATGTAGATCTTAATAAATACTTTCAACGAAAATTGGTTCGAACGGGATCGAACTAGTAGTTTTAGAGATAAAGCACATTTTCAACAACCGCAAACATAACTTTGTACTTTATACAAACACATTAAAAACTAAGTTATATTTGCAGTCGACAAAATATTGTGGTATTTTATTTAGTAGAGGTAAGTGGATTCCCTAATTCAGTTAAAGTTGGCACGGAACCCTCAGTGCGCGAGTCCGACTCGCACTTGGCCGGTTTTTTTTTGTTTGGACGCGCTAATCTCAGGCACTACTGGACTGATTTAAAAAAAATGTTTTGAATAGCCTGTGTTTAAATGTGTTTAATTTATTGAACAAGACTTCTATTATCAATAAAATAAAATAAAATACTTAAATTATAATAGCAACTTAAATACTTAATTTGATATGATTTGATTTAATTAATATAGGATTGAAAATGTGAAAATAGTTTCATCATTTGCATAGTCAAGCTCGTTAAGAGTTATTAGTGCAATGTGATTTTGCATGATTTTTCCAGTGAAATGGATATCAGGTATTGAGTATAAAGTAATTAATTAATCATTTCGAAACACAGAGTTAATACGTTTAACTGTTACGGCCTCCACGCCGAATGTCATCATATATTCCGTTTATTTATTCCGTTTACTAAATTAGCTGTAAAGCTTTTGACATCACAACAATTTGTACCTATTTGCTGCCATAAAATGTGTTGTAAAGAGCTACAGAATAATTAATCAAATAGCTTAAAAAAAACAATATTTTGTAGATAACGGCCCTGCAATTGTATAAAAACATTCCAATTGGCTGGTTGACCAAATTTAAAAAATATATATATCGCAGTAGCTTAATAATCAATAATAGAAAAAAAAAGGCACGTCTCATATAAAGTAATGGTTACCTTACCATGTTTTGTTAACATCATTGAAGTAATACAGCGCCAAATTTTGAATCGATAAGACATTTGTATGGTAGTTCCCCTGATTATTTACCAAAGAGCTGATGATCTTCAAACGGCGGATCAGGCAATGGATACTTTACTTAATGTCATTGAAGTAACATGGTACCAAACTTCGAATCGATCGGTCAACTTGAAACCAGAAAAGAACTGATTATCTTCACACGGCTGATCAGACTTTAACACGCTTTTATTAGGCTTGTTTGTAACTACCTGTGAAATAGAATCTTTGGTAATTAATTTAACCATCTCGCCATCAAAATTTACAGCTATATGTAATTCTGATATAAGATACGATATTTTTTTTATTAATTGCTTAGTACACACAGGTTACAGCCGGTGACTTAAAAACATGCAAATGAGACTAGAACTAGACTATAACCTATAGTGTACCTAAAATAACATTACAAAAAAATAATTACGACCGCAACAGTAAGTAAATTTCGAAAATATTAATAAGAACAGTTTACAAACAAAACTAAAACTAAAAATAAAAGTTCACCTAATTTCACAATGTATTCATTGTTGTGGGCAGATATCAAGATTTCTGTCAATTCTTTTACGAAACAAGTGCAATTTGGACAGAAAATATCGAGATCCGGTTGGAACTCAACCAATTCATAATAAAATCGACGCATCCGTACAAGGGGATTATAAAACGAAGTATTATTCCTGTAGACTTCAAGAGCGAACAATTTAGATCGATGGCATCTATACAGAGTGTTGAAAGATAACTGAGCTATTAAATAGGGGCAGTCAGTGAGCGAATGTATAATTTTGTGCAAAACATGATGTCATACCTCTTTCGACGGACATGTAATGAAGTCACCCCAAACCTTATCAAACGTGCATTGTAACCTTTGACAGTTCGACCGAGCCCACAGCGAAAGGAAATTCTCAAACACCACGCCTGAACCCGTTCTATGTTTTCAGAGTGAGTTATGTAGTGAGACACCAAACAGGACAGCCGTACTCAGAATGCTTCTCACCAATCCGTAATACAAAGTCAATATACTACCAGGCTTCCTGAAATGACGGGTGGACCTTAGGATAAAACCAAGCAACTGATTACCACGCTTAATAATGTACTCATAGTGCTGGCGAAATGTCAAATGATCGTCGAAAAATATACCAAGGTCCTTTGCTACTGACTTGCGCTCAAGTATGTGGTCATGAAGTTTATATTCAAAATAAAGTTTACATTTTTTATTAGAGAAAGAAATAATGAAACATTTACTTTTGTTCAAATGCATTCCATTGAGGTCACACCAGTTTAAGATTGTCACCAAATCATCTTGGAGCCTTTGACAATCATTTACGTCATTGACGGCAGAGTAAAGTTTAAGATCGTCGGCATACAGCAGACAAGGGCACCTGATTGCATCAATGAGGTCGTTTATAATCAGTATGAACAAAAGAGGCCCTAAATGGGAACCCTGAGGAACACCGGAGGTGAGGTCTTTGGCGAAGAAAGAAATCCCTTAACAGCAACCAGTTGGCTCCTATTTTCTAGATAAGAACATATCCAACGAAGTAGCTGCCCATGTATGCCAAAAGCTGCAAGCTTACTACAAAGTAAGTTGTGGTTGACCTTATCAAAAGCTTTGCTAAAGTCCGTGAATATCGAGTCGACTTGGCCACGAGAGGCAAAAGATTTGCACAGGTAGTCCTTATAAACTAGAAGATTTCACCGTTGATCTCTTACGAACGAAACCATGTTGTTTATCAGACAAATGCGGTGAAACATGGTAATATATATAGTCATAAACCAAGGACTCAAGGAGCTTAGCGATACTAGAGAGCAAACTGATTGGCCTGTAATTTTCGCACTTTAATCTGTCTCCACTCTTGAACACAGGTACAACATGGGCTGTTTTCCACTAAGTGGGGACCGAGCCAGTTTTAAGAGAGTAATTAAATATTATGCTAAGTGGAGTAGACAGCTCATCGGAGCAACGCTTAAGAAAGCAAGGGGGAATTCCTTCTGGGCCAGGGCCCTTGTTGTGGTCGAGATTTTTTATTTTATAGACAATATCATCAGGCAAAAACTGGATACACGAGAGGCAACCCAAATCGGTGTCGGCACTCAAACTTTGAGATTCGTCATCGTGACACTCATAGACAGAACCGAAATAAGCAGAAAACAATTCGCAAACACGAAGACCGTTTGAAGCCATGCTTCTATTATAAGTCATATTCTGCGGAAAATCCGACTGAGATTTTTTATCTTTTGTGTACTTCCAAAAATTATTACGTTATGTTTTATGCTGGCTTCAACTGAATTTATATACTAAGCGTGGCATTTGGTGATAAAAGACTTGCAGCGCGCACGCAAAAGTGAGAAAGTATCGTAGTCTTTGGGATTACCATATTTTTATAGCGTGCATGGAATTTTCTTTTCTCCTTTCAACAAAGTATAAGCCCTTTAGAGTACCATGCAGGGTATGATTGATTATTAAATTTAGTCAAAGGTGTATTTTTCTTAATAATGCGTAGCACAGTTTCATAGAATTGTGCTGTCATTTCGTCAACAGTACCACAGGCCGACAGAGAATCGGCCCATGAGACCTCATTCAGTTCCAACTTTATTTTATCATAATTACACTTCGCAAAATTGAGTCTACTATTATTGTTAGGTTTCAATGGCTTATCGATATCGATAATAGAGAGTAGAGCTCTGTAGCTCACAGCTCTGTAGAGCTGATCTAATGATGGAGCTGAAGATAGAACGATAGCAAGAAGAAACGATAGAGAAGATATGAACTGAAACTTCATGGTAGAACATCGTAACTAGACCTTTGACCACGAATAAGTTTCAAGGTCTGATTATAAAAACCTGAAGACATGAATTGACTTTTATTAAGTCTATTAAAGGCTGTTAAATTTATTTATCTTAATTAACGATTTTTATGTTATTACCATATAATTATTATCCCTTTGCACTAGAACGACAAGAGCGAATTGTCACTAGCAGCATACTGTGCGATAAAGAGAAATGCGAGATGCGATGTAGCAGAACCGTTTTTGGCGGCTGTCAGTCAGTTTGGAAGCCCATGAAGGCTTGCTGAAAATAACTATATTTTATTTTAAAAGTTTTTTGAAATTGTGAATAATTTGATGAAAATAAGATGAAGAAAAATATTTTGATCGGTGATTGATTCTTGTTCATTACAGAGAAATAGCCCCAACAAATAATCATGCAACATGTAAATTAGTCCAAATCGAAGCCTCATAATATACGATTAATATTTACCAATTCGCTTCAAATTTAAACTACGCAGTTTGATTATTCTATACCATAAACGCTAATTTATGTAAAAAGTAAAGACAGAGTAACACAGGTAATACATATCTACGTAAATTTTGTATAAAGAATTAATATTTCGTTTTACACTAGAGGTGTATGTTCGATATTTTGTGTCGACTTATTAACATGCGGTAAACTAATTTGTTTAACTAAGGAAGATTGGTAAAACTCACATGAACAATCTAATTTTAAGCTACAAATGTTACTTACTTAAGTAAGTTACTGACATCTTAAATCGGTTTCGTTTGTCAGCTTTTGCTTGTCCTTCTCTTGCGATAGAAATATTAATTTTATGGTTATTATCCATATCTAATAACTACTGGAATCGAATTTGATGAAACTTGCCATTGTATCCAAAGTTCATTGTTAATATATCTGATTTATAAACTAAAAAAGAATCGAGAATCCTGAGACAAACATACTAAAAACATACATACAATTATAAATTTTGCACACGTGTTTGGAAGCCTATATAGATCAACATACAGAAATATTATCAAATTCCAACAATATTAAATTCGAATACAGGTAGAATTTAGAACCCTATTTTGAAGTCGGTAAAAAAAAGATGTTTTCTAGCTTGTTACAAAATAACCTGAGCACCATCATTGTCTCCAGGAGGGCGTCACAGGAGAATGGAAGGGCGCGTGGGTGATGCTGATTCGAAGGGTCCTGGTTTACTGCAACGGTCGCGACACAGCCAGCACTGTCGACCTGCGTAAGACCAGATGCGTGGGTGAGTCTCATTATGTACATGTTTTAATAGGTATCTGGGAGACCGAGCTCGTTATTTTTAGAGAAAAAATAACCTTTTCCTTGTACAGATCCAGATTAAACGGCGAAATCAACCTTCGTATTCAAATGATATAGTAGCAGTTTTTAATTGCCTGAAAACACGGTTATAACGTCCGTTTCTAAAAATAAACATAGCTAGATTGATTCTTTGCCTCCGAAAACCCTCACATACTAGTCCATTCAGTTTAATGGTTTTATCTTACCGTAAACACGACTGAAACTTGAATACATAAGAAAGCAATTTTATAGTACGAGCAAGCACGTGTGTAAGTGATTTTTTATTATTCAGCTGATGAAATAATATTCAGATTGACAAAGTAAAACACAATTAATTAAAAACACCGGCCAAGAGCGAGGCGGTCTCGGGCACTCGGTTCCGGGCCAACTTTAACTGAATCGGTGGTCCACTTAGCCAAATTACCACAATAATTTTTTGACAGCAAAAATAACTTTGATTTTCACAGTGTTTGCGGTTGTTGAACATGTGCTATTATATCTCAAAAACTTCCGGTTCGATCTCGCTCAATCTATATTTTGTGCTCAAACCAATATTCGTTGAAAGTTACTTATATAGATCGTGTATATTTTAAAAATGTTTACTTGCTCAGTTCAAAAGTTTGAGCGTCTTGCTCGCAAGCAAACGATACACTTTTTAAAAAATGGTCCTAGGAATCGCAATGCCATTTTGAAAGACCTATAGGTTTGAGGTAATTTTTTTTTATATTTTTATGTATGAGAGCACTAAAATTACAATATTTTTACTTTTCATCATTGTCAATTAATGTAAACCACACGAAACAAAAATTTGTATTACTTCCATGTTTCCCTCAAATATCATATTTTTTATTTTTTGTTTGGGTATCGCGAAGCTGATAACAGAATATTCATACCTACCAAGTTTGAAATGTGTAATGCTAATAAAGATTCAGTATAAAGTGACCATCATACATGGACGGACAGGCAGATAGACTGACTGACTTGACGAAACAATAAGGGTTTCCGGTTTCGTTTTCTGCCATCCGGCTACGGAACCCTAAAAATAAATCTCGTATGAAAATGTTGCATACCATCGTGTATGTATGCAACTACTTTCACAGTATTAAGATTCATCCGATATCGATCCGATTATCGTCGTCATGGACTTATTGAAATGTATCAATAATCATATCCCTTTGAATCGTTCTGACCAATTTTTAATGTCCACTTTGTGATGAAACATTAATGTCATTGGATATTGCATAGCAATAGTAATTAGCAAATAGCATTGTCCTCTGTTTGATATAATGTAGCGTTTTTATTTCCATGTTATTGGTTCGTCTATCTTTTTATTAAAAAAAAGTTAGGAAGCATAGCTGCGTCTCTGCATATATTTTTGGGTCAGAAAAAATATCTATTGTAAAGTGGAATAGACAAATGAACAGGGGAAACAAATTCGTATGGAGTCGGATCATGATATCTGTCAATCGTACACCGATAGTCCACATCATGCACTGATAATGATCATTATTATTACCGACTCCAAACGAATTGATTTTGACTAAATAGTTATTTTTTAAGGTTGTTTATTTTTTGTCCGAAAGTGAGTTATTGCACAGTATCGCTGATGGAAGGTATTAAAGGACGAATGTCACAAACGTAAAGCAACATCTTTTGAAGAATTCTCTTGCGGTGTACTATTGCTACTACATGGTCATATCCGCGCACTTAAAACGTCCGTTAACGTGTCTTATGAAATCTTTTCCGTAGCTTGTTCTCATGCAGAAAAGAATTTAATATTGCTTTCGCAAGTTGGTTGATTAAACTTAAAATACCTAACATAAAATCATAACGGAATTGTTAAAATGCAACAATAAATTGTTACTGTACTGTACCGTGCATTCAATACAGTTCTGCTGAATAATAATATAAAGCTGACAAGTTTTTTCGTTTATTTGAATTCTTCTTCTTTCTATTCTTGGCACTGAAACATCTGGTCTGATTTTAAAATATATTTATTTCCCACGATAGCATATTTATCGAAGAAAACATTTTATTTGAATCTACTCTGTGATAGTCTGAATTATGTGTTAAAGCTAGTTTACTTGGTATATTGGTTCGAATTTACCGCGAATACAACTCATTGAAATTAAAACGTTTTACTTTTCTTTCACTTTGGTATGTCGATCTGAAAGTCACGGGGAGGTTTGTAATAATCCATGTCTGCGGCGAATTTCATTAGACGTTTCTAAGGTAAAAAAATCTATTAGCTCATTCATAGCGATACAGCAATGAAAGAACATATTAGGTCTATTCTTGAGTTGTACTCGTATAAATTGAATAAAAAAGTAAGGCACATTGAATGTTTCTAATAATATGTAGATTACAAAATCTGATTTAAATCTACGTATCAAAAGTAGATAAATTGAACTTTGTGATATCTTGTAAAAGTACACATTATACAGGTGAATAGTTACGCATTTATTTATTCTGTTACATTGACTCTTCATATTAGCTAACATTAAGTAAATATTTAAAGAACAAATCCTCAATAAACTACATCGTACATAGAACTGCTTACTGGATCATAAATTGATTTGTTTTGCTCCGATCTCACGAGGGGGCGTTTATGAATCCCCGACGAAAAATTAAGAACTTCAGTACTTCAGAGCTGCGGGAGAGTTTAATCGCATAAACGCGCAGTTTGATAAATTAAATGCTACCCTGATTTTAGTTCTGTAATGCAGTAGGGTTTCACGAACGGAATATTTAAGCATTATGGAATATTAAAGCATTATGGACATGATTTCCTACCGTTAACCATATTAAACGTTCGAACTTTTATCATACTTACCACTCGATGTGTTAAGTTAATTACTGAAGATTACACGATAAAGGGTGAATATTATAATGAATGGATATAAAATCTTAATAGGATTGCTTAAATTTAATGATAATTAAATATCTAGTATACTTTTTTTTATATAAACGATAAGCGCATGTTTATTGTGTTTTAAACACCGAATGCATCGACTGACCGTCAGTAAAATAATCACCAATAAAAGTGTTTAAACTGCTTTTTTTCCTGCAAAACAAAACGAATGTTCTTAATCCAAGTATTAACACAATACTTTTAAAACAGCATCAAAATTGACAGTAACAATTGTTTCACAACTGTTATTTTCGCCATACATATCCGCTACAGTCAAAATACAATCTGATATCGGAAAGCATCGAGCAGAAACCCCTCTCGTAGCGTAAACGAAATCTACTTCTGAGCTGCGGTAGGGTTTGATATTGACTGTCATGAATTTGCAGTTTGATAGATTAAATGCTACCCTACTTTTAGTTCTGTGTTGCGGGAGGGTTTTTTCAAACGCGTTATTTATTAGTGACTTGAATTCCTTTTGACTAATGATATAACATACATTATTATTATTAATAAACTAAAAACTTAACTAAACTAAATTATTAAACATAACATAAATTATTATTTTGAGCGCCAGGCCAATCTTGCTTATTTTTTTTAACACTGAGTTACCTATTTGAAAAATTATGTGCCCACAGACAAAACAAAAAAAAGTTACCGTTGGTTAAAAATGATGAAAAAGGTTTTTAATGCAAAATATATTTTATTTCCATAATCCAAGTCGACACAATACTTATTGTTGTTGTTGCGCCTTAGTTTATAATTATTTCTAGGGCAGGTTCTATAAATTAATGCTATTAAACCACCTCGGAGCCCAGAAGCACTGAGTTCTGAATCCTGGAAGGGTTTCCATATACCTACGCCATCCCGCATTTTAGATCGATACGCTCAATAAGGATCTGAGTACCTAGCGGAAACTTATACACTTTGAATACATTAAAAGTGAAGTTGCTTACATTACACCGGAAAAATTAACGGCACCCAGACCGTTCCCAGTTCTGAATAGTGGAATGGTTATAGGGAATTTTACTCCCGGAGCTCAGAAGTACTGAGGTTCTGAGTTCTAGAAGGGTTTCCATATACGCCACGAGGGGTGATACTTTGTTATACGATTAACAAAATATGTGTGGTCAAACAGTGTCATGGTACGAGTATACCTCTTTACCTGCATCTACTCTTCGACCCTGAACGCAGTTTACAGTATAGGCGGGGAAGCAAACACCCCCTGATCACTGAAAGGGCGTCCACGGCACGTTCGTTTCTTGCGCACCTGTACAACTGTAGCCAATGTTATTAATATTACCAGACAATTTAAAACCCGCAGTTTATGCACAAATAATTCATGTCTTATTTTAAATATACAGTAGTGGTCAGCTAATTAATCACACTTTTAAAATTGTAGGTTCATAAATTTTTGAGATTCAATTATTTTGAATTATGAATACATAGAAACCAGTAACTGTTGTTAAATAGTTACACAGTCTGGCCATAAATACTGTTACAATAAAAAAAAAGATATTACATTTGAATTAATCTGTCATTTTTATACGATTGCTCATTGTGTTTTCTAATTTTGGCGCCGATACATTTTATAATATTTTGCGATATTAAAATGGAGTGGGGTGATAAATAGAACCGAATCGCTGTGATTGCATTACACAAAGTTGGTATGGAGCCAAATGCAACTTTTAAAATCCTCCATAAGCTTGGTATTAGTCAAATGTTTGTGTACCGGGCTATCCATAGGTACAATGAGATCTCTGATCTCAAGATCTGCCCGTCCACGTAGTGTTCGTTCGAAAAAGGTGGTCAAAGCAGTAAGGGAAAGAATTCGCAGAAATCCTGTCCGAAAGCAAAAGATTTTATCTCGGGTGATGAAGATAGCACCCAGAACCATGTCGCGTATTTTAAAAGATGACTTAGAACTTGCAGCCTATAAGAGACGCACTGGTCATTTTTTAACTGATAATTTAAAAAATAATAGAGTGATAAAATCGAAAAAACTACTGAAGCGGTACGCAAAGTGAGGTCACAGAAAAAAATATGTTTACGGATGAGAAAATGTTTACAATTGAGCAACATTGACTGAGCCATATTTTTGTGAAAACGTATCAAAACATCGGCACAAGTGAATCATGATACCATTCTTGAGAAGGTAGCTAAGCCCTTTAACAACACCATGTTCAATAACCAAGCATGGTCCTTCCAACAAGACTCGGCGCCGGGTCATAAAGCTCGGTCCACGCAGTCTTGGTTAGAAGCGAACTGAAGACTGGCCGTCATCTAGTCCCGATCTTAATCAGCTGGATTATGATTTATGGTCAGCTTTAGAGAGTACGGCTTGCTCTAAACGTCATGATAATGAAAAAAGTCCCTAAAACAATCCATACGATTGGCAGTGAAGAATTTTCCCATGGAAAGAGTGCGTGCTTCTATTGATATCTGGCCTCAACGTTTAAAGACTGTATTGCAGCCAATGGAGACCGAATAAGCTTTTTTATTTTAAATTGTTTTATATTTATGTATAAAACTAAGACACTGGTAAAGTAATAAATATAATTTGCATTAAATAAAATATTTTTCTTTGTGACAATATTTATGGCAAGGCTAGGTATATGGGTTTTACGTTCAATTGAAAATTACTGTTTGCCATAACATTGATCTATTTTTCGTTACTTTTGACTTCAAATCTATTATGACCAGAATAAGTGTACCAACTAATTAAAAAACATCTAATGTAAGATACTCAAAACGAAAAAGAAAATTGAAACTAAAAAAAATCAGTAAATGGAAATTGAAAATAATCATTTGTTGAATGTTTTACAAAGTTGTTATTGCTTTGTCGTACTTTTATAATACCGTCGTATAGCTATAGCTCATAAATATTAGCGATGTTTCTCGCTGGTATATTAACTAATACAAAAATCTCAATTTTGTTGATGTAAGGACTATTATGGTAGCAAATTTAAAAGATAGACAGTAGTCCCTTAGGAAAGCCTATTCGCTCGCTTTCAGACGGTTTAGTTAGTCGTATTAGTGAGTTGAAGCCACAACATTTGTCGTCAGCTTAGGGTAAGATAGACTGCTATTGAATATTATTGTATAGGTATTTATCCACTTACTTATATTTTTTCATAGTTTCTGTCATACGTATAGGAAATCAACGCTGCACTTTGATGTTTCCTCACTTTATATCTTACAGTAATAGAATCCGTAATTTTGTTCAATAGTCGACTCATATACCGTTTTCCGTCGTAATAAGAATTATATATTATTTATTTACATCCGAAAATATCTCATTTATTAAAATGGTATCAAAATTTGCTGATAAAAATAAGGCATCCCTGAATTGTAACGCCTGCTTTTTTTCTTTAAATCTGTGCATGATTTTAAAACAAATGAATTACAGCAAAGGATACGAAAACAAAGTTAATATTCACAGCTTTCTAGTGAATAATTGAAAGCAAAAACTTTAGTAGAATTCAAATAGTGTGTCAACTTGAAAAATAATTCCGACGGAAAATGAATCAAAAGTCCGGTACCTTCGAAACAAGTTTTAACAGATATTGAAAGTTAACATTTTTGATTTTATTTATTTTACTACGCTTCAAAAATGTTTTTAATAGACATAATCCTATAGATCAGGCTTCAAAAGTTTTTTTTTTTTTGTGTGTCACTGTAATTATCCCATTCTGGGGAACGGGTGCGTGGCGTGGGCGTCGCGTCGATGTAATAAGTATCAAACTTTTTTAAAACATAAATTATAAGATGGATGCTTTCAAAGTTACCCTTGAGCTATTTATCAATAACATAGTAAATGGAATTGCTAATTGATGCTGAACGAGGTTCAAAGGCTCTATTCACTTAATGCTGAATGTAAAAGCAGAAACTCGATGTCTGTGCATATTCAGAGAAACCCTAACATAGGACACGTACGTGAAATATTTCCGTATTATGATGTGTTCACTCCGCCAATTTAGACGTGAATAGTTCATACATCGCTCAAAAGAGAAATATTGGGATAAAGATCGCAACACTAAGATCAAAGCTCCACGCTGACGTGCATTAGTATCGATGCAGTGGCCAATATACAGTATATGATTTGTCAAAGTCCAGCTTCTGCATCGTGATTACATCGAAACTAACGAGCGGCAGCATCGCGACTGTATTGATGCTAAAATTTGCGCAAGTGTGTAAAAGTTGAAAATCTGCGTTTTCATCGATGCTGCATCGCGACTGCATCGCTGCTTAAAGTCGCGGTGTTCAAAATGTCTAATTGGACGTATTTCAAATACAAGTAGACTTGTGTCCTGATATTCTGTATGTGCAATAGCGTTTTCATTTCTTCTGTTTGGAAAATTGAACTTTCGTGTGAAGATAAACGGGTGGAAAACAGCTTTTCCATCCCTAGGGTGGAAAGTTATTTAGTTTTAATTTCTACGATTAGACACGGAGTTAAAGATAATTGAGTCACATCATATTATTAATATAAAAAAGCTTTCCATATTTTTATAATTAGGTTACTATCGAAAGCGTGTTTATTATGGTCACTGATTTTAAAAATATACAATTGGTCTAATTTTTAGCAATTTAGAATCTACAAATAAAATATTCGGTTGCCCGCCATACATAGCGACACTTTTTTTAAAGTTTAAATTGTCACATTTTATTTGTCTTTGACAGTATATTTTTTCAGTTTGTTCGATTATTGCACAGATTATTAAGCAGGCGGAGACGACTTGCCGCGATTTTGTTGTTCATTAATCTTCTTACTCACTCCCACCTTTAGCTGTCACACATAGCGCTATTTCATGAGGCAAAATTGGACCTGGAATTTGTGACAAGGTTAAGGTTGCGTTATTCTACTATTATTATTGTCTGTGAGAAAAAATCGATCGATATTTTTAACAATGATTTGAAATATTTGATATTGATCGCGTTTTATGTACTCATTTGTCTTCCGTGCCGTTACTGTACTAATCATGTGTTTTATTAAACTCTAATCGTGTGTTTTAGGTATAACGAGAGTAAACAAACGGATATGTGATATAAAAACTTGACGTTACATCTTTCGCCAAACAACATAATATATCTCATCATCGCATCACAATCACACAGCTAAATTTTCCTCACAGTCGAAATGAAAAATAGTATCTTTAACTCGGGTGAAAGCACCCATTTCTCCCCTTGTATAACAATCTACTATTACATGATAGAAAAAATCACACTCATATTCACGCCTCAATATCTATGTTTATTAACTTACCTAAAGGTACATACTTTCACCATTGTATGAATTTAATAGAAACAGACTTTGAGTAAAACCTCTATATCCTCGTATCTAATGAATCACACTCGTATAAGATCACTGTGTTCTTTGAAATTGTGATTGCAACTGACATTAATGTACTTTCACTTCACATGAGCGTAGGCTATTGCCATTGTACCTCATCGCGCTCCATAAAGGGTGAGGACGTACTCTCAGAACCTAATGAAAAATATAACCTAAAAGTGCTCCGTTGTATGGGTCTTAATCTTGAACCTATTAAAATAGTCGCTATACATACAAATATGTTTCGTTTATAATATCGATAAAGTAAGGATAAGTAATCCTTACTTGAGATGCAATTTCACACAATAGTGATTGACCATTTGAGTTGAAACACAAATTTATTCATTCAATTTTTTCTTCATTTGAAATAACAGGTCCTTTAAAATACAGGCTTGGTAGACGATACGTTCGTCTCCCCTTCAAGTTTATGTTATTTCGATAGCTGAAGTGAACATCTGGAAAGTTTTAGTTCAATAATTTTAGGGGATTTCCCCTACTTACTATTTACTACTTTTTTCACTTGAATTTGTTCGCAAGCATATTGTCATTAGTCAGGAAATTAATCCACTTAGAATAAATTTTAAATTACTTTGAGTTGCTTATTTTTAATGATTAACGTTAAAAAATCTGTACTGTATCTGTACAGTTAACTTCAGCGCTGTATTTGTAAAGTTATATATAAGATACCATTCAGTATTTTTTCTTGGACAGCAATCATATATATTGCTCTGATCTCAAAGTAAATAGCTAATACACTTGTATTATGATGATAGATCTAAAATAACGGTGGTACCACAACACCCAGACCCGTGGCGATGTGAAATATTATATATAATTCCGATCAACGAGGAGATTCGTGCCTATATAGATAGATGAAGACTGCCGAATAATTCTCCCGTCTATGAAACTTGGCACACTGACACTTGGTGAAAATAAGTAATACAGATTAAAGAGGTAGATATAACTTTTATTACGAGAAGTTACGTACTTTACCTTAATATGAAAATCGTTTATAGCTCTCCGTGACAAGTGCCTCAGTCTGAAATTCTTTCATTACCCGTACTTATGTATTATTTACGAATATAATATGTATCTAAAAGGATCCAATATTTTCTTCATTTATATTTATTACATACCTAATATTTTACTTTGAACATTTTGCACTATAACTTCTACTGTTTCGCGGTCTACCTATAGTGATAACATTTTTTGAAGTTTTTTTATATATTCTTACCTACCCATATGTTATGGTAGGTAAGAATGATTTCTGCATACGAGTATCATGCCATGAAAAGTTATTATATACGTGACCAGAATTGGCCAAATACATCGTAGACTGCACAAAATAAAGGGTTTTTCCGAAAATAATATCAGAATTTATGATTATAAATCAACTCAGTATTTTTTCATAACATAGCGATTTAGTTAACTTAGCTATGATTGTCCCACCGCTGGGAAAAGGCCTTCCCCAAACTAGTCATGTGGTATTTTTTTTATAAATTAAGTACGTATCGAAATGATTTCCTATAATGTTGAATTATTGGGTTTGCACAGCGAACGTCAAAGAAGCGCAACGAACATAACGCCTTTTTTAGCGTTCCACTTTGAAACTTTTTTCCTATTTTGAAGTCTGTTAAAAAGGGCGTTTCGATCGCGTTTTATAAATTGAAATAACTCTAGACTCCGCCAATTTTGCCACTCTTCTGGCATCCCAACTATAGACTATACAGAGCTGGGCAAGCAACAGCAAGAGATCTTAACAAACATTCTTGTTTTTGTAAATTGCAGTTGAAATATTTCGGAAATACAAATACAGACACAGACAAAAAATAAATTTATTCCTAATGTTGTAAAATGTCGACATTCCATTCAATAACTTATAGATCATAATTTTGATTACTTGTTAGTGGAGGTACTTAGTGTTTAGGAGTGAACACATGTGAACTGCGATTGATCAGTGCGAGCGATTAGTAACCTGCGATGTAAAGTGATTAGACGCAGGTTCTATGTTTTTTTTTGCGAGTGGACTGCAAGTAGCCTCGTCTCGCGCGCTCTCCCTTTCCCTTCGCTCGCAGCGTGCCTACACAACACACCTCTGGGCAGTAGTTTAGTGTTAAGTGTTATATATTGTTTTATATTTCTTTGTCGCACCGCTCATAATCATTTCTGTTTAGCCCTAAGGTATGACTAGTAGATATTGCCATATGGCGCTAAGTCGACCTTTTGTAAATAAATTTGTCTTTAAGTATTTCTTACAATTGCAAGCACGCTTTTTATACACATACTTGCTGGGCGACGGCTACATACAAATGAATTTACTAAACACAGCTACTTATCAAATTTGGCCACTTATTGCATTACACACCTGCTCTAATCACTTGCAATCACTAATCAACTGCTTTCGCACTAATCAAAGTGCCTTTGGCAAGTTTCTTTTTAGGCTTCATGTTAAGATTCATGGTTCTCGTTGAGTAGTCTATTAAATTCTATTCCACAAATATAATATCTCGGTAAAAACTTGTCACCTTCTTGAAAACTCAAAGTTCAAGTTGATACTTGTCATCTAAAAGCGGCTTACGGTGAAAACTAAACAAACAAAACGTGTTAGCTATTCAAAAAGTGCGCACCGTCGGAATAATCGCTGCAGACCGTTTCGAAGGGCGACGGTAAAAACAGATTGATTCGCTGGTAGCAACAGATAATACAAAATACACGAAATGAGTAGACTCGCTAGGTAAACTAAAAATAATTTGTAACTTGAAACTACAAATAGGTCTTTGTTATGAATATTCCGGTATACGTTAAAATATTCGTATATTGCAAACCGGAAAACTAGTTTGGTTTGTTGTCAGTTTATCTTTATTTTTTACTGAGAAACGAGTTTCTTTATCACCTGTGATTAAAGTGACTAACGTGGTCATAACTCATGTCTGTTCACATCGCTTATCAAAACCTACTGGTCATTTAGTTTTCCTACAATTTGCATTTAACAAAAATGACCAGCTCATGTAAAAAAATCGGCTTCTAAATACCCACCATGATGATATGATGTGCATATACCGTTGGTGTATTAAGCTTGACATCAGGCACCGAATCCAAAAAAAAATTTAAAATAAAAGAAAGATGCGTTATTTCAAGCCTTTACTTTTTAGTGTCCATTTTACCACGCCAGATAAGACTTACCCGGCTGAATAAGTATAAGACGAGCGATTTAAAAAAAGACATTTACTTCAATGATAGCTGACGAATAGATGACATTTTCAAAGAAAGCGTATTGTGTTGTATTCGAATAATATTCCTTATCGGACGTTAGTAAAATCGACACTTAGTCAGTTTTTAGTTTTGATTTTTAAATAATTTTAATGTTTTATGATTTTTATTTCTTTTTCATATATCAACAACTACTGGACCGGGTTTGATAAAACCTATTCTTAGTTGGAATATACCTGATTGAACTTAAAGATTGTTATCTCGCTAAAACTTATGAAATTTTGAACGAGTTTGGAAACCGTAATAAATCATCATACGCAAACATTATCCATTCCCCACATACAGAAAAGACGAATTAATACCCCTTTTTATTAAAGTTAAAAAATAAACTTAAGCGGCCCGTGCGAACTAGTGCAAGTGTCGGCGATCGAGGCTACCGCCTGAAATTGTGGTAGACGTCCCTAACAGGCTAGCCTGAGTATCAAACACCGGCGATAAATGAATTCAGCGCCAAGTCCGATCCAATCTATTAGTGATATACCTGACCTGACAGACTGCTTGCAGTACACGGAATGTCAATTTGGTCTAGCACCTGCCTTTACACTGAGCTGACTGAGATTGATGAGATGAGCTTATCTGAGTTCTGGGTATATACGAGTGTAACTAACTATTAGCATCAATGATAGCCTGGAAAACCCAATTAAGCAGGATTTTCATTTTGGAAATAGCCATGATCGTATGTGATATGGCCGAGGATGGATCACGCCTAATAACATTAGCAACATCCAACATAGTGCTGTTTAAATTGGGCCAGCTCTCGATTTTAGATTCGATTTAACCAACGTGAGGTAAGCAATATTCGTCGATTAAGATACAAAACGCTTAATTGAAAAACGTCACCTATTTAACAGGAATCACTTTTTTTATGCTCTATATTGTTATACTCGTTTAAATGTATTAAGTATTTGAATAGTTTCCCGCGGCTTCACCCGACTTTTATATTTTATAATATTTTACAAAACACAGCACATAGCTATATTTTTATTAATAAGCTGTAATATCATAATGTTTAATAAATTTTGTATACGTTTTGTTAAATTAAGTAGCAGTTTGTGAAGTAGCAATCTGCTACCCTCACAAATTCGTGTGAATTAAAATATGTATAGTTAGTGAGAGTTGAATTTGCGAAACGATGTAACTCATTCTTTACATTCCTAAAGCACATGTTTTGGCTTACAGTTTAGCATATTACTCATTTATGTATAAAATTTTATTCTCCTCAACTGTAAACTGTTTTGTGTTTTAATAAAATAAAATAAAATCATTTATGAAGTGAAATTTTAAAATCGGACGTTTTATACTCATTCGGTCGGATTAGTCTGACGTTGATAAAATCGACTCTTAGAAAAATTAAACGAAGCTGTTAACTTAACTTTATAATATAATTTTATATAATTTGTTTTCACAATAACAAAGAATTATCAATTTGACTGCATTGATTTGGACGTGATGAGTGTACACAAACACAATCAGCTTTTCATATTCATTTGAAAAGTTGTGCAAATATTAATGTATGGCAATGCTATTTAGCCGGTTATTGGATAACTGGTTAGCTGTAAAGCCGGTCCGATATGCAAATTAATTGTTGCTCTCGATTAATATCCAATAAATGATGACGGACATACTCGTACATACAAAGGGAATGTAAGGGCTCTTACATGGACGGTGATCACATACCGAGCGGTAGTATGGCTTTGAATGGCAAAAAACGGAGTCCGTATAGTTTCGTCAATCCTGTCTGTCTGTTTGTCTATCCATACGTATATCATCGACACTTTTTTCTGAAACTACTAAGTAGTATTACATAGTTGAAACTTGGTTTTTATTATTTTACTCAATAACTTATAAACCATGCATGTAAAAATTTTGATTATACATGATTTACTAGATACGTAAATCGTAACAAACAGTTTCAACGAAAATTGGTTCCGAGTCGCACTTGGCCAGTTGTTTTATTTACAATTATTTATTAGGTAGTATCAGCTTTAATGTGTGACTGGTCTTCTCTCAAACAGACTCAACTTGTGCTCACGTCAAATCGCAAAAAATAATCCTTTGAGTCTTGCTCGATCTAGGTCAGCCTTTTAAATAAATATATATGGTTTCGAAGTACGGCATTTCCTACCTTGTGTTATGAATACCAGATAACGACTATGACGGAGGCGTCTTTCATAAATATGTACTTAAATAAATAGAGTAATTCATGTAACTTGTCAGGCCGATGCGTGGTTATAGGTGAGTACAGTCGCCACAAAGTGGCCAAATACTTCTGAACAGCTTAAAATGACAATAAGTTCCATACACTACAAGTTACCTTAATATCAGAACATTCATTACTTCATTATTATCTGAGCAAATGTTAGTCACTAACTTCTTTACACACAACTAACCAATAATATCTGAACACTCACTTGCCTGAATTTATTTATTGTATGACACTTTCATGACAGTGATGACACAATGCTAAGACTACAAAGCGTTACAAACTGCCAGCGTCATCTTACTATAATATAAACTTTGAAAGGAGTTCCTATTTTTATAGTTAAGTGCTTCCAACTTCCTTCTGCAATTTTTGTCGATTGCTCAGATATTTCAGACCGACTGCGTAGATACATTTGACGTAATGAGTGTTTAGATATTATTGGTTAATTGTATGTATAGAAGAAATTGACTAGCTTCTGTTCAGAAATTAATGAAGTAATGAATGTTTTGATATTAATGGTAACTTGTAGTGTGTGGAACTTATTGACATTTTAAGCTGTTCATAAGTATTTGATCACTTTGTCTGCTCCAATATATCTGACGGCGACTGTACTATAACTTAACTCACATGTATGGTCTACAAAATTTCGATATTCTTTATGATACAGCTAGACGATCGCTTTAAAAAATATGTATCTGTTTTTGGTTCAACTTTTCTCGGAAATTTTTATTTCAATAGATTGCTCATTATTTACAACTTTGACACAAGATACAAAAATATTGAACGATTCCAAAAAAAATGGTTTTAGCAGAAACGAATAGAACTTTCAACATAAATTTAAAAAGAAAGGTTTTCCACAGTTTCTGACTAATTTCAAAAACTGCTCGGCTTTATAAACTTTCATAACAATACAAAAAATCATATATTTAAAATTCTCGTGTCACAGTTTTCGTTGCCATACTCCTCCGAAACGGCTTGACCGATATTGATGAAATTTTTTGTGCTTATCCGGTGTCTATGAGAATCGGCCAACATCTATTTTTCATCCCCCTAAATGTTAGGGGTAGTCCACCCCTAATTTTTTTTATTTATTTTTTAGAATAAACTATGTACTCAACGGGCCATTATTTTCTGAATCGGTCGTTGAATGTGGTATATGGAAAATCTCTTGATTTTCATAATTTATAATTTTATTGTTACATTTGCATATTTTTATAAACCTAATATTTGCTGTACCTCTATCGGTTTGGGTTTTCGTTACGTTGACATGACGACTCTGCGCGAAAACTATGTATTAGTGCTGGTGTTTTCACATTAAGATTTGCCACTTACGGGATTCGAGCTAGCGACAGCTGTCATAGTAGTCAACGCAAACCACAACACCAAGCGTATCGTCCTAGTTATCCAGTTTTCAAAATCATTTGGTCCATGTCAACCAATATGTCAACATCAAAAAAGTATTCGCTTTAAAACTTTTTTTGATAGTTAACCTTGGGTTTTTATATGAAACTGCTGAATTATTTCCTTGCTTCACTTACATCATCAATGAAGTTTTTCACTATTAACTTATATTATACCTCTAAAGTAATAGTGAAACACACGTGTATCGGCACGTTTTGCCTAAACTAGTACAAAAGTTCATTTCGCGATCAGCAAATCGTTGACCGTTTACAATTGAAACTGAGTGGGAAAAAAACGAAATCAACTCGCACAGCGCAAAAAGGAAAAAAAAACCTGTCGTGCAGCTTGTTAACGAACTGTCCAACTCATGGTAGGTTAAGGAAATTAGTATTTTCAGTTTTGCCCGATCGCGATTTTACTGAATCGTGTCGAGTAGGAAGGGGGATTTATGTAGAATATGTACTTGAAACAGTTTTCTTTAATACCTTAAACCGCGAGTGATCAAAAATACTTAAGGAGTTATTCTTAAATGTATAATGTAGTCTACGTTTGCCCGCCGAAATGATTAGATAGAGTTTGTAAGGATTAAGTTTAATATTACTACTCTACTTCGTAATTAATACTACCTAGACAATGCTTCAAAGTGGAGTGATTGGGTAATATTTGATGTTGACAACGAGACGCCTGATATTGTGGACAAAACATTGCTAAACTAGAGAACTGCCTCGGCTTTGCTCAGGTGTGAATGAATTCAGAAAACATCTATTTGACGAGTCTGATTTCACTTATTCTAGGAGTTTATTCTCATTAAACCTTTTAATCTCTACTATGTTAAGTTTTAAAGTCACGTGAAAGGTGTGTTAGGAGATCTAAAGGTAGAATTATTGCAAATCTGTTTCTTTACTTTCATCCAGCAATAATTTCAAATGTGAAATGATGTTATAAGAATCGCTGTTTCTGAGAATGTGGTCTGAAAATCTAGTTTCCTCGTTTCGAATGCATCTGCGTATCTCACCGTTCAAAGGGTCTTACAGGCAGTATACAACTAGCTAATACAACTTTTATTCCCTTTTCGCAGATATGTCTCGTAGAAACTAATTTATTCGCATAATAATCTAGGATTTGCGACATGTCAAAGAAAAAAGATATTATGCAAAATAGAGTGTGACTGTTGATATACTCGTAGTATAGATAGACAAAGTTATCAAGGTGGAAATTGGATTCTGAGATGAACCAGAAGAACCTTCGTTTTACACGAGGCAATTGGTAGTGAATAGAGGAATGAATTAGTATTTATAACTACATTTCCAAAAAGATTGTGAAATGAAATATTGCATTAGAGGGCAACGGAATGAAAAATTCATCTAGCTAAGACTTATATCTGGGAAAAAATAATTTTCTTTCTCCTTGTATTGGTTCATATGTCAAGGCAATCTAAAGAAATAACAATGGATCGACGAAACCTTTACTTTGTACGCGAATAACTGCGCCGATTTCTTTAATTAAATTGTTGTTGTGGGTTTCATTTGTGAAGAGATGTTTATTGTAAAGCTATATGTTAAAGAAATAGCTCAGATTCATTCAAATTCAAGAAGGTTACAGAAAAATTAGGCATATTTCGCTATAAATACAGCATGTGAAAATCAAAGTTAAAGGGCGTTATGTAACTTTTGCTTGTTCAAAGACCTGAGCAATACCTTCGGCAGTCTTTTGTCTTGCCTGGAAACAGGAACAATGTCTCACGACCCAACCCTTCCGCCAGAATGTATCGCCTATATAATCGATTGCAGGACACGTTTGATATATGCGACGCAAGCTGTTCGGCACAAAGCTGCAGTAAAAGTTGTCGCAGATGACCTTAGCTAATCCTCACACAAAAGCAATATTTTTATCCGTTCTGTTTTTTTATAATCTAATTTTGTATTAGCTTTTTACTTTTAGTTAACACAGGTGTAATATTTTAGGGCATTAGTCCAGTTTCTCCTAGTTCATTATGTAATATTTTTTGTACTATCCTAATACGAGTAATGTCTGTTTTTGTTACCAATATAAAAAAAGTCTTTTGACAGTTCCAACGCTACAACAACTGTTATCATATATGACGCTTCAACATATTTCAATACAACCATGAAAATTAGCCACGTGCAATGGCTTATCAGAAGGCTGCCCGTGTACGTTCACTGCAATAATATGGTTGCCTAGAGCTACCTTAATTTATTCCCTACAATGTCCCCTATTAATATCATAAGGTTTCAACTTCAAAATTGCTTTTGATACTACTTTTTCACCGCTCTACTTTGCGAAGGCGACTTACTTTAGTAAGTCCTCTTTACAAAGTAGACTCTGTAACGTGTATTCAAATGAATTGTATTCGCTTAATGCCGTTGACATTGTTTACTGGTCTGTGATTTTCGATTCATTGGTTCCAAGTAGGTTTTGACACCCACACTTGTTTGTGCATTAAATTAATCAGATATAATGAGAAGGAACAGCATATGAGGTGAGTTGACATTTCGTTTAGAGAGCACTGGCCTCGCCCTTGAGAGTGATTGCGTCAAAGGGCCTAAAACTCTCGCAGTCTGCAATTTCGCGAAAACATTCCACTGTGCATTGTTACAGCAAATTATTGTTCGCTTCACTTGATCAGAATCGTTCGATTATACGTCCCATAATGTTGAATCAAAGTGAATAATCTCAACTCACCGGCCGAAATATTGTATGAAAATCCATTGCGGCCTATGTGGTGTAATGAAATTGAATTTGGAAGACGAGCTCGTATGATCACGGCAGTGTGCGAGAGAAAAAAATAAACCAGTGTGTAAATACTTAGTGATTTAGCTAACTGACACGGGATATTTCATTGGCTTTCTTGTCATTGTTTTGAAAATATGTAAACAGTCTCTAAAACACAGGTTATTTGGTATTTAATCTCATTAACAAAATGTCATTTATTAATGTAAGGAAAAGGTTTTTTAGTAGAAAATGTTACGTAACATCATTTTGATTTGTTAACCACTGAGTAAGTAATCGCTACGTTTGGAAAAAGGGTGAGCGGGCAGTTTTATTATATCAAAATATTTACATAACTGAATCTTATATTAAATAGTAACTTGTGATTTTATGCAGCGCATTGCGTGCGTTCAAGTGAAAATTTGTAAATTGCATCGCAAAGAGAAGCAAAATGCAGAGTATTTACCACAGGAATAAAGTTGTCGTTCTTTTAAAATCTTTATTTACTGTGTTCTTGGCAAATAAAAACGCTTTCGTTTGAGTTTCTGTTACCTCGCTCGCTGACGCTCGAGAGTAAAGCTAATACTTTCGCAATGATATAATACTTTCGTTTTGCTCGTGACTCAAGATGGCGCCCGTGCCGTAAGACATTACTTTATTCCCATAGTGAATGATCTAATATTACTGACTATTAAGGGGTTTTAAAATAAGCATTTAAAACATTTTGATTCTGTCCGTCTGCTATAAGCCGCGATTCTCGGGCATTCCTAAGAAATTCTCATTGAAAAAAAGTTCACCGCTCAACGAATAACGAATAAAATCATTCGTGTACCTATTTGTGTATTCTGTTAGTCTGTGTGATAGCCAGTTCAGAGTTGGCTTTTCAGAATCGCTCCAATTATAGTCTTCAAATTTCATCGAAATCGGTTTAGCGGTTTAGACGTGAAAGAGTAACAGACAGACCGCTTGAGTTACTTTCGTATTTATAAGCATTAACTTTAGTACAAAATTTAACTACCTAAATCCCGTAGTTAGGGTTCGAAACCGGTTGACGACCAAAAATATTTTGTTCTTAAATGAAACTGTTTACGAACGAACGCTTTTACGTTTAGAACATTGTTTTGAAAATAAAGCAGACAATATGGAAAAACAAACATAATAAGACAATAGCCTATTTAAAAAAGCGAACTCTATGGTAATACTTATATTAGGTCCATATTGAAATTATAGAAATGTAAACATTATGAAAAGAAGATTGCAAACATTTTAAATTGAATACAAAAACTTTTTGAGAATTGTACATTTTAGGAAAACAGAAACGTGATCCATTTCACTGAGTTATAAAAAATAATGAAAACATAGAGATTATTGGAATCACCGAATACATCAATCAGTAAAACAATAGATTTAATCTCATCTTCAGGGTCTCAATCAAAGCGTGACTATAGCGGTTCCTAGGATCGGACAATCACATTAAACATCAATAAGTCACTTAGCTTTTATACAAAAAATCGCAAATTACTTTACACTATTTTCCCGTAGTCCTTTTGTATGCTGACTTTATTGTCTTATTAATATAACTTAACTTTTAGTGACTCAAGAAGCTGACGAGGAGACGAAAAACATGTGCCCCGCGGAGGGCAGCGGGAATCTTCTGCTGGACTGTCCGCACGCCACCCTCTATCTGCGCTTCCCTCACGAGAGAGAACTAAAGGTATGGGCTAAGTACTATCGAGGGCACCGTTGCCTTTCCAGTTTATTAGCCAAAATTGCTTGCCCCCGTCGTCATTTGTTTTTGTGTCGTGTGTGCGAGCAATGTCCGTTAAAAATTGGTTAACCAGCGGTGTGGTGACGGCATGATATTTAACTAGTCATTAAATTTGGAAAAGTCACTAATGCAATATGTGGATATTGCGAAACGGAATAAGTGCGAACGAGTATCTCGGTTGAATGTCTGTTTATTAGTGTATCAAATTAGCCTAATACATAGTATATAAAGTACGGGCGTGCGTCATACACTATATTAAGATTATTTTATAAAATTTAAATTAAATTTTAATTCACATAATGTGCGGATACCGAATTTTAGCCAGTTTTTACTTACAGTGATGTTAATAAATATTCGTAAAAAGTGATTAATATCCTTAATTTTTTCAAACATTTTTCACCACCAAAATTTTTTTTCAAGCCACCACAAAACATAAATATTGAAGTTATCGACTTTATATGTTTTTTATAAGGTCTTAATTACAAAAGCTTAAAAATAGTCAGCTATTACGTAATATTAAATGTATACAAATAAATTCCTCAGTGCTTTTAACTGTACTTAATAATTTTGAGTAGTAAAAAATCAAAGCATTCGGTACAATCGGATCAAGGGTAAGTAGAGTATACCTACCCTTGATCCGATTGTGCCGAATGTCATCTATAAGCGTATGCATGAACATACCCTATTGCCTTGTAACACTGCTCCTGGTATGAAAGGCGGGCGAATCAACTTACGTTATTCTCCCAAATAGTCCGTGTGGTATATTTCACGGCAAAACACTCTAGCTGTCAATCATAGCTTTTCTCCCTTCACTGGTAAATTTATTATTATACTACCTGCGCCCGTGACTTCGTTCGCGTGGAATAGTGACTTTGGGGTAGAATGTTTAATTATTTAGGCTAATGATTTTATGCAAGACATAAAGTATTAATATGAGTTTATTGAAGTGCATTTTAATAAAACACGTTTTTTGTTTCCCCATCTTGACATGCTTCTTACTCGCGTTAAATGCAGTTTCACATTTTGTAATGACTTGATAGCTGAAGATGATAGTTCTTATAATAATAATTTTATCCGTTCTGTATATATTTCCATACCTACAAACTTTCCCTGATTCCCTATTGTTGTTTTTTTCCACTATAAGGGTAAAATATTACCAACATTAAATAACATTTTATTTATATCTACTTGATTAATAAAACGCCATAAAATAGTTTCACCACTTTTCATTATTATTTTTTTAACCCGGGTAATTTTTAGGTAATTTGACTGTCATATTTATTTATATCTAATCAAGAGCCTTAAAAATAAATTTCAAGCTAGGTAAATAAGTTTCTTGTTTTGAAAATGACCATGCTTCCATTCTAGTTTTCATTTTCTCTTTTTCACCTCCTACAAACCCATTTATCGCTTTAAAATATTAGCATATCTCCTTTCTTAGGCTCTAGACTGTGTGACAGATAGTCAGCGTTACTTTCACATTAATAATATTAGGTATAGTAAGGATTTAAATATGCTGTCGACTTGAACACTAACATATCCTTATAGGTCATATAAATAGCTTTAATTGTGGGATGTAATTGTATATTTCACATTCCAATATGTTTTCTGATAGGAAATCCGAGCAAAGGTTTGATTGTTATTTTTAAAGGTAGATCCTGACTAACCGGGTTAAGCATGTTTCACGCTTAACGTGCCGGAGCCGGGAAGAAATCCCATAGACATTCCAACGCCGTGCTCCGTCCGGACGTAACACGTTTAGACATGAATCACTTCATACAAAATGTATACAATAATGTTTTACCACGCCCCGGCCAGCGCCCGGTCGGAGCCCGGCCCGGCGCCGGCACGGTGTAACGTGAAACAGCCTTTACCGGGCCTGTTGTGCGAAATATGAACACAGTGACTGATTGTAGGCCGACAACTCTGCCCACAACATATTGCGTATCCATAAGTTACGATTCTATGCAGACAGTTACTCCATCATGAGTTTGCTACGCGACGGCGCCGAAATATCGCGTATCGGAGACTCGATGCATCATGCTTGCAGGTTATGGTCATCCATGATGTATTGGACGTGTTGCACTGGTATTCAAAGACAACATAAACAAACAAACAAATGGGGGAAAAGCTTTGAAACGCATTTATTAATTTACGTTGTGACACACACACATGATAAATGCATAGAAATCCCAAAAACTATGATGAATTGTACTTTTAAATTTCAAATAAAAAAAGTAGCCAAGTGCGAGTCGGGCTCGCGCACTGAGGGTTCCGTGCCAACTTTAACTTAATTAGGGGTCCACTTACTTCCACTTTTGTTTTACATAGTATTCGTATGAATGACAAACCAGTTAGATGTTGTTCAAACCAATTTTCGTTAAAAGTGTTTGTAAAGATTTACATCTTTTTAAAAAAAAAAAATTCACTAGCTGCGTTCAGAAGTTAGAAGGACGCCCATTTTACTTATTTGGAAGCCTCTTACAAATGTTTGACTTTAAGATAAATTGGTTTTAGAAACCGTCATTTTAAGAGACCCGACTGGTAACCCACGTATAGTTATCAGCAAAAAAAAAGTTTGTTTTAGTTCCACGTATAGGAGCCGCCCTCAAGAGTTTTTTTTTTCGATTATAGGGATCGTAACGCGGTTAATAGGATACACCTACTTACATATCTATCTGTGTACAATTCATCTGTGTGAAATACGGACGGACAGACAGACTTACTTGACGAAACTATTAGGGTTCCGTTTTTTGCCATTTGGCTACGCCTAAACACCAGGGCTTGGAAACCGGTATTTTTTCCGAACCGGTTTAACGAAAATACAGGTGGAACTTTTTGAAAAAGGTTATGTTCCTTTGAACCGGTTTTTAAACCGGTTCGGAAAAATATGGGTATTTTTCATTAACCGGTTTAACTTTTCGTTCAGCCAGGACAACCACCTCAACTTCGTTAAGATCTGCGTGCGGTGAGCGCATTGACGTTTGTTTTTATTCAATAAAACGTATTTTGTTGATATATCCTATCAGATACGTACAGTGGTATTTCTTCAAATTATTTTTGTAACTTTTAATTATAATATTAAACAATATAATGGCAATAGAAATAATTCTGTAGCATCTGATAATTAGTTTAACATCTTTTGAAGTAAATTCGGTCGAAAAACAAGTCGCTTTATTTATGCTTAATTAGCCGGTTTATTTAGGTTTACAGTATCGCTCTTATTTGGTTCCGCTCCGGAATGGAATTTTACGATAAAACCGGTTTAAACGTTATATTACCGGTAAATCTTGAACCGGTTTCAAGCCCTGCTAAACACACATCTAATAAACACATAAAAAGTAGATATATTAATGTTTACCGCCTAATATCGTTGTAAGCCTGAAATATTCGTACTTACTCAAATTAATATTTAGAACTTTCACACTAAAGGCATTAGAATTGTTAATTTCGCTTGTGACCTTCTTGGTTATTCAATTGTTACGGGATGACGAACACGTCTGAAACCTTCAAAAATCGTGGTTAAACTTTGTAAAGTGACAAGTTTGTTAAGATAATGTATTTGTATTAAAAAAAAACTGCCTCGGCTGCGCAGCGGGTTCGATCCCCGGGTCGGGCCAAAAATATGTTCCTGGGTTTTTCTGTTTAGAAATTCTCAGGGTAGCCTGGAGTTTGGAAGTTGGCGGTGTTTCACCCCCGTGCCTCGGAAAGCACGTAAAGCCGTTGGTCCTCCGCCTGATCTCTCTCCGGTCGTTTCAGATTGCTGTCCCATCGGGCTATGAGAGTGAAAGGAATAGAGAGTGCACCTGTGTTTGCGCACACAATTGTGCACTATAATATGTCCCGCGCAGGTTAGTCGTTAGTGACTGGCCACCGTAATCGAAATCGGGTAGGGGGATTATTACTATTTGTAAAATAATACTGGAAATTATTGAGGTTACATTGATGGCCCCTCCTCTTCGAGCAAACTATAAATGGCGTAACAAAAAGTGACCCCAAATTACCTCTTTAAATTCATTTAAAAGAATTCGATCTCGAAAAAGTGTTTAGCTGTACTTTACGACATGATCCGTCTCCCTTTATATTCATCAGTGAATAAAAAGTCCCATACCACAAGCTCGGTCTGCAAATTTATTTGCAAACATACATGAGTAAAATGAATTCGAACATTCGCCCATTCGGAACATTCAAATACATGTCTTCAATTATTTGTATGTATGATAGATGAATTTAAAAATACTTACTTACTTTTAAAAAGTCTCTCCGCACCCTCTATCTTAACCTTGGCTCTCTTCAAAATTAACAACCATTTTCTTTTATTTGTGTTTTTTGTATGTCGTCATTATCATCACCTTTATCATACATAATTTTGTATTTATTAAGTATGTGTATTCTATGTATGTTTATTAGTCTTTTGCTTATGTATCCTTTTACCTATATAATTGTGTAATATTAGTATGTATGTTTATGTTAGTGCATTTTACTTACTTCTTTTTTTTACCACTCTTCTCACATATTATTAATATTCCGCCACTGATTAAACTCTGCATTACCAGGTGGTTGACTGGTAGAGATTGCCATTAGGCATTAAGTCCGCCAATGTACAACTTATTGTGCAATAAAGTTTAAATAAATAAATGAATGATTCGAAGATACAGCGCAACTTAGAAAAAGAGTGCAAAGAAGAAAAGTGAAGCTCTTTAAGATCGTAATCGCAAACACCCAATTAACAGACATAATAGAGCTGCCATCGCTCACCATGCATGCAGACTATCATTTTGAAATAGGAGAACCCCGGCTTGTTTTGTAAAATTATGTACCTTGAAATATATGGTGGTGCAAAAGGTGGCGGCATAATATTTTTTGTATGTTCCTCACACCTGAATTTATCCGGAAACACCTCATGTAGGTACCGCGATTTTCGATAGTTTAGAAGTAATGATTTTTTTATTTTTTTTCTGTGATAGGATCGTCTTGAGTCACTCTTTCATATCATAAATCAACAACATTCTTTATTGTACAAGATTCTAAAAAGGGTCGATAGTGAATTTTTTTTCACTCGAATGGAGTTAAATTTTTAAAGTACTCTTAAAGTACTAAATGGACGTTTCATATTATCCAAACTCTATTGTAAAACTTAAGCAAATAGTCAGCAAAATAATCAAATCAAAAATAGTCCTTTATATTAGACGATATTATAATGTAATGTACCTACAAACTTAGTTTTATGAAAATACGTGAAAAAAAACCTAAGTAATCAAAATAATCGCTTAGGCTTTTTTTATCCTTGTACTCGATTAATATAGCATCATCAAATGCGCGACAACCGGAGAGTAAACATCGGTTGTTGAGACGCATAAAAACCGATCTGGCCCCTTTCAAATGATTTATTTGTTGTGACTGAGCATTGCATTTTACGTGTATGGTGTGTCTTCACTTGGCGCCCCTCGTTGATTTTTATGCGCCTCTACAACCGACGTAGAGATACTCGTAGATGGAGAGTAGCTCCAATTGTCATGCTTTTGATGATGCCGAACTAATTAATAATGCAACGATGAAAAAAGACAAAGCGTTTTGTCTTTTTTCATCGTTGCAACGTAACGTTTTGAATAAATATTTTTTAACGCATTTTCATCAAACTTTGTTTTTTTGATTTTTTGATTTTGAAGGTCTTTATTTTTATAAATAATTACAGTGGTAGTCTTAGGTCTAGTGTACATTATTCCTAGGTCTAAAACAGCGGATATCAAGACAGTTAATGAGGCTACCTATTGTAACTATTTGCATCATTAAATAAAATAACATTTTGCACAGTTTCTCGTTTACGATATTATGTTATAAAGTGGGTATCGTAAAAAGTACTACATTTTACACTTTCCTATGATGAGTTCTGTTATGAATTGTGAAACACAAATATCAATACATTCAACTACTTATTTTCATCAATCTAAGTTTCAAAGACCACTTATAATCCACATCATAAAATCCCATAAAAAAATAAATATTTTACTTACGCCCCTTTTTAAAAGCGTATTGTAATGTTATGATGAAGAATGTTATGTTGATGATTTATGATATGAAAAAGTGATTTAAATTATAATAGTTTCTAAACTATCGATAATCACGGAACATACATGGGGTGTTTTCGGAGGTGTGAGGAATCCTAAAAAAAAATTGTATCGCCTTTTGAACCACAGTGTATTTACACACTTGAAAATATTCAGGGTTGGCGCTACATGATCCGGCTGGCGGCGTTCAACAACGGAGCACAGATCCACCATCAGCAGCTGACGAAAGATGACGTGCCGACGGTGGTCGACAAGTGCATCAGCTTCATCTACGCTCATGGTAAGGTATCTTACACAGGAACGGCAGTTTGCCGTTATAAAAGTCATTTATTTATGCAATTCGGCCCATTGAGGACACTTTTACACGTCCCGATATAAACCCTACCACAGCTTCGGGACAATTTTGGTCTAGTGCTGAGAAGAAGCTGCGCAACACACTCAGTCACTATTGTCAATGCCACTTTTCAAAGTAAACCTTTTGAAAAAAGTAAATGTTTGTAGTATTCATGCAAGTCCATATATTATTATCTTTCAAATAATCATCTACTATTTCATACCCTTTCGTCATTAGGGTTTCTTTATTGACAGTTTTAAATTTATTGACCGGTAAGTTTACAATGTGTTCTGGTAGTTTATTGAAAAAATTCATACATTTCCCAATGAAAGAATTACCAACCTTTCGAAGCCTAAATTGTGGAATAGCATGGAATAGCTTATTTTTATTCCTAGTATTATAATTGTGTATATCACTTTTTAGGGTTCCGTAGCCGAATGGCAAAAAACGGAACCCTAATAGTTTCCTCAAGTCTGTCTGTCTGTCTGTCTGTCCGTCCGTATGTCACAGCCATTTTATTCTGTAACTATAAGCACCACACTTGAAATTTGGTAGGAAGATGTATCCTGTTAACCGCTTTACGATTCTAATAAAAAAATATGACATTTAAGGGGGGTGTAACTAACACGTCTTTCTTTTATAAATATAGATAGATTATAATCTTCATCTTGATCCGATTAAATGATAATTAAAAAATTTAAATATTATTTAGAAATAGATTTTTAGCAACAAAGTATTTCTTTAAAATTAAAGTAAATTTGGGGCTCCCATACATGAAACAAAAACCAAAAATAACTTTTTTGTCAAACCTATTCGTGTGGGGTGTCTTTAGATATAGGTCTTTTAAAATGACACTGAGGTTCCTAAAATCATTTTCATTTTAAGTCTAACGTTTCATAGCTAGACGCTTCCAAAGTGGTAAAATGGGCGTCCCCCCCATCTAACTTCTAAACTAAGCGAGTGTAAATTATGAAAAAAATATTTAATGTAGATCTTAACAAATACTTTCAACGAAAATTAGTTCGGACGGAATCGAACGAGAAGTTTTTGAGATATAGCACATTTTTAACAACCGCAAACATAACTTTGTACTTCATACAAACACTATGAAAAACAAAGTTATATTTGCTGTCAACAAAATATCGTGGATTTTACTAAGTGGAAATAAGTGGATTCCCAAGTTCAGTTAAAGTTGGCACGGAACCCTCAGTGCGCGAGTCCGACTCGCACTTGACCGGTTTTTTTTCATACACGTCGTCACGCGTACCGGTTGGCATGCCATTGGTCGTCGAGGCGCCGCACACAAGGCAAAATGCATACTTTAGGAGGCCAAAATTCTTAGCTGGTACATGCTATAAGAATGGCAATTTTGGTGCATATGCAAACATAATTCTCACATTACTTCTGAGCCAAATATCAAATAATATTTGTTTTTGACTGACTTCAAAAAATTAGGAGGTTATCAATTTGACTTTATGTTGATTTTTTTTTGTATGCACCGTGTTCCCGAAGTTATACATTAACTTTAGCGTGTTTATCTAAGATTACAAATTCATATCAGAACACAACACAAAATGCCTCTATCTTAAGGTTATTTTGTTCATTATTGTACTTACGTCAAGACACGTTAATATTAAGAGACTAGTACCAAAACACTATACGTGCCTTTTAAAATTGAGGTTTTTCCTCGATTACACAAAGATCCCATCATTAGATACTGATTTGGCAAATCGGTCCACAAATGACTGAGATATGAGGTAACGTAACCACAAATTAAACATAACCTACTCCTTTTTGAAGTCAATTAAACATAGCTGAAAATACTGAAATACATATCTATGAGTATTTACTATCAGTTTTTGTAGTATCGCAGAGCCAAACTGCGAACGGAGAGACATAGATACTGATATAACGGAACTATTAATGATGTATAAAACCCTCTGCATTCCCCAAGCGGTTGACTGGTAGAGAATGCTATTATGCATTACGTCCGCCAATTGTACAATAAACAGCGCAATAAAGTTTAAATAAATAAAAACTATTAGATTAACAAGCAAAATACGCAACCTTAAAAAAAGTCTTGCTTCAGGATATAAACTACTAACTACGCGAATGTTAAGATTTTAAAGAGGTCCTTCGCGAAACTTTTTTTTGTAAGACTAAAAAACATAGAAGAAATGGGTCGGTAAATAGGTAATATCGGTGTTTAAAGATATTAACAAAAACTATTTGAGAATATAATATTTTACATCCTTAGCTTTCGTATGCATAGCGTATATTGTCAAATTTCTTAAAAACGAACTAAATAATGTTGAATTTTATTGGGTTATATATCACTAAAATGACGAAATAACAACGTCTTTCGCGATAATCTTAAAAAAAAATAACTATACAACGTGTTACGTGTAGTTTCATTGGAATAACGAATTCTATATATATTAGTCCATTGAATGAGTCCCTCCAAGGGGGGTCTAGAGTGCGTGAGTTAGTAACGTAAGATGTTTCTTCGGAAACATGTCAAGAGTCCCTAGGTAATAAACATACTAAAACCCCGGGACACTAGGAGGAGCCCCGGAGTGGGGGGAGGGGGGGAAAGGGTCCATTTTTTCATTTTTCGCTTAAATCTCCAAAACGGTACATGTTAGAGAAAAACTTTCAAGGAAAAGTTGAAAGGCCATAAAATTATCTACAAGTTGTACCTAAATCATTTTTTTCTATTAGCAGCCGTTTTCGAGCTACATCCCATGAAAGGTGAAAAATTCGAAAACATAAGCAAACTTTAGCATAAGCTTAACGAGGGCGGACCCCTTCCCATGCTACGTGTGAAACTTCATCGAAAAAATCCGAACAACGGATAATGTTGGGACATTAATGTCATATGAGAGGCCCTAGAGGAAAAAAAATAAAAAGTTACTACCCTAATAAAATTCAATTCCTCCTAAACGCCTCCATGGTGGAATCTGTTTTTTTTATCAATGATAGACCTAATTATGAGCAATCTATCGGTACTGGTCACAAGTTGCACTTTTGAGCTTTTTGGAAGAAAAAAATAAAAAAGATCAAGTTCAGTAACTCAAACTACCCTAACATATATTTTGACAATCGATTCCTCCTAAAGGCTTCCATGGAGGAATGTGTTTATTTTATCAATTAAAGACCTAATTAAGAGCAATCTATCAGTACCGGTCACAAGTTGCACTTTTGAGGTTTTTGGAAGAAAAAAAATAAAAAGGTCAAGTTGCGTAACTACCCTAATATAATATTTTGACAATCAATTCCTCCTAAAGGCTTCCATGGAGGAATGTGTTTTTTTTACCAATGATAGACCTAATTAAGAGCAATCTATTAGTACCAATCACAAGTTGCACTTTTGAGCTTTTTGTAAGAAAAAAAATAAAAAGTTCAAGTATCGTAACTACCCTAATAAAATTCAATTCCTCCTAAAGGCTTCCATGTTGGAATCTGGTTTTTTTATCAATAATAGACCTTATCATGCGCAATCGATCTGTACCGGTCACAAGTTGCACTTTTGAGTTTTTTGGAAGAAAAAAATAAAAAGATCAAGTTCAGTAACTCAAACTACCCTAATATAATATTTTGACAATCGATTCCTCCTAAAGGCTTCCATGGAGGAATGTGTTTATTTTACCAATTATAGACCTAATTAAGAGCAATCTATCAGTACCGGTCACAAGTTGCACATTTGAGTTTTTTGGAAGAAAGAAATATTTTTGATCGATTGATGTGATAAACATGGGTATGAAGTATGGGGAAATTGTTTGAGCCAAAATCATTTTATACTGCGTGTAATTCAGAAATGGTAGGATATAGGAAAAAATGGTTCTAGTGTCCCGGGGTTTTAGTATGTTTATTACCTAGGGACTCTTGACATGTTTCCAAAGAAACATCTTACGTTACTAACTCACGCACTCTAGAACTTTTTATTCAATGGACTATATATATATATATATATATATATATATATATATATATATATATATATATATATATATATATATATATATATATATAACTATAAAAATCGTAAGCAGTTATAACAGAATACATCTACCTACTCAGTTTCAACTGTCTAATACTAATAGTTTCAGAATAAAGTGGCTGTAACATACGGACGGACAGACTGAGTTGAGGAAAAAAAAGTGTTCCGTTTTTTGCCATTCGGCTACGGAACCCTTAAAAAGAAAAAGGTAAACGGAAATGTGTAAAAGACATGACTCCGCGTGAACACAGAAAGTAAGAAAAAACTGGTTAACCTATTCATCTGATTATTAAAAAAACAAAAGATTAATGAAAATACATATAAATACGTGCACCAAAATACGCCGGTATCGTCAGAAGACGAAATTATTACTGAGGTTTCTTTGTTAAATAATAAAAGAGAAGCTGAAGCTAGAAGGAGCAGTATAGTTCAAGGTAAAAATGAAATAGTATACTGAAGAAGAAGGACTTTTAATTGGAAATTTAAAGAAAAACCTGTCCTGTCCAGTACACAACAAAGAAACAGAAGACTGAAACAAATAATGATGACGATGGAGAGCTGACAGTTACATTTCTTAAAGTTTACAATGAAGGTGGCACAGAAATTCAAATAAATGATAATGATATCGCCAACGTGCCTTACGAAGACGTTATAGAAAATCTGGCAGTCCCTTATCTAATCGTCAAGAGAAATACAGTATTTTATTCAGTTGAAAAGCCCGATGATGTTTCATATTATTATTAGAAGTCTGAATTTTGTGTTAATTTGGTTACTTAGAACTGAAGAAGGCTAATTGTTTAAAAAAAAAACTTAAAGAATGAAATAACTTGAAGAAATATCGATATATTATTTTCATGACCATAAACATAAACAAATCTTGTTATTTAAGTTCAATGAATATGTGAACTTAAGAGATAATTTGTTTTTTTCAGTTGATTTTGCTATGAAAATTGGATTTGACATAATAACCGTGTTTATTGTCAGTCCCTATCACGTCTCGTCAGTCCCTAGAACACTGATTTTAAAAAATCATCAATATCTCTAAAAATATCAAATAAAGTGACTGGCCCTTTTAGATGCTGCAAAGCAGATGATATACACACAGCATAGAACATAAATTGTTCTGATTTTTAACTAAAACCATAACTTTCAAAATAAAGTCAGAAGTTAACCAAATTTCAGATAATTACCCATATATATATATATATATATAATGAACCGTTCTGTGGAAATGTTGATCCAGTACGATGTTAGAATAAATGTTGATCCACCTTTTCGGCGTGTAGTTTTGGCTCTCGGCAAACAGAACAGATATACTTTGATCCGTGATTGAAATGTATGGGGCGACAAGCAATATGCATCGGTCTCTTTTCGACATACTCGTGAACAAAAAATACATTAGTTAAAGATTTTTGTTGATCCGTAACGGTCGAAAAAATTATACTGATGCGTCAAATGTGAATCCGTTTTATATTCGTTTGCGTACCAAATTTACCTAACTAACGTTGATCCAGGGACATTTTACCATTTAACGGATTTTAATAGTTCAGAATGTAATTATTTTAATCATACGCGTTTAGACCTGGATCTCTTATTAGTATAGCAGCAGAGCATAGAGGAAGACAGGTATGTAGCGAACAAACGTTATATTGTATACGTGTATTTCCTTTAAAAAATATTATTTAGAATAAGGTAAGAACGAAGCGTTAATTGATTAAGGATATAGAATACAACAAACACACCAACAAACGCACGAGCTCACAACAAAATACAAAAAATAATTTTAGAAAATATTGACGCTCTGCGCGTGTAGCGTCGCTTGCCTAAATTTTGGCTTTTTCGTAAAATGTTTTAACGCAATACACATATTTTCATTGGAAGTAAGAGGCTAGAAACCATAGCGATTAGCAAAAGTGCGTTTTGTACTCTTACTGAAACTGCGAGCATTATTTTGGTGGGGAGTTATTTTAAAACTGTGATAGCTTCTTCTAGACCCTTTACACACTGCGACTTTAAGCAGGGATGCAGTCGCGATGCTCTCGCGCGTTAGCATCGATGCAGTCGAAAAATGTCAACCTTTATATACTGCGCTATTTTTATTGATGTGAAATGCTCGTAATAATGTTTTTTTTAAATAATATTTATTTTGATACGAATAAATGCCCGTGTGCATCAAAACCTTTGAAATATGAACATTATTTTATATCAAATAAAAAAATATAAAAAGCTTGTAGTAAGTAAACCATATCAGATGGACATACGCTGTCGCGGATTTTATTGTAAAAAAATTAAAGCGGAACAATTCCGTCATACATGATATTTATGCATTTTAAACGGTTTACGTTGCGTTCGCAACGGAAGCTCTCAAAAGGAATATAAGGCTCTCATAAGAAGTTGTATCGTGATTAGCGTTGAAAATTCCGAAAGAAACAAATTGTTTTTTTGGTGAAACAAATTGTTTTTTTCGATGTTTTTTCGCTTTTTACCGTGTTGTTGGTTTGTTACATCGAAATGTATCAGGAAAAAGCCTCGGGAAAAAAACAGCTTTATTGAAATTTAAGTCGTTTGTTTCAAAAAATAAAATAAAAACGACGGACTGACAGCACGGTAGCTCATTGGAAGAGCATTTGGCCCGGTTAGCCAGAAAGATGCTGGTTCGAATCCCGGCCGTGTTCTATCTTTTAAGAATACCTATATGACACTGTGAGTGTTAAAACATTCTAAATAGTGAAAATATTCCACAAAAAAAACATCAATACGAGGGTCAAACTGAAAGTTCTTAGAAAATCAAAAACTGATTACATTAGCCAGTTATTAGTTTTATTATATCTTTTCAAAATATTGTCCATTGACGTCAATACACCGCTGCATGCGATGGAACCACTGGGAAAAGCACTTTGCCCACTCGTCCTTAGGGGTCTCTTCAATGGCATCGCGATACGCAGCCACCGCTTCTTCAGCATTCATAAACCGCTTTCCTTTAAGTTTTTCTTTAATTTTTGGAAATAAATAAAAATCACAAGGCGCGAGGTCGGGGCTATACGGCGGGTGACCCAGTAATTCAACGTTTTATGTCGCCAAATAGTCGATCGTTCGCTTGGCGGTGTGCGACGAGGCGTTGTCGTGGTGAAGGAGGATCCTACTGCGAGGTCGTTTCTCTCGAACTTTTTCCAAGACAAGTGGCAAACAATTGGTAGTGTACCATTCTGCAGAAACTGTTTTTTGATCCTCTAACACAATTGTTGCGAAATGATCTATCCTTCCAAAGAACGAGGCCACCATTTTTTTTCCCGCACTTCGATCTCTCTTCACTTTAGTTGGCAACTCCTCGAAAGGAAACACCCACTGAGCAGATTGTCTTTTGGTTTCAGAATCATAACAGTAAATCCAGCTTTCGTCACCTGTTAGTATGTCGAACACAGCATTTGAGTTACCTCCGTTAAATCTTTCAATCATTTTACGGCACCAATCCACACGATGGAGTTTTTGAGCCTTAGTCAAATTATGAGGTATCCACCGGGCGCAAAGCTTCCTGACCGCTAAATGTTCGTGAAGGATTTTGTGCACTTGACTCATACCGATGCCTAAGCTTGTCCGAATCTGCTGATAGGTCACTCTTTTGTCAGTCTCTATCATACGCCGCACAACACAGATGTTATTTTCAGTCGTCGCCGTAGAAGGCCGTCCCTCACGTACATCATCAGTGAGATTAGTGCGACCACGTTTAAACTCATTAAACCAGTTGTAAACAGTCGCACGAGATGGGGCTTCATCGTGAAAGGCCAATCGTAGTCTATCATAACTTTCTTGTTGACTTAAATGACATCGAAAGTCATAAAAAATCATTGCACGAAAATTTTCTCGTGTTAAATTCATGTTGACGTGACACAGACAATTTTCAATTTGCCGCCAAATCGTAAAACAAATGACAAATGAATGAAATATATACTCAGTAATATTGGCAAAGAGTTCTATTTTCAAATTTTAGAAAAAAAAATTATTATATTGTTTATAAGTGGCCAGTTCTAAGAACTTTCAGTTTGACCCTCGTACTTTTCCTATCGTATTTTTCCGTTTCTTTCATATTCTTCCGTTTTATTAATAAAAAATATGAAATATTTAATTCTTGTTTTTCTCAAAACTTACGAAAAAATCTTTCAGAAAAACGAGGGAATTTGAGAAAACGGGAATATTCCCGATTTTTTCAACGCTAATCGTGATGTTTTTTAGCCTAAAGCCTTTGTCGATAGATAGGCTGTCTAACACAAAAATAATTCGGTCTAGCAGCTTAGCCTCCTGCTCATTCTCCTCCCTCCTTCTTATTCCTGAGATTAGCGCGTTGAAACAAACAAACTTTTTAGCATTATCAAATTAAATTGTTAAATTCAAATAAAGTTAAAAAAACAAGACTACTGATATGGTAATTATTACACAAATGCCAGCCAAGCAGCGTGCGTGTGTCTGTGACGTCCGAACCAAAAGGACCTCACTCACTGTTGAGAGTTCTAGATATAATATTATGGTAAAGAAAGCTTACATCTTGAAAAATAAGAATTCGAGGTGTTCTAACTGCATATCTACCAGAATTAATAGTATATTTCCAAATAGAATAACGTTAATGCGCTACATAGGTACCTGCCGTGACCTATGCGGTTTTGATGCCGTTGAGAGCTTCCGATTTAGATGGAATGATCAGGATAGCTCACATCCTGAACTATAGAAATGCCAGGAGTCTCGGCTTCCTGGTGTTCCACCAGAATTGTAGATTTAAAAAAATAAAAAAAACGTGTTTTTTTTCGCTACACACCTGTCTATATGCTTTATGTCCTATGATATGCTGATTTGCTGTCGAGTGCTTTAGGTCTATATCGCTATGATAGACAGCTTATATTCTTATTTGTTAGAATCCGAGGGATTTGGGCTTCTTATGGGCGGGCCTATCTAAATTAATGAGAGTTTTTCAAAGATCTCTCTCTACCTGAATTAATAAGATTTGTTTAAAAGAAAATATAATTTATTGCTACATACTAGTCTTCACCTATGCTTTGCTGATATGCTGTTGAAAGTTTCAGGTCCTTATTACTATGACTAACATAGTTCACATTTTGATCTATTTAAATCCGAAGAGATTTAGCTTCCTGGTGGTCTACCTGAATTACTAAGATTTTTTCAAAGAAAATAAAGATTTTTCGCTATATACCTGTTTTCAGCTATGCTTTGCTGATATGCTATTGAGACTTCCAGGTCCAGATTCCCATGACTAATATAGGTAACATCCTTTACTATTAGAAACCGAGGCGTTCTGGCGTCCTAGGTTCTACCTGAATTAACAAACATTTTTCAAAGAAAACAAAGGTTTTTTGCTTCATACCTGTTTTCACCCATGCTTTGCTGATATGCTGTTGAGAGTTCCAGATTAAACTGTGTCAGGTGTCGTTAACGTAAAATTACATTAGTTAAATATTTTTGTTGATCCCTAATGGTGGAAAAGTTACACTGATGCGTCAAATGTGAATCCGTTTTATACTCATGTGCGTATAAAATTTACCCAACCAACGTTGATCCAGAAGCATTTTACCTTGATGCTCCGCGCGGTAAGTAGCGGAGGGCCCGGAATGGCTTGTTTTTCAATTCACTACAATCAATTTCTACCGGTCAATCACGTATCAATTCACGTCAGTATTGTTTCAACTTTCTACCTTTTGTGATTGTTAATTTATAAATAAAAAAAAACATTATGAGAGACATTAGTAAACTACCACAGGATTACGAGTACAAAAATGTTGTCATCTACAGTGAAAAGTATATTTTGACTTAATTGAATGCAAAAGAATATGTATAAGTGAGTGAAATATCGTTTTAAAGTTTTTAACGGCTTTTTTGCGCGATAATAGTCACAACATCAGAAAATGCACAATTAGGTATGTTAAGGAACAATTGCAATTAAAAAAGTGAAGCCAAATTCCGTCCTCGGTGAGTAAATGTATTCCAGTAAGTACAACCGACATCCGCAGCTCGTAGAGGTGGCACTAAGAAACTGTTGTAGCTAAAACAATAACAGGGGAAAAAACTAGCTAAAGCACCCTTACTGCCTTTAAACTACTATTATTATTATTACCTTTATTTTAAATTCATTCATATTTATGTACAAATATACGACAAGTATTATTTTGTCAATACGTTACATTATAGTTTTAGTTTTTTCAAAGTAACTACTTATTGTTAAAAACATTTTAATTAATCCGTTATAGTTAATTATTAGTTTCTTTTAATTTGGATGGAACAAAATTAAAAGAAGTATTATTTTGTTAAAAAAATACCCGACGCGTTAGTCCGACACGTCTGCTATTTACGCGTAAGTAACTACGCGTTACGCGCGGGCATCTGAGAGCAGAGCATAGGTGAAAACAGGTATGTAGGGAAAAAATACATTTATTCACGTAGACCACTTAGAAGACTGCACCCCTCAGATTCTAATATTTCGCGGTGTGTTCCCAACAACATAACAGCAAAGCATAGGTGTAAGCAATTTTGTAGCGAAAGTATGTATTATTTTCTAGGAAAACACTCTTTACTTTAGGTAAACAACCTGATAGCCTGAACTTTTCGAATTATAAAAGATCAGAATAGAAGTTATAATATAGCTAGCTACAACTCTCAAAGCATAGCAGAGCATAGGTGTAGTCAGGTATAAGCGAGTGTTATTATCTTTGAATAAATCTCAATGATTCAGGTAGACCATCAGCAAGCCAGAACTCTTTAGTTTCTCGTAGCAAAAGATGTTAGCTATTCCAATCACATCCTTAAAGACCTCAAATTATCAACGGCATATCAGCAGAGCATAGATGAAGACAAGTATGTAGCGAAAAAATTTTCTTTAAAAAAAACATTAATACAGGTAGACCATCAGCAAGCCAGAACTTTTTGGATTCTCACAGCACAAGATGTAAGTTATCCCAGTCACATCCATTAGGACCTGTGAAGAGAGGTATTTAGCGTAAAAACGTTATATTTTTTGAAAAATTCCCATTAATTCAGGTTGATCGTCAGCAAGCCACAACTCTTTGAATTCTCTTAGCACAAGCTGTAAGCTATTCTGGTCACGTTGAAAAAGATCTGTAACTTTCAACAGCATAATATTAGCAGAGCTTAGGTGAAAACAAGTAGGTACCTATTGAAAAATGATTATTTTCTTGGAAAAACACTCATTTATTCAGGTGCAGACCACCAGGAAGCCTGGAATCTACAGATTCTAATCATTCAGGATGTAAGCTATCTCGGTCATATTCACTAAGACCTGGAACTGTAAACAGCTTACCAGCCGAAAATATGAAAAAACAGGTATGTAGCGAAAATACGTTATTTTCTTTAAAAAATCTAATTAATTCAGGTATATGTAAATATTACTAGGTAATAATTTCGGTTTCTTATTTGCAATTTTGGTTGAAGCCACTTAGATCTATAATTCTCACAGCATTTCAGCAAAAAAATAGGTGAAAACAGGTATGTAGCGAAAAAACGTTATACTCTTGGAAAACACTTATTGATTCAGGTAGACTATCAGTAAGCCAAAACTCTTTATACTCAAGTAACGCAATATAAAAGCTATCCTCACTCCTCACATCCATCAAGACCTAAAATTCGCAACAGCATATCAGCAGAGCATAGGTGAAGACAAGTACGAAGCGAAGAAACTTTTTCTTGTAAAGAACAGTCATTAATTCAGGTAGACCCCAAGGAAGCCTGATCTCTTCGTATTTTAATTGTAAAGGGTGTGAATTATCTTGATAATATCTACTTAGACCTCGAACTCTCAACAACATATCAGCAGAACATACTCGTAGATAAAGACAGGTTTGTAGCTTAACAACGTTATTTCTCATTTATTATTTTATTGATTCAGGTAGACCATCAGCAAACCATTACTTCTAGGATTCTGATCGCTCAAGATATAAATTATCTCAGTCAAATCTATTTGGACCTGGAACTCTCAACAGCATATATTATCCCGGTCATATCCATTTAGACCTGAAACTCTCAACAGCATATCAGCAGAGCATGGGTGAAGAGAGGTATGTAGTGTGAAAACGTTATATTCTTTGAAAAAATCTTAATTATTCAGGTAGACCATCAGTAAGACAGAACTCTTCAGATTATTTTAAAACAAGCTGTTAGCTATTCTAGTCACATCCAAAAAGACATTCAATCCTTAACAGCATATCAGCAGAGCATAGGTGAAAATAAGTATGTAGCGTAAAACCATTTTTTTTAAAAACATCCATAAATTAAGATAGACCACCAGGAAGCCAGGATTTTTGGAATTCTTATACTTCAGAATATAAAATATCTTAATCACATTCACTAAGATCTAGAACTGTCACAACATATCAGCAGACAACAGGTGGAGACAGGTATGTAGCTTATGAACGTATTTTTTTTTTAATTCTGAATAATTCAGGCAAACCACCGGGAGACCCAAACTCTTCCGATTCTTATAAGTCAAGATGTATGCAATTTTGGCCGTAGCCAATTAGATCTGGAACTCTCACGGCATGTCAGCAGATAAAAGGTGAAAACAAGTATGTAGCGAAATCCGTTATTTTCTTGGAAAAACACTCGTTTATTCAGATAAATCACCAGGAAGCCTTTACTTTTCGGAGTCTAATACTTCCGGATGTAAGCTATCTTGGTCATATCCACTAAGACCTGGAACTGTTAACAGCTTATCAGCAGAACAAAGGTGAAAACAGGTATTTAGCGAATAAAACGTTATTCTCTTTGAAAAAAAACACTTATTAATTCAGGTAGAGCATCACTAAGCCAAACCTCTTTATATTCAAGTAACGCAAGATGTAAGCTATCCTGGTCACATATATAAAGACCTGGAACTCGCACCAGCATATCAGCAGAGCATAGGTGAAGACAAGTACGTAGTGAAGAAACGTTTTTTCTCAGAAAAATACTCATTAATTCAGAAAGACCACCAGGAAGCTTGATCTCTTGAGATTCTTATTGTCAAAGGTGTAAATAATCTTGATCATACCTTTTTAGACCTCGAACTCTCAACAACATATCAGCAGAACATAGATAAAGACAAATTTGTAGCTTACAACGTTTTTTTTTTCGGAAAATATCTCATAGAATTAGGTTGACCATCAACAAGCCCCAATTACTGGGATTCAGATCTTTCAAGATGTAAATTATCTCTGTCAAATCTATATGGACCCGGAACTCTCAACAGCATATCAGCAGATCATAGGTGAATACAAATATGGAGCCAAAAAACTTTATTTTCATGGAAAAGAACACTCATTTATTCAGGTAGACTATCAGCAAACCAGAACTCTTTATCATCTAAAAGAACAAGATGTAAGCAATCTCTGTCACATCTACAAGACCTGGAACTGTCGACAGCAGAGCATAGATGAAGAGAGTTATGTAGCGAAAAAACGTTATTATCTTGGAAAAAAACACTAATTAATTTAGGTAGACCACCAAGAAGCCTGAACTCCTCAGATTTTAATGGTCTATGGCCGCCGCAATAAAGTCAAACCAAACTTTTTTATTTTATATTATTTAATACACATCGATAATATTATTATTTATTTATAATCAAATGTTGTGTTACTTTTATTTTATTGTTAATTTTGTGATATTTCAAATTATTACCACCCACTAAGGCACCCGCTGAAAATCAGCGTCGTGGTATGCGTCCCGCTGCCACGACTTATGCTGAGCGGGTGCCTTTTTGACTCAAGTCGCCTGTTTTTGTATTATTAATATAATTGATGTAATTTTATTTGAGTCAAATAAATGCATTTTCTTTCTTTCTTTCTTTCTAATAGTACAGGGTAAAAGTTATCTTTATCATACCCATTAAGATCTGGCACTCTCAACAGCGTATCAGCAGAGCATAGCTGAAAACAGGTATCAAGCAAAAAAACATTATTATCTCGGAGAAAAAACACTTATTAATTCTGGTAGACCACCACGAAGTCTGAACTCTTTGGATTCTTATAGTACAGGATAAAAGCTACCCCAGTCATATTCAAAAATGCCTGAAAATTTCAAAAGCATATCAGCACAGCATAGGTGAAGACAGGTATGTAGCGAAAAACTTTATTTTCTTTGAAAAAAATATAAATTCAGGTAGACCACCAAGAAGATAGAATTCCTCGGATTATAATAGATGAGAATGTTAACTGTATCAGTCATAGCAACCTAGACGTGTAGCTTAGAACAACATATCAGCAAAGCATAGGTGAGAACAGGTATGTAGCGAAAAACGTTATTCTCTTTGAAAAATCTCACTCTATCAGGTAGACCACAAGGAAGTCGAAACTTTTTTGACGACCTCCGTGGTTGAGTGGCTAGCACGCTGGTTTCAAGCGTCGCCATCTCGTGAGGTTCCGGGTTCGATTCCCGGTCGGGTCAATGTAGAAAACGATCTTTTCTATATTGTCTCGGGTCTGGGTGTTGTGGTACCGCCGTTGTGTCTGATTTCCATAACACAAGTGCATTGGCTACTTACTTTGGGATCAGAGCAATGTATGTGATTGGTGTCCAATATATTTTTTTTTTTTTTTTTTTTTTTTTTTGAGAGCTCCAGGTCTATGTCACTATTACAGACATAGTGTACATCCTTAACTGCTAGAATCCGTGGAGTATAGGCTTCCTGATGGTCTAACTGAATTGAAATGATATTTTTTCAAATAATATAATCATGTTTTTTTTTGTGCTTTATACTTATCTTCATCTGTGCTCGGCTTATATGCTGTTGAGAATTCTAGGTCTTTATCGCTATAAACCGAGAAAGCTTATAATTTTGACTGTAAGAACCCAAAGAGTCAAGAAGCTAGTTCTTTGTTCTCTACCTGAATTAATGATTTTTTTTTTCAATCAGTATGACGTTTTTTCGCTACATACCTGTCTTTACCTATGCTTTAATAGTACGCTGTAGAGATTCCTAGGTCTAAATGGATATTATCCTAATATATTATGTCCCAAAATATTAGAATACGGGAAGTTCTAGCTTCCTGGTTGTCTACCTGAATTAATGAGATTTTTTCAAAGAAAATATAATTTTTTTTGCTTCATACCTGTCTTCACCTATGCTCTGCTGGTGTGCTGTTAACAGTTATAGGTCCTGATTGCTATTAAACGAGATACTTATCATTTATTACTGTAGAATCCGACGAGTTCTGATTTCCTGGTGGTCTACCTGAATTTATGAGATTTCATCTAATAAAATATATTTTTTCGCTACTAGTAGGCTACGTAGTTATCCATAATAGGATAAATTAAACATGGAAATTAATAACGCTTCGCTACAATGGTTAATAATGTTTTAAAAGTCAAAGTCAAAAATAATTTAGTTAACTGAGGACACAAAATGCCACTTATGAACGTTAGTAATAAGAATAATATCAATCAATTATGGCCTATACGTCATAGCCTTACTGTGTCATAATTTATATTCATAAACATTAAACGCGTGACCTCTGACGTCGTTATGAGGTAGGTATTCTTAAGAGACCAGAAAAGAAATTTTGCACGGTTGGACCGACGGGATGGTAGCTCAATTGGAAGTTAGCCAGAAAGTTGCTGGTTCAAGTCTCGCCCGAGCACAATTATTGGTTTCATACTTAATCTTTATGAATAAAAAATATTTAATACGTTTTAAATTAGGCGAGTTTAAATTATGAAAAAAAAACATGATGTAGATCTTAACAAAAACTTTCAACGAAATATTTCCTGTCAACATTATTGTGGAATTTTGCCCAAGTGGAAGTAAGTAGATCCCTAATTCAGTTAAAGTTGGCACGGAACCCTCTGTGCGCGAGACCGACTCGAACTTGGCCTTGGCTTTTTTAATTTATGCTCTGTCAGACTTTGCTCTGCTAAGTTCAGATACTTATAAATTCCTTAGTATAAACGACAACTGCCTTATGATTGTTTAATTTGAATCGGATCGACAATAAATCTGAGACTGCCTTCTGATTGGTTCATTTCAATCGGATCAGCCAATAAAATCTCGACGGAGTTAATTGTTGATCCGACTGGAGCCACATTAGTTTTAGAAAGGCATATTGGATCAACATATATATATATATATATATATATATATATATATATATATATATATATATATATATATATATACTATTCACTGATAACAACAGTGTCGTGCCCTCTAGGGCAGAGAAAATTAACCTTCTGAAAAGTGTGATTTTTTGCCCACGAAACAAGGAAACAGACTTGCCTATTATTTTGTTTGCGTTTAAGAAAATTGACACTATGCGCTATTCATACGAAAGCTAAGGGTGTGAACTTTTAAATTTTTATTAAGTAATGAATATGAAAATTATTTATTTGCTCAAAACATGGTGATACATCGATGTTATTTTAGTGCATGTTCTCATGTTTAACAATATTGTCATGCAAATATTTATATAAATTAAAAATTAAAATGTCATTATTTGAATTAAATTGAAAGATCACATTAATTACAATCATATTACTCTTATAATTTTGATAAAGTAAGAATGAATAACATGTCAAAGATAATTACATAATGTCACAAAATACAATTCAAAATTATTTTGCATCGAGGTATTCATGGAGTAAAAAGATTTTGTGAGTAGCCAATTGTATATGCCTTTTAAACATTGGTAAAGGCAAGTTTTTGAAATTTTCGGGCAACTTATTATAAACTAGCGGTCCCCCGCGACTTCGTCCGCGCGTTTTGAGTTTGCTCCCTCCCCTCCCGTCGCAGCGTGATGTTTTATATCCTAAAGCCTTTTTCAATAAATAAGCTATCTAACACAGAAATATTTTTTCAAATCGGTTTAGCAGTTCCTGAGATGAGCGCGTTCAAACCAACAAACTCTTCAGCTTTATAATATAACTAGCGGTCCCCCGCGACTTCGTCCGCGCGTTTTGAGTTTGCTCCCTCCCCTCCCGTCGCAGCGTCATGTTTTATATCCTAAAGCCTTTCTCGATAAATAAGCTATCCAACACAGAAATATTTTTTCAAATCGGTCCAGCAGTTCCTGCGATAAACGCGTTCAAACAAACAAACTCTTCAGCTTTATAATATATTAGCGCAAGCGCACGTTGTACTTAAGCTGCGAACATTATTTTGGTGCGGAGTTATGTTAAAACTGTGATAGCTCCTAAGATATCTATTGAAATCAAATGATATAAAGGGCAACTCGGTTCTAAATGAAATGCTCGTGATGATGAATGTATTTATTTTGATAAGAATAAATACCTGTGTGTATAATACACCTCTAAAAATAATGCATTATTTTTTTACAAATTTATTAACATAAAAGAGGTTGTAGTAAGTCAACCATAAAAGATAGACATATGCTGTTGCGGACTTTATTATAGAACTCTTAATGCTGAACAATCCTGTCATACATGATTTTTGTGTAACTTAAGCGGTTTCCGCAGCGTACGCAGCAGAAGCTCTAAAAAGGAATATCTTTCTCCCGTTTTCGCAACATTTTTCATTGCTGCTGTGGTCTTATGAGTCGTATCTTTATGTTATATAGCCTAAAGCCTTCCTCGATAAATGGACTATCCAACGTAAAAATAAACTTTCAAATCGGGCCAGTAGTTTTTGAGATTAGCGCATTCAAACAAACAAACAAACTCTTCAGCTTTATAATATTAGTATAGATTAGCGCAAGCGCACGTTGTACTTAAGCTGCGAACATTATTTTGGTGCGGAGTTATGTTAAAACTGTGATAGCTCCTAAGATATTTATTGAAATCAAATGATATAAAGGGCAACTTGGTTCTAAATGAAATGCTCGTGATGATAAATGTATTTATTTTGATAAGAATAAATACCTGTGTGTATAATACACCTCCAAAAATAATGCATTATTTTTTTTTCAAATTTATGAACATAAAAAAGGTTGTAGTAGGTCAACCATAAAAGATAGACATATGCTGTCGCGGACTTTATTGTAGAACTCTTAATTATGAACAATCCTGTTCTTACATGATTTTTGTGTAACTTAAGCGGTTTCCGCAGCGTATGCAGCGGAAGCTCTCAAAAGGAATATATTTCTCCCGTTTTCGCAACATTTTTCATTTCTGCTGTGGTCTTATGAGTCGTATCTTTATGTTATATAGCCTAAAGCCTTCCTCGATAAATGGACTATCCAACGTAAATATAATTTTTCAAATCGGGCCAGTAGTTTTTGAGATTAGCGCGTTCAAACAAACAAACAAACAAACTCTTCAGCTTTATAATATTAGTATAGATTAGCGCAAGCGCACGTTGTACTTAAGCTGCGAACATTATTTTGGTGCGGAGTTTTGTTAAAACTGTGATAGCTCCTAAGATATTAATTGAAATCAAATGATATAAAGGGCAACTTTGTTCTAAATGAAATGCTCGTGATGATGAATGTATTTATTTCGATAAGAATAAATACCTGTGTGTATAATACACCTCTAAAAATAATGCATCATTTTTTACAAATTTATTTACATAAAAAAGGTTGTAGTAAGTCAACCATAAAAGATAGACATATGCTGTTGCGGACTTAATTATAGAACTCTTAATGCTGAACAATCCTGTCATACATGATTTTTGTGTAACTTTAGCGGTTTCCGCAGCGTACGCAGCAGAAGCTCTAAAAAGGGATATCTTTCTCCCGTTTTCGCAACATTTTTCATTGCTGCTGTGGTCTTATGAGTCGTATCTTTATGTTATATAGCCTAAAGCCTTCCTCGATATAATGGACTATCCAACATAAAAACAATTTTTTCAAATCGGGCCAGTAGTTTCTGAGATTAGTGCGTTCAAACAAACAAACAAACAAACAAACTCTTCAGCTTTATAATATTAAGTATAGATTATTGTATAAGAAATGAGACGCACCCATGAATTTCAACATAGTGGATATTGGATAGAGACGACCTAATATAATTTTGATAAGAAAAACGTCGATTAGGAGTTGCATTTATAATAAACACTAGCGGTCCCCCGCGACTTCGTCCGCGCGTTTTGAGTTTGCTCCCTCCCCTCCCGTCGCAGCGTGATGTTTTATATCCTAAAGCCTTTTTCAATAAATAAGCTATCTAACACAGAAATATTTTTTCAAATCGGTTAAGCAGTTCCTGAGATGAGCGCGTTCAAACCAACAAACTCTTCAGCTTTATAATATAATTAGCGCAAGCGCACGTTGTACTTGAGCTGCGAACATTATTTTGGTGCGGAGTTATGTTAAAACTGTGATAGTTCCTAAGATATTTATTGGAATCAAATGATATAAAGGGCAACTTTGTTCTAAATGAAATGCTCGTGATGATTAATGTATTTATTTAGATAAGAATAAATAACTGTGTGTATAATACACCTCTAAAAATGATGCATTATTTTTTTACAAATTTATTAACATAAAAAAGGTTGTAGTAAGTCAACCATAAAAGATAGACTTATGCTGTCGCGGACTTTATTATAGAACTCTTAATGCTGAACAATCTTGTCATACATGGTTTTTGTGTAACTTTAGCGGTTTCCGCAGCGTACGCAGCGGAAGCTCTCAAAAGGAATATCTTTCTCCCGTTTTCGCAACATTTTTCATTGCTGCTGTGGTCTTGTGAGTCGTATCTTTATGTTATATAGCCTCAAGCCTTCCTCGATAAATGGACTATCCAACGTAAAAAAAAAAAACAAATCGGGCTAGTAGTTTTTGAGATTAGCGCGTTCAAACAAACAAACAAACTCTTCAGCTTTATAATATTAGTATAGATTTGAATAGCCATGCAATAGGCACTGTTTTTAAAAAGTTTTAGCCTTGTATTGGGTATCATGAGTCTAACTTGATGTCTTGTTGGCTTATTTTTATATTCCCCTCTCGTGACAAAATATTTAGGGTACTGTCGGACAAATATGCATATCTGTTTTATGTATAGGCACGGCAATGGTAGAATTTGAAGCTTTTTAAATAAAGGTTTACAAGATTCTAGGAAATGAACTCGGCAAATGGCCCCAATACACTTTTTTTGTACTATAAAGGCCCTTTTTGCATCTACCAAATTACCCCGTAATAAAGTACCATAGCAAAGCAACGACGAAACATAGCCATGATACGCAGATAATGCAGTTTCAATAGATGATAATAATATGTTACTCAGTCGTCTTAGTGCACTGAGAAGTAGTTGTTGCTGCTGTGTTAATCTAGTTACCATAAACATCGATATTATAACAGGCCTAATTCTTTGTATAAAATCTATCTTTCTTCAGTCTTCCAAAGTTTCGATTAATCCCTCTTTAAAAACTTGATATTTACATTCGCCTAATATAGTTTATACGTGTACTAAATGTCAGAAACCCAAACAAACCCATCTTGAAGCCTTTTTTAGGGTTCCGTAGTTAACAAGGAACTTTAATAGTTCCGCCGCGTCTGGATGTCTGTCTCTTTGCCCATCAATCCATTTGCAGTTTAGCTCAAAGACATTTGGTAATAGAAACACCGATACTTGCATTAAAGGTATGTATTTCAGTATTTTCCGCTATTTTCAGTACGGAGTAGTAATCTGGAATTTAATAAAAAGAACACCTTTTTTTACTTATTAGGTTTAAAAGTAATGAAGGGATGATATTTTTATATGCATCAAAGCATGTTTCTTATAGTATGGACATACTAGATTTCTTATAGATGGCACCATCTACAGTGCATACCTACTTTTTTATATCATATCGGCCCGGCGAGACATACAACTACCTTCCGACTCCTCTCTTGACAGAGCGGCGTCATCCGCAGAGCAAGAAATGATCAGAATTGCCCGTAAAACTAAAACACCACATAAAACCTTAAATTATATTTTTTTCCTTTGTATTAACATTTAATCAATCATCCAACAATCATTTGGGGTATCTGATGTTTTGCGCATTTCACCTAACACGTTGAAGATTATAAGGACTAGCAATGTTTAGGCTACGCGCGGAGGGTTGTCATAACAAACCCCTCGTTCAAAACAAAATCGAAGGAAAATGTTGTTTACGTTCAGAGTGCTCTAATGCAACATTGTTTTTAGGATGCCAATTTGTAATTGATAGCATAAGAAAAACAAGAAATTTTAGTCAACAGCCTTTCAGAAGGTTTTAAAATAATTATTTATTTCCTCATTTTTTCTCATCTCTCTCTAATGTTTATTTGATAAGAATTTGTAACACAATAAACAAAGCGTTTTTGGAGATAAGTTGTATATTTTGTTTACAATTACTTAATTAATTTTATTGTTGAGTGACTATAGGTCGACCGTAAAAGTGAGATCTTTCTGACATCACTTTTGTCACCTTATTTTTAATTTCCCTCCCAATCAATGTATCATCCTTATGTATTGAACGATGTTTCATTCGCCCAAAAGGAGAACGTTTAATTCATAATACTAACTATTCATAAACCAAATCAATCAATCGGAAGGAGAAGACGAAAAAGTGACGTCATAAGCGTCGCTGTTTCGCGGTGTACTTATTATACGTAGGTAAACATAGGTTGTGCTTACCGTTACAGCTGAAGCTCTACGCAAAAAAAAACGCAAATCGACGTATCGTTTAGCTATTTGGCGCACGCATAGTAGAGGTAAATAACTTTTTGTGACCCGAAGTACCTAAAAAATCTTCGGTACATTTAAAAAACTTTAGAAACCTGTCTTTGTGTTTGTGTGATATCATTTAAGTCATTTTTTAAGGCGCCTCCGAAAATATATCACACTATTTTAGTCGTTTTTAATAAGGCTGATGTTTTGTTTGTACAGTCGCCGTCAGATATATTGGAGCAGACAAAGTAACCAAATACTTTTGTTCAGATATTATTGGTTAATTGTGTGCATAGAAGTTATTGACTTACATCTGGTTAGATATTTATGAAGTAATGAATGTTCTGATATTAATGGTAACTTTTAGTGTATGGAACTTGATGATATTTTAAACTGTTCAGAAGTATTTGGTCACTTTGTCTGCTCCAATATATCTGACGGCGACTGTACAATATACAACAAACAATACGTCACATCTCGCATATCTCAAATGCTAACCTCAATAAGCAATTTTGAAATTATCACATTTTTTACTATACAATAATTATAAAACTGCTTACAGTAGATACCTATTGGTGGGGTGCTTTGAAGCCTAAAAAGTCATCACAACTAAGTATTATGAATTTCCAACGATATCACATACGCACAGGTCGAATCGATAACGAAACATTTATATATTAAAAATATTTAATATATAAGAGCCCTTCTATCGAAGTTTTTTTTTCAAAAGTGAAGTTTCTTAAGTCACTTTTATCGTCTACTCCTTCCAATTTATGTACTTAATATAAGTATTATGAATGAAATGTTCGTCTTTAAGGTAACAAAAAGATCGTTTAAAACATAAATATGATACGTAGTACATTAATTGGGAGTGAAATAAAAATTAAACTGATAAATATGACGTAAGAAAAGTCTAGTTTTTCGGTCGACAAATAGTTCATATCTCGTTTTAAATGTACCGTGAAACTACACCTAGCGCCATCTAGCGAGTCAGGGAAGGGTAGAAATGTTGCTGGAAATATCCGTTCGCTAGTGATAAAGTGAAAATCGCAACCCTGAAATCCCTATGTTTGTGCTTTGTACATTCCAAAAGCAGTACAACTCCACCTCCTGGCATTCAAGTTAAACATCGCCTTACTGGCTTAAGTGTTTTAGGGACATCTACTTCAAACAGGGAATAACTTTTCGTTCCCCACACGTACAATAAAAGACTCGGTATATAAGTAGCAACTTCTGAAATAGTTTTCGAGTCGTGACTAAATACGTTTGCTGACTGACTGTGTTTTATTTCCATACGACCGACACATGTTGCGTTTTTGTAAAAACGTACACTGTTCTGGCGCAATTACACAAGAGCGTTGAAAAAATACTTGTTAAAAAAAACAGTCACCTAACGAATTAACACGTTGCCAGGCTTATTTCAGTTTCATTGTAATGAATGTATGGCGCTACATTTATCGCGTCATATATCATCCATTAAAATATTATTTTCTTTAAGAGCTGTAAATGTGGTTCTTGTGCATACATTAACAAAGGGCCTCTGTCGTATACGCTAGTTCAATTACTGTGCCAATTTGGTAAAACCTGTAGGGTGGGTTAAGCTAAAATACCACAATATTTTGTTGACATCAATTAATAACTTTGTTTTTCATAGAATTTATATTAAGAATAAAGTTATGCTTGCGGTTGTTGAAAATGTGCTACATCTCAAAAACTACTGGTTCGATCCCGTCGAAACCAATTTTCGTTAAAATTAATTGTTAAGATCTACAATATTTTTTTTTTTCAAAATTTCCACTCGCTTAGTTAAGAAGTTAGACGCCCACTTTGGAAGAGTCTATCTATTAAACGTTAGACTTTAAAAGAAAATAGTTTTAGGAACCTCTATGTCATTTTTAAAAGACCTATCCATAGACCCCCCCCCCCCACACACACACACACATAGGTTTGACTAAAAAATATATTTTGGTTTTAGTTTTATGTATATTTCAGACAGAGTTGACGAAACTATAAGGGTTCCGTTTATTGCCATATCCTAAGAACCCTAAAAATGCTAGTTGCCTGTTATTTTTCCTCATAAGTATACTTTTACATTCCAGGAAGCCTAACCGAGGGTATATACCGTCGAGCAGGCAGCAGTACAGTTCTCTCTGAACTCTTAGCCCGGTTCCGACGCGACGCGTGGTCGGTGCAGCTAAGTCCGAGCCAGCATTCCGAACACGACGTAGCTGGTGTCCTGAAGAGGTTCTTCAGGGATCTTCCCGAGTCTCTGGTGCCGCAGGACAAGCATCACGCGTTGACGAGTGCCCTGGGTGAGTGCTGGAAGCTGTTGATTTATTTATTTGTTTAGGTCGCTCCGTATTAGGGTTGCCGTGATTTCAGGGATTGTCCCGGATTATTGCGCGTAGTCCCGTGTTCAGTAATTGCACCTTAATGTCCCAGAATTCTGGAATACTAATTCGTCCTATCTTTATGTGAACAAATAGTATTCTAGTCGACGATTTACAGCTTTTGCTTTATTAGGGATTGGGGTCACGATTGAAATCCTTTACATTTGGATATATCACTAAATATTTTTAGTAGAACTGTGGAATGTAATCGAATGAAATGGATTACCACAGGGAAAAAGGTCAGGAGAGTTACTTAAGAGTTTGAAAACTAACTATATTTTATGCCTGTCTATGGCATGCCCCTCCGTTGCTTTTCGTGTTTGATACGCCCTAGCACGGTCATGGTATGATAATAATAATAGTCCCCCTAACCGATTTCGAGTACGGTGGCCAGTCGCAACGACTAACCGACTGCGCGGGACATATTATAGTGCACAAGTGTGTGCGCAAACACAGGTGCACTCTCTGTTCCTTTTACTCTCATAGCCTGATGGGACGGCAATTCACCAAAGGATTTTTACGTGCTTTTCCGAGTGGGGGTGAAACACCGCCCGCTTCCAAACTCCGGGCTACCCTATGAATTTCTGAACAGAAAAACTCAGGTATATATTTTTGGCCCGACCCGGGGATCAAACCCAGGACCTGGTATGGTATGATACGGTGTAGTGGGCGCAGACCTTTATTCGATAACTGTATCAAACTCTCGAACCTTCCAGAAATAAAAGACGACGCGGCCCGGCACGCGGAGTACCGGCGCGTGATGACGTCACTGCCGCTAGTGGCGCGCAACACGGCGCGCAAGCTGTTCGCGCACCTCCACTTCTTGACGAGCATGGCGCACGCGAACAAGATGGGCGCCGAGAATCTCGCGTCCGTGTGGGCGCCCACCATCATGCCCGCTGCTGTCGTAAGTGCTATTTATTAATAGATGATAAAAAAAAACCTAAGCGAAAGAGTTCTAGAGGGCTACGCTCGGTGTTTCTCTACGAGATCGAATCAGAAACGAGGAGATACGTAAAAAACTAAGTTAACAGACAAAAGTTGAAATTAGAAACCAAAAATTTGCGCACGGGCGGGACTCGAACCACAAAATAAATTTACAAAATAAATTCGACTTGGAAGTTGATAACACTTCGCTATCTAATGGTTTAGAGTATTTTAAGCACTTCATACGCTAAAAACGCCTAAGTTTGAAAGCGCTCTCAAGAGCAGTGGCGGCTGGTGGGTAATCGAACTGGTAGTGCACTTTAAGAAAATCGAAGCAAAAACTAAAAACAATTACGGTAATATAAAAATAAACAATAATTAATGCGTCACACATACAGTGAAACATGTCATTATGTCAATCATGGCTGCCGTCGTCGCCTCGCGCCCATGCTGGCCGGCCAATCCGTCAAAAATCGGGTGCTCTCGGCAATCGTCGGTTCGCCCGTGCGGCGCTCGAGAACCCGCTCATTACTCGGTACATTTCTATGAACTATCTTTTGTTTCACGCGTCAGGCGTATTACCTCGTATCTCCTACTAGTTATATTAGCAGTCCTCGTGCACTCGCCGAAGCGCACGAGAATTCGTCTTTACAGAAAAATAAGTCTTAATAGTTTAGTAAAGCGCTCAAACTGTTTTACCATAATTGGAGATTATCGGCCTTACCACAAATAAATAAACAAGGTTTGAACTACTGTTTAAATGTTATGCGGCTAAAGTGTAATGTATGTCACCCTTATGTCATTTGACTTGATTGACGTTGTTTTTAAACTAGCCGTATCATATTTAAACAGTTGTCCAAACCTCGTTTAATTATTTGTGGTAAGGCAGAATATCTTTTATACGTTTTTGTATGTTTAAAAATAACTATTAAAATGGGAATTAAAAATAAAGATGAATTACTTAATATTTTGTTATTTTTAAATCTTTTGAATTGGTGGTTCAGCGCACGAGCGCACTTAAGGTACAGCCGCCACTGCTCAAGAGGTTACACGTAATGACGTAGGTATTCATAAGAGACCAGAAATTTCGCCCATTCGGACCGACGGCACGGTAGCTCAATTGGAAGAGCGTTTGTCCCGGTTAGCCAGAAAGTCACTAGTTCGAGTACCGCCCGTGTGCAATTTTTGGTTTCTAATTTCATCTTTAATGCTTAAGAACATGTAACCCTTCCTATTGTGCATAACACTACCTTAAACTACCTCTTTATCTCACCCCAATCTTTACAGACAAGCGACACCCTCCAAACGGCCTGGTCCACCAAAGAGGTCTTCGTAGTCCGGGACCTGATATCCAACTTCGAAGCAATATGGGAGCCGACTGAAGCGGAGAAGCGTCGCGAAGCGGCTGTTCGGCGCGTACTGATGGCCGTGCTAGGGCACGCTGCGCCCGCGCCGAAGAAGGCCGCCGGGGATTTGAAAGCGTGGATCTACGTCGGGGATCGCAGCACTTGCTACCAGGTCACGGTAAGAGGATTTCTTGTTTGTAAATCATATAACAATACGGGGAATATGGAAATGCCATGTTCCGGCGCCGACAGAAGCTTCTGGACTAAAAAATGACAAATAGTGCCAGCCAGGAAGACGCGGCCCTCCAATCTTTGATTTACGAAAAAGAGAGAGCGCGTCAGTATCAAATTATTGTACTGTGCATAGGGAATAAGTGTTCTGTAGTAATAAAAAGAAAAGATGTATCGCATACGGTTGATAAAGCTGCAAAGAAATATTAATTATATTTGTAGTACAAAAATAATTGCATTCATGATATTTTCATGAAATAAAACAATGTTTTTTTAATCTATGTTTTACGATACTGCAAACGTGAAGTGTGGCGTCACTATGTCATTTAAGAATTTTAAAGGAGTTTTGCGCGGGAAACGAAAAGGGAAGGACGGATCTTATTTCTTCGTTTTAGTTATTGTTTTTTCGGGTCAATTATTGTGATTGTGTGGTGGAATTGTCATGATAATTTGTGCTTTTGAAAAAAACAATGCAATTAAAGTGGGGAATTAAGTGAAGCGAGCTCTGATCGCGCCGTCTTACCCGGATCCCTGTTTCTGCGCTGAGATTCCTTGTTGAACATTGAAATGCGAACCACTTCGCATTTCAATGGGTTAGGTTAAGATAGGTTAGGCTAGGATAGAGGTAGGCTAGTTTAGTATTAGTTTTAGTTTTAAGTGTTAAAAAACTGAAAATTCACTTAAGTATTGTCTGTATGGCCTAGAGCCGAAGACGTTAAACATGTACAAAAGAAAAAAGAATTTAAAAGTGCTGTCAAACATATACGATACTGCAAACGCGAAGTGTGGCGTCACTATGTCATTTAAGAATTTTAAAGTGCTGTCAACCATATTTTATTTCTTATATTATTTATTGCGCAAACAAAAGAAAGTACAATTGGCGGACTTAATGCTTAAAACAGTCTCTTCCAGTCAACCATTGGGTGAAGCAGAAACGATTGAGGCGGCGTAAAAAATGCAACCAAATATTAATATACAATACCTTAATAATAAACATGCTTCAATACATTTTATTCATACATAAGCTAACAGAGATTATAGGTATACGTATCAAGTTCAGTGCTGCCAATTGCGTAAAATTTAACCTGTCTCAGAAACGACTTTTTCGGGCGGTTAAAGTTTATTTCAATTTAATTTTTAGTTTTATTGTTTATGCAAAAACTTGCACACTAGTGTTAACAAAACATGAGTTATGGCTCGTCTTCGTGGGTATCGGTATATGTTCACCCAAATTCTGGCGTCGACGTCGACGTCGTCGTTTATGAGAAGGAATCAGGATTCATTAGCTAGTTTGTCTATAACACACATAATCTTTCTGTTCCTCTACTCTCATTCACCGATCAGATGATATGCTTAAAGATTGTTCTTTGATAGACTTTCAGTAACAGTTTTGTATAAATCTATTCACACTTATTGGTGAACTTAGCAAAAAAAAAATACTTCATCAGAATAAAATCCAGGTCCAACACATGCCAAGTTGCCCAACGTCTGAAATAACAGTAGAAATGAGCTGTCGATGTGAGAAAAATCTGACATGACGTCTTTGAGTTAATTTCTAGACGTGAAATACCTTCACTCTTTAACTCTGAACTGATATCACATACAGGGTGACTTTTTTATCAGTACCGAAATTTTGTGTAAAACTCCACTGATGAATATAAACAACTTTTACTATGGGGGCAATAATGTATGGAACAGCTGGGTTTTTTTTTCTCGATTTCACTATTGCCCCCATAGTAAAAGTTGTTCATATGCATCAGTGAAGTCTTTACACAAAGAACAATGGCAGGGATTTACCTGAGTTTATTTTGAGGCGTCTAAAAATGGGACCTATACAAAAACTAATCATTTATTTTACATGTTTTTTCCACGAAAATGGTTTCTCATTTAAAAGCCGGGCTTAAATTGTAAATGTAATAAAATGCTCTCATTTGAATCTAGTAAGTAAATCCACTAGTGCTGCCATTTTAAGGAAAAAAAATAGTATGCGTCATATTTTTATCAATTTGATTGTACTTTTAAGAAAAACATAAAATAGAAATAACTAAGGTTTTCAACACAGAAAGATGTAAATGTATTTTATATAATATAACTTGATTGCACCAGGACATAATATTGCAAAATGATTTATTAAAAAGGGGAATAGACTATTAACACAAATTATAACATACAACGGTAACACTGACATCCGTCTAAAAAAAACAAAAGTCAAACGTCACTTTGACAGTATTTAGTACTTCGCTACGTTGTTATTTAAAAGAAACAAGTTGTTTATTTTCAAGATTTTGGAATATCTTTATTATTGACCCTCGCTTGGCTGTTTTTGGGCATTATTGTTATATTTTGTCTGCCGAATTCCCTCTTAGGAACGTTCTTTAGTAGTTTTTTCAGAATGTCAGTATATTAGAGGCGTTAACTTAAAAATACAAAAATATGGATAACATTATTTTTGGCCTCGACATAACGAAATTCTTATTGAATATGATAATTCAGTGCAACTGCTATCATTTAATCATTTTTTCAATCGTAGACGATTAATATATTTTTCAGGTAAAACATTGTATGGGGCCTTGCCATTGTTCTTTCGGTACTGAAAAAAACAGTCACCATGTATGTTATTAACGATTCAAATACTTCTCGACATTCGCAGTTAACACCAAGCAAGACGTGTTCGGACGTGTGCATAGAGCTGTGCGAGAAGGCGAAACTGGAGTCGCATCAGCTGATGATTGAGGAGGTGGTCTGCAACGAGTCCATGCGACGCATCGTACACATTGACGAAATAGTTCTTGATGTTGTTCTAAGGTCAGTTATAAGTAGGCGAACTTGGAATAGAAATGTTAGTATACATATTTTGATTTCATATGGGTTTCCTCACGCATTGTAGAATCAAATAAGTATCATCATCATTATCAGCCAAAGGACGTCCACTGCTGAACATAGGCCTCCCCCACGGCTTTCCACAGCGACCGATCACTGGCGGTCTGCATCCAGTTTGATCCTGCGATCTTTTTAAGGTCGTCTGTCCATCTTGTTGGTGGACGTCCTACGCTGCGTCTTCGGTCGAAGGGTCTCCAATCTAGAACTTTTCTGCCCCAACGGCCATCAGTACTTCGCGCTATGTGCCCTGCCCACTGCCACTTAAGCTTACTGATTCTCAAGGCTATGTCCGTTACCTTGGTTCTTCTACGTATCTCCTCGTTTCTGATTCGATCTCGTAGAGAAACACCGAGCATAGCCCGCTCCATGGCTCGTATGATAAGTATGAAGTTACCATACTCAAATAAGTATGGTAACTTCATACTCGTACAAGCGCACCGAGTTTAGTTTATATGTGCGCGCGCCCGTCCGTATGCGTCGTCGCACGCACACACTCATAAAATATAAGTAAATTAAGGACGAGACATTCGACGCTCTGCCGCTGCATTGCTAGTATTATAGTAGTATATCATGACCGCTACCTTCGCTCGAGTATCTCTCCAACTGTTCATTCCGCGCCGCGTCACACTTCTGGCTTCATGTCCAATTCATTTACCCTCACAGCCATTCGATTTTGGAATGACCTCCCAAATACAGTACAAACATCCACCTCCAGATTCTTTCAAAAAGGCCCTCCGGGCACTTTACAAGGAAGAGATATCGAACTTGTCTCACTGACCTCTTCTTTTTTTCTCACATGTGTACAGACAACGGCTTTACGTGCTTTCCGAGGCACGGGGGTGAAACACCGCCAACTCCGAAACTCTGGGCTACCTTGTGAATTTCTGTAAAGAAAAACTCAGGTACATATTTTTGGCCCGACCCGGGGATCGAACCCGGGACCTCTGGCGCAGCCGTCGTTTTAAAGTGCGACCCTATAAGCGCTGCGGCACCGAGGCAGTTAATTCATTATTATTTATGTAAATAAGGTTATATATAATAATATCTCTTGATGGTTGGAGGTAGAATAATAATGAACCGGAGTACACATTACGAGCTAATGCGGTGAGCAAGCGATAGCCCTACAACTTAAGGCTATTATAGTTCACACGGTGCTTGAATTGGCGTACTTATTTGACTCTACTATGCCTCTGGTGTCTCGACTAGATATGATGTGGCTTAGACAGAGTTGACAACTTGACACGCACTTCAAATCAATATCATTACATGTAAACAAAGTTTTAATATTTTGAAATTAATATTCTTTATTCATTCATTCATCCAGTCACTCATTCCCGGTTGATAGGTGTACGACTCTACAGAAATCAGAAGGAGAGCAACAATTTGTTACAGATGGTGACTGGTGGACCATGATAAACGATTAGTATATTTAAAGATGGAGATCTTACCACTTATTCATCAGCTCACTTATTCATGTAACGATACAAATCAGTTTCTACATTAAACAAGTAATCTTGCATCATTAAAATTCAAATGTAGTCTATGCAATCTTCACATACTACAAAAATAAAATGTTATTTAGAATAAGACCATTTTTAACTGTCTTTTATAATACTTAATACTATAGAATTAAAGAGTTTGTTTGTTTAAACGTGCTTATCTCAGGAACTACTAGACCTACTACCTACTACTAATGTGTTGGATAGCTTATTTATCGAGGAAGGCTTTAGGCTATTCAACATCACGTTGCGACGAGAGGGGAGAAAGCAAACTTAAAACGCGCGAACGCAGTCTCGGGGGACCGCTAGTATCTAATTAAGGCTGCCCATTAACATTCAAATCCATAGTAAAAACTTATTTCCATTTCAAGGTGGGGCTACTGGGACGAAGAAGACCGAAAAGCCAACTACTTACTAGTGAAGGAAAACAAAATACTCCACGAGATTGAATCCCTGAGGCACTCCAACTCGCTGGTCTGCGGTGAACTGAAGTTAGCCACGGATACTATGAAGTCCTTCAAACTACATATGTTCGAAGTGCAGAATAATAAACTCTGCTATTTTAAGGATAAACAGGTTGGTATTCATATTACTGTATTCTTTCTGATAATCAATGGTTAATATTTTGTATGTATAATAATTATTACCCTTATACCTTGGATGAATTAACCACTGGATATGAAACGCAAGAGCGAATGTATGAAAACATCATTAGCCAATTTTTGCGGGGCGGGGGGAGTTTGTCGTGTCAATTTTTGACATTTAGTGCATGAAAGTGTCGATATTTTTTTATCGTTATGTGTGGAACGAATGAATGAACGAATCTTTTGTAAAAAGACATATAATTTTCATCACCAAAACAATTAATTACATTATGGACATGTTTAATGCACAGACCATCGAATGAACAACTGAAACATAGAACGTTTATATGAACGGTCTGGCAAGAACCACTAACTAGAACTTCTTAAGACATTGTGAAACCGCCCGTAAGTACAGTCGACAGCACATCAGGTTACCCACTTATGTTGCAAACTATCCCTTATTATGCTTAAGATCTCGCGGTGTTTACCTTGATGTGCTGTTGTCCGTACATACAGCCCAGCACCATTTAAATCCTCCTATGGGATAATTAAGCAGTAGATTTTTGCCTTGGCATTAAATCACACTGGTGTTAAATGGATACCACATATTCGGTAATGTTTTGTGTGGATCCATTTTGTCTCCCTTCGACCCACTTTATATTCCTACTCGATCCACAGGAAATCTGAAATTATATTTTAAGGATGTATTGTCATAAAATATGAAGTTAAAATTTTAAAGCAAACTGTTGTATTTTTAAGATTATCTTAATCTACTCTCAAGAGAAACATTTTTAAGGTTTATAATTTTATCTTAAAAGTTTTCATATTAATAATTTAATAATAGAACGTTTATCGATATGATTTATTGACAATTATCAAGCACAATTGAAACTAAACTGACAAGGGAACGAATGATAAACGTACGACAATCCTACCGTATTAAGTATACGTTATTTTGTTGATTTTAGACCTTTAGTAACTGACCACTACTTTTTCAATGGCAATGTAACTTTTATCTTGGAAAACACATTTCACTATTTTCAAGAAAAAATAACAGCTTTATTGGGATAAAAAGTGACTCTCGGGTGAAAAGAAATATTTTTTGTGTTGCCGCTATAATTTTTACACAAAAATAAGCCACATTTACCCATTTTTTCCGATAATGTTTCTCACTGAGCTCTATCACCCTACTGACAAGACGTCACCTGTAAGTGAGGCCAAAAAGCCCGCTTCGTGGCTAAGGGGGCACAAGCGAAATGGCCCGTCATTGCGCGTCCAGTGGTTTATTCGTCCAAGCCTTATACACTGCTACTTTTAGAATAGATGCGCGTTTGTTGCTAGTTGCCAATCAAATGCTCAGATACAGTTGTCAATGTACAGCTTCTTCGATACTATCGCGACTGTATTAATGCTAAAAGTTGCACAGTGTGTAAAGGTTGACAATTTGCGACTGCATCGATGCTGCATCGCGACTGTATCGCTGTTAAAAGTCGCAGTGTTTTAAGTAATTTCTTGGTCGTCTTACTTACGGATCCTCACATTCTACTTTCTAGATAAGTAATTATTTTAAAATTCCCTTGCACTTATGTTTTTACTTTGTGACAGAATATTGTATTTCATTTAATTTTATCGCAGGTATTCGGGTACTACTATAGCTATACCAAATGAAAAGACTTTGTTTGTTCTGAAGTTTACGCGAATTATTGCATTAAAATAAAATCATTTTATGGATTAATTTCGCGCAAAATTATTTAAACTATACGCTTGACGTTTCGAATGCTTAACAGTAAGCGTAGTCACAGGCAAGACTATGGTTATGAAAAATAAAATCAGTGATGGTAGTAGACTTGCCTGTTATTACGGATGCTGTAAAGCATCCAAAGCGTCAGGCGTATAGTTTAAATAAATGTGATTTTATTGAAAATCCATTGCTTATACAGTGGAACCCTCAGATCCTCTGCACCTCATTAAACAAAACTAATTTCGTTTATTTCAGGGTTCGCACAAAATCGAAGAGTGGGACGTGAAGGACATCCTCTGGTACACAGGTCACGAGCCGAAGCGCAACCCTCAGTCTAGATGGGCCATCACATTCATACCGCGTAATAACAAGAAAAAGAGGTAAGGTTTTAAACGCAATGAAGCAAAGGATCTTGACCAAAACTCTATAGAAAGTCGGCCCACTTTGCGTCTGCATGCGTCTGTACAAAATTTTCGAATAAAATACACTACTCAAAACAAAATAAGGGCCACAAGGTATTTTGTCTGTACCATGAAAATAATAAAACCAATATGTATTTTTTTGTCTCCATAACGAAAACTAATGTTGTTTTTACCGTGTAGACCAATAAATTTATTCCAATAATAATGATTAAAAGTTTATTGCTTTTGAAAGAAAAAACACATGTAAGGTTAAAAATAAAAAGAATGTAAAGTTACTGAAAACAAAAGAAAATACTCCATGCTCATCTTTTAGTAACGGGTATGCCCCCCCCCCCCTCGTTTCGCTACGCCCTCCTGAAGCCTGGAGTGCATGCTCTCAATCAAATGCCTGACATTTTCCATTGGAATCTCTTCCCAGGCCCTTTTAACAGCGTTGATGAGTTGCTGTTGGCTGGGGATTTCCTGATCACCGTCTCTAACTCTTCAACTGATCCCACATGTTATCTATTGGATTTATTTCCGGACTGTTCGCCGGCCACATCAAGACTTGAATTTGAGAGGCTTCCAGTACAAACCGAGTCGCTTGAGCCGTGTGTGCACGAGCATTGTCTTGCATCAAGATGAATCCAGGACCCGCTCGCTGGGCAAATGGGATCACATGTGGTCTGACAACTTCCTCAATATACCGCTGAAAAGTAACAGTACCCTTATTTAAAATAGCGAGCTCAGTTTTGCCGTGTAAGCTTATCCCGCCCCAAATCATTACATTTGGACCACCAAAACGATCGACTTCATGGATGCAGGCTTCTGAAAATCTCTCGCCGCGTCATCTCCATACTCTAATACGCCGATCGTCGTTAAAAACAATAACGTTGCATTCGTCTGTGAAGAACACCATGCCCCATTAGTTTATGTCCCAGTCCAAATGTTGACGAGAAAATCTTAAACGATTTGCACGATGATTGATGATGAGGAACTCGGACAACTCGCCTTCTTAATGCCTGCTGGTCTTCATGCAATCGATTACGAATAGTTTGGTCACTGACACGAGTACCCGTTGTGAGCCGTAAACGATTTTGCAGCTTGCGGGCCGTCGTTGTGCGATCTCGGCGCGCACTTAATCGAATGTAACGATCCTCTTGAGCTGTTGTAATGCGAACTCTGCCCGAACCAGGTCTTCTTTTAACATTGCCGGTCTCTTGGAAACGATTCCATAGATTTTGAATAGCTCTTCGAGAAAATCCCAATTGCAATCCCACAGATCGCTGCGAATGACCTTCTTCAATCATTGTAACGGCTCTGGTTGCTGCCAGCGAGTCCATATGTCTGCGTGCTTGTGGCATATTGCAAAAGATGTTTACTCTGATAATTTCTAATAAACCAAGAAGCTAAGTAAAGCAAAACGTCAAAGCAAAATGGAATCAAATTTTTTAAAAAAGAATTTTAAATCTAATTGTATTTAAAATTGTTGCCAGCATTAGATGAATACTACAATATTAAAAAGTTTAGGTATCAAAGAGTTTGTATACTCAATATTTTATTACTTTCAATATGTAAATGTTTAATAATTTACACCAAAATGAAAAAATACCTCGTGGGCCTTATTTTTTTTGACAAGTATATATAAATATTTGAACCATACCATCTTTTTAGATCGTATTGTTTTAAATTTAAATTCAGAATACCATACGACATGGAGCTACGCCTAACAAGTCGGATATGCGCCTTGTTAAAGGCACTTGATTTTTGAATAAAAAAACGTGTTTTATCAAATTAAGGTTTAATTTAATAACGCGTGTTGCCTCCATAGGCATCTACCACAGCTCTCATACGATTAGGCATAGAGTTTATCAACCGCTCTATGAAATTTTGAGGGATCATGTCCCATTCCTCTTCTATGGCAGTTTTCAACTCCTGCATCGTCTGGGCAACTGGCTGACGAGCCCTAACACGTCTTTTTAGCTCGTCCCACATGTGCTCGATGGGGTTCATGTCTGGGCTTCTGGCTGGCTAGTCCATAACTGTGATATTCACATCCCGAAGATATTCCCTGACGATGCCGGCCCCATGGGCTCTTGCATTATCATGCATAAACAGGCCCACATAGTCCGCGTATGGTATCACGTGAGGTTCTAAGCACTCACGAATGTACCTTTCAGCATTTAATGTTGGCAGCCGTGGTCCTGTAATAACCTCAAGTTGAGTTTTGCCGCTCGCGGATATACCGCCCCAGACAGTCCACGAGCCACCGCCATAAGCAACCCTCTCTTCAAAGTAGAAGATCTTCTTCCTTCCATCATTGCCATGTAACACAATTTTAGACTCATCAGAAAAGAGTTCACGGCTCCTATCTTGCTGTGTCCAATTTAAATGACTGTTTGCGAAATAAAGGCGCGCTGTTCGGTGGGCTCGCGTTAGTTTGGGCCCATTAGCTGGCTTGTGTGGTACCATATCGCGTTCTTTTAACCTTCTCCGAACAGTTCGAGCGCTCACAGATACTCCGTGGAAGTCGCGAAGTTGGTTTTGTATCTCAATGGAGGTAAGGTGACGATTTCTCAAGCTGGTCGTCACGATAAATCGATCCTGCCTTTCAGTTGTGACCCGAGATCGTGGCCTTCCTTGGCGACGAACAAACCCGCCAGTCTCTAGGTACCTCCGATAAACATTTCGGACCGCAGATCGACTTAAATTAAGTTGAGCACTCACGTTTCTTTGGCTGTGTCCGGCCTGAATAAGTGCCACAGCTTGGGCGGCGACTTCAGGTGAAGTATCCATAGATTATTGATAGAACCTCACCTTAATGTTAAGAATAAGTAATGTTTGTTGCAAAACCAATGATATCAATAACTTTTTCAAGAATTAAATCCAAGTAAACCAATAAAACCAAGTTTTCTTAGTATTCGATTGTTTGATATCAACAAACAGGCTCTAAATTGTCTTTTGTTTCTTTAAATTCTGAGTTCGAAATTCAAAAAAAGACTATTTAATGAAATTGTGAATGTGCCAGGTTCAAAACTGCATAAAAACTTTTTGCTCGACCTAACATAACATTTTAGCTAGGACACAACGAAACTGAAAATACAAGGTGGGCCAATAGATGTGTCCAGAAGTGTATATACAATACGCACATCGCGTTCACCGAACCATCGAGCCCGTCACTTGAATATTGAATGAATGAATGTATTAATTAATATTGTAGTTGCATAATGCTTATTTTATTCTTTGCTCTGCAGAAGCAAAGACCGGCCTTGGTTCGGCGTGACGATCGCGGGCGCGGTAACAGAAGACCAGCTCAAGTGGATGGCCGCCCTTATGTTCGGCGAGCATTCGGACATACTGCCAACGCCGCGGCTCGTCATCACCTAAGTAGAGGAGTTTGGATCTTATAGACTAAGCAATACGGTCTACTTGTATGTATGTAGTGATAGAACATTACGAGGACGTGCTTTCCGAGCTACGGGGATGTCAACACCACCAATAGTCTGACTCCGATGTGTTTTCGAGTATTTTCGAGACCGAAAAAAAAAACAAAAAAATAACGGGTCTAGTATTCAAACCCGGGACCTCTTGGGTAGTGACCAGTGACCTCGCCGCTACACCAAAGAGGCAGTCAAGTATTGTCATGGTCTTAATGCCGGCAAAGATCGATATCTGATAACTCTATGAGACATATTGTTTGTCGAACATAATGTAACTATTTCGTGGACAGTGCGTTAACTGTCGATTATCGACGTCATAACAATAAAACTTTCGCGTACAGTTCTGCAAACACAATATTATAAGAACATATAATATTGTGTTTGCAGAACTGTACGCGAAAGTGTATACCTTTGATTACTTGCCTATCGAAAAATTTTTAAAGCTAAACTTTTATATTTAATTTTAGTACATTTTTTCATCACCTTTTTTCATAGTTTTTAACACAAAGAATATGCCTAGGTGGTAACAGATCATTGTAGTTACCTATATGACATGCCTGTTCACATCTACTTGCCAGGTTGCTATGCACAGAAATAAGTAGGCAAGCCCATCTAGGCATATTTTGTGTGTTAAAAACTATTATTTGAAATTAAACTCATTCGGTTATTACAAGGGTGAAAAGGTGATAAAAATTTTTTTTTCGTTAAAAAAGAAAATGCTATGAATACTTTTCGATAGGCAATTTTTCATAGGCATATTTGTTTATAGTTTATAACTGTTAAAAACATATATCTCAACGAATTATCAAATGAGAGAAGGTCGATCTTTCACGTCTCCTCTACTATAGAGTATTCCGGACATTTTACAGAAATGTTTTAATGTGTTGCACTGAAAATAATAAAATAGTGCGGCCTGCGCCCTTATCACAAAACACATGCTGTCTGATATATTTTGTGATATAAACATTGTTTAAAAATGTACGTTATTGCGCTCAAAAATTAGCAGTTAAAAACTGCATGGACTGACTTATTATGATGAGGAAGGTAAAGGCTAAGAGGCAGTGAACATACTCGTAGACCTTCACCAATCTAATAACTCGACGAACATATTTACTATCAAATATAATTTATAAACAAATATGCGTTTGATAACATAAGCTTTTTTTAAATTTAATTATTTTTAATAAAATTTACTTTATCACATTCACTTAATGTCATAAATAACCCCATGAGTTTTATCTCAATTGATTGTTTATAACACACAGAATATGCTTAGGAGGCTTGCCTTCTTATTTATTCTTCTTAGGGCCGATTTTTCAATGGTCAGATAAAACTTATCAAACTAATATATTATAAAGCGACAGTTTTCAAAAAATGACAGGTACCTATGATTGTTGACAATTAGGTGACGTTTTCAAATTAGCCATATTGTAATTTGTTCGACGAATATTTCTTATCTGACTATTGAAAAATCAGCCCTTAGATTGACAGGTAAGTCAATATATGTATCGATCTGTTAACCAATGGCAATCATAGGTGATATCATAGGTAAGATATTTTAATTACAAAACGATTCAATTTATTTTTCAAATACATTGTACACTGCTCTATGGTCAAGTTATCATAGGCATGTTTATTTATGAATTATATTAGAAAAAAAATGACTCGTTGAGCTACTAGATCGGTAAAAGTCCACGGTCTCCTCTGTGAAAATTAATTGATACTGTTTTGATACTTCAGCAAACACTTTGTTCTGGTTCTGATTAGCATCATAAGTCGCTGGACTAAGGGTCCATGTCTAAGTAATATTAATTCGTGAATTATCCTTACAAATCTCTTGCAAATAAAGGTTTTACTGTGACGTGTTAAACATATTTGGGCTTATCGACTTATGATGCTGACTGTACTGCATATCTTCTGTAACGCTGCTGACTGTACAATAATTTAATTTTCTTTAATTTTGCATGCGGTTAGTGTAAATTATCGAATATTGAATGGTTTCGTACCTAAAATGTGATGTAAGTAATAAAAAATATGAAATGTTATACTTGCCCGTTTATCTACAGTAAATTTTAACAAAATGCAAACCGTTATAAAAAGATGAATTTTAAAATTAATATCGATGTAATATATACTATAGACCTTCACTATTTTAAATTGTGAAGTGCGTATATTTTGATTGCGTTAAGTGAAATTTAAGGTATCTTAGTATGTAATAATATAGTAACTTGTGATAATACACAATCTTCAACACCACGTGGTATATGTATTTTACAAGAAACTGGTATATTATTCAAGGTGTAATCTGTAAATAATTATGTCATTTTGACAGGTTTTTACTACGAATTGTACTAACATTTTAACTTTTGAATGTTTTTTTTTGACTGAAGCTTTATATCAATAATATTCAAAGTACATGACGATTTTGTATAAGTAAATTAATTGTATAAATATTTAAAAATCAATTTCATTATTAAATATCCAGTTAAATTACAAAGCTTTATTTATATCTAATGTTGCACCAAAATTTGAAAAAATATTATTTTATAAAACAATTTACATTGTGTTAATACGTAAGTCACAATTTTGTAATAAAACGATAAATTCGATATGAACTGAGAGTTGTTTTCTAATAATAGATTTGAACGAGATGAAATGATGAAAAAATTGATGAAAAAAAAACGTTAATAGAAATTACATTTTGTGACTCAGATAGGTAAAGAAAATGATGTCCTGACTTTGTAGCATCGAAGAAATAAACTTATAACAATGTTGATTCTTGCCTTATTCCTTTGAAGGACGTTTGCCAGCCAAATGCAATAGTTTATGAAATCGCCGCCGGTTAATCACTACGGTTAACGAATAAAAATATAGTGAAATAAAACAAAAGGACACTTTTTTGCGCACCGTAATTTATACGTTTGTCGTACAAAATGTGTAATTCCCGGAAAAAAATCGTATATTTGTATCAAGTATCATGTTGTTTTATTCCAGCTATTCGGTTTGGTGGCAATAAATTTTCTGTGAAATCGATCTTTGGTGCAAACGCGACGGTTTGACAAGTCTGATTCGGTGCTAATGCAATCAATTTTTTACTAAATTGGCACAAGATATCTTCGTTCCTTTACTGTCTTCTTGACATGTATATTTTAATGTTTATTAAATGTAAGCGTAAGATTGTACGTAGTAAGATATTTACCGTAGATTATAATGATAAAATATACATAAAATACTTGTTACCATTGTTTCTAGTTGGTAATTAATGTCAATTATGTTAAAAATGCTAATGGTTTCGATTGATAATTGAGAAAATAAAGAATTTAAGAGAAGGGTGATTTTAATAATATGAATAAAAAATACTTTAGAAATATTTATTATGCCGAGAACATGCCTAGTAAACACTCTTGTATTTTAACGGTGTTTTACATTACAACTAAAATTTATTAATACGTATTAAGTACTTTTACTAATAGTATGTTAAAATTTGTGCTGTAGGTAGTATAATTTAATACTTTCAACTCCCAAATTCAAAGCTTCTGAAGTAGTGTAATGATTTCATTTTGCATTGTACAATGCGTAGCTTAGGAAAACAAAAATGGATGCAATACATTCCACTAGTATAGAATATTACAATACTAACACAATACAATAATTAAACTTCTTCTGTTAATTATTTGACAAATAACGCTGACCAGAACTTATTATGACATTGTTAAACAGGCCATAATCATAAATTTGTTCGTAGGTGTCCCTATTTTGTTAATTTATTATAATTCATGTCAGAGGATTGATGATTTAAATATAAAATTTCCAAAGGCCTGATGATCTGAAACACAAGCCTTGAGCTTAGATTGGACATCAGTCTCCCACAATAAATTGTATTCAACTTTTTTGTAAATGTATGTTTGTAAAAAATATTTTATTATTATTATTATTATAAGCACATGTACTCGATTTAAAACCTAGCTGAAAATGAAAAACATGAAGTTTATTGCGACTACGCTTGTTTACTCGCATTTTTAGTGAATGAATTTAATTTTGTTTTAACATATAGCACTGTCATATACCCTTTTGCCACGTTATTCCTTATATCTGAAAATTAATATATATAATACCCCCAATAAACTTTTGACTGCAGCTTTAGCACAGATTAATTACGATTAGTCGTTTAAAAATAAACAATATGCTTTTTAGTTATATTTTGCATGCATATTAAAAGTCTACCACCAGCTATAAAGCAATTTCTATTAGCCATTAATAACCAGTTGTGGCATTTAGCACCTTTTTTATTATCATTACTATCAGCCAAAGGATGTCCACTGCTGAACATAGGCCTACCCCACGCCCTAAAATTGTGATATAAATTAAATTGAACGCATTGTTAGCGTAAAACAATATTTAATTATATAGTGACTTATGAATGAGACAAAAGCTAAATTTTAATTCAAAACATTTAGTATCGCAAGCGCCGCGATCCATTTATTTGTGCAATAAATGCATAATGTTTTGCTGTTGTTTTTTTTTGTTCTCGTTTTATATAGAATGGAAGCAAACATCCGGTAATAATATAAAACACCTTCACTTACTAACAGTACGTATATTTAAACATAAATATTGAATTCTGTATCGATATTACTCTGTATAACATTATATAAATAGTTCCTTAGTTCTATGAATGATATCTTTAAGAAATACTATTTATTGTTTAAAAATTTTTCTAAATTACTATGAAATTATTGAAATATTGTTACACTATACGTATTTTTGCATGTGTCAAATGCATACAAAGTATTTGTGATTTATGTAAGTAATAAAAAATAATTGTATGTATTACAAAAGGAATTTATCTCTACATCTGGGCAGCGATTCTCACGTCTACTTTTTTCGTGTCGTAATTCGATTGCGAGTTGAAACGTTTTACCTAAGAACTCAAGTAAAATATCTACGCGTAAAAAACTAAAGCACAAACCAAATCAAATGCATGGGAATCGTAACCCTGATATATCAAAAACTATTTTTATTCGACAAAGAAATATCTCACAAGAAATATTTTTTCTCAATATCAAAGTATACTTAAAATTATGAAAGTTATTGTATTCAAGTTTTGATCGTATTGATTTCTATTAATTTAATATTTCAAGTGATTATGTGGACCATAGTAGGTAATAATATATATATTATATTGTCTGTTGTACTAATAACAATAAACGAATTATTACAAAATTATCCAATAGAGTAATTATTTCGTTGTGAAACCAAGTTATTGTTATCCTAAATCCTAACCATCAACAAATAAGCTCTAAGTAACGAGTAGGAGTCGATTTTATCAATGTCATATAGGACTTATCCGATCGAATAAGTATAAAACGTCCGGTTTTTAAATTACATTTACATAAATGATTACTGACGAATAGGTGACGTTTTCGAATTAGGCGTTAAGTATTCGACGAATATTCCTTAACGTTGACAAAATTAACTCTTACGAGTCGATTTTACCAATGCCATATCCTACCGAATAAGTATAAAACGAACGATTATAAAATGACATATACGCAAATGATTGCTGACAAATAGATGACGTTTTTAGGGTTCCGTAGCCGAATGGCAAAAAACAGAACCCTTGTAGTTTCGTCCAGTCTGTCTGTCCGTCTGTCTGTCCGTCCGTATGTTACAGCCACTTTACTCTGTAACTATAAATATAACACTGTTCAATTTTGGTAGGAAGGTGTACTCTGTTAACCGCTTTATGATTCTGATACAAAAAATAAAAAATAATGATATTTAAGGGGGGAGGGGACTCCCATGGATAGATCTTTTAAAATTACATAGAAGTTCCTAATATTATTTCCTTTTTATTGGTTTGAACGTTATCGAACTAGTTGTTTTTAAGATATAGCACATTTTCAACAACTGCAAACATAACTTTGTTCTCCATACAAACACTATGAAAAACAAAGTTATGTTTGCTGTCAACAAAATATTGTGGCATTTTGGCCTAGTGGAAGTGAGTGGCTCCCTAATTCAGTTAAAGTTGGGACGGAACCCTTAGTGGGCGAGTCCGACTCACACTTAGCCGATTTTTGTATTGTATTCAAAGAATATTCTTCAGGTATCTGATGTTGGTAAAGTCGATACGGAATGACATTACGTATAAAGTAATGGACAGCCAAAGGTACTAATTATTAGGATTAGGACATTTTGAAACAAGCCGTAATAGGAATCTCGAATCGAACTCTTTGTTACACACCAGACAGTACAATACTTATTATTGTTACAATACTAGCAGTCGCAGCAACCTGTTTCATCCCGACACTGCGCCGTAATAAAAGTCTTCTTATTCCGGATGGTGACGTGTCTAGCAAAGTAAAAATCATAAAAAATGGTCTAACTGCACATTTTTTTTCCATAAGATCCTTCTCGTGACAATAACAAACACATCAAAAAAAGAATTAGCGAAATCGGTCGAGCCTTCGAGGGGAATATGTTGTAAAATCGAGACGATCTTATTGCTATCAGCAATTTCTGACGGGCATCCTTTTTATAAACATGAAATAAGAAACAAAATTTTTGCACACGGGCGGGTCTTGAACCAGCAACTTTTTGGCTAACCGGGCCAATCTCTCTACACCATTCTAAACCATTGGTCCAATCCAGGAGGTCCTCCTTTTTGCTAAAATGGTACAGAAATATATAAAAGCAGTTCGCAAACATCCAGCTTATCAGATCTATCGCAACAGAATTTGCAGTACGTAGGAGCGGTGACACAGCAAGATCGATGTCCCGGTGTTAGGCCGCGACGTCCCCGGCCCTCGTGACACCGGGCACATTCGAATCCAAATTACTTCTACCATTAATAAACCATATTGCTCTAATTTACCTCGTTCTTTAAATAAACCTCAGGAAAAACGTCCCTCGTTATGTGTTTCAGTTGTTTTTTACCCCTGTTTGACATCGGTCTTTTTTTATACCGCTCTGCAATTAGCGTTATCTGATCATCTTGTAATTGCGTTTTATAATGGCGAAAGTGAATCAGCTGACGGAAGAGGATATAAGTAGGGTAAGTATAAGTTTGTCTATTGATTGGCCGATGTACTCGATTGGCGAAAAACGATGCTTGAAGCCGTTGGAATTGCGACTTAAAATGCTGGTTTGTGGGTGGGGCGTTTCTAAAGTTGATGTGTGGTCTCGCACGCACGGCTCGTCAAAAAGGACTGTTATACCGTTTTCAAGCCGCTTCGGCCGTATTCACCTTTGTCAAGGGTGGGTGTGCTATGGATTCGGTGATATAGCTTTATTGACGGAGATGTCGTGTAGAGCTTTATTGCAGACTCGAACTTTGGCACTTCGATTGCCATTACGACCTGCAAGATTCTTACACGCTATCCATTAAAATAAAGTTTATTTAGAATATTGAAGTATGTTTACGTAATATCTAATTACGATGTATCGTACTTGATAAAAAAACAAACAGTTAATTACACCCCTTTCTCACTTAAAATCATCAGAATTGTGTCCTATTGACACTGCATTCATTGTTTTATTCGTAATCTCAATAAAATATAGATAAGTATTATAGGTATACATTCTAAGGAATTTCATATCATTCTTAAAATCACCCGGATATGTAATATAATTAACATCACATGTTAATAATATTAGCAGCAATCGGAAATGTATTAAAATAAATTGTAACTAGTTAGTCTCAATGTGACCCTTAATAAAAACTCATTGTCCTAAATTGTCGTGAAGTCTATTTTATAAATCGTACCATGATTGTTGCTTGATTGTCTAAATAAAAGCCTTGATAAGAACTGTGTTCTTTGAATAAGTAAGAATTGAAGATAATACTGTATAATTGTTATATGATTGTCAGAATGAGACCCTTATATAAAACTCTGATTGTTCATTTCAAAACATGCTTTATTTATTTAATTCGCACATACTGTTCGTATTATATATTTACTAATACGATATTGGAATTCTAATAAAATTGTGCGTAAAAAATATGTGCATCTTAATTAAAAATAATCTCTTAATAAATATTCCGATCATTCTGAATTTTTTGTATGTTATTAAAACCTAAACCAATATTAAAATACCATAAAGCGCAATAATTCAGAAAATCACGAAATTTGGGCAACAACAATTAAAACAAATAAAAGACTTTTGTCTGTTATTTTTCGATATGACTAGTAAATTATGGTATCAAATGAAAGCAAATTATGTCACCTTTAAAATGAGGTATCGTTTGTGTATGTGGGCTACAGAAAATGGACAAATGGACATTCTCTCTCTCTCTGTCTCTCTCTTTCTCTCTCTTCCTGGCATTACCTATTCCCACATGGTGGTGGGGCCTGCCTTTCTTGTCTTCCTTCTCCAGCTCCCCCTGTTGGATGTTCACATTGACGTTGCAGGCAGCGAGGTCTTGCTTTACTCCGTCGGACCACCTTGTTTTCGGTCTACCTCTTCGTTAGGGGCCGGGGATGTTGAAATTTAAGGCCTTGTTGGCTGTGCAGTCAGGGCGCAGTCTCGAGATGTGGCCAAACCACCGTAATCGGCTCTCTTGCAGCTTGTCAGCGATGTCGTGACACTAAGGCTACCGCGAACATATTCGTTGCGTATTATGTCGAGCCTCGTCACTCCGCAATACACCGCAAAATCTACATTTCGGCAACTTGGACTTGGTTTGTGGTTGCCGCTGAGTGAGGGTCCAGCGCTGATAGTCTGATGTTGCAAAAATTCGACATTTCATTATCACAAAAAATAGCTTGCAGTATCACGAAATCTGATAAAATTAACCGTATTCATATCGCAATCTTCAAACGTACACATTTGCCACGAATCGTACCCGATACACATCCTCCCATTACTTGGGGTAACCGTTATAACGGAAGATATTTTTATATTAGAGAGCTTATAGTCCTTACTGTCGAACTGATGGTTTTAACTTAAAGCTGATGTTTTTAAATTAAATTAAAGCTGTCTGACTGATTGTAAATAGAGACAAAAATATGGCATGAAATCATAAAAAAAGGTTTAGAAAATAATACCATGCAATAAACCTCATCTCAGCACAAGCGCACAGAAATTAAACCGGTCAAGTGCAAGTCGGTCTCACTCACTAAGGATCCACTTACTTCCACTAAGCCAAAATACCACAATATTTTGTTGACAGTAAATATAACTTTGTTTTTCATAGTATTTCTATAAATAATAAAGTTATGTTTGCGGTTATTGAAAATATGCTCTATCTCAAAAACTTATATTTCGATGTCGTTCAAACCTATATCTACATCATGTAAGTATTATTTTTTTCACTATTTACACTCGCTTAGTTTAAAAGTCAAATGGGGGAGGACACCCATTTTAACTAGACTTTTTGAGAAAATGGTTTGAGGAACCTCATTGTCATTTAAATAGACCATAGACGCGTGTCTATGGTCTATTTAAATGTTTGTCAAATGTCAAATAACAAAAAAAATATCAAACCTATGCGTGTAGCGGTACACGCATAGGTTTGACATTTTTTTTTTGTTTTAGTTTCGTGTATGGGAGCCCATCCTTAAATATCATTATTATGTATTGTTTGTCTGAGAATCGTAAAGCGGTTAACAGGATACATCTTCCTGCCAAATTTCAATAGTGTGATGCTTATAGTTTCAGAATAAAGTGGCTGTGACATACGGACGGACATACAGACAGACAGACAGACTGGACTAAACTTTAAGGATTCCGTTATTTGCCATTCGGCTACGGAACCCTAAAAATAAGCTTTGTGATACGGCTATGACGATACACGAGCCTTATTTTAATAAGGTTTAAGGTTCGCGGTGAATATTAATTTAAGGAAAAATAAAAATAATTCCTGCAACACCGGTAATAAGTAAATCAATACCTTATGTCAGTTTGACATTTAATAATAAAAGTTTTGCAAATAATTTATTATTGCAACTATTAAATTAAATTCCACAAGAATTCCCAGCCAATATAGTAAAATACAAAATCGGGAAATATAAAAACACATTATCTTGACTTTTGGTACATCTTTTAATCTAGAGATCGGATAAATAAATAGATTCCATGCATGTGTAAGTAATAAAATTTTGCAACGTATTTCTATGTGCATAAGAAGCTAGATATTCAGTGTTTGTTTATGTTTTCATGATTTAAATATAATATTCAACTAGTGATTATTAAATGGTCAAAATCCCCGCAAGGTAGCGGTTTCAAACTGAGTTTATTATCGGTTTCTCACTTAATAAGATCCGGGCCCCCTATGTATTGCAGAACTATTTAAAAACAAGTTTTCAGCAGATTACAGTTAAAAGACTTAAAAGACAGAGCAAGAACTTACAAAACCCAAAAAACTACACCAAAACGAGTGCATAAAGATGCAGGAGACATGTGAAGTGCATTAAGAATGATTTATAATAGCTTTTTCAATTATTTTCAGGACTTATTCACGAATTGCTGCAGTTGAAAGTTTGAAGGTGTGACGAAGCAATAATTGCAGTACAATAAAAAATGACAGTGTAATAATTTAATTGAAAACCACAAAATACCTTCAAATAAACGATTCTACCTCTCTTATAAACGTTATTCCCTCTAATTAATGGTTGTCTGGAAGAGATCGCTCCCAGCGACAAGACAGCCAATATTGTACTTCTTATGATTTGATTGAAATGTTTTTGTTTCTTGTGTCCTTATTTGTGCAATATTCTTTAATATTATTATTATTATCATTAAATGCGAATTATTCCAGAATATTTTATTTATCATTTCTCATACGTTATGTATAGTAACAGAAAGTCGCGTTTGTTACAGTACTAATAACTCCAGACGGGGGCAAAATTTTCCTTATTTAGAGTTAGTTGAATTCGTCGTCACGCCGAATAGTACATATGACAGCTATCATCATAAAATGCTTTTGTACTTAATGTTAGTCTGATAACTAATTAACACTAATGCATCGGTGCAACCTAGAACTTTTCTGTCCCAATGACTGTCCTTTGCGATATGTACTCTGCCCTTGACCTATGAACCCTTACACACTGCGACTTTTTTAACATTGATGCTCTGGCGCGTGTTGAAAATGCGCTTAAGCATCGGGACTCACGCAATGAACAGATTTAATTTAGCATCCATGCAGTTGGCGTTGGTATGGATGCAAACGCCAAAATTCAGTACATAATTTGTCAATTTCCAGCGTCTACATCGCAACTGCATCGATGCTGCATCGTGACTGCATCGCTGCTAAAAATCACAGAGTGTAAAGGGTCTATAGTTTCACTGGTCTAAGTCCGTTGCGATCGCAGGATCACACTGAATGCAACCCGCAAACGGTAACTGTAGAAAACTGTGGTGGAGGCCTATTCTAGCTAATGAATGATGATGGTTACGTAGAAGTATTCGATTAGATAAAACCACTCAATTCAAAAGGACGGAAATGTCATTTTAGTTAGAATGATCACCCATCCAAATGCGACGGAACCGTAAATAACTTTGGTTTCATAGAAACATAAACAAGAACTAAAGAGCTTTACAAGCTGTTACTTATCTAGTAGTCTACCTTTTAGCTGTATTAATGAGAGCCGAATAAGTGTTGCAAATAGTGATCGAGTGTTCTAGTGGTTATCAACTTTCTTTTAAAAATTGTTGCCCCTCATCGTGTATTATTGTCTTAAATATACTTTAAAATATAATTTCAAGTAAAAGTGCAATATTATAGATTTATTATCAGCTACATTACTGATTACTTCGTAAGTGCCTTAAAATTTGAGGTAATGTAGGTAAGAAGGTACGTAAATTAAGTAGTAAATCGTTATGTAATTAAAAATATCAATTATGGAGTTTAATTAGGGCATTCTGACGGGATTTCCTATTTCCTCATTATTCAACCCTCAACACAATTTGTTGTATACATCATTGGAATTGTTATCAGGCTTTTGAAAATGATAATTAAAAATATTGCGTTTATTTTAACCTTATTACCGCACAAATTCGACAACTGGGCCACGAGTATTAAATAAAATAATTTCTAGTTACTTATCTTTTTTCGACGATAATGAAAATGACATTAGAAAACTGTGCTTGCGAGATTGACATTTGTAAAAATTGCAAGTCCCGACGAATGGAGTTATCGTCGAAATTAGCCGTATTCAAATATAAATCCTAAGTAAAGGAAATGTATGAAAATTATTGAAAAGCATCTTAATCTATTAAAAAGCATGTCTCTAGAAGTTAGTTCCTAGAAGTATCCGCAAGAGGCTCTTTACATTCGAAAACAATAGTAAAACCGTATCTACGAATTAAACACTTGAGTAAAGGTAAAAAATACATAGAACAATCTTTTGATTTTTTTCTAACATAATTCTAGCATATTTTTGATTTTTCTGCTAAGTTGAGGTTTTACAGATTTTCATTACCCTCGATAGCGTTATCGTCAGCACCTGTCAAAATTAGTGTGTCGAGTCCTGCAAATTTGCTTTGTCGGCGTATCGACTGTCAAAACTCCGTGTCGAGTCTCGCAATTCACGGGTTACTCGAGTTAGCATACGTCACTTCGCGTCGAAACTACCACGCCAGTGTCGGAAGTCTCGACATAGTTCCGTGTGAAACCACCAGGTGGCGCTCGAAAAATGCTGAGACAAAATTGGTGTTTTCGTGTATTTATTGATTGAGAAGAATTTTTGAATGATGCTTAAAAAACTACAAATATTTTTTAAGATTTATTAAAGATATAGCTACGTAAGTAAAAATTATATTTGATGAATTAGAAAATCATAAAATTGAAATTGTCGACGCGAAATGTCAAAAATGATACATCAGACTACGCCCGCAGGTTTCGCTGCCGTACATAAGGACAGGTCTTATTATAGCCTTATAAACCAACCCCTTGAGCTTAAGTGGCATTTTCGGATCACAGGTCACTCCCTTCCACTTCATCCAGGCGGCTAAAATTCGAGTTTATTTAAGTTTTGGTAGTTGTAGTAAGCTTCCTTCCGCCAGATTTCACCACAAGATAAGTCTGAAAGCATAATAATAAAACACTAATATCAATAATTATTAAACTTGAGAATTTTAGCCAGTATAATGCTGCGTATTTCAGAATATAAATGAATGATGCTAATTTTCGATCAACTGTATCGTGGAAATTAAAATGACTTCATAGAGCTCGTAGTTAAAGTAACTATATCGATGAGGCCGATTCTCCTCTCTCTAATTCGATTGTGAGTTTAACCATTTTACTTAAAAAAAAATAAGTAAAATATAGCTACACGTTAAAACTATAGTATGAACAAAATCTAAATACATAAAAACCCATGACCCTGAGAAATCATAAACATTTATTCTACGACAAAGTAAATTCGATCGGTGACCTTGTTTCGTATACGAATTGCACGAGATTAATTGTGCCTCAAACCCTTACTTTACGAAGATTTAAATCAAAAATTGAAGGAAAAAAAACGAAAGATTCATGATTTTTTGGGCACAGCGCCGCTCGCACAGAACTTTGGAAGTTGCAAATCTGATATTATTATATTGGTTTAGGCCTTAGCAATATATGTCAAAAATGACCGGTCCTTTTGCAAGCACGGAAATTTAAATTTACTGGACTATTGCACTGACATCACAAAATACATTTAGCTGCCATGAAGTGAATGCGGTAACTACTTATCTATCAATGGCGTACATAAATTCGTCAAGATATTTTTTTCCTCTGAATAAATGGATGGAGCGAAACTCGCACACATACGCAATGAAATTATGTTCCCACAAACATGTCACTGTCTAGATCTACTTCTTACCTCCTTGCCGTCGTTCGCTAACCTTGATCCTATCAAAGACCGACTAGCCTTGCAGTACCTACCTACGTTATGACAGCCATAAATTGCCCAAATAGGAGACATGGCAAGTAATAAAAAACCCACAAAATGTTTTTCGGCTCCAACTTAAAGTAGAATTCTAGGTGTAATTTTTACGTGGCCTCATGTTCGACACCAGTCCACAAGTTCAGAATCATCAGCGTTAAGTTTTGATATAGAATGTTTATTTAAAAATGCAAACCCAACCGAAAGCGTGTGTTATGTGCGTGTTTCATACATTTCTTCTTCCCTACGTCGTGAAATCATTTAACTTATGAACTAGGCGGTTAAATAAATCAAATGCACACGATTGCGGAAACACTTACCTACACATATAGCTCCAAGAAAAATAAACTCCATTTATTATTATTTATTTATTTTTCAAATATATGATTATTTTCATAGCCTGGATCTTTAACTGTCTCGTAACAATGCTTGGTGTGGTGTTAGTAAAAAGTTATGAAAGTAATAATGTTGAAATTCTTATATATAATAGTTACCTACCTACTAATATTAAATGGTTATCATAAGAATGGCCATGTCACTGTCACTGCGCCGTGAGAAAAGTGTAGGTGCAAAGGTAAACTTTATTGACCATAGAGGTTAAAAAAACTTCGCTATAAAAATGATGATCTCATAAAAAGGATTTTGTGGAAACGTGAAGATAAATACCGTCGCCGGGTTTATGAATTTTTTTTTTCAATCATATCAATTCAAAATGTCTTTATTTATTTCAATCGAAACCACCAACAGAATTCGATATTAAAGTCCACACCCTTACTTGTAAAGACAGAAAAGCTAATATCTCTTGCCTTTGCCCTTATCTTGCTCAGACTTGTAACGAAACCCCCCCTTTCGAACACGTTATAGACACTCTCTACTATCAAAATAGACCCAATGATTGAAGAATAATATTACATAAACTATTTAAGTAATTTGGCAGTGTGATCGTCTAGTTTAATGGTAGGACCTTACGTTGTGTATTTATATAGTAACCAAATTTTTTTAGAGGTACGTGGATGTTTAAAAATATTAAAACAAGTTTCACAAAAAAGATTATGGAGTGTGTGCGCATTTAAAGGAAGGGGAAAATGGAAACCCGCAAAACCGCTGGTTATTATAACTAATAATAATTCATAGACAAATGAAGCAAATCTGACCACTCTCCTTGCATTCATAATTTAAATTGTTTTTTTTATTCCTATAAAATATTATTAGTTAAGACCTTGTGGGTTTTTTTTAGGCTTGGGGGGCTCCTCCACCGCCCCCCAACATGATGGCCCCCAATTTTATTTCGCCTTTCCCTGGAATGGATCCTACTTGAATTACGTATTTTTACGTGAAATATGCGCTAAAAGGAAGACCTGAGCCTAAAGACATTTAATATAAATATCTTCCTAACCCTTTTCCCTAATTGACTTCATGTAAAGTCAACCAAAGGATCCCTAAAAAAATGCAACCTGAAACCACAATTCAAATACTACAACGTATTATGTAATACTGCACCATCGACTATCTACATCTGTGACAATTGTTATGGATTCCAAGCTCGCCATGATTGTGTGTGGCATTGCCCCCCGAGGCCAAGGTTTCACTACGTCCACCCTATAGCTTGCTGGAGAAAGGGTGGTCGTCCCCTAACAATAACACACACAGGAATCATAAGAAAAGCACAGTGATCTTGGACCATCAAATGTTACAGCAGCACCAATACGGGCACATTCGAAAGCAGCAGAGCACATTTATTAAATGTTATACTTCCAAAGGATTCTCTGCTACAAGAGAATTCTCTGGAAGCATCTTTGTCTATTGTCGTTTAATAATACAGAGCTAATCCAAAAATACCAATGACTCCTTTAAAGAGCGGTTTGAAATCTGCATGAGCTCTTTGGAACCATTGATATGCCCACATCAGCCCATATTATTTACATTTTTCCATTTATATCAGCACCAAGTTGATCCTTGTTTTGGTAAACTATTCATGAAAATCAAAGTTATATTATATTATTGGATTTGAAACTAAATCATGTGTAATACTGTTACATACAGCAATCAAAATTTACATTAAATGTTTGGCTCAAATCTAAAGGGTTAGATGATTGTAAAGGATTTTCTACAAACCAGTACCTCTTATTAAAGTATGAAATTACTATTTCTTTTCAGTAATGCGAGCCTTTAACTTGACTCTTAAATTTGCATCCTGAACCTTCAATATTTGAATATTTAAATAGCAATAACTGTCAGATAATGATAAAGTGTATTGGATCCATTCGCTCTTTTATTTATTTCCTTGAACTCTTAGGATATGACATCTAATTTTCATATAATCCCAACCCTACCACTGCTTCGGGACAATTAAAATAAGTGTTGAGAAGAAGCAGCGCAACAAACTCAACACGTATTATTATATATAATAAAAGATCAAAATAAATAATTGATCACATTATAATTATTTGTTTGACAATCATGTGATAGAGATGAAAGTAAAAATAAAATATATTAATCATTGATTGTTGGAGATTAAAATATTAAATATTTTGTAAGTTAAATTAAAATATAAATGAGAATATTTTAAGTAGTAAAAGTGAAATAAAGTTAGTCCACAACGTCCCATCGCTAAGCAAAAACCCTAAATCGGACACTTTGACTTTGAACATTCTAAATTAGGATTGCAAGTCCTATAAATCAGCTTAATTTTCCCTAAAATAATATTGACATTAGTGAAATAATATCAGTCAGAATTCAGTTTGGATGACAAAAGAATTTGAATTTATCATCAATATTTTGTTAATTTAATATCAATACGGAATAATAATGTCATGTATCAAGTTTCGAAGAAGTTCTAACTTTCATTATTTTTTAAATAAACGATGATTTCATTCCGAAATAAATGAGTTAAACACGGATGTTAATAAATATTTAAAGTCAATAAAAATACCGCAAATATTCAACTAAATTTGGCCGTAAACACAAAAGTCATAACATTGTAAAATACACATAAAATTATTTCAAAACAAAAGAAATCAAACAAGCAATTTACAAAATATTCACAAGAAAGTGGAAAGGAATTTACAAAAATTACAAGTTTGACATTATTGACAATCAAATAGTTATGAAAATGAATAAATAAATAAATACTTAGTAACCTCAATATTATATATTTTAAGCACTTCAACCGAGCTTGTAAACTATTCCATTTTCCAGTGATAACATAAAATAAAATGTTAAGAAATCTGTTGAATTCTTAAATACTAAATTAAATTCAATCTATTCAAACATACCTACATACAGGAACTTTTGAGGTAATAATATTGCAAATAAACAAACTCCTTTCTAATTACTTTTATGATTGTCTCTAAGGAGTCGAACCCAAGACATGGAAATAGCGATTTCCACTTGACTTCGTCCATAAATTCAGACTAATAATATTTAGCAACGTACATATTTAAAATAAGACGTTTGATTGGTCATTTCATTAAATATTTGAGAATCGAACCCAAACCACTTGCATTTATTCTGGAAATTTAATTTCAACAATAATATTTGTAGCTTGGACTAAAACTTAGAGTCCTTAATAAAACACCATACGGCTGACTTTCTATATTTCTAGACTCAAAATACCAACAACGGGAATCGAACCCATTGAAAGCACAAACTATTCAATTACAATTAATTACATAAAAATATTCACTTACTTGTATAATAAATCAATAATCTCTTCAACAGATATCTTAACTAGATAAAATCACTTACCAGAAAGTACGCCTTACTCTTTTATCAGCATACCTAAACTCAAAACCTAACTAGGCTATCGTAAGCCCTAAAATACCCGGAAACGCGGATTCAATAACTTTAAAGCTATTCGACGATGATGCTGCGCCAATTCTTTCTCTGAAGTCCTGCCACACCCAGCTCCTCATTATTACACTCGCGTGCGCATCTATTGAGCGCTCCCTAATCCTTTCCGAAATCGACTGTCCCTGAACTATCTTGCCAATCAGTTTTGTTTCTTTCAGACCCCCCCGCGCCCTTACATATGACTTTAAACTGTTCTAAGCAACTCACTTCATTAATAGAGGTTCTCAACTTTAGGTGAACGATTACTTATTTGTATTGATAAGATTTAAAGTTTGAAAGGATAAATGTTCTAGTCACTCATATTTTTGAGTACTCTAATTAAAATTTAACAGTAAACCTCTATTATTATCAAGTCAATGATTTTCCCGTATTTATGATAAAATACATTCCTTAATATTGACTTATAAAATATCGATATTTTATGATTTAAACTACTTATCAGCGCTATTAATTAATAAATATAATAATTATATGCAATGCTATTGAAATTCTAGCAACATAATTCTTGTCTTTGTTAACTAGCCAAATGTTGGCTACCACTGGTCATCCGAAAACTACGTAAGTACTTGAAAAAAAGAACACCTGCGCAACACATTTATTTCTTGGAATTTGAGACAAACCTACGCGATATTTGCGCCATTTCAATAGTAGTTAAAATATTTGAAGCTAAATAATAACCAACGTAATAATTAATCAGATAATATTTTTAAACTTTAATTTGACAGGGTGGGGTTGTTACATTCGCCCCCAAAATTTATATGGAATTTACTGGAATGAAAATTTTAAAACCTCTAAACAGACCAAACCTTCAAATTAATGTTAGCTTGTTTTTTTTTAATCTTATTAGAAAAAATATATAAGTGTTATTGAGGTTTATCATATTTTCTTTTAAGTATTATTTTCTAATTGGAATCAAATAATTAATGCGAATTGTAATATCTTAGGAAATTGAATTGAGTAAATTTTATTAAGTGTCAATAAACGTTTTATAGAACGGTAGATAGGCTTATCTTTATCAAAAAGAATTCAATTAATAGCTAATACAAAGAATAATCAGATGGATACATTCCTAACATTTGTCATACATCTACACAAGCATTAATACAACATCTGCGTAGTGCTCATCACCTTATTTTCTTTATTAACATTTGTACCCAAAATAGTGTATTGTGAGTATTTAAACCAGGTACAAATAATTGAAGCATGAATACAGAAAATCTGAGCCTCCAAAAAACCCATGTAAAATTAAGACCATAGCCAGGCAATCCACTTTCGGCAGGAAAGCATGGTTGTGAGGCACGCTCAGCCCTAGTGGCACCATGTTAATACTAACAGCCCAATCGTGCCTTACATTTGCAACTGATACCATCAACAAGGTCCTACAAGAAAATGAACTACGTTTAGCAGCTATAATTGTCCCTGTACATGAATTAATCTCCCAACTCAGACACTGCATCAGCGTACAACCACTAGATACCTGGCGCATGTATAGTGTGGGGAAATCATTGGCTGATAGCCGCATGTCGAGTTTGAATTAGTTGAGAACCAGTACAAATCTGACTATGTTCTGCTTTCTTATAAGAAACAGCAACATTCTAACCTAACACCTATTTCTCAACCAATTCAATGTCGTGAGTGCTTTGGATCAAAATGTCAATAAATTGCCACCCCATAAGCAGGTCTATTGAATCATTAAAGCCCCAAACAAATATCATGATACCACACTCTTCCTCAAACACATTTTCATACTTGACTTTAACAATCCACCAGTCTACTATAGAGTGTAAATAAAAAAAGAAATCGCGACAATAATACTATCTCACCTTTAAATAAATAAAAAAATAGCCATCTTTTTATCCTTTGAATATAAATGAATTTACTTCCATTAGACAAATGTTTATTTACGCCAATTGTAAAAAAATATTAACAGTTGTTTAATAATAACTTACGCAAATTACTCTAAACTTTACGCCAAAAGCATTTTACACCACTTGCAAATGTCGACTTCCCTATACTACTTATTTACTATCATGCAGCGACCCTAATACTGTACGCTTAATTTTTCAAATGATTACGCCAAAGTATTTAATATAACAAAAGTCAATCAAAGCAAATTCATAATATGTAATATGAAAAATATCACTCAAAAACCCGATGATAGCCAACCACCATCCTAATTCACGATTCCAATAATAAATCTGTAATTTGTATAATTAATCAAGTAAGAATAAATTACCTTTAGAAAATGTTTTTATGAAGACATTTGTAAATAACACACAGAAAATCCAATAAATCTTGTTGCTTGTTTGTTTTATTTTATGTATTATATATATTTAATAAATATCTTTTTATTTTTAATTTATTGTAAATGTGAGTTTAACTCTTTGTGATTGTAAAATGTTTTGTGTAATAAATAATAAAATTACTAACATTTTAAAATTAAATATAACTAAAGAGTTATGATAATTATTGGATATTATTTCAGACCTTGTATATTGATTAAATGACTCGATTGTTCAACAATGAGAAAAATATAGGTACCAATTCTATAATGCACTAAAGTTACCCTATACTTACTACTTTCCTATTAACAGTGACCCAATATTATTTTTTTTGTATCCGCTCATGTCTACCATCTAAACTTTTCTACTCAAGGCAAAAAATAATAAGTTAAAAATGCTTTCAGCAAAAACAATGCGAGGTCCCTTTCTGTTTTTATTTCAAATATTGAACAACTACAAAAACTACCTCAATTATTTTCTCACACTATTACTAATAAGTATCCCACATTCGATGACTTTTAGTCATAAATTCTATGCATTATTGCTTAAGATCCTTTGAATTTGACACTACAAGTGGTCACTTTGGTTTTAAAAGCCAAGTGTTAAAACAAAAGACCTTTAAAAGTGTCTGTCAACTTTCGTAACGAAATGCTAAATTTACGATCACACAAGTGTTTCAAGTAATGTTTTTGTGAACCTTCAGTTCTCAGATATCGTTTAGAATCTTAAGTGATCCCTAATCTCAAGTAGAAACCTGTCAACAAACGCAATTGAATCTAAACATTCACACGCTAACTAAATTCACAAGTGGTAATAAATTTCAAATATTTACTACAGAACTTAAGTTATAAATAAACCAATACTTATTGACCATACTCATACACAGGACACTTATCGTTAAATTATTGCTTATCTTAACGCTATTGAAATTTCCTGTAGGCGAACAAAGTTTCGTGTAACATTTCAAACGAACGCCGCGTCAAAGCTAAGGCTTTGTTTATAAGATCAGCATTTTAACTAAATGATTTTATTGTTCTGTTTATATGACTAAGCCAGTGTATGTACTCAGTTTAGACAAATATGCCTGATGTTCATTTGTCGAAACTCTAATGTAGGATATCAAATAGCAAAGGTAATCCTAATGGACTAATATTTAAGAACAATTTGATAGCAAGGCTTGTATTATTAAATATCCTGAATCACTGCCCGGGATTTATCTTCTTTTCAACTAGCCTAATAAATGAATCACTTTATCTTCCAACACAAACAGGATTTAATCCCGTAAAGTAATGTATAAAAGCGACGGTCAATAACTTAATCTTCCTTCTTAATCCTCCCTCTAGACCTATCATATCATTTCTTATAAGAACTGGCAGAGAATGCCCTCAGCATCAAGTCTGCCACATGTTCCGTTTATCCGTACATGAAGCCTAAAATAAATAAATGTTTACACTTTGCTAGTAACCACAGTTCCTAACATAAAGACAACCTCAAAATAAACCTCGATTTTGTAAAAATAACGTAAACGGAAATCGATCTTTCTCTGGACTTAACATCCAAATTTCTTGGACCCAGCCTATATTTTAGAATAGATCAAAAGGCAAACGCTTCCTTCATTTTAACCTTACGTATACGTAATTTTAATAAATTACGCCCCACTATTTCCTTCAACGTAAAGGGCACCTGACTATCCTATACTGGTATGAATATTTCAAAGGAAAAAAATATTTCCTATTATTTCTTTCACCAGTATATAAAATCAACTAACTAATCACATACAGCTCTAAGTATTCGTGACAGAGTTACTGTTACGCGTTGACCGTGGGACAGCGGCAAGCTTTGTTCTGCGACGGGTCTTTTAATGAGTACTATGAGCGATAACGAAAGTGTCGAATTCCGAGATGTCGCACCGTGAATCTTGTAGACCGCTTTGTAATTAAACTTTTGCTTACACATACTATTGTTATTTGACTAGCTTTAATTTTTCTGTTGCTAAATAACAGTGTTATGGGATCTCGAAAATATAACGTTAAATTCAAATGTTGATCCAGGTAATATGATAAATTGTATGGTTGCAAATATAGATTAAATATATAATTTAATTAAGTAACTTCATTGTCATAATGGGACTTTTGCTAAACTATTTATGACATCCGTATTCCTATGCCTTACGCCCCCACTATTTTCCAATTCCTAAAATACGCACACCCATAAAGATACCTACGATAAACATCCACGTTTTCAACCTCTTTCCATTTCACAAGCAACAATTGTAGGCTAAAAAGCCCACTTATTTAATAATAGGAATAAAGTTAGTTAGCCGTCACCCAGGTTTTAAGTTTTTTTTAATATATCCTGGTCACGGCACCAATTGTAACGAAACCCCCCCTTTCGAACACGTTATAGACACTCTCTACTATCAAAATAGACCCAATGATTGAAGAATAATATTACATAAACTATTTAAGTAATTTGGCAGTGTGATCGTCTAGTTTAATGGTAGGACCTTACGTTGTGTATTTATATAGTAACCAAATTTTTTTAGAGGTACGTGGATGTTTAAAAATATTAAAACAAGTTTCACAAAAAAGATTATGGAGTGTGTGCGCATTTAAAGGAAGGGGAAAATGGAAACCCGCAAAACCGCTGGTTATTATAACTAATAATAATTCATAGACAAATGAAGCAAATCTGACCACTCTCCTTGCATTCATAATTTAAATTGTTTTTTTTATTCCTATAAAATATTATTAGTTAAGACCTTGTGGGTTTTTTTTAGGCTTGGGGGGCTCCTCCACCGCCCCCCAACATGATGGCCCCCAATTTTATTTCGCCTTTCCCTGGAATGGATCCTACTTGAATTACGTATTTTTACGTGAAATATGCGCTAAAAGGAAGACCTGAGCCTAAAGACATTTAATATAAATATCTTCCTAACCCTTTTCCCTAATTGACTTCATGTAAAGTCAACCAAAGGATCCCTAAAAAAATGCAACCTGAAACCACAATTCAAATACTACAACGTATTATGTAATACTGCACCATCGACTATCTACATCTGTGACAATTGTTATGGATTCCAAGCTCGCCATGATTGTGTGTGGCATTGCCCCCCGAGGCCAAGGTTTCACTACGTCCACCCTATAGCTTGCTGGAGAAAGGGTGGTCGTCCCCTAACAATAACACACACAGGAATCATAAGAAAAGCACAGTGATCTTGGACCATCAAATGTTACAGCAGCACCAATACGGGCACATTCGAAAGCAGCAGAGCACATTTATTAAATGTTATACTTCCAAAGGATTCTCTGCTACAAGAGAATTCTCTGGAAGCATCTTTGTCTATTGTCGTTTAATAATACAGAGCTAATCCAAAAATACCAATGACTCCTTTAAAGAGCGGTTTGAAATCTGCATGAGCTCTTTGGAACCATTGATATGCCCACATCAGCCCATATTATTTACATTTTTCCATTTATATCAGCACCAAGTTGATCCTTGTTTTGGTAAACTATTCATGAAAATCAAAGTTATATTATATTATTGGATTTGAAACTAAATCATGTGTAATACTGTTACATACAGCAATCAAAATTTACATTAAATGTTTGGCTCAAATCTAAAGGGTTAGATGATTGTAAAGGATTTTCTACAAACCAGTACCTCTTATTAAAGTATGAAATTACTATTTCTTTTCAGTAATGCGAGCCTTTAACTTGACTCTTAAATTTGCATCCTGAACCTTCAATATTTGAATATTTAAATAGCAATAACTGTCAGATAATGATAAAGTGTATTGGATCCATTCGCTCTTTTATTTATTTCCTTGAACTCTTAGGATATGACATCTAATTTTCATATAATCCCAACCCTACCACTGCTTCGGGACAATTAAAATAAGTGTTGAGAAGAAGCAGCGCAACAAACTCAACACGTATTATTATATATAATAAAAGATCAAAATAAATAATTGATCACATTATAATTATTTGTTTGACAATCATGTGATAGAGATGAAAGTAAAAATAAAATATATTAATCATTGATTGTTGGAGATTAAAATATTAAATATTTTGTAAGTTAAATTAAAATATAAATGAGAATATTTTAAGTAGTAAAAGTGAAATAAAGTTAGTCCACAACGTCCCATCGCTAAGCAAAAACCCTAAATCGGACACTTTGACTTTGAACATTCTAAATTAGGATTGCAAGTCCTATAAATCAGCTTAATTTTCCCTAAAATAATATTGACATTAGTGAAATAATATCAGTCAGAATTCAGTTTGGATGACAAAAGAATTTGAATTTATCATCAATATTTTGTTAATTTAATATCAATACGGAATAATAATGTCATGTATCAAGTTTCGAAGAAGTTCTAACTTTCATTATTTTTTAAATAAACGATGATTTCATTCCGAAATAAATGAGTTAAACACGGATGTTAATAAATATTTAAAGTCAATAAAAATACCGCAAATATTCAACTAAATTTGGCCGTAAACACAAAAGTCATAACATTGTAAAATACACATAAAATTATTTCAAAACAAAAGAAATCAAACAAGCAATTTACAAAATATTCACAAGAAAGTGGAAAGGAATTTACAAAAATTACAAGTTTGACATTATTGACAATCAAATAGTTATGAAAATGAATAAATAAATAAATACTTAGTAACCTCAATATTATATATTTTAAGCACTTCAACCGAGCTTGTAAACTATTCCATTTTCCAGTGATAACATAAAATAAAATGTTAAGAAATCTGTTGAATTCTTAAATACTAAATTAAATTCAATCTATTCAAACATACCTACATACAGGAACTTTTGAGGTAATAATATTGCAAATAAACAAACTCCTTTCTAATTACTTTTATGATTGTCTCTAAGGAGTCGAACCCAAGACATGGAAATAGCGATTTCCACTTGACTTCGTCCATAAATTCAGACTAATAATATTTAGCAACGTACATATTTAAAATAAGACGTTTGATTGGTCATTTCATTAAATATTTGAGAATCGAACCCAAACCACTTGCATTTATTCTGGAAATTTAATTTCAACAATAATATTTGTAGCTTGGACTAAAACTTAGAGTCCTTAATAAAACACCATACGGCTGACTTTCTATATTTCTAGACTCAAAATACCAACAACGGGAATCGAACCCATTGAAAGCACAAACTATTCAATTACAATTAATTACATAAAAATATTCACTTACTTGTATAATAAATCAATAATCTCTTCAACAGATATCTTAACTAGATAAAATCACTTACCAGAAAGTACGCCTTACTCTTTTATCAGCATACCTAAACTCAAAACCTAACTAGGCTATCGTAAGCCCTAAAATACCCGGAAACGCGGATTCAATAACTTTAAAGCTATTCGACGATGATGCTGCGCCAATTCTTTCTCTGAAGTCCTGCCACACCCAGCTCCTCATTATTACACTCGCGTGCGCATCTATTGAGCGCTCCCTAATCCTTTCCGAAATCGACTGTCCCTGAACTATCTTGCCAATCAGTTTTGTTTCTTTCAGACCCCCCCGCGCCCTTACATATGACTTTAAACTGTTCTAAGCAACTCACTTCATTAATAGAGGTTCTCAACTTTAGGTGAACGATTACTTATTTGTATTGATAAGATTTAAAGTTTGAAAGGATAAATGTTCTAGTCACTCATATTTTTGAGTACTCTAATTAAAATTTAACAGTAAACCTCTATTATTATCAAGTCAATGATTTTCCCGTATTTATGATAAAATACATTCCTTAATATTGACTTATAAAATATCGATATTTTATGATTTAAACTACTTATCAGCGCTATTAATTAATAAATATAATAATTATATGCAATGCTATTGAAATTCTAGCAACATAATTCTTGTCTTTGTTAACTAGCCAAATGTTGGCTACCACTGGTCATCCGAAAACTACGTAAGTACTTGAAAAAAAGAACACCTGCGCAACACATTTATTTCTTGGAATTTGAGACAAACCTACGCGATATTTGCGCCATTTCAATAGTAGTTAAAATATTTGAAGCTAAATAATAACCAACGTAATAATTAATCAGATAATATTTTTAAACTTTAATTTGACAGGGTGGGGTTGTTACAGACTGAAACTCACAAATACTTAGGAATTAATAATCGACAATAAACTCAATTGGGAACCGCATATTTCAGCCCCCTCTAAACGCGTTCGCAAACTTTTACATATTTTCAGAAATCTCCGGGAATCCGCTGACACTAACCTCATCAGGAAAATTTACATTGCTCTTGGCCAATCCCTCCTAACGTACTGTATTTCCGTATGGGGTGGTGCTGCTGCAACACACCTTCTAGAGCTAGAAAGAGCGCAAAGAGCCGTTATTAAAGTGATGCTGAGAAAACCCAGGCTGCACCCAACTGAAACATTGTTTCAAGAAGCGAACCTACTCACAGTCAGACAACTGTTTATTATATATAACTGTTTATTGTATAAAACAGTTGATCCCTCCCAATTACCACAACATAAACGAAGAACACGCACCTACGTGCCAAAAGTTAACACAGTTTTTGCGCGACGTCAATTCTCATTCACTGGATCGTTTCTATATAGACATTTCAATGACTCTCATAAAATAGTTAATATGAATAGAATGAACTTAAAATCAGTTTTAGCTAACAATTTGAAAGCACCCGGCTACGACGCAACAGAGAACATACTTAGGTTAGTCAATTGAATGTCTTCACGATAGTTGTTGTTTTGTTATGCCCTTTCATACATAATTCATACCTAAGTTAGTGGCAGGTACACACACACACACACACACACACACACACACACACACACACACACACACACACACACACACACACACACACACACACACACACACACACACACACACACACACACACACCACACACACACACAACACTCGCACTTATATAAAAATAAATAATATATTACTAGATATTTATAAACCACTATATGGATATAGCACTAAAGCTAATTATAAATAAAGAAAAAAGTTTGTTAATTATTATTAATGCTACAAATAATAACACTAATAATACAATCTAGAATGCTTGTATACGCATTATATATTTTCATATTTTTCATCTTAGCAACTAATTGCAAAGTCGCTGGTAATTTTTAAATTGTACCAACACCAACTAGTTCTATTACAAAATATCTTCGCACCAAGTAAATGTGGGATTGATAATTGTTCGGCGACTTGGCGCACGGTTGCTAGCGCGATTAAAACTACCCTCCAAATTTATGTATCTACCTTTTAAAAATTTACTCACTAATATTGCTCATTACATAACATAAGATCACAGGTGGGGTGGAGGGTTGATAACCTGAGATACAGGAATCATCCTAGTTCAGGTATCAACCCACCATAATCTATATGTACCAAAATTTTGATTTTCTTAATATTGTATTTTCTTTATGGTGAGAAATAAATGATTATGATTATGATTATGATCAATGAATTAACGAATGATTAGGTATTGTTCATGATAAAACTTTCCGATAAACTGGCTTGTGCAATATGTGTTTTTGAAGTACGCCGTGTTCGCCCATGAACAAAAATCATTCGTAAATTTATTGAAATTTTATTGAAAAAAACCGGCCAAGTGCGAGTCGGACTCGCCCACTGAGGGTTCCGTGCCAACTTTAACTGAATTAGGGATCTACTTACTTCCACTAAGCTTAAAAACCATTAGATTTTGTTGACGGCAAATATAACTTTGTTTTTCATAGTGTTTGTATGAAAAACAAAGTTATGTTTGCGGTTGTTGAAAATGTGCTATATCTCAAACTACTGATTCGATCCCGTCCGAACCAATTTTCGTTGAAAGTATTTGTTAAGGTCTACATAACATATTTTTTTCAATTTTTTCACTTGCTTAGTTTAGAAATTAGATGGGAGGGGACGCCCATTTTACCACTTTGGAAGCGTCTAGCTGTGAAACGTTAGACTTTAAAAGAAAATGGTTGTAGGAACCTCTATGTCATTTTAAAAGACCTATCTATAGACACCCACACGTATAGGTTTGACGAAAAAAATGTTTTTCGGTTTTAGTTTCATGTATGAGAGCCCCCCTTAAATATCATTATTTTTTATTTTTTGTATAAGAATCGTAAAGCGGTAAACAGGATACATCTTTCTACCAAATTTCAACAGTGTGATGCTTATAGTTACAGAATAAAATGGCTGTGACATACGGACGGACAGACAGACAGACAGACAGACAGACAGATTTGACGAAACTATAAGGGTTCCGTGTTTTGCCATTCGGCTACGGAACCCTAAAAACCCGGCGACTGTAATATCACGTCTCCACAAAGTCTTTCAAAATGATTTCGCTGTCCAATCCTATAGATTTTCACAAGGTAGCTTTCTCTTTTTAGAGCGTTTTATTTCCCTCTAAAGGGAGGAAATGTCAAACATGGCACATTTGACAGACCCATTCCTATATCGACCGGGTAGTAGTACCAACGTCTACATTATTAATGACTGTTGTATGGCGGGCGATGTACTCTGTTAGCAGGGATGCTTAACTTACAAAAAGGTTTCGGCTGTTTTTTCTCGACTACAATAGATGAAGTAGTAAATTGTGAAGTAAGCTTAATTAAAAGTCGTAGTTAGCACTAAGTCACAGTCATTTAAGATCAAGTCAAAAGGAATAATGGATTCGTTTGCGATGCGGTAGAACACCAAACCGTTGACCTTGCCAAAGCAGTTATGGTTCTTTAAAGCTATAATATGATTGATTGCCTGCGCGTCATGATACTATAAATTAATTTATTGTATCCTTTTTGATTCTACAAACAAAAAGTAACAAAAATATACCGAAGAGACGGTGCAAAATGATACAAAAATATATTTGTGTAGGTGTATAAGAAAATTCCTCTCTCCGCCCGGGGTTTCTCTGTTAAGCAAAGCTGTTTTAATTTAAATGTTCAAACATCAAACAAATTTGTAAGTTCGATTCAAATGCACCCCCGGCAGCTATACATAAGCATATGTGATCGGGCGATCGCGACGCCCATAAAACTGTGTTTTGTCGATATCCTTAACACCTTACCTTAACACTTTCCCTTAGAAACGCGTTTTAGAGTGAGCTCCATTCGGCATAATTTAAATACGAATTTGTGCAATACATCTGCTCAATAATATACTCATTATTTTTTGGAACTACCACCCACGTTGTGGTTGGTTTTTGTGCATGTACATATCAATATAAAGAATGAATAAACTGACGATTCAAGAAAAAGCGGACGCTAGAGAACAGTTTGAGAACCAACTTCGGTGTGCTTTTGTGAAATATGACAACCTGGACGAGGAAGACGACAGTTCTGAGGTAAATGAATTTGAATTAAGTAACAAAAATTTAAATAAACCTAATGCTTATTAATTTTATATTCTCCTACGTGGGCCATGGGTGGCAGATTTTTTCTCTAGCCGCAGTATTGGACGCTCACAAGAAGATGCCGCAACCTTGTTACGGTCAGACTTCTTAGGCCGCCTTATCATTAACTTACTATCAACCCGAATATTACCCGATCACTGTTTTTTTGAAGTGAAAACTTCTTTAGCGGCGTTGAGCACTTTTGTGGGATGGGGGAAAAATGTGAAACTCGCGTCAGGACACGTGGGCTGATCGAAAAACCGTAAGACGGTTGGCGAAATTATGGATGTAAGTTGATTTTTCTGAGAGATAAACTTTTTAATGTAATTTAATATAATATAAATTGTAATGTTTGTGTACGATAGCGCAATAAATAAATATTGTATTCTATAAAAATATATTATTATTATTATTATTATTATTATTATTGTATTCTATCACAAAAATGATAGTACTTTTATATTGATAATAAGAGCAATTCATTCAAAATTATTCCCTAACTATTCCAAAAAATCAAAAATGCACAACGTTGATATTCAAGTTTTCACTTCTGCCGGCACTCCCGGAGTGCAATTTTGTGTTTTTTTTTCTTTCATTTTTATGCCTTAGGAGGGGATATAAAAGTAAATAACCATTAACCATTGGTAAAGTAGCCATGTTTTGTGACAGGACAGTTAGAGGAGGAGGCTACTTAAGAAGTAAGCTTACGAAGTCTTTTAGTAGTTATATTATTGATGAACACATTTTTATGTAACAACTTGTGGTAAGCCAAAAATATTTTCAAGGTTTGGAAACTATGCCAATATTTTATGGCTTAAATTTTCGAAAGTAAATGAACTAATAAGAACAAGAGACGTGGCGATTGTCTTTAATTTTCACTCCAGAGACCAGACCAGATCACTTACCTAGATCCGAAATTAAAACAAAAAAGTGCGATAGGATTTAGAGCGTGCACATTATACTCATGTCGTAAATTACGTTATTCCATTACAGATCCTACTTTGTGAAAAATACTTTTAACTATTACACATCATACAACTTTACCGCAATAAAACCAACAAATCCTCTTGTGCATGCCTAACTGATCCTAGATACGGGGCTGTTCAATACGTCCCATTCCACTCTATCAGAACGAAAAACCTTTCATTATGTTCACGCAACGTTCCTCATGAAAATTACCCCTCGACTTTTATGTAAGGCATGTTATCGAACATGACATGACGTCGGAATGACACGAATCACTCGCTAGTCCGTCAAAAAAACTTTGCCGGGCATGCGGCGTAACGGAAATCTTGTGTAGAGACTAGATTTTTTTGTGAAACTTAAGTGCAACTGTTAACTTGTGCTGAAGAGATTGGCTGGGAAGTATGGATGAAGTCGTCATACAAGTAAGTGAGAAACTATGAAGACGTGGGATCACCAAGTGTCTGTACAGCGCATGGTTTGATCTTAAGATTAGCCGTTAATAACGCGAAACAATTTTGAAGAACATAGAATAAAATGAGAAAGTTACTTCTGATGTTATAACTGTAAATAAATAATGTCAAATGCGGCAATTGTGATTTCATAATAAATCTTATAGTCCGGATAGCTGTAAAGAGTTAGTAGTACTTTCCACTATAACAGGGATGTTTTAATGATTTCACTTAGGTATACGTGTGGTATTTTTACCATGAAGAGATTTGCAATGGATATACATCTTTTTACCGACTTTAAAAAAATTAATTCTACCAGATTGTACCTATGTGATAATATTTGAGTATTTTGATCTAGTAAAGCTGCCTAACACGTGTGCAAAATTTCATAAGTGTATGTATCTTTGTATAGGTATATTTGTATGTTTGTCTCAGGATTTCTCGTAAATCATAGTGAGATGATTCTGTTTTAATTCAATCAGGTATGGTTCAAGTTATAGTACTGTGTAAGTTACATTAAAGTCGGTTTTGTTGTTTTTAAAATATGAGTAATTACTAAAATAAAACCGCTTTCAAAAAACTGACGAAACAGCTTTCAATTTCAATTAATTTATTTCGACCAACAAAGGATGAATTTGTTATTTCCAAAATATTCTTAGCCTTACGTAAAACTAAAATGTAATTTAATGCAAGGAGAAACAAATTCTTTTGAAGTAGGTGCATAATATCTGTAGGTAGACTGTTCGTGGTTGTGATTTGTTTCTATTAAATGGAGAAAGTATATTTTACCGCTGTCTTTTCACCGTCGCACTACATTCGTGTATTAGGTATCTTTTATTAGATTTTCACAATAAGATTTGGTAAAGATAAATAGTTTCAGTTCTCATAGATTTCGGTGAGATGGTAATTTGAAGTGGCACCGAAGAGATTGAGCAAGCGTTGGATTATCAAGTGCTTTACGCGGTTCGCTAAACAAGGAGTGTCACTACAGCAAACTTTTTGACTGCGATCTATTTTAAAAAAAACATTGACAACCAAGAAATAGGTACAATTTGAATCCGGAGAAGACTTCTTGAAACTCACCACTATATAATTTAACATATATTTTATAGGTACGTTGTTCTTATACAACTTTGCAATCCTCCCTCCGGGATGTTTGGAACACTTCGCATGACTAAACAACAATATGAAATTCCGGATATCTCTTTCTGTTTAGCGTATATTGTGAGTGCATGCCTGCAGACTGGGGCCGATCGATATAAACCCGTTGCCGCATACTGTATTATAAAGTCCAACTTAGCGATATGCTCCAAGATTTATTTCTATAAAAAAAATAAAAAAAATATGTATTTTTTTTTAAAAACCCACGCGTTAAAAATGAATTTTAATATGCCCGACTAAAATGCGTTAGCGTACTAAAATATTTATCCATCTATTTGTTAATTCAACAAAACCAAGTTATTCCGTCGGGGCTGTCATTATCTGCCATATAATAACCGTTTTTTCAAGTATGACTCTTATTCTCATTATATTTGAAATGGAACAGAGTTGAAATTGAAAAAAAAGTGACCTCAGCGCCCTCTGGCGGATTACTACTGTAAAACCTATCTAAGAACCAGCATAGATTTATTACAAATCCACTGCAGAAAACTGCATGTCAATCGGTTAGGCAGTTCTGGAGAAACATTAAAACATTCGATAGTAAATTTACGGAAGAAAGAAATGGCAACTGCGGCACCCGCTGGTAGATTGATAATAAAACACTTATCTAAGAACCATCACCAATAAATTACAAATCCACTGTAGAAAACTGCATGTAATTCGGTCAAGCCGTTCTGGACATACATGCGAACATTCGATAGACATTTTACGACAGAAAGAAATGGCAACTGCAGCGCCCCCTGATGGATTAACACTTTATTACCTATCTAGGAACCATTGCCAATAAATAACTAATCCATTGCAGAAAACGGCATGTCAACCGGGCGAGCAGTTCTTTAGATGCATTGGAACATTCAATAGTCTTTTAAGAAAGTACGATGCCAACTGCAGTGCTCCCTGATGGATTAACACTATACCTATCTAAGAACCATCGCCATTAAATAACTAATACATTGCAGAAAATTGTTCAAGCCGTTCTGGAGAACATGGAACATTTGTTTGCGCACACAAACACACAAACTTCCTCTCACTCTAAACGCATATACGTTCTCCGTTCCGTCACGGTTAAAAAAAATACCGCGTTAAAGTTAATACAAAAAGATGACAAAAGCGCATTCTTTTGGAGTCGGTGCATGATGTCTAGCTCACGTACACACAGTCTACACACATCATGCACCGACTCCAAAAGAATTTGTTTCTCCCAATTACTCGTAAATAATTTGAAGGCGGTTGTTTTTCTTTTCGTTGGAATAATTGATCATTATTACTACACAGTTTAACTCTTTTGCGGACAGTGAACGCCTATAGGCGTGATAACAATAAAATTTCTATTGTGTCTGGAGTACTGTCCGTAAAAGTGTTAAAACAAGATCGCTTCTGGCACTATGGGGTATTTGGTCTATCTCGGCGGCCAATTTTCTTTTTGTTTTGGTTATACTAAACATGTTCGAAAATAAGATAATAGTCTGACAAAAAAAAACATTTCATCAAGTTTTTTTTTATGTCAGTACTCACAATCTAATACCAGGTTAAGGACCGGAGCGGTCCCTGTGGGTGGATACTATTACTTTGACAAAACAGAATTAGCGGTCCCTTGGGACTTCCGCGACTCACCTGCCTAGAATAGCCCTGACCACTAGTTTTCTATAGTATATGTAAGAAACGCGGACCGCCATGGCTAATCTGGGCTAGTAAGTAGCTATAACATATTGAAATGGGACACGGAAATTCTAAAAAAATATGCATTTTTAAAACTTTGAAAGTAGTAGTATATAATTCAAGTAAATTTTAAATAACGTTTTATTAGAAATAATTCGTTTTACAACAAAAAAGAATCAAAATTTAAATGTCTTCCTTATAAAATATTATATGTTGTACCTTTTCATTAATAATTATTATAAGATTTATTAGAAATAATTAGTTTTATGTCCAAAAGAGATCAAAATTTAAGTAAGAGACATATTATAAAATTATTAGGGTCCATTTAAACAATCAAGACAATAATTGACAAGTTGCCCTTCTCATGTAAGACAATAAGTTACCACTTTCTCAACAGCGATACCATTTTATGGTTTTAAGAGTAACAATACATTTGGTCTGAACCATCGATAAAAGATTTTCCAGCGTTATAGTCAATTATTGCAATTGGATTTTTTTCCCTGATCTACGTCCAACTTCGACTGTTTCAACATTGTGACATGTACTCAACATCAACACGTCTCTTTTGCCATTTTAAAATACATATTCCTCTTGAGTTCTCCTTTCCACATCAACAATTTGTTTGCTTAATCAATGCTGGTGTAATAGTTGTCTGCAACTACTATGCGACGTCTATCAAGAAGATCCTATGCTAAGAAAAGCACGACTTTAGTGGGAACTAAAGCACTCCGGTCTGACCCATGATCAAGACTGTTATTAACAAAATGCCAGTTTTTAAAAATCTGGCCCTGGATATTATCTTCGCAAGGCACATAATTTTGTTTATGAGACGCTTGCTTCAATAGCATTTCAAAGCCCTTAAAGGAACTTATCCCATAAATCTAATGATACTAAGAAATCTCTTAATTTCAGTAGCAGGAATTGGAGACCACATTGTCTTGCCTGGGTTCTGAGCAGCATATATATTGGTTTGGACCACTAAGTTGTCAATGAGTGCTACATCCACAAACTGAAAAAAAATAATCTTTGAGTGGAGCTATTGAAAGTGACATCGCGTAGATTGGGTTAATTCATGATACACCAGTAATCGGCAAATTTAAACTGCGATTACGTGGATGATCCCACTCTCAAGTTGTGTATGTGGATTGGGTGTCCTGTTGAACATTACTATCACAGCCAATCGTATCATTCCTTTTAGCATCAGAATCGGGTAGATACGTAGCATCACCATCAGTTCCAAAGAAATCAAAATTATCATCCTAGAGTCATTGTCAAAATATTGGGCTGAAAAATTTTCCAATATTGTTTCACTCTCATGCGAATAAGAAGAATGTCTACTAGGTGTTGTTATCAATTGTGTCTCGTTCATTGATGGTTGAGCAAAATGTAACATTCCGAGGACCGCCGAACCGGGACCGCTAACATTGTTTTTGACTTAAATGTCAAACTTTGAAACTAGCGGTCCAATGGACAGCCAATAAAAGAAACTTTTCGACAAAAATCTCGGTCCTTAACCTGATACTGAGATTCAAACTTTTCGCTGGTTTTATTTAAAGTTATGTTGTTGCATTCCAGTAATTAAATTTCCGGGCACAAGTTTCTCATTGAAGTAGACACAGTTTACGTCAGTACGAATTGATTTGGTCCAGTCAATAACAGTCCTACGACACTGCGTTTTCGTGGTACAGCCGATTGAAGTTGCTTAAAAACAACCGGCCAAGTGCGAGTCGGACTCGCGCACTGAGGGTTCCGTGCCAACGTTAACTGAATTAGGCAATCCACTTACTTCCACTTAGTAATATACCACAATATTTTATTGCCAGCAAATATAACTTTGTTTTTCATAGTGTTTGTATGAAGAACAAAGTTATGTTTGCGGTTGTTGAAAATGTCCTATATCTCAAAAACTTCTCGTTCGATCTCGTCCGAACCAATTTTCCTTGAAAGTATTTGTTATGATCTACATTATATATTTTTTTCAAAATTTACACTCGCTTAGTTTAGAAGTTGGATGGGGGGGGGGGGGACGCCCATTTTACCACATTGGCGTCTAGTTAAGAAACGTTACACTTTAAAAGTCTCAGAAGACGTTACGTTACCTCAAAGACGTTACACTCTAAATCTCATTTTAAAAGACCTATCTATAGACACCCTACACGCATAGGTTTGAGTAAATTTTTTTTTCAGGATACACCTTTCTACCAAACTTCAACAGTGTGATGCTTATAGTTACAGAATAAAATGGCTGTGACATACGGACGGACAGACAGACAGACAGACAGACAGACTTGACGAAACTATAAGGGTTCCGTTTTTTGCCATTCGGATACGGAACCCTAAAAAGGGGGTATTAAATCATTTGCACATGTCTGCCTCTGGGGTTTATGGTATAAACCATCTTGAAAAAGAAGGAAATCGAAGATGCAGACATTCAGAGCTCTGTATTATCATGGTGTGGAGTTTTAAAAATTGCTTTAATAAAAGCTCTACTCTACTCTACTCATTATGAGTTCGTGGATCAAAATCATCGCGTACGCACATCATGCACCGACTTCAAATAAGTTTGTTTTTTCTATTAGTGTTATCTTAGTCCTTTTAGTGTTTTTAAAGCGGTTTAATTTTTTGGTTTTACCTCTTGAGTTAAAAAAGTATATAATAATTGGTGTTTGGTATATCGTGTGCCAAATGAAAATGGCTTACAATTTGCTAAAAAACCTTCATTTTGTGCCTTTATTTTTTTGGCCCGGTGGTTTTAATATATTTAAAAAAAACTTTCTGATAATCTAGTTCATACAAAAAAATAACATAAAGTCTATTTCATAGAATATAAAATCCAATACGCGGCCGAAGACACGGGAAGCCGCTAGTATTCAAATAATTCAGCATAGTACAATTAAACTTCAACGTTTCATGTACACCTTTGAAACGTAGAGAGTCAGAATAATTAACTAAGTGCAAGCTGTTTTGTGACAAGAGAGCGCGAAAAAGAGAAAACGTTTTTATTTTCAAATCATACCATTTGGGGTTGTCTTTAAATACAGTACTTAAAAACTAATTTGATTTTTATTAAATAGCGCATAAACGCTATCATATATACGCATATCAATCGAACGTCTGAAGCAATAGCATTGTGGTGATAGTTCGTTATTACACACTTTTGAACTACTATCAATCGAATTTTAAACACACACAATAATAAGAGTTTCAGTGAGCGCTGATAGGTTTAAGAGTCAGACCTACTTTGTATAAAAAGACTCTATGAAGTATAAAAAAAAAGTACTTTCATTTCATTTCAGGAAATCTCACGTTCTCGTGCAAAGAATATCTTGAATAACTGTTATTCTATGAATAATAACCCCTGCACATAAAAATAATAAAGCTTTTAAATAAAGCATGAGTAAGTAAATGTAAAAAGCTGAATTTGGTTATCCTATATCCTATCCTTAAAATACTATACTATAATCTACATAAACTAATATTTTAAATACAATGCTGAGGGGTTTGTTTGTTTGAAAGTCCTAATCTTAGGAACTATTGGACTGATTTGAAAAAATATTTTTGTGTCGGATAGCTTATTTACCGAAAAAGGCTTTAGGCTAAAACATTACGCTGCGACGGGTGGGAAGGAAGCAAACTCAAAACGCGCGAAGCAGTCGCGGGGTACCGCTAGTATTCGAAATAAAGCCGTAAACCAAGGCTAACACCAACGCCATATATTTCACGTATGCCTTGAAATAGACACGAAACATACAGAGTAAGAGCACGAAAACTTATAACCTCAAAAGTGATATAAGACTCCACTTTCGTGCTGACTATCAATATTTATCGTCGTGACATATCATGTGAGCATAAAAATTTGAATGCGGGCTACATTGTAGTATTGTTCTATGACGGTTAGTCTCGCTATTTCTTTTGCACGCATGAAACGGGCTTCCCTGGTTTTGCGTATTTTTCGAGGGTTCGAGTATTTTTATGTGTTGACTGCCACGGCTCGCCGTTTAAACGATTGTCCTTGGCAGTGTATGGCACATCAAGTGCCGTTATAACGCAGTGCTCAAATTATGATAAGGTGTACTAAAAATCAGTGAAAATGGATTTAACAATATTGGGGAAAGTCATCAGTAACTTCGTGAGTACGCTTTATTTATAATTTATACCAAGGACGGATAGTGTTCTGCAAACTGAAACAATATTAACATCTTTTTTGGCAAGTTATTTTTTCTTATAGTTATTCAAGTTTACGAATTTCAAACGTACTGAGAACAGGGGCTTAAGATCTTGAGAACAGAAGTACTGAACCTACATTACAACACCCCATAGAAGTTTGAATTATGTTTCTATTTTGTACCGTCTAATGTGTTGTTAAATATAGCGAGTATTCAGTCTTGTACCTAACAAGTAATGCGATATTTAATTAAGGACACCTTGCACATAAAAAAATATAGATAACGTAAACGCAACCCTGTTATACTCGTAAATCCATATTTTTAAAGATTTTGGACTTATTATTTTATGCCGCAACATGAGAAAACACTGGCTTCTATTTACAATATGAAAAAAACAATTTTGTCGTGTGAATGCGACGTCAATGTTTCCTGCTCAAAAAAGTCGTAACAGCAAGAGTATAGTAGTGGTTATAAATATCAAAAAATATATTTAAAAATGCTAAAATTGTATGTCAACCAAAATCACAACAAGATTTTACATGTGAAATATTTAAAATCATTAATATGAAGCAAAAAGTGATTAATTATTTACTTACAAGTCAATTCTGTACTTCTGTAGAACAATTGCAGAGCTGTGTCCTAATGCATTGTGCACCAAGATTGCATTAACTGGCAAGGCAAGGATTGTGGAACGTCTACAAATTAGAATATTTAATGCATCTGATGTCAAGACAGCGTTCTTGATTAAGAGAGTCAAGCGTGAGCTGCGCAAAATGTAAAATAAACAGTATTTGTTACTTTTAGGACCAATTTTTCAATGGTCAGATAAAACGTATCAGACTGATAAACTTTAAAGCGACAGATTTAAAAAAATGACAGTTACGTGTGATTGCTGACAATTAGGTGGTTTCAAATTAGCCATATTGAATTTTGTTCGACGAATATTTATTATCTGACTATTGAAAAATCAGCCCTTAAAATAATAAAATAACATAGTAGAGTGCCAGATTTTTCTCCTAATTTCAACAACGTGACGCTGGTTATCATATGATAACCAGCAATCATTAGAATTCGATTATAAGAGAGCTAGACTGTACATGTCAATACCAGTAATTTACTATTTATTTCATTAACTTGGAAGTTGTATAGCAGAAAAATTGAAGTCGATATTTCAGCGCTTAGTATGGTATTTAGTTAATCAATAACAACAACAACGACTTAATGTAACGATTCCCTTATTTATAAGATAAACATCGTATTCATTTTCCGTGTATCGTTGCATCAAATCCCGTGTGTGGATTAGTTAAGTACAAAATGCAACAAAGTTTTAAATCCTTTAGTTACCTAAATATTTTGTATTTTTAAAAGAAAGAACTGAAAACCAATGATGTTATATCTAAGGAACTTGTTATCTTTATTAAATAGGTAAGAGGCTGTCCATTTTTAACGATGAAAACTTTTAAAAGGTTCTGGGCCCTTATTTTTGAATCACTCGCGTCAAGATGGCGTGTGATATTCATTGTTTCATGTCCGATTTTCCTATGAAAATTAGTATAAAATCACGTGGAAGTGATTTGAAAAAATGATAAATGAATTTTGTGAGTACCAACGCCAATATTTTGCGTGATTATCATTGATTTTTAATTTGTTTTCAAACAAAACTCACACGCCATATTCAAGCGAGTGATTCAAAAATAGAGGCCCTGGTAGCAACATACGGCCGGTATCCCTTAGCGGCAATTTAGAGCAAAATGTTAAAAAACAACAACTTCACATATATTTATATTGGTATTTTATGTTGTATACTTCCTCTGAATACAAAAATTGCAATTATTTTGACTGCTGCTAAATAACAATTGTACTCAAATGAGTCAATTTTAACAGCGTTGTTGTAATGATTTATTTTTTTAAATAACTTTCATACGTACGATCTGATTGGCTAGAACTCTACCATAGTTTTAAATCTACCTCCAATAAGTTTTTATTTTTAATTGGTTCATATTTGAAATGTTACTAATTGCATAGATCTGTGGCCCTAATTTTCAATCACTCGCTTTAATATGGCTTGTGAATTTCGTTTGGAACCGAATTAAAAATCTTTAAAAAAAGTACTTACAATATTCAGTTATCTTTTCGAATCACTACCGTGTGGAATAATAATAATTTTCATTGGAAAATCGGAAATTAATCAATGAATATCACACGTCATCTTGAACGAGTGATTAAAAAATACGGGCCGTGTATAAAATATGAGAAAATCATTTAATTCTAGATACTGAGTAAGAAGTAGTTGGTCCTAGAAGCAGCATAAAATGTTCTTCGCTACATTTATCCATCTCTCTTCTGATTGTAAAACCTAAATAAAGTAGCCGGATGTCTGCTCCAGCTTTATTGTTCGATGAAAAGAACAATTTCCACAACACAATGCCAATGACGCACGTTTTTACAGCTGACGCCTTTGCCCGTTTATTAGATGGCGATGAATTTAAATCATTGCGTGCTGCCCCCGTATTACCGGAGGCAAGTGCGACGTTCGTACCACCCCCGTCCCTAGGAATGACACTGCCTGTCCATTTAATTTGCATATTAAAACAAGACTAAGTTACACAACCATTGTCGCCGCGATCGGGCGGTCGAGCTGTCAGCTTACAGAAAGCTTCCAAGTTTTGTAGACCAAAAAAGAGGAGCGAGCACGCTAGGTTCAAAGTTTACAGTCAGAGCAAGGCTCGGTTTGAAACGGTAACCAATGAGTTTCATGTTAAACGTGTAATTAAACGTGTGTTCGCGTTGTTTACCCGTTATTAAACAGAAAAGGCTGTTTTTTTGTGACTGCCAATTTCTTAACACTTGACCCAAAATGTTTGTATCTGGGATCAAGCCCGGCTCGAGCGAAGAAGAAGAAGAAGAGGATGTTATGGATATTCTCCAGGTTTGGCTTCTGCCTCCTGATGCCGATCTCTAATTGCATGTTTCATTGTCCAATAAGTTTGATATTTAGTTTTGCCGATGCCTCACGAACAGTTTCGATTTCTGCCCCGAAAACAATCAATCAGCTATTTAATATCCGATCCAAAATGCATTTAAATTCTCTTAGTTCAACTTGAACTCGTTTTAGAAAAACACCATGGATGAAGAGAAGCTAGCGAAATTCGTAATGCTTTCTATAATTATATTATTAATATTTAAGCTAAGTTATAATAATATATCCTATATTTTTAAATTTCATCGTAAAAATGAAATGCGACAAGTTTTGTAATTAAAATATATAATACCTAGTGACATACTATTATAAAAGAAAAGAGATTGAAAAGTGGTGACTTCACAAGACATAAATAAATCGTACAAAATGCAGTCCAGCAAAAAAGGGGGAATTTACTCAATTCAATGTTCTGTAAACCTATCTGCACATCAACGAGCCTTCTGGCATATCACATTGTGAAGGCATTTTTTTGTCTCAGACGACCTAGATTCCTCCCCGTTTTTTGTATACTATCCAAGTAATTAACAAGAGTCAAATATTTTTAGAAACGGCGGGAAGAATGCGAGCGCAAGGCGAGGAGGGGGGAGATGGACCCCCGGCTGGAGTTCACCTTCCAGCTGCTGATCGACGGCACGGGGCTCCCCAGGCACGCCATCATGGATCACGTGTTCGAGGGGAACATGGTAAAGCCCATGGGCCAAGTGTTTTGTTCCTTCAAAGCTAGAAGCCAGATGGATCCCCGGCTGGAATTCACCTTCTAGCTGTTGCATTTTCCCGTCACTGCAACTTCTGTGTGATAAGGATGTACCGCTAAACCTAATTGAAAACCCTAGCCAGTAACGGTAAAGTATTAACTGAGGACATGAAGAACGATCTCAGTGTGGTGACATCGCGTCTACTGTCTAATTCGATCGACAAGAAAATGTTTGTTTTCAGAAAGTGTTTCAGTCTTTGGCCCTAACTTTTTAAATGAAACCAGACACTATGTATGTTGGAAGGTGCAGAAATAATCAAGCATGTCATTTTAACTGCCGAAACCAAGCTAGATTTAATAATTTATATTCTAATAGTAGCATTGGTAAAACACAATGTTTTTTTTTTTAGCTGGACGACATCAACCAGTTGTTCCTCCCACACATGAGGAACAAGCTTCTATGGTACTACCAAGATGTAGAGGAAGTGGAACAGAAATCTACAGGTGAAGGCACGAAGCCACGACAGCAAGGTCAGGGGAAGCAACCACCGCCTCAGGTCACGCTGAAGAAAAAGCTGTTCTTATCTGACGGGTGGGATGTGAGATTCACTGGAGTATGTATCTACATGTTCCGCATAAATGTCAGCAAGCAACTGCCTGAAGAGGGGTTTCATAAAGATCTGTAAGTAACATCTATTTGACTTATTTTCTAGAACTTCATGTGTGTATGATCATCTATATTTAGGTAGTATACACACATAAGTGGGAAAAACAAAAGGCTTCGGCAATCTCTATGAATAGCATGATGTTATGAAAACGTTCTGTTTTACTTTACCTTAGACCCCTTACACACTGCGACTTTTAGCATCGATGCTAACGCACGTTTGCATCGCCACTGCATCGCTGATAATAATCGCAGTGCGTACAGGGTCTTACTGCTAATTTATAGCGTAGCGTATTTCTCAAAGGCTCTGTAGTTTTTATACACTTTCATATTTACAAGCTGAGAGGTATCTACTTTCTGAACCGCGCCAAATCAAACTTACACTTGACATAACGATTGAGTAACAATTATTTAATATACTACCCCAGATTCTGCGGCATCCTAAACGCTGAGAAGGTGGGCCTGGTTACGGCAATCGAGCGCGTCATGGAACACGTCTATATGAGCGCACTCGCGCACCCTAGTACTGACGGCGATGAGGACGAGACCCGCTTCCCGATCGTGAAAAATCAACTGCTGCCTGGTTTGAGGTCCTTCTGCAGCGCGCTGAAAGGTATGATAACGAGCTTTTGTAGAAAAATTCTCTTATCACAATGGCATCAAATGCCTTCTATGCTTGATGTCTCCTGGTGACGGCAATCGAGCGTATGATAGAGCACGGCACGTCTAGATGAGTGCGCTCGCGCTACCCAATGAGGATGGGACCCGCTTCTCTGCTGCTCCTATGCCTGGCTTGAGATCTTTCTTGAGCGCTCTGAAAGGTAACTTATATTTTGAAAAAATACCCTTGTTACGAAGGTATAAGATGTTAAAGCTTACACGCCATGGCCAAGCATCACGAGCCGCCTACCGATTCCGCATACCGATCTCGAAGATCCAGCTTCAGCAGGTGTTACCTACACCTAAAGCTTTTTGGTGATGGGGAAATTATTGAAATATTGTTAAATTCTTGGTGTCTTTTTTTAATTAACGATCACGGTAGTGCACTGCTTGCTATAGGCTGCTAGCTTTTAGTGAACAATTACAAATTACATACACGACACTACTACTTAATTTTAATCTTACTAGGTATTAAAATATACAATACTTAACTGAATAATATCATTTTTTCTGGCAGTCTGCGAAGACGTGTGTAACCAGACCAACTTATTCGATGACGGGCAAGCCATCATGGCCAATGTGCAGGATCAGAGCGAACTCAAGGAGATGACGAAAAATATTTCAACTATAACCATGCTGGAAGACCGTGTCACTGAGTGGGTCAAGAAAGTCATGGAGGTGACAATTTTCACTTCTTTTCAGTCCTGAGTATTAAGCTTCACCCCTCTTATATTAGCTGTACATAAACTGAATGGCGAGACTATTTGTATCCTGCATCACAGAAGTGGTCTGCTAACAAATTTCTCGATATTAAGTACATAACATACTCGATATTTGACGAGACGTTTGGTGTCGTACGTCATAACCGTTGTCTGGTATTCGTAGCAAAAAGAAGAAAATTTCATAGTTCATATATATTCACATTCAAATTTCATATTTATATAAATATGCGTCAGGCTTGGTATCGAACTATGAAATTTTCTTCTTTTTGCTATATGCATTTAATATGTATTTGTTTACTTTCACCTTTAAATTTGGTATCCTTTATTTATATAAAGATGTTAATGGTAATATTTTATTTTAGATACTAAGTGAGAGTGAACAGCTGCGCAGGGAAGTAGACTCGAGTGGACCTCAAGACGAGCTTGAGTATTGGAAGAAGAGAGGCGCACAATTCTCGCAACTTGTATCATACTTGCAGGTAGAAATGTTTGCAGTTGCATGCAGTTAATAGATATTTGCTCGTTTGAAACATTATTTGTGTAGGTATTTTTTTGTTCCGATAAACGTGATTTTTTTGCGACCCAAATGAATGAATAGCTACTAAACGGATTTATTAACGGATAATATTTTAATTAAAGCGCCGATTCAGCACAATAAATGAACGAAATGACGTTAGTTTTTGATAAAATCAGAGATAAAGGTAGTATTTTTTTGAGATATTGTTTTTTTTTATTAAGGTTAAGTAAGAGCAAAAGAATGACCACCTACCAAATATAAAATCAGACAGATTAGATGCGAGTATAAACGACGAACCACCAATAATCCTTACATCAGAAATCGAGTACTCTATAAAACACTGAAAAATGGCAAGACCCCGGGAAGCGACAATATTTCAAATGAAGTCCTTAATACTCTATCTAAATCTCTTCTGAAACCACTCCAAACACTATTTAACAACATACTTAGTACAGAAACCACACCAGACCAACGGTCAAAATCAACAACCATATTACTACAAAAAAAGGTTACAGAAGCGACCTTGGTAATTACAGACCAATTAGCCTAATGACAAACCCATACAAAGTATTCTCAAAGATCATATTATTAAGCAGAATAACAAAAACACTCGAGGAAAACCAACCACGGGAACTGGTTTTCGTAAAGGTTATTCGACCGTAGACCATATACAAGTCATAAAACAGCTAATAGAAACGGCAAAAACTACAATTTAACGTTATATATGTGTTTTATAGACTACACTAAAGCATTCGATTCTATACACTTTGATACAATATGGACATCACTAACACAACAAGGAGACAATCATAAATACATCAATTTTTAAAAAGTATCTACTCTAAATGCCTCGCTAAAGTACGCCTAGAGCGCGAGGGTGCGGCATTCCCCATACAGAAAGGAATAAGACAAGGGGACCCGCTCTCTCCAACACTGTTTTCTGCGGTACTCGAATCCATTTTCAGACATCTACAATGGCAACAGAGAAGAATAAAGGTGGACGGAGAACTACTGCACCACCTTCGGTTCGCTGATGAGATTGTAGTCTTTACAGATAACGCTACAGAACTAGAGATCATGGTCAACAAACTAGCATTAGAAAGTAAAAAGGCTGGACTATCAATGAACTCAACGAAAACGAAAATTTTAACCAACGGAGAGCCTCGAGATATCATACTAATGAATGAAAAAATCGAGTACGTTAAGGAATACATATATCTCGGCCAACTAGTATCATTTGAAAACAATACAGGAAAAGAAATTCAACGAAGAATAACTCTAGCCTGGAAAAAATACTGGGGAGACATAAAAAAGAAGCTCTATGAAGTAGCAATACTACCCTGCTTGACCTGTGGTTGCCAGACGTGGTCACTTAGGAAAGAAGACGAGGAAAGAGTGGCTATATGCCAACGCAAAATGGAAAGAAGTATGCTTGGTTTAAAATTGTCGGACAAGGTTAGCAACAATAACATTAGACGGAAAACTAAAATAACTGATGTAACAAAAAGAACGAGACTCCTTAAATGGCAATGGGCGGGACACCTTTGTAGGATGAACACTAACAGGTGGACAAAGCGCCTTACAGAATGGTTTCCCAGAGACAAAAAGAGGAAAAAAGGAAAACCAAACAAACGATGGTGTGACATTTTTACCCAGAGAAGTGGAACGTTTTGGATGCGAGAAGCGCGCGAAAGAGAAAGGTGGAAAGGTTCATGGGAGGCCTACGCCGCTGAGGCGACTACTGCCGATATATTATTATAATTAGATTAGCTTAGCATAAACCAGATGGTAGTAGAAATAAAGGCTATTTTTATTTTTATTTTATTTTATTTAAGAGCAAAAGAGCGATTGGAGATTGAAATGTGAGATGCGAAGCGGATGACGTGGATAACTTTTAGAATAGTTAGAGTGCAGTTTTAAAAAATGTTTTAATAAATGAACAAAATTAAAGTATCGATTTTCCAAAAAATAATGATAGTGTCCTATATCTGTGATTATACAAAGACACAGTCAAAATGTTATCACTGAAAACGATTTGACCTTATAGATATTTATTTTTAATTTAATGTACACGGTGGAACAGAAAAAGTGCAGTGAAAATTTAAGAAAACCTAGAATAACCTACTATGACTAAGCTGTGTTTGGTATTTTTGTTGTAGATGTTGTGTAATTAAAGTTAAACATATTAGAATATTTGTGTAGTTAATTAACGTTATTTATTTCCGTAATCGATGTCGATATACCGATGTCGATGAAGTTCATTCGAATTACTTTGATCATAATTTGAAGAGTTTCAACTCAGACTTATATTTTTTGTAAGTAATTCTAATTAGATGCAGGATGTTTAATTTAAGTTACACTGCACCTTTCTGCTACACCCAGTACAGATTAAGCATTTTTAAAACAAGATTCACCCGGACACACATAATTGCAAGTTTATTAATAGCTTGTAAAAATATAAAAAATAATTTCGTGTAAAGGTAGGTAATATGCCCTTGCGCTTTGTTTTTGGCTCGGTTTTTGGCCGAACCCACTCCTGTGGGCCCAGTAATAAAAAGCCATATCTTAACGCTTCCAGAAATTGTTAATTTAAATTTATCATCAGGACAACGAAGTACAACTGACCCTGACCACGCTTCAAATGGCGAACTCCAAGGTGATCCGTCTCTGGCGCGACACAGACCACAAGATCACGTTCTGCTACAACGAAGCCAAGGACAACGCGAAATTCATCCAAGCCATGGAGAAGTGCTGTCATTCGCTGTACCTAGACGACCCTGTGAAGATCAAAGACTCCATCCTGAGTTTGCTGCAGACGGTCAGACTGATACACAGCGTGTCGCAGTTCTATAACACCTCGGAAAGGATTTCTTCTCTCATGGTCAAGGTATCACAGGCTTTTTTATATGTATAAACGTTTTCCATATTCATGTATTCTTATGGTGTCCCAGCCGTTGTCGCGACATTACCATACAACTGTTTCATTGAAACAGTAGATTTTAATTAGATAATTGAGCCTTAACCTTTTGAATTTTTCAGATAACAAACCAAATGATAGAGACATGCAAACAGTATATCACATGTCGCTTCAAAGAAAATATTTGGTCTCAAGATAGACCTCTTGTCAGGAACAAACTAATCCATTGCATCAACCTGAACAAGACTTACAGAGATACCTACTTATTTGTCAAAAATCAACCATTCTTGCCAAATACGGAGCAGTTTAGTTTTTCAGAGAATTATGTATTTGGTAAATTCGATACGTTTTGTAAGAGGCTGAACAAAATTATCACGATGTTTGACCTTATGGATGACTATAATCATCTGTTCGAGAAAAGAATGGAAGGACTTCTTCTTGGTGAAGGTAAGTTTTCGTTTGAAGAAGAGTAGCTATCCATCCACTAAGTCGTCATGGATTTGTGAATGTGTAATCTGTATTAATGAAACAAATATGCTTTCCTACAGACTTGGAAGAAGCAGTCCATACTTTTGAGGAAGCCAAGAAAGTAGTGACTACATGTCAGTACGATTACCTGGACTATCGCAATAACGAATTTGACAAGGATTACCAAGTGTTTGAAGGCAAGACTAACACTCTACGGGAGTCCATAGGAAACACAATCGAAGTAAATTTTTCTAGCGTATGGGAAACACCGCAGGGCATCAAATTTCTAACGAGGTTTGAAAAAGTAAGTCTATACGAGTATAAACAGAAAAAAATAACTATTGATAGGTTATGTATAGTATTTTTCCTGACGTAAGACTAATAAAATTCAATGTACTCATATTTTTTAATATCAATAAATGCAGAATGTGATTAATCTATACGTGATCTTGTATCTCTGTAGATCGATAACATTGTTTTTTTAAAACATGAGTATTACAACTCTTTGTCAGAAGTCACATGAGTTATGAGTCTATTTTTTTCGAATTATGTCTCCAGGTTAGTCAAAAGATCCAAATTACGAAATTGAGTGAGAAATACGACCGCGTTCTTAAGTACTGCGAGAAAGAAGTCGACAAGATCACCAAGATGTTCAAGAGGCAAAGAGAAGACCCTCCCCTGCCCAGGAACTATTCACCAGTCGCAGGTATAACGCTACAACACTAAAAGAGATATTATAGTGGAGTGTACCTACATATTACATACAACAGAGTGCAGAGTAATTATCTACGTACTTAGTATATTAGGTCTGTGTTACAGAATATAAGTCTCATAAGGACTGTTTTCTTGTATTGTTCTTAGTTTATTACGAAATCTCAAACCATTTTTTTCTTATCAACTGTATAGAATTATGTGTCCTTAGTAACATTTATTTCATTTTGTATTTTTCCGAGTTTGGCTCGAGGGTGATGTGTGATGTTTGTTGAAACCTCAAAGGTATTAGGTATAGGTTATGAAATCAGTGTACACGTTCGAAGGCAACCTGGCCACGTTCATTGTTAGTTATAGAATGTCCTTCTTTATTTCACCGTGTATAACACCGTTATCAGGTCGCATCAAGTGGTCCCGCTGTCTCGCGTTCAACATGCGTGAGACGGTGGAGAACGTGTGCGCGCACCCGGTTCTGCGCGCGCTGCCCGCCGCCGCGGACGTAACTCGCAAGTACTCCAGCACCGGCGCGCTGGTCGCCGCTTACGAGGAGACCATGCGCGCCATTTGGATGAACCAGAACGTGAGCTTTCACTTTTTATTCAAATATCACTTCTTCTCGGTCGCGTCGTCATCGCATCAGAAACCAGCCAAGTGCGCAGGAGTATTTTAAAGAAAGCGTTTTTTTATCTTACTATCAAATAAGGGTATATCTGACAGCCATAGAAAATGGATAGATTGTCATGTTTTTCATTAACCGACTGTATTTTTCCAGCTGTGGGACGTTGACGACAGCCTTAACAACACGCTGCTCCGCATCGACGACTCTGGGCGTATTTGCGTCAACCTGGACCATTCTATCCGACTACTGATTCGGGAATCCGACTGCCTGGTCAAGATGGGCATAGACCTGCCTATAGTCTGCCACTCGCTGTACGCCAAGAAGAATTACTTTACACTCGTCAACGACTCTTTGCAGGCAAGTCTTCGACCTAGTAGACATTCAGCCAATCTGATACCAGGATGGAAAATACCCATAACCATAAATAATAATCCCATAAAATATATGCTGAGTTTTCTTGTAAATCGTCGACTGCAAAATAAAGCAGCAAGTTCTTCCTCTATTACTAGATTCTCGTAGTAGCTGTGTGCGAAGAAGGTGATGGGAGAACCAGAAACGGTGATAGCGCACGCCGTGACCAGTAAAATAACAATATTGGAGGTCTTTTGTCATCAGCCATTTTAGTATAAAATTTACGCGTCCATGCATTATATTTTATTAACTAGCGGACCCAGCGAACTTTGTTTCTTTATCGCCACTTTCTTTTGTGTTTAAAGATGACGATAATCTTGCAGTTCCTTCTCGAAGATTACATCTGCACCGTCCGTCGCGTCAAGCTCGAGGTGCGTCCTCTCTTCCTGCCCCAAGTTGTTCGGCTTTCATCCCTCCTCCTGCCTGGTCTCCGCTACGTCACCTGGACCAGTGGCGATTGGAAGGAGTTCATCGACACAGCCAACTTAGCTATCAAAAGCTTCGATGTACTAGTCACAAGGGTCCATGATATTTACACGAATAGGATCATCTATGTACTTTCTGGAATGCAAGATGTGTCGCTGATCACTTTGCCTGGTGAGTGCCTGTCCATATGATTGAAGAGAGAATCGAGATAAAATTAAAATCACAAAATCTGTATTTTTTTTCACAGAAGACACACCATGGTCAGTGGAAGAGTTCACGGAAAATGTGGAAACTGGATGTCGGTAAGTAATGACATCTTTAAGTTCCTTACGTACTTCTTATCTAAACTTATATTATAAACCGGAAGAGTTTGTTTGTTTGAACGCACTAAAAGGAACTACTGGACCGATTTTAAAAAATGAGTTATTATTGAGCTTATTTATTGAGGAAGGCTTTATCAGGCTGCGACGGGCGGAGAGCGCAAACTCAAAACGCGAGGACGAAGTCTTTGTTAGAATAAGTTTTAATTTAAACCAAAGCTCAGTTGTAAATTTTTGGTGCCGATACCAACCGGCTGTTTGTCATTGTTGCTTATTCTACGGATATTAAAATATAATTTATTTTTTGTAGCAACGCATGCGTAGAACTAAACCGCAAGAGTCTGATGGTAGAGGAAGCAGTAGAAGAGGTCCTGGATCTGGTGAAGAAGGCCGCTCAGCAGATTAAGCCTACCGAGATCAACCCGGACTTCGAGTTTTTGATTGCTGATGGTAAACTTCGATGTATAACCTTTTTCTTAACAATTCGGTATAAAAGAAATCTTCCTCTGCCCGGTTGTATATTATAAAACTGAATCCTAAATCAATCTTAAAAAAAAAACAGTTATTTACCTCTTGTTTCTTTTTCTTTAATTATAGAGCTAGTGACCGTACGACTTTGAAAACTTTCGAATGGCCTAAGTAAAGTTGCAATATCAAGCTGCATACTGTGGCCGTTACGGATGAAATAGCTGTTTCAGTAGTAATAGGAGATATTGCGTATGATGAAATTTGATTCAATTCAGTTTATATGCATATAACATGGTTGGTTACATTTATTGACGACACGTTTGTTTGGTGTAGTGGTTAGCGCTCCTGACTACTGCGTTGGCCGTTGCGAACCCCGCAAGAGGCCAATGTTTGTGGGATGAGCACGAACATTTGTACCAAGCAATGGATGTTTACTGTTTAGAGTATTTATGAGAGCCGCCCGTCATAATCGTTGTCTGACATTTGTAACACAAGGACATTTGTAACATTTGCGCCAAAATTAAATTCTGTAACAGCCAATAATAAAGCTGGCTAGTTCTTAGCTCAAAGAATCAACATAGCTATCCAACGCGGCAACGCAGCCAGCATCATAGCCTCCTTGCCGTAAGGAAATGGTTTAGTTTTTTAATAGGTAGATTTTAAGTTATTTTTAATGTTGCATGTTAGTTTTATTTTTTTCTTGTTTGTTATTATAAATTATATATAGTTAAATTACTGCAACAACAAATTTTATATTCTATAACTAAACTTAAACTTACACAAAAGATTAATTTAAAAACAATTATGTTGTCCACTGTCCATACATAAAAATGATGTACGAGTAGGTTTGAATAATGGAATTGGTGATTATAACCTACATGAATCACTAGCAAGCTAAATTCAGTAGAGCACTTATTGATAATGACGATTATCCACAGAAGATCCGCAAGCGGGTAGCGGACCAGCCTCCACGGCCAACGAGTCCACCTCCAGCGGGCAACAGGACTGGTCAGCTGTCTGGGAGTGTTTTGAGAACCCTCACAGGCTGCTGTCTATGCCGGCCGGAGGACTGTCTAAGAGTATGCAGGTAAAACTGCCTCATCCTACTGCTGGGAAAAGGTACCTGAAGTATAAGATAGTATGAGCCATACCCCACCACGCGGGCTCAGTGCAGATTCGCTCAGGCATCATAATGTTATCGATACAGGTACAGCCGCGCGGTACCTACACGTTCGATACGGCTGCCTGCCCGCCTCTAGAATTTTAATTACAATTACCTACTTTGTGTTTCCATTTAGTTTTGTGATTGTAAATATACTTTTATATAAACAAATAAAATATATTGTGGATTGAATAGGAAGTATTCAATAAAAATGCGTGTTGTTTTATGATTGGTAGATTTAATTAAAAAACATTTTCATGCTTAAACGACAAATTGGTCTTATACATTTACTACCGATATATTTGCGCTTAGACTGAGACGTCTGAAATGCTTTATTATTACATTTTAAAGTATAAATAATACGCATTCTAATAAAAAGCTTCAATAAAAATTCTGACTACCAAAAACATCCCAATATACATCTTATTCGTCATATTCAAATGTACTTGAACTTATTTTTCGAGAAAGAAATCGCGCGGCTATTTTTAAAAAATCAACACACTGTCCGTTCGTCACTGTGGCACAGTCGCGACTGCCGAAATCGAGGCGCGTAGAGGCATAGCTCGCGTTTCGTCCGTTTAAGTATATGAAGTTGGAACACTGTATCGATAACATTACCGTGGCTCAGGGGTGTTGCAAGTCAAGTGACCAAACATTCTGTCAGATGTTATCCATAGGGCCTGTGACTATCGCCTGTGACTATCAACCGATATAAGCCGGTTCCAACTAAAGACCGAATATTGCAGTAAACATACATACTATTATCTAGTAGTATTATATTATCTGGGCTATTATTAATATTGATATTTACTGCATTTCTAATTATTCCTTGGTACGCTTTAAATCTAGATCACTAGAAAATTTGTTATTGTTCTTCCGAACAGAAAACGAGTGAAATCCTTCAATAGCTTAAATTTACTGAGGCACTTAGACAAAAACGGTGCCAAGAAAAACGACAAGCTTTTATCAAAACCTGTTCTGCATGCAGGTACTCTATATCCCTCATGCGATCTTATTTTCGGCTGAATTGTTTCTGTTGATAGGTAATAAAATAGAAATACCTGCTGACGCGTAACCAAATTGTTTCGATAAAAAGTTGTCGGACGTTTAAAACTTCAAATTCTTTGTACAGTAGATCAGAAAGACATTGGTGATATCTAAATGAAATAAGGTTTAAGAAATACCTTTGCGCGTTTTCTACTTCTAAAATGTTAGTTTCATTCGCCTCGCAGAAATGATACGTTATTATCGATTAGAATAAAGTTAGAAATACAGTTCTGCTTGCACGTTTGTCCTTTAGTTTTCCTATACTTAAAACGATTGGTAGAAGCTTGCGTCCTGCTGTTCTGAGGCCTTATTTCTCATGGAGTTCGCATTCAAAAAGGTTCAACGTTCGATTTCTTTCTCGAAGAAAATAAAATTTTTGCTTTGTCATGGTCAAGATTTCTATGATTATTGAATCTATTATACTTTATATCAGAGATCTTAATTACTTATATTGTTTAATGTAAATTGTAAAATGCAATGTCAGGCTATTCGGGCGCATGCCTCAGCGTAACACAGGGTTCGATTTCGTGTCTGGTACAGTTTCTTTTTACGTGTGCATGTTTTTATTTATTTAATCTTGGACACCAATCACATACATTACTCTGATCCCAAAATAAGTAGCTAATGCACTTGTGTTATGGAAATCAGACACAACTGTAGTACCGCAACACCCAGACCCGAGACAATATAGAAAATTTGGATTTCTATATTGACCCGACCGGAAATCGAACCCGGGACCTCGGAACGGTGACACCTTGAAACCAACGTGCTTAGCCACTGCACCACAGAGGTCTTCATATTATCAAGTTTGTATAGTGAGAAGACAAAAAAATATAAATAATAATTTTATTTGTGTCTAAGCATGCGCCCGTATAGCGTACAACACCGGGTTCGTTGCCTTGTCAGACAACGTAACTATTACCAAGTGCAATCTAATATATAAAATTCTCATGTCACAGTTTTCGTTGCCATACTCCTCTGAAACGGCTTGACCGATTTTAATGATTTTTTTTGTGCTTATCCGGTATCTATGAGAATCGGCCAACATCTATTTTTCATCCCCCTAAATGTAAGGGGTAGTCCACCCTTAAATATTTTATTTTATTTTTAGACAAATTTTTTAATTTCTATTTTTTTATGATACAACATTGAAATATATATATAATCCTCAATTTTCACCCTTCTTCGATCAACCCATATTTTTTAATAGCCATTTTAGTAATTTAAGGGCGAAACAACATTCGCTGGGAATGCTTATCTTTTAAAATTACGGGACTCGGCGGGAAGGGGCTAGGGGCGAAACAAAGTTCGCTGGGTCCGCTAGTTTATATATAATGATAACTTTGTATATTGTCGTCAGGAAATGGTGAAGAATGCCGTGAACGAGATGCGAAGGTACTATAGCAGGAAAGTGGTGGACGTGCTGATCAAGGTGACTAGGAGAACTCTAGATATCATCATCAAAAGGTTCTGTGCCGATCCGACTATTACGGAAGGTCAGTACACTCTCATAATCACTACATAGTATGAAACAAAGTCGCTTCCCGCTTTCTGTATCTATATATGCTGAAATCTTTAAAACTACGCAACGGATTTTGATGCGGTTTTTTATAATTAGATGGAGTGATTTATAGATATAGCACATTTTCGACAATCGCAAACCGAATTTTGTTAGTCATACAAACACTATAAAAAAAGTTGTATTTGCTGTCAACAAAATATTGTGGTATTTTACTAAGTGGAAGTAAGTAGATTGCCTTTTTTAGTTAAAGCTGGCACGGAACCCTCAGTGCGCGCGAGTCCGACTCGAATTTGGTCGGTTTTTTTATGATAACAAATGAAAAATCTACGATGAATAACACCGCTTAACAAATGAATATATTTGTTGAGCGTGTCTATGATATGATGATATGATATGTATTGTATATGTGTCACAAAAAAAACCTTTTTGGGGTAGTTATAAAAGTGGGCAATTTAAGTATACATAGAAACTAGTTGTTGGCGAACGTCGTATGTACTACAGAATCACGGAAATATGCCTACTACTTTTTTTATCCATGGTTGAGGCTTTAACCTTTCTATTGTTACCTTAAATGACATAATTCATAACCAACTTCATATGACAAAAGTTACCGCAAATTTGGTTCCGTGGATGCCGGATCTATGAGGAATATAGAAGCTGCGCACTAGTTGTTTTCAGCCATATGTATTCAATACTGACAAAGTTATCTGAAATCTATACTAATATTATAAAGCTGAAGAGTTTGTTTGTTTGTTTGTTTGAACGCGCTAATCTCAAAAACTACTGGCCCGATTTGATTTTTTTTTTACGTTGGATAGTCCATTTATCGAGGAAGGCTTTAGGCTATATAACATAAAAATACGACTCATAAGACCACAGCAGAAATGAAAAATGTTGCGAAAACGGGAGAAAGATATTCCTTTTGAGAGCTTCCGCTGCATACGCTGCGGAAACCGCTTAAGTTACACAAAAATCATGTATGACAGGATTGTTCAGCATTAAGAGTTCTATAATAAAGTCTGCGACAGCATATGTCTATCTTTTATAGTTGACTTACTACAACCTTTTTTATGTTCATAAATTTGTAAAAAAATAATGCATTATTTTTAGAGGTGTATTATACACACAGGTATTTATTCTTATCAAAATAAATACATTCATCATCACGAGCATTTCATTTAGAACCAAGTTGCCCTTTATATCATTTGATTTCAATAAATATCTTAGCAGCTATCACAGTTTTAACATAACTCCGCACCAAAATAATGTTCGCAGCTTAAGTACAACGTGCGCTTGCGCTAATCTATACTAATATTATAAAGCTGAAGAGTTTGTTTGTTTGTTTGTTTGTTTGAACGCGCTAATCTCAGAAACTACTGGCCCGATTTGAAAAAATATTTTTATGTTGGATAGTCCATTTATCGAGGAAGGCTTTAAGCTATATAACATAAAGATACGACTCACAAGACCACAGCAGCAATGAAAAATGTTGCGAAAAAGGGGAGAAAGATATTCCTTTTGAGAGCTTCCGCTGCGTACGCTGCGGAAACCGCTAAAGTTACACAAAAATCATGTATGACAAGATTGTTCAGCATTAAGAGTTCTATAATAAAGTCCGCGACAGCATAAGTCTATCTTTTATGGTTGACTTACTACAACCATTTGATTTAGAACAAAGTTGCCCTTTATATCATTAGATTCCAATAAATATCTTAGGAGCTATCACAGTTTTAACATAACTCCGCACCAAAATAATGTTCGCAGCTTAAGTACAACGTGTGCTTGCGCTAATTATATTATAAAGCTGAGTTTGTTGGTTTGAACGCGCTTATCTCAGGAACTGCTGAACCGATTTGAAAAAATATTTCTGTGTTACATAGCTTATTTATTGAGAAAGGCTTAAGGATATAAAACTTCACGCTGCGACGGAAGGGGAGGGCAAACTTAAAACGCGCGGACGAAGTCGCGGGGGACCGCTAGTATATTATAAATCTGAAGAATTTGTTTGTTTGAACGCGCTTATCTCAGGAACTGCTGGACCGATTTGAAAAAATATTTCTGTGTTGGATAGCTTATTTATCGCGAAAAGCTTTAGGATATAAAACATGACGCTGCGACGGGAGGGGAGGGAGCAAACTCAAAACGCGCGGACTAAGTCGCGGGGGACCGCTAGTAGTGTTATAAGAGATGAAACCTGGGTTCATAATTTTGACCCTGAGACCAAACAAGAGTCGGGCAGGGTGGTAAAAAATGGGTTAGCTCGTATGAGCTAGTACTTTGCGGAAATTCAGGACCGCAAATTCGACTAAGATTCGAATTAATAAGGATCATCATAGAGGGAGAATTTGAAGGGCGGAGAAAAAGAGGAAGACCTAGAAGGGCATACATGACGCAAATTGAGGAAAAGTTAGGAGTCAAGTCGTACCAAGTAGATAGGGAAATGGCATGGGATCGATTAAATTGGAAAAAACTCCACCGACAAGAGCATAAGCTCTTAAATAAGAAGAAGAAGAAGAAATTCGACTGAGAAGGACATGAAGAGTATCTTTTGGTATTATTGGAGGATATCGTAAATAAATTAAAAGAATAAACGTGTAATCAGGAAAACTTTTTTCACATTGCAAGGCATTTCATTACGGCGATCAAACAGTAAAAAAAATTAGAAAATAAGAATTTTAAAAATGAGAATGTTTCATTTTATATTGCGAATGGTACCACATTCACCTTCGGGTTGAAAATTTAAAACTGTTTACCGTACAGTTAGAGGCCGATACTCGCAGCAATCAAACTTTTTTCGTGTGGTAATTAGTTTGCGAGTTGAACCGTTTTACCTAATAAATCAATAAAAACAGCTACATGGAAAAAACTATCGCACGAACTAAATCTAAATACTTAGAAATCGTGACCCTGAGATATCAAAAACTATTTTTTCGTGACCAAAAAAAAATTGAATTTTATTTGTCCACGAAAAAAAAAATTAACATAAAAATCGTGACCTGAGAAATCAAAATCTATTTATTATTCCACAAAGAAAATTCGATCGGTGAACTTTTTTCGTATACGAATTGCACGAGCGAGAATTGTCCCCGCTCTGGAGCTCTATTTTTGAATCACTCGCGTCAAAATGGCATGCGATGGTTATTGATTAATGTCCGATTTTTGATGTAAAAACAGTTTTATTCCAAAAAGGGGTGATCAAAATAAAATATTGTTTAATTTTGTGAGTGTTCACTGATATATTTTGCTTGTTTTTTGTTGATTTTTTGTTCGTTTTCAAACGCAAATCACACGCCATATCCAAGCGAGTATTTCAAAAATAGAGGCCCATTGCGTTCGAAAACGAACAAAAAATCAACGAAAATACCGTGAATAAAGACGTGAGTATGAATGGATTTCAACTGGTTTTCATTCCAAAATTGCAGTGTAATCAATGAATGTCATACGCCATCTTGTCGCGAGTATTTCAAAAATAGGGCCTTTAACCTTCTGTGCTTACTTTACACTCTTCAGCTTGACAAAAGAAAATTTGAAGCATCAATTATCTGCACTTCAATAAACCTTTTCGGATATATTAACTAACCGTTGCCGTTCTCTTATATCCAAAAGCCAACTTTTGTAGGACATGTTTTATTTTTTATTTATCTTATCCATCAAGCTTTCGAAATATCGTACACTTTCTTATATCAAAGACAAAAATTGTGTTGAGTGATGTAATCGAAGTTAAGTAAGGTAACTAAAACAAGCTTTGTAACGTCTAATTCTGAAGGATATCCTTTTTTTTAACCACAGAATTTTGGTAGCGGTAGTCCAATTTTGACTTAATAAAGAATTCAATGCGATGCTTTTACATTCATTTATGTAAAAGCAAACCACGAGTGGTTTGCTTGTTATCGAGAAAACCAAAAAAAAATTGAAATGAACCACAGCACAGCAGACATTGCATGTTTAGTGAAAACATAATTCGGAGGCTTTTTGCTAGGGGGTGCCACCGCAGCGAAAGAACTTCCACGCTCTATGCGCTCCTGGTACTTAGTAGGCATTTACCCCTTGTTCTCGGCATTTGCACATGCGCATTTGCGTCCAAACCACGTGTTGACTTAATAATTTTTCATAAGGATTTTCAACCTTAATATTATGGTGTTAGGGCTCATGTGATGAACTGGACATGACAGCAGAATAACCTCCTTGCGGTGTATGTGAGCCTGATAACAGAGCGGATAGGAATGTGCCTAGCTATCGTAACGTTCACTGTTCAGTACTTCAATCAGTTTCAAGTACTTTTCAGATAATACCAACCACTTCCACTCTGTTCCATAGCGAAGCGAGTCTTCTTTTTCTATGCTCTGTTCCACCTTTTTTTCTCTATGCTCTGTTCCCGTTTATCCATCCCCTTCTCGAAAGAGGTATCTCTACCTACGAGTTATGAATATTACCTACTTACATATATCTATAATACTTATATACATTTTCTCATTTTCCGTGTTTATTTTGGAAGTAACCAATTATTTATAATATTTATTTTAGCTGATCGTACGACAAAAACAGTTCACTCCCACTCACTCACACACAAGTAAGTCACAACACACAGACTTATTAAGAGGAGGAGTAGGTCAATAGGTCACTGGCACTGAATGTATGAGGATTGAGGAATTTATTGATTTATTTTGCTCTAAATTTACTCTTACAGTTTATGCTGCCCCAGTGTTACCCCTGACAATTTCCTTGTAGCCCTTAATATCGGTAAAACCGGCACATGCGCACTACATTTTGCTCTGAGGGGATGCAGAGGAGGGGTTATTTATGAAATGACACAAATTTCGACTTTGTCTTGTATAAAATAAGGTATATTATATAGGTACAAAGTATTCTTGTGAAACATACTCTTGGTAGATCATGTTCTTCTGGTAGTATTGCGGCATAAAGCTGACACCCGGACTAAACTTAAACCCGCATGCGTTTTTAATGTAATGAAAAATAAACCAATGTAGCCATATTTCCTTCTATTTTTTTTTAAATTAATATAGTAAAGAATTTTATTTTATGCATAATAATTAGAATGTAACGCTCTTTCTAAACCTTTATTGAAAACTATGCATAACCTAAAAATATGAAAGATATTTTAATCCAGTACAAATCACTTGCACTGTGCTATTGTGTGATCGAATTATTATAAGAACTTGATGTAAATATAATATATACTTGTTGTAAGTATAATATAATAATATAATAGACCAGATAGTAGACTTATGGCATATTGATTGTTTTATAAGGTTTGTGTAATACCATTATAATATAATGATTTAACTAATCCTACCGTAAGTACTGCAGCAACCGGGTGCTACTGAGTCCATGAGAATCCTATAAACGGGAATCCGAGTGAACGGAGTGTGTGTCCTATGACTAATGTTCTATCTACAAAATATGAACACTAAACTTAGTCCAGTTCCTTTTATTTGTTGTTTCACAACCGTTTGGTCGTACTTAAATTAACTTATTTTCTCTAGTTTTACACCAATATAATAATAACAATCCATGACAAATTAAAGTGATTTACAGAAATCTACGGCGATCTATTTTGAATCTTTTTAATTTCTCCTGTTCGGAAAATTTAACTTTCATGTGAAGAAAGACGGGTGGAAAATAGCTTTTCCATCCCTAGGGTGGAAAGCAATTTAGTTTTAATGGCTACGATTAGACACGGAGTTAATTGACATAACCTGTGGTAGTTTTGGTGACAAGATTAAGGTTGCGCTATTCTACTATTATTATTGTCTGTGAGAAAAAATCGATCGATATTTTTAGCAATGATTTGAAATATTTGAAATCGTTCGCGATTTATGTACTCTGTTGTCTTCCGTGCCGTTACTGGCCATCTAATCGTGTGTTTTATGTATAACGACAGAAAACAATCGGTTATGTGATGTAAAAGCATCTCTCATCTCTCTCTTCATCTCTTAACAACATAATATCTCATCATCGCATCACGATCACACAGCCAAATTTATATATTTTCCTCACAGTCAAAATGAAAAGTAGTATGTTTAACCATCTCGAGTGAAATGGGTCACTTTCTCCCCTTCTATAACAATACTATTTTAATCTGTATCGATCTTCTAGCAATCTGTTTTTCAATCTTATTTTAGCAATCTTTCAAAAATAATTAGTAAAGAACGTTGACGTAAAGTCTTTGGCAACTCTCAATATTACCCTAAACCGTACAATTAAGAGTCAATCCAGAACCAAAATATCCGCAAGTAATATTTGTGGAGCTTGCGTCGCGGGATTTTCAAATGGGCACCATAACTACAAAACTAATGACAAGCTTTCAAATCAAAGAGTTATACGATTATCTCAAAGAGTAAAATTTTCGAATGCACTTAGTGCTTTTTAAATATTTTTATTGTAACTGGTTCAGTCAACAAACTTTTAGTGCGACATAAGTATTAAGTGCGTATCATCCTTATATTTTAGACGTCTAGGAAAATTATGTTACGGCTTTCATTTTCATTTCAAGTTGTTAAAATCGGTTCACTCAAAAACTCCTTATAATATTGGCGAGCCCCGTACAAATTCGGCCACATGGCACGTAAAATACGAGATTTTTTACGGATGCAATGCGGAGACTATTTTGGCCATTAGTTAGTTAGGGCACGGTAATGTTATGGTGGGTATATAACATTACCGTGCCTGGGGTGAACCTACAGTAACAGGCCTCACACTAAATACTAACGACCCGCCCGAGCGCCGCAGGGCTTAGACTGCTGATGCGCTGTCCTGCGCTTGGCAATAATCCTGAATGGTAAATGCATGAGACCAAGCAGTGGGGTGGGTCACAACAGCACAGGTTGGGTTTAGGGTACAAACCCATACCATCCCCGGACGCTACATGTCGACCTTTCATGACAATTGTACCAGGACATAAGCGCGCCTAAGAAGTTATTGCTTTCCACATGAAATGCGGCCGAGCATTGCTACTAACAGTGTTATAATATACTAGCGGTCCCCCGCGACTTCGTCCGCGCGTTTTGAGTTTGCTCCCTCCCCTCCCGTCGCAGCGTGATGTTTTATATCCTAAAGCCTTTCTCGATAAATAAGCTATCTAACACAGAAATATTTTTTTCAAATCGGTCCAGCAGTTCCTGAGATAAGCGCGTTCAAACAAACAAACTCTTCAGCTTTATAATATATTAGCGCAAACGCACGTTGTACTTAAGCTGCGAACATTATTTTGGTGCGGAGTTATGTTAAAACTGTGATAGCTCCTAAGATATTTATTGAAATCAAATGATATAAAGGGCAACCTGGTTCTAAATGAAATGCTCGTGATGATGAATGTATTTATTTTGATAAGAATAAATACCTGTGTGTATAATACACCTCTAAAAATAATGCATCATTTTTTTACAAATCGATTAACATAAAAAAGGTTGTAGTAAGTCAACCATAAAAGATAGACATATGCTGTCACGGACTTTATTATAGAACTCTTAATGCTGAACAATCCTGCCATACATGATTATTGTGTAACTTAAGCGGTTTCCGCAGCGTATGCAGCGGAAGCTCTCAAAAGGAATATCTTTCTCCCGTTTTCGCAACATTTTTCATTTCTGCTGTGGTCTTATGAGTTGTATCTTTATGTTATATAGCCTAAAGCCTTCCTCGATAAATGGACTATCCAACGTAAAAAAAATTTTTCAAATCGGGCCAGTAGTTTTTGAGATTAGCGCGTTCAAACAAACAAACAAACAAACAAACTCTTCAGCTTTATAATATTAGTATAGATGTGCAGTCAAATTAAACATGATAAAGGGGGGCGTGCTGGCAAAAGGTCCGATCATTCTTAATGAATTTATTATATGCAATATGTTGTTAATATTACGAGAAATACGGAACTGTACTGCAGATACCTACGAAAAACTGACAACAAAGATTTTCGTGTTTCGCTTCTGTGTAGGACAGTTAAATTGAGTTCAAGAAGATAGCGTCGAGCGATAAAACAGATTTTTTGGAAACTTGTAAACTGTTACTTCTCGATCTCTTCTCGATCTTTCGAATGCAGTGCAATAAACGTCCCTGAATATAGGAATGGTTGGAGAAGGTTAAATTGTCTGCATGTAACGTTGCTAGGCGTCTAGATTCAACTGGTCATAGTTAGGCTTTTTGCGCTTCCGGCCAAAATAAACGGTTTTCGGCTTGTATGGCTTTTGTTTGGCTTTTTACATTTCGCAAATGAGCGAGCGCTGCGCATGACCAAATTATTTATACAGGATGTTGTTTTGGTAAGTGACAGGGACATCCAACTCAGGGATGATTATGAGGGATGAATTATGCTTATTCTAAAAAAAATTTTGAAGTGAAAACTTCTTTAGCGGCGTTGAGCACTTTTGTGGGATGGGGGAAAAATGTGAAACTCGCGTCAGGACACGTGACCTGATCGAAAAACCGTAAGACGGTTGGCGAAATTATGGATGTAAGTTGATTTTTCTGAGAGATAAACTTTTTAATGTAATTTAATATAATATAAATTGTAATGTTTGTGTACGATAGCGCAATACATAAATATTGTATTCTATAAAAATATATTAATATTATTATTATTATTGTATTATTGTTATTTTTGTTGTTGTTATTATTGTATTCTATCACAAAAATGATAGTACTTTTATATTGATAATAACTATTCCAAAAAATCAAAAATGCACAACGTTGATATTCAAGTTTTCACTTCTGCCGGCACTCCCGAAGTGCTTTCACAGTTTTTTTTTTATTCTGAGCAAGATTTATACAAGAAAACCTCTTCACAACATTCTAAAAAAATACAAAACGAATGGGAAAACTCGCACCCTAGTGCGTAGCTAGCGCTTATCTACGGAATACTATGCCGTAGCTAGTAAGCTACGAAGAGGCTACCTGGTGTTGGTGGTTTTGACTCGATCGCTGTACCGGATAAAAAAAATATTTTGTTTTTTTTTCCATTTCAAAAATTTTTTTTTTTGCCATCAGTACCTATCGTTTGTACAACCCCTGAGTCGCTCGTCGCTGACCAAAACAACAACAATTCAAGACCTTTTCTAGTTGGAAACGCTTATTAATTCACGCATTCATATTTATATAAATTTGTTTCATGACGCTTGGTTTGAAAGCATTTCAAATCAATTTCTTTTAATGTCGCCTCCCTCAAACAATAGTGTTACAGAGCCAATTCTTAAGAATTCTCTTCGGTCTCTTTCAGAATCAAAATTTCAAATACTTGCTTATTTTGCGCATTTATTTGCATATATTTTTCTTTTGTTTAAAACCAAATTTAATGCGCCCGCTTCGCTTGCGTCTATACTGAATGTAAATTCATTGCTTACATTCAAGTATTACAAGTCAAAGTTAGCCCGTCATCGATTCGCTACTAGTACTATTAATACTGTGATAAAAAATCCTCAATAATGTAGGGTGTCCTGTCTTTATACCCAAATGTCCAACTGATTGTCCAACTGTTTGTCGATCTGGCAACCCTGTCTGCATATATCATTCAAAGGAAATAAATTACTAGGTGTACATTTACATTACATTTAGTAGATCAAGTAGGCTGTACAGTCTAGAATATACAAAATGCATTTTGACATTTATCCCCTGGACACAGCACTTGTTGATTGTTCACATAGGGAATACCTACCTTCTTGGAGATTCTGTACTCCTAGTAATTTGGTTGCCAGGGAGACGTAGGCGATCGAAACGCACTCGCATTACCCGTGCGGCCGTGCTTGCGTCTGGCTCGGTAACCTTATATGCGTGCAAATAACCTGTATCAACTGTTTTTTTGTACATTCGTGAAAAAAACATGTTTAAGTTAGGTTATGAGAAAAAATGAATTAAAATAGGTACTAATTATTATTAGGAAGAGAGCGACTTTTTTTGCTGACGAAATGCTTAATGCATACCCGCTGCCCGGGTTGGGGCAGTAGGTTTTCTTTTCTATTTCCATTTTGCGCCCCTGGATTATTATCGTAATGAACCTTTCTGCAATCATTCAGTCGGCCAGGTATACACACTAAACCAAGAAACTGGTCAAAATTAGTTTTATCTGATATTCAATACGTTGAAGCCTGAGGCATATTCTGAAGTTGATAAAATATGTATTTTTGTATTTTATGACGTTGTATATTCAGACGATTACTTAAACTCTATACTTACTTTATGTACCATATTATAATTCTGAATTTCGATTATTACCGAGTGTCCCACTGACCAACTTGGCTAAAATACTAACACCTCCCCAGTTTTTGTAACAGTCAACCTCTTATAAAGTTCTGATTCCCTAGTTTTTAGTTCTTATTTGGCCCGATGTGAACCGATCTGATCCGATGTCATGTGCCCCAAGATATTTTGACAGTTGCCAAAGACAAACCATAGATACCGACGCAATCTGCCCTTAATGATGTATCCACACCATCCGGCGGCTTTGCCGGCGGCATGCGTCAGTTAAAACTATCAGAGAGATGATCGACGGCAGCCGCTGCAGCGCTGCGGGATTACTGGCATGTCCGCCGGCACGGGTGCCGGCAAATGCCGCCGGCCGGTCAATACCGGCCACCAATCATGTATCAATATATACACCATATCTCTATGAGAGTGCCGTAGTACCACAGATAATCAAGCAAATGAAAAACACCATTATATAAAATTATATTTAGCTTCAACTTGAATGAACAGAAAATACGAGTCGAACATAATATAACCATCATTATGTCAAGCTTTCTCAAATCAATAGTAGGTATCATAAATAAACAAACAATATTCGCTTTGAGATCGAAATCGAATGGAATCGAAATCGAAAGTGCATTTGGAACCGAAAGAGTCGTTGTTGAATCGGGTTATCTTCTTCTTCCTTAAATTATTTTTTTAATATTTCCACATCGCCTTTGCTTGCTGGATTTTCTAAGATACGTAAATTTTTGAGAAAAAAATGTTTGGATGATATTGTTTTAGCGCTTTATGAACGCGGTTATAATGACTGTAGCCCAGTCTTTAAACCTTCCACCACGGAGTTGCATTAATACAAATTTCCACTCTATTAAAAAGAATATTTGCTTGTAACAGTTGAATTCAACCATGGTTTACAGTGTAATTTCACTTTTTATTACTAAGATCGTTCAGAACATGCGCACTTCATACCACAGATACAAGGAGGATTTACAGATTTTTCCACAAGGCGGGAAATTATGAACTACCCAATCCGGTTCGCTGTCTATAAGCGGCAATGTTGATTGAACTCTTGATGCCTTCTGATATCCTGGTAATTATTTCGTCTACGATCAATGTGAACCCCGAAAATACCACAGATAATGTCATTTTTTTCTACTATAATCAAACCTTCACAAAATTTTCTACCAACTCGAGATAAGAAAATGTAAGGTAACGGTGGTTTGTTTTATTTACACCTAGCGGTCTCAGCGAACATCATTCCGCCCCTGATTTGTCCCGCCCCGACCCCATTGTATGATTTTTATCCTATTCAAGACAAATCTAAGAAAGTAAGAATCATGACAATCAGACAAGAAGTTTTCAAGTTGTAAGTAGAGTAACGAACACGCCTTTCTTTTGTCTTTATAGAAATAATAGAAGCAAGATTTAACTTTCTTTCTTATCAAAACCAAAACAATTTGTTCTTAGTGCACCTACCAAAGAATGTCATCGATAATTTTATACAGAGTGTCCTTAGAAATGTTTCATGAAAAGTTTAGTTGTTTTTTTTAATTTCCAATGGGGGACTTTTTAAAATTAAAATTGCATGTGTAGCTATATTATTAGCTATTCATATTATTTGGCGAACATCAACGTGCCATATTACTAAGAGAGTCTGTATATCTGAAGGTACGAGGTCGCCATATCTTAATGATAAAAAACATCCAAGTTCTAGAAAACTACACGAAGATTGTGAAAAATGAGATCAGTGCATGATTTTCAGGCATCAGAATAATATTTGGTTTCCTGACAAAGCATCAAGCTATGAAGATTTTTTTAGATTTCCCATTCTCCTAGTGCAACGTCATGACCAGAAGAACAATCCTTGTACCTATGTTTCTAATGGTAGTTTGGCATCACCGAAGGACAACATGGTTTTGGACAGATCATTGTATGCACAAAAAAATAAAGCCTTTGTAAATTTAGAGCGTGTTATATATAAAAATCATTTTATGTAGAAGAATATTTTAGCCAATAGCCAACCGTGTAGCCTACCGCCTCGGTAAACCACGCCTACGACCTGTTGATTTGCTAGCCTCACTAAGAAATTGGTTACGTTTTTTGTTGTAGAAGTAAAACTTTAAAAAATACCTACGAACATTTACGGCTTGGTAGTTCCTTCGCTTAAAATTCCACTTTTAATGAAAATAAATGATCAAAATTTTCATTACTTGTCATTTTGACTTGATCTTTTAAATTATGCACCGTTTGCGCTGTATACATAACATCTGCAAAAAACATATATACAAGTAATAATACTACTATAATATTAAAGCAGTGAAGCAATGAAAATGGTACAAATAAAACGTTTCAAACAACTGCATAACTTAACGAACGAGAATCCTTCGTCTCTTTATCCTGGCGTTAAAAAAGACCCAAATAAGTTAAGGCGCCCAATCCCTCGTCTTATTGTGTGAACAGTGATTAGAAACTCGAATCCTTGCTTCATCAATATCATCAAAATCAACTTTAATTTAAGCTGTTGTGTTTAATTTAAGTATGGTTGTTTAAAAGAAGAATCTAAAATATAAACGCTTTCAAAGGCTCAAAATAATTTGATCGTCTCGTGATCTCGTCATGGATTATTATGGATGATGGTATAAATTATATCTTGGTAGTTTGTCACACTTGTCAATTTAAGAATTTGCTAGGATCCATCTGGTAACCCAGATAGCGCATGCGAAATGACCGTCATCGAACACAATAACACAACACGAAAAAACTTCATTCCAAATTTAAAAGCGGGAAAATTAAATTGACCAATCACGTCCTGTCATAAACTGTTTGGCAAACATTGCTGCCAACAGTAACACTATACATACAGTCTTGCCAACATACATAATATTTTGCTCAGGTGATCTTCAGCCAGATTCTGCTATCCTGGTACTTACAGAGGCTTCTTTTACCGTGAGAACCCCACGGTCGTTGACCCTATGTTGGTCCTGGACCAATCAAATCGCAGCGCCAACGTTCAAATGCTACGATCTAAAATATTTTCTGATAGTTTCAGACGTCCGCGTTAATAATCAATAAATAGGTATACCTGTGTTACAGAAGAATCTAAAAAAAACATGAATAACGCCTTTCTACTGAAAAGTTTCATTATTTTTGAGAATATATAGATAGATTTATAGATTGTATTGTGAGTACTACTGATATTGTATTCCTTCAGTCACTTATTTTCCACGTTAGTCAAACATCACAAAAATGTAAAGTATTCACAAAACTTTATAAAGAATGTCAAAAAATATTCAATAACACTTATTTCTTCCCGATTGGCTAATGATATATCAATTTTAACAGAAGTTAAAATATTACAATGTAAAAAACATTTTTTTCATGAGATACGTTCTGGCTGGCTTACATTTTTTTACTTTACGATTAATTTTATGACTATCGTGTGCAGACGAAACAATTGGGGGAATTGTCTACATTTACAGTCACAATATCCTTGATTTTAATATATTAATATAAAAAATATATAATATATTTCAGTAAATATAAGAACCTAACAGTAATTCTTTGACAAAAAAAAAACTACAATATCGTTTACTTTAACCAAACTTTAAAAAATCGACGACCTTAGTTTAGGATCAATTTGGGATGTATGAAAACTAATAAGACCAAATTTATCTCATTCCTTAAAGGTTTACGGGTTGGAAAACGTTATCTTAACGATTCCGCAAGTTTATTTCGAATTTTCGACCGTAAATGTGGCCAATTCCGTAATTTGTTCTACCTACACGATAGTCTTAATTCGTTTGATTTAAAAGAGGTGCTAAAATTAGCGGATGGAATATACTCTCCCGTCAGGAATTGACCTCTTCGATTTATGATGATGGATCCAACGTCATTTCTTCCAGGCTACCTTAAGAAGCCGATATTCCTGCTTCAAGCCACCCTAATGATTCCCAACGTCTCTGTGAAGCCAACCCTGGATGAGATCCAAGAAGTGCTAACCATTGCAGGGAAACACATCACTGGCCTATCCAAAGGCGTTGCGCAATGGTCAGGAGGAAAGGTGCCGAGGGTACGAATATAAATCGTTTTGATAGATTATTTTTTTAACTAGTCTACGTATAAAATACGTATTTATTACGGCAAGTTACACAGTATAACTACTCGTAGCACTGTGAAAATAAACTAGTCTGTGGCAAGGATACGAACCTAACAGACATTGAGACCTTGGATCCAGACATGAGCAGAGCACATTCGTTACCAAGTCTGATCAATTTTTATAAAGAAAGTTATTAATCACATCTGTACGAGTATTAATACAAGAATGTCTACTCTATTAGCTAATGGTAAATGCATTTTGTTACATTTTATCTAAATTTACGAGTGCATTTGTGCATACGTATTACTATTTTATTTAACGTACGTAGATATATTAGCCACATAATAATTTTATTAACCTAAGCCATTGAAGACTTGGATCGCAATTGTTTCACTTATTTGTAAATATAGTAATACACTAACCTTCTCCATACTAACACCAGATAAAAGATAAACTAAAGTAAACTTCTAAACATTTTGTAAATATTTAAAAACATTCAATAAATAAGTTACTGTAAATATTAACGTAAACCTTTTGTCTTTTCACCTTTTCACCCACCCTGTGATGTTAATTGTATTGTGCATTGTGAAATGTTGATTGTTTGGCACTTGTGGCAACGACTGTGTGTTCCTTCCCACTGCGTTCACCCTTTTAATTTTATTTGCAAAACACTTGATGTGCTTTTTACCTCGGCCCTTGCTTCGCCTCTCGTGCGTCCCTATCCCTAAGCCAGGTTAACTGGAAGAAGATAGCCGGCCGTCCCTCGAATCACCTTTTAGAAGTAGTCACGAGACTTGACGAACAGGTGCAATCAGGGTCTGCGCAGAACACAGGCATGCAGCAGAAAGGGCTGAAGGTGATCGAAGCAGCCAAAGTGAGACGGAAGAGACACTACCGACTGGAATCAGAGGAGAAGCCCTCGTTTCCGTTTCAGCAGAAGAACTTTTACAATCATGTCATGGAGAATAAAGAAGTCGCGAAGACGCTTTCGCAAATATCTAGCTGCACGCTTAATATCAAAACGGTAAGATTTTACTGTATTCAACCTGATATAGATTTTTTTCCCCTAGTTTTTTCACTTTTCTAAAGACATAAATACGGGAAGATTGAAACATGCAGTTTTTAACCGATGTTAGCATTAAATGGTAATGGTTTTGTCGGTTTGTGTCGTATAATTTTGCACTCACTGTCACTGAATCGATTCTGATGAATCTGGCGTCAATCAACTTTTAAGCCCATTTAGTATATTGTCTGAAACATATAAAAGAAACCCTATCATTATACGTACTCCAAAAATACATTCAATCATTTGATGATCTAACAATATAAGACCGTTTCTGATTTTTTTTCGTAACAACTGCAGGAGCTAAACAATCTGGTCAAACGCTGGCGACCGTACCACTACCTATGGAAGTGTGAGAAGACCCTCCGTCAGCTGCTCTCGTGGAACCTGAACGATTTTGAGCTGGCGCTGAAGAAGCACAGTGAGCTGGAGGCCAAGCTGGCCACCGAGCCTGACGTGCTGGTCATCGGCAACTGCCTTGCCGTGTCCACGGAGAAGCTGAAACTGGGGCTCACTACTGAGCTGAAAAGTAGGTGCTTTAACCCAATGCTGTTTCTTTCTTACCTTAGGCCGTAAAGCAAGCGCACAATAAATGTGGCTCAGTCAAGCCACTAGACCCGGCCACGAAACGTGATCAATGTGGCGTAATGACTGCCACCAAACACTACCACAACATTAGCGTACAGAAATCGAGTGGTTGACGCACGATGCGAGTGACTAACGTTGCCAGGTTAGGGACGATATTATACACGGTCGCCAATAGTGGTTCAATGTGCGCTTGCTCATAAGTTTACGAGTAGATCCTTCGGCAGCATCTTTTTTTTAAATAAATTTATATTGGGTAGTATTTAACTGAAATTAAAAATATATGCCTTTTATACAAAAAAAAACGAAACCCAAAAATACTGATTGCACAGCAAAATAGATACCTCATAAAAAAGGAAAAACCGACTTCAAAAACAAAATGCACTAAAAAGTCTTAAATAAACCCTTGAACATTGAAAGGAAAGGAATCCATTTTAGGGAAACAATGTCTTTTTGGAGTCGGTGCTGCGACAGGTGAGGCTGAATTTTCAAAGTGATGGCACCGACTCCAAAAAGAAATTGTTTCCCTAAAATGGATTCCTTTCCTTCCAATATTCAAGAGTTTATTTAAGATATTTTAGTGCATTTTGTTTTTGAAGTCGGTTTTTAATTTTTTTAAGTTAATTTTATTTCTCCATTTTAAGAGATTACAAGAGAGGGGGGGGGGGGAGTTGCACCTTATGACTCTGTTCTTTAAGAAGCTACAAACTACCTATCATATGTTCTGTCATTATAATTACTGAACTCCTAAGCGTTAAGGAGTTCCGACATCAGCTCAGCCCCACAAGATGTGGACTATGAGACGTAACAATACGTCAATATTAAGATTTTAGTAAAACAACACTATACGTGCCTTTAAAATTTGAGGGTTTCCCTCGATAACACCAAGATTCCATCTTCAGATCCCAAATCGGCAACAATGGGACCAACTAGGAGGTACAACCTCGAAGTAGGCGAAAAAAATTTTCGAATCGGTCGACTAACGACTGAGATATGAGGTAACAAACATACAAAAAAAAAGCATACAGTCGAATTGATAACCTCCTCCTTTTTTGAAGTCGGTTAAAAATATCAAAATCTTAGCAACAATTTATATTTGTAGCGCATTGCTATATATTTGAAAATATAAGCTTACTAATGAATGCATATCTAATAATAACTAGTGCGCCGTAAATCTAATACATCTATTTTTAAACTATCCTTAAATTTTTTATTGTACACTGCAGTTTACCTAAATATCGGTTTCTTGATTCATTGAAAATTTTCTGCGTTTTTTATATTTTAAATGTGTGTTTTGAACAGATAACACCATAACCAATGGTCAATTCAGTTTTGTTCGTATAAAACACGTACACAAATCGTATATATCCAACAAGTGTTAGTAAGTTTTACCCAGTAGTTGAGTTAACCATCGATCATTTAGATCGAATCAGCATTTTATCAGTTAAAAAAACTTTAAAACCTTTTTCTTGAGCAAGTTTTAAACTGCTTACGGAGAAAAATATTGCGAGAATAGTTTAATTGCTAGGATTATATGTATTAGGTATGTGCGCTCGGGTAAATTTACTGTGCAATCGGTACATTTGATATGAAAATATTTTTAGCGCATTTAACGATTTTTATGTTAATTGAATTGATGTGCGATAAGTTATTTGATGTGTTTTTAATAATATACCATTTATATATTATTTATTTCACACAATTATCTACATAAAAATATATTTCATGCTAAAAGCAACTAGGACTCTAGACCAGAAAACTGGTTACATATTGCATAAACGTCCTGATTTCATCACTTTTTTACAGACGGCACTCACAGAATAAGCCAAGCAATGCGCAAGAAGTATAAACGGGAGATGGACTATGTGTACGCGATTATGAACGATCTTGAGAGGAAACTGGAGAGACCCATCAGAGACCTGGATGACGTCAGGACTGTCATGGAGACGCTCAAGAAGATACGGGAGCAGGAGGTCGATATGGAACTCAAAATTGACCCCGTCGAGGTAAGTGGACGTTTTATGCATTAAGTTTAGTGTATGTACCTAAAGAAAACGCAGACATCTCAACTCGTGAAAGGTAGATAAGAAAAGGGTTTAAGGGTAAGATTACAACAGTTACATTTAGAGAAGACGATATTTTTTTAGTTGTGTTCTCATCATAACTTGTAAACGACTTGACCGATTTCTTTTATCTACCTATTTATTATTATAAATTCGTGGCGATCGTTGTTAGTTAAATCTGTGGCCTATTGAATCAGCAGAATGTTGGAGAATTATCAGTAACCAAAATTTTCGTGGATGACTCACGGGGAACCACTGCTTCCTGAGCAGAAGTAGATACTTAATAACTTTGTATACTGTCAATTTGTATATTTAAGTATAATGATAAAAACATGTTCTATTTTCATTCCAGGAAGCATTCAACATCATCACTCGATACGAGCTGCCTGTAAGCAAGGAAGACTTGGAACAAGTGGACAACCTGCGCTACACCTGGCAGCAACTCCAAGCCCAGGCCTTAGCAACCCACTTCCAGCTCCTGAAGATGCAGCCCACCTTCTCGGATGATCTAAAGAATAATCTGGACAGGTTCAGGGAAGATAATACCGAGTACTGTCACGAGTATCGTCATGCTGGACCCATGCAGCCAGGGTTGAGCCCTAGAGAGGCGTCGGATAAATTGATTCTGTTCCAGGTATTTTATTTGTCTTACATATGCGTAGTTACAAGTGTATATCTTGTGCTGTAAATAAGGGAAATGAAACACCACTCATTCATTACACTTTTGATTATTTCCAAGATACCAACTGTAGTTTTATCTATAAATCTGCCCGTTTTATTAAATGAGCATATTTTTTTAAATAAGTAGATTCTTTTTTACTTAACAACCCGTTGAGTCTTTTAAACTAGATCTAGAGTAAGATCTAGGTGTAAGCTAGTGTTTTTAATGAAGGAAGTACATATATATGTTGTGTTGCAGTGATAGATGTGATTTACTAAATAAATTATTTTAGTACACGAGTTGGTAAATATCTCAAGAAACCTTCATTATGTCGAGCTACCTTTTTGTTTTTTCACCTCCAGAACCGCTTCGACGGCATGTGGCGTAAACTTCAAACGTACCAAAACGGCGAAGAACTTTTCGGCCTGCCCCACACGGAGTACCCCGAACTGGCACAGATAAGGAAAGAACTCAACCTTCTCCAGAAACTGTACAAGCTGTACAATGACGTCATCGACCGAGTCAGCAGCTACTACGATATACCTTGGGGAGAGGTCAATATTGAGGAGATCAATAATGAGCTGATGGAGTTTCAGAATAGATGCCGAAAGCTGCCCAAAGGGTTGGTATAAGCTAGGAATATTTGTAGAATTAAATTCAATACGCCTGATTGAATGATTATTTTGATGATTTGAAAACAATCGTCTATGTAAATGACATTTAATATCGGTCGTTTAAACTTATTAAGTCTGATAACCTTATCTGACGTTGTTGAAATCGGTCGTAAAAGATATGACAGGTTATAGGTATTAAATATTAACGACCCATAAACGGTAAGCTTGTTTCAACGTCTCAATTCTTATGTGGTTACAATCGTGACATTTTTTTTTATTGTTACAAAATTCACAGCTCTTATTCCAAAAACTTAGCTAATCTTACGTTCTAAACTTACAGACAATAATGAATTTACTTTATATACATATTGCAAGAAATTATCAAAGTTGACACGGTTTGACTTGACATAAACTACAAGTGATATAATGTGACCCGCCAATAATACTCAAAAATTTAATTTTTGTATTTTATAGAGATATGTGTTTATATTTATTAATTGTTTATATATGAATTATATTTAAAGTTAAACACAACTGTTTAAACTAATAGATTTTTAAAAACAAGAATTACAATTTATTTTTCACAACGAGAGAGTGGCTCAAGTACTCTTATTACACTTGTTTTGAACGCTGCTTTCGATAGGTGGAACACGTCCATCGAGGAGAAGCTTATTATACGTATTAAGAGTTCGAGATACTACAGAGTTACGTGCATAGTTGGTCCGTGAAAGTGGTGTATGAATCAAGGATGAGGCCGTGTGTCTAGTGCGGGTGGCTTATCAGAGTTCATGTAAACAAACACTTCTTATCATATTTCCGTGCAAAACAACCAGGTGGTGCTCTAAAAACGAAACAAAATTTGTGTTTTCATGTATTCGTTGCTAATATTTTTTAAAGAATTATTAAAGATAGAAACGTTAGTAAAAAGGTAATATTTGTTGTTACAGAAAATCATAAAATTGAAATTGTCTACGCAAAATGACAAACATTTTGCTTCTGACTGCGGACGCGCTATATTTTAACCTTTCACGCCATTTAATCACTTGCCATTCACTCTTGTTTCACACAATCCGTCCTTTTTACTTCAGTTAGCTTTACTTTCCTTCCAGCCATCAACATTCAGACTTAACACTTTTTTTGTTATATAGACCGCCGACACTATTACAGTACTATTACAGCTTCATATTATTTTGAGAGAGTGTTGAGATATTAAATATTAGATTATACACAAAAATGGCACCAAAATGAGACATTCTCTACAAAACCTTGAATATCTTTAAAAAGTTATTACGCTGAGACCCAGATAATATAATACTGCTGAGATAAACTAGTATTTTTTTTGCAAATGAGCCCTACTTTTCCCTTATGGTTAGGTTATGTATTAGAATTACCAGTAACCCTGTTAATAAAGTCTGTTAGTCTGCATTTACTTGTCTTCACCACAGATTAAAAGAATGGCCGGCATTCTTCGCTCTCAAGAAGACCATAGATGACTTCAACGACATGTGTCCACTTCTCGAGCTGATGGCCAACAAAGCGATGAAGGCGCGCCACTGGCAACGCATCATGGAGGTCACCAAGTACATTTTCGACCTGGATAATGAGGACTTCTGTTTGAAGAACATCTTGGAAGCGCCGCTGCTGCAAAACAAGGAGGATATTGAAGTAAGTCGTTTTGTTTTTTAATATGCTCCAGGCAAACCATTTGCCGTGGTTTCGTAGTAAGGATTTTCATTACTTGTGCTACGAATACCGGACAATGATTATGACGGGGCGTCTTTTATGAATACTTAAATAAACATAAACATCCATGACTTAGGTACGTTCCTGCTCATCACATAAACATTTGCCACTTGCTGGATTCGAACTCGAGACGTCCGGCGTAATTGTCAGGAGCGCTTGTTACTACACCAAACGCGTCGTCATTTTCTATCTATTATAGTTAAGTTATGAAGGTTTTGGTACCCTTAGTAAATACCCGCTCATACGCTCGGCTACCTGCAATTTGTGTTGTCGTCCTGCAGCTGTTTCTAAAGTAAAAAGAAACGTAGAATTCGACCTCTATGCATAGCAAAGTTGATAATCCTAGTCCTGATTGCGATTATCAGGCACTCTGTTTAAACGAATTATACTTAACGCGTTTTCAATAATTAGTAACCATCCTTTTTTAAGAAATAACATTATTTTTTAATTTTTTAAACTACTTTGCATTAGGACTGAATTGCTTTGTGCAGTTTATAAAATAGATAGGAAATTACTACCGATATTGAAAAATAAGAAATTTTCGAAAATGAAAACTTCGAAAAAGTACTATATTTTTAGTCAGGCTTTTTAAAAATAGAGCTAATTAAGTTTTATTCGTCCTAACCTAAGAACGAGCGAGATCGAACATTCAATTATAAATGAAATATAGTTCAATCACCTTGTCACTCCAGTCAATGAAACTCGTATTTACTCACACATAATACACTAAGTTCAACTCCTCCCCATTTACATTGCTACAACACTCACACAAACTGTTCAGCTATTCTTTCTACCCCATAATAATGGAAAGAGAAAATGTACACTAACCCAACAAAATTTCCCTTCCCACTTCATCCAGCAAGAGCAGAAAGGGATGCACGTTATCGTGAACTATATTCCTCTTTATCATTCTTGTGCCCATCGTATATGGCAGAAAGGGAGCGAATACTGCCACCCTTTGCGTCTGTAAGGGCGGCATTTTACGCACGATTTACGGTTAGCATCTATTACGTGTGACACAGGTAATAATTGCCATAGGTCTGCGCGTTGAATAGTTGCCATCGCGCTGTCGATTTCTATCGCACATCGGTAATTGTTCCCTGGCTGGGAAAGCTTCTATCGAGTTCTGGCTCCCTGGTACCCTGTCCGAAATTGCACGTGTCTTGCCTGTTGCCGGCCCGGCGTCCCGAGAGCTATTGTCATGGATACTGGCATTCTGGGCATGCGTAGTACACTCAAGGTTTTGCGACGTTGCATGCCGTATTTTTATGGGTTTAATGTAAGATACAAATAACCTAGACCACTTACCACCAATTGTCGCGGTTTCGCAAGGTAAGGAATTTTCTATTTATTTATATTTATTATGACGGACTGCCATAAATACTTCAATATATATAAACTAAACGTCCATGAATTGCGTACCTACAAAATGTTTGTGCAATTCACACAAACAATTGCCCCTTGCGCGGTTCGAACCCGCGACGGACGGCGTAATAGTCAGGAGCGCTTACCACTACACCAAATACACCAATGCGTCGTCTAAGAAAAGGTTTGATCACAGTTCGATGTTTGATGCTTTGCCTAAGAGCATTGATGTCTTAAAGGCCTGTTTTACCATATACAAATATGAATTGTTCAACTTCATTTCGAATGAAATATCTTGCAGATAACGATAACTAAAACTTATTATGATATTCTGAAACTAGCCGTAAATGTTATTCCGAACTCCGTCATTTTTCATTAAAAAGTAGTTAAATAGAATTAAGAGTTTTTAAACATAGACACCTAATACAAACATAACAAGTAGTCTGTTTTTTTTGTATATTGGTAAATGTAATGATGTTGATGTTGTTGATTTGAGCCAAAAAAATATTTTCTTTCTTTCTAATGGTCCACGGAGAAGGATTTAGAACAGTTTTGAATCTAAAAAAAAATAAAGGTTGTGTGTTTCGCTCGTACAGTATTGTTTCGATAGTGCAATTGGTTTGACAGATGTAAAACTCTCATGTTCCCCTTTCTGTATACTACTACGAACTCTTATTTCTGAAAGATATTGTTATATTTCAGATGAATTTCGAAACAAAATAGAGAAGTAATTGAGTAACCAAAACACATTGTTGAGAAATCAATCAATAAAGTTATTCTAATTAGAACAAACAATAACTTTGGAGTGACGTTGTATATCAAAGCGTTTAGTTATTGACTTTTTTATCGACTACAAAAAAGGAGGTAGTCAATTCAATGTGTATGTATGTGACATCGTTAGAATTTGAGAATATTTGAGTAGGTATGTTGATATATTATAGCTTCCAAACATGTTTGCAAAATTACATAAGTGTATGTCTGTTTGTATATTTGAATGTTTGTCCACGGATTTCTCGAAAACATGAAGTCATAGTTAGATCTTTTTGAATTCAATCAGGTACAATTCAACTTAGGGTCCGGTGTAATCATCAAAATCGGGGCTGTAGTTTTTGAGATATGGGTAACAATTACTAAAAAACAAGATTAGGATAAATTTTTTTAATGATTAATGTCACAACCCTTGTTAGCACTAATTTGCAAGTAATGATTTCTGTTTTTTTATTTATTTAGTCAATGTTTGCTACGGTATTACAGATTACAATTTTAAATTATATAAAAAATGATTTAAAAGAATGAAAAAGAAATGACTCATTCTTCCGTCTTCCGCAAAAATAAAGCACAACCAAATAATAAGCGGTTAGCAATACTTTAGATATTTATTTGCTATTTAAAGCATTCACACACTAATAGTTGGAACAAGCATTTGAGTCTACGTCTGACAGCGACATCTCTCTTGAGGTAGCGAAAACTTTACTCTAGACTCCTTTCCATAAAGTCGTAGTGCCATTTAACAATGTTGATGAGAATAACCAACATTGGCAGGGAATGTTTCAAGTATTTTTACCCTTTCATAACGAAAACGATTGCAGGACAATGTTTTATTACTGATTTTTGTTTTGTTTTTCTTAATTTTTAATTCAATGCCTGGTATCTGGATGACGGCTCCTTTGGATATCCAATTTTTATATCCTTTGGATGTAAAGCAAATGTTGTTTTTCAGGACTTTGTCCTGATTATAGTAGGATTTAAGATATTAAGTTTAGAGCTAAACCTTCCAAAATGTGATGTTTTAATAATGATCACGTTTCGTCTGGATATTTTGATGTGGATATTGAGACTTTCCGGGTGTGTGTGGGCCCTGTCCTTGGTTATATCTGAAATCTTTACGTGTCCCTCTGGAAAAGAGGTTGACAAAGGTTCTAAGTTGCCAGCAAAGCGTTGAGCGTAACTCCCGGCACGCGGTCACGTATCATTTAAAATAAAATTGTTATAACTATTTTCAATACAACGACGGTCTGAAGACCTACTGTTTTATATGACTAAAGATCGTTTCACATATTTTTCTTATAATTAATGGACAAAATCCATAACGGACAACTCACCTACGATTAATTCACCTACGATCAACTCGCCTTCGGTTAACTCACCTGCGTATGACTCAATCAAATGGTTAATTCAACCACGGTTTATTCAATTATAATAAATGAAAAAAGAGCTGATTGAACTGACGTTAAACATTATTTTCGGTCACTAGGCAAATAACACCCTCGAATACGTACATGTTCTTAAACTTAATTTCATTTGAAGTCTTCATCAACAAAGAGTAGCGTTGAAAAAAGCAGGAAATTTTTCCGTTTTGTTTTTCGAATTCCGTCGTTTTTATTCAAGTTTTTCATTCTTATTTTTCTTGAAACTTCATGATTTTTATTAATAAAACGAAAAATATGAGAAACTGAAAAATATGAAAGAAACGGTAAAATATGTTAAGAGAAGTATTGATGTTTTTAAGTGGAATATTTTTATTATGTTTTGTTTAGAAAAAAAACACATTTTTTTCTTGATTTGTGCAAATTCCGTCACACAGATAATTTATATCACGCACGCCCTATTGTTGCCACTTCAAGTATCTAGAATAGTTAGTTTTTGGATTTAATTGAATGATTCATAAATCACATTGTAATCGATTCTCGGGTGCAATTTGTAAATACAAAAACTTCATATTGAAAAAAAAATTTGACATTGTATTTCTGATTCTTCAGAAAGCGTGAATGAGTTTGAATCTGATTAGTGAGCAAAACATAATTAAAATATGCATTATTGCTTTAAAAAATGTGTTATGAAATTTATATACTCCAATTTATTTTTATATTTTTCGAAACAAACGACGAAAATTTCAATATAATAGTTTCTTTCCTTAGGTTTTTTTCTGATATATTTCAATGTCAAATCAAATATAACGGTAAAAACGAACGGCATCGTGGCAGCCGCAGCGGCATGAGTGGCATGGCCGCCGGCACTACCGCCGGCCCGTACCGCCGTGCGGTGTGGAAACACCATAAAATTAATATTCCTATCGGAATAGAAGGACAAGTAAAAGCTGTCAAACGAAACCAATTTTAAGATGTCAGTAACTAACTTAAGAAAGTAACATTTGTAGCTTTAAATGAGATAACCTTTCGATCAGGTGATTTATAACAATGTTCCTAAGTTAAATATAGTAGTTTATTGCATGATAAACAGTCGACACAAAATATTGAACATGCAGCTCTAGTGTAAAACTAAATAATATTTCATTATACAAAATATTCGTCGATATACATTCCCTGTGTTATTCTGTCTTTATTTTTTACGTAAATTAACGTTTGTAGAATAGAATAATCAAACTGCGTACTTTAAATTTTAAGCGCATTGGTAAATATAAGTCGTATATTAAGAAGCTTCGATTTGGACTAATCTACCTGTTAAATGATTATTTGTTGGGGTTATGCCGCTGTAATGCATAACAATCAATCACCGATGAAGTCACTAGTTTCAGACGCATTATTTCTCCAAAATATACACAATTTCACTTTTAAATATAAAAAATCAAATGCACGTAATTTTCAGCGAGCTTCTGCAGGGCGGTCAACTGTTTGACATCTGCCAAAAATGGTTCTGCTACCCATCTCTTTTTATGACACAGTTTGCAGCTAGTGACATCTCGCTTTTGTCGTTCTATTCCAAAGGGATAATAATTTTATGGGATACACCATTAAACAGTGCGACATGGATCTTTTAGCCGAAAGCTGTCATCTTAAAAAATGCGGTTGCCAGGTTTAGTGTTGCCCAATCTCCCCAATCTTGAAGGCGATTTTCCTAATATTTTATTTTTGCATATATTTCGTGTAAAAAATTAAAATGATTAATTTTTAATACGATAAAATTATAATTTTCAATGGCTTTCATTGCTTATTCATTTTTTTGGGTTTAAAATCAGTGGAACATACATGTTACAACCATACGTGTTTATACTGCTTTAAATTAGTACCCAACACTTTGTATTTGACAAAGTTAGTTAGAAAATATTCGTTAAACAGCTTCCTAAACTCCTTTAATCAAGAGTGATTTTGCATTGGCTAGCCTGATTGAATGCTAGCGCTCTCCTGTCAATGTCATCCATCAAGAAGATCCTTATCGCAATGTAGTTGATATCGAATTCCTAACACCCCCCCCCCCCCCCTCTTCTAGTTCATTTATTTATGTTTTGAGTATAATTCATTACTAACTATACTACAAACTATAGCGATCATATTTCTATACACCTTTTCTTCTTACACGGTTTCTTTTCGACAAACAGCTACTCTTATAAAGATAACCAAGCGTTCATATTTGAGCTCGATAATTTACCTCATAGCTCGATATAACAATAATCCTTTATTTTTGCGAATATTTTTTCTTTCTATCTTTATTTTGACGGGACGCAGAGAGTTGCGCCGTAAGACTAATGGCTTGTGAGCTTTCTGAGGCACGTGAGTGAGGCACCACCTACTCACTTCCAACAAGGCAACTGACTGATGTTGAAAACTGCGTGGGTTAAAAAACAACAGGCAATACTAAGGACTGATGAACAAGAGAAGATGTTTCCACCAATACGCAAGCGCCTACTCATTCATAGTAATATCAAGTGTTTCGTAGTAGAAAATCAATAGGTACTTAGAGTATTAGTAGATTTTACAATGAACGTTTTTCAACTGAAGCCCATTCAACAAGTTTCCGATTCTTATTATCCAAGTCGCTCGTTTCATCTTTGTGCTACAGTGGTAGATAAGTTTGATTGGGGCTATAACATCAACTGTGATTTGATCGCAATCGTGTTAACGCAGCTGAAATGAATAAACTATTCACCGAAACAAAATATAGCTCCACCAAAATTACGCCTATGTAACTAATTTTTAAAGTAATTACCAAGCGAAGTCTGAAAACAATAAATAAAAGAAACAAACGTAATACTGCATATTTGTTTTAGGGCCAATAAGTCAAGAACTCTAAACCCTAAGCTTTTCGATATTCCGCTCGCGAATAACAATGTTTTTTAGGGTTCCGTAGCCGAATGGCAAAAAACGGAACCCTTATAGTTTCGTCAAGTCTGTCTGTTTGTTTGTCTGTCCGTCCGTATGTCACAGCCATTTTATTCTGTAACTATAAGCATCACACTGTTGAAATTTGGTAGGAGTATGTATCCCGTTAACTGCTTTACGATTCTCATATAAAAAAAAATATGTTATTTAAGGGCTCCCATACATGAAACTAAAACCAAAAAAAATTTTTTTTTGGCAAACCTATACGTGTGGGGTCTATAGATAGGTCTTTTAAAATGACACCTAGGTTCCAAAACCCATTTTCTTTTGAAGTCTAACGTTTCATAGCTAGACGCTTCCGAAGTGGTAAAATGGGCGCCCCCCCCCCCCCCCATCTAACTTCTAAACTAAGCGAGTGTAAATTTTGAAAAAAAAATGTAATGTAGATCTTAACAAATACTTTCAACGAAAATTGGTTCGGACGAAATCGAACAAGAAGTTTTTGAGATATAGCACATTTTCAACAACCGCAAACATAACTTTTTACTTCATACAAACACTATGAAAAACAAAGTTATATTTGCTGTCAACAAAATATTGTGGATTTTACTAAGTGGAAGTAAGTGGATTCCCAAATCCAGTTAAAGTTGGCACGGAACCCTCAGTGCGCGAGTCCGACTCGCACTTGGCCGGTTTTTTAAGAACCCTGTTGACAGAAAGTGTCGGGAATTTTATAACTTGACGTCAGCATACTGGACAAAAAATGTGTTAAACCACACATGAATTAACTTGTTTATTCAAATTACAGCTATCGTCTTTCACCTAGATTTAGTTAAATTAAAATATTATTATGTTGCGCATAGTTTTTTAGGTCACTTGACCTTGAATTCTTGCGACACTTTAAAATGATTTAATGTTGGTGTTTTACCTGTCTATCCTTTTGAACGTCATTGGCCTGATAAAGCAACTTGGACACGAAGTCCAGCGCAGGGCCAACAGATTGTGTGCTACACGAGACACGCATGAATATGAGGGAACCATCTACTTCCAGATTTCAATGCTGTTCTATGCAATGAGAAAGTTGAATTGAATTACATGGGACATAATAAAAAAGTAAAAACCGACTTCAAAACCAAAATGCACTAAAAAGTCTAAAATAAACTCTTGACCCTTGAAAGGAAAGGAAGCTATTTTAGGCAAACAATTTCTTTTGGAGTCGGTGCTCTGATAGTTGATGCTTGATGTTCAAAGTTCGCTGGCAGATGGCACCGACTCAAAAAAATATTTTTTGAGTCGGTGCCATCTGCCAGCGAACTTTGTTTGCCTAAAATAGCTTCATTTCCTTTCAAGGGTCAAGAATTTATTTAAGACTTTTTAGTGCATTTTGGTTTTGAAGTCGGTTTGTACTTTTTTTTAAAGTTAATTTTATTTCTTCATTTTTAGAGATTACAGGAGAGGGGGGGGGGGGGGAAGGAGTTGCACCTAAAGACTTAGTTCTTTAAGAAGCTACAAATTACCTATCATAAGTTCAGTCATTATAATAACTGAACTCCTAAGCGTTAAGGAGTTCCACCATCAGCTTAGCTCCGCAAGATGTTGACTATCAGACGAAACAACACGTAAACATTTAGATTCTAGTAAAGAAACACAATACGTGCCTTTAAAATTTGAGGGTTTCCCTCAATTACACCAAGATCCCATCATCAGATCCCAAATTGAAAATATTGGAACCAACTAGAAGGTATACTATCTAGGTGGGTGATTTATTTTTCGAATCGGTCGACAAATGACACATATGACGTAACATAGATACAAAAAAAAACATGCAGTCGAATTGATAACCTCCTCCTTTTTTGAAGTCGGTTGAAAACTGCGTGGGCTGAAAAAATTCAGGCAATACTAAGGACTGATGAAAGGGAGAAGGTGTTTCCACCAATACGCATGCGCCTACTCATTCATACTAAATCAAGTGATTCGTAGTTATGAATCGATACGTGTAGTACTTCGAGAATGAACAATGAACGTCTCTTCAACATAAGTCCATTCAACAAGTTTCCAATTCATACGTTTCACGTCGAATATGGCCTCCTTTAGGTTAACGCGTGGGCCGCCATATACACAAACGTACAGTGTGACATGGATATTTTGGTCAACAGATGGGGGCGCTGTATTTGAATGTATATAATGATGGTAGCCAGTGCAAGAGAATCTCCCATGACACAGGGTGTACCTAGTCTTGCCATAAATATTGCCGCAAAGAAAGTTTTTTTTTAATGCAAATAATATTTATTACTTTTACAGTGAGCTAGTTTTATACATAAATATAAAACAATTTAAAATATACAAATCTTATTTGAAGTGGTCTCCATTGGCTGCAATACAGTCCTTTAAACGTTGAGGCCAGTTATCAATAGAAGCACGCACTCATTCCGTGGGAAAAATCTTCACTGCCAATCGTATGGATTGTTTTAGGGACTCCAAATTATCATGGCGTTTAGAGCAAGCCGTACTCTCTAAAACTGACCATGAATCATAATCCAGCGGATTATCAGGACTAGACGACGGCCAGTCTTTAGCTCTGATGAAGTCCGAAACGTTCGCTTCTAACCAAGACTGCGTGGACCGAGCTTTATGACCCGGCGCCGAGTCCTGTTGGAAAGACCATGCTTGGTTATTGAACATGGTGTTGTTAAAGGGCTTAACTACCTTCTCAACAATGGTATCTTGATACACTTGTGCCGATGTTTTGTTACCTTTTTCACAAAAATATGGCTCAGTCACTCCTTCATAGCTAACACCCCACCAAACCATCACTGAAGTCGGGTAATGCCCACGTTGCACTCTGCCGACTAATTGGGAAGCTTCCTTAGAGGTTTGAGCATAAATACGGCAATTTTATTTGTTAGAACGTTGCTCAATTGTAAAGATTTTTTCATCCGTAAACAAAAATTTTCTGTGACCCCTTTGCTTCAGTCGTTTTTTCGATTTTACCACCCTATTCTTTTTTAAATTATCAGTTAAAAATTACCAGTGCGTCTCTTATAGGCTGCAAGTCCTAAGCCCAGATAATATAATACTACTAGTAAGTCATCTTTGAAAATACGCGACATGGTTCTGGGGTCTATCTTCATTCGACAGGATTTCTGCGAATTCTTTCCCTTACTGCTTTGACCACCTTTTTCGTACGAACACTACGTGGACGGTCAGATATTTTTCTGTCACAAACAGTTGAGGTCTCATTGTACCTATTGATAGCCCGGTACACAAACATTTGTCTAATACCAAGCGAATGGAGAGTTTTAAAAATTGCATTTGGCTCCTTACCAACTTTGTGTAATGCAATCACAGCGATTCGGTTTTCTTTATCACCCCACTCCATTTCAATATCGCAAAATAATATAAAATGTATTAGCGCCAAAATTAGAAAACACAATAAGCAATCGTATAAAAAAGACAGATTCCAAATTCAAATGTAATATCTTTCTTATTTTTAATTGTAACAGTAATTATAACCAGACTATGTTTATTTATTTATTAGGGTCTTTTTATTTATTATCATATATTGTTCGCCCAACCAAGATAAATGGGACCAATGGGGACAATATTGATTATACTAGTACTATACATATATGTATGATATAATCACTGTAAAACAATTATATTAAGAATGAAAACCATTGAAAATTACGACCTTATTTAAGGAGTTTAGCTCTACGGTATTTAAAACAATAATTTTAATAATTTACATAGAACACATACAACACTAAAACAAAAGGGAAAATTGGAAAATCTCTCGTAAGATTGGGGAGATTCCATTTTTAGGGTTCCGTAGCCGAAAGGCAAAAAACGGAACCCTTATAGTTTCGTCAAGTCTGTCTGTCTGTCTGTCTGTCTGTCTGTCTGTCTGTCTGTCTGTCTGTCTGTCTGTCTGTCTGTCCGTCCGTATGTCACACCCATTTTATTCTGTAACTATAAGCATTACACAATTGAAATTTGGTAGGAAGATGTATCTTGTTAACCGCTTACTGATTCTCATACAAAAAATAAAAAATAATGACAGTTAAGGGGGGGCTCTCATACATGAAACTAAAACCAAAAAAAAATTTTTTGTCAAACCTATGCGTGTGGGGTGTCTATAGATAGGTCTTTTAAAATAACATGGAGGTTTCTAAAACCATTTTCTTTTAAAGTCAAACGTTTCATAGCTAGACGCTTCCAAAGTGGTAAAATGGGCGTCCCCCCCCATCTAATTTCTAAACCAAGCAAGTGTAAATTTTGAAAAAAATATATATTGTAGATCTTAATAAATACTTTCAAAGAAAATTGGTTCGGACGGGATCGAACAAGTAGTTTTTGAGATAAAGCACATTTTCAACAACCGCAAACATAACTTTGTATTTCATACAAACACTATGAAAAACAAAGTTATGTTTGTAGTCAACAAAATATTATGGTATTTTACTAAGTAGAAGTAAATGGATTCCCTAATTCAGTTAAAGTTGGCACGGAACCCTCAGTGCGCGAGTCCGACTCGCACTTGGCCGGTTTTTGAATTTGGTAGTTCTAGTTCTGGAATTTGCCGCTGACCAAAATCTTCATGTCGCTCTTTACGGCGAATATTGCATCGTTTGTTTAAGTTGTAGCGTAGCATGCCGCGAGCGTCGTCGCGTCGCGACAAATGAAGCGACGGGCGATGCCGCAGAGGATGCGGTGGCTAAAACGGCGGAAGCAGTTAATCATTTAGTTTTAAACCGACTTCAAATAGAAGGAGGTTATCAATTCGACTGTGTTTTTTTGTATCTATGTTACCTCATATCTCAGTCGTTTGTCAACCGATTCGAAAAAATTTTTCGCTCACTTAGAGGGTATACCTTTTAGTTGGACCCATTTTTTTCAATTTGGGATCTCATGATCGGATCTTGGTGTAATTGAGGGAAACCCTTAAATTTTAAAGGCACGTATAGTGTTTCTTAACTAGAATCTTAATGTTGACGTGTTGTTACGTCTAACAGTCAACATCTTGTGGGGCTGAGCTGATGGTGGAACTCCTTAACGCTTAGGAGTTCAGTTATTATAATGAAAGAACTTATAATAGGTAGTTTGTAGCTTCTTAAAAAACAGAGTCATAAGGTACAATTCCCCCCCTCCTTCTCCTGTAATCTGTTAACAATGAAGAAATAAAATTAACTTTAAAATAAGTAAATACCGACTTCAAAACCAAAATACACTGAAAATCTTAAATAAATTCTTGACTATTGAAAGGAAAGGAACGCATTTCAGGCAAACAATTTCTTTGGAGTCGGTGCCATCACTTTGACAATCAAGCATCAACTATCACAGCACCGACTTCAAAAAGAAATTGTTTGCCTAAAATGGGTACCTACCTTTCCTTTCAATAGTCAAGAGTTTATATAAGACTTTTTAGTGCATTTTGGTTTTGAAGTCGGATTTTACTTTTTTAAATAATAACTATCTTCTATTATTACAAACAGTAACAATAAGATTGCTCTTTGTTACTATCAAACACCACTGGCTGGAAGAATACCAAGAAGGTGCGAGCGAGCGACGTGGCGAACATTTCTTTAATTTGAGTGAGTTAGCGCTTGGAACGATGCAGGTCGCTTCACGCGCCGTCTCACTATGAACGCCCGACGCGCCACGGGAAGCCACGCCGCACAATCAAAACAAACTTGTCATTCCAAACTTCAGGTTGGCCAAAACAATGAATTCATTACTGGGAAATTGTGTCAAATTTTTCAACAATATACCTAATAATGTCATCGAACTACCTATTCATAAATTTAAGATACATGTCAAAACTACCCTAATGTCGAAGGGATATTATAAAATTCAAGACTATCTTAATGACGAAAATGTATGGACAGTCCAGCCTGCACCAAACTGATGTACCTACATGTTTATTTTGATTTGTATCATTATTGAGGCAGCTAGTGGTGACTGGGTTTGTTCCAGCGTTTCTTCTCAGCACTTGCCAAATTGTCTGTGTTTTGTCTCGTAGCGCTAGTGTGCGCGTCAAAATTCGGGTAGCCCCATAAAAAGTTTGTGCCAATTCTTAACACAGTCGATAAAAGCCTGAATCAACCTTATCACTGTAGCATAAAAATGTTACGAATCAGAATGTTGACGCGCACACTAGCGCCACTCTATTAAAAAAAACTGTAAAAGCACTCCGGGAGTGCCGGCAGAAGTGAAAACTTGAATATCAACGTTGTGCATTTTTGATTTTTTGGAATAGTTATTATCAATATAAAAGTACTATCATTTTTGTGATAGAATACAATAATAATAATAATAATAATACAATAATAATAATAATAGTAATAATAATATCATATTTTTATAGAATACAATATTTATTTATTGCGCTATCGTACACAAACATTACAATTTATATTATATTAAATTACATTAAAAAGTTTATCTCTCAGAAAAATCAACTTACATCCATAATTTCGCCAACCGTCTTACGGTTTTTCGATCAGGTCACGTGTCCTGACGCGAGTTTCACATTTTTCCCCCATCCCACAAAAGTGCTCAACGCCGCTAAAGAAGTTTTCACTTCAATAATTATTACTCCTTAAATGCGAAAACAATCAAAAATCGGGTAGACACGATTGTAGTACAGGTTCTACAGTTTATTTAGTACATTTAAATTGTTTCTAAAGTAGTTTACTGTAGTAAGAGTTACACTTTTGTCATTTTTTCAATATGTAACTGCAGATAACTCTGTTTTATTGAACTTAAACATTGTATGTAAACCACATAACTAGAGCTACAATCGCATCAATCAAATTTTCGATTGGTCCTTTATTACACGAGTTATGATTTTTCTACTAAAGTGGCGCTAGTGTGCGCGTTAAAAATCCGGGTAGCCCCTTAATTGGTTCATCTCGAGACTGAGACTCGTATTATAACACTGGAGAGTTTGTTTTTTTATATAGTTATATCTCTAAAACGACTTAACCGATTTTAAATTATCATGATAAAACTGAAAAGATGTCTTTCAGCTTCGTGCTTGGCTAGCAGACCTCTTAGTTTTATGTGTAATGAGTGAAGTCTTTTGTATGGTTGATTATTATATCGATTAATAATGGTACAATAATGGTTTAATCACGCGTCGCGGATGGTAGTTAATTACGTACTGAATTATTTTACATTCATTTTCCCCGGGCGACCCAAAAAACAGGCCAATAAAATGCTGAATTATTCGCTTGCGCTAAGTGCACCGAACAAGAACATATCATTTTCAAAAAAACCGAAGACAAAGATACATTCTCGGCATTCACACACTTACGAAACTTGAGATACGTGTCTAAAACTAGCTTAACCAGAACATTAGACTCAAATACACACATCAAAAGTGTCTAGGGATCAACATGTATTTTTGCAATAACTTTTCTCCCGATTGATATTAATTAAAATTTTCTTTAAGGATTCATCAAATAAAGTGTTTTCGTTTGTCTACAGTAACGATAAACCAAGTCACCTTTGCATTAATAAAGAAATTTGCCATTTTCCTAATAAAGGGATTTTTGACATTTGAACCACTAACATTAAAGTTCGAAAAGACTGAAATAACAGTTTTCTTTAAAATTTTATTGGGTAACTTAAACAATTAATAATCCGTGTTTCTACCGCGAACACTAACAACACAAGAACATCGGTTTGGTATACTCAAAATGAGTTCATCCAAATCACGCTGTGGAATGGCCGCCCATGTTCGTTGCAACAACAAAAAAAGGTCTTCTTGCGACTGGATACCCTCCATATTCGGCAAAGCTCTTCTCTGTAGCATATCCCATGCATGCTCAATCGGGTTCAAGTCTGGCGACTGAGCAGGCCAGGGCAGGACATTGATGTTAGCTGCGGCGAGAGTCTGCCTTACAACTTGCGGTGCTTACTTGCGGTGTGCGGTCGTGCATTATCATGCATTAACTGAAATAAGGGACCGATTTGCACTTGTAGAGGAACGATGACGTCTGATACAATCGTCTCAGGATAAATTTGAGTGTTGAGGTTGCCTCTGATCCGAATCAAATCAGTTCTTCCGCCGATCCATGACATCCCGCCCATACCATGATGGTTCCACCACTATAAGGATGGACTTCCTGGCAGGATTTTAATCGCTGTTGGCGTCCAGGCGTTCTCCAGTGTCGTATACGTCTTGTATTCGGTCTCATACCAAAACGAGACTCATCAGAAAAGCACACGAAACGCCAGTGTTCTTCTGCCCAATTTCTGTGTTCAAGAGCCCATTGATATCGAATCCTACGATTGTGCATTGCTATAGGTGGTACCCGTAGCGGTCTTCGGGAATGAAGGTTCACTTCATGCAAGTGGTTTCTGACTGTTTGGTCGCTAATTAAGTTCCCTGAAGAGTGATGAAGCCTCACGGCTAACATCATGGCGGTTATTGTTGGAGCTCTTCGAGCTGCGATTTGAATGTATCGGTCTTGTCTCCGTGTGGTGCAGCGATACCGTCCTCCATGGCGCTCAGCCACGTTACCAGTGCTTCGGTAACGTGTCCAAAGTCGACTGATAACACTCTGACTTGTATTCAGACCTAAAGCCACAGTACGTTGCCGGGAACCAGCTTCTATCATTCCCACGGCTCTGAGCATTTTTTCCCTGCTTAAATGACGTCGCCGCTCCATAATAGCGTTGGTTTTAATCAGTAGTAGGGAAACAGTAGCACTAATAATGTCTTCAATGCGTTTTATGTTTTTATAGGGAAAATATTGACAGCTGATTTTCATCTTTTACTCGAATTTGATCCGCATAAAAATGCTTGATCTCTGGACACTTTTGATGTGTGTATTATCAGACTCTAAGAGCGCTTTCACACTGAGGCAACTTTAGCAGCGCAACAGTCGTGCTGTCAATTTCAAACATAAAATAGCAGTAAGTCGTTCACATTAGAGAGACGCGCTGCTGTCGCTCTAATGTGAAGGTGCACTAACAACCTCTATACAACACAGTGTTGCAAACCCCAAAAAACTAAAAAAAACAACAACTCACAAAAATAGTGGAACACAGTAGGTAAAGTAGAAAGTGAAGAGTCCAAACTTTTGCTTATATACTTGTCAAAACAAAATAAGTACTACGAGGTATTTTTTCATTTTGGTGTTAATTATTAAACATTTACATATTGAAAGTAGCAAAATATTGAGTATGCAAACTCTTTGATACCTAAACTTTTTAATATCGTAGTAATCATCTAATGCTGGCAACAATTTAAAAAAAAATGTTTTAAAATTCTGTTTGAAAAATTTGATTCCAGTTTCTTTGACGTTTTGCTTTCCTTAGCTTCTTGGTTTATTAGAAATTATCAGAGTTCATGGATATCTCGAGTCAGAAACGTCTTTTGCAATATGCCACAAGCACGCGCCTGCGTGCTGGGTGCATATAGACTCGCTGACAGCAACCAGAGCCGTTACAATGATTGAAGAAGGTCATTCGCAGCGATCTGTGGGTTTGCAATTGGGATTTTCTCGAAGAGCTATTCAAAATCTATGGAATTGTTTCCAAGAGCCAGGCAGTGTTAGAAGAAGACCTGGTTCGGGCAGAGTTCGCATTACAGCAGCTTAAGAAGATCGTTACATTCGATTAAGTCCGCGCCGAGATCGCACAACGACGGCCCGCAAGCTACAAAATCGTTTACGGCTCACAACGGATACTCGTGTCAGTGACCAAACTATTCGTAATCGATTGCACGAAGACCAGCAGGCATCAAGAAGGCGAGTTGTCTGTATTAACTTAACCAGAATCGTGCAAATCGTTTAAGAATTTTCCCGTCAACATTTGGACTGGGACATAAACCAATGGGGCATGGTGCTCTTCACAGACGAAAGCAAAGTTATTTTTTTTAACAACCATCCGCGTATTAGAGTATGGAGAAGACGCGGCGAGAGATTTTCAGAAGCCTGCATCCATGAAGTCGATCGTTTTGGTGGTCCAAATGTAATGATTTGGGGCGGGATAAGCTTACACGGCAAAACTGAGTTCGCTATTTTAAATGAGGGTACTGTTACTGCTCAGCGGTATATTAAGGAAGTTGTCAGACCACATGTGATCCCATTTGCCCAGCGAGCGGGTCCTGGATTCATCTTGATGCAAGACAATGCTCGTGCACACACGGCTCAAGCGACTCGGTTTGTATTGGAAGCCTCTCAAATTCAAGTCTTGCCGTGGCCGGCGAACAGTTCGGGCTTAAATCCAATAGAGCACATGTGGGATCAGTTGAAACGGAGAGTAAGAGACGGTGATCAAGAAATCCACAACCAACAGCAACTCATCAACGCTGTTAAAAGGACTCCAATGGAGTTAGAGAGAAAATGTCAGGTATTTGATTGAGAGCATGCACTCTAGGCTTCAGGAGTGCGTAGCGAAGCGAGGGGGTATACCCGTTACTAAAAGATGAGCATGGAATATTTTTTTTTTTTTTCAGTTACTTTACATTGTTTTGATTTTTATGCTTAAATGTGTTTTTCTTTCAAAAGCAAATAAAATTTTTAATCATTTATTGGCTACACGATAAAAAAACAACATTAGTTTTCGTTATGGAGACAAAGATATATATATATATATATATATATATATATATATATATATATATATATATATATATATATATATATATATATATATATATATATATATTGGTTTTATTATTTTCATGGTACAGACAAAATACCTCGTGGCCCTTATTTTATTTTGAAAGTATTTTTTTTATTTTATTATAATATATTGCCCTGAGACTTCTTTCCGGTCAAGTCAACATCGCAATAAGAAAGTTTAAACACTAAATGGTGGTGATAGAATCACCTCTGTGTGAAGAATGCAGAGTTATTAAAGATGTTACACATAGCTGGATGGAGTGTGTCTGGAGCGATCAGCTAAGGGCTCAGCTGTTCAGGGAAATTAGATGGCCAACGGCAGGTGAAATAGTGTTCTATACCAAATGTTGCTGTATTATAATCCTGCTGCTAATTAAAAGATATTATGTTAAAATTACAATGTGCTAACATGACAGACCGACATAACACACAACTTTAAACACGCACCGATTTTGAGGTACAACCTACTTCCAGATCCCAAAGCTACTTTTGGGTAATATCGCATAATACTCTGACTGAAATATATCATGTCACAGTCAATTTCATATTTACACGAGACACGAAAACTGCGTGGGCTGAAAAACTACAGGCTATACTAAGGACCGATGAAGTAAAGAAGGTGTTTCCATCAATACGCATGCGCCTCCTCATTCATAGTAATATCAAGTGGTTCGTTGTAGACGATATCAATAGGTACTTATAGTATTTAGCGATATTTCAATAAACGTTTATTTTACTTTAGCCCATTCAACAAGTTTTCAATGCTCATTTTCCTAGTCGAATAGTAATATATGTATATTGAATTTCAAAAAGGAAATTTACATTCTTATACATATAGCAATAAAAGTGAAAATAACATAATTAATAGTGTTTGGAGCATATATCCTAATCTTAAATTTAATTGGAACTAGGATAGGAAACAATTTTAAGAGGTAAGGTAAGGTTTAATTTTTCGTATTAGTAAGTGAATAAAGTGTGTATTTTTTATATAATTAGAATTAACAGCTCAGTGTTTGTGTAGCCGTAAGATTTTTTTTTTTTTTATATATATATATATATATAACGTTATAATTTGGTTCTTTTCATTCTTATGCTATAGTGATATATCTACCTAGTCTTGCCATAAATATTATCACAAAGAAAGAAAAAAAATGCTTATAATATCTATTACTTTTACAGTGTGTTAGTTTTATACATAAATATAAAACAATTTATAATATAAAAGCTTATTCGAAGTGGTCTCCATTGGCTGCTATGCAGTCCTTTAAACGTTGAGGCCAGTTATCAATGGAAGCACGCACACTTTCCATGGGAAAATTCTTCACTGCCAATCGTATGGACGGTATTAGGGACTCCAAATTATCATGACGTTCAGAGCAAGCCGTACTCTTTAAAACTAACCATAAATTATAATCCAGCGGATCAAGATCGGGACCAGTCTTCAGCTCTGATGAAGTCCGAAACGTTCGCTTGTAACCAAGACTTCGTGGACCGAGCTTTATGGCCCGGCGCCGAGTCTTGTTGGAAAGACCATACTTGGTTATTGAACATGGTGTTATAAAGGGGCTTAACTACTCAAGAATGGTATCTTGATACACTTGTGCCGATGTTTTGATATCATTTTCACAAAAAAATGGCTCAGACACGCCTTAATAGCTAACACCCTTGGCTAACACCCCACCAAACCATCACCGAAGTCGAGTAATGCCCACGTTGCACTCTGCCGACTAATTGGAAAGCTTTCTTAGAGGTTTGAGCATAAATACAGTATTTTTTTTGTTAAAATGTTGCTCAATTGTAAAAAAAATCTCATCCGTAAACAATTTTTTTCTGTGACCTCCTTTTGCCTTCAGTAGTTTTTTCGATTTTACCACCCTATTCCTTTTTAATTTATAAGTTAAAAAATTATCAGTGCGTCTCTTATAGGCTGCAAGTCCTAAGTCTTTTTAAAAAAATACGCGTCATGGTTCTGGGTGCTATCTTCATCTCCCGAGATAAAATCTTTTGGTTTCGGACAGGATTTCTGCGAATTCTTTCCCTTACTGCTTTGACCACCTTTTTAGTACGAACACTACGTGGACGGCCAGATCTTTTTCTGTCACAAAAAGACAGACATACAGTCTCATTGTACCTATTGATAGCCCGGTACACAAACATTTAACTAATACCAAGCGTTTGGAGAGTTTTAAAATTGCTTTGGCTCCATACCAACATTCTGTAATGCAATCACAGCGATTAGGTTCTCTATATCACCCTACTCTATTTTAATATCGCATAATATTATAAAATGTATTGGCGCCAAAATTAGAAAATACAATGAGCAATCGTATAAAAATGACAGATTCCAAATTCAAATGTAATATCTTTCTTATTTTTAATTGTGACAGTATTTATGGCCAGACTGTGTATATAAGGTCGATTCGGGCTATTGCATAAACTGTGATTTGAAGTTTTACAAAGTGTTGATGCCACTAAATATTATTCACCAAAAAAACTATAGCTCCACTGAAGTGACACCTATTTTTCTCAAACATTATTCAGTAATTACTAAAAGAAGCCTGAAATCAATAATATTTAAGAAACAAACGTATTACTGCACAGTTATGCGATTATACATATTTTTGTAAGACAGTATTCTCCGATAAACCTCAAACTCAATAAAGTACTCAGGCTGTCTGATATAGACGGATAACCAGGCGTAAGATATTATTATTCATTTAATTTACTTTCACAGCCCGATTAAAAGTAACTTAGACCCGGGGTCCGGCGCAGCGCAGGACCAACGGCTGTGAGCTACACTAGACACGCATGAATATGAGGGCACCACCTACTTTCAGATTCCAAAGCTATTTTTAAATTATCTTCCAATGAGACAATTGAATTAAATTACATAAGGGACATGAAAACTGCGTGGGCTGAAAAACAACAGACAATACTAGGGACTGATAAAGGAGAGAAGGTGTTTCCACCAATACGCATGCGCCTACTCATTCATAGTAAATCGTTTCGTAGTAGATGAATCTCTACTTGTATTATTTCGTGAATTAATAATGAACGTTTTATCAACGTAAGCCCATTCAACGAGTTTCTATTTTTATATCCCACGTTAGATAAGTAGCAGGCAGTAGGCAGATTTGGTTTATCACATTTTTATGCTACAGTAATAAAGTTGATTCAGGCTTTTACATCGACTGTGTTTGAAGAATTGGCAAAAACATTTCAAGTGTAAATTTCATAAACAACTATGACTGTGACAGATGAGGGATCGAACCCCGTGTCTTACGCAAACCGGGCGTATGCCTATACCACTCGGCCACCGTTACTTTATAAATCCTTGTTAATTTTGCTGGTGGTTACTTTAACGCGTAGGCTGCGTGACATCATCAATGTCGCGAGATTGCCCTCACTTATTAAGTGGTTCATCTTTAGGTAAACTAAGGCTGGGCTCCAAAGCGGAGACGAGTGGAGAGGAGATGTTTTTCTCTCCCACAATACTCTTAGGTCAGCTTCAGCGGAGATCGCTGACGCTGGAGATGTGTAATATTTGTATGGCGCGTTGGAAGCGCAGATGGAAGCTGCGTGCGGACGACGCGCAGAGGAGACGAGATATGTGAGCGGGGTGCATGATGTCACACTCCGAATATCAGAATGCGTACTGAGCACTCAACGCCTCGCACCCAAGCTAATATACATCTCTTTTTGCACAGCACACCGCACACATCTCTGCTTTGGTGGAGTTCCAGCCTAAGGCTCGGCTGATTTTTTACCCATATCTCAAACATTACTAAACCGATGTTTAATTAACTAGATCATGATGATCAAGTCAAATATTATCAAACTCCACAAACTTGTTTCTGAAGTTTACGCGAATATTACTCATGGAATAAAACACTATTTTACGGATTTACTATTCGCGAAGTTATTATGCCGATATTCGTTAGTGGTCACGGGTCGACTAAGATGTTATTTGTCATTTACAGAGTTTTGAAACAATTAAACTACCGTAACTCATTGATATTAAGAAACGTTACCATCCACGCAGAAAGAGCTAACTGTGTCTTGCGATCTTGCAGTAAGTGGTCTGGCTTGGGTCCTCGCTAGCACTGGATAAACTGGTAGAATTTTCCAACCATTTTCTCTGTTAAAATTTGGATGTTTTCTAATTTCTATCGCTTCGCGCAGCATACGTGGAACCAACCGACGTTATTTTGAAAGTACTTTGAGCTGGTTAAACGTATGAAGTGGTTGGATTTTGTACTTTACTAATCAACACACGGGATTTAATGCAACGATACACTTATTTATAAGGTAAACATCGTATTTACTTTCCCGACGTTTCGACTCGGTTACACGAGTCATGGTCCCGGGGTGACTGAAGCAGCTCGGCGTCGTCTGCTGGTGCGCGATGTATTAAGTTCTTCTACCCGCACACTTTCAATATTTGCACTAGTACAGTCAGCTCTGCAAAACACACTATCAGTATCTGGGTTTCTTGTGGACGGCATAATACGCGATTTGCACTTAGTTATCACTGGATTCCAAGCTGTTGATAAGTGAAAACCATCATCCCGTTTGAAATTATTATGTTTTTTAATTTCAATCGCTTCACGTAACTTTATGTAGCCTATAACCAGCGAACGATTAAAATGCTTCCCTCACACCTCATTTGTCCACTTATGATAAATAGTTTTTTTCGTTATAAGGGAACAGATGAACATCTATACCTTTCTTCTTTATTTACTCATTTAATTTACACGTTGTACAGTTTAATATTAATATCATTATGAATTGTTTAAAATGGCATTGTAATTAAGCCATTATGTCTCGTAAGAATAAAAAATGTTTTTTGTGGGTTATCCTTAATACACATATCATTATCATCACAATCTTATTAAAGACCTTTTTTAAGGGTACAATACTTGTAATGAAACAAACCGGCACCACAACAACTTCCGCAACGGTATTTTCGCAACGGGACAATTGACTGAAATATCACGCAATTCTTCTTAAACTTAAGAGATTCGCTCTTGTCGGTGAAGAAATCGCCATTCTTTTCTTTAGTTTGCCTTTTAATTGACTTCCTGTATATGTTTTTCCTTCACTTGGTCGAACTTCTCCTAGGTCTCCCTATTCCCCTCTTTCCTTCTGTTTTTTTTTCTTTTATAAAATAATTATAACTTAGATAGAACCTGTCATGTTGCAGCAGGTGTCCTATCATGTTTCCTAGTCTATTTCTATTATTTTCAAGATACCTCATCTACAATCTTCAACACACATTTGTTTTTTTCTTGTTTTTTCCTTGACTGACTTCTTGAGCCGGAAGGAGGAGGCGTGTTTAAAAGATATTTTTTAGGGTTTTCGCTTAATAAACGGAAACTATTCGTTTTCGTCGCGAAAACGAATATTTTCCGTTTATTAAGCGATGAAACCTACAAAATGAAAGTGATAAATTTTGCTACAATTTTAACTTATTTCAGTTTTGAATTGACTTCAAAAATAGGAGGTTATAAATTTGATATGTATTTTAATGATGTCTCCATAATTGGAAAATATTTGACATAAAGATGATCTATTACGGCTTTCAAACTGGCGTGCTAACGGATATCACGGATGTCGTGATTTTCCTTTCAATAAAGGGAACAGTGTGAGCTTTATAAAAATTGGTTTATTAGTTTTTGAGATATGTGCAAAAAGAAATACTATATATGTAGTACAAAATGTCATGGTAAAACTTTTAAGCCGATTTAAAAAAAAACTCCATACAAACTCCATAACAGACGTGAGTCGGACTCGCACACTAGGGGTTCCTCGCAAACATTAACTGAATTAGACATCCAGTTACTTCCACTTAGCCAAAAATAAACTTTAAAAAAAAAAGTAAAAACCGACTTCAAAACCAAAATGCACTAAAAAGTCTTAAATAAACTCTTCACCATTGAAAGGTTTAGGAAAACAATTTCTTTTTGGAGTCGGTGCTGTGATAGTTGATGCTTGATGGTCAAAGTGATGGCACCGACTCCAAAAAGAAATTGTTTGCCTAAAACGAATTCCTTTCCTTTCAATGGTGAAGAGTTTATTTAAGACTTTTTAGTGCATTTTGGTTTTGAAGTCGGTTTTTACTTTTTTTTTAAGTTTATTTTATTTCTTCATTTTTAGTGATTACATAAGAGGGGGGGGGGGGGGGTTGCACCTTATGATTCTATTTTTTAAGAAGCTACAAATTACCTATCATATTTTCCGTCGTTATAATTACTGAACTCCTAAGCGTTAAGGAGTTCCACCATCAGCTCAGCCCCACAAGATGTTGACTATCAGACGTAACAACACGTCAACATTAAGATTCTAGCTAAGAAACACTATACGTGCCTTTAAAATTTGAGGGTTTCCCTCGATTACACCAAGATTCCATCATCAGATCCCAAAATGAAAAAAATGGGACCAACTAGAAGGTACCCTCTAAGTAAGTGATTTTTTTTTTCAATTCGGTTGACAAACGACTGAGATATGAGGTAACATACATACAAAAAAAATAAAAAACATACAGACGAATTGATAACCTCCTCCTTTTTTGAAATCGGTTAAAAATACCACAATATTTTGTTGATTACAATATTTGCTGTTATTAAAAATGTGATCTATCTCATATACTACTTGTTCGATCTCGTTCAAAACAATTTTTTTTGAAAATCTTTGTCAAGATCTACATCATCTATTATTTTCAAAATTATCACTCGCTTAATTTAAAAGTTACATTTTACTGTTATAAAAGCGTCTATCTCTCAAAAGTTAGACTTTAAAAGAAATTGGTTTTAGGAATCTCGATGTCATTTTAAAGACCTATCCATAGACACCCTACAGGCACAGGTTTGACCATAGAACTACCCTCCCACCGGAAGAGAAGAACAAATAAAAGCTGTCAAACGAAACCGATTTGGGATGACAGAGTTTTTTGCGCGGGAAACGAAACGAGGAAGTTGGATTTTGTTTCTGCATTTTAGTAATTGGTTTTTTCCAGTAAATTATTGTGATTTTGTGCTGGAATCATCATAATAATGTGTGCTCTTGAAGAAAACAATGAAGACAAAGGAGGAAACAAAGTAAAGCGTGCTCTGATCGCAGATCGCGCCCTCTGATTCGGATCGTTATTCTCGTGCTAAACTTCCTTCTTGAGCATTGAAATGCGAACCCCAGCCCCGCATTTTAATGAGTTAGGTTAAGCTAGGCTAGTTTAGTTTTAGTTTTGTAGGGTTAAGTGTAAATATTGAATTTATTAATGATGGTTTGTCCGTATGGCTCTGTCCGAGGACGTTAAACATGTAAATTAAAAAAAAAATTTGGGATGACATTTATGTGTGTAAAATTGTTTGTGTACGCATGTCAGTGATCTTTGCTATACCGCTTTTTACATTAATATCGATAACGATAATATCAATTTGTAGGTATCAGTTATAGAGGTATCAATATAAAACACCGGCTAAGTACGAGTCGGACTCGCGCACAAACAATTCCGTATTGGTAGGGTCCGCAAATTTTTGTGTTAAATAAAAACATTCTTTAAATTAAATTATTCTACTTATACTATACCACTAACCACTTATATGATTAATGCAAAAGTTTGTGATGTTGGATGAATGGATGGATGTTTGTTACTCCTTTTCGCCAATAGTACTCAATGGATTTTGATGAAACTTTATAATACTATAGCTCATACATCAGAATAGTACTATAATGTCTATAATTCATTACGTTTTTTTTGAGATCCGAAATTAGGTAGTTAAAGCCGCGGTCACCGCAGAATTAGTAAGAAAACTGAAAGATACATAAATTACACTTTTTTTTTTACTATTCCATTAATATCTTTACAATATAAAAACGGTTGCAATTAGTACTACACTATTATAATAGTCAAAACCTGATACCCATAATAACTGCCATATATGCGCCATGCCAAATCGCCAAAAATTTCATCCACTTAATCGCAATACGTGACAAAAGTGCGAAAAACCAGAAAAAAAACCTATTTTCGAGATTCAATATCGATTATTAAGGGTCACGGCCTTATGGTATCGTGTTAATACCCATCAATGGATAAAGCAGCATGTTTTTTTATAAATATTAATAATTATAAAATATATACTTGTCAAAACAAAATAAGGGCCACGAGGTATTTTTTCATTTTCGTGTAAATTATTAAACATTCACATATTGAAAGTAGTAAAATATTGAGTATACAAACTCTTTGATACCTAAAATTTTTAATATTGTAGTATTCATCTAATGCTGGCAACAATTTTAAATAAAATTTGATTTAAAATTCTTTTTGAAAATTTTGATTCCATTTTCTTTGACGTTTTTCTTTCCTTAGCTTCTTGGTTTATTAGAAATTATCAGAGTTCATTGATATCTCGAGTCAGAAACATTTTTTGCAATACGCCACAAGCATGCAGGCGTCATATGGACTCGGTGACAGCAACCACAGCCGTTACAATGATTGAAGAAGGTCATTCGCAGCGATCTGTGGGTTTGCAATTGGGATTTTCTCGAAGAGCTGTTCAAAATCTATGGAATCGTTTCCAAGAGACCGGCAGTGTTAGAAGAAGACCTGGTTCGGGCACAGTTCGCATTACAACAGCTCAAGAGGATCGTTACATTCGATTAAGTGCGCGCCGTGATCGCACAACGACGGCCCGCAAGCTGCAAAATCGTTTACGGCTCACAATGCAACGGGTACTCGTGTCAGTGACCAAACTATTCGTAATCGATTGCATGAAGACCAGCAGGCATCAAGAAGGCGAGTTGTCCGTGTTCCATTAACCAGAAATCATCGTACAAACCGTTTAAGATTTTCCCGTCAACATTTGGACTGGGACATAAACCAATGGGTCATGGTGCTCTTCACAGACGAATGCAAAGTTATTTTTTTTAACGACGATCGGCGTGTTAGAGTATGGAGAAGACGCGGCGAGAGTTTTTAAGAAGCCTGCATCCATGAATTCGATCGTTTTGGTGGTCCAAATGTAATGATTTGGGGCAGGATAAGCTTACACGGCCAAACTGAGCTCGCTATTCGAAATGAGGGTACTGTTAGTTACTGCTCAGCGGTATATTAAGGAAGTTGTCAGACCACATGTGATCCCATTTGTCCAGCGAGCGGGTCCTGGATTCATCTTGATGCAAGACAAAAAAATATATATTGGTTTATTATTTTCATGGTACAGTCAAAATACCTATATATTAGTGTATTTGACGACCCGTCTGGTGTAGTGGTCGAGAAATCGCCTACTACGCAGCGGGTGCGGGTTCGATCCCCGCACAATACAAACATTTGTGTGCATGAACATGTCTGTTTGTATTGGTCTGGGTGTTTTCTATGTATATCATGTATGTATTTACAAAAAAAAAAATAAGTATTATATCCGTTGTCTGGCACCCATAACACAAGCTTTGAGTAGCTTACTTTGGGGCTAGATGGCGATGTGTGGGAAGGTCCAAAGGTTTTTTTTAATTTTTTTATTAGTATATTAACTGTACCGCTTTGGCACAGAAGAAAAGTCAACAAAATGTTTATTAAAAATACATCCTCTAAATTTCATTACAAGAATACCACAATCCAAAATGTAGGAGTGCCTATAAACACGAAGGACCATTTTTTATGATCTCTATTATTTTCGCTTGTACCCTCACTTGCAAGTAATAGAGCTTGCGCGTTGTTCAGAACGAAAACTCTGCATATTTTTTGTACTTATCAATAAAATAGATAATACAAAGTCTATGTCATTAAGAACTAATACTTAATACAGTACTTGTATGGTATGCAAATATATTTTCAAGGTTCGGAACACCCTCCTCCTCCGTCACTCGCGTATTACGTACGCTTTTCTAGATTAGAGGAGGATCAAAGAGGTATTTATTTAAGATGTTTGCTTTTCTGTACAATATTGCTCTACCGATTTTCGGTAATGGCGACCCTCTCAATAGAAATATTGTAATGCCCGGATGTGTGCGCAATACACAATTAAACTATCAGTTCCCTTAATCTAATTAATAAGATGAGACGGCAGATTTGACACGACCGATGAGATATCAGGCGCAAAATAACGGCTTAACGTGCTTTCTTTCCTTTCATCACCAACCTCCTGATTCTAAGCTGTTTCCGAGTAAAAATATACACAGTCTGGCCATAAATAGAAGAAGAAAGAAATTATATTTGAATTTGGAATCTGTCATTTTTATACGATTACTCATTGTGTTTTTTAATTTTGGCGCCATTAAATTTTATCATATATTGCGATATTAAAATGGAGTGGGGTGATAAAGAGAACCGAAACGCTGTGATTGCATTACACAAAGTTGGTATGGAGCCAAATGCAATTTTTAAAACTCTCCATACGCTTGGTATTAGTCAAATGTTTGTGTATCAATAGGTACTGGTGTGTATGTGGTACTAGGTGTTTGGCTATCAATAGGTACAATGAGACCTCTTCTGTTTGTGACAGAAAAAGATCTAGCCGTCCAGGTAGTGTTCGTACGAAAAAGGTGGTCAAAGCAATAAGGGAAAGAATTCGCAAAAATCCTGTCCGAAAGCATAAGATTTTATCTCGGGAGATGATGACTTAGGACTTGCAGCCTATAAGTGACGCACTGGTCATTTTTTAACTGATAATTTTAAAAAGAATAGGGTGGTAAAATCGAAATAACAAACAAAATGACCGTTTTTATGCCCAAACCTCTAAGGAAGCTTCCCAATTAGTCGGCAGAGTGCAACGTGGGCATTACCCGACTTCAGTGATGGTTTGGTGGGGTGTTAGCTATGAAGGAGTGCCTGAGCCATATTTTTGTGAAAAAGGTATCAAAACATCGGCCCAAGTGTATCAAGATACCATTCAGGTAGTTAAGCCCCTTAACAACAACATGTTCAAAAACCAAGCATGGTCTTTTCAACAAGACTCGGCGCCGGGTCATAAAGCTCGGTCCACGTAGTTGGTTAGAAGCGAACGTTTCGGACTTCATCAGAGCTGAAGACTGGCCATCGTCTAGTACCGATCTTAAACTGCTGGATTATGATTTATGGTTAGTTTTAGAGAGTACGGCTTGCTTTAAACGCAATGATAATTTGGAGTCCCTAAAACATTCCATACGATTGGCAGTGAAGAATTTTCCCATGGAAAGAGTGCGTGCTTCTATTGATAACTGGCCTCAACGTTTCAAGGACTGTATTGCAGCCAATGGAGACCACTTCGAATAAGCTTTTTATATTTTAAATTGTTTTATATTTATGTATAAAAACTAACACACTGTAGAAGTAATAAATATTATTTGCATTTTTTTTTTCTTCGTAACAATATTTATGGCAAGACTAGGTATATGAAATTCTACGACAGTAAAAATATATATGAAGCACACGAATTACGACCATTTTAACCACTTAAGCAACGCTTATCACAGGCATCTCTGTGCTATAAAATATTTGTACACGTTCCCAGCGGCACAAATTTATTTATACTTTCCATTACTGCGTTACGAGTTGTTTTAAACCTCGTCCTATACTCGACATTGTAGCGGCACGAGGCGTATTAAACCCCACCGCCCAAAAGAGACTAAAATCCTTTTTTTGGCGCCAAATGAGACAAAATGGACGATATTGGTTTTGATTATTATTAACAATGAGTTGATTAACATAGATCTGCCGCCGCCGGTGGTTAAATTAGTTAATTTTGATTCTATGGGTAAAATAAATGTGTGGGTCTAATGCACCTCGTACCGCACTGAAAAATGGCAGGTTTTTATATAATTTAGTGATGGGAAAATAAATATAGATTTTATTTTATTGTTTTTATTTATCAAAGTTATGGACGGAATGAAAAAAGAAATACACCATCAGAAGGTGGACTTATCGAGAAAGTGGACCGACCAGGAAAGTGGATCGGGAAAGTAGTACCCATGGTTCTCACCGTACGTAGGTAGGTATTCTTTTATATACCTAGATAACTTGGCATAATTATTTCACCTAGATAGAGTATATTTGTGACTTACCTGTTTTTGAAATATCTTCCTGTATTCTGATTTTGGCTCAGATTTTCCAACCGGTTTTTCTTCATCTTCCTCCTTGATTAACTTTTTTCGGCAACGTTTCGACATGATAATTTTTAACACAAAGACAGCGCAGCGGTCTTACTTCGTCGCGTGCGCAGCCTCAACTGCGTTGCACAACACTAGCCAGGTGAAGCTAGCGTGGGGTGCGGTACGAGGTGCGCGGGGGGTACGAGGCCTTCGCAACCTCGTTCCGCACTGTGTTGATATTATTATTTGTTCAGTGCGGCACGAGGTCTAACAAACCCGACATTAGGTTGGTGTACCATAGAACTAGGAATCAATAGCACATCTCAAACATATAGTTATCACTCTCCTACACTGAACCAGACGGAAGTTATGCCTCTCGCACGACAGAGAAGTTAAAGGTTTTTCTTACCGCTGTAAAGACCAGACACGGACGAGGTGTTTTAAGCCGCGTTCCGCACCTATCGTGTTAACTGTTAACAAGAGTGAGAACAGGTGACAGCAGGCTTGCTAGTAGGTAATGATTGCTAGTAGGCGTGAAGACAAGCTGGAGGTAGTTTAAATTGATCTGACAGTAAAGGTGCTTGCTAACTATCCCTAAAAGATCAGAGGGAGTGTTAGTAAATCGGGTGGTTCAGAGTTCACTCGTAAGGCTTCAGTTGAAAGTTTTGAAGTCCAGTATTACTATTTCCCAGAGACCTTAGGTTTGTATAAACATTTAAGCTGAGTATTGATTCGATAAATTATTTAAGAACAGCTCACAGTTCCTGACTGTGAGCTGTTCCTAAATTATTTTTAGTTTGCGACATCAAAATTGGTAAATACGAGTTAATACCTAACTTGTTGTTTGGCTCCTGTCATGTCAGACGCGTACGTATCATCGAATAATAAAATTATTATCCCTTTGGAATAGAACGACAAAAGCGAGATGTCACTAGCAGCAAACTGTGTGATAAAAAGAGATGGGAGATGCGAAGTAGCAGAACCGTTTTTAGCAGCTGTCAGTCAGTTCGGAAGCCTATGAAAGCTCGCTGAAAATTTCTCTCATTTGAGTTTTTGAAAATTTATGTGAAATTGTGTATATTTTGAAGAAATATTTCTGTTGAAACATGGTGACTTGATCGGTGATTGATTGTTGTTCATTACAGCGGAATAACCCAACAAATAATCATTCAACAGGTAAATTAGTCCAAATCGAAGCCTCTTAATATACGACTTATATTTACCAATGCGCTTCAAATTTAAACTACGTAGTTTGATTATTCTATTCTACAAACGTTAATTTAATTAAAAAGTAGAGACAGAATAACACAGGGAATGTATATACGAATATTTTATATAATGAAATAATATTTAGTTTTACACTACATTTTTTTTTTTTTTCCATTTATTACAAATAAAAGAACTTATAAACATGCAGGTATACTTAGCATAAAACCACTAAGGTTTATTACTTACTAAGTTTACAGTATACGTCGACCAACTTATAAACAAACAACTTAAAGTATAATGTAGCTTAGTTAGAAAATATTTCGTACTTAATTATCCATATAATTACAAACATACATGATAGACTTAGACAAATACGTGCTGGTTTATTACAATCTAATATGAAACCTCTAAAAACGAATTTAGGAAATGTGTTTTGAGCTTGTGTTTAATGTTTTTACGTGTCAAATTATTCCTTAAATCCGTAGGCAGTTTATTTATCAGTCGCGGAACAATATATTCAGATGTTCGTCTACCATATTCATTGCTCATGCGCTCGAGCGAGTTGCAACTCAGCTGACGTCGAGCTACCGATCGGGTGTATACAGGTTGTGCGGTTTGTGGTTGTTGTTGAATGGTTATAAAGAAAAGTTTTTTTAACAAAATTAATGTAACTTGACTATGTACGGGCAATACTTTACAATAACTAAATAGGCCGAAATAATCGTCGCCATACTGATATCTAATTTTTTTAGGTACTATATTCTTTAAAATTCTAATCTGAAGGTCATATATTTTATTTAAATATGTATTATACGTACGCCCGTAGCTGCATAAACCATATTGAATGTGTGATTCAGCTAGTGAATTATATAGCATTAACTTAACTTTAAAAGGAATTCTGTTTTTAAGTATTATGACATTTGCCAAAAAATGTCTTAATTTATTACAAACATGTTCTACGTGGTTATACCAATTGAATTTACTATTAATTTGAAGACCTAAATATGTTTGACAATCTACTATATCTATAGGATCACAGCTGCACCGATTTGGAATAGACAAGTGTAGACATTTATGATCATGGGCTATAATACCCTTCAAGGGGACGCTTGTGATGTAAGGTGATTTAATCGGTAGTAATTTTGTTTTAGATGCATTGACAACCAATCCTACGTCGTGACACCACTTGAGGAGATTATTAAAATCTGATTGTAGCATGTCACAAGCTACATTTGGGTCTTTATTAGCAGCTACCAGACAGGCGTCATCAGCAAATTGGTAGCATTTACTATGTTGGATGTACTTATTCATATCGTTGACATACGATAGAAAATGGAGAGGTCCTAACACCGATCCTTGAGCTGTGCCTTCCGTACTATCTATAGGTTCACTAAAAACACCATTTACCTTTACTTGAAACCTCCTATTTTCTAGGTAGCTGCAACACCACTTAAGAAGCGGTCCACGTATACCACAGTTGCTTAATTTGGTTATTAGTTGCTTATGATCCAGAGTATCAAAAGCACGTGAAAAATCTATAAACAAAACACAAACATGCAGTTTCCTATTTAGGTGCGTATTAACTTCATCGGTAAATTTAAGTAGTAAGTCTGACGTGCTTTTACCCGTTTGAAACCCATATTGATTTGAATATAGAACATCATTTGAGCGATAAAATTGGTGTATTTGTTCACAAATATACTTTTCGACAATCTTGTCAATAGACGAAAGCAGTGTAATTGGACGATAGTTTGAATAGTCGTCTCGCTTCCCTTTTTTATGTAAAGGCCTAACACATCCCAGCTTTAAATCGTCAGGGTAGATTCCCTCTTTTACGCTATAGTTAATCAGATCTGCAATAGCCCCCGATACATTTCCTCCTATGCTCCTTATGTCAGACACTCTTATATTATCCGACCCCGGTGCTTTCCTCGGATTCAAATTTTTAATGATCTTAAGGATTTCATTTCCCGTAGCTTTTTTAAAGTAAATACTACAATTAGTGGAACTGGACTGATTTGTGTTTAGTAACTTTGTGCTGCATTTAGGAATGATATCTTTAACAGCTTTATCAAATCCTGTAGCAAAACTGTCAACAATACATTTTTTTGTTAAACCATGTTTTTCAAAGGCTTTCTGAACCGCAGCATCAATTGTCAAGGTCATTCTACCGAGCATGTTATTAATTATCTGGTACATTTTTTTGATATTTGTATAGTTTGCCTTTATTTCTTTAATGTAGTAATTGTTACGCTTTAGTTCTAAAAGTTTATGAATTTTATTACGTGTTCTATTATATTCCAATCGTAGTTTTAAATTATCAGGATTTTTTCGCCACAATTTAAACAAATTATTCCTTTTATCGCATAATTTAGTTACATTGCTATCAACCCAAGGGGCCCTATAATTAACTTTACATTTTTTTAAATTCATTACATTCGTTCTGGTTGCTGCCGCAGTCGCATTTTGAAAGGACAGTTTAATAAAGTTAAAAACATCAATTGGTGAGGTCATATTACTTGTTTGGAACCATTTCACTTTATTTAACTCATCTCGAAGAATGTCGTAATCGATAATTTGCCTTGGTACACCCTGTATGCTGCCTGGTAAGCGGATTGTATCGTCGATGCAAGCGAGAACGATAGCTCGGTGGTCGGCCAGTGCGATATCTAATACAGCCGTGTACGGACGTGATGTGGGAAATCGAGTGAAAAAGTGATCAATGCACGATTTAGTTATTTTTTTTAGTTTCATCTCAAGCCTAGTATACTCTGATATACCGCACATCAGTCCGTGCTCGCTGAGTCTTTCTAGATATGAGTGCCTAAGTGAATCTATGCGTTTCAGGTCGATATTTGTGTCACCTACGAGTAACATGTTTTGTTTTGAGCTGTACTTAGCCACGTATTTGTCTAACTCCTTAACAAAAACAGGTTTGCTATTAGGAGGAGGACGATAGACAGCACAGATAACTACCTCCTAATCTGCGTGGGTTTTTAGTATTCCTGTTACATTTTCAAATGACCAGGTGGAATGGCAAATTGGAGTGAATTTTAAATGTGATCTTATATAAACAATAATGCCACCACCTTTTCTGTCAGAGCGTAATTGTGAATACATGATATACCCAGTTAAATTATACAGTTGTATAATATTTGTGGATATGGCTGCTTCGGTTATAACAATAACATCTATTGGTAACGTGCAGTTATGGATAATTTGTTGCAATTTAGGGAAGTTTTTAATCATTGATCTAATATTTATGTGCATACATGAAAAACTGAGAAAACTATTTATAGGCAATTTATGAATAAAATCGTTTATAGAAGTACAGTCATTTAATTCAGTTATATTACTATCCATTAAGTTTAATAAGTTTTTAAACAGGTAGGTAAATAAATAAAAAATAAAGAAAGGAAAGAATGTATTGAAAGCTTATTACTTAGTTAAATTATTGGTAGACTGGGTCGGGATGTTATTTAGATCTTGAATTGATCGAATATAAAATATTTTACTAGTCTCCGTTTCCCTAGCACATACCTTCCCATCCTTGCACCATACGAATTTAAATGATTTGCTTAACTGAGCTTTAGTAGTATATAATAACATAGAGCTGCATGTTCAATATTTTGTGTCGGCTGTTTATCATGCAGTAAACTAATATGTTTATCTTAGGAGATTGTTTTTAATCAGCTGATCGCAAGGTTATTTCATTTAAAGCTACAAATGTTACTTACTTATGTTAGTTACTGACATCTTAAATCGGTTTCGTTTGACAGCTTTTACTTGTCCTTCTATTCCGATAGGAATATTAATTTTATGGTAAAAAGAGATTTCACTAGTAGGTATCAAACCCTTTGCATACTGCTACTTTTACTCGCTAGCTAGCAACTTTTTTAGGGATTGACTTTTTACGAATTTATTAAATTTTATCCCGGTTTTTCGAACAGTTTACAGCGTTCGTGGTCACGGGTAGACTAAGATATTATTTTACATTTACAGAGTTTTGAAAAAAAAATAACTATCGCACCTCAATAATATTAATTAACGTTCCTATCCATGCAGAAGAGGTAACAGTGTCTTGTGATCTTGCAGGGAGTGGTCTAGCTTGGCTCCTCGTTAGCACTGGATCCCATGCTGGTGGAAATTTCCAACTATCTTCTCTGTTGAAATTTTGATGTTTTTTATTTCTATAGCTTCGCGTAGCCGGACCGACGTTATTTTGACAGTACCTACTTTGGGCTGGTTAAAACGTATAAAGTGGTTGGGTTTGTCTAAGGCATGTTCCCACACTGTAGATATTATGTTTCGTCTATGTTTAACGTCAGCTATATGTTCTTATATCCGCACGCTTATACTTCGTTTGGTTTGCCCGATGTAGGAGAGGCTACAGTCACATTCCAGTCTTTACTAATCATACCTCTGTAGTATGTCCTGTATCTTTGGCGGCTTGAAATGAGTCTTGATGGAAGCTCGCTAGATGACGCTTGATACTTCTAATCTTGTCAGTGACCCCCTTTATGTAAGGTAGTACGGCAGGTGGGCGTTCAACTGTCATGGGCTTGGCATTGGCACGGGGTCCGCAACGACGCGGTACTAGAAGCTGGTTAAAATACTTATTTGGACGCTTAAATAAATAATCATCTATACTAATATTATAAAGCTGAAGAGTTTGTTTGTTTGTTTGTTTGTTTGTTTGTTTGTTTGTTTGAACGCGCTAATCTCAAAAACTACTGGCCCGATTTGAAAAATTATTTTTACGTTGGATAGTCCATTTATCGAGGAAGGCTTTAAGCTATATAACATAAAGATACGACTCATAAGACCACAGCAGCAATGAAAAATGTTGCGAAAACGGGAGAAAGATATTCCTTTTGAGAGCTTCCGCTGCGTACGCTGCGAAAACCGCTTAAGTTACACAAAAATCATGTATGACAGGATTGTTCAGCATTAAGAGTTCTATAATAAAATCCGCGACAACATATGTCTATCTATTATGGTTGACTTACTACAAACTTTTTATGTTAATAAATTTGTAAAAAAATAATGCATCATTTTTAGAGGTGTATTATACACACAGGTATTTATTCTTATCAAAATAAATACATTCATCATCACGAGCATTTCATTTGAAACAAAGTTGCCCCTTATATCATTTGATTCCAATAAATATCTTAGGAGCTATCACAGTTTTAACATAACTCCGCACCAAAATAATGTTCGCAGCTTAAGTACAACGTGCGCTTGCGCTAATTATAATAAAGCTGAAGAGTTTGTTGGTTTGAACGCGCTTATCTCAGGAACTGCTGAACCGATTTGAAAAAATATTTCTGTGTTAGATAGCTTATTTATTGAGAAAGGCTTTAGGATATAAAACATCAGGCTGCGACGGGAAGGGAGGGAGCAAACTTAAAACGCGCGGACGAAGTCGCGGGGGACCGCTAGTACTCAAATATTTTCGAATTCCAATGACGTCAAAAAAACAGGGCGAATCGAAATCCTCCTTTTTTAAGTCGGTTCAAAACTGGTCTGAGTAAAAAGCTGCAAATCCTATTGGCTTTGATTTTGTAGAAGGTCTTTTAAGAGTTTCGCTATGACGCATAGTTTCTGCGATATATGCCAAAAACCTAAAAAAAAAATCCTTCAACTCCTCCGGGCTCAAGAGATACGCCTGGGATTTTCGATATGTAAACCTCATTTGACATTAATTGTCAAATAACATTGTATCACATATCAAGGATAATAGATTAAATACGTAATCATAAACTGTAATGACCCGTCGTAGACCAATGGCGTCGATATCTTCAAATTTGTTAAAATCTTGTCCTTAGTAGGCTTAATTAGTTTTTAAATATTGTTTCAATAAAAAAGTTACCTAAAAAAAAGTCCAAATAAAGATACGAAGTCAGTAATCGTGTTCCTTGAAATCCCCGTAAAATCTTTCCTTTCCTGAGCTAACAGCCAATTGCAAACTTACACGGGAAAAGAAAACTGCGTGGGCTAAAAAACTACAGGCAATACTAAGGACCGATGAAGAAGAGAAGGTGTTTCCAGCAATACGCATGCGCCTACTCATTCATAGTAATGTCAAGTGTTTCGTAGTCGATGATATCGATAGGTACTTATAGTATTTAGCAATTTTACAATGAACGTTTCTACAACTTAAGCCCATTCAACAAGTTTCTAATTTTCATTTTACTAGTCAAATGACGTTATGGTTTAGTTCTTTTCATTTTTATGCTTCAGTGATAGATAAGGTTGATTCGGGCTATAATATAGCTTGCGAACAAAGTGTTGACGCCACTGGAATAAATACTATTCACAAAAATAAACTAAAGTCCACTAAAAAGACATACATTTTACTGAAACATTATTTAGTCATTACGAAACGAAGTCTGAAAACAATATAATTAAATAATCAAACGTATTACTGACATTATGCGATCTGTAAGACAGTACCCTCCGATAAAGCTAACTTTAACTCAATAAAGAACTCAGGCCGTCTAATATATGCGGATAACCAGGTGTGAGATATTATTATTAATTTAATTTACTTTTACAGCCCGATAACTTAGACCTGAGGTCCGGCGCAGGGCCAATGGCTTGTGTGCTTTACGAGACACGCGTGAATACGAGGGCACCACCCACTTCCAGATTCCAACCAAAGCTATATTTATAAGTTATCTTGCAAAATAAGAAATGAAAACTGCGTGGGCTGAAAAACAACAGGCAATACTAGGGACTGATAAAGGAGAGAAGGTGTTTCCACCAATACGCATGCGCCTACTCATTCATAGTAAATCAAGTGTTTCTTAGTAATGAATCGTTACGTGGGAGCTACTCTGTAAACTGAGCAACTTGCTCTAAGCTGTCTCGGCATCTTCATTTTTTTTTTATCCGTAACGTGATTTGAATAAAAAAAAACTTTCAGAATTTGGTCTGAATAAATGGAAATAAAAATCATTTGGGGTGTCTGATGTTTTGCCCATTTAACATTACACTTTAGAAATAAATCCTTTTATCCCTTGGGCACGACATCACGCATGAACGACTGGACCGATTTCAAAGCTCCTTTTTGTTGTGTTTGTTATGCTCAGGGGAAAGTTGTTTTGAAAGAAAATTACGCGGAAAATTATGAAACTCAAGATTTCCAAAATTACGCGGAAAAATATGTAACTCAAGTGTACCTACCTACTTCCTTACCGGGGACGGATAGAACGGGGCCGGGGGCGCCACAAAGTTAGCTGGATCTGCTTGTACAATACAGGGTGTTGTTTTGGTCAGTGACATCCAAGTCAGGGATGATAATATGAGTTATACTGATTCTAAAAAAAAAAAAAAATCTAAGCTAGTTTTATACAAGAAAACCTCTTCACAACATTCAAAAAAATTGCAAAGAAATATTATAATAAATTGACGTACATAACGACGATGACGTAATATGTCGGCATTCTTGGAAATGAAACGGTAGACGACAATGGCTATTGTGCAGCCGCAGACTAGTTTTGTTGTAAAGTGTAGTTATGTGAATGTAAGTGTGGTCTCTTGTAAAGGCACTGGCTGACTACAAATAAAAAATATACTGTAAGAGATAGAGTTTCCTATTCAAACCCTATAAGCCTTAGAGTCCCTAAGACCCTGAGTCCCCAAAGCCATAACTTACAGTATAAATGTGTAATAAATAAATATAAGACAAGTACAGAAAGTCTGCACTATGAGACCTAAGGTAGCAGACGGAAGGTGGTGAAGAACAAGATGAAGGGTTGGATTTCTCACTGCCAGTCCAGCAGACTCACCAGACTGATCAAGGTTGATGGCTAAAGGTGTCTTGGCTTCACAGTGAGGGGAAATACGTTACCGGCGAGCAATGATAAATCAATGCTGTCAGAGTCAAAAAACTATCATCTATTTATACTCTTTTTACTTAACACACACGTTAATAATTCCTAACTAGTGATTCGTTGCGAGGCGCATAACATTGCACTTTCTTGCAGTTGCTTCATGATGTTTATTTATGTGTTCAACCATTTTTATCTGAGTATCTATGTATATCTAGTTAAGGACTACTGTAAAAAAATTTGTTAGATAATTAGTTTTTTTCATTAATTGTTTTAAGACTTCGTTAAGTAATCACTGAATAATGTAAGAGTAATATAGGTGTTACCGGTAGAGCTTGTTTTGTTTTGATTGATATTTTATTTATTTCAGTGGCGTCATCAGTTTTTAAACTTCAAATCACAGTCTATGTAATAGCCCGAATCAACGTTTTATAGATAAAAATAAAAATCACCTAATTATATCGTCATTCGACTACGAATATGAGAATTGGAAACTCGTTGAATGGGCTTCAGTTGAATAAACGTTCATTGTAAAATCGCTAAATACTATAAGCACCTATCGATATCATCTACTACGAAACACTTGATATTACTATGAATGAGTAGGCGCTTGCTTATTGGTGGAAACACCTTCTCTTCTTCATCGGTCCTTAGTATTCCCTGTAGTTTTTGAGCCCACGCAGTTTTCATGTCCCGTGTAAGTATGCAATAGACTGTGTCATTATGATAATATACAGCGTGTGGCTAGCGGACCTAAGATGAGCCAATATTTATCATTTATCGCGGCAGTCGATAAATTCTAAACGTTATTTTATACATGTTTAAAAAGGTTTTTACTTACTTTAATGTGTTCATTTGTTTTTAAAAGCAATAAGGATTGCCTTACAAGTAGAAAGAATGAAGGAAAACACGTTGTTTAGGAATCAAAGTGTGTTATCGACGCGATAAACAGTATCGAGGCGTGCATGTTTGGCCTACTGAAATAGAAAAAGGGATCTTAGAGTTCACGTAGTTGTCACCTTGACTTGATAGCAATTAACTCAGAGACATAGTAATCCAAAGTTATAATCCCTAATCAATGTACATCAAAATCGCTAGTTCGTTGAAGTAACTGACAGTGTCAAGTTCAATGATATGGTTCTCCCTTGTTTTGTCGAACAACGTTTAGTTTGCTGTCGACTCGAAAAGAAGAAGAAGCGGTCCCCCGCGACTTCGTACGCGTGTTTTGAGTCTGCTCCCACTTCTTCCATCGCAACGTGATGTTTGATAGCCTAAAACCTCCCTCGATAAATAAGCTATCCAACACATTTTTTTTTAAATCAGTCCAGTACATTAAGCTTTATAATATTAGTAAGTATAGATTTTCTTTACTTTCCCAGCCCGACAAAGCAACTTGAACCTGAGGTCCGGCGCAGGACCAACAGCTTATGTGCTACTCGAGAGTCGTGATACGCATGAATATGAGGGCATCGCCTACTTACAGATTTTAAGGTTGTTTTTGGGAAATATCGTAATGAGACAATTGAATTGAATTATTTGGGATTTTTAATCTTGGCTGTTGGCCGATCTAGTTCGCCCTTAGCCTTGCGCGCGCATCGGTATCGCGGCAAGAAAAAAAAAACAATGCGCTATTTTTCGTAAATAGGTAATTGTCGGCTGTGACGAAGTTTGGATTAATAGTGGAAATATTAACAAAAAAATGAAAATGTCTACTTCAAATAAAGAAAACCTATTATTAACTCTGGCGGATAGTCTTTTGCCATCAAAGTCGAGTGAAATGTATTTTTACTAAATGTTTTATTAATTAAAAACTTAGTAAATAAAGTCTTGTTTTTTCCTCGCAAGTGTGTTGAAAAACGTCGTATGATACGCGTGTGCCTGTGACCATTATATACGCGGCTTTCTTATGGCGCACTCGCTTTCGCTTGTGCGCACACAATATCGCCTTGTATATAATGGTTAACTTAGCACACTTGTATCATAATGTACTATAATGCAATTGAAATTCTTATAAGTAGAAATTTAGAAATGTTCTGTTATGATAACTGGATTACGTCTATAGATTAAGTAAAGAAATAGTTTTCCATGCGAATGAAGTTGATTTGATTTGTATCTATATTTGGAATATTTCAATAAGGAATATTCAAACTACTACTTTATAGTCACAGACCGTTCTAAGGACAGAGAGCCTGCAGCACCAGGTGCAGCTTTTTTTCGACCCTCGCAGAAAACACACATGCTTTTCAAAATTGACTTTAACTCAATAAATATGACCGTAGAATTCCTGGCTATTAGTCAAGCTGTATACTTCGCAAATTCCATTGATTCCTTGAGTTCCTAAAGCGCACACCAACGTATTCGTAGCTCAGTGTACCTCGACTATTCGAGGAACACCGATAGCTTAAACAACGTGTAATATTAAAAACACTTACCTATATAAACCGTTGCGGAAAGTGTCGAAGAACAGATCGCAGCTGTGAAAAATCGCCAAATTAAGAAATCAGCGACAAGTGTTCAACTTGTAATTTCAGACATTTCAAATTACATTTAATTTAATTGACCTCAATCTGAAAGTAAAATAATAATTTTAAAACAGTTAAAGGTTTTATGTTTTAGTTTTACTAGCTCTTCTGATCATTTCTTGCTCTGCGGGCGGCGCTCTGTCGAGAGAGGAGTCGGTAGGTAGTTATATCGACGGGCCGTAAAGAATTTAAAAGCTCATATAGAACTTAAAAGCAATGCACTTTTAGTATTTTAGCAGCCTTACGCACGTGATGTTAATAAATAGACAAGGCAACATTTTAATAAAGTATTTTTTTGATGAGATGCATATTAAACTGTGGTTCAATTCTGCTCGTTATTCCAATCAAACTATTTTCAAGTTTTGCGGATAAAAAATAACACGTTGTATAAGTAACTTAGGGAATTCAAACTTATAGGAAATAATGGAAGGAGTAATTTGACTTAAGATTCAAAACAAAGAGCATCTGGTATAAAACCATACAACCAGAATATCCTTATAATATCCTTATATACCTTAGTTCAATCTGTCAACTGCTCCTCAAGCAGGCCAAATATTGTTTCCGTTCTGAGACTTCGTTCCCGTCAAGTCTACATCCCAATAAAACAGTTTAAACAATAAATGGGGCTAATAGAACTACCTCTATGTGAAGAATTCGTCGTTATTGAAGATGTTATACACATCTTGATGGAGTGTGTCCGGAGCTAATGGCTACGGGCTCAGGTGTTCAGGGATGGATGGGCAATCGGCAGGTGTAATAATATTCTAGCTGTCCCTCTGTCTAAGGAGGCAAACACGCTGTACCAAATTTTGCCGCCTAACAAATTAGTAAATATGTTAAAATTACAATGTATTAAACCTGACAGACCGACGTGACACACGACAAGAAACAGCACAGTATGAGGCACCACCTCCTTCCAGATTCCAACGCTGGTTGGTTTTGGGTAATTTCACAATGGTACTCTGACTGAAATATATATATCATGTCACAGTCAATTGCATACTTACACGAGACATGAAAACTGCGTGGGCTGAAAAACTACAGGCTATACTAAGGACCGATGAAGTAAAGAAGGTTTTTCCAGCAATACGCATGCGCCTACTCATTCATAGTAATATCAAGTGGTTCGTTGTAGACGATATCAATAGGTACTTATAGTATTTAGCGATATGTCAATGTACGATTCTTCAACTTAAGCCCACTTAACAAGTTTCCAATTCTCATTTTCCTGAACGAATGACGTTATAATTTGATTCGTTTAATTTTTCATGCTACAGTAATAAATAAGGTTGATTCGAGCTATGACATAGACTGTGATCTGAAGTTTTACAGAGTATTGGCGCCTCTAAAAAAATTCTTTATTGCACTTAAAAGTTGTATAGTAAATACATTAAGTCACAATGCAAAACAAAGGTGGGCTTATCCCTAAAAGAGATCTCTTCCAGCCAACCCATAGGTGTTCGAATTGTAGTAGTTGAAATTCAAATTAAACTATAGCTCCAATAAAATGACACCAATTTTACTCAAACATTATTCACTTATTACTAAACGAAGTCTGTGAGTCATTATAAATAAATAAACAAACGTACTACAACAGATTATGGGACTGTGTATATTATTGTAAGACAGAGTAGATACTCTCCGAAAGTTACGTTTAACTTTAACTCAACAAAAGGTCTCATCTCAGGCCGTCTAATATGGACGCATAACTCGGCGTAAGATATCATTATACATTTAATTAACCTTTACAGCCCGGTAAAGCAACTTAGACCTGTGGTCCGGCGCAGAACCAAAGGCTCATGTGCTACACGAGACACTCATGAATATAAGGGTAACACCTACTTCCAACCTGGGTCCTCAGCCAATTTAGACTTCTCCAGGTTGGCCAAGGTTCCTTATAGCCTGGAGGCAGATTTTCATCGGGGGGTACAGTGTGTGTGGGTACTCGCTTGCCCAAAGCCTGCACCTCATGTCAGTAGGGGTTTCGTCGGTAGGCTGTGTGGATCGCAGAAAGCTTTTGCGGCTTCGCAACCGACCTGTAATGGGGGAGAGCCCGTAGAGTGGATGTCTCGGGTCGCTTTCTTGTTTTATTTTGTTTATCAACCGAACATGTCACTTCTCTGCCGACTCTGGGTGAAGCTAGAAACAGCATAACGACCGGGGATGGCTTAAGACAGCCAGTCACTATGCTGATCGGTCACTAGTCGGAGTAAAGATAACCTCCGTCGGTGGAAGTGTTCAAGCAGCGCAGACGCCAGCTGTGAATGTGGAGAAAAAAACGGAATGCAAACCATGGCCCACCTCAATAACTGTCCCGCGTGCCCGACCACCTGCTCGAGTGAGGACTTAATTGTCTGTAACCAGAGGGCTACCACAGTAACCGCTTTCTGGTAAGTAAGATTTAGCCCGTGTTCTTGCCGACACGAAAGAAGAAGAAGAAGACCTACTTGCACACCAAAGCTGTTTTGGGTTATATTGCAATGAGACAATTGAATTACACGGGACATAAAAACTGCGTGGGCTGAAAAACGACAGGCAATACTAGGGACTGATAAAGGAGAGAAGGTGTTTCCACCAATACGCATGCGCTCACTCATTCATAGTAAATCAAGTGTATCGTAGTAGATGAATCTTTTAGTATTTTGTGAATTAATAATAAACGTTTTATCAACGTAAGCCCATTCAAAGAGTTTCTTATTCTTAAATTCTTCGTCGAATAAGTAATATGATTTGGTTCGCTAAATTTTTATGCCTTTTACATTGACTTTGTTTGAAGAATTGGCAAAAGCTTTTTAAGTGGTTCATCTCAAAGTATAATAAGGCCGGGACTCTACCAAAGCGGAGACGAGACGAGCAGAGACGAGATGTTTTTATGGTTCCGTAACCGAATGGCAAAAAAAGGAACCGTTATAGTTTCGTCAAGTCTGTCTGTCCGTCCGTATGTCACAGCCAGTTCATTCTGTAACTATAAGCATCACACTGTTGAAATTTGGTAGGAAGATGTATCCTGTTAACCGCTTTTCGTTTTTTGAAGTGAAAACTTCTTTAGCGGTGTTGAGCACTTTTGTGGGATGGGGGAAAAATGTGAAACTCGCGTCAGGACACGTGGGCTGATCGAAAAACCGTAAGACGGTTGGCGAAATTATGGATGTAAGTTGATTTTTCTGAGAGATAAACTTTTTAATGTAATTTAATATAATATAAATTGTAATGTTTGTGTACGATAGCGCAATAAATAAATATTGTATTCTATAAAAATATTATATTAATATTATTATTAATATTATTATTGTATTATTATTATTATTATTGTATTCTATCACAAAAATGATAGTACTTTTATATTGATAATAAGAACAATTCATTCAAAATTATTCCCTAACTATTCCAAAAAATCAAAAATGCACAACGTTGATATTCAAGTTTTCACTTCTGCCGGCACTCCCGGAATGCAATTTTCGTTTTTTTTTTATACCAAAAAATCCCATACATGAATCTAAAACCGTTTTTTTTGTCAAATACCTACTATGCGTGTGTGGGGGTGTCTATGGCTAGGTCTTTTAAAATGACATAGAAGTTCCTATTGATATTTTTATTCCACTTGATAGATAGACGCATCTAAAGTGGTAAAATGGGCGTCGACACTGTGAAAATGACATACTTCTCCGCTCAGCTTCAGTGGAGATTGCTGTCCAGAGATTTGTAATATTTGTATGGGGCGACGCGCAGTGTAGCCAAGAGATGAGAGGGGCATGCGGTGAGCATGGCACCCTCCTCAGAATGCGCACTGAGCCGTCAACACCCCAAGCTGAAAAACATCTCTTTTCGCACAACACACCGCACACATCCCTGCTTAGGTGTCCCCCGAGCTGAAAAACGTCTCTTCACCCAAAGCACACATCTTTGCTTTGGTGGAGTCCCGGTCTAAGACTCGTATTATAACGCTGGAGAGTTTATTTTTTTACCCTTATCTCGAAACCGCTTGACCGATTTTGAATAATTACAATAAAACACTTCGTGTCGAGAAAAGCGTACACAAAAATATACAAACTAGCTGAACTAAATCATCATAGGTACTCAAATTTTATCAAACTCCACGAATATCTGATTAATACGATGTTTTTGTTTTTAAGTATTTTCCAATTATAACAGGTTTTTTTTAATATTGTTTTGTTTTCAAACAATAATTTTAAATTAGATCCTATATATATCAGACTATCCTTAGATATATCAGACTTGTGCTATTGTTTTTGTCAATACTCAAAGTACTCTAAAAAACATTTTTAGTGACCCTGTTTAGCTCCTTTTTATATGTCGTCTTCATCTCTTCAAGCGTGGCTGAGTGTAATCATTGCATGTGCTTATTTAGGTTTAGGAAACAGAATAAGTCGCAGTAGGACATGTCCGGGACATTTCGTGTCTGCCGCACCGCAGTTTGGTTCTTTCTCACACGCAACGATGTATGCACAGATGTTATCATGGTACAAAAAAAAACGTAATATCACAAATGTTGGGATAAATTTCGTGGTAATCTTAAATCGTAAAATTAGAATGTCATGAACCAATCTATAATTAAGGTACTCAGCAATCACTTTTGGTAACTTGACGATTGGACATACTATTTCCAACACTTTATCAATGTTTTATTGACGTGCTGGGGGGTCCGCCACATCTTTTGTCGTTCACATCTTCTGGGCCCTTTAAGAAAAAAAATATCACAAACAATCGTTTTATTTATTCAAGATAGCTTTGTCATATCCCACATTCAACACAAGGATTGCAAGGAAGCAATGCAAACATAAGGAAGGTAAACTTAAAGTAATTAGTTTTAAAAAAAACTTAATTTTCTGAGATCATTTTTTTTTATGAAAAAATAATACTAAACATTAAAATTGGCCAAACTCTCAGCATAAGTAAGCGACATACACTAGTTACTTTCACCATTAAAATTTCGAAAATAAAATACACGTAGCCCTCGAAAATTTAAAAGTCGCGATACTTTTTGAACAGACGTTGTATAACTTAATCAGCGACCCGTCCGGCTTCGCACGGGTGCAATGTTGATACATAATATATTACAGAATGTCTATATCCTTTGGACATTCCCACACATCGCCATCTAGTCCCAAAGTAAGCTGCTCAAAGCTTGTGTTATGAATGTCTATATATACATAATTCAATTCAATATTTATATACATACATAAGTACAACAAATTTAGTTATTTAATTTGAAAAGGGATTAGTGAAGTATTGCCTAAAATCGCTTCGTAAATAAAATAAGCCATTATGTCTCGTAAAAAGTTAAGAATTAAATAAAATGGGTATTATGAGTTATCCCTAATAGCGGTCCCCGTGACTTCATCCGCTCGTTTTGAGTTTGCTCCCTCCCCTCCTTTCGTAGCTTGATGTACTATAGCCTAAAGTCTTCCTCGATAAATAAGCTATCCAACAACCAAATTTTTCTACTCGGTCCAGTAGTTCCTGAGATTAGCGTGCTCAAACAGACAAACAAACTCTTTAACTTTATTATATTACTAGCGGACCCGACAGACGTTGTCCTATCTACACGTCTTTAATTTGAAAATTAAAAAAAAATGTGAATCTAAACCATTCCCAGATCCTCTCGAACACACACAAAAAATTTCATCAAAATCGGTCCAGTCGTTTGAGAGAAGTTCAGTGACATACACACTCACAGAAGAATTATATATATAAAGATTAGTATAGAGAGATAGACATATATCATCGCAAGCTTTTTTGTAGACCTTTTTATGGGATACAATATTAACGAAACAAACCCACATCGACTTTCAGATTCCAAAGCTGTTCTGGGTAATTTCGCAATGGAAAGATTGATTGGCAAATATCCCGCGGAATGACATGCTTACACGTGGCATGAAAACTGCGTGGGCTGAAAAACTAAAGGCACTACTAGGGACTGATAAAAAAGAGAAGATATTTCCACCAATACGCATGCGCCCACTCATTCATAGTTAAGCTCATTAAGTGTTTCGTAGTCGATGACTCGCCTATAGATAGTATTCCGCGATTTACGTTTCTTCAAGATAAGTAATCCCTTTCAACGAGTTTCGTCTTCATCTTTTCATGTCGAATAAAATTATTTGTATCATGACGTATTAAAGCTTCATTGATAAGGTCGATTCAAGCTTTAACTCGTTCATCGACTGTGATTTGAAGCATTGGCAAAAAAAGTTTTTAAGCGTTTCATCTGAAGGTATACTAATGCTCGTGTTGTAATGCTGGGGAGTTCGATTTTTACACATATCTCGAAGACCACTAAACCAATTTTGTTAAAATTTGCACTATTATCTAAATTAGATATACCGATCGAACTTAAAAAAACGTTTTTGAGAAAACTGTAGCCAAATACAAACAAATATACACGAACGAAATTTGGCATACGTGATGAAAAGCTCAACTAGATCATCACACTCAAATATTATTCAATTCAAACACTATCTAATACATACAGGTTGACTTGCTTGCCTCTTTCTTACTTCCCATTGACTTAGAATTATGAAGGGCAATATCACCCTCAAATATTATCCAATTCAAACACTATCTAATACATACAGGTTGACTTGGGGTGCGTTCCGTATTGCGCCAATATCACTGTTGGCACTGTGAGCGTCAAAAGCCGTTCCGATTTGGGCTGCGTTCCGTATTGCGCTGACAGCGAAAATATCACTGATATCGCGCTTACAAACCGTTCCGATTTGGCGTTAGCGAGTCAACGATAGCTGTAGTGACGTCACGGCTGACGTCACTATCACCGCCATCTTGCGTTCACAGTGCAATCGTTTTGCTGCGTTAGCACCGTGAGCGTCTAAGAGCGGACTGTCACATTGACGCATTTGACGTCTTTTTGCTTCAAAGAACAGCAAATGTGATCTAAAGCCGTTCCGAAATGAAATCGCGTCAACAGCGCTGTCAGCACGCTAATCAAATCGGAACGGCTTTTAACGCTCACAGTGCCAACAGTGATATTGGCGCAATACGGAACGCAGCCTTGATTAGCGTGCTGACAGCGCTGTTGACGCGATTTCATTTCGGAACGGCTTTAGATCACATTTGCTGTTCTTTGAAGCAAAAAGACGTCAAATGCGTCAAAGTGACAGTCCGCTCTAAGACGCTCACGGTGCTAACGCAGCAAAACGATTGCACTGTGAACGCAAGATGGCGGTGATAGTGACGTCAGCCGTGACGTCACTACAGCTATCGTTGACTCGCTAACGCCAAATCGGAACGGTTTGTAAGCGCGATATCAGTGATATTTTCGCTGTCAGCGCAATACGGAACGCAGCCTTGATTGCCTCTTTCTTACTTCCCATTGACTTAGAATTATGAAGGGCAATATCTTACAACACAGGTAAATGATACAATGAGAAAACCGTAAAATATACTTTACTAGCAGTTCCCCGCGACTTTGTCTTGCAAAATTTTTTGATTTCCTGCGTCACTAAGACCTTTTAATGTTAATTTTAATAATTATTAAACTTATTTTCTTAGATTTGGATAAATCAAAAAGTTATAACCAGTATTGATATAACCTTATTACCAAGGTATGAATAATGTGGCCTATTTTGAACCGTAATTTCACGTTAATAAAACCGGCTAAGTGCAAGTCTGACACGCGCACTGAGGGATCCGTGCCAACTTGAACTAAATTAGGGGCCCACAAAATTTGTGGTTTTTTGGCTAAAAAGAAGTACCATTTAAAATTCCACAATATTTTGTTGAAAGCAAAAACAACTTTATTTTTCATAGTATTGGTATGAAAGACAAAGTTATATTTGCGTTTGTTGAAAATGTGCTATATTTCAAACAGTACTTGTTCGATCTCATTCAAAGTATTTTTTATTGACAGTACCTATTTGTTAAGTTTAACATCGTTTATTATTTTTTTTAAATTTTACTAGCTTAGTTCGAAAGTTAGATGGAGGGGGCGCCCATTTTACGACTTTGGAAGCGTCTATCTTACAAACGCTTAACTTTCAGACAAAATGGTTTAGGAAACTAGATGTAATTTTAAGAGACCTATCCATAGGCACTACATGCATAGGTTTGAGCAATTTTTTTATTATGTTTTAGTTCATGTATGGGAGCGCCTTCAAAGGCATTATTTTTATTATGGGAATCGTAAAGCGGTTGGCAGGATACACCTACCTATTAAGTTTCATCAACGTTATGCTAATAGTTTCAGAATAAAGTGACTGTGACATACGGACGGACGGACAGACAGACAGACAGACAGACTTGACGAAACTATAAGTTCCGTTTTTGCTATTTGGCTACGGAACCCTAAAAAGAGTTACTGGCATACCTGTTATAGTCAGACATCGACATAGTATCGCGGACTTTATTGTGATGTTCTCTATAAAACTTCAGTAAGTACATATTTTTCGCAGCGTTCGCAATATAAAGATTTTAATTTCACACCTTCGGTTACATTATCAAATAGTTCATACGGAACCCAAACTTTTTGAAAAAGTTATATAACCTATGTACATCACAAATAATACAGGATTCTAATGATGAATGGATTTTTCAATTCAGTTCAGTAGTTTCGGAGCCAAATCGATGCAAATAAACAGACAAGCAATGGAACGTTTCCTTTTTATAATAATATATATGGATATAAATATATATCTATAAAAAATATGATTCATACATAAATGGCAGCGGCGGCGCGCGGCAGTCGTGCGGCAGCAGTGCCGCTGTTCGTTCTAATGTGAATGGCGGACAATTTACTCTTATAGTCCCATAAAACAACTTGGACCGGAGTTCAGGCACTGAACCAACTGCGTGCTTATGTGCTTTACGAAACATGCACGAGTAAGACCCCTTACACACTGCGACTTTTAGCATCAATACAGTTGCGCGTTTTCAAAACGCGCTTCAGTATTGCGACTCACGCAATTCACAGATTTAATTGAGCATCGATGCAGAAGCGCGAATGCATCGATACTAACGCGCTAACTGACATAATTTGAGAATTTCCAGTTTCTGCATCGCGACTATCGCTGCTAAAAGTCACAGTGTGTAAAGTGTCTAAGAGGCACCACCTTCTTCCGGATTCCAAAGTTGTTTTTCGGTAATTTCTCAATGAATGAAATATTTCATAGTCAATTTCCTGCAATCACCATCATTCGACTAACCCAATATTTAAAAATAATACGATATTTTAGGCTAACCGTTCATTGATCATTCTTGTTGATTAAGTTCAAGTCAGATAAAACCTTAAAAATATTATTAGGGGATAGTACTTCTATGGATAAAACTTATGAGACTGATAAATAATAAAGCGGAAAATTAAAAAAAAAACAGTTACGTATGATTGTTTTTTTTTCATACAAGTTTTACGTCTTCGGCTCTATGTCATACAGACTATTCGTTAATGAAAATTGTTCATTTTGTTTTAACACTTATTTACTAAAACTAACACAAAAACTAGCCTATCTTAAGCTAACTCATTGAAATGCGAGGTGGTTCGCATTTCAATGCACAACAAGGAAGCTTAGGGCAGGAACAGCGATCCGGGTAAGACGGCGCGATTAAATCGCTTCACTTAATTCCCCACTTTCATTGCATTGTTTTCTTCGAAAGCACAAATTATCATGTCAATTCCATCACACAATCACAATAATTTACCTAAAAAAAACAATTACTAAAACGGAGAAATAAGTTCCGTCCTTTCCTTTTCGTTTTGCGCGCAAAACTCCTGTATGATTGCTGACAATTATGTGACGAGTTCAAATTAGCCATATATTATTTTGTTCGACGAATATTTGTTATTTGACTATTGAAGAACCAGCCCTAATTACATTTTTTATTGCTCTGCGAACAGAAAAGATTGCGTCTGTCGACTGTTGACAACTGCGTGGGCTGAAAAAATACGGGCAATACTAAGGACTGATGAATATGAGAAGGTGTTTCTACTAATACGCTTGCGCCAACTCATTCATAGTTAAACTGATCAAGTGTTTCGTAGTAAATGTTTCGCTACCTAGAGTATTCCGTGATTTTTCAATGAACGTTTCTTCAATAAAGTCAATCACGCTTCTCTTGATAAGTGGACCAACATAAATGGAGACAATTTATCATAGGAACAACCGTCGAAGAGCCGATTTTTCAATGGTCAGATAAAGCTTATCAGACTGATAAATTATAAAGCGACAGATTTAAAAAAAATGTCAGGTACCTATGATTGCTGATATTTAGGTGACGTATTTAAATTAGCCATATTGTGTTTTGTTCGACGAATATTTCTTATCTCTCTATTGAAAAATCCGCCCTAAAAATAATAAGATATCTTACATATCAGAAAGATAGGATGTTGGTTGATTTTAAAAAAAAGGTTCGTTGTGTACTTTTAAAAACACATCACTTGAATTACTCGTACTCCGCTCGCAGAAGATCAAACGAAACTCGCGAGGTAATTGCTTCAACATACATTACATCCTAACTACCAATATCCAAAGCTTACATAAACCGAACTCGAATATACGTGGGCTGGGTTGCTACGCCAGGGTACCAGGACCTCATAACTTTAAAAAGGTATCGATACGCACATATTCATATAAATGTGAATGACCACCGACACACATGCACGGTCGGTACATTCTTTGCAAGTGCAAATAAGCGTTACTGTGAGCGCTGGTTAAATGTGTTTATGCAATCTGCTTTGGTGTGCGTAACAGAGCAACATTGGCAACACTCACTGTCGTGAAAATTCTCAGAAACTTATTTTTACAAAGGATTTTAAAAGCAATACGAACTAAGCTTCTTTTAATGCGTTGCTTAAAAGGTTAAGCAGGATTCTAATAGAGGAGGTATTTTTCACGACTACGAGTATAAAGTATTGATTTTGTTTTTACGGGTCGTAGTTTAAACATAACAAATCGGATAGGTACTTAATAAATATAAATCAGAACGTTCCACGTTCACTCCAAATCATACAAATAGCTATCCTGATATCAATTGGGGATCCTTTTACATCTGAGCTATTTTACACAGGACATCTGCATCTCAGCCATGAAGGAGAAAGACATTGAGGCCAAGCTCCGGCAAGTGACCAACGAGTGGTCGGTGCACGAGCTTACCTTCCAGACCTTCAACAACAGAGGCGAGCTCCTGCTCAGAGGCGATACCACAGCAGAGACAATCGGTCAACTGGAAGACAGCTTGATGATCCTCGGCTCTTTGCTATCTAATCGGTATGAATCTCTTAAATAGTAAACGTTGTTCCATATATCTTCCGAGCGAAGTCGCTCAAGCCCATGCGTGTCAAGGTCAAAGTGCGAGCATCTAAGGAACCTACGTTAACACTTTCACTCTCCATGCATTTACATGGAATGTTTGGATGACATAGCTCGGTACGTCCGTGTCTAACATACATACACTATTGACCACCAAGAACACAAGAATAGTGAATTTCATACGTCCGTGAATAGCATTTAATGGACCATTGGACGTATTGCAATTGTTTAATTTTATTTAATGTTGTATTAGCCTCTGGCTGCTTATTATTAATTTTGGATTTTCTTTTATAAATATATCAACAAAATAATATCAAAATTTCCCATTTACAGATACAACGCGCCTTTCAGAAAGCAAATCCAGCAATGGCTCTACGACTTGCAGAGCACAAACGAGATCTTAGAACGCTGGTTATTAGTCCAAAACATGTGGGTGTACCTCGAAGCAGTGTTCGTTGGAGGTGACATCGCGAAGCAACTGCCAAAAGAGGCTAAACGCTTCTCTAAAATTGACAAATCTTGGCAGAAGATCATGCAAAGAGCTCATGAGACTCCCGGAGTAGTGTCTTGTTGCGTGGGAGATGATTTGTTAAGACAGCTGCTGCCGCATCTGCAGGAGCAACTAGAGCTTTGTCAGAAGAGTCTCAGCGGTTATCTGGAGAAGAAAAGAACAATGTTCCCCAGATTCTTCTTTGTCTCGGATCCGGCGTTGCTGGAGATTCTTGGGCAAGCATCAGATTCGCATACCATTCAGAACCATCTGCTTTCCATATTTGACAACATTCGTTACGTTAAGTTTCATGATATTGGTAAGTAAGTTAGATGTTACGGCATATAATTTTCACTTATTCAGATATACATAACGTTATAATACATTTATGATATAATAATTGCAATATAATATGATATAACTGGGTACTTTTAGAATACAACAAGATGATTGCAATAATATCATCTGAAGGCGAAGAGATCAAGCTGGAGCGGCCTGTGAGGGCAGAAGGTTCCGTGGAGACCTGGCTGACATCGCTTCTTCAGTCAGCTCAGAGTAGTTTGCACTCTATAATCAGAAACGCGGTGTCCATACTTAATGACCCTGCTTTCAATCTACTGCTATTCCTCGATAAGATGCCAGCTCAGGTAAGGTTTAAATATTCACCGGTGGGTGGCTACGTCACAGATCAGGTCGTCAGTTATTCTAAATTATTATTTCTATTTACCATTATATATACCACCAGGAGTGTATTTTGGCTTGGGACGTAGACGTAACACCAAACCTTCCATCATAGGTTGGGCTGCTTGGCATCCAAATCATATGGACCAGAGACGCAGAACTAGCGTTGATGCAGGCTCGTCAAGATAAGAAGATTATGATGGAGACCAATAACAAGTTCCTGGAACTACTGAACACCCTGATTGATCAGACCACCAGGGATTTACTGAAAATCGAAAGAATCAAGTTTGAGACGCTTATCACCATCCATGTCCATCAACGAGACATTTTTGATGTACTGGTATGTTTACAAAAAAACATATACATAATTATTGAAACTTTATTGTACTCGTACAGTATGTTGTACAATTGACGGACTTAAAGCCTCACAAATTAATAATCTTATCAAACAGTAACAGTTATTTTTTTGGTTGAATTGATACTTTATACTTATTTTAATTCCGCAACAAGGGATCTCAAAACAAATGCTTGAATACTTGTTTTGCCCAGCAATCGACAAAGAAAGATGACGAAGCCACGGATAATAACTAATTTATGATGGAAAAACATTTTCAGTGCCGCTTGAACGTCCGCTCAGCCACTGATTTCGAATGGCTAAAGCAGTGCCGGTTCTACTTCAAAGATGACGCTGATAAGACCTGGATATCGGTGACTGATGTCGTGTTCACCTACCAGAACGAGTACCTTGGGTGCACCGACCGGCTCGTAATCACGCCTCTTACTGACAGGTAACCATAAACTTTTGTGTTACTTGATGCTGTCAACTTTATGAGATTACACTTCTGTCTTTATCATAGCTTAGGATGAGTAAAAAAACTGAAAGGGTGATCAGTAAACCACTGCATGATGCTTCTCCATGCGTCGGTAGATATTAATCTGGGTGCTTTTTATAACCACGGATAAATCACGGGTGGATAATATATTCATCCATAAAAGGTTTGACATACCGGTTGCGATCTCCGGTCATTTCCTTACGATACTGAAAGCATGGGGACAATATTGTAAGGACCGTACCGCAACAAGTGTGCCACATTCCTTATACACTTAGTACTGAAGCGAACCTGTTTATGACTATACCATTTTTCTCCTCCTTATGGTGAATCTATAGTTTTTAACAAAAATATTTTGATATTCCACAATGTACTAATCAACCAACGGGCAGTTCATTAACATCATTTACGTCACAAAAGGTCCATTTCTGTCCAACATGTACTAATATTATCTATCTGACTCTGTTTCCAGGTGCTACATAACCCTAGCTCAAGCCCTGGCAATGAGTATGGGCGGTGCCCCTTGCGGACCAGCCGGAACCGGCAAGACTGAGACCGTGAAGGACATGGGCAAGACCCTGGCCAAGTACGTCGTGGTCTTCAACTGCTCTGACCAGATGGACTACAGGTAAGATTTGTTGGTCTTAATCTATAATAATAATAATCGCTTGTCTCAGGAACTGGATCGATTAGTAAATATATATTTGTAATTTATCGAGGAAGGCTATAAGCTATTAAACTTCAAATCTAACGTCATGACTATAAAACAATTATACGTTTACGGCACTTGTACTCTAATTCGAAAAATACTAACACTCACCAAAGTCAAACAGGTAAACAAGCGTAGTACGCGGCGCGCTAGTTTTCTGGTTACCCCAAAGATAAGAACAAATTATGGTAGAAAAATGATCACGTATGAAGGAGCACAACTTTATCACCAGCTACCGTCTTATATTAAAAGTGAAACCTCTCATAGTGTTTTTAAATCAAAACTGGCCGAATATGTTGTCGAAAAGTACTTTTAAGTTTTAATTGATTTTACTGTTTTCTTATTTGTCTATAACTAATTTATCAGGTTAATCTCGGCCGAAACAAATGAATTTTATAAGCAAACTTTGTTCTCATGTAAGTGACTGTCTATTGTCTTTTATGAGAATAAATATATTTAAACCTAAACCTAAAACTTCACGCTGATAGAGGAGGGAAGAGAGCTAACTCAAAACGCGGGACGCAGTCGCGGGGGACCACTAGTACCTTATAATTACCGTTCCGTAGATAACTTTCATCCAACTGCGGCATTTGGCAATCGATCTGTTATATAATTAGTAAAAAGATTGATCAGGCGATTCAATACCGAATGAAAATCAAGATTTAAGACGTCATGTTCTACATATTTTTCTAGTAAGCTACATTATTCCTATAAATCATATCTGTGCCTCTGGAAACTGTTTCAGTAGAAAAAATCAAGTATAAAACGTTAAGGCGGTTATTTTCACTGCATTTACAAACCACAAAATATAAATCCCAGTGAGATCAGTACACTTTGATAACCTTTCGTGGTATGTTTGTAACTTTCGTGGGCAATTGACCACGAAAATTGTGCCACGCAAGTGACGAAAATTTTAAATTTTCAGAAATATTAAATTAAGTAATTAAAGCTTATGTAATCTAATCAGCTAAAATGAATCTTGACTACGAGTTTTATGATTCAATAGTAGACATTTATTCGTAACGCTGACTTATAAACTTAAAACATCACCCATGAAGGGTCACATGAAATAGGGTCTGAAGAAAAATAAAATAAAAGGAAGGAGCTGTAAGAAGCTATAAAATTGCTGTGAGGTATTTATTTGTCTTCGATTGGTGTTTAAACCCGTCTGAAGTTTCTGCGGACCTATGGTTTGTGTCGATAGGTTGAACCTTTTTGAAATTATGAGCATTTATGTGTCACATTTTCTAAAATGCTAAAATCTTGTGACCGACACAAAATTAATTATATTAAATTTGAATCTAAAGACGGACTTTTTCCACCTCAATGTAACTTATCCTGACTATATGTCCAATTTTTTGACATACATTATGTTAGTATAATGTAAAAGCTCAGCAAGACATAAGTGTTTAAACTGAGCGCCAACTCGGTATGACGCGCGAAGAACAGCAGTTTTACTCCCGATTCCGATGGTTAAATATTTTTTTCCTACAAAACTACAAATATTATTACACATGTTAAATTGAATTCATATAGATAGATTTATTCTTAAATTAAACATTGAGTATGTTTGGAATAACAAACGTGTGACCATCAAAAAACGGTGCTCAAATAATGGCCCTTCTCATTTTCCGCCCATTAACTATACATTTCAGAGGTCTCGGCCGCATCTACAAAGGATTAGCACAATCAGGATCCTGGGGTTGTTTCGACGAGTTCAACCGAATCGAACTGCCCGTGTTGTCTGTGGCTGCTCAGCAGGTGGCCGTGGTGCTGGCAGCGAAGAAGGAGAAGAAGAAGACCTTCATCTTCACCGACGGAGACACGTCGGAGATGTGTCCGGAGTTTGGCATCTTTATCACAATGGTGCGCAGTTAATGACATATTGTTTCAATCACGCTTTAGAGTTAATGGAATGTTAAAAGCATTTTCATTCTTTAGAGCTAATTTAAGATTAGTAGAGGTCATACTGAGAGCCCTGACACTTGTATTTAGGAATGAGGACACAATCAAGGTGAAAATTTATTTTCTAATATATATATGATCTAAAAATATTTTTATATATATTTTGAACAAGCGGCTCACCGTTTCACCGCGAATCAATATAATATAATAATATAAAAATGAATCCCAAAATGTGTTGGTAAGCGCATAACTCAAAAACGCCTAGACCCATTTGGCCAATTCTTTTTTTTAAATGTTCGTTGAAGTTCAAGGATGGTTTTTACGGCGAGAAAAATTCGTATAATTGCCTGTAACCCCTAAAAACAGCCCATTTCTTTTTTCTAACTAAAACGTAGTCAATTTGAGCTTTATTGCTATTTTTAGGAACTACTGGACCGATTTGAAAAAATATTTTTGTGCTGGATAGCTTATTATTGAAAGAGCTCAGGCTATAAAATATCACGCTGCGACGGGAGGGGAAGCTCCAAAAACGCGGACGCAGTCGCGGGGGACCGCTAGTTTCTTTTTCTAAATACCGTATAATGTAAAGTTTCATTACTATAAATTTGATAGTTATTCCGTAAAAAAATAACAAACATTCTTGTACATCCACCCTCAGAAACTTTCGCGTTTACCATATAAATAATTTATCCATCATTACATTACTCGTATGTTCTTACTTTTAACTTATCTGACAGAATCCTGGTTACGCTGGGCGCAAAGAGTTACCAGAAAACTTGAAGATCCAGTTCCGCACGGTCGCCATGATGGTGCCTGATCGCCAGATCATCATCAGGGTCAAATTGGCCTCATGCGGCTTCCTAGAAAACATCACCCTTGCTCGAAAGTTTTACACTTTGTATAAACTATGTGAGGAGCAGCTGACCAAACAGGTTAGATGATGTGTCGTAGCCATTTGGTTAAATCAGCCAATTAATTTAATGGCTAGGCCACGAAAGCGAGGTTTATTTAACGCCGGCATCCAGTTAAATGGCTAAACGCCACCTAACGAAGTAATTGAACGCAAAGTTTACCCAGAAGTTAAAGAATATTTGCTATGTTTGGTTCGGGTGATTTTGAGTTCATTATTTTTGTAGTTCGATTTCTTTTTACAATAATACAAAAAGCATTTAGAATGAATATTACTTATTGATAACAGTAAACTAACCGTGAAATTGCTGATTGTATTTATTTGCCACCTATGCATGTAAGAAATAAATTTCTCATTATTTAATTCTAATAATTCTAATTCGAATGTCGAGTCTTCCATTCCGGTTCAATAAAGCGTGATTAAAATCTAGCAAGGGATTTAAAAACCAGTGCCAGTATTAAAATAACGATTCAACTTCAGGTTCACTATGATTTCGGTCTTCGGAACATTCTTTCTGTCCTTCGCACCCTCGGCGCTGTGAAAAGAGTCAACTCCAAAGATAATGAGAGCACTATAGTCATGAGGGTTCTCCGAGACATGAATCTGTCCAAACTGATAGACGAAGATGAACCTCTCTTCATATCGCTTGTAGCTGACTTGTTCCCGAATCAAGCGCTGGACAAAACAACATACGATGATTTGGAAGAAGCTATTCGGAAGCAGGTGGAGAGTTCAAACCTGATCTACCACCCACCGTGGGTGCTGAAGGTTATACAGGTAATAAACTACTACGTATGTTTAGTACTTTATGAATACTGCTGTTTGTATTTGTTAGCTCTGTATTCCAATACCTACCTTTGAAACTTGACGTCTGAGATTATTTTTTTCTGACCGTTATTATAAAACTTTTTTAAACCTCCATGAATCTGACTGACGTTATATAAATAGTAGTTTTAATTTATAACATGAAATAGGATTTCGACACGAGTAAGATTTGAACCCACGACCTCTGGCGAACCGCGCCAACGCTCTTACCAACCGCGCCACCGTGCAGTAAATTCGTTTGAGCGAAATTTGTAGTCTCGTATGAAAACGTCATTACACGTGACGTCAACGCCATCAACCCAAACTGTTGCAATACGGTTTGGGTAAGAGACCACAATTTTTTCTAAGGGAATTAACTGCACGGTGGCTCGGTTGTTAAGAGCGTAGGCTCGGTCAGCTAGAAATTTATTTTTACATTTCTTTTCTTATTATTTCTTATTACATCTCATGATAAAAAAATAAATATAATAATATAAAAAATAGTATAGTAAAAGGGTAGGTACTTTATGATTCCTAGCGTTATCATGATCGGCCAGACGTTTTAACCATACCATTCCACTTTATAACAACAGCTATAATTTATTTCCAGCTTTACGAAACTCAGCGGGTGCGTCACGGCATCATGACCTTGGGTCCACCAGGAGCTGGCAAGACGACGTGCATTCACACCCTCATGAACGCATTGACTGAAGTCGAAAATCCTCATAGGTAAATGTCTTGAAAACAAACGATCATGTTGCCCGGTATCATACTCGTACCTTGTTCGTGCAGGGTACTAGTCTTTAACTCTCTTTTTTTATTCATTTAATATTTATTGGATTGACTGTTGAGTTGTACGATTTCCGGACTTAATGCCTTGGCGCATTTTATTCTATACTAGTCAAACGCTTGGGACAACATTTTCCATAATTTTTCTTCTCTTTGATTTTTTTAAGACCCTATTTAACCAACGTCTAATAAAGAATATTCGTAGAATATAATACAAAGTTCCTAATTTGAAAGCGTCACCAATTTGTAAAAGTCATTTAAATATCGGTCAGTTTAAAATCAAAAATCGGTCATTTTATACTTATTGAGTCAAATAAGTCTTATCAGACGTTTGTGGAATCGGCCCTTGGTGTTGTAAATAGATTTGTTGCATAATTGATGTTTATTTTCAGCACGTGACATGTAGGTTTTCATTTATCTTTGATTCCTGATTTTTTACTTCAAGGGAGATGCGCATGAATCCCAAATCTATAACTGCAGCGCAAATGTTTGGGCGACTCGATGTAGCCACCAACGATTGGACTGATGGGATATTTTCAGCACTGTGGAGAAAAACACTTAAAATCAAGACAGGCGAATATATTTGGCTAGTCCTGGACGGGCCAGTAGACAGCATTTGGATTGAGAATTTGAACTCAGTACTTGACGATAACAAGACGTTGACCCTGGCTAATGGTGATCGTCTAACCATGTCACCTACATCAAAAATTATATTCGAACCAGAAAATATTGATAATGCTTCCCCAGCTACGGTTTCAAGAAATGGAATGGTTTATATGAGCTCATCTGGGTTGGATTGGGATCCAGGTAACTAACTTTTCCATGCAATAGTCAGATATCTTTATTAGTAACTAATTTTAGTAAACTAAATCTTATGTATCTCCAAAATCTTTATTTTCAGTGGTTCGGGCTTGGCTAAAGACAAGATCACCGAGAGAAATAGAAGTGTTCAGCGTTCTTTTTGACCAAACTTTCGCAAACATCTACACATGGTGCACACAAAATTTGTCTTTCAGCATGAAAGTTCTACAAAGCAACATCGTGCTTCAAATGCTAAGTCTTCTTGAAGGTCTTGTACCGCCACAGAATGAAGAACCAGTGGAAGATCCATCTGGTAGCAAATCTGTCAACGGCGATATGGATGATGAAGAAGAAAAAGAAAAAGAGGAAGAATTTGTACAATACACACATGAGCACTTGCAGAAAATTTATGTTTTTGCTTTAGTTTGGGGTTTTGGGTCACTTTTGGAAACTAATGATCGACTACGTTTCGATAATTACGTCAAGAAAAACTTTGATGAAATGCTAGATATCCCTAAACACCCCAATAATAAACCAAGTATTCTTTTTGACTTTTTCGTGAAAAACTCTGGCAAGTGGGAACTGTGGGACGATCTTGTAACACCGTATTTATACCCAGATACAGCATCTCCAGATTATGCCAGCATTCTCGTGCCCATAACAGACAATGTAAGGATTGATTACCTGATCCATTGCATTGCGAAACAAGGCAAGGCTGTCTTACTTTTGGGAGAACAAGGTTCAGCCAAAACTGTTATGATGAAAGCGTACATGAAGAATGCAAACCCAGAACAATTTATGAGCAGATCGTTTAACTTTTCATCAGCAACCAGTCCCTATCAATTTCAAAAGACCATAGAGAGCTACGTGGAAAAACGAAGTGGTATGACTTTCGGCCCTCCTGGTGGCAAGAAGATGTTGGTTTTCATCGACGACATAAACTTGCCCCAAATCAACGAATGGGGAGACCAGATAACAAATGAAATTGTAAGGCAGACTATGAGTATGGGTGGCTTTTACAGTTTGGAAAAGCCTGGTGACTTTACTACTATTGTGGATATTCAGTTTTTGGGGGCCATGGGTCAACCAGGTAACTTATCATTTTAACTTCTAGGTTCGTTTCGTTTGAGGTTTCGAAATTAATTTAACATGTATTTTAGGTGGTGGAAGAAATGATATTCCAGCAAGACTGAAACGTCAATTTGCGATTTTTAACTGTCCGTTACCAAACAATGAATCAATAGACAAGATATTCAAAGTTATCGGTGAGGGCCATTACAACGCACGGAGAGGCTTCGCAGCAGACGTTCGTTCTTTAATTAAAAAGGTCATACCTTTGACAAGAGAGCTTTGGATGAGGACTAGACTGAACTTGTTACCCACACCAGCGAAGTTCCACTACGTGTTTTCTCTGAGGGATTTATCAAGAGTTTGGCAGGGAATGGTAGGAACTTTGCCAACTGTGATTGAGTCAGAAAAGTGCTTGATGTTACTGTGGAAGCACGAGTGCTCTAGGGTCTTCTCTGATCGTTTCACCCACCAAGCTGATAAAGATTGGTTTAATAAAGCACTTTATGATATAGCTGAGGAAGTATTAGGTGTCGAATATAGGAAAATGATGGACAAAGAACCCGTTTTCGTAGATTTTATGAGGTATGTTTGAAAAAAGTATTTTGTTGTAGAGCTATAAAGGTAGATACTGTAAATGATATCTGTTTATGTTACAGAGATGCACCAGAACCAACTGGAGAAGAGGGTGAAGATACAGACATGGAGTTGCCGAAAGTGTATGAGCCAGTGTTTGATTACAGCGAACTCAGAGAACGATTAGACATGTTCTTGGCACAGTTCAATGAAATGGTGCGTGGTTCGGGCATGGATCTTGTATTTTTTCCGGATGCAATGTTGCATTTGGTCAAAATATCACGAGTCATTCGTCATCCACGAGGCAATGTAATGCTTGTTGGTGTAGGTGGTTCTGGGAAGCAATCGCTTACCAAACTGTCAACATTCATTGCTGGGTATCGGTCTTTCCAAATTGCCTTGACAAGATCTTACAATGTGGGTAACTTCCTTGAAGACCTCAAACTTCTTTACCGTTCATGCGGTGTACAAGGAAAGGGCACAACATTCGTCTTTACGGACTTGGATATAAAAGAAGAAGGGTTCTTGGAATATTTGAATAATATTTTGTCATCGGGTGTGATATCTAATCTATTTACCAAGGACGAACAACAAGAAATTATTTCAGAGTTAACACCTATAATGAAACGTGAAAACCAAAAACGAACGCTGAACAACGAGCTTGTTATGGAGTATTTTCTTAATAGAACTTGTCAGAACTTACACGTCGTCCTATGTTTTTCTCCTGTAAGTTACATCAGTTATTATTATGTTTTATTAATGTTTAAGTCTATCGTTGTTATTACAAAATGTGTTTTAATTCTGTTTTATTTATTTTAGGTTAGTGAAGCTTTTAGGTACCGTGCACTACGGTTTCCAGCGCTAATATCTGGATGTACAATTGACTGGTTCCAGCCGTGGCCAAAAGATGCCTTAGTTTCTGTAGCTGATCATTTTCTTGCGGAATTCGAAATAGAATGTACTAAAGAAGTAAAAAAAGAACTAGTCACCGTATTAGGAACAATACAAGATGTGGTCTCCAAAGTTTCTACTGAATACTTTCAGCGATTCCGCCGATCTTCTCATGTAACTCCAAAGTCTTATTTAAATTTTATTGGCGGGTACAAAACAATTTATCATATGAAGCAAAAAGAGCTAGGTGACGGCGCTCTCAGAATGGACACAGGTCTCGAAAAACTTCGTGAAGCGGCCATTTCAGTTGAGCTACTAAAAAAAGATCTAGCTGTCATGGAGCAAGATTTAGCTTTGGCTTCAGAAAAAGCTGATTTAGTATTGACTCAAGTCACTGAAAGGGCGATGCAGGCTGAAATTGTAAAAAATCAAGTGCAGATTGTAAAAGAAAAGGCTGAGGCGTTAGTAGCCTACATTGCTGACGAAAAATCAAAAGCCGAGTTGAAATTAGAAGCCGCTAAGCCAGCTTTAGAAGAAGCTGAAGCAGCGTTGAATACGATAAAACCTGCTCACATAGCCACAGTGCGAAAGTTAGGCAGACCACCTCATCTTATTATGAGAATTATGGACTGTGTGTTGATATTGTTTCAAAGAAGATTGCATCCTCTAATTCCTGATACCGCTGCTCCATGTCCTAAGCCCTCATGGGCCGAGTCACTTAAGGTACAATCACTTTATTTTTATTTTTATAGAAAAAGTGACATCACTTAACTAACGATACCCATATTGTAGATGATGGCAAGTACGACATTCTTATTGCAACTACAAAACTATCCAAAAGACATTATCAACAACGAAATGGTAGAACACCTACTTCCGTACTTTGAGATGGAAGATTACAACATGGACACTGCAAAACGCGTGTGCGGTGACGTGGCAGGGCTTTTGTCTTGGACAAAAGCTATGGCTTTCTTCCATAGTGTCAACAAGGAGGTGTTGCCTTTGAAGGCTAATTTGTTACTTCAAGAAGCTCGATTGAAGGTGAGTTTTTAATTCCAAACAATCTGAAAGCCAAGTAGTTGCTTTTCTAACCAATCATTACACTTTTTTTAAAAGGTTGCCATGGAAGACTTGGCATCAGCAGAACGCCAGTTAGAGGAGCGTGAAATGTCTCTAAGAAAAGTAAAAGAACAATACGAATCAGCTGTATCAGAAAAGCAGCAGTTAACCGATGCCGCCAACGTTTGTTTGAGAAAGATGACTGCAGCTACCGCTCTCATCAATGGACTTGGAGGAGAAAAGATCAGGTGGACTCAACAGAGCAAAGATTTCAAAGAACAACTCGGTAGGTTGGTGGGTGATGTCGTACTAGCAACCGGTTTCTTATCTTACTGTGGACCATACAATCAAGAGTTCAGAAACAGCCTTCTTGATACTTGGATGGGAATACTAAAGACTAAACAAATACCTGTCACCGATAACTTGAATATAACAAACATGCTGGTCGAAAACGCGACCATCTCAGAATGGACCTTACAAGGGTTACCCAATGACGAGCTTTCTGTACAAAATGCACTCATTGTAACTAAATCAAGTTCGTATCCGCTGCTGGTTGATCCGCAAAGTCAAGGTAAGAACTGGATAAAAAACAAAGAAAGTACCAATGAATTGCAAATCACGTCACTGAACCACAAATATTTCCGCACTCATCTTGAAGACAGCCTGTCCCTAGGGCGACCACTATTGATTGAGGACGTGGGTGTAGAATTAGATCCTGTAATTGATAATGTATTAGAAAAGAACTTTATCAAATCAGGCTCCATAGAAAAAGTGATAGTTGGTGATAAAGAATGTGATGTGATGCCTGGTTTCATGCTGTATATTACCACAAAACTACCGAACCCTCCATACTCCCCCGAAATAAGTGCAAAAACTTCAATTATCGACTTTACTGTAACAATGCAAGGCCTAGAAGATCAGTTGCTGGGTCGGGTAATATTGATGGAGAAATCGGATCTGGAGGAAGAACGAGTTGCATTGTTTGAATCAGTCATGAAAAATCAAAGAAGTATGAAAGAACTGGAAAGCAATTTGCTTTGCAGATTGACATCTTCAGTAGGATCATTGGTGGACGACGAAGCCTTGATCCAAGTGCTTCAGATAACCAAAACAACTGCTGAAGAAGTAAATGAAAAGTTGAAAGTTGCAGAAGTCACGGAAAAGAAAATCATCAAAGCCCGTGAAGAGTTCAGAGCAGTAGCTGGAAGAGGATCTATTCTTTACTTTTTGATTGTAGAAATGAGCGACGTGAACATTATGTACCAGAACTCTTTGAAGCAATTTCTGAACATATTTGACAATTCAATAACAAAGTCTACCAAAAGTAATGTTACGGAAGAGAGAATTAACATTATTCTCAAGTATTTGACGTATGAGGTGTGGGCTTTCACTTTACGTAGTTTGTATGAACGGCATAAGGCTCTGTTCACTTTAATGTTGGCAATGAAAATAGATTGCCACAGGGGGACTATATCACACGACGAATTCATGGCATTTGTAAAAGGTGGAGCTTCATTGGATCTCAACGCTGTTACACCAAAGCCTTTTAGATGGATTTTGGATATTACTTGGCTAAACTTGGTAGAGATCAGCAAACTAAAAGTTTTCAATGATGTCCTAAGCCGGGTAAGATTCATTTAGTAAATATCTTGTATTTGCCCGGTATGGACAACTTTAAAATATTTTTGTGATGTCTTCTTCAGATATCATCGAATGAAAAAGAATGGCGTGTGTGGTATGAAAAAGCAAAACCAGAAGAAGAGGTTTTGCCAAGTGGCTACAATGACAGCTTGGACGTTTTTAGAAAGCTATTGCTAGTCAGATCATGGAGTCCTGATCGAACTCTTTCACAGGCTAGAAAATACATTGTTGGTAAGTTGTTGGGTACGTCATGTTTCATACAGGGTGTCCAGAAAGTCATGGTCAAGCCAAAACCTAGAGATAGACTAAGCCATGACAGGAACTTGATAATTAAATGAAAATTCTAACTTACAAGAACTTTTTCTTCTTCTAACTTAGAAACCTCTTTTTGAGTTAAGGACTTTGAAAAAAAAACTTAAAATAAACATTTTGTATTAGTTTGTCGACTACCGTGAATACAAATATTAACTTTCCTGATGTTTAATTTTGCGACAAAAGCCTGGATAGCCCTTCTGACTTCGTAAGTTTAAGATTAAAACACAGCTACGTCCACTTTTATTCCATGACCTTTTAATTTCAACCGAGAAATCAAACTTATTGCAAGGCCCCACTATAACTCGCTGTAATAAAATAAAAATACAGGGTATTCTATGACATCTTACTACAAAAGCTGATGATGCGTTCGGCGGTCATTACCTCTCATTAATGGGTCATCTAGGTTAGGTTAGAACAGAGACCCGACAACCCGCGAAGCGAGCGTCAGAACCCCTATTATTTGTTATTATATGAAACATGACACACCCAAGTTTTTCTCATATCAATATTATATTAAAGTAAGTTGACCGTTACATATGTGTTGCTTAACTATATTTCTATTTTAGATTCTTTAGGTCCGGAGTATGGTGAAGGGTGTATTTTAAATCTAGAAACCACATGGGAAGAATCTGAACCACGTACTCCACTTATTTGTATCCTATCTATAGGTTCAGATCCCTCTGCTCAGATTTCTGCTCTAGCAAAAGCTAAAGAGATTGGTATGTAGCAGACCACGTGAATAATACTCGTACTAAAAATATTTATCTTGCTAAATTTGTTTTGTTTTATATACACAGTTTTAAAAGCGGTATCAATGGGCCAAGGACAAGAAATAGTTGCTCGTAAAATGATTTCCGATTCTATGGCTGAAGGAGGCTGGGTGTTACTTCAAAATATTCATTTGTCATTGCCATTCTGCGTAGAAGCAATGGACGCTCTCATTGAAACCGAACACATTGAAGATTCCTTCCGTCTTTGGTTAACTACAGAAGTCCACACGGAATTCCCAATCGGACTTCTGCAGATGGCTATCAAGTTCACCAACGAGCCGCCTCAAGGTATAAGGGCCAGTATGAAACGCACCTACCAAAACATCACTCAAGACACTTTGGACTATTCCTCTCTATCACAATGGCCGCCCTTACTCTATGCTGTGGCATTCTTACACACAATAGTTCAGGAGCGACGCAAATTCGGACCATTAGGCTGGAATATACCGTACGAGTTCAACCAAGCTGATTACGCTGCAAGCGTCCAGTTTGTCCAGAACCACCTTGACGAAATAGACCCAAAGAAAGGAATATCCTGGCCCACAATATGTTACATGCTGGGAGAGGTGCAGTATGGTGGTCGAGTTACCGATGATTTTGACAAGCGGTTACTGACAACATTCACGAACGTTTGGTTCTGTGATGTCCTTCTTCGGCCAGGCTTTGAGTTTTATAAGGGGTATAAAGTACCACAGACAAGAAACCTGCAAGGATACGTGGATTATATAAACCAGCTTCCTTTACAAGATACCCCAGAAGTATTTGGGCTTCATGGTAATGCAGATATCACATACCAGATCAACAGTGCGAAGGATATTTTGGATACTATTCTGAGCGTGCAGCCAAAGGAAGGTGGAAGTCAAGGTGGGGAGACTAGGGAAAGCATTGTGTATCGTCTGGCCGAAGATATGTTAGATAAGCTACCCAAACAATATGTTAGTTTTGAAGTTAAAGAGGCTCTGCAGAAAATGGGTGCCTTCTTGCCTATGAACATCTTTTTGAGGTAAGTAGATATTACGAGTGAACATAATATTTTCAGAGTTTTTGTTGATTTACAACATTTCTTTTAGACAAGAGATCGACAGGATTCAGAAAGTGATTAAAACGGTGCAGTCAACACTCTGCGATCTGAAGCTGGCAATTGATGGTACTATCGTGATGAGTCAAGGCTTACGAGAGTCGCTTGATGCTATGTACGACGCCAGGATCCCGCAAAAATGGCTCAAGGTAAAACGTCACTACTTGACATAAAATTTACTGCACACTTACATATCCCGTTAAAAATATGTTATGGTAGATGTTGGTAAATGGGATGATGGTGATGAAGAATGATTTATCATAATAATAAATAAATGATTTATTATAATAAATTATTGACAGCCTGAAGTGTCCCACTGCAGGGCAAAAGTCTTTCTTGGTGTATTCTCCAGGTGTCCTGGGAATCTGCTACCCTTGGTTTCTGGTACACGGAGTTGTTAGAGCGTGAACAGCAATACCGAGTGTGGCTACGTACAGGCCGGCCCACCACTTTCTGGATGACTGGCTTCTTCAACCCACAAGGATTCCTCACTGCCATGAGACAGGTAAGTGACTTTTGTTTGGGCAGCAATCGATTTTTTTTATGCCTGCTGGAGTTTTACTGTTAGCTTTAAGACCACACTGCGACTTCTATAAGTCGATACAGTCACGATGCTAACGCGCGTTAGCATCGTGAGTTTTTGGCGGCTGTCAGTCAGTTTGGAAGCCTATAAAAACTTCTTCATTTGTTTTTTTTTTGGGACGTAAGGGAGCTTAACCAAGACCCAAACCTCACCTTCACGCGGTGCGTCCTGTTTCAACAGGCGAGGCTCTGGCGACCGACCGATGGCGGGATAACCATCCAACAAAAGGCGCAGTAAAATGTTGAGCTGTGATGGGCAGCAGCGTCACACTTAAAAGATACTGCGCCTCTGCGCTCGCCAACCCGCCTGCCAAGCGTGGCGAGTACTGGCAAATACCCCCCTAAATGGTAGGACACAAAAAAACCAGGCCCCCAGTCTCCGGCAGCCCCGCTATTCCTGATTCCGGTAGCGGTCACGGTAACGGCGGGGCAGGGGGTTTCTTGGGGGGAGGCCTATGTTCAGCAGTGGACGTCCTTTGGCTGATTATGATGATGATGTTTTTTTTTCATTTAAGGGCTGAATTTTCAATAGTCAGATAAGAAATATTCGTCGAACAAAATACAATATGGCTAATTCGAATATGTCATCTATTTGTCAGCAATTATATGTACCTACCTGTTATTTTTGAAATATGTCGCTTTATAATTTATCAGTCTGATAAATTTTATCTGGCCATTAAACAATCGGCCCTTAGTGAAATCGTGTATATTTTGAAGATATAGTTCTCCTAATATGGTGACTTGATCGGTGTTTGATTGTTGTTGATTACAGCGAAATAGCCCAACAATTAATCATTCAACAGATAAAGTATTCCAAATCGAAGCCTTTATATAGATATACGACTTATATTTACCAATACGCTTCAAATTTAAAGTACGCAGTTTAATTATTCTATTCTATAACCGTTAGTTTACGTAAAAAGTAAAGAGAGAATAACAGATTATGCATGTTTACGAATATTTTGTATAAAGAAGTAATGTTCGATATTTTGTGTCGACTGTTTATCATGCAATAAACTAATATGTTTAACTTAGGAAGATTAGTTTAATCACCTGAACGAAAGGTTATCTCATTTTAATCTACAAATGTTACTCATACTTACTTAAGTTAGTTACTGACATCTTAAATCGGTTTGGTTTGACAGCTTTTACTTGTCTTTCTCTTCCGATAGGAATATTAATTTTATGGTATACCCAACTTTCTCTCCCTCTCTATCAAACGAGCTTCTTGCACGCACATGCATACACAGTTGTATTTCCGTTCCTGTCCATTTATCCATAGATCTTAGTTAAATCAAGAAATGGTACATGTTTCAGGAGGTCACCCGTAGTCACAAGGGCTGGGCGCTGGACTCTGTGGTGTTGCAGAACCACATCACCAAGCTGAATAGAGAAGACGTTCACGAGGGGCCTGCTGAAGGAGTTTACGTCTACGGTCTGTTCCTTGAAGGTGGGTCATAGAGAGAAAAGTTTGAGAAACCACTTGCATTTTTAGCTGATCTACAAGATCAGTTTGAGACATTTATGATACACTTTCAAAACTGATATATCACGACAATGTATCATTTATCAGTATGATGAATAAAAATAGTGAGATGCGAAATCGATCATATTAAGTGGTTAACATTTAAATTATTTTATCGTTTCATCAGTGATTTTATTCTTCGACCGTATTCCTCAGGTGCCTCTCTCGACAGAAAAACAGGGAAGCTGATAGAGTCAAAGGCGAAGGTTCTTTACGAGCAGATGCCGGTCATCTACATCTTTGCGATCAACACCACGGCTGGCAAGGACCCTCGCCTGTACGAGTGCCCCATCTACAGGAAGCCTCAGAGGACTGATGCCAAGTACGTCGGCTCCATCGACTTCGAAACGGACAGCAACCCTCGACATTGGACCCTGAGAGGGGTGGCTCTTCTTTGCGACATCAAGTAGACGTGGAGGAGTCTCTTCTTCTTTTCAATTTAAGAACTGTGCTCTTATATGTGGGGTTTTTTAAATTCCTTTTTATTCCATGTCATCTCCTTGACAACTTGATATGCACGACGCCCTTGTTTTTGGAGAAAGCTACTTCATAATTTATCAAAATTTAACATCCTATGTAAGAAGTAATGTTTTAAATTATATTTATATTCCTACCTTAGCCTCGTTTTATTGTCTCTGATTAGCTACTTGTCAACTTTTGGATAAGTATTCTAATATGTGCGCACGATTATTATGGGTCACCGGTGTGCAACCTGTTAGGGTGCAGTAATATAATCAATTTGATCGACAAATCTACAACCATATAAATTTTACAGCAATATTTTTTTTTAGTTGTTGTGTCCAGTTGAATTCCTTTATTTAGCAATATCTCCCGATTAATAGGACATATCAGCAATAAAAATTAATTCGACAGTTAAAAAAATATAGCTAGATACCTTTTAAACCGTAATAGGTTGATATCGAATAAATATCAAAAGATGTCATTTAAATCGTTACAAACACTTGAAACGTAAAATATTCATGAAATAGGTATGATGTTTATTTTTAATGCAAATCATAAACTAGACCGTGAAGGTACTTTTTTCTTAGATACACTTCCCCTAAGGGTTCCGTTTTTTGGGTTCCGTAGCCGAATGGCAAAAAACGGAACCCTTAGTTTCGTCGAGCCTATCTGACTGTCTGTTCGTCCGTATGTCACAGCCACTTTATTCTGTAACTATAAGCATCACACTATTCAAATTTGGTAGGAAGATGTATCCTGTTGTCGGGCGGTGCTTATGAGTTATATTATCCGTGTCGGGGCTGCTACTTTGGAGGTCTCTATCTATCTATATTCCGCCCGATAGACTCACAGAAGGTGCTAGGGTGCCTACTAGGTGAGTTAAATTAAAGTCACGGAATGTCACTGATGTTTCTATTCAAAGTCCACAAATTGCACAATAATTCACGTACTAAATAATAAGCTACTACAATTTGGAATGTACGACCTAACTTCGGGTGGCGCAGGGAACGACTGGCGATCGCCGCCGAGCGCGTTCCGCACACTGGTACAAAATGTTCAGCAAAATGCATGCAACTACTGTGTCCCTACACTGTTAACCGTTTTACGATTGTCATACAAAAAATGACATTTAAGGGATACCATACTCCCACACATGAAACTAAAACCATTTTTTTTAGTGTGTGTGGGGTGCTAGATAGACGCAACCAATAATAATAAACACTGCCGGTCTCTTGGAAACGATTCCATAGATTTGAATAGCTCTTCGAGAAAATCCCAGTTGCAGACCCACAGATCGCTGCGAATGACCTTCTAAAATCATTGTGACGGCTCTGGTTGCTGTGCTGTCAGCGAGTCATATGACGCTTGCGTGCTTGTGGCATATTGCAAATGATGTTTCTGACTAGTAGTTAGGGAGGCGAATAGGGGAATTTTCGGTAATACTCGAGCGTGGCAGTTTAAGATATGAGAGATACCTTGGACCTAATAGAACAACCTTGTAAAGTATTTAGCTCTGTATGTAGTGACGCGCGCCTAGGATAGACGATCAGATTAGTAAAAAAAAATCGATAGTCTGTAATACTCGAGCGCGTCAGATTAAGATATTGGGGGTTGATTTTAGTGTTTTAGGACTAAATTTAACTAATCTGACGATAAGTCCTTGACGCCGCCGTTATAAGGTTGCGAAATTGTAAAAAAAAAACGTTAATCCGGCATTCTCGAGCGCATTTTTTTTTTTTTTTGAAGAATATAATCTAAAACTTACTAAAAATACAAAATCTGCCGGTTTCCGCATGACCAGGAGTGTGGAGGAGCCATTTCGTCTTCCGAAAAACGCGTTGCGGCATATAAGTCGCGAACGATACATTTTACAAAAAAAAAGTTTAAATAAACAAAAAAAGGTAATTTTATTTTACACAAAAAAGGTCTCTTTACATTTTTGTCCAAAGTCAAAACTTTTTGACTTGAAGCTTCATAAAAACTCAAACTCCCGTTTTTTTGAGTATATCTTGAAAACTGAGGGTGTTAAAAAAATTATATGAAATAACGATGATTAAATTATGTTACTTTAATCTCAAAAAATTTTTTTTTTCTAAAGCTTCTCGACAATTTTCGTGGACTTGGAAAAGGTTCCGCGTATCTGTATACAAAAGTATTATTAACATGTACAGTTTCATGTATGTATATTATTCAATAGCCTGTTGATCCTCAAATTGTTTTTTGGACGTACCGTCAGCAAAACGAAGTGAAGAATTATTAAAAAGAAAGAAGAAAGGAAAAAACAAGAAACCAAAAAAACCTTTCCGGTCAGATTAAGAGAACCCACCAACATTTTTGTCAGATTAAGAAAATATGCTTTCAGGATACCGAGATGAACCTCCCCTATGAAAATCTGACGCGCTCGAGTATTTCAAAAAAAACTATTTTTTTTTGCATTTTCAAAAATTCATCGTAACTTAAGGTCACGCCAAAATCGACAGTTTTTTTTAAGGGAGCTTCCTTGGGGCCTACTTAACACCCCCTCCAAAAATCTGACGCGCTCGAGTAATTTTATTTTTTTTGCATTTTTGACTACTTTATATGCCTACCCCCACCACGCAAACCGGCAGATTAGTATACCGTTGTTATCAGAGGCACTTGGGGCATACGTAGTATGAATATCTGACGCGCTCGAGAATGCCCAAGTAACTGTTTTTTTTTTACATTTTTGAAAAACCGTACACGCCAAACCCACCGCTAAAATGGTTTTTACCATACGAGCTTTTCTTTTCGAAATTACTTTATCTTTTGATTTTGATAGGTCTCGACGGCGCCGTTGAATTACGCCATTTAGCTACCTCGCCTCCCTAACTATAGAGATCACAGATGAATAATTATCTGAGATATCAATGAACTCTGATAATTTCTAATAAACTAAGAAGCTAAGGAAAGCAAAACTTCAAAGAAAATGAAATCAAAATTTTCAAAAATAATTTTAAATCAAATTTTATTCAAAATTGTTGCCAGCATAAGATGAATACATTAAAAAGTTTAGGTAGGTATCAAAGAGTTTGTTTACTCAATATTTTACTACTTTCAATATGTAATTGTTTAATAATTTACACCTACAATGAAAAAATACCTCGTGGCCCTTATTTTGTCGTGACAAGTATATTTGTGCCATTACTTTAAGACCTAATGTTTCATTTCCAACACATTTCATCTAAAATTGCTATAACAGTCAATGGTAGTAGTAGGTAGCCAATTATCTTGATAAAGAGCTTAAAGAAAAAAACAAGTTCTTCAAACTTTATATTTGAATAAATGTGACAAAAAAGCTACTTTACAAAGGACATCATAAAAAGTAGGTAACGTGCACGGCATAAAAAAATTTAATCACCAAGCTGATACCATGACTTGCTCGCACGCATAGCGTTGAAAGTTCAGTGTAGTAGTCAAAACACAGCGTATTGTATCATCGCGAGTTACAGAAGACGTTTGACTTCATCATAGAGCACGAGCACAAACGCGCCGCCCGTGCCTCTCAGCACGTTGGAGAATGCGCCCTTGAAGAAGGCTTTCGGGCCCTCTGTCTTCAGGATTTTCGCCCAGCAGTCAGCGGTGCTCTTGTATTGCCGCTCGTGGAGCGGTTTGCCGGACTGCATCATCATACGTCGTCGCACAGTGTCGAGGGGGTACGACGCGATACCCGCCACTGTCGTCACAGTCTGGAAAATTCATTTTTTTAAACTTTATTGCACTGTTGATGGTACAATTGGCGGACTTAATGCTTTATGGCATTCTCTACCAGTCAACCGCTTGGAAAATGCAGAGAGTTAAATCAGTGGCGGAATATTTAAAAGTACTTAGAGGGACCAAAAAATATATATTTTAAAATGCAGTTACATAAACATACATACTAAAATTACATAGATAAAAAATATATATAAGCATAGGATTAATGAACGTACATAACATACATATTTAATAAAAAAATCATTACAGATAGGGAAGTGAAGATAGTAATGACATCTACTAAGATATTACCGACAGCAGTGAAAGAAATAGTGGTTAATGCTGAAGTGAGTCAAGGTTAAGATAGTCATCATATAATTAAAATCAAATCATACATACGAACCTGTAATCTTTGTTGCATATGTTCCGACTCACTTAGATTAGCCTTCTTTACAGGTTTCCCGTGAGTTTAAGCTATTGGTTAGATTGGTCAGCGCCAATAGCTTAGGAAACCAGAAAACGAGAGCGAAAGAGATACTATCATCATGACAATAGACGTTCGTTGATGGCACCTTGTCCCAATAAAATTATATTTTCTTGAGCAATATGCATCTTAGCCAATTAATAGATATGCGAGATAATAGTGAAACGTGAGATTACACCATCTAATTTACGTTCCATGGCTAAAAATATTACAATTATTTAAGCCCTTCACCTCTGTACAGTGACACACAAAACGCAAGAAAGTGAGTGATAACATGGTAATAACCCACTCTTGTAAGATGAAATAAGAAACCAAAGATTGCGCACGGTTGGGCTCGAACCTGCATCTTCTTGCTAACCGGGCCAACGCTCTTTCCAATTGAGCTACCTTACTGTCGGTCCAACCGGGCAAAATTTTTGGTCTCTTATGGATACATCTTTACGCGAGACGAACCCACTTTTTCATAGATGTTTGAAAATTATCATAGGGTAGTTACTCCCTACTAAAAAAGTGAGGTTCTGAGGTGGTGACCCTTTTTGTCCAGCTAGATTGGCTTTCTTCATTATAGTGCGTCGTTTCGACTCGGTTGCACGAGTCGTGGTTTTAATTAAGTCTTCATTATTTAAATTCATATTAAAAGTATTCAGACTACATATTATATCAATGATCACTTCAGATAAGTATCCCTAATATTCCATTCCCTAATAGCTGTCGTTTCTGCCGCTACTAGGAGCCACCACTTGAATTGGTCCACAGGTGACCACCTGGGAGACGCAGCCGTTGCCAGCTACTGCCAGGACTGCACCCGAAAAGGGTAAAAAGTGAGATAAAATTGAGTTTTATTTATAAAACAACGATATTTTTGATAATCGAACTTGATTTGTCAATGGTACTGCATACATCACTATTCAGTTCACAAATTAGCAAGAGTATTTCTAAATTTGGTCGCGTTTTGGTTTATTAAAGATTCAGATACAAAATTACAAAGTTAATTTGAAATAATGAAATATTTAGCACCATTTTTACTGAGGAAATAAATATGTGCCATTATTTAAAGACTGTGAAGTTTAATTTCCATTTTGTTATTTTAATTTGTAACAACAGTCGAATAGCCAATTATTTGATATGTAAAGGCGGAGAACTACGCCGGATTTAATTTTCACGGAACCCGTTCGTCACACATATAACATCGCACTACCGCCTTAGTAGCGTACAACGAGTACCATTAGGCTGAAAAGGTAATATATTGATTGAGTGACTATACCTGCGCAATGATCCATGTGATGAACAGAGAAGTGTTCTTCGGATCCGGCAGCAAGCTGCGGGCTGTGTCGAAGAATCCGAAGTACGTGGCTCGGTAGATTATGATGCCCTGCACCGATACGATGAAGCCCCGGTACCATCCGATCGGGCCGTCAGACTTTAGCGTCTTCATCAAGCAGTCTATAAGCCCGTTAAACTCTTTGTCTTTACCTTTACCGACGTCGGCAGCCAACCTGAAAGTTGATATTTTTTCTATTATAATAACATTCGGGGTTGTAAGATTAACAGTCACTACTCAAAGAAAATATATATATATATATTTATGAATAAAATCAGCAGGGATGAGAAATTGTTTGAGGCTATTGTGGTGAACAGTACCGTTACTATGAGTTTACGGCGGCTTCTTTCGCTAGCGATGACGTAAAAAAAGGTGTATCGAAAATTATAGTTCTGCAAGTGACCTCTTTGAAATTTGCTATAGACTTTTTTGTGTCGTCGCGAGTGATTAATTCGCCGTACGCTCATGGTAACAATACACGTGTACCTATACCTATTATCGAGGCTTCACTTCACGAACTCCGTTCTAAAGTTTGGGTTAGATAGGACGATTATTACAGATTTGAAAGAAGAATGAAAGATAATATTACGTTTTTTAACTGTGGTCTATTCAGAGAAAAAATACTAGTCTTATATTGCAAACAATTTCCTTGTAAAAAAATCATTAATTAAAAGTTTTGATTTATCAAAATTACACGCGTAAATTACAAGTTACAAATGTCATGATAATTTTACAAGTATATTTTTACACTTTCAAGTGGATTCTACGAGTCTGCAACTTCACAAACCCTGTAGATTATATTTGATAAACCTAATTTATATGAGCTTGTCAACACTTCCTTGCAAACTGTAACTTGTAGACTTGTATTTGTTGATAAAGAGGTAAATTGGTCTACGCACCTCGTTCGAGCAAAATCTAGAGGATACACGAAACACATGGAAGTCGCACCAGCGGCCCCACCCGACGCCAGGTTGCCGGCGAAGTACCGCCAGAACTGTGTCTTCTGATCTATTCCGGAGAGGAACATTTTCTTGTACTCATCCTTGAAGGCGAAATTAAGCGCTTGTGTCGGGAAGTACCGGATGACATTTGCCAAATTCCCTCGCCAGAGGGACGTGACACCCTGTTCTTTGGGTATCCGGATAAACGCATCGATAATACCTAAAAATTGCAAAATGATGATTGTTTTCTCCAGTTACCGGTATCACCCTACAGACCATTCAGAAATGGAAATCGAACAGTAAATACTTTTCAAATTTTTCCAGGTCAGATTTCTTTTCGTGTAAGAAACAATATATCAGTTACGTTAAAGGCCGTTGTAGAACTATTACCTTTGTATTTTTTGTCCTCTGCAAGCTGTTTGTTCACATGCTGGACTTGTAAAAGTAGTTTTACTCTCTCTATGGGAGCTACTGCAGTTTTGGACACAGCCGCAGAGATTCCGCCAGCGAGAAAATCCTTTAAAAACCCATACGGTGAAGCTTTCTTGTCGTCCTTCTTTTTGTCTTTATCACCCATGTTTCAACGTGTGTGTCTGAATAAAAATCCCGCTGAAAAACAATAACAAAAATTAGAAATTCAATTTTCTTTAGACTGTTAACAGGCAGTAGGCGGCAGTAGGTATAAATACATAACAGTTATAGTATCAGATACTTTTAAAATAACGTTCAATGGATACCACAATGCGTACACGTGGCATAGCCACCGTGAAACAGTTTCTGTGCTAAGGTCAATATTGCAAAAATGCAATGTTTACACTTTGTCAATGTCGGTTGAAGACACGACACTAATGATTTATTTGCTTGTAATATAGATGTAGGAAGACCTAGAAACAATAAAAACTTAGCTAATACAACCACTTCGCGTTTTAGTTTTGAAGTGTCGATTACCTACTAACCTGAAAACTTAAATCCTATGCGCTCGTTGGCGCTGATTTCTCACTGACTGGATTCATTGCCATCTCAGAACCCATCCAAAATAGTAAATCAACGGTAATTTCAGAAACGAAAAAGGACGGCACAAGATGATGTAATAAGATTAATTTCCCTAAATTCTTACTTTCACTTTTGGCAGATTTGACACACAAACATGATACAAAAGACGTCCGGTGACGTCCGTTTTCTGTTCGAATTTAGAATAAAAGAGATTTGCTAACATCTGTTATTGAGTTAGTGTGAAAAGAGGAATATTCTTCAAAACTCTTCGGTATTTTAATGAAATGGCACGCCGCACATTCATAAGTACGTTTTATCAACAGCACAGTTTTTGCCCTGATATAAATAATGCCTATGCGATTGTAGTATGTAAATTTTGACAGTACTTGTACGAAAGTATTACAATTTCGCTAGATGTATTTGGTGCTACCTAGTATGAAGTGATAAGCGAAAAAAAACTTTGAAAAATCCATCTAGCACACAATTATTATCCACTAACGGCAATCCGTAGTCGTTGTGGCTAAGGACTGCATGCGCTACGGATTGCTACGCGTATTCTCGTAGTAAGCCAGAAGTAAAAAATATGAATCCTACGTAGCGCCGTAGAATGACATAGAAGGCGAGTGGTCGAAGCGTTGTGTTTCTTTGTATTTTTATTTCATGCCAATCAAGCATGGTTTTAACTACGACTAACTAATTGCGACACATGTAAATAATAGCGTTGACAAATGGTAAATTACTTGCGAAATATTTAACACAACGTATTCCTCAAACTGTGCGAGTACAATATATTAGGTTTTTTATTACAATTTTTCAAAATTAAATCATCGCATCGTATCGAAAAATATCTATACACATACATTATAACGCTAGTAAAAGTTAGATTTCTGTTTCGAATATGTACTTATGTAATATTACCCGAATAACGGGTTATATTAAACATTCTGGGAAGTCAGTTAACCCTTTCTCCCTCTAAGTTTTGCGTAGGTGCATCTCTGGAACCTAGGCTTTGTCAGTGTCTGGCTTACGGCGAAGGTATTCATACGAGTGGACAAGTCATCCGTGCATTTCGACCGTCTGGCACAAACTTCAACGCATCCCGAGACGGTTGAAGTGATCGCGATCATGCCGGAACACATATACGTGGTGTTTTACTATGAAGAGTGCATGGATGAACACATCTTCATGTTTGTGAACGAAGATGACCAGGACGAATGCGTTTCGTACACCTTATACATTAGGATCAAGTAAGTAATTAAGTTTTAGCTTCTTTCACTTACTTTGGGATTTAATAACTATTTTGAAAAGTTAGAACTGTGTTTTTTTCTTTATGCTAGTAATAATTTACTTAATATGCGATCGTAGTAAATTACTTTTTTCATATATATATATAAATAATTTGGAACCATGTAGATTTTATTACTGGTTTCTTAAAGGGCCTATATTTTAAAATTTTACTCCTATTCCTTCTATTACAGCCTACAAGCTGTATACTCTAGCTCAGTGTTTCCCAAACATTGTTCTGCCATGGCCTGGTACTTTTCATAACGCCTCTTAGTGACCTAATGAATACTTTTAAACCCAAGCTGGTTCTATTAAGGTTAAAGGATAGCGCCGCTTAAGGTGTGCTTACACGAGGGCAATAATTGCTCGGTGACACGAATGGACCGATCTGGAGCAATTAGTGGAGCAATATGGAGCAATATGGAGCAAAATAAATAAATTGCGGCAATTATTTCGGCAATATTGCTTCTAATTGCTCCAGATATTTCATATTTATTTATTTATTTATTTATTTAATTGACGAATATCCAGTGGGCTTGGAAATTCTAGGCAATTTTTGTATGCATCTCGTTCGCACTTGTAAGTTTTGCGGCTTGCCGTCTTGCTTCCGCGGGGAGAGCGAGAGGTCGGGTGGAAGTAGGATAGCGTAAAGTAAAGTTCATTCTAGTAAAGTTTTTGAATAATATATCATCTAATTCTTTACACAATGAAAATGGCAGCCTTTTTGCCAAAGACGATCGCACCCAGATACGCTTATTCCTTTTCTTTCTTTTTTGTTTTTGATAAATAATAACGAGTATTGACTGGAATTGAGCAATTTTAGTTGCCCGTGTAAGCGCACCTTTACAGTCATTAACGATGCATCGATCGATAGTAGGTATTATTGTTAAAACAAAGCGAGAATGCTGCGAACCGGTATATTATTTTGATGGTCGCGACCCTGCAAATAGAAAACGCTGTTCTAGCTTGTTCGCTAGACCATTGGCCACCTGTAGCTTCAACTTGTTGAAAGATGTGAAAGGCATGAGGAAATCGTTTTTACTAGTATATTCCGAACTTATAAATAAGTGAAATCTATCTTAGTCATTAAAGTAATCATTCTAAGTATGACTTCTTAATTAACGGCTTAAAAATGAATATGTTAGAAAATAAAGGTAAACTTTTGATGGTATCGGAATTATTGATTGATAATTATTGGTTACATAACTAGTAAACCCTGCGAATAGAGTGTCGCCCCAGGCCTCGTTCCGTAATTTTAATAATTATTATGCTATTCCAAATGATGAAAAATCTGTTGAAGTAAAAATCATAAAAATATGTCAGTTTTTTAATCAGCTGCCAATAGTTTTCTTCTTTCATATAAGAACCTTTTCCTGACAATAACAAACACAACAATAAGACCGATTAAACGCCGCGACTTAAATCAGCGATGCAGCATCGAAGCAGTCGCCAAATGTCAACCATAACACACTGCGCTACGGTTAGATCGATACTGACGCACGTTAGCATTGATGCAGTCGCACTTCTGCATCTGCATCTGCAAAGTCGCAGTGTGTAAAGGGTTAAATACAGGAAAACCGGCCAAGTGCGAGTCGGACTCGCGCACTGAGGGTTCCGTGCCAACTTTAACTGAATTAGGGAATCCACTTACTTCTACTTTGTAAAATCCACAATATTTTGTTGACTGCAAATACAACTTTGTTTTTCATAGTGTTTGTATGAAGTACAAAGTTATGTTTGCGGTTGTTGAAAACATGCTATATCTCAAAAACTACTCGTTCGATCTCGTTCAAACCAATTTTCGTTGAAAGTATTTGTTACGATCTATATTATATTTTTTTTTCTAAATTTACACTATCTTGGTTTAGAAGTTTGATGGGGGGGGGGGGGGGGGACACCCATTATACCACTTTGGAAGCGGATAGCTATGAAACGTTAGACTTTAAAAGGAAATGGTTTGTGGAACTTCAATACTTCTACTTCATTTTAAAAGACCTATCCATAGACACCCCACACGCATAGGTTAAATTAATAAACTCGCGAAAAGTTAATCCGTAAGAAACTTGTTTTATTTCGACGCATAGGTTTGTCAAAAAAAATTTTTTTGGTTTTAGTTTCATGTATGGGAGCCCCCCCTTAGATGACATTATTTTTATTTTTTGTATAAGAATCGGTAAGCGGTTAACAGGATACATCTTCCTACCAAATTTCAACAGTGTAATGCTTATAGTTACAGAATAAAATGGCTGTGACATACGGACGGACAGACAGACAGACAGACAGACAGACTTGACGAAACTATAAGGCTTCCGTTTTTTGCCATTCGGCTACGGAACCCATAAAAGAAATAAAAATGAATCCTGTGGAGTTTCCTTAATAAATATGGTAATAAACACCCATACACCAAAGAGTCAGGCGTAAAATTCTATACGTATCTGATACGCATGAGAGCGGAACGGCCCATTCTTTGGTCATAGCTCGGAACAAAGCTACGCCGACCATGAACTAAGGTCGATCCTTTTAGGGTTCCGTAGCTGAATGGCAAAAAACGGAATCCCTACCGTTTCATCACGTCAGCTCTCCGATTCAGAACCATTGGGGTACGGATTCGGTGACGAATCGAGAACTTTCACATATTATTAAAATTATACCAACATATACAAAACTGCGAAATTAATTTAAAAATAAATAGAAAATACAAAACGTATCATCATTATCATCATTATCAGCCAAAGGACGTCTACTGCTGAACATAGGCCTCCTCCACGGCTTTCCACAGCGACCGATCACTAGCGATCTGCATCCAGTTTGATCCTGCGATCTTTATAAGGTCGTCTGTCTATCTTGTTGGTGGACGTCCTACACTGCGTCTTTGGTCGAAGGTTTTTTATGAGGCCTATAGCTACAGACTATGTTTCGGATCATCACTGGTAACACACACTGGTTGAAGACTTTCGTCTTTAGACACTGACTATTTTCCCGAACGCTGCCCAGCCGAGTTGGATTCGTCGATTGACTTCTTTCTCGAAGTTGGACCTACGCAATTGGATCACTTGTCCCAGGTAGACGTACTCGTCGACAACTTTGAGAGTTGAGTTCCCAATGGATACTGGAGTGGGTACAACAAGGGAACTCGACATAATTTTCGTCTTTTCCATGTTCATTTTAAGACCCACTTGTTGGGAGACTCGGTCAAGGTCTTCGAGCATAGTGCCAAGATCGTCCAGCGTCTTTGCCATAACGACTATATCATCGGCAAATCGGAGTTGTATGATGTATTCGCCATTAATATTGATGCCGATTCCTTCCCATTCCAGAAGCTTGAAAGCGTCTTCCATTGCCGCTGTGAACAGGTTCGGAGATATCACATCTCCCTGTCTCACACCTCTCCGCAGTGGAATCGCCCTAGTGTTAAATGACTGTGTGGGGTGTTGAATGACTTATCGAACGTTCCGAATCGCCCTGCTGGTCTGTTCCGGTTTGTTTGTCTGTCCGTCCCATAAAATTATTATCCCTTTGGAATAGAACGACAAAAGCGAGATGTCACTAGCAGCAAACTGTGTGATAAAAAGAGATGGGTAGCAGAACCATTTTTGTCAGATGTCAAACTGTTGACCGCCCTGCAGAAGCTCGCTGAAAATTACGTGCATTTGATTTTTTATATTTAAAAGTGAAATTGTGTATATTTTGGAGAAATAATGCGTCTAAAACATGGTGACTTGATCGGTGATTGATTGTTATGCATTACAGCGGCATAACCCCAACAAATAATCATTTAACAGGTACATTAGTCCAAATCGAAGCCTCTTAATATACGACTTATATTTACCAATGCGCTTCAAATTTAAAGTACGCAGTTTGATTATTCTATTCTACAAACGTTAATTTACGTAAAAATAAAGACAGAATAACACAGGGAATGTATATCGACGAATATTTTGTATAATGAAATAACATTTAGTTTTACACTAGAGCTGCATGTTCAATATTTTGTGTCGACTGTTTATCATGCAGTAAACTACTATATTTAACTTAGGAACATTGTTTTTAATCACCTGATCAAAAGTTTATCTCATTTAAAGCTACAAATTTTACTTACTTATGTTAGTTACTGACATCTTAAATCGGTTTCGTTTGATAGCTTTTACCTGTCCTTCTATTCCGATAGGAATATTAATTTTATGGTCCGTCCGTATATGTCACAGTCACTTTATTAGAACCAGTAGTTTTTGAGATTCATTGTCGTGCATACAAAAACTAAAAATATAACAACAAAGTTATTTTTGCTATTAGGAAATATTGTGGTATTTTGCATTGTTATACAGCTAATTTGGTTAATATTTCACACGGAAAACTCAGAGCGCGAGTTCGACTCACACTTAGCCGGTCTTTTTTGTTCGGAATTCCACCAGTGCGGAAGCCGTTAGTCGAAACGTAAAACCTAAAATAATATCGCTTAGGTGATCGGTGTGATCTGGCTGCTGGCCAGGGAGAACAGATGTGCATTGTAGTGACCGGACACTTGCGATCGCCAGAGGAGGTCTGGGGGCGTATTGCGATTTTGTTTTTATCCGTTCAAGTACCAAACAGTTCAATTCCCACTCAACAAGTTGAGTGTCAATTCTGACGCAGACTGAGCGATTCAATAAAATTTTAAAGTATTTATATTGAACTTACGCGTGTAGTGCCACGCTAAACTGCTGAGTGGATTATACAAAATAACAATACGAACTTGCTAGTCCGTACAAAAGCAGTGCTGCTTAACTGTTAAAATTACATCTCAATACGCACCCTGAAGATTGCAAGGGCACCCATCAAAAAAAGTTGGTGATCATTACATACATCTATACATAAGCTTAAGTGTTTTTTTTTAATGGAACTCTTTCTAGAAAACATATTTGTTGTATGTTTTCTTAAAAAAATAAAAACCCTATAATATTATAATAACAATAACACGTTACGATATCATTTACCGTAACAAAAATACTTCTATTTTTTAAAGAGTTTTATTTTATTTGTGTGTGTGTGTAGCATTTTCGTTACCCAGACCAGGTTGTGGATTTCCTAAGGCACTTCGTGAAGAACTTGGGGACCTGAAAACACTTTTTTATTTACTACTTTTTTAATGCATTAAAAAAACATTTTCCCTTCTCAGCCCACTTAAACAAAATAAGTTAAGGGCACGTTTTACCATCGCTTAATGAACACTAGCCAACTAAAGATTTAAACATGGGACGTCATTTCGTGTGAAGTATTGGAAACACAACGGATAATGGTCACTAAAACTTATTAGAACATTGTGAAACAGGCAAGTATGTAAAGAAACTTAAAAAGAACATTGTGAATTCATGAAAATGTTATTGTATAATCAAATCTGTACATAATGTGGACTTAAGGGCAAGTGATATTCTCTACCAGTCTAGTAAGGCTAAGCAGAACAGTGACGTTTTCCGAGAAATAATGTTGTAGGTACCAACTTGTGTGGCGGCGGCGAAATAGGTTTATAATTATATAATTAGTGTATATTATTTAAGTTTGTGGTCTTGCCCTGATTACTTAACTATAATAAGACCTCGGATCATAAGCTGAAAGATGCGTCTCCTCACACTGTACGTGACCGCGTCGTGTCGTAAAAATGTCAAAACGCACGCGGTGTCGTCAGCTCGGATTCTTACGACGCATCTGCGCCGTGTGATGTCAGACATAATTACTAGCATCAGTTGTGAAAATTATCGATACTTCAACTGTCGGTATTATTATCGGTGAGGTGACTCATTTAGGCCTTCTCATTAGAGCGACAGCAGCGCGGCAGCATACATAAAAAACAGGCGCCGCTGCTGCTATTTACGTATGAAATTATTAGCAGCGCGAATGTCGCGCGACCGTCGCGCTGCTAAACGTGGAAGCGCTTTTATCTTATTTTAATCTGTAGGGCCAGATTTAGAACTATTCGATAAGCTATTCGGCTTGGATTATGGCTTTTGTATTTTCTATCTATACTAATATTATAAAGCTGAAGAGTTTGTTTGTTTGTTTGTTTGAACGCGCTAATCTCAAAAACTACTGGCCCGATTTGAAAATTATTTTTACGTTGGATAGTCCATTTATCGAAAAAAGGCTTTAGGCTATATAACATAAAGATACGACTCATAAGACCACAGCAGAAATGAAAAATGTTGCGAAAACGGAAGAAAGATATTCCTTTTGAGAGCTTCCACTGCATACGCTGCGGAAACCGCTTAAGTTACACAAAATCATGTATGACAGAATTGTTCAGCATTAAGAGTTCTATAATAAAGTCCGCGACAGCATACGTCTATCTTTTATGGTTGACTTACTACAACCTTTTTCATGTTAATAAATTTGTAAAAAAATAATGCATTATTTTTAGAGGTGTATTATACACACAGGTATTTATTCTTATCAAAATAAATACATTCATCATCACGAGCATTTCATTTAGAACAAAGTTGCCATGTATATCATTTGATTTCAATAAATATCTTAGGAGCTATCACAGTTTTAACATAACTCCGCACCAAAATAATGTTCGCAGCTTAAGTACAAAGTGCGCTTGCGCTAATATATATTATAAAGCTGAAGAGTTTGTTTGTTTGAACGCGCTTATCTCAGGAACTGCTGGACCGATTTGAAACAATATTTCTGTGTTGGATAGCTTATTTATCGAGAAAGGCTTTAGGATATAAAACATGACGCTGCGACGGGAGGGGAGGGAGCAAACTCAAAACGCGCGGACGAAGTCGCGGGGGACCGCTAGTTTATTTAAAAATTGATGATGTTGTAGTTTGATAAAATACCAAAATTAAATAATTGCAACAAATGCACGTAATTATAATTTTATCAATAAGTAAAAGTTATCGAATCGCAATCAAATGGTTCCAAGTTCGGAGGCTGATTTCCTAGCCACCGGAAACAGGGGAGGGCGGCCCGCCCATACAAAAAACGCCATATTTTGCCTATTAACCTAGTCAATGCTGTGAAACCCTTCATTCTAAAGTCCAACTAGCACTTTGCCAGTTTTTTTTTAATATATAGATCTCTGTGCTGCACGTTCTATAATCCATGCGCATGTTAGCACGCCTCTATATTGTTTTATCACGTCGATTCAATCATGTAATTTCCTAAACGTCATGGGAAGTAAGGCTATTCTTATTGCTTTTAAAAACACATAAGTGCATTGAAAAAAGCCTTTTTTAATATGATAAAAAACTATTGCCGCGATAAAAGATTAAGAGGCGCAGTTCCTAGGCCCGCTGACCACCTTGATGTGGTTTATCTATCGATAAAATATCGATTAGTTGAAGAACATAACTAGCGGAGCCGGCGTTTGGCCTGCCGCCACAAACCCGCCAGGAAACAGCGACATGCCGTGTGCGCACTAATGGTGATAAGGGACTTTCCCCACCACCGAGTATTTCTTATGCTTTACAACTTTTCCTTAATTATACTACCAGTCTTTAATGATGTCTGAAGAAATCTCTGCGACGATCTTGGCACAAAAACTAAATTAAAATTACATTCAACAAAGGGGAATGAAATGAGTCAAAATAACAATTATATGCGTAAAACAAAGAAAATTAAACCAACTCCTGAACATAGCCTTCGTAAAAGATCGAGAAAAGAGGAAGTCGAGTTTCTAACATAAGTTAAAATAATTGAACTTAGGTTTGCTTATTTGTCAATCATCTCACTTTAACATCTACGATTCGTTCCAATTAAATAATGTCAAACAATCCCAAGAATGTCGCCAAATAGATTTTGCGCCGATGACGCGCTTGCACGTTGTTCGTGTGAAACACCGCGACTGTGATCTTGGGCAGATCTTGACCCATTAACACGCGTTGTGTATTTTCGGCGCGCCGAGAGCTGCGCGCGAGTCGCGATGCCCGACGCACAATGACCACACGCGGAATCAGGCGGAAGAAATCTTCCCTCTCCGAAGTCAAAGTGGCGGTGGTCGGTGCACCCTCCGTAGGCAAGAGTGGTACGTCGATTTTGTGCCAGTGACAGTGTTGACAATAAGGTCTTATTTCAGTGTTAAAAAGAAAAAGTTCTATTGCTCGTTTGGTGTCATTTTGGTGAATTCCTTTTCGACAGTGTTTTGTTTTATGGCCAGTTGATTTTTTAAAATTTATTATGGTGGCTAGCTTGATGGAAACATTGATTAGGAGTAGTGCTTTTAAAATTTTCAATAACTAATTATTTAGCACTGTTTAGGTGCAGGTAACTAAGAAGGTCGTAAAAATGAAGTTTCGAACAATGATAACATTTTTATTCGTATTCTTAAGTAAGGTAACATTAAAGCTGAATTAGTGAATTAAGGAAACGAGCTTACGTGCCAATGTTTAAAACACAGAACTCTATTTAAATGTGCTAAAAATGGAAAAGGAGCTGTATCGTAAATTCGGAATGCTCTAATTTTACTGTTACACTTTCCATTTTACACATGACAATTTCACTGTTAGTGCTGAAGTATTCCAACACCAGCTGTTACAGCAGAAAACCAGCCAAGTGCGAGTTGGACTCGCACACTAAGGGTTCCGTGCCAACTTTAACTGAATTAGAGATCCACTTACGTCGATTTAGCCAAAATACCTAAATATTTTGTTGACAGTAATTATAACTTTGTCATTCATAGAATTTGTATGAATGACAAACGTTTGTTAACGGTTATTGAAAATGTGCTCTATCTCAAAAACTACTAGTCCGATCTCCTTCAAACCAATTTTCGTTGAAAGTCTTTGTCAAGATCAACATCCGTGTATTTCTATCCATGTATTTCTTTCAAAAATTAAAAAGGTCTACATCCAAACTTTAGACATTTAGAGAAAATGGTTTAAACCTCGATGTCATATGAGCCACCCTTAAATGTCATTATTTTATATTTTTGTATAAAAATCGTAAAACGGTTAACAAAATACGTCTACCTCCTAAATTTCAACTTTGTAGAACTTATAGTTTCAGAATAAAGTGGCTGTGAAATACGGACGGACACAATTGACGAAACTATAAGGGTTCCATTTTTTGCCATTCGGCTACAGAACCCTAAAAATGAATGTAAAACTGATGAGTCAATCTGACGTTCCACCACCAAAATACATCTGATGAAGCGTTATTTGAAGGACCGAATATTTCGAGCGTTACCCCATAAATGTTGTTTTAAATATCAACATTGGAGTCGTTGATTCAAATTGAATAGCCGGAGGTGGCCTACTGCTGCTGCGAATTAATGTAAATAATCTTGTTGAACACTTATTTACATAATTCTGACAGGATATCCAAATTGATATAAATCCGTTGAGATTACGATTTTGAACATCCTAAATCCGTTCTTTATTGAGTCAGTCTTGAGACTATCGAGTGAAGGGGGATCAAAATTTCCTACATTTTCTATCGAAAAATGCTTGTATAACGTTTTCGATCCCGTAAATCTTATTGCAACGAGATAAAATTGATCTCATTCGCTTTCATACATACGTAACTACGTCTTTAATTGTTTTAAATTAAGGCTAGATTGATTAAAAATTAACGAAAATCTGAAGCTTTTTTGTAAACAAAGTACATGTATAGGTTCCTGTATTTACTAAAACATATGTTTTTTTCTTTTAAATCATGACGTACAAGCTTAGTTTAGGGTGTATGGAAACGAATGAGACCTATTTATCTTATTCCATAAAGGTGGTTATGTCCGCAAACATATTCGACCGCAAATGTATTTAAAATCTGGATTATTCTTTACATTGGTAAATGCTTGATATTTTTTAAATAATTCAACATTATCAATTATGATTTTAAATTTCAATTTGAATCGACCTCAAAAGCGCTTGAGCTAAAATGCATCCTAGATTACGTCACTGCTTAAGTCCGAAGTTGAAAGTCTTCTTGTAAACAAAATACTATCAAATGCAAGACGTAACGTCACATCCTCTGATAGGCGTTTATGGTCGCGTGACCAAATGTGTGTTTTGGACAAACTTTAATATTTTAAATATTAATAATAATTCCTTTTCTGATATTACTACACTATGATTAATCACTAGAAACTCCCAACATTGTTCTTAGTGGAAATTAGCCTATTTTTGCGCCTGCGCACAGCATGATAGTCTTAAGAAAAATGTTTACAGAGTATCAACCACCATAGACCGGAGTACCTAATAGATGAGAGTTTTACTTGTATTAGTGATAAAAGATCACAACATCCTTTGAACAATAGACAAAGAAGGTTTTATTTTTGTATTAACATAACTTATTACTTTGGCATTCACCTGTCACGACACCGCCTTACCACTTAAGGGGTCCTTTGTTATACTACCCACCATTCCATTACACTACTTTGTCGAAAAATATTTATAAATAGCAGTCTGCCGTATGAAATTGAGACTGTAATGACGTTAATGGCTGTCCATTCAACATGTCCTAGACCTTCGGTCTAGAGCTATTTATATTTTCTTTTGTGCTTTAAGTGTGATGCTGCTCCTCAGATTGCTAAAGGTAACAAAAGAAGCGATGAGATCTTAATCTTGACTAAGTATTGTGTAGGATTTTCCGATCACTAACGCTCGGTGGCAGCATCGCACTCTTACTATTAACCAACTTCAAATTAATGAACCACTTGCATACCGCTAACTTTAGCCTTCATATTATTGAAACATTCTGATGATGAATTTGAAAGGGGATGATCAGTTACACCACTAACATAAACGTTTCCGTGTCTTGCCTATTTCGTTTTAAGGGTTCCGTTCCAAAGGGTAAAAACGGGACCCTATTACTAAGACTTCGCTGCCTGTCCGTTACCGTGGTCTCTCTGTCTGTCACCAGGCTATATAGCAAAACCGGAGATAGCTAGACAGTTGAAATTTTCAGATAAAATGTATTATTTAAAACACTATAAAATAAATATTTAAGGTGATCCCATACACAAAACGAGCAATAAACATTTTTGCCCGTTTGTACTCGATATCAATAACGTCTATCTGTTGTCGCCTACCACTTGAAATATTCACAAAATACTCAGTTGTATTTTTACTTGAATAATAAAGTTAATACGTAATCCCATTCAAAACACGCCATGTATTGCCTATTTACCTAGTCAATAGTACGGAACCCTTCGTGCGCGTGTCCGACTCGCACTTGTACATTTAACCTTGTCAGTCGTGTGTGAAACCACCTATCGTCATAATATTTTTTTATTGCTATCAAATAAAAACCGCACTATCATTAATATCTTATGAAATAAAATTAATATTTATTTTGTGTATTTTTCCCAAAATTGACCCTATTCTTTGGGACAATGTAGGCTAGTCTGAAAAGAAACAGCGCAAGATACACATCTACAATTGTCAATGCCTGTTTTTAAAAGATTTTTTTTTCGTACATGCATATACATTTTTATCGTTCATATGTATTATGTATATACTACAATTTACAAATGGGAATATTTATTTGACGTCATGTGCGTAGCTTCAGTCATAGTCAATATTTTTTTTTGTTATCTAAAAAGGTATTACTTACAAACTGGCTATCCTGTGATAGGGTATTTTCGTCGTAGATATATTGCAGAAAAGCGGACTTAGTGAACTTTGTTTCGCAACCGGCCGCGTCCTTCCCCGACCCCGTAATTTTAATATTTATTATCTACCCCGAACGGTGACAAACCTGAAAAGGTAAAATCATGAAACCGGTCCACCCACTCAAAAAATAACTTAAATAAGAACCGTCTCATCACATTAAAAAAAATAATCGAAATCGGTCCAGCCGTTCACGCGTGATGCCGTGACCAATGGAAATATGGATATTTTTTATACGTAGAAATTGCCCTTAAAGTTTTTTTTTTACTGTGTAGTAACAGATATGGGCCTGGACATACTATACACAGTTAATTACTAATTTACTAACATAATCTTTTTATTATTATAAGTACTAACCCTCTGGATCACAGTTGTATATTTTTTTAGTTTATATTCATTCACCATCTAAATCATTCAGTACTTAGTTCTAACCATGGAGAATAGAAAGAAAGTATCCTTACGCTATATTCCAAAGAAACAACTGGGTTCTAGCTATTCCAATATGTTGTTATAATAAAGTATTCGTGTGATAACCAAAATAGAATACGCGTAACCATTATTCTTGTGCGTATTCAGATTCGAACATTGTTACAGTTTAAATCGAATATTTGGGTCAGCAATCGATAAATTTTACACGTGTAGTATTTACCCGACCGTTGCACAACTCAAAAAGAAGGTTATGTTATAAATTATTTGTAAAGTTACATTAAATAATGTGTAATATTTATGTTCATTCACACCAATGATATTGTGTACAAAAAAGAGTTTTAAACCACTAGTGTTTCGTTCTCAATCTAATTAGATAATCTTGGAATTAGTCACTAAGGTTAGTAAGTGAATCATATTGCAATTCCGTAATCGAAACAATTCAAAATCACTATGAATTAATTTAAAAGAGTCTAAAAAAAACAAAATGATTTGATATTGAATATTATCAATATAATAATACTACAACGGTATTATGTTTATATTTATGTTCTTTTATTATCATAATATTATAAATATCATGCAAAATCGCAACACGAATTGCTAATTTTTCAGTATAGCTGAGCCGCTTACCTAACAAAACTGCATCGCAATACGCACCCAGAGCTTTTCAGTATATGCTTACCCTATATAACCTGTATAACACGAAAAGAAATGCAATTATGGAAATTCTAAATAGCAGCGCTCGTGCAATCCAGTGTGTACTAAAGACATATTGGCTCGTTTTATTTTGAAGCTATCACACCAACACGGCGGTACATTTCCTAAAAAAAAGCATGAACAAATCTATGATTGCATTTATTGAAGTTCGTTTTTTGTCCTTTTGCGAGTCGATAATTGTAAACGATCTTTTCATACATTTTCAAATAATTATATCACGGTATAAAATGTATTGACTATTTCAGTGTTCAACGATGTATTTGCGAGTTTCGTATTTATCTTATTTTAAAATAAATCAATCCGTTAAAAAGGAATGTCCAGATTGTTTACTTTATTCAAGAAGCCAAGAAAAACAGACTACCTCTATGCGTTCTGCTATTGTTCACATTGTGATGATACTTTTGGTAGGTTGTGCGACACTAATAAACACGGTTCTACAGGTACATATATTTTTATTGAATCTTTTCAAAGTACTCTCCACCAGCCTCTATACAAAGATTCATGCGTCTGAACCAGTTTTCAAAACACTTTTTCCAGTCCGCCGCAGACACCTCATTTACAGTCTGCTCAATCACATCTTCCGGCGACAAAAATTATAACCCTTTGGGCTGATTTTTAGAAATAACAAGAAGTCTCACGGTAGATAAACGCTGTAAGGAGGGTGTCTAGGAAATCCCTCGTTTTGTGAGCGGTGTGTGGAGGCGCATTGTCGTGATGGAGCAGTAGTCCTCGGAGCCCAGTGTTTGGTCGCTTGTTGCTCACAATACGGAGATTCGTCCGGTTTCAGGCGACACTTGAAGTCGTAAAAATTATAGCTCTAAAATGTTCCTGGTGCATATTCATTTTTCAGTCAAACACGATACTCTGAATTGGCTCGCTAAAAATGTGGAGGGAAATTTTAAAAATGGAACAGACCTATTTTTAGCGGCATAAATAAAAAGGATGAGTATCAATCGACTGTATGTCTTTTTTGTGGCTGTGCTACCTCATATCACAGTCATTTGTAGACCGATTTGAAAAAAAAAACGCTTACCTAGAGGTCATACCTTCTAGTTGGTCCCACTGTTGCCAAGTCTTGATCTGATGATGATATGTCACAGTCACTTTATTCTGAACAACGAAAATTGGTTTGAACACGATCAAACCAGTTGTTTTTGCAATATAGCACATTTTCAACAACCGCGAATATAACTTTGTCCTTTAATCAAGTACTATGAAAAACAAAGTTATTTTTGCTGTCAACAAAATATTTTGGTATTTTAGCTAAGTGGAACCCTAATTTAATTAAAGTTGGCACGAAACCCTCAATGCGCGGGTCCGACTCGCACTTGGCAGTTTTTTTTTCTACCTTTATGATCGAAACTAAAATTTGTGTACTGTGTATGCAACTTATAATGCCCACGCTCACCATTTTCACAACGAACGTTTATCTTTTCAAATAAATAAAATATCTATTTTAATGTCGGCATAATAACATTCAATATTGGATTTTACTAACACATCACTCTTCTTTGATGGCGTGGCGTGTTTGAAATGGTTTGAAAACGCTTATAAAGTCGTGTACGATAACGACGCTTTAACAGCTTTTGTGTCTATATATTTTTGGAAATTGGACGCGTGCTGTATTTTTGCATTGTCTCGGTTGACCAAGAAATTTATGCGGCACGGCTGGTCCGACCTCGCGTATAAATAGTTTATTCGGGTACTGACCTAGTGCGTAACCTTGGGTCATTGGATCCACAGAACAGGGAAAGAGGCAAGAAGGGTCATATTTCTCCATTTATCATCTAAATATATACTTGAAGGAAGCAGGACAAGATCGCAGTTATCCGAGGAGCGTTATGATTGGAAAAAAACCCTATCATCAAGGATTGACATCAGACATTCTAAAAAGCGCTCTCGTCACAGCCCTTTTGAATTCTCCAAAAGTAGGTTTATAAAGGTTTGTACCTAGGTATACCTACAGCGCTAATAATACGAAATTGGCTAATAGAAAATTGATTTTATGACCTATCAGAATTTTATGACATAAAACAATAATAATAATGACAAAATTGACTGACATAATTATATAAAAAAACGTTGACATTTGTTTTTCAATTTTAATTAATTAATATGATAGGAGACAATGATTTTATGACATTAAAAAAAAATGCATGCCAACTTTTGGTAAAACATGTGAACCTGTTATATTAAATAAGATCTTTTAATGTACCATGTTTTTCGCAAGTAAATTTTTGACTTTGACTTTGGTGGTTGTATTCCGAAGTGCGTGTTCGATTATCAACTTATGGTTAAAATTAAGATGAAATAGGAAACCAAAAATTGCGCTCGAGCGGGTGATTTTGTTTCATACGAATACAAAAATAACACAGTGAGTATAATAAGATTCTAAAACATTAAATGGTAACAGAATGTCTGTCTTGAATATTGATTAAGTTTATTTTTCCTTTAAAACGCGCACAATCGTAAATATCCAACCACTGACATATCGAAACAATCATACAACTGCGCCTAACTAAACCCCTTGCAAATAAATACTCGTATGATATCAGTATAATAATAAGTCAGGTAACTCATTACCCAAATATAAAACTTTGCCACAGCATATTTTATACATACAATTACAATTTCACTCTCGATAAAACGATCGGTGTTATTCTTCTGTGAAGGCTCAAAGTGCGCCAACACTAGTTGCACAGGTTCACAAGGCTGGTCAAATGTATTTTTGACACTGAATAAGCTACCTCAACTATCATGTCGTAAGATTAATATTACTAACTATCAATAAAATATATACATACAAGGCATGGAAATACATAATTGCTACTTTTCCATCATCTAATTAATGATGATGATTTTTTTCATATGATATCACATGCGAAATTTCATTGCTAATGTTTTATTTCGCAGTGAAGCTAGTATGCGACTAATGCATTTCATATGAATTTCACTGTAAGCGAATAATGCGATTTTAGTACTGACTCGCTACAAAATCATTACAAATGATCTCAATTTTAGGCCTATGAGAGTCGTATGTCATATACTATGACCGCATAGAGCATAATCATTCCAACTCGCTCTTCGCCACTACATTTCATTCGTCAATTGAATGAATTGCGATCTATGATTTCGCAGAGTTCGATTTGTTGCAGACTATATGAAAAAAGTAGCAGTCGTGAATAATGACTTTCATTTCATCTGTTATTCATGCAATTTTCCATGCCTTGTAGGTACATACATACGTAATGATTGCCGGTACCTACCTAAAGTAATTCAAAGTTGCATCAGAAGTGGCAATAAGCAGTCGATATAGCCCAAAATATAGTCAGTAACAGAAGTCAAACTCATACATGTACCACATTTTCGATACAAGCACTCGCTGTACAATTACCATGAGTTTACAGCGGTGCTACTCGCTAGCGACGACGTAACTTTTTGTATGGAAAATAGTTTTGTAAGTGACCACTAGTGTCGCTGTGCAATTTCCCATCATATAATTATTATTCCTAACGAAAGAGAAGGACAAGTAAAAGCTGTCGAAACCGATTTAAGATGACAGTAACTAACAGTAAGTAACATTTGTAACTTAAAATGAGATAATCTTACGTTCAGGTGGTTTATACCAATCTTCTTAAGGGGCTACCCAGATTTTTAACGCACACACTAGCGCCACTTTAGTAGAAAAATCATATTAAGTCGTTAAATAAAAGACAATCAACCACGAAACTGACGAAACGAAAATAATATAATTAAAAAAATACATATTATTAAAATGTAAACCAGAGAAACTAAGTTAACACAACAAAAACATAGATTTTTACATTATTAGTAAGCTTATAGGACAGAAAAGTTTAAGATAGAAGAACCTTTAACCAAAGGCGCATTGGTGGACGCACCGACAAGATGAACGGACGACCTTGTAAAGATCGTAGGATCACACTGGATGCAGATCGCTTGCAACCGGTCGCTGAGTAAAATAGTGTTGAAAGACAAACCTTATCGAGAACACGCGTCCTCCATATTTACTTAAATTACCTAGAGGTTAATATTTGTACAGAATGTTTAATCAACCGTCTAGGTTTAGACGTTTATGTTTGTGTAATAGTCTTGCACTAGAGTGAGACTATTTTAACCACAGGATGTTTGGAATCGGTGCATACGATTCAATAAAACGCGAAACGTAATAGGGCAATGCAATGATGGTAGTGCAATAACATTAACCATTGCGCATGCTTTACTTTACAACTATGCATTCGATTTCCTAAATGTGTTTTCGATCTTCGTATTTATGAATTTATGATAGTGAAGACCATTGCTGATTTTAACTCTCGACGCAAAAAGAGATGTGTTGTGAGTAATTCTGTCTTTTTGTGACACAGTACATTAGCGCTTATTACACACATGCGACTTTTACCAGCGATGCAGTCGCGATGCTAACGCGTGTTAGTATCGATGCAGCCGTAAAATGAGATTTTTTACACAGAGCGCTACTTTTAGCATCGATGCAGTCGCTATGCTAACGCGCGTTAGCATCGATACAGTCGCGATGCAGAAGCTGAAAATATTCAAATTATGTACTGAATATTGGCGACTGCATCTATAATAACGCGCGTTAGCACCAATGCAGTCGCGCTTCTGCATCGATGCTAACGCGTAAGTGCATCGATGCTTAATTAAATCTGTTCATTGCGTTAGTTGCCGAAACGCGTTTACAAAACGCGCATCTGCATCGATGCTAAAAGTCGCAGTGAGAAAGGGGTCTTTAACGACTGAACCGACTTAAAAAAAAGGATTAAATGTGTATGTACGTGTAGGAACTTTATAATATTTTTTTATTTAGTAGCACAAATGAATGCTGACAAATTAATGACGTTTTCATATTAGGCGTATTGTATTTTATTAAACAAAAAATATTACTTGTCTGACGTTGCCTGAAAAATCAGGCCTGAAAAGCTTAAAATTACTCATTTGTTTTTGATTTAGAAAAACAAAATTCATTTAGAGTCGGTGCATGATGTGTGTACATTGTTGGTGTACATGTGTCCGCTTGACACCGTGCACCAACTCCAAAAGAATTTGTTTCTCCTAAATACAAGACGAATCAGTTTTTTGAAGGCAGTTTCCTTTTTTAAATTATTTATTATGTATAATTACATTTTTGTTTATATAGTGATTTGTCACTATACAAACAGAATAATATAAATTGCAATTATATTATTAAGTTTGGCATATTTGGTATAGGCATACGCCCGGATAGCGTAAGACACGGGGTTCGATTCCTCGTCTGTCACACAGCCAAAGTTGCTTTTTACAAGTGCAATTTATATTATTTATTATGTATTTTAAGTAACTACATATATTTTCTTTAGGTTAACATAAATTCTGAGGTATCCATAATTTACTCCATTTGTCTCAATCCGTGCAGTCTGTAGTTCAATTACCTCAACGCACTGCTCTTACCTCACAACCAAAATATTTACCGCGTCTATATCGGAACGTAGCTATAAACTACTAATGAGGACCATTTGAACTAAACAACCGCTAAATACCGATTACACACGTAGTGTAGATGGGATTATGGATGATTTTTCAATAAAATTACAGAAATAAGTATAGGCCCTTTCCCACGACAGTCCAGTTCTGCGGGATTACTGCATTACAGTATCCAACAGATAACTCTGATGTGTTCACAAGGCAGTTATTTGCAGGTACAGTTGCCTGTCTACTGAGTCCTGTCAACTCCTGTCAGTGACATGGCTATCTCACTTGCACCTACCGATAAAGCAGCGCGCTATTTATTTCTATACACAGTCTGTCCAAAAGTACTTTTACAATTAAAAATAAGAAAGATATTACATTTGAATTTGGAATCTGTCATTTTTATACGATTGCATAATGTGTTTTCTAATTTTGGCGCCAATACATTCATTAGCTATGAAGGAGTGACTGAGCCATGTTTTTGTGAAAAACGTATCAAAACATCGGCACAAGTGTATCAAGATACCATTTTTGAGAAGTTAGTTAAGCCCTTTAACAACACCATGTTCAATAACCATGCATGGTCTTTCCAACAAGACAACAAGACCGGGTCATAAAGCTCGGTCACGCAGTATTGGTTAGAAGCGAACGTTTCGGACTTCATCAGATCTAAAGACTGGCCGTCGTCTAGTCCTGATAATCCGCTGGATTATGATTTATGGTCAGTTTTAGAGAGTACGCCTTGCTCTAGAGTACAATCCATACGATTGGCAGTGAAGAATTTTCCCATGGAAAGAGTACGTGCTTCTATTGATAACTGGCCTCAACGTTTAAAGGACTGTATTGCAGCCAATGGAGACTACTTCGAATAAGCTTTTTATATTATTTTTTTATATATTTATGTGCAAAACTAACACACTAGGTATTTTACAACTGGTGGAACTGGCCCAGTTGAATGCAAAACAGGATCAGTAAAACCAGATAGCGGTTATTTGCGTGGCATTGCAAACGGGATGTCCGTGTAAATATTAAAATCAAACCGCGTATACTACTAAACGTCACCTTGCAGAAAACATTACCTACAAAATAAAAGTAGCCGCCGTGCGACACGGCCCTATGATGACTAGAGTGAACGTCAAACATAACAAACCTATACCTATGACGAACTGAGTCTTCATTATTCATCATATTCATATTCATATTCATTTATTCACTTCATAATAATTCGTACCCTAAACGTAACCTATGTTTTTTGAACGTTTAAAGTTATTTTAAGTTTCAGAGACCAAGCTAAATTTTGCTTTCTGTATTTTTCAAAATAATTGGCACGGTAGTTTAAAAATATGATAATAAATAAATATTGGACGTCGATCACATAGATTGCTCTGTCATGGAAATCAGAAACAACTGTTGTACCACAACACCTAGACCCGAGACGATGTAGAAAGTTCTGATGACATTGACTCGACCGAGAATCTAACCCGGGACCTCGGGGCGACAACGCCTTGAAACCCAGATTTAGAAGCGTGATTTGCTTAGCCACTACATCACGGAATTCGCAAATGATGTGATGTGGTACTTAGTCCGTATCGTATAAGTCTTTTCTGCAACTCTAAAACGCTATGCCTCGGATCGGTCTACTTACCCAAAATCTGTACCAAAATTGTGTGTTAAAAGCTAAATAATTCGTGAAGTTTGGTATATATGATCTGTAAAACAATGTGATACGGTTGGTCTTTTTAACTCACTAAAGCTTAGCTTAGCTTTTAAGTACATCTAAATTCATCGACAAAATAATAGGTTGGGGTGAAACCCGTCTCGAAAATATACAGAAAAGGGTTTTTTTCACAAAAAGTTTTTTTTCTCACTATAACTTTACCATATGAAACAAGGTTAGGTATTGATTAGTTAGCGAGTGTCATTAGAAACCGTTTGCTATTATTTTCATATTTCTACTACTAATAAATTAATTACACTGGCCAAGTGCGAGTCAGACTCGCGCACTGAGGGCTCCGTACCAACTTTAACGAAGTTAGTTACAGAATTCGGTGGCTGTGACGGCAGACCAATCGCAGTTTTCGTGTTTTTTCCATTCTGTTACGGAACCTTAAAAATTAACATAATTAAACCGAAATTATGAACTTTTCAGTTAAATTTCGATATGATAATTGCTATTTAGTCTTAGCGGGTTAGAAGTACCACCCATATCGACGACCTCCGTGGTCGAGTGGCCAGCACGCTGGTTTCAAGCGTCGCTATCTCGTGAGGTTCCGGGTTCGATTCCCGGTCGGGTTAATGTAGAAAACGATCTTTTCTATATGGTCTCGGGTCTGGGTGTTGTGGTACCACCTTCGTTTCTGATTTCCATAACACAAGTGCATTGGATACCTAATTTGGCATCAGAGCAGTGTATGTGATTGGTGTCCAGTATTTGTTTATTTATATTTATATATTAATTTATCTATACCTTATATAACAAAGCTAAAGAGTTTGTTTCTTTGAACGCGTTAATCTCAGGAACCCCTGGCTCGATTTGTAAAATTCTTATTGTTATGGAAAGCTTATTTATCGAGGAAAGCTTTAGGATACTACATCACGATGCGACGAGAGGGGAGGGAGTAAACTGAAAACGCGCGGACGATGTCGCGGGGGACCACTAGTATTATATAATATAGAACATTTCAAGCGAACCGCGACAAATGTAGGACTCCCTCCGCAGCAGCTTTACTTACAAAGATATGGCAGCGTCCTCATATATTGTTTGCCCCAAAAGTAAAATTCTATGCGACAGACCAATAGTTTATTTATATGAATTCGTTTTTTAATCTTGTTTTGAAACTTATAATAAATGTTTCCGTAGATAGCTGGGTTTTCACGGGTAACGAAATTAACTATCTATGACAGTGTGGAAGAGATTGGCTTCATACATAGTCGCAATAGGCCGCAAATCCACTTATGTATTATAACCATAAAAATATTATCCCTGTGGAATAGAACGACAAAAGCGAGATGTCACTAGCAGCAAACTGTGTGATAAAAAGAGATGGGTAGCAGAACCATTTTTGGCAGATGTCAAACAGTTGCCCGCCCCGCAGAAGCTTGCTGAAAATTACGTGCATTTGATTTTTTTATATTTAAGAGTGAAATTGTGTATATTTTGGAGAAATAATGCGTCTGAAACATGGTGACTTGATCGGTGATTGATTGTTATGCATTACAGCGGCATAACCCCAACAAATAATCATTTAACAGGTCGATTAGTCCAAAACGAAGCCTCTTAGTATACGATTTATATTAACCAATGCGCTTCAAATTTAAAGTACGCAGTTTGATTATTCTATTCTACAAACGTTCATTTACGTAAAAAATAAAGACATAATAACACAGGGAATGTATATCGACGAATATTTTGTATAATGGAATAACATTTAGTTTTACACTAGAGCTGCATGTTCAATATTTTGTGTCGACTGTTTATCATGCAGTAAACTACTATATTTAACTTAAGAACATTGTTATAAATCACCTGATCGAAAGGTTATCTCATTTAAAGCTACAAATGTTACTTACTTATGTTAGTTACTGACATCTTAAATCGGTTTCGTTCGACAGCTTTTACTTGTCCTTCTATTCCGATAGGAATATTAATTTTATGATTATAGCAAAATCACAATGGTATAGATTTTTGACGTTTGGCCCACACTAAGTGACAAGAATTGATAGCAAAATCGACCTCCAAGTACCTAGCGCCATCTGTAATGCCTAAGTGTAAACATTTCAAATAAGCAAAATCTAGGCAACCAAATGTAAATCATAGCAACCCGTCACTTTGCCTTTCTCTACAAAAAAAGCAATTGCTAGCGCTCTCTTACATAAGCTAACTGTCAATTCTATGGCACAATCCATCATTTTGGTAAGTGGACGTCACTTCACTTCTAAGCGCTATTATACACAAAACAATTTTCGGGTCATGGAAGCTGTATTAAGTCATTACATCTCCTATTTATTCTATTTTTAAACCCCGATAGATACAATAGCGATAGATAATAAAGCGAAGTAAATACAATATATTCTATCAATCATTGAATCCTAATTTGCAGAATGCTGAAGTCAAGTCTCTTCGTATATTTCTCTAATCAAACATAAAACGACCCTGGGACGACTTACGGTTGTCTCCTTTATGAAACTGTATGGATGGTGTGAATTTAATAAGTTACTTTTTTTGTTTCAGCCTTGACGGTTCGTTTTCTGACTAGGCGGTACATTGGCGAATACGATCATCAACAAGGTATTCTTGAAAAAAGCTAATTTTCCATTTATTTCTTGTACAAGAGTATTTAGTTTCAATACAATATCCTTCACTATTTTATGGTCATTAAAAGCGAGCGACAATAGTTTGTTTTCTATTTTTTTATGCAGAGCGAAAATTTAATTTTTATAAGTTACTTAGATTAAGTAATAAATAAGGTATGCATTGCGAATATTTCTACTAAATGCAACAGCGAATCTGTCCACAAATGCTTTGCTTTAAAAATTAATATTTTCCACTTCATGCTTCACCATGACTCTTATTTGTTACAGACAGCAAATACAAACACGAAGTTTTACTAGATGGAGAGCCTATATTGTTCGAGATTTTAGATACATGTCCAAAGGTGATAACCGTTTTGTTGTAGAATTATACTTTGTATTTTAACATTGTCTTTTACGAAACTTGAGGCGTAATGAGATCTGGCTTCAAGCCATTTAAAATCCAGGCAGTTAAATTCCCACTCAGATAGTTAAGATTCCCAATTGTTGATCCAACTTAAGAAAAATAAAATGAAGTTTTTCCCAGTCACTCATATGGGTCAAAATTAAGACATGGAAATTGGTCGGAATTCAGACATCGTAATACGAAATCTGCCTAGCTATTTAAAAGCAGAACAGCTTAGCAAGGTCTCAGTACGCACCCTACCCTTCAGTTATGAACTAACTAAGCAGTAGTCTACCCATTCCATAATTTATTTATTTTTCAAATTAAACCTTTTGATAATTTTAAAAATGAAATCAACTAAATCGTTCTTAAGTTATGCATATGTCACCGTTATGATATACATATTTAAATACCGCAATTTTATAATCTAGCGGTTAAAATCCGATAGATTGTATTCTGTTGATATATTGTAAAGAAGCTCGACAAGACATTGTTTCAAACATTCATGGTCATTAACATTAGAAAAGTTCAAAGATACGGGATATACATATTGGAAGTTCATAAATACTAAGGTACATGGTAGCAACGCGTATCTAACTTTTCCAAGGCTCTACAAAGTTAACATCTATGCTTTCATGTCAACCTAACACGACCCACCTATCCTGACCTACCACTTTTCCCATATATTCATCATTTTAGTTCAGATCAGTTGACGTTATAATGTATGAATTTCGGTACAGTTCACAATAAATCGACAGATAACAATCTAACGGATTTACAATATTACGGTGACATATTTATGCCAGTCCCCATCTGCATAAACTTGCAGGGATAGTAAAGTAAAGTTAGCCAGTAACACGCCCACCTAACCTGTCTTAAGGCCTTACCTCTACTATGAGGTAGTTTGAGCCATACTCCACCACGCGGGATCAGTGCGGGTTACTGGAGGGATGTTTGCATGGCAAGCAACTAACCGTGCTGCCAGATGTTATCAAGCCGCCCATAAGGCCTCTGACTAGGCTTACGACTAATATCAAACGATATTAGCCGGGAGCAACGGCTTAACGTGTCTTCCGAAGCACGGAGATGATACATCACTTCCGTGATGTACGTCACTTATATGGTCGGAATGGTCACCCATCCAAACACGACCGCGCTGTAGGTTGCTTCACTTCGGTATCACTACCAAAGCGCCGCTACCACTGCGCTACGAGCACCTCTCTGCAGGGATAGCAAAGACTATAAAAATCCCCTGTTTATAATCTGTTCTACATATTTCCAGAGCACCGAAGACCTTCCATGCAACGAGATAGCGCAATGGGCCGACTGCCTCTTCCTAGTCTACTCTATCACAGACAGAGAGTCCTTCAACTTTGTCAGACGCGCCAAGCAGCGGCTGCAACCAGACATACCTCTTACTTTGGTTGGAAATAAAGCAGACATGGTGCACCTCAGACAGGTAAGGAAATAAACCTTACCTGAACGTGCTATCTATCACGTCTCGGTAGTTCTTCAAATTCGTCAGTCGCGCCATGCAACGGCTATTGAGAGACCTATCGATCACTCTGGTGGGGAATATGGTGCACCTCAGTCAGGTTGATAAAGTAAAAGTGATGCCTTTATTTAACTAAATTGGCATCCATATATTTGCAAATATTAATAACAAACAAGAAAAAAATTAAACTCCGTTACCCTGCGAACAATCTTAATACCTACATGGATTTTGCTATCACCCTGGCCAGGAAATCCTTCATTTATCGTCATGTTATTCTTGACACATTCTGATTACCCTTTACCTCAATTCCAGGTGAGTCCCGAAGAAGGCGAGATCCTGGCCAAAGACTTCGAATGCAGTTTTGCTGAAGTAGCAGCCGCTGAGCAGGTGGACCAAGTGGGAGAGGTGTTCCATGACCTCTGCCGGGAAGTGCTGACCCTGAGGAGAAGAGCGAAGCACAGCCTGCTAGACAGGATGCTAGGCTCCAAGACTGCGTACAGAGTCTATTCGAGGGGAAAAAGCGATAGCGCTTTGCCAAAGGACTAGACGATTTCAGAATTCTAGACTTCAGACTAATTCTAGTACCGCGAAAAACTTATATGTACCAAATTGTGAGTTGTACCATTTTATAAACATTATTAAATAGTTGGTTCAAGAGCGCCAATAAAAAGGATATTAACCAGTCTTGAATAGGAGATTAATAAACTGTGGATTCATAATTATATTTGTACAAATGTATTAAAGTCATGCAATTAAATCCCAAATTAGCTAACCGATCTCTTTGAAACAACTTAATCACCATTCACTATTAATAGAGATATGGCCAATGTTAACTCCGTCCGAGTTATAAGTAATAACTTACTTGAGCTTATATCAGTCTGTTGACAGTCTGTTGGTCTTGACCAATGAATTTAAGGAAAAAATATTAAAGCATAACTTTTAAAAATAGTGTATGTAACAAAAGGCTTTACGAATAGATGAAGTTGTACAGTTTACCTGTTTGGCACACGCAAACCAACTATTTTAATTTTACGCAAAATGTTTTTGGGCTCCGCCTGATGCGAAATGGCTGATGGATTTGTTCATACAATATACCACAAATGATACCTAATACCCTTTCCTTTAACATTAACCTGATGTAACCCGGGCGCGTATTACGATGCATTTGTGAAAGGTTAGCGGCTCATCTTTAATGTCAAATTAGCAATTCGTATTTATTATTATATTGATCAATCAATTATAATGTAAATATAATTTTATAATGATTGATCCATATTATAATATTATATTGATTGATAATATTCGTTTACACTGAGTTTGAATTGAGCTGCCTCGAAATTGAATGGCCAAAGATGGATCGCAATACGCTCTGATGATAAATACAACCTGATGTAATTAATGTGGTTCAGTTCTGATTTTAGGGGAATATTTATTAGTTTGTTGTTCTGAATGCGAGGTATAAAGCTCCGCTAAGCCTTTTTGCAGCCTGTATAAAATAGTGTAAATTTTTAACGAATTTAATTCCACCAATAACGGATAAGGCAAATATTTTTCAATCACTATGTAGGTACTATGTTGCACGTATGGTGGCGGTTATTTCAATCATAAACCATCAGTAATTAACATTATTTTGACTAGAATCATTCCACTGATTTTCACGTTCAAAGCTCTGGCCAAATTTAAAACGAGTAAAAAAGTAAAAGTCGGCTAAGTACTTAGCTTGTTCAGTCATCATCATCATTATTAGCCAAAGGATGTCCACTGCTGAACATAGGCTTCCCCCACGGCTTTCCACAGCGACCGATCACTAGCGATCTGCATCCAGTTTGATCCTGCGATCTTTTTAAGGTCGTCTGTCCAACTTGTTGGTGGACGTCCAACGCTACGTTCGTAGCTTGTTCAGTAAGAAAAAATAATGATAAATGGTTCAGTGCACTATTTCGGCATAAAATGCTGTCAGCTTATATTTAACATATTTTTTTAAACCGACGTTACACTGATGTTTTGTTGACGTACTCATAAAATGGGTGGGAACAAAAAGTAATCCTCTGTCTGCAACTGTCCTAAAATATTTATGATAACATTACTGATAAAGGCAGCAAATTTACAAATCCAATCAATATCAAGTACAAGTACGTACTAAGGAGATTTGCTATTGTTTTTTAACCATTTTTTTATTTAGTATTTTTATAGGTACCTAGGAGTTCTTGCGTAGTTAAAAATAAATTTTAAGTGCTTTATTTATTGTTGTTTGATAACCGTAAAGACACATTTATTTAAGTTACTTGTATAAGTTTTGTACATATTTTGTGACATAACAATAAAAAAACATTTATGTACGGACAACAGAACGTCATAGTTAACACTGCAGCATCTTATGCAGTTGTAAGAAGGGCTAGTTTGCAACTAAAGTGGGTAACCTGATGTACTGTCGATTGTACCTTATCAGTCAAATGAGCCTTTATTTTGTATTTCATTAGCAATATGAGTGAATAACTTATTAAACAATTTCTATACATATAAGTGTATATATCAACATATATGTACTATTGAATGACAAGATTGTACTGAATGTAGTACACTAAGGGCTTGTTTCACCATCGACACAATAGCACTAATCAACGAATAATTCAAATATGGAACGACATTTCGTATGCAGTAATGTACAGATTACGTTACTGGTTACTTATTAGGACATTTAAAACAGGTCGTTTAAAAGTCAGTTTTAAATTATAATAGCGTTTAACATTATTAATTTTTTTAGGTACATCGTTGATAGTGTTTTTATGAAGAGTTGTAAATTTTTATCTTCAATAAGCTAACATTACATAAATCACTAGGTTCAAACATTTATTGCATTTTGTAAACGTGTTTTTTATTATCATTAAATGTGCTGATTATTAATGTGTCCTTTGTTTTATTAGTCTCTACTGAAAAATAATTGTTTTTAAAAGCAAAATGTATTTCAAAAGTTTGAAATAAACACAATAAAATTACAGATTGACGATTAAAAATAATAATGGAAATGTTATTTGAATGCATTCTAAGTTACACCCATAAAATTAATATTCCTTTCGGAATAGAAGGACAAGTAAAAGCTGTCAAACGAAACCGATTTAAGATGTCAGTAACTAACATAAGTAAGTAACATTTATAGCTTTAAATCAGATAACCTTTCGATCAGGTGATTTATAACAATGTTCCTAAGTTAAATATAGTAGTTTACTGCATGATAAACAGTCGACACAAAATATTGAACATGCAGCTCTAGTGTAAAACTAAATGTTATTTCATTATACAAAATATTCGTCGATATACATTCCCTGTGTTATTCTGTCTTTATTTTTTACGTAAATTAACGTTTGTAGAATAGAATAATCAAACTGCGTACTTTAAATTTGAAGCGCATTGGTAAATATAAGTCGTATATTAAGAGGCTTCGATTTGGACTAATCTACCTGTTAAATGATTATTTGTTGGGGTTATGCCGCTGTAATGCATAACAATCAATCACCGATCAAGTCACCATGTTTCAGACGCATTATTTCTCCAAAATATACACAATTTCACTTTTAAATATAAAAAATCAAATGCACGTAATTTTCAGCGAGCTTCTGCAGGGCGGTCAACTGTTTGACATCTGACAAAAATGGTTCTGCTACCCATCTCTTTTTATCACACAGTTTGCTGCTAGTGACATCTCGCTTTTGTCGTTCTATTCCAAAGGGATAATAATTTTATGGTTACACCACAGAATTGAAGTATTTGTAAAAAAACACCGTGCTTTTATAACCGTCTTGAAGCCGAAGGCAACTCAAAGTATCCAATAACTACATGTCATTCGTAAAATAAGACTTGGTTATTACTAACATTTCAAAGCCTAAGATATTTTTTTAAAAATAGCGCAATTTGACCTAGTTTTATGAGGGGGTGGTCGGCGTGGTGGACAAAGGATTGCGCTAGCGCATTATTGGGTAAAGGTCCACGTGTAGGTACTATCTTAGATTGGCTAATGATGGAGTATAAAAAAAAGGATAACAGTCCTAGAGGTTTATTAATATGGTTACACAACGTGGGTTTCGGCTTTAAGGCAGTTAAAAAGCACGGTGTACATATGAGAAAATCGAAAGAGCAGCAGATTTAAACGCGCCTCCACGCCGCAGCTGCCATTTATATATGAAAATATCAGCAGCGCGACTGTCGCGCAACCGTCGTGCAGCCAAAGCCGCCTAAGGCGTCTACCACTTGAGCAACACGTTGACGACTGCAGAGGCGACCGCACTCATAGCCACCTGTTGGCAGCTAGCTGGCGGCAAGCTGTCAACACGGAGACGGCATACATTGATGTGTCTAAAGCTTGCTAGTGACGATGATGCTGTCAACCGTTTTTATATAGTAGCCAGTTGAAAATGAACTTTGTTGAAGATTTTATACAATTGATAGATTAAAATAAAAAGCGCAATATGACTAATCATAAGTTAAACATGTGTAAATAAACATGTTTAACTTATGATTAGTTATTTTTTAATTTACTTTTTTATTATCAAAATCGTTAAGACCATTTACTATTTTTAATTAATTTGTAATCATAATGTTCTAAGTTGAAATCCAAATTACTTCAATTTTTAAAAGCACTAACTAAATAAATATTTACAAGAAATTCGGAATCTATTATGTAGTACATTTTGTTTCCTCGCTTCTAGGCTACCTGCGGTTGACTATCAAAATGGCGCACGCGGCTAGCCGGCAACATCTGCCGACTGGAGCTGCCAACGCGTCGACAGCACATGGACGGCATATCGACAGCTAGCCGCCAATTGCTTACGTTGATTACAGTTATACGCGCTTAAGCGCGACTAAGCGCTTCGCAACATCTTTTATAATGCGCACAGCCAAAGAGTGGAAATCTTTGCCTGCATCGGTGTTTCCAAGGGAATATAACCCGAAAACTTTTAAAAACAGATTGAACAGGCTTCTTCTGGGTGAGCTCGCTCCATCTTCGACTCTGTCTAAGCCCAATTAGGTGTAGGCTAGAGTCAAGAGCAAACCCATTTTGATTTTTTAAAAAAACACGTCGACAGATTGCTGTTCGTATGTAAGAACCCTAAGTGCGCCTTTGCATTAGAGCGACAGCAGCGCGTCTCTCTAATGTGGAGGGCTTACTGCTGTCATTTTATTTACGAAATGGACATCAGCGCGACACCAGCGCGTCGCTCTAATGTGGAGGGCTTACTGCTGTCATTTTATGTATGACATTGACAGCAGCGCAGCTGCCGCGCGACCGTCGCGCTGCTAAAGTCGCCTAAGTGTAAAAGCGCTCTAAGTCCGCCTTCACATTAGAGCGACAAAGCGCGTCTCTCTAATGTGGAGGGCTTACTGCTGTCATTTTATGTATGACATTGACAGCAGCGCGGCTGCCGCGCGACCGTCGCGCTGCTAAAGTCGCCTAAGTGTAAAAGCGCTCTAAGTCCGCCTTCACATTAGAGCGACAGCAGCGCGTCTCTCTAATGTGGAGGGCTTACTGCTGTCATTTTATTTATGCAATTGACAGCAGCGCGACTGCCGCGCGACCGTCGCGCTGATAAAGTCGCCTAAGTGTAAAAGCGCTCTTAGTGTGTCAAAATTAATTACACAGACTCGATCCGAAATACGGAGTATTATTTATTTATTTATTATATTTCGTACTGTATATGTACTGTAAATTAAATACCATTTCTTTTTTCTGTTAGATACCTAAGTGTTTTTTCAACAACTATTTTAATCTGCAAAGAACCTGTGTATTGTCCTACCCATGAAAGCTTAAGTGCGCCTTTACATTAGAGCGAAAGCAACGCAAAAGCAGCGCTGCAGCGGCAGATTTCCATACATTAAAAAACAGCGGTGCTGCTGACGCGCGACTACTGCGCGCCACAGCTGCTAAGTAGCCTAAAGGTGAACGCACATTTATCGGAGCCGAACGCGCCGAACGAATCGAAGTCAAGCCCCCGCACACCGATTCGGCCGAATCGACCGGATCGGCCGAGTCGACCGCGTCGAAGAAGTCATGAGATAGCGCTATGAGCGACATCAAAAGTGGGAGTGAGTAAGAATTGAATACCCAGCGATTCGTCCGAGTTGACCGCATTAGCCGCGCCGAATCAGATGACGTCATTCGAATTCGTCTAGGATTTCTGGGGTTCTTCCAGATTCGGACGATTCGACGCGGATTAGTGTGCGAGGTTTCATTAGATTTTATATTAAGAATTCTAAAATTCGTTTAGTTCGGCGCGTTTGGCTCTGGTGCGTTCATCTAAGCGTCTTAAATGTGCATTCATCTAAGCGTTTTGTCTTTAAATCAATATTAGGATTATCAAGTCAACATCTCGTTCATTGGACTGATCTACTGATCACAAACCATCTCCCCTAAATCCCATCACAATGGAACGATGAGTCGTGGCCAGAAAGGCAGTAAAGCAACAACCCTCTTTGATTTCAAACCCCATCACCCCATGAAATAAATGATAGCCCTGTCATTCGCCGGCGATCAATGCCATTGGCATACATTGACGGTCTTCTTTGCGCTTCGACGTCTAGCGTTAATCAAAAGCCTTGAACTAATTCAACATTTAGAAAGAGCAAACACAACGTCGCTTCTGATAATCACACCCCATTTACGCAAGGGGCGCTTAAATAAGACAGTGTAATTTGACAGCTTCTACCAGAGTTCAAAACATACAAAATCTTTATTTAAAAATATATATTTTTTCCTAAAAGTGCCTTATTGCTATTTTATATATACTAAGAATTCATGATTTAAGATTTATGTATATGTTACGGCTAATAGCCGAAGTGCGGCTACACCTAGTTTTAGCCGGCTGCAACTAGGTGCAGCCCACTCCATACGGTTAAACTTAGGTGTATCCTACTTACCTTCGGTCACAACTAGGTTTAGCCTTCATTATAGCGGCTAGAACTAGGTACAGCTGCACACTGGTGGTTAAACTTAGGTGCATCCTATTTGTTATCGGCTAGAACTAGGTTTTCAGTTCAGTTAAGGATTTTGGTTTATTTTGAGATTCGTATCTTGCGTTTCCTGATTGATTAGATTTTTAGTTAAGTAGTAAAACTTTATTTCTTATGTTTATTTTTTTATCTTTGCGCCAAAGATGTCTTGTTCTGTTAGTTTATGAAGAGAAGATTTATAATATTTTGTGTTTCAATTACTTAAAATAACGTCTTTTTTCCTTAAAAGATATTTTCCAGCGAGATACGAAAATATGTAAAATATTTTCCAATTATTCTCTAAAGTTATGATATAATTATTATAGTATTTTGTGTAACTCTAAATGTCTCTAAGTGTTCAAATAAGTGATACTAACAAATACTCTCAAATATGAGAGTTTGTTAATTTTTGTATAAATAAAACTGAGTAAAAAACTTATCCTATTTGTTTTAACATAAAAATATGAGAGAAAAGAACAAAGACTTAGTTGATTTTTTCAAAGTTAAAAAGTAAAACTTTATTTTTTTATGTTTAGTTCTGTTTGTTTATGTTGAGAAGATATATGATATTTTCTGTTTAATTAATTATAATAACGCCTTTTTTTGTTAAAAGATATATTTTGCCTGTCAAATAATAAATGACACTTAAACATCCCTGTGTTTTTTTTTATTCCATGTAATCGAATCAATTGGGAAACGCAATATTATAATCTTAAAACAACTGAACTGAAAACCTTATTCTAGCCGATGATAAATTGGATACACCTAAGTTTAACCACCAGTGTGCGGCAGTACCTAGTTCTAGCCGCTATTATGAAGGCTAAACCTAGTTGTGACCGAAGGTAAGTAGAATACACCTAAGTTTAACCGCATGTGGCGGGCTGCACCTAGTTTTAGCCGGCTAAAACTAGGTGTAGCCACGCTTCGGCTATTAGCCGTAACATATACAATAATCTCAATTCAATTTATCATTCCACACAAATTAAAAGTAGTGCCAATTTATTAAGTATTTTTACTTATTTTACGTAGCGATCAAATATATTGTATTTTACGTGACTTATCAATTTCTGACCTTTTATTTCACGAAAATTTTTCAAACTCAACACAACGATAGCAATGGAAACCAACCATCATAGCTTTTAAATCAGGGATGCACAGACCGCGGCCCGCGGGCCGCTTGCGGCCCGCCGGTCGAATACTGGTGGCCCGCCGACAGCAAAAATATTACTCTCGTACATTCGAAAAATATTGAATTCTATTCCAGAATAAAACCAAAAAAAATATGTTCGAAAAGTAATTTGAATCTCGCGCGCGCGCTCTTAAGTGCACGAATTCCCGATTGCTCGCGTAGGTAGATACACGAAGCTTCCAGAGTCGGTTTCGAGATTTCTCCAGACAGTTTTCGACTCTATACGCGCGGTATAAAAGCCACGCTAACCGCAGCGACCCATAGTTCGGTTTTAATTTGAGTGAAGTGTCAATAGTTCTAGTGTAGATTTTAACTCGACTAGCCGGTGTCATATATTTTGATCCACATTCAACGTAGATTTCCCGTCAAGTGCCGTAATTGTGTTGTGAAATCGTAAGTAAAACTCTGTTATTAATAAGTGTTTCCCTACCTATTTAAATCAATTATTTTTGCTAATTTAAAAAAGGATGGGTAATTTAAGTAGGTACTGTAATTGTTTTTAGGTGCTGTGTTAATCCTAGCCAGGATTAGAACGCAACATGGACAAGCCAGGACCTAGTAAAAAACGTAAGGTTAAAGATGAAAATCGGCAGTTTCAAGAAATTTGGACTGAGAAATACTTTTTTGTATGGTCGCATAATAAAGTCGTTTGTTTAATTTGCAAGAATTCTGTTGCGATTGCAAAGGAATATAATGTAAAAAGGCACTATGAAACGCACCATCCTACTTTTACCAAGTTTACAGGCGAATTAAGAAAGCAAAAAATGTTGTCTTTAAAACGGGAGCTTATTGGTCAGCAAGCTATGTTTACAAAACCCATCCAAGATTCAGAAACAGCTACAGAAGTTAGTTATGAAATTTCTCGAATGATAGCAAAGCGCAGTCGCCCCTTCAATGATGGGGATTTTGTAAAAGAATGCATAGAAATTGCCGCTAAGAAAATGTGTCCAGAAGCAGCAAAAAAGTTTGAGAAAATTCAACTGAATCGTATGACTATCCAAAGACGTATTATGTCTTTGTCAGGTAATATTGCGGAACAATTAAATGAAAAAACTAAGATCATTGAATTTTTTTCATTAGCACTCGACGAATCCACTGATATTACTTCCACAGCTAAACTTCTCATATTCATACGAGGTGTTACTCAAGATTTTGAAGTCTTAGAAGAGTTGTTAGGAATGTGTTCATTGAAAGGTCAAACCAGAGGAGTTGATGTACTTTTGGATGAGTGTTCAAAAACTGATTTGGACTTATCAAAATTATCGGGAGTTGCCACTGACGGTGCTCCTTCGATGATTGGTGTCAATTCTGGGCTAGTTACTTTGCTGAAAAAGCATCTGCAAGAAAAAAACATAAACGCTGAAGATCTCATGCAGTTTCACTGCATTATACACCAAGAAGCCCTCTGTTCTAAAAAAATTGAATTTCAAAATGTCATGAAAGTGGTAGTTTCGACTGTAAATTTCATAAAATCACGAGGACTCAATCACAGGCAATTCAAACAATTCCTTGATGACATCGCAAGCGAATATGGAGATTTACTGTATTATACAGAAGTAAGGTGGCTAAGTCGTGGATTGACCCTGGAACGATTTCTAAATTTAATAGAAGAAATTGGAATATTTCTGGCGGAAAAGCAAAAGGATGTCCCGGAACTTAAAAATCCTGATTGGTTGTGTGATTTGGCTTTTTTAGTTGACATTACAAATCATTTGAATGTCTTGAACACACGGCTTCAAGGCAAAAATCAACTGATATCCCAGCTCTACGCTCACGTATCATCCTTTCAATGCAAGCTGACACTTTTCAGATCGCAATTGAATTCTGGAAATTACAATCATTTTCCGAATTATAAGAAAATGGCTGAAAAATTCAACAAAACTGCGATTAATTTCAGTTATGTAGAAAAGCTAGATATTTTGATTCAATCTTTTCAAGAAAGATTTTCGGAGTTTAAAAAAGTGAAACCTCTGTTGGACATATTCAGCAATCCTTTCACGATTTCAGTTGAAAATGCGCCAGAGTCAATGCAGTTAGAAATTATCGACATTCAAAACGACCAAGATTTACGCAACAAATTCAACGAAGGAGACTTGCTGAACTTTTACCGCTGCATTGATAAAAATACGTACAAAGAGTTGCGCATAAACGCTCTGAAATGTGCCAGCTTATTTGGTTCTACCTATATATGTGAACAAACCTTTTCAATACTCAATAATAATAAAACAAAAAATCGAAACCGCCTTGCAAATGAAAGTTTGGAAGCAGTTTTACGTGTTGCTACAAGTAAATTTGAGCCAAATATAAAAAAGATTGTAAGCACTATGCAGTGCCACGCTTCAAATTAATAAATTCTTTTTCAATTTTAATACATAATTATCAATTCTTTATTGTCTTTAATTACCTATACTTCTGGCGGCCCGCCATCAGTTCATAATTTGCCCGAGTGGCCCCTAGTCTTAATAAGTCTGTGCATCCCTGTTTTAAATAAAAGGTTTTTTCAGAATTTATATTTTAGTGTACAATATTTTTAGCTCTGTTTTTATCATTTGTTACACTGTGCGTTTAACGTTCAATTGAATGTCAATGATATCAGATTGCCCTTCATCCTCGCTGACCAATCAGAGTTAGTTCGTATCTTCATACCGATTTATGAGTGACAGTGACACACATTTAAAGATGGAACCGGGATCGCCCATTGTGTCTCCCCTGTTTGTAATAAGTTTAGGCTGCTCAAGTAGTATAAACATAATTTAAACTTAGTACAAAGGAAATTAAGTTTATAATCGACTGCGCTTATTCGCTTCGATTCTGATGCGCGTAGTTATGATTTTTAAATGACGTTTCCATATAAGTTCTTTCTTATTGCAAAAAATAATGATATAGTAGTAACAGCCGGTTTCTGATTTGAGCATTTGAGTGAAAATCTGTTGAGATCTGCTCAAATAGTTGATGAATACTTAAGTTTTCTACGTTTCATTCGTAAATTTAAGATTGTCTCAAACCATATTCAACTGAGTTTTGTCCTTGATTATACAACGTTCCGTTACAAGTTAAAACAACCGATTTTTACCTGTTTGTATTTATAAAGAGATTTGGTTTCATTATTGGCATTTATAAATTCTGGATTTCATTATGTCAGTTATATATTCCTAAGAGCAACAGATTGCAAATAAGATTTTAAGTTAAATAGTCACTATTATAATATTTTAATTAAAATGAAATTGCAAACGATGGCCGAGAACGGAATGTCTTTTGTCAATCAATCAGTGTCAATGTCATACTCCAACTTGATAAAGGAAGGATAAAGTTTGATTTCCTGCAATGTTTGATGATTGAAAAGTTTATAAGTTGAACTTCGAAATACACTCATCATCATCATCATTATCAGACGTTTACTGCTGAACATGGGCCTCTTCCACGATTTTTCACTACGACCGATCACAAGCGGTCTGCATCCAGTGTGAACCCGCGATCTTAACAAGGTCGTTCGTCCATCTTATCGGTGGACATCCCTCGATGCACTTTTTATCGAAAGGTCTCCTCACTCCTCCTCGGAATCTAGAACTTTTTTGCCCCAACGGCCATCATTTATTCGCGCTATGTGCCCTGTCCACTGCCACTTGAGCTTACTTATTTGTAGGGATATGTCCGTTACCTTAGTTCTACTACGTATCTCCTCGTTTCTGATTCGATCTCATAGAGAAACATCGAGCATAGCCCTCTCCATCGCTCGTTGTGTGATTTTGAGGTTCTTTATGAGGCTCATAGTAGAGACCACGTTTCAGATCCGTATGTCAGCACTGGTAACACAATAACACATTGCGTATACCGCAATTATAGACCACGTTTCAGATCCGTATGTCAGCACTGGTAACACACACTGGTTGAAGACTTTCGTCTTCAGACACTGAGGTAATTCAGACGAGAAGACGCTCTTACGCAGTTTCCTGAACGCTGCCCGGCAGATTTTGATTCGACGATTGACCTCTTTCTCAAAGTAGAAATACATCCAGTGTGCCAATGCTTTTTACTGTTACTTTTGTTCGCCTTCGTATATTTCTGATTAATATAACTTTGTCTGAATTATAGTATTTTTTGAGTTATTTTACTTTGTCTGAATTTTAATAGCGTTTTGTTTGCACTTCCTTATTACCTGTTGTAGCTTGATCTTTTACAGCCATAGCAAATTTGAATTAAAGTAGGACTTAAGTACCCTTATTGGGTTGCTTAGCTTTCAGACGCTTAAGTTCACAGTGAGCAGGCTTTGAGTACTGTCAGTTGTGTTGTGCAACGCAAATTTCGTGTTAAGCACTAGTTGATGTCAAAGTTGAGAATTCTCAACTTCAAATACTCAAATTACACTTAAACTTAATTCAAAAACAGAAATACTTTTGAGACATACTTAAGTCGAGCTTAAGTTGTTCTCAACGTCAAATGCTCAATTCAGAAACCGGCTGTTAATCAACTGCAAAATTTAGTAGAAATAATACACAATAATTTTGTAATCACATATTATTACCTATATGTATGCTGGAAATGCGGTCACTGAAATGTATTCCCACTTCTTCGTTATCAATTTTGTATTTTATTTAATAACTAAATTCCAGGTGCTAAATAGATTATTTAATGATAACAAAAGATATTGTGCATAAAATGATTGAGTTTTTTTTTCAAAATTCTAGAAATCAAGTCATTTTATTTATTGCATAATGCACATAACATGTTTAAATCTTACAAACTAAATAAACGTAATCCCTGTTACGGTAAAGTAATATCAACTGATAATTATAGCGTAGTAATAATGTAACACACAACAAAAATAATAATAATGTTAGAAAGAGTCTACAACTCATACTTAACTTTGTTAATAGATTTTAATTACTCGTATAAAAATACCGTTAAAACTATGTTTATTTACATGTACAACAATTACTTATGTATTCATGCACACTGTAGTTTTATGCTTTGTATTATTTTGGAACCAAAGGATTAGAATTTAGATTACAAAATTTATTTTATGTAATTGGAAATATATTTTCTCCAATCGTAGCGCTTTGAAGGTAAATAGTTATATTTTAGCTTTTATAATTAGTTAAATAAGAATAAGTTAGTCCTCAATATATTGCAGGGTATTACATATATTTGTTACGTAATTGAAGATCTTTCATTAAGGGAATAAGGAAAGTGTCTTACGGTACGGGCGCCATCTTGAATCACGAGCGAAACATAATTTTGTAGATATAAATTTTGCTCACGAGCTTAAGTGGGAGAGGTAATAGAGAATCCTGCATGAGTGGTAGCTAAGGATTTTAGCTTCTCAGACGAAGACGTTCAAAAATAATTATATTTACAAAACAATGACAATGTTAGTTTCTGAGTTTATCAGTCATGCAGCCAAATTTCGAAGTATTGTCATTTTTTTCCGTTTTTCACCTCTTTTCTTAACTTATAGTATCTTCAGTGCTACCCCGCGCAGCCTGCGAGCTCGTATTCTAATTCTAATCCTATAACACTTAAAATTCCCTCAGGATATAATGAATTTTCATACAATATTACGAGAAAGAATTATTAACTTTATGTTTACCAAACGTGAGATATATAGCATTACCGAGAAAGTGTTGTAATTTTTTCACGAATCTATTTTCATATTCGGAGTTTTCAGTCAAACTGACGGCCCTCCCCTTCGGCCATCCCCCTACCACCCTTGCCGTGCGCTAGCGTCACATTACGTCTGACGTACATCAGAGTAACAGTGCGGTCCGGGTTTCCCGCGCGCCCAAATTTAAACTCCGAACGTGTTGTGACATTGACTTATTTTGTGACAGTAAGTGGCCAGTGTTCAGCCTGAAAGGTACACTTTGGTAAGTCTTTATTCTTGTAAGTGTTTAAGAAATATGCGAGACATTAGAAACTTTTCAGGATGGAATATCTTGTGCTCATGGCGAATTTTTCACTACTTTACTGATGTATGAATTTTAATTAATGTTTTTGGCACCGACTTTTTTAATTTTATTAATTTATAATACGTCACCTATACGGTAATAATTCTTGCGGTGGTAATCTCATTCTTTATGTTTACTAGAGTAGTTACAGGAGAATTTAATTAACTTGTGCAAGCGAATGTATAACTACCGATTAAAATAGTTACGGTAACTAAATTTGATATGTTTAAAATGCTAAGCTGAAGTTAGAAACCCTTTCAACTCTTTTATATGTGCAATTAATTATGTTCTAACTATCTACCTGACATTGTTACAATATAACAGTGCTTATAATAAGGAAATTTTAAGTCGTGGATGGATACCTAAGTATCGACTAATCTTCATGCATAAAATTAAGGGTGAGTAAATTCATACGGGAAATTGAAAGAAAGATGTCGTTTATAATGCGTAAAAACATATATTTTATGCTCATTAATTAAAGCGTGTTCACCTGATTCTGTCAAACACTTGAATTTAATAAGGTACTTACGGCATAAAACGTCACGGATTGATTGATAGGACTTCAGCGGTCGCGTAAACAAAAGAATGAAAATTTAATGTTGATAAAAAGAACACAAAATTAATATTATTTTTATATGATCTCGTATTCAGATTGTCAGCCTCTTTCCATCTTACTTATCACTTCATTTATTTCTCCCTTAAGGCCTGATTTTCAGTAGTCAGAAAAGAAATATTCGTCGAACAAAATACAATATGGCTAATTTGAGAACGGCGCCTATTTGTCAGCAATAATCTGTGTTATTGTCATTTTAAAAACAGACGCTTTATACTTTATCAGTTAGTTATGTTGTATTTGATTTTCAAAATTGACTTTAAAAAACTAAAAGAAGATATGTCATATTCATCAAAAATCATCTTCAAGTTCTTAATATTTATATAAAACTAGCAATTTCCTGTGGTATCATCCGCGTAAATATCGTATCTTACAAAATCATTTCTCAAAAAGAAAGTCTATTTATAGCGAAGTGATTATTTTTGAGTTCCATCAAGTGTACTTCAACTTAGGTTACAGTGTAAGTCTCATCAAAATCTGTCCAGTTGTTTTTGAGATATGGGTAATACCTAAAAAATATAAAATAAATTGTAATTAAAAAAAAAATACTGCACTACACAAAATATTACTGGTTTAATTTAAGACTTTTTGTGTGAAGGAGTAACTCCATATATCCATCTTTCCAAACTTTCACGTATGTTTAAGGTTGTAGGATAACTTAGACTTAATATGAAAAAGGCACTTTAACGCCACCCATACGTACTTTATCTTTTGTAGGTTGCTCGGAAGTAATAATAAACGATCAATATAAACTTAAAATTTCATAAATTTTTACTATTGAGGATTTCAGACTACCCACAACTGTTTTTAGTAAGTAGAAAAACAAGGTGCTATTTTTATGTGGATTAATTATAGGTTGTATCTTCCTGTTACCTTTTCATAATCTGCCTAGTGTTTTCTTTGTCTTAAGACTTATTATTTTATTTTTATCAGAAAGTTTAACGCTAGCTAAAGTAGTAGAGGAATTCAAACTTAGCTCTTATCACTTAGAGGAGTGAATTGTTGTCGGAGGTTTTCTCTGTTGGTGTAAAATACAAAATTACTAATTTTGAAGATGAAAAGCGATATTTTTCTTAGACAATGTATGAAATCATAATGACTGGTTTTCCTGCCTAAAATATCACTATTGGTTCGAATACACACAGCTGTGTGTCAGCTAAGAACGAAGAGCAGCAAAGGAAAGGGTGCCGAGTCCAGCTGGAAACCAAGTTCTAAGGTCCATGTATTACAGCTTATGTCATGCGTATCATTTATCAATATTGTTTAAATTATGACGACTTCAGTGGTGTAGCTAAGCACGCTGGGCTTCAAGGCATCGCCGCTCTGAGGTCCCTTGTTCGATTCCCCATCGGGTCATTGTATTGCTTATTGGGTCTTACCACCGTTGTGTCTGATTTTCATAACACAAGTGCATTCACTACTTACTTTGGTATCAGAGCAATGTACTCTGATACCAATATGTGATTTGTGTCTAAAATTTAAAAAAAAAAGTGTTTTTCGTCATTTGCTACTCTTATAGGTATATGTTATTGTTATACTCAGCGGCATCCAACTCTGGGATGATAATATGAGTTACTTGTTCCCAAAACATTTTTTTTAAATATTATATGCAAGTTTTATAAAAAAAGAACCTCTTCACAACATTCTAAAAAATCAAAACGAACTCGCATCCTTGCGCGGAGCTATCGCCTATCTACGAAATACTACGCCGTAGTTAGTAAGCTACGAGGAGGCGAGGCGAAAGTTTTGACTCGATCCTGTATCGCAATACAAAAAAAAATGTGCCGATTTTTCCATTAAAAAAAACATTATTTTTTTAGTTTGTACAATCATCCCTGAGTCGCTCGTCGCTGACCAATACAACATCCTGTATAGCTTTGCAAGTTTTGAGTAGATCTTGACAACTTAGAACTTGGATTCCAGGTTCGATCTCACTCTTTTTATGCGGGAAACCGATGTTTGAATGGCAATCATTCAAAGTGATTGAATGTATAAAGTGTATAGTGTAATTTATAAATTGGCTTCCTTCATCTTAACCGATTGTTAAATATTTACTTCGGATATTGTGAGAGAAATCTCGCAACATTGATGATTTTACTCAGCCTACGCGTTAAAGTAAGCGCTCGCTAAATTCAACTGGCTTGCTAATGTGACGGTGGTCAAATGGTAGAGGCATACGCCCGGATAGCGTAAGACACGAAGTTCGATTCCTCGTCTGACACAGAGCCAAATTTGCTTTTTACAAGTGCAATTTATATCATTCAAAGTGTTTTGGTGGGATTTAATTTCCCATCGGAAGGTACACGTATATCGGGGGAAAAAAACAAGTGTTTATAGTCTTTTTTTAAGTTAACTTTATACCCTCTATTGACGATAATGTTTATTAAATACGGAGCCCGCATACTTTGACCTACCACAGTCACTCCGAGGAGGTCTCTTGTCACATTGAAGTTTGAAACTTAAATAGAGTGAGCCGTTATTAATACGTATAGAGACGCTTTGCCAAGCTAAAAGGGTGTCGCTATAGGACAAGGTTATGACGTATTCTCCGAAATATGAATGTTGAACATGATACCGTTTGAATGAGTTGATGACAAGTGGCATCAATTCATGGAGCACGAAATTTTTTCGTTGTGTCAAGTTCCATACTCTGGTAATAGACTAGGAGAGAGAGAATGAGATGGTAGTTGTAATTATGCAATTTTAAGAATGGAACTTCTAAATAAATGCATAATTACAACTACTGTCTCATTCTCTCTTTCCTAGCCTTTATAGAATCACTCCCCACTGTAAGTCTTTTCGACTTTCCGTCACGACACTTTATTTCGGGAACGTGAAGGGCACGTTATAACATAATGTTGAAATTACACAATCGTAAACGGAGTTCTGGTGGTCCTTTAGAGCTACCAAATATGTAATCAATAAATAAGCTATGCAACATAGCGCTAAAAAAAGTATAAGTATGTATTTCTAACTTCTAAAAAATCTCCCAATTACATGTTTTAAAACTACGCATCATAAACCTAAATCTTACTGATGTAAGATCAGTAATATGTTAACCTAATATGATTATTATGTTAGCATCTTACTACTTTCAAATCTGAAAACTGTAAAAATCTACTTATGTACTAAAATAAGATGTATGGGAACGGGACCCTCGTTGCGCGAATATGTAGTACAGTACATACGAAAGCTGAAAATTAATTATCGTCAGACCAAAGTCACCAAATTAAAGGTTTTAACAAACAAAAAATATTTGCGTTCCTCACACCTATGGGTATATAAATTTAATTAATGTCTTAAGCTAATTATAATCTAAGTGCTCGTAGCAAATGGACGTTAAAATTAAAAATTAAACGGAATGAATTCTCACTCACTTGTTAAGTCGTTAAAGTCCTCCGTATTAATGTGCTATGGACACGGCTATTGCAACTTAATTTTACTAGTTTATTTCTCGCAGCAAACCTAAAACTAAAAGTCGCCTGCTACTGGTAAGTGAAATTAAAATTGATTTGAGTCCGGTCACATTATATTGAGTGTTGAGGAAGAGGCAAAGGAAACTTCCATAAAAGTTACGAAAATTAAATACATGTATTTTGTAAAGAGATAAAAAAGAACCATTTCGAAAGATTAGTAATACAATAATACTTCCTTTTAAACGTAAGGTATGGACAAAGTCTTAGTTAAAAATCTATCCGATCTGTCTGATATGTGTGTAATGGTGCAGCCAAACCGCCCGGCGGCTTTGCCGGCGGCATACTTCAACTAACTGTCAGATACTATGGAGAATGCCACTGCGGCATCAGCAGCAATCACTGTGGCATGAGCGGCAAGTCCGCCGGCATGGCCGCCGGCACGTGCCGTTGGGCGGGTTGATACACCATAAAGAGGTAGGTATGTCCTTAACAAAGAACTATTCGATTTGCATTCGAATTGTAAGGAAAATCTGTTTTGTCGCACTAAAGTATCTGACATTTTAAGGAATACTACTCAAGTTATAAAAAGAAAAATATTCATATGTAAGTCACGCAACACTATAAATAATCTTAAATTGAGATTATTTAGTAATAAATGCTCTAAAAGCCATACCTCTGCAAGTACCGTACATACTCACTACTGTGTAAAGCCTCATTTTTATGCGTATTCTACTAAACCACACGACAATCGATGTCTATACACACGACAAAAAACAGGAACAAATAAAAGACCTGTGGTTGTAATTTTGTATATATCAATAATAAAACAAACAAGAAAACCTAAACATGCATAATAAAATAATACCTAAAGCGTAACCACTTCCTTGTGGCAAGGAGGCTGACTGCGTTGCCGCGTTGGATAGCTATGCTAATCCATTGAGTTAGAAACCAGCCAGATTTATTAGGTATCTACCGTTTAACAGAATATATAATGTAACTCCTTCTGAAAAGAAATATGATCAAACGCACATTAGTAAATCTTCAACAATACGATCGGCACGTCTAAAGCGCGTCAAAAAACCTGCCTTCTTGGCTTTCAGTAGTTTTTAGTTCATTGCAAAAAGTGAGAAGCTACCGGCTTATTGATATTTCTATTGTTGTTAACCCTCGTCTGCCACCGGGCTCTATCCGACTCATTGGAATCATCCCGCTTTGTCGTATTTACGAGTACCTGGCTTATCCCTGCCTAATTACCTGTTTTGCGAAACTCTTATTTTAATTACGTTGGCAAAAAAAGTTACAACAACTGACCGGCAAACACAATGAACACGGCTACCGTACTCACGTTGTTCTTTCTGACGCAAACAGTTGTATTGAGTAATCTATTGTAAAACTCCCTAAATATTCACGTTTAAAATACGACGGTCGCTTTTATTTTAGTGTACACCGCCCGGCGACCTACGTCATAGCTTAACTTTATTAAAACTTTGTTTGCCAACTAGGTACGAAATATTGCGTTGGTACTATGTAGTATTGCGTACACGGGGCCACAGCGCAATCCTTGGTCACGGGGCCGGTGACGACTTTGTCAGATACTATAGAAAATATCACATGGACAACTGTGTCGGCGGCCGCGATGCTAGCATGGCCTTTTCCTATGGCATTCTCCTATGCGATTTTCATATGCATTACGAAAAAGCGAAAGAAAAAAGGTTTTACTCTAAACATCAATGCCTTGTTTCTGAAGGAACAAAATTGCAGTTCTGGTAAAGGTTTCTCTACATCATTGTGTCCATAGTTAAGTGGAAGTAGTTTTTTTTTTCGAGTTTTTTTTGAAGATTGATTGATTGAAAGATGCAGTTGTCTTACTTCTTACTCGACTACGGCACAGCCAAAAGAAATAGTTATGATTATGGTTGTATAATGTTTGTGGGTAATTATGTGGGTTCCACATTTGCGGCTGAACTACTACTTTCGACCACTTTTATCAAATATGTTATTGGAAATAAGGTATCAAAATTTACAATCAAATGATTTAATTATTGGATTGCATGTAGATATTTACTATCAGTTTACCGACACTGTACTCGACTCGAGATCGCATATTTACCACAATCACAACCGCAAAACGCTTTTGATCGATTTTATTCTTATATTCGATAGTACTCAAAGCAATGGCCGTTTAACTCAACAACTCGAAGAACAATACGAATAATGAATACACGAGAGTGGCACTCAGTGTTGTGTGAAAAAGATGTCAGCCCAGCGCTTGAACAAAAGCGCATTATTTTCTTACATTTGTTGCAATTATTCTTCATCGATTCATAAGCGCCTTTCTTTTTAATGTTAGTTTCAAGAGCACTTCAACGGCCGCAAAGATTTTGCGGTAAGATTTTTTCACACGACGGCGACTGTGTGATTTTTTTTTCATCATTTTTTTTTTGTTATTTTTGTTTTAGACACGATGATAGTTTGAACGGCACCGATGAACATGGATATGTCAATGTTGCCTACTTCGTCGTCAAGTAAGTTTATTTACTTTTTGTTTTTTTGTTTTATTTTACGTTTGTTACGCTTTAACACTCAGATTACTCATGAAGTTGATAGTTATGTATTTCGCTTTATTTATTTTATTGGTATTTATTTAGAGAACACAAAGGTTCACCTTTGCATCGCCTTAAGAGCGCTTTCACATACATCCGTATCGAATACGGATGAGTACGAGATCACCTTAAATACAATTTGTCCAGGCATACAATAATAAGACTTTAAACTACAATGAATTGCATCCAGCGAAATAACTGTGAAAAAAACAACTAAAAAAATGTTTTAGTTACTTGGGTCATTTTACGTAAATGTGAGTAAAGGGGTGATTTTAATCGTTATAACTACCGAGTTATATCGGTATGTGATAGACCGCTATTACACACTGAAAGCAGGGACCATGAATGTTAAATGACTCAAATACTTTTGAGTGATTTTGAAAAATACGTATGTCAATGGTCTCGTTTTAGTACTATTTTAGAGTAAATTGCCCGAATGCGCAAAAAAAAGGTAATAGAAATACTTTATCCTTTCGGCAATTAAAAACTGAAGTTATTTGATAGCGTTTTTAAATATGTTATTTACACCACACCCTTTCCTTAAAAGAACTCCAAAAACGTAACGCCCCTTCACGGCGTGAGATTTAAACCGGCGTAAATTTCACAAGTAAGGTATTTTTTGTGAAAATCAAAACCAAAATTTACTGCTATAAACTGGGGTTCTAGAATTGAACGCCATATTTTCCTCGATGAAATTCGTTGTAGTTATTGCTTCTAAAGTTTTATTGTTCATGCCTGGACACTGTATATACGAAGATAGCGGAACTAAAAGCTTGCAACTAACCAGTAGCTTACGGGAGATTATTAATTATTTATTTATTAATGTTTATTGGGGTTTATTAGTCCATCACAACAAGCAGCATGTGCCCTCGTTTCTCACGTGTGACAGCATGCGTATCTAGTAAATTGCGATCCGATCGCGTTGGGGTCGCTCCTAATTGCCGGTGTGAGATGACGCCACCACGTTCCCACGCGGCGATGCGCCCGCGCATCCAGCGATGTAATGAGTAGTACCCTTTATGATTTATCTATCAATACTATTATAATAAACAGGTATCTTTGAGAGTTTGGTAATTTGAAAATAGAACCACTGTGCGATAGTTTTTTTTTAAAGTAAAATAACAGCATGCAGGTTTTCTTTTAACCCTCCTCTTTGGAGTGAGATTGCTAACAGCATGCCGGTTTTCGTTTAACCCTCCTCAGTTGGACTGAGATTGCTTATCAGTGTGCCGCTTTTATGCGTCTTGAATAGTTTGTGGTACATCTAATTCTAATAATGAATTCTAAGAATTAAGATATATACACTATGCAATATAAGTTCTATTTTAATTTCCGATAATTCATCTACCGACATTTTGATCGTCCTGATAGCCTAAACTTTATGGAGTTAAAATATTGAACTTAACTTAGCTTTTCACGCTACCGCATATCTAGAATCTAAAAATATTTCATTGCCTATATATACCACCATACATAAGAAATTAAAATGGCATTTACCTATTTAAATAAATTTATTTTGTTGTGTAAATAAAAAATACATTGTTAGATTTGCCTTTATGCAAATACTAAATAGTCAAGTCCAATATTTGACTAACGCCAACCGCGCTAACAGATATTTTAAATAATATCTTTAAACTACACTTGGTTTTTAAACAATAAAATTGAATTCAATATTATCAGTATGAATTGTAAACTTTTCTGACGCCAACTATTTTGAAAGTTGCGAAGTGCACCCTCACCTGACTTGTTACCCTAACTAGCCGACATTCAACACGTAATTCCCATTCTAATTCGTTATCAATAACGACAAAAACAAAAACGAACGTGGGAATCGAGTAACGTCCCAAATTCATCTGTTTCATCCCACAGTGCGTTAATAAGCCGGGTGGTAGCACACACGCGAAGCACAGGTGATCATTCACATGGTGATGTCACCGATTGTTATTTACACCAATTAACTACTAGCCAATCGATTGGAAGGGTAAATCATGAGGTGCAGGTTAATTTACAAGCCCCTTAATATTCGGCCTGTTTCAGAATGTACTAATAAGTGCTGGGGGCAATACAAGGCATGATTGGTTAAAAGTGAACAAAAGAGGTTTTTATGTGTCAAAAAAGTGAATTTAAACTAATATTTACGAAACAAGACGTACGAGCAAGATTTTCAAAATATCTCAATCATGTTAAAAAAAATAGTCAAAATCGGACAACGTTTAAGGGATGGGAAACGTTGGAAACTCTTTTTGTATGCAGAAGCTCGCGCGCACAATTCCCTTTTATCGATAACGGGTGTTGTGATACCACCGTTTTTTCTGATTTCCATGATGCAAGTGCACTACTTACTTCGGAATCACAGTAATTTATCTAAATTACTATAGTCTAAATAAGCGGCCTAATAGTTTATGAGAGTCTTTAATTACTTTCTCGTTTATTATAGGGAATGTCATGTACGAGATAATAAGTGACTATGATCAATTTACCTCTATTAGACTTTACAATAAATCCTTGCTGACTTATTCATTCGGCTGAATACAGATAACATCACAGCTGCCATCAGTCATAAGAAATCAATCCAGTTCTCACAAAACGGCGGATGAGCGTATGTAGACCTGTCGTTACCAAAGCCCCTGTATTTGTATGTTCATTCGCTATTCTTTGTGCTTTTTTTTAAATTTTACATTCGACACCGAGCTTCCTGCTTGCAAGTGAATGCGTCCATTCAATGGGACTTCAGCTTCGTGCCTTATTGACTACGCCGTGTTTGGGTATTTAATAAAGCTGTATTATCTTTTAAGATACTCAACGGTTCGTGGGATCCTTGGACGGTGCAAAAACCCGCATAGAATCGAATCGCTCGGTCGGAATGCTAAGTTGTTTTTTGTTGGTCGGCTTTTGTGCGTCTCACATTATTTCGATTCTGATTGGGGCGGTTTTAATTGACGAGTGCGTTTTGTCATTATAAACTTAGAATATGTTAAGTGTGTTTTAGGACCCAACTTATATATGTTTAAGAGTCGTTCAAGACTTTTAAAAAGGTTTTAAATTAAATCAGTCATTACGCTTTCACTTACTTTTGCTACGTAACTATTGTAGGTAACAATCGGTATAGCCTAAACCAAAGTTTTTGACGATTCGCGTAGACAACGCTGAGACAAATTCGGTTGAGAATAATTTTTCAATTAAGCTTATAAAATAAATTTGTTTTTTAAATTTAATTACACATATAGCTAAGTAAGTAAAAAATATATTTAATGAAACAGAAAATTATAAAAGTAATATTGTCGACGCGAAATGTAAATTTTTTTGCTTCCGACTTCAACCGCTGGTTCTACTCCAGTCCTCGGTAGTTTATTCAATCGGAGTGCGTGTTTTTTCATCAATTCTATTATTATTAACCCTATGTGCCCCGCCCCTGCTGTGAGTTGTTCGCGAATGCACTTTTCGCAGTCATTGCTTGTAATGGGGGTACCGAAACGTTATCTATGCAATTAGAGGTAGGTATCAGGGCAAAGTAAAGACGGTACTTTGAATTCCACCACATGATAGTGAATAAGAACATAAAAAACCTATTCTACTGAACCGTGCTGGACTACGATTTTTATTAATGCTACGTGACACTTCTTTAAATTGTCTCAATATAAATCCTTCTACGAGAAAAATATGAATTACTGCACCTTGTGGTATTTTCTGCCGTCACAGTTAGTTAGTACCCTGGAAATACAAATCAGAACCAATGAATGATTCATGAAAGTTGTTTTTTTTTATTATCATGACTATAGGCATTATATTTCACTGCTAAGATTAAAGTTGTTATTCCCTGCTTTTATCCTGGAAACCTCCTTACGTCTTTTCTCTCAAATTGTTCACTTCGACCTAAGTTGGTAGTATGTATTTTGCAGTTATTAGTATATTTTTTCTTGTCATGAGTTGATTAAATCATCGAGAGATGGCGCTAGTTTCACTTTAGGAAATAACTTTTTCAAATATCTTAACAATTTCTTTTCACCGACGAAAGTAATAAACGTTAAAACAAAATTAATGTATTACCTTTAGTAAATAAAATACTATATAATCCAAAAAATAAGCATCTTAATTGCTCTAAAAGTCATTAACGTATTTTATAATATTTACTAGTGGTCCCCCGCGACTTCGTCCGCAAAAAAAATGAATTTAAATTTGAATTGAATCTAAACCATTCCCAGATCCCCTTGAACTCACACAAAAAATTTCATCAAAATCGGTCCAGTCGTTTGAGAGAAGTTCAGTGACATACACACTCACAGAAGAATTATATATATAAAGATTTAGACCCTTCTTTGTCTATGGTTTTCCGCCAACGTGAAAAAAAAAATCCAAAAGCTATGCCAACGCCATTTATTTAGAGATATAAACTGAGGTTAACCAAAGAAAATAAAAGATTCCTATTGCAGCCAGTCGTAGCCTAATAGCCGGGCGGGGCCAGGGGCGGGCCTCGCCGAGACGTCAAGACTTCTAATTTATGGCGTTAGTGCGCCTCTGACTTGCCCACCGCTCACCAATGAGACTTGACGTTTTGGTGGGTTGACCTTAATGATGTCGGTTCCTAAAGCTGAGTGAACGAATGGATTACTTACATCTTAAAAAACCTTCATAAGTTTAATATTTTCGCTGATCAAACCGCAGGCTAAAACTAAATGTTAGTGTTGATCAATATTTTTGACGACCACTGTAGTGTCGTTCATCCGTTCTGATGTCCCGGGTTCGATTCCCGGTCGGGTCAATGTAGAAATCAGAACTTTCTACATTGTCTCGGGTCTGGGTGTTGTGGTACCACCGTTGTTTCTAATACATATATTAGCTACTTACTTACTTTGGAATAAGATCAATGTGATCGGTGTCTAAAACATTTAAAAAATAATAACTATAATAATTGCAACTACTAAGTTTATATGAGATATCTAATAATCAATTACGATTAAAAAGCGTCACGTTATTTACGCTACCGCACATTTTGTCTTTACCGTCACCATGAGTCTACTGCGATATTACTCGCTAGCGACGATTTAAAAGTGTAATTGCAATTTTTCATAGACTTTCGGTCACTTGCAGAACTAAAATTTTCTACAGGGTGTTGTTTTGGTCATCGACGAGCGACTCAGGCGTGGCTGTACAAACGATACTGATGCCAAAAAAAAAATATTTTTTTTAAATGGAAAAAACCCACGTAATCATTTTTATATGCGGTACAGCAATCGAGTCAAAACTTCCAACACCAGGTAGTCTCTTCGTAGCTTACTAGCTACGGCGTAGTATTTCGTAGATAAGCGCTAGCTACGCGCTAGGGTGCGAGTTTTCCCATTCGTTTTGTATTTTTTTTTAATGTTGTGAAGAGGTTTTCTTGTATAAAAATGCTCAGAATTTAAAGAAAACATTTTTTTAAGCGTAACTTATATTATCATCCCTGGTTGTATACAGGATACAAAAAGTTACGTCATCGCTAGCGAGTAACACCGCCATAAACTCATGGTAATGGTACTGAATGTGGTATAGCTTATGACTATGTTGAGGGGCCCTTTGGCAATGTTTATTGTAATTGCTAGGCGGGCCACCCGGTGTTCCCTCACTTAGGGGACTCCGCCTTTCCGATGATCACTTTTGGAACACTTTTAAAAATATCTGTTATTATTTCGGACCATCACAACTGTATCTGAAATTTATTTATCCTTAATATACGAGTACTAATGCCACAAAAAAATAGAGAACAACAGCCCGTTTCACAATGTCTGAATTAGTTCTGGTCAGTGCTATTTGCTATATAAGTACTTTATACAATATGACGTTCTGTGATTGTATTATTCGTTGGTTAGTGATAATTTCTCAATTGTGAAATAAACTTCTCAATTAGATTTTTGTTGGTCCTGAAACTAAATTTAAAACAAATTGTATTTTATAAAAACCAGGGGTGACTGAGGGTTCCCTGCCAACTTAAAGATGAATTGAAGGTCCACTTACTTCTACTAGCCAAAATACCACAATATTTAAATGACAGCAAAAATAAATTTGTTTTCCATAGTGTCTGTATGAAGCTGAAACTTATACTTGCGATTGTTGAAAATATGCTCAGTCAGTAATATTTAATGAACGATTAGTATCTCCTATGGAAGAATAAAATAATTATTGTTGTGATAAAATAATTGCAGCGCACTGAAATAAAATAATAACACTTATTTTATTTTAGTAATCTTAGTTTTTCTTAGTGAACATTTGGGATTTGTTAGATGTAACGTATTTAGTTAGCCAAGTTGTTTCATAGCAGCAAAACAAATAAACGGGTTTTAAAAATATTTTAAAATAGACGCAGGCGTAGACGCAGACGTACGTATACAGATTTTTGGTGACTCAAAAAATATATCCCTTCATAAAATATTACTTATTTTTATGTATTCTTCTTCTATTTTAATATTATAAAGCTAAAGAGGTTTTTATTAACCTTATAATTTTGTTATGTCCGTCTGTCTGTCTGTCCGTGGTTTAGCTAGAGACCTTAGGAATTAGAAAACCGTATAGTTTATTCCTTTTTGCTTGTCGAATATTGTAAACAATCTTCAAATTACTTTTTACCGATATGATTTAGTTTAAAATAAGATAAGCACAAAACTCACCAACGACATAAGTAATTGAACGTATAGCACTGAGATCTTTTGAAATAAAATAGTAAATGAATTGTTTTGACTGAAATGATTTAAAAGTTATAAAAAGATAGTTTTCATTTTTCGACTAGCAAAGAAAAATAGACTATAATCTGGCATAGTTATGTATTGTAAACTCTCCGCCAAAGTAATGACTTAAAAAATAAAAAATAATATCTACGGGGCTTATTTTTTCTCTTGCCTATAACATCGTGTGGAATATCGTAAATATGTCTTTTAAAATGTTTATTTTATTCGTTTGGAAAGGCTAATTTTCCTCCAATGTCCCCACCCTCTCCCAACTAAACGGTAGTAGGTAGATACATAAAAAAACGACGTAACGTATATGATGAATTCAAAAGGAAAACTATCACGGTTAACAAATTATCACAGAGTTGCAGTCTATAAACTTTAAAAATGCAATATAATTTTCATGATTATATTCGTCTGCAAAATTTGTACCTTAAAAATGCGTTTATATATGAACTTGAAAGTGTTGTCAAATGTTGAATGTCTTATTGAGCTGTAAAAATATCAAAATTGCGAGTGAGAGCCATCAAAAGATACGACTGGTTTTGTCTCATAATTTCGGATATTTAGTCATACCAAGGGAATCGAAACCTTATACTTAAAAGGCAAAGATTGCCTAATCATGTTTTTCGGAATAAATTATGGCACTAAAATGCAATACATAAATAATAAGTATATACGGAACTCTTTGTCAGCGAGTCCGACTGGCTCTTAGCCGGATTTTTGTTTGTATCTCGGGAATAGTCCGAGAGAAAATGTGTTTTGACACCTAATAAATCCACAATGGCTATAGGAGTTTAATTAAATAGTTTAACGGCAGTACGCTACGACGTAGAGGAATGGAGTAAAACAAAAACAAGCAAACGAAGTCGCGGGCGGTCGCTAGTGTACAATATAAACGCTTAAGACATTGTCTCGTGTCGTTCAATGGATCTATTTAAATCTTTCTTCAAAGGCTTCACGAATTGTGTCGAAACAAAAAAAACTTTGTAAAAACTCTAAAGAAGGAAAGAAATAAATATCTTTTTTCATTTAACCTGAGTAACATAAATAGAACTTTTACACATTTTTTAGCTACCTCTAACATTATGTAACTTTGAGAGAAGGATCTCACTGTGCCAATATAAAATTATATGCCTACTAAATATCTATGTTTGATGCAGTGCTACAGATGGATATCACATTTTTAGGGTTGTAGCCGAATGTCAAAAAACCCTTATAGTTTCGTCAAGTCTGTCTATTTGTCTGTCCGTCCGTATGTCACTGCCACTTAATCTGTAACTATAAGCATATATCACACTGTTGAAATTTGGTAGCCTGCATCCTGTTGCCTGCTTTACGATTCTTATACAAAAAATACAAAATAATGATATTTAAGGGCTCCCATACATGAAACTTAAACCGAAAAAAGCTATTTTTGACAAACCTATGCGTGTGGGGTGTCTATGGCTAGGTATTTTAAAATGACATACTTAGAGGTCTTAAACCATTTTCTTTTAAAGTCCAACGTTTGATAGGTAGACGCTCCCAAAGTGGTAAAATGGACGTAACTCTTAACTCGCTCTAACTTCTAAACTAGGCGAGCAAATTTTGAAAATAATATGTAATGTAGGTCTTAACATACTTTTAACGAAAATTGGTTTTGACGTGGTTGTATCCATATGTATGAAATCTTTCCATCTGAAAGCTTTCCATTATGAGTCATAACCTGATAACCATGAAAACTAAATAGTAAAAGTCATTGCAAAAGTGTTGACGCACTATATCTAAATTAGTTCATTTTATCAATTAACTCGATCTACAATTAGTCTTCCTCTCTTCTAGATCGAAAATTTAAATGTACCTTTTTTAAAGGTACTATTGAAGACATTTCTTTACAACAATATTAAAATGGAGGACAAAAGTGTTAGCCTTATGTAATATCCCTTTGTATGAAATCTTTCCATCTGAAAGCTTTCCATTATGAGTCATAACCTGATAACCATGAAAACTAAATAGTAAAAGTCATTGCAAAAGTGTTGACGCACTATATCTAAATTAGTTCATTTTATCAATTAATTCGACCTACAATTAGTCTTCCTCTCTTCTAGATCGAATCCTCTACGACGTTCCGTGCGCCGTCTGCCGTGACCACTCATCAGGCAAACACTACGGCGTCTTCGCGTGTGACGGCTGCGCAGGATTCTTCAAACGGTCGGTGAGAAGAGACCGCCAGTACGCGTGCAAGGCGCGAACCCCCGGTGTGTGTCTGGTGGATAAAGCGCACAGAAACCAGTGTCGCGCCTGCCGGCTGGCGAAGTGCTTGAGTGCTGGCATGAACAGAGACGGTAAGTATGCAATGAATAAACATGTACATGTACATGTTTATTTAGTACATTCATTCAAGTGCAAAATATTACGATGAGATTCTAAACTAACTAATACACCGAATTAAAATATACAAATAGTAATCATCAACTCTGTACAGCACGCTTAATTTATCCCATTTAGCAATTCCTATTATATAGGTATATTATATATTTTGGACTTACACCTGCAAACTTACAAAATGGCTATCATACTACCATCCTTTCAATTCTATAGACTTCAAATAATATAAAAACCTTTTTTAATAGTGCATGTCCGTATCCGACATAATGTTTTTTAAGACATCTGAATTCTTTTTTTCAGCTGTTCAACACGAAAGAGGACCGCGAAACTCCACCATTAGACGGCAAATGGCGATGCTATTCAAAGACCCGAGCCCTCTTAACCAGCCCATGCAACCCGTGCCAACGGCCATGGAACCCCCACTTCCGAAGCAGACCCTGCTATCCCTCCTTCCCGTCCCTTACATTCCTAGCACCTACACCTTGAACAGACTAAGTTATCCTAAACCATTAATCCCGCTCAGCGTGGATTCCTCGAAAATCATTACGGCACCTTTCCCCAACCACCTAGAGCCGGAAGCTATGTGCGAATCGGCAGCCAGGATTCTCTTCATGAATGTGAAGTGGGTGAAGACCGTGCCGGCCTTCCAAAAGCTGTCGGTTGCTGACCGACTACTGTTACTGCAAGAGTCTTGGAAAGAGCTGTTCGTGCTCGGCACTGCTCAGTTTCTGTACCCGATAGCTTTGCGGCGGCTGTACAATCCTGCGAACTCGAAACTTGAGTTGCGAGACGTGGAGGTATTTGAGAGGGCCTTGAGCGAGTTAGCGAGGGTCAGGCCGGACACTAACGAGTACGCGTGCCTGAGAGGCATAGCCTTGTTCAAGACGGCCTTCTTACCGAGCCTTTCTCCATTGCCCGACCAGCCGCCAAAGCTCAAGAGACTTCAGGATATCCTCGCTGTGGCTACACTCCAAGAACAATCGCGTTTAGTGCTCGATGAGGTAGGTTTAAGTTATCTACGTATGCATCTTTTAACATTGTTAGTTAAAAAAATCACAAAACGTTTATTTTAAAAATGAATATAAAACATTTGCACTATTATTATCATGAAAAAATACATAGACATCTGGAACCGAGTAGTCGGCACACAGCGTGCTGGTGGCCAAGCATTTGGATCCGTGTGATATACATAAATTTACGTCAGGAAAATATCGTCACCGTAAACACGGGCCCGAGTGGTCGATACCTTGAATGGTTTTCGCGCACTCGGGCCCGAGTGCTTTTCACCAAACGTGCTAAACGGGTCAAAGTTCTATCAGTAACGAAGTAAGACTCCAGTTTCACGAGAGACTACTGTGAACAAACCGGCACCACCGAACGTACCATAATGAAATTCTACTAAAATATTCTTTGTCCACAGTATATCAGCCTCACTTACCCGTTGGAGGTAAGCCGGCTGAGCCAGCTCTGCGAGATCCTCGAGCTGGTGCGAACAGTCCCCGGTCACGTGATTGAAGAGTTGTTTTTCCGTGCCACCATTGGCTCCATCTCCTTAGAGAAGATCATCAGCGACATGTACCGGTCCAACAAGGAGATCCTGTAGCATTTACCCCTCCGCGTGTTCGACTATGTCCACCTCACGCGTCACCTGAACTGATTTTAATGCCGCACTAGAATGTTCGTACATTACACACAGAGATTGCAATTGCATAGCAATCAATATCGACTTAAGGTTAACAACTCTGCCGTCTGCTTTGATTTTAAACATGATGTTACGAATAAAACAAACTTTAAATGTTATGTAAGGTGAAGAGAAGTAATTCATATCTTTAATATTTAATAATATGCGTATTAAATATACATGTAAAAACTAACGTATTTTAGGTTAGTGTAAAATATGTTTAATGAGTTCCGGATACTTATTACACTCTTTCCAAATTCTCGATCTGCCAAACATACTAAAAATATGCTAGCAAAAGTGGTAAATGTTTAGTCAATATACAAACTTAATAATATACATCGTACTTGTAAGAAGCAACTTTGGTTGTGACAGACTATCACAGCTAAAGTTGCTTTTTACAAGTGCAATTTAATATACTTAATAATAATTTTTAAGTCATTTATTTATAATCGTTTTCTTCAAAATATGCAGGGTTACAGGTTTAGTCGACCTAAATCCTTTAATACGCATTAGTTTACATAATTAATAACTGATTTGACTATGGAACCCTATATCCCAAACTTTACCGTCCTCAAGTTATCGGTATTTGTTTTTTGTTTAATTAATTTCATGATTTATTGTCCCCTTTTTGTGTTTAGTGCCTAAATTTTGTTTTGTTTTTGATATTTGTGTAGTAAATAAGTTGTTATATATTTTTTTAAACTAAAACTACCAAGCTGTATCAACACAAGTGACACATTAAAAAATAAATGAATTCACGATAAGTCCATTTTCTTTGTAAGATATCTTAAATAAGTCTATGACAATAGTACTGCAGACGTGCGTTAGGATATCTACGATTTTCAGCTTTCCGAAAAGGTTATAACATGCTAGGGTATCGTAAGGATCGCAGTAAAAACTTAAATGAATGACTCCCAGGAATTGAAGAAATAACTGTATTTCGATATGTTGCACCCGTATCCCCATCAGAAGTCGGAAAAATGGACGGACACTGGTCTATTTGATCGTGCTGGCCTGATTCTGATTTTTGTTTCTGTTTTTCTGCTTGCGCGATTCTGCCATTTCTTAGATAATTTTTAAGACTTTTGAGTGCATTTTGGTTTATACTTATTTTTTAAAGTTATTGTCTTAACACAACAACAGGTTGAATAGGGTTCTTTTCGTCGTTCACCAAACTTTTCATATGCCCCCACACATAAAATCCGTAGTGGTCAAGTCTGCACTCCCATGGTGTAGGTCCACCTCTCCCTATCCACTTAATGGGATAGTTAGTGTCTAGCCACTTCTGACTGACACGCCTTCTGAGAGCGCAGGACACCCATCGTCTTGAAACCACATGTCTTAAATGAGGTTTAACGGAATATCGTCGAGCAAATCGGATAAATCTTTTCTCTAAAAATACTTATCACAATTTTTTTTTTACAAAATTAAAACAAAATTGAGGCACAAACCACAGAAAAGAGGGCAATAGGCAAAGAAAGAGAATATAAAAAAACAAATGTCGATAACTTGAGAACCATTCACTCTGGTTTCCCTTCAAAACGTACGAGAACCATTCAGTTTCGGACATGGGATTCCATAGTCAAATTAGTCAGGAATGATGTAAACTACTTAGGTATTTAAGGATTTAGGTCGACTTAAAGTGTAACCCTGTATATCTTTAAGAATATCTAGTCAAGTATAATTATGCATTTACAGTTATAACATTCTTGTTTCAAGCCGTTTAATTATTAGTAAAAGAACATTGATGTCTTTTTCTGAGTGTATACCATAGAGATAATTATTGTTAGCATAACTAATTTTCATGTGTTTTTAATTCTTTAGTCTTTCTCAAGATATCAATGTTACTTAGTTGTAAAAGCTGTTTTATGGATATGGATAGTGTCAATAAATCATGTCTATTTTTCTATTAGATATAGTGTAAGAGCCGGTGAAGTTCGACCTTCATCGATCATAACTCGATGAGACATTTTTTTATCAAATATAAGTTAACTTGTATTTGTTATTTAATCAAAAAGTGATCATAACCATTTTTTATCAAATTTTTTCTCCACTTCTCCTCTACCAATACTTTACCAGTAACATGCTAAGCTGTATGTATTTTTTGCTACTTCTGTTACTTCACGTCCCGGTCGACGTTTAATTTAAGGATATCCTGTAAAATATTTATAAATTGCAATATATATTTAGGTAGAGATCACTTTAAGAAAAAAAGTTAGTTCTGAGGATTTATATGTGATAATTGTTCGTAGTTGAGGCTGAATAGTCTTTACATACGTACATACATATATCTAGGTGCTTATATAATTTTATTCGAGCACTATGCTTTGTTTCTTAAATGAACTTATTTATTGCGCAAGTTCGTTATGTTTTGCGAGCTCATATTGTAGATAGATATTAAATGTATCGAATATTATAAGTAACATGTAAAACTCGATGTTCAAATTAAAGTTATTACCAATACTTTCATGCTATTTCACTGTTGTACCAGCACGTTAGGGCGGCTCACTGCGTGCTTAAATGAGCATTGTGTCTTGCTAGGTTCAAAGTTAGGATAACTTAACTACCTGAAGTTGTCTACCTTTTATCTACTGTTTATAAGGTTGAAATATCTGCGAAATATTACCTAAGGGCTCCCTAACTCGCTCTATCTCAATCTGATTACTTTTTCTAGCAGACTTAATGATTTTTTTCCATGTATTATTAATATTTCATATAATAACACCCACTAAGCTTCAACTGGAAAAGTTCAGCCTCTGTTAGAAAATAACAGTAATTTATTTTTATTTCGTTAAACAGTCATTTTACCTAGTCGATTCGGAAAGCAGGCCATGCAATAAAAAAAAACTAACATTTAGCAAATTTTATCGGCATTAATGTCTTAGACAGTCTCATGTCACGAACGCAGTTTCCTTGGTAAGTATATGTGAAAAATAGAGAAATAATACCTTCAACCACTCTCCCTCCTCCCCGCTCAAAGGTTACAGGCCTGGGTCTTATAATATTTTCACCTCCTAACTACATAATCTAAACAAAGTAACGAAGTCAAAAAAAAAACAATCTATTCCATCTATACGATTTTTTGAGCTTTCATTGCTTGCTCTACAATGCAATTGCTTTGTTAAACTTTGGGTTCGGGTGGACTGATTAAATCCATAAATAAAATAGACCAGTACTGGATGATTAAACTTTTCTGAGTAAATATATAATAAATAGCGTTACAGCGTGATATACTGGGACTTTTTAATTGTTTTTGCAAAATTCGTTGTAAATAATCAAAACAAAAACTCCAGTAGATTAAGCACTTAATGCGGTGTTTTTTTTAAATATTGGACACAAATCACATACATTGCTCTAATCAAAGAAAGTAGCTAATGCACTTGTGTTATGGAAATCAGTTACAACGGTGGTACCACACACAACACCCAGACCTGAGAAAATATAGAAAACTTTGATTTCTATATTGACCCGACCGGGAATCAAACCCGGATCTAAACCAAGGGACCGCGGAGTGGCGACGCCTTGAAACCAGCGTGCTTAGCCAATACACCACGGAGGTCGTCGTTTTTTTTCGATCGAGGGTATTTAATTTAACTAATTAAATTTTATATATATTTAACCAATGTGGAAATTAAAGTTTTTAATTTTTATAATCTAGACTAGTGTATACATTTTACAGTAAGTATATGTTTATAAAAAAGTAAAGTAACAGCCGAGAAAGGTACTGCTTAAAGCAGTTTATAACTAAGTATACTCAGTCTGTTTGTATGTTTCTAACAAAGAATTGACCGATTTGTCGAGTTCATTATTTGCGAATCATTGAAAGTCAGGGATGCTCCCTCGTCGGCAAAACATCGCGCCAAGCCCGCAGCGGGCTCACAGCAACATGTGCGCCGCGCCTATATTGTGTCCAAATCCCCGATTAATCTCCAACTTTCATGAGCTTTTGTTCACTCCCTACCCATTTTTTTGCGGCAGCCCTATTCATGAACAAACAACAACCCAATTTGAACCGTACCTTCTAAAGCTTATGACACTGAATCATCTGCATAAGGACTCCAAAAAAAATACACGACTTTCGCTTCTATGGGCTTCAACCATAAAGCCCTCTTTGCAACAAAAGCGGAGTCGGCAAAGGTTACTCGTATTAACTTCTAAAGTTTATAGTCTTTCGGTCGCGTCAATTTGTGTATTGTCATTTTGACATAATAGCGGTACCATCCCCACGGTTTATTGGTTGAAACCCGATGACAGTTACCTCGAGTTTTTGACAAACGTTCCTCTCTTTCTTTCATTCTTATTAGAAGGAGATAGAGGCTGGATTTGTGCTCAATAAAAGGCCTACTTAGCGAAATATGGCTCTGTTATTGAGTGATTTTAATGGGGTATAATAGGGTGACAGTCTATTATGTTGATGTCACATCGTGATGCTCGGAAACGTGATAATATTCCTAAATGTGACTTTATTGTTAAGGGATAAGTATTATTACTCTAGCACATATTATAAATAGTTTGACATAGACTCAATGTAGGCATAGTAAAAAGTAGGCAAAAAATAATCCAAAAGGATCATAGTCATTTATTTTAAGTTACGATAGGAGGTTGAAATTCGAAAGATAAGCGAAAGTAATATATTTTATTCAATATTTTAGTTTCTGTTATGTTATATGTATTTGTTATTTTTCTTATGAGGCAATCGTTCAAACATTTTTTTTTCTTCCTCTCCATACGTTATTTCCAATATAGCTGACTGATTTTGTGGGGAGCGCCTTAAATTTTACTTAAGACTTCGACCATGAACCCATACTAAAATTTGGTAACACCTTACAAAATCCACTTTTTTGAATCCGTACTATTATTCATTAAATTTTCTAGTCTAATTTTACTATACATATTACAGTGTGTAGTATTATGGGTATCATTTTGGGAAATTTAGTTATTATAGAATAAAGAAATTGAACCCTAAAAACTCTGTAAGTCAGAGTGAACAAGCTGCTTCTGGATGGGCTTCATCTTCGCTCCATCGTCGATTCTGTTAATGCTACGTCAGGTCTAGTCTGGAGCCAAGACTGAAGCCATTTTATTATAAAACAGCTTACTAAAATACGTTCTCCTTACAAAAGCAAAGCTTAAAATTACTACTGCTGTTTTGCTACCAATTTGTTTTTTGTCTTCACTATCATAGTTTTTTATTTTGCTGCAATCGACCCGCTGAAAACGTTTGCACAGTAAAAGATGAAAATTTAAATTTAACAAAAACTTACCATTTAGGTATAACATTTTTTTGGCTGGTTGCACCTCCGATCGCGATCGCACTATATCGCAGTAAAGTGTAAGTAAGTAGGTATACATATACCTACTTGCATATAAGGTATGGCCTATAATATCAGCAAAAAAAAAATATATAAACCCTTTTAGTAACCAGTAATTATTTTCTAAATTTAATTTATTATAATAAAAACTGACTTTAATCATCTCACTCAAGCATCGTATATCTGGCCTTTAACTTCATAAGAAATTGTTCGACTAAAAAGGAGCTCTTTCCTTTAGAGTAAAGAGTTTATATAAGACTTTTTAGTGGATTTTGGTTTTAAAGTCGCTTTTTGTGATTATAGGAGGGGTAGGGGGAGGGGGTTGCTATGATTATAATCACTGAACTCCTAAGCGTCCATGAGTTTTTCCATCAACTCAGCTCCACCTCACAATGTTGACTATCAGCCGCAGGAACAAGTAAACATTAAGATCCCAGTAGAAAAACACCCACAAATTTAAAGGTATCATCGGATCCCGACTTGGAAACAATGAAACCAACTATAAGGTATAACCTCTAGAACAGTGAAAAATTATTAAATCAGACCATATAACTGAGATATGAGGTTAGTTAAACAAAAAAAACATACAGTCGAATTGATAACTTTCTCCGTTTTTGAAGACTATTACAATAAATCTATTGTTATTTACTAACAAAATAAATGTAACGAGCAATAGCAATGTATTGCAAACAAATTTGTCCAGTCATAGAAATGTTGTCAGGTACTAGTTTTATTAGAACATAGCGTTCTATTAGCGGCATTACCACAAATAAATTAACAAAGTTTTAAAATCTGTTTAAATATTATGCGGCAAAAAAGAAATGAATTTCACCCTTATGTGATATGCCCTGATTGACGTTGATTTTAAACTAGCCTTATTGTATTTAAACAGTGATCTAACTTAACGTATTTCATTGATTTGTGGTGAGGCTGTAATGTCTACTTACAACGAGCTAGTAATTTTTATGTAAATTGAGGAATTATAGCTTTGGATTACTATTAGAGATGTTAAAAATAATTGTTTTTTATTCAAATTGATTATTATTTACTTATAAACCGATTTCGTTATTAACGTTTTTAAATACATTTTTAAAAGCAGTTCGTATAATGGCAATATTGGTGACCATAATTATATATTTTTTTTAAACTTAAAGATTACCGAAAGATTTGTATTTCAGTTTACTTTGGTAACTATAAAGTAGTCGTTCAGTTTTTTGATTCCAATTTCAAAACTATTCAAAAATAAAAATAACTGTATTTTTTTAATAATGCTATTTGGTTTCCTTATTCCTTACCTTGAAATTTTAATTAGAACTTTATCGTTGATAACAGAATTTCGATTTGCATTTAGAATTAGATTTTTCTTTGAATTGTTTGTTAATTCTTATAATTTTATTTGTTTTTTAACCTAATACGAGTAAATTGATAAAATTTATCTCTGAAGTTTATTATTGGAATATGAAAAACATGTCCTACTTTTAAATAATACGATACTAAAAAAAATATTTCGTTCGCGGAAATCTATTTTTTGTGTTAAAGTATATAGATATTTTCAAATCGATTTATTTTTCAAATTAATTTAAAACTTTTCCACTTATCTTTACCATATCTATAAGTAAAAATATTGATTAAATGTTTGCTGTTATTACAGGCCACACGCTGTTTACTATAGAAAATATGTTATTTCAGTAATTGAAGTAGATTTATTAGTTACTTATTTTAATATAAACTTATTGTTGTTCCACAGTTAACTGCTTCATCAAAATATACTCTTAACTTACGTAGCTATAATAATAAAATATCTTTAATAATTCTTAAAATAATAAATTATTTTTTCAAGCTTCATGCAAAAATTCTTCTAAATCAGTAATTATACGAAAACACCACTAGGTCTCAGCATTTTTCGAGCGCCACCTGGAAGTTTTACAGAAAACTATGTCGATACTTCCGTACCAGTTTCAGTTAGCCAACCTGCAATATATCTATGGTCGTTAAATTAGTTAATTAATGTCTACAATTGAATACGACTCATTTCCCGAAACATAATCGCCCAAAGGTTCGGTTATATAAAATTAATTCCTTTTACTAATCTTTACCCTCGTAGGATCAAGAATGTGTAAGTACCATAAAATTATTATCCCTTTGGAATAGAACGACAAAAGCGAGATGTCACTAGTAGCAAACTGTGTGATAAAAAGAGATGGGTAGCAGAACCATTTTTGTCAGATGTCAAACAGTTGACCGCCCTGCAGAAGCTCGCTGAAAATTACGTGCATTTGATTTTTTACATTTAAAAGTGAAATTGTGTATATTTTGGAGAAATAATGCGTTTGAAACATGGTGACTTGATCGGTGATTGATTATTATGCATTACAGCGGCATAACCCCAACAAATAATCATTTAACAGGTAGATTAGTCCAGATCGAAGCCTCTTAATATACGACTTATATTTACCAATGCGCTTCAAATTTAAAGTACGCAGTTTGATTATTCTATTCTACAAACGTCAATTTACGTAAAAAGTAAGACAGAATAACACAGGGAATGTATATCGACGAATATTTTGTATAATGAAATAACATTTAGTTTTACACTAGAGCTGCATGGTCAATATTTTGTGTCGACTGTTTATCATGCAGTAAACTACTATATTTAACTTAGGAACATTGTTATAAATCACCTGATCGAAAGGTTATCTCATTTAAAGCTACAAATGTTACTTACTTATGTTAGTTACCTACTGACATCTTAAATCGGTTTCGTTTGACAGCTTTTACTTGTCCTTCTATTCCGATAGGAATATTAATTTTATGGTAAGTACATACTTACACCAGTGCCGTTACCATGAGTTTACGGTGATTTTACTCGTTAGCGGAGACGTAACTTTTTGTACGAAAAATGTTAGTTCTGCAAGTGACCGCTAGAGGTGCTGTACAATTTTCCATATACTTTTTTTACGTCGTCGCTAGCGAGCAATACCATACTAATACTCAAACTCATGGTAACGGTACCGGCCTAGCCCATAATAATTTCTTAGCAGGTAAAGAAAGCCGTATCAAACGCACCCTATTGTAAGGTTTAAAAAAATCATGATATTAATTTGGAATATGTATTATTACGTTTAAGTGTCAACAACAGACAATATTTGTTAATATTACAATATTGAAATATTTCAACAAAATACATTTTACACCTTAGTAATTGCGTAAGCTTAGGTAATAAAAAGGTTTTAAATCTAATGAGTAAATTGGTTTGTAAGGCATCGTTAGATAAGGTACAACTCGGACCGACACTCTACCTCTGCTTTTTCGGCACATAACATATAATTGAACAAATACAACGAAGCAAACTTAAGGCTTTTTTCCACTGCACCGTTCCATACCATGGCCGTGCTAGGAACATGTCAGGGACGAAAAGCAACACTATATGTTCGCTCTATCTTGCCCACTGACGGATTGACAGCGTTCTGTCTAACTGTTTTATGGCGCGAGAGCGAGAGAGAACGTATTTTGCCAATGCTGACACGATCCGTGCACGTCATGGCACGCGTCGGTGTTGCTTCGTGACGGAATGGTCTAGTGAGCACGGTGTCATAGTTTTCAATTCAAAGAATATTTTTGCCTGACACTTTCCTACGTTCCACGGGAATGGTATGCTACGGGGAAGTGGGTAAAAACCTTTAAGAGTACAGGATGAAAACGAAATAGCGCAGGACCCCTTTAACAGTTGCTGCAGAGATAAAACATCTTTTTTGCATCCAATGCAACCGATTCAGCATCTTGATAATAAGTTCACTTTAACATTTAAAACGACAATGATCGTTAGGCAACTTGAATGAAAACAAATAATCTTTGGAACTTCGATATTCGTCACATTCCGATTGGGAACAACATAATCAAAGAGGTTCTTCGCTATTCCACTATTTGCATTAACAGAAAATAACGAGTACTTCACCATTGGTGCGTTACTAATAATTCCCAGTCACATCTGTAAACAAGCAGGTGCTTGCGAATCGCTTCCAAGCTACTGCTTAAACTAATAAAAGTGTTTATTGATATAATTATGAATTTAAAGTAAAATTACTGTAACAATAAAGATGTAGAAGTATATAAGTAAGTACACACGCTTAGCTTGCCTGTATCCATCATGACATAGTACTGGTAAGGAAGAATACTTGGGGCTCTATTTTTGAATCACTCGCTTGAATATATTCGGGCGTGTCATTTTCGTTCGAAATTGAATTAGCAATGGAAATCACGCCAAATATAGACGTAAGTACTCACAAAATGCAGTTTTTTCTAATCTCTCAAGTGTAGAATTGCACTAAATTTCATTGGAAAGTCGGAAATTAATCAATTAATATCACTCGCGTCAATAAAGCGTGTGATTTTAGTTGATTAAAAGACCTGATAAAATCTACACAAGAGTGATTTTAAAAAGCTGACTTGATTTTATAAGTACTGTAAGTCAATATTGTACGTGATTTTCGTTGGAATTTCATTGACTATCGAAACAATATTACTCGAAATATTGACGCAATAATAGAGCTGTAGGACATCACGGGCTACCAGTATGTTTTTATAGATCTAGAATTAATACACCAATTTTTACCCACATTACAAGTGATATGATAGAGTATTGACATTCTAATGTCCCAACAACAACGTGTATAATGAAACGAAAAATGTACACTTTACTACTATTGCTTTTCACGGTAGTGATTTACAAGCCTCGAGGCGTCCAGTTTATTTTTGAAAACTTGAGGCAGAATGGCAAGACTCAGAAGGCTCGAAAACCGAGCCCAGCTGAGCTGCGAACTCTTTGAGCCATGCCGTGTACCTTTAATAGTTCGAGGCTTCGAAAGAGCTTAAGCCTATCAAAGAAACTCGAGCTTTCAAAAGATTTCGAGCCTTCAAAAGAGACATAAAACAAGGTCGAGTCTTAAAATTAACGCAAACCTGCAATAGAAGCTCAAGCTAATGCTGATGCTTTAATATCATCTCAACTGAGCGATAAATTAAGTTAAAAAAAAATAAAAGAATATGTAGTATTATTTTACATGCTATGTTATAATAACTCATGTTGTCCATTGAAGCTTAAATACTTTTTTGAGGAGCTTGTTTTGAAGCTGTAAGATGTAAACCCTTCATAAGATCTCGAGCCTTGAAAAAAGCTCGAGCCTCCAAAAGACCTCAAGCGTCCAAAAGAGATCCGAGCCGTCAAAAAGGGCTCGAGCTTAGAAAAAGACTCCAGAGTCGTCGGGCGCCATACAAACGAGGCGAGCCCTGTATACGAATCCGAGCTCTAGACAAAAGGACTCGGATGCCTCGAACCTTGTACATCACTATTAAAATTTGACGGTTTTATTTCAAGCGCTTATGACACACACAATAACTAAATACTCACAGTTTATTGCTTGTAACATACATAAAGACACTTTGTTGATATCTCACTATTTGCCAGGTTATTATCAGTTATGGTTTTTACCGTGCTAATTATTATATACTACTTTTTGTAAAGTACGGGAATAAACCGTAAAGCGCATAACACACTAGCCGGTCTCTGTGTGCATTGACATGCATCTTGTAAATCGTATCGGATAGATCGTTGTAACCTATGGGACTATGCGAGAGAACAGCGTCAAAAACCATTCGATTACGTTGAAATGAGAAATGGCTGGCTGTCATTACGAAAAGTAATTAAACCAAAGTTATTACAATGAAATATTGGCTTATCTATTTATTCTATTTTTTATTTATTTTTTATATTTATATATTATTTATTGCACAAACAAAATGAAATACAAATGGCGGACTTAATGCTTTAAAGCATTCTCTACCAGTCAACCAGTACCAGTGAGACAGAAGTTGAGGCGGCGTGAAATAACAAAAAAAACGAACAAAATGAATGAACTACATATACTTACATAAATACTTTTAAATAAACCACATAAACATACAAATACTCTATTCAATTACGTTAGTCTATAGCTTTGATTTTTGTCTTTATAGGAATAAAATATAATGCATGAATATGTATTTTTTGTATTAAAATTGCTAGGAAAAATGGTGAAGTCCCCCAACGTTGTTTCTTTTTGGTCACGGCTGTCATCGATTCGGGTACCCCCCACCACCTACTTCGCACATAGCTAATTATTTGTTACAAAATCTCGCTTTGGATGACGCGGTCCCGGTGCTGTTGCAGTGTGCTGTGCGCTTCATCATCTATTTAAGAATTGTAAGTACTAAAACAATTTTTATTTTCAAGAAGACTGTCGCCACGATGCGATACAATCAAGCACATGATATAATAAGTGGATAAGTAGCGGTCTTGGTATACTTAATTATAATTATTACTATTACTTGAATCTAGTATAATATTACTGAAGCAGTATTAAGTATGTATTGAACGTAGCTGATACATTTGAAGGACGGTGGAAAAGATTAATTTAATTTGTATATGCCTACCAATTTATTAGAAATCAGCTTTCGGAATGTAAAACTTTCTACGGCGCGAAATTAATTTTCAGTATTTCTTAAATAATTTATATCGTTTTTTGGCTGGATCTGGACATTTATAATACTTATGCTAAATATTGCCATAGACGAAATATATTGCAAAGTACATAGGCCCTGTAGACCCGTAACATCAGTTTCGCATTCAACTTAAAGTTCTATTATTCTATAAGGTAATAAATCGCGAAATTTGCCTTCGGGGCGGCGTGGCGCGCGGGGAAGCGAAAGCGCTTTGCGCCGTAAGTAGTAGCTTTTAAACATTTTCCAAACAAAAGCCGTAGCCGATTATTAGCAGAGATAATATAATCTCTTTAAACAATGAGCATTTTTCCTCAATAAAATATGATCGGGTATTATTGATTGGAGTACTGAGGTTCTTCTTTCGACTTCACTAATAACTATCTCTTTCCAATAATGTTCAAAACATGAAAAGCCTAGCAACACTACCTAGAAAGATGTACGACACGAAAAATTTGTTAACTATCTAAAATTTTAACTTTTAAATATACACCTAAAAATTCAAAAGTGACATCTAAACACAAATCAAAGATACTTAAATAAAGCGAAGCCATTCTAGAATACCTTACAAAACATGCATGCATAAAAACAAGTTTTTGAAGCGGTGAGCATTTGTATTCGTTAACCTGCCTGCGTTATTTCATCTAAATGGCTATCCATCCTTTCGTATCACAGCCTTGTTTTTATAAGAGACATCCCTTAAGTATTTTAACGACAATTCTCCTGCTTTGTCTGGATCTAGAAATATTCGTAGTCAATAATGTAATGAAGGTTCGCATATTATCCCGCTACTGTAACTCGTTTAGAGACCTAAAACGAGACGAGACTTTTACTCTGCAAGCCATTAGGTATATACTGAACTACAGAGACAGATGACCAGTGCCAATAACGTCTTCTTGCGGGTCTGACCTATGGCCTCAGCTTATAGGCGCTTTACTCAGCTCCATTTTGGTTGAAAACGACCCTTGGGCAGTATTCACAGCCTAATTTAACGCAAAAACCGGGAAATAGAAATGGATTAGCAATTCACACACTCATATGCGCCCCCAGTCAGAGAAGGTAAATAGTACCCTCAAATACGAATCAGTCACTTCAACAGCGTTGGGTTTGGATTAAATTGATTAAACTTATGATTGTATAATAGTTTCGTTCGATACATCAAACATTACCCTTCCGTCCTTCTCGACTAATTCCATGGAGCAGACTACAGGTATACATCATTTCTAGCTCGACCGTAAACCTACTCGATATTATAACTCTTTACATGCGTATCTGAGAATTCAAAAACTACCTACCTACAACATTAAATACGAGAAGAAATTTCAAAGACTACCTACAGCTACATACGAACATCGACGAAGGCAAGAGAACTTTCAAAAATCTACCTAATTATTACTTTTTATAGATATAAAATATTCGTGAAGATATGCGAACGTATATTAAGCATATCTCTGTGATTTAGCTAAGCAGAGAGCAGTAAAATTACCCACAGATATTTTGTAGCAGACAAGGTGACCAAATACTTTTGAACAGTCAATAAGTTCCATACACAACAAGCTACCGGTAATATCTGAACATTAATTACTTCAATAATATCTGAGCAGATCCTTGTCAATAACATGTCAGGATATGCTCAGATTAGGGTTCTATCCTATCGTCCTATTATATCCTATATGCCTATCTATTCTAAAGCCGAGAATTCTCGTTGGGCTTTGAATTCAAACTAGAGAAAAGTTCAGAACTCGATAAATCACGTACCTGTATAGAAATGCAATCGCCGTTACTTGTGTTGCGTTCCAAGGCGCATCGGCACCCTTCGATTTCGTTCTCGAGTTTCGACTCTAGTCAAGTATACTTTAGTGTTACACACATTACGTGATAAAGTGAAATCAAAAGACAAAAGACTTACCTGTCTTTTCACTTTTATTGACACAAGTTGTTTTTTTTTCTACATAAACAAAAGCCAAAAGTGGTGCTGTAATTGTAATTTAATTATAACTTAAGATATTAACGTTTTAATTTAAGTTGATTTCTACTATTGTTTACAAGTTCTAAATTACCAGCCAAAAATGGCGCTGCCATTATGTGTTTGAAAAATATTTTTTCTGTATTTTTAAAGAACAAGTTATTTCACTTATTCATAAGATTAATGTTTTGAATGTAAATCAATAAGAGTTGTATGTAGTTGACGTTTTTTGATCAGAATCAGAATATTTGTTTGCTCAAAAACACGGTATTTATTACACGGTTATTAGAAACAAATAATATGAGATAACGTTCTTACGTAAATGTAAATTTCTCGACAACCCGACAAGCCTCGAAAAATTAACCTCCAGATTCCCGAGACCAGTGAAATTGAAAAACTTGAGAAATAATGAATCCTAGCCAGATAATAATGAAGTAATTTGTTCAGAGGTGGAATTGTGTAAAGCAATCGTATTCATTTGACCGTTCAAAACGTACGATATGATCTGTCAAACCCTTTGTTCTTTGCCATTTGACAGATCATACCATACGTTTTGAACTGTCAAATGAATACGATTGCTTTACACAATCGCACCCCTGATATTAATGGTAGCTTGTAAATAATGCAAATTATTGACATTCAACTGTTCAGAAGTATTTGATCACCTTCTGCTACAAAATATCTGACGCTGACTGTATAAGTTGATTATGAACACTGTCACACATAATATTGCAAAATCTATTTAAGAATAGTCAGAGCAATACTTATTATAACCATCGATAAGTATATCGATACTTTTGTGACCGTAAAAGAAGTCGTGTATCGAATTCAGACCAATAGTATTCTCCATACATTAACAACACCTAAAAAACTCAATATTCAATAATATTTAACAATACTATTGCTATCGATGTAGTTCTATATGTTTACAGTATTGCTTCTTTTTCTTGCGACTCAGAGATAATTCTAAACAAGACCGTCAAATGTAAAATACGTAAATGCCTAGCTACTATTTTTCATAAGGAATATTCATTATTTAATGCCTACAAAGTACGCTCCTATAGGAGAATCACTTCCTTTGCTCAACGGAATACATCTAAAGCGTGTGACCTGTAATAGGAACCAAAATTTTAATCAATGATTCTTTAGAGTACAAATACCTTGACCTGGGTATAATGTTATAAAGCTTTAACTCCATAGTAATCCAAAGTTATAAATCCTACTCAATGTAGGTATCTGAAAACCGCTGATTGTTTTAGTAAATGACAATATCCAGGACTTTGAATGGAGACAACATTGCTGGTTCGATTTATTTTGTTTGAAAACCATTAATTCATTTTTCATTATAATAAAATTACTACAAAAGATAATATTTAGTTACGTAATTTACTTAAAGGGACTATATTTTAAATTTTGCTTCTTTTACAGGCCACACTCTGTATATCAATCAGTAAGTAGTTGTACTATGAGTACTATCCTATACTTGGTTTTTAATTCACTTTAATTTCTGCCAGAAACTATACCTATACGTATTTTAAAAAGTTCAACTTTTCAAAAAGCTGTATTCTTGCTATGTATGTAAGCTATGCATTTTTACCTTTAAATAAGTTTACTACCTAATTAAAATGATAAATCTCAGAAGAAACCATAAAAAGCATGAAACCAAGGATATGCAAATAAAAAGTAAAAACTTACAAAAATGACATAATTTATTATAATCACAGATGCTGCCGTGCATTCAAGCAGGCGTGTCACATATTTCAAGACAAAACGCAAATTCTCAAGATCACAAAAATTATCAATTTTAGAAATGCAACCATCGGATACATAACCAACGCAATAATACGCTTAATAAATTACTGTGGACATACAAACGGACGAGGATTGTTAAATTAATGGAATAATTCACGAATAAATAATAAGACTTAACACGAGAGCTATGTACAATCAAATGCAAGATTTGCTAATATGCTTAAGATAGAATGTGATGCGAGCATAGGCGTAACTAGTTGCCGCGAAGCGCGCGGAATCTTTTCCCGTGACCGAGTAATTTTGGTCCACATTTTCTATCATCCCTTTCGATTGACTGTGAGGCAGTTGGTTTCAAGCAAATCGCCTTTCATGTTGTTAGAAAATAGTTAATATTCCGTCGCTTGCGATACTTTTGCTAGTTACGCCAATGTTTTATTAGTTCTCGGCGCGGCGCGCTGTCCGCGAGCAGATCACGTCATGTTCACGCCGAGCGAGCGGCTCGCGTACTCGTACACGACGTACGAGATAGAAACTGCGGGTATCACCTTGATGAAGTTCGGCGTGATGCCTCGGTACAGACCGGAGAAGCCTTCGCGTTGGACTATAGCGCGGAACACGCCGCGCATCGTGCCCTCAGACACTTTGGCTGCTTGTTCTGCAAAATAATAATTGTGATAGTTTAATTCGAACGTAGATGCGTGTTGCGAGGCGTGGGATGAATGACAAAGACAGCATTGCTGTGACCAGCGGCATTCGCAAGCGAATTTTACGCTACCGCTTTATTGTGAACATTTGAACACTTTCTTAATAATAATCCTTTGAAAAATTTCATAAATAGTTAAAAATGTGATTTTAAAAGCTAATTTTACAATACCCAAATAGTAATATCTCAGTATGACACGATGTACATTAATTGTGTTATTCGTTATCAATCACGAATACCGCAAAATCGTTACATCGTTACAAATATATACTACAGCAATAGAAATGCACAAGTATTGCAACAAACCAATGCATTACGCAAGTATTACTGTAAAATAAATTAACAATCAAACATTAGCTAATTTACTACCCTTAATGCATACTTTTTAGTCGCGTGGGACTGCTAGTTAATATAATAAAACTAGCGGCCCCTGATACTGCGTCAGCGGATTTCTTGTCTGGTCCCTTCTTTTTTATAGCCCTAAGCCTTCCTCGATAAATAAGCTATCCGAGACAAAAATATTTTTTCAAATCAGTCGAGTACTTGCTGAGATTTGCGCGTTAAAACAAAAAGAAACAAATTATTCACGTTTATAATTAAGTACTTATATTTAGTGCAACTTTTGATCACGTATCTTGTAACTAAGGATTATGGTGATGAATAAACGAATGATTATAATATTATACTCTGATTGTAAATTAGATAGATCAAAATGACATTTGTAAGGTGGCAACTTTTTTGTAATTCATAAATAGGGTTCTACCTAAATAATCAGAAAATTCAATTTCATTCAATCGTAGTATTTAAGCTATTAATAAATATGAAGTAGTTGAGTTTTATTTGCCCTGTTAGCAGGAATTTATAGCTGAGTTATTATTACATTAAGGGCTGATTTTTCAATAGTCAGTTAAGAAATATTCGTCGAACAAAATACAATATAGCTATTTTGAAAAGGGCACCTAATTGTCAGCAATCGTACGTATTTTACGCTTTATAATTTATCAGTCTGATAAGTTTTATCTGATCATTGAATAATGGGCCCTAAATCAACAAAAATAAAATCCGTTAGTAATATGTTTACTACAAATATCATCAATATTTCTAATAATTTATGAATAGAGAATTTATTTATAGATAAAATTATACCAAAATATTGCTATTGCAACGTAAAGTACCTTAGTTATTTATATCATGTATGTATTTACAAACAAAAAGTATTTAAGTATTATATCCGTTGTCTTGCACCCATAACACAAGCTTTGAGTAGCTTACTTTGGGACTAGATGGCGATGTGTGGGAATGTCCAAGGAAAAGGAAGGAAAGGATATTTAACTCCTCTCAAAAACTGTTATATGTATTACATTTATTTATAAGTATATGAAACTGTTACACGTATTATTTATCTTAATGAGTAAAGTAACATTATTGGAAATTCTACCAGTTCAGTTGATCGCCTACAATTGAATCGTAACATCACTATAGGCTCACGCTTGCAACATTAATACTTCAACACCCGAGCGGTCGCATGAGACCGCATAACAATAGAATCTATTGTGTCTCGTTCACATACGCTTGAGGGATTTAAAAATAAAAAGTTGAATTGAAGCTGTCAATCTGGTCTATCTAATTAAAAATCAGAATTTAGTATCGAAAATATAGTTACCTTGCGCCTGCAACCTCGTCCGCACGAGCGCGAGCGGGTACGAGCACACCTGCCCCAGCGTGCACGACGCGCTGCCGCAAGCCAGCAGCAACAGAATCCCCGGCTGCTCGTTATTCGCCTGGTACTTGTTTATATACTTCTTCTTCAACGTCTCGTACACCGCCAGATCGATCCCCGCGTACGGCACGATCCCCAGAATATTCGGAATGTAACCCTTGTAGAAACACCTCAAACCCTCTCGCGCGTATATCTTCTTCGCCGCGTCCATTATCCCGCTGTACTGCCCGGTTTTTCTTAAAGCTAATCTTGTCTTTAGCACCTCTAGTGGGTAGATCACAGTCTGACTGATCGCCCCGGCGGTCGCGCCCGCCACGAACCGCTCGTGAATCTCTAGGGGTTGATTCTTTCCGCCCTTTATGAGACGCTTCACTTGCTCGTATGCTGCGAATTTGAGTGCAGATTCTGGGGCTATTTTGATCACGTTTATACCATTCCCCCGCCACAGGCCACTGATGCCACCTTCGCTAATCATTTTTCCTAAGCATTTACTCATGTTCTCACGGGTTGGATTCACCTGGAAAATACAAAAAAGGAAATTGATCATCTTTACCATTAATTAACAAGCAACGTGAGTTTTAAAAGAAAGATATTGAATTGAAAGTGATTCACAATTTCAACCGCAGCTGTTAGGTATTTTCTAACCACAAACTAGGGCAATCGATGACCTAGTAACTCGGTAATTATTCCATCACCCAGTCACAACAAATTTCCATATATTTTGTGTCATTTATATTGCTATAATATTTGTAACGCAGTTCCCTGGTACCAGAACCTCAGATGATTTAAGAGGGTTCACGTGGGAGCGGTTAACCTTAGGAACTCTTTGAATCTGATAGCAACCCACAATGGCGTGGAAATAACGCCACCACTTAGAAGCTAACTGGTACCAAGTCAGCAGAAGATACAATAGAGCTCATGCTTTCATGATTACCTGTAGGAATATCTTTGTGCTATTAAAGCAGTGCGGTCAGAAGATGCTAGCTGTTGCGAGGGCATCAAACATACAATGGGTTTTATTGTTACCAGTACAAACACGGTGATGGTTCAGCGACGCGGAACAAATCAGCTTTGGCAAACGCGATTGGCTCTGGTTAGTTGAAGCCAACATTAACGGTCTCCTAGTTGGTACCAGGACAGCAGAAGAAACAAGACAGTTCATGAGATGGTTACCAGTAAAAACAGCGGGGCCAAGGAAGTCCAGCTAGCAGCGCGATGACTCCACCCAAAAGACGACGATAAGTCTTACCAGCTAGCAGTTACCAGGACGGCAGGAGTTACAAAGGAGTTGTTACCTGTAGGAACACTTTGAGGCGGTCCAGCGGCGCCGTGCAGGTCCGGCTGACCGCGCCCGCGATCCCTCCGGCGAGGAGATGACGCCACCACTTCCCCGTCTGCAGTTCGCTCTGGGTGAAGTCATCCGGGACGTTCATATCCTCGCCGATGTCCAGGTACTGGAATTAGAGGAAAGAAATAGGTTAAATTAAGTGTGGTATAATCACTAAAGAGGTACTAAGATTACAACGTGTAGGGAAAAACGTAATAATTGAAGATAAAACTAGTCTAGCTAAAATATCGCATCTTCGTCATCCCATTTTGTAACTAGTATATTTCTGTCGTCTACACAACAAATACAGTAACTGCACATCAAATCCGTTCTAACCATGAGGACTTTTCAAGGACTATGATAAGAACACACTAATGAAATGTTATAAGCTTTACTATAAAACTCACTAAGCTAGATAATACAATAGTTGGCTAGTCGCTTCAATGGATACTTTAATTAATACATTTAATTATGCTCTCGACATTAAATAATTATTAATAGTGCATGTGCACCGTTTGAAAGACTTAAGGCGTTTGGTAATTGGATTTTGGTCAGGGAGAGTAGTGGATCTTTCGATTATAAAAGCACAAAAAGAGATTTGGTAACTGGTCAAATTTTACTCGTTCTCTTTATACATAAAGGTTATTTTGATAAAGATAGTGGTCACCTAGTCACCACGCATCGGCCTTGACACCGTATATGAAACACTGTATGAAGAAAAAATAAGCTTGCGTTTCGTCAGTCAAGCGGTGCAGTAAGCACTCATAATAACAGTTGTATAGCAACGGTATTACACAGTCCCACAGGAGCCATCTGCGCGCAGGCACCCGGATGGGCATTTCTCTATCTTCTTTATTTCCGATATCCATATCCTTGGTTTATGCGTCAACTCGCCGGCTTGGTGCGAGTGTTGATGGAGCTATTCAAAATTAAATGGAGTCGATGCAAATTATTGTTCATAGGGACACATGATGCCTCTGGCTTTTAAGCTATACTTGTAACATATTTGAGTTTACTGAACACAATTCATTGGTACTTATGTTAATTTCTTCACGTGTTAGCTGTACGAAATAAACAAAAGATCTTTAATACAGAACAAACAACAAGCTACTATAATAATTTACCGTCGCATCCTTAAAGTGGTTTACGATATTTTCTTTCCAGTCCATATTGATGACAACAAATGCGATATATATTTTCCAGGTCACTGGGTGTATCTTATAGAGTCCTGCATAAACGAGAAAATTTAACATATAAACTGCAGTTCTACTCATATTGATTTTCAATTAAAATCTGTAAAAAGTGGTCTAATCATTTTGACATGACTGTCGGTCGACAACCACAGTCGACGCAGTGAAGGACAAGCGGTGTCATTTTCAATGCTTCATTTTTCACGGGATGTATAAAAAAGTTTTGCTGAACGTAAGGTTCGAACGTTGCGCCTGGGGTTGCGCTGAGCGCTGAGACATGCCTGAGACAAGTCGAATAGTAAAACTATGTCACCGTCAAAGGTAATTTAAGAAAGGCGGGATCTCAATTAAGGCGTTTTTAATTCAGATCGATGACGAAGATAGATTGCAAAGGCATTCATCTTCCGAGTCGCAATGAAAAGTTTTGTTTCATGACGAATAATTTGTATTGTTCGTCTTTTGTTTTAATTATTACATCAGTATACTTTCTGATTACTCAATCAATACTTAATTACTGCTTGATCGATCAGTGCAGTGCTTTAAGTGTGTATAAATAAACGTGTCAAGGCCGAGAGCAGTAAGTGTGACACGCGTTTCTTTCTAATTGTCGAGGTTACTGAATAGGTACCTAACGAACGACCTTTAAATTTGACCAAGCTGGAACAAGTTGGACCTTGTTTGTTAGTTCTGGTATGAAGTGGATTGTTGCACGATATATTTGATAACACTATTTATTATACTTTTTAATCGATATAATCGACCGTAGACCATATTCATAGCGATAATTATACCCTGAGAAACATCAAAGACCTCGTCTGCCACCATGGAGACGCTGCGTTGTCAATTGTAAACTGACAACGCGTTTAAAATATGTAAAAAAATAGCGATATTATGTGCACATGTCTGCCTCTGGGGTTGAAGATCACAGATTGATCGAGAGACAAAGAGACAGACATCCAGGGCTCTGAATTTTGAAATTTAATTATTGATTTTTTTTATTATTTTAAAATTTTAATAATTAATGCATTAAATTTTCAAAACGCGTAGGAAATATTTGGATCAAACCTCATTTCACTTAATTTCTAACAAGCTTTTAAAATGTGTTACCATATAGGAATATACCTCCACTATCATGATTGATTAATTATACGAAAATGAAGAAATAATAATTACATTGTCTTTAATAAAGCCCCCTTGAATCCGTGAATTTGAAATAGTTATACACCTAAAATCAGTGAGCCTAATATCGGCCAAATGTTATTTCGTATTCACGAAGTCATAATCGAATGGGCGCAATGAGAAACGTGTGCAAATTACTTAGTTTTTTTTTTTTCATTTTTACAACTCTGTCTCATGATAATACAGAGCCCTGAATGCCTGCTGCTTCGATTTTCTTCGTGGCCAAGATTATAGTGACCATGAACCTCAGAGGCATACATGTGCAAATGATTTATTACCACCTTTTTTTCAAGCTACTTCAATCGGATAAAACTTGAAAACGCGACCTTATATGACTGGACCAATAAATTCATACTGGCGTAAATGGAATCTATTATACCTTGATGTAAAACTTGTGCTAATCATATACCGAAATGCTTGCTAGCTCCCTAACTATGTATTCCAATCAATCAAGACTTGTCTCAGTAGTGAGTCATGTCACTATGTTACGTATCGAGGTATAAACTCCAGAATAAATACTTCTATTGTAATCTATAATAACTTATCGTCACGTTATTTCAGTAAACGGATTTTCCCGTGTTTTATCTGTATACATACGTCAGAGGAAAATAAATAAGCGTTCCACGTATTCTGGACGAACATTAACCGTGTCATATAGCAAGGATAATATATTAATATCAGGTTAATAGGATTAAATAATCAGATACAACACAACATGCATATCGATTATAGTTAGAAATTAAATGCGTTACCAAATCGTGTTACTGAACTACAGTTTTGGAATAAAATCATAGCTTTTTCCACAAGCCGGTCGATATTAATCGTAACTAAGCTGGTAAAGAAGTACACTCACAACAACATAATCTTCTGTTAGTCGTAGTGCATTAGGAAAGCTGTTCCCCAGCGAAAAAGTATCCCAAAGACACTTCATTACTATCTCTATTTAAAATTATTTATGGTCATCGTTAAAAGGTATATAAAAATCTCGAAAATCTGCAACTCATGTCCCAATTATTTGTTATATTTCAAGCGGATTGGTATTAGTAAAAACCCACGTGTCACTTCATTGGTACAGTTATTAAATACAAATTAGGCACATATCGGTAACACGTTACTCAAACAACGTATTTTTCATACCAGTTACTAATCAATTTGTAACAGTTTGCTAACGGCATACATGATACGGCTTGAAATTGATACAAGTTTACATCGTCAGTTTCCTCACTTTACGTATGTATGGTACAAAGTACAATGATTCGATTACTCATGGCAACATTAAAGACCGAGTCCAATAGTACTTGAATAGTAGATAAAACTGGCAAAAGTACTACATTTTTTATGTAACTACCATTCGTGGTGTACGTCTAGACATACAATACGAGCGATGTCTGCACATATAAAGTAACACTATCGGATCAATGTTTAGAAGGCCCCGTTTCTATTCAAGGGCCATATACAATGTAGCTTTTTGTAGCTAAGTGCATCTTGTATGTATGTTAGTTACGTGAATACAGCGTGTGGCCTGTAGTAAGAGCAAAAATGATAATAAATGATTCTACAGAGTATACGTAGTTACCTTGACCTGGTCATCATGTTCATATAGTAATCCAAAGTTGTAATCCTTAGTCAATGTACTCGTATATCAAAAGCGCTAACTCGTTGTAGTAAATGACAATGTCTAGTTATGTCTGGACGACACTTTTTCTTTGCAATAGTTTGCAAAGAAAAAAAATATTTTTTCATTTTAATTTATTTAATACATTTAGAATTGATGATTGGTTACTTAAAAAGTCAATTATTTGAATTATTGCTCCTTTACAGGATACACCCTGTAAAGTTAAGGATTTATTATCAAAGGTATATTTTTTAAGAATATTTATTAAAAAAGGTAGATACTGGAGAAATAGATATTAGTTTCTGATATCTAGAATGTCAAAACTCCAACGTTTAACCTTCCGGCGTGTCGCTCACTTCATTCAGGCCAGAAGGTTTCGGTAATGCGGTCAATGTCACTACGAATCACTTCCATTTCGTTCAAATCAAGTATTGTTTAGATTCATCTAATATTCTTGAAATATATTTTTTTTTTCTTTTAATAACTGTTGAAACAGTTGCATCTGTGGTACTATGTCGAAATTATAAAAGTCAGTTAAAAGTGCACTTTTTGACAGCGTACCTTCTCTACGAGTATGTCTCTTGAAATTCGAATTATGTATGTACCATAATTCGAATTTCCATTAACACCACTGATAACGCTGTGTCAGTCGCCGAGTACTGATCCTCAAAAATATAACGCCAAAGTCGACACGATAAGAAGAAGAAGATTCGAATTTCAAACGAGGTTACGAAAAGTAGGGCGAAAGAGCAAACTCTGATGCATTATTTGCTGGACTAAACCAAACTTGGAAGAGGAAATGTGAATAGCTATGAACATGATCTAAGATCAGCAATACTGCTCGATAGGTCCTGATATATGTTATTGAAATTAACTGTATACGTTGGTCGGTTTTGCGGCGAGTTATATGATGATAAATGAATGAACACACACATACAATGAACATACACATATACGTGAAGCGTTTGAAACTCACTAGTGTGAATAACTGCCCATTGCGATTTCGGTATTTAGATACTTACTTGACTAACTATTAATTTTAATGAATTTTACATTATTTATCACCTAATTATTTCTCTTTACGAACTACTTTCATCAACAATCGAAATGGCATTACGTAACTGGGTATGGCTTCATTTATTAAATATAAATACTAACCAGGTGGCAATATACTATTTATTCCTGAAGGTCGTGTCCTTCATGAAAGTCTTTGAAAGGTTAGGCACCTTAATCAATAAAGAGGCAGACATGATTTAATCGAACAGCTATGTGAGATCAACGTACTCGTAGCATTTTAATGTTATCGGTAAGAATATCAAAAGAATCACAACTCAAACAAATCGATTGTAATGCATGTAAACGGGGGTTTTCCTTTAATTTATTACGAAAGGTTTTCTTTCGTTATACAAATTTAGTTTGTCGATATGCATTAAAGGTTTATAAAACCCAAACTCAATAAAAACAGGATATTTCAGAGAAGGGCTAATAGCAAAGGAAAAAGTGACGCAATAATTTAGCTGTTGAATAATTGTGTACTTAACATTAATTGCGTAGTATTGTAATACATATAGTTTTGAGTGATATGATATTACGAGTAGGTACGCAATAGCAGAAACAAGGCACGTGTCATTTGCCCCGCTTATCAGCTTTTTATCTAGACTCACACGACTTAACTAGACTCGACTAGGGTTTCCTTTAGTAGAAATAATTGAGTACCTAATAACAGTTGGCTAATCCGCAGAACATATTACAAATGAGTAACTATGACGCTAACTAAAGTCTAAGCACTGAGCTTTATATCTTCACAAATATAAGGATGACAGCCAAGCTGACATCTATATACATAAAAATGAATTGCTGTTCGTTCGTTTCACTAAAACTCGAGAACGGCTGAACGGATTTATCTTATCTTAGTCTTGAAATGTTCGTGGAGGTCTAGGGAAGGTTTAAAAGGCGAGAAAAAAATCTAAAAACGTGCGGGCAAAGTCGCGGGAGACCACTAGTAATAAATAAACACACCTTTTGGAAGTTTGGTAATATGATTTAAGTAATTAGAGCTTAATCGATTTTTGAAAAAGAAAACTTATGGATATAGCTCGACACTCTCATTTGTACATACCTAACTTAAACAGAGTTAGTTACTTTAAAGCAGGTATGGATGGTGGCTAATAAGGAAAAATGGATCCGTAATCTAAAATGTAATTAGTTGAGATCAAAAACCAGCGGTTTGTAAGCGTGTAACTGCCAAAGCAAGCGGCACCGGGTAGATACCCGACTTATACGGGTATTACCCGGCATCGAAAAATATATTATATTTATCACATTTTTCTTTATACTACTTTTATTATTCAGCAGCACTTATTGCTTACTTAAGTTATACTATACTTATGTTTTTTATTACTTAATTCAGAGATTATAAACAGGAAACTACGAGTCAGTGGTGTATAAAGATTATATTATAAGAATACAAGTAGGCAGGTATCTAGTGGGGCATGCGGGAGTGAGTGCGCGAGGGAGGCGCGTTGCTGGGCATAGTCTGTGAAAGTACCTCATCGTGATTGCGATTGTAATGGCTTATTTCGGACTTTATAACGTGTTTATCACACACATTTTACGATTAAAAACATATTTTCAAACACCTTTCATATAAATGATTAAATAAGTCCCATTCTCACTGCTGTGTCACATTTTTCACATGAGCATTTGAGTTATTAATACCTACTTATTATATTAATGACTCAAATGCTCATTTATGTTAAATGTACCTTCTAATAAATGAATCACTGCAGAAACAACGAAAGACGAAATTAAATCATGTGAATAAATTAATTAAATGTAGGCAAGGCGTTTCCAGCTGCAAGTTACCGCTTAAAATAATAGATAAGCCAAACTAGCCGTTCTTAGCCGGTGGGCTAGTAATGTTAGTAACCGGCTTCACATCTATACTTGAGATATAGCCGAAATAAAGGATTTTTAAACAATGCCTATTACAAAATATCTATGAAATTAATAATCTGGAATTTGAGAAATCTTAAAAGCAAGTTTATACCCATCATATCGATTTAATTGAAGAAATGATTAATCGAATATGTAGATAAGTAAAAACTCTCTTTTGATAATGATCATACTGAAAACTATGAGGGTGAAACACAACTGTGTCCGTTTATGGTATTGCAAATTTCAATTAAAAAAACGGTGAAATTATTTTTTTAATTGCTTTCTTGTGGTTATATAATACGTATCATTTGTGGTATATTGTACAAATAAAATATCAGCCATATCGTTTCTGGTGGAGCTCAAACTTAGTATATTTAAAAATGTTTTGTTTTAATTTAATGAAAATGGCTTTAATTTAATGACGTGCTTTATTTTCAAATCATCAAAACAATTTGGCCTCTTGTATGCGTGTGCTATTCGGTTTTCTTTAAAATTGAACTGGAACGCGGTGGCGCCGTACGCTATTCATTTTCAAGGCTTTTAAAACTGCATTTGTTGGAAACCCTACTGATATCAGAGCGTCAAGCCGTTGGAATTTACCTAAATGTCTACTAATGCTATCACTCGTGCGTGAGTGACCGACACAACCCAGAGGAAAGTACCTAGCTATCGGGGAATTACAATTCAGGCTATTTGATTGAAGAATATTATGTGTAGACACCACCTTCTATCGGCTTTATTAAATCAAGCAAATAAATAAGTATGTTATTATTATAACTCTTCAAGTTTATAAAATAATGACTAGTATTTTTTTTTTACTTTAATCAATAGTTGAACGCCGTTATAATTGGACAGGAATAAGTAATTTAAAATAATTGACGTAATAAGAATGGTGGGAAGAAGCACACTGTCAACTGAACATAATGTTGGTGTTTAGTTTCTCAGAGCCAATTTTTGTACAATATTTTTTCTGTACAGTGTTCTAAAAATTAAATTGAGGTGATTAGAGATTTGAGTTCAGAAACTGTATAGCATTAGACAACGTCAATATAACCAATAACGAATAATCAATGAAAGCCCCGAAATAAACACACTGTTGTGAACAATTGAAAAAAAAACGGTAGGTGCCCAACTGGCCTGGTAAGAGTATGTATGGCACAATACATCCTAGGTGTTCAAGCTGATAGATAAGAATTCGATAGTGTAACAAGTAAGTTTGCTGACATTTGCTATCCTTGTAGCCGACATCCTGTACCGGACAAAGTCCGCGAATATCCGATGTGACTCAGTTTCTGCGTAAGCGCACGACGTCACTCGGCGTCACCGTTACAACCTGCTTTGCGATTTTAAACTCTCGTGCTAAACTTATACAGTTGCTTTGAAAAATATTATTCAATCTTATTTAATTTAATGAAGCTCATTGGTTTTTCTACCAAGATATTATTTTATTCAACAAATAAATAGGACGAACCGTGACGCCAATGCATCCTAAATATAGGTCATTTGTTTATTAAGAGTTAAAGAAAATACGTCATATATTTTCTGAATCGAGATAATTAATGACCTAAACCACATTACGTTACCATTTGATTTTTTCCAGCAGTGGGATAAAGAATAATTTGTAAAGAACTGGGTGCCTATTGAGATGCAGCTTTGACAGTTAAGCAACTCTGCTTTACTGTAAAATTTGCAATTCGTATTGCGATTTCGCAATATGTTTATAATATTCTAACGTAAATATTAATGTTCATTCCTATGTAATATTATAATAATATTAATATATTGATAATATTATTATATTGATAATATTCATTTAGACTGAGTGGGAATTGAACCGCCTGGAAATTGAACGGGTTAAGTTGGATCGCGATTCGCCCCTTGGATTATATATTATAACTGTATGTGTGTGTAAAGTGAAGATATTTATAATATTATATTTAAATACCTGTTGAAAACTAAATAATCTTTTACACTACATAAGATTCAAGAGTGTTTTATCACGTGGAACCAACCGTTCAGTTAGCTGAACCCAGCACGTAATCTGGGTCATTCCATATCTTGCTGTCAAATGGCTTATCAGCACCAAACAGCATTTAAAAGTTAGCAGTCTGCACACTATATCAACAAAATGTGTCTGCAAAATATTTCAATAACTTGTTGTAACTTACTTAACTTATATGTATTTTAAATACTGATACATAATATGATAAAGGAAACAAAGAAATTCACTGTTGTTTCGTAGCGAGATACCAACATAATTCTGATCGTCATAACTTCAAATCTTGATGTGATAGTAGACATAAAATTTATTGAATAGGGAGTTTATAACCTCTTTTTAAAGAATATGTAATTTATTGATCTGCAGCCCATGATGCACCTGATTCAAACCAAGACGGAGTCACACATTTAATGCAAGTTATTTAAGAAATGTTACAAATGAGATTCGAAGTAAAGTTACTTCAACAATTTAAATTATTCTTGAAATACCATTCAAATATGTTTTATCATCCGGTGATTCTGTATTATTGGAGGCTATGGGATAATAACAGTACTTACTTTTATGGTAGTGTATAATGTAAAAAATACATAAATATAATTCGCAGAAGTGCATAATATTAAGAAAAATTATACACAATATCAAGCAATTTCATTATATTTTAGCTGAAAATTATTAATTGTTACAAACAACACATTCTGTAACTGCAACTTCACATGAACACCTTTTACATACAAAGTAAAAAGTCATGATAAATGGTAGAATCATAAACTACAAACAAAATATTTACGATCTTTGGAATAGATGTTATGTTTTCACGCTTCTTCGATCATTACCAAACAACAGATTACTTCGACATTCGAAACATACTTTCATTGGTAAATAGATTGCATACAATCCAACAAATAAACTTATACCACCATCATGCTGCAATTCATTAACTAAAATTACGTTTGTTCTTAGTTGCCTCAACACTAATAGGCTATAACTAAACTAGTTTTACTCAACATTAGCGGTCTCCCGCAACTGCGTCCGCGCGTATTGAGTTTATTCCATACAAATCGGTACAGTAGATCCTGAGATTGAAGCGTTAAAACAAAGAAAAAAACACTCTTCAGCTTTATAATATTAGTATATATATATATATACGAGTACATATGAAAGCAGTGGTGCCTAATTAGGTACGGCACACATGGTTGAGGAATGTGAAAGTACTGACGAAATAAAGAAAGTCGATCAAAGTTCGCAATTTCGCAGAGCAGACTCTCCCATAGTATAATGAGTAGGTAAGAGGAGAGTTGAATGAATGAGTAAAGCTGTAGAAGTCATGCTGATATCGACTTGGTATCAATCTTTGATAATATATGGAATCAAGACAATAACTTTGTCAAAATTTATTTCTATACGAGTATATACCCCATTATCTGTTAAAAGAGCTATAGATAATATAGAATACGGTATAATTGTATAATATAATTGTCATTTGGCAGTACTGAGTAATGGGTGATTGGTTTGAAAATTTTAGTTTGTACAGAAATTCTATATCGACTTCAACTTGAATTTCCAGTTCCTTGCTACATACTATGGTATTTTATCGGAGGGAATATCTACTCATTGTGTTTTAAATTCATAAATTCGATGCCCTAACTTCACCCGAGGTAAGATAGATCAATAATCAAATCTTTATGAGTAACGTTTGAAGAAAATATTGTAACCATATCCTTATAACGATCATATAATTTATCAGCTATCAGCATGACTTTTCACTGCATTCTAAAAGATTTAGAAAGATTATTCTTTATCGAAGATTCTAGTATTCGCTCAGCTTAAGCTCTTTCAAATTTATCGCTTAGCATATTACCTAAAATACTAATGCATGCAAGCTAGTTTTTAATTAAAAGTGCCTAAACGGTCACGATTGTAAAATAAGATAATGCGGCAAGTCCCCATAGCAACAGGAAAGCACGTGGATTCAGTTCGGCACACATGCCACATTCCTTTCATCGATACCTGCGCCCGCGCATGCCCAGTAAGGCAAAAAGAGACAAGACTACTTGACACTAAAATGGCGGGAAAAGCAAACGACGAAAACTTTGTGTCCTTGACAAAATGGCTAACTGAATATTTAATTTCTCTTGTGGGTATATTGAAAAATTTCCAAGAGTGAAAGTAAAATTTATAGCTCAAGGTTGTCACATGTGAGGGTGTGTGGGTCACAAAGTTTCGTCTAAAACTACACTAGACACGGTATAAATAAATTGAGGTACCTTTATTATCCAGTCCCAGACGTCCACAAACGAATCCATGTCCATATTTGAATGGTATTTTATGCACGGGCAATTAATAGATACGTTACAGTCGCTGTTCACTAACTCACTGGCAGACTAGACGTTCATCGTCTGTCCTAGCTAAACCAAATTTAGATTTCGTTAACCTACCTTTGCCAAACATCTCCGAAAGATGATCAGGAAATCTTCAAACACGTCGCCGGTCGTACCCGTAATATCTTCCAATTCCAGAGACATTTTGTCAAATTTACTATTCCCGTAAGTATGAAAAAATACTATTTAATAAATAATAAAATGATCACAGCCGAATTAATTCTTTGGGACTAAAAACTATCAGATCGAGTAATACTTGAATTGGTCGAGAGTGCCGCGTGGCGAGTCGCGTATCGCGTCTTATCGCGCCAAAGAGCATTCTCAAACTGATCGAGTGTTCAGTCAGTAGTTCACTCTGTCATACTATTTCGTCATCGTCATTATAGCGAGTTCGGCTAACTGCGTTACTCCGGTTATATGTGGCGGCGAGCGAGGCTGGTACCATGGAGCGACGATCGCGCGGCAAGCGCAGGCGTTGCGATAGAGAATTGTATGCGGATGACGTGTGAGTATCGCTCTGGTGTAGTAAATTGGTAGAGGCAGAATAACAGCTGATAGCAGCCGGGTCGAAACCCAAGTTCATTGGGGGCTCGCCCCGTACGTTGGAAGACTAGCCACGCGTTACTAAGCAACACCACGCAGTTTTGGATTTGATGATAACGGGAATAAGGTGAAAGGCCCTGAATTTAAAGAATGGCCAAACAAATAAGAGCAATATAAGAAATAATAGCAACATAAAAATGCGACTTAGTGGCAGATTTGCAATGAGCCCCAACAAGTGTGTTTTTGCTATGGCATAAAGTTGCAATTTGCAAATTGTAACAAAGTATACTCGTAAGTGGTACAAGTAGGCATCATAAATTCACGTCAAGTTTGTTTTCACGTCAATGATAAAGAAGACGAGCCCACTAATTATTAATTAATGTACTAATTTATGTTTACGAATGAATTAATTAGGTGCAAAGGAGCCGTTACTGTTATTGAGTCTCTACTCTAGAACTTTCAGTTTTTTAGTTTAGACCCTAACACTTAAGTCAGAAATAGCCATGCCAGAGTCACATTTTCAATCAGGCTGGTTAGTACCCCGGTTTTAGAGTTAAGCAAAGCGCGTTCTGATCGCAGACCGTGCCCTCTGGATCGCTATTCTCGCTATAAACTTCCTTGTTGAATTAAGTAAGGTTATGCTAGTTGGGTGCAAGTTTCAGTGATAGTGTAAGAATAGAACTTGTATGAAATGAAGAGTTGTCTGTATGGCTTAGATCCGAGGACGGTAAACTTGTTTATATTAAACCGAATTTCGGCAGCTTAAAATGACCTTCGGCATTCGTGTGAACCTCGGTTAGATGCCTAACATTCGGCACAAGAAAAATAGTACCTACGTGCACTATTTTGGCAGATTTTTTGCACTTATTTTTCCAATAAGCCAGTTATAGAACGTATCACCTATAACCTGGCAAACAATCCACTCAAAGCATTTTTTTGTTGAAGCCAGATCCCTTGAACTGTGGGCAGCCTCCTCTGGTCTGTCGCTCCTTAATAAGGAGACGGTTAATGACATGTGTGCAGCAGCAGGGGTGTCAGTGTGAACCATTCTTTTGCCACCCCTGCTTTGCCGGAACGAATCGTAAATTGGAGGTTTGAGTTGGTGGCGACTCTCTCCGATCACCGCTACGACATTGGATAGATCAACAATCCCGCGGTGGGCACTCTTGCGCCTAGACCGAAACCTGGCTAAGGAAGCGGCCTTCGTCCAGGACTGGCTCTCGCCTACGCCTGAAGGACGCAGCATAGAAAGACTCTGACTGTCCCACCGACCTCTGCTCCGTATGGCGGTGTACTGGTGGTCTGAGAACTTCGCGACCTTGGGCGGGCTTGTAATCGGTCTAGGCGAGTTTATGGTCGGGTGCGTCGCCGCCGTCAAAGACAAAACCCTGAAGCCGAAACACGCTTCTTCACCGCTACCAAGAGGCAAGAGGGCTCTGCACACTGCTATAGCGGACGTCAAAGAGAGAAGCAGAGCCGAAATGCTGGAGGGCTTAAATGACGATCCATAGGGGAGGCAATATAAGGCTGCACGAAGCCAGTTGCACCCGATTGGTCTCCCGCTGACAGACCCGCCAGCCGGATTTCCTGATTTAGATGGCTTAAATAACGATCCATAGGGAAGGCAATATAGGGCTGCACGAAGCCAGTTGGACCCGATTGGTCTCCCGCTGACTGAGACCCGCCAGCCGGATTTGCTGATTTAGATGGCTTAAATAACGGTCCAAAGGGAAGGCAATATAGGGCTGCACGAAGCCAGTTGGACCCGATTGGTCGCCCGCTGTCTGAGACCCGCTAGCCGGATTTCCTGATTTAGGTCCGGGCTGTTTCCCAGGGGGCTGGACTGCTCTCCGCCTGTGGCAAACACTCTCACGAGGCTCTCTTTATCAGTATATCAATATCTGTTTCTGAGGTAGAGATTTTCAGTGGCTCTCGCGCAAATACGCGCAAAAACAGGGCGCCGGGCCCAGACGTGGTCCCACCAAAAGTTCTCGCTATCGCAGCTGGTAAACTTGCGGTCCGGTTATGGGACCTGTTTAACCGATATTTGGCCACGGGCAAATTCCCGAAAATCTGGATGGAGGGCCAGCTCTGCCTGCTACGGAGGAAGGTCTCCAGGCCGCTTCCCCTTGAGGATATCGGCCAATAGTCTTGCTAAGCAAGAAAGCTATTTGAGGGATTGCTTCCCGCCTTAAAGACCACCCACAAATCGTCGAACCAGATTTGGCTGATGCCCAATACGGTTTCAGGACAGGACGGTCAACCATTGACGTCCTTTACAAACTAAAGGACTTAACCTATCGGCCAGAGTGCAGGGGAAAATGACATTCGGTTTATCCCTAGATGTAGCCAATGCCTTTAATAGCATCCCACATAGGGTTATATTGGAAGCACTGAAAATCTACAGAGTGCCTCTATACCTTCAAGACCAGCTGGCGGATTACCTCCAAGATCGAGAGGTGCTTTTTATAGACAGGAATGGTTGTGTTCGGCGGCGAAGGCCGTCTACACCGTTTAAGTGTCCGGCGTGGGTATAACAGCGTTTCGTCTTAGTGGGTGAAATCGGCCATAACCTCAGGCTTATGGTAAAAACTATGCTCGAGGACGAGGAGTCGTAGTGGACAGTCAACTTCCTCTGCGAAGAAGTCATCACACTAAAGCAGGCCGCGAAACGGCTGCGGGCAGAAGATCCCGTGGCATCAGCGCTCCGTAGAGGAAGACTGGAAGACGAATCCCCGCCTAAATTTTATAGCGAATTTCCAACTTGATCACGTAACACTAAGAATATGAAATACCAATTTAAAAACGGCATTTAATAAGCTTTCAATTGACATCATATTTATTTCAAGTTTGAAACCACAAGTCACATACCTATGTATTAAGTTGCAAAATATTTAAAACGTCTATTTCATAGGTAAGAGGGCCTATATTAAAAATACATTTAACATAAACAGCATGACGCGTTAGTGTTTAACCATAACCCTGAAACTGGATTGTGCTAAGTAAGTTAGGTACCAGAACAGCGTGACGACGGTCGCCTAGCAACCGCAGAGTCCGCAAACTGAACTCGAAGTCACGCGAGGTTCCACGCACCTCGTACGTTTGACGTAGATCGCCATTGCTCGATGACGACACGCAAGCTGTTTCGATTCAATGGCATTCATTTTACAAATTACTCGTAAGGAAGAACAATGAGCTTTATTGAGCATTGATCTTTTAGCTCTAAAACTAAAAGAACTGTTAATGTTTGTGTCGCCACTAATATAAAGTTACTAGCGGACCTAGCGACCTTCGTTTCGCCCCCGCGCCCCGTCCCGCATCGACCCCGTAATTTTAATTATGATTATCTTGCTACGGCCGGTGACGAATCTGACAAAGTTATAATCATAAAAAGCGGTCCACACGCTCTATTTTTTTCTTTCAGAACCTCTCTTGACAATAACAAACACACAAAAAGAATTGGCGAAAGCAGTCCAGCCGTTCACGCGTGATGCGTGACCACGGGAAATATGGATTCATTTTTATATAACAATCGGATTTTTAATAAGGTAGACCAAAATGACATCTTAAATCGAACTTTTTATTTTTAATTGTTGCAAGCGTTGTACCAATATTGTAGTAATAATTCACCTGTACGCGATTAATTGAACTTGTGATACGATTTATCAACAATGCGGCCGTAATCATTAGGACAAATATAACATGTAAAATACGCTCGAATTTTAGTTTTACATCTTAAATGCTTATAATTCGAAAACCTGACATTTTAAGAAGTTTTATCCTGTAGATTTTTTAAGGTTTCAGCCGTGGTCATAATTACACACTAGACACTACACAGTAAAACTTCCAAATCTCTCTCTTATTTCTGCACTATAACATTTTGATGGATGCAGAACAACATAGCTACTCGAAAGGCCGTCATATAATCAAATCCGACTGATGCTTATTTTAAAACCGCAGTAGTATGGCTGCATTCACGTCATGCATTTGGATATTAACTTATAATAAGATTCTGTTCTATGTTTACATGAAGCAAATGTTGTTTCACTAGTTTGTTAAGAGAAAAACTCAATGTACAGGCACAGCCTGGACAAATAATCACGGGTTCGAGTATATATAAAAACGGGGAAGGAAGCTTCTTAGATATACCACACAGGAGGAAGTTCCGTAATAGAACAATGTTTGTTGGATAAAACAATAGCCCCTTGCAAAGATCCTGGATCGTTCACTACAGTGCTGGACGATAAATGAGAATAGGCTTATGTTATAAATAAGCAAAGGAAATTGAGTGCCTCAGTTACATTGTGTTTAGAGACGGTCTCAAAGAGCTAAGTTTTCAATATCAAAACAGAACCTTAATTTTTGTATTAAAATTTTCGTCAAATTTAAACACTGGAAGAGGACAGCCAGAAATCGATTATTATTCAAAGCTTAAACACAATTACAAAAAAAAAAGTTTTGTACAGTCTAGACTAGTTCTCATTTGTTTGCCACGAGAATTTATTCCTAGCATGACACTCATTATGCCAGTGAAAACTGTAATGCAGGAAACCGAATAATTTGGCAACACTGCAACTTCTCACGGACACTGTGTTGTAGTGTTTCTGTGTCGATATTTAGCGTGTGACGTCACTGTTTCGTATCGTTTCTTACATAACTTGCAGTGTAACAACCTGGCGGAAATGTGACATGAGCGATAACAATTTATTATACTTTAAAACAGAGATATGAAATGGCCTGAATAGCAAATTATTTGTAAGAGAATCCCAGAAAAATAAACAAGTGCGCAGATTAAGACCAACATTGCAAATCTCACTGTAAAGCCCATAAACATTAGCACGCGGTCCTGAAACTCTAAACTTACCTTACTTCGAATGTATAACAATGTAATAATATTTAGAAAGCCTCTTTAACTTCCGATACACATAAGCCACATCATATCTCTACTGTTGAAAGAGTTGGTAACAAATCGGATACTCAAGGTGCCAGAAACGAAACTAAAACATCCAAATACATACATATGTGTTACAAAACATACTTTTTACAAAAGTTGGTAAAACTAACAAGTGCTGCATGATGTATTTCTAATTTTGACGAATATTACTTGGAATACATAGAAATGGAAATTTTTATTTGTAGAAAATTCCTGATGTATTCCTGAGTCCTAGCTTGAGAGAGGTGTAAGAGTAGTAAGCAAGAGATTCAGATGCATGTATTAGAGTTTGAGTACAGAAAGAATGGCGAGAATTAGCGAGAGGTGTAAGCAAGTGTAGCTGGAGGTATATTTATATCTGAGATAGGTACCTTAGCTCTTTTTTGGTGGTGATTAAGATTATTCAAAACATCATTTATTTATCAGCTATGCTATTTACTGTGTAGTTAAGGTTAAATTAAAATACCACCAGTAGCTATGCGTACATTTCCGTTGGACTATATAGTTAGTTATGTTAGATTTTGTTCCAAGCAAGAACCGGCTAATCCAATCACGTCTAATCCAATTACGTTCAGGATATTTTCCATTATTTTTGGATCTCACAAATAACGCAAATATGTAATTTAGCGGTAGTAGAACTACTTTCTTTCAATAAAGGGACAAATCTTTATCGAAAATACATTTTATCATTTTTGTAGAGTTTATGTAAAATGAAAATAATAGTACAAAATTTTCGCAAAAGATGTGAGCAACAATCTTAAAACCACGCTCAAAACTTCGTTTCAATAGTTCTGAAGTCTTAACATAACATTCTGAATATACTGAACATTTAATGATATTAGAGGTTACGGTACAATCCTAAGTCCGGTCCTGTGCAACGAAGTAACCATGTTAGGATGTTGATGCTAACGAAATTTAACACGCACCGTTTTATTAGCAGTTCAGTGTAAACTATAAAAACGGCGACAGTAGAGCGGACACGTGCTAATTTTCAATTGACCTACACAAAATTTAATAAAATCTCTATTAAAGATACATAAACATAAACAAATATCCTGCGCTTAGAATACTTAAATATCCAAGTTGAGTTACGAAAAATATTTTAGAAGATACTATACGTAGAATTTGTTAGAAGTCTGAAACTGGCTTACACGAACCCAAAAAGTTTCGAATATATAAAAACAAAAGCATCATTTGAATTTATAATGAAATCGAATGCAACATGCCATGATAGAAGTATCGGGCTGATTTTCGGCAGACATGAAGTAAACTGTACTGAAATGGATGACGTTTCCTCTTATGTATGGTTTTGAATAGTATCAGAAATAAATGAGTATGTTAAAAATGTCTTGCAATAAGCATGAGATATATTATCTATCTGTTTTTAGGAATATTGACAAAGGAATAATGTCTCATATGAAGTTTTCGTATAGGAGCATTGTTTGGGACAGCTGTTTATCAAACTGCAAAGCTGTTTATCCACTTCTCAGGTCCCGATCCTGCTGCATTGTAATAACCAATCATGTATTATTTTCAAACTGCACCGCATTACGAGTCGAAATAATCTGCTAGTCACAAGATTGCCATAAAGCTGCGCGCGCGACTAAGCACGTGACGTCAGTGCCGACGCTAGGCAGCCGGCCAACACGGGCCGATCTAACCAGTTACGTTCTAGATTGCGATGACTGTATTTTGCTTTATTTAATGGCCGTGCTCGCTTACGTGGGTGGCAAACATGTGTAGTATACAAGTACACAGACTGAAACAAACGTTATGTTATGTTCGCTGGGTTAGCCGTTACGAGACATTTTACGTAATCACAAGTATTAGTATCTATTTTAGGCGCCACATTACTCATCACCCCGAGTTTCATTGTGCCTTATGCTATACTACTGAAGTATATAAACATGTAGATCAACTCAATACACATGTCGATCAAGCGCATTACGTATCAAATGTCATAACATAATATGAAAGAAAACCTCTGGGATCCATTTCACTGGTTAGCTGTTGCTGGGCAACATGTGAAACGGAGAAGACAATGGAAAATTAGCAAGATAATCTTGGTTAGTATAAAGTCTAAGCTAAACAATTTGACAAAATCACAATTGAAGGCGACACTTGAGATTTGATTGTTTGTCGATTCTGTGAGAAAAGAATAATAATCGTGCATTTTCTAGTTCACTGATCGTGAAAAGAAACCGATTGACAGTGGAACGACTTAAGTTGTAAGACAAGACAATTGAATTTCGGTACCGGCAGGCGGCAGCTAAGCAATAGAGGTCAGTGACGCAAAAGCAGACAAACAATACTTATAATAATTCGGGTACGTATTATACACAATACCGAATTTTAAAATACCGAATTTCATAAGCCCTACGCACGGAAGGCCGAATTTTAGAATGCCGAATGTTTATATGATCGAAAGTTCTAAATACCGAAAGTTTGAAATCCCGAAAATTCAAAATACCGAATATTATAAGACCTATAATTGGAATGCCGAATACCAAAATGCCGAATTTTAAAATACCTACTGTTTATATGACCGAAAGTTTAATACACCGACTGTTTATATGACCGAAAGTTCAATATACCGACTGTTTAATGTACCGAAAAATTTAAAACCCGATGATTATAAATACCGAATTTTTCAAGACCTATGAACGAAACGCCAAACAAATTGTATACTTTTGAGATTAAGGTTCATTAAGTAAAACAAATTTTGATTGACCCCGACTCGCCGTGGTCCTTCGCCGTGGTACTAGTCTGCCCGATACTAGAGTGTAATTCAAAAACCGGAGGCGCGGAGGGAGAGCAGCCCTGCGCCGCTGGAGCGGCTGCGGAGGCGAGCATGTGTACCTGTGATTCGTTACGCTAGGGCGAAAGGGCTGCACTTCCCACAGCGCCGAAGAAGAGCAAAACCTATGCATACTGCTACATGCATGCCTGTTTGATTGGTTGCATGCTGCATGCCTGCTTGCTACATGCATGCATGCCTGCTTGCTTGATTGCTTGCATGCTGCATGCTGCATGCTTGCTTGACGTGCATGCTGCATGCCTGCTTGATTGCTTGCATGCTGCATGATTGCTTGCTACATGCATGCCTGTTTGATTGCTTGCACATTGTAAAAAAAAAACTTCTACCGCAAAGTTAATCTTACTTTCGGGATTTTGAACTTCGGAATACTAACTGTACATATATTAATCTTCGGGATTTTAAACATTCGGGATATGAACCTTCGGTATTTCAAACTTTCGGGATTTTGAACTTTCGGTTATTTGAAATTCGGCATATTGAGCTTAGGGTATAACGGGTATAGGTATTTCATTCGTTCGGTATTTTGATTTTCGACGTTTCAAGCGTAGGTATTTCATTTGTAGGTATTATGAACTTTTGGTATTATAATACGTACCCAATAATTCAGTAGGTATAGCCTAAAGTTCAAATAGTGGAACACGCAGTTCGGTTCTCCTGGCAAATCATCATATCAGTGTACTTCATACCTCAGAAGCATAGCATACAATAACTGGTTACCTTACCCTCCGGGATCATCGCTCAAAAAGCAACATTGTCACTCAATATTGTTCTTACACGATTTACATATTGTCAATCCCAAAACATTGTGCATGCTTTCGGGATTGGCTTTTTGCTACCCCGGTGGTAGTGTTTGTTTGGTTTAAATAATAAAACTAAAACTACACAGTTACTTACAAAAATCTCTTCTAATTGCACTTAATAGATTTTTGCCACTCTAACATCCTCCAAGCCAAAGTAATACTTGTATTTTTGTTCCAAATCCCCTGCTTACAGGCTGGAAGAAACAATCCTGGTGTACTGAAGACAATAGAAAACAGAAGCCTTGAAAGCTTCAGTTTCATCACATTCATCTCATCTCATTCACTCACAAGTTAAAATGCAATATCTTAGAATCAATCCGATTCCGCATCGTGGTGGATGCAATTGAAAACTTTTCCGCTACTCCTCTTAAGGGGTTGGATATCCAATCCCCATACAATATGATCCAGTTTGGTAAAAAAAAACTATTTTATCTAACACGGACAAAGGAGAAAGGAAATATTTGTATCGCCCTAGTTCATCTCGACGAAAAGGTCCTCAACGTTTTAGTTTACAAATTTTGTCAACTCTTACATTCGCTCAGCTGGTATTCGAAAGTCAAAAACCCTGTTTAATGTAAGCAATAGCTGCAATTTGCAAGTTAGATATTCCTGAGAAAGTTAATGATGAAATATTTGTGAAGGACAGAATATTTGTAGATGGCAAAAATATTGAGTTTATGTGATCCGATGGAGCCTTAACAAACAACAGTGGAAAAATTCAACTCACTCAACTATCTATCGAGCAGGGTCGGCAATCAGCTATCTAGTAGGGATAGAGTAGAAAATTCCATCGCAAACATTTTCCGGTACCGACCTTATCAAACCGCCAACCAATAGAAATCGCTTTAACTTGATACACCCATAATTTACTGCTGATCAAAGTTCGCTCATTTAATTACAATAATTAACTTAGTATTAATATTTAAGACGATAATAATGCTCATTTTGTGTGAACTGATAAATAAATAATATATTGCGTTTAATTTATAAGAAAATGCGTATTATTGCAAAAAGTCTTAACTGAGAGTGATAAAAATGATTTGCGTTTAACTTTAATATCGTCACATTTATATGATACCGGACTATATTCGAGTAAATATATTTTTAGAAGAACTTATTACAGATATGTGCAACTAAAATAGATCTTTGTCGAGTCTGTCAAACAAGAGATTAAATTAGTATTATTTATTTTGTAACACGTTGTCCTATAAATGATAAACTAACTGAAGTCGTATTAGGTATTTTACACAGACAATAAATGCCCTAAACCACAGATTAGAGAATAGAAACAGTGTATTTGCAACAAAAATAAGACATATGATAATGTTATATTACAATGTTACATCACTCGTTCAATTTTCACTGCTATACCAGGTTGGAAACTTTAGAAGATACCCTTTGATAAAGGTTTGTCAAGCAAAGGTTTATCTCTTTTGTATAAGCTTATTTTCGAGGAATACTTCACGATGCGAACGGAAGGGAGGGAGCAAACTCAAAACGCGTAGACGCATATGAAAATAATAAAATACTCGTAAATCAGCATTTAGATATTAATCCTGAAAGAATATAAGTGAAAAAAAAACTGCGACGCTTAAATCACTGCCATAAGTCGCAAAAGCCTACAGATAAACAAATTACGAGAAGTATTTTGAAACGCGGCTTGTTAAGGAATTGAATAATCATCTAGTTATCGACTGATTGACTCAAGTGCGAGTCAAGTTGTATTGGAATTGCAGACCGATGTTCATAATGCCAATGGAATTTCAGATGAATTCAAAAAATCTTTCCTTTTTTCATTTATTTAACTAATTCAATAAATTACATACTTATAATAAGATACTTTAAAAAAAACACTGAGGTTTACACTAAACTATCGAGTTCACCTATCATAAATCTTAAGATTAAAAACATTTTTAAAAAAATATTCGTATCTAGTACGAATAGTTAAGAGAAACTGCTTAAACGTTTTGTGTATTCCGCTAGAGTGAAAATCATGAAAGTAAGTAAGCGCTGTTTGTTTAGGTCGTCTCAGGTCAAATGGTGGAGTTACAGAATTTTCAATTGTCCAGGTAAGTACCTACTTAATCTTGCAAAACTCGCGAATTCCACGTTCGCGAATTTTGCAAGTTTAAGTAGGTACCTCGACAATTGAAATTCTTTTTTTAGTTTGCGAAAACCATACAGTTTTTAATTTGCATATGTAATCGGTTGAAAAGCTGGTAGCACCTATAGAAATAGACAGCACAATGTATGGTTATTATCTGATTTCTTTCGGCAGAAATCCTTGATGTCTCGCCTCCCAGACTAGACACCTAGGTTTACGACTCACTGAGCCCGATGATGTCCCCATCGCCTCCAAATTCACCACTCTGAACTAAACGAAGTGACGCAGTAAACCTTCGCACTTACATAATTTCAGTTCAGCTTAAATATAGGTATTTTCCAAAAGACTTGTTCACCATGTGTCATTGAGTGACAATTAATTGGTGGAATATTAAATAGAAGATGAGGCACACGTTGTTTAATAATTTAATAGTTAGCAATTATTAATATCCGAAGATTCGCCATCGTTCCATTCTGTTACATTTGATTATGATCGCTTATCGCTTGCCCTGAAGAGTCTACTACGAAAGCATCAACTGTTCGATTTACCCAAACAAATACATTACGTTTTCACTAAACAAACACACTGTTGACATGTCAGTGTAAACATTTGCTTTACCTACGTCACATGCCAGCCGCTAGACATGCGCTCGTACGTACATAAAATTGGTATTGGCAAAATTGGTGGGTACTGAAAATCTTTGTGTCGTTTTATTGTTTCAACGTTTTAATTACTACCTAATCGTTATTTTCATGCAAAAGCCAATAGTCTCATTTGATACACGAACAGTAACGAAATTCCCTATAAATTGTGACTGGTTTCATATATTCTACCTAAGTTGGTAATAGACCTTGACCGATTCACAAAGATCCGTTTTGATCCGACATTCAGTCCATAGTCATCATTTGTTTCAATTATTAAAAGGAAAAGGAAACATACTAATTTGAGTATATATCAGACTGCAGCTCAATTAGAGGTGGTTGGAGTCTGATACAGGAAGGGCTATATTAGCTTTTATTCGTATAGATGAACGGGTGCTACTCATACCTTCCTGCTACTCATGTCTTCCATCTTTGCGATATGTAGTTATTATCATAAACCATATAAAATTATGTATGCTATCTATCCTATGTGTGAAATGAGGATACATTTCATTTTCACGTTTTAGCGATGGGTCGCGTCGTAGGTGTGACGTCGAAAGAGCATGGGCCGCGCCTGCGCGATAAATCGATCATCCAATTTAGCTGCGCCGACGCACTCTCAAGGGTTGTCAACTAGACCATAAGGGCTTCGCGCCATAGGGGATAGTGTCTTGATAGCAAATCAGTTTTCGGTAAAAGCTCAGCGATATGAAAGCATTACAACACAGATTCAGATTCATTTGCTGGAATGGTGGTACAGAGGTACATCACGATGATGATAATGACACAACCCCACCCCACTACACTAAAGCGCAAGCGCAAATATTTACGCAAAATGATTCAAACATTTTAATTACTTTCGAGAAAACCGTTAACATAACAGTTACCCAAAAAATCAGAAAACGGCAAAAGCTACGTGGATATGCGTAGTAGTTGGCATCAAAAGACGGATGTTTTTTATGCAAAATTCACGTGTTCAGCAAGATTGTTGATGACGTATGAAATGTTTTGAAATATATGCTAGTGGTAAACACTATTTCGTCACTATTCGAACAAAGTTTTATTACTTTTCTCAATATCAACCCTAACTTGAACATGTCACGTGGTGTTTTAAAACCGAAGCGATATGATATCTTATTGCAACCTCCGGACGTGTCAAAATCGTATGGATGTACAGTAACGTTATTCGCAGGAAATAACAAATCAAATTCGTCATTAAATAGGCCTTGTCTCGAGTGCTCCAGTTATTATCCTACGTCGCAACCACACCCTCTAAACAATAAAACAATGTAGCAAATAAACAAATGGAGATTCGCTTTAAGAGTCCAATGATCTGATAGTATTACGCAATAGAATGTGCTAGAACATGAAAGAGTGTATTTGGACACTCAAGTTGTGTATTTGGAGAATCAAATTGTTTTTTCGTTACAGTAAACGACATATATGTGTTTTTGATCCAAGAGTACATTTAAAAAGGAAAATATGCTAGTGGTCAAAAACTTTTTTTGATATGCGTATAGATTAAAGCTATTGGAGATCATAAGCAAATCGGGTGGATCCCACTTCTTCGTTATGTATTTCCATTGATAGAAATACTGGGTCATAATTTCCCACTATTTCCATTGCGGGCGGCGGCGGCAAAAAAACGCTATACCACCCAACATTTATTTTCAAGTAATTTTATTAGTCAGTGTTTTATAAGACCGTCATTAATGTTATAATGGAATTAATTTCCAATAACACAACTGCGTTGTTTTGACTCAATGGAAATATTGGTATTATTTTTTCTACCAGGAAAATAGTGGGATCCATCCACCCAGCAAATCTTGTAAAGGGTTACAGGCAGGAGTCAAAAGTACAGTCGAAAAGCAATGTCTGGCTACCTAATTTTTAAAAAAGGATATCTATATAAGATTAGCATTCAACAAGCAGTAAGCTTAAAAATCTTAACAGAGTTATCTTTGTTTAGCATTAGTGTACATTTTAACTTGTATATTAGGTATATTATTAACATTGTTTTATATCCTTGTAGAAGATAAATTGCCTAATATGCGATAAGGGGTTATTGCCAAGTTTAAAGTTTTTATCATTGTAGACGATAAAGTTAATTTTATTGACAGAAAACGTTATTCTCGTACTTGTTATTGTCATAGCAAATTATATGTATGTACCTAAACATTTCAAGTTATTGATAGATGTTATTTCTTTGCTAAGAATTTGAGGATTGTTTTAAGATTCCATGACTACAAAAAAAGTTTCAGTCGTAAAGTATAAACCATAAAATAAGTTAAACATTTCAATAATCTATATCACAGAATATGACGCCCTTAAGTTAAAAGTTTAGCTTCAGTATTTAAATTCTTATCCTCGATGCAACGTTAGTATACTCGTATTATCAAACAAAAAATCATTTTGCGTTTATTGTGGCCTTGATATGTCTTTATATTATCAACTTATGATAAAAATTGCGTGACGAAATCATTATATTGGTGATAGTCAGTCATGTCCTATTGTTTTAACACCCGACGAATAAAGGGCGGGGTGTTATAAGTTTAACGTGTCTGACTGTGTATATGTGTAGTATCGTAGCACTCAAATTTTCTCCCGAATGTTCTTAGCCATGTTTCATGAAAGTCGTTTTAAGATCATCAGTTCTTTTCTAGTTTTTAGTTGTCCGATCGATTCGAAATATGGCATCGATGACATTAATTACCGTGCTACTTCAATAATATTGAAATGACATGATAAGGTAACCATGACCTTAAATATGAAGCGGGGTTATTAAAATTTGTAATTTTGTATTATTTCAGTTTTTACAGGTACTTTATTAAGATGCACTGATTGAAAGAGTACACAATATGTTATACAGCCGACCAACAGAAGAGGAACCTAGTGAATAATCGCTAGTCAGTGCACGTTAAAAAAGAATAAAGCAATACTTTGAATAAAGGTTTAGGAAAAAAATATTTTTAGCTCGAAAAATTATAAAAAGAAGTATATGAAACTGGCAATCCTGTTACCTTAATAATGCCATGGTGCCTAACCTTTTGGTTAATTAACTGACCAATGCAATCATCGATGAATATTGAATCATTATACCACACTTCCATTTTATGTTGACCTGTCAATTGTTTGGCTGTACACATTTGGTAACAGTTCAGTTGGTAGTGGACAGTGAGTTGTTATTACTACTACGTATAGAGATACGTAGTGAGTTGTTATTACTACTACGTATCTCTATACGTAGTAGTAATAACAACTCACTGTCCACTACCAACTTATCTAAGGCATAACTTCTCTAAGTTATGCCTAGCAAAATATGTGTGTGTGTGTGTGTGTGTGTGTGTGTGTGTGTGTGTGTGTGTGTGTGTGTGTGTGTGTTTGTGTGTGTGTGTGTGTGTGTGTGTGTGGGTTTTTTTTGAGACCACAAGATTGTGACGTTTTCCTTGAAATTTGTAGTTCGATAATGAAACCTTTTATGAGTTGATGACTAGTGGCGTCAATATCATGGCGCTCGAGATGTGTTTTTGGTGTCAGTTCCAGTTTACGCTACTAGTTCAATGGTAGTAGATATTAAATTGATGGCTTGAGTTGTAATAAGATTGTTCTTGGCGTAACATTAACATTGACCTTATTCGAACGGTCGAACGAACTTCATCGAGATTCGACAATGAACCTGAATCATTATCAGACTGTCTGGCTTGTCTATCGAACTGATTGAACGCACATTGAATATGATCGATCTGAGGTTTGTAATCGAATATCTAGCTGATATTTGGCTTTCTTTGAATGATTTTAGAGTTCTAGATAACCTTTAATTCGTGTTACGTGATTTCGCTGTTAATCTGTAATGTCACCATAATATTGTAAAAACCGCATGATTACAATCAGACGGTTTTAAATACGTTAAATTGTAATCTTACGATTTATTTATTGTGAATCGTACCTAACTTCATACATTCTTACGTAAACTGAAATAACGAATCTCTGGGCAAATCGGTGGATCAAGGTAGGTGAAGTATAACGAAGTTTACCTTTGTGTTGGGTTGTACACATGTGAGTACCAATAAAAGCGAAAATGCTAAACAATAAAGTAACAATAACCTTGTTTAAAAACAATCATCAAAATACAATCTACCGGATTAGAAACCGTAAGGTTATAATCTAACGGTCTTTACAATTGCAATATTACGATGACTTAGACATTATTTATTTTTACCGACATCAAAACTTGTCCGCGTCAAGTTGATTTCTTAAGCATATTATTTCTTAAGCATAAGATCATTTATGTACCGTTGCCATGAGTTTACAACGTTAAACCAAGTCTATGCATAATTTCACAGCGCGTCTAGCGGTCACTTGAAGAACTAAAATTTTCCATAAATATTTTTACGTCGTCGCTAGTGTGTAAAACCGCCGTAAACTCATGGTACTGAAAGCGACTGGATGCAGACCGATAGTGAATCGGTCGCTATGGAAAGCCGTGGGGGAGGCCTATGTTCAGCAGTTGACGTCCTCTGGCTGATAATGATGATGACAAACATTATTAAGTCTTGTTTAGAATGTTTATAGCACTCAGTGTCATATTTTTGTCGTAAGAAACGTCACGCGTAATGACGTATCCATTAGAGACCACAAATTTCGCAAGGTCGGTCCTACAGCACGGTAGCTTAATTGGTAGAACGTTTGGCCCGGTTAGCAAACAAGTTGCTGGTTAGAGTTCCGCCCGTGCGCAAGTTTTTGGTTTCTTATTTCATTATTATGAAGTCGTTATTTGCAAAACATCTTTAAGAGGGGACGTAATGAATCCTGTTTATCTTGTACAAGTAATCAGGCTAACAAAACATATTCAGTACTCACCGTAGAATGTCTCCAGAAATGTATGAGAGCGTGGATATCGGTGGACGGCGCGAGGAGCAGATAGTCTCTCCACTCATCGTAGCTGATGTTCAGACTGCCGTCCTGGTCCATCCTGAGAACAAATCACTACTGAACTATTCTTCTTTCAGCATCATTGCCAACGCATGGATTGGCGAGTTGTATCTAGAGGCATTCGCCCAGTTAACGACGAACGTCGGGTTCGAACTGATGGGGGTAATGATTTATTCAAATGTTTATTATTAGGTTCTTACTGGACACCCCAGCTAGCAAACTAAGCTAATATAATATAATTTATTTATCCCGCTCAACTTTATTCAGCATCACTATCTGAGTGAGAGAGATGATTTAAGATGTATTATAAAAACGTCTCAGTCAGGCATCAAACGATTTGCCGTTAGCAGAGCTTTGATGGTTTGCCACTTTCATGGTAAAGAACCATATTACCATTCATAATTTAATAAAGTTTTATTTATTCTCACTAGAAACTAAGCAATACGCCGTAACTTCTTTAAAGATTAATCACGTTTAGTTTATGTGATGTACGACAATGATGCTTTCAATGGACTATGTTAATTATAAAAACTTATAAAAACAAACTGGATAAAAATCTATAATCACAAAACAAACTACAAGGTGTTAGGTGAATTAATATGAAAATGATTACTCGCACTATGCTATCAAATTTTTCTACAAAAAAAGTACATTAAATTTTTTGAGTCTGATTGTCAAATGCAATCATAAAGTTAATTTTAAAAGATGCCGCATTTGCAATCTGAATTAAACTCAACGTTCTGAATCCACGATATTTCGTTTGGTGCCAGACTAGACGACTATGTCTTACAAATAATGGCTGATGTCAAAAGCTATGATCGTTTGTGATACATGAGCGACTTACGTGGTTATATTACAAGCGCCGTATACGAGTAAATACTAATGAGAACGCTTACAACATAAATGTTGTTAATTTACAATGAGTGTCTACATTTGTTCAACGATCATCGCTCTAACGCTGGTGCCTGGAAAGATTTTGGTTCCATTCCTCACTAATAAAAAAATATTGTAAGTCCACAGAATCAATTTTGAATAGTTTCTGGGCATTTAAGTTATTAATATTACAATTAAGTCAAAAAAAAAAATGATTTTTATCCAAAACTTCATGAGGGTTTTGACTTCTAAATTATTTATAGAGAAAACAAAACACGAGCAAATATAAACCATAGGGACAGTTTTATATTAAAAAATCTTTACATAGTCTGATACAGACAGATAATTTTTGTACCATATAAGTATGTATGTGATCAAGGCAAAAACATATCGCTACGGCTACTAAATAATTAGGTACGGAACCAAATCAACAAGGACCTCGCCCATTAGCACATATGGCACATTAGAATTGTTTGATACGTGATTGTTATAAGTGGATTTTTTTTTTTAATTTCTGATATTTCGACACTGATACAAGCACCATGACCACGCAAAAAAACGCTAGCAGCACGCGTCATCTTTTGTTCTAAGTGACGCTCGTTTTAAAGGCGTGCGTGCGTGCAAGCGATTTTCGTTTAAAAGTGATCAACCTTACATTGTATAAATCCCGTATCAAACCACTCTAATGTTAAAATAATACATTTGGCACATGTTTAGCGGAGAAGCGTCTAAGTGTTCGCGTCTCCACTTACCACCAGAACTTAGGACAACCGGGATTTCTGAAACATTTGAGCACATCGCCTTAACATTCAGCATGCATTCACTGTGGACTTTATTCTTATTGACCGAGAGTTTATTTTAGTCCTTTTTGATTACTTAATAGCCGTGTCCACTACGACTTGTGAGGCAGCCTCGTGAGCCAAAATCTTGGCCGTGTGGACGTGGCTCAGGCTGCTTCGAGCCCACGATAGTTTTAACTTTGAGGCCAAGCTCGTGAGCCACTACATACACTTCTTGTGGACTAGTGTTGTAAGACTCCCGAATGCTTACAATACGTCTGGTAGCCTACCGGTAAGGTACGGAATGCTACGGTATATAGCATTCCGTAGCTCACATAGATAACTTTTATTCAAGAATCCGAAAGATGTCACAATAAATCATGGTTAAAACATGGTTTTACAAATAACAATTATTGTGTCCAATTGCTAATAGAGTACAAGTAATAGAGAGATGTACCAAATGTGACATAATCAAGTCTCGCAATTGATTGGAGCTGAAAGAAAATCCACTTTTAACTAATTTTTAACTTCTTTGCTGTGGCAACTTATATTAAGTATAAAGTTTTCTTATTTTGTTTTAAAATGAAACTTAATTAAGTACAATAGTATAATAATCATTATTTTAGTTAAAAGACCATGATTTAGAACAAATTCAGATTATAAAAGATTAATTTTTCATAAGAATTAATTCGTAATACACTTAAATGAAATATATGAAAGCTACCGCAGTGAATCCGCTTCCGAAGCCTACCGCAGTCTGCCGGAATGCTACTGAATTTATCTTTTCTTGTTTCACCTTACAAGAATACAAAATAGGACTGTGAGTGTCAAAAACATTCTAAATCAATGCTACCGAATGCTTTGGTAGGCTACATTGGACTTACAACTCTAGTGTGGACACGGCTATTGATTAACTTTAAAAGCAAGTTGGAGAAGTTATATGATCTTTTGGCATTGCAAGAAATATTTTTTACTAAGAAACTTAAAATCTATGTTTAATTTTCATACATCAGAGAAAATCAGAGGCCTTCGTTTTGTAACTCGATATCAGTATATTCGAATCAACAAACCATTCCATCTTATACTAGCGGACCCCCACGGCTGCGTCCGCGCGTTTTGAGTTTGCATCCTCCCCTCCTACCTTCCTCGATAAAGTTATCCATCACAAAAATATTTTTGCAAATTGGTCCCGTAGTTGCTGAGATTAGCGCGTTCAAACAAACAAACTCTTCAGCTTTACTACACAGGTTGTTGTTTTGGTCAGCAACGGGCGACCGACGACAGTGGTTGTACAAACAGTACTAATGCCAAAAAAGAATATAATTTTTAAAAAAAAAAATATAGAATAAACCACAAAATTTATTTCTTATTGCGATACTAGTGAGCGAGTCAAACTACCAACACCAGATCGCCTCGTCGTAGCTTACTAGCTACGGCGTAGTATTTCTTAAATACGCACGAGGGTGCGAGTTTCCCCATTCGTTTTTTAAGTGTGAAGAGGTTAAGAGGCAGATTAAAGGAGAGAATCTTGTGAAGAGGTTATCTTTTTTAAAACTTGCATATTTTTATATAAATATAACTCGTATTTATATTTATCATCCCTGAGTTGGATGTCACTGACCAAAAACAACACCCTGTATTTGTGTAGATTGATCATGCCAGCAAGAAACCACAAGAGAATGTAATCCCGGATGGTCATGTCGATAAATACATTAATGACTTAATCCATAAAGCCTCGGATTTGGATATTCTGACATTTCGTCAGGCTTTATACTATTTTACGCTGGATCCACACGCATTCGCATGCGGCAGCGATAATATTGCAAAACTATTGCGAAAGTGAAACATCTGTAGATCGTTACTGCAATATCCATCTCTATTTCGTTTTGACACACACGTTTGACACACCGCACAATACAAACATTTGTGTGCATGAACCTGTCTGTTTGTATTGGTCTGGGTGTTTTCTATGTAAGTCATCATGTATGTATTTACAAACAAAAAGTATTTAAGTATTATATCCGTTGTCTGGCACCAATAACACAAGCTTTGAGTAGCTTACTTTGGGACTAGATGGTGATGTGTGGGAATGTTCAAAGGATATTTTTTTGACGACCTCCGTGGTCGAGTGGCTAGCACGCTGGTTTCAAGCGTCGCCATCTAGTGAGGTTCCGGGTTCAATTCCCGGTCGGGTCAATGTAAAAAACGATCTTTTCTGTATTGTCTCGGGTCTGGGTGTTGTGGTACCACCGTTGTGTCTGATTTCCATAACACAAGTGCATTGGCTACTTACTTTGGGATCAGAACAATGTATGTGATTGGTGTCCAATATTTATATTAATATTTATTTCGAAACGTTTTCATCCCTGCGTCGGTGTAACGACTATTTCGTTTGCATTTTCTATCGGGACGGTACCGACAACGATGCCACTATTCTATCTATTTACTGCGAGAGAGCAAGACATAGCTTATTTGCCGACGCTTTTGGTGTAGTAGTTAGCGCTACTGAATACACTATGTCGGCGGTCGCAGGTTCGACTCTCAGGGACAAATGTTTGTGTGATGATCACGACCATTTGTACCTGAGTCATGGATGTTTATATGTATTTACGTATTTATAAGAGACGCTCAGTTGTCTGGTATTCGTAGTAGGATCGGACAAGGAAGAGAATTCCTTACTTCGATACCAAGACAATTTGTGTGTTTTCTGGTGCACATTTATTTATTTTTGCGTTGCCATACAATTTACAGATCCTTCGCATACCGCATGGGAATGCGTAGATGGATTTTTATGAAGCGAGCTGCCTGTAAGAATGCACACATGCACTAATAAGATGTTTCATCGGTGTCTTAAAAGCATTCGCGAGAGCGTCACGCATGTGTACTTGCAGTTGCACAGATTAAACACATAAAAAAACAATATGTTAATTTTACATTTGATCAAACGAAATTTGTGAATACTAGATAAAAAAATATCGATAAAGCGTGGAAAATTAAGTGATTATGTAAGTTCTTAAAAAACAAGACGTTTTAAATTGTGATTTATTTTAATTCTCATCTTTTAGTTTAAATTTTATTTATCTTTAAGTAAATAGTATTTTTAAGGAGTCTCATTTGAATGACTAACTAGCAGAAAGACTAACTAGCAATAAGCATTTAAAAAACCTTTTGATTTGTGTAGGTAATTATTTAAAAAAGAAATAAGATATTTGTTGTGTTATAATCATAAGTTTTTTGATCTGCAACTTCATAACTAGTACATTCAGGTAACTCATTTTGCATGTAAACTACATGATTTTCTCTACAAGATCTTCATAATATCGTATAATTTTAATAAAACTAATATTTTATTACTTTTTTAACAATATACATACACAAATCAGCAGTTCTTAAATGGTTGTTGCTAGTTAGTCTTCCCAGCTTTTAAATAAGACTTCTTTAAAAAGTCTAACTAGCGGGTGTAGTCTGCAGCATTTTTTTTACATTTCACCTTGCACCTTTCATCTACATTACACTATTTTCTTAAAGCTTAAATAATATTTAAATCATAAATGGGAATTTAAATAAATATAAAAAATATATATTTTTGGAATAGCTTACATATATATTTGATTTTCTAGTATTCACATAAATTTCGTTTGATCAAGTGTAAAATTAACACATTGTATAATGGTAGCTTCATTTTCAATCTTAGTTTATGTAACTGATTAAGATCAGTTAAATAATAATATAAGGATTAAGTAAGTAATCTACAATCGCAAAGTGGGGGGCTAACATGTGAATTTAGGTATTATTAATGGGTCAAAAAACCTCTTTTTGACTAGCATTCTCGACTGTAACACAAACACTTAATGCAATTAAAATACTAATCAGCATTAGCATCATGCATACAGTTAGCATCAAAATAATAATTCACCCTGTATGTATTGTAATATAAGTTTACGCAGCACTGATTGCCGTCATTCAGCCAGCCGGCAATGCACATTCTACTTTTATTAGACGCATACGAGTATAAAACAATACGTCTTAAGGTCTGGGCCCACTTTACCGTACCATGCCATGACCGTGCTAGGAGCTTGAACATTTGCCTTAGAGCTGAACTTTCTATAGAATTATCACCCAAATGTAGGGTAGAGTTGAGAGTGAATTCTGTTATTACGATTTTCACAAGCAAATACAAAATAATTGCAATATTTTTAAAGGTCTTGGCCCACTCCACAACTACCATACCATGACCATGCCAGGACCGTATCAGATACAAAAAGCAACACGATACGCTCTCCTTTTCCCACTGGACGGATTTACAGCGTTCCATCTTACTTACCGTTATATAGAGTGAAGCGAGAGTAAAGCGAGAGCGTATTTTGTCGATGTTGACACGCCCCGTGCATGGCACGCGACGGTGTTGGTCGGTGACGTATCGGTCTAGTGAGCAAGATGTAGTTTTCCATACAAAGAGTATCGTTTTGCATGACACGTTCATGGCACGGTCAAGGAATGCTAGTGTTATGGGCAAAAACCATTATAGACATGCCATTGGTATGTACGCGTGACAGCATTTGGTCTGGATTTCGAGGCGCCTATTTTAGTAACTCCTTCGGCCGGCCTAGCTAGACCGCGTAACAAGCGTACTCGAACTAATAAACTTTTAACTTCCATCGATTGTAAAAGCAAAAGCAAGAAACAACACAGCTGTTAACTGAGTATCTTTCTCATTTATCATTTTTGTTTACACATACCAAGCTCAAATGATTCTGTCCCTAGTCGTAACATCGATTCGCATTGCATATTCACCTTTACAACATTCGCATTGTTTTTTTATAGTCTAATTTTATTAATAATCTGTATAACTCATTCATTACCTTTTCAGTAGATTGGTGGCTTCATTTCTACCTATTGCTATACCCAAATCAGCAAACGCTGACTGAAGTTCTTCGAGATCGACCTTTCCTGGAAACAAATAGATAATATATCTTAGAAAAAATATAAAATGGGTAGGTAGTCTCGGTAGAAAAAGGGTATGTACCTATTTTGTGTTTAAGAGCTTGCATGCAAGCATAAAGTAAAATGCAAAATCTACATGTCATGTTTACGTCTGTCCTTTATCATGCCTAAAAAAGTCAAATAAACGCTGATTTCGTGATGTTATCAAGTTGTCAATGATATAAACCAGATTACGTGGATTAGATGGATTCATAAACTCGACACGAGTTTAGGTTTTAATCCTATATGTGTACATTTTTCTGTAATTACTTTTCACAAAATAATCTAAAAATACACATACCGGCACATTTAGGGGAACAGATTTGTTTTTTCTAATACTGGGGGGTATTTTGAGAAGGGATTATTACAGTCACTGTCCGTTACTACTTTCATAACGAATTGTTTAATGCAGTCTTAACACATTTATAACGAGTTTGTAATGTATTTTATGACTGTTTAGGGTGTTTCAGACACTTAGCGTTTTTAATTTAAAAAAGTTTTATAGTGTTCTTCGAAACTGCCCAACTAACATTTTGGTAATAAGAATAAGTGCTATATGAGCTATATAAGAGATTTTTAATTGCCAAAGTTGATATAAAGGCACTAACAATTAGTGTTATAGCGTGCTATAACTCTCTTATGAACCTAAATTGGGCCCACAATTTTATAACTTAGGCTGACAAAAAGGTGATAAAACGGTACTACGAGTGATAATACAGAGGTATAATAATGCTATTGGAGCCATCATTTCCACTTTGAGTGTTAATTGGGCCATTGAAAGGTTACAACCGCAAGCTAGAGTGGTACAAACGTTGTAAAAATCACTATGATAACTTTTTTATTGGTACAATAGTTCTATTGGAGCCATTATTACCACTTTTAATGTTTAGTGGGCGATTCAAAGGTTACAACCGCAACCTTCAGTAGTATATACGTTGTAAAAATCACTCTGATAACTTTTTTGGTGGTACATAAATGCTAGCTAGATACTATATATATCTTAAGAATATACGAGACGTGTATGGTCGCAGTGCATAATCTTAAAGTGCTAACGGTTTGTATTTTTTCATATACTTTGTGATTTTGTAATCACCAATAGCAAATAATATCTTGTGTTCAACTGATGAGATGTTACGGCAACCATAGTGAAAACTTTAAAAAGCTAATCGAATATTTTATTTTGGATTTATTGTATATACTTGTTAAATCCTACTGCGCTGTTCAGTTTATTGTAAAAATGGGTAGTAGTTTTCAGCAAAATTTTGATGCGCCAGTGATATTAACTACGAGTACCTTTGATTAATACTCGTATTCTGTAGAAATAGGCACCGTATTGTTTTTTTTATTTATGAAAATCATAAATAACAGTCTCTGGAGTGTCAACAGTTTTGTAAAAGTGGAGTAAGAGTAATTTGATTTCAGAAGTTATTATGTAATGTTAATGAGCTTGTATTTTTCCCTTTATTCTTGTAGAGGTTAACTTTGATTTTAATGGCGTCCATTTCTAATTACTTGAGATTCCCGTTAACTCTGTTATCTCTGGCATAGTTTTAAAAGAGTGAAAGTTAGCACGTCTATGCCATTAGTAGCTCTACAATATGGTTTTAGGACAAAAAAGGCGATAAGTTTATAACTTCCGCTTGCATAGAAGTCTCATGTGAACCAATAATATGAATATATTTTAGGGTTCTACTGTTGTTATGAAAAAACATCTTTAATAAGAAATAAGCAGTTGTATCTATATGTTATATCTATAAGTGGCATATTGTGTCCTAAATTGAATAAACAATATTTGACTTTGACTTTGACTTTGACTATACATAACAAAACTGTAGCAGGTCAAATTCTACACATTGATTTAAATAAAAACTCAAATATACGCCTCAAGCCTTAGTTTTATTCAGAGGTGTAACAACATTCTAAAACTAAATTTTTGTTATGCATGTTATTGTTTTCATTATTTTTTATTTATTTAATCCATTGTTTCAGGCAACAAATTCAGTTTGGCTTTCTAGGTATTTTATGATGTTAAGACTAGCCCATATAAGTTTATTCTTGGAGTGTGCGTAATCATATAAGGATCAACTAGTTCGGCCTAGCCTAAACTGGTTTTTCCTATTGAGGTTAGGATGAACTAGTTTGGCCTAGGCTAAACTAGTACATACTTCACGCGATAGGGTTAACTAGTATAGCCTAGGCCAAACTAGTTTGTCCGGAAATCGGGTTTGGCCGGTAACATATATAAAGATACAAAACCATCCTCTTCAATCACTATTGATAAACCCATGGGTTAAAAGTTTACCTTGCAAGTATAAACATTAGCCATTTTAAATTCCTGGTTATCGTAAGAATGGACCTGTCAAACATGACAAGTCCTCCCCTTTTGTGTCAATACAGTTAAATTTTGCACAACTTTCCTTGCGTGATAATGTGACAGCGACAGGTCCATTCTTATGATAACCGAGTTATATTTATTATTCCAGTAACCTACTTATTCTAATTGAAACTTTAATTTGTTAAGTTTTTGTTATACTTTTTAAATACTCAGTTTTTCTATTTATAAATACATATTACGAGTATTATGGATGATAATTTTATATGTTATTTTTGTTGGTATGTTAAGCGGTGGATCGCTACTTAGTTGTAGATAAGAATTTTTTTAAACAATTTTGGAAATTATCCTTGAACTTTAATTATTACAACTAATTATGTTATTTTACTATTTAGTAATATATCTTATTTACTAATAGCAGGTATTTTGAATAAATGCACATTTTTCAAAATAATAACATGTTTTATTTTTAAACTGTATGTAAAAGAGGTAAAAAATACAGATAGCCAATTTTAGTAATACAAACAAGTTTGCATTTTACATCTTTAGGATGAAATATAACAATTTCTGATGACAATTTGCTGTTTTCCCAGGCTTGGTAAATATTTAAAAAAGAGGACTTGATTGGCTTTTCAAAAACTAATTGTTTTTCTGTTATTTGTTTGCCATGTATACGTATATCCTTATTTTTGCCAGTAATACAATTAAAAGCAACTCTTTTAAAGCAGCTTGGTTAATATTTTTTTGTATGGCCCATGTGCGTAAATTATTTTTTAAGTCTAATTTTTTCATATATTCATTGTCTTGTTCGTCGTGTGAAGTGTTTGAACTGGAACTACTGAGAGGTAACAATATATTAGACTCTTCGTCAATAATATCACTTTTTTGCTGTACGGAACCTTGTTGAATGTTGGCTGCTTTTGCTTGACATACGCTTTCGAAGTTTGAAGGTTTGTGACTGTAACTGCTATTAATATCAATACAAGAGCTTTGAATCTCATTAAATCTCATCTTATTATCAGAAATATCATTATTGCCTTTGACAATCAATTGAAAATGATTTATTGCAAGTGAATTAAATTCTGTAAGACAACTTAAGGTGATAGTAAAAAGTTATTGAGTTTTCAAGTAATATTTCCCGCTATATAAAAGTATTTCTTAAAACCACTTTATCACCAAGTTGCCCGATTAACCCCATTGTTAAACCTCTAATGATTTAAACACAGAATCCAAGTCTTGTAACTCCTAGATTCATTGTAGAGCTCCAATAAATTTGTTAAGTGGTACAAAGTACTTATCTTAATGATCAAAGTGTTAATAAATAACTGACAAAACCTTGAAGTGTTTACCTCTTCTAAAAGCTATATAGATATTTCTTAAGGTGTCACAAAGCATTTAACTAACTTTGTTTAAGAATATCAAGCGTTACTTAACACCTGACAAACCCTTTTTGGTGTTCATGATTACTCAGGCTATAGGTTGAACCCCTTAAGTGTTACAAGATATTTTACTAACTCTGTTTAATAACATTTTTCGTCACTAAGTGTTAACGGATACCCTGCAATTTCTTTTAGTGATAAATATTTCTTTAAACTTTAAGTGTTAGTTACAAAACGATTTCCACTAACTCCATACTATAGTCATAAGGCTTGAAATTTTATTTTATAACTCTTACACCTCTATTGTTTTTAATAATTTATACTTAGCACCTTAATAGAATTTAAAGTCATTACTGATGACTTTTTATAAGATTTATACAATGTTAAGCGGTAAAAAAGGTTGCCCTTATCTCCAAAATGTTTGTTGGGTGTACTCGTATAACCATTAGGAAATGAAACATGCATATTATTCTGATACAAAATGATTGATTTGTTAGCAGACGCTAAGTGTCTAGAACTCCCTTAACTGTCATAATTCATAATAAACGCGTACAAAATGAGTAAATACCACATTTAGTAATTCGTTAAGAAGGTAGTAACTGACGACGAAAACCACTTCTCAAAACATCCCCCAATATTAGCAATATACAAACTTTTCTTCCGTTTCCCTAAAGGTGCCGGTGTGTGTTGTTCTAGTACATTATTTAAAAGTTGGTACATGTATTTTTAGATTTAACACAGTCTGTGCTTCGGTAATACCCAGATATATCTTCGGTCTGCGCATAATAGCTCAACGAGTCACTTTTATGGTATCTTTAAGTAGGAGTCAATGTCATGGACTTTTCGATTCTTTTATCAGACGGTTATTTGTATTTTTTACAAAATTAGTAGTAAATTACGGCGTATTTTGGTTTAATTCATAATTAGTACGAGAACAATAAACAAGAATTATAATGACATCATTTGTCCACCGTGATGAAATGATGACTCATTACTGCTTTTGGCTAGTTTGTGCATCCAAATCGTCAATGTGTTTTTCAAATAAGGCGTGTCAGTATCGTTTTATTAAAGTTTCAATGAAATGCGATATAGTTTGCAGTAGTATTCCACTCGTTTGATCTGTAAAGTATCTAGACACGTGAGTCAATGTGTCAGTATATTCAGAGCGTTATTACATCATACGGAAATGTATGACTAATTGACTATATAGCATACAAGTAGCATACGAATCTGATTATCTTGCATATGTTTTATGTAAACATAAGGGTTTCTCTCTTATTTAAGATCGTCTTGACCGATTTTAAATTTATTGTTTTTCAATTTCCATCATAAAGCATTGTACGTAATCTTCTATATAATAAAAGAAAGTCATATTAGTTACACAACTTATAAATCGAGAATGGGAGAATTTTTACTTCGTCGGATTCGTCTCTGCCCTGGAGAACATAACAAAAATACGGGCCTAAATAAAACGAAGTTTGCCGAGACTGCTAGTAAGAAACAAACAGAGGATGTTATGGAAAATCCACTACATCTGCGGACAAATTCACAAGCCCACAGTCATCTTAAGACATTTTAGTGCCACAATTTCTCAGTTGGCTAGTAATGCCGATATAGTTGGACTCTGGCCAGGATTCGAGCACATTTAATTCGCTTGACAAACACGAAAATGTGTATGTGTGCGTAGTGCAGTCTACTGAATACTGTAGTTGCCAAGAATGGATTCAGCTCGGAACCGTAAAGGAAATTCATGCTTGAATATAAAAATGGATCAGCAGCAAAATACTTGTATAGTATATTTCCCGTGACGAAATCTTCGAATGAACACTTTCACAGTGCTCATTTACCTTATATTATTAGGGTTCCGTAGCCGAATGGCAAAAAACGGAACCCTTATAGTTTCGTCAAGTCTGTCTGTCTGTCCGTCCGTATGTCACAGCCATTTTATTCTGTAACTATAAGCATTACACTGTTGAAATTTGGTAGGAAGATGTATCCTGTTAACCGCTTACGGATTCTCATACAAAAAAATAAAAATAATATCATTTAAGGGGGGCTCCATACATGAAAGTAAAAACAAAAAAAAAATAGTCAAACCTATGCGTATGGGGTATCTATGAATATGTCTTTTAAATTGATATTGAGGTTCCTAAAACCTTTTTCTTTTAAAGTGTAACGTTTCATAGCTATCCGCTTCCAAAGTGGTAAAATGGGCGTCCCCCCCCCCCCATCTAACTTCTAAACCAAGAGAGTGTAAATTTTGATCCCATCAAAAACAATACTTGTCAAAAAAACCAAGTCTCGCAACTCAGTTGTTCTGCGGTAAAAAGTTGTGAGATCCATGTAATACCAAGTCGGTTATTAATTTATTCAGTCTCTACTTAAGCGACTTTCTGCCTTAAGTTGTTACGTAATAATTAACAGCATCTTATAGTGACGCATATCAATATTAAAATTCTTTAATGTTTTATATAAATATATTGAGACTTGGCCATCGCACTAAATAATTGAATTTACATGTGTTTTCAGGCGATTGAATTTACACGTGTTTTCAGGCGATGGCCAAGTCTCAATATATTTATATAAAACATTAAAGAATTTTAATATTGATATGCGTCACTATAAGATGCTGTTAATTATTACGTAACAACTTAAGGCAGAAAGTCGCTTAAGTAGAGACTGAATAAATTAATAACCGACTTGGTATTACATGGATCGCACAACTTTTTATGCAGAACAACTGAGTTGCGAGACTTGGTTTTTTTGACAAGTATTGTTTTTGATGGGATCTCATTTCTTTTTGTATTTTGTAGACAGTTCTACTTTTTTCCTTTTCGGTACCTTCTACTTATTGAATAAATGTATATCTACCAGCAACGAATTTTCTTAAAGCCCTCTCCCTGACTTATGAACTTTTCTTATTTTTTGTTGGTAGCCTTCCTTTTTCAATCGAAATTATCAATGAAAATCGCAAACTTATAGGTAAGAATTCTGGACATATCCGAACAGCAATGGGTCGCTCGCGCGTATGAGCGCGGCTGCTGCTCGCTCGGCGACATTCACCTTTCCGCGCGCCCCGCCACTGTCCCCGCCCCGCGCCCTCGCGCTAGCACCGCGCAGCGCGTAGTAACGGCCCGCGCTCACTCGCTAGCATCGCAGCGCGTGGTGTAATAATTAATTTACAACCTTACGCACTCGTAATAAGTACGAATACGCACGTAGGTACGTTTTTTGCATTAAATAATTTAATTTACACGTGTTTTCATGACGGGAATACCCATTTTTTGCTTGATTTAGCAGGGGCACTACCATGCGCCTATATTTATATTGGACTAGCGTAAACCCGCGGCTTCGCACGCAATAATAATAACTACCGTAAAACATCGTTACGAATAAAGCCAATATTGAAAAATTTAACTGAAGACTTGGCTGTATGGGCTTAATTTTCTTTGCGGTCTTTTCTAGATTTTTTAGTTTTTCCTTGATTCATACACCAAACACTACTTATATTCCGAATTTGAAGCTTCTAGGTCTGGTAGAAGTGCCTTAGAATTTTGATGATCGGTGAGTCAGTGAGTGACAAAATTAAGAAATTTGACCCGTTATAATTCTTAAAATACTGGTTCAAATTGAATGAAATTTTAAATATACCGTGTCTTTACATGCCTGCATGGTTACTGAAAATTTCAGTCTTCTAGTTTTATCCACAACGAAGTTACAAGGGGTCGAAAATGGTCTGAATTGCTTCGAGAAAAGGATGGTACGGCCGTGACGCTTTTTTGTTCGACTTTGTGAGGGCACTGCCGTGCCCCCAGAAAAAAATATATAATATAGAACTTAACAAATACTTTCAACGAAAATTAGTTTGGACGAGATCGAACGGGTAGTTTTTGAGCAAACATAACTTTGTACTTAATACAAACACTATGAAAAACAAAGTTATATTTAGAGTCAACAAAATATTATGGTAATTTACCAAGATTATACCATATCTGACGTTGGTAAGATCGACACTAAATTGACTTTCAATAAAATCAAAAGGGTTTGCAATTTACAATTCAAATTTATATTTGCATGCCATTTTAAAAGGTAAAACGTGAGGTAAAATGTTGTTAACACCATGTTTTTATCAAATAAAAGGTATCACTTCATGGGTTTCTTACCATCTTTATTCTTATCGAGATGCGAGAACTGCAGCCGCAGATTCTTCTCGTGCTCGCGAACGTAGTGAATAAACTCTGAGAGGGTAACGTCGCCAGCATCTTTCCCGCCCGATTTGGCGAGGAATTTCTGGAAAAAAAATGTACTGCATGTTATTAAGTGTTGGCCAAATGTTTGAAGGAGAAGGATCAATAAGGATGGCTCGTTATCCTAGACATATAGCCGGTTTTATAACGCCTTTGAAAATGTTTGTCATAAATAGGCTGTTCCCACCACTAATTGTTGACGTACTGTGTATTAATTGTTAAAACCTACTCTTCCATAGAGGCGATATGAAACTGTGACGTCATAGTTTTATGTGTTCAACTAAGCACTTATTTTAAATAAATTGCGTATATTAATAAGAATGAGCAATCGAGGGTTGGCCCAAAATATTGTAATTTCTTTGCAACAAGGAGCAACGATGACAAACGAAGAATCAAACCCTGTGTTTTGCATTTTTTTTCTATGTTTAACGCGTATGCTGCGTCACTTAATCATCATCATTATCATCATCATTATCAACCAAATGACGTCCACTGCTGAACATAGGCCTCCACCAAGGTTTTCCACAGCGACCGGATACGATCTCCACAAAGTCGTCTGTCCATCTTGTCGGTGGACGTCCTACGCTGCGCTTTTGGTCAAAAGGTTTCCAATCAAAAACTTTCTGCCCCAACGGCCATCAATTCTACGCGCTATGTGCCCTGCCCACTACTACTTGAGCTTACTGATTCGTAGGGATATGTCCTTTACATAAGTTTTTCTCCGTATCTCCTCGTTTATGATTCGATCTCGTAGAGAAACACCCAGCATTGCCCTCTCCTTCGCTCGTTGTGTGATTTTGAGCTTCTTTATGAGGCCCATAGTTAGAGACCACGTTTCGGATCCGTATGTCATCGCTGGTAACACACACTGGTTGAACACTTTCTTTTTCAGACATTGAGGTAATTTAGAATAGAAGATGCTATTGCGCAGTTTCCCGAACGCTACCCAGCCGTTGAATTCGTCAATTGACCCCTTTCTAATTACAGCAGCTTTGGAAGACACCTTCGGACAACCAATTAGGTAGGTCCAACTTTACGAAACTGAAACTGTTAACAGACACTTGACATGCAACACCGCTGAATAGACCGAAGCACCGCTCAAGTTTCGATCGAATGCCAAAAGCCTTCTCATAGTACACAAATGCTAAACATAGAGGCATATTATACTCCTTGGACTTGTGTATAATTAGCCTAAACGTATTGATGTGTTCTATGGTACTGTAGCCTTTTCGGAATCCGGCTTATTCAAACCGCTTAGTGACCGCAAACTGCAGCTACCAGCGGTTTATTTTCTAAAATATGCATCTCTCAGAAATATTACTACAATAGCAATAAACAAAAATAAATCAATCTCCATGAAATTTATTAGGTACGAGCGCGGGCGCGAAGACAAGGGCAGCGCAAAGTGTGATAATTCTTGTAATCTGGGCAGACAAAATTAGTTTTCCTCTCAAATATGTAGTAAAATAAAGTTATTTGGAATTAAAAGGCTAATGAAATATTTCAGACATATATTTAAAAATATGGCTACAGATGTAGTCTGACTTTATATGGCACTCCATTAAAAACGAATTAAGGAACGACAATTCGCGACAAAGTTGCACGTTATCCTGAATCTGTACCGTCAAATTCGTTACCAAAACTAATGGCTTGAATGCCTTCATCTTCCCTAGATGTAGCTGTAATCTCTTAAACTTAGAACTGAGGTATTATTTTGCTACGTATAATTTTAAAGGACCACGTATGCTAGCCATGAATTGATCTGAAGAGATAACCAATTTAGTAATGAAATCTACATTTGGAATTGCTGAAATTCCGCCTGCAGGTGCCAACTACTGCCGATCTCAGAAGAAACTCCCAAATTAAAATTAAAATCAAATAACACAGTGCAGTACTTAGACATAACTACTTATTAACATACGAGTTATTCGAAATTTTTGTACGCATTCAATGACACTAAATCTCTAGACTATATGTTAAACATAATTAATGTGAAATAACGTAATATAATACAAATTTATAAACGTTTTATAGGGCTTTGAAGGTCAGCAATCAGAAGTCAATTATTAGATATATCAACCAGTGCGACAGCAGCGCGTCTTTCTAATGTGAACGGCTTACTGCCATCATTTTGTGTTTGAAATTGACAGCAGCGCGACTGCCGCGCTACCGTCGCGCTGCTAAAAACGCCTAAGTGTAAGTGCAATTGATGTCAGCCAGGAAAAACTAATTGAAACCTATAGGCAGGCATATATGTGCTATCATTGTACTTTGTATTAATTTAATGGTGAGGTAATTTGTCGCAAATTAAATTTAAACCACCAGTCATCTGTCCATTACTACATACAAAATGGTGTTCCTTTTGAATTTTTAGATGGTAAGAGCTTATTTATTAATGGTAAAACAGGCCTAGCAAGTAGCAATTGTAAGAATGTTTTCTGTCAAGGATTATTACTACCTATGCAAATATTGGATTATTCAGTACTTCGACTTTCATTAATTCAACCGATCTTAATATAAACAATCCTAAGAAGGTGACAACAGGAAGGTAGAAGTGGAAGTGCTGCAAAGAAACATGTAATTACAATTAAATTATGTACCTACAGTCGCCAGCACATCAGTGGTGGAATTGTATAAAGCAATCGGATTCATTTGGCAGTTCTTCTTTTTCGTTTATGGCGTCCGAACTTAATGTTTTGGACACGTTCCGCCAATATCACGTGACAAGCCTCTGAACGCGCGTACATACGTATGATCTGTCAAACGCTTTGTTCTTTGCCGTTTGACAGGTCATACCGTACGTTTTGAACTGTCAAATGAATACGATGTCTTTACACAATTCCACCTCTGTGCACTTCTGGTTACCCACTTACGTGTAGAGAAAACGAATTATCTATCAATGCAGATAAAACAGTGATAATCCCATTCACAAGAAAGAGAAAACTGGAAAAACTGGTGAATCCAAAGTTAAACGGTAAAATTCTTCCTTATTCTTGTGAAACAAAGTATCTAGGGGTAACGTTTGACCAAAAACTTACCTGGAACTCGCACCTAGATAATATCATTCAAAAAGCCAAAATGGTTCTGTGGAGCTGCTGTCGAATGGCGGGGTCAAGATGGGGACTAAAACCCAAAATTGCCCTATGGCTGTACACAGCGGTCGTGAGACCAGTAATAACATATGCACCTGCCGTCTGGTACAGCAAGGTCAACCAAGCGACAAAAATACAGAAACTAAGCAGCCTGCAAAGGCTTGCCTGCATCACAGCAACTGGAGCACTGTCTACGACACCAGGGGCAGCTTTGAACGCTCTGCTGGATCTAACACCTCTGCATTTACATGTGTAAAAAGTGGCCAAGCAGAGCACTTATAGAATCTGCTCCCGCACGAAAGTCAGATGGGCTTCTCAAAATCTGATAAAACTCAAGGAATCAGTACTTGAAAACCGACTACTAAGCATGCCTAGTGACGACATGCATACAGAATGTAACTTTACTAAGTTATAATCCGTAAACAAACCTTCTAGAGACAAATGGCTTGAGGGCCAAATGTCATTTAAGAAAGGTAGTCACGTCTGGTACACAGACGGATCCAAAAAAGGGAATGATGTAGGTTGTGGGGTCTACGGAGAGAGGCCTAAGCTCAAAGTAAGTGTAAACATGGGGACTGAAACCTCCATCTTCCAAGCCGAGGTCTTTGCCATAAACAAATGTGCAGAGATAAACCTTGAGAAGAGACTCCGGAACCAACACATCTACATCAACTCAGATAGCCAAGCTGCATTGCTGGCTCTAAAATCCTTCGAACAAATGTCAAAACTGGTGCAAACATGCACTGAGACATTGAATGAACTGGGAAACACCAACAAAGTCACACTTACATGGGTACCAGGGCATTCAAAGATTGAAGGAAACGAAGTAGCAGATGAACTTGCTAGAGAAGGAGCCGATAACCCTCAAATCGGCGTAGAACCATTCTGTGGCATCACCAAACAACGAGCCACTACGCTTCTAACCACCCTCTGTAAGCAAGAGGCTATTGAGTCGTGGATGTCTACACAAGGACAAGAACACTCAAAAGCACTAATTCGAGGTTACAACAACAAAGTAGCTAAAGAACTGTTAAAGTTCGAAAGATACAAAGCTTGTGCAGTGACCAGAATACTAACTGGCCATTGCAAACTGAACAAACATTTGGCCAATATGAACATGACCGAAGACAATCTATGTAGATTCTGTAATACAGAAGAAGAAACGGCCATGCATGTCCTCTGCTCATGCGGACCGCTTATGAGCAAAAGAAGTATCCATCTCGGACGGCACATCATGCACCCGGATGAGATAGCAGATATCACGCTCCAAAGAATCTGGCAATTTATAGACTCAACGGGACTAAGCAGTGAAATTTAAATATAAGGGCGCCACAATAGATCATACCTGGTCGAGCTGGCAACATTAGAGCCCAACAACTAATAATAATAAAATACCCACTTACTTGACATGCTGTTGTCCGTACATATACTTAATAATCAAAATTATTATACAGCTGATGAGTTTGTTTCTTTTTTAGTTTGAACGCGCTAATCTCAGCTACTATTGGACCGATATGAAAAAAATATATTTTAGATAGCTTATATACCAAACAAGGTTATAGGCTATAAAACATCATGCTAGAGCAAACTCAAATCACGCGGATGAAGTTGCGGGGGACCGCTAGTACCTAATAATCAAATGTAATAAGTAGAGTAAATAAAAGTATAAGCCATAATATAAATAATCATAGCAACACATAAGGACTAACACTTAGCATAAATTAAAATAACCTAAAATATATATAAATATTGGACACCAATTGGGCAGATCATAGAAATGTAAATAATAAATAAATAATAATAATAATATAGACACAGTCTTGAAAAAACACATTTTAAAATTCAATTTACAAGGAGGTTAACAGCCATTATTATACAGAATGAAGGGGTTATGACCAGATATGACTTATAATTTTACATCCTGTACAGTTAAAAAGGTGAAGAATGAATAATTCAATTTCAAGTCTTGCATTCATTGCATCTACCTACTGTACAGATAATAGCACATCAAGGTAAACACTGTGGTATCTTATGAAGTTCGAATAAAGGCTAGTTTGCAACAAAAGGGAAACTTGATGTGCTGTCGACGGTACACTCATGTCAGGGCCTTAGAAATTCTGTATATTTACATTGTTTAAATCTATTTTAGTGCACAAAGAAAAGCATAAATACTCATAAGAGTACATGATATGAAAAAAATGTGTATATTACCAAAGTAAAGAAATCTGTAGGATATTTGGTCTTGTGCATGCTGAAATGTTGACCATTTTGACATTAAGTTTTAATTAGACTTAGCCTTTTTACTGTAGTAATAGTAACTTATGGGATCTTTCCACTTTATCATTAATATATTCAAATTTTATAAAGCTAAAAAGTTTGTTTGTTTAAATGAGCTAATCTTTGGAACTACTGGATTGATTTCAAATTTTTTGTTTTTGATCCTGTCCTTGGAACATAAGAGCTAACTCATAATACATAGATGCAGTTGCCAGGGACCACTAGTCATAAAGAAATTGTTGCTCACTCTAGTATTTTTTGTGAGAAGTTAGAGGCTACTTCAAAACACTTAGGGCCTGTTTCGTCATCATCAACCATAGGACGTCCACAGCGGAACATAGACCTCCCCATGGTTTTCTACAGCAACTAATCAAAAGCGGTCTGCATCCAGTTTGATCCTGCAAACTTTACACAGATGTGTCTATCTTGTGGGTAGACGTCCTAAGCTGTCTTTGGTTGAAATTTGGAATGTTCTGTATTAGTATTACACAGAAGACGCAGACCAGAATGCATTATAACATTGTGAAGCAGGCAATGTTATACTGAAAGATTGATTAAAGTGAGGTACTGTGTTAATCCAGAACAAATGTTTAATTAGTTTGTGTAATATAGGTAATTTAACACTCTCAATAATGTTTTTGTAATCATACTCATATTTGGTTCAAATTAAGAATTAAAATTTTACAGTATTTTAGTATAAATCTATTTATCATACAATAATCTTCTTAACTGTCCTTGTATCTCAAAAGCGTATGTAGACATTTCCTTTAGATACAATCAAAGAAGTAAAATATAGATGGACTTTCCATAGTTATGTATATTATTGTTTTCTTCATGAAAATACCATACACAGGACAGGAGTTAAACATGAATATTATGTAAGTTGTAGGTTATTTGATTGGATAGGTAAATAGCATTTTTTTTATTATATAAGAAAAGAGAAACCAACGTATCTCTGATGATTGAAAGGTACATACACAGAAGGTAGTTTTTAACTACAACTGGCAACAAAAAAATTGTTTTCAATTTGAATGTATGTCAATATTACGGCGATTTCAATTCGTTCTTTTTGCGGACAGTATTTGTAATGATGGGCACACGTGTCGTCACCCACATTGCTAGAAAGCGAAACCACCGTTAGCTTACTTAACTATGCGATTGGTATAGTGCACATTCTAACCTCAGCATAACTCCGGTTGATGTGTGGAGCAAGTTCCTTGAGCGCCACAGATAAGTCGTGGATGTCGATCTTCCCATTTCCATCGTTATCTAATTTAGAAAACAGTTTTTCTAGCCTTTCTTCGTCTTCTTTTGGCAATTCCTCTAACTCCAACGGTGGATGACACTGCACCATGGTGTCTTTCATCAGTGTAAGTACTACTTGTTAAACAACAAGATAAAATATCTGCATACGGATACGTATAGGCATACATAACTCTAGTATCAATTAAGTCTTGAAAATCATTTCTGAAAGATCCGCACTCACTTTTCTAACCGAGAGATTTTTGACAGATACGCAACGAAACCACCAACCTACTAGCCTACTCTCCCTACCTACTACACCATGCTACACCACTTTGCGCACTCACTCTACTACTCTACACAGACACACACATACACTGCAACATGGCACAGACACAATACGTGCAAACAAATTCATACAGAGGAGCCACGACACGCACGAGGAACACAGACGTCATGGCATTTACAAATTCGCGAATCTCTTGTCATTCGACCAAACGTTCGACGAAATAGTCGTGCCACCGTGCCACCGCGAGTTTGTTGTTCACCCATTCGAGAGAAAAGCAAGAAAAATCATAGGCACTGTTGCACAACTTTCACATGAACATCATGCTGAACATTGAGTTAACTGCGGCTTCGGCTCTCCACATCGTTCACCAAAATCAAAGTCAAAGTCAAAAATAATTTATTCAATTTAGGACACAAAATGCCACTTATGAACGTCCATAATTAGTGTAATATCAATCAAATATGGCCCGTATGGGGCTAGAATAATTCTCCTTAGCTTTTGGGCACTACAAGACACAGATAATTTGGAAAGTGCTAAGAAGAATTGCCGGAACAAACTCAAAACACCTTATGCGTTAGGCTTTGAAATCAGTACCTATTTATGTATCTAATAATCTAATTATAAATCGTATATAAATATATTTAATCTGTGTGCTGGGAAACCAGCCTAACAGCAATGCATACATAAACTTAATTGATGACACTCCGTTTTTCGAGTAGTGAAGCTAGATGATCACAATGTATGAGACATTGTAATTATTTTCAATTTTTTTTTCATAAGATTATGTATAAACCTATGTACATAAGTTGTAGTACCTGACAGAGTCATTAAGTATTGAGTCCTCAATACCTATAACTTTTGACATAAGTAACACTAAATGGCAATTACCATTTTTGACTTTAGATAGTTCGTGCTCGCTACTCGTGCCTTTTGCTCGCGCAAGTACACAAGTCGGGAGGCGAGTAGGTAATCCAAGATAATGTAAAACGAGCGCTGTTCAAGAGATGCAGCAAGAGAGAAAGGGGATGAGGTGGGGAGGAGACGTATTTTTGTATGTGTGCGTATTAAGGTGCCTCTTCACTATGGAATGTAGGTTTATTATATTTTGAAAAACACTACTGGACAGCAAATTATCGTGTTCGGGGGTCACCAGCTGCCCCGAAACTCGGATTCGATTATCGCAAAAAGTATAAAATTTTCAACTATCAAAGTTACACGCAACAAACACAAAACAAAAGATTTGCTCCGTTTCGACTTCGAGTTCGCGATAAGTGTTATTTTTCTACAATGAGGGTCGGGTAGTTTGGGTTGGATATTACTTATGATTTCTTGAGTTGGGATCCATTCTTTACTTGAGTGAGACCAATATGAATGGATACAATACGTCAGGAAGCTTAAGCTGTAGCTCTACTTCAAGCAGGCATTCGCACTGTAGGGTCGCTCGGAGACTTCGAATCAGATCTTCAGTACAGTGAGTTTACAAACGATACCTAGGATGTGGACTCGGTGTATTCGATCGCCGACCAGGTACAGGCTTACATAGGGCTACATCAGCAGCAGATGATTGTTATATATAGCTTACTGTTTTACGAAATCGCCGCCTGAATGCATGACCAAAAAAGAATTTTGCGTGACGAACATCAAGTGGTCATAAGTTCAGATATAGATTGGAAGGAGACTTGCTGAAAGGAACCTGACTCGAAAACGAGCTGCAACAGGCCAATAATTAACGGTAGCCCACCGTCGCGCACGGTTTCAATTAACTCGAGAGCATAGGGATTGGACGTTAGACCAGCGGGCGAATGCACTTCCCACTGATGAGACTAGGGTGAGTCTACATAGAAATGAACGAAGTCAGGGAGTATATCGTCACCCTTGAAAACGTTATTCTCAGTGTTGCATCAAGGAAACTGTTGCTTATGGAAGGAACTCTGTAAAAAGACCATTAAATGGGCGTACAGTCTCGTGGGGTGGCATCTCGTTATATTAAGCGCACATAAAGCGTTAATTTTTATCAAACCAACGGGCCCCACGCGCGGATTAACGTCTCATTGCTACATAACTGCAATCCTCGCAGATCATGTGGTACCTTCCGCAGGATATATCAGGCATGCCATACAGTTAATGCATGATAACGCACGATCTTATATTGCACATGTGGTGACCCAGTATTCGACGTCAGTATTCGTACGATGGACTGGCCAGCTCAAAGCCCGGACTAGAATCCAATAGAACACTTATAGGTTCGAGACCGGGTACCTGCTCTAACAAGCCTTTACAAGATGCAAGTCGCAATTGAAGAAGAGTAGAATGCATCCTTCAAGATTTCGGGGTCGTCAAGACACACATGAGGTGGATGAATTCGCAATGCTGGCAGTTATCCGAGCAAGAGGAGGAAATACAGAATACTAATCAAAACATTTTTTTGGTTCTTTTGTTTCTTGTTTTTTTTTGTTTCATTTAATGATTCACCAACAATGATATTGTATTGAACATCATTGTTCACCAACGATTAACCTAAAACGACTTATCATTGTATTTTATTTAAAAATCACTTAATGAATTGATTAATCCCAATAAATTTCATGTCATTCTTAACATCATGACGTGTACTTTCTGTAAGTTACAACTACGAGTAAGAAAGTTGTAAGTTCAATACTTTTTGAGAAAAAATAATCAAAGTCAAGTCCTGTCCAGTATGCCTATACATAGTATAAATACGAGTACCTATATATCGCTTACCCACCAATCACCATATTTTACATGGGTCCGTTTAACTGACAATTCTTTTCTTTTAAATTGTTTTTTTTTTGTCATGAAACATATCGTAAATTTGTCTTTTGAATCATTATTATTTGACAACTGTTGGTTTTCACCATATCTCTTTTGCATGTTAATTATTGTACATTATTTTGTAGATTTAACAATATCAGTACCTAGGTGAGCGTGATCGATTTAATGAGTGTTTTCAGTTGTAAAATATTAACTTCTTTTATTTGTTTTTCAAGTTAATAATCTGGTAAGCAAAAACTGAAACGGCGGCAAATTACATTATAGCCTCTACACTTTGGCAACATGTTAGAGGAATATTAATTTTATGATAAAAACCAAACCCCAACGATCCCGTACCCATAGTGAAAAGGTATCCCTAGTTCCGTTTCCCGCAGCTAGCATTCAACAATCTCAAAATCAAGGTAATATCATATTATCTTTGCTACAATTGAATAAATATACTAAATTGTCTATGGAAGGCAAGGGCAATATTTTCCGTCTCTTTCCCTCACTCATTTGTCTTTCTTTTCAAAAGCAGCACGTGCAGACGCGGACGACTTGCTAACATCGATTTTAATTATTTAGGTAAAACCAATTATATGCATTTTAATTTGTGATTCAAGAGAAACGGTGAAATGTGACTTTCACACTGATTCACTTAGATGTTTTAGTTTCGTTACCAGTTCAGTGCAGCCCAAAAACGCATTGAGTGAGGTGCAATGTATAGATCGTGCCTTTTCCAATTTAGTTCAGTGTTACGCGAAATTAATGGTCGTGGTATTATTTGTTACAGTTTAATTAGCCAATAATGCCTTCAGACGCGAAGAAGAGAGCGCAACAGAAGAAGAAAGAGCAGGCTACTAATAGGAACAAAAAACCCGTTGCACGAGTGACTAACTCGGAGGAAAATGGATCAGCTACTAATGGCACGGAGAAGGAGGAAAGAGAGCTCACAGCAGAAGGTCTGTACTTCTAGTTTTACGTGCGACCGACTTCTAAGCTGCCGCCACTTGAATTCATAACCTACAACTTGCTAAATACTATCCTTTGTTACACAGTAACTGTTATTTGTTCTTAAAGAGCTAGACGGGAAGGCAATACGAAACAGCCGTAATTACCATTTGCTAATGCGTTTAATTTAAGATGTATTAACAGTTTTCTAAACAGCCCCCATTCAGGCTCATTTTAGATCTTCCTATATCCTTGTATAGGAAATATATTACAATCTTACAATTTGTTTTCTATACATTTTTGTAGAGTGTAGACATTTATGAAAGTCTTAAAAATTTAAAATGTGTATAATTATTGACCTACAATCAATATTAATTTACATAAAGAAGTTATACTACTGCTATATTGAGTGCACTATTTATTTTAGACTTTTAGTAAAATTGTGTTTGGAAAATTGCAGAGGCTCTCTGTCTCAAATTGGAGGCTGAGGCAAAGATGAATTCAGAGGCAAGGTCGTGCACGGGTTCCTTGGCAGTACATCCTCGTTCTAGGGATATCAAGATTGCAAACTTTTCGATTACATTCTATGGAAGTGAACTCCTTCAAGACACGCTGCTTGAGCTCAACTGTGGTCGAAGATATGGCCTTGTTGGACTGAATGGATGTGGTATGTACCATAGTTTTGTAACAATCAAGTCAGGTTATTTGCATTGTCAACTCTTTGTGTGAAATTCCACATTTATTAACCAGTTAGTTGGGAACTTATTGATTTTTATTATTCAATTAAAAGACCAAAAAAATTTTTTCATATTTAAATGAGTGACTGTAAATTAATGTTTTTTAAATGTAAAAAATATTCATTTTGGTTATATGTAGAATTAACAGATATCAACAGAACAGCAAGTTGCAAACGTTAATTTGAGTTACTTGAAACAGAAAATGAGAAGCTACAACCAAATATTTCATTGAGTGTCAATGTTACACCCTTTTTTTTTCAATATTTGGCAAATGGCTTTTTATACTGAGCAGCATTTTATCTTAAATGAAGTATATATGTATAATTAAAACCACTTAGAAAATAAGATTTTATTTTAAGCACATATTTGCTATCAGTTTTACTCAAATTCACACCCCTCAAGCTATTAAAAGAGTATATCATCAATCGCAAAGTTTTTCTATTCATCATTTTTCTACTAATCATATATATGATTGTTTCCTGAATAATTTTACATATCATGGCGGACTAAGTTTCTAAAGTATTTCTCTACCAGTCAACCAAATATGTAGTATGTACCAACAAGCTAGTGAAACAAGTAAGGGTTGTATGACCGCCCGTGTCCCATAGCTCAATCATGTCTTCAAAGCGCTAAGACACGCTTTTTTTTTCTTTGTAACGAAAACTATGAAACTGTTCTCACCAGACCGTTCCGTCACCGACCGACGCCGTAGCGTGTCATGTACGGAGCGTGTCAGCACCGGCAAAATAAGCTCACGCTCCATATAACGGTGAGACACAATATAGCATTGTGTACACAATATAGATCAATTCAGTGGGAAAAGTATTAGCAATTCGTGTCAGATACGCTCCTAGCACGGTCCTGGTATGGTACTGTGTAGTGGGCCCAAACTTTGAAATAGGTTTATAAGAAGTTCAGCTCAGAGAACTGTTTTCTTCATACTACCAGAGAGTTATATCCAATGTAAGGTTTACTTACTCCGATTGGCTGTAATGCTTCTTTTTTCATTTTTGGTTACATAATGAATCAGTCGTAATAGCGCGACACAATCTTTTGTGTAATCGATCTTAGTGCTTTTGTTGTATACTTTTTAGGAATTGAAAGTATTAGTCGGTTTCCTTAATTTTTGAAACTATTAAATAGACAATTTGAATTTAAACTGTGGTAGGTTACAGTTTCAAACCGCCTGAATATTGGGATATTTCTTGCTCTGTCTGAAAATAACAGAAACATATAAAAAAAAAGAGAAAAGTGGCGAAAGTTAATTGCACGGCTGCAGTCGCGGGACTTGTTTGTTTGTATTACGTAAAGTAAAAAAAATAATGCGTTCTAACATTTTGATTACATCCGCGATATCCGTCGTTCATAGATTCAAAGTACATGTTACATTCTGCAATCGCACACAATGGATCGCATTATTAAATTAACAAGTCATTGCTTCTTTTTCGACGATTCAGAGGTCATATCTCGCAATAATTAATACATACTTCTATCGATTTTCTAATCTGCAACATACTGTCCATTTTCCGTAATTCCTACCTAGGGCGGAAATGCTATTAATTTACTGAATTATTAATTCTTAAACTATGCCTTTCTAAACTTCTTAATTTCCTCTAAGTGCTAGTCTTTATGTAAATCAAATACATGATCTTTTTCCCACAAATTAGATGATTCAGTGATATACGATTGGATAGTATATATATACCTGAGATAAATGCCGACATGAGATGTGAATTAGAAACATGTGAAATAAATAATACTGTATTATTATTATTTGAATTAATAAAATAGCATTGCGAATTTGCCAGAGGTTTCTGTGCTTAGATTAGATGGCCGGTAGCAACGATGCATTTAGGCGAGTTTGATTAATATCTGTTTTTATGCTTGTCTAATATTGTAAACAATCTTGAAATTCCTTTATACCTAAATAATCCATTTTAAAATAAGATAAACACAAAACTCACAACTTACGTAAGCGTGAACATGGAGATCTTTTTATCAAATTGTAATTTAATATTATTCATTTTTTTTTTAAATCAATAACAAAATATGTTTTCAATATTCGACTAGCATAGAAAAATGGACTACTCATACACCGCTATCGCCGCGTTACACCAAAACAGCCAAAAAAGAAATGGTTGCGTCAACCTTATTTGTGGTAAAAAGTGCATTGGCATCAAAGCATGACCATCATTGGTCATTTCACTTTGTTACCTAACAGAATTGAGACGTCGACGAGACATTTGGTATTGTAAATCGAAAACAAGATCGCCGGACTTCATTGGATCGATCAAAGTCAATACGCGAATGTAATCATGTTGGAAAAGTATGAGGTTCATGTTTTGTCTCTGTAATTGTAAAATCTTATCGTTTCTGTAGTGATTTTGCTACGCGAATTAATAAGTATGAATATTTTAACTATGCACGAGTAGCAAGTAAATTTCATCAACGACGACACGTTTAGTGCAATGGTTAGCACTCCTTAGTGCGGAGCCAGCGGACGCGGGTTCGAATCCCGCGAAAATATTTTTTGATGAGACTGAAATATTTTACTATTATTCCCTTACAAATTAAAACTTATCATTATTTAAAAAATCTTTACCAGTTACAAATTTCTTCCTAGTGTCAAAATTGCAGATGAAATGAAGTTGCAATCAGCAGCTTGTTTATGCAAAGCGAAGTACCTGCAACTCCATTGAGTTGTTGAATGTTATGTTGAAAAATATAAACACATGAACTAATGCGGCCTTGCGAAATATAAGTATGTACCTATTCTATGTTTGAGAGCGGAGCGGCAATTAAATTCAAACTGTATTTTGCCATCATCAAAATCGACGATCAGGAGTCACTTGAAATCATTTTGGAAGGCCTATGTTCAGCAGTGCACATTTTATATATGGCTGACTATAATTTCCCTGGTGAAAATATAAAATGCATTTAATATTGTACATTATGCGATGAAATATATCCAATGTCATGGCATATACACAAAATTAATCCATGTAATGTCTACGACGCGTGGAAGAAAATTCCTTACTCTTTAAAACCACGACGTTTGGTTTTTGTTCTGGCGCATACGAATAAAAAAAAGTATATCCTTTATGTGAAGGTACATCTCTGGTTGCGATTTCAATAAAATTGTGTGAATATAACTTTTCAAAGACATAGTTTAAAGGTCCTATAGTTTTTGCCCAATACAGGTGTATAAAACTGTGTTGCTTTCTTAGAGCTAAAATCTTGTACTAAGATATAGATTGTAATAATATTAAATCTATGTTTCACAAATGCTTCAGCATGCAAATCATGTTGTGGATATTATTTTAGGGTATCATTCTAGTTAATGCTTCAACACCCGAGCGGTTGCAGGCAACCGCATAACAATAGAATTTGCATTGTGTCTCGTCCACATACACTTGAGGGATTAAATTAGTTATTAGCTTTTTTGTAAATGTTACAAATGTTACCTGTATCGTTTTCCAAATAAAATAGAAAACTACTCTGCATAGAATGGGTTAGTTATTATGTATGCTAACACATTATACTGTATTTATACCCATTATATTGCATATAGTAATGTCACCGAGTTCCCATATTGGTGGGGCCGTAAATAGGTGATATTGCGAAATAGATCGGTGTCAAAAACTTTTGACTACCACTGTCTGCTTAAACATAGTTGATCTTTAAAAATGTAGCTATATCACCCGTCCAACAGGCAAGTCGTCTCTACTGGCCGCGCTCGGACGGCGCGAGGTGCCTATACCAGAGCACATAGACATCTTCCACCTGACGCGGGAGATGCCGGCCTCCGACAAAACCGCACTGCAGTGCGTCATGGAGGTCGACGAGGAGCGCGTCAAGCTGGAGAAGCTCGCCGAGGAGCTGGCGCAGTGCGATGATGATGGTGAGTTTGGAATATTGAATGCCATTTCGTATGAAGTATATGGCAGATAACGCTAACCACAACTTATTAGGACGTTGTGAAAAAGGCCATAAGGGTTGGATAAGCGCTGGCAATACACAGATGGCTTACGGCAGTCAGTACCGACAGCTTGCACACAACTACGATATAGGAACTTATAAAAGCATAGATACAGCTATCAACTCATCATCGCCAATTTGAACGCCTTTCTGTCACTAATGTGAACGCTCGTATTTTTCAAATGCGGTGGAGTTTATAGTACAGGTATTCATGAATTACAGTCCCATCAAGAAGAAAGCGTGTAACATAATTTATTAAAACCATAAGGGGGAGATAAAGAGTGAGGGCAGAATGTTTCTCAGTGTGTTTCCATATCGGAAAAATAGAACACATATGAAAACTACAATTGTGCCAAGTTTCATGCTTTTATTTTATAACCGTACTATTTGTTCATATACATGTGAGCCCAATTTGACCGCGTAAAATATTGATTGGTGGCACACTGAGGGATTCACACCTCTCATTCATTTATTTGCTAATTTTTTATTGCTCATATAAGAGGAAATGGTAAACTCAATGCTTGAAATGATTCTCTACCTGTCTACCATTCTTCACCTACCATGACACCGCATTAAAACAGTTGTTTAACTACATTGTTGAGTTTTTTTTCCTGTCCTAACTGTCTTTTATCTGCAGATGCGCAAGATCAACTCATGGACGTTTACGAGCGTCTGGACGACCTCAGCGCGGACACGGCCGAGGCGCGCGCCGCTCACATCCTGCATGGTCTCGGCTTCACCACGGCCATGCAGCAGAAGGCCACCAAGGACTTCTCTGGAGGTAAGCAACAGCTTTTTGTAGCCATTACTGTACCTTTTTTTCAGACTTTTCCAGCATTCTCTTTTTGCAGCTTTATCTGCAACAGTGAATAGTTCATAAATATTGGACCATGCACAATACTCTGGTCCCGAAGTACTTGTTTAATGGAAATCACTAACGGCGTTATCACAACACCCCAGGAGCCAAGACAATTGGATAGTTTCTTTTTCTGAACCTAGGACCTCAAACATTGCTGATATATGTGATAAGGAGGGTTACACTAAAGCTAAAAGGAAAAAAAGGAAGCCCTCCACTCGCAACCAGTGTGCTACCGCACCGACCGGACCGAAACACTTACTTCGACCTGCGATACCAGTGATGCTTTTATACGTGTCCCGGTTCCATTACTCTACAAAGGTCAAGGAGATTGTAGAGAACATCCGTATAAAGATCAAATATTCACTGAAGTTCGAACGGTTGGAATCTTGACACAATACGAATTTTGATTTGTTTGGATTCCGACTGAACATAAGTCGACTTTCATGGAAGCTGAGTTTTGGCCGAAGGGTGTTTTGTATCGTCGGTTTCGCGGACAGTTACCGAACACAAAGTTGCGCAACACTTCGCCGTCAAAATGGTGTTACATTTGATTCAATTTTTAATGTTGTTATTATTATGTTTAGTAGTCTATAAGGTTTCTATTGTAGGGGCTTTCGTTGGTCGAAACAGATGATTAAATTAAATTGCAATAACTTGAAAAACGATTTGTTAGCCAGCCACTAAACCATGGAGGTTATTTACCTGTTACGTTCTGGACCAAGTCATGAACTGTGTAATTTTTATAATGTTTGCATAGTATGAAGCTCAGGGTGCGATTCTCGCGGCAATCTAACTTTTTTCGTATGATAATTCGATTACGAGTTTAACCGTTTTACCTAAAGAATCAAATATCGACACGTAAAAAAACTATCAAACAAACGAAATCAAAATGCATGGAAATTTTGACCGTGAGAAAGCAATGAGAACATTTTCTTCGACGAAGAAAATTTGATCGGTAAACTTTTTTTTTGTATACGAACTGTTCGCACGAGAACCAGGTGTGTGTGGTTTCGACCAGGAGTTCACAATAAACGAGAAGTTTTTTGTGAACTCCTGGTCACAAAAAACTTGTAGATATATAACGTACTTCTTGTCATAGGCTGGCGTATGCGCATCGCGCTGGCTCGCGCGCTGTACGTGAAGCCCCATTTGCTGCTGCTCGACGAGCCGACCAACCACCTTGACCTGGACGCCTGCGTGTGGCTCGAGGAGGAGCTCAAACAGTAAGTAGTAATAAAATTAAAAAATGATTATTTGCACTTAGTACGGACAACAGCATGCTGCGGTATCTTATTAAGTTGTAATAAGGGCTAGTTTTCAACAAAAGTGGGTAACCTGATGTGCTGACCACTGTACATTGTAGATATGTACGGTGATCTCTTTGTCCGTGAAGAAAGAAAGTACATGTGGTGACGCCAAGCTAAATGAATTTAAAGTTTTCGTATATATAACATAATTAGTTTAGTACATGGGCGCAAGCGCGCGTGTGTGTGTGTATGTGTGCATGTTTGGACAGTATAGTCATTAGTGCAACTACCCATCAAATTGTTATTTTACCACATACCTACTATTAGACACCTAATGAACAACCATGGACTGGCGACCGTTTTCGCGACCGTAAATTTTGTACAAAATTGTTAAGACATCTACCAACATTGTTTTTTGGTCACTACGAGCGCTGTTGTCGTTTCGGTACATTTTTTCACGTTTAACATACCACGACCTTTCCGCAATAATCTGGCTATAATTTATTAATGCACATAAATTGTGAATCTCACCCGAGTTATTCATAAATCAATGACGACGCGTCGTTTTGTGTACTGGTTAGCGCTCCTTATTACTATGCCAGTGGTCGCGATTCGAATCCCGTAAGGGGAAAATGTTTATGCGATCAACGTTAAATATTCGCCATGCCTCTTCTTTCATTCTTCATGCTTTTCCTTACTTTGTCTTAGTTTGTCTGGAAGAAATTGCTACAAGCAATAAGACCGCTCAATTGTACTTATAGCGAATATATGAGATACTATCCTGTGTAATTATTATTTTTATGGTGTGCAATAAAGTATTATTATTATTTGTACCTAAGTCATGGGTATAAGTAGTTATGGGAGACGCCCGTCTTTATTGTTGGTATTCCTAGCACGAGCAAGAAAAATCCTTAGTCTAGCGCAAATCAGGCATGGGTACTTGCTAATTCAAGTTCTAGGGCTTAAAAGTACGTCCATATATCAGCATCAGGGTTTAAAACTGGGTATAAAATTGTTGCATTTTTTAAAAAATGTTTAAAACTGAACCTTGTCTACATTGCAATAATGCGTACCGAAATACTTTACATGCATCGTTTATTAGGGTTCCGTAGCCGAAGGGCGAAAAACGGAACCCTTATAGTTTCGTCAAGTCTGTCTGTCTGCCTGCCGTATGTCACAACTTTATTCTGTAACTATATGCATCGCACTGTTAAATTTAGTAGGAAGATGTATCGTGTTATCCGCTTTACGATTCTCATACAAAAATTAAAAGTAATGACATTTATTTCGTGAAACCATTTTCTTATAAAGTCTAACCTTCCATAGCTAGACGCCTTCAAAGTGGTAAAATGGGCGTACCCTCCGTCCCCCCCATCTAACATTTAAACTAAGCGATTGTAAATTTAGAAAATTGGTTTGGACGGGATCGAACTAGAAGTTTTAGCAAACATAACTTTGTTTTTCATACAAACACTATGAAAAACAAAGTTATATTTGATGTCAACTAAATATTGTGGTATTTAACTAAGTGGAAGTTAGTGGGTTCCCTAATTCAGTTAAAGTTATCACTGAACCTTTAGTGCGCGAGTCTGACCCGCACTTGGCCGGGTTTTTTCTCGTTTAATAATCTAGTTAAAAGATAAATACCTACAAATTTGTTGCTTAGAGTCAATAATATTTTATTTAGAAGTAGATGACGCCTCGGGAACTAAAAGAGTACACAAATATGGCACCGTCTGATTAATGGATGTCAATAGATTGACATCTTTCACATCAGACATTAGATTCGGAACGAGTCTTAATAGAGTAGCTTTCTTAATATATATTTTAAAGTATGTAGGTACATTACAATAGACTCGTTGGCCTAATTTTAAAATTGAGTTCACACTTTAGCTCGGTAGTATATTAATCAACAAAAACATTTTATTTTCAAACTATTTAACATTTTACATATTGAATAATTATCTAATCAACGCAATTTAAATGTATCACGTGAAACGCCATGGCGCCAATATCAGAGTCACGTTCACTGCTAGGCATTCACGATCACGTGACCACATATATATTTTTTACAAATTAAATTAATTAAAATATTTACAGTCCTTATTTTAATAAATAAAGAAGTATTTATTAAAACAGCCATCTGGCATCATGTAAACAGGATGATTCCTCCAAATAACACGCTAATAGTGAGCGTACATATTTTTTTCTACAATCATGAGGATTATCCCTCACAGATGTGTTCATCAACAGTCTTTTGTTATACTTTTGTTAACGTGAGTGCCGGTGACCTTTGGATTCGTGAGCGTCACGCTGTTACTTTAAAGAAATTGAAGGTGTAATAAAATTTATAGTTATATAACAGACATATTAACATACATTTCCATAGACATATTTGTTAGGGTCGTGCGGGCGGGATTCGAACCCGCGACTGCTTATCTTTGTAGTCCGGAACATAAACCACCACACTGTGACAGTCTTTAAATTATTATTAAAAAATATAGTACCAAACTACTCCATGTATAGCACTGTCCGTGGGTTGGCTAAGAAACAAATCTCACTAATTTTATTTAAAATACTTCAATCATGAATGATAGGCATTATTAAACACAATTTACTTAACGAAAATATGATATTCGGACTGTTTTTTTTATTTAGTTAGGTGTTTCTGCAGTTTTAAAGGCGCATTGAGGCATTATGACCTAACGCCATAAAAACAGACTACGTCAAAATTATGACCCCAATTTGAAATGAGGTGTTGTTTAGCTGAGCCATCTTTTAGCCTCTCACCGGTGATCTAGTTCTTAATACAATATCATTGCTTAGAGTGAACAAATTACTAAACAGAATACTTTTAAGGAAATACTTTCGTTTGAGTCTTCGAGTTCCTATCAGGCGCCGCGGCTGCCTAGTGCCTACTAGAATACGTTGAAAGTATTTAATCGAAAATGCATCCCTATTTCGGTACGCATTAGGCGCAAAAAAATACTTTGTACGTTGCGAATATTTCTTTCATTTCTGGCAATGTTAGACCTATTTTTACCACGCTTTTTTTAGATTGGGTCTTGTAAACTTTATTTAATTTAATTTCAAGGTCTTTTTAAAAGTATTTTGGGGAAGCGGGTGCCGCTCCCTGTAAGTAATATACTTATAGTATCATGGTTTTGAAAGTATTTTGAGCCCGTTCCTGGTATACGTACTTTGAAGCAAATACTAGGTTTGTATGGTTAATATGTTGCCATCCCTAGCGCAAATCTTCTTATTTCTTTATTTTAATGATCAAACCTTTCCCTTTGACAGCTATAAACGCATCCTGGTGCTGATATCGCACTCGCAGGACTTCCTCAACGGAGTGTGCACCAACATAGTGCACATGAGCAAGCGCAGGCTGAAGTACTACACGGGCAACTACGAGGCGTTCGTGCGCACGCGCATGGAGCTGCTCGAGAACCAGATGAAACAGTACAACTGGGAGCAGGACCAGATCGCGCACATGAAGGTTAACCGTCTTATTTTATTTTATTTTATTTCATAGGTAACAAAAACAGACATTTATTGTATTAAGGTAGTCTAACATATAAAATTCTCGTGTCACAGTTTTCGTTGCCATACTCCTCTGAAACGGCTTGACCGATTTTGATGAAATTTTTTGTGCTTATCCGGTATCTATGAGAATCGGCCAACATCTATTTTTCATCCCCCTAAATGTTAGGGGTACTCCACCCCTACATTTTTTTATTTATTTTTTAGACAAAATTTTTAATTTCTTTATGATAATTTTTTTATGATACAACATACAAAAATACATACAATCCTCAATTTTCACCCTTCTACGATCAACCCTTATTTTTGAATAGCCATTTTAGTATTTTAAGGGCGAAACAAAATTCGCTGGGAAAGCTCAACTGTAAAATTACGGGACTCTGCGGGACGGGGCTGGGGGCGAAACAAAGTTCGCTGGGTCCGCTAGTATATAAATAAATATTAAAAACTAAGAGGAACTGGACTAATGCCCTAAAGTGTTACACCTGTGCGCCAAACTTAAGTAGCGTGTAAACAAATTATCTTAAAATACAATGTACTAAGTTAATAATTACAATACGAAATAATTTAAAAATTTTAACAACAACGAAGCAATTTAAAAACAAGGCAATTTAAAGATTTTTACCCAGCATTACCAACCCATGGATTTTTGTTGTCCGAAATAAATTATTTGTTCTGAGGCTTAGCTGAGGTCATCTGCGACAGCTTTTACTGCACTGAAACATCCTGTATTTTGCTGGTATCGTTTAGAGCATGATCCCGTTTAGTAGCATTCGCGTTTTAATGCTTATACTCGCACAGACATCACGTTTGCAGTGACCCAAAAAGGATACCAGTTTTTTACAGATTCAGTTTGGTCATTTAACTAGACCAGTTAATATGACAGTATGCACAATCATAGCAATTACTAATACAGCGATCTGTGACAGATGGACATATACAGCGCACTGCTTTATCGATGAGTTCAACCAAGATAGATATGTCACTTTGTTAGGCAGGACTCGATAACCGTACCTGGAAAAATCTGCCTTGTGAACACGCCAAAGTTATTTGCAGATTCCATTTATGCAGTGGTCCTGCAGAACGGGATGGCCGTGGGAAACAGCCCATTGATGACCTACTTTTCGGCCTAGTGATTCATGTGATGACTAATACACAATTTGGTCACATTGAAATACGAGTATATATTACGACCGGGCAGTATTTTGACTGCTCTCAAGCGCTTGCCAGCATCAATTGTCTTTATGTATAACTGTCAACGCAGATATAAACACTTACTGTCAAGTAGCCCAAAGACTGACTAGACTGGTCAAGCTTTACTCCATCTGACTACTATTTATACAATAGAACGTTCTTATGCCATAAAGCCCTCTTTCGATAAGCAGGAAAACACAGCATCCAAAGAATAAACCAAATAATATGAAGGGCTATCATACTCTGTTAAAAACGAAACACGAGTATAAATGATGGCATACTGTCGAAACTTTGTCATACTTTCCAAATGATTTTTCTTTAACAAATGTGTCGACCCTGTGGTCTAGCATAAAAATCTCACTATGATACCATCTCTAAAACATTTTTATCTCCCCCCAGAACTACATAGCCCGCTTCTCTAAAAATATGTCGCCCTTGTGGTCTAGCATAAATATCTATCTACGATACCATTTCTAAAACATTTTTATCTCCCCCCAGAACTACATAGCCCGCTTCTCTAAAAATATGTCGCCCTTGTCAGGCCTCCGTCACTCGCTCAAGGTCGCGCTATAAGTGCCTACCGCACAGTAGGTCGGTACCGACCCAAGCGGCAGTTGGTTGGCACACGCGAGCACAGATTACTTATTTGTACTAAAGTACACGCGAGACTGCGCACACGCTTCACGTTTCCCGCGCTCGCTATTAAAAGATTCATCTAATATGGATGATAGTAAACTGTATATCCATTTTAAGGCGTATAACAAAAATTCTTCTTTTTACGGAGGGTTGAAAGTACCATCGGAGTTATTTAATCAGTACGTCGTAGAATTGGAAAAAACATTTTTACTTAATTTTGACAAAGTTTTGATGAACCGGCCGGGAAGTACTTAGCTGATTGAGTTACAAAAAATAATTTCATTCCGCCTTGCCCTTGCTTTCCAAAAGATTATTTATTAAGATTATTTATTAAAATTATTCATAAGATTCAGAATTTTTACAACAGTTAAATTGAATAACCGTAAGTTCAGCGATGGTAAAAAAACATTGGACATTTCATAAAATTAAAGCACATATAATTTTTATCTGTATTGGTCTTGTGCAACTTGTGGCCGCAGATTCACCCGAATGAACCCTCTACCCGTGAACCCGTAAATCTCAGCCATATAGTCAGCAGCCCCCGAGCCACGCAGTAACAAAGAAACTCACAAACCTACCAGCCTACTTTTTATCCAGGAAACACATATAGCGGGTCCACGCGGGTGAAACCGAAGGAAACAACTACTATCAATAAGATTTCATTTTTTTATTGTATAATGTAACAAATATAATTAACAATAAAAAATATAGTGTTTCAGCAACTCAGTGTTTAATTTACGCGCTCGGTACAACCCTAAAGATTTCGCTTGATGACGCAATCACGCGGCGTGCGCGGGAAACTCGCTTCTCGGTGCGCGTTAGTAGAATACATTTCTTACTGCAGCCGAGTTGCGGCGCATTTTGTAGGTAAATATAGCGTAGGTATTTTAGCTTTTGTATGGGAGTGATGTATCTGTTACGAAGTAACTATTCTCTAATCTGTGCCCTTGTGGTCTAGCATAAATATCTATCTACGATACCATTTCTAAAACATTTTTATCTCCCCCCAGAACTACATAGCCCGCTTCGGTCACGGTTCGGCGAAGCTAGCGCGGCAGGCGCAGTCGAAGGAGAAGACGCTGGCCAAGATGGTCGCCCAGGGCCTCACCGAGAAAGTGGTCGACGACAAGACGCTCAACTTCTATTTCCCCTCGTGCGGGAAGGTGCCCCCGCCTGTTATTATGGTCCAGGTGAGCCTGAACTATTGTACAGACTTATACAACGTGTAATGTTATATGCGCAAAACCTTACACCCCAAATGATTTTAATTCAATTGACCTAATTCTGAAAGAAACAGCTGTGCCGCGCTAACATTGTTATTATTACTGTCTACGCTCATACATAATTAGGAAACCATTGCTTGTTTACTTATTTTGCCGGGTTTGCGCACGGGCAACATTATTTTAATGAAGATTTTTTAAAAATGTGTTCCATACTAAAAAGTGGTTCAATTGATTCTGCTCGATATTCCAATCAACCTATTATCGGGTTTTGCAAATTTAACTGACACGTTGTATACAAACAACAACAGCAATATACAACAGTTATAATCACTCTCGGAGATAACAGTCTAATTTCATCTGATGAAATAATGGAGTCAGTGACTGCTAAAAGTATATCACAGATTCTATAGATAAACCAAGAATAATATCAAACTAAGTATTAATATCTAATGAGCAGATCAGTTTTCTCCTATCACTCACACTCCTATACCTCTCACAAGATAAAGTTAAGTTGGAAGGAAATCATACCCCCGCTATTAATCCGGACTTAGTCCGTGTGGAGTATTAGCTCAAACAAACTCATACTTGAAGTGACACCTTAACCCAAGAACGGGATGAAAACAGTCTAATATTTTATAATATTTATCTTTTAAACTGCCCTCAAAGTGCTTTACCTTCTGGGTAACTAGGTTTATAGGTCCTCTTTTTTATTACGTATGTAATTTTATATCTACACCATTTATGCTTAATTGTCCCCTTCAGAACGTATCATTCCGATACACGGACACAGGGCCGTGGATCTATAAGAATCTGGAGTTCGGCATCGATCTCGACACGCGGCTCGCGCTCGTCGGGCCGAACGGAGCGGGAAAGTCGACGCTACTCAAACTGCTCTACGGAGACGTAAGTCATAAAAGTCATTTATTTATGCAAATAGTCCCACTTGGGGCACTTTTACACGTCCCAATATAAACCCTACCACAGCTTCGGGACAGGGCTAGTGCTGAGAAGAAGCTGCGCAACAAACTCAGTCACTATTGTCAGTACCTCTTTTCAAAAGGTTTACAATGTTTGTAGTGATCATGCAAGTCCAAACATTATTATCTTTTAAATAATCATCTACTTTATAATACCCTAAGTTTAATACTGATTCCTAACAACTGTAACTAACTAATAAACGCGGCGCATGGTAAGATTAATAATTTAAGTCCTTTTTTCTCTGCTAGTTGAATATTGCAACTGCCTCGGTGGTGGCGCAGCGGTAGGAGGGTCGCACTTTAAAGCGACGGCTGCGCCAGAGGTCCCGGGTTCGATCCCCGGGTCGGGCCAAAAAAATATACCTGAGTTTTCTGTTCAGAAATTCTTAGGGTAGCCCGGAGTTTGGAAATTGGCGGTGTTTCACCCCCGTGCCTCGGAAAGCACGTAAAGCCGTTGGTCCTGCGCCTGATCTCTCTCCGGTCGTGTCAGATTGCTGTCCCTAAGGGCTATGAGAGTGAAAGGAATATAGAGTGCACCTGTGTTTGCGCACACACTTGTGCACTATAATATGTGCCGCGCAGTCGGTTAGTCATTGTGACTGGCCACCGTAGTCGAAATCGGCTAGGGGGACTTTTATTATTATTGTAAATATTCTTGACATTACTTTTTAACTAAATGATCAATTTTAAAATAAGATAAACACATAACTCACAACTATCTATGCTAATATTATAAAGCTGAAGTGTTTGTTTGTTTGAACGGTCTAATCTCAGGAACTACTGGACCGATTTTAAAATAATTTTTTGTGTTAAATAGCTTATTTATCGAGAAAGACTTTAGGGTATAAAACATCACGCTGCGACGGGAGAGGAGGGAGGAAACTCAAAACGCGCGGACGAAGTCACAGGGGACTGCTACTCATAGATATTCATCATTTAGTACTGAGATCTTTTTCAAATCAAATAGTTAGTTAATTTTATTCACTGATATTATTTTTAAAGTTATGAAAAGATTGTTTACTAGTATTATTAGACTGGCAAAGAACTTTACCTATACTGTCACTTTCTGACAACTTGCATAACTGTAATATATCAAAACATGATTTTATTTAAATAAATTCGAAAAAGCTGTGTCCCAGATGGCAAATTTTGAGTCAAGAACACAGAAAATACTCTTCAAAGTTACGTTTTATTATTCGAGATCTACACAATTAAAGAAATAAAACATTATCCTCTATTCCAGCTGGTGCCGTCAACCGGTATGATCCGCAAGAACTCTCACCTGCGCATCGGCCGCTACCACCAGCACTTACACGAGCTCCTCGACCTGGACCTGTCGCCTCTGGAGTACATGATGAAGGAGTTCCCGGAGGTTCGCGAGCGCGAGGAGATGAGGAAGATCATTGGACGATACGGGCTCACTGGCAGGCAGCAGGTATGTAGTAATCTTTCTAATATATAAAATTCTCGTGTCACAGTTTTCGTTGCCATACTCCTCCGAAACGGCTTGACCGATTTTGATGAAATTTTTGGTGCTTATCCGATATCTATGAGAATCGGCCAACATCTAATTTTCATCCCCCTAAATGTTAGGGGTAGTCCACCCCTAATTTTTTTTAAAAATTTTTAGTCAAATTTTTCAATTTCTATTTTTTTATGGTACAACATACAAAAATACATACAATCCTCAATTTTCACCCTTCTACGATCAACTCTTATTTTTTTAATAGCCATTTTAGTAATTTAAGGGTGAAACAAAATTCGCTGGGAATGCTTAACTTTTAAAATCACGGGACTCGGTGGGACGGGGCTGGGGCGGGACGGGGCTGGAGGCGAAACAAAGTTCGCTGGGTCCGCTAGTAATTTATATATTATACTAGCGGACCCAGCGAACTTTGTTTCGCCCCCATCCTCGTCTTGCCCGGCCTCGTCCCGACCAGCCACGTAATTAAAGAAAAATGCTAAGGGTGGACAAACCTAACCCTAACTAAGGGGTATGAAAAATAGATGTTGGCCGATTCTCAGACCTACTCAATATGCTCACAAAATATCATGAGAATCGGTCAAGCCGTTTCGAAGGAGGACGAGAATGAACATTGTGACACGAGAATTTTATATGGAAGATTATAGTTATTTGAGATTGTGTGTAGGGTAAACAGGTTCCTTATTTTGACAAAAACAAGTGCAACTGAAGTTCGAACATGAAACACAATATCACTTACGGTGCTAATAGCGCAGTGGTAGCAGCGCTTTGGTAGTGATACTTATATTTTTTTTTTCTTTGGACACTCCCACACATCGCCATCTAGCCCCAAAGTAAGCTACTCAAAGCTTGTGTTATGGGTGCCAGACAACGGATATAATACTTAAATACTTTTTGTTTGTAAATACATACATGATATATAGAAAACACCCAGACCAATACAAACAAACATGTTCATGCACACAAATGTTTGTATTGTGCGGGGATCGAACCCGCACCCGCTGCGTAGTAGGCGATTTCTCGACCACTACACCAGACGGCGATAGATGGCGATGTGTGGGAATGTCCAAAGGATATTTATATATTTATATTCATAGTTGAATACTGAAATATTTTAAAATCAAATGGTAAATTAATTGTAAAAATGATCTACATACAACTTTCCAGAAATTGGTTAAATAAAGTTAAATTAGATAAAGTACAAAAGGATTTTATTATCATAGGCATGAATACAAATAATACAATTATTTCACTTTACTTTTTTGCTAGTAAGATTATTACAGCATTTCATTAATTGTAATAGAATTATTACTATCATTGTCATTGTTATTATATATTTTTGTAATTAATGGCTTATGGTAATTGAAATATGAAAATATGGTTGACATTTATGACATGGTTGGCATGACATTTGGCATTGAGCCATACATAAATCACCAACTGTTGATGTTAGTGACCCATGAAAGTCAGGAGAAATAAAAAGATGGCGTGTAACGGAAAAATGTGACGCGTAACCGAAAAATGTGACGGTTATTTTATTTTTCCAACGCCGTTAAAGAAGTTTCACTTCAAAAATATATAATTAGGGTATAGGGTATGTGCGTGCATTCGAAATGACTGTCGACATCGCTAGTGTTGATATTGATGTCGCGGACCGGCGCCGATTAGAGGCCGACCCGGACGCCGAGGCGGGCGTCGTCCCGGGGCTGGAGCGGACCGTCGCGGAGCTCAAGCTCGAGCTCAACGACCGGGAGCAGGAGGCGCTGCTGTCCGACCTCGAGATCGGCCAGCTCCCGGAGCAGAAGGGGGAGAGCGTCATGCACGCCGTGCTGGTGCTGGCCGGGCGCCTGGGCGTGCCGCTGGAGGAGCGCGACGTGGTGTTCGCGACGTGGTGCCATCTACTTTAAATGAATATCCTAGCAATATTATTGAACAAATAAGTAATTTAGAAAATAGTGCTAAATGTATAAAAATACTTAAGAACTACATATTGTCTTAAAATTGTAACAAGTAGTGTAGTGACTCTCATTACCACATATAAATCTAAATAGGTTTTTGTTGGTTTTGAAATATGTTTTTTTAATTTAAATTGTTTAACATAAATAAAGAAAGAAAGAAAAGAAGGAGCGCGCGTGCGCCGGGGCCTAGTGGCCTGAGGGCGAGCGAAGAGTGTTCGTCAACGACCTGACCCACTCCAACCGCCAAATTTTTTAGGGTTCCGCAGCCAAATAGAAAAAACAAACCCTTATAATTTTGTCAAGTTTGTCTGTCTATTTGTGTGTCCACCCGAATGTCACAGCCACTTTATTCTGAAACTTTTAGTATGAAACAGTTGAAAAATAGTAAGTGGATATATCCTATTAACCGATTTACGATTCTCATACGAAAAATAAAAATAAAAGATATTTAAAGGAAAGCTCCCATACATGATACTTACACCTAAAATTCTTTTTTAACAAATCAATGCCATAATAAACCCAGATTTCGTCTCTTATAACATCATTTTACGTAACTGTTGGTATTGATAACACAACTACTAACAACATTTCAAGTACTCTGCTCCTATGTGGTGCCTACATCCACGTAATTTTACTATAAGTTTTGTGAGACCTAAACATGTCTCCTTATCTTTTAAGGCCCCCTAACGCTTCGAAACAGAACACAAACAATTCAAAAAGCACTAGGAACAAACACCAAAGCAAACTCAAGTCAGTGATGACTTAGCTTACGCAAAAAGAAAGCCCAGAACTATCTATTACAAAGTTTCGTCGTCATCATCATTATGCACGTCCGCTGCTAAACATAGACCTCTCCCACGGTTTTCCACAGCTACTGATCGCAAGCGGCCTGTATCTAATTTAATCGTGCGATCTTTACAAGGTCGTTGTCGGTGAACATGCTACGCCGCATCTTTGGTCGAAGGTCTCCAATCTAAAACTTTTCAGCCTCAACGGCCACCAGTTCTTCACGCTATGTGCCCTGCCTATTGCCACTAGAGCTTACTGATTCTCGAAGCTATGTCCGTTACCTTGGTTCTTCTATATCCTCATTTCTCGTAGATCTCGTAGAGAAACACCGAGCATAGCCCTCTCCATCGCTCGCTGTGTGATTTTGAGTCGTGGTTTCTTACTGTGGGACTTCCTTATAAGGCCCATAGTAAGAGACCATGTTTCGGTAACACACTGGCTGAAGACTTTCGTCCTCAGACACTGAAGTAATTGAGAGGAGAAGACACTAAGTTAACTAAGTTTTGTGTTCACATAAATAAAATGCTTCCAGGTCTGCCCGATGCGCCAACTGTCAGATGGGCAGCGTTGCCGCGTAGTATTCGCGTGGCTCGCGTGGCAGACACCACATCTGCTGCTACTCGACGAGCCGACCAATCACTTGGACATGGAGACGATTGATGCCCTCGCTGATGCCATCAACGACTTCGACGGGGGCATGGTGCTCGTCAGCCACGACTTCAGGCTCATCAACCAGGTAAAAACTACTAAGACACGCGGCTCTGCGTGTAATAAAATATATAGTTAACTCGCTCGACGAGTAAGGATGACTTTTAAATGTATTTAACATTCACAGTGACATATTTTTTTTCATTCATAAAGATGAAATAAGAAACCAAATTGCACACGGGCGGGACTCGAAACATCAACCTTTGGCTAACCGGGCCAAACGCTCTTTCATTTTAGGCACCGTGCTGTCGGCCCGACCGTTCCAAATTTCTGGTCTCTTATAGATACGTTAACTTACGAGGGCCAAACTGAAAGTTCTTAGAAAATCAAAAACTGATTACATTAGCCAGTTATTAGTTTTATTATATCTTTTCAAAATATTGTCCATTGACGTCAATACACCGCTACATGCGATGGAACCACTGGGAAAAGCACTTTGCCCACTCGTCCTTAGGGGTCTCTTCAATGGCATCGCGATACGCAGCCACCGCTTCTTCAGCATTCATAAACCGCTTTCCTTTAAGTTTTTCTTTAATTTTTGGAAATAAATAAAAATCACAAGGCGCGAGGTCGGGGCTATACGGCGGGTGACCCAGTAATTCAACGTTTGATGTCGCCAAATAGTCGATCGTTCGCTTGGCGGTGTGCGACGAGGCGTTGTCGTGGTGAAGGAGGATCCTACTGCGAGGTCGTTTCTCTCGAACTTTTTCCAAGACAAGTGGCAAACAATTGGTAGTGTACCATTCTGCAGAAACTGTTTTTTGATCCTCTAACACAATTGTTGCGAAATGACCTATCCTTCCAAAGAACGAGGCCACCATTTTTTTTCCCGCACTTCGATCTCTCTTCACTTTAGTTGGCAACTCCTCGAAAGGAAACACCCACTGAGCAGATTGTCTTTTGGTTTCAGGATCATAACAGTAAATCCAGCTTTCGTCACCTGTTAGTATGTCGAACACAGCATTTGAGTCACCTCCGTTAAATCTTTCAATCATTTTACGGCACCAATCCACACGATGGAGTTTTTGAGCCTTAGTCAAATTATGAGGTATCCACCGGGCGCAAAGCTTCCTGACCGCTAAATGTTCGTGGAGGATTTTGTGCACTTGACTCATACCGATGCCTAAGCTTGTCCGAATCTGCTGATAGGTCACTCTTTTGTCAGTCTCTATCATACGCCGCACAACACAGATGTTATTTTCAGTCGTCGCCGTAGAAGGCCGTCCCTCACGTACATCATCAGTGAGATTAGTGCGACCACGTTTAAACTCATTAAACCAGTTGTAAACAGTCGCACGAGATGGGGCTTCATCGTGAAAGGCCAATCGTAGTCTATCATAACTTTCTTGTTGACTTAAATGACATCGAAAGTCATAAAAAATCATTGCACGAAAATTTTCTCGTGTTAAATTCATGTTGACGTGACACAGACAATTTTCAATTTGCCGCCAAATCGTAAAACAAATGACAAATGAATGAAATATATACTCGGTAATATTGGCAAAGAGTTCTATTTTCAAATTTTAGAATATTTTTTTTATTATATTGTTTATAAGTGGCCAGTTCTAAGAACTTTCAGTTTGACCCTCGTATTTCATCTTTATGAGTATGGATGACGTCACGCAGACACAGAGATACGCATTGTTTGAATACTAGCGTTTACAATAGGTTTTTGTGTGCATTTTGGATTGATAGTCCAGTAATATGCACGTGCGCAACCCTATTTCAATAGTGATCTGTAGCACCGACTGCCGATTCTTTGCGTTTAGAATAACAAAGGCCTTTCCAGCTTGTACCGGGGTGTGCCTGTATAACACAAGACGCTGTGGATCGACTCCCTGCCTCACACGGTCCTTTTTAGGTTTCCGTTGCCGAATGGCCAAAAACGGAACCCTTATAGTTTCGTCAAGTCTGTCTGTCTGTCTGTCCGTCCGTATGTCACAGCCACTTTATTCTGTAACTATAAGCATCACACTGTAGAAATTTGGAAAGAATGTGTATCCTGTTAACCGCTTTAAGATCCTCATACAAAAAATATAAAATAATGACATTTAAGGGGGGCTCCCAAACTATTTTTTTTTTAAAATTAGTCAAACCTATACGTGGGGTGTCTAAGGATAGGTCTTTTAAAATGACATAGAGGTGCCTAAAACCATTTTCTTTTAAAGTCTAACGTTTCACAGCTAGACGCTTCCAAAGTGGTAAAATGGGCGTCCCCCCCATCTAATTTCTAAACTAAGGGAGTGTAAATTTTGGAAAAAAATATGTAATGTAGATCTTAACAAATACTTTTAACGAAAATTGGTTCGGACGAGATCGAACGAGAAGTTTTTAGATATAGCACATTTTCAACAACCGCAAACATAACTTTGTACTGCATACAAACACTATGAAAAACAAAGTTATATATGTTGTCGAAAAGTTGTGGTATTTTAGCTTAGTGGAAAAAGGTGGTAGCAAGTGGTTTCCCTAATTCAGTTAACGATGGCACGGAACCCTCAGTGCGCGATTGCGACTCGCACTTGGCCGGTTTTTCAATTGAATTTTAAAATTTATAGTTTTTTATTGAATTAAAGAGCGGATGATCGATGTTTTAGAACCTCTAAAACCTTTGTGATTCTGTTATTGACACATCAATTTAAATGAAATTACTATTTTTATGTTCGTTACTTTGACCGTCAGCAGACACAAACCCAGAACATTTCACTCGGTCTGTGGTAAAACTCTATTTCATAACCATCCACTAAACCCTTCTCGCGATTGCACAGCATGAGTTCATAAGTTTTTGTACGGCTACTCGATTCGTGCACACCATTTGTGCATTACGCTATTGGTCAATTTGTCATTTGTTTTTTCGGTTCGAGTTTAGTTAAAAGTGGGTTTTGGTTTATGTTTATTTTGGGACCTGTATAAGTCTACATGCAAAAATAAATGATTTTATGACTAACTCCTATAATATGGAGATGGTTCATCTTACACTTGTTTGTGCACTGCTGCAAGTCTGCAAGTCTAAGAGACATCCTTAAAAGTTGGAACATTCCGGATCTTGCTCTCCTAACAACTGTAATCGTATTTTGGTTCTGAAATAAACGCGAATTCTACGTATTGAAATTGATTTCAAAATAAGTCACGTCAACTAATATTAATGAGTGATGGTAGTTTTATTTTTCATAACTATGTAATGACAAATAACACCTTAGTCTTGCCTGTGCATTCAAAACGTAGGCATATAGTTTAAATAAAACGTGCGTGAAATAAATCCGCAGTCTTACATTTCAATGAAACTCAAATCATCTTATTTCTCTTCAGGTGGCTGAAGAAATCTGGATATGCGAGAACGAGAGAGTCACAAAATGGGAAGGTGGCATCCTGAAATACAAGGACCACCTCAAGTCCAAGATCCTCAAAGAAAACGCGGACAACGCGGCCAAGATACGCAAATAATCGCAGAACTGTTACCCTCGACGTAATGTAATCGAGGCGACCGTCCCCTGGCCACCCGGGCCGTGTTAACACCAAATATCGAGAAATCAAGATAATTTTACACTATACTTTAAAGTATGTTTTATCTCATGTATTACTAATAAAATGTAGCAGTAGCTCAGTAAAGAATTGTTTCATATTTGAAATATGGTGAAAGCTGGGTATATTTTTTGACATCCGAACTATGAAGAGTTGTTATATCAGACAAAATTGATGGAGAAAAACATGATAAATATGTGTCAGCGTGTAGTTGACCCAGTGGTATATCTTCCATTTTAAAAACTACAAGAAAAAATCAAAGTTGATTGGGCCATAACTTACAACCGATTTCAAGTGAAATCTTAACACAAAGTACTGATTTACTCAAAGAACTATCTCGGGATATCCCCGCTGCATGCAAATGGTGTTTATAAATAATATCAATAGTGTTTTCACGTGCTGCGCTAAAGTTTGGCGTCGTCAGTTATGATAGTTTGACGAATATGGCGTAAATCTAAATACACATTACATTTCCTGTCCTTTATCATGAGTGATTCTTTATGCCAATTCATATTCGCCGTGCTATACATGCGCTTTTTGGTGTTACAAATAGTTCCAGAGTTCCAGTTTACTAGTTACTAAATCCCATTCAAAGTAGATACTATATACATTCACTTAGACACATAGCTGGCACAACGAATTTTCAGTAGTAGATAATAGTTCCGAGTAATAGAAGTTGTCGGGGTCGGTCGCCGAGGCCGTATGTGATCCATGAGGATTGTGATTCCTTAAGCTGCCTATGTTGAAGTTGTAGAGGTATTACTAAATAAAGTCGCAGTTTCTAAGGTAGTCTGTTTGGGACGACGGAAGATTCAAAAGTTTATATATAGCCTGGAACACAACGCTATTCTTAATTGACATAGCAAAGAGATTCTGTGTTAGCTTCATTGTTTTTCAACATTTTTATGTATTCCCCACCACGATTTAATATTTTCTCTTCCATTATTTCACTTGTAAATTATTATCATATTATCTTCATATGTACAATTTTTATATTATTTTAACATTCTTTAAACCCCTTCTTTGATCGCAAACAATCATTTGACATGAAATTTTAAGGAGGTTTAAAAAAGCAACATTGATAATGATTTGAAGCAGCATTGTACATAACTTATTTAAATTTATACAGCAATCAGTTTTAATATATGTAATTTTATTTCTTTATGTAACGAAAATGTGTTTCTTTTTAGCTTTTTCATTAATTGTTTGTACCTACTAAATTCACAGAAATAAAGAAAAACAGAAACTAACTCTTACAAACCTTATTCCAGATAGATGTTCAATGGTCTCTTGTAAGAAATTTGTGAACACCATTTGATTATATAAATAACACGCAGTAAATGGCTATTGTTTGCATTTGTATTTGTTCATGTAACAGATTGCCGGTTAACGCGACGTGTTAGCAAATCCCTTATTATAATAGTATATTGTATTAAAAACGTTCGAAACATAATAGGCGTAATTAATAAATAACATAGAACCAGCTGAAATAGGTAGCGTAACTACAATGCCTTTCAAAAATAGTTGTTAATTACATATACGATTATTGTGAATATGTCAACATTATTGCATTGCCAATATGTATTTATCAAACTGTATTTGTCTGTTCTCTATTTGTAGGCGGAAATTTAAAATCACCTACGGCAGGCATTAAGTGGTAAATGCTTTAGACTAAATTACACGAGACACCAATAATGCAGCCTCAATTTATAAGTCGTAAGCTGCCGATATGTATAAAATATACACAAATAAATTAATTTTAACTTATATACATTTTGTTTTATATTAACATATGAACAGTTCACAAGCTGATTAGTAATATTTATAGATGTGCCGTTGTAGGCAATGTTTTACGAGCGTATGTATGTATGTCCATTTCTCAAGGTCCCGGGTTCGATTCCCGGTCGGGTCAATATGGAAATAAAAATTTCTTTTGATTTCTATATTGATTTATTCTAGAGATTCTAGATCTTTGGCACACCCTGCAGCGGAAACGGATGAACGGATTTTATCAAATGAGGAGTCATTTTTAATAATACAAGGAGTGACATGGGCTATATAAAAATTAAAAATTGTGACTAATAATGAAGAAAAGAAGGCGGGGTTGTATGTTTTTTTAAAACCTTGCAATATGGGTATCAAATGAAAGCTAGCAATTAGGACAAAACAACATATTATATATAAATATTACAATATAAATTGTTTAACTTGATGTACATCGTCTCGCCCGACGACGAGTTACTCACAAATAAGAGCGTTATCTAACAAAATATAAACCCAAATCTCACTTATTATGAGCGTTACATTTCAAAACTTTGAAGCAGTGAACTTGACTCTTTAAAAAACTTAAAAATCCTTATAAAAAATATATTAATAAAAATAAAACTATAATAAAATGGAATGAAAAGCAAAAAACAAGGCAGTAAATATTTAGAAGGTGCTTTACTGCCTTGTTTTTTCCTTTTCAGTGCATTTTGTAAGCATTCGGTTTTTTATTTTAATATTTTTTTCTCTTTACTGCTGTCTACTAACAGTTTTTGAAATACTTCCCAAAATTAGTGAGTACTGTATAAAAAGTCTTAAGGGTTTGTTTCACCATCGACTATTACTATGACTATCGACTATACTAATAATGTGCACTTACCAACGAAAATTTCTGGTTCAGGACTCAACAGACAGGTAACGCTAAGGGAAACTTATTCTGACATTGTTAAATCAGTCAAATTAACAAATCAGTTTGCTAATCGTAATGTTTTCGGTGTTGTTTTGATTTCATAACCATACTTGTAATAGTTACTACTATATGATATACTTACTTACAATTGCGACCTCGCCTGCATAGGGGCGCGCGGGGAGGCGTCAGCGGGGTGAGCCAGGGGTGCGGGCGTATGTGTATTCCCGTAAAAAAAAACCTTCACTAAAGGCCGATACTGTCCTCGTTCCATTACATTTCGTATCACCTACTCCAGGGCTCGGAAACGTCATTAAAACATTCATAAAGATGAAATATGAAACCAAAAAATCGCGCACGGGCGGGACGGGCGGTCTGTTTCATAAACAGACGGCTAGATGGCGCTAAGCGTCACGCAATTGACGTTTTCATAAGAGACCACAAATTTCGCAGGGTCAGACTGACAGCACGGTAGCTCAATTGGTAAGAGCGTTTGGCCCGGTCTGCCAAAAGGTTGGTGGTTCACGTCCCGCCCGTGCGCGATTTTTTGGTTTCATATTTCATCTTTATGAATATAATATATGACACTGTGAGTGTTTAAAACATTCTTAAGCGTCATTAAAAGATTTATTAAGCAGGAAGCAGGAGAGTGATGTTTGACGTGAATTATTTTTGTTTCATATTGCCGGGCCAAAAAATAGTATAAAACTGCTATAAACGTTTCCGTTCGAACATAAACGTAACTAATACGTTTTTAGGTATATAAGGCGAAACCGTTTCGAAAAAATACCGTCATACCCAACGTCATATTGATCGAGACAGTTGCCTTCCGCAGTCCGGTCCTTCCGTATAATATTGGCCGCATCCATACTCCGGCCACAGACCGCATATACATGTCGTTGTAATACCTCAACCGGATTTCGGTAATGGCAGCCACATCCAGAGATCACTCTCCAATACTTAACATTGCTTTTTACACCCCTATATAGTTCAGTGAAATTAAACATTGCAGCTTGCGTTACATCCGATAGATCTGTTATTTTGCACACTTGTGGATGATGATAGCCCAATCGATTCGCAGAATTTTCAATTTTGGCTTTTGAATCACTCGCTTGGATATGACGTAAGTTATGTTTGAAAGCGAACTAAAAACCAACGAAAAACGAACAAAATAAATACTTAAGTACCCACAAAATTAAGTTATATATTTTTTTATCAACCCTGTGCGGAATTAAACTGTTTTTTATTCGGTAATCGGACATTATTTAATGAATATCACACGTCGTTTTGACGCGAGTGTTTCGAAAATAGGGCCCCTGGTCGGAGCTCGAGAACACAAACTTGCAGTATTCACTGGGCCATCGTCAGAACGAATGTGCTAAAAATCAGATCTACCGGATTTAACGCAAGGCGCGAAAACAACCGCCCACAGAACTGAACTATCTAGTATTTTATACCTCTGATACTTCACCCACGTATTCTACAGCAAATTCCATCGGTATAATACTAGGCAAAGAATCGTATCCCTCGCCCCTCTGAGGGAGAGACATGTTTAAAATTCACTTTGCAAAACTTTCGATGCTCATTCAAGCTCATTTAATTTTCATTGTCTGTATCCTTGGATGCATCAACTACCTGTAGGCCACACACACAAACGACATCTCATATTAAATCTGATAAAATTTGCTATCGTGTGATACCAGTTAGGCAGCAGCATAGCACATGCTTTTCGAAGCATACTATTTTAAGCCAAGATAGATGCCAGGGAACTAACTACAAGACTAATTTAATAGACTTTCATAAAGCACTACATCTAGATAAACACTTTACGGACAGTACCCCAGTAGAAATTATTTAAAGTATCGTTTCGAAAATAAGGCCTGATAAGGATATACCTCAATCTCATCACCCTAAATATTATCTATGGTAAAGAAAACCCAGTAACATGCTTAATTTCTATATTGTACACATATATACACAGTTTCGAGAAAACGTGGACAATTAATAACAGATTAAGATACAATTCTCACTCAAAATCTACTAAACAAAATAAGTAAGTTAATAAGTCTGAATCAAAAAGTAATTATAACTGTTTCAATATTTTACATGTCATTTCACTAACATTACAAAAACCATAAAAGATGTCTGAAATTGTGGACAAACTAATTCCATAACTTATACTTAATCGTAGCAAAAAAAACATGTTGACTGATTGGCTCTTCAATTATCAAAAACCTGCAGTTCATGCTATTATCATAATGCAATCCTGTACCCATATTCAACAATATCTGTTAGCTATGTATTTACTATTATTTAATTACTATGGTGCAAAATACACAGAAAAACCATTATCATATAGATAAATTTTAAAAATACAGCCTAATTTTCGTTTACCACCAAAAAGTTATGTTTATTTAAATACATTTAACTGCTAAGTATTCTGTATTGTCAATAATTAATTTAAGAAGATATCACTTAAACTATCTCAACTGTATACAAGGACGTCTCATAGCGTCTCGTGCAGGCAAGAGGGCTTTTACTACAGTTGACATATAAGATCAATTGACATAATAATCGTATTAGTTGTTACAGTAAACATTTTTATTACGTAAACGCAAAAGCCCGGGTCTCGTCATTTTTTGGCAAATACTTGTAACGTTAGCAAGCCAGTTAGCTATATTAAATCAAGTCTCATTAGTGAATAAATTACACTTAAAAATCACCCTGTCTGCTGTCTGAAAACGGGAATCGAACCGCCGGGTCTGAAGCTATGCTTTAAGCCATTACCATTTGGCCACACAGAAGTCCTAGACGCCTCAATGATTTACATTTTCCGGCCTTAAGCAATAAGGCCTTTTTGTACTTGTATTTTAAACTACGCGTCGGATGAAAAAAAATACAAGTACAAAAAGGCCTTTATTTAAGCTCCTTTATAACTACAAAATAAATGATTCAAGATTTGTTAGGTTTCGTGAAAAGTCTATTAAAACACCTTGCACACGTTTGCAACAACAACCCCCTATTGATTTTGAAGTTTTGGCGTAGATCTATTTTGCATACGATTATTAAAAACTAACCAAACTGAACGACCTATCCTATATTAAAATCCAATAAAATAGAATGTAAGAAACTCGTGTGTGCCAATTATTTAAAACAACAATAATGGGGAATATCTCTAGTGGTAAGTATATGAACAGTATCCAAACCAACAATGTAATATAAGTGATAAAATATTTACAAGTGAATTATTATATAACGCGTTAAGGACTAAAATCCGATGCTTGATATTATTGTCGTAATTCGAATATTGCTATTTACTAGAAATTATTTGATTTAGGGCTTATTTTTCAATAGTCAGATAAGAAATATTCGTTGAACAAAATACAATATGGCTAATTTGAAAACGTCACTTAATTGTCAGCAATCATACGTAACTGTTTTTTTTTAAATCGGTCGATTTATAATTTATCAGTCTGATAAGTTTTATCTGAACATTGAAAAATCGGCCCTTAAACAGAATTAAGATCAACTCCTTTATGACAGTGCTTGTCAGGTGTAGGTATATTTTAAACATTAAGGGCCTGAGCCCACTACACCGTATCATACCGCGCTAGGAGCGTATCAGACACGAAAACCAACACCATACCACAATACGCTCTACTATGTTCGCTGAGCGGATTGACAGCGTTTTGTCTCACCGTTATATGGAGCGAGAGCGTATTTTGCCGGTGCTGAAACCACAAACGATAATGTTTGTTGGTGACGGAACGGTCTAGACCCTCTTGTAACGGTCTTGGGACGGAAAATAGTGTTATAGTTTTCAATGCAAAGATCTTAGCACGGTCGTGGTATCTGCTATGTGTAGTGCTGCTACAGTGTAGTAGGCAGATACCTTAACACAAAAAATATCTTCAAAAACTAATAAATGTTAACACTTCAGTAAACCTGTCTGCCTTTTATGCAAGACTAGCGCCGCCCCGGCTTCTCACGGATGCAATGCTGATAATGCTGCAATGTTGTCTTTATTTTTGCCATTAGACAATACATTTTTATTTTTCTTTATATAAATTTTGATAAGGCGATATGTAATTTGCGATCTAAGCCCCCGGCCCCGGCCGGTACCGCCGCAAACGCGGTCCCAGCATTTTAAATCTGTAATATCTTCGCAAATATTCATTTAATAACATGTTGTAAAGAGCGATATGACCTACATTAAATGCACAATATTTTAAAGGAACTTAATTGTATAAGGACTAATGCTAAATTGCTTGACATTGCTTCATAAATAAGCCACTATTTCTCGTAAAAAGTAAAGAATAAAAAGTGTTTATTGTGAGTTACCGCAAGCCTTTTTAGACCTTTTTGGTGTACAATTGATCCATCTTGTAGGGTTTAGGCAGCGATTGCAATTTAAGAAAAAATGTTTATTTACGACTTCTCTTAGAAACCTCTAAAATTATCAGTGTTTCACTACTACATTATGCATGTATTATAAGTATAAACCTTTGTCTTGAATAACGCTATATTAATAGATCTTCATAGACACAACGGAAATCGCAGTTCTATTTTACAACAAAATCGCATCAAACTCCGTTGACCAGTTTTAAAGATGCGCAGGAAGCGACTTTGTTTTATACTATGTTGTGATAAGCAATCGGATGTACTGCCCGCAGTTCAATTTTAATTTTACAGATTAAGTATTTCAAAGGAAAAATTCTTACTTCTTGACAAGCGCCTAACTTTCTAATTTTTCTATTGTCGTAATTTGACGCAGATTTATCTATTCGATACAAAAATCCATATAAAACAGGCACAGACTACTTCAGATATGACTAGTTTATCAAATTAACCCGTTTGGGCTACAGCAATCGTTGTTAAATTAAATAAACTATAGCACCGATGTATTATTCCGGATTATGCCAAAACATATCTAGTTTTAAAATTTCGCAGATGGCCAAAAATGTTGCCCAGCGAAACCTGCATGGTGATAATAAAAATCTAATTATTAATACACTTTACAAATACTTTTAATGAAATAATTATTTCGAGCGCCTGAATAAGGCATTAGAAATCGGCAATTTTCCGTTTACATATTTATAAGTCGGTTATAGTATTTTCTTCAGTTTTCTCTGCCTTTAAAAACTGTGAAACAATTTCTGAATTAGACAACGATGTCGAGATATTTTGGATCAACAAACTGCCAATTAAGAGTGAAATAATAATATCAGCAAAGTTTTTCTAGTAGGACCTCAGGCTTTTTGCCACAAATTATGTTTCATTTTGTAAATAAACAACTTCAGAAATTGTTTCACTGATGTTTTATTCAAGTAAAAAGCATATAAAATCCAATAATTGTATGCTAGTGGTGATGGTACAAATGTTTGATTGTTTTAGTTTAAGCCATGGATACACTGGGGACTAGAATGTCAAACTATACAAATCACATAACTCAATTAACAATGCAAAAACATTTCAAGGTATTATTGATTCCCTAGTGTGTCCAGAGCTTTAATATAAATGATGGCTACTTAGTCCGAGTTGTAACCGGTTTCTTGCATGAGAGGCTGGAGGTCTTCACGTCGCTTTTCACCGCGGTTGGATATCCTCGTCACGCCTTCTAATACGCCTATTTCTGACAGCCTGAAATTGGAGTAAGTTCAATTTGAGTTATCATCATCCAATTATCTGGGAGAACAAAGTATACAGTACGATTTAGGGGTGGTTGTATAAATGATACCGTTGACAAATAAATATAAAATCAATTTATTATTGCGATGCAGCGAGCGAGTTAAAACTACCAACACCAGGTCGCCTGTTCGTAGCTACGGCGTAGTTCGTAGATAAGCACTAGAGTGCGAGTTGCCCTATTTTTTTTTAATAGTGTGAAGAGGATTTCTTATATAAAACTTGCATATAATCTTAAGTTTTTTTAAAAGAATAAGCCTCATATTATCATTCCTGAGTTGGATGTCACTGACCGAAACAATTCACTGTGTAAGAATGGACCAATGAACGTGTAAAAATTAGGGATTCCGAGTATTGGGGCCTCCGTAAGTGGCTTGACGCATGCCACGGAGCCGCGGCAATGATGGGACTATGTGGAATCCTTTCCGAGCGATGTCGCTTAATACACTCCCATAGTTTCATTATAGCTGCGCGGTTTAGAGGCTCTTACTTTACGTGACTTCTTTATGAGGTCCTAGTTAGAGACCATTTTTCGGATCCTCGGATCCGTGTGTCATCACTGGTAACACTGGTATGCGAATAAATTTTATTACTAGCGGACCCAGCGAACTGTGTTTCGCTTCCGGTCTCGTCCCGCCCTGACCCCGTAATTTTAATAATTATTATCTTACTCCGGACTGTGACGAATTTGACAAAGTAAAAATCATGAATAACGGTCCATATGCTCAATTTTTACAACAAAAACACATAAAAGAATAAACAAAATCGATACAGCCGTTCACGCGTGATGCCGTGACCAAGAGTAATATGGATTAACTTTTATAAATGCCATCGTAATATTTCGAAAACCGCGAGATTAAAATAAAACTTTTTCAGTTCTGGTAGATAGTAATCTGTCGATTTTTTGTGAACAAGGTCTGTATTTTTTACAATTTATCCTTATATTAGTACTTATTTACTTACATATTACAAAAACTCATTTCATCTCGGAGAAAATGTATGGAACAGCTGATTTTTTTCTCGATATCGAAGTTGGTCTCATAGCAAAAGTTGTTCGAAACCATCATTAGAGCACACACTAAAAGTTTGATCAAGTGTAAAATGAATACACATTATACATATAAGATTATAATAACTCACACTTCGGGCGGTTCGTCGTCTTCCTGGCTCGGCGTGAAGTACGGGTTCGCGGCCGCCGGCCTGAACTTGTACCCGGTCATCACGAAGAACACGAACGTCGCCGTCTCGCGGAACATCTCGTCGATCCACGAGTATTGGAACGGGACCGTTATCTGAGAAACGCAAACGACTTAACACTTGTTCATGAATCAAATGGCTAAACTTTAAGTTATCTGCCGAGTCTCATTTTAGATGGTGTTGGACTTTGTGATTGGTTGAAGATTAAAACGTAGCTTCAACACAATAAATATTTTATTGAAATAATAAAAGGAAATACAAAAATTAAAATAAAAAATAAAAGTAAAAGTTTACATAACTTTGTTGGATGCCAACAGATTATGGTAGTGTAATTTATTTATGTAATTAATTATTATAGGCGTTATTTGAAAAACTAATATGTAACGATCAAAAAACAGGACATAATGCTGTCATCCCCAACCTTTTTTTAATAAATACATATATACGTATATATTTTTAATAATTTATGCGCCAGAAAACACACCACTTCACGTGGTTTAAGTATGGGATTTTCTTCCTTGTATTTATTTATTTATTAAAATTATACTATCATTACAGGATTTATTACCTAATGCGACAGTTCAAGCTTATATGCTTATTCAAACCACAAAGTATTACTTCAAGTAACTATCAATTAACTATTAACAAATTAATTATTATAATAACAAATAACCGCTAGTGCTACTCTGTTAAATTTACTCAGGGTACTCAAATAAATAGATCTTTCTTATTGCTTATGATATTAAGTAAGAGTGCGGAGTGCGCCCGTCAGTATCAATTGAGGATCAAGTATTTATTAGAGACGCCCCCGGCATAATCGTCTCCAATAAATACTTAAATATATATATAAACATTCATGGCTTCAGTACAAATATTTAATTCATCACACAACCATTTGCCGAATGCGGGATTCGAACCCGCGACGGCCAAAACTAGTCAGGAGGTCTAACCACTACACTAAACGCGTCTTTTTAAGGTTTTGTTTAAAGATGAATTTTTATATATGTCAACCCTTCACGTTTACTAATGAAGTTACTTTCGCTGCAAGTGGCAAGTTTATGTGATGAACATTTTAACTTAAATCATGGATGTATTATTTGTATTTAATTGTGGTATTCGTAGCACAGGGAAGAAAAGTCCTTAGTTCGAAACCACGACAATTGGCATGTTGTATGGCTCATATTTATTGCCATAAAAGTAAAAAAGTCATAAAAGTCATTTATTTATACAAATAGGCTCATTAATGACACTTTTACAAGTCCCAATATAAATCCTACCACAGCTCGGGGCAATTGAGCTAGTACTGAGAAGAAGCTGCGCAAAAAACTAAATCACAATCATGCTTAACTACCGGATATTTTATATATAGAGATTTATTGAGCCCACTGTGTTTCAGCTATTTACTGCTACTAGCATCATCTTCATCATCATTAGCAGCATGACTTCTGCTGAACAAACGCATAGTTATCCATATAAGCTTCCAATCAGTTTGTTTCCGGTGTTTTCTTGCGATCTTGGCAATGTCGAACGTGTTCTGAACAACTTGTATGACCTACCTTGAGCAGCGAGATGATGATCCTGGTGAAGTAGATGTAGCAGACGACCATGATGTAGAAGTGGCGGAACAGCTTCAGCTTGCGCAGGTTGATGGCCGCCTTGCCGTCCGTGCTAGACGCGTCTTGCAGGTGACGTATTGACCTGATAATAAATAAATATCCTTTGGACATTCCCACACATCGCCATCTTGTCCCAAAGTAAGCTACTCAAAGCTTGTGTTATAGGTGCCAGACAACGGATATAATACTTAAATACTTTTTGTTTGTAAATACATACATGGTATACATAGAAAACAGCCAGACCAATGCAAACAGACATGTTCATGCACACAAATGTTTGTATTGGGCGGGGATCGAACCCTCAACCGTCTGGATAATAATGGTTCAGTGTTACTAGTAGATAAAAAGTAGGATTCGCGCACTGTGGGTTCTGTGCCAACTTTAACTGAATTCCACTTAGTAAAATAGCACAATATTTTGTTGTCAGCAAATATAACTTTGTTTTTCACAGTGTTTGTATGAAGTACAAAGTTATGTCTGCGGTTGTGGAAAATGTGCTATATCCCAAAAACTACTCGTTCGATCCCGTCCGAATTAATTTTCGTTGAAAGAATTTGTAAAGATCTACTTTATTTATTTATTTTCAAAATTTACACTCGCTTAGTTTAGAAGTAAGATTAGGGGGGTGGGTGACACGCCCATTTTACCATTTTGGAGGCGTCTACCTATGAAACGTTAGACTTATTTTAATTTTTTATATGAGAATCGTAAAGCGGTTAACAGGATACATCTTCCTACCAAATTTCAACAGTGTGATGCTTATAGTTACAGAATAAAATGGCTGTGACATGGGCGGACAAACAGACAGACAGACTTGACGAAACTATAAGGGTTCCGTTTTTTGCCATTCGGCTACGGAACCCTAAAAATGTATCTATGTGTCATAAAAGTTCAAAATAATTTTCGTGTAAGCTTACTATTACTCATGTTCTTTCTAACAGATCCATAAGTATACCACAATAACCACTGCCTTTGGTCAATTTCAGATCGGAGTTCGATTTTCGAATCACTAGCGTCTAATATTTTGTATGATGTTCGTTGATTTTGCTTTGTTTTTTTTTCGAAAATCATAAGAAATCGACACATGAATATTGAAGTCTGTTGACTAAGTACTTCTACGTATCTCCTCATGATATATCTTAAATGAATGGATGAATTTATTTGCTTAACAGTTGCTAATGCAATTTTCTAAACCTGATGTAACAGATAACATTGTGTACTGAATGTAGTTTAAAAAAAGTCGCGTTATTGTAGGTAGTAAGTTATTTTTGCTCCTGCATTTTAAAACTGTTGCATATCTTTTTATCTTTATGAATATAAAATATGACACTGTGAGTGTTAAAAACATTCTAAACCATTAGATAGCGAAGCGTCATCAATTTCCAAGTTGAATTTATTCTGTAATGAATAACTACTTGGTCCAATGTTGCATAATCAGACGGGTAGATGGCGCTAAACGTCACGCGTAATGACGTATCCATAAGAGACCACAAAATTCACAAGGTCGTACAGACAGCACGGTAGCTCAATTGGTAGAGCGTTTGGCCCGGTTAGCCATGAAGTTGCTGGTTCTAGTCCCACTCGTGCTCAAATTTTTGATTTCTTTTTTCATCTTTATGAATATATCTTTTGCCCTACTCTGTTTAACGTCGAACTCACCAAACAACCGGGAACAGAATAGCGCCACAGCACAGCAGGTCCACCAGTATGAAGATGTCGCGCCACGCGTTGTGTTCCGCCGCGCCCTCTTCGCTTTCCGCTATTATGATCTCCGCCACGTTTGCTACCACCTGCATATGGTCGTTTATTATTTTACAAACATACGTACGGTCGGGGTCTCTGGCCTTACCACTTTCAAAATAAAAACCGATTTCACACACAAAAACGGGCGTCACTTTAAACTAAAGTCCACGCGAGATACTAGACATTTTAGCTCTTAAAGCAAGTACAAAAGTAGTAGTAATAAGTACAAAATCTCCGCTACGACGCTGTATTTTTTTTATTAAAGCACTTACGATTTAACAAAAGTGCCACCTGCGGTGCCATGTCATGTGTAAGTATTTACATACTAATCCAAAAGGGATTCAAACAAATTCTAATGCAGCGATTTTTTTTTTAAATTGCCTTCAAAAAATTCTTTAAAAAGCTTTTAATAAAGAAAAACAATTGTTTGGATCGGTGCATTATGTGCGCAGACTGTTTTGACGTCATGCACCGAGGAGCGACTGAATGCGTTTTTTTTTTTAAATTACTTCTTCATTATGTGATTTATTTTTACACATATGCCAAATTCTACAAACAGATTTTGATCTATCTATGTTAACTTAGCATACGCGTTTAGAACCCTAACTAAATCGTCATAATTACATTTTATCCAAATCCAACAATATCACAAACATACAGGTCGAATTGAATACCTCCTTTTTTGGTAGACTGTAAAATGCCTTACAGCCGTATTATTGGCACGTCAGTGCACAGCACTCTCTACTTTGTTCTTGTAGTAGTAGTAAAAGTTCAATATAGTATTTTATTTTATCTATGGCGCACAAACTACTGGTGAACGTTCAAATGACAAATGACTGGCTGTCATTACGAATAGTAATTAAACCCAATTTATTTCAATGAAATATTCTACTATTTATTTATATTTTTCAATTACGAGTGTCGATTTTCGTTTATTGAATATAATGCACGCACAAATATAATGGACGTATTCGTTAAATTTGTACTCAAATTGCTAGAGAAACGGTGACACGTCCTCCAAAGTTGTTTTTTTTGGTCACTACGAGCGCTGTCATCGATTCGGGTTTTCCTGCCACCCACTTCTCATACAGCGAACAGCTCAAGGCATAAAGCGTCTCACCTGTAGCGGAATGACGATCATGAACAGTTTCTTGTCGCGGTCGGCGAGGATGTGCTTGATGAAGTTCCAACCGGTGCCAACTAGCACGATCGTCACGAACAGCACCGCGCCTTTCAGTCTGCAGAATCAAATATTACGATATAATACAAATAAAATACAAATTTGAACCCATCCGTCATATTTAAAGTCATGGTTACCTTATAATGTTATTTCAATATCATTAAAGTAGCGCGGTGTCAAATTTTGAATCGATATATGGAGAGTAGTCAGTTCTCTCATCAATTTATTAAAGAGCTGATGATCTTTAAACTGCCGATCAGGTCATGGTTTACCTAACCATAATATACTGTCAATGACATCAGCACCAAATTTCGAATTGATTGGATAATTAAAAACTATACACAAAAAAAAAACTATGAAACAAAAAAACGTCATCTTTGGCACTTGAATGACACTAATCTATTTATCTATTCCTTTTGCTTCCATATTACAAATAATAACTCCCTAAACTAAGTTATAAATCAATCAATACTTACAAATGCGTAATGTAATACAATATCGCCCACGCCGTAACATGCTCCCCCCTCGTCTGAATAAAGTGATAGTTGATTCCGTGGAAAGCCAGCGACAGAGCCTTGAGGTACACCAGAACACACATTATGATGTGTATTCTGTATACAGGGTGTCTGCTTGTGCGAAGAATAAAAGTCCAAAAACCAGCGCTCAAGAAGAATATTAATGACATCATGCTGTATAGAGCGGGGAGAGGCATCTCACCCGCTGACAGAAAATTGTCACCGCTATTACTCTCGTATATTTCGATCTGGAACAAAATATAAATTAAATAGGTTGCCTAAAGTGCTATAGTTCAACTTGAATCTAACAATGGTGCATAAAAGATTGCTCTAAAATAGAAGGTCATTTTCTGGTTCATAATTAAGTTTGTTATAACTAAATGTTTTATTTAATTTGTTTTATAGTGTTTGGTCACTATACAAGCTTTATATTATAAATAGCACTTGTAAAAATAAAGTGTACCGATAAGGTTTCGACCCTGTGTTTAACGCTATCTGGGCGCATGCCTATACCACTCGGCCAACGACACATTGGCAAGCCTTTTTTCCTCCAAAATCTTTGTCTAACTCTACTGACAGAGAGAAAAAGTTTGGAGTCATATCCGATTCTTTCTTAGGGTTCCGTAGCCGAATGGCAAAAAACGGAACCGTTATAGTTTCGTCAAGTCTGTCTGTCTGTCCGTCTGTCTGTCTGTCTGTCCGTCTGTCTGTCTGTCCGTCTGTATGTCACAGCCACTTTATTCTGTACCTATAAGCATCACACTGTTGAAATTCGGTAGGAAGGTGTATCCTGTTAACCGCTTTAAGATTCTTATACAAAAAATAAAAAAATATTATATTTAACGGGGGGCATACATGAAACATTCCCATACATGAAACTAAAACCAAAAAAATTTTTTTTACTCAAACCTATGCGTGTGGGGAATCTATAGATAGGTCTTTTAAAATAACATTAAGGTTTCTAAAACCGTTTTCTTTTAACGTCTAAGGTTTGAGAGATACACACTTCCAAAGTGGTAAATGGGCGTCCCCCCCCATCTAACTTCTAAACTAAGCGAGCGTAAATTTTGAAACAAATACATAATGTAGATCTTAACAAAAACTTTCAACGAAAATTGGTTTGAACGAGATCAACATAGCAGTTTTTGAGATATAGCTCATTTTCAACAACCAAATAACTTTGTACTTCATACAAACACTATTAAAAAACAAAGTTATATTTGCTGTCAACAAAATATGTGGTATTTTAGCTAAGTGAATTCCTTAAATCGTTATATCGTTATCGTTATCGTTATAAAGAAGCAGTTGAGTTGCTAGTATCACAAAGTACACTGATTTAAAAAGCTACAAGCTTTGTTGTAAGAGAGAAAATTAAATTATTATTAGAGATACGATACCACCACAGACAGCGTTAAACTTATAACACCCCCTTCGTTTTGCATCTAGGGTTAAAAATAGCGATTAATAGATAATATTAGTTTCAATTCAATTAATTACAGACTCAATAATAAAATTATAATAATAAATATTTGACACCAATCACATTACATTTCTCTGATCCCAAAGTAAGTAGCTAACGCACTTGTGTTATGGCAATCAGAAACAACGGTGGTACCACAAAACCCAGACCCAACACAATGTTGAAAATTCTGATTTCTACATTGACCCGACCGGGAATCAAACCCGGGACCTCGGTGCGGCGACGCCTTGTAGCCCAACGTGCTTAGCCACTACACCACGGAGGTCGTCCTTATTACTTCCAAAGGATATTTGACAGTGAACGGCTATAGCATATAAAACAATAAAAGTAATATTGTGTCTGGGATATACTGCCCTAAAAGTGTTAAATAATACAACAGTAGAATCAAATAAGTACAGTAACTTCATACAAGCGCACCGAGTCTTGTTTATATGTGCGCGCAGAATAAATGATTATAACAGACTAACGTAATATTGTAAAAAATAAATACTGTAACAGCCATTAATTAAGCTGGCTGGTTTTTAGCTCAAAGGATTATCATAGCTAACCAACGCGGCATCGCAGCCAGCAGCATAGCCTTCTTGCGCGAGGAAATGGTTTCGTTTTTGAATAGGTAGATTTTAAGTTTATTTTTATGTTGCATGTCTTAGTTTTAATTTTTTCTTGTTTGTTACTAATAAATCCTTTGAAAAAATCTCATATAGTAATGATCAAACAAGGTAATATATTATTTTATTATTATTTAAGTAAATCTAGCTTACTAAGTAAGTATGTTAGTATTATAAAATAAACCTAAAAATATAGTCAAAAACTGGGTAGATGATGTGCATGCTATTCTATTGGAGTAAGAAAATAAGTTTTTCATTTGGTCTTTATATTACGCGGATTGAAAATATATTTGACGGACAATTCAATTATGAACCGGGAAACCAAATACTGCGCAGTTCTCGCGACGTACACATTACGAGTCAATGCGGTGAGCAAGCGACAGCCCTACAACTTTAGGCTGTTAGCGCTCGCACGGGGCTTGAGTTGACGTACAGTCGCCGTCAGATATATTCGAGCAGACAAAGTGACCAACTACTTCTGAACAGTTTAAAATGTCAGTACACTACAAGTTAACAATAATATCAGAACATTCATTACTTTATTAATATCTGAGCAGAAGCTAGACAATAACTTCTATACACACAACTTACCAATAATATCTGAACACTTAAACGTCAAATGTAGCTACGCAATCGAGGAAAATTGTAGAAGGAAGTGCTTCCAACTGAACTACGAGGGTCAAACTGAAAGTTCTTAGAACTGGCCACTTATAAACAATATAATAAAAAAAATATTCTAAAATTTGAAAATAGAACTCTTTGCCAATATTACTGAGTATAAATTTCATTCATTGTCATTTGTTTTACGATTTGGCGGCAAATTGAAAATTGTCTGTGTCACGTCAACATGAATTTAACACGAGAAAATTTTCGTGCAATGATTTTTTATGACTTTCGATGTCATTTAAGTCAACAAGAAAGTTATGATAGACTACGATTGGCCTTTCACGATGAAGCCCCATCTCGTGCGACTGTTTACAACTGGTTTAATGAGTTTAAACGTGGTCGCACTAATCTCACTGATGATGTACGTGAGGGACGGCCTTCTACGGCGACGACTGAAAATAACATCTGTGTTGTGCGGCGTATGATAGAGACTGACAAAAGAGTGACCTATCAGCAGATTCGGACAAGCTTAGGCATCGGTATGAGTCAAGTGCACAAAATCCTCCACGAACATTTAGCGGTCAGGAAGCTTTGCGCCCGGTGGATACCTCATAATTTGACTAAGGCTCAAAAACTCCATCGTGTGGATTGGTGCCGTAAAATGATTGAAAGATTTAACGGAGGTGACTCAAATGATGTGTTCGACATACTAACAGGTGACGAAAGCTGGATTTACTGTTATGATCCTGAAACCAAAAGACAATCTGCTCAGTGGGTGTTTCCTTTCGAGGAGTTGCCAACTAAAGTGAAGAGAGATCGAAGTGCGGGAAAAAAAATGGTGGCCTCGTTCTTTGGAAGGATAGGTCATTTCGCAACAATTGTGTTAGAGGATCAAAAAACAGTTTCTGTAGAATGGTACACTACCAATTGTTTGCCACTTGTCTTGGAAAAAGTTCGAGAGAAACGACCTCGCAGTAGGATCCTCCTTCACCACGACAACGCCTCGTCGCACACCACCAAGCGAACGATCGACTATTTGGCGACATCAAACGTTTAATTACTGGGTCACCCGCCGTATAGCCCCGACCTCGCGCCTTGTGATTTTTATTTATTTCCAAAAATTAAAGAAAAACTTAAAGGAAAGCGGTTTATGAATGCTGAAGAAGCGGTGGCTGCGTATCGCGATGCCATTGAAGAGACCCCTAAGGACGAGTGGGCAAAGTGCTTTTCCCAGTGGTTCCATCGCATGCAGCGGTGTATTGACGTCAATGGACAATATTTTGAAAAGATATAATAAAACTAATAACTGGCTAATGTAATCAGTTTTTGATTTTCTAAGAACTTTTAGTTTGACCCTCGTATAAATACTATTTAAAAATAGATACTTTTTTCGTATTTTATATGAACCAAATAACGCTGGCAGTTTGTAACGCTTTGAAGTTTTCAGTATTGTCATCACAGTCATGAAAGTGTCATGCAATAAATAAATTCAGGCAAGTGAGTGTTCAGATATTATTGGTTAGTTGTGTATATAGAAGTTATTGACTAACATCTGCTCAGATATTTAAGCAGTAATGAATGTGTTGATATTAATGGTAACTTGGAGTGCATGGAACTTATTGACTTTTTAAACTGTTCAGAAGTATTTGGTCAGTTTGTCTCAATATATCTGACGGCGATTGTACTTATTTAATTGTACTATGATAATAAGTATGTTTAGTTATTAAACTTACCACAGTGTTCATAGGTGTGACGGCGGCGGTCCTGCCGTGGGGGCAGTTGTGGAAATACAAGTTGTATAACCCTTCCTCCTTTTGCGACGCCACGAGCATCGCAAACTGTTGACAACAATAACAACAAGTTAAGAATGGAGTGGCACCTGTGAATGCGCACAGGCTTGTGCACTGTAATATGTCTCGGGCGTATGTTACGAGTATACAAAATCGGTCATTCCGTCCGTCTTTACACATCCGTCTATCGGCCATATCATACTGGACGACTATCGAATTCATTCATGTTTTTTTTAAATCCTCTTAACGTTAGTTCATAACATAAAATTAATATTCCTTACGGAATAGAAGGACAAGTAAAAGCTGTCAAACGAAACCGATTTAAGATGTCAGTAACTAACATAAGTAACATTTGTAGCTTTAAATGAGATAACCTTTCAATCAGGTGATTTATAACAACGTTCCTAAGATAAAAATATTAGTTTACTGCATGATAAACAGTCAACACAAAATATTGAACATGCAGCTCTCGTGTAAAACTAAATATTATTTCATTATACAAAATATTCGTACATATGCATTTCCTGTGTTATTCTGTCTTTACTTTTTACGTAAATTAACGTTTGTACTCGTAGAATAGAATAATCAAACTGCGTACTTTAAATTTGAAGCGCATTGGTAAATATAAGTCGTATAATAAGAGGCTTCGATTTGGACTAATTTACCTGTTGAATGATTATTTGTTGCGGTTATTCCGCTGTAATGAACAAGAATCAATTACCGATCAAGTCACCATGTTTAACAGAAATATTTCTTCAAAATATACACAATTTCACATAAATTTTCAAAAACTCAAATGAGAGAAATTTTCAGCGAGCCTACATAGGCTTCCGAACTGACTGACAGCTGCTAAAAACGGTTCTGCTACTTCGCATCTCTCATCTCTTTTTATCACACAGTTTGCTGCTAGTGACATCTCGCTTTTGTCGTTCTATTCCAAAGGGATAATAATTTTATGGTTCATAACAACGCTGTCAATGTTATGAAATTGAACCTTTAAGAATATTTCCTCAATAAAAAAAGAAAATCTCTTGACAGCTAAAAGTATTTCAAGCCTTGTAAAACATGTAACAAAGTATCTAACCCGTACATGTTCCTTAGCACTCACCAAATCGTCCTTATATTAAAAAAAAATATGCGCCCGACAACTATTATTCAGGCAAGCATAATAACCAAAGGGGGCGAATAGAATAAATCACTTTTACTTTACACCTTCACATTAGAGCGACAGCAGCGCGGCAGCAGCGGATGCCTGATTTTTGTTACGAATTATAGCCTACGCGATATTCTAATAAAGTTACATTAGATTATTAATCCATGCATCCACCTTCACAAGGAGAAAAGGTTTTTCTTATGAGCACGAACATTTGTACCTAAGCCATGGATGACTATATGTATTTTAGGAGACGCCCCCGTCATTAACGTTGTCTGGTAGTTTTTCGCAATTACTAGAAAATAAAACAATTCTTTTTTTTTTTCAGAAAATATTCATAAAAGGTTCAATTTGATAACATTGGCAGCCTTGTTTTAAACGTTCGTTAGAGCCTTCCACTCCTTAATAGTAAGAGGATTAAAAAACATGAATGAAGTCGGTATAGTCGTTATGTATGATATGACCACGATGGACGGGTTGATTTTTATTACTCGTAAGATATTAAATGATACACCGTGCTTTTTTAACCGTCTTAAAGCCGAAACCCACGTTATGTAACCATCTTAATAAACCTCTAGGACATGTTATCCTTTTTGATACTCCATATAATTTTTGTGTGAAAAATATCAAATAATTCAAGATAGTAATGGTACCTAATGTATCATCCTGGTTATAATGTTCACGTTTTCAACATTACATTTCTTGACCTTGCCGTCCCACGCGTGCCGCACCGTTATCCAATCTAAGATAGTCCACCTGGATCTTTATCCAATAATGCGCTAGCGCAATCCTTTGTCTTGCCACACCGACCACCCCCTCGTAAAACTAGGTCAGTAGTTAGACAGCCGAGTGAATGACCCGCACGGAGTGCTAGCTACAGAATGTTTCGTACTAAATTGTGCTAATATTTTTTTTATTTCTTAGGCTTTGATATCTTAATAATAACCAAGTTTTATTTTACGAATGACAAGTAAGTGGCCTTCGGTTTTAAGACGGTTAAAAAGCATGGAGTATAAGAATCGTATTGAATCAAAGTAAGAGTACATTAATTTTGAAAGATGCTTGATATTTTTCGTACAACATTCTTTAATTCTGTTAGATATTGAAAATCCATTTCAGGACAATACACTACACTTAGTAACAAATCAAACATTGTCTCAGCTGAAGATTGCACAACGACAAGGCGTCTTTTCCACCAGCAAAATGCTAAGCTATGGTCAAGAGATGGATTTACGAATAGCACACGTTTCTCGTTACGCGCAGATAATCTCATGCGTCATAGAAAATCTGCCTTATAATGCCGTTGTTTGTACAAGTGCGGTTGTGACGTCACTTACGCTCGTGTTGTAATAGTCGAAGCCGTTGCGGGTCTCTCTTGTTATGGGCAGGTTAGCGAAAGAACACTGCGGCACTGTTTTGCCGGGGGAAATATTATCGTCTGAAATTGAAACAAAAATTCAATATATTTATGGTCACCCACAACCAACACGGCACACGTTGAAAAGAAAATATAGTAAAATACGATTCATTCTGTCGGAACTAGAGAATACAATCCCGAGCATGTTTTTCAATCCCGGGATTACGGGATTTTTGAACCGTAATCCCGGGATCCCGGGCCTATCCCGGGATTAGACTATGTGGTTTCTAATTGGGCTCAAATTAAAAAAAAACTTGAGTAATTAAAAAACTTTATAATGTCTTTGCACAACAGTCAACACAAATCACAATAATAATAAGAAAATAAAAAAGACAAAACAAAAAAATTATACTTTTGCAAGAAATTAAAAAGACAACATAAATATACTATTTAGTATTTCGAAAATATAATCGCAGAAATATCAAAGCATCCAATGTTTGACTTCCAAGCCTGCTTCGTAGTTTATTGCCAACATAAGCGGCAGCTGAAAACGCTCGCTCAGGTTCAACGCTGGTTGGAGGAATAGACAATAGATACTTGTATGCTGTTTCTAAGTGATATCCACGAACTCCTCCATTTTCGAACAGGCTCATTTCACGTCTAATACTATTTGCCAACCCCAATTCATTTTGTACTTGTACATCAGGATCTGGGGATTTCATACTCTTGTTAATTTCCAGCTGTAACTTTTCCTTTAATGTCAATTGGGGTTGGGAGGTTTCTGGCCTTAGCTCATCATCTATTTGTGATCCTGACCTTTCTTCTTCTTCTGTGTCATCTCGACTATTAAGTCTTTTAACAATACTCTTTATTTGCTTCCTCACTATAGCCTGTGTCGGAACTGGAAATAAGTCATGCCATTCCAAATCCGATAACAACTGATTTTCATCATTCATTCGTGGATTTTGTAAATAATTTAATACACCAGTTAAATTATCACTTCGTCGTTGCTTTATACGTTCCACTAAGGATGTTTTCATTTTTTTGGCAAGTGCTGAGTTTTTGCTAGACAGTTGTTTTATAAGAAATTTCAAAGCGGCATCAGCTGTGCATAAATTAGCATCTCGCCTACAGATTGCTTCTACTGTCAATTTAATTGGGGTCAGCACATCAACAATTTTATTTACCAATTCAAAATCAACATCTTCTAAACGAATTGGATGATTGAGATCTATAAGAGCTTTTTGAATGCATGCTTTTAAAAGATAAAATCGCTCCAGCATTGTTAAAAGACTATTCCATCTGGTTTTACAGTCCAAAAGAAGTGACAGCTCTTTTCCATGTTCAATTTTCACATATTTTTGAAGTACTGTTTCATTTTTAAATGGTGATCTTTTGAAATACACTACAACTTTGCGGATTTTCTTTATCAGCTCATTAATATTTTCATATTGTGTTAACTCTGGTACGTGTTCTGGCGCAAGATCATTTTGTGACATTACGATTAAACCTGATTCTGGACAGTCTAAGTCTTCTAAATCGTGTTCATCATCGCTGTCGTCCATATAATCAACAGTAACAGCTGGTTCATTCAGAGTATCATCTGAGGTAGGGCTATGTTGCAAATAATTATGTTTTTCATAAAGCACATCACAGACCGCCAAATTGATACCATGTGCGAGACACAGTTGATGTTCGGTGCAAACAAGCCGCCCCACCTTTATCATAACATTCGGTCCATCGGTTACAATAGCCACGATGTCAGTTTCCAGGGAAATATCAAATTCACTGAGACGCTCTTTCAATATACGAAGACAATTTTCAGCTGTCATACTTCCGTAAATAGGAACAAGTCCTAAGTTCCAAAATTTTTTATATGAATGAACGTTGACAGCCATGTATCGTTTATTGGAAGTTGAAGTCCACTCGTCGAAAGAAAGACTAAATCTTTCACCTGCACTTTTCAATTGTTTCAATTCTGCAATTACTTGCTTTTTGATTTTTTCACTGTAATTCATAACACGTTTTCGAACAGTGACGGCTGACTTTGGTAAATCCGGGTATTTTGCTAAGAGCAATTTTCTCAAATCATCTGAAGCTATGAATACACTGAATGGAAATCCATCTAATGCAACCATTCTTGCCAAAACATCATCCAGACTATCGTCGGCACTTTTAGTAAAATAATCATCTAACTTTCGCTTGGTTGGCGGCGGCGGAGCTGTGTTCATATTTTCAGAATCTTGACTTGTTGAAGCTGATATAACCTTGATGTTATGTTTTGATAACAAATGTGTATGTAATCCCTTAGTCGATCCACCCAAAGTCTTGAGAATGGCTGGGCACCGCTTACATTTAGCACTATTCCCATCCTTCGCGACTAAAAAATAACTCCACACTGACGTCGCATCACTGTTTTTTTTATGTTTAACAAAGTCTGCCGCCATTTGAAATACTTAATTTCAGGTAATTTACTTTAAATTTAAATGACGAAACCTTCGTAACCCGTCACTGACAGAATAATAAATGAAAAAAATAAAATCTGATTAGCATATTTATACTTTCATACAGGGAATCCCCGACGGGAAAATACCCGCAACAATACTATGATATGAGATGATCGGGTGATTTCCCTGTTGGTTCGTTGGGGACTTGGGGAATCACCTTAAAAGTAGCATATTTAATACTTTCGTACAGGGAAACCCCGACGGGAAATACCCGCAAAAATATTATGATATTATGAGATGATCGGGTGATTCCCCTGTTAGTTCATTCATTGGGGAATTACCTTAAGAGTATTGTATTGAAGTACTCAGAGTGGGGAAGTCCCTTCTAAGTTTACAACAAACATATTAAGACTGTACCTGTGTGTGTAGTGAATAGTACGTATCGTATGACGGCGTATCTAAAAGTGTTTTTTGTCGTTATGTATTAAATGCTATTAAATAACCTAGGCAAGGTTATCGTCAAGGCGCAACGGACTACGGCATATAAACTAAACTTGTATGTGGCAATCCCGAAAATCCCGAGATTAGCCAAGTGCAGTCCCGGGATTTTCGGGGCCAGAAAACGGTCGGGATCCCGGGATCCCGAGATTCGGGATCCCGGGATTGTATTCTCTAGTCGGAACACAGCCAAAAATACGGTATGCAGGGACCTATGACATAGGGACAATAATTATTACAATGCCAAAATTGACATTTATGTGTATTTGTGACCTCGTTAGCTACTAACTTCCATCAAAAAATGTACTCGATAAATAAACATAGATTAATCAACATAGTTCAAATACAAATATTTACTAAACTACACGATATTAGTAGAAATATAGACGCAACTAATTTAAAAATGGAGATTAGGGCTCTATTTTTTTATATTTAGATAGCCAGACATTTGGCCACGATTGCACCTGATGTTAAGTGACAATGCAGCCTATGATTGACGTCCGTATCTGCCCAGTAACAGCCTTATCACAACATCCACTCTTTTCTTGAAAACGTTCAAATTGTAGTTAACTCCCTGTCACTTCTGCCGGCAGCGAATATCCCTCTCTAGCGGTACGCAAAAAGAATTTGGACCGAAATCTTTGGGTTCGTATTGTTGGGATCTCTACGACGTAGGGGCGCCCGTGTCTTGTGTTTCGAAGATGAAAAGGTGCTGGTGGAATCAAGTCATGCAATTCCTTCGCACACTCTCCGAAATGTGACCTCACTTGACTTTGTTATTTTGAACCTCACTTGACTGTCTAGATGATTTTTCCTATCAATCATATTGTTTTGATTTATCCAAAGTAGGCGTACTAAGCGGGAAGGCGAATCGTATAAAGCGGGGAACAAATGTGGAACACTGATTATAATATATTAAGATGTTGGGCATCTCTTTATTTTAATTTTAAGTACATTAGTTAGTATTTAATCAAATATAAAACTCCGACGACCTCCGTGGTGTAGTGGCTTAGCAGCACGCTGGTTTCAAGACGTCGCTTTTCCGAGGTCTCGGGTTCGATTTCCAATCGAGTCAATTTAATAATCAAATTTTTCTTTATAGTCTCGGGTCTGGGTGTTGTATTACCACCGTTGTGTCTGATTTCCATAAGATAAGCACATTAGCTACTTACTATGGGATCGGAGCAATGTGTGTGAGGTGTTCACGATTATATTATTATTATTAAAATTCATTCATGTGCATCTACCTACAACATACTACATCAATATGAACTGAAGTCTTACCATCCACAGCCCGTCTCCTCCTATGAACGAACATGTACTGGGACTGCCTCTTCGCCCTGTCTATGGGTATCATGGATCGGTTCTGGTACAAATGGAGAGCGTCCACTTCACCGTTGCATGTGATGTTCAACCTGCAAGTTTTTTCAGTATTTCATTAAAATTTGAAATTAGGAAATCCCAGATGAGATCACAGGTATTTAGTGTAGTGTAGTATAGTTATTGCATATTCAAAAAGTATGGTTATCAAAAAATAAAACACTATCAATAAATAAATGCATGTGCAAAGTGAATCGCAGAAACTTTTACAGCTAGCTACATAGTAAATTCGCTTGGAAATAACATAGGTTCGCAGTATGAGGAAAAAGTTTGCTAGTCAAAAACATGAAATTGTTATCTCACTCATACAATGTTCAACCTTGATAACAATTTGAGTAAATCATTTTTTTAAAACTATAGAATGTACTATAACTTGGCTTTATTCTGCATGTACCTTAAATTGGTAAAGTCCATCTTCAGAAAGACAATAGCTGGGTGCTGGGGAGTGACTCCAATATTTTCAATATCTTTTAGGAAGCAGGTGTCAGAATGAGACTCCAGGTATGGACTGATTGCATCATTCACAGTCCTGTCCAGAGTGAATCCATACTGTACAAAAGATGTTTAGGATATTAATATATTATGTATACATATATTTTTTTTTAAATAGGACAGAATTGTTTGTTTATTTGACACACACATCAAGAAAAAATACAACAACTTACTATTAAGAGAAATGCCAAGGACAAAAAAGGTATCAAAATAAATAAAAATTAAAAGAAACAAAAATCATAAAGCCCCTAGTGCCAAAAAGGTTGACGCAGTATAAGTCATGACAGCAGATGGTAAGCATGCCACAACACTAATTTTCAGTGTCACACTGTTTATTTTGATCAATGAAACTAAAAATAAACATATTATTGTTTTGTAAAAAAAAACAATGATTAAAGTTTTAATGTTTCCTTAAAATGCGAAAGTTGCCGCCAACTTAAGCAATGTAGTAACGGCATATCTATAGTCTTTTCTGTGTCTGCACAATAGCCTCTACTATTTTCTGAGACTGGATCAGTCTTGTATCTATTCTTCCAGAACAAACACACTTTTTTAATAGAACATTTAGTTGATTGCATTAGTGTAGCAACCCTAGAAGAGTTTGTATAGCAAACATAATCAAAATTTAACTTACTTCTCCTAAAACTGGTCCAGAAGGAAGCATGAAGTTAACCATTTTGACATCCAAGACGCCTCCTTGGAAGAAGCCAAAAGTAGTGAGCTCAACATAGTGCCGATCATCATCCTGCAAAAAACATCTAATCAATGAAAATGGGTAGGTATAAAAAACTTTATCACAGGAACTGATATTTTAATTCTTTATGGACTCTGTTATTCCTGTCATGGAAAGGAAAAGGTAAAGGTTTGTGTACATAACCATTTTGCTTAACACCAGTTAATGATTGTTTACAAAACACTAACCAAAAATGTAAGCAAAGAAGTGTCACCCACAACAATCTTTGAGAGTCACCCAGAGTAATGAGTGAATGTTCATAAACAAAAACAAAATTCCTAAATAAGGCTAACAACTAAAATCATACCTCAAGGCTTAGGGTATTAGTTTGATGAACAAAACCCCATCTGAAGTAATAATATAAAGTTGTAAGTAAAGTTTTATTTATTTGTTTGTACATGCTAACCTCAGAATCTACTGGACCGAATAAAAAAAAAAAAATGTTAGATATTCCATTTATCGAGGAGGGCTTAAGGCCATATAACATAAAGAAACAACTCGTAAAACCAGAGCAGTAATGAAAAATGTTGCGCAAATGGGAGAAAGTTCAAGAGCTTCCGCTACATATGCTCCATAAACCATTAAAAAAATTGTGTATGACAGGATTGTTCAGCATTATCAGTTCTACAATAAAGTATTCAACAGCATATGCCTATTTTTATGGTTTTCTCACTGCAACCTTTTTATGTTAATAAATTTGTTAAAAATAATGCACTATTTTAAACGGTGTATTATAGACACAGGTATTTACTATTATCAAAATTAATATTTTCATCATCAAAGTGATGATGAAAATGATCATCAATTTGAGCAATGTTGCCCTTTACAATGCATGTTTGCACTAACTGCTATGGTTGCTGGCCTCTTACTTACAATGAAAATACATATGTTTTGCACTGAAATATTTTAAAGGACATCTTTGTTATGTCATTCAGACACAGAGTTAAATCTCATATTACAAAAAGATATTAGGGTAGTAGTACCATATCAGACTTAATCTCCAATCAACATTGAAAATCATTATGGCTTTGGGTAGGGACGATGGCGCATCTGAGTCTTATATTTATAGTTATGTCCCAGTACTATTTAGGTACTAAGTAGCTATTATTTATTAGCCTACTATCTGTACTAGTATTGTAAAGCTGAAGAGTTTGTTTCTTTTAACATGCTAATTTCAGGGAACTATGGGACCAAATGTTTTTTTTTTGTTATCCAACACATTATTTATCAAGGAAGGCTTTAGGCAATAAAACATCACGCTGCGACGGGAGGGAAGGGAGCAAACTTAAAACGCGCGGACGCAGTCGCGGGGGACCGCTAGTAGTCTATAAAAGTTATAAAGATATACCTGTAGACTAGTGATATTAAATAATAGTATCTTTTTACTTATAATGAATAAATGAAACATTTATTTACTTATTTAATGTCGTATAGTAGTAGTAGGACAAGGCGTAGAAGAACGACAATATGTTACTAATTAAAACATTACGTTGCAACCTACGACATGCCACAAAGTACACTCGAACGTATCTAAATGCAACTGCAAGATTCCCAATACATATCATCTTAAATTTAATCACACAATCGCTTGCCACAGTAGTTTTAGTATATAAATTGAAATATCTCTTACCGAAAGCAGCAACTTGTGTATCCTTCCCGACACTGTGGCAATAGTTAGGAATGAACATATCAGTAACATTTTCTTCACTGTATAAAACATTGTTCATGACTAGTAGAATGCGACCATGGAATACAATACACGGTAAGTCTTGCTGGTGCCTGAGTGAAAATTTGTAAATAAAAATTTGTTCACCAAATCAAAAGCCTGTCACGCATAAATTGTCTGAAAAAAGAAAATGCTTGACTGACAGACATACCCTTGTTAATCTGTGCAGCCAAACGACGGGACCAACATAGACAAGATAAAAACTGCACTATCGTCATTTTTTTAATACAAGTTTAACGTCTTCGGCTCTACGCCATAAGGATAATTATTTAGTACATGTTATTTTTTTAATATTTTAACTACAACAAAATTAGCCTAACTCATTAAATGCGAGGTGGTTTGCATATCAATGCTCAAAAAGGAAAATCAGCTCAGTAACAGCAATCCGGGTAAAACGGTGCGATCAGAGCTAGCTTAGCTTAATTCCGCACTTTAATTGCGTTGTTTTCTCTAAAAACACAAATTAGCATGATATTTCCACCATACAATCACAATAAATCAAATAATAACTGACCCGAAATAACGAAATACTAAAAGGAAGAAATAATGTCCGCCCTTCCCTTTACGTTTCCTGCGAAAAACTTTTGATGACCCTATGATATTCCTTGGCATTGACCGAACATAACCAAATATTTGCGCTCGCTTGTAACGTCATGTTTGATCGAATCAACCAAAAGTTAATGAGCCTTAAGCCTTAGAAATATACAGTGTTCGGTAAAAAGTGTGCCAAAGGAAAATGGATTATAAGAGGGGTCATAAGGTTTGACTGGCAGAGAATGCTTTAAGCATTAAGTCCACCTTTGTACACTATGATTTGTGCAATAAAGTCTTTAAAAAAAGAACAAAAAAATAATAAGCTGTCATTTTTTGCCTTTATTTTTTGGTCCAGTGTTTTTTTTTATCGATTTATTATGGTTATTATTTAAAAAAAGGGATACCTATGAGATTATTCTCTTCTATAGTTCAACTAAGGAGAACAGTGTAAGTTTCATCAAAATGGGTCATATAATTTTTGAGATATGAGTAATAACTAAAAACATGAGATAAAAAGTAAAATCACCTTTAAAAACTGTCTAAAAAGTTTAAAATAACGCACTCGTCTTCTATTTAAGAGAAACAAATTATTTTGGGGTCGGTTCATGATGTGTCTAGTAGTAGACTGTTGGTGTAGGTAAGCTTGACAACATGCAACGACCTCCTTTGGATACAAGGCAATATGACTACTTTAAAATACCGAGATGAGGTGCTAGAGCCTGTAATTTTGCTCACAAACAGCAAATGGGGAAAAAAACCAGCTAATGCACGACAAAGCCCATCCACATTCAGCGGGTATCATTACAAGTTGGTTACAACAGCATAATACCCAAGCTTTAGACTGGTCTGCACAATCCCCTGACTTAAATCGTATTGAGCATGCCTGGGATATGCTTCAGAAAAGAGCTCTTAGGATTTTCCCAGAAGATATTGTGCATGTAAACCAGCTTTTCTTGCACCTTAAGCAGGGCTTGGGAAAGTATTCCACAAAATGATATTGAACACCCTTGTTTCAAGTATGCAGAACCGCTGCAGATGTGTCAAGAGAGTCTGAGGTGGATCCACGGATTATAAATAGTACGTTTTCAACTTAAAAAAAAGTTGTTTTGTTTAGGTTTTGATGTTTCAAAAATAAAGTTAACATTGCAATTTTGTCTGACTTTTTCTTCTTTAAGTAGGTATTTTAAAAGAATATCTGAATCTTAAAGTGCATTATCAGATTAAATAAGGTACTAAACGGGGTTTATTTCAATGTGTAGGTGTCTTAACAGAAAGTCAATAGAATTTTAGTTATTAAGGTTTTCTTGAAATATCTCTAGACTATTTTTATGTGTGTATTTTACTAAACTAATCGGACGCAGATAGGTTAAATCATCAGGTGCCTTTTCGCTACGAAATTTTATACAAAAAAGTTTTTCTCATGTGGTGCATGGTGGTGGTCCATATACTGTTATTTTATTAACTTAAGAGAAACCCAGATGGGATTACTTTACTTTGCCTGTTAGAAAGATGCATTACTATTATACAAAAACTTTAGCCGAACTTTGCAAATACTGATGTGCCGTTCCCGGGAATTTTGGAAATATTCCCTAATGAGTTTCCGGCAATATTCAATATTCCGGCATTGTGTAAATCCTACTACTATTATAAAGGCGAAAGTTTGTAAGTATGGATGTATGGATGTATGGATGTTTGTTACTCTTTCACGTAAAAACTACTGAATGGATTTGAATGAAACTTTACCACAATATAGCTTATACATCAGAATAACATATAGGCTACAATTTTTGAGGTTTCTAATGTGAGGTCGTAAAAAAAACATGAGGTTTCTAATGTGAGGTCGTAAAAAAACACATTTTTTGCGCTTACATTGCAAACGCTGACTGAATCCTACAAGATAGATCAAAACAATGTACTACAGTATTGTAAAACTTAAAAAGGTCTCCAAAAAAGTCCGTGATGGTATATGTTTATCTCTTAGGAATAACCCACAATAACCATTTTTTTTCTTTACTTTGTACGAGAAATAATGGCTTATTTACGAAGCGATTTTAAGCAATACAGTATTAATCCTTATCCAATTAAGTATCTTAAATACATTGTGCATTTAATAAAGATCAATATGGCTTTTTACAGCATGTAAATTAAATAAATATTTTCGAAGATATCACAGATTTAAAATGCAGAGTCATAGCAATTTCGGCGATAAATACCGTTTCGGTGATAAATACCGGCAGCGGTGCCAGGCGAACGGGCCATGTTTTTCTCACGGTCAGCTCTATGTGGCTTGCTCACCTGTTTCCAAAGCGAAGAATCTGCATGTTTATGCTGAAGGAAAAAGATCGTTAAATGTAGTTTATAGGAGCATACTGCAGTAGCTACCTATAGACCTATGATAAGGGCTCTGCAGTGCTTAGTTACCGTATTTCTTACTTATTACTAGACTAGACGGGACGAACCTGAAGTCCACGCGAACGAAGTCGCGGGCAAAAGCTAGTTAATATTATATTAATGTATGTTTGCAGTTTAATAAGCATGCATTATGCCGTTTCATAAATAATTGACGAGTCAATAACACTTCCTACCTGAAAATGCCCACAATTTCGGTAAAATACTGGTATATTACTAATAAATTTCCAATGCTGTATGTTCCTAGAAGTAAAAAAATAACAAAATCGGTCAAGTGCAAGTCGAACGGTTCATATCTACTTTACTGACGGTCCAAGTAGGTACTAATTACTACGATTACAATTTGAAGTTAGTATAAAGTAATCGAAAAAAAGTACGTTTCGATAGCTTCTATAATCTGTGATCGATTACATTAATTTATGACGTTTGTATAGTTTTAATGTGATTACGATTTTTGTATAAAAAACATACGTCTTTTCGACTGTATACTGGCGTCATGCATGCTTTTGATATGTCAGCGATAGCATTCGATCAAGTCCACGGCTTGTCGATGGGAGAAAGACGCTTCTATTGATGTATCTACACCACCCGACGTCATTATGCTTACGGCCATGTCGCTCATTCAGCAGTGGCAACGTTCTTGACATATAGCCGCCGGCAATGCCGTCGGGCGGTATAAATAAAACATTAAATGTAAAAAATAGCGGCTGATGTGTTGACGGCGCACATACGGGTATTTGCACGATCTACGCGGCCAAAAGTGCGAATAACAAAATAGCAATAATATTCATAAGTCCTAGTTCCAAGAAAAGAGGACAGACCCGGGGACATAACCCATGCATTATCTACCTGCTACCTCGCACCCCGACCCCGTAGAGTCATTTGGAATCGGACCGTTTCACCTAGTGCACGAATCTGTTCTCCGCGTTTTTTTAAACATTAAACTTTCAAATTGATTTTTTGTGTTTTCAAGTTCTTCTTTCGAATTGAATATGATGGATTCTGATGGACAAGGTAAGAGACTTATAAACTACGTAGATAAAGTTGTGATCAATTATTAAAGTACCAAATTTATTTAATGACAAAAAAACTCGTTTTTGAACCACGATTTCTATCACTATTTTTTCGTTACCTGTGATTTTGTTTATGTATCGGGGTAGCTCGGGCTATAATTTTAATTACAGTTTATTATTTTATCTTTTTCCTCCCAATAACTATCAAAAACTTATCCGGAAACGTCCGGATTAAAACAGTTATCAGGGATTAAAGATGTTTGAAAAAAAATCAATTAAAATTGGAAATATTTTTAATCGACTTTTACCATATTAATAATTTGTTTTAGGTTCAGGGGGTGCATCAGGAGTAAGAATTATGACCCGACAATACTTGTTCAATCGCATGAAGAATAAAAATATGCCTTTTTTGGGACGCCAAATTATATTATCTAAAAGATCAACTATTGTTAAGTGAATATTACAATAAAGATGAAATTGTTAAATTATAACGTAGTTTGCCCATTTTAAATCAGAAATCAAACAAAGGTGGACAAAAGCTCAATATATAAAAGATAATTTTATGAAATACAACCGGTCTTGGCTGGAAGGTACTTTTGAAATACCTGTTGTTTAGACTTCACAAAAACGGCTAGGTCGACCAGCTAACTCGTTCGAAGACGCAAGTGAGGGAACCAAAAGGCGAAAAACTGAAGAGCTTCGTTTTAATTTTAAAAAGGATATCATCATACATGCTTCGCAGGTGGTGTCCTTGAAGATATCACCAGTACTCCGACAAGAACAACCAAATATAAAAAGTATTTTATCTTACGAAATCAAGAAAAGAGAAAACCGACCAAAACGAGTACCAGTGCAGAAGATCAGTTACAGCCTCTAATAGATGTTACCGTTCGGCGTTCATCGGAGTACCTAGAAGAGGTTTTAATAAATTAAAAGGAGCAAGAGCGTGAATGCTTAAGGGGCTACCCGGATTTTTAGCGCACTAACTAGCGCCACTTTAGTAAAAAAAACATAACTCGTTAAATAAAAGACCAATCAAAAATCTGGTAGATACGATTGTAGTACAGGTTCTGTAGTTTATTTAGTACGTTTAAATTGTTTCTAAAGTAGTTAACTGTAGTTAGAGTTAGAAAAACTGCTAAATATGGCCACTTTTAGCATTTTTGCTAACTGTAACTGCAGATAACTGTGTTTTATTGAACTTAAATATTGTGTCTAAACCACATAATCAGAACTACAATCATATCTACCAGATTTTTGAATGGTCTTTTATTTTACGAGTTATGATTTTTCTAGTAAAGTGGCGCTAGTGTGCGCGGTAAAAATCCGGGTAGCACCTTAACTGTTATAAGTAAATGGGGCTGCAATGGGTCCCAACAATCACAGTTCAAGAAAAAACTAGAAATTCATACTGATACTGATTCAAACATATTTTAAAGCTGCTTCGTACCTCTTCAATTAGTTTGTGGAAATAACAATGAAAAAGTTGATATAACAATACATCAGAGAGCTACGAAGAATATCAACAAACTTAGCATTGTTAAGCGTTATTCTATGTACAAAAAAGTAAAATAATTCTATAATATTTTTGTGTTAAGTATATTTTGTTGTAATTATATATTGATTTTTATAAAAAAGTGTTTTTTTTATTTATTTAAGTCGTTTAGATAGCAATTAACCAATAAAATAATTTTAGAAAATTATTATATTATTTTTTTAGTAGATCATGAAAATACCTGTATGTGCGGCGTGTAGATGACATTTAATTAAACGCATTATGCGATGTAAGGCCGTTTATACCGCATAAACGGCCTTAAAATTAACTCTATCTGTTCATGCAGCATGATAAAAACATTGCGCTCGTTTTTTTTGCGGTCTCCAAGTTCTCGTCTCGTCTCGAAACGTCTCAGGCAAGCAGATTTTTTTGCTTAGGTTTTGACTAGATTTTGCTATTTGCGAAGTCCCAGACGCTTTCATAATTCGATCACATTTCCCCGCAAAACTATAATGACGATACGATGTGATGCCGTTTCCGGTCTTCCCCTGAAAAGGAATGTCTTTTTTTCTATACTTAATACCACTATGGTCCAAATCACGTCATACTCTTACTAATCTGTGATCACGTCAAAATATCCTACTAATCTGTGGTCAAAATTCAGTTCAGAATTTCATTTAATCTTATTTATTGTTAATTTCGAAATTACATGTTAAATTCTAATCTTAGACTGCTGTTAAAAGATATTTGCTGAAAATTCCATTCTTGATGTGCAAGTTCGATTTTGAATATCACTTCCCGAACGGTACGGGGCCTATTATCAAATCATCGAAAATCCGTAGGTGGATACCTGTTTTGTTTTCATTGTAATTCTCAATCAATACTGGACTGTAAAAGCTAGCTAGGTCTCACTCCAGATTCTAGTGCATTATAATTCAGTGAGTCGTCGAGATGAGTCTAGCTTGGAAGTGCATGTTTACTCCGCGCCTCTATAAGATCTACAGAGATGGCCCTAAAGAAGTAAGTTCAGTTTTAATTTTAATAAATTTTGTAATACCTGTTTATCATATTTTTATAAATATCATATTATTTGTTATTTAAGTTATAATTGGGTGTGCCTTCATATTTCAATATTGAGTGTGAAACAAAAATAAATCATATTCAATTTGCAAATATAACTGAAAAATAAACATTCACATTCAACAGGTATATCTCCAAAAAAATCAATACAAATATGCCCTTATCAAAACTGTATATAAAAATTACAAGAGTCATTAATAATTTCACAAGTATGTTCCAACCCTTATAATAGTGATTCTGCTTACCAAAAAATCCATGTCAGCAACAACTTGTAAAAAGTATGGGTAAAACACTGAGGATGTCCAGCAAATTTCAATTCAGTATTACAAGTTCACAATGGTCATTGTTAGTATTAGGATTACATTTTAAAGTAGACTTTCCTTAAAAAATATGGTTTATTGAATAAAAAATGCAGAAAAAATAATGAAACTGAGAACATCATCAAGTTCACAATGGTCATTGTTAGTATTAGGATTACATTTTAAAGTAGACTTTCCTTAAAAAATATGGTTTAGTAAATAAAAAATGCAGAAAAAGCTTTGATGAAACATTGTGTTCATAAATGAGCCTTAATTTTTTTGCCTCATGTTATGGAGGACTAGTAAAGAATTCCATATTGCATCAAGTTCGCATTGATTGTGCAACAAGGCATTTAAATAAATAGAACTATAATTTATAGAAAGTCATACCATGGAAAAGACCTATGAATCCAACAAGAGATTTTGACTTGCAATTAGAGTATTTTGAGTTGCTGTTTAGGAACAAAGTGAATAAAATTTATCAGACTTGTCAAATTTCGATGGTAATTTTAGGGCAACTTTTGTTTCATTAGGCATCATGATGCTACACGCACCAATATTCCTGGTTTTATCAATAATATTCAATAAATATTTGGCACTTTTATCTTATTTTAATACCTCAACACCCGAGCGGTTGCATGCGACCGCATAACAATAGAATACCTATTGTGTCTCGTTCACATACGCTTGAGGGATTAATATACCCAGGTTAAACCCCTTACAGAAGACATGGTAGGAGGCAGGTTTTAAAGATGTTATTTTTTATGTTTAGCTATAGTCTAGGATCTCCAATCCTGATAGGCTTAAACTATAAGTCAATACCAAAACCCCACTATACTGTAGTGACTATTGTTCTTCTTTCAAAATTTAAAGTTTTGAGTCTCATACTTAAAAAAGACTATAAATTGACTCTATTTTGTACTTGCTGAAAAGAGAAAGTGTTTTTTTATTTGTTTTTTTGTGCATTAGGGCAATCCATTCTGAGATGAATGGTATTTAACATACCTTGTTTTTAAATCACCTACAAGTATTTGAATATCAATTTGATGTAGAAATCACTGCTTTCGGTCTATTACTTCAAGGTTGACTAACAACTAAAACTGCCTCTTTACTAATTTTAAGTATAATGGCCGTAGTATATTTTTTTGTTTAGTGTTCAACAGTGACATAATTAATATTTGATTGGCATAATTCTGCCAAACTGTGCATTTCAATATGTATTGTGTTACCTTTGAAAAATAAACAAAAAAACAAAATTAAAATTCCTAGAGGGCATTTTATGAAATTTGAGTGAAGGGGTCGAAACCTTTAATCGTAATTTTACGGCGGTTTGAGTCACACGTCGTATAAGGGTGCTCGTTATTGTTTGTTATTTGTTATTTAAAAGCAAAAGGTGTGGTGTTACTAAAACCCTAAAAAATATGCTATCAATGCATTTTTTAATTGCCGAAAGGAGAAAGTTTTTTACAGTTTTATGCCCAAACTGTAAAAAACTGTGTGTGTCTGTCTGTCCGTATGTACAGCCATTTTATTCTGTAACTATAAGGATCACACTGTTAAAATTTGGTAGAAAGATGTATCCTGTTAACCGTTTTACGATTCTTATACAAAAAATAAAAAATAATGACATTTAAGGGGGTGCTCCCATACATGAAACTAAAACCATAATCATTTTTTTAGACAAACCTTTACGTGTGGGGTCTATGGATAGGTCTTTTAAAATGACATTGAGGTTCCTAAAACCATTTTCTTTTAAAGTTTAACGTTTCAAAGCTAGACGCTTCCAAAGTGGTAAAATGGGCGTCCCCCCCCCCCCATCTAACTTCTAAACTAAGCAAGTGTAAATTTTGAAAAAAATATATAATGTAGATCTTAACAAATACTTTCAACGAAAATTGGTTCGGACGAGATCGAACGAGAGGTTTTTGAGATATAGCACATTTTAAACAACCGCAAACATAACTTTGTACTTCATACAAACACTATGAAAAACAAAGTTATATTTGCTAAGATATTTATTAAAATCAAATGATATAAAGGGCAACTTGGTTCTAAATGAAATGCTCGTGATGATGAATGTATTTATTTTGATAAGAATAAATACCTGTGTGTATAATACACATCTAAAAATAATGCATAATTTTTTTACCAATTTATTAACATAAAAAAGGTTGTAGTAAGTCAACCATAAAAGATAGACATATGCTGTCGCGGACTTCATTATAGAACTCTTAATGCTAAACAATCCTGTCATACATGATTTTTGTGTAACTTAAGCGGTTTCCGCAGCGTATGCAGCGGAAGCTCTCAAAAGGAAAATCTTTCTCCCGTTTTCGCAACATTTTTAATTTCTGCTGTGGTCTTATGAGTCGTATCTTTATGTTATATAGCCTAAAGCCTTCCTCGATAAATGGACTATCCAACGTAAAAATTTTTTTTCAAATCGGGCCAGTAGTTTTTGAGATTAGCGCGTTCAAACAAACAAACAAACAAACAAACAAACAAACAAACAAACAAACTCTTCAGCTTTATAATATTAGTATAGACAAGTATTTGAGTGACTTAACAAATTGTCACTGCTTTTAGTTTATTGCTTCGCGAGTTATTAACGATTAAATGGGTCAATTGAGATTTTTTAGAGGTACCACAAGCCTATGAGGAGAGGACCAAAGTCCGCTGAATGAAAGAGTTGTCAAATAACTAAATTATTTTTCCTTTTTAATATAATTGTCTTAACTTTGTGATAATGTCTTTTCTATATCATATAAATTATTTCTTTCCTCTTCAACATGTGCTAAAATTTACTCTTTAAGTTTGTTTCATCATGTAAAAAAATCATTTCTAAAAAAAATATATGAACAATCAATTCTAGTGACTTAATCTAGACTTAATGAAAAATAATGATATTTAAGGGGGGCTCCCATACATTAAACTAAAACAGAAAAAAAAATAGTCAAACCTTTCAAAATGGCATAGAGGTTTCTAAAACCATTTTCTTTTCAATTGTAACGTTTCATAGCTAGACGCTGCCAAAGTGGTAAAATAGGCGCCCCCCCCCCCCATCTAACTTCTAAACTAAGGGAGTGTAAATTTTGAAAAAACAAAATGTAGATCTTTACAAATACTTTCAACGTAAATGGGTTTGGACGGGATCGAGCGGGAAGTTTTTGAGATATAGCACATCATTCAAGTCTGTCTGTCTGTCTGTCTGTCTGTCTTGTCCGTCCGTATGTCACACCCATTTTATTCTGTAACCATAAGCATCACACTGTTAAAATTTGGTAGGAAGATGTATCCTGTTTACCGCTTTACAATTCTTATATAAAAAAAAAAATGATATTTATAGATAGAGATAGAGATATTTGGGGCTCCCATACATGAAACTAAAACCAAAAAACTTTTTTTAGTTAAACCTGTTCGTGTGGGGTGTCTATAGATAGGTCTTTTAAAATGAAATGGAGGTTTGTAACACCATTTTTTCTAAAAGTCTAACGTTTGCGAGATATAAGCTTCCAAAGTGGTAAAATGGGCGCCCCCCCCCCCCCCCCTTCAACTTCTAAACCAAGCAAGTGTAAATTGGTTTGGACGAGATCGAACTAGTAGTTTATGAGATATAGCATATTTTCAACAACCGCAAACATAATTTTGAAAAACATATTATATGAAAAACATACAAACACTATGAAAAACAAAGTTATCATTGCTGCATTGTCAACAAAATATTGTTGTATTTTAGCTTAGTGGAAGTAAGTGGATCCCTAATTCAGTTAAAGTTGGCACGGAACCCTCAGTGGGCGAGTCCGACTCGCACTTAGCCGGTTTTGAGTTTGCTCCCTCCCCTCTGGTCACATCGTGATGTTTTAGCCTAAAGCCTTTCTCGATATAAACGAGGGTCGCACTGAAAGTTTTTGAAATCGGCTAGAAATAAAAGTTACTTATAATATTGTTAAAAATAATTCTTAATTTTTTACTCTGACTTTATTTTAATTGATATTTTTAAATATCCCTTATGAATGTTTATGACTGGTAGTTTGATGACTTTTAATTTGTTTGAAGTAATCTCAGTGATCTTTTTCTTACAATGTGTCTTTCTACGGCGACAACTGTTAAACACTGAAGTCCTGCGGCGACTGACTTTCAACTTTGAGTAATGATTAGCAAAGTACTCCAGTCAAATAAACATGAACAGTGGGTCGTGCTTGCAAAAGGTCCTGATTTTAAAAAGGCTTAATAGAATATTAAAATACCAGATTTACATCTTCGAAACTCCTGTGCAAGCAGCGCTGTGCTAAAATAAAATTAACTTTTAAAAAAGTAAAAACCGACTTCAAAACCAAAATGCACTAAAAAGTCTTAAATAAACTTTTGACTATTGAAAGGAAAGGAACCCATTTTAGGCAAACAATTTCTTTTTGGAGTCGGTGCTGTGATAGTTGATGCTTGATGGGCAAAGTGATGACACCGACTCCAAAAAGAAATTGTTTGCCTAAAATGGGTTCCTTTCCTTTCAATAATCAAAAGTTTATTTAAGACTTTTTAGTGCATTTTGGTTTTGAAGTCGGTTTTTACTTTTTTTAAAGTTAATTTTATTTCTTCATTTTTTAAGAAGCTACAAACTACCTATTATAATGTCTTTCATTATAATTACTTAACTCCTAAGCGTTAAGGAGTTCCACCATCAGCTCCGCCCCACAAGATGTTGACTATTAGACGTAACAACATGTCAACATTAAGATTCAAGTAAAGAAACACTATACGTGCCTTTAAAATTTGTGGGTTTCCCTCTATTACACCAAGATCCCATCGTCAGATCCCAAATTGAAAAAAATGGGACCAACTAGAAGGTATACCCTCTAAGTAGGCGAAAAAATTTTTCCAATCGGTCGACAAACAACTGAGATATGAGGTAACAAACATACAAAAGAAACATACAGTCGAATTGATAACCTCCTCCTTTTTTGAAGTCGGTTAAAAAGAAAAGAAATTTTCGGTCTATTTTTTTCAGTCCTATTAAAGGATGGTTCTGACCAGTATCTGTTCTGACCGATGCCGATGTTCTTGTGTTGTTAGTGTTCGCGGTAGAAACACGGATTATTAATTGTTCAAGTTACTATAAATCCAATAATTTCCAAGATACAGTTCATCGAAAAAAAGCATTATTTTTCAAAAAGTAAACGTTAATCGGTATGTTCCCTTACTATCTGAAACATTTTCCAAAATATGCATCGCACGTCAAATATTATACAAATGAAGGTGTAGTAAATTTAATTAGCTTTTATTTTAGACCAAATGGGTTACTGTAAGCTCAGCGGTGCTCTCACAACAACTACCAAAAGTAACATACGCTGGGTAACTGCCTAGAACTTCTAAACTGAACTATTTATCATTGTGTTTAACTATCATGCCTTGCGGCTTGTGTAGTACTGGTGGTGTCTGTCCGAAGGAAGACTTCTACAACTACAACAACTCAAGAACTTTCATAGCTCATCCCAACTCGTTTTACTCCTATTGTCTAAAGCCCACATACACAAATAATTCGCTTCAATTTGATACTATATTAACCAGTAGTACCGAAAAATAACAAACAAAAACCTTTTTATTTGTATCTATTTGTTGCTTAGCTTTGAGCTTAAAAGCTCAATAACTCAGAAAATGTATGACAAATACATTTTCTGAGTTATTGAGCTTTTCCTAAGCGTCCACGTCCATACCAAAACGTTATTTTGTCTTATTTGTCCATAAGGATCTTGACTATTATATAAACCCCTGAAGTCGTAACCTTTATTCACTCCAATAAATGCTGAAATGACATCTATCGAACACACGTAGTATTTTAGTTTTTGCATTCGGGTTCTATATTTTATTTACGGGAAAAGTATTTTTACAATAATAAATAAATAAAATAAACATTGGACCACCAATCACATACATTGCTCTGATCCCGAAGTCAGTACTCATTACACTTGTGTTATGGAAATCAGACACAACGGTGGTACCACAACACCCAGACCCGAGACGATGTAGAAAATTTTGATTTCTATATTGACCCAACCGAGAATCGACCCCGGGACCTCGGAGCGGCGACGCCTTGAAACCCAGCGTGCTTAGCCACTACACCACGGAGGTCGACAAAACAATGAAACGTTATGATTAAACCGGACATATGTGAAATTAAAGCTGAAAATAGTTAAGGTATATGAGTCAAAATTTTACATTTTTGACCTGTATTGTTGGGCTCTTTCTTAATTTCGAACGTGAATATCCGTGACAATTTGACTTCAATTTGCTTGATCTTTGCAATTTAATTAAACAAAAAATAATGATATAACAAGGACATCGTTGCTTAGATAAAACTCGATAACTCAGAAAAAGCACGAAAATTAAGCATCAACTTCACACAAATGAACGTTTTCTTTTTTCGGTATGACTGGTTAGTAAAAGTATTATCAAATAATAGCATATTTTGTTTCCGTTAAAATGAGGTGTCATTTGTGTATGTGGGCTACAGAAAATGGGAATTAAACGAGTTAAGCACCGAAAGTTTTGGTAGTTGTTAAGTTGTAGGAGTCTTCCTTCGACTCCACCGCTACATAAGATAAAAATTAAACAATAAGATCATTAATTGAGTTTGGGAGTTATTGCCAGTATCATATTGTAACCGCCGTCACCAAGTGCAAGTGCTCCCAGTGTATGTTATTTGTGGTTGTTGTTGTTTTGAGACCACCGCTGAGCTTAGAGGAACCCAAAGAGTGGAACTCTTTGCCTGCATCGGTGTTTCCAAGAGAATATAACCCGAAAACTTTTAAAAACAGAGTGAACAGGCTTCTTCTGGGTGAGCTCGCTCCATCGTCGACTCTGTCTAAGCCCAATAAGGTGTAGGCTAGAGTCAAGAGCAAACCCATTTTGAATAAAAAAAAATAAAAAAAATACTACACCTTTATTTGCAAAATATTTGACGTGGAATGTGTATTTTTGAAATTATTTCTGAAAATATACATTCCGAATAACTGTTTTTTTAAGCATGGCTATTTTCGAATAGCTGTATCCAGGAAATTAATGTCTGAATAGAGCTCGCTCTGGTTTCAGATTGTAGCAAATTTAGTTAATTTCAAAAGTATTCATAGCAACTATACCGATCAGACCTTCCTTTTATAACGTTTTAAGCAAAAACTGGAAAGAAAAAAGGTTTCATGGTCGCATAAGGCTTTCCAAATCTGGTATTCTAATATTAGTATTATAATTATTGGTATTTTAGGCCTTAACAACACATAAAAAACAGGCCAAGTGCGAGTCGAACTCGCGCACTGAGTGTTCCGTGCCAACGTTAACTAAATTGGGGAATCCACCTACTTCCATTTATAAAAATACCACAATATTTTGTTGACAGCAAATATAATTTTGTTTTTATAGTGTTTGTAAATATGTAGAACTAATGTTTGCGGTTGTTGAAAATGTGCGATCTCGTCCGAACCAATTTTCATTTAAAGTATATGTGAAGATCTATATCGTATATATTTTTCAAAATTTACACTCGCTTAGTTTAATAGTAATATGGAGGGACGCCCATTTCATCATTATTGAAGCGTCTAGCTATGAAACGTTAGACTTTAAAAGAAAACGGTGGTATGACTAAATTTTCGGTTTTAGTTTCATGTATGAGTGCCCCCCTTAAATACTATTATTTTTTATTTTGTGTATGAAAATCGTAATGTGACATACGGACGGACAGACATACAGACTTGACGACACTATAAGGGTTCAGTTTTTTGCCATTCGGCTACGGAACCCTAAAAAACAGAATGACCGGATCTTTTGCAAGCAAAGATGTATAAATTGACTGCACTATAGCACTAGATGTAAACTAGAATGACCTTTGTTATTTTGACTGAGGAAAAAAAATCTTACATTAATATTTAGGCGTGAGAGATTTTTGAACCACGCGGACACCTCATAGTTAGGCGGACAGTCAAGAACGCCTCTGTTTGGATTGGTACGGGTAAACACTGGAATAGTTTATCGGGGGTTACAAATTTTACATATTTGAAATTATCATTCCGGGTGTCGCAAAGAGGGTGCACGAAAAATGACTTTTTTTTTCGTAAAACACCAAATAACATAGCAGTCAAAAAGAGACTAATTTTCAAAATTTTTTGGAAAAAAAAGTTTATTCCGAAAATTAGCCGATTTTTCGAAGGCATTTTGTATGGAGCAGAGACTTGTAAAATTTTCATGAATTTACTAAGGAATAATAACCAACTCACGCTTGACCGTTTTTTTAGGTCAGAATAATATGGCCCGGGTGCCGTCCGGGGCTTCTAAGTCGGACTCGCGCCGACTCGCACCTGACCGGTTTTTTAAATCGATTCAGTAGTTTGTGAGATTAGCGCGTTCAAACAAACTAACATGAAATTCTTAAGATTTATAATATTATAGATAAACTCAATTTACATTAATGACGACTTCCGTGGTGTAGTGGCTAAGCACGCTGGGTTTCAAGGCGTCGCCGCTCCGAGGTCCCGGGTTCGATTCCCGGTCGGGTTAATATAGAAATCAAAATTTTCTACATTGTCTCGGGTCTGGGTGTTGTGGTACCACCGTTGTGTATAATTTCCATAACACAAGTGCATTGGCTACTTACTTTGGGATCAGAGCAATGTATGTGATTGGTGTCCAATATAAATATTATATATTAATGTGTAAAAGCTTTTAGGTTGTGGACAATAATATGTAGACTTGTTACTTTTGATAAAAGCGCTATTGTTGTACTTCTATATTTATCATACAACTTTTTGGAAGTCATAGTCTAAAATATTAAATCTCCTCTGGATATATCTTATTACAGATTTATAAGCGATGATTATAAATCTTTATGTATGTGTTTTGTATGGACCGGACCGCAGACCGCACTCATTGTGCACACATATATACATACATAGTGCATACCATTCATTTGTTTATTATTTTAACTTAAAATCATGATTTTTTGTTTAGGAGCTATACAAGCCTCAGGGACTGGAAAAATGGAGCGATAAATTCATTTCCACGGTAAGATGTTTTTTGTTTATGATGCAGATAGCAATCGTGTCCTAAAATGTTGTTTAATATAAATTGTAATAGTGATAATAATAAATTATTCTAAAGAAACAACCACTTATTTCAGGCAAACACTCTATATGGCATTGGGTTGTACATATCACCGTTCATCTTCATGTATGTGTGGCGCCGTGGTTTCTTGTCATCTGAAGAAACCCAGTTCATGGTGCAATGTTTCGGCGGCATCAGCTGTTTACTGGTCATTTCCCTTGCATTACGAGGCATAGGGCGAGCCATGAACCCGAAATATGTAGCCTTTGTCAATGCGTTGAACCGACCGGATAGCGATCGTAGAGCCATGCTTACAGAAATAAGGAAATATGACTTCGAATACCACGCTTGGCCGGTCACCTTTAGAATGCCACAAGTCCCAAAGTAAGATATTTTGCATAGTTACAAGACCTTACATATATTCGTTATGAAACTAAGGCTGATTTTTCAATAGTCAGATAAGAAATATTCGTCGAACAAAATAAAATATGGCTAATTTAAAAACGTCACCTAATTCTTCTTCTTATAATTTATCAGTCCGATAAGTTCTATCTGACCATTGAAAAATCGACCCTAAGTGTATAATATATGCAATAGTTAAGAGGTAATTTATTGATTTAACCTAACTACTAATTGTGTATGAACTTTGACACTATTAAATATAATGTTGTAAAATTTTAACCTGTAGATTACTTGGGGTTACCAATTATTGGCGCATCAAGCTCTCAACTCAACTCTGCGAATATAACAAATCGAATGATGATGTTTATTTCGAAATCTGTTAGACTCAATTGCCAATATTCAGATGCTTGATTGATAAAACAGATTGACAACAGTAGATTTTGAGTGTTTATGTAAAAAAATAGAATTTTCTTTTGATTTTGGAATAATCACAACATGGAGTGAGCTCTCCCACAAAACCCTGTTCACTGTACCTCAGTCGAAGTCGTTAGGGTTAAATCATTAAAACATGACGATATTATGTGTTTGTAGCTCCGGTTGGGACAACCCTTTCAACCGGTGTGCCAGCCCTGACCTGCCCCCGTACGAGCGCGCGCTGGTGCAGACGTTGGCTTACCTTGCGACCCACGTGTTTGGGCTGCGGCTCATCTACCCCGGATCGGTGGCCATCGTCAACTATGTGCTGTGTGAGTATTTATAAAGCCACGGATTCACTAGGCGACAAATGTCAGGTGACAAGTGGGGACATCGAGTTATGTTAGTGTCGTACATAGATACCTGTGTCACGGTCCGCGATGTTTTCAGACACAGGCCTAATATAGTTGGTAGAACTGTAGAGTAGACAACGCAAGTCCCGGCGACTGGGTGAAAATCACGCCTGTCGGTTTTTTGCCGGTATCATGATAGCGATATAGTGATATAAAATCGTAATCGAGTAGGGATTTTTGTACTTGTTTGCATTCCTATTTGTTAATTCATCTGTATTTATACAGATAAATGGACAATTTTAGGTTTGCTAAGGATTAAAAGGGCAAAATGTAATATTGTGTGATATAGTTATTTTTATAATACACAAGCGGTCGCGTTGCGCAGAGTGGTGTTTTATAGCCTAGAGCCTTCCTCAATAAACAAGCTATCCAACACAAAAAAAAATCGATCCAGTAGTTCCTGATCAAAAAAAGATCAAAAAAACTCTTCAGATTCATAATGAAAGTATAGATTTTGTGATTTTAGCTCATATAAAAATAACAAAAGTACATACATATATCGATTGGCATTTAAATATGTTTTTTTGATTTAGCCAGATATTTAGCCAGGATTGCACCTGCGGATTTTCCCGTTTCAAAATATGTCCCCGCTTATAACGCGTTTTTGGCTGAGTCGCGTACTATTACTGTACATAAAAAGACAACAAAATACTCAACTATCTTCTAACTAACAGGGACACCGATATTCCAAGGACGAGTGAACTTAGTTGAAAACCATGATGGTCAACGGGCCAAGATCCTTACAGCCGATCGAAACTACATTGACACCATGTTTGTGGATAACCGCGCTCGCGGTGTAAAGGGGCGCTGGCTAGTGATATGTTGCGAAGGAAACTCTGGGTTCTATGAGGTCGGCATCATGACTACACCATCTAAGGCCGGTTATTCAGTCCTGGGGTGGAACCATCCAGGATTTGGTGAGAGCACGGTGAGTTTTTATTTTTATTTTTTATAACCACTTCTTAAACCTTACCCTTATGAATGAATATATCTTATAGGTATACTGAATTCATTGAACTTTACTTAGTAGTTATACCTCCCTGACTTAGTTCATACTTAAAATCTGACTTACACGAAGTTAAATAATGGTGTAACAAAGAATATACGAAAAGTATTTGTAGACTGTCTCTATTTTTCGAAAAAATCTAATATTATTTCCGATTTAGGAAACTTGTTTTGCCTTTGTAAATTTTAGATACGATTTAGATATCAATATTGTATTAAAACATTATGATTTGTCTATTTTATATTGAGCAAGGATTTTTCCACAAGTATTCATAGTTTGTTATTGTAATTTGATCTATGGCTATCTTACTGAAATTTCATTCTTATCCAGCCATTCATCCATGGGACCATTGTTACATTATTACATTATGAAAAATATCCATTAGCTTTCTGAAAGAGACATGCAACTCGATATAAATGCGTCATGGTGTTGTTTTCATCACCGCACTCTTAAAAGCTCTATTTTTACCTTTTCACCATGTCTAGTCCATTAGCAACTGACTGCTTACATTGTCTTTGACATCAATAGACCTATGACTTGATTGACATGGCTTATTGTTAGTTAGAATTTTCCTAATAGAATCTTCGATTATAATATTAAGTTACAAGCTTTGTTAGTGTAACCCACCCATGTAATGGGTTTGCGTCAGAGATATTGTCTGGGCCGCGATATTGTTAGCTTAATGGATGAAATTAATATACTTCTATATACGAGTATCATAAGTAGTCAGGTTGTAGAAGGTTCAAGAATAAATCATCTGGATTTTGTACCTGATTTTGTCGCCACTGAAGTTGGGAAGCGCTTCATATCTCGACGATCAAACTCAGTTTTGGACTAAATGCTGCAGTTTTCTTATAGTTTCCATATTTTCAAGCGCTATTCTGCAGCCAGATAAGATAAATAGTTAAAAACTTTAAGGCTTCTTTTAGTAAACACACTGTCTTCGCAAGTATTGTGAAACTAAAATTATTGTTGATCCAGTTAACTTTTTAAATTGATTACCTAAGTGTCTACAATAGGTAAACTGTTGTCAAAATTTTAAGAACCGATCGGTATTACCATCGAGAGCCAATTCCTTCCGTTACTATGTTGTATTAATCTCTCAGGGCCAACCGTACCCGCGTCAAGAGCACAACGCGATAGACGCAGTGGTGCAGTACGCGATCAACGAGCTGGGCTTCCAGCCTGAGGACATGATACTATACGGGTGGAGCATCGGCGGGTACACAGCCGCCTGGGCAGCGGTCAACTACCCCGTGAGGGGACTGGTGCGTGTAGTATTGTCGCTGTAGTGTGAGGAGGTGCAGTACTCGACCAACGAGTTGCGCTTCCAGCTTTAAGGATATGGTCCTGCCTACAAAGCCGCCTGGGCCGCCGTCACTACTCCGTGAGGGGACTGGTGCGTGTAGTATTGTCGCTTTAGTGTGAGGAGGTGCAGTACTCGACCAACGAGTTGCGCTTCCAGCTTTAAGGATATGGTCCTGTAGGGGTAGAGCATCGGCGGGTACACAGCCGCCTGGGCAGCGGCCAACTACCCCGTGAGCGAACTGGTGCGTGTAGTATTGTCGCTTTAGTGTGAGGAGGTGCAGTACTCGACCAACGAGTTGCGCTTCCAGCTTTAAGGATATGGTCCTGTAGGGGTAGAGCATCGGCGGGTACACAGCCGCCTGGGCAGCGGCCAACTACCCCGTGAGCGAACTGGTGCGTGTAGTATTGTCGCTTTAGTGTAAAGAGGTGCAGTACGCGACCAAAGAGCTGTGCTGCCAGCCTTAAGGACATGGTCCTGTACCGATGGAGCATTGGCGGGTACAAAACCGCCTGGCTCGCGGTCAATGACCCCGTGAAGGGACTGGTGCGTGTAGTAGTGTCGCTTTAGTGTAAAGAGGTGCAGTACGCGACCAAAGAGCTGCGCTTCCAGCCTTAAATACATGGTCCTGTACGGATGGAGCATGGCGGGTCCAAAACCGCCTGGGTGGCGGTCAACTACCCCGTAAGGGGCTGGTGCGTGTAGTATTGTCGCTTTAGTGTGAGGAGGTGCAGTACCCGACCAACGAGTTGGGCTTCCAGCCTGAGGACAGGATACTATACGGGTGGAGCATCGGCGGGTACACAGCCGCCTGGGCAGCGGTTAACTACCCCGTGAGGGGACTGGTGCGTGTAGTATTGTCGCTTTAGTGTAAAGAGGTGCAGTACGCGACCAAAGAGCTATGCTGCCAGCCTTAAGGACATGGTCCTGTACCGATGGAGCATTGGCGGGTACAAAACCGCCTGGGTCGCGGTCAATGACCCCGTGAGGGGAATGGTGCGTGTAGTAGTGTCGCTTTAGTGTAAAGAGGTGCAGTACGCGACCAAAGAGCTGCCCTGCCAGCCTGAGGACATGATCCTGTACGTGTGGAGCATCGGCGGGTACACAGCCGCCTGGGCCGCCGTCAACTACCCCGTGAGGGACTGGTGCGCAATCGACGTGCTAAAAGACATCACCATGCCTGACTGACAAATATCCTTTAAATATCCTTTGGACATTCCCACACATCGCCATCTAGTCCCAAAGTAAGCTACTCAAAGCTTGTGTTATGGGGCCAGACAACGGATATAATACTTAAATACTTTTTGTTTGTAAATACATTCATGATATACATAGAAAACACCCAGACCAATACAAACAGACATGTTCATGCACACAAATGTTTGTATTGAGCGGGGATCGAACCCGCAACCCGCTGCGTAGTAGGCAATTTCTCGACCACATATATAGTTTGAAGATTTGTTTGCATGTTGTTGGTACTGACCAGTAACATTTTGTGACGTTACGGCGGAACTACTGGTTTGCACAGCAGAGAGAGCCGAGCCGCTGAGTTAAGTAGCGCCCGAACGTTACTTTACGGTAACGTACTCAACTTATTCTCCCTATTCTACTTCGCCTCACAGGCGCTCGTAACACTGGACATCCTTAATCTATTTTCTTCTTCTAGATCCTGGACGCGACGTTCGACGACTTGCTTCCCTTGGCCCAAGCGCAGATGCCGTCCTCCTGGGCGCGGCTGGTGAAGGAAGTGGTGCGCTCCCACGTGGACCTGAACGTGGCCGAACTGGTCGTCAAGTACACGGGGCCGGTGCAGCTGCTGCGGCGGACCAACGACGAGATCATATGCCTGAAGTGAGGATTTAGTGATAATAAGCATGGTATTTTATTGCAGGCAAGGCAACTGATTATGAAAGCGCGTAAAAAGGTGTCAGGTAACAGTCCAAGAAACCGAGCAATCACGCTTCGGCTAACATTCTGCCTTTTCAAAAAGATTGAATGATGTTCAGACGGAGCCCAAACCAAAAATGAATTGGAATTAGTATTTTGTTGTGATTCCAACCGTTTGACCCTCACAGTATATTTGGTCTTCACTATAGTTGTAAAGAACCCGCTAACTACCGTTATTTAACCAAATCTTCGGTTATCTAAAAAAGCAGTTATTAACGGTTAATTATCCAACTACTACAACGATTAAGGATAAATATTCTGTTTATTAGGGGAAGTGATAAATCAATACCTGAAGGATAAAGATTTCATTTGAAATTTAATAAATCATAACTAATTAATGCGACGTTAATCGTTTACATCTCATAGTGGTGGCAAAAAAACATGTTACTGTTACTTACTGTAGCGTGCAATATAAATCAGGTCAGGCAACTATACTCTGATTTTTAATTAGATAGACCAAAATGACAGCTTCAATCGCACTTTTTTAATGTTGCAAGCGTAGTGCAATAGTGTTGTAACAATGCAATTGTAAACGATTAATGGAATAAGTGATACGATTTTTGAATTTAGTGATTTTACTAATTTTGTTAATAATACATGTAAAACGTTAAACACAATTACAAAGAAACGTAATACATAAAATAAAATTTTCTAATAGGTTAAAAAATTAAGTCCCTTCACATGCAATACCAATATTTTGTATGACTTCAACCTATTTTGGCTATTTACTAATTTCTATAAATACACTATTAAAAATTATGATATTATTTTGCAGGTAACATGATCTTAAAACAAAACTTTTTTGTTATTTTTTTGTAACATATAACTATTTAATTTTATGCAAATAATTTTCTGCACAACACAAATTCAAACTTTATCTAATTAATTATTCCATAATCATTTAAAAGCAACAATTGAATCAGAATTGAATTTGTCGAATATTTAGGCACATCACTATTTTTATATTACGAAAAAGTGGCATCCCACCAAATGTCATTTTGGTCTATGTAATTAAAAATCAGAGTATAGACTTAAGGAACATTCAACATGACGTATTAAAATTTTATAGGTGAAAAAAGTAACGTCTTGAAAAAAAGTAATAACCCAGGTTTCTCGTCTGCGTCAAGACCATCTAAATCAACGACGAGTGACGTATTATCAGCGAGAACATCAAATGCGAACACCATACACGTCGTAGAAAATACATTGACACCATTGACTTGACGACCTCCGTGGTCGAGTGGCTAGCACACTGGTTCCAAGCGTCGCCATCGTGAAGTTCCGGGTTCGATTCCGATAAGTTTCATTTTAACGAAAAATGTAAGAAATATTATTTTGATACAAATAATCACTGAGAAAAAGTTATACAGGTAGTAAAAAAGGATTTTCTTTCAACTTTAAAACGATTGAGAGACAGACAAAGTATGTCACATCTGGGGGCACGGCAGTGTCAATCGCACTAAATAATTGAATTTACATGTGTTTTCAGGCGATTGAATTTACACGTGTTTTCAGGCGATGGCCAAGTCTCAATATATTTATATAAAACATTAAAGAATTTTAATATTGATATGCGTCACTATAAGATGCTGTTAATTATTACGTTACAACTTAATGCTTCGAGTACGGAGATTCCAGACACAATTGATTTTCAATTGTTATGGACCACGATTGTGGTCTTAGAGACTGGACGTATTAAGACAGAAAGTCGCTTCAGTAGAGACTGAATAAATTAATAACCGACTTGGTATTACATGGATCTCATAACTTTTTACCGCAGAACAACTGAATTCACTTGGTTTTTTTGACAAGTATTGTTTTTGATGGGATTACTTTATATTGAAAATTCCTTAATAAAAGTTATCTATGAAAGCTATGTAGTATGCCATAGTATTCCGTTATTTTACCGGAAAGACTCCGTGCGTTTTGGTAGGCTTTGGTAGACTTACAACACTACTCGGAGTAGCCCTCCTCATTACACTTATCAGCCTGTGATCCGATCAGAGGCCTTACTCTGGATACAAAACCCGATCCAATGAATATACCCATCTCTGTCACTCATACCAGGCCGTGTACGCGTGTGACAGGGATGGCTATATTCATTGGATCGGGTTTTGTGTCTAGAGTATGGGGGCAGGCCTCCCGACGTTGGTAAAATCGCCCCTTTAATAAGTACAGAAAATACAGTATTCGCTGTTTCATAATCAGAAGTTCCTTTTAGTTACTCGTATATTAGTTATATATATGTTAACTGCCTCGGTGGCGCAGCGGTAGGAGGGTCGCACTTTAAAGCGACGGCTGCGCCAGAGGTCCCGGGTTCGATCCCCGGGTCGGGCCAAAAAAATATACCTGAGTTATTCTGTTCAGAAATTCTTAGGGTAGCCCGGAGTTTGGAAATTGGCGGTGTTTCACCCCCGAGCCTCGGAAAGCACGTAAAGCCGTTGGTCCTGCGCCTGAACTCTTTCCGGTCGTGTCAGAATGCTGTCCCATCGGGCTATGAGATGAGAGTGAAAGGAATAGAGAGTGCACCTGTGGTGCGCACTCACTTTTGCACTATATGTCCCGCGCAGTCGGTTAGTCATTGAGACCGGCCACCGTAGTAAAATCGGCTAGGGGGACTATTATTATTATATATGTTCAATTTAGATCCGATTTCACGTGACTCATTCGTTGAAATGTCCACGTATCCACAGACAAGGCCTCCTAGCCACGAACCGCGGGAACAACCTGCTGCTCCGCCTGATCGAGAGCCGGCACCGCACGATGCACTCGGCGACGCGCGAGTCGCTCCGCCGGCTCGTCGCGCTCAACGACTCGCAGCGCGCCGCCGTCACGTACGCCAGCGTCAGTGAGTACGAGCTGCGCGCCGTGCGCCTGGTGAGTGTTCGTCGGCGATCGCGACCAAATTATCATCAGTATTTCTATTCATAAAGATGACATTTTCATACGGGTGGACCTGCTGTGCCGTGGCGCTATTCTTTTCCCGGTTGTTTGGTGAGTTTGACGTTAAACAGAGTAGGGCAAAAGATATATTCATAAAGATGAAATAAGAAACCAAAAATTTGCGCACGGGCGGGACTTGAACCAGCAACCTTTGGCAGACCGGGCCAAACGCGGAGCACATGCTAAATGCCTTTATCGAGTTCGTAGCGGTAACTAAAGCCACTAGAAAAGTCAACGAAGACACTTGCAAGGGCATCATGCAAGCGTACAATCTTGACAATCTGGGACTGCTGCGAGCTAAATTAAAGGACGCAGAGGCCGCAATATACGATAGCGAACAATCCAAGGTTATCCATGGACAAATGTCGGGGTCGTATATGGCGGCATACAGCAACGCGTGTGGCTTCGTGGGACAGGACGAACAACTGAGTAACTTAGAGGAGGGAAAACTTGTCTTCAAAACACCGTCCGAAGACCCCATAGTCGTAGTCGCAAAGTGTACGAAGGTCATGCTCGACGACAGAATAATCGAAATGGCTAACACCATATCGGGAGATCTGTCGAAAGGTAAGGTCCCGGAACACTGGACTATACCGACAATTACATGGGTCAATGGAGTCCCTGGTTGTGGCAAAACCACGTGGGTAATGTCCCAAATAAACCCCGAACAGGACAAAATAATCACAACCACGACTGAAGCAGCAAAGGACCTCCGAGAGAAACTGGCAACGAGAATAGGGGAAGAGAGGGCGAAAAGGAGAGTCAGAACAATGGCATCTCTACTTGTAAATGGTATGAGTGAGGGAGAATCGTGCACACGCCTAATGGTGGATGAAGCCCTCATGAACCATTTTGGATCCATTGTACTGGCTATCCAAATAGCGAAAGCCAGAGAGGTGACTTTGTTAGGAGATAATAACCAACTCCCATACATAGATCGCTGTAATCTCTTCACTTTGGAATACAACAGACCTAATAAAATCACAGAGGTTACTAAGGAGTTACTGTGCACCTATCGAAACCCCCAGGATGTAGCGTATGCCCTTAGTGAAATCTACAGCGGCATATACTCAGCCAATACTCAAGTACAGTCCCTTTACCTCAAGCGCTTCTCAGGTGCAGTGATCCCAAAATCGGAAAGAACCCTATACCTCACTCACACCCAAGCTGAAAAGGCAAGCCTTATCAGCCAAGGTTACGGGAAAGACGAAGGATCACGCACACTTACCATACATGAAGCACAGGGGCAGACTTTTGAGTCAGTGGTGATAGTGCGCACAGTATCAAAAAAATCCCATCTCCTAAAGAGTGTTCCCCACGCTGTTGTGGCCATCTCTAGACACACAAAGTCTTGTGTTTATTACACAGACAATGCCACCGACGACGCCACAGCTCGTCTGATAATCCGGGCAGAGAAGGCCACACCAACAATAATCCGGGACTACAACCTGCGGATGGCCATGCGCAGGGGCGACGAGCAAGTTCGAAACAAGATATTGGCCAATCCACTAACATAACTAACTCTATCAACCAAATCACTAAGAACATCTTAGTACCTAAAGGCGACGACGTAGAGGGATTACTTTACTCCCCAAACACAAACACAATCACTAACACAAACTAGAATAAGAGCAATATTGTTTAATATTGTATAGCAAAATCACAAGGATAATAGAATTCCAAAACCTTATAGAATAATACAAATATGTAATAATAATAATAATAAAAAAAAAAAAACAATACAACAAAAATATATGCACATGTACAAATAATTATAGAAAAAGAAAATAGCAACTATAACAACAACACAAGGAAAAAAAAAAAAAAAAATATTAAGTTATCTTAAGTAGAAATAAGAGACGATGTTTAACTTATAAGAGAGTTATAGCATAAACTAACAACCCTAGTAATAAGTATTGTAAAAAGCACTGTAAATTTTTGCGCGGAGCAAAAATAAAAAGTAACACACAACAAAAACCTAAATCAAAAAAGGCACGGACCAAAGAGTCTGTGGACTGTAGTTTTATTAATAAAAAAAAAAAAAATATATATATAAAATATGACACTGTGAGTGTTAAAAACATTCTGAAGCATTAGATATCGAAGCGACATCAATTTCCAAGTTGAATTTATTCTGTAAAGAAAAACTCCTTGGGCCATCTGTTTCATAAACAGACGGCTAGATGGCGCTAAGCGTCACGCAATTGACGTTTTCATAAAAAACCACAAATTTCGCAGAGTCGGACTAACAGCACGGTAGCTCAATTGGTAAGGGCGTTTAGCCCGGTCTGCCAAAGGTTGCTGGTTCAAGTCCCGCCCGTGCGCCAATTTTTGGTTTCTTATTTCATCTTTATAAATATAAAATAGGACATTGTGAGTGTTAAAAACATTCTAAAGCATCAGTATTTCTATTGGGAAATAACTAGAGACGAGCCGAGTACTCGGTTAATACTCGGTGTATTCGGCGGGTTTTTTGATACTCGTACTCGGCCGAGTAACTCGGTTTTAACACCGAGTATACTCGCTTTAAGTAAAGCAATATATTACGGTAGATATAACCTAAACAACAGGGGAGATCTTTCGCAATCTCAATATATATGATACTAAACGAGTAGTAATGAGACAAAATAAGGCGAACTGGTTAACGAAAAAAAAAGTATATGTGAAATTTTATAAAGTAAAATTATGATGCAGTAACACAAAGCTCTCTGCACTTTCTGGTAACAACCTATTATTATTTTTTACGTAGATGTTACCAGCCTCCGAAAATAATCACTCGCTGTGCGTAGTGCTTGCAGATGCACATAGGAACACTTGTGGTAAACGTGCCAGCAACAAGGTATCCAGAATACCTTGTTTGGTGACCTGCCCACCACTCGAAAGGACTCTTGTCTTTCGTCAGCTTATGCTAAAGTAATGGGGCTATTAGTATCATCTCACTCTAGTGGCTAGATGAAAGCTGATTCGGCGCGAACCTGTTTGTACTTGTTTAGACACCAAAAACAGGAATTTGATTTTAAATCGACTTACTCGGCCGAGTACGCGGTTGGAAAAAATGAACCGATAAAAACTCGGTACTCGTTACTTGGCAAAAGTGCTACTCGGCGCATCTCTAAAAATAACCAAAATGTACATGATTTATAAAGATGAAATAAGAAACCAAAAATTTGCGAACAGGCGGGACTTGAACCAGCAACCTTTTGGCTGACCGGGCCAAACGCTCTTACCAATTGAGCTACCGTGCTATCAGTCCGACCCTGCGAAACTTGTGGTCTCTTTGAAAACGTCAATTGCGTGACGCTTAGCGCAATCTAGCCGTCTGTTCGTGAAACAGATGGCCCAAGCAGTTATTCTTTACAGAATAAATTCAACTTCGAAATTGATGACGCTTCGCTATCTCTGTTTGCAAATGATTTTCCGCTCGGAGTCAGCAGATGATATCTTCTGTATCCTGACACCCTATGCTTAGGAGAGCACGTTAAACCCTTAGGTTCTAAACATGATTTATCTCCGGTCAAAATGCTAGTTCAGGTTTTCGCGTGTTAGTTAGTCTTGTGTCTCCGGAAAGGTCTGATTCCAGACTTCACTCATGCCCTAACATTCATTTAAAGTGAAAATTGTATTTTTCATGTGTTCAGACACGAAACAGTTATTTACAATAACTAAGCAATTACAAACTACACAACTGTCAGGGGATAGGAGGAACTCAAATCAGTCTTACTTACCGAGTGTATTGAGCGGGAATCGCTCGATATGAGAATGTAACGTTTTCTGATCTGAGTAAGTGAACTGAATGTAATTGTTATTTATGAGAATAAATAGGTACCACTTAAACACTGCAATTTTTAGCATCGATACATTCGCGCGTTTAAATATGTGACCAATGATATCTAGACAAATATCGTGGCGTGCGACAGCATCGCGACTCACACAATGAATAGATTTTGGCATCGATGCAGTCGCCTATATACAGACACATTTTTCAATGTCCAGTTTTTGCATCGCGACTTCCGCAGCGTCACCAACGCGCGATTGTATCGATGCTATTATTATAGTACATGTGTAAAGGTTGACAATTTGCGACTGCATCGATGCTACATCGCGACTGGATCGCAGCCAAAATTCGCAGTGTGGAAAGGGTCAAAGTTCTTAGGCCGTTTAGGTTTAGTCCTAAACGGCATTTGTTACATCTGCATGTTAGTTATTTAGCTCCATAAATGATCATGGTATAAGCTAATTATACCCAAGGCGCATAGATGGCGCCACCAGTAAAATATACTGTATAATTATTTACATTACAAACTGTTTTCCGATTTATGTAATTTTCACTTTGCTCGGCGGCATCCTACGAAATATACAATAAACTGGCTGGTACACTACATATCTTTTGTGGTTTTATGATCACCAAAATCCTTTTCAAATAACCTAACATGAAATCCGAGTAGCCTAACAAAAGTAATCATATTCGTTCCACAGATCGGCCAATACATGCGCGACATAAATTCGACTCACTGCGCGCCGATATCGGACCAGCAATTCGACACGGTCATCGAGGCGGTGCTGAGCATGCCGCGGCCTGCCGCCTAAGGCCGCCCGGCCGGGGCGCGCGGCCTGCGGCGGTACAAATGCATCATGTACCTGCTCGTGGAGCGCGGCGCGGAACCGGCACCGCTATGGGTCAGGCTGCCTGACGACTCCATCGTCTAAATGTCCAGGTCGATGTGGAATAACGAAATTGGCGTACTTTAATGTGTATCAATTATTTTGAGTTGGTTCCCTCCTCTCCGTTTGCATTTAAGCCATCCAACACAAAAAGATTTTTTCAAATCGGTCCAATAGTTCCTGAGATTAGCGCATTTGAACAAACAATCTCTTTAATAGATATGCTTACAAAAATTACGCCTTAAGGTCTGGGTCTACTACACCGTAATACGGCACGCTGTAGTGGGCCCGGACCTTTAGTCCGGTCCTGTAACCGTGCTAGGAGCGTATCAGACACGAAAAACTATAGCGTTCCCTCTCACTTTTTAATGGAGCGAGAGCGTATTTTGCCGGTGCTGACACGCTCCGTGCATGACACGTGACGCTGTTGTTCGGTAACGGAACGGTCTGGTGGGAACATAATATGATTTCATCAGCATTAAAAATACAGACGATTGTTTCAATAGTACTACATTAAAAGTCGCATTTCTTGCTCAATGTCTTCATAAGCTAGATAAATTCACCATGCATTATATGAACTAATATGAAACGAGAATCGTATCTTTTTTTTTAAGAATTCGGAACTGTCTGATAAATACTATAGCTGAACTGCACTTGTTAAGATTATTATTTGAGAGGTATTTGTCCATTCTTGGACGTACTAACGGGTTCATGGGTATTTAGTGTAGCAAATTTAATTGAAAATTCTTAAGTATTTAGGTAAAGTTATATTAACTATCCAAACTCAAAGATGTTGGCAAATCCAAGAGTGTGATTGCTACATAGGCAAATATTTTTATATTAGGTTATATGAAATTATGATTGCTGAAATATGTAATTGAACATATACACGATATATTATTATGAATTTAAAACCCCAATAATATAAAATTTTAAATTAACTGCATTACTGTTATCGGAACATTTTTTGTCGGCAGTATTCATACATTTTCAAGTTAGGCTGGAATCAACATCAGGCCGTCTGCCATCTTTAAATATTACTACATAAGTAATATTTTAATTAATAATATTTTTAATCATAAAATATATGGTATGGCAAAATAATTGAGTGGAGTTCGTAACGGACAGTTTTTAGAAGCGGGAATATAAATTAATTATCTTATCAACATGCTACTGGGCATTTATTAATCTATTGATGTTAGTATTTAATGAGCTTATTTATTCTGGGTGTCCCAGTCTATTAGATAACTTATGAAACTGCATTGTCTATGGTTATATTGTGTAAACTATCCGTGTATTTTCGAATGTATCCAATCATTTGGGATTTGTGTCAATAAAACCATAAACAAAGTCGTTAGTTAGTTAGTTCATAATAAGCAAATGCATAATTATTCGTGTTTGCAATGTGAATCAATGATTACTTATTAGGTTTGAGTTTTTATATTAATTAAACAATATAAAATCGTTATTTATAACAACATCATTACTCTCAAAATTTTGTTCACTGTCAATTAATTGTACTTACATCAAAAAAAGTTTAAGATTTTGAATTGAACTTTGAAGAATCAAATGTTTTTCATTACGGTAAATGATATTATTACATATTATTGTCATTATAACACTAAAACAGGGTTTTTATACCTTAAGAAATCACACAATTTCTCAAAAATTTTAATACACAAATTATTATATTGGTATAGTAAAATAGATTTACAGTCTTCTTAAACTGAATGGACATAATATTAATAAATTCTTCATATATTTTTACACTATTAATGTCGTTTCAGGTACCAATTACCATACAATTAGTTTTTGTTTAAAAGTATTGTAAGAACATTTTTATTTATTTTGTAATAGATATGATTTGTCAGTACTACCATCATATTGTATTTAACATATTTGGTTATGCATTAAACCTATGTAACGTAAATGGACGTTATTGTTAGTATTTCGTGTGTATTTTATGGGAACTTATTTATATGTGTTAGAAATAAGAAGCAACATAATAAAACTGACAAAGTCTTTTTTATTATTATTTATACTCCCAACTTCATTAATTCAAGATTCAGTATTCTTAAGTTAAATTAATAGTATTTATTTTGAGTGGTTAAAAAAAAGCTAAAATTGACTGCTCCGGTTTTGGGTTTTGCTGCAAAGCTACAATGGTGTGTTTTTGCTGTGAAGCGTAATACAGGGTGACTGTTATCAGTACCGATATTTTGTGTTAAGACTCCACTGATGAATATGAACAACTTTTACTATGGGGGTAATAGTGAAATCGAGAAAAAAAATCAGCTGTTCCATACAAAAGTTCAATTGGCGCGCGGTCAAAATGTATGGAACAGCTGTCTCGATTTCACTATTGCCCCCATTGTAAAAGTTGTTCATATTCATCAGTGGAGTCATCATCATCATCATCATTATCAGCCAAAGGACGTCCACTGCTGAACATAGGCCTCCCCCACGGCTTTCCACAGCGACCGGTCACTAGCGGTCTGCATCCAGTTTGATCCTGCGATCTTTATAAGGTCGTCTGTCCATCTTGTTGGTGGACGTCCCACGCTGCGTCTCTGGTCGAAGGGTCTCCAATCTAGAACTTTTCTGCCCCAACGGCCATCAGTTCTTCGCGCTATGTGCCCTGCCCATTGCCACTTGAGCTTACTAATTCTCAAGGCTATGTCCGTTACTTTAGTTCTTCTACGTATCTCCTCATTTCTGTTTCGATCCCGTAGAGAAACACCCAGCATAGTCCTTTCCATCGCTCGTTGCGTGATTTTGAGCTTCATTATAAGGCCCACAGTAAGAGACCATGTTTCATTATAAGGCCCACAGTAAGAGACCATGTTTCGGATCCGTATGTCATCACTGGTAACACACACTGGTTGAAGACTTTCATCTTCAGACACTGAGGTAGATGAGATGAGAAGACACTCTTGCGCAATTTCCCGAGCGCTGCCCAGCCGAGTTGGATTCGTCGATTGACCTCTTTCTCGAAGTTGGACCTACCCAATTGGATCACTTGTCCCAGGTAGACGTACTCGTCGACAACTTCGAGAGTTGAGTTTCCAACGGATACTACGACTATATCATCGGCAAATCGGAGGTATGTGATGTATGCCGTTAAGATTGATGCCGATTCCTTCCCATTCAGAAGTTTGAAGGCGTCTTCCAATGCCGCTGTGAACAGTTTCGGAGATATGATATCTCCCTGTCTCACACCTCTCCGCAGTGGAAACGCCCTCGTGTTCTGCTTCTGTACTCGGACCGACATGGTGGCGTTATTGTAAAGGCACTTCAACACCTCTATATAGGTACCTATAGCCTATGTGGCACCGCTGCAGAGACTGAAGCACCGCCCAAGTTTCGATCGAATCAAAGGCCTTCTCATAGTCCACAAACGCTAAGCATAGAGGCATATTATACTCCTCGGACTTCAGTATATAATTTGCCTAAGCGTATGTATGTGGTCTATGGTACTATAGCCTTTTCGGAAACCGGCTTGTTCGGGAGGCTGGAAGTCATCAAACCTGCGTGCGAGACGATTCGTGATGACCCTTGAAAATAGCTTGTAGACATGGCTCAGGAGTGAGTGGAGTATTTACACAAAATTTCGGTACTGATAACAAAGTCACCCTGTATGGGTAACCTGAGAGATACGATATTTACGGGCGTGTAGCCGCGGGGAACTGCTAGTTTTACGTAACTTAAAAAGTATCATCCAACAGATAATGTGCGAGGCCTTGTATGTAAAGTCTCTTTTAATCGGATGCTCTGTTGGCTGAGGGGTTCGCTTATACTGCGGCATCTGCATTCTGTCAGCTACCTACTATTCTAGATTGCATATCGACGACCACCGTAGGGTTCCGGAAAAGCAAGCTGGGTTTCAAGGCGGTGCTGCTCCGACCGACGTTACCGGTTCGATTCCCGGTCGGGTCAATATAAAAATCTAGTTTCAATATTGTCTCGGGTCCAGGTGTTGTGGTGCCACCGTTTCTGATTTCCATAAAACAAGTTAGGTACCACTTTGAGATCAGGGCAATGCATCTTAGGGGCAATGTAGGTATGTGATTAGTGCCATTCCAAAAAGTGTTATCACCCGGATCGGCATGATGTGGCTGCCGAGTTAGCTGTTCTATAATCGTGCAGCGGATTATGGAAATATTGTCTTTCTTAGGTCAAGGCCTGTAGAAATGAAGTTCCTTCATACTTTTGGTAAGCCGTACAAATCTATACATGTTACAGTTATAACAAATAGAACGCGTTTTTATGTAGGTAACGATTTTTATATTTGTTGGCAATAATGGAAATTACTACCGCTGTCAGATAAGTGTCAACAGCAGCTGTTGGCGTATGACAGTTGTTTCTTGCTTGCTTTACTGTTTGCAGTCATTTCATTTTGCAGTCTGCGATAATCTGCAAATTAGTTTTAATTTCCGTATGCAAAATAAATGAAATTTCTGTTTTAATATGTCTTTCTGATTTCGACCACACAGCCGCTTACGTATATTTAGTCGTTTCATAACAATATAGCAGGAAAACTAACCTTAAAAGTAAGTTTATGTTTTTTAAGTTTAATAACGACGACGAAAATACTTGTTATTTAATATTTTTATAAGTTAAGTGCATGTTAACCACATACATTTTCACTCGAGGATACAGTGTTGTTACAGTTTTAGTCGTATTATAAAACTCTTTTATCTGGTAATGTAATGTTATGCAATATCTCCATGGAGAGTACTATAGAAGTTTTTCTAAGAACTTTTGACGCCTACACTGCACACCACCCACAGTATGACACCATTATTTCCTTACTCAACACACATGTGTACATGACAATTGTGTATAAATAAAATGCATTATTTACCATATTTCTGACCGTATAGCCAGAGAACTAAATAAATCTGTGAGTATTCATATATCACCATCACATTGATATCGTAATTTTACGGCATATGATTATCATCCATGGTCACATCATCATATCACCTTGCATAACACATTAACTAGTTATTCATGTTAAAGTTTTGTGATAATTATATTATTTTGTCATGTAGTAACATATTTTAATCAACTAATATATATATTGCAGGCCATGTCGCATATTAACGATCTAATAGGTGTTATGCGAGGACTGCGGCTAGTGGTTGAGGCGGGTATAAAAGTACAGCAGGAAAGTTCAAAAGTAATATGGAATAACTCAACTATAAAAACCCTCATACAGAACTGCTCACCTAACAAACTTACCGCTTTCAATCCTAAGCCTGAGGACGCCAAGGACTTGCTAGAGCGAGCTCTGGTCGTTACTAAAGGCTTCAGACAGTATGCTGTCATGAGTGTTCCAAATTTTAACCAAGAAGACAAAGTGGCTGAAATGGATAAGGAACTGAGAGATGAGATTGATGAATTGAACAGAGAGTTCAATAAAACTTTTGAGAAGCTAAAGAAGACTCAAGACGTTAAGGCCAGTGTAGCTCCTAAAGAAGTTAAACATGACTTTGTAGTTCCACTTGAAAAGGTGCAACCAGCTAGTTCAACAGAGCAATCAATTCCAACACCACCTTTGCCTGAAGTTCAGTTGCCAAAGTCAGTGGAAAGTGTAAGCAGTTCTGCAACACCGGGAGTACCTAAGCCAGTTGCTAAAAAGAAGATAAGGGTTTCTGTAAGTTTTGTTTTCTATATTTCACTCTACAAAAGCCAATATTTTGTATATGTGTTCTATAAATCAGAGCCTGAATTTGAATTGACTGGAGGTATTTAGGATTTGGCAATGCCTCACATTTGCCTTATGCCCCACCACCCACATGGGTCATCATCGTCCACTCTCGTCCACACACTTTATTACAGAGTTCAATTTAGCAGTAGTACTTTACTTTTACCTTTCAAATAACAGCTAAGCGAAAACTCCAAGGCGCGCGTGGTGCCATCTTCTCGCATCGGTCGCATGATATCGTTCGGTTCTCTAGCGGCCGGTTTAGGAGTGGGCACGGTGGCTCAGTACGCGAGGAACACCATCCAGTCGGTGACTGGGAAGGTGGACGAGTCCGCCAACGCTTTCATGTCCCCGGCTAATGCTGAGAGGATTGTGGACACGCTTTGTAAAGTCAGAGGTGAGTAAATAATTCGTAAATAAGTAGTTGGAAAACTGGTAACTATGCTTTTCTTTATGTGCCTTCCTACCATTGTCGGAAACCGCAATAATCTTCTTTTTCCTTCTATCTATTACACAAAAGAACTCGAAAACGGGTGGACCGATTTTCATGGTTTTTACTTTTTTGGATTCGTGTTGGCCCCGAATTATAGGATAAAAAGCGCGGCCGATTCGGGACCAGGTCGAGGAAAACTAAGATTATTTTCTTCATTTAGAGTAGAACTTCGTTTTACCCAAAATACTTCGTGCCATTTCTGGCTTCGATTACGATTCCTTAAACTTATCTTTTAAAAGATGTGTTATTTTCTTTAATAAATTACCTCAAACTATAATTGACCCTTATGCTGCATTTACACATTCGCGCGTATCGCGAGACGAGTGGTGAGCCGAGTAACGAGCAAGTGTATGTAACATGTATGTTTGTTGACTGTTTGTCAACCTGATTTCTGGAAAAGAAGAAGTTGTAATCGAGACGGTTCTTTATTATTTCAATTAAATATAATTATTTCAACTAAGAGAACAAGAGTACGATGCAAGTTACATGTTTTTTTTTGTGATATAGATGATATAGATAATTTAACTCAAATAAATTATGGAAAAAAAAGCTCTCAAAGTTCAGTATGCTCATGTGCAAATGTGCCTATGATTTAATCTCGCGAATGTGTGAACAGCATCTCCTATCAGTACTCGTGCACGAATGTTTCGTCGAATAACGGACGAGTAGCGAGTGCGAATGTTTATGGTCAAGCTTATACGAACTACGAATATTTAATATTTTTAAAAGAGGCAATGACGATAGTGACTGTGGTGTCCCGAAGCCGTGGTAGGGTCAATGTTGGCACGTGTATATAAATTTCGAATCATTGTCTGTTCTAGGCGCGGCACTTAAGCTGGGCCAGCTGCTCAGTCTCCAGGACGAGTCGTTAATATCTCCGGAGCTCCAGCGAATATTCGAGCGTGTGAGGCAGTCCGCTGACTTCATGCCCACGTGGCAAGTGGAGAAGGTGATGAGCGCGCAACTCGGCCCCGATTGGCGAACCAGGATGCAGCACTTTGAGGAAAAACCTTTCGCTGCTGCTTCTATTGGTAAGGAAAGATGCTGTTGTAAATATTTATGTTATTTTTATTCTGTTCTATTCTACATCATGCTGTGTGAATGTCATATTTTTATAGTTTACAAAATAGTTATTTGTAAAGATATAATCAAATTGTGGGTCTGCGCAAATAACTATTTCTGCGAATATTTTTAATGCGAATGTGACTCTGATGTCTTTTTACGCGTGAGCCCATGAACAGTGCCGTAAATAGCCATTTTTGCGCCCTGAGCGAGCATCTATATCGGCGCCCATATTTAAAAAAAAAGATGTCATAGACCGCTAGAGCAGGGATGTACAGACTTATTGAAATCATTTAGGATCTTTTGAACCTACTTTTCATAGACACTCTACGTCTCTTTTGCAAAGTTTACAAGTTTTGTAAAAGAGACAGTGCACGAACAAAGTGATCGAAGTCAACTTTCACAAAAGTTATTGACTGAAAACTTCAAGCAAACGAAACAGGTTAACCGCGAGCGTATGTAGCGAGCGCGAAAATTCTCTTTCATCCTCACGAATCATAGGCAATGAAGCAAAGCAAGCGATATCAACTTCCCAAAATTAATCAATTTCGTGTCGACAGACAGTAAAAAATAATATTTACTAATCGACTGATAACATTATCCAAACATTTAATTCATTGTCGACAGTAAAAAATAATATTTACTAATCGACTGATAACATTATCCAATCCAAAAGAAATTTCTACTGCTTTAAATCAAAAGCGGTAGAAATCCAATCCAATCGGATTAGAGGTACAAGTTAATGCGCGAGCTTAGCGAGCGCCTATGATTTAGGCATGTTTGTCTGTGGGCCGGGTTGTCGCAGTGTTTTATAAAATCGGCGAGCGCTTAAATTTTAGATTGCAAAAGTTTTGCGAGTTAATGAAATAAGTTTATAAACGCTTTACGGAGCGACTACACAATGCAAAATCAAAAAAGAACCTTGTGCTGTGAACTAAGAACGTCCAAAAACAAACAATAAAACTTCTAGCATTACAAGCACAACATTTAGTTTTTAAACAAAAGCGAAGCAAGCGCGAAAATGTTTACTATTAAAGACGAATTTTGATTTTGCCAGCATAAATCTGGAACTAATGTTAGGGGGCGCTGGAGGCGACCGCGGCGCCTCTTTCCATCAAGCCGCTAGGGCGAGCGCGCCTGCGGCGCTGCCTTATACCTAAAGCCGCTAGTGGCGGCCGGCCGCTTGACTTCAATAAACATTCAACACAAATACGCTGTCAAAAATAAGTGCGATGCTTTGTATGATTAAAAGACGTTATTTAATGGTACTGGCATGCAGATACCATATTTTGGAATCGAGCACTATGGGCGGAACGGGATCTTATTTAGGAGCAAACCGAAAAATTAAACGTCCTTCTTGATAAGATGAAATACGAAACCTTACAAGAATACAAAAATAAAGCTACGTGAGTGTAATAAACATTCTAAAGCAGTCCTTCCTGGCCTAGGCAGTTCTTGCGTGCGCCCCCCGAGTCTGCGCCTTATTTACGGCACTGTCCATGAACCGATTTTTATGAGAGGTGCAGACAGTTTGAAGTAGTAAACAAGTATTGAAATAAGTATATCGCAATTTTGTGCTGGTCGAAGTCTATTACACTATTAGTGATGGCCGTGGGGAATAACTTTTCCAAAGTTCCAATAATTTACTCACTGTAAATTTACGGGAATATTCCCAATGTTCCCGGGCATTTTCCCAATGAAATAAATTAAATACGGTAAGAAAGTAATATCTTTGAATATAAGCAATGGCTAATAATGCGATTTTATAATGAAGGTAGTTTTTGAGATGAAATCAGATATCAGAAATAAAAAAAGTTAAAAAAATTAAACCGCGCTTAAAAACTCAATAAAAAGCACTGGCATAACAAGAAAAAAAATTGGAGTCGGTGCATAATGTCTAACTTACGTACTTACACATACAGTCTACGCACATAACATCAAAATTCCCGAAAACGGCATATAAGTATTAATTTGTGTTGATGTTTTCTTCAGGTCAAGTGCATCTAGCGGTATTGCACAGTGGTCAAGAGGTGGCTATGAAGGTGCAGTACCCAGGGGTTGCCAAAGGCATCAACAGTGACATCGACAACCTGGTTGGCGTAATGAAGGTGAGCATTTCGACGTTTGACCTTCACTGTTGTATGAATTTGCGAAATCGGTGTCGCATTTCCTGAGATTAGCCCTACAAATCTACTAACAAACACATTCAAAATTTCCCTAATAGTCATTATCATAGTAACTATTTCATTTACTATTTTAATGTTCTTTCTGGCTAGACTTGCCTCAGACTTGAAGAACAGTTTCGTTCATACTAGTTCAGAAAAATACATTATATGCTTTGCTTATTTTATCATCATATGTTGAGCAACGTCATTGGTCAATTTTATATGACTCCTGCTCAGCACCACTTAGCTCAGTTGCTGTGTTAACGCACTCTAAGTTACCATTTTTTATGAGTAAATGTTTTGATTTGAAGTCTGAAGTCTTCAGCTAGATTGTGTTACCAGTGTCACAATAACACGAGATTGAGATGTCAGAAAAACGAATGTAACGGAGCCCTGAGAATCAGTAAGCTAAGTAAGTGGCAATCGGCAGGTCACTTAGCGCGAAATACTGATTAGGCCGTTCGTTGGGGCAGAAAATTTCTAGATTGGAGACTCTTCGACGAAAGACGCGGTGTAGGACGTTCACCGACAAGATTGACAGACGACCCTGTAAAGATCGCTGAGCCAAACTGGATGCAGACCGCTTGTGTTCGGTCGCTGTGGAGAACCGTGGGGGAGAACCTATGTACAGTAGCCTTCAGATATATCGGAGCAGACAAAGTGTCCAAATACTTCTGAAAAGTTTAAAATGTCAATAAATTCCATACACTACAAGTTACCATTAATATCAGAACATTAATTATTTCATTAATATCTGAGCAGAAGCTAGTCAATAACTTCTATACACACAACTAACCATTAATATCTAAACACTCATAACGTCAAATGTATCTACGCAGTCAGTCATAAATATCTGAGCAATCGAGAAAAATTGTAGAAGAAAGTGCTTTCAACTTAACTATAAATACTATTTAAAAAATAGGAACTCCTTCCATAGTTTATATTATAGTAAGAAGACGCTGGCAGTTTGTAACGCTTTGTAGTTTTCAGTATAGTCATCACTGTCATGAAAGTGTCATGCAATAAATAAATTCAGGCAAGTGAGTGTTCAGATATTATTGGTTAGTTGTGAGTATAGAAGTTATGGACTAACATCTGCTCAGATATTAATGAACTAATGAATGTTCTGATATGAATGGTAACTTGTAGTGTATGGAACTTATTGACATTTTAAACTGTTTATAAGTATTTGGTCACTTTGTCTGCTCCGATATATCTGACGGCGACTGTTCAACAGTGGACGTCCTTTGATAATGATGAGGATGTTTTGATTTGATATTTTTATTAATTTGCCCTACCCAGGTGTGGAACGTGTTTCCGAAAGGCATGTTCATAGACAACATAGTGGAGGTCGCGAAGAAGGAGCTTGCGTGGGAAGTAGATTACATCCGTGAGGCGGAATGCACCAAAAAGTTTAAGACTCTGCTCGCGCCCTACCCGGAGTACTTCGTGCCGGATGTTATAGGTATGGTATGAACGTGCTGCAAAATTCACCTTACACAGTGGTGGGCCAAAAGGCCCAAGAGTATGAAATGATATCAGATCACAGACGTCAGTTACAAATAAGTTTAAAGCAAATGTACAGCCGGTGTTATTGCTATAAGCGATCTCGTGCAGACAACCTTTGGGTTAAGAAATTAATGAGCATCAGTTATGGAACCAGAATAAACTTTATTGACCCTTACTAAAGTAGATTTTTATCATTTACTTTTCGACTTCAGATAGATCTGTATATGTACCACTTGTAAAGCGAAATAATAGAATTTGAATTTTGAATCACTGGATCCAATTACGCTAACTTTTGTATTACTGCCTTGAAAAGGCTTTAAAAGGATTTCACTAAATTCTATAGTTTATTTGCAGAACATCACAAACCTGAATTTATTTCATTGATGTCATCGTCTATATCATACATCATTGAGTTCTCCAGAAATGCTCCAAAAGATAGGAATATACAAAATATTTATTTCACATTGTGAGACAGAAACTACAAATTATAAGAACTTGGGCAGATACTATAAAGTTTATAACGTGGGCAAATATTTTATTTATAAGTAGTACCAGGGTTTCCTAAAGATTCGTAAGATACAAATCAATTAATTTTTTAACCACTAATCACAATTGTATTCTTATTTAATCACAAGTAGTAACACGTTTAATAATCAAACGCGCAAATCGAACACGATTCTTAATACACGAAAACATATTATTGATATAATTGTAAAGTTATTAAAAGAATAGGAAATGTAGGTACTTAGATGAGATATGAGAATTATATCAGAGGTCTCTTTCACTTCCAGACGACCTCTGCTCCCCAGAGGTCATAACCACAGAGCTCATAGATGGAGTGCCTCTAGACAAATTGTTCGACGCTCCGTACGAGACGCGCGTAGACATAGCGGACAAGATCATGCGGCTGTGTCTGCGCGAGATGTTCGTGCTGCGCTGCATGCAGACCGACCCCAACTGGGCCAACTTCTTCTACAACCCCAATACTAAACAGGTTGGTTAACAGACTAGTGACTATTCCCCAAAGTTTATAAACACAGAGCTCAAACAGCAGAGGCCATTACAAATCGGTTCGTGCTGCGCTGCATGCAGACCGACTCCAACCGGGCCAACTTCTTCTACAACCCCAATACTAAACAGGTTGGATATCAAGCTAATTTTGGCAGAGGTCATGGTTATCAGAATTTGTAAAAGTGCAAGTCAGTAATCTTTGTTCGGCTTAGCCAGGCCTATACACATTACGTTTACCGAAAATCGACCGGTTTAGGATCATCATCCTTAAAAAGTTATATAAGAATGAGTCCATTTCACTTAATTTATATTACTGATATGAATTCGTAATCACTAACATGACGACCCGTCTGGTGTAATGGTCGAGAAATCGCCTACTACGCAGCGGGTGCGGGTTCGATCCCCGCACAATACAAACATTTGTGTGCATGAACATGTCTGTTTGTATTGGTCTGGGTGTTTTCTATGTATATCATGTATGTATTTACAAACAAAAAAGTATTTAAGTATTATATCCGTTGTCTGGCACCCATAACACAAGCTTTGAGTAGCTTACTTTGGGGCTAGATGGCGATGTGTGGGAATGTCCAAAGGATATTTATTATTTATAACATTTGTTGAAGCTTGTAATAAAACAAAATAAATATGACTCCCCATTCTGTTTGCTATCAGTTATCAGGTATTTGTGATATCTAAGGGTTAAGAATCCCTATTTCTGTCCGGTTCATTCACATTAAATAAGTAATAATGTTCATGATGTCTGTTTCATTTATTAGATCTTGCAAGGCTCACACCTAGGTCCATTAATCTATATCATTGACATCTCTTGAGTTTAACGACTATGACATTGATTTAAAACGTAAGTAATTTACTTTAATGACAACGTTATAATGAGAATTTCTATTCAGGTGATTCTCCTGGATTTTGGGGCCACTCGGGAGTACTCTAAAGAGTTTATGGATCAGTACATCGAGATCATAAAGGCGGCCTCGGTAGGCGACCGCGCCGCCATCTTGAGGATGTCCAAAGAGATGAAGTTCCTCACTGGATACGAGTCCAAGGTAGGGTAACCATATAGTGACGAAAAAGCATAGTTATTCACCCACCTTATCCATAATGTTACGCTTCAGGTGGACAATAACTGTCACTGGGAAAAAACTGTCCCCTTATCATCATCATCATCATCAAGAGCTAGGCTCTTTTCGGTGTTTTTTTTAAACTCCTAAATAGGGAATTAATTATTAAAGTATTTAAAACTGCGTTTAAGTAAAAGTAAAGTTAGCCTGTAACAACCCACTGCTGGGCAAAGGCCTAACCTCAATTATGAGGTAGTTTGAGCCGTACTCCACCACGCGGTCTCAGTGCGGTTGAGGGGTGTTTGCAAGGCAGGCGACTAACCCTGCTGTCAGATGTTATCAAGCCGCCCATAAGGCCTCTGACTAGGCTTAACGACTAATATCAACCGATATTAGCCGGGATAAACGGCTCAACGTGCCTTCCGAAGCACGGAGATGCTCGTGATGTACGTCACATATATGGTCGGAATGGTCACCAATCCAAACACGACCGCGCCGTAGGTTGCTTTACTCCGGTATCACTACCAAAGCGCTGCTACCACTGCACTACGAGCACCTCATGACTTCATGTAATAAACATTAAATTGTACATATTATGGCGGACTTCATACCATAAGCATTCTTTACCGGACAACCATAGGCCTGAACAGATAAATTATAGGAAATAAAGTATGGTGATTTCTTTCTTGCCTTCGACTCAACACACTTCTTCGTTGTCCCTATATTAGTATAAGTGCTTGGGTAGGAATTACCGAAGTTAAGCAACCTACGACGCGGTCGCGTTCAGTTACCATTCCTACCATAATAAGTGACGTTTATCACGAGCATCTCCGTGCTTCGCAAGGCATGTTGGTTCAATAGGGTTGCCAATGTGTCGGTGGCCGAGTGGCATACACCCGGATAGCTTAAGATACTGAGTTCGTTTCCTCGTCTGACACAGTTCTTTATTCAAGTGCATTTTATTATTTATGTTTTTATAGGGACAAAACACTATACAAACAAAAATAATAATATTAAGTGGTATGTCTAACTGTCTTCTCTCACTCACTCTTAGTTTTACATGTTCTGTTAAAATACTTCTTACAGAAACTTGATGGCAATCCCATGACTTACCTTCCAACTCATCTACAGGTGATGGAAGAAACACACGTCGACACAGTCATGATCATGGGCGAGGTGTTCACCAGCGAAGGCGACGGCGAATTCGACTTCGGAGCCCAGAAGACCACACGCCGAATCCAGGCGCTGGTGCCCACAATCCTGAACCACAGACTATGTCCACCGCCCGAAGAAATATACTCGTTGCACAGAAAACTATCTGGAGTGTTCCTGTTGTGCTCCAAGATGAAGATCAAAATGAACTGCCGAGACATGTTCAACGAAATATACGACCAGTACAAGAGAAACGCGTTCAGGTAAATGTTTCATATGATGACTTTTAATAGCGCTTGTGCGAAAGGGATAGTCAATCAGGACTTTAAACAATCAAAATTATGAACTTGTATAAAAGCAATAATTTTTAAGTCTCGGTTTTTATGGGCGGTAATTAACTAAAAATGTAGTTTTCGAATATTTGTTATCAACCATTTGTATTATATTTATGAATTCATACTTGAAAAAGATTAACAATATCACAGTACGTACTGCGATATGTTTAAATACATAAATCAGTATTTAAGAATCTTTGGAGTTTTTCAATGCCTGGTCAGTTCTAATAAAAATATTATATTTATGTAAATTTATTACAGAATTGTTTCCTAGTCACTGATTAAACTTTCAATGAAATATAAGCAATAATTAAAATCAAATAAAATGCTTCTTCAACAACATCGTTTGTAGCGATTTGAAACGCACAAATTAAGACTTCATTCAACTTTGTTTTTCAATGTAGTCTAGATATTATACTGATTAAATTCATTGTTTATATTTCGGACTATGCATAAAATAAAGTTTGAATTAAGGATATAACAACATCATTCCGGCTAATAGACACTACTTTATCATAATAATATTATTTCTAATCATTTCGTTACTTATTTAATGGTACGCGTATTGTATACAGAGTGTAGCAAAAGGTTTAATAAAGCCGAAAACCATAAAGCAAGAAAATGACGCTTTACTGAATTATTGACAGTCGAAACGAAAAAGCAATGGTTATTTAATTAAAATCCGGTCACGTGCGAGTTGGACTCGCACACTAAGGGTTCAGTGCCAACTTTAACTGATTTAGAGATCCACTTACTTCCACTTAGCCATAATACCACAATATATTGTTGACAGCAAAACTACTATAACTAGTATGTGTATGAAAAACAAAGTTATGTTTATAAAAATGTGCTCTATGTCATCGACTACTAGTTCGATCTCGTCCAAACAAGTTTCGTTGAAAGTCTTTGTCTAGATCTACATCATATAGTTTTTCAAAATTTACACCCGCTAAGTTTAAAAGTCCATTTAAAAGTTTTTAAGTTTAAAAGTTAGATGTGGATAATGATTATGTTGTGTGCTCTGGGGGATGCCCATTTTACCACTTTGGAAGCGTCTATCTCTTAAACGTTAGACTTTTAGAGAAAATGGTGTCATTTTAAAAGACCTATCCATAGACACCCTACCCTACACGCATAGGTTTTACAAAAAAATAATAGTATCACGTATGGGCATAAATATAATTATATTTATATCATACCCATACAAAATATGAGAATCGTAAAGCAGTTAACAGGATAAATCTACCTGCCAAGTTTCAACTGTGTAATACTCATAGTTTCAGAATAAAGTGGCTGCGACATACGGACGGACAAGCAGACAAACAGACTTGACAAAACTATAAAAGTACCGTTTTTTGCCATTCGGCTTCGGAACCCTAAAAAAACTTCTCTCCGTACTACCAATCTTTTCCCCTTATATAACATGTTTATAATTTTCAGTTCTTTTTTGGAAACGGGCCGTAAACGGTGCGCTACTAATAAACAAAATATATTTTTTAATGCCTAAAAATCAAAGCAGTTTCCAAGCGATTATTTTTGCTACATACGATTTGGTTTGATGTCTGAATGCGAGGTTTAAGGCTTCGTTAAGTCTTTTGTTACACCCTGTATGCGTTGATATATTAAATGCTGGAGTTATAATTATTTGTACTTATAAAGCTTAGACACGAGTAACTCAACTACCTCTACGTACAAATAATTTCGTATTAAATAGTTGCCTGGCTTAGGCCTCCTTTTCCAACGTCAAATAAGCAATAGTCGTCGAATAAAATGCAATACGCCTATATTGAAAATGTCACCCTTGTGTAAGGATTCATTTATGCAAAATGACATTTTTAAATCAGTCGCTTTGTGCGTATTCAGTCGAATAAATCTTATCGGACGTTGGTAAAATCGGCCGTTGGTTGTCAGGGTATTTTTGATGTAAAACGGTGAAGTTTGAATTAATGTTGTGTAGTATAATTAACTTATTAATACGTGGAATAAAAATTGATTTAGAAATACGTTTCTTTATTTTAAAATTCAGTTTAATCATACTTATAAAATCCATACACCCCAGATTCCCTAAATATATTTAAGCACACAATTATTAAAGCGTCCCCAAAAGTTTAACAATTGCAGGGGCATAATCTCAAGGTTGCGTCCAACAGTCTACGCATGTCATGCACTGATTCCAAATAGTTTTACGCCTAGTCAGATTTTTGAAGGAGGTTTATTTTTTTATATGATTTTTGTTATTATCCATATCTCCATAACGAATGAACCGATTTTGATGAAACTCACTCTGTGACACACTACTTGAAATATACCACTTTGAATTAAACTAACAACTTGACTAGACTAAACGAACTGAAAAAATCATCTCTATATGATTTCTCGTTTTCGAAAAATCTGTGGACAAATATACAGACGCTTACGAAATTCAGCATACGTGTTTGGAAGCCTTTCTTGATCAACATACGAAAATATCAAAATCAAACGACATCACATACACACGTGTGGAATTCCTTTATTTTTAAACTGGGTAATAAGAACCTGTTCCACCGTCGACAAAAAAATACTAACTCATAATTCATATAAGGAAAGTCATTTTGTATTCTGTACGTAGTGTGAGGAAATTTAATGCAAATGGGAACTTATTCAGGCATTGTAAAACACGCCGTAAAAGTAAATCTATGAAAGTTATTGAATTGAACATTTTTTTATTTACCAAATCAAAAAGACATTAAATGAATATTTATAAAAGTCATATTCAGAAACCAAGGAGGTTTGTATTGACGCGACCTGAGTCGACGTTTAAATTAAATAATAAAAGTATTTATCTCAATGGAGTAGGTAAGAAATCAATAACATTCATTATTATTATACCATATAACAACTAAAAGGAGGAATCGCGAAAAACACATTAACATTCTACTTTGAATTCATTTACTTTCTACCAGTTGTGACGGCGCAAAATAGATTTTTCTCCCCGACATATTTGCCTTTGTTAATATTTTATCAGACTTTTGGTCACTGACGGCACTGATATAATGCCTCGCTGTAAATAGTTTAACCTTGGCTTATATGGACATATGTCTGCCGTGTAACTTTACCTACTAGACCGATACTTAAACCTTTAATAGCGTGGGAACGGTCACTTGCTAAAGGAAAAACGACAAAGAACAAAGCGGTCTGATTGATATAGTTTTGTACATAGATAGGTTGATGGGAGTTATAAACACTTTGTAATAACACCAACTTATAGAACAAAAGTCGCACTGTGTCGCGGAAAACACTTATAAGTAATTAGTCATACCATATGTCATCATTACTTCATAGTCTCATTGAAATAATAATTTAGGTAGAAATTTCACTAAAATAATACACTAGGTTAAGACTGAAATGATAAAAAAGTATTCGCTCTATCTTTTTTTGATTTGGACATATAATGTCAGTATCTCAGTATATGTCCAAATCGAAAACATACTTGGACTACTTGTAGATACTTTGTCATCATTACTCCATAGTCTCATTGAAATAATACATTAGGTAGAAATTTCACTAAAAAATACATTAGGTAAAGACTGAAATGATAAAAAAGTATTCGCTCTATCTGTTTTCGATTTGGACATATAATGTCAGTATCTCAGTATATGTCCAAATCGAAAACATACTTGGACTACTTATAGATACTTTGGACATATAGTGTATTACATAAACATACTTTGGACATATAGTGCCACTACACCAGATGACCCGTCTGGTGTAGTGGTCGAGAAATCGCCTACTACGCGGCGGGTTGCCACAATACAAACATTTGTGTGCATGAACATGTCTGTTTGTATTGGACTGGGTGTTTTCTATGTATATCATGTATGTATTTACAAACAAAAAGTATTTAAGTATTATATCCGTTGTCTGGCACCCATAACACAAGCTTTGAGTAGCTTACTTTGGGACTAGATGGCGATGTGTGGAAATGTCCAAAGGATATTTATTTTATTTATTAATGTATGGATCGAATTTCAAACTTCCTGACTGATGACGTATCCAAATTGCCCGGCGTCATAACGGCGGCATATGTCAATTAACTTTAATGATGATTATAATGACTAATTATTCTTTATCGATTTTGCCTCTTTCCAAAGTGTTCTATAAAGAAAGCTATTTAAATTTGCCTGAAAACCGTTAAGGTGTCGAAACTAACAATTCTTTATAAATAAAATATCGGACTACCTAAACAAACCTTTGGATCCGGGATACAACTTCAGTTCAGTTAAAACCTTACCTTACCTCATCTTTACTCAACCTAAGCTGAAACCACTGAAGTATAGGACGCCGCATTAATTTTACTGGATATAATATATAACACGTAATAAATAAATAACATGAAAACAGACTTTGTAAAATATATTTAACCCTTAAATGCGCCAAGTTGCAGTTCTGCAACGAAGCACTTGTCAAAGTTTATTTATCATTTAATTGCGTGTTTCCTCTTCCCCTCGGATCTCAGTACTGAGTAGACGTTTGTAAACCGCTAGTGAATTTGACCAATAAATAAAAATTACAATCGTTGAAAATTAATTCAGTGCGAATAATAGGAGCGCAGCAACCACTAGGAGTAAACGGTAGCTAGCGCGCCATCACAGTTAGTGAGTACAGCATTACATCCGTCACGCTTATTCCAACTACGTCACCGCGATGCGAACGTACAGCACCTACTCCTACTAGTATATGCGCCTGGTACTTTGCCTGGCGTAGAAGGCGGATAACATCACCTGTCTCGTTTCCTCGCTTTCGAAGCGCCCCTGGGAGTCCTTTCCGTAGCACATTGCTACGAATTTGCTACGACTAACTTACCCGTACTACGAACTAAGAAGCGCTTGTTTGTTGACATCTTTCAATATGCCATTGGAAAACTTAGATAAAACACACTCCGAACCAAACTTAAGCATGGCTGATGATGACGCCCTCAAAGACTTCGTGTCGATTCGCACTAAAAGGAAAAGATGCGACGAATTTTCTGATTTTCGAGAAGAAATGAAAGAGCTTTTTACAAACTGGTCAGAGAGACAGAACGAGCAGCTACAAAAACTGTTTCCTATTTTGACAAATATTCAATCAGCAAATGCGAGCATTGAAACTTCTATCGCATTTTTGGCTGAACAAAATACGGAATTCAAAAGCAGAATAGAACAGCTGGAGATCGAGCTAAAGAAAAAAAATGAATATATTGCCATCATCGAGGACCGGCTTGAGGACGTACAAAGGACCTCCCGAAAAACTTGTATAGAAATTAAAAATGTCCCAACTGACGCACATGTATCTCGAGAAGGATTGATTGATATGATATCAACACTTGCAAATACACTAAACACGAGCTTAAAAAAGGATGACATTAGAGACATATATAAAACAAAAGGAACTAATGAAAGAAAAACCGTGATAGTGGAACTCAACTCCACGATTTCCAGAGATGAAATCCTCAAAAGTGCCAAAGCTTACAATTTGCGGAATAAAACCAATAAGTTGGCTGCGAAACATTTGGGTATCAAAAAATCTCCTGACACGCCGATCTTTATTGGTGAAAATCTAACCCCGAAAGCTTCGAGACTATTTTTTCTTGCAAGAGACCTCAAGAAAACGAAGGGATATATATTTTGCTGGACATCATATGGGCGAGTCTTTGTAAGAAAAGACGAAAAATCTCCAATCATACAAATACACAGTGAAGCTCAAATTCAAAAATTGGTCAATGACTAGATCTTGGTATGAATACTTCTTATGCTCATTTCTGTATTTACTTTCCTTATATTTTCATTACACAGCATGTTGACTTTCCGGTTCTAATTGAGACTATCTTGTACCAGCAAAGTGTAATCACGATTACCCCTTTTAATCCATTCTGCACCAATCATATCACGTTATACGCTTTTAACTTTTTATTTTTTACAAAACCCATACAACATCATATAAATCTGCAAGGTATTCTAATATATCGACACCCACAAACCATAGCCGTTATAATATGCACCATTAAAACTATTATCTCTTCTGAAATAATTTACCGAGTTCCTACCATTTATCAGCATAAGATAGATAGAACATCTCAGTTACCCAATCTAGCCTTAATTAACAAGTATGGGTAAAGACAATTGCAACATCATGCACGAATTAGACGTTCTATCCAATGTTAACAGTTTTTCATGTTCTATCGATGAATTACGCGATCGTTTACCGAAATCGAAACCATTGTACTCTATAATTAACCAAAATATAAGAAGCGTGTACAAAAACTCTGATGATCTGAGTGCTAACCTAACCTTACTCTCGCATAACATCGATATTATAATCCTTACAGAATGTATACCAAATCCTGATATACCGGTACCTACTAGATCTGGTTATTTAGCTCACTGCACTACATTCAAGGTTACCCAAAATGATGGTGTGGTCGTTTATATCAATACCTCTCTCCAACATAAAGTAAAAGAAATTTTTATTTCTGATGCGTCATGTCTCGAAGTCACTTTATCTCACTGCACACTTTTATGTATATATCGTTCACCATCAAATAAAAACACAAAAAGGTTTCTAGATTCTCTTGACTGTCTCCTTAAAGAAAAAAAATATGGCAAAAATGTCCTCATCATAGGAGATATTAATATAAATATTATGGAAAACCTTGGCAGTAACTATCTTGAGATGCTATCAGACCATGGTCTTTCGCCGGGACATAAATTCAACACTAGAGTAAATAGTTGCTTAGACCATGTTATTACAAATATAGATCCTAAGCTTTCAGCATCCATAGCCGTTTTAGAAACGACTATAACTGACCATCTAATGACGCTAATCAATATTTATTCTCGCACTAAACAGACCTGTAAAACAGACACAAAAACCACTACAGACTTCATAGGAGCACTTGAAACCTTACATAATCTTGAACCATTGAAATTACTCAAATATGATGAACCAGAACACTTAGCTCAAGAAATTATAAATTTGATGACCGAATCACTAACAAAAAATACTAAAACCGTTAAAATACCACACAATAAACGCCTCTTAAAACCTTGGATCACCACTGGTATCTTAAGGTGCATTAATAACAGGAATAATCTTCAGAAACAATTAAAACAGGATCCTTGCAACACGACACTACAAATAACTTACAGAAGATACAGAAATTATTGTAACAATTTGCTAAAAAAACTGAAAAGGCAATATGAGACTGACCAATTAGCCAAATCAAAAAATAATAATAAACTCTTATGGAATACAATTAAGTCTATAACTAACCAAAATACAACTAAATCTAAAAACCAAGAATTATTAAATATTGCAAGCTCAGAAAAAGAGTCTTCTAATATAATAAATAGTCACTTTATTAACGTAGGCAAAACACTGGCTGCAGAGATAGTAAATCAATCTGCTACAAATACCAACGAGCTATTAGAGTCTATCGTTGACAACCCCCTTAACTCAATTGGTCTTATTGAACCAGATCCCTTGGAAATTGAAACCGTTATTATGGGCTTAAAGTCGGATTCTGCATGTGGGTGGGACAACATACCAACAAAATTCGTGAAATTAGCTAAAAATGAAATAATTCCAGTGTTACATCATTTGTTTTCTCTTTGTTTTAAAAAAGGATGTTTCCCCCAAGTCTTTAAACGTGCTGTTATTCATCCGGTCTATAAGAGTGGGGACAGAGGCAGTATCAATAATTATCGGCCAATTGCAATACTAAGTGTTTTCTCCAAAATACTTGAAAAATTAATCAATAAACGTCTTGTTAACTTCATTGAAAAATACCATATTATATCTGACTTCCAATTTGGCTTTCGAGAGGGCAAGAGCACTGAAGATGCTGTCTTGGCCTTAACAAGTAAAATAGTAGATTTAATTGATAAAAAAAAAAAAGCTTATGTATATTCCTTGATTTAAAAAAGGCTTTCGATACTGTTTCTGTTCCCATCCTTTTAAAAAAGCTTGAAAAACTTGGCATTCGTGGGCCTTTCCATGACATTGTTTCCGATTACCTAAGCAATCGATCCCAAATTGTTAAGCTTGGAAAACATATTATGAGTGAAGCAGAGCCTGCACTGCTTTATGGTGTACCACAGGGTAGCGTCCTTGGCCCTACCCTGTTCTTATTATATATAAATGACCTAACCACCTTAAAACTACATAACGCATCCATTATTTCATATGCCGATGATACGGCTCTTCTTTTCCATGGGCAAAATTGGGCCGAAGTATACAATACAGCGGAAGTAGGTCTACAAGTAGTAATTAAATGGTTAAAACGTAATTTATTAACACTGAACACCGAAAAAACGAACTACATGACTTTTTCAATCTTAAACCGATATCAACCACCAAATTACCTTCACTTAACAGCTCACGGTTGCAATAACTACCCAATTACACCTTGCAACTGCTCCGCCTTAACAAAAGTTTCTTATGTAAAATATCTCGGCATATATATTGATCAACAGCTTAACTGGCATAAACAGATTGAAAACTGTACATCACGAGTAAGGAAACTGTTATGGCTCTTTAAGTATCTAAGGCATGTCTCTGATAGAAAACTTTTAATACAGATTTACAAAACCCTGGTGCAACCTGTCATCTCCTATTGTTTACGCATCTGGGGTGGATCTCATAAAACCAAACTTATCCAACTAGAACGCGCCCAAAGATGCCTTTTGAAAGTTCTACTGCTAGAAAAATATACTTACAGTACCGTGAAAGTCTATGAAGACTGTAACGTGCTTGCCGTGAGACAGCTATACATATTTTTATGCATCTTAAAAACTCATAAAAACACAACTCCTGATCCGATTATTAATGCCAAACGTAACCCATACAATGTTATTCCAAATTTAAATACCCACACAAACTTTTCACGAAACCAATTTCATTTTAAATCAATTAGTTTATATAACAAGGTAAATAGAATACTGCATATTTATAACATGTCATTTAATGAAACTAAGAAAAAAATATTCGACTGGTTGAGACAGATGGATTATACGGAAACTGAAAAAGTATTAAATTCTGAATATTGATTCTGAATAAGCTGTGCGTTAACTTCTTTTGTCTTTTAGAGATTTTTAATTTAGTTTGATCGGATTCATTAAGGTGTAATTTAAATTAGTAATAGCTGCTAGCTAATAAGTCAAAAATATTATACCTATAATAGATTTTACACAAAGTTTTACAAGATCTCGATACTCATTTTTTTTTTTTTACTGGGTTCCGCGGAATTGTTATACGTTAGTACCTAACACGTTCGAGATATAAATAATCTGAAGAGCAGCTTTATCCTAGCACAAGTTTTACGAACTTAAATGGATAAGGCTAATTTTTAAATGAAAATGTAACGTGTTTATGAAATAAAATATTTTGTATTTGTATTTGTATTTGAATGTTAAGCCTACTGGAGATATCTAAAAGGAAGTAACTAGAAGAGCGCTTAGGGCGCTTATGAACTATCTGTTTTCGGCACTAATAAGAACAAAATGCTAATGAATGTGGATGCATCAACAACTCTACTAAAATAGCCAAATATAATTAAATTTGGATACGAATCGCTAACGTATCAAACACGAATGAGTGCAATTGCGGGTATTAAAAGACACGTGTTACTTCGAAATGTTTATTGCAGGTCAAAAAGGCATGGGAAATATTAATTAAAGCAACCATACAACATACCACGGTCTGGTGGTTAGCGAACTACCTCTTACATTACCAATAGTACCGTTTGCAAAAGGCTTCTTATGTAGTATAAAGGTAGAAGACATATGAAAAGGCAATAATATTATATGAAATATTGCTTTAGTGATAGTGCAATAATTCGACTATAGTATGATGTAAAATCAAAAAAATAATTCAGTTGCTTGTGTTTTTTTATCAATGGTTGATTATTTTCTGTGTAATTTTCATACACTATTTTTATAAACTGGATTTATAATCTTAATTTTGTCGTTCACAAATTACTACCTATGTCAGTTTGCATACCGTATTCGTTAAAGTTAGACCGAATTGGTAGCAGTTGAAACTCGAAGTCTAATTACAAATTATGCCTCTTTGGATAACATTATCAGCCATTGGACGTCCACTGCTGATATGTTCAGCCTCTCCATACCATAGAAATAACATCCCTATTTGGCTTTTTGGCATGATTTGATCAACTATTAATAGTTCGCATACTGAACCACAGAACGCCAAATATACAGATTTAATGGTGTCTACCTGTACTACCTGGCTTTCGTTAGAATAGATTATGGAATATACTTGTCACTGGCAATGCGCGTTGATAAAAGTGTTCGAAAATGAACTGTATTGACACGAAAAGGACGAACGCGGTTGGAAGAGCCAAGTGGGAGGAATGTGACACGATTGCCTGGTCCTTTCATATGGTAGCATTGGTAGCCGGGTAGTAACAAAATTGACCTGGTTCTCTTTTTGTCCCATTTACAACACCTATCGATATTTTTGCCGTTTCCAATGAAGGACAGTATACTGAATATTTTATAAGCGCGATTTCTGTGATTGTCTAGAATCGCGGTCGTCAAATATGATTTGAATCTATTACTGTCATACTTCGATCGACGCATTAAAATTTCATTTGCAAACCTTGGTCTGTATATTAATTCTACTTTAACGGTAGACTAATTGCGGAATGAAATTGAAACCGAATACGTGTGAGAAATAAGTAATGAGTAGAGCGGCCTGTTGCGTTGTAGGGAGATCGCCAGCAAGAGTCAGGGCATCCGATTTTTGTTGTTAGTTTTTGGGTTGGCCGGTTTTTGTAATACTTAATTGATTGGTACCTACTTACTACCATGTGCTAGCTCTTAGTCTGTACCCATTGCGACTTTTAGAGTCGATGCAGTCCGTTTATCTGTGTCGCGCGATGAACAGATCTTGGCATCGATACTGTCATGCGTTAGTATCGGTAAAGTCGCAAATACTTCGTTAGCTCTAACATATTGCAACTTTTAGCAACGATGCAGTATCAATGCAGTCGCATTCGCAATTTTCTACCTTTATACACTGGTGCATTACATTATTTTATTACTTTTAGCATCGTTACAGTCGCGAAGCTGACGCGCTTTAGTATCGATGCAGTCGCGACAGACACGTATTTGCAGCTAGCCATTGTATCTGTATTTTTATTCGGCAACTGCATCGATGCTCTAAGTCGTAGTGAATAAGGGGTCTTACATTGCATTTTTTGATATTTATTGGGACCGTGCGCGAAGGCAGCTTCACAAACTATTGGCGGAAGATGAAATGACAATAGCTGGCTGTCATTACGAAAAGTAATTAAACGTTTATTATTTATTAATAAAATATAATGAGCGGAAACGTAAATTTTGTATTAAAATTGCTCGAAAACTGGTGTCTGTTGTTGGTTTATGGTCGCTGTGAGTGCTGTCCTTGTCTATCAATTCGGGTTCTCTCTCCCACCACCTACTTTGCACACAGCGAATAGGTCATCTGTTATTTATCTGGATTATGTGGATATATATCTGAATAATTTAAGTTATTTCAGGCATCATACATGCGTACTCTAAAGCCTTCTTCAAACTGACCTTAGAGCACTGAATTTTGAACTAATGTGAAGGTTCCAGTACGGTATACGATTTCGTAAATAGCTTCGTAATAGTTCAACAGACTACGGCGTAGTCTCTCGTAGCACTCGTAGATGATTTCGTAGCGATCCTAAGGTATAGTTTTTCTCTTATAACACCTACTAGTGTGAAAATGAGAAGTTAAATAAATAATGGGCGCCGCGAATGATGTTTTAAAGAAATTAAAGCGAGCTCCAAAGCACTCGATTTTGTGGGTTACATACTTACGGCCATCTTCCGATGCTTTTAAGCGCAAACAGCAAAACAGTCTACATGTCCAAGCCTTCCCTATTGAGCATATTGTGTAGTTTTAGCCTTTTTGCATACGGAACCATTTGCTACTCATATTAGTAACACCCTTAACGTTAATTGTATAAACATCAGAATACTATTCCTTCTATATCTCTAGAAAATTCAACCTTGCTGAGATTAAGCGAAATAAAGGACGAAGTTCATTACTTCTAACGATCAATATGCATATTGTATTCATCATAGGTTGTTATTCTAGGAGCCTTTATTTATATTGTTATTTTTAATATGATCTCATGTTTTAAATATACAGGGATACAATAATTTGACACATTCACAGGTACAACATTAATCGAAATGAAACATTGATTTTTTGGTGAGCTATAATTGCGTATATTTATTCAGCGTAATCCCAGCACACAGTCTAATGTGTTCTAATAATAATAATATTCTGTTTTCTTTCTATAGAAAAGCAACACATAGTCACATAGGTGCTGTAAAACATTGGTTCATATTAAAACACGCAGGTACATTTGTTAAACATGATTTGACATTGATAACATAAGTTGTAAGGTAACACCCCGTCCCATGCTGACGAAAGTTAAATGGGGCATAATTTATTAAACAAAGGATTGGATTGATGTAAAGACAAAAGGTCTTAAAAAGTAATTACACATTTCATTCGCCAATGATTGACACGTTCCAATGTAAACCAATGCTTAGGATAGTAACGTAGGTATATCACAAACATTAGTTTGATCTCGTATAATATAGTATAGTAAGAGTAACAGTCATCTTAGTGTGTGCATATTTTGATACAGTGTTAATAGCTACAGAGTGCTACAATCCTCTCTTTGGTAATATCGACATAACCATATCTATATTAGAACACGTACATAACCCGTGAACAGATAAACATTCTATGTCATTAAATATATTATATTTGCTGGTAAATATTTGCATATAAGTAACTAAACAATACGATTACTTAAATACTATTTTGTCTAGAACATTTATGCTTTGAATACACTAGTTAGTAACACAGTGTCTAAACATTGAGATAATATAACGAATAATCTTGTAGTGGCAAAGAAGTTTGTTTAAAAATATTAGGTCTGTAGGTGTAAGAAGTAGCTGAGAAGGTGGTAACACCCTGTGTACGTTCCTAAGCCTACGTTCCATCACTGGACTTTTTCTGGCGTGCCCGATTATCCGTCCTTTCAGTCCAAAGTCCAATGATAGAGTATTGTTACAACGCTATCGCTTGCGTGTTGGCCTTACGTTTACAGCGGGCGCTTACACACCAGCGATTTTTCCGATAGAGTAAGACATAATATCGATATTTCCACGATCTCGAATTTTCACCTGTGTTTGCAAACCGTTTTCAAAAAGGAGGAGATTCATAAATTCGACTGTATATTTGTTACCTTAAAGGGTGATTCACGTTACAATGTGCCGGAGCCGGGAAAAATTCCCACCGACATTCTAACGCCGTGCTCCGTCCGGGCACGGGCGGAGCACGGTCAGGCATGAATCACTTCATACAAAATGTATACAATAATATTTGACAGTGCCCCGGCCGGCGCTGGCACGGTGTAGCGTGAATCAGCCTTAATACCAACGAAGCGATCGGATAGTTACAAATCTAGACACCGAGGGTGGAGCTTCTCGTTTGTAATAATTCCTACCTATATAAAGCTTCACTGAATTTGAATGACTGCAATGCATTAGGGGTAAAGTACTTCTTGGCATCTTCGGAAAAGTCGCTAGTGCGGCAGAGCTTTTATAATCAGAATATTCGCCATAGCATAGATTTAAACACAATGTTTATCCTCGATTATCAGGTCAACGTATTTCTATATTATATTTAAATAGGCCCATTATTGTGTACTTAATGGGTACGGTAAGAGGCGGCACATTTGTGTTAGGACATTTGCGGCGCTACATTTGTAGCGTATGTATAGCATCGTTAAATATGACGCGTTTCCAAAGTGGCGACGAAAATATCGTATCATAAATGTGGCGCAGGTGTACCATGTACCACATACTGTCAAAAAGTATTGTCTTTAAAGAAGTAATAATTGGCCAACACTCGCGATACTCCTACCATTCTATCATACCTTCTAGTCAGCAGGTACTAGGTCGTGCCAATAATTCACTAGTAATAAGTTTATTAGCTAGTTATATACAATTCTACATGGTGTTTTTGACCGTTTCTCACATCGTAGACTTAGGTTTCTTAGGCCGTTCGCACCGTGGGGACGCGGCTGATCTTGTTAATGATATATCGCAAAACCTCTTAAGGGAAGATTCTAGTGTACAAAATCAATAATTTATTGTATGTTGACAACATTGCAAATAAATCTTAATAGCTGATTGCTCAATTTTAGAGTTCGAGTGAATAATAAGTTGTTGTATTAAACTAGAATCACGCGTTAGGAAGTTTTGCTTTTTCACAAACACTTCTCGGGACGAATGCTTATTATTAAACATCGTAGGGCTTTATTATTTAATTTCGTTTACAATACTTAGTTAAACATCATCAATCAGATAGAGGAAGTGTTACTTTTAAAGTATTGCCCTAAAGAAAACATTCGCCCCAAGGCTTTTGGTCGTCAATGGGAAATGATGTCATACAAAAATCTTTTTTTATAGAAAACAGCATGAATATTATGCATGAGACGTTATCAGCGCCGCCCTGTCGGTCGTTCAGTCCAAGCGAACCGTTAAGACAAGATTTACATGAGTAAAGAAAACACTAGGCAGGTACCAAAACCTAATACTACGGGGCACCCACCATACAGTGACCATGAGACGATAGATAGGTATATACTCTAGAAAATAGGTAACAAAGTATTAAAAGTTAATATTAATCCTAACATCAATATTACTCACGAAATTCCAATATCAATATTTTGTCTAAATGGTCAAAATGGGTTTGGTAATTCACTAGATAATAATATAGTTTGGTTTACATCTAAGTTTGCTATAAGTTTTCAAGTGACTGAAGTGAATAAAAATGGCTCTCAATATTATCTAATAAAACTTATCAGTATAGCTAAGATGTTCAAAAAATGGTGAGAAATTATAAGTTTTTAAGTAAGATACTAAATTCTACAAAAACAAAATTCGCAAAGGCAGATCAAAGTAAAAACAAATGTCGCTGAGCAGAGAAACGGTCATCGTCAGACGAGCAGAGCGAACTCTGACCGCCCGAGTTTAGGTGACCTGACGCGACGTTTTCAGGGAAAACGAAGGTTCAGTGCCGGCTCCGAGCCTAAGCGTTAGACTCCTTGAGGTCGGTGAGCCTCGCGAGCTGCGCCGGTTCGAGCTCGTCTGGGATGGAGACGCGGCCGCCGTGGGGTGCCGCAGGGGGGGACTGGGGTGCCGTGGGGGGGCCCGAGGCTACTGAGGCGCCCGTGGACTCGCCCTCGGAGCCGGTCGAGCTGGAGGCCGGGTGCGGCGTGGAGTCCGCGGGGCCCTCGTCGGAGTCCCTCAGACACACGGCCGTCTGCTCCGAGAGCGAGGACTCCTCGTCGTCGCCGTCCTCGGGCCTCTCGGGCTCCGGCTCGGTCTCGGGCGGCGGGAAGGGCTGCTCGGGCTCCTCGACCATGGGCGTGGCGGCCGTGATGACGATCTGCGCCACGCCGAGCCCGCACTCGTCCGCCGGCAGCTCAACTTTGGGCGGCGGCGCAGGCTTGCTCGGCGGAGGCGCTTGCGGCGGCTCGTCGTCCTACATAACATAACCCACGTTAATAACACCCACTCTCCTATCCAATCAATCAACACAGGATGCAGAAACACGGGTATGTGCTACTCTTTTCAAACTGGGACTTGTAAATCGAAAGACACACAGGGAGGGCTTAATTAACCAGTCGTTCGCACCTATCCTATCATGCATTTCGACAAGCGGCATGCTATATGATGATGTGAACTAATAATGCTGAACGGAATACAATAACAGGGTATAATCGGGCTTTCGGGGTAAGTGTTGCCATTTAATACCTACGTGTCTATGCATTATTGTTCTTTTCATCGTCCTCTATCACCTTAAAGGAAAATTTAACGTCCATATCTTTATTCAGCGTTGTGCTAGTCCTGTAATTCTAAAGCACCCTTAAAGCATTTAAATCAAAAACAGCAACAAGCGTATTTATACTAATCTATATATACAAAAGCGACAACAAAGCACGCCTACTGTACAGAAACAACATAGAGTAAATAAGTTTGTGTTGAGAACCAAACCTCGTCTGATAAATTTTCACCAACAACCTCGTCGACTGATGCATGGAAAAGAATTCAAAATGGATTAACACGAATTTGTAATTCTTCTTTTGGCCTAGAGCTGGGAAAACGACTATGTTTTTATTGATAAAAAAACTAGTTTGCAATTTCGTCAAAGCGGTTTTCAAATAAAGTGACGCATGAGGCGTTAAATATTTGAAAAGCACTGAACGCGCGACGTTTTGCAGAGAAACAATAAATTGTTCCATTCTTGCAGTTCTCAAGTCACAACATAACATTATCTTTGCAGAAATCTTCTTAATGTGCGCTAGCGTTGCTACGTCATGTAGACCTTCAATTCACAGCATTTGTGAGTAGGTATATCGAGTTGAATTTGTTTTGTTTGAAAAGTTAAATTTAAAATTACGCTTTTCCAGCTTTAAACCACTTAAATGAAAACTGTATGGTTTGCAATTTCGTCAAAGCGGTTTTCAAATAAAGTGACGCATGAGGCGTTAAATATTTGAAAAGCACTGAACGCGCGACGTTTTGCAGAGAAACAATAAATTGTTCCATTCTTGCAGTTCTCAAGTCACAACATAACATTATATGCACAACACGCACATTGTAACGAGGGAACTCGTGAATCCAATCCAGGTGTCACTGTTACTCAAGTAGCCCCACTTCAATTTGCACATAAAATATTGCAACATTTGCAATTCTATTAGTGAAGTGACATTGTCGTCGATCTAGTTTCCCTATTCCCAATTATAAGTCACGTGTAGGTATACTATACAAGTGACAATGTCAATTTTCGTAAATTGCAGACAATAACTACTCGTATTGATTACCAAATTACCAATGCGTAATTTCGCGAACATTATTTAAGAAGATATCAACTTGACCATTACTTGATACTTAAGTAATTGGACATTTTGTGTACAATTTTCATAATATTTCCAAGAGTTCTCCTTCCGATCGAACTAATTTCCTATATGACCCCTTCAGACTTACCGACAATAGTGACAGAGGGCGCAATGGTCGAAGGCGGTTCCGCCAGCGAAAACTGCATCCCGTACTGTTCGTGCTGGTTCCTAGTGAGCGCTAAATTAAAGCTGAACTCAGCAAACTCCTCTTGCTGCTCGGCGCCGGGGGGCGGGGGCGGGGGCGGGTCGGCGGGCGGCGCCGCCGCTTTTGTGTTGTTGTTTTCGCTCACCACCACTGTAGCGTCCACACATGTTAACCCACATGACAAACGATACACGGCGCAGCCTTCAAGTATGTTGAATCGAGTTTTTTTGTATTGTTTTTTTTATTTTGTCTTTTTTTAAGGTATTTTGGTTAGAGTCATTTATTATGCGATAAAGTACGAAGTTTATTGTTTTGAGAATTGGAACACCGGGGCGTTAACGCGACTATTCATTATATTTTTTCTTCAGATACCTATTACAAAAGACAGCAAATACAAATTAACGATAAGGAAAGTTAGGTACAGTTTAAAGATACACATTTCGCAATGAATGACACATGTGACACATGTGTAAAGATTCACATGTTATTCATCACAGTACTTTAAGATTATGTAATGATACTATGACATTAAAATGTTAACGTAATACTCGACAGAAAAGTGGATTGGTAGGTTACGTTATATATGTACCTACATATCATTTGGTAAATTTATTATAGAAGTGGTTGGCGTGGTCTGTGGAACCTCGAAGGCCTGCTTAAAGAATTATTTAGACTGTTCCAGTCCGGTTAGTTCGTTAGGCATTTCTTTGCCATATCACCTCATTACAAATAGAAGCACCAGGCTCTTGTAACCACACGTCGCGTCAAAAAATATACTACACAGAAACTAGGCTATTTTCCTTTCAGTAACGACAGCTAAAGTAAAGGGCATTAACTTTCATTGGAGAATTAACATTGCGACGCTGTGAACGTTAATTGTGGTAAATAATACGATCGAAGCGATCCCAATGATCACTCAATTCCCAGCTCAATTTATAGATATTTTTAAAGCACTTAGTAAAATGAAACCCCAAACTTTACCTATAATTTACAGTATCGAATATCTTTTTGAAAGAACTTTTGCGGTAAAAGGTATTATTAAAATAAATTCAGCGCTTAAACTTCAATGAAACCCAATTAAGGTATGGTTGAAAACCAATTTGATGTTTTCAAGTTAATGAACAGAGATCGATTTACAAATAATTGCTTTAATAAATCCGCATGGGTATGTAGCCAACATTGCACATAAAATGTGATACATTACAGTGGATTGTACTACATATTCAGAATGTTCATTTCAATTCGACGAATTTTATAAAGTACGTGAATGAGGGAGATTCAGAGGAATATTTATTTATTTTATTTATACTTATTTGCCTTGGACACGACTGGACCGTTTACATTAAACCATTTATCATCGTTTTTTATTATTCTTAAATCCATCAGTTTCACGGGAAATCACTTATAATGAGTAACGAATTGGCACTTAACAAAAATAATTATTAAACTTTAATTACATATAAAAGTTATCGAATAAAAAATGAAATATATTTATTCAGTTGAGAGTAAGAAATACCAATATGATAAATTATCCATTTATCTTCATAGATATTATCTTCCTAGATTTAGCAAGACAAAAGCTTTCCTTAAAAGTGGCACCTGTGTATGTATAAGATAGCTAATGGCGCGTCTATTCGTTTGCCGATTCCCATAGACATAAGAACCGCACTACATTTATGTCCTCGTTAGTCCCGAATCCCTTGTCTATACATTAATACCCTTTTAACGCCAATATCGTTCAATTTAGAAACAAATGATACGTATTGCACATTCTGCGATCGGTCATCCCGTCGCCTGTAACTGTAAGGCGTCGTCCTAATTGACAGCGATCGTACGATGACACGATGCGTTCTCGTCGTGCGATGAGTTCAAACATACGGATTTCATCAGAGTGTCCTATTTAAACCTCGCAAGTAATCGTGCGAGCACATGAAATGCTTAATAACGATCGTACGATGCGTTTGATCGTGCGACCATGTAATCAAAGCAACAGATCTCTTTTGAGTGTCCTAATTGGTTACATTGGTTCTTCGTTATTTTATTTCGTACATCAAATTATAGGTTGAAAAATTCACCGCGCTGATTCCTGGATGTATAAAGTATTTTATGTTGTCTACGTTTCCTTTTTTCAATGTCATTTGCAATTTTTAGAGCAATGTTGCCCGACAGCAAAAACTGTGCATCTCTATACAGAGCCATCGTTAAAGTGGCGTAAGCGCGACGCCAGCCATCGAGCGACGGCATCGCACGATAGACATCGCGCGATCTATTAGGACACCTGTTAGGTCATCGGACGACCACTTTGATCGTGAGATGAAAAACGCATCGCGCCATCGTACGATCGCTGTCAATTAGGACGACGCCTAAGGTCATTCGAAACCTGTAGCTGTAGCTCATGCATAGTTGATAGTTGCCCTATATGTTTGCTCCGATACATCGGAATAGGATTTTATTCTGTTCCGGTAGAGTTTGAGTAGTTCGCTATTTGCTTTTGGTGTGACGAAGTTAGTGTTGATTTTTTCAGTAACAGATTTTTGCTTAACATTTGCTCAAAATCTAAGCTTGTCTTTATTTTCAAGGAAATATTTAGATCCAAGGGAATTTATAAAGAAACTTAAAAAAAAAAAATTTTATAAACACCGGGTAACTTTTACTAGGTAGAGTCCAAGCTTAGTTTGCTTGCCCGCAGCTTTGAAACGAGTGTTTTATTTCATTGCATTTAACATCTCATACTTTGTTTTTGGTTCACACGATTTCCTTTAGCGGAAACTTTTTAAATGAGGGTAACTAGCTGTTATTTTAACACTGCAAGACACGCGTCAACCGCTATTTGCCCAATAAACAGGTACTTAAAGCGAACAGTGTTAACCTTCCAAAGCCAATTCATTTAGAACCCGATTCGCCAATGGTGACGCGATCCAACATAGTTGACTTTACTGCGCTCGTGTAGTGTCATTCATCAATCGTTTGCTGCTAAGTGTATAAGCGAACACCACAAACATTTGCACATCAGAAAACGAACATTCTGTTAGTCTTAGAACATGAGACGTCAATAATATGTTACAGTCATCGTGTTAACATAGACACTGTGAAACGGAAATTGAGCCGTGCGTGAGAGACACATTTAACAAAGAACATTGCATTGAGGCACAATTCCATACACATTAAGGTCATCGTCGCAAGAAATTAAGAATCCATTTGTAGAGGCCGCAAGAAATACATAGTTTATAAAATAACACAGACAGAGATACACAACAGAAATAAATTGAGAATAAAGGGTAGGTATTTGATCCTTTTTACAAAGTTATGTCACATTTTCATTAAAAAGAGGAGCCTTCAATTTTGGCACACTTAGTCAAAATTTTAGTTGTCTTACCCACACGTTCAACCATAAGCAAATTTATTTGTACTCTCATTTTTAATTAGATAGACCAAAATGATATGGTGGAATGCCACTTTTACGTAGTTTAATAATAGTGTTGTTCCTAAATCATTAACAAATTTAATTTTTGTTCAATCGTTGTTTGTAAATGATTATAGAGTAATAAAATAATTATAGTTTAAATTTGTGTTGCAGAAGTTTATTAGAATAATTTGTAATAACAGTGCTATTACACAAAAAATACAAATACTAAAACTGAGGTGGAATGGTGTAAAGCAATCGTATTCATTTGACAGTTCATAACGTACGGTATGATCTGTCAAACGCTTTGTTCTTTGCCGTACGTTTTGAACTGTCAAATGAATACGATTGCTTTACACAATCGCACCTCTGAACCAGTCAAAATAAGCAAAAAACATACATGAATATTGATATTGCAAGAGGAAGGGATTAGATTTCTTTAATCAATAGTAAATCTGTTTTATGTGTTATATAAGTTTTTAGCTCTGTGCAACGTTTAACAAGTATTACTTATCTAAGTTAAGTTATGTAACATGATTGAAAAGTCATATTACAAGTTCAATTAATCGCGTACAATTTGAAATGTTACAACTGTATTGCACTACGCTAGCAAAATTTAAAAAGAAAACTTTTATTGTAGATGTCATTCTGGTCTATCAAATTAAGAGTCAGAGTATAGAGTGCAACAAAATCGAGGTTCGAGAAGATGATTTGAACGTCGGTAGGATCCACGTTTCTCTAGTCAGACGTAAATTACAGGTATCGTGCAGAAGGTCATGCATAGGTTAAACGTGAAATGGTCCTACACCTAGCCGTACTCTAGCGAGATACTGTAGTGCCATTCACTGTTGCGATACCATGCCAATTGGGGGGAAACGACAACAATTTACCCAATCAGCCAAGAAGCTCACTATGACATGTGATGTGAGACAACCGCACATATTTTACTATTTCGCTCGCTCAAACCAAAATGTCTGTGTTTTGTTTCGTTGAGCTCCGACGAGTATGAAAACGCGGCGCGTGAGAGTGCTTAATAGGTTAAACAGTTATGATTTCACTTTGTGAAATGAGTTTGAGTGTTACTGGTACTAGTTTATACGGTTTTATTTCTTAAACTAATACCTATTAACTTGCGACTGAATTGGCGAAGGACTGTTTGATTTGAGCGAGCAGTGTAGTTACACAAGTACAGTACAATACTGAAAGATAGTTGCAAAACATACTCTAGTAGGTTAGTCATAAAGACGGACTGCTTTGGCTGGACGGGAAGGACGAGATTGTCTTTCAAGATACGTATAAATCAATTAAAATATGTATAATTGGTTATTGTAAACAGCTGGATCAAAATAACAAAAAAAAACTTTGCCCTGAATACGAATGAGGGTGTTCAAAGCTCTGGATACCGCGCTTCAAACAAGACGAGTGAAAGTTGATTGAAAACCTACAATTTCTTACAGCCTTACCAAAATAATTAAACTAGGTTTGGACCACTGTTTAAATATAATATGGCCTATTTGAAATCAACGTCAAATAAGTCAAATGACATAAGGATGACATATATTTCACGTTAGACGCATAACCTTTTTAACAGTAGTTCAAACGTTGTTATTTTATTTGTTGGTAAGGTGGTTAGAGTCCTGTTGATAGATGTTAGTATACCACGATTACAAAACATGCCTATCGTCGTGCCACTTGAGAATTTGAAAGTATTTAAGTGTCCTTTTTTTATTTACCTGTATGGCTTTATTGCGTTGAAGCATTGAAATTTGAAAACGATTCGTAGTAAGCCAATCGCTAGCGTATCGTTGAAGCTTCGCGTCAGATTTCGTTTTAGACCTTAAGATCATTATAAAACTATCGGATAGTAAATGAAAAACTCATATATTTGTGGTTTAGCAGACCAATCTTCATTACTCAGTCTCGTGTTGTGAATTGTGATACATCATGCACACGTGATCATCAATCATTGATGGATTCGCCATATACGGTATTAACTGGACAGATGGCTTAGCTAGCCGTAACGACGTGATCTAGGAATGGTTTCACACTGTCCAGCTCTATTTATAGCGACTTAATCAGTCTACGTGACATTTGAGGTACTGACGGCTCGAGAGGCATATCAACGATATTTAAAAACCAGCCAAGAGCGAATCGTGCATGATTGGGTCCTTATCTACTATGTACGAGTATGTAATCAATTTTATTGCCCTTATAATATGTCCTGTAAAACATGACTATATAATTTACGTGTAATTTATTTATTTTAAAGTTTATGGACTACAACTCTGTGAGTTACTCAACTCTAATAGTTTTCCTTCTAAATTCATCATAATATGCAACAGCTATATTTTTTTCACCTACTACCGTTTATTTCGTAGGGTAACAGACTAACAAAAATTTGCCCTTTAAAATGTGATGAATGTTACGGAAACAGGCTGCTTTACCGAAAACTGATGTGAGCAAAATCATAATTTTAAGAGATCTATTTAAAGATACCTGTGTGATATGGTGGTTATGGGTTTGGCAAAAGAATAAAACATCCCCACGTTACTTGTATGAGCGGTAGGTACCCCAAAAAATCTATTTATATTTTTTTTACCACGTCGGCGGGGATTATAGAATACATACCCATGCAAAATAACAGTTTTCTCGTACTTAGGGTCTCTGAGCTGGACTGCGGATAGACGGACATGGCAAAATGATAAGGGTTACCTACTTGTTTGACTACGGAACCCTAAAACAGACGGAAAAAAGTAGGTACCCTACGGAAAAAAGTAAAGAAGACTATACCTAAAATATCGGCAGGGCCTTTCAAAAGTGCAGTGACCTACATAAGTTCGTTGACCACGGTAACACGCGATCTTCGATTTTGATAAGTTTTGTATGCAGCACCCTCAAACGAACACTAACGTGAGTAACTCGAACACACAAGGATGGTACCGTAGGCTTTTGCAAAAAAAATTAAAATAAAGAATCAGGCCTTTATTGAAAAATAGATCACATCAAAAACAATTTGAGGACTAAGTTTATGTACCGATTCTTATACACATAGTTCAGGGTGAACAAAAAGAGTATCGGGTATTTGTTTGTTCAATAAAACAGAAAGTAGGTACTATAGGGAGTTTTGTATTTTTTTGGTGTTGAATATTAGAATACGAAATGGATTTTTATTTTGACACGATAGAGCTATCCAATTAGTGACCGTGCTGCTGGCAATCTTCTAATCTCGAACAATTTTTTGTGGCGAATCGCTGTTACATAGATCGATGTTGCTGCCATTTTTGTCGAGATGTTTTGTTACAATTGCGTTATGTTTGACGGATTATTCTCATAAACCATAATTTCAAGGTATTCACATAAAAAAATGTCAAAGGGGGTTAAGATCGAGTTTCTAAGGCCATCTGGGCCGCTTGGTCTGCGACATCGACAATCGGCCTTTGTTTTCATGGACATCTGCGACGCCGATCGTTCCAATGTTAAAAGAGACAGATATTGGGATATGCTGTAAAAATTTTAGGCCCGAAATTGTAGACGGTTATGGTATTAACTCAAACACATGGCACCAACAAGGGGGTCACTTGCTTTGACGTTAAATCAATAAATTTAAGCTGTTAACGAATTATTCTCTTATAAGGTTGAGTCGAGTAGAGGTAACATCCCAGAAACCCCGATTTCAGCTCTCTTGTCTCTTTCGTAAAAGGATAACTTGAAATTAGGGTTAATGAGCATTATACATCAAATCTAACGCGATTGAGACAAAACATTAGCGTAAAAATGGCAGCAACATCGAAAGAGTAGGCTGTATGAGTCAGCGTGTCATCACTAATCTTCGCTCCAGATAATAAGATTGCTAGCAGAATAACGTTCACCATACTGATAACGGTATGTAATTGAAATAATTTTCCATTTCGTATCCTAACAATTAACAGGAAAAAACACAATAAATTATTTGTTTTTGGTTTTATTGAAATAACAAAAACCCGATACTCTTTTTTGGCATCCTGTACCTACACCGAGTATTATTTTACTTACCGGAAGACTAATTTGCCAGGTATCGATATCGCAATTAGGGAAAGTTACATAATATAAATAACAAACAAAACAAGAAAAAATACTCGTAAGCCGATATTTCTGTTAATAAATAATTAACGGAAATGTGTAGATAATACCTAATTAATTATCGTTGTGTAACAACTCATTTCCTGTATCGCGAAGCTCAATATTATTTCGGATTGTTATGTTGTATTTAAGTTATACCTTAGATTGTGCTGTTTACAAATGATTTTATTTGAATATTTTGAAAGACAGATGTTTTTTTAATAACGAATATTATAACAGCAATAGCAGTCCGCAACAGATACAGGGTGCGTTACCGAAAGAGGAGTGTATAGAGTGTAAGATCACGTATACTCACGTTCGTCGTCGAAGCCGGCGTTCGGCGGGGAGCCCGGCGGCGACGAGAAAACCGGCGGGGCGGACCCCGGTGGGGTCCAGTCATCACCCGCGCTTAGCGGCTCACCGTTCTAGGAAGATAACGTCAGTTAAGCTAGGGATACACCAGGCGACAAAGGATATTGACCAAAGCCGAGCCTAGATTGCGGCTTTGTAGTTTATAATTCAAAAATCTTGTTTGAATTGTACTAGTATTTTAAGGGTAACTAAGTAAGTATGTATTGAATTATTTTAGTGAAATATAACAAAAATATTTTGAATGTATCAAAATAAATGTAGCTGAGGTGCATTAACTCTGCAATCACAAAACATAACCTCAGAATGTCTAATCTGCCATTGAAATCTTTCTAAACCCCGAATTATTTTTCATTTTTTTATCTCTGTATTCTTTTAAATATTTACATATTTTATCCGAATATTTTGTAAAGACGCAGATGCAAAGTGGGCCGAGTTTCTATAAAGTTTTGGTCAAGATCCTTTCAGGTATCGCTAGCGTCGTCAGGCAAAGTGTCGGATTGTGGGACTTCGATCGCGTGATACTTTGTATAAGTACTATAGGTACTTATACATCGCGCTATGTGGGGACATAGCAGACATTATCACTTGATGCAGACACTTCGACATTTGTCTCCTGGTTTTAAGCACAAACACACCGGAAGCATCGCGGGTCGGGATAACACACTGAACAGCACAACACAGCGGCAATTGCGTTGCTGCACTAGAACACGGTTATCATAATAATAGACCTGTCACGGACCGGGAGGGGTCCTGCTTCCCCGCTCACACTTTTTCCTGCTTTACTGCGGGTTACTGTGTGTGTTACTATATCCAGGTTGTATCAACAGCTTTGGCAGACTGTTACCACATCAAGAGTGTATTGTGATGTTAATGAACCCATTCGCTTCTCGGTGTCACACATAACACAAGAGAAGAAGCCGAATCCTAACTTGTCGCACCCTTCTACGATCAGTGAAGGGAAGTTCCCAATGACGCCATTCGCTTCTCCGCACTGACAGCCGTCTCAACACAAGAGAAGAAGGAGAAAAATGTCGTCTTACCTCATCGCACTCTTCTACGATCAGTGAAGGGAAGTTGTCCAATGACGCCATTCGCTTCTCCACGCCATTAGCCGTCACAACACAAGAGAAAAAGGAGAATAATGTCGTCTTACCTCATCGCACTTTTCTACGATCAGTGAAGGGAAGTTCCCAATGACGCCATTCGCTTCTCCGCGCCACCGGCCGTCACAACACAAGAGAAAAAGTTAAATAATGTCGCCTTACCTCATCGCACTCCTCTACGATCAGTGAATGGAAGTTGCCCAATGACGCCATTCGCTTCTGCACGCCACCAGCCGTCACAACACAAGAGAAAAAGTTGAATAATGTCGTCTTACCTGATCGCACTCCTCGACGATCAGTGAAGGGAAGTTCCCGATGACGTCTTTCGCTTATCCGCGCCACCAGCCGTCACTACACAAGAGAAGAAGGAGAAAAATGTCGTCTTACCTCATCGCACTCTTCTACAATCAGTGAAGAGAAGTAACCAATGACACCATTCGCTTCTCCGCGCCACTAGCCGTCACAACACAAAAGAAGAAGGAGAATAATGTCGTTTTACCTCATCGCACTATCCACTCGACTGTCCGCGCTGTCAGACTATGATATGGGAGAACTGTCCGGCAACATCGCGCGACGGTTGAATGATAAAAATCGCGCGACTGTCGCGCGATAAAAACGATTATATAAAGAAAAGTATAGTTGTGATTACGAAAACAAAACTACTGGTAGATAGGTAATAGTTATAAATATATAAAAAGTTGAAAATATAATATACTTACTATACTATAATATATACTATACTTCATATATATATATACTATACTTAATACATACTTTTCAAGTGGTGGGCACTGTAGTACCACGGACAGTTTACCGTAAAAAAGAAAATGGCACAGCTGAGCGGCTATTCTACGATCAGTGAATGGAAGTTGCCCAATGACGCCATTCGCTTCTCCGCGCCACCAGCCGTCACAACACAAAAGAAGAAGGAGAATAATGTCGTTTTACCTCATCGCACTCTTCTACGATCAGTGAAGGGAAGTTCCCAATGACGCCATTCGCTTCTGCGCGCCACCAGCCGTCACCACACAAGGGAAAAAGGAGAATAATGTCGTCTTACCTCATCGCACTCCTCTACGATCAGCGAAGGGAAGTTCCCAATGACGCCATTCGCTTCCCCGCGCCACCAGCCGTCATCGACGCCGTGCGCGTCGCGAGATGTGATGCGGATTATCTGCGTTCAACCGATACTGGTTAATCATATTATTTGGCTGAATATCTAAAAAGATGGCAGTGCTTTACACTCGCCAATACCAAACAGCATGAGTTTTTTTTGAAATTGAAAATAAATATCTGTAATTCAGCGAATGATTATAGTGCAATTAGGATAGAAGGTGAAAATAGACCTAATATGCAAATTTAGTACATATTGAAGAAAAAAAATGTAGATCTACTCGTATAGACTTGTATTGAACAATGAAATTCTCATTTTGTACTGAGACACTGCAAAAAAGTCGATCGTTGGTTGATTAGGATTTTAAAAAAAGTTAAGTCAAATACATGGTAAAGAAGATCAAATAATAATAACTCTACTTTAGGGGTGACACCAACAATGTTCCACTTTAAAATATTTTAGTCAGAGTCTTCATTAAACACGTGGAACTTAAAACACCCGTTTCTTTTTGCGTCCGAGATTATAGGTACAGATATCGATTAAGATACAGCAGGTCATTGCTACTTTACCTGTCCTTCTTCAAGGTTGAGTTCGTCAGTAGCCTCAGCATCATAGTCATACAGCGCGAAGCAGTATCCAAGCGTCGGGAGTTGTTCTGTCTTCACTTCAGCCTTTGTTTCTGGCATTGGTTCCTCAGCTTTTGGCTCATCGGGCTTGGCCACCGGGGCTGAGATCACGGAGATCTGGTCCGGAGACTGGACCACGTCGGCATCTTCACCTTCCACTGTGTAGTCCACCGATGAGAACGATATCTGGGAGACCAGGCCGGGGGCGCTTGAAGTCTAACAAAGTCAATGTCATTTTTAATATCTGCATTAATACTTCAACACCCGAGCGGTCGCATGAGACCGCATAACAATAGAATATCTATTATGTCTCGTTCACATACGCTTGAGGGAAGCTTATCGAATGATATCAAAACTCAGTCAACCTTTTAACTTTGAGATCAGATAATCCATGGGCTTTTTGAAATCTGTATTAGAGATACTGAGATTACTAAGACTTGGGTGCACACAGCACACTTGTAAGCATTAATAACAACGACTATATTAAATCCGACTAAAACTATTGGCTTTTGCAGTGATGCTTAAAACTCTGAAAGTTAGGCTCTCAGGGAATTTGTAATGTTATTACGATACGAACGAAAGCACTCATGGTGCTTCACACAGCACACGTAGGCATTAATAACAACGATGCATATTAAATCCAATAGACCCAACTAAAACTATTGGTTTTTGAATTGATGCTTAGAACTCTGAAAGTTAGGCTTTCAGGGAATTTGTAATGTTATTACGCTACGAACGAAAGCACTCATGTAGCATCAACACATGTATAGCTACGACGTAGCATTGATGCACTACTCCGGCCGTAGTAATTATGCCCCGTATAGTGGTCGTAGCTATTTGTGCTACGCCGTAGCAATTTATTAGAAGACAATAGTTTCAGGCTTATGCGAGTCCGATAATTATTAAAAGTGCTTGTATTTATTATCATAAGAACTTTGATTACGTTCGTCATTTTATGAATAAATTTAAAACCTACTATTGAAATAATAAAGTTGGTAGTACATTAATAGTTTAACACATTTTACAAGCTATTTTTTTTATGAATGTGAGAAAACCTTATGTAATTGGTTACAATTACAATGAAATAGAGGCAATTATGGGATTGAAAAACTTTAGGGAAAAAACATTTATAGATTATTTATGGATGTGTAAACGCTTTAGATTTTAAAATTGGTAATTTTTTGTGTAAGGAAGTAATACTTTAGAGCAGTGCCTCCTGTCACAGGCTTCTGCAAACTTAAATGAACTGGCCAGTGGTTTGTTTTTTAACAGTATTTTATTAAATTGTTTATTATTTAAAACCCTTCCCTTGTGGCGAAGAGACTAGGATACTAGGTTTTCAGACAACTCCGTCGCCACTCGAGCTTTAGTGTTGGTCTGACAGATGCTGATGGATGTTGACTTCCTGCTAGTGGTGTTACCTGCTCCTCCCGCTCGACATCGAGGTAGTTGTGCGGCACGTAGCCCTCCTCGCCGCGGTAGTTGCGCGCGCGCAGCCAGCCGTCGCCGTCTCCCTCGCCCACCACTTCCAACTGCTCGTTCTCGATTATCGACAGCTCGTCCGGGTTTTGGGCCTGCGACACGCACAGACTATACTATATGATCACTAGCGGACCCAGCGAACTTCGCTTCGCCCCTAGCACCATCCCGCCCCGGCCCCGTCTCGTCCAGCCTCGTAATTTTAAAAGTTAAGAAAAACCCTATAATTGATCAGTTATCGAGCGGGATGAAAAATGATCAAATTACTAAAATGGCTATAAAAAATAGGGGTTGGTGATAAAAAAGTAAAAATTTAGGGTTGTATGTATTTTTTAATGCCACATTATAAAAAAATAAAGTCCAGAAATTAAAAAATATATTTAAGGGTGAACGACCCTTATCATTTAGGGGTATGAAAAATAAATAGTAGCCGATTCTCAGACCTACTGAATACGCATATAAAATTTGGTAAGAGTCGGTAAAGCCGTTTCGGAGGACGGAGGAGTACGGGAACGAACATTGTGACACGAGAACTCTATGTATAAGATATGCTGTGGACAGACGACGGGGCTTTTTTCACTTTACCGGTTAGCACTTCTAAGTGAATTAATAAAAGTTTATTGGTTTTGCCAACTGATGGCATAGTGTTAGTACACATTTGACGACGCGTTTCGTGTATTGGTTAGAGCTCCTGACTATTACGCCGGCCGTCGCGGGTTCGAATCCCGCAAGGGGAAAATGTTAGTGTGATGGGCACGTATATTTGTACCTGAGTCATGTTTCATATTGTAACGTTGTATATTTTTGTCTAAGTTCGCGTGAAACGAAAAGCTAAATGGATGTAGGACTCCAGTCCATAGTTGTGAAATTTTGGCATAGATATGATGGATGCTGACACTGACATTTGTCAAGTGTGACAGCTGCTGTTTTTTCCGGTTCTGCCACTGTTGGTCGTGCGTCGGAGTGGAACGTGTGTTAAAATGTAAAAAAGTAAAAATTTTGATTACGGGGCACGCCCCAATTATTTTGTAGTTTGATAGTTATTCCTAACTACGCCGCCAACATGTCAATTTGGATGAATTAATTTCGAAAATGATTTGATATAAATGACTGGAAAATGGTCTCAAATAGAATAATTAGCATAAATGTTTAGTAATCAATTTAAAATTTATATGGCGAGCCAGCTGTTGCAGGTTTCGCCTTTGATATGTGTCTGTAAGTTGTACAGTCACAATTTGGTGATCATGTTGTAACCTCAGTGACCTTACTTAGACCTTATTTGGATTATTTTTGAAGTCAAAATTTCCTGATGGATTGATTTGCGTCTTGTCTGCTGTTTTGAGGATGGATCGGTATCGGTGAAATTTTGGGGTAACGTTGCAGAGTTGTTTGTAGTTTGATGCAACAAAGATTTGAAATGGTAACCTCCGTTGAAATCCTCACCTTTAAAGGTGTTAGAAGGTAGATAAGTAATAGCAAATTTGAATAAACTTTTGTTGCCAAATGCTATACCCGGATTTCTTTATTTCATTCGAATATTAGTACCTTTTAAACACCCTTTGTCCACACTAGCCGGGAGTGACTGCGACAATATGTATTTAAGTATTTTTGGGAGACGCTACCGTCATAATCGTTGTCTGGTATTCGTAACACAAAGAATCATGACAATTAGTGTGTTATATTTGTGTACATTATCCTATAGACACGAGTGCTATAATGTCTTCAAAGATCAACTTAGTAGGTACTAAGATAAACAGTTGGGCATTAGGGAAGTGTTACACCCACATTTCTTGTACTGAAATAATTCTATATAATATAAAAAGGCGCTGAATTAGGATCGACAGAGTGATGGTTCCGGGCTCGGGATTCTAGGATGCGTCAGCCCCTTAACTTTGAGTATTTGCCGAACTGCCTTATTCTAGAAGAAACGGAAGCCATGTCTTTGGGTTTTACACACGAGGTCTAATGTACTATAATTCAGGCAAAAGTAATAATATCCCCCCTAGCAGACTTCGACTACGGTGGCCAGTCACAAAGACTAACCGACTGCGCGGGACATATTATAGTGCACAAGTGTGTGTGTAAACACAGTTACACTTTCTTTTCCTTTCAGTCTCATAGCCTGATGGGGCAGCAATCTGACACGACCGGAGAGGGATCAGGCGCAGGACCAAGGGCTTTACATGCTGGTGCACGGTGTTACCACCGCCAACTTACATACTCTGTCTGGGCTTCCCTAAAAATCTTTGAACAGAAAAACTCAGGTTCTTATTTGTGCTCCAACCTGAGGATCGAACCCAGGACCTCTGGTGACGACGGCCATCGCTTTATAGTGCGACCCTCTAAACGTTGTGACGCCGAGGCAATTAAAGGCACCAGCATAAGTAAGAAAGACAGCAAATTTTCCTACAGGCGTTATTTTTATGTCTATGATGCTACGTATGTTTGTAAATAGACACATCATTTATTATCAGTTACAGTTTTAAATAACCACTACATTTATGTTTACTTTAAGTCAAGAATCAGTGCAACGAACTGTGATACAACTATAAATAGATGGCCGTGCATTATGAAAGATCAATGCACTAGCATTTCAAGGCTTGTCGATGAACCGACTTCACAATTACCTTCAATTATTTGTTGTGAACGATTTGTCTTAAACATAATAGTTTCTGTCCGCATATAGCGCGGTATGAAAACTTGGGGCTGTGTTTATTCTTGACCTGGCAACAGTGGGTAAGGGGATTGTTCCATGTGTCACTTTACTGTAGTTTTGTTGAGGGTTAATGTCAGTAGCAAGCTGAGGCATGTATTGTGTTGGCAGTACGTGATATGTTTGCGTAGTGATGTTTGTGTATAACCCGATGCCTTCGTTAGTCTAGTAGTCAGCTCGTTGATAAAAAAGTAATTAATTAATCAACTATTCTGGAATTGCTGTTGCGCGTTTCCACTTCATTCAGAAAATAGGTCGTGACAAGTTCTAACAACAGGTTAACCGAAATAGGTGCATGCAGGAACAGAGTGTTCCACACAAGCCTGAGTTCATGAGCACACACAAGAAGGCGTCAACGCTATTTGTAAAAGGCTAAAAGTGAAGACAGATAAATATTTGGTTTAAGTATGTCATGAATGAAACACATGGAATTCAACTGTCAACGACTGGGGAAAGAGTACACCAGGCAGGGTGCTATGCTCATGATTGGTTCTTTTCCATCGCAATCGTGTTTACAGTTGACCAAATGTTGACACGCTTAAGTTACGACAACTTAAGCGTGTTTTCTGATTTGGTAGTATACGGACATCGCTCACCTGTTATGAGGTCTCTAGTGTACATTCAGTGGGTATGAGAACTTCGACTACATACTACTCATGTAGTCGAAGGTCTTAGTCCACCACTTACTTACACTACCATTAACACAAAGTGTCTAATAAAATGTCACTTTAAATAGTTAAAATTGCTTGGTTGATTAACCCCGTCTGTTGTGGAATGTTGTTTTCATTGGTGAGGAGTATATGTATATGTTTAGATATAAATATATTGTTTTTAAAAAGATGAATGTTATTAACTGAGTTTCTTGAAATGTAGCTTTGTTAAAAACTATAACTGGCCACGTGAACTACTGCCGACAAACAACACAGTTTGGCAGAAAGCTAACAATTGTACACTTTGTAATATATATAAAATAAGAAAATAAAAATAAAAACTTACCGTGTAAGAGTAAAGGGCCGTGCACTTGTAGAGCGGTGCCGCAGGGGGCTCCACAGCGTCGGTGGGGGCCGCGTCGGCCTCCGACTCGTCCCAGCTGACTTGCGTCGGGTCGTCCCAGCCCACCGTCAGCTGCTCGATGCGCTTGCGCTCCTCCTCCAGGTCAGCTATCAAATGATCAGTTATAAGGTCTTCTTACTGACCAGCAAAGTCACAACGTAACTTGATCTTAGTCACGTCGTAATAAGTAGCTATTTTGAAAACTTAAAGTGAGCACTCCTGGCGTTTCATAGCGTTGACAAATATACTGAATCATGAAGACAATAAACATATGACACTCGTACTTATAGGTATAGGATTTAGATGGTGCGAAAGCATCCGGACATGTTTCATACGGATTGCACTCGCTTTAGAACTTTTATTCTCCATCAAAACTTCTAAAACTCCAACGTTAAACGTCTAGAACTCTAGGTATGTTATCCAACTATTATTAATGGAATAATTAATGATGAGGGTTAAAATATTCAAGTTCTTATCGAATATACTTCGTACCAATCATATGTCTGGCTAAGGTTTAGCCAGTTTTCATTAATAATTCTCGCTTTGAATGAGAATAACAAGTCTGTAGTTAGTTATAAGACTGGAAGGTCAGCGAAACGATCATAAAGTTATTAAAAAAATTAAGTCGTTTAGTAGTTAATTTTTCAATCTGTAGAAGTCATTCAGTCCGCCCACTTTGTTCAGGGAGTTTATTTAAGTTTCAAAGTCACTGAAAAGAGTCATGGGTCATCTTTTTGAAAGCCGTTTAAAAGCAGTTTGATTGCTATATGAACTAATGACAGTTTTTGGATAGTGGTTTTTATAATTATTTTAAACGCTTTGACTATAAAACCAGCTGTCGCAGTTTTAAATTCCGCAAGGGCCATAAGATCAAAAGGAAAAACAACAGTAACGTACCAGAAATGTCTAGACAACCGGAATATGTAGGTAGGCAAAACCTCAGCAAATATTTAACATCACAAAACTTGCAGCAGCGTCCGTTAATCGGCTATGTATGCTTGTTAATAGTTTTCTTTGTTTTAATTGTTGTTGCTTTATTATTTTATTTACACCAAAAAAATGTGTCTATTATAGTGTACCTATGTGTGATATCATAAATTAATAAATGAATTCTCTTTCTTTCTTCCTTTCAATTTATACATACGATCCAATTTCTTCCCAATAATAATGGAAAATTTTCGTTACCAGCGATTGATAATTTACGATTGTCTGTTTCGAAGGAAAATGACAGAATGGCTATTTTATTTTTTCTTCAAAACACTTACAATCATAAATATTTAACCGCTGATAACGCCATTTCACTACATGACGATATTTACTGTCGATGATGAAATTGGGCTTCAGATATGAATATATGTGCATATGTAATTAATTTACAATGGGGTCGCTCCTGTCGAAATCATTATCTGGTATTCGCAACACAAGAAAGCAAAATTAAACATCGAAACTTAACTTTACTTCGAAACCAAGACAATTGATGTGTTGCGTAGCTCATATTTAAATATTTATTTGATTGTTTGTTAACTGCAGTAGAAAAATATAGAAGTGGTAGAAAACTTGTAGAGTAATCGACCTTCTTGCCAGGGAAATTGTTGTCACGCCAAAGTTGCGAACAAGTCATATCGCATCGTACCTTGAGCGAACTTTTTCGAAATGTTAAGTTTAGACTTCAGAACTATTGAAAAGATGTTTTGAGCGTGGTTTCCTCACATCTTTTTGGAAAAAAAAATGTACTACTATTTTCATTTTAACATGAACTCTGCATAAAATTGATAAAATGTGTTTTAGGTAAAGATTTGTCTATCTATTTGTGATCTTCTACCGCTAAGTTACATATTTGCGTTATTTGTAAGATCCAAATATAATGGAAAATGTCCTAAAAGTAATTGGATTGGACGTGATTGGATTAGCCGGTTCTTGTTTGGGACAATAGGTAACATAACTAACTATATAGTCCAACGGAAATGTACGCATCATTACTATTACTACTATTATTATTACTACTTTAATTTAACCTTAACTATACCGTAAATAGCATAGCTGATAAATAAATGATGTTTTGAATAATCTTAACCATCTTAGCGATTCTAGAACTCACAAAAAAGAGTTAATGTACCTCAGAGATAAATTACCTCCAGCTACACATGCTTACACCTCTCGCTAATTCTTTCCAATCTTTCTGTACTCAAACTCAAATACATGAATCTGAATCTCTTTCTTACTACTCTTACACCTCTCTCTCACTCTCACAACCCTTTCTAGCCGGCTACGTCGTCTTCATGGTCTTCCGTTTTGCTGCAAGGTACTGGAGATGTTGCACTGGTTACCAATATTACCGCAAAATTTATTTTTATTAAGCAGTTTCATAATGACGAGATCCTAAATTATTGTAGCGACTAGATGTAATGACATCTCTTAGTTACTTATCATTTCTTACCCCTTTTTTGCACTCTCACTCTTGCCACTTTTGCTAACCGGTCAAGCCATCTTCCTGTTGTCACTAGTGCACCATCTCCAGATGGTGCACTAGTGACAACAACTTCATACTTCATCTTCTTAGAGAATCGTAGCGAAAAAATGTGATGACCTGTCATAGTATCATTTTAGATTAAGGTTTCTGCCCACTGCTCTGAATCCACTACACCTATTAAGGTATTCTCTCTTGCTCTCTCACTCTGGCATCTGTTGCTTACCATCCACGTCATCTTCATGGTCATCATCTTGCTGCGAGGAGCCGGAGATGGTGCGCTGGTGACCGCCGGTGCTGGAGGCGACTGGGCCTGCAGAGGTAGCAGCCTCGCCCTCTGTGTTGTCGCTGTCGTAGAACGAGTCTGAGCTGGGCTGGTCCTGGGAGGAAGGTTCAGGGTTATATGAGGGAACTGTCGCACTGGCGGCAAATTAGTTAATGACACGTATTGTCAACGCAAATTAACAACCATCGACCATCACGGCTACCAACTAGTTTAACGCTCGTCTCCACTCCCGATGCACTGTATCTTCCAGCTCATGCCTGAAGTATTAATTTGCTTTCGCTGATACAATCAATCCATCATCATATATAAATCCATCATGAGGAACCACCAGACTTCGACGAAGTTCGCAAAGCAATAATGAGGCTTAAAAATCATAAATCCCCTGGCATAGATGGTATAACGGGTGAGCTGTGGAAATATGGGGGGGGAGTAATGCAATCTCGCCTGTATGAAACAATACGTAGAATCTGGCAGGAAGAACAACAACCTTTCGAGTGGAATGTGGGTATTATTTGCCCGATACATAAGCAGGGATGCAGAAAGAAATGCGGAAACTACAGAGGGATTGCTTTGCTACCGACGGCATATAAAGTGCTCTCGTACGTTATACTTGCCCGCTTAGAACCCTATGCAGAGCAAATACTCGGGGACTATCAATGTGGCTTCCGCAGAAACCGCAGCACAGTGGACCAAATGTTTCTTCTGAAACAAATTATGGAAAAACGGTGGGAGTATGCCCAAAGTGTCCATTGTCTTTTTATGGATTTCACCAAAGCATACGATAGTATCGACCGAGAGACACTCTACCAGATAATAACATCTTTCCGAGTACCGAAAAAGCTTGTGAGAATGATCAAGCTAGCTACGGGAACAAGTAAAATGCGGGTTGGAATTGGAGGGGAACTGACTGAAGAGTTTGAAGTGGTTACCGGGCTAAAGCAGGGGGACGCCCTTTCGCCTGTTCTGTTCAATTTGGCTCTCGAACACATCATCCGAAAAGTCCTACTGATTGATGGGGGAGTAGAATTGAACGGAAAGCACAAAATTGTGGGATATGCCGACGACCTTGCGATCCTTGGACAACGTGAACAGGAGGTAGTCAAAATGACTGAGAAACTGGAGGAGGAAGGAAAGCGTGTGGGTCTCAGAATCAGCCGTGAGAAGACTGAATATCTTCACATGAAGCGGTACAAAGACATCAGGGCCAGGAGAAAAGATCTTCATGTGAATAATACTACTTATAAGGGTGTCGACAAGTTCAAATATCTCGGGTGTACGATTACTGACACAAATCAGAAGGAGGACGAAATCGACATCCGCATAGTCAAGGCCCTAAGATGTGCAGCAGCCCTTCACAAAGTGTTGGTGTCCAAGTTGATAAGCAGAACTACTAAAATTCGGATTTATAAAACAGTCGTTAGGCCGATTTTAATGTACGGGTGCGAAACCTGGACGCTAACTTTGAAGGAGGAGAACAATCTCTTAGTGGCGGAACGTAAGATATTGCGGAAGATTCTGGGACCAACAAGAGGAGAAGATGGCGCATGGAGGCGGAGGTACAACCGAGAGATAGAGGAGCTAGTGTCTGAGCCGAACATCATCGGAGAAATAAAATCTTCCCGACTTCGCTGGCTAGGACATGTGGAGAGGATGGGAGAGGATCGAGCCGTAAAGAGAGCGTATCTTGGTCAACCTTCCGGGCGCCGGCCGGTGGGGCGCCCAAGATATCGCTGGAAGGATGAAGTCGCCAAAGACCTGAAAGAGCTAGAAGAGTCCGACTGGTCAGATTTGGCACATAATAGGGAAGAATGGCGCACTTTAATGTCGGAGGCCAAGATCCACTTCGGGTCGCTGAGCCAGCGAAGTAAGTAAGTGATACAATCAAAGTAATAATCCACAGATATAATCACAGTAGTTCTAGGGCATCAAGGCGCACGCTCATCTGCTACTATATTCGGGCTTCGTATAACAACATGATTTAGTTTAAGGGACATTTCTAGAGACATAGAGTTCAATGTTATGTATAAAAGTCTAGGTACTTACTGGAACACCAGTGACAGTACTCAGTGCACACGCTCAACAAGCTGTTCTTGCTCCTAGGCAGCAGCGTATCCACAAATACTAGGAGCTTGTCTTCTCCCAACCATAAGTACGAGTACCTGCTAGCTATCATTCATTATGTACTTACCGCAGCACCAGAGGCGTCAGTGCGTACGCTCAGCAGACTGCTGCTTCTTGGCAGTGTGTCCGAAACCGCCAGTAGGTCGACCTCCTTCAACCACTCATCCACCGGTGCGCCACTCACGCGCAGGCATTCGAGTCGCGCCTCATATTTCGCTTTAGAAGTCTCCGAGCGACGGATGTTGGCGCGGAGCTCGTCCATTCGCACTTCCAGCTCAGGACCGTTCGGATCGTTGGGGTCCACCTGCAGATAAGTGTGGGTTAGTATCGCAGAACAGAAGTAAAATTAAAAGACTGACATATATGCCGCCGCCAAGTGAATAAAAACGTACTGGCTATGTAACTAAAGTGTCAGGCAGCCTCATATCCTATGTATACCTTTTCCTTTTTGCAGGGCAGATTCCTGTCGGCAAAAGGCAGCCGCTGATATGTAAGGAGACGACGACTATCTGTCGACACGCTGTAGGTGTGTCGTCGGCGGCCAAAGTCGTCGTCAAGTTTTGTTTTATGTCAGCAGAGCAAATATTATGCTCTTAATTTGGATTTATCTTCACACACTTATACTCAAAGTCCGCATCGACAATTACCTAAACCCGATGCAGACACGGAGCATTAAAGTTAAATCAGCTCCGTTGAAAGTATTTAGGCATTAATGCCACGCTATTGCGAAAGTCATAAATCATGCACTTTTGCTGAAGTTACACCACGTAACACCACTATGCTGTGTGAAAGTGTATATTATGACGCATGTGCAGTATTTATTTAAATATTGGAAAACAACCGTTATATATTGCTCGCAACGGATTTATTTGTAATTAAATGTACAATCTATGCATAGTAAATGTAATGGATGGACAAAAAATCTCCATGGAGTTGAAGAGTATGAACTGCTCGTACTCTTGGGTATAATTACATCGAGAGCTATGTAATTGCGATTAGGAACACAAATCAGTTTTGGATTTGCATTCAAAACATTCCTTCTACCAGTGTCTTTCTAATGAGTCATGTTCTGGTATTTAAGGTGTGGGGTCAGCGTCTGCCTAGTCCACTTGTCTTGCCTGCTTGGATCCTTGGTAGCTAACTAACTTATTTTTTGTATGGGTATTTTTTCACTCCAACAAAAGATGACATCATTGTTTTCGGTCGTGATCTCCGGCGCCTATCTAAAATCACTCTTACTCAAACATAGCCTTTTGTGCGGCGTCATTTATGGCTTGATGTAGCTTGCGAGTAGCTTGCCTACTAGAACTGTCTGAAGGACAACCCTGGTGGCCCAACGGCATATTTCCTGTAATCATTACTCACTTTCACATTACCTTTGTTCTGTGTCACGCATGGCTTGACACAGATGTAACTGGCGCGTAGCATCCCAAACCAGGACTGTCTCACGGACAACCCTGGCGGCCCAACTGTAATCATCACTCACTCACTCTCACATTACCTTTTGTCCGGCGTCACGCATGGCTTGATACAGATGCAGCTTGCGTGTAGCGTCTCTTACTAGAGCTGTCTCTCGGACAACTCTGGTGGCCCAGCGACGCGCCTCCTGCGCCAGGGTTGTCACCACCGACTCTTGCTCCATGGTTACGGTCTCGACAGGGTCGTTGTCGCATGGCTCGAACTCGTACTGGCAATATACAGTTTTTTTTTAGAAAGGCAATGCCACTTTTAACTTTGACTTACCACCATACAAGTGGCTAACCATTGGCGAAACACGCTAGACAGTGGACAGAAGTTAAATTGCTATATAATTTCTGGTCTGTCTGGTGTTTAAGGGGTGGAATTAGCGTTTGCGTAATCCACTTGTCTAGAGCCACAGGTGTTTTAATAGAAATAGACCCCTGTTGGTGGTCATCAACTTTCACACATCAATATTCTCGGTATCTATTATTATTGTACACTTATGAATAGAAAGTTGTAAACTACTTCAATTTCAACGCAGTAACTTAGTAGGTAATATTTAGTGACTTTATTCATAACGTAGGTAAGTCTTAACTTACCGAGAACAGACTGCTAACTTCACTACACTTAGAAAAAAAACACAAAAGTTAAACAGAATAACAGTGAATTCAATTAAGGTTTCAATCTATCTTAATATTTATCAAAGCAGTTAGGTATTTGTTCTCGGGATTTTTTTCAAACTCTTTCGTTGACATACAGGTTATTCATGTCAACTTTTTGAATTTTACAAACTCGGAGTCTCAGTGACTCTGAGAGTGTTGGGTCGCGGAACTCATCAGCTACTCAATGCGGCCATCAGCGTCAGGATTTCGGACACTTTCTCGTAGACCAATGCTAAGCCTCACCTGAATGTGTTGCTTCAGCACCGGGTAGTAAAGGTAGAGGCACTGCAGATTGTACTCCCTGGTCAGCTGCTGAGCCTGGTCCCTGATCTTGCCGAAAGAGTGCTGGGTTGCGGAACACGTTAGCAGCTCAGTGCGGCCCATCAGCGTCAGGAACTCGGACACTTTCTCATACACTGACGACTCCATGCTTTGCATGCAGGATTGCAGCTCCACAAGGAAGTAGCGATTCTGGGGGCAAATAATAATTGTTATCTCGTATATCTGGGTCCCTTAAATAATTGCATTCTGGTGTTCGTAACTCAATGAAGAAGATGCTTCTAATTTGAAACCAGAACAATTGGTGTATTGTCTTGCGCACATTTTTATTTATTATAACAATAATTAGTATTATACAGGGTGGATGCCCTCTATATAGGATTAAAAAAAACTTTTAGATTCAATGAATGATGTCAAGATTATCTACATACACCAACAGTAAACACACGTAATGAACTAATGCTTAATTTTAAGCTTAATAGTGAGATTTTTGAAATCAATTTAATTTTTTTAAATTATTTTTTAATTCAAGATTTTTAGATACCCATATCACAAAAACTACCGGACCGATTTTGGTGATACTTACACTGTACCCTGAAATAAAGTATACCTAATTGAACTAGAAAGCAATCATCTCGCTAAAGCTTCTTGTTTTTGAGAAATCCGTGGACAAACATACAAGTATACAAACATAAAAGAAATTTTGCACACGTGTATGGAAACCCTATTAGCTGTTGCATAAAAAGAGGGTTAGATGGCGCTTCCGTAACACGTAATGATGGATCCATAAGAGACCAGAAATTTTGCACTGTCGGACCGACAGCACAGTAGCTCAGTTGTTAGAGCATTTGGCCCGGTAAGCCAAGAAGTTGCTGGTTCGAGTTCCGCCCGTACGCAAATTTTTCGTTTCTTATTTCATCTTTAAGCCCTATGGTTGATTTTTCAATAGTCAGATAAGAAATATTCGTTGAACAATATACAATATGGCTAATTTGAAAACGTCACTTAATTGTCAGCAATTATAATATTTTTGATTAAACATTATAAAAGTCGATATTAAAAATCCTGAACTTCAACTATGTATAATCCATTTTTAATTTAGCGCACCAAACACTCTGTATATTTTATGATTCCTAAAATTAAAAGGGGTGACGTTAGATACTAACTTGCAGAAGGTTTATTTCATTAGATAATTTATACCACCTAGTCTTGCCATAAATATTGTCACAAAGAAAAAAAAAATGCAAATAATATTTATTACTTTTACAGTGTGTTAGTTTTATACATAAATATGAAACAATTTTAAATACAAAAAGCTTATTCGAATTCGTCTCCATTGGCTGCAATATAGTCCTATGAACGTTGAGGCCAGTTATCAATTGAAGCACGCAATCTTTCCATGGGAAAATTCTTCACTGCCAATCGTATGGATTGTTTTAGGGACTCCAAATTATCATGGCGTTTAGAGCAAGCCGTACTCTCTTAAACTGATCATAAATCATAATCCAGCGCATTAAGATCGAGACTAGACGACGGCCAGTCTTCAGCTCTGATGAAGTCCGAAACGTTCGCTTCTAACCAAGACTGCGTGGACCGAGCTTTATGACCCGGCGCCGAGTCTTGTTGGTAAGACAATGCTTGGTTATTGAACATGGTGTTGTTAAAAGGCATAACTACCTTCTACAGAATGGTATCTTGATACACTTGTGCCGATGTTTTGATACCTTCATAGCTAACACCCCACTAAACCATCACTAAAGTCGGGTAATGCCCACGTTGCGTTGCACTCTGTCGACTAATTGGGAAGCTTCCTTAGAGGCATAAATACGGTCATATTGTGCTAAAATGTTGCTCAATTGTAAAGATTTTCTCATCCGTAAACAAAATTTTTCTGTGACCTCCCTTTGCGTACGCTTCAGTAGTTTTTTCGATTTTACTACCCTATTCTTTTTTAAATTATCAGTTAAAAAATGATCAGTGCGTCTCTTATAGGCTGCAAGTCCTAAGTCATCTTTTAAAATACGCGACATGGATCTGGGTGCTATCTTCATCTTTCGGATCACAGGATTTCTGCGAATTCATTCCCTTACTGCTTTGACCATCTTTTTGTACGAACACTACGTGGACGGCTAAATCTTTTTCTGTCACAAACAGAGGAGATCTCATTGTACCTACTGATAGCTCGGTACACAAACATTTGATTAATACCAAGCGTATGGAGAGTTTTAAAAATTGTATTTGGCTCCATACCAACTTTGTGTAATGCAATCACAGCGATTCGGTTCTCTTTATCACCCACTCCATTTTAATATCGCAAAATATTAAAAAAATGTATTGGCGCCAAAATCAGAAAACACAATGAGCAATCGTATAAAAATGACAGATTTCAAATTTAAATGTAATATCTTTCTTATTATAATTGTAACAGTATTTATGGCCAGACTGTGTATAAAGGTATGTTTCATTTGATAATAAGTACCAGTTTATTTCGAACACAAAAACTAGCATTTAGTTATCAACAGTTTGATCAACGTTGTCCGATTCTAGCATCGTTTATTTCCTTTTATGTAACAGTAATAGATAAATTGAAAGTCCATTACAGTATAGTGGTCAGTTATTTACAATATTAGACCTGAGTGAAGCATTCAGTAGAAACTATTGATGATTTTGATGAAACAGAATAATGGATACGATTTTGGATCTTAAATAATACCGTATTTGTAAATATAAATTACCACTAACAAACGCATCATGGGAAACAAATAATGAATTTAATTAAATGAAATAAGTGTGTAACAACATACTCGTAGTAAGTTTTATTTGTAAATTATACATATCTATACTAATATTATAAAGCTGAAGAGTTTGTTTGTTTGTTTGTTTGTTTGTTTGTTTGAACGCGCTAATCTCAGAAACTACTGGCCCGATTTGAAAAATAATTTTTATGTTAGATAGTCCATTTATCGAGGAAGGCTTTAAGCTATATAACATAGAGTTACGACTCACAAGACCACAGCAGCAATGAAAAATGTTGCGAAAACGGGAGAAAGATATTCCTTTTGAGAGCTTCCGCTGCATACGCTGCGGAAACCGCTAAAGTTACACAAAAATCATGTATGACAAGATTGTTCAACATTAAGAGTTCTATAATAAAGTCCGCGACAGCATAAGTCTATCTTTTATGGTTGACTTACTACAACCTTTTTTATGTTAATAAATTTGTAAAAAAAATAATGCTTCATTTTTAGAGGTGTATTATACACACAGGTATTTGTTCTCATCAAAATAAATACATTCATCATCACGAGCATTTTATTTAGAACAAAGTTGCCCTTTATATCATTTGATTCCAATAAATATCTTAGGAGCTATCACAGTTTTAACATAACTCCGCACCAAAATAATGTTCGCAGCTTAAGTACAACGTGCGCTTGCGTTAATTATATTATAAAGCTGAAGAGTTTGTTGGTTTGAACGTGCTTATCTCAGGAACTGCTGAACCGATTTGAAAAAATATTTCTGTGTTAGATAGCTTATTTATTGAGAAAGGCTTAAGGATATAAAACATCACGCTGCGACGACGGGAGGGCAGGGAGCAAACTCAAAACGCGCGGACGAAGTCGCGGGGGACCGCTAGTTTCAATATATAGGGGATACTGTTATATACTTGTTTGTACAGCATGAAAATTGTTGTTACGCACGTATGTTTGATGTCTTCCAGACCAGACCTACGCTTAGGCAAATTATACACACGGCTGAGGAGTATAACATGCCTCAATGCTTAGCGTTAGTGGACTATGAGAAGACCTTTGATTTGATCGAAATGTGGGCGGTGCTCCGGTCTCTTCAGCGGTGCTATATAGGCTATAGGTATGTAGAGGTGTTAAAATGTGTGATAGCAACGGAACCATGTCGGTTTGAGTACAGGAGAAGAATGCGAGGGCGATTCCACTGCGAAGAGGTGTAAGACAGGAAGACGTTATACGGTTATTAGTATATCCTAAATTGTTTACAGCGGCATTGGAAGATAGTGGACGGCGTACGAGTCCAATCTTAGGGAAAAATCGCAAATCGATGTCCAGGTTTGCCGTTTGGCACACGCATACTAGAGGTCAATTGTTTTTTTTTGACCCGATGAACCAAAAAAATCTTTGGTAGGAGGGGGGCGCTGGTTCTACAAATATTTTCTGTGGGATTTTTTTACCAAATCCTTAGAAACCTATCATGTGTAGTATCATTTAGAATGACTTTTAAAGACGCTTCCGAAAATATAGCACATCATAACATTTCAGCCATTTTCATTTCATTTAACCAAAAATAATTTTCATACTATATCAAATTTGGGCTCCATTCGATAAGATTAGAAACGGTATTTCATATCCTCATTTCTCACCTCAAAGAGCAGTTTTGAAAATAATTACATTTAGTATTTTTTTGAAATTTTTCATAACTCTAGTACTTATTTTACGAGAATTATGAAACCGTAGCTGCGTCGTGCAGATACCGTAACTTGGTCTCATACTATGGGCCTTAGAAGGAAGCTCAAAATCACACATCAAGCAAAGGATCTATCGTCTATCGGAAGGAGGAGCTATCGTCAGTGTAATGAAGAGATACGTAGCAGAACTAAGGTAACGGACATAGCCTTGAGAATCAGTAAGTTCATGTGGCAATGGGCAGGGCACATAGCGCAAAGAACTGATGGCCGTTGGGGCAGGAAAGTTCTAGATTGGAGACCCTTGATCAAAGACGCAGCGTAGGACGTCCACCGACAAGATAGACGACCGACCTTGTAAAGATCAGACTGGATACAGCCCGCTTGTGATCGGTCGCTGTGGAAAACCGTGGGGGAACCTACGTTCAGCAGTGGACGTTTTTTGGCTGATAATGATGATGATGATGATAAATGTTTAATTTATTAAAATTGTTATTTTAAATTATTTAAAATTGCACTGAAAGTAAATTCTGTTACAGCCAATAATAAAGCTGGCTGGTTCCTAGCTGAAAGAATTAGCATAGCTATCCAACGCAGCCAGCATCATAGCCTCCTTGCCGCAAGGAAATGGTTTTGTTTTTGAATAGGTACATATTAAGTTTTTTTTATGTTGCATGTCTTAGTTTTATTTTATTTTTTCTTGTTTGATCCGTAAATAAATTAAAGTGGAAATATAAAAATAAGCTCTCCTAGAATATTTGAAAAAAATAGTTTGAGCTCATCTTAGATATAATCGATTTCTAGAAGCGTTAAGAAGAGCTCATATTTGTATGTGTATACTTGCGTTTGTTTTTTTTTAAAAGGGACGTAATTCATAGATTGTGAGTGTAATTACCTGATGTGCATTGGCAGCGGCGATGCTGAGCAGATAGTCGTTTCTAGCGCCGGTCGACTTCTCCTCGAGCTGGTCTCTACGAGAAGAGACTTTGGCACTGTTCTTCTGCAGTGATGTGATGGACTGGAAAAAGGAGCCCTTCTTCTTCTTTAGCCTGGGTGAGGATTAAAAAATAAGTTAGTACTGAGGTAATTCTTGTTTCCTGGCGATACAATGACTGACAATGCGTTGACCCTAACTATAGCTGCAGTTATAGAACCCTGTCACTTATCAAATTCCTTAAAATAAAAATTGAAAGACGAAGGACCACAAGCCTGTATACAGGGTGTTGTTTTGGTCAGCTACGAGCGACTTAGGGGTGGCTGTAATAACGATACCGATGCCAAAAAAAGTATTAAAAAAATATTTTTTTAAATGGAAAAACCCACAAAATAATTTTTTTATTCGGTACAGCGGTCGAGTTAAAACTACCAACACTAAGTAGCCTATTCGTAGCTTACATGCTACGGCGTAGTATTTCATAAATAAGCGCTAGCTACGCGCTAAGTTGTTAGTATTCCCATTCGTTTTGTATTTTTTTAAATGATGTGAAGAGGTTTTCGTGTATAAAACTTGCTCAGAAATTACAAATCATTTTTTTAAAATATTATAACTCATATTATCATCTCTAAGTTGGATGTCACTGACCAAAACAAAACCGTGTATAATAAGCAGTAGGCAATAGACATTTAAAAAAAATAAAAACCGCCTTCAAAACCAAAATGCACTAAAAAGTCTTAAATAAACTCTTGATCCTTGAAAGAAAAGGAAGTCATTTTAGGCAAACAATTTCGACTCCAAAAAGATAATGTTTGCCTAAAAGGGCTTCCTTTCCGTCCTTTTTACTTTTTAAAAAGTTTTTCTTTTTTTTGTGATTGCAGGAGAGGGGGGGGGGGGGATTTCACCTTATGACTCTGTTCTTTAAGAAGCTACAAATTACCTATCATAAGTTCTGTCATTATAATTACTGAACTTCTAAGCGTTAAGGAGTTCCTCCATCAGCGTAGCTTCATAAGATGTTAATTATCAGACGTAACAACACATGTGCCATTAAAATTTAAGGGTTTCCCTCGACTACACCAAGATCCCATCATCAGATCCCGAATTTGCAACAACGGGACTAATTAGAAAGTACCCTTTAGGTAGGCGAAATTTTTTTTCGAATCGGTCGACTAATGACTGGGATATGAGGTAACGTAGATACAAAAAAAAGACATACAGTCGAATTGATAACCTTTTTTGAAGTCCGTTCAAAATATAATTGAGAATTTCTAAGGTTTAAAGATCCCGAAAAGTAGATATATATTATTTTATTCCTGTAAATGGATTATACGAATCAACTTCAAAAGGGAGCTGTCTATCAAAAACGAAGTTACGAGGTCGTAATATTAATCAATATCTACAAAATTGTCTCGGTAACTACTGTACAAATTACTTGATTGATGCGTTGTTACTTTTCATTCAGGTTAATTTGTTAGTAGGTCACAAGTTTAATAATTTAATTATAATTATATTCGATAATATCAGTGGTTTACCGCGGGCCGAGAGAGAGGTAGGTGTTTTAAATATGTTGAATTAGTTTATTAACATTGCCAGCTTATCAAGTCGCATTTAAAACCTGGGACCGAATTCAGCTTAATTCGGTAATGCGAGAATAATGTCTTATGTTGATTAACGTATTTGTAAAAGACTATAAACGAACTTTCGAGGCGTGATGAATGATAGCAGATCTGAAAAACAAATGTACATACATTTTCAATGCCATTTAGGGTAATGTCTTTAGCTGTTGTATTTATATGGGAAAGTCAGTGGACGGCGGGATGTTGAGTTTTGCAACCAGGTTCAAAATGCACCCAATATTGAGCAAAGTTGATATGTCATGTTGTACGTTGTTAATATCTAGGGTCCAATACGTTGTTCCCACAACAAACTATTCAATTAATCGTAAGGTCAAAAGCTGTCTAACGCCCATTAGCTGATATAGAAAGCAGATCACGTCAAGACGACCACGTAATAAACGAAGGTGGAAAGGTGACGCGTCGGCACGAGACAGGTGCGTCACAGTTATGATTACAAAATTATAGTTTATTAAATCTATCTATCATAAGCAAACTAAAGTAGTAAATTCTTCTGGAGTGGCTACTGTGATTAAAGATATATAAGGAGTATTAAATGCGGAATATGACGCTCAACATATTTTTTTCTGCTACAGGCGAGTTTTCATCACTAATTACAGTGTGAAGTTTTTCGTTACAGAAAGGAAGCAGAATTACAAATATAAAAGCGAATAAAATAAAACTAATAACAAAGGACTTCACAGCAAACAATACGCCAAACTTGAAATAGAAACGATAACTAGGGGCGTATTGCGATCCATCTTAATCCGTCCAACTTCCAGGCAGTTGAATTTCCACTCAATAATGCTACAATGATATGAATATTTTATATTTATGTTATTTATTATAATATTTAATATTGCTAATTTGCTAAGCTGTAAAGCAGAGCTGCTTAACTGTCAAAGCTGCATCGCAATACGCACAGTCTTTCACATGCTCTTGAAAGTCTTAGTTATTAGCAATAGGTACCAATATCTACGCAATATTACTTTTAAACTAAGTATTTACTCGGATATTTTTGTAGTGAGTAACGCTTGTCAGTTTTTGTCTTTATTTTATTTATTTATTTAAACTTTCTTGCAATATAAGTTGAACAATTAACGGAGTTAATGCCTTATGGCATTCTCTACCAGTCAACCGCTAGGAGAAAGCAGAGAGTTTAAAGTAGTTGAATATATAAAAGTACTGAGAGGGACCCAAAACTACAATTTTCGCTTCCCTTGCTCAGAATAGTACGACTATTCGTCACGTATTGTTGATTTAAAGTAACACATCTTCGGTCACGGACCGAAATGTTGTATCACAGATGAATGTATGTGTTGTATGAAAATCCATCGCAGCCCATGACGTGTAATGAGATTAAATTTGGAATGCAAGCTCGTATTCATGAACGCGGCAGTGTTTGCGCGAGTTCGCACCAAATAGGTCATAATTCGAAAATCGAGATGGCCACGCCTCGCTTCTAAGAAAAAAAAAGAAAAAAGTGGTTAAGACACGGGGCACCATATTTCAGTGCTAAACATTTTTTTGATAATAGGTACCTAACATAGGTTATTATTTAATCTCATAATTAAAATGAATGTTTTGTCTTTGTGAATGTTATTGATTAATTATGGTAAGAAAAAAGTTTGTTTGGTAGAAAATGTTACGTGACATCTTTTTGATTTGTAAACCACTGAGAAAACAAACCTGCGTTTGGAAAAAGAGTGGGCGGGCATTTTATTTTACATCCTAATACTTACTAAACTGATAAACTGAATCGCATCTATTTAGCCTGAGATACAGGTTTAACCTAGTTCAGGTAAATAAGAGAACATTCTGTTGTATACTGCAAAGTGCATACTTTAGTAACAAATTTTAAGTTCTTCGCTGTATCTCAGACCCAAGAAATTTTATTACAGTTTAATTATATTTTATTTATTTATGAATGGTTACTTGTGATTTTATGCAGCGCATTGCATGCGTTTAAGTGAAAAAAGTATGAACTTGGTAGATAACCTTAGAAATTGTCTCGCAAAGAGAAGCGAAAAGCAGAGTAATTACCACAGGAATCATTAATACTCAGAATCAAATTGCAAAACACTACAACGTGATTAGCCACCACACGTGACAGCCTCAGGAAATAATATCGCCTCAGCGGAGAACGGATGACAAGACCTGGATCCGGAGGATGAGGAGCGCCGGTGCCGCTTAGCGGAAATTTAAAGCTATTTTAAAAATAAAAAATAAACGGCCAAGTGCGAGTCAGACTCGCGCACTGAGGCTTCCGTGCCAACTTTAACTGAATTAGGGAATCCACTTACTTCCACTTAGTAAAATACCACAATATTATGTTGACAGCAAATATAACTTTGTTTTTCATAGTGTTTGTATGAATAAAAAAGTTACGTTTGAGGTTGTTGAAAATGTGCTATATATCAAAAACTACTAGTTCGATCCAAACCAATTTTCGTTGAAAGTATTTATTAAGATCTACCACATATATTTTTTTCAAAATTTACACTTGCTTCGCTTATTGTACCTCTTTAGAAGCGTCTAGCTATGTAACGTTAGACTTTAAAAGAAAATGGTTTTAGAAACCTCTATGTCATTGTAAAAACAACCTATCCATAGACATCCCCACACGCATAGGTTTGTAAAAAAAACGGTTTTAGTTCATGTATGGTAGCCCCCATTAAAAATCATTATTTTTTATATAAGAATCGTTAAGCAGTTGCCACGATACATATTTCTACCAAATTTCAGCAGTGTGATGCCTTTAGTTACAGAATAACGGACGGACAGACAGACAGACAGACTTGACGAAACTATAAGGGTTCCGTTTTTTGCCATTCGGCTACAGCACCCTAAAAACTATACTTAATAATGGATCTCCGCAAAGTAGCGCCTGTTTCGTTAATTTTGATAATTCGTTAAATAGATGATAAAAATTATACAAGCGGTTCGCCTTGACGAAACTATTTCATTTGACTGCGAAAACTGAATAGTGCATCCAGTCGACTTCGGTAGCGTCAACTCGTAGTAGCCCGCCAAAACTGTGCATCGTCTAGTTCCAGGAATTGCAGTCTCCCGCGGGCGGTGACCTGCCGACCTTGTCGTCGTGACCCAGTAACGCGTAAACGCGACCTTTCGCGCAGTGAAGTGAAAAAATTTCTAATCAAGCAGATATGCGATATGCTCCCGGCATAGCAATACGTTTTATTTGTGCGCCGAGTTTATTGATGAACTATAGCAGGGTTATGTTATCTATACAGTATACTAACTTCATAGAAACAAACGAAATGCGACCTATACGAGACCTTGCCTCGATTTCGGCACCCGTTCGGCACGCAGACAGTCGAGACTGTGTCACAGTGACGATGTTTCGATGACGAGTGAGATGTTTTTTTAACAACAGCCGCGCGATATCTTTCTCTAAAAGATATTCAAGTACATTTTAATATAACGAATATGATATATTGTGCTGTTTTTGGTTGTATGCATTTATAATGAAGCTTTATATTAGAATACGGATTATTTATACTTTAAAATTTAATAATGTATCATTCCGTACGTCTCAGTCGAGGCGTAATTATTTTTCGGTAGCAAATTTATCTATCAGATCGATTTGTAATCTAAACATAAAAATGTTTACTGTAATGAAATTGTCTACCAATAGAAAAAACAACACGCCTTTTTTAAAAAGTATAAAACAAGTATATTTACAATCACATAACCAAATGGAAACAAAAAGTTGGCAAGTGTAGTTAAAATTCTGGAGGCAGCAGCCAGCCCTGTCGCACGTTTAGGTACCGCGCACGTTTAGGTCGGCCGAGTTACAATCTTCTCTACTATATAAAAATAAGTCGGGTTTTCCTTCCTGACGCTATAACTCCAGAACGCAAGAACCGATTTCCACGGTTTTGCATTCGTTGGAAAGGTCTCGGGCTCCGTGAGGTTTATAGCAAATAAAATTCAAATACAAAAAAAAAAAACTTCTTCTTTAATCACCAAACGAAATGTTACATAAAACGAAGCCATCTAGTGGCGAAACGGAGTTCGCGGCGTTTGCTAGTACTGTATAGATATGACTGTGACCGTGACTATAGTTACCACGCGCCTTCGTCAGCTAAGTTACGTTCCCATACAAAGTTTATTAGCTTTTATACTTTCCATAACCTTTCTATACACGTAGGTAATGTAAGTTTTAACATAGTTCAACATAAATAAAATAAAACGACAACAAATAACAAGCAAACTTCATGGAAGCATCGAGCCAATACCGTGAAGTTAAACTAGATCATATACTGACTTAATTATGGTCTGGAAATTTGTGGACCTAAGTAAACCCGTTTCCGTGATCGATCATCAGTTAGCTCAACTGATGGTTTAATGTTGTTACCAGTTTTAATACCTTAACTCGTTAAGTGCCGAGTACTCGGGCCTGAGTGCGCGAGAACCATTCCTGCGGTGCCGACCACTCGAACCCGGACTGTTAACGGCGACGTCTTTTACTGACGTTATTTTATATACACAGTCTGGCCATAAATACTGTTACAATTAAAAATAAGAAAGATATTACATTTGAATTTGGAATCTGTCATTTTCAATTACAATTGCTCATTGTGTTTTCTAATTTTGGCGCCAATATATTTTATAATATTTTGTGATAATAAAATGGAGTGGGGTGACAAAGAGAACCGAATCGCTGTGATTGCATTACACAAAGTTGGTATGGAGCCAAATGCAATTTTTAAAACTTTCCATACGCTTGGTATTAGTCAAATGTTTGTGTACCGGGCTATCAATAGATACAATGAGACCTTCTCTGCTTGTGACTGAAAAAAAAAATGGCCGCCCACGTAGTGTTCGTACGAAAAAGGTGGTCAAAGCAGTAAGGGTATTCGCAGAAATCCTGTCCGAAAGCAAAAGATTTTATCTCGGGAGATGAAGATAGCACCCAGAACCATGTCGCGTATTTTAAAAGATGACTTAGGACTGGCAGCCTATATAAGAGACGCACTGGTCATTTTTTAACTGATAATTTAAAAAAAAATAGGGTGGATAAATCGAAAAAACTACTGAAGCGGTACGCAAAGGGAGGTCACAGATTTTTTTTGTTTACGGATTAGAAAATGTTTACAATTGAGCAACATTTAAACAAACAAAATGATCGTAATTATGCTCAAAACTCTTAGGAAGCTTCCCAATTAGTCGGCAGAGTACAACGTGGTCATTACCCGACTTCAGTGATGGTTTGGTGGGGTGTTAGCTATGAAGGAGTGACTGAGTCATATTTTTGGAAAAAAAAGTATAAAAAAAATCGGCACAAGTGTATTAAGATACCATTCTTGAGAAGGTTGTCAAGCCCCTTAACAACACCATGTTCAATAACCAAGCATGTTTTTTCCAATAAGACTCGGCGCCGGGTCATAAAGCTCGGTCCACGCAGTCTTGGTTAGAAGCGAACGGTTCGGACTTCATCAGAGCTGAAGACTGGCCGTCGTCTAGTCCCGATCTTAATCCACTGGATTATGATTTATGGTCCGTTTTACAGAGTACAGCTTGCTCTAAACGCCATGACAATTGGAAGTCCCTAAAACAATCCATACGATTGGCAGTGAAGAATTTTCCCATGGAAAGAGTGCGTGCTTCATTGATAACTGGCCTCAACGTTTAAAGGACTATATTGCAGCCAATAGAGACCACTTCGAATAAGCTTTTTCTATTTTAAATTGTTTTATATTAATGTATAAAACTGACACACTGTAAAAGTAATAAATATTATTTGCATTAAAAAAAATTTTTTTCTTTGTGTCAATATTTATGGCAAGACTAGGTGGGCTTTTCTTCAGAAAGTATTCTTCGCGTCACCTTCGTGGCGAAAATTCATACTGATATTATTCAAATGAAAAAAATACTGCTTAAAAGAAACTATCAAACTGTAACAAAATCTGTTAGAACCATGAAAATCGGTTCATAACTCATGTAGATATTTAATATTGAAATTTCGAAAGCCACGAAAGTTACTCACCGTGACACGAAAGTTACGCAGCGTCTTTTTGTATAGATAATTAGGTAATAAAAGTATCAATTACTTGAAATATTATATTTATATGAGATAAAAAGTAATGTGGATAGGTATTACATATATTTTTAAACATTCATGATGAACACTAACATAATAATAGTTAGTTATCTTCGACATGCTACTATGTACCAAATTATTTATGAGTATCCGATATTTCGACACTGTTGCAAGTGCCATGATCACAGCGTACCTAAAACTGTTGCGAGTGAGCTGTTATTTGCAGACTTAATGGTCTACCCTCCTTCAGAGTCTTTCATTGCACTCACTTGCGGCATCACTGACCTCAAATTCACTGTTTACTCGCATTTGTTCTCGACACACAACACTGACAGTATTTGTCAGCGATAGGATACTTTGTTAAATTTTACGGTCTCACACTTTCGAAGCAATGGTATTTATACATTCGACAATTTAAACCCATACTCACGATCGATTTTTTAGTATTTTGTTACTTAATCGCTTCCTTGACCAATCTTGGTAAGTAGTCGCATTCTGTCGAAATTATCTGAGGTTATAAAGGTAAGGGTAAGCTAAGGTACATGGTAGAAAATCTGTAGCAATCTTTACCCTTCAAAGAAGTGCCTCAAATTACAAATAGGTAACCCAGCATTTTAGTAGTTAGATATTTGCCCGCTAATATGAGAAGAGATCAACTCATTTTCAAATTCAAATGCATACCTAAGGTTATTTCCTTCATAAACTTTACAAGCAATAAATTAGTCTTCCAGATATTTTTCTTGCCTGGAGTGAGACTATTTAGACTACTAGCTGCTGGATCATAGCTGTAAGAGCGTTTAAAATATGACCTTTTCTTATCCAATGAAGAATTAAACTGTTTCTTTGGAAATAAACACCAGACTTCATGCACTTATTGTCATACCTTGGATGTTATAGTATTAGTGTTAATTGTAGTTTTTTTCCCGTGAAGCAAACTCATGATTTCAAGTCTTTATCTAGTAACCTCAAAGTAGACTGTTTTATCGGTCTAGGGGACAATTTTCCAGCTTAAGACCAGGCTCAAATTTAAGCCATGACGTTTGGTTTAATAAATTAAGACGATTGGCATAAACTGCCATCATTCTTATTAGTGGCAAAGAATTATTTTCAAAGTTTTCTTTCGTGATATTCATTATTTTCTCATGTAAACTAGACAAATTGGGGTACTTACGCATAATGCACGAAAATTAATTAACTGATGAGTATGCTTTTTTATAGTAACTTATTGTGATTACTTTACGCTGTTATATAATTAGTAAATATTGATCAGGCAATCCAAAGCCGAATGAAAATGAAAATAAATATTTAAGATAACGTATTCTACATATTTTTCTAGTAAGCTTCATTATTTCTTTAAATCATATCTGTGCCTCTGGAAACTGCCTTAGTAGAAACATTCAAGTATAAAACGTTAAGGCGGTTATTTTAACTGCATTTACCAACCATAAAATATAAATTCTAGTGAGATCAGTACACTTTGATAACCTTTCGTGGTATGATTTGTAACTTTCGTGGGAAATTGACCACGAAAGTTGTGCCACGCAAGTGACGAAAATTTTACATTTTCAGAAATATTAAATTAAGTAACTAGCATTTATGTAATCTAATAAGCTCAAATGAACCTTGACTATAAGTTTTATGATTCAATAGTATACATTTATTCCTAACGCTGACTTATAATCTTAAAACATCACCCATGAAGGGTTACATGAACTAGGGTCTGAAGAAAAAAAATTAAAATCATGGAGCTGTAATTAGCTATATCATTGCTGTGAGATATTTATTTGTCTTCTATTGGTGTTTTAACGCGTCTGAAGTTTCTGCGGACCTATGGTTTGTGTCGATAGGTTGAACCTTTTTGAAGTTATGGGCATTTATGTGTCACATTTTTGAAAATGGTAAAATCGTGTGACCGTCACAAAATTAATTACATTAAATTTGAATCTAAAGACGGATTTTTTCCACCTCAATATAACTAATCCTGACTATATGTCAAATTTTTTGACATATATTATGTTAATATAATGTAAAAGGCCAGCAAGCCATAAGTGTTTAAACTGAGCGCCAACTCGGTGTGACGCGCAAAGAACAGCAGTTTTACTCCCGATTCCGATCGTAAAATATTTATTCCTACAAAACTACAAACATAATAACACATTTTAAAGTGTATTCATATAGATAGATAGATACATAATACAACATACAAAATTTATTCTTAAATTAAACATTGAATATGTTTGGAATTACAAACGTGTGACCATCAAAAAACGGTGCTCAAATAATGGCCCAGGTATAGGTAGCACCCGAGTGCTTGACCAACAGCACATTGTGGGTTGACATCTCCGGCCCGAGAGTGCATATGTTTCTTTTTTTAAATATTAATAGCGCATATATTTTTAACGTTTTTTTTAATAACGCGTAAAAATTGCGGTATCTTTAGATTTGATTGTAATGTAGATTTTATTCGTAATTTTTTAAGGCAGTCAAATTGTTACCAATGGTCATTATAATAGCCATCATGACATTTGGTTAACATATTACTACAATACATTTCTACAATACATTTCTACAATACCTAAACTTTATAAATTGAACTGAAAGGTTTTTAAGTGAAACTGAAAAGAGCGATCGGTTTTAAATATGAAAGGCAAACTTATTGCGCAAAATGAACGAGTTCACAAGCCACGGCTACAGTCAAATCAAAGAGCACCAGGGAGTCCACATTCTTAAGCAAACAGTTTTCTGATGCTTTTATTCTGTTTTCAGAGACGAAGGCATAGTACGAGTACCGTAGTACCTAATGTTGATTCGTAGAAGATGCACCTTCAAAGACGTAATAAGATGATTGCCGAAACGTTTCAATCAAACACCAGATAACAAATATAAGCAACCTTTTCTTCAAGTCTTGCGCAAAATCGAAGCGCAAGTAAAAAAAGGTATATTTAATGCCAGATAGCTACCTTAATTCGGAAAACGTCTGACGTCACCTGTAATCTGATTTACTCGGCAGTTAATTAATTATGCGTCGGACAACAGAGCAAATGTCTGCTTTCAAAGTAAGGAATTTTCTACTTTGTGTTACGAAGTAACAGACAACGATGACTTTGGGAGCGTCTCCCATAAATACTTAAATACATACATTAAGATTTTCGTGCTCATCACACAAACATTTCACCCTTGCGGGATTCGAACTCGCTGGTTCTGTTGTCAGGAGCGCTAACCACAAGTGTGTCGTTAAAAGGAATTTTATTCTATTTCAAATGAGTTTCTTCTTACTTAAAATAGAAGCCCAGGTATCACGACACGGTGTAAGGCAGATGTGCATATACTGATGAACTTACTTTTCCTCAATGTCCTTGGCTTTGTCGCGCACGTCATGCGCCGTATGCTCCTCATCAAAGTACAGCTTCTTGGTCTTGTCCACATCAGAGACGGTCAGCTGGAGTTCTTTGTGCGCCTGCGCCAGGGAATCCGTACACTGGGAACAATATGTAAAGTTGAGTATCCGATGTTACAATTGGTGCTGCTCGCCAGTTCTGGGGGCGTATTGCGATCCAACTTTAGCCGTTCAATTTCCAGCAGCTCAATTCCGACTCAGTGTAAACGAATACAATCAATATAATAGTACTACAATGTTACGAATATTTATATTCATGGTATTTTATTATGATAATATTATTAATATCATGCGAAATCGCAATACGAATTGCTAATTTGACAGTAAAGCGGCTCAGTGCGGATTAAGAAGGCAAACGACGTACCATATTTAGAAAGAATGTGCGTGTGTGTGTGTTTTTTTTAAAGCTACAAAATAACAACATCGTTTGGTTCGAGCTTCGTCATGAGTCATAGACCAAGTCTCTGAGGGCATTTATCAGATGTTATCTACGCCCTACGATGACCTTACCTCTAACTGTGCCTTCTAGAGCGCGGATACGCTAGAGATGCAAGTTGAAAAAGATGCACCCAGAAAATAAGGCATATGTGTCGCCAACAATCATCCCCACTATCGCCACTTATACACTTATGTTAAAAAAAATATACTTAAATGCAGCCTGTGAAACGTTTTGAGCTACTGGATGTTGACATTTTGATTAATATCTGAATCGCTTGAACGAAAAATACAATTTTAAGAGTAAACAATGTAGCGTATTTGAGTACTGACTAGAGCTGGTCAAAGCATGTACAATATTTGATACCCTGAATGCTAACAATGAATGAATTTTCAGAACAGTATACCTTAATTGCAGTCGTAATTATTTCATACTGTGTTAATAGGTTCACAAAATATTAGAATACCAATTCATATTCAGCCAAAATAATGAGCGAGGCTGAAACTAAAATTTGATAAACTAAATACATTTTCTCTCCAAAACAAATCGAACTATGTATTGGATGTTGGTATACACTCCAACTCCATATTTCTGTTTAAGAGATTTTACCCTTATAAATGACAGCATAGCCTAAAATCTTTCGGACTCTACAAACTTAGTGGAGCAATCAGGGGCTTGGCCCAGAACATCTTGGTCAGAAAACTGACTATTACAGTTCAAACTCACCTTCTTAGCGACGTTCATCTTGTGCTGGCGCAGGAACTTGGCTTCGTCAGCGATCTGCTGCTGAAACACCTCGACGGCTGCCAGGCGTGCCCTCGCCAGCTTTTCGTTCTCTTCCAGCACCGTACGCCAGACGTTCCACATATTCCTGCCGAAGTACCAAAGCCGTCAGCCAAAAAAATTTAGCCGTCTCTGAGAAGTCATTGTAATTAAAACAATGGTAAACTTTATCGTGTTTAGTAAAATAATAATTTCTAAAGCAAAAGAAGATTACCGCACAGGTGTATATAAAACGAAAAGAAAAGAAAGTCACTTGTGTCTAAACAACAAATAGAAGACTTTCGTCAATCGTTACCTAAGGCCGCGTAAAAGTCGGATCTCCAAAAATATTCCAAATAATATTGGCCTATATTCTATTCCAGTGTATGAGCTTTGTTTTTGTAAAGTTTCATCAAAATTTATCCAATACTAGTTACTGAGTGAAAGAATTACAAACACACATACATACATCCATAATCGTAAACTTTCGCATTTATAATATTAAAGTTACTAAAATGTTCGTAGCGTCACTTTGTTAGTTAAGTGATAACGAAGAACCTTCGGTGCGGTCGTGTTTGGATGGGTGAGTATTCCGACAATATAAGTGACATTAATCACGAGTATCTCTGTGCTTCGGAAGGCACGTTGAGTCGTTGTTCTCGGCTAATATCGGTTGATATTAGTCGTTAAGCTTACAAAGGCCTTATAGGCGGCTTGACATCTGGCAGCAAGGTCGTGGTAATCGCTTGCCTTGCAAAATATTGCTTCACCATCTTGCACTGAGCCCGCGTGGTGGAGTTCGGCTCTAACCAGACTTACCTTGACTAAGAAGTCAAGGTAAGACCACGAATGATTTTCCCAGTAGTGGAATGTAACTAACTATGTGAGCTAACTTAAATTTACTTAACTAAAATTACGTATCAAAGTCAATGTTAATAAATGAGATCTTAATATCATAGCATAGCAAAGCAATGAAAATTATAGTTCGCACGGCCGTTAATAGCAAAGCGTTATTAATCATCTCAACAGATAGAGCTAATCGAAACGCAAAGATTAGCTACTGACGTCCGCTACTTTACACAGACAGTTATATTTATACAAGCGATACCCCGCGGAACCGCTGGCGTATATTTCGGATTTCTCGTAAAAGGTTTCACCGCTAAACACGTATTAAGTCCCTCGCAGAGGCCAACAAAAGGTACTTAGATAGCGGGTAGCGCAAACGCGCGTCGTACTTGAGCTGCGAGCATCATATCTTGAGGTGTAGAGTTATTTTAAGTCTGTAATAGGTTGTAATATTTAGTAAAACCGAATGTAGTTAAAGGCAATATTGTTCAAAATTCAAAAGTTGTGATGATTAATGTAGGTACTTATTTTGATAAGAATTAAAATCCGTAAAATAACAGTGCATTACTCTTGAACATTAGATAAATACGCTTGAAGTGAGACAACCATATTAATGATAGGATGTCGCGGACTTTATTGTAGATCTTTTTTAAGAGTTTTCCCGTCACATATGATTTTAAAGCGAATGCAATGGGAGCTTATAAAAATAGTATGTTTTTTTCCATTTTCATTGCTGCCCGGGACCTTTTAATTAATCACTCACGTCAATATTCCCAGTGTTTATCAATCGAAAATCACGTGAAATACTGACGCGAATTGAGGCGAGTGATTCAAAAATAGGGCACTAGGTCCAGCTCTTTTAAGTCGGAGCTTTCTTCTATATATGAGCTACGAGTGTCTAACACAAAAAGCGTTTTTCAAATACCTACGTCCACAAGTTTCTGAGACTAGCGCGTTCAAACAAACAATCTCTTCGGCTTTATAATGTTAGTATCTAAGATACTGTTAATAATAATCTCAATTAACACAAAGCATTGAACGGGTATATTTTTGTTAGGAGTGTTGATGTTATAACAATGGTAATATTAAAAAGATAACGAGTTCTAACGTTTGTATGAATGGTATTTTACATGGAATTTCTTCCATGTAAAATACTCTCCAGACTTTAATTTATCCAGACCTGAATTTCCAGACTTTCTATTCTTTTCTAGGCATATAATATTTTCGATTCAAGAATTTGACATAGCAATTTTTAGGCAAACAAATACATTTTGATATTAATTCAATGAGTTAAAATATTCTAATACTTATAAACGTTAGCTATGGACTGTTATTTCCATGTTATCGGTGTTCATTTCAAAAAGCTTGGGTACACCATTATGTTGTTTTTCCCTCAATCAGAAACGTCAAATAATACTTTTAAGCTCCATACGACAAAACGTAGGTGACGGTTATAAAAATACAAAATAAGTATGATGCAACCAAATCTAATTGGCCTTTTAGGTCAATCCATCGAATAATGTTTCGGCATATCATGACATAATGTATTAGAAAGACGAACATCTCGTAGGAGTATTCATAAGGAATTAAATGCAGGCTTGACTGAAATGGGTGCCTTTCAGCAAAATAATGCCGAGAATATAGTGTTCTACAAAGGAAAATTGAATTGTCATTTTAGTCCCTAAGCAGCTGACCTGTCTGTAAGTGGCCGGCGAATGTTCCAGAACACTTTGTAAGATTAAGCAGGGACGAGTGATATTTTTCTTTACCAGTTATACTTAACTACGCATAACTTTTGCGATTCTCATTAAACTTTGATCATAGACCAATGTCAAGGTTTTATTTAAGACTTTTCAGTGGATTTTGGTTTTGAAGTCGGTTTTTACTTCTTTATGTAGGTGGATAATTACATAACTTGTAAGTAATCGCAATGCCATTATTAAACATCACGATTAATCACGAGGGGGGGTCTCGTTAGACATCACGTGTATTAATTTTATTTATTTTCCGTCAAAAAGCGCTATTTCTGAACCGAAATTTAGAACAGCGCGAAAATTTGAACGATTTGTTGTCACAAATCTCTTTGCCAATAGCAACTGCCAGTGAAGAAGAATCTTTACCAGATGTAACCTTAAATAAAAGTCTTGCAACTCCTTGGGACGAAGACAACATTAATTAATTATTCATAAATTTTATTGCAAATACATATGAATGTTTTTCGAATCACCATTTTTTAAATATTTTTTTCAGTCAAAAATTGCCTTTACATAGACTTCCAAAAAAATACACGTGATCCAGGGGGAGGGGGGGGATTGATCCCAAACCTCACCAAATATCACCAGGAGGGAGGGGGGGGGGGGCGGCCCCTAATGAAAGAAGAGGCATGACATGAAACATCATTATATAATAATAATATAATAACAGATTATTTGCCATCGCCACCAAAAGCCCTTTTTTAGGGTTCCGTAGCTGACAGGCAAAAAACGGAACCCCTTTAGTTTCGTCAAGTCTGTCTGTCTGTCTGTCTGTCCGTCCATATGTCACAGCCATTTTATTCTGTAACTATCAGCATTACACTGTTGAAATTTGGTAGGAAGATGTATCCTGGTTAACCGCTTACCGCTTACCGATTCTCATACAAAAAATAAAAAATAATGACATAGAGGTTCCTATTAACCATTTTCTTTTAAAGTCAAACGTTTCATTGCGAGCCGCTTCCAAAGTGGTAAAATGGGCGTCCCCCCTTATCTAACTTCTAAACCAAGCAAGTGTAAATTTTGATAAAATGTGGAATGTAGATCTTAACAAATACTTTCAACGAAAATTGGTTCGGACGGGATCGAACTAGTAGTTAGTAGTTTTTGAGATATAGCACATTTTCAACAACCGCAAACATCATTTTGTACATAATACAAACTCTATGAAAAACAAAGTTATATTTGCAGTCAACAAAATATTGTGGTATTTTACTAAGTAGAAGTAAGTGGATTCCCTAATTCAGTTAAAGTTGGCACGGAACCCTCAGTGCGCGAGTCCGACTCGCACTTGGCCGGTTTTATTTTTATTTTTATTTTGGATATTCCAATGTACTGTTTGATGTCAACGATAGTTTAAGAAAGCAATCGGCTGGTGTATTGTCCGTCGCCTAGTGTAAGTTCAATGAAGGGGAAGCAAATAAACAAAGAGAGCATATAAATAAGACGGTTCCGTGTTTGTGGACGCCAGCGCATAGAAAAGGATTGAACTACTCGTAGAAGTGTATGTAAAGACCGATTTCATCATCGATAGGTAAAGTAACTAATGCTACAATTATTTTATTATTTTTAAAATAAAATATTAAATAATTTATTTGGTGGACTAATTACGATTAAGTGCTTTGAATAAAAAAATACGTTATCAACATAATTAGATCATTAAATAGGCATTCTGTCAATTGATAAAGATATACTGCAAATATGCCGGTACTACAGTCGTACTAACTGCTGGTTACAACCTTTAATAAGTTGAGTTAGCCATCGATTAAAAAACCAGTCCAAAGGATGCTCTATTTAAGTATGCGCATGAGTGCGCTACACTTCGTGATTTGATCGATTTGTTTTTGATCCAGGTTTGACCGGCTCGACGCTTTCGCACTCATCTGAAGCAATGTCTATAATATTTGTTTTGTTCTTTAACCGTGAACTCACTAGCCGACATGTATGAAGGTTCTTTTAGGTCCAGTTGCGTGATCGATAGATAACTCAAGTAATGTTGTTAAATGCGGTTAAATGTAGTGTTTTTAAGGAAAAATATCTGTACCAAAGTCAAAAGGGTTATTTCACTATCCATTGTTTTCAGGTTTTTTTTTAAACACGCACAGTCGGAAGTATTTTACCGGTAATAACGACATTTATAATTATTAGGTCCGATTTTTCAATGGTCAGATAAAACTTATCAGACTGATAAAATACATAGCAACAGATTTAAAAAAAATGACAGGTACCTATGATTGCTGACAATTAGGTGACGTTTTCAAATTAGCAAAAGTGTGTTTTGTTCGATCAATATTTCTTATCTGACTAGTGAAAAAACAGCCCTTAGTTGAGTTACTATTACGTTATATAACGTTTTAACACTCGATGTTATTCGGTAACTGTATTTTAAATGTATGATGTAGCCTTTAGTAAGAACCCGGCATCGATTGACAAAAAAAAAATACCTACATATTATAATTGAAGGTAATAATAAATTGATTGAATAGCCAATAAGTAAGAAGGGTAAAAATACTCCCAGACATTATAAAAGATTCACCTTTCATGTGGTGCCGGCAAGGACACACGAAACATCTTACCCAAGGGACTTTGAATTACGCGTAAAACTTACATGGTAACTGAAACATTCACTTGATAAAATCCGCAGTACTGAGAAAAAGCTTCTAGAAGCTATCATACTCCGTTTTTGATTAGTCCAAATCAATAAACTACTGAGCGGGATAATCTAAACACATATTTTTTATCCCTTTTGGAATAGAACGACAAGAGCGAGATGTAAGTTGCAGAAAGCTGTGTGATGAAAAATTCGAGATGCGATGTAGCAGAAGCATTTTTGGCAAATAGTTAGGCGCCCCATAGAGGCTCGCTGAAAATTATTTGCATTTGTTTATTATTATAATTTACAGTGAAATTGTGAAACATGGTATCTGGTTCGGTGATTGATTGCTGTTCAACGCAGCGAATATTACAAATCGACACGTCCTAATTTACGACTATTTTTGCCAATGTGCTTAAAAATTTTAACTAGTACCGAGTATGATTACTCTTTTACGTTTATTTACGTAAAAAGCAAAAATCAAATAACATAATAATTTTCGTTTTACACTACGGCTGCATCAACTTATCGATATTTCGTGTTCGGTAAATTAATATGTTTAACCCATGACGATTTGGGAGCCGATTCTCGCGGCAATCGAACTGTTTTCGTGTGGTAATTCGATTGCGAGTTTTACCGATTTACCTTAAAACTCAAGTAAAATATCTACACGCTGAAAAACTATCGCTAAAACAAAATCTAAATACATAGAAATCGCAATCCTGAGAAATCAAAATGATTTCTTCTTCGACGAAGAAAATTCGATCGGTGAACTTTTTTCGTATACGAATTGCACGAGAATTGGCCCCTTGGTATTAGTCACCTGTGGAGAATGTAATCTCATTTATAGTTACTTCGCTTCGCTGATTGACAAAACATTTGAGTGGTGTAATATTTAGTGCTTTTTTATTTTATTTTTTTATATAGGTATACCAACAGCAAATCACACTATATACCTACACTACAACATCATGACAAAAAGATAATTGACAAATATGATTGCCTATTACATTATACACAACATTTACTGAAGTGTAGCTATTATAAAGAAAGTTTGTTTAACTTGTATTAAATCACATTAAACAAATTAAATTTAATACAAAAATACAATAAATCAAGTAAAGAATTCATAATTAATCGATGAGTGCGTCTTGGGACGCATGCGAGTACATCGTACATGGCAGTTTTTTTAGGTGTCAGGTTTTGACTATTAGAATACCATAGGACTAATTGCGACCAATATTTTAATGTTAAGATATTAATATAATAGTATAAATACATTTGTAGTTTATGTATCGTTTAGATTTCTCACCAATTCCGCGGTTCCCGCCCGCGGCTTTACCTACCCGCGAAAAATATCACATACGTTTGCATTTATCATATAAGTAGTTTATGGTATGGTGTTAGTGGAATTATTTAATAACTTTTTAAAATTGATTTTATTTTATGCGAAAATTAGCGATCACAACAAATACGGAACCGTTAGTGCTCGAGTCCGACTCGTACTTAGCCGGTGTTTTATATTGATACCTACTATAACTGATACTAAGGAATATTATCGATAGCTATTATAGTGTAAAAATCAGTATGGCAAACATCACTGACAATATTACACACATACCTAAATGTCATCCTAAATCTTTTTTTGGTTCTTTTCTTTCCATTATAGAAAAGGCAAAGGATTGTATCCATACAGCCTTGTCTTTCATTTGACAGCTTTTAATTGTTCTTCTCTTCAGATACCGGGATAGTATTCCTATGGATAGTACTTCTGTGTCTAAATATAACTCTTTGTGCTAACTATTATTTTTAATTAAACTCTTTCGTCAAATTATATTCTTTTGGCAGTATGGGCAATCATGGAGTATGTACGTATAAAATATTTGGGCATGAATTACTCGATTCATATGGTAAACTCAGTAGTTTTGCAGACAACGCTTCATAATGCTTTACATGAAGTACCTTCATAGTGCCGGCACAGATTAATATGGTACCTCTACCGACACTTTTTTCACGTTTTATTTTACAATCTTATCCGACCAGTAACAGCTATTCACTCTTCTCTTGAAACATCATAAATAATAGTATTTAGGGATCATCGGCCGGCAGCGCATTCTATTCCATAGCTGTACACTTCAAAGAAGTACTGAATGACGTACGTAGTAGGTACGCCGTAAAACTTTATGAGTTCTTGACTTGTCTCGAAGAAATCTTCAGTGTCCTCAGTAGCAGAAGAAATAAATTAAAAGTAAGTATTTGAGCCGAACGAGATTTAATATTGACCCACTCGTGCACAGTTGGGAGACAAGTGTACAGAGAAAGGACAAATAAAGACAGATAAATCAGGTTGACTTGCACAAAGTGGCTGTAAGAACGTGAGAGTCGTATTGCAATCTTGGATTGACACTTAAGATGCTCTGCTTGAGAATGGATTAGCAGTTTTGATAGGTAAGCGGCTCAGCTTTAAGAAAATTAAACGGTTAAAGTAGGATTGCAATACGCCTAAAGGTTGTTTGTACTTAGTGAATGAAAAATGTATTTGTGAAAACCAAAAAAAAATGTTTTTTACCTTTAAAATTCTGTAAGGCTGTTCCGGTATCAACTGGTTTCGTCCAACTATTCCCGCATTTTAGATGCAGGATTTGGACGTCTCTGATATCCGGTTCATCGACCGCCCAATCGGCTATCCCGGTTGGTCATCTGCTTTCAGGATATTGAAACTTGAGCTCAGTAAACTCAAATGAACCGAGTATAGCTTTGCAGTAAGCTGAATCTGAATCTATAGACGTTCGGCATCGATTTTCTATAATTTTCATGTCGGCAACAGTCATATGTATGAATCACTCGATATCAAATGATTTTCATACAGGTCGTTGTGGCAAAGACGCTCAAAGACCTTGGCTAAGTGTCCCAACAAGCGGGTCAAAGATTAAAATGAACATGGAAAAGTTGAAAATCATGTCAAGCTCCCCTTGTTCCACTTCAGTATCTGTTGGAAACTCAACTCCCGAAGTTGCCGATGAGTACATCTACCTGGGACAAGAGATCATATTGGGTAGGTCCAACTTTGAAAAAGAGCTCAATTGACTAATCCAACTCGACGGGGCAGCGTTCGGCTCACTTACCTTCAACCAGTGAGTTGTTACCAGTGATGACATATGGATCCGAAACATGGCCTCTTACTATTGACCTTTTAAGGAAACTCTAAATCACACAACGAGCGATGGAGACGGCTATGCTCGGTATTTCTCTACGAGATCAAATCAGAAATGAGGAGATACGTAGAAGAACTAAGGTAACGGACATAGCCATGAGAAACAGTATGCTCATGTGGCAATGGGCACACAAAGAACTGATATGGCCGTTTGGGCAAAAAGTTTTAGATTGGAGACCCTTTGACCAAAGACGCGGCGTAGGACGTCTACCGATAAGATGGAAAGACGACCTTGCAAAGTTGCAGTACTAAACTAGATTCCGGTCGCTATGGAAAACCGTGGAGGTGGCCTATAATCAGCAGTGGACGTCCTTTGGCTGATAATAATGATGATGATACATATAGGTGTTGTCAAGTAATGACATCTCTGGTACCTAACATACGTAGGAACATGTGCGGCAACAGTCGTAATAAGTTCTTTAGAAACTGGGTACGTGAATTTTAAAAATTGTTGGTAAATATAACACTGTGCTGTTATGTCGTTTCAAAGATATAATAAAGATAGGATCCGATATCTCGTAAAAGTCGAAGCATTCTCTCACAAACTGAAAGCAAACTTTGCTCCATTTTCTCTAGTATTGAATTGTATGATGTCGTGATAATCTAGAATAAGGACCGTGAAGTATCACATAACACACTCTTAATGTTTCAAGTATTTATAAGCATAATAATAATAGTAATATTTATTTCAGAAATTACTTTCCATAGACTGGGTTAGTAGTTGCAGAAAAAATCTTACGAGCTAGGGTTAGTACATTAAAAGATGTAACACAAAACAATATGACCTACTTAATATTGACTATGGCCGGTCTCGAACCAACATGGACGCTGTTCCAGTGCCTCAGGATAGGGCAGCAGTTGCGACTCCTACGGGAAACTGTCTATGCGAGCCTCAGTAAACATCGCCGAGGCGCTGCAGTACCAAAGCAGCCCCATCAGCATCCTGAACCCGTTATTATATTGGACGCGCAGAGCTGACAGAGTCTTAAGTTAATAAGTTATTCTAAATTACTTCTAATATCTAAAGTCTGCTGAAAATCGAGTAACGATATTACGATACAAAATATATTGTAATTTACAAAGCCCATTGAGCTTATTGAAGTTTTGAGATAGTTGATTGTTCTATTAAGAATGGTACTCAAAGTTGATCAAAATAGGAAAGCATTTATTACTGACTTCAGACGGCACCGTGCGATCGATTCTTATTTTAGAAAGGTACTCAAACCATCTCTTCAGTTCGACATTACTTCAGACGTCTACATACGCCCACATTTTTACTTGGAAAAGAAGACGGACGAGTAATGATCCTATACTTATTATGATCCTATACTATTATTTTTATACAGGGTGTGGCTTGTAATAGGAGCAAAAATTTAAAGCCCTTTAAGTAACCAGTAATCGGTTCCAAATGGTTTTAATTGCGTCCGTTTCATAGAATTTGAAATTGTCATTTACTACAACTAGTAAGTGATTTTGATGTTCATTGACTAGGGATTATAGCTTCGGATCCTATATCTCTAAAGTAAAGCATTAAAGAGCACTAAGGCTAGGTAAAGGTAACTACGTATACTCAGTAGAAGCATTGATTAAACTTCTTGCTCCTATTACAGACTACACGCTGTATACGACCTCTGCCCTCAGCCCTCTTCCTGTCGCAAATTAACTGAGTTATAGTGTGCCTGCGGCCGTGCCCCGCCACTCTATTGCATTTAAAAACCAATAATTTAACCTAAGTTAGTTAACTGTTAGTAATATCACTGCGCTTCATTCTACCACACGGTGCTCTTTTTCAACAGGTATTCTGCTTCGAAGTAAGGCATAAAATTTTCATGGTTTAAAACTTAAAAAATAAATTATTGATTGTTCATGTTGCCTCTATTGTGTAACTATGCGTTTTTAATTGTAATATTTGATTGTAAAAGCGTGGGGCGGTGGAACAGGGAAAACTTTCTTGTAAACAAATACTGATACTGACTTCGTCGCACAAGAGCATCACGTTTGTGCTTACTAAACGGAACCAAATATTTCTCATCCACGAACAAGAAATTAACCACATTTTTATCATATATTATGCTAATTTTATGCATGCTAATGCAAGTGCCTATTTTCCGGCTTCATGAACAGACCTTGAAACATAATCGTGGTCAAAGTTCATTACAAGGCTTTTGTATTAAAACCAAACACAGCTATGATACGATGTTACATCATCACTTTCCAGTGCATATCTTCCGGCTCTATCACTGATCTCAGTTTGAAAGTACCATATTATTAAATCTTCTTCAAAATTACACATACAGCAGCCAATTTTTAATGATACTACAATCCTTGGAAGATGGTCAAATTAGTTACCAAAATTTCATTACATAGTTACATACACGACGACCTAATAGAAGCGAGTTAAAAAAAGGAAAAATGTCGATACAATATGGACATAGTATTATTCCATTAGTTTGGCATAGATAAAATAACGGAGTCTGGCACCGCGGGCGCTAGTTTTAAATCCGATAAAAGCTTTTCCATTACCAATTGGTTTGATCTATAAAGAATTTCTGATTTCATATAAGTTGTGTAATCCTGTAAAGTGCACGGTTATCAAACATCTGTTTTGTATCAAACTTTTTAAAAGGTAAGCCTTAACATGGCAAGGTAATGAACTATTAATTCAATTGTGTATAATTAAAGCTCCAATAGAATTAAATGATATTTAAAGATAATACTCACAACGGAACCCATTGTGTGAAGAAAGCATCGTCTTTACTTATGAAGGATCATTCAGTCACTAAACAGAGTACCTAATAATAGCTATCGTATTCACATTTCCAAATTTCCTCATCTATATTTGATAATATTCTCTGACAGTTTAAAAAATACTTTATTTTTTTATTTATTTACTGATTGCGGACTTTATCAAGTCTCGTCACCCCGGCAGCCCATCGCAGCATTTTTATTACATATGTGTGCATCTTCTGTTTTGCTAAAACTTATTAATAATAGGACAAAAAAGACAGTTCTTTTCCTTTCTAAAAGTAAATAAACTTTTGAAAAAGGACAGTGAAGGTACATAATGGTAAAATATTTATTATTTCTTAAACATTCTGCTATCTGGAACCAATTTATGTAATTAGGAAATTAATTTAAATCTATAAGAATTATAAAGTCCTTATTCTCCCTATAGCTATGTCAATTGAATGAGTGAAGGTAAGAAAGTTTCTATTAGAAATCACGGTCAAAAACCTGTTAGTCCCACTCTTTCTCGTACCCGTAAACGTTTCTATTTCTCTTGGCAATGAGATCCTTGGATTGGAACAATCTGCGTTTTTCTTTTCTTTCTTTCACATTGTCTCATTGGTGGTTGCTCCTAGGGCATTTTTCACCTCATAAATTTCTATGAGTTACATATTTTTATTAAGTTAGGTTCGTCTATCGCAAAATATTCTGAGTGAATAACAGTACAATAAATTACAGAGCCGCCAAATATAATATAAGCCAGACAGGTATAGCCTACCTGTGATCGATACTTCAATAATAGTACCTTACTATAGAGTAATTACATATTGAATACATTTACCGATAAATTATTAATTTTCATAAATGCAAAGGATTCCTGAAACATACGACCCTGATAAATGGGTGATTTATTTGCGATGAATTAAAAAAAATCTTACTCTTCGAATTCTCTTCTTTTCGCACTTGATCGGTTACGAAACCGATCAAGTGCGAGTCGAACTCACGCACAAATGGTTCCGTATTTATCATAAAATTATTATCCCTTTGGAATAGAACGACAAAAGCGAGATGTCACTAGCAGCAAACTGTGTGATAAAAAGAGATGGGTAGCAGAACCATTTTTGGCAGATGTCAAACAGTTCAGAGGTTTATGAAGGCTTGCTGAAAATTTCTTTCATTTGAGTTTTTGAAAATTTATGTGAAATTGTGTATAATTTGAAGAAATATTTCTGTTGAAACATGGTGACTTGATCGGTGATTGATTGTTGTTCAATACAGCGGAATAACCCAACAAATAATCATTCAACAGGTAAATTAGTCCAAAGCGAAGCCTCTTAATATACGACTTATATTTACCAATGCGCTTCAAATTTAAAGTACGCAGTTTGATTATTCTATTCTACAAATGTTAATTTACGTAAAAAGTAAAGACAGAATAACACAGGGAATGTATATATGAATATTTTATATAATGAAATAATATTTAGTTTTACACTAGAGCTGCATGTTCAATATTTTGTGTCGGCTGTTTATCATGCAGTAAACTAATATGTTTATCTTAGGAACATTGTTTTTAATCACCTGATCGAAAGGTTATCTCATTTAAAGCTCTTAATGTTACTTACTTATGTTAGTTACTGACATCTTAAATCGGTTTCGTTTGACAGCTTTTACTTGTCCTTCTATTCCGATAGGAATATTAATTTTATGGTATTTATTAATTAAGATGTCCTTTTAAGGTCAATTTAAGGTCCTGATTATCTTAAAATAACAAACTACCCGAAATTTTGAGACAAAACCGATCAAGATGCTTTGAATCGAAATACCAAGATCTTTTGATGGCGCTAACTTTCAATGTTGATTTTTTTACAGCTAAAAGAAATAATCAAAATTGATATTTGAGTTTTAGTTTCATATCTTTACGCTTTTTGAAGGTAAACATCTTAAGCGAATAGTAACATGACGATAATTTTGCTTTAAGTTATTGGAATTCAAATCTGTCATTTGTTTACTTTTTAAAGCCGTGATACTTATCCTTCTAAATTTAACATCTGTGATTTTTTCACGTATCCACCTACTACTGTTTTAGTTGAGAGAGGGCGGGAATTTGTACTCTAACAAAAATTTGCACAAACTCAGTATCTCCTTAAAAGACCTATTACAGTTTTAAAGTACCTAATAGAAGTCTCTGAGCTAAACTGCGGATGGGCGGACAGACGGATTTCTTGTTGGACAAAATCTTAGGATTGTTTTGTTTTTACGCTCTAATAAATTCAATATGTAACGTGATGATGCCAACGTGGGCGGGCATTCAACAAAAAAAAAACATTATTTTACCTTACTAAAAAATATTTCAAATTTGAGCGATACTGTTACTGGCATTGACACTTAATTTACTAAGTAATTAGGAGGTTACATGTCATACCAGGAGTCAAACCTTGTGTCTTACGCTATGCGGGCGTATCCCTATACCATTCGATAACCGACTCACAATATTTCCTTCGGGTGATTAAAAAGCAATCTCACAACATTGATAAGGTGACGCAGCCTACGCTTCAAAGAGAGCAGAACATCACAGATTAGTACGAGTATATTTAAAAAACATGTAGCTAATGATAAATAAATTTGAATTTCAATCACTTATCGTTACTTAGTATTTAGTAATTCGTAAATAAATAAAGTACGCCTTGTTTACGAGATATTTGAATATGAATAATGATAACACTTATACCGGCAGAGATGACGTTTTCAAAATGACATCTAGTTTCATGTTTGGATTGTTTGGTCATTCTTTGATTCGTTGGTGCACTTATGGTAAGAAAAAAACAATCTCGAACTGTTCGCTAATAAATCGCAGGCGCGCATGCATGTGATAAAGTCTATGTATTTTAACTTAGCCAAAGAAAATTGAAACTTTTAAATGTTAATAGGATTGTTTTGTACGCACCATTTCTCCTCAGCCCCATCGACCTTTATGTCGGGGATGTTGGGTATCTTCTTGTTCAGGTATGCGGACGAGATCTTGAGCAGAGCCTGGGGAAGAACGCACATGGTCAGAATAACGAACACATTGTTTCATATCCGTTTTCTGTGTGATAACGTCTAACACTTAGAATTTAGTGGCGACTTTTTATCCTAGAGCTGGCAGCAACCTCGGGCTAAAAAATAGTCTAGAATTATGAAGGATGCTGCTAGTATCTTCGGGACCTTGCCTAAAGGAACTCCTTTTAATAATAAAGAAATAATAGAATTAAATAAATGTTTAATTATTGTTTGTTAGATTAATAACATGATGTTTAGAACACTTGAAGACAGTGGATAGTGAAAAAGTTTTTGAGAATCGGTGATGACCATTATTGCATTGGTAGTAATAATTTCCATTTCCTGAAATTAAATAAAATGTATCCAATTTTTTCCCTAAAGAGATGTGCAATAGTATGTCATAAAAAAAATATACTAATGCATTGCCGTTATCAAAATATTTTAATCAACAATGGCAACCACAATGACACTGAAAATATGTTACTCGTAACAACTTATAATATCAAAATTTATTGTGTTTTTCTTGATTTTCCTTGATTATTTGATTTTTCTCGAATTGTTATTATTAATCATAAAATTTCCTCGTGCCCCTATTTATATAGTTGTTCACCCGTCAAATAGTAACATTACTTTAAAGTAGTAGTAGCAGTAGTTTTCATGGGAAAAATAGGCTAGTTGACCAAATTCCAAAAACTAGTTATTAAGAATAATCTTAGTAATTATAATGACTAAAAGATTTTTATTTAAAAACAACATCATTTACCGTCGTTATCAATCGTGATTTAAGAAATGCAATTTGAATGGGTTTCGTCTGGTATCGTATACGCTGGAACTGTCGAGGCGTCCGAAATGACGTCAGATCTCAAGTCCAAAGTCTTATTGACAACAAAATTACTATGGATAGTCGTTTAACAGCAAAAAGTATTAATAAACCTTATTTCAAGTAATTGTTTTTTTTATTTTTATTTCAATAATATAATAAATACTTAACTATGTAGAAACTACCTGCAGTCTGGGAACTAGCCCATTGTGGCCAATACAAGAGTGGCATTTTCAAAACCAAATAATTAAATTACTTCAATATTTATCGATGTTAGGAGAAGCCCTAACTAATTTTGTGTCCCTAATTAGTTGACTACGACTGCTTATCATAGTTTTTAAGTAGACACTTTGCGTGTGATATCGATCCTAAATAATCTTATATAAATCGCTTGTCCTCTAAAAGACTGGCATAACACAAAAAAAGTGTGTTTTTAGTTATTAATGCAGTTTTTTTTCTGCTATCGAATATCTAGATAGTATAAAAAAATATAGCAAGTGTCAGTTTTTACGGGAGCAGTAATTTGCATGACTCACTCACTAACAGTGCCGTAAAGATACTTGCGAACAGTGTACGTGTATTATTGATCGTGAAAACTGTCTTAACCTGTCTTGGGCTGTATTTCGAGTAAGTTCATTTTAAAGTCCATAAATACAAAGAAAGTAATCCTGCCATAACAAAAAATACTACAGTTTAGTTCATTCATTATTTATTAAAATTACAAAATGTGATTCAAAATAGTGTTAGATTACAGTTTGCGGCATTGTTTTACTCAAAATTTTAAGTAATCTGTGTTTCTTTTTTGTCGACTAAACTGGTGAATTCTAGGTTGTGTCACTGTTTTCTTTTTATTTGGCAAAAACTTGTTCAAACTAATTTAAAGAAGAGCCACGAAATAGGTTATGCCTGTTTTATACATTCCAGTTTTAAGTCATACTTGCTTAGTATTCTGTAATAGGTTATGGGCGTAAACTTCTTTAAGTTTACTGTTGAGTAACGAAGTGTATAAACTACGTACAACGTTTCCAATTTAACGTTAAAAATGTTTCAGAACTAAAATATGTTTGAATGTTTCAGACGAAAAGATGGCAAACCGCTTTGATTGCCAAGAGACTTGCTATTAGATGACTAAATGAAAAACGGGTTTGTGGAAACTGTCCAAACAATGGGGTCTAAGTTTTTTAGGTCTGGCTGTAAAAGTAGACCCCAATTACTCACGGCCTACACTCTCGACTTAAAGCAAAACGTCAATCTATAGCACTGCAGACCTCCGTCAATGCTGAACACTACAGACAACTTAATAGACAAATATGGTAGTCCCTGCGATACGTCATTCGTTGCTTTAACACAAAAAGTATTAAATAAACTAAAGAGCGGAAGCAAGGCTCCAAAATGTTTGCAGGGGACAAGTCTATTAGGCAAAGCCTATTGACGAATCTTAAGACGGAGGACGGCAGTGTAGCGTCTACGAAAGCAGAGGTTTTGAGGAAGATCAAAAGGTTCTATGGGCAGATGTACACATCAGTTGCCAAACCCGTTGACAGCTCGGCCAGGGACCCAAGAGCTATTCCTGAACCGAAACTGCACCGAAGACATCCCGAACATCGGCCTATACGAGATAAGAATGGCCCTTAAACAACTCAAAAATAACAAGGCACCTGGCGAGGACTGGAATCACAGCAGAGCTTCTGAAAGCGGGTGGAACACCGCCACTTAAAGTCCTTCAGATACTCTTTAACTCCGTGCTGCTGGAGGGCATCACGCCCGAGGCGTGGAACAGGAATGTGGTGGTGCTGTTTTTCAAAGTATTTTAGGCCTGGCCGTAAAAATAGACCTCAAAAACTGTCGGTCCACACTCTCGACCTTATGGCAAAACGTCGATCTATGGCACTGCAGACCTCCGTTAATGCTGAAAACTACAGGCAGCTCAATAGACAAATATGGAAGTCCCTGCGACACGACATCCGTTGCTTTAACACTAATAGTATTAAAGAAACGATAGAGCGGAACCAAGGCTCCAAAGTGTTTGCAAGGAACATGTCTATTGGGCAAAGCCTGTTGACGAAGCTTAAGACAGAGGACGGCAGTGTAGCGTCGACGAAAGCAGAGGTTTTGAGGGAGATCGAAAGGTTCTATGGGCAGTTATACACCTCAGTTGCCAAACCCGTTGATAGCTCGGTCAGAGACCCACGAGCTATCCTGACCCGACACTACACCGAAGACATCCCGGACATCAGCCTTTACGAGATTAGGATGGCCCTTAGACAGCTCAAAAACAACAAGGCACCTGGCGAGGACGGAATCACAGCAGAGCTCCTGAAGGCGGGTGGAACACCGGCACTTAAAGTCCTTCAGAGACTTTTTAATTCCGTGCTGCTAGAGGGCATCACGCCCGAGGCGTGGAACAAGAGTGTGGTGGTGTTGTTCTACAAAAAAGGAGACAAAACCTTATTGAAGATCTACAGACCCATCTCACTCCTGAGCCATGTTTACAAGCTGTTTTCAAGGGTCATCACGAATCGTCTCGCACGTAGGTTTGATGACTTCCAGCCTCCCGAACAAGCCGGTTTCCGAAAAGGCTATAGTACCATAGACCACATCCGCTTAGGCAAATTATACAGAAGTCAGAGGAGTATAATATGCCTCTATGCTTAGCGTTTGTGGACTATGAAAAGGCCTTTGATTCGATCGAAACTTGGGCGGTGCTTCAGTCTCTGCAGCGGTGCCACATAGACTATAGGTATATAGAGGTGTTAAAGTGCCTTTACAATAACGCCACCATGTCGGTCCGAGTACAGGAGCAGAATACGAGGGCGATTCTACTGCGGAGAGGTGTGAGACAGGGAGATGTTATATATCCGAAACTGTTCACAGCGGCATAGGAAGACACCTTCAAACTTCTGGAATGGGAAGGAATCGGCATCAATGTCAATGGCGAATACATCACACACCTCCGATTTGCCGATGATATAGTCGTTGTGGCAAAAACGCTGGACGATCTTGGCACTATGCTCGAAGACCTTGACTGAGTCTCCCAACAAGTGGGTCTTAAAATGAACACGGAGAAGACGAAAATTATGTCAAGTTCCCTTGTTGTACCCACTCCAGTATCCATTGGGAACTCAACTCTCGAAGTTGTCGACGAGTACGTCTACCTGGGACAAGTGATCCAATTGGGTAGGTCCAACTTCGAGAAAGAGGTCAATCGACGAATCCAACTCGGCTGGGCAGCGTTCGGGAAATTACGCAAGAGTGTCTTCTCGTCTCATTTACCTCAGTGTCTAAAGACGAAAGTCTTCAACCAGTGTGTGTTACCAGTGATGACATACGGATCCGAAACATGGTCTCTAACTATGGGCCTTATAAAGAAGCTCAAAGTTACGCAACGAGCGATGGAGAGGGCTATGCTGGGTGTTTCTCTACGTGATCGAATCAGAAATGAGGAGATACGTAGAAGAACTAAGGTAACGGACATAGCCTTGAGAATCAGTAAGCTCAAGTGGCAATGGGCAGGGCACATAGCGCGAAGAACTGATGGCCGTTGGGGCAAGAAAGTTCTAGATTGGAGACCCTTTGACGCAGCGTAGGACGTCCACCAACAAGATGGACAGATGACCTTATAAAGATTGTAGGATCAAACTGGATGCAGACCGCTAGTAATCGGTCGCTGTGGAAAGCCGTGGGGGAGGCCTATGTTCAGCAGTGGACGTCCTTTGGCTGATAATGATGATGTTTTTTAAAGAAGGAGACTAACTATATTCCCATCTCACTTCTAAGCCATGTCTTCAAACTGTTTTCAAGGGTCATCACGAACCGTCTCGCACGGAGATTTGATGACTTTTAGCCTCCTGAACAAGCCGGTTTCTGTTAGGCAAATTGTACAGAAGTCAGAGGAGTATAATATACCGCTATGCTTAGCATTAGTGGACTATGAGAAGGCCTTTGATTTGATCGAAACTTGGGCGGTACTTCAGTCTCTGCATCGGTGCCACATAGCTATATGTATAAAGAGGTGTTAAAGTGCCTATACAATAACGCTACCATGTACGTCCGAGTACAGGAGCAGAACACGAGGGCGATTCCACTGCAGAGTGGTGTGAGATAGGAAGATGTTATATCTCCGAAACTGTTTACAGCGCAAACTTTGAGAAAGAGGTCAATCCAACTCGGCTGGGCAGCGTTCGGGATATTGCTGCTCATCTTGAATTGAAGTGTCTGAAGATAAAGTCTTCAACCAGTGTGTCTTGCCAGTGATGACATACGGATACGAAACATGGTCTATAACTATGGGCCTTATAAAGAAGCTCAAAATCACACAACGAGCAATGGAGAGGGCTATGCTGGATGTTTCTCTACGGGATCGAATTAGAAATGAGTAGATACGTAGAATAACTAAGATAACGGACATAGCCTTGAAAATTAGTAAATAATAATAAATATCCTTTGGACATTCCCACACATCGCCATCTAGTCCCAAAGTAAGCTACTTAAAGCTTGCGTTATGGGTGCCAGATAACGAATATAATACTTAAATATTTTTTGTTTGTAAATACATACATGATATACATAGAAAACACCCAGACCAATGCCAACAGACAAACAAACAGACATGTTCATGCAAACCGCTGCGTAGTAGGCGATTTCTCGACCACTACACCAGACGGGTCGTCTAAATGGAGTGGCAATGGGCCGGGTACATAGCGCGAAGAACTGATGGCCGTTTGGGCAGGAAAGTTCTAGATTGGAGACCCTTGGACCACAGACGCAGCGTAGGACTTCCTCCGACAAGATGGACAGATTGATTGATTGTAAAGATCGCAGAACGTGTTGATGTGATTGTAAAGATCGCAGAATCAAACTGGATACAGACCGCTAGTGATAGGTCGCTGTAGAAGGCCGTGGGGGAGGCCTATGTTTAGTAGTGGACGTTTTTTTTAAAGTAACACTACATGTTTTTTTACAATATTCCGCCAAACTATGTAACAGGTTGTCGGCAGAGCTCTCGTGAACATCGTATTACCTTAATTATATTATAATTAAACTTATATTATTACAACACCGTTACAACAATGGTTTAGGAAAGGTATGTTAACAATCTAATCACCTATACGAAAACAATAACAATTACTTGTATAGGTAAAGTCCGTTTTTCTCTGCCAGTCGAATACTGCAAACAATCTTTTTAACACTTTAAAAAAAATATTAGTGAATAAAATAAAATTAAAAAACGTCCTTTGGAATGATAATGATGATAAGGAAACTATCTGTTCACTTGAAATATTAAATGAAACTAGATTATAAAAGTAAAACAATATTAAAAATAAAATAAAAAAGGAACCTTTTAAGTTTGGTGGCGAATAACCACATCCCAAATTTTTAAGCCTCTCTTTCTGAAAGTTTGTAATTTGTTTGTAATAACTGATTATTTACCTTAAGCTTAAGGAAAGTCTTATTTTATGTGTTTTATATGTAACTTTTAGATTTATAAACATGTAGTAAATTATTTATGAGTTATTATAATAAATAATTCCATTTGCATATAATATTGTATTATTACGTAAATAACAACACCCTAATAAAAAAAATGGCATAATTTGGGCCATTTCTAATGAATTTAGGGAAAAACAATATTTTTCCAATATTTTTCCAACTTGAAATATTCTGAAATAAGTTTAATAAATTTTCCAAAAAATAAATATAAATCGATTGAAACATCTTTTTACCGAGTAATCATAAGATTGTAACAAAGTAAAAAAAAATTAAAACATTAGCTTTTTCTCGAAACACGCGAAATGTAAGTATCTAGTAAAAAGGACCTAAGTCAAAAGGATAGCCTTAAAATCTATCTAAAAACTTTGAAAAAAACTGGGTTAAATTGTATACAGTAGGTATGTGACGATTCATTATCTATCGTCACTATATATATAATATTGCTAGAGAGATTATGATGTACCGATATTTTCAATTTTATGGCGACATTTCAACTTTCTCCTACCTACTGGTTAGTCGTCGAGATTATGCCTACTCTACTATCAGCGGCGGGAACTTGTTATTGCCCTCTTTATATTTGCCCTTAAGGGATAGTGACCACCGCTCTTAGAGCCTCTTGTACAACTCCACCGGCTTCTAAATTGATCTGATTCGAGTTATGGTTCGAGTGCGTACTCTTGAGTATTTTCAATATCCCGCAATGTTTTCAATCTCGCGAAATGAAGGTAAGACACACATAGTATTTATTTACATATAAAGTACACGGAATTATCCACATATAAAAGTAACAAACACATATTTAATAAATACTCGAAGCAGTTACATTGAGACTTAACTAAAAGAAAGAATCTGCAGATATGAGGATTAGTAATCAATCAATACTATTCAACCGTCCCAAAAAAAGTTCCTGGAAATTTCCTGTAAGTAATCTCAAATACCTACTGTATTTTTTCATCAGGGGAAAGGCTCCACCCACTATTTGTTTACTTAAGTTAAAAGTAATGTTGTCAATCATTGAGCATGCCTCGCGCGCTCCAATCTCCGTAAAAACCATCTTAGAAGATATTTACACCGAGTTAAAAAATAGATTCTCAGTTTGCCCGTATTTTTGTTATTTTTTATGTATTAATACTTTTAATACATATAAAAAACTAATAATAAAATAAAATATGAATATAAAACTATGTATAATTACTTAGATACTTACCTGCAAACTTTACGTTAAATATTTATCACAGAGACCCATTTTGTTCTAATGCTTTCAGCCCACATGGAATCAAAAATAAAAGTTACAGTGAAAGCCGTCTGTTATTCCATCAGAAAATCAATAACATCTAATTCGCCAAGAGCTTTGACTGCATCTTCCGACGGACACAGATAGCAATACACAGATTAGCAACCGAGGTTATGTAATAACGGGATATGGTTAAGTAATTGAATTACCTACATGTGTGTAGTTTCATCTTTATTAAACATTTAAATTTGAATTTACACACGAAAACGAGACACTGATTCAACGTTTGTTGAAGAATTCGATCATTAAATAACATAATATTGATGTTAGGTAGTATTAAGCGTAGAAGTCTCGACTAGCTTTTTCTGTTGAACACTGGATGGTGCCCGAAAAACGCTGAGACAAGGTAAGTGTGCTAGTGTTATATAAATATTGTTTAATACTTTTTGAATAAAAAAGTACCTATAAATGTTTTTGCCCTCTAGCTAAATAAGTTGAAACTTTAGTGGAATAGGATGTTATACGCAGCAGAAAATCATAATATTGAGTAGGTATTCACTAACATCGTGGCCAAGTGTCGAATATAACTGCTTCAGACAGCTAGTGTACCGTTAGAAGAAGGTTTTCCTGCCCGATGTCTACAAACAATACGTTAGTACCAACTTAGTGTTTTCTTTGCTATTTAACGTATATTTGGCATGATACTCTAGACGCCGAGAAGCGAATATATATACTTCTTTCTGTTTTCGATCAATTATAAACATAAAGCAGGCGTCGCGGTAAAAGCAGGATGTATAGCATTGTGCCATAGTAGATTGCAAGTAATTAAATTCTACACGAACGAAGCTTCTGCCAAGACAACATTGCAGGCTCTCAATATTTGCATTTAGAACACGTCTTATGCATGGCAGCCAATAAATCGAAGACTACCACTACACCGTATTATACCTAGAGTTGTAAGTCCATTGTGGCCTACCTAAGTATTCAGTAGCATTCCGGTAGAGTACGATAGGCCTTTCTTTTGGGAAATAACTGTTCTTAAATCTGAATTTGAAATAATTCATGGTCTTGTTACTAAAATAACGGTAACTATTGATTTGTATTTAAATAAGCTTTATTTTAAAACATAAAATATAAAAAAAATCTATTTTTAATACAAATTGCCACTCGAGCTAAAAGAGGTTTTTTTTCAGCTTCAAACGATTACGTGACTTGGTATGTCACATTTGGTACTCCTCAGATTTTGTTCCCAGTTTCCCAGACGACGCGGATGCGGACGCTGGTACGCTTCTTAGAATTTTACTAACGATTGGACTCGAAATTTGTTTTTTGGAATACCATGTTCTAACCATGATATCTTTCAAATTTCTTAATACAAGTTATCTACCAAGGCTCCGATGCATACCGTAGTATTCCGTACCCTACCGGTAGGCTACCGAGCGAGGAAAAATTCGGAGGACTTACAATTAAAATGGTACCAGGCCCTAGCACAGGAGCGACACGAAAAGTAATACGATACATTCTAATATGCCCACAGAACGCATATACATATAGCGTTCTGTAATCTCACCGTTATGTTAGCCGGTTATATGGAGCAAAAGCGAGAGTGTATTTTGCGCTTGCTGACGCGCTACTGAAACACAAACAACTAAAAACTTTTGTCGCCTTCGTTTTCATTTCCCTCCGAATTAAATACTCAGTATCATCCTTATGAATTAAACGATTTTTTTTTTTTTACCTGAAAACAAGATTATTTATTTTATAATATTATTATGATGTACATAAATTGAGAGAAAACGACAAAAGTGACGTCAGAAACGTCTAAGTTTCGCGGTTTACCTATATTGGGTGGATGCCATAGTTTTCAATACAAATAATATTTGACACGTTCCTAGCACGGTTATGGTATGCTACGTAGTTCGTATTCAGCAACCTATACGATAGACCGACCTCATTATGTAGGAGTACGAACTACTACTTGGAAAAGGAAATAAAACTTTAACAAGATCTTCGTCGCTTTAACAGCATCCTCAAGCAGGATATTGTCGTATTTTCGCGAGCATAGCAGAAAATGCAAGGGCAGGAAATTCAATGTACCGGCTCTGGGCTAAACCGGAAACTGGCGCTAGGCTTCGAGACCTAAGCTTTGAAGCCCTAGATCATATCCGGCCTGTGAGCCGTTATCAATTTAATAATGTCAGCAACGCAGTAACATAATCAAACTGAACGCGTTGAAAAATTACTTGATTAAAATACATATTGATAAAATGCTAAATTGTACATTTGCTTTAAAATAAATGTGTAATATAATGTGATGTCCATTAAAGAGTTATCTTTTCTTCTGACTTGGTTGTTTTGTTGGTAACTCCAAGAAAAGGCCAGATCATATTCATCCTTACTTCAACTTTGCCATTCATCTGTATTCGATTCGACTCTAAATTGGGATATCGATGATAATATGCTTCTTATTTTGTTTCTATTATTATAAACAGAAGAAATAAGTATATCTAACAGAGGCAGATGAATGTTTTCCGAAAAAAAAGCATCTCTTGAGACGGTGAATATCATTAATCATGTATGATTATAACTAGTGGCTGCCCGCGACTTCGTTCGCGCGTTTTGGTTTTACTCCGTTCCCATGGGTAGAAGCGTAATGTTTTATCGCCTACCTATACCATTGAACTACTCCAATAGCCTTTCCCGTTAAAAAAGCTATCTAATACAAACATGTTTTTTTCTAATTGAACCAGTAGTAGTTTTTGATAAGCACGTTTAGACAAACAAAAATCTCCTTAGTTGTTTAACATTAGAATATTTTTTTTCCCGCGGCTTCGAATGCCTAGATTAGTGATGGGATTTTACCCGGTATTTTCCCGGTATTTACCGAAAATGGGTAAAAACGAGAGAAAATACCCGGTAAATACCAAAATTAAGAGTATATATAAGTTTTGCCACAAACTCGCATATAGCATTGAACGACGTTGAACATTGAACGTTGAGGCTACCAACGTGAATATTTAGCCTTTTAATTCAATAGAAAGAAACCATTCAATGCAACCACAAATATAAAAATTAAATTACTTAGGTACAGGATAGTATTCCATAATCTGTGGTATAGGTACTTATTTTGATAGGTACTTAGTTTGAATTTGAAGCTTTGTCATAATTGTACAATGTACGTACTTACATATTGGTGATTTATTGAAGTTAAATAAGTCCGATAATAATTTACGATCTTCTGCATGTTTTCTTGATAGACCATAGACAATCCAGTTGCACTGCTCAACTTCGCTGTTCCCGACCAGTCCAGCAGGGCGATCCAGAACCATTCGATATGACATTCGGTTTGGGTTTGGGACAGATTTTTTAAATTTTCTATTCAGAACAACCCAATCCGGACAACATTTTCCCAAACCCAAGACGGAACCGAAGATGACGTCACATCGTTCGATTACAGAGATTTTCATATACCGATCATTGTTTGACATTTCTTGCGTCATAGTATTTTCTCTCTGGTGCCCGTTTTCTTTGAAAAATCGCTCAGAAATTAACATTCAGATGTGTTTTTACCCGTAAAGTGAGTATTTATTTGTATTCAATCTTCTAATTAGTCAATATATTATACAACCCTAGAGCTATGGCAGGACCTCCAGTACTTGCTTACATACAAATCAACGAAAAAAAAATGTGTATAGATAGTCTTTCTTTTAAAACCTGTTGGACACGGCAAAATTCATTCTGTCACGTCCTTGTAAATTCTGCCATTGCCATTTCTATTTGGGTTTACAGGATATCATGGAAGGAGAAATAGTAAGACGTTGGCGCCGGCGACGGGAGCAGAATCCCCGCATGTGTATTTTGAAACATCTGCAGGACACTTTAAATCCTTTTAATTCGACGGTTGGTGTTTTCACCAGAAAATACCTATATAGATTAACTCAAGATATAATATTATATATTTTGTATATTTATATTTTACTCAAGCTATGGTTTTATCTTAAACCTCTGAAATAAAACAGTTTACGTCTTGAAGAAACAAAATATTTAAAGTATAACCTGAGATAAGGCTATATTATCGTTGAACTACATAATTACTTTACCAAACTATTAGTTGACTCATTACCACTTATTTTCACAACTTTGTTTTCCCAATCCTAATCCTAACGTGGGTGTCGGAGCAATTCAGTATAACATTGGGTTTGGGTTTCGATTACAGAAACGGCTTCGGTTGTTTCATTTACGAAGCCTTTAAATAAAAAAATATTACATCATTTAATGAATATAATACATACTATATATTCAATTTGTGTGTCCTATATTGCTACAATATATTTTGTGAGAACAATGTTCTTGATATGTGATTAAATAAGCTCAGAGTAAGGGTTAAAATGAAATTAAATAATTTTGTATATTTATATTTTAATGCCTACCTTATAAATGCACTATACCAGTCAAATATTGGGTACATTTCAGTTTTCAGTTTCCGTGCTAAAAACTTCTTGTTCGCTTTGCTTGGTTCCCAATTTCTGACAAATGTCTGTTTCTAGAGCGATGACAGCGATTTTCGACAAAATCGGAACGCGATCATACATTGTCAAAAACGTGATAAGATGTCATATTTCATAGCGATCATAACAAATTGTGTAGGACTTATATAAACTATATTTCAATAGAGAGAACTTAATTTCCAGAGTAGGTACTATATTATTTGCCTTAATCAATAGCTTTGTAATTTGACTTGATTGAGAGAAAGTGATCAATACAGAACTATAGGTACAATGTCTAAATTGGGATTACTTATTATCTTTCTTTTTGTTAGAAACCTATAGTATTTACTGAGGAAGAGGATGAGAGATGGTATTGTCAACTCTTGGATCGCTGTACTGTGCTTAGTTATTTGGATTGTCTTTTAAACTCTTCAGCAAACAACATTCAAACTTCCTAGCATTTGTAGCGTCGAAGTGAAGTGTGCTTACAATAAACTGCAGACCAGTGAAATACGATAGTTTTATAATATTTTAATATAAGTTACCAACATTGGATACTATTACTATGATGTATGTAAAAAAATCTTGTACAAAAGATAACTTGTTTAATTTTTATTAAGTAATTTATCACCCTTTATTTTCAAGGTTTCCAAATAATTTATTTGAACTTTCGACTCGACTTTCTTACGGTCTATGTTATGAACAATTAGAGCACAGCAAATGTCCTGAACGATAAGATATTCCCACTGGAACACACAGTTTCGTAGGAACTTGATTGTCCTGCAGAATGTTAATAAAATAACTGTACTGTCCACCGCGTCCTGTTGACAAAAACCTTTTACAAGTTATCCTGGCATCCTCTGTATTGCTAAAAGATGCTGTGTATTATAGAGATACACTTTTTTTTGTATTTCGTCGACATGGATGTCGATGTTATTTTTCGTGTTTGGTAAACGCACTGCACCTATTTATGTTTGTAGCAACTCATTATATTCACATAGCGAAGAAATACACCTAGATAGGTCAATAATCATTTTTATCTGGATTTTCCGTCATAAACGGGTGCTACAGGGCACCCGATTAACTTTGACAGAAAATACCGTGACGTTCGGCAACAAATGACAGAAAACATTGTTCTGAATAGCGTCGATAACTAAAACTACGCTGTAATCTCTGTAATCGAACGATAATGACGTCATCAATAAATAAATTTTTCATAATTATTAATTAAAACCATTTAGAATTAATTACTGGTCACTCAAATGGCCTATATTTAAAATGTTCGCTATATCACTTATAATTATGAAATATTTTTAGTTGCAGGCTCCATAAATGCAACAACTGAAACCGGTTTTGTAATCGAAATCGATTTCTATGTTGTTCTGAATTGCTCCGAAAACACATGTTGGGTTTGGGATTAGGAATCGTATGCCGAAGGTTGGGTTTGGAACCCAACGGTTCTGAATCGCCCTGCCAGGTTCTTCCTTCGTTTTAGTATAGTAAATATGATATATGAATACCTACTTGTAAAAGTTATGCACCTACTGGAAATTAGTAGGCGCTTGTTGACGATCTTTAATTTGGTACACTGCAGTAAATCCTAGATGTGTGGGCAATACATGTAAAATAACTATATCTTACTTCCCTTCCCCTCCCCCTTCCCTTCCCCCTCTTCACCCCCTCCCCAGAGCCAAGCGTAGTTCACCAAACTGCTGATGCCCTGCAACCAGTCCTTATTGACTGGTTGGATAGGCGCAGGGGTCCTCTTACATCCGAATGACACAGATACTTACGGGACACGGGTGCTTCGGTAAGTATTCCTGTAGAAACAGCAGGGAGAGGACTGCTGAATGCCATCACTGTAGTACGACAGAAGATACGGCACAGCACACGTTGCAAGTGTGTCCAGCTTGGTCCGGGGAGAGAGCGACTCTAGTCACACATATATCGACCTTTCTTTGCCGGTCATCAAAGCCATTGTTGGCAACTAAGATCTCTGGGGGCTATCCAGAATGTTCTGTCAAGACGTTCTTATCAAGAAGAAAGAGGGGGAACGGTAACGTGAGAATAATTCTCTGACCCCGAACGCCGAAAACGAGTCGACCGGAGGCGACAAACTTTTGCTCGCTCGCTCCATTAGTCAAAATTCTAGTCATAGAGTAGTATCTGGCGCTAGCAATCAGGATCTTTTTTGTGCAGTAACAGTATAGTCATAAATAAAATAGTAGGCAGGTTGCATAAGCAGACCTGACAGTTGTATGGCCCGAGATGGGCTCGCCATCGCGAGCAATAACTGTGTGCGGTGTACGATTGGGAACGCCCTGGTTACACCAGATTTGCCAGACACAGAGAGAGGGTGCTGGTGGTGGTTTAAGTATGTAGGCCTCTGCCTTCTGGAGAGGAGAGGTCCACATAACCCTCCGCCTGGCTAAGCAGAGGGTATGCAGATCAATGATTTTTTCCACAGTAAAAAAAGGTAGGTTAATAAAAATAGGTAGGTAATAAATAACGTGCATGAGCTTTTGATTTGATGCAGCTTATTAACAACGAGTATACAATCATAAATTACCAGAATGTACTGACTTAAAAGCTCTCACTCAATATCAAAATTAATACAATAGAGTGACTCGCTGGTACTAACTAATTCCAACAAAACTTTCAAAGCTGTGGGATAGCATTGGTATTTTCCACAATATATTCTGTCGTATAAAGGCATTCAGCAAATAAAGGTTAGTTAAACTAACTAACTAACTGAACTTTGCCAAAGCTAAGTAAGAATCCTTTATGAAGTGGTTTTGAAACTCAAAAGCCTGTGTTCGCGGTTAGAGTACTAAGTTAATTACATGAGCACTTAGTTGTAAAAGCAAAATTAAGAATTGTTTGTGTAAGTTGACATAGTCATATGAACCTATCTACACAGTTTCATTAATTTTACGCGGCCCCAGCGAACCATGTTTTGCCCCCGGCCCCGTTCCGCCCCGAACCCATTATTTTTTTTATAATTATGATCTTACTCCGGACGGTGGCGAATCTGGTAAATTAAAAATCATGAAAATCGATACCGCTCGCTATTTTTTAATTTATTTCATAAGAAACTTCTCCTGACAATAAAATAAAAAAAGAATCAGCGAAATCGGTCCGGCCGTTCACACGTGATGGCCGTGACCAAGAAATATTGATTCATTATTATACAAGTTTGTAAAGCAATAAACTTGTCTCGTTTCTAGCTCAAAGGAGCTCTAAGTCAATGCGGCAACGCAGACAGCATCATCGTATCCTCGCCACAAGGAAACGTTTGCAAGTGTATTATTTATAATTTATGATCTTAGTTGTATTTGTTGGTTTAATAAAGATAGGTAACAAGTTTGTTTGTATGTGTAATGCACATAAAATTATTATCCCTAGGAATATTAATGTTATGGTAATGCATACTTAAGTTGTCAATGAAATATTCAACTTGTTATAATGTTTTCGCTTCACTTGCTCACTTCAATTCGATTACACGTCAGAGACTTAAAATGACACATCTCAGCTCACGGGCTGAAATATTGCATGAAAATCCATCACGGCCCAAGTGGTGTAGTGAGAGTGAATTCGGAAGAGCGAATAGCTCGTATGAACGCGTCAGTGTACGCGAGGTTGCACCAAAGAGGTCATTATAATTCATATTCGACTTTTGTTCTTTTTAAACAAAAAATACCAAATTCGTGATATTTTCGACCGTTTGAGTCTTACGTCGTGTAGGGGCTCGTTTTTGGTGTTATTATAAAAAAAGGTGTGAATGAATGAATGATTTTTTATTTATTTGACACACAAATAAAATTACATTATATAAATTAATTACATTATATAAATTAAAAACATAAATAAATTACATTATATAATTAAAAACAACTAATATTAAATTAATACAAAAAAAAAACAAAAACAAAGCGCCCAGTGTCGGAAGTCTCGACATAGTTCCGTGTAAAACCACCAGGTGGCGCTCGAAAAATTCTGAGACAAAATTGGTGTTTTCGTGTATTTATTAATTGAGAAGAATTTTTGAATGATGCATAAAAAACTACAAATATTTTTTAAGATTTATTAAATATATAGCTACGTAAGTTAAAATGATATTTTATGAATTAGAAAATCATAAAATTGAAATTGTCGACGCGAAATGTCAAAAATGATGCATCAGACTACGCCCGCAGGTGTGCCAAAAAGGTCCCCGCTCAGTATATATCGTGACAGCAGATGGTTAGCATGCCACGACACTGATTTTCAGCGGGTGTGGTGTAACTTGTAATGAATTTAAAATACGCTATCAAATGACTCCATTTTTATTGGCCAAAAACCATTGACATAACTTTTAAAAAAAATATGGAGCAATCATATGTCTCAGTCTATTACTTCAAGATTAACGATTAATGAGACTTTACTCATATACGTAAAAATATTTTTTTAGTTTATTTTTCAAAGGCAACACAATACATAATTGAATGCATTTTGGCAGAATTAGAAAATAAATATTTAAAAGGTCACACTCATGTAAACGTTACGAAGATGATGGTCAAAGTCAGGACAACGGTAATAATAGCTGATATTTTGCAGAAATAGTCATGACAAAAATGATGTTCATAACAGACTGATGATGGGATATGATGTTGATGCACCCACCTCGGAGTAGGACTTCTCGATGGCGGAGCGCTTGATGGTATACGAGCGCAGGTCCTCGAGCAGGTCGCACTCATGCTGGTTCTTCGCGTGGAGCTTGGCTATCTGCTCCGTGTGCAAGTTCTTCAGGAACTTGGTGTAGTTGCTCTGGAACAAAATGGCGGATTAATCCCCATAGAATTGGTGGACGTTACACCTTTTTAGGGTTCCGTAGCCGAATAGAAAAAAAACAACCCTTATAGTTTCGTCAAGTCTGTCTGTCTGTCTGTCTGTCCGTCCGTATGTCACAGCCATTTATAATAATAATAGTCCCCCTAGCCGATATTGACTATGGTGGCCAGTCACAACGACTAACTGACTGCGCGGGGACATATTATAGTGCACAAGTGTGTGCGCAAACACAGGTGCACTCTCTATTCCTTTCACTCTCATCATTTCACAGCCATTTAATTCTGTAACTATAAGCATTACACTGTTAAAATTTGGTAGGAAGATGTATCTATTAACCGCTTACCGATTCTCATACAAAAAATAAAAAATAATGACAGTTAAGGAGGGGCTCCCATACATGAAACTAAAACCAAAATTTTTTTTTTTAGTTAAGCCTATAAGTGTGGGGTGTATATGGATAGGTCTTTTAAAATTACATAGAGGTTCTTAAAACCTTTTTTTTTTAAAAGTGTAACGTTTAATAGCTAGACGCTTCCAAAGTGGTAAAATGGGCGTCCCCCCATCTAATTTCTAAACCAAGCAAGTGTAAATATTGAAAAAAATATATAATGTAGATCTAAACAAATACTTTCAACGAAAATTGGTTCGAACGGGATCGAACGAGTAGTTTTTGAGATATAGCACATTTTCAACAACCGCAAACATAACTTTGTACTTCATACAAACACTATGAAAAACAAAGTTAAATTTGCAGTCAACAAAATATTGCGGTATTTTACTAAGTAGAAGTAAGTGGATTCCCTAATTCAGTTAAAGTTTGCACGGAACCCTCAGTGCGCGAGTCCGACTCGCACTTGGCTGGTTTTTTTAAATGGGGTCATTCGGACTTAGGTTATGCGGCTAAATATGAACCATGTACGATTGACAACATATTCAAACCTTTCTTGACTACTAATAATGCTCTTAATTATGTGACAAATTGATTTGTTTTTATTTGTGCAGTGTTTGGGTATTGCGATCGAATTACTGACAACAGTTCAGGCCAAAACGTCGGAACGTAAAATTTGCTGCGGAACTTCGGTCGCGTAACTACAGCATAGTGTTTTTAGTAAGACACGAGGAGCACACATTTTTACTATGTTCGGGCCTGATGGTGTGTCATTCGTTTACTGAATGGGCACAAGTCCGATTTAGGCGCTTTTGAGTGAGTAACGGTTTCGGAACGTACGCTTCTTACTATATTTTTTGCTCAAACTCAAAAACTTATTTGCAAATATTTGGGTAGTACATTCAGTACTTCTTAAATGTCAAAAAAACTTCGCCAAAATTATGCTCTATTGTAGTGAATAAATAATTAGGAATCAAAGTTAATATTTAAAGATTGAATAGTTAATTAATACAAAACTATCAAATTACTAATATTAAAGGAACTATATACCTACTACTTTATGTTTCACAGTGTTTTTTTTTTGTTACGTTGGGAAGGTCATTTATGTAGAGTAAAAACAATATTGGTCCTTAAATGCTGCCTTGTGGCATACCGTAGTTGTTGTCTTTGAAATTTGGCCTTTATTCTATCTTTTGCAATTTTTTGCCCCTTTTTTCTAATTTATTTATAACTACACATTGTGACCAATTATCTAAATAACTAATAAACCAATTTTTTGCTGATCCTCTTATTCCACAATAATCTAATTTTTCAATGAGTCGACTTATGTTTCACAAAATCGAATGCTTTGCTCATGTCCAAAGATAATGCAAATACTGATGTTTTCGAATCAAGGCTTTCTATCACATCTTGGACCAGGGTGTAAATGGCCAGAGTGGTGTTATGATTCTGCCGAAATCCGTTTTGATCCTTTTTAATAATATTCATTTTATTTACAAAGTCAGTAAGACGGATGTGTACAACCTTTTAAAAATCCTTAGAAAAGACTGGTATCAAGGCAATTGGTCTATAGTTGTTTGTTTTTTTTTTTTATCTCCTGATTTAAAAAAAAGGTTTAACTATCGATATTTTTAATGCTTGTGGAAATACTCCTTCACAGAGAGATAAGTTTACTATATGACTTAAAACTTCGGCTATGGGTTTTGCTACCAGATTGATTATCTTAGTCAAAATATCGTCATACCTTAGTTACAGTTTTTAAGTCTCATTATTATTTTAAGAATTTCGTCAGGAGTAGTGGGGTTGAAGTACATACTAGAAAGGCAATAATTAAGGGCAGGTTTGCTAGGGCCATTAGTATTATTTTGGAGGGTTATATTGGTAGTTTCTATAAAAAGTTTATTAAATATGTTAGCTATTTCAGTTAGTCATAAAACTATTGAGCCATTATAGTGAACCACGTCAAATTCTGTTGTAGAACGGGTATCAGATACTTGAGAATTTATTATTTTCCAGACAGCAATTGACTTATTTTTTGAATTCATGACATACCTTAAATTGCTTTGTCTCTGGTGACCAAGAATACATCTTTTTAGGGTTGTAGCGTATATTTTGTATTCGTGACTCCGTAAAGCTTTATCATTTTTGTTTGCAAGCTGATATGTTCTAAATAATCTAAAGTCTTTTGGTTTTACAGCATTTTTTATACCTTTTGTTATCCATTCAGTTTTAATAAGTTTCCTATTTATTTTAATTTCAATTTTGGGAAAGCATGAATTGTAAAATAAAGAGAATAATATTGAGTATATATAATAATTAGTGATTTTTTTTAAATGAGGTATGGTATATCTGTTAATATTTCAGAAAATGATAAAACATTAATGTAATTGTAATATTTACGAATATAATCTTTGTTAAATTCTCTTCTCATTTCAAACCACTCCAAAGTTATTATTTTTGGATTTAATTTAAATTCAGCTGTTTGTGCCATGTGATCTGATATTCCTGAATCATGAACGCTAGCTTTGGTTCCTTTTATGTTACTGGTAATGTGGTCTATACATCTATTGAGTCGAGAGGGTTGATTAATATGTAGTTCAAAGCTAAAGATTGCAAAATATTTACCAAGTTTTTGGAATGAACATCTGAGACCATTGTATATTAATATTGAAATCCCCAGTAATAATTATTTTCTTTTTCATTAGTTTCTGTCTCTGTTTCGTTAGTCTGCTATATTGATCCAAATATTATATGCATAATTAGAAGACTCTTTTAGTACCGATTAACAACCGACACAAAATAAAACATTACAAATTTGCAATCAAGCAATACTGGCTGTAAAAGATGTTTTCTTATTATACTTGTTTCTGAAGTTTACGCGATTATTACTCATTGAAATAAAACACTCTCTCAATTAATAAACTCGCGAAAAGTGAATCCGTAAAAAGGATTAACTTTTCGAGAGTTTATTAAGTTAATCCTTTTTACGGATTAACTTTTCGAGAGTTTATTAATTTTATCCCGACGTTTCGAACACTTTACAGCGTTCGTGGTCACGGGTACACTAAGATGTTATTTATCATTTACAGAGTTTGGAAAAATTACACTACCGTCACTCAATAATATTAATTAACGTTCCTATTCACGCAGAAAGAGCTAACTGTGTCTTGTGATCATGCCGTGAGTGGTCATCATCTTAGTTATCAATATCTTTCGACCTGCGTATAAGTTAATAAAAAACCGGCCAAGTGCGAGTCGGACTCGCGCACTGAGGGTTCCGTGCAAACGTCAACTGAATTAAGCAATCCAATTCAACAAACTTCCACTCAGTAAAATACCACCATATTTTGTTGACAACAAATGTAACTTTGTTTTTCATAGTGTTTGTATGACGAACAAATTTATGTTTGCGGTTGTTGAAAATGTGCTATATCTCAAAAGCTTCTCGTTCGATCCCGTCCGAATCAATTTTCGTTGAAAGTATTTGTAATGATCTACATTACATTTACACTCGCTTAGTTTCGAAGTTAGATGGGGGGGGGGGGGGGGGGGGACGCCCATTTTACCACTTTGGAAGCGTCTAGCTAAGAAACACGTTAGACTTAAAAAGGAAATAGTTTTGGGAACCCCTATGTCATTTTAAAAGACCTATCCATAAACACCCCACACGCATAGGTTTGACTAATTTTTTTTTATTTTTTAAAGAGGATACATCTTCCTTCCAAATTTCAAAAGTGTGATGCTTATAGTTACCGAATGAATTGTCTGTGACATACCGACGGACAGACAGACAGACAGACAGACTTGACGAAACTATAAGGGTTCCGTTTTTTGCCATTCGGCTACGGAACCCTAAAAAATAAGCATCAATCGTCGTCTTTGGTAATGCGCGCGGCTTAAAAGCGGAACTCTCTGCCCGCGTCAGTGATCCCAAAGACATTTAACCCGAAGACTTGCAAAGTCAGAGAGAACAAGATTTTTCTGGGTGAACTTGCACCCTCGTCATCTTTGTACAAGTCTTATCAGGTTTAGGCTAGAGTTAAGAGCAAACACATTTCGAATAAAACATCCTTTCAGACATACTATGAGCTCCTTCCATCCAAAAGCATAGCAAGCATGCTTCTCATTCTACCTTGGAACCGTGCTTTGACATTGTACACACTGAAGCCAATGGAGAGTTTTTGAACCACCTGCTTTTGGCATACCTTGAAGACTGTAAGGTAAATTAATCAATTTTCTCTACATGTCTAACGGTAAAGAAACGGAAAGAGGTAGACGCTTCCAAAGTAGTGAAATGAGCTTGCGCCCCCCTCTAACTTTAAGATTAAGCTATTAAAATATTTGGAAAGAAAATACATTTAACATAGATCATTACAAATACATTCTACGAAAATTGGTTTGAACGCGATCGAACCAGTAGTTTTTGACATATTATAGCACAATTTCAACAACCGCAAATATAACTTTGTCCCTCATATAAACACAATGAATAACAAAGTTATTTTTGCTGTTAACAAAACATTGTGGTATTTTGGTTAAGTGGAAGTAAGTGGGCCCTCAATATAGTTAAAGTTGGCACGAAACCCTCAGTCCGTGAGTCCGACTCGCACTTGGCCGGTTTCTTTTACTGCCGCTCTTTTCTGGGGCCACCTTTCATTAGTCAGACTCTATTATGCTGGCTGTGCTGTCGCGTTGGGAAGAAGGAATTTTAAATGTTTTTTCTAATGCCATTTAATTTTTATTCCAATTATTTATTGTTATTAAAATTTTGTTGTAATGTGTGGTCAATCTTATGGTCTTGTGGTAACCCGAAATAAATGAATTTGAGTATTTATTATTATTATTTAAATGATTTTTTTAATGTAATTATTAGGAATAATTATTTAATTTTCATGGAACGTTACTTGTTATCTTTTCTTATTCCCTGATTCGGTGTCTCATGTTTCAAAGTTGTAAAATTTGAACCCGCAAACTTTCATAATAAGATAAATGTTTTTAAACCACAATTTCAAATACCTAGTCCAGAAAGTTTCTAGGTAATAGGTAATTTTGCGAAAGTTACGTTAAAATAAGCGGGTTCGAGCCGGAGAGGTCTAAGGTAATCCCTTAAAGAGTCAGGGCCAGCTCTCTACCCTCACCTCAGCTGTTGCTTTTAGGAGCTTACCTGCCTACTTAACCTTATCGATTTAGTTTTACACTTTGGCTGAATATACATATCTTGATTATGAAGATGGAATCGCTAGCGACAAAGTTTCGAGGTACCCTTTTAACATTTACGTTGAATTTAAGTCAAAAATGCCGTTTTCGATTAAAAACTGCATCCATATTATGTACAGTATTCAATATATAGCTTAAAATTGTTCTTATCTTATTTTTTTAAGTAAGAAACTAGAGCGGGAAAAAAACAATCTCGTAATCGATAAAAGTTTACCTATGGGGTTTTCTTTTTCGATGAAAATATGTTTTTTTTTAACGAGGTCATGATTTCAATGCACTTTGATTTCTGCCGTACGACAGTTTTCTACGTATGGAGATTTCAGGTAAAAAGTTCGATTGGCACGAGAATTGTGGCCCTCCCACGTACCTACTTTCTCAAAGTAAACGTCATTTTTATTAACTAAAAAGTACAAAAGACTTTCCAAAAGACAGATGTCAGCCCGGTCCGGGCCCGGACAGGGCACGGCGTTGGAATGTCTATGGGAATTTTTCCCGGCTCCGGTACGGTCCGGCACCGGCACGTGAATCATCTTTAACTCACAGAAGTGTTTAAATTTGAATGTCTTGCGTAATGAATAAAAGACCAGTAATTTGCGCATTCGGATCGACGTCGCGGTAGCTCGATTAGTAAAAGTGTTGGCCTGGTTTGCCAGAAGTAGCAGGTTAGAAATCCGCCGGTGCTAAATTTTTGATAACTAATTTAATCTCATAAAAATAATTTGCTGAAATAAATAAATTAGTAGCACTTAATTCAAAGAGCCCTTTACTTGGTACACAGAATATGTAGGTGTATCCAATCAAAGTCCAACATGACGTTGAGGGCACGTGCTACAAGCGCGTAGGTGTTACTTCACCTTTACATTTATTAAATATTAAGTCGACACCTACGCGCGGGATGCTCAAAACGCTCATCAATTCAAATGAAAATAGATAGTTACAAATTTGTTTCACAATATTATAAAACCGTTATTACAAAATTTTAAAATCCTTAACCCGTAATATTTGAAGTCTTACAGTGTTTTTTCAATATCATAAAAGTAGCACGGTGACAAATTTCGAATCGATAAGACATATGGAAGGTAGTCAGATCCCCTCATCAATTTATTAAAGGGCTGGATACCTTCAAACCGCCGATCGGGTCATGGATACCTTAGCATATAGTCAATACCATCAGCACCGAATTTCAAATCAAATCAAATATTCATTTATAGCATCTGATATAGGTATTTTTGTAACAGCGGATGTAAATCAACAACTAAAAACTGGAACGACCTGGGAAACAATTCTCGTGCAATTCGTATACAAAAAAAAGTTCAACAATCGATTTTTCTTTGTTATAAAAAATAGTTTTTGATTTCTCAGGGTTAGGATTTCTATGATCATCATATTTTTTCATCATATTTTTTTAGGCTCATCAGATTTTCATGAGACATGGCTAAGAACCCAATTTTTCTTAAAAAATGTCACAAAATAAAACTAAACAAAATCGCAGTCATAAGAACTCGTCCTTTAAATTAAAGCTGCATTGGCCGTGAAAGATTTTCAAAATATTTTGGCCTGTGATCCGAGATGACTCACTTAAAGTCCACATAACGAAACAGGTACCTAATAGTTAAACGTTAAAACGATACCAAGCAAATGAAGTAAAAAAAAAAAAACTGTGAAAGCACTCCGGGAGTGCCGGCAGAAGTGAAAAAACTTGAATATCAACGTTGTGCATTTTTGATTTTTTGGAATAGTTATTATCAATATAAAAGTACTATCATTTTTGTGATAGAATACAATAGTAATAATAATAATAATAATAATACAATAACAATAATAATAATAATAATAATAATAATATAATATTTTTATAGAATACAATATTTATTTATTGCGCTATCGTACACAAACATTACAATTTATATTATATTAAATTACATTAAAAAGTTTATCTCTCAGAAAAATCAACTTACATCCATAATTTCGCCAACCGTCTTACGGTTTTTCGATCAGCCCACGTGTCCTGACGCGAGTTTCACATTTTTCCCCCATCCCACAAAAGTGCTCAACGCCGCTAAAGAAGTTTTCACTTCAAAAACATTATTTTTGGATTTCGTTGGAAATATGAAGGTCTCAACAAGGTATTCTGCATAGTACAACAAAATTACACGGAAAGCATGAATGGAAAATCCGTTGCACCTTTGATTGTATAGGTCGCACAAAAGTTCTTTGATCGAATTCGTACAAATACAAACTGAATCAAATGAATAGGGGAAAACACGGCAATGTAGTGTTTTTGTCCCTGTTATTGACGCTGCACGCGGAAACACAATAAAATTGTGGCGTCAAAAGGAAGCCTGTTTGTAGCCTCACTGACGTAGACTCTAATTAATACGAGAGTAATAACTTTTGGATCTATGCCGGTCTGTAATTAAACACCCTCGACCAATGGTTTGCATCTAGGTATACGCGCCTCGGGGAAAATGTGAAACACCTCACTATATTTACCAGCTAAAAAGCGCTGGATTGTGCTTCGGTGGGAGTCCTTTGGGTTGTAATGCTTTTTAAGCGACTAACTGGCATAAAAGATGCGCAATTTACATTTCGACGTTTCATAAGGTGATGCAGTGACTGAGCAGTGCAATTAACTTGTGTGCGTAACGTAACGCCTTACGAATTATGACCTAATCGTAAAATATTGAATTAAAACACGAGTCGATTCGACCAAACGAGAATAAATGTTAACCTTAGAATAAATTGCTATCCGAGAGTGTATCAATTTTCCATTCTACCATCTAGTGTTCTAGAATAAATATCCTTTATCCTTTTAACATTCCCACACATCGCCATCTAGACCCAAAGTAAGCAACTCAAAGCTTGTGTTATGGGTGCCAGACAACGGATATAATACTTAAATAATTTTTGTTTGTAAATACATACATGATATACATAGAAAAAAACCAGACCAATACAAACAGACATGTTCATGCACACAAATGTTTGTATTGTGCGGGGATCGAACCCGCAACCCGCTGCGTAGTAGGCGATTTCTCGACCACTACACCAGACACTCGTCATAGAATATCGAGAATATCGAGTTTATATGAAAGTAGCTCGTATACCCACCGTGTTGCGTGAAATAAGTGCTAATCGCAGTTTATCGTAAAGACGTCTTGATTCGTCGTGACGTCCGATTATGTCAGAATTTATTGTCAAATTCAAAACTTTTGACAACTCGATAATTTTCTATGGTTTTACGACGTTGTTTAATTGACAGAATTTTTACTTTCACACTATACAGCTGTGGTGTAGCATAGATTTGCTGGATAATAAAACAGTTCAATCATTCGTTCTGTTATGCAATTTAGTAATTACTATTAAAATTTTTCGTCGAAAAACGACTTCCAGTTGTTTGAATATAAAATCGAGGAACAAAATTATTCTTCGTACAGTTACGCGCCTGTAAATTTGGTCGAGATCAACCCATTATTTTTCGCGCACATTTTATTCAAAACTATACTCCTGACGTTTCGAATGCTTAACAGCATCCGTCTTGACTGATCAAGACTTAAAATAAATGTGCGCGAAATATATCCGTAAAGTGTTTTAATTCAGTGAGTAGTTTTCGCGTTAACTTCAGAACCAAATATCTAACTGTAATAGATCTAAATTATACGCACTAGCCATTAAGTTAAACCGTGATAAAAGTACCATATATTTATTATTTATATCTCCCTAAAAAGTTAGATGCAAAAGACATTCAGAAATAGTTGAACATTTTGAACAAGTAAATTTTTCTCTTTAAATATTTAGATATTACGTATCTTAAACGCTATAATTATATGCTTGCTATATAACACACCTCAATTTATTTTGTACTTCTATCATAAACTTCTCTGTGAAGTTGGCTCTTTCCTATAGCTGAAGAGGCATTATACTTTCTAATCATTGTTTTAATTTTCACTATATCAGGGTTGAAATGACAGCAAACATTCTTATACAACTCATATTATATTCATGCATGCCTCGAAAAAGATTGAATTATTCAACTTGAAATGTTGCCATAACACAATTAACCTACATATAAAAAATAAACAGTCTTCAATAAACTCACTCAAAAACTAATAATACCTAACACATTGATCTTTCATTGAGAAGAAGCAAATTCCTTTGGACACAATCTGAGATGTCAAGCTTAACGATGGGGTATACGCACATCATGCATCGTCTCCAAATGAATTTATTTCAGCAGTTAAGCTTTCAAGTTGGTTTTTGAAGGCGGTACATTCTTTGAAAATCTGTTTATTTCGCTTAATCGTAGTGATTATTCGGTGACTCAATTAGTTAATTGGGAATTGAAATGTCTGGAACTTGAACGAATCAAAGCAAGATCGCAATACGCCCCCTGGAATGGCTTTGATGATGACACTTACACTGTTCCTTATGTTAGAATCAAGAAAACCCAAAAAGAATCATCGCACTATGACTTCTCGTTTTCCGAGAAATCCGTGGACAAGTATAAAAACAAACATACGTATAGTTACGAAAATAGGCAAATATTATTCATTTAATACTATAGACGAACACTTATGCATTGGGGCTCGTAAATGATCAAAGCGAACTTTAGTTACATAGATTAATTTATTGCTGGTAAAATATTATCCTATCTAGCCTGTCTGAGAGAAATGCGTCCGGTGCCACTGGGGACCGTGAGAGTGGGTGGACACATGCTTCGAAGCTTTATTAGATCACACTCAAATATTATGAAATTACAACTTTATCATATCACATACAAACAGTTATATCGAATTGATAATCTCATTACTTTAAAGTCGGTTAAATATAAAAACTGAATATGTAAAATCAGCATCATAGACCAGGAACACTTTTTACCTTGGCAAAGAAACAAGCATGTTCGCCAAAGATTTATAAAATATATGAAATAATTGTTACTTTCGTATTAATTTATTATAACGACACCAAGTGCATAGCGCTCATAGTAAAATCTATGTTGAGGACGCAAGTGTATGTACTGCGCGTGTCAGAAAACGAACTTAAGTGAGTCAATTTGTCATTCGATTCATCTATTCTATTAGGTGAGTGGTATTTAAAAAAAAATCTCCGGAAAGTGTTCTTCCCGTCACCTTCGTGGCGAAAATTTATACTAATATGATTCAAAGGGAAAAAATATTGTTTTAAGGAACCTATCAAACTATAATAAAATCTGATAAAATCATGAAAATCGGTTCATTATTCATGTAGATATTTAATCTTGAAATTTCGTCAGCCACGAAAGTTACTCACCGTGCCACGAAAGTTACGCAACATCTTTTAGGACAGATAATTCGGTACTAACAGTATCAATATCTTGAAATATTACTTCATATTGCACTATTTACATAATAAAATCCTGCATTTATTTTACTTGCTGCTAAAAATCATTTGATATTATATGTTCTTATCGGTTCATTAGACTTGCATACACTGCTATCATTCTAATTAGTGGCAAAGAATTATTTTCAAAGTTGGCTTTTGAATATAAATATTCATTATTTGTAAACTACACAAATTGGAGCAATTACGAATAATGCGTGAAAATTCATTAATTAACGAGTGTGCTTTTTCTGAGAGTAATTTAGTGTGATTACTTTCCGTTGTTACATAGATAGTAAATAGATTGGTCAGGTCATTTAAAGCCGAATGAAAATCAACATATACGACGTCCCTAGACATTTTTCTAGAAAGCTACATTATTGTTATAAATCATGTTTGTACTTCTGGAAACTGTTTTTGTATAATAAATCAAGTTAAAAACGTTAAGGCCGTTATTTTAAATATATTTACAAACCACAAATTATAAATTCTAGTGAGATCAGTACACTTTGATAACCTTTCGTGGTATGATTTGAATCTTTCGTGGGCAATTGACCACGAAAATTGTGCCACGATAAAACATACAAAATTTATTCTGTAATTAAACATTGGATATGTTTGGAATTACAAACGTGTGACGATCAAGAAACGGTGCTCAAATAATGACCCTTAAAAATTACTTTTCTAGGTTTAGTATTAACTAGCAATTATTCTACAACAATTTACTGACTTTCTATGTATTTAAGTTTAACTCGACCTTGCTGACTGCTAGCTATTTTTTCACAATTAAAAACGCCTCAAATACAATCGTTAGTGTGACACAATGTCAAATCTGTGTGTAACTACTATGTCTCATCGCGTAATAATATGCATTAAGTGACACGAGGTGTTTATCAAATTGTTAAATCAGGTGAAAGTGAAATGGTAACCGTTCGAGTGGCAAAATGTGGGGGCGAATATGTCAAGCTACCTAGCCATGCTGCAAAGGATGTCTAGAGAAGACTCGAAGAGATTAGATTAACATATTAATTGCATTTATGATATACAGCGTATGGCCTGTGATAGCAGCAAAAAAAAATAAACACTGATTCTACAGAGTACACGTAGTTACGTAGTTACGTGTACTCTGTAGAATCAGGATGACGTAGACGTAGGACCTTGCCATAGTGCTCTAAAATGGTTTTACTCAGAAACTGAAAGTCAGTCCTTGAGTAAAACCGTTTCAGGCAATCCAAAGTTATAATCCCTAATTGAATGACGCAAACGGCGCAAATATGAAAGCCACAGCGAAGCTTACCTATTTGAGCCGTTTGCGGAGATACGCTAGGACCTTGGGGACCAACACAAACTGTTTCGTGAGTTCTCCCAACAGCTTGAGACTTCTCACGAAGCAAAGGCTGGCCTCTACCTTGGCCAGAGAATTAGTCTCGCCTTCCAGCGAGGTTATGTGGCCAGCCTTTTGAGCACTTTCCCACAGGGCAGCCAGTTTTCTGATGTATATATACATAAAAAACTGTAGTTAGTTTGTTTAGTTTCATTTGTTGTTTTTAAATTATAGAAGTAATGCAAAGCTCATCCCTAATCAATGTATGTTAAAAACATTAACTCGTTTTAGTAAATACGTCCAGTAAATAAATTCTGTGAGTATTGTAGATATATTTGTTTGCAATACATTGCAAGTTCGATTTTATTTTGTGAGAAAAAAAAAACAAAAAATGTATTTTTCATTTAAATAAATAAATTCACTTACGTGATTATAATATAACGCTTCTAGAATCAGTTACATTGTAATCTGTCGATTTATTGTGAGCTGCACCGAGCTTCATACAATCTACCGTTAATAAATTGACGAAACAATGGACAGAGTGGTGCTTCAGCTAGGGTAGGTGAAGGATAAACGGGGAGACCGACGCGAATCCCCATTTATTCTCTGTTTTAGGGTAACATGTAAGCATTAATAAAAGCGTAAATGTAAGATTATGATATCTTGGTTTTTACAATATTACGGTGACATATACCAACAATTTCAGCACTAAAATATACCAAAATTAAATTCTATACCACCTCCGAGACAAACGTCTCAAAAATAAACAGTTTTCAAAAAACTCACTTGACAGCTTAAATAAAATATCGGATTTTGTCTTCTATTCAACCAATTATTTTGGGGTCGGTGCATGATGTAAAGCTTGCGTACACGTACACCAACAGTGTGTCTACAAATACAAACATCGTAAGAAGGTTTAATTAATTATTAACAACTTCAATTTCACTTCAAATTCATTTTGTATTCAAAATAGGCGTATTGTATGTTATTCGATGAATATTTCTTGTCTGACGTTGGAAAATCAGGCCTGAGTTAGTGTTTAGAAATACAGCTAACAATAGAACAAAATGGACTATGTACCTAACTCAACTTATGTAAGTTTGTTTGTTGTTGTGAAATGAATAAATTGATTGAAATTGAAAAAAATGAAATTGAAATTGAAATTTCAATTGCAGTCATTAAATTTTATTTAAAAGTTTGAGATGATTGTGTCGAACAATATTGTTATAAAACCACACACGAAAGTAATATTTACTAAGTTGATCATTGAAGACATTAGCTTCGCCCGAGGAGCGGCTCACTCAGTTGGATCAACACCAAACTACCTAGGTACCTAAAATCATAGATTGCGAGTTGAAATCAGACTCCACAATCATTTTTCCAAGTCGTTTTTTTTGAGACATTATATGCATTTAATATGCCTTTGCAACGTCAACGTTTTTCGATATTTTTATGTATAAAAACGAGACATGGAAATAATTATAACTTTGAAAATAATTTAAACAATTTTAAAAAACTTAAATTGAGTAGGTAAATAAAAACCATAATGCATTAAAACTATCAGAAAAGAAATAATAACAAAGATTGAATTTCTGTACGGAGTCAAGTTTTAATATCAGAGCTGAACATAATTCAAGATTTTGCAGTAAGCCCAATATTTTCAGAGTACATTACGGAGTATGGCTTCGGAGTTCGGACCATGCAAGACCGCCTTCAGTGACAGTGTGAAGTGTCACCGAAGTATGGAGACTTGGCAAAAGTAGGTAAGAGGGAAAGCTGGTTTCAAACAAGGAATTAGATCGCATTGTTTACTCATCTAAACTCCTGTTTCTGGTACTCTTTTACTACTTACTTGTAGTTATCTCAAACACTGTAACTTTAAATATGAACATATCATTTTTTTAAGTCATTATTTACATCAATCAGTGGACTATGATTCGGTTATGTTGAAGTTATGTGTCAAATAAGTAGAAACGTCATTTCAAAAACGAACATAATTTCGAACAAATTGGGACAAAAAATTTCAACTCCACATCTTTTGATTTTTTTATGTCTAGGTGAACGATATAATCATCAAAATAGGATCTCTTATATCTTATTCTAAAGGGCGATGTATTGTATGTACAAAGTTAGATGAACTTTTATTCGACTATAACATTTCAATTCCATTTTTATTAGAAAATCTAACACTAACAGGGAACATCATACGCCACATTGACGCAAGTGATTTAAGAATAAGGGGCACAAATGATGGACCTTACAAGACTCAGCTGGGCCTTTCAACCCTACTGTAGCCCATTGAGGCTCATTAGGTTATAAAGTATGTCCTTGATGATGTAAGTTCTCAATAAAAAAAAAAGTGTGCGTGTACTAGTGTACACACGTAAGAAGTGAAACTACTTTATGGCCTTTTTTGTCGAAAAATGATCTACATGCAACTTTCCAGAAATTGGTTAAAGTTAAATTAGTTAAAGTTTAAACAAAAGGATTTTATTATCATAGGCATGAATACAAATAATACAATTATTTCACTTTACCTTTTTGCTACTAAGATTATTACAGCATGAGAAAGTGTAAAGTACTCTTCGTCTGAACCAACCGTGGTAGGGGCAAGAAAAAGATGGCGCGTAACGGAAAAATGTGACGCGTAACCGAAAAATGTGACGGTATTTTTTTTCCAACGCCGATGAAGAAGTTCCACTTCAAATACTCATTTACAGAGAACTTTTTTTTAACTTTTACGTCAACTAGTCTAAGTAAATAAATATTAACATTACCCTTAACTAAACATGTAACATTTTGCTACTGAATTTTACAGGGCATTGTTTGCAAACACTAGAGGTATTCTTCATCATATTTATTTGTAATAAGGCCTATATTAAATATGCTGTATGAAAAATAGAAATAAAAATGTTTTGACAGCAATTACTTGATTCCAGCATGAATAAAAATATTTTAAAGTATTTTTTAAAATATTGTTATTCATAATAATATTGGACACCAATCACATACATTGCTCTGATCCCAAAGTAAAATATCTACTAAATTTAAACATTTGTACACTAAAGACCTAAACTTCCAATGGCTTGGCTGTTTTCTTACATAATAGAAAAGTGTATGAAATATACACTATATTGATAGTTTTAATTTCTACTTGCTGTTACCAGGTTTTTGAATATGATGTTCTTCATAATTTAATCATATTTAAGGACTTTAATGCTTTTGCCAAATGAGCCAAATACATGCGCTATATTATACAAACCATGTTTGGTAAACCCAAAATAGAGGTTGTAAAATTTTAATGTTTAAAAATCAAAAATCTTTAAAATCTATATTAATTTAGATTTTAAAATAATCGTCGCTTTTATTGTATTTCATTTATTTGAATAAATACAAATAAAACCTTTTTTTGGCAACTCGAACTATGTTAAAATGTGGGCCTTGTCACCCGGTCCTATAAACACAAATAATGTAACAAGAACGCGCCACTCTGCTTCTTAGTTTTTTTGTGCGCTTGATGAAAGTTTGCTTGACGTCATAAGCTTATGCTTTAATAAGCTTTTATGTAGTTCTTAAAAATTCTGTTTGATGAAACTTAATTTCGTTTCTTACGTCATTTTGCCAAAGTTGCAAAAAAGTTTCGTGCGGTCGGTCGGAGTGGGGGAGCTCCCCATGCGGGGATGCTGACACTGACATGTTTGTTTACGTGTTCATAAAGAAAAAAACAATTACAATGCTTCGTGATTTAAAACATTAATCGGTGTTGAGGGAAGCGCTTGCCTAGTTTTAATAGTGTCCCAAATCATCATGTTATATCATCTATTATTGTATTTTTTTAAATAATAACTTTATAATGATGTATTTAAAAAAATAATAATATTGATGTGTTTTAACGTTGTATTTCATTGATGCAACGAAAACTTTATGATTTTTTTTACAATAATACATATTGCTTATTAAAAATGTTCAGTGCAGGCTTGGCCCAATTAGACTCTCGTCTAGTCAATTTAACCCAGCATTTCTCATTTCCCTTCCGACAGCATGCGGCCCAATTAGTTTGACAGATGCTCAGTTCAGCTCAGGCAGATCATTCCATAGTACGCCGAATTGGGCCGCGCTGCGTATCCCACAGCCGTCGTATAAATGAATGGAATATACGACTAATAATCAATTTGTATGGTACGTAACTGGCTTTCATTCAGGCGCTTCGCCCTGACTACTAGACGTGTGTGCGACGTACCTAAACATGAATGGTACTTATTAAAAGTTACACATAAACTAACTCGTACCTACTAAGTTTCAAATAAATTCAATGCATTCTGAGTTCAGTGCATGCATGAGTTATTTAATTAAACGCAAAGATTTCCGAACTGCAAAATTACGTTAAACACAAACACGTTATGATGTTTTATATAGGATAACGATTTATTTCAATGTCTGTTCTAACATTAATATTAAAATTTAATTACATATTTTTACCGACTTAATAAAAAGGAGATAATAAACTTACCCGAATGTATGTGATATGAATTATGATAATATATGAGTATGTTGATCTTCCAAACACGTTTACAACCTTTACTGTAAGCAAACATTTAAAATATACTCCCTATAAGTAACCAGCAATGAATTGTATATGGTGTTTCTTTATTATAAGTTTTTTTTATTAGTATTATCTAACAAAATAAATTGAACCGGCAATGTATTGTTAACAAATGTGTCCAGCAGGTGTCTCAAGGTGGCAGTCTCAAGCAAAATTTTTGACATTTCGCGTCGACAATTAAAAATTTACTAATGTTGCTGTTTTATCAGATATATTTTTTTACTTACGTAGCTATATCGTAGGACATCGTTCCTTTGCTCATCTTTAATTCTTTAACTCAATAATCTTTAAGGCTTCATTAAACAATTCTTCTCAAGCAATAAATACGAAACCACCAATTTTACCTCAGCGTTGTTTTCGGGAAATGTCAAAAATTTTGCTTATAACTACACTCGCAGCCATCAGTGTCGGAAGTCTCGACATAGTTCCGTGTAAAACCACCAGGTGGCGCTCGAAAAATGCTGAGACAAAATTGGTGTTTTCGTGTTTTTATTGATTGAGAAGAATTTTTGAATGATGCTTAAAAATCTACAAATATTTTTAAGATTTATTAAAGATATAGCTACGTAAGTTAAAATGATATTTGATGAATTAGAAAATCATAAAATTGAAATTGTCGACGCGAAATGTCAAAAATGATGCATCAGACTTCGCCCGCTGACATCATATGAAAGTAGCAGAGTAGTCTTCTTGGGAAAAAAGTAATCAAGTAGGACTTAATTTCCTTGACCAATATATATTTAAAACAGATGTTCATGAGGATAAAACTACAAAGTGTGAATTAAAATATTTATGTGTTGAGGGAAGCCCTTGCTTATTTTTTAAAATTACGTGACCACGACCGTATATGCGTCACACTATAAGTTTTGCGTAGGTAACTTAAAAAAAACAACATGTTTAACCAAAACATCATGTTTATTGCTTTTCAAAATAGTCTCTTTTACATTTTAAATATTTTTTAATGCGATCGAACCATTTTTTAAAACAGGAGGACCACAGATCTGAAGGCATGTTTTCTACGCGCTGATTGAATGCTATCACTGCCTCTTCGGAGTTGGTAAAAGTAAAACCTCTCATCAAATCTTTGATTTTAGGAAAATCACACACAATTCTGTGACAATGTCATAAACGGCATTAGAATGTCCGTGGTCGTACTTCTGAGAACTGAGAACACCAGTCCATACGAGCCCGCTTCTGCTCCGCTATCAGTTCATGAGGGATCCAACGACCGCAAAGTTTCCGAACTTTCAATTCTTCGTGTAAAATTTTCTGAATTTGGCTCAAATCATTCAATCCTCAATAGTCCTCAAATAGTCTCATAGGTTGTTGCGGGTTTTCTTCAATTAGCCAAATTATTTTCGCTGACGGCAGTTGAAGGCCGCCCTTCACAAAATTCGTCATGTAGAGAAACTCGACCTCTCTCAAATTTAGCAAAACTTTGTCTCACGTAGCTCAAACAAGGTGCTTCTCTCCCAAAAGCATGTTAAAGACAAGCGGCATAGGAGATAGAGAACTTTTAAAATCATAAAATATCAACGCTCTAAAATCTTTTCGACTTAATTACATTTTCGGTGCTTACGTAGAACTTTTATGCATGATAAAAACAATTGACAAATAGTTTTTTTTAATACTAAAAGGGTTGCAACGTTTGAAAAAATATAATATTCGAAATTCAAATAGTTCCGATTAGCTAGAAGTGCAAAACTTTTAGCGGGACCCATGTATATTATAGTTGACGTTTCTAGATACTTAATTACTTAGATTGAAAAAAGTTAAGATAATTTCAATACGCAACTCGTAGGTAGAGTAAAAGTTAAGAATATTATTTACAAGCAGGCCCCCGCGACTGCATACGCGCGTTTTGAGTTTGCTCTCTTCACAGTGTTGTTTTATTGAGTCGAACCCGATAAATAAGCTATCCACAACGAAAAAAAATTGAAAATAGGTCCAACATAGTTCCTGTGATAAACGTGCTGTTCAAACGAGCGATTATAGCCTCCTTGCCACGAGGAAATAGTTTTGAATAGTTTTTATAGGTATATGTCTCAGTTTTATTTTTTTTCGTGTTTGTTTGTTATTTATATATTTTTATAGGCAGATTTTTATTTTTAACGGTAAATATAATATCATATAAATTAAAAAGTTACCTACAAAGTATATACGCCAGCAAAATAGTGTTTTATTTTAATAATATTTCTGTTATGTTATATGTATGTTAGTCTGTAAGGTATTTATTCTATGGGCCTAATTGCTTTGTAATTATTTGTAGCCTGATTATAAATAAATAGATAAATATAATGCAACAATTTGGCATTGCAATCGTTTGTAAAAAACGTATTCTCATGGTCATAAACTATTGTATTATTTTTCAAATTGATTTGTGAATTTATAATTACAAATAGTTGCAATTCATAAACTTGCAAAACACTTACACATGTAAGTGCTTTTATTTATATTCACGTTTACTCAAAAACTTTTTACAAAATAATTTCATTGAAGCAATTCTACTGAAAGCTTCGATTAAATGTTAGTTTGATCTGAACTATTTGCCGATAAACGCAACCGAAACATTCGTTCATAGCACTTTTCGAGTAATCGGCGTGCTACACAATGGTTTTATTTATATTCTCGTTACATTTTATTAAAATTTAACCTCATAATCTATCTAAAGTCAAATATCATACGATCGGTTTGCTACGAAAATTTACGAAATCGCTACGAGGGCTACGAACGCTCGGAAAGGGAACAACAACCGGTTTTACTTCCAAGATTTCACGCAAAACATAATGGTAGGTACGACAAATTTGAGTTACCATCGTATGTCAACGATACGCAATTATGTGCATACATTTGTGTTGTTATTGATTTAATTGTCCCCAGTGTGTCATTCAGTATCTGTGATAAAAATACGTCGTGAAAACCGAGAGGAACGCAACATTACCTAATGCTCAACACACTCCTTATCGTATAGCGTCAATCAATTCGATTTCTGGCGAGGCCTACCGAAACCGCGGTGCCCCGGGATAACGTACACAACATTTACACATTAAAGTTATGCAATTTCGTGACATAAGACACGCAAGGGTGTCATTTAAAAAGTAAAACACTGTTTGTGTAGGCACTTGCACGAGCACAGCACATTCTTATAGTGTTGATGTCTGAATGGAGTGTCGGGTTGTTAGTTTTGCGTTATTTATTATAGTTTGTGTTGAGTGGGGAAGTCTTACCTTTCTCGGCGGGGGTTGCATGGTGAGCGGGGCCGCCGGAGCGACCGATGGCTTGGTAGGTTCGAGTCGTGCGCGGGCCCGAACGAGGATCGATGGCTCCGCACGCAAGCGTGGCCGACCTCTGCCGTGGCTGCGGCATGCCGGACGCCCAACTTGACGGCCGCGCATGCGCACCACCGAACGAAACCATAGACTAACTGACATTCGCACTTCTACCTCACAGAATGCCAAGGCCGCCAAAATCACTTCTCAAAAAAGTTACCTACCCGTGAACGCAGCTAAACCTTTCCTTCGGTGGATTGCGATTGTCCTCATCAATTGACAAACAGGGATAGTCCGAAATGCGCATTATCAAAGAGCCGGATATAAGGCATTCTATTAGAGAATGTTTCTACCAGTAAATTCCATTACTCAATATTACCTACGAAATTGAATCAGTAAGAAAATACATGTACACAATTTGTGAATCACTTTTACACACCAATAAAAAAATTATTAATTTTATGAAAAATTCGGAACATAATTATAGTTACTATAATAAGTTTCAACGATATTATCATTAAAAAAACATATCACCTAGTCATTTGTTTGAAATTAGGGGTTTTTAATCTACTTTGCAGAGCTAATGGACTATACTCTGCAGATACAGTTTTTGTTATGATTAAGAGTTAGTTATAAAAGTGTTGTTGGTGGAGGGTTATTGTTAAGCTTCCCTCGTAGCTTATTAATACTCTCCCACAATGTGGTTAACTAGAGCACAAAACGTCCTGTCTCCTCTTTCGTTATTATTTTAAGAAGATTGAATAGACTAAGGTGGTGTACATTTACAGCGATAAGGGGGTCGTGTCTTTTGGCTGGAAAGTACTCTATAATTAAGCCATGTGTGATATAAATACAAACTTAACTGCCTACTGGCATCCAGAGATTTATTTGTACTCTATATACCAAAACACTGCTACCGACTTACACAGATCTACAGAAGTTTCTGGCCGTTATACCTCCTAGATTCCCTAAGACCCAAATCCTGCCTAAACAAGGCTTTCTCAAATCTTACCTGCACCGTTTAAAAAATAACCTCAGAGTTGGCACATTGCGATTTCAATTTAAAAAAGCTGTCTTTATCTCGCGGAAGACTCGACTCGAACTGTAAACACAAAAATAAATTGGAACCAAAATAATATAATTCAGTATATTCTTTTTCTTAGAACACATTGGCTGATACGGTTTTAAATGTGACGATCTATACAAAAAGACAGTTTTTTTACATTCAACTACCATAACTATCGTATGGAAGTGACACCACGAACAAATTTCTTGCTCCATGAATTGATGACACAGACATCAACTTATAATAGTAGTATATCCAAATTTCAAGGAAAACGTCACAATATTGTCGTCGTATTTGCGACATTTTTTTGCTACTCATAGCTTCTCTATACGTAGTAGTAACAACTCACTGGTTTTTATAGAAGTTTATATTGTTATATTATATTGCTAATATAGTTTATATTACTAACCCTTTTATACGTCATTATTTTCTGGACGTTCCTAGCTACTCACCTATGCTAAGTTCGTTTTTTTTTTCCTTGTATAATATTGTAAACAATATTTTTATAACTTTTAAAATAATATCAGGGACTATAGTTAATTTGGTGTTTGATTTAGAACGATGAATAGTCTATGTCAGTTGTGAGTTTTGTTTTCTTATTATTTTAAAATTAATCATTTCGTTAAAATGGAAGGTCAATATTGCTTATATTATTTGACAAGGAAATATTAACGCACCGCACTACCAGGCTTGAGGCTCTACATGGAGTAGGTACCCACCTTGTACACAATTAAACTGATTGTGTTAAAATTGATCATTCACAATTTTAAAAAATATAAGTGTAATTATAGTTGTCGTAGTCTTAGTCGCATTAAGCCGTAAATGCCAGGGACAAACAAAAAAAATCTCTTATCTACTCTCGGAATCTTAATACTTACTTAATTGTGGTTCCGAAACCGAATGGCAAAAACGGAACCCTTATAGTTTCGTTAAATCTGTCTGTCTGTTCATCCGTATGTCGCAGCCATATTATTCAATAACTATAAGCATCACACTGTTGAAATTTGGTAGAAAGATGTATCCTGTTAACCGCTTTACGATTCTTATACAAAATATAAAAAATAATGGTATTTAAGGGGATTAATGATATTTAAATATATATATTTACAGGGCTCCCATACATGAAACATAGGTCTTTTAAAATGAAATAGAGGTTCCTAAAACATTTTTCTATAAAAGTAATAACGTTTGCGAGATATACGCTTTCAAAGTGGTAAATTGTGCAACTTCAGTATGCGACTCACGAATGAACAGATTTAATTTAGCATCGATGCGCAAGCGCGACTACATCGATACTAACGCGCGTTAGTATCGATGCAGTCGCCAAAATTCAGTACATAATTTAACAATTTCCAGCTTCTGCGTCGCGACTGTATCGATGCTAAGTCGCGTAAGCATCGCGACTACAGCAATGCTAAAAGAAGCGCAGTGTGTAAAGGTTGACATTTTGCGACAGCATCGATACTAACGCGCGTTAGTATCGCGACTGCATCGCGGCTTAAAGTCGCAGTGTGTTAAGGGTCTTACACTACAATACGTCGAATACGTAATTGATTTCATCTGTCATAGTGTAGTGTAGCTATGAAAACCAATGTATTTATCCTTGAAGAGCTAAAGGTCACCAAGCGCCTGCTGACTACGTGCCAGGAAAGGATCCGGAGTTTCTTTGGGCACATAATGCGATTCCCATTGCACAGCCTAGAGAAACTCATTATTCTCGGACAAATGGAGGGGAAGCGCGCCAGAGGAAGAGCGCCTGTTATATGGGTGGACCAACTCATAGAAAAAATGATTCATTTTTTCTATGGACCAACTCAAGGAAGTGACTGGAGGCCAGATACAGTGAGCGGTACATATGGCGCAGAACCGGACCGAGTGGAGAAGATTGACATACAGTCACGATCCTCAGCATTGAGGGAACGACCAGAAAAAAGTGTAGTCTGGTAGACAGAAGAAGCCCGCGTCAAGATGGCGTGTAATATTGTTCGATTTTTGAATGAACATCAGTTGAACCACGAAACAAAATTCGTCACTACTAGGTTTTTGTTAATGTGGCCTAGTGGTTTAGGCACGACGACGACCGATAGGGTAAGACGCCGGTTAATATTTTTATTGACACGGGTGTTTTTCACAAAAGCAAATTAGAGGAGTTTGTTTGTGTAGATAGAGACTAAACAATATAAAAATAAAATACAATTATAGGTACCTACATATTGTAATATTTTTATAAAAAAACCGGCCAAATGCGAGTAGGACTCGCGCACTGAGGGTTCCGTGACAACTTTAGCTGATTTAGGGAAGCCACTTACTTTTACTTAGTAAAATACCATGTTTTATTGACAGCAAATATAACTTTGTTTTTTAAAGTGTTTGTATGAAGTGCAAAGTTATGTTTGCTGTTGTTGAAAATGTGCTATATCTCAAATAAGTATTTCTCGTTCGATCCCGTCCAAACCAATTTTCGTTGAAAGTATTTGTTAAGATGTACATTATATATTTATTTCAAAATTTACACTCGCTTAGTTTAGAAGTTTGATGGGGGGGGACGCCCAATTTACCACTATGGAAGCATCTAGCTATGAAACGTTAGACTTTAAAAGAAAATGGTTTTAGAAACCTCTATGTCATTTCAAAAGACCTATCTATAGACACGCCACACACATAGGTTTGACAAAAAATATATATTTTGGTTTTAGTTTCATGTATGGGGACCTATTTTTTATATACATCTTCCTTCTAAATTTCAACAATGTGATGCTTATAGTTACAGAATAAAATGGCTGTGACATACGGACGGACAGACAGACAGACAGACTTGACGAAACTATAAGGGTTCCGTATTTTACCATTCGGCACGGAACCATAAAACGGTGATATAAAACTACTCAATCTCAATAGTACAAAAAGGGAATTAAGGAAGTAATATAAAAATATCAGGATTTCGATTATAATTCACACTGACATACCAACACAAGTATTAAAGATATAATAATATCACTAACATTGCACAGCGTAGCAATTTACTCATTATCGTTAGCAGAAATAAAAAATATACAGATAGCATTAGAAACAATTATATCAAGATAATGTTAATTTATCGTCTCAACTCTCAGTCACTGCTCAACGAGTCTCCTCAACTACTTTACTATTATATTAGACAACTTGTTACCGATAGCCGAATTATCTACCTACTACAAAGCGGTCAACAATTCCATAGTGGCAAATTAGAGATAGCAATAGTGCTTTAAGTTCCTGAGGAGCGAAGGTCTATCAATGGCATAATTGTTTGGATAAATGTGGTTTCTCCGCCAACCACTTAATGGCTCTCAGTGCAAATAAGTGTTTTATCAACGACTAGCGGTCCCTGCAGCGTCGCCCGCTGATATTTTGGATTTCCCGTTAAATATAAAAAATATTAATACAGACATCACTTCGAACAAAAGACGACGCGCGGTGCAAGCGATTTTGATTCTCAAGGTGGTGGTGACCTCGATTGATTAATACCGAGGTACGAAAGCTGTGGCTTACTTTGTACCGCTATAATTGCATATTTTAACCTATAAAAAGGGTACATTTACGACAAAACTGTAGTAGACGTACGGAATCGCGGACTTAGTTGTAAATATTGATGTCCTGTATAAAACTGCAGTGCATCACTTTGCTCTATTGTCAATAGTTAAGACATAGCATAGCATAGTAAGGATTTTCCTTTCACACCTTTGCTTACATTATTGAAGTTTTCATACGGATCCCTAACTTTTTGAAAATATTTCAAAGTCCATGTTCATCGCAGATAATACCGAATTCTAGTGGTTAAAGAATTCTTTAAATCAGTTCAGTTTTTGGAGCGAAATTGTACCAATAAACAAACAAACAATCAAATCTTTCCTCTTTATAATATAAGTATTGATATATAGAGAGTATACCTCTAGATACCGCTAGCTGGACTGATATGGCTCCTAATTGTTTCTTCTCAGTCTTAGATTTTCTTCGGAAAGCGAACACTAATGAATCGAATCGTTTTCTAGAGATAATTAATCCATCTAACTTTTGACTCCAACGTTTTATAAGAATGTGTGATGTAGATACCTGTCTGTATCTACTAAACACATTTGATAACTAAAAGTTTACATTTAGTTTTTAGTGGTCGATTATTATCTTCTTGGATACTTTGACCCTGCAGTGGTCGCGCCGTGAGGAGTTTTTAATTTTATCGATTATTATACGTGATTCGACTTATCAAAATTTACACGAAAATTTCATATAAGTACTAAACTTTTGATATTTTTTTTTATTTTCTGTGACAGATAAAGATTATAAATCTTTATGTGATCTACATTATACGAGTTTTTTAAACGCGGCACATATCTTATATTATCAAGATCTCTTAGAATTAAAAAGGTTTTCTTGGCATCATCTTACGCAACGGTACTTCAGCCAGCCAAGCCAATGTATGTGTGCAGTACGTCAATTATCCCTAAAAATTCAAAAATAAAATGGGGTCATTTAAATTTCAACAATTCAAAATCAATCTATTGTATTTTGCTAAAGCATTGAAAGTCAATTTATTGTAAAATTAATAATAACTTTAAAAAACTATAAAAATACTTATAAGGTACTAATAACAAACTAATACGTATTTGGTTGCTCGCACGGGAGACAATCATAATCCACGCAACTTTACCTACCTTGAACCGTGAAAGACCCAGAGTGCGTTTACACTATGTGTACTGTTGTACATATTGTAATATGTGTAATAAATTGAGTACCTTAATATTTTTAGTATTCATCGGATCCACATTAACATTTTCATCACATTATCTTTGTTTTTCCATGCTTTCATTTCCTTTTTGCTGGTTCGTTTGCTGTAAACACGAACATAAGAGTTGATCATAGATTCTATCTACCATAACGCAGTTAGTATTTTCTCCCTAAAAAGTCGTACTGTAGACATTAAACTATAGGCATTACCTGCCTTTCTACTCTTCTTATACTATTACTCTCTATTTTTGGATTATTGATGTTTTCTAATCCTTTTTGAACAATATTTATTGTGAATCTAAAAATGTCAAACTTTCAAAGCTCTGTTATTCTACTTTTCTGTACATAATACTGTATGTATAGCTGTGTTTTACCTTTGTTTGCAATTTTCCTTTAATTTGCATTGGGTGATGATTCGTTTTCCTGTATTTTCGTAATTTGCACGATTATTGACAGTATTTTTATCTTTATTGACATGGTTGATATGACAATATCTTTCAAAGTCTGACAACTTCTATCAAAGTTTATTACTTTTTCGGGTTTATTCCTCTGTAAACCACCAGTATTCATGTTCTATTTTTGAACCTACCTCGATCTAAATTTGAACGGCCCCGGCCCCCTATATAAGCATTAATTTTTTTCATTCATTTCATTCGATTCCGAGTTCTAAGCTCGAACAGTTCTATTACACTCCAATAAATAAATACTCTACATCTTCCCTCAAGAAGTCTTGAAGAACCGCCGGTGACTACTGAAACACCTCCTCACGCTAGGGGAGGGACCGGACACCGGAGGAGTATCCAAGCACATTGACTGCAGTAACACCTCCTCGCTCTAGGGGAGGGACCTGTCTCCTTCTCGGAAGAGGATCCGAGACCAAGTACTTCTGGCACTCCAACTGATCATAACATTTTCTATATAGTGCCCGTTACCCTCATTACTGCACATCGGCGTCTCTGCTCTTCACGGCGCCTGTCACCGCTGCACATCGGCGTCACTGCTCTTCACGGCGCCTGTCACCGCTGCACATCGGCGTCACTGCTCTTCACGGCGCCTGTCACCGCTGCACATCGGCGTCACTGCTCTTCACAGCGCCTGTCACCGCTGCACATCGGCGTCGCTGCTACCTTCGCTGTGTCGTCCCTGCACTCCGACGCCGCCCTTTGCTGCCCCAGGACAATACCTATTGAAGATTTGAAGATACTTACTCACGCCCACTGCACTTTACTTACATTCATACAGACATCACCTCATCTCATTTTTCGGTACTGTATTCTTTTTGTTGTAATATAAATTCTATTCCCTCTTCTACCTCTTTCTTTTACCTTCTTCTACTTCTCCACATTTGTCGCTTCACGATATATGTTGCATGTGTAATGTAATCCGCGCGCGACCCATGCAAGGCTAAAAACAAAAGTGAAGCAAGCATATACCAACATACCCTAACTTATAAATTCTCATGGCAATAATTTTTTTATTCAATGACAAATACTGAGTGGAATAGTCCTTTTCCAATCGAGTGAATGTTCTGGTGTTAAGATCCTATTGCACCATAACCCTTACATCGCCCAATGTTTCCCGACTTCAAAAAAAGAAGGTACCCTTTCAATTAAATGTGTATGCGATATCGTTAGAATTCGATAATAAACGAGTATGTTGCAGATTTGGGTAGTTCCTGAATAAGTGCCTTAATCAAAGTAGGTACTTCAGCAATCTAGTTCCTTCACTCACTCGTTCAATATCGTCCATTACGGTGCAGTAGTCCAGTCCAGCCGTTCAGTGATAGAGAGTAAGGCGTACATATATTAATTAGTTACTGAAAAAGCGAAACTTAATTAATGTTCTTTATTATATAGGTATTTGCTATAAGACTAAGAATTTAGTTTTGTTTAATATTTTGATGTTTCAGGTGATTAACCGAGTAATGTTTTTTTTGTTGTTAATTACAGTAATTCTAGACTGCCGCACTCTTATAAAAGTGTTTATTTTTTAAGTCATAGGTGTACGGATCTCACTTCAAAGATCATTTATTTCAGTTGTTCTAGTATCAGAATATCACTAATATCAATATCACATTCATTCAGCTTCATTGTTAAATTTAAATTCAGCTGAATTAATGTAAAGGAGTGAGTGATGTTGTGATAGTAAAACTACTGAACTAAATGTACTAGAAGAATGATACATATCTTTGGCTTCTACTGAACTGTATCACTGATTTCAGTTCAGTGAACGATTTTGCGCATGTTTAGTATGTTGATCTTAAAAGGCTTCCAAACACGTGTTGATCTAAATTTTGAAAGTGTTGTATGTTTGTATATTTGTATGTTTGTCTAGGGACTCCTCGAAAACAAGGAGCCATAGCGAGATTTCCCTTTTTTAGTTCAGTCAGGTATGTTTCAATTTAGGGAACAGTGTAAGTTTATCAAAGTCGGTCCAGAAGTTTTTAAAATGTGGGTAATAACTTTATAGGAGATATGGGTAGTGATAATGAAAATATATGAAAATAATTTGTTTCTCCTTAGCAGAGGGTATTTTATTATGCTTTTTTTGAGGTTTTTATTTATAAGACCATATTTATGTTGATATGATGTGACAAGATTTAAATTTTACACAAAGTTATCTAGCTAGGCAGCAGTCCGATTCCCCTTGAATTTTGAAGTATTGACGAGTCCACAATATCTAGTTACGTCAAGCATTCACTATGTGCATCGCGCATCACCCTTGTATGTATGAATATCTGATGTGAGCGGAACCGTTTTTCCCTGAAAAATTTTACGGCGCGTCATAGAATGGAAATTCTTGTGCGGTGCGATGCACTTGCGCGAAGGGACGCTTCTCGGAAATCGGAAATATGCTGTCAAGAATTCCGAAATCAACTGTGATTCAGATTTCTGGGGAGAGGTATTTGAAATTTTAGGTCCCTCGTTTAAGTTGAAAATGATATAACAAATATTATTTTGTTTATAAAACTTTTATACGTATATGTACGCTAGTTTAAAAAAAATGGGATAAAAATTAATATTTATTTCTTATTGATATTTATTGGTCTAAAATTTACAAAAAAAGAATGGATGAGATACCGTAGCGGTCTTAATAACAGTTGACAAGCTTTAAAAAATAAGTAATTTATAATGTATTTTATAAAAAAAAAGAAATTAAAAAAGACGAGATTTTTCAAAAACATATAATTGGGTCCTGTTTCTATGACGTAGATAATAAAAGACGCTGTAAAAATATTTTTCCTTGAAAGGTAGGTATAAAGGTAGGTACGAGGTAAATGAGAGTCCGACCAATACAGACAGGGTCTTCAGCCGAAGCCAAAACCGTAACCGATATTTCGGCCAGTTTTAGCTGAAACCGAAACTTTCATACATATTATTATATCATAAGGTCTATTTAATACTTAAAACTAGTCTTATTTTTATACTTTTTTAATAATACATACTTACATAAGACATAATGTTAAGGTGTGTGGTGTGTTAAAATCAAAATGAATAATATACACATTTTTTATTATTTACTGTATCTACTAATTCAGTTATAACTTTGCTAGTGTAATGTTATTGTTATAATATAATAGTGTAATGTTGTGTTATTGTTAAAATAAATAATAATACAGAGGAAGCCTCCTCTGTATTATTTTTTTATTTTATTGTTCGATACTATCATGCTATGTTATAATTAAGAGCAAAACACCGCAAGCCATTCAAAAATAGGGACCCGTAAGCCGAGATGAGTTACATTAAGCTAACATTACTTCGACTACGTGTCGAGTACCTAGATAGCGTGAAAAGTCAGTTACAAATAGTCAATTTCGTTGAAACTGTACTACACTTATGCCACACTAGTGTTGATCAACATCTAAAACACAATTTTATGTTTAGTAAGAAGTTGAAAGATACTTAGATTCAACGTTCCCACACAAATATACTTACGAGAACTCTCGGCGGCTTCCTTGTTGTCCCATATTTGCGTTCGTAATACGAACTTCTTTTCGCCATCACACAATAATACAACTCTCATCGCACTTAAATTAACACATGGTCGAAAGTGTTGAATAAAATTCAGTTTGCAAATAAACAACGACACTCCTGGCATGGCACACTCATAATGATGATAACACATACTTACCTACCTACTTAATTTATCTACGAGCGATAGAGACAAGTGATATGCCATTTTGATTATCATTTGTAAGTACATAATACACAAATACGGTAATCACATCTAATGTCGATTGCCTAATAAATGTGTTAAACAGACATTACGACAGATCGATGAGACACAATTTAAGCGACCACTCTAGTACTTGATAATGATAAAGTGAAAGATAGTATGAGTTTTTTACACCTGTTAGCCTTTAAAGTAAGCACCTATTCAAAGGACTGGTTAAAATTAGTAAATTAATAGTATGTACCTTCTCAGAGCATTAATCTCATTTATAATGTAAGGACCTAACGCTCCATAATTTTGCTGTTAGCTTTATTAACCTATGCAAGTTGATCTGTATTTATATGATTACACATAGTGATTTTATTACTTAACAAAGCCACACCAACAAATAGCATGCGGCGTCAGTTTATATGAAGCGTTTTCAAAACAAGCTCAAAACTACGTACTAGGGTTATAACATGGCGTTTTTGTTTCAAAACGACCTAAAAATCCGCCAAAACCGATCAAAATATATACGTTAATACTCACAAATTTGAGTCATGTTTTTTAATCAATCCTGTAAGGTTTAAAATTGTGTTTTATTCGATGCCGTGTGATTACGCCATTTGACGCCAGTAATTCAAAAATAGGACCCCAGGACATGATGGAACTATTAGGGCTCTAATATTTCTTTCATGTCCGTCTATCAGCAGTTAAGCTCAGAGACCTTAGGTACTAGAAAACTGTAATTTGGTATCGGTTCTTATATTTCCGCCGAAGTGGTAAAATAAAATTGTTAAGAATATTTATTTTTGGCACGCGTCTCAACTCTGTCGCTTAACAAATCCTACCAGTCAATGCGGATTCCGTCCAAACAGGGGCACGATCGATGCTATCTTCATTGTAAAACAACTTCAGGAAAAAAGTCTTGAACAGCATCGCGAACTCTATATGTGCTTTGTGGACTTGTAGAAGGCTTTCAATCAGTTACCAAGGGATGGGATGCATTGTTGGTTATAGGAATCTGGCTGTCCTGCGAAGTTTGTTAACCTGGTTCGACAATTTCGGTATGTCCGCACGCGTCCAGCACGAAAACAAGTTCCTAGTGACGAGTGGCGTGAAACAGGGCTGTGAAATGGCTCCCATTTTGCTCTATATATTGCAGCAACTAAACAATGTAATAATAAAATAATGTACAGTCCGACAAGAGCATATTTAATTTGTCCCGTTTCGCAGCAAAACGCAAAATGCACCAGCAAAATCTAGTAGAGGTGCTTTATGCTGACAACGTATGCTTGATAACAGACTCAATGTCTAGTCTTCAAGATTTATTTTTTTATTTTATTAAAAAAGGTACACCAACAGTTTACATATTGTACACACTTAACTAAAGTGACATTGACAGTGTTTGCCATCTTATATGTAGACCTATTAAAGGCGTACACACAGCATTGTAGTAAAAAGAACAACAAACAAGTTAAGTCAATTAGACTAAAAGACAATCAGGAAGTTATGGTTATAAGAAATAATTTAAAATAAGTTAGTTAAACAAGTTTATAAACAATCTTTATCCGGAATTAAAGACAATAACTTTGCACAGTGGAACCATACTGAAAACAATAGTTTTATAACGTATTACTTATTCAGCAGCTCAGAGAGCTTCTTCTTAAACTTAGGCAAGGTATCGTGGAAAATGTCTAGATCCTTAGTGCAAAAATCGTTATATTGAGAGCAACATCTGACGAGAGAAGCATGACGGCCTAGGTTAGTTCGAGTAGGAGGCAAAGCAAAGGTCTTTTTTATTGGGTAACGAGGCATGCAGGCTGGCACTGTTAGCTTGATACGTTCAACGAGATCAGGGCATTTGATTTTACCATTAATAAGACCGTACAAGAATACGATATCCGACTGTGCTCGACGACTACGCAAGGTGGTCATTTTAAAAAACTTTAGTCGTTCCTCGTATGGTGATCTATGCGATATGTCCCTAGAGATGAACGCAAGATGTCTCGTGAATGCACGTTGAATACCTTCCAAACGCTGGGAATGAACGGCATGGCATACAAGGGACTCCATGCGACGCTCGCATACTCCAAGTTGCTACGAGCAAGAGCATTAAACAGCGTAGTGCGAGTAGAATTGAGTCTGAAACCTGTACTAATTCTTCTTATGAATCCTAACATTTTGTAAGATTTCTTGACGACGTTATTTATGTGAGATGTAAAATTAAGCTGCCAATCAACCGTGATACCCAGATCTCCTATTTCCTCCACTTCGGTGATTTTAGCGTTATTGATGTTATAAGCAGAAGGATAGGGGTTTTTCTTTTTTGTATATTTCATATGGTAGCATTTATCAACGTTCAAGGTCATAGCGTTAGACTCGCACCACATTTGAATACTGTTTAAGTCTTCTTGGATGAGCATCATGTCATGATTGCAGTTAACTGGCTGGTATATTTTTAAGTCATCGGCGAATAGACGGCGAAAGTGCCTTATGTGTGTAGTGATATCGTCGATAAATATTAAAAATAAAATTGGTCCCAAGTGGGAGCCCTGGGGGACTCCGGATGAAGCATGGTATACACCAGATTCAAATGTGTGAGTGAACTATCTACATGACGAATAATAAAAGGATATATAAGACTCTCGAATAACTTCGAGAATGTGGACAGTAAAGAAATTGGTCTGTAGTTTTTGATGTTTGTACTATCACCTTTTTAGTGAATGGGCATTATTTTGGCCTTTTTCCACTCATCTGGAAAATCGCCATCACTAAGGGAACGATTGAAAATGATAGTTAACGGTCGTGATAAATAAGGTCCACAGAGCCTGATAAACAGTGGTGGAATTCTATCTGGGCCTGCTCCTTTTTGAACGTCCAGATGTTTAATCGCTTTTTCAATGTCAGATTTAGATATGAGTATGTTGGACAAAGTGCCATGAGAACAGAGCCCAGACTCACTAGTCAGAGGCCGAGAGTCTGATGAAAATGTAGATGCAAAGTGTTTAGCAAAGAGAGAGGCTATCGCCGACCCAGAATCAGCGACGATATCATTTAAGTGCATATTCGATGGCAGGGTAGAGTGATTGCCGCGCTTGTCCTTAACATATCTCCAGAAGGATTTTATGTCGCGGGAGATTCCTAATTCAATTTTAGACTTATATTCGCTATAGCACTTGTCTATAAGCTTATGACAACGGATTCGTAAACAATCGTATTCTAGTTTATCACGTGGATTGCCATATTTCCGATATTTTTTACGTAGCTTATTTTTCTCGGCAAGTGACTTAATAAGAGAGTGATTAAACCATTTAGGGTACTTGGATGAGGAAAAACGCCTCTTGGGTACAGATTTTTCGATTATTAAGTTCAGTTCATCGTATAGCTTGGTGACCATTTCGTTAACATTGCTGCAGCTTTGAAAATGTGTATCCCAATTGATGCACTGAAGATCGGCTGCTATTTCGTCATAATCAGCCTTATAGAAGTTTGGGTCTGATCGTTTTCTAGGTTTCACATAGGTGGGATCGGCATTTATCGTTACCAGAAGATTAGGATGCTTACGGTCTAGCTTACTGAGGAGTTCCAAAGGCTCCAACACACATACACCCGAGATGTTGCTCATAATCAGGTCTAGAAAGTTTCCAAAAATGTTAGGTTTATGGTTAAACTGTTTTAAGTTGTTTTCAGACATGAAATCAATAAAGCTACACTCGAGGGCACCATTTGAGACGGATGGAACCATCTTCGCAGCATTATACAGGTCACTTTACCAACTTATTGACGGTAAATTAAAATCACCCACTATAAGGACGTTTGTAGTTTGGGTCATTACTCTGTCCGCGTTGTTTTGATAATACTCCAAATTATGCAAGTTGACTGGTGGGGGTAAATAAACTGCGCAAATGGAAACATCCTTCGTAACACCGCCCAACTTTATCTTTATAGAGACCCCAGGTCCTTACAGTCACTCTCCCAACGCTGGATGCGTGCAGATGGGATATTTTGTAATACACCAAATAATACGCCGCCCCCATCTTTTTTGGTGACTTCCGAACATACGCGATCTCTACGGTAAACCTTATACCTAGCATCGAAAATTTCACTAGTAGCTACTCCAGAATTTAACCAAGTCTCTATGAACACTATCACATCGTAATTATTTGCTAAAAGATTGTTTAACTAGACGCGTCATGTCAGGCCGAAGATTTCTTCCAGTTATAAGTGTGTCGAAGACACAAGTTCTTAAGCAGTCTGCAATAGGTGAGCCTACTTGTGACAATCTCCTTATATTAGGTCAACATCCCCTTAAGGAGGTTACATCTATCCGCTACCTTGGATGCATGATTCGTAACGATAACCGCCTTGAGACCGAGATAGCTTCGCGCATTGCCAGAGCTGCTGTTTACGGAGGTTTGAATCTCAGAGTTTAGAACTTACAGTCTTACGATCTTCAGCTGTCTACAAAGCGATAATTCTAACAATTTTACTTTAGGCAACAGAGCAGAAATCAAGAGAAAAATACTGTCTGTTAATTTCGCGCGTATTCGATGAAATTGCCATGTAGAGATACTCTTACCAACTCGTACCTATCTCTATAGTGGCATCTAGAAATTAACATACATCCTAAACTAAGCTTTTATGTCTTGATTTACAAAAATAATATGTTTCAGTAGGTAGGTAGATACATATAAAAACCCATTACTTTTTTGACGAAAAAACTCTTCAGTATTTCGTCCCTTTTAATAACACTCAAGTCTCGCTTAGTCTAAGATGTATGACAATGAAGAAGATTTCATTTAATAAAGGTTTTTTTTTTAGGTTTTCGTAAAGGGTGTTTCGGTTTAGGTTGGAAAACGTTATCAACCGCAAGTATATGTACTTATTTCGATAGTCTTTATCTTTATCTTTATCTTTTCTTTATTAGTTCTTAAAGGCATACAAGTTTTCTTAAGAAATCTATGTTACATTCTAACAAAGGACTCAGTATAAAGATGGGGATTATTGACGTCTATACTAGTTTACAAAGAAACTGTGTGACAGACGTCAACTCTTCCACATATATTTATAATAACTGAAGTTATTACAGTGAGCAGAAATGCCTAACATTGCATAACTTTATTGTATATGTGTTTTTATTACTGTATTTGAGTCGAATAAATGTATTTTCTTTCTTTCTTTCTTTCTTTCTTTCTTTCTTTCTTTCTTTCTAACACATTTTTAGGTATAACAATTAATGAAAAATTTCAAGACTTATAAAGAAAGGGTAAGTACTACTTAGTCTATAGTCGGCAATTCACGATAGTCATAATAATAACAAGGAAAACAGGCCGACATTAACTATCAGTGCTGCCATCGATCTACCCGGACCATGATGTCGTTCACCTAATCACCTTTTGTTTTCCAGAACATCGCTTGTGCGCTTTCTAACCTGCAAACCCTGTAGACTGGATGGATAAGCATTCAGAAACGTTTAAAAAGTTTGACATACCTCGTAATGTGGGTAATTATCCTAAGAGTACAAAAATGGCAATAAAAGTTAAACGACATTCAAAAAATTCATTCGGGGTCGGTCATGATGTGCGTAATCTTAAGCTCATGCACCGAAATTTAGCAAACCTGTTTGGAAGCCTGAATAGATCATATACTTGCATACACATTGAATTGCTTTACTACCTTTTCTTTGCAGTCGGTAAAAACCTTACTTCACTGTCAATTTCTGTTTTAAAATTGCACGTTTTATTGAAAGTAGTGAGCTATCTAGAGGTTAATGTACTGGCCTGTAACTCAAAGTGCCCAGCCTGGGCTCTAATCCCTGGACTCGGGTTCTTTCGGATCTTGAAGGGGAACCCTGTAGACTGGATGGATAAGCATTCAGAAACGTTTACAAAGTTTGACATACCTCGTAATGTGGGTAATTATCCTAAGAGTACAAAAATAGCAATAAAAAGTTAAACGACATTCAAAAAAATTATTCGGGGTCGGTCATGACGTGAGTAATCTTAAGATCATGCACTGAAATTTAGCAAACGTGTTTGGAAGCCTTAATAGATCACATACTTGCATACACAATGAATTGCTTTGCTACCTTTTCTTTGCAGTCGGTAAAAACCTTACTTCCCTGTCAATTTCTGTTTTAAAATTGCACATTTTATTGAAACTAGTGGGCTATCTAGAGAATAATGTACTGGCCTGTAACTCAAAGTGCCCAGCCTGGGCTCTAATCCCTGGTCTCGGGTTCTTTCGGATCTTGAAGGAGGTTCATGCAACCGTTGCGCCGCGGATAGAACATTAGATCTATCCGTTCCGACTGCCCTTGGATACAAAAACTTGCGTTATCTAGTTACTTACATACTCTTGATTAAAAAATTACCCCTTCGTTTGATTGTTATTTTAAATCAGCTAATGCACGCTGTTCTGTTACAAGTAAATGGTCTCAATTTATAGGTACTCCTTTATTTTTCCCTGATCTTCAGTGGGACGTTATTCTTTTCCAGTAAAATAGTGTCTGGTTTTGAGTTTGATAATTATTATCAGTTAGCAATTTTACGATATCAGTCATCGACCTACCTGATTGGGTTTTTATGCCCATCACTTTTTTACTACATAACCATGAACAATCGTCATTATTAAATCCACGATCAAATATTTTATAATAGTAAGAGGGTAACATCAATTATTGGCTCCAAAAGGATAGTAGTGTACTAAATTTCAAATGATATAAGATTGATGAAATCAGAACTGGTAAAGTCTGTTTTTCTTTGATAGCCCAATATTGTGAGAAATATTTTTATTGACTTTAAAACAAAATCAGTGAATAAAATTTATCAACTATTTAATTCCTTGACCTTCGACCAAAGACGCAGCGTAGGACGTCCACCAACAAGATGGACAGACGACCTTATAAAGATCGCAGCATCAAACTGGATGCAAACCGCTAGTGATCGGTCGCTGTCGAAAGCCGTGGGGGAGGCCTATGTTCAGCAGCGGACGTCCTTTGGCTGATAATGATGACTACTTATTTAATTTCAAATCATCTAAGTTTTTAATGATGAAATGTAGGTTGTGAGTTTTGTAGGTGTCCGTTACTCTAGCAGGAAAGTGTCTCGTAGGGCACATTGAAGTATGCCGTTGGATAGTGCTAAGTATGCTTAATTAGTGCGCCAAATAATAAATTTGTGGGGGCCACAGTTTTCGCATAAAACAGAAAATACGTTTTCTGCTGGAGAAACGCTGCTCCAGCAGGAACTTTTTTAAATAAAGAGCAGAACAAAGTATATTGTTAGATAGATCTTATAACACATAATTTGTGCGACTAAAAATTTAATCTGTAGGACTCACCGTTTTTAAGATATTCCATTTCCTGCTAGAGAAACGTTTGTCCATATCCTATATCACGGGAACAGTTTAATGTGCGACCGTAAAAAAACTCACACTGAAAGGTATTAGTTTGTGACACTTAATCCATTATTTGTATGTAACTATATCAAAAAAAAAAATTTTCATTGCAAAAAAAGTGATTACGATTAAACTTGTACACTATACCCAATTGTGTTTTACTCGTTTACTTTAAATTTATGTTGGCGTAAAACAGTTATCCTCTGCCATGTTACTGAAAGTCAGACAGCGCCATCTCCTTATGATAAAAAATATTTAATGCTCAATAATACATCACGTGACATTTAATTTAAAGTTTGACCAGAAAGCAATCAAGTAAAAAATACAAGTTAATTTAATTTGTTACAAAATCGCAAAAGTTGTATAAAGGGTCCTAATCTTTAAACCATAGAATTAGAGCATATAATTTTGCAGCTAATTATACAAGGCCAAGTATATGTCAACCAGATTGTAAACAAAATGAAGGAGGTCGTCAATTTGTATATAGAGGCCGTTTTTTTGTGACCATTCTAATTTGGTCGAATAATAAATAACGTAAAATCTATTAGCCTTATTGCTTATATCTGCTTAAATTTGCCTTATTTCAATGTAAATATTTCAAGAAACGTTCTTTGTTAAGCGCACTAAACGTTGGTGTATAGTTGTACACATACAGTTGGTTCTAATTATTGAATTCACATGACAAAATTATGCACTGTGAGTTTGGAGTCAAAGTGGAATTATTAGGAAACTAATAAACGGCTGCTCTTCGTACTCTTTAAGGTGGTTTAAAATAATAAATGTGTTCTTCAAACGTTAGAACTGTATTCATTGGTTGCTTATTTAAATAGTTATATCGATTTTTACATTTCCAAATACATGCTTATTTCTCAAAAACCAGAAAGATATAGTTACATACAAATAATGGATTAAGTGTCACAACTCACAAATTAACACCTTTTTGTGTGAGTTTTTTTACGGTCGCACATTAAACGGTTCCCGTGATATAGGATATGGACAAACGTTTCTCTAGCAGGAAATGGAATATCTTAAAAACGGTGAGTCCTACAGATTAAATTTTTAGTCGCACAAATTATGTGTTATAAGATCTATCTAACAATATACTTTGTTCTGCTCTAGAGTCATTATTTAAAAAAGTTCCTGCTGGAGCAGCGTTTCTCCAGCAGAAAACGTATTTTCTATTTTATGCGAAAACTGTGGCCCCCACAAATTTTCTATTTGGCGCACTAATTAAGCATACTTAGCACTATCTAACGGCATACTTCGCTGTGCTCTACGAGACACTTTCCTGCTAGAGTAACGGACACGTTTTGTAGATATTATATTTTAAAATGTTTCATTTCGTTTTAAGATTTTTTATAATAGATGGACAAGCAAAGAAATATGGACATAAGGAATAGGGGTAAAAATAAAGGGAAAGATTAATTGATCTAAAAAATTTATTATTGAATGAGGCGACTATGTGCACATTGAAAACACTTGTTATATTACAAGACAACTTGTACAGTATTTACAAACCCGCGTTACACTATCCGCCTGCCTTCGACATAGTATAGCTTCATCCGCTTAACCTAACAGCTGTACATAAGTAGTTTGTACAAGTTACTCTTAAATAACCACTAACGATCTAGTATTAAAAACAATGGAAATATTGATCGTAATACTTATACGGATAATGGTATAAGAAGTTAATCTCTTATGTCTAATACTTAACTGATTATATCGGCTACAATATAAATAATTAATTATGTTTATGTCGAATTCTCTATCCTAATGACTGGTACGAAACGCTCAGCCATGGCTTTACGTCTAACATTGATAACTTCCGCGGCGGCACACTAGCGTGCCGCGCTCACACACACATACCAAGTACTCGGGATTACATAAATACCACAAACCAACACTGAGCTACCGAATCCAGATACTTGCTACCGCTACCCACTCGAGTGAGTTCGCATTTGTGGATTCAGTAGCGCAACGCACGCGCAACATGCTATCAACGTCACTTATATACCATATTTTAATTAAATTACAATTCCGTACAACTCTCTTATAATAGTCAACACTCGGTAAATGAAAATACTTCATATAAAACCATGCGCTTAAAGCACGCTAAATAACATATTAATTTAAATTACCACAAATCATTACGCAAATTTTGTTGTAATATCAAAAAAGTACATACATCATTTTATAAAAAAATATTTATAAACAGAAGAAACTCTTTTATGAAACATATGTACATATTAAAAGGTTATTTTTTTTTAATTCCTCGAAATTGGAATCTCGAATACAAAATTATTCTAAACTCTTAACATACAGTAAAACAAATCACAGTAACAAGGTAATGATCGACATATTTTTTGCAATGTGATGTTGTTTCGGCCTTGCGGTCTTTGTGCGTAAAGATTCGCTGCGCAAACTAAACCACTGTGTACCTACAACGTAGAGCGAAATACCTAATGAAACTGAATGTTAAAGCTATTACTACGTCTTGCTAGTTTGTGTTCCACTACTAGTGAAATTGTTTGGACCAATGCAATGTGATGATGATACGAATGGGGCCGAATCGCGTCGGGGACGAGACGGGAGACGAAGCGTTATCATTAAGACTTGTGAGTATAAGTCTTAAACTGCGTATTTCATAATTATGCCAAAGCCCGTCAAGTAAGTCTTGCCCAGTCTTCCGCCTCTGTCGCCGAGCATCTCTCATGCCTATACGACAATGGCAAGGTAGGTATTGGAAATAACTGAAGTGCAATAAACTATCTTACCAAACATTGACGTACAACAGATCCAATCACAAACATTCATTAACATCGATAGGAAGACTTGCTAAATGTGATTTTTGTTGTTTCCATATTACTTATACAATAGTAAGCATTTACTGACGAACATTTTGCTATGCTGCGTCGAGTATCTTTGTTTCGCAGCTTGTTTACAGCGGCCGTCCCGTCTTACACTTACTCGAATAAGAAAGAATCACATGGTTTATGCTTTCCCTTAGACACCAATTACAACTACTAACACTTGTGACGTGCGCCTATCTATACTATGCCCGTTTATCATTACAAATTATGGATTAAAATAAATTATTATTTACAATAAACACCTTTTCTTAGGTACCAAAAAAATGATTAAAACAAAACATGAAATTCACTGCAGAAACGGAAATCACAAAATGGACATCCAACTGATTTTTTATTGAGATTTTGATTTTATTTTATCGCCCTCTTAAATCTACTTATCATAATTATATTTTTCTCATACATTGTCTATGATTAAACACTGAAACATTCTTATTATACATCCATTTTAATAGTTATTTTTTTTACAAAAAATTTCAAAAAGTTAATGTGTTAATTAAGCTCTAATTTGGGGTTCAGAAAATAGTAATTTAACCACAGACAAAGATGAACGACACGATTTCGATAATTTAATGTACGGTAACGTAAGGGTAGGTATTCATTCATATCAATTTATAAAATTGCAACTTTCGGGAGGAAAATGTATATGGAAAATCTATGTTACCGGAATATGATAATGCTGTTTTTTTTTCGTAATGGAATTTGTAGGAAAGCTTATCGAATAACAAAAGGCGCTATGCTAAGCACACCAACGTTTAATAGTCGTTATGGAATCAATTACCCTACAACACGACCGACGATAGCCGCTCGATTTAACACATTTGACTATCCTATCACAAATAAATATATATTTTTAATTTATGGTAACAAATCTGCATCTCTATGCATGATTGATGACTTGCTGAGAGAGTAATGGTCAGTGAAATGAAGTATTTTGTTAAGTGTTTACAGGTTAGAAAAGATCTAGGTGCCGGTTATGCTTGTAGATGTTGCTATTCTGACAAAAAAAAAGTGAAGCTAATTTATTACTTCCTAACACGAGTCTATGAACGCAGTAAATTTGTAGCCAATATTATATAGATCTGTACAGGCTTAAACGTAACTGCATAGAGCACAAACACTATATTTATATACACTTTAACTATAGAGCTCAATAATCATTACGTTGGACCAATGATAAATTTGTTAAATGAAATTCGTTTCTGTAGTCGAGTAAAACATGGGGACACAACCTCAAATACGATATTCAACGGTTGAAATATGAATCATGTGCAAACCTGGACAGTTCACTTCGCTAACTAGACAACTTCACAACATTTACCCCACATATTATCTATTTTACTGAATCTAAGAAACACTCAAAAATATAGTTACATTGACTAAAACTATTCTTGTAAAAAGCTGTATTTTTATGATTCAGGTAAAAATCAAGCTAGTATTTTTCTTTTTTTCTCTTTTGTTTGTCAATAAAAAACAATGACGTTAACGTTGCAATAAATATCAATATTTTATATAAAGTGCGTCGTAGTGTGACCATACATTTTCTCAATAAATGGAGTAACTACCTACTTTATATAAGTCAAGTAATACTCCAACTAAATGCATAGCTTGGAACAGAACTAGTCCTGCGCGGGCCACGGCCAGTGACGGAATCCTCAACTACTTGCTAAAATGTAGTTTTACAATATAAAAGATACAAAAGTATAAAAACATACGCTAACTTTAAAATAAACATTATTGCCGTACTAGACGCATAGAGCCAAACTCGACGCAGAAACGGAAACTGATCCAATTCAAATCAACATCTGATTTATATCTAATGTTTGCACTAAAGCTACGGCTGTTCCAATACTGACAGAATGAACATATGGAATACGCGTTATGATGATACTGGATCGGTTGATCGAAGTCACGCAAACCCAACGATTTAGCCTATTCACAACGTCGCGTTCATTTATATACGTATTAAGTTGTACCATTGCGTTATCATCTATACAGTGTGTACATAATAAAAGGTTGATTCTAAGATTAGGATCGCATATAACAATGAATTGTTTATTTTTGTATAACTAATGAAGCGCTCTATGTCTTGGCCCGGTCTGCACGACGAAACTACACGAAATTTACATATTTTATGTCGAAAACCGAGCACCTGAGCAAATCAAATCAGTGAGCGAGTCAGCAAGACACTGGGCCAGCAGTGAGAGTGCCGCTATTTACAAAGGTGACAAGTAAAGTTTGTGAGACAGTACTTAAGAACCTACGCTAACGTACATGCACTTAAAACTAACACACCCCGTACATGTGACAACCATCTGGTCAAATTATCCAGGTTATTGAATGTCGAGGCAGTTAATGAAACGTCGGGATTCAATTAAATTGATGAACGTCACCTAGCCAAGTCGTTGAATGCAACATAAAGCTCGAGGGCTGAACGTCGTGAAGTCATTTTGTGATGTTTGTATTGGGTTACCTACTTTGAATTCATAACTTCAATTTTGTATGCTAAATAGTTGCATGCTACATAATATCATATTTTGGCGCAGCTTTTTATACATTAAGAACATCGTGTACTAAACTATATTTTTTTGTTTTGACTTACGATAAAATTTACACAACATTGCAAAAAAGCATCAAGCACAAATCAATCAATTTTAACAGTAAACTAACCTTATTATTGTTGATAGTATTTACTCATTTTATTTTTAAAACTCGGCAAATATATTTGTAACCCTTAAATTTAATTTCACTTAAAATTTCAAACCATAACAAAAATATCGCGTATGGCGCTGCGGTGGAAAAAAACTGAACTAAATTTTAATCATTTGGCCATTCAACCAACCCTGATTCCAAGATCAGTCATCATCAAAGCGCTAACATCACCAGCCGAGCCCTAAATTTGAATGTCGGCGTTCATTAATTGCCTAGTTACTCAATTAACCGGCTGATTTAACCAGATGGCTGCGAAATATGTACGTCACAACGATCCTGACTATGCGATGAGTATTGCCGAATATTGCACAAATTATGTGTAAATTATACTTTCGAGCCAAACAAACGTCCAAATCAGTCGACATAATTAGTATCAGAAATTTTTCTTAATTAATTAATGTATAGTTGTCAAAATGATATGCAAGTGATAACAAAATAAGTATTAATAAAAACATTAAATATTTGGTTTCTATTATTATGGGAAATAAATTATTCCGCAAAGATAGCCGCTACAAAATTTAGACAGACAAGAGGTTTTACAGCAAAATATCTGATTTTGGGGAGTAAATCAATAAATAAGAAAACGTTCAATACGAGTATTATTACTAAGTACATAAATGTAATACAAGTCATTATTGTCTTAATCGGACCAACGATGAATCTCTTCTAATCTTCTCGTCATAACACTCACTCTCGATAGACTGCACTTTCTTTAAATTAACACATATCAGGCACGTGTATTAACTAATTCTGTAATTTTTTAAAGTATTTATTAATCACCACATCTATCTGCAGAGGCCTTTGTTTTGGTCTACTGCTTTTTTTCTAGCCATCTCGTATATTACTCTACCTTATCACAAGCACGAAAAGGCTGGTGTAGTATGATTAGTAATGGCACAGAAAACAACAGCTTTGGACTTTCGATATACCCATCATCTAAATATTTTGAAATAAAATCGCTTATCTGCCTTTGTGTAACAGCCCTCTTTAAATTGTGCTGTTTTTGTGGTTGATTTCAATTCAAGTACTGGAATACAACAATCAATCAGTTATATAGTATTATGTTAAATATAAACGCTACCCGCTTCACCAAAAAATACATTCGCTGCATTGTTTTTTTTTTACATCGACTTTTGTCTTTTGGTAGAAATATATCCAACACGAACTACATATCTTGTGAACTTAACTTGGTTATTAAACTGAACACGATTGTTGCTACTTGCAAATGTATCATTTATTTAACTTATGACCTCCAATAGTCCAGTAAATTTATCGGCCAGATGTATGGGCGCCTAGCGTTAAATCCGGTAGCTCTAGGGCAGATTCTTGTGCAGTTGGTATACGAAAAAGGTTCACTGATCGAATTTTCTTTGTCGAAGATTTTTTTGTTTTATATTTCAGGGTCAAGTTTGCTATGCATTTCGATTTTTTCCGTTGTGTGGAAATATAAGTAGATTTTTAAGGTTAAACGGTTAACTCGAAATCGAATTACCACTCGGAAAAAAATCGACTGCCGTGAGAATCCCTGATTTTTTTGTACGCGTCTTGTTGGCGATGGCCCAATGATTACTGCAAGTTTGAGACCTCAAGCTCTGACCAGATTTATCGCTAGCTCATAGTTTAATTTACTGAACTACACGTCCGTCATACAAAGTATTGAAAGATATACGAAAACATTTTAGTAATGCCCCTTTATAGAGTAACTTCACATTGTATTCTTTGGCGAAATCCGAGCCCTGAATAGGTTAAATCTATACACGAAGTATTTGCAAATGCAATCACAAAGAAGATAGATACACACATTGACAACTCTAAGAGCGCTTTCACATTTGGGAGAGTTTACAGCGCGACGGTCGCGCGACAGTCGCGCTGCTAATAATATGAATTTGCAGGGCATGCTGCTGCCGCGGTGCTGACACCCTAATGTGAAGACACACTTCAGCTTATGGGCTACTAAAACTAAATCAAATATGAACGTAATAGCCTAGATAGATAGAAGCTTTAATGGCCGAATTTGTTGTTGTTTCCATTAGAGGCAGATTACAATCTTGGGTTGGTTGGTGGCCAGCACTGAACCATAGGGACCTTATCAAGGCAAGACCTTAAATACAATATGACTGCAGATCCATTGTCAAACTAGATAGATACTCAGGTGTCCATAAAAAAACTTAATCGTGATATTCTTGAGCTAAAATCTCGGGCACAAGTTTAATTACTTTTGATTGTGAATTGACAAACTGTCCCCAGTTTCGTTGGTTGCGGAAAGTCCGTTTTTAATTGCTCGTCGAATATTGTCAAGAATCTTGATTAAGAATTTAAAAATCAAATTAACATAAAACTCACAACCTACATATATAATTCATCGTTGAATACTACAATCTGTGTAAATAAAATAGATAATTCATTTTATTCATTGATATTATTTTTATTTTAAAAAATCGATTACAATATTCGACTAGAAAAAAAACAATATTCGACTAGAAAAGAAATCGGACTGTATGTACCTAGCTCCATTGAGGTGTGCGAGTGAGTAGCGTAGTTAATAGCGGCTGGCAGTGAGATTGGCTAGACACAGACGTTGCCAATGCTATACCTATGGCTAATGCCGTCTAGGCTAAAAGCAGTCTGCGGTAACCTAACTTTCACGGGACCAGATTTATTTTAAGCTCAACAATCAAGTAAATCTCAATAGTTTCTTTCAGCTTCAATTATATCCATTCCGTTTAACTTCAACTTAACATTTAACCACAGTCATATTATAAATAAGTAAAATAATCTTATTTTACAATGCCATACAATATTAAATTAAAATAAATATTTTTACCTATCAAAATATACAATAATAACAAATCTCACAAGTAACATCGGTTTGTAAAGTTCATGCTTTAAAAATAAATTATTTAAAAAAAATATAATTTTGATCTATGATAAAAAAATATGTTTGGATGACATCGCAAGGAGCACAGCTCGTGGATGTTTTGGATGAAAATCGAAAAGGATTGTTTCAAGACTAACAATATGACAACACAAGTGAAAAGTCACTCACAACCAGCCCAAGGTAATATTTAAAGTATTTCAGTTAAAGTCGATTAATTTGAGTGACGTGTGCACGAGTCGGTGGAGTGAGCGGCGCAGGCGCCGGTGTGATGTCTGTCTGTTGTGATACTCTAGCGTCACACAATATACAACTTCCATCAATTACATGATCAGTACATGATAACATTAATGAGATTCCATATGAGGCACAAAGTAAAACAGTAACATTAACAAAAATATATATTGCTATACTATATTTAAATTTACTTGTGCATCACTCAATGCACAATCTATACATATATCTTAGAGTAACTTTAAGTTAACCATTGAGCTTTCCATTTATACAAATAAATAATATATTAAACTACATCGTTATGACGATTGTTATTACTTTTAAAATATACAGATAGACAATCTATAAATAATTTTAATTACTACTAACTATACAGGAGATTGTAGGAGCGTACTCAATCAGCATAGTTTATGGTGTATCAGCGAACACGCGTGTTGTATCACCTCACTTCGCAGTGTTTGTTGACGGCGAGCGGCAGCGCGTCGGGCTCGCCGGCCTCCTTCATCACGTAGCCGGAGCCCTGCGAGCTGCGCGCGATTTTTAAACGGATCGGCGTCACTTTGGCTGTCCGAATCTTACGCATCGCGGAGGACTCGGAGTAGGAGGGCGGGTCGATGGCGAGCGGGTCCGGCGCGGACGGGTCGTACTCGAAGGGGTCCACGGGCGGCTCGCCCCCGCCCGCCGCCGGCTCGCCCGCACCGCCCTCCTCCTCCTTCGGCCTTTTTATCTTTATTATCAACTTCGTAGCACTCTCACTTTCACTATTCACCACTAAAAGTTTCTCCGCTTTCTTATCCTTTTTCTTCTTTCGCTTCTCGCTTTTATTCGGTTTGTGCTTCTTCACCTTCTCGGTCTCCTCGAACTCGGCGATCACCATCCGACGGTACTTCATGCTTTCTCGTCGGAGATCTTCCAGGCTGGGCTTCGGTATGCTCGTGAGCCGCTTCTTGGGCGGTCGGAACTGGAAGCCCGAAGGCTCCTCGCTCACCTGCTGGACCACGTTCGAGGCCCCGATCTTTATTTTTAATTTGGGAGTCGCCGGGGGAGAAGCGGGATTCGACTTGTTCTGTTTGGCGGTGCCGCGACCGCGTCTCTTGTAATTCTGGGCGGCGTTGCCGGAGAAGTTGGTCAGTTTGTCATCGGTCCCCTCGACTTCGTCGTTCATGCTCACCTCGAGGTGCCTGAGCTCCCTCGAGCCGCAGGCGGTCTTGCGCTTCTTCTTTTCGACGGGCGCATCGCTGAACTTGTAGTCTTCCCGCGTGGGTATGCTGGTCATGGAGGCGACGGCCTTGGGTATGGTGATGACTGCGCGCGCGAGCGGCGGCGGCTGCACGGGCGGCGGCGCGGCGGCGGCCGGCTCGTCCATGTTCATGTCCTGCGTCCAGTACTGCCGCAGCAGCTCCTTCTTGCGCATGCGCCGCAGGTTGGTGGACCCGCCGGCCGCGCCGCCCGCAGCGCTGAACGCGCCCGCGGACGCCTCCAGCACCGGCGCCGGCGGCTGCGGCGCGACCGGCTGGACGGAACTCGCCGAGTAGTTCGCGTCCAAAAACGGACCTTTAATTTTCACCTTCAGCTGGTTCCTCGAATCCGACAACGACACTTTGGGCAGTTGCGGCACGAACGCCTCCTTGGGAGGCTCCTTCGGCTCGGGCGCGGCCGGCGGCGCGGGCGAGCCGGGCCGCGGCTTGCTCGCCATGAGCGCCGAGTGCAGCTGCTTCTCCACCTCCTCGTCGATCTCCACGAGCTGCTGGCCGGCGGTGCCGCTGGCGAACTCGAGCAGGTGGCTGTGGTAGGCGTCCCCGGCGGGAGGCGCTGCGTTCTCGAAGGGCTGGTACGTGCGCATGTCCACCGGGCCCGGCAGCACGGGCTGCACGGACGAGAACCCGGGCCCACGCTCGGAGGGCGCCTTGCTCGAAGACGATGGAGCGTGCTCCGAGGGCGCGGGAGAAGGAGGTTTCGCGTCTTTGATCTCGGCGGTCGGAGTGCGCTTGCTCGCTAGCGGAGGGGTCGCGACGCGAGGCGAAGGCGACGCGTCTTTGTAAGAGTGCTCCGACTTTCTATCGTCTCTGACGTCTATAGACTTCCGCCGCTCGCGGAGCGCTTTCAGGTCGACACCGTCGTTGGCGATCTCTTCGTCGAAGTCGTACACGGTACCGACGAGTTTGTTCTGTATCGAGTTGCCCATGTAGTCCATGGGTGGGAAGCCGTGCACGCCCTGTCCTCGACTCTTAGAGCGGCCTCGTCCTCTCTGGCTTCGGTTGTTTTTGTTGCTGTTCCGCTTCGTGCCCTTGGGCGCCTCGCTCTGCCTCGGCGATATCCCCGGGCTACCTTTCCCGGGCGATTTTCCGGGGAATTTAGGTGTTGTTTTGGCCGGTTTAGGCGATGACTTCACGTCTTGAGGAATGATGCTCGAGACGGTCTCGTTACTGTCATTAGACATTTTAGTGGCTGCTCTTGTACAACTGGAGTCGTTGAAAGAATCCACGCTGACACTGGGACTGGAAACGACGTGAATCGAGAACTTGTCGCTGCCGTCGTCTCTGGGAACGTCCATGTCGTCTCGCGGCGAGTCCGTCGGCTTAGGAGTGGGCGGAGCTATCATCTGCGTGGTGAGCGCGATATTTTGCGAAGAAGTCGTGAAAGCTGCACACAGCGTGAACGGTTTGGGTGGCATTAGAGAAGAAGGCGTGAACGGCAAACCGGTGCCATACAAGCTCGGCCCGGGTGACGGCAGAGGAAGCTGGGCAAATGGGAGTGAATTTAAATACGACGTTGCGTCTGTTGGATAGGTGCTGTACTGGTTCAATGGCATGGCCGGTTCTACCGCACACGAATACGCCGGCAATGGCGGGTATGAATCTATTTCTGGCATCACATTACCTTGATGTGAATCACAACTGTTCATATGTGATTTTAAATCGGTCTTTTGAGAGCAAACGGATGCTTCAGAGTTTGTACTTGAAGCGGATGATCTCCGAGTAGTTATCTTGCTTTCTCTCCACTTTGAGTCTTGGCTGACATAAGGTGAAGAAATAGTGGCACAATCTGAATGTATTACTGAATTGTTGTTTTCATAATTATGGTTATCTTGGGTCAGCTCCTGATCATTGCTATTTACTGAATGGTCAACGACTGACAGTGGTTGCGAGTCGTCACTTTGTTTTGATAATGATACAGTATCTCCAACTTCAGAAACTGAGGGAATGTCCGACTGAACTGTGACCGGTTCTTTGATTTCCTCGACGTATTGGGAGGTTTCATATTTCCTGTCATCTGGAATCTCAAGTCTGTGGTGGATTTCGCTTCGAGGCAGGTTGACACTGGGCCATTTTTCGTTACTTGTCATGGGGATAGGTTGATGATAATCTTTAGTACCAAACATTGTTTCTCTGGGAGGTAATTCAGACAAAGCATATGGGTGTGGTAAGTGGTTTAAAGGCACATGATTGTCTCTGGGTGGAGATCTCTTTTCTGCCAAGTCTAGAGCTTCTTTGCACTCAAGAATGTCTTCTTTTTCTATTTTCTCTTCTTTTTCTTCCTTTTCTTCTTTTTCTACTTTCTCTACCTTTTCTTCTTTCTTTTCTTTCTCATCCTTCTCATCGAGTGGTTCATCCTTTTCAACTGTGACCTTCTTAGTACTTAGCTGCATACGAAGTCGGTCAACGAGGTTCAATGTTTCCTGCACACCTTGTTCTTTTGAGTCTTCTTTGAAAAAGAAATCTGGGTAGGAAGCAAAAGGCTTCATGATGTCTTCGTGATTAAATCCGTCATCGGCAGCAAGCATATCCAATTCAAATATCTCATTTTCTTTGTGATGTTGTGGTGAAAATAGTGATCTGCCAAATTGATTCACGGCAGAAGGTATTTTAGCACTCTTTGATATCTCCACACCTTGGCCAACGTGACTGGCGTCTTGGGTGATATATTTCTTTTCGGTATCTAAAATGGAATGTTTCTTTCTAGCTGTAGGGTTTTCGACATCAATGTGATCCAAACACATTGTCCTAGCGTCCATTGGAGTTTTGGGAGACTTTATCATGGTGTTTTCGTTGAGGTTAGCCTGTATTTTAGAAATCATTGCAATGCTGCTCTTATCGGCAGAATCTGAATCCATAGATTTATCCTCCGTCATATACTTTTCGGGACCACCAGCTTTTTCTACAGGTGGCGGGTCTATATTAGGACTGGGAGCTTTCGGGAACCAATGCTTGTCACTTTCAGGATAGTCATCATGAATTTGGATTGGACTTTTTCTTTCGATACTTTTCGGCGGTTTCTGTAGGAACAAGGCCTTCCTGATTGCCAACTGACTACTATTTTTCTCTGGTTTAAGAATATTTGGAGCCTCATGTCTACTACGTCTTCTTTGTTTAGCAATAGGTCTAGTAACTTCATCTACCAAAAGAGCCACCTCTTTGGTCTGATCTTTCATACTCATTCTCCTGCTTGATATACTCTTCTGCTTTATTTCAGTACTCTTTCTCGGGCTTGTTTTAGGTATCGCATCGACATCAATGATCTTTGATTTATCTTTATCTTCGTGATATACACTTTGTCTTCTAGGTTTAGTATTTTTAGATTTGATGTCCAGTTCGACAACTTCTGGAGTAACAATGTCATCTTTGATTTCTTTCTTCACCTCCTTGTCCGTTTGCCGCTCCGAAGATGAAAGTTCACCGGGCTGGCTGCTCTCTTTGGCAGTTTTATTGGATCCAGAGGTATAGTTGGAGTCGTCTTTAGATGGTTTTCTCGGTCCGGCATCAGACTTATTAGGCATATTTCCGCTTGTAGTAGTGCTTCTGGTCCGAGCACGCGTGGCAGCACGCGCATTGGGTCGGCTCGATTCCTCTCCTTCAACAGACGGTGATGGTACCCTACACTCGGACCCCCGTTCGGAAGTTTTAAGCTTCTTGTCAGGGGCCTTCCGTGGGGACGTATCTGTGGAGAGACTCTTCCCTTTGCGACGTCGCCGAGGACGCTTCGGCGAGGGACTGTCTGAGCCGGAGCCTCGGGACTCTTTAGAGCTGTCACCGTCACTCGAGGCACTGGTAGACGACAGAGGTCTTGACACCTTGTCGAGAAAGGGCAAGTCCACGGTCGGCCTAGAGCCTGGCGGCGAAAACATGGAAGGTTGTCTGACTGCAACTGGTTTAATTTCCCTAGCCTTGGCAGTTGGCTTGATACTAGGTTTCTCTGGTTCTTCTTCTTCGTCTTCGTCGTCGTCTGAACTAGAAGATGAAGAGCAGCTGCTGCTGCTTGAGGACGAGGAACTTGAACTCTCTTTGGGTGGAGGTTTTTTGATGTCATCTTTCTTCGGTGATAACTTGATAACGTCAGTCTTTTCACCGTCTCTCTTTTTATCGCTGTCACTAACCTCAACAACAGGCAACTTGGTTCCCAATCCGCTTTTTATATGTGCAGCTGCTTTCTTTGCAGCTTGTCTCTGCGGCACGTAAGCAATGGTTTCTTTTTCTATATCTTTTGAAGATTTCTTTCTTGCCACTTTAGCAGGAGAAGTATTTGTTATGCTTGTAGATTCTTTAACTTCTTTACCCTTAGATTTGATTTTCAGTTTGGTTTTGGGATCCTCAGGGGAGGACTGTTTATCTGGAATTTCCTCCTTCTTGACGACAGTTGTTGTAGATCGCATGTTTTCAGAAGCTTTCTTGGCAGCCTGTCTTTGCGGAACAATCAGATCTGTAGGGTTATCTTTTTGCTTCGCAAGCTTGATGTTTTCTTTGTTCTTTGCTTCATCATCAGACTCGGCAATCTTGATCAGGGGCTTTTTGTCTTTATTAGATGGTTTTCTACCTCTCTTCTTAGGGGCAGGTTTCTCTTCGTCTTTGATTGTAGCTTTCTTGTCAGGTTCTGGGATGAATTCTTTCATAGCTGCTTTAGTTCTTGGTAAAGGCTGTTGAGAATCATTTGCACTAGATCTTTCGGATTTAATTTTTTCAGCTTTCACTTTTTCACTTTTAACCTTATCCACTTTTTCTTTTGATTTGAGATCACTTTTAGACGTAGTCGCATCCTCACTACTATCTGAATAGATGTCAACTGGGAACTTACTATTCCTCGTGGCTCGAATGGGCATCAGCTCGTCACTATCTGTACCAGACTGACCTAATTTGCCAGCAGCAGCCATCTCTTTTTCCATTTGTTGAAGGGTCTTGCTACGAGATCTATCCTTCTTCGTTCTGGCATTCATACCTTCATCTTCACTACTACTCTCAACCACTGCCTTTGATTGTGGGACTTTCTTCTTTCTTTCAGGCTTTTTTGGAGATCTTTTTGCTTTAGTTTTAGGGGACACCTTTTTCTTTGGCGAATTTGGTTTCTTTACATCGTCATCAGTGCTTGAAATCGCTCGACCGCGATATCTACCGGAACGAGTAATTTCTGGGGCGCTTTCTTCACTGGACAGTCCGCTATACATACTGCCACTTCGGCGAGCGCCGTTGACGTAATGTTTCTTATAAGGATTTGATGTTTTAGACCCTTTTACTATTCCGTTTCGATCTTTCTTCTTATCGTCACCTGAATCTGTCGGAGCTATTCGCGCTAACAGTTCTTCGAAGTCATTTTTATGGTCAGGCGCATCGGGATGCGAATATAGCCTGTCATAGATTGACGGCCCGTGATTTGCCTCTATGATGGCAGCAAGATCTGGACCTGATATCGACGAATCTGTCGATAGTACAACAACCTGTTTATGAAACGTTTGCTCTCGCATCCGAAAGAATGAGCGAGAGAGCTTTTCCCTCCTACTCACCATGTAGCACAAGTTACGCACGCGTTCGAGATCTTGTCGAAGCTGTACGAACATTTTCATCTTGTCGAGATCAGCTTGTTCTTGTCGGTGTGTAAGAAGTTCGCTGTCGTCTGATTTGGGTGGCAGCAAGGGACGATTATGCCCTGCTCGTCTCTTCAATTTCCAGTAGTTGTAAATATAATGTATAGCATCTTGATCAACATCAAGGAGATGTGAACTAATATCCTTCAAACTGACATGTCGATCGAACTCCTTTTCGATTTCATGCAAGCGAGCAGCACGCGCTTGAGTCTTTTCCTCGGAAGTCATATCTTTCCGGCGCTTTCTCTTCACCTCCTCCTCCTCTGAGCCAGAGCCCGAACATTTTTCTTTTTTGGAATTGACACTATGTTTTTGACAATAGGACCGTAGTTTTACACCGTCGTCAGCATTTTCATCTTCGATTATTGCACGCATTTCAAGTCCATGTTTAAATGCACACGTTACGTGGTAAGCAGTCTTACAAGTCTTAACAGAGCACTGTATGCACGCTCCTTTGCGTTCACGACACAATACACACACTAGGGACCAGCGCGACGCTGGGATAGATGATATTTTTGTTATAGGTTCCATTTTTTCGGCACAACCGATTGACACTTCGGGGATCCATAGTACACAACTGACGTGAGCCCACTTGTGTCCAGACGGGGTGCATTTCATAGCACCCCCGAGGTTGGGGCACAGAACGCATGTCGGTCTTACACCGTCACCGCAAGGTCTGCAGAGCCACTGCCCTGTAATCAAAAAAAAAGGCATTAAATGTTATATACAGTCAGTTGACTAAGGTTTCGCACTCTTTGGAAGTGCTAAAACTCACCGTCACCATACATACCATCAGGAATGACAGTTATGCCGTAACAGGCCTGGTGCACGCATATGTTGCACGAGTCGCAGAAGACCATTTCATTGCCATCTTCGGAGTCCGGGGACCGGCAAACATCGCATATAACATTTTCATCATATTCAATGCCGAGCCCCTCTTCGGATTTCATGATAGCCTGGATTTTGTCCCATGTTCGAACCTGTAACAAAATAGACGTTTGCTGATTTCGCTTTTTAGGGTTCAGTAGTCCAACAAGGAACACTTATAGTTTCGCCATGTCGGTCTGTGTCTGAAAAAAAAATGCATACACCAGTTTTGATTTGACAACGTATTTGTTGAATATGTTCAAATTTCACACTTTTTATCACAATATACGGATATTGTGAAAACTAAAATACACACAACATCATGGTCTAGGGATACATATAACATTTTTAAATAACTTAAAAAGTACTGGCTGTACTGCAGATTATAAAATCATTAAGTTCCATTTTAAAATTCACATTTGTATGTAAAAGATTTTGTTTTAAGATGAAATTCGCATTCATAGGATTTTTTCCAAATATAATATAATACAATATCATTGCTTCCTTAGAAGTTAATCTTCACGAACTTCTAACTTGATTAAAACTCCATAAATTTCTACAAATGTTTGTCAAACGCATCACCAGTGTTCCTTCAATCATGCCACGTAGACACTTGACCAGGAACGAAATGTTAATGGGCAATATTTAAGCTGGCGCTACCCAAATTGCTACTTTCTTAGTCATGAAAACCAGTCAGAGCGTTATATCCAGGCTTTGGTGACGTTATCGTGTCACGGGGGAAGTGGCGGAATGGCACCGAGGACCTCAACGCATCACAACACATGTACAGGACCGATAGCAGTAAATGCTGGATGAAATGAACTAAATGAAACGGCGATGCAATCGGTTCAAAGGCTACAAAGAGTGTACGGTGTGCTGGTAAGCGGTCAAACTTTGAGAAAACGACTGCATGAAGTCAACATACGTGCTCGTAGGCCACTTCGGGTACCCAGCGCTAAGGAGAGGCAATCGAGGAAGAAGATTACAATGGGCTATTCACCCTACGGATAAACCCTAAAGCTTGGATATCATGCTGTTGTAACCAAATTGTAACAATACGTGCCGAAAGTGGACGGGAATTGTCGTGCAATAGCTGGAAATTTGGTTGCCCCACAGATTACAGGCTCCAGCACCTCATCTCGGTAATTTCAGAGCAGTAAATAGCCTTGTTGTATCTAAAAGAGGTCCGTTCTACCGCTGAGAACAATTCACAACCTTGGAACTTTGAAAACTTGTTGTTGGTGCCTCAGTCGATTCCAACGTCCAGGTTCTCTCCAAAGGCGTACTCTTCGCGAATCAGTATGAAATCCAAACCTGGATTCATCAGTGAAAAGCACAAAGGTCCAATGACTTTACACGTAATAACGAAATTGCTATCTTAGAACGTAATGACGACGCGTTTGGTGTAGTGGTTAGCGCTCCTGACTATTACGCCGGCCGTCGCAGGTTCGAATCCCGCAACAAGGGGCTAATATTTGTGTGATGAACACTTCTATTGTTTGTATATGTAACACTAGACTTTCTTTCATATATAAATAAGTAAAACAATTAATAAATACAATGATAAAATATGATATTGCACACCGCGCCAATATCTTATTTTTAATTTAGAATAACCATTTCTTAGATAGAATGATTCAATCCTACTTATAAAACTATTCTTAGATACTACTTTGATTTTTATTTATTTTTCTATTCAAAGTAACGTTAGCCACTCCATTCTTTCTTCTTATTGTTTTTTACCGAAAGACAACAGCAAAACCCTTTGTTGCGCTCAAATGAGCCGTAAAATTATCCAAATTTACTCAAAACTAAAATTATACATGTTTTTTAGGGTTCCGTAGTCAAATGGCAAAAAACGGAACTCTTATAGTTTCGTTGAGTCTGTCTGTCTGTCCGTCCGTATGTCACAGCCGCTTTATTGGCTTTATTGTGTAACTTATTTTGGTAGGAAGATGTATCCTGTTAACCGCTTTACGATTCTTATACAATAATATTTAAGGAAATAATGATATTAATAAAAAAGAAATAATGATATTTAAGGGGGGGCTCCCATACATGACACTGAAACCGAAATAAATATAGAGGTTCCTAAAACCAGTCTTTTAAAGTCTTACGTTTGAGAGATATCCAAAGCGACCTCCAAGTTCCAAAGTAACTTCTAATGTACGAGGATGGGTCAAAAAGTTCGCGGAATTGAGGGTAAAAAGTAAAAATAAAACACAAAAATATTTTTCCTTTTCAATGTATTCCCCATTAACCTTCATACATTTAGAAGACCTATCAATAAGTTATTAATACCTTCGAAAAAATGTTTTTTTCTTTGTCGTCAAAATAGGCCGAAATTGCGCTCTTCACTTCTTTATCGCTGGAAAATTTCTTCCCTCAAAGCTCTTTTTTTCATTTTTAAATCTGGGCTATAGGGAGGATGTTCCAAGATTTCGAAGCCCACTCTTTGAGCAGCAGCCATCGCAACTTGCGCCTTGTGCACGGGTGGTGCAAAAAGAGCACACCTTTGGTCAATTTTCCCCGTCTGTTCTCCCTCACAGCATCTCGGAGACGTTCTAATAGTGCAGCTGACGGATACACTTTGAATTTCTTCGGGGGTGGTGTGCCCTTTTTGTGCCACTGCATGGAGTCTTGTTTGGACTCAGGCTCATAATGAAGAACCCAAGTTTCATCTCCAGTCACAATCCGGTTCAAAACTTCACTTCCTTTTGTTCACCCCAGAGCGCCAAAAACTCGCGACAACACTCAACTCGCCGCTGCTTCTGGTGTGGCGTGAGCATTCTCGGCACCCACCTTGCACACACCTTTGACATGCCAATATGGTCATGTAGGATGTTCAAAATTGTTGAAGCTGATGCTCCAATCATTTCTACCATCTGCTTCTTCTTTAAACAGGCATCTTCCAATATGATTTTTTCAAGTTTTTCTGCCGTGGTTGCCTCGACAGACCGCCCCGGCCTCGGATCATCTTCAATCGAATCCCTGCCTTGCTTAAACAGGTTGTGCCAATTCTAAACCATGGTTTTACCAGGGCAAGTCCCCGTAAACAGAAGACATCTATTCCAAAATAGTCTGGGGAGGTTTTTCTTGCTTAGTAAGGAACTTGATAACTGCGCGAAACTCAATTTTCTCCATGTTGTAAATTTTCTTCCGGATTGACTTGTTGATTGATGTGTAGCTCAGTAAATTATGACCTATTTTTTTAAAAACTTTGTATTTATAATCTTAATGAGGGTTACAACTAGTGTAGGTAGTAAAAAGTTGCTCTTCCCTCCATACCCCTCATTTCGCGAACTTTTTGACCCACCTTCGTAGAATTGAAAAAATGTAACTTCTAATGTATAATGTAATGCAATGTACATTTTAACAAATACTTTCACCGAAAATTGGTTTGGACGGGATCGAACTAGTAGTTTTTGAGATATAGGTAGTACATTTTCAACAACCGCAAACATAACTTTGTTCTTCATACAAACACTTTAAAAAAGAAAATTATATTTGCAGTCAAGAAAATACCGTGGTGTTTAGCTTAGTTGAAGTAAGTGGATCGCTAATTCAGTTGAAATTGGCACGGAACCCTCAGTGCGCAAGTCCGACTCGCACTAGGGCGGTTTTTTTTTTCAATCCATATTGTAAAAATACACCAGTAATTGAATTTATTGACCTAATAAAAAAATCTTCACCACAACTATTAATTTGACATTAGACAAAGAATTAACGTAAGCTGAATGACGAAAGGGGGTTTCAAAACTAGGAGCTTTGTAACTAATAGTTGGTATTAAGTATCTACTAATCACACCAAACCTGCGCTGGCATAATTTAAACCAAGTTGTTTTGAAACACAAGAAATGAATAGAAATAATCCAAACGAATAAATATGTAAGAGTGTAAATAGCCTAAAATAAATTCACAAATTGAGGCAATAGTTTTTTTTTTGACGACCTCTGTGTCTGTTAAGTGGCTAATCACGCTGGGTTTCAAGGCGACACCACTCCGAGGTCCCGGTTTCGATTCCCGGTCTGCTTCAAAATAGAAATCAAAATATTCTATATCGTCACGGGTCTGGGTATTGTGGTACCTCCGTTGTGTTCGATTTCCATAACACAATTGCATAAGCTACTTACTTTGGTCAGATCAATGTATGTGATTGGTGTACATTTTTTTTTGACAGTCAGATCATTTTGTTAATTTCTACTCATGATAAATTAGAAACAAATAAAACATTTGTTTTAGAAAAAAACAACAGTTTGTTTTATAACCCTGCACAAATCACAGAGCTCCCAGCAATAATTGTGATTGGTTCATGATTATTAATGCATTGATTCATTTTGACTGTCGCTTTCAGCACTGCAGTAACAACGCCGTGCCGTAACGCGTCGCCGATGGGCGGCAGAAGTTTCCATACGAACAAGCAGTGAGGACCATTCTAACCTTTATTTAACTTTTCTGTGGTATCCGTGGTAACAAATAACCCAGTACCCCCTATCAACTAAACGATTGTTAGCGGATACGTGAAAAAATTCACGACAGTAGCTAAAACAACGATCTAAGAGGAAAAGTATCTTGGCTGTGTAGAATAGACAAACTACCGAGTTAAATGGCATGAATATTATTATTTTTTAATATAGAAGCCGCCTCCATAAGATCATAGCCAAAAATGAAGTTCAGGTAAATATGCATCTGATTATCCAATTATTCGGTCATCATAGTTATCAACCAAAGGACTGTCCTCTCCACTACTGAACATAGGCCTCCCCTACGTATTTCCACAGCGACCGGTTGTGATCAGTCTGCATCCAGTGTGATCATACAAGGTCTTTCGTTCATCTTGTCGGTGGACGTCCCACGCTGCGCTTTTGATCTAAGGGTTTCCAATCTGGAACTTTTCTGCCCCAACGGCCATCAGATCTTCGCGCTAAGTGCCCCGCCCACTGCCACTTGAGCTTAGTGATGTTACATTGCTCTGATCCCAAAGTAAGTAGCTAACGCACTTGTGTTATGGAAATCAGACTCAACGGTGGTACAACAACACCCAGACCCGAGGCAATATAGAAAATTTTGGTTTCTATATTGTCCCGACCGGGGATCGAACCCGGGACCTCGGAGCGGCGACGCGTTGAAACCAGCGTGCTGACCTACTACACCACGGAGGACGTCATTAATCATAATATTGAAATTCTCTTTGATAAATTATTAAATGAATTTGTTTTTTTTTATCTCCATACCATAATTAATCAGCAGAAGAACTAACATTGCGATTTGTTCTTAGTTAAAACTAACCTATTCTGCGGTTTTAACCGCTTAAAAACACATCGATGTATAACATCATATACCCGTATGTGTAAATATAAGCGCACCGTCAAAGTTCAGTATAATAATCTCCTTTCAAAGGTCCGCCGGATAGATATCACTCAAAGGGGTATTTAAGGGCCAGTTTCTGAGTTAATCCAATATGAACACCGTGAGCAGTTTATTGAATTGTCAGACTCAGCGAATAAACTAATAACGAGGGAGAGTTAACTCGTTATGGCTGAGGATGCTACGTACAAGTGCAGTAAATTCACTTGCAAACTCGATTATTGCAAATTTATAATTAACAGTGTTGTTGCAATAAAGCTTTCTGCACTGAATTAATGATGCATAGAACTTTTTAGTGCATTTTGGTTTTTGAAGTCGGTTTTTATTTTTTTATGTCTTAGTTTTTAGTGATTACAAGGGGGGGGGAGCTTTATAATCACTGAACTCCTAAGCGTTAAGGAGTTCCACTATCAGCTCAGCTCCACACAATATTGACTATCAGACGAAACAACACGTCAACATTGAGATTCTAGTACAAAAACACTATATGTGCCTTTAAAATTTGAGGGTTACCCTCGATTGATAGATCCCGTCAGCAGATCTCGACTTGGCAACAATGGGAACAACTAGAAGGTATATAACCTCTAGGTAGGCTATTTTTTTTCAAATAAAGAACGATTCAAAATACACCATATTTATCAAAAACGGATAGACAGATTCATGATTTTGGAAAAGTGTAAGAAACATTGAAACAGAATACACTCGGGACGGGTGCAATGAAAAATAGTATAAAGATTCACTAACTTGTATCGTTATAAAATATGCACCACGGATTTTTAAATAATAATGTTGCTATAGAATAATTTTGCTAAGGCTATCAATTTTTTATTACTCTATTCAAGAAATTTATAAAAAAAATATCCCGCGGCATGGCGCCACATTCAATATGGAACCAATTGCAAATTGGTCGCATTTACTTCTCATCTACGTCTCTTGTTTAGGTACTTGTTTGGTTGGAAGATAGGTATTAAATGATGACTAGACATTTAAAAGAATACCGGCAAACATCGTTTCGTCGCAGTCGACGACGTTTCATAGTTGTTATCCTATATACCGGTTAAACCTTTCCTAGACTTCCACGAATATTTCAAGGCTGAAATCTGTTAAGCCGTTCTCAAGTTTTAGCGAGACTAACAAAAATAGCGATTCATTTTTTATTAATCAATCAACGAATATTATATTAGTGAATTTATTTCTTTAATGATATTTTCAACCGAATTAAAAAGGGGAGGTTTTAATCGACTGTATGTTTTTAGTATATTAACTTTTACTTCCTATCTCCGTCTTTTGTGGACCGATCATTTTTTTCATTTACCTAGAGGATATCCGCCAAAATTGCTTCCATTGTTACCAAAGTCGGAATTTTATAATATCTTTGCGTCTGATAGACATCATTTTTCAAAACTGAGCTGAAGGTGGTACGCTCAAACGCTGGGGAGTTTGGTTATCAGTACACCAGAACATTTGTTAAGTTCTGTATAGATTGCTAAAGAACGAAGTCAAAAGGCATAGCCTCTCCCCCCTTACCCATCACAAAAAATTAACGAATAAAAAAAAATCTTGAATCGCCTTTAAAAGCAAAGTGTATTTGTAAGTCTTAAATAATCTATTTACTCTTTGAAATAAAGGACTCCGTTTAAGGTGATCAAACTCTATTTGGAGTGGGTGCCATTTCATAGCGGCCATCTCAAGCAAGATCAGCGCGTACATCGTTTATTTGAGACTTTTTAGTGAATTTTGTTGTAAAGTCGGTTTTATGTTACATTTGAATTTAACCAACAGGTTGTCGTTGAAAAAAGAAATCGTGGAATCCAAAACGAGATATCCTTGTTTTTAAGATCTTACTTAATTTGAGACTTATGTATCTAATAGAAGCAATGTTGTTTTATAAATGGTTACAAAATATTTATAAAACGTTTAAACCATATTTTTATTTCGTTTAAATCACACATGTATAAAATTTAGAGACGGCGCACTAATAGGGATATGCACATAAAATATTCTTACCTATGCGAGCGCCTATCAGCAGGTACGCGAACATGGTTAGACTTGTCTTTGAGAGGGTAAATTGAATGAAGAGGAGCTCGCGAGACACGTCCGCTTCGACGAGAAAGCGGGCTGTAAATGCGTGGTAAACGGATCAAGCGGGAACGGAGGGCGGGCGCCGCCCACACCGTGCCACGAGGGCGGCCGATGCACATCGGCTGCGGCCGGGGTGCGGGCGATTGTCAACAGGTTGACATTATGATTGATTTGACGAGACGTGAACACTGTTTGATAATGAGAATTCCTTTTAATTAAAGCTTATTTGTGCGTTGTTGACAGTACTTACATAAAAAAGTCATAAAAAAGCGTAAGCTGATTATTATTGTTATTTTAGTTTATTGACAAACAAAAAAATGTGTGTTTTCCCTTAATATAGCCTGTTTGAAATTACAAACAAAACTATTTAATTATATTATTATAATCTACCGTACCAACATTTTGAATTTTCAAAGTAACTTTTTTTGATGTGGGTGGGTGCCTTGTTACAGAGCCAACTACCGGCTCTATTTTTTGTATAAGTATAAATGTATTCTTAAACGACACTATAAGTTCTATTTCTCAAATAAGATTCCATACGTAATAGAATGCGCTCCACGAAATTCAAAATCCAACTTCACTTATTCCAATATCCTGGCGAATATTTTGACCTCTCGCCCACTCAGACTTGGCAAAGGGTAAAACTCTCCGCTAAGTGAAGACCGCGGCTTGCGGCGTCCTCTCGACGGATAACAGGTTTATTTGGAAGTCAATAGTGCGCACCTACGCACTATCGAATATAGACGTTATAAGTTTAATATTTTACCAAAATAAATCTAAGCAGCTTATACTCTTAGATAACAACTGATTTCAGTGAAGGAGAAGAAAAGTTTCCAAGTTTCAACCAGACGAAACGTGAACAAAAATTTGAAAATCATATACAAAGAATCTGCTAGAGCGAAAATGTAAAAATGAGGAACTTTGTCTTGACAGACTCTTTCATGGAACTTGTGATAAATGGCAAAATATGATATTAAATACCTACGCATTTTATAATAATGAATTTTAACTAAATATTTAATTACCTGTACAAAAGATCAAAAGATAGTCTACACCTAAGTTCAATGCCTGACAAGGCTTTTATACTCGAAATAAGCACATTGCATCCCACATCACACCTTAGAAGGCTTAGACACATTGACGGGCGCTGTATCTTAAGTTTCCATGAAAACAAAAAGCTTATTATCTAGACGACACCATACTCATATTACAAGCTCTTAATAATGACGAAGATAATAGATCGCTATTATGTTGCGTCTAGCCCGTTTTTGCTTATTTTTCTGAACTCAAGTAAATAACGTAGGTGGTAACTGAAAATGCAAACATACAGGTACCTAACGTGTTCATTTTACCCGATCCGATTTACAGGCTCCCCTTCGCAGACCACTACAGTTTCTCGCTAAGTTCGTAAATGGGTAATATTGATAAAAGCTCAGCGTACTTAGCAGTAATGGGGAACTATCTAACAAGCATCTGCCGCTTAGTGTTAGGAGAATTAATTTATGGTTGCAATTTATTTAGGTTACATAAGTGCCGTTTTTTTGCATTGTTAAAAATTGTTAAATGGTTATGGAAATATTATTATCAGCTACACATGGGACCGTAGCCGCCCATTTTATCGAAGAATCATGGTTCCCGTTGACAAAATAATTAGAATAAAACCACACTGCCGGAGGATGCATTAAGTTTAAGAATCAAGGATGCTAATTGTTTTTTTTACAGCAGGTCTATTAATGCACACCTTCCTCATATAGTAATGATATATTGAAATAACACGAGTATAAAAGTTAAGTCGAAAACAACGCGTAAGGTCTATTCTAACGAAGTCGCGAGAAAAAACTAGTAAAAAAGAAAAATATTTTGCAGCTAACAGTTCCGGAAGCATCTCCAATTTGATATTTCCCGGCAAATGCTACGTCGATACCGAATTACAAAGCCGAAGGGTGCATCATTGATCCGGTTAGTAGAGGTTTAACAGCTGAAACAACCTGAAAGTTCTGCGGGCTTCCAATAACACACTTATCATTGGTCATTCAAATCCAAAAAGATGAGCGGCGGACTTATTTTTATGATTTTTTGGAGTAAAATTATCTATATATAAAAGAAAATCGTGTTGGTTACACTATTTATAACTCAAAAACGGATGAACCGAATTGGCTGAAAATTAGTGTTAGTGGGAAGGTAGCTTAGTTAGAACTAGGAGTAGGACAAAGGATACTTTTTTTCCCGTTCGACAGGGACGGGAACGGGGCCGGGGCCGGCGCCGGGTCTAGGGCGGAATGAGGCCAGGCCTAAAAATGTTCGCCGAGAGCGCTAAACTTTTAAAATTACGGGGCTGGCCGGTACAGGGCCGGGGGCGAAAAAAAGTTCGCTGAGTCTTCTAGTATTCTAGATAAATTGCAGTCAATTATCCTAATGGGATAATAGTTAGTGACACACCATCACCAATTGTTTATGTACTTTTTATCAACTATCAATTTTTTCACTTTTGTCATACGTTCAAAACGTCAGCGTCGTATAGCTTGTCTTCAATTCAACTGATACGCACTCTTTTTTTTAAACTATTAGAATTAAATATAATTTATTAAAGACAATTTGATTTCTAATAGTTTGCAACAAACATTGTTTTTCTTTTTAAAAGTAGAGACTTTGACAATATGGTCTTTATTTATTCTCTAAGCAGCTAAGCAGATATTTGCTTAGTGAATACATAATGTAGTAATCTTTCCATTATGCTCTTCAGCCGATTATGGCCCATTAAGGACACCACTCAGTTTGTCAAAGAAAACGCTAAGAGCATTTGTGATTGAAATATAATCAAGCTAAGTCTTTTACCTTCAAAAGAGAACCTGCGAACATCGCGAGTGGGCGGGCCCATTATAATTGAGTTGATACTAAAATATAACGGAGGTAGACAAGACAGATGAAAATCAATAAGAAAAGCGAAAACAACATGTAGGCGGCAGCAGAAAACAAGACTCGAAAATACGTAAGCATTCTAATTAGTGGAAAATTTATTATAAGGTACTTTGCTTTAAGAAAAAACATCCAAAAGTTCTGATATGCTTGTACAGCGTGTAGCCAGTAATTGGAACAAAACAAAATATCAATGATTCAACAGAGTATACGTAGTTACCTAGACATGGTCACAGTGCTCTAAAATACTTTAACTCTGAGATATAGTAATCAAGGGGGAAGAGGGATTGTCCTCATAAATGTACATCAAAATCGGTTACTCGTAGTAAATGATAATGTCAAGTTTAATGTCTGGACGCATTTCGACTAAATTTGTTAGAAAATAACAATTAATTTATTGTTCATTTCTTACATATTTTATTTATTCACGCGTAGAGCCACCAGATCCGGCAATTTCTGTATTATTTAGTCTCGCAACTCGAATGTAATAATATATTAAAGAAATAATTAGTGGTAACATTCATAAGTAAATACTTACCTATGTACACCTAGTAGGTATTACCTAAGCTACCCTACTACAGTTACCCATCGTCAAACAATCTCCACAAGTAATAGTAATATAGTTGGCATTTCTTTGTTCAATCATACTCTATTGAATAAGTATTCCGAATCTTCAAAGCCCGTAGTGATTCGGGGATCCCGGTTGAGCCCGGGCAAAACCCATTGTTGGAGGCTACTGAATAGGGATTAACAATTTTAATACGACGTGATAGATAATACTTTCCAAATAAAGGATTTTATCAACAAAAACAACTGTATCTTTATTAATCTTATGGTCTATAACGCATTTTAACATATTTACATAGGCAATTTTTCTTTGCTAATGGTTTTCCGCAAAGTTAAAAAATAATGTTCCTAAAGCTATCCCATCGCCATCTAGTGAAAACTATAAAGTAATGGGATATATATCACTGACCATTTCAAGCATCAACTATCAGACCACCGGCTCCAAAAAGAAAATGTTCGCCTAAAATGGACTAATTTCCTCTAAAGGGTCAAGAGTTTAGGACTTTTTAGTGCATTTTGGTTTTGAAGTCGGTATTTTACCTTTTTAAGTTATTTTTATTTCTTCATTTTTAGTGAATACAGAAGGAAGAAGGTTGCACCATATGACTCCGTTCTTTAAGAAGCTAAAATTTACCTATCATAAGTTCTGTCATTAAAATCACTGAACCCCTCCACCATCAGCTCAGCTCCACAAAATGTTGAAAATCAAACGTAACAACACGTCAACATTAAGATTGTAGTTCAAAAACACCATACGTGTCTTCAAAATTTGAGGGTTTCCCTTAATTACACGAAGATCCCTTCATTAGCTCCCGACCTGGCAAAAATGGGACAACTAAAAGGTATAACCTCTAATTTAGGGATATATTCTTTCAAAACGGTCTACTGTGACTGTGATATGAGGTAAGACACCAATGTACCCTGGTACATTGGTGTCTTACCTCATATCACTTTTATTGTGGTTACCTGTAACCACAATAAAAAACAAAGTCGAATTGATAACCTCCTCCTTTTTAGAAGTCGTTTAGAAACTTGTCATAATTGGTTATAAATTGATGCTGAAAATGCTCGTGTTGTTGTACGCTGGTGCCTTCTCAGATATGCCGCCTCCAATTGATTCATCTCTTACTGCGCCGATATAAGCGACCTCTAACGTTTACACAAAACATAAACAAGCGATAATCGAGTGACAATAACAAAATGCGACAGTCTGGCCGCTACTCAAACAACGCCGGCCACTAATCAGGAAGCTGTAATGTGTCCACAGCACCGTATCACAACTCCTTTATCCATAAGGACCATAAGGTCAATTATAATTATAGTCATTTTGAAACTTGAAAGATGTTGACTGCATGGATATCAATCAAACAATTGAAATAACTAAGTTGTTTGTTGTTGTTGTTGTTACGTTATCCAATAAAAATATAGCCTAAGGGCGGCACGGCTGCAATATGTATGACATTAAGAAACTAACACACATTTAACAAATACCCGTAACTAAGGAATTTCAGACCCGCACATATTTATAACTGTTATTGTCATAATTATCTAGATTCAACTTCATGTGATGTTCATAAGGTAATTCCATCTGGTGTTAATATTGTGCCTTTATGTGGTCAGCTCATAATTTGGCATACCAGTTTTTGTGAAAACCCATTGCGGGGTAGCCTACGTTCAGCAGTAGATGTCCTTTGGCTGATAATATTGATTGCTGTGCATATTGAATAAAATCTGAAGTACGTATTTTAAAATAAGGTCAAAATAATGAGCTGCAGCTTCCCGGGAAAACGAGACGAGGTAAAACGCGTTACGCCCGGACAAACGGAACACACTTTGAGCCATATGCGCATCACCAAAGGTACAAATTGGAGTCGCTTTTAATATGCCGTACGGTGTACTTTTCTCAACAAAGCGTTCACAGTCCGATCATAATTGCATACGGAACGAATAAAAAGTTCAGTAAATCTAATAAAACAAAAAAAATACACACACATAGGTACCAACAACCAACCTTTTATGGGTTTCGGAGCTTGATGTGATGAGGTAAGTCGTAATAAATGGATACAAAGAAATAAATGTTGAGCAACAGGTAGTACACGAGGTTTGAGACGCCACACTTCATTGTAGATATCAAAACTGAGTTGTGAGGTATTAATTTGATGTTAATATTACAAATCGCTGTATGTACTGCGTCACATATGTACGTTGTTATGTTGCATATAGGTAAGTGCAACATTCACGATCGATACAGCCCCGCGTCGGCCTACGGTGCCCAGCGCGCGTCATACAACACAGCTCGGACCACACTCCTCGGAAATGCATTTTAGCGGGAAAATTTTAACTCAATATCGGAAATGTGTCTATGGGAATATAGGTCACAAAGTTATGACCTGAATAGTGTGAATTTAAAAAGCTTCGTGAACAACGATTAATTTCAAATATATTTTGATTATTAGGAGTGATTATACAGATATACGCAGTGCAAAATAATTCAGTCAATAAAGCATGAACATGAAGTTAGCGGAGCACCCACGACAAACCGATAAATCGCTATATGGAGAATTTGCCGCTAAATAGTCGCTAATTAGTTGTGGAAAAAAATAATTTGTCGTTTAATTTTTTTTTGTTTTTTTGGGTGCTCCGCTAACTTCATATGAAGTTAGCGGAGCAGCCTCGCGAAATCGTCTTTGGAAGTTTCTGATCGAAATTCGACTAGGGGATAATTTGCCGCTAATTAGTCGCTAATTAGTTGTGGAAAAAGAAAATTCGTCGTTGGTTTTTTTTGTTTTTTTTGGGTGCTCCGCTAACTTCATATGAAATTAGCGGAGCAGCCTCGCGAAATCGTCTTCGGAAGTTTCTGATCGAAATTCGACAAGGGGATAATTTGCCGCTAATTAGTCGCTAATTAGTTGTGATAACACGAATTTTTTAATTTCATTTTTTTCTGTATTTTTGGAGTGCCTCGCTAAGTTTCCATGACGACAGCAGAGCATCCTCGCAAAAACTACTGAAAACATAACTGATCCGAAATTCACTTGATGGATAATTTGCCGTTATTTAGCCGTTAATTAGTTGTGCAAACAAAATGTCATATTCAACTTTTTTCAATAGTTTCTGGGGATTAAAGTTGGTTTTGTAATGAGGCGACAATAGTTCTCGACGCCAATAACGGAAATCATTCGATTATAAGTTTGATGAGTCCCTAATAATGTATTTTAGAAAAAAAATTACGTCGATTAAAGGGGGGTTTTCTGGCTGCGCGTGGCCCCGAGCGGAGCTCTATAGGTCGATAGGGCTGCAAAGAACCCTAATCAAAAATCCAACGACTATATAATTTGCCGCTAAATAGTCGCTAATTAGTTGTGGAAGGAGAAAATTCGTCGTTGGTTTTTTTTTGTTTTTTTGGAACCGCCTTGCGAAATCGTCTTTGAAAGTTTCTGATCGAAATTCCACTAGGGGGATAATTTGCCGCTAATTAGTTGTGGAAAAGGAACATTCGTCGTTGGTTTTTTTTTGTTTGCTCCGCTAACTTCATATGAAGTTAGCGGAGCAGCCTCGCGAAATCGTCTTTGGAAGTTTCTGATCGAAATTCGACTAGGGGGATAATTTGCCGCTAATTAGTCGCTAATTAGTTGTGGGAAAGGAAAATTCGTCGTTGGTTTTGTTTTTTTGTTTTTTGGGTGCTCTGCTAACTTCATATGAAAACGTCTTTGGAAGTTTCTGATCGAAATTCGACTAGAGGGATATTTTGCCGCTAATTAGTCGCTAATTAGTTGTGGAAAAGGAAAATTCGTCGTTGGATTTTTTTCTTTTGTTTTTTGGGTGCTCCGCTAACTTCATATGAAGTTAGCGGAGCAGCCTCGCGAAATCGTCTTTGGAAGTTTCTGATCGAAATTCGACTAAGGGAATAATTTGCCGCTAATTAGTCGCTAATCAGTTGTGGAAAAGGAAAATTCGTCGTTGTTTTGTTTTGTTTTTTGGGTGCTCTGCTAACTTCATATGAAAACGTCTTTGGAAGTTTCTGATCGAAATTTGACTAGAGGGATAATTTGCCGCTAATTAGTTGTGATAACACGAATTTTGTAATTTCATTTTTTTCTGTATATTTGGGGTGCCTCGCTAAGTTTACATGACGACAGCAGAGCATCCTCGTAAAAACTTCTGAAAACATAACTGATCCCAAATTCACTTGATGGATAATTTGCCGAAAAAAATCCAACGACGAATGTTCCTTTTCCACAACTAATTAGCTACTAATTAGCGGCAAATTATATAGTCGTTGGATTTTTGATTAGGGTTCTTTGCAGCCCTATCGACCTATAGAGCTCCGCTCGGGGCCACGCGCAGCCAGAAAACCCCCATTACAATAAATCGACGTAATTATTTTTCTAAAATACATAATTAGGGACTCATTAAACTTATAATCGAACGATTTCCGTTATTGGCGTCGAGAACTATTTTCGCCTCATTACAAAACCAACTTTAATCCCCAGAAACTATTGAAAAAAGTTTAATATGACATTTTTTTTTGCACAACTAATTAACGGCTAAATAGCGGCAAATTATCCATCAAGTGAATTTCGGATCAGTTATGTTTTCAGTAGTTTTTGCGAGGATGCTCTGCTGTCGTCATGTAAACTTAGCGAGGCACTCCAAAAATACAGAAAAAAATGAAATTACAAAATTCGTGATATCACAACTAATTAGCGACTAATTAGCGGCAAATTATCCCCTAGTCAAATTTCGATCAGAAACTTCCAAAGACGATTTCGCGAGGCTGCTCCGCTAATTTCATATGAAGTTAGCGGAGCACCCAAAAAAAACAAAAAAAATACCAACGACGAATTTTCTTTTTTCACAACTAATTAGCGACTAATTAGCGGCAAATTATCCCCTAGTCGAATTTCGATCAGAAACTTCCAAAGACGATTTCGCGAGGCTGCTCCGCTAACTTCATATGAAGTTAGCGGAGCACCCAAAAAAACAAAAAAAAAAATTAAACGACAAATTATTTTTTTCCACAACTAATTAGCGACTATTTAGCGGCAAATTCTCCATATAGCGATTTATCGGTTTGTCGTGGGTGCTCCGCTAACTTCATGTTCATCAATAAAGCTACAACTATTATTCAGTGACGAGTCAATCTCACGAGTAACATCCAACGGGTTTAGTGTATTTTCACCTATTCTTTATTGATTTAAGCACATCAATGTTGAGGGTTTTAGTGGAAAGCTTTGAACAAAGAATGGATGGGAGGACTGTGTGAAACAAGATATGATGAGGAAAACGTTAAGTTAAACTAAACGTTACGCGTGATAAGATTATAAGGAAGAAAATAGTAGGTTGTTCTTGTATCTACCTGACTAAATTATCCAACATCTATCTGATTAAATTATTGGATGTACATATTAACTAAAGTACCAAGAAAAGAAACAGTGGCACCGGCATGGGCGCGAAGCTTGTCATTACCTCAAAAATATAAGAACGGCTTGTGCTTGTTTTGACAAGTTTTGATTATATAATCCAACAAGCATGACGTCAGTCGCAAACTTAGACGGAAGAAAGTTAAGTTCCTTATAACAGTTATTCTCGGTAACTTGTGGCTCTAAATAAAAAGTGTTACATTTTCCTGACCTGGTTTTTAATTTGTGGCTCTAAATAAAAAGTGTTACATGTTCCTGACCTGGTTTTAAAAGGCTTCCAAAACTTCGTATTTAATGAACGAAACCAATGTTTCTTTCAAGTTTCTTGAGTCAGTGGAGCAAGGGCAGCAGGCCACTTTATTTTAAGTCATAACAACAAATACTAGGAAAAGGGTGACCTATAAAAAGATGTTTAGTTCGTTCGTTACTTATTGCGTTACATTTTCCTTCAAAGGGCAGCTTTTTGTTTAAAGCGGATCCAAAAATACATGAGTGAAGGTTTCGAACAAAGCCATAGTGTTAACGCGTACTGCGCACTTGCCAACGGGCTCAGCCAGTCTCATCGACCCAAGAGGCATATGCAAACACCGGGTTGAAGTGTTAATAAATAGAATCACTGACCTCCAACTCCTCGATGACCTTCTCCAGCTGATCTTCGTTGATCGGCAACGCTCCCGCCCTGGCACGCTCGGCGTTCAGCAGCTTCAGCCACGCCGTGTCCGTCGCATCGAGGTCGTACGCGCACGCCGCCTCCGCCCGCCCAGGGGTAAGACTTAGATAGTGCTTCTCCGGATTGTAGTTCGCGTCCCGCGACAAGTGGATGTACTTGTCCCGAGGCCTGAAGAAGAACACACAATTGAGTATTCCATTCCCGCTTTCAGATATAATGAAGCAGGGTTGCTGCAACAGCTCATCGTCGTCCTCCGACATCTTCAGTCAGCGGTCGAGATAGGTGTGACGCAAGTGAAAATGAAATGTAGGTCGCGAGTTTTCGCGCCGCGATCTACGCACCCGCCCTGATTCGCGACTGACAAGGCATGCGTGATAATGTGAGCGCAGGCGCGACAGGGTGCAACGCAATTACAAGTTTCAGTCCCGCGCTTTTGTACAAATATACCCACCGTGGGCATAATAATAAACAGTACTTTGTTATGTATACGATAAAATGTTTAAATAAAATCAATGGCTTCGAATCTATCGGAACGTTCATAACTAGCAAATAATAAGTTTATCTTTCGGTGAACCTATCAAACCTACCGGTCAAACCCGAAGGCGACCATAGGCCGGTTGAACATTTATCGAGAACGTAACTTCTAGTAAGTATATTAATTACGTGATTAAAATTAAAGTGCAAAGTTGTGAAGGTCATTCTAGGAAATGCTTTTCCTCAAATAACATCACTTAGGACAAGGTGCGTCGTACATAAAACAACCATCAAATGTAATTTATCCCAGGCATTATTTAAATCCCAAGATGTTTCCGCAACTCAAAACACGCATCTCCTTCTTGATGATAAGCCACAAATACGGTAACAGTATTTTCTTATCCGCGGGGAGCTAAAGCTTATAAAGATCGCAGGAGCAAACTGGATGCAGACCGCTAGTGATCGTTCGCTGTGGAAAGCCGTGGGGGAGGCCTATGTTCAGCAGTGGACGTCTGTTGACTGATAATGATGATGTTGGGGAGCTAAAACGGCCCTCTGTATTGACCGTTTTCAATTTAAAAATAGCACGTATACTAAATAGATACAAGCGGTGTGATAGGAGACTATTTAATCCTAATAGCATAGTATTCCTACGGATTACGCGGCTTAGTGAAACGTGCCCTAAGCTTTTTGTATGCCATCACGGCACGCTCCTGTTGCGTTGTGGTATAATATTTGCTTCGCTATGCCTGTGAAAGGCATGGAAACGTTTAACGATTATATAGCATAGATAGTGGCTTGTCCCGTGACAATGATGCTACATTTAAAACCGGTTAATATTCTTATTGTAGAACATAAGAACATAGTGTTCTTTAGTTCTAGAATTCGAATTTCTACCAATCACAGATAGGTTTTTGATTAATTATAGTTTTTGAGATTCGCTTATCCGTTTTCCAGTTACTCTTGCTAGTACCACATAGTCAATCAATTGTTACCCTCAAACAAGTAAAAATATTTTGATCTGGCTTGTCCCGTGACGATGATGCTACTTTTAAAACCGGTTAATGATCGTACCACATAGTACATCGATTGTTACCCTCAAACAAGTAAAAACATATTGTTTGATCCATCATAAACTCGGGGGATGTATTGGAAAATACTGGCACACTTTTATGTAAGGTTGTCTATGCATACGTTGTTTATTTGTCTGAATTATTCGAATTTAAAACACGTCACATTTGTTTAAGTGACATTTACTAAATAATTGACTGAAGTGTCAATTACTCACTACACGACTACAAATTGGCATTTATACTCATTTTTATTTTGTTACTTATCCAGCCTACAGATGGGCAGGTGTATCGGTAAGTTTTTGATTCTTAATAAAATTTTTGTATTATGTACTCACAACTTGAATTCTTGGAATTCGGGCGGGCGGGGGTTGGCAATGATATTGACCTTCGGCGCCGGGAGCGAGTCGGGGTTGACCGGGACCTGAACGCCACGCTCCCAATCCTGCTTCCAGGTGTCCGTGATTATCCAGTACTCACAGGGCGTCAGCGGCTCCGAGTCGGGCAACTTCATCGCACTGATGAGATCTTTCCTGGAATTGTTAGGTTTGCACGGTGAGCTCTACATCCTAATCAAAGTCAACCAGACCCCTCACCATCATAATATCAAATCCATTGCACTTGTTGACATTTCATGTTGAAAATAAATCAAATCATGACGCTGACTGATATATAGAAACTTTGTCTCCTCTATTCTAGCTGATTAAAAGATCTACTTTGCCTTTTTCCATATCACTGGAATTGTATGCCTCTCAAACAATTTTGATTACACCGGTACTATCAACTTCAGTTTTTTAGACATTCAAATTGTGAAAATGTAAGTGCTATAATTTTCCATTCCATAAACATTCATATCACACAATACAATTACAAACATTAGTATAAAGATTTGTAAAAAGCTGATCTGATACAATAGCAAAGTTGGATTGAATAGTGATTCTTCTGTAGTATTAATCAAATTACTTTGGAAACAAGGGAACTTTAAAGCCACATAATTCTTCCTTTCGATATATTTGACCAAGAACAAACCTGCAATTTACTATTAATAAGTATAAAGTTGAAGAAAACGTTAGATTACACGATTTTAATAAATAACAAATATGAAACTGACAAATATCACTGCATTACTTATGTACTAATAAAAATGATGGTTGATTTGTTGAACACATAAGTACTTCTTAATAAGTATGCGCTAAACAACTTTTTCTTCAACCATGAATCTACATATTGTATATTTAGTTTGAGATCTTACCATCTCAAATAAGTATATTCATAACTGTTACAAATCACAAGATGTAGCAGGGCGAAAATTCGCTTGGAACATAAAATACAACATATTGCTTAAATTATAAGGATACACTTAAGTAAATTATTTATCACTCTATTCAATACATATCCTAAGTTTTAAGTACTTTTAAAAAACCTTAAAACTATATACTATACTGATTCTCAAATGATATGTATTCTCATTTAATGTAAGTATATACCCGGTAGACCAGTTATTACTTCTTACACATAGCATAGAAATAGGTCAGTGAAAAAAATTGACATATTTTTTTCAGTTATTCATGGATGTTACATTTAGATATAAAACATTTTCTAAATAAGGGTCTTAAGGTGTTACAATATCAAAAAGCTTTTTTTAGTAAAAATTATATAGTTCACATCCAGTCACTATGGTAAAGCCTAATATTTATTTTTATTTTACTGTTATGTACACAACTTAAGTAGATCTTATGACCACGCAACCGTCCACAGACTATTCATTACATGGGTAACCATGCCAGTTTTTTTCACCAATTCCTGATCACTATTTAGCAATATACACATTTAAAACAAAATATTAGGCCGCATGGCAGCATGTAGTTTTTTAGTTATGACAAAATCATTCAAAACAAAGATTTTATCAAAAGCATCTTACAATTTTTTAAAAATATTGTAACCATTTGCATAGCCTTAACTAATGTACTTGATTTGTGAATATTTTGTAAGAAGAATTCTATGGAAAGTAAAACTATAAATGTAGCTACAGAAAGAACTATTTACACAGCTCATGGTAAAGAAATAGATTAAAAGAAGAGTCAAAACTGTTATGAAAGGAGTCTATAAAAGAATTAATCAAAAGTAAACTAGAATGTTAAATAAGTTGGGATATTAGTTTTTAACTACACAGTTAACTGCAATAACATATCTTTACAAATTACATTCGCATAGCTAATTGCTATCAATTTATTGCAATATTACTTTAACTAAACTGTGATACAAGTTTTCATATAAGCATAAGGTCAGAGAAAGTAATGAAAATAATAAAAATAGCCTCAATAATATAAAAACTTGATCAAAGGAAATTTAAAACTTACTGGTAAGTTTAAAACACAATTGTTTTAATATGGATAAATGGACTGAACACAGCAAGCATTTGCAAATAGAAAAGTTTTTCGCCTTTGCAACAATTAAAATAACATGTAGTAAAATGAGCTTTTTTAATCAAGCTAACTTGCGACTTTTAATTTATCCAGCACTGACTCAACTTTTCAAAGATTTACAACTAATAGAATAAATCTTAATTTAACCAGCACTGACTCAATTTTTCAAAAATTTACAACTTATAGTCTAAAGCACAGCAGCACCAAACCATATTGGTAGTACACAAACCTGAATAGTTCTGCTGGTGCCTCTGAGGCACTTCTGTTGTATATGGATGACATTTTGACGTCAGGTCTGAGCTGCCAGAGTGCGTCTTCAGGCTCTGGTCTGCGGCGCTTGGATGTGCCTGGTTCCTCACCACGCACCCCAGTTGCTCGCTTGGTGCCTTTCATAGACATCTCTCCTAACTTATCCACAACCTACATGTTCACGATCCAACTATTGCTTTACACTTGGAACGCGGCAGCAGCATTGTGTAAAATGTCACATCATTCACTACATGATGGCACTTCAGTATGGTATAATGCAAATGTTGCAACCTGGAATTAAAATACACTAATTACAATCACAACACATAATCTTCTTTAGAAACTCCATGTAACAAACCAAATAAACCATTGTTGTATGAATGGAGATCAAGAATTCAAGTACATTTAGTGTCAATTTTGACAGCTCAAAAACACCATACACAAGTCAGTCAACAACAAAACAGTGTACTATGGTCTAAATACATCACCACTAACACTAGACCACATAATCAATTTAATTTCTAGGGAGAATACTTGATAAAGGGCACTTTGACTTATAGAACAATAATGTCAATTCACATTTCAACAATGCTGTAATTACAGGTGCTAATTGAATTGAGTCAAAATTGTACCTTACCAAAATCATAAATATACGTTATTTATTAATGTAGAGGACATTTTCGGCGATTACTATTAAAAATAATAAGAATTCCCGTTTGACGTTTCACTTATTGCACGAGTAGAATGTATGGCGGGCCTGAGACTGCCCAGCAGCCAGAGTAAATAGCGGTTGGACGGACGCTCGCAGTCGAAATCGCGCCGCTGCAGCACTCACCTCTATTATGCAAAATGCCCTCACAGAATACATTAATACTGCCAAATAATTCCATTCTTCATTATTTATCCGTAAATATTTATCTAGTAGTCTCCATTGAGACTACATAACAAAATTGACAACATAGATAGCAGCACTGTTTTGTTGCCAGATTGACATGAGCCCTACGCATCATTCCCGTCGTCTCTCGACATTATAGTATGTTATAAAGTAAAAGAGTATGCTGCACTTCCTCACAATAATGCATTTAGTTTGAAATACCTCATATTTCACATACATTTTCTGTAACAGACATTTGGCGCCATTGATCCAAAAACCACTTAGGTCACGTGACTATGTACGAATCACCAACGCAAGCCAAGTAAAATGGCCAAAACGCACATCGAGTTCATCTAATGTCATTGGGTTTGAAAGGAACTTGCCGCATAACATATACATTGAGACGAGATTATTATTTAATTAAAGCCGAGAACAAACCAAACACGAGCACATAATCAATAAACATTGGGTTTGTCAGCAAGTAACACAAATTATCAAGAAAAGTTACAACATGAACATAGAGCGAAAGATATCAATAAGAAGTTTCCGAAATTGGCCACTAGTTGGCGCTGTTAAAAAAAAGGTTAAACAGTACGGTGTTGTAAGTAAAGAAAATACCCAGAATTAGTTTGTTGTAGAAAATAGTTTATTGTTATTTTAATCCTACTTGTAATAACAAAAATATATGTGCTTATAAATATCTTATCAGCATGCAGCACCTAAAATGATTGAAGGAAATAATTTTATAAATGAGTGATTCCATATCACGATGTTGCCATTCATATTAAAAAAGAAGTGCATTTTAGGAATGGAATTTTTGATGAATCATTTCTAGATTTGATTCGTATTATTGATAAAAACACGGGCAAATCGTTTTTGATAAACTAGGAGGCCATTTATTTTATTTTAAATAATATATTGTTCTGCTGTAGTACACAACAAAATTATTTTATTTCTATGAAAATAGGTCATATGAACGCGGTCATAACACGTTGTACTTTTCGGAGCCTTTCACTAAGCGATGGCACTACATAAGCATAAACAAAAAAATTGCAGCGGTACTACTACCTACTACTATGAATGGTGTTGCGCGTTCAGCATCTGCATTCTCGAAATTAACATCTAGCTTAAGCTTAGAAGAATGAATTACTTTATTTATTTTCATTATATAGTTCTTATAGTTCCTACATAGTTAATAATTGTTTTTCGCTATGCAAGCAAGTGCATGATTTATCTTTACTAATATTAAAAAGCTGAAAAGATTGTTTGTTTGAAACCGCTAATCTCAGGGACTACTCGACTGATTTGAAAAAAAATTGTGCAGGATAGCTTATTTTTTGAGGAAGGTTTTATCAGTAGTTTACGACGTACAGTCGACAGCACATCAGGTTATCCACTTTGATGCAAAAACTAGTCTTTATTACAACTGCATAAGATACCGCAGTGTTTACCGTGACGTGCTGTTGTCTGTACAAACAGAAATACATACAATAGGTACAGAAAACAACGCGCGGACGAACTCGCGGGGGACCGCTAGTATTATAATATTTAAGACTTTCGAGTAACCGTGGCTCACTAGGTTATTCATTTTTCGAAATGGCCACGACTGAAATCTTCAAATACCGATAGTTAATTTGGTAAATTTTCGTAAATTGACATGTTTTCAAATGAAGCTGATTAAAGATATAAAACTTAAATTCGAGTGTCCTGTACAATACCCTATAAATTCGCAGATATGGGTATGGAGATTTTAGAGCGAGATTTTTAAGTTAAACGTTGTCATAGAATATTTTGTTTATAAAAATAATGTAAGGAATGTTATAATATAATAATATTTAAAGAAAAATTTAGCGTGCAAAGTTCGACTTGATGCTAAAACATTATCTGCCAGTCAAACCTTTAGGTCATACAGAAAGATGACAACGGGTGTAGTAAAAAGTTTCTTTCAAGAAAGAAAAGTAAGCCAATATTTCCATACACCATTGTATACGACTTCCCACTATGACGGTTTTATCTATTGTTGGCAGATCAATCGAGCGGTCCATATTATCACTAAAACGTTTGCTCTTTCTTGGTCTGCTATGTCAGTGTATTCACAGACATCAAACAAAAATCTAAGCAATTCTTATTATCTTTCAATACTTATGGTGTTCGTCATTTGCTTGATGAAACAGATCAAGTAAAGTAAAGCTTATTTATTTTCATTGTTTACATGAACACTAGCGACGCCCTAACCTAAAACCCGATCTTAGTTATTAAATATGCCGCGGCACTATGTAAACGCCGTTAGAAATTGTAAGTATAATGTTGCGGCATTTTATAAAACGACACGTCATTATACAGTTTGCCTTCGGCATTTAGCAAAACAGCGATTGTATATGAACTGACTATTATGTAAACGGCGGAACTAAACGATTTGACTGCGACACATACATACCGTTAAACTAGGGTGAATAAATGGTATTATTAGGTAGGTATAGTTCCTACCTCAACATCGGTCTATAAATACCTACGTAACATTACCGGGTTGGTTCTTGTGACCTTATAGCATTGGGCGGACGAAACCGCCATAATAAAGACTTGAGTCAGAGTTATCGATTTTCATGCTGAGGGTTTCTTTACGTTTTACATAATACCAGCTAGGAGAACTTAATGAATGAGTATTCACTCATTCATTAAGTTCTCTAGTTCATTATGAAATGTCAGACTTTCAGTTTGGTTATAAAAGTCCAAAGATAGTCTTAATTGCAATCAAAAATTGAGTAAGAACTTGAAATGATCGTGGAACAAATACTATCACAAAACCAGGTCTTAAAAAAAACGAGCAAAATTAGTTGAATCCAGTTTTATTGATATTATTATATTTCTGTTAACAGATCATAGAAAAATTTACTTAAATAAACAATTTTATTACAATAAACATATTCTAAATATAAAATAAAATAAACCTATTTTATCAGAGGGCTTATTAATAACACTTCGTAGTATGTTATGTAACAAAACTTCTTTCTCTCATTGCAGAATTGGTAAATTTGGTCTAGCAGCTAGATAAAAGTAAGAGATGTTTTTTTTTGTGAATTACTGAATCACTAGATTAGGCCCTCATATTACTCTCATATTGCTTTTAGATAATTTCATCTGTAATTGCATACTTTATAGTTATTGTATTTTTACAATCGTACACTATGAGTCAAAACAATATTAAGAACAGTGCTCAGAAAAATGAATAGTAATGTCAGTTAAGCTTGGCGGCAGCCGATTTGGCACAAAGTTTTTTTATCTTTAATATTATTAAGTATAGCCTCCTTTTGATCTCGAAAAAAATACTTGATAGGTATCTGGAATTTGTTGTTTCGACTCTTTCAGTGCATTAGAAGAATTTATATAACAAAATTTTAATTACATGGTCATTTGGAAAGTAAACATTCAAAAATAAAATATCAGTGCTAACCTAAAATAAAGAATATATTAAGAATTTATAAGAAATTACAAGGAATGATTTAATGAAAGAGATTCATATATAAATTCATGGTAAAACTTATTTGCTATTTTGAACTGTGTTTGAAGTATATTATTTGTACTACTACACACGGAATCATTCTGGTTATCAGTTACAAAAGTGATTAACACACAATTATGTATGTAGAAGAGAAAAAAATCACAAGACATGGGTTGGTTCAGCTGCATAACTCTTATGTTAATGGTGGACAATTAACACTGGCCTCACTTTAGGTAAACGGCTTCATTGCGACTCGCGTGCCCCTGTGCCCTACAGGGGGGCGAGGGGCGCGAGACAGTCGCGCGGCTACCCCCGCCCGCACCCCGCCTTCGCCTCCCGCGCGCCCCGCCGCCCCACACGCCAGGAGGCCGATTCTCGCGGCAATTGAACTTTTTTCGTGTGGTAATTCGATTGCGAGTTTATCCGCTAAACCTAAAAAATCAAGTTAGATATCTACACGTAAAAAAACTATCGCTCAAACGAAATTTATATACATAGAAATAGTGAATCTGAGAAATCAAAAACTTTTTTTTGTCGACAAATAAAATTGTATCGGTGAACTTTTTTCGTATACGAATTCCACGAGAATTGGCGCCCAGGTCATAATTTCGCGGTCTATTTTTAGCGGAATGTATCTGTACCGTTACCATGAATTTACTCGCTAGCGACGACGTCACTTTTTGTTGGAAAATTTTAGTTCTGTCAGTGACCGCTAGATGCGCTGTGCAATTTCCCATAGACTTGTTTACGGGGTCGCTAACGAGTAAAACCTTTGTAAACTCATGGTAACGGTACTGACACCAATCTGTTGTAAAATGTTTCTGGTTACATTTTTAATATTACACGTGCCATACAAATACATAATGCTATTGCTTTTGTTTAACCATTAAATTGTGCTTCATTTCCCGAGTGCTTGACTAAATCAATCATGGGTATAATAATTTCCTTCAATAATGATACATACATTTATACCTTACAAACAAGTTTACATATAGTTATTATAAAAATTATTATTGTGACCTTGGAAGTATCAAAATGGAAAATGGCACTCGCATCTCGTAAAAAAATTGATAAATGGTTGGAAAACTCATTCATACTTTGTAATATTTATCTATTATTAACTAACACCTTAATTACCTTAACATAAACATGAGATAACCTATCATTTCACGAGGGATCCTCGGTAATAAGTAATTACTTGATGTCAAAATTAGAAAACTGATACATTTTTTAATAATTCCGTAAAAAAGCCAATTTATCAAAAATGTACCATAGTATACTTATTAACGCAATCATTTATATAATTTTCAGATACAACATTTTACTATAACATTAACAAAAACTTAATAAGATCCGTCATTTTAAACATTTACATTGATACTAATTTATGTTACTACAACTATGTAAATCCGTGGTTATCAATTTATATCTATTCTTTGTTATTTTTGGTATACATCCTTACTAGTCTAACTTTTTCCATCATACATATTAACATGAACATAAACAAAGTAATCTATATTAGTGTTAAAGACAGTGAAAAAAAGACCTTAACTTTTATAGATTGGGTCAAAATTGATTCAATGTACAAAAAGTGTATTTAATACGTACGTAGATCATATCATATGTGACAATGCCTATAAATGAGGGCCAGATACGATTGGCAGGAATACTGTTATGCATTGTACATATTATATTTTAATATTCGTTGTCAAGTATTAACTGTCTATGGATGAGTGTTTCGAAAACTTTCATCATGTTTTGACAGTAAGAACTATTGATAAGTAACAACAACACATATCATCCATTTGTTTAAACGGCCGTACATGTAATAATACGAATTAAAACACTCAAGAAGGGATCCAGATAAGAATTACAAAAGTTGAAATAGTAAAAATCCAGTAAAATAAAATAGAAAACTAACGTCACAGTTAAGTAACGTCAAAATGTAATAGCTGAAACAATAAAAAAAAAACAAATTAAAAGAAAGTTTGCATTACATGTGCGGCCACTCAAGTGGAATGTCTCGGGGACTTAGATGATGAAGATGGACTCCTGGTTCTCTAGCAGGAAGTCAGTGAACGCGTTGATTGGCGCGATCGCTTGCAGCGACATCTGCCCGTTGGGTGGCCAGGCGAGGTTGGGCCCGAACACCACGGCCAAATTGCTGCTGGTCATCTTGTTCAGGCAGCTCCTGTCCTGGACCTGTGCGGTTAAAACGTTTTAAGTAGGTGCGTGTTCACCTAAATAAGAAAGCGCTCTTAAACTTAACAACCTGGCAAGTAGCTTCGCCACCTAGAGAGGAGTTCTTATACATTCCTGTATACATAGAACCTATACCTAGTCTTGTCATAAATATTGTCACAAAAAAAATGAAAATAATATTCATTACTTTTACAGTGTGTTAGTTTTATACATAAATATAAAACAATTTTAAATATATAAAGCTTATTCCAAGTGGCCTCCATTGGCTGCAATACAGTCCTTGAAACGTTGAGGCCAGTTATCAATACAAGCACGCACTCTTTCCATGGGAAAATTCTTCACTGCCAATCGTATGGATTGTTTTAGGGACTGCAAAATTATCATGGCGTTAAGAGCAAGCCGTACTCTCTAAAACTGACCATAAATCATAATCCAGCGGATTAAGATCGGGACAAGACGACGGTCAGTCTTCAGCTCTGATGAAGTCCGAAACGTTCGCTTCTAACCAAGACTGCGTGGACCGAGCTTTATGACCCGGCGCCGAGTCTTCTTTGAAAGAAAGACCATGCTTGGTTATTAAACATGGTGTTGTTGAGGAGCTTTACTACTTTCTCAAGAATTGGTATATTGATACACTTGTGCCGATGTTTTGATACCTTTTTCACAAAAATATGGCTCAGTCACTCCTTCAGAGCAAACACCCCACCAAACCATCACTGGAGTCGGGTAATGCCCACGTTGCACTCTGCCGACTAATTGGGAAGCTTCCTTAGAGTTAGAGGTTTGAACATAAATACGGTCATTTTGTTTTTTTAAATTTTGCTCAATTGTAAAGATTTTCTCATCCGTAATTTTTTTTTTCTGTGACCTCCCTTTGCGTACCGCTTCAGTAGTTTTTTCGATTTTACCACCCTATATTTTTTTAAATAATCAGTTAAAACAGACCAGTGCGTCTCTCATGGGCTACAAGTCCCACGTCATCATTTAAAATACGCGACATGGTTCTGGGTGCTATCTTGATCTCCCGAGATAAAATCTTTAGCTTTCGGACAGGATTTCTGCGAATTCTTTCCCTTACTGCTTTGACCACCTTTTTCGTACGAACACTACGTGGACGGCCAGATTTTTTTCTGTCACAAATAGAGGAGGTCTCATTGTACCTATTGATAGCCCGGTACACAAACATTTGACTAATACCAAGCGTATGGAGAGTTTTAAAAATTGCATTTGGCTCCATACCAACTTTGTGTAATGCTATCAAATCGATTTGGTTCTCTTATTCACCCCACTCCATTTTAATATCGCAAAATATTATAAAATGTATTGGCGCCAAAATTAGAAAACACAATGAGCAATCGTATAAAAATGTCAGATTTTTGATCTTTCTTATTTTTTCTTGTAACAGTATTTAAGGCCAGACTGTGTATATTGTATTTTTTCATAACTAGCCACCCGCCCCGGCTTCGCACAGGTGGTGTTTCGGTTCAACCCGCTTGTAGGGTTGTTGAGTTAGCGTTTGCAATGTAAGCGCCATAAATGTTTATGTACGACTTCAATTTGACAACTTCATAATTATCAGTCCTTCACAACTATTGTATGCATAAATTATACATTAAAAATTTCTCTTGAATTACTGTCTATTTTTTTTAAAAAAACGCATTATATATCGTTGCTTTGTCTAAGCATACATACATACAAACAGCAGGCGGTGAAAGTTAGGCAACGATAATATTTAAGTATTGTTGTTATTGTTTACTATACTTTAGCTAAGTCATGTACACGATTATTATTTCAAGAACTTAATGTACACTTAGTAACCAAATATGGAATAGAAATGATTTAAGCCCATAGACCACATCGCCACATACCCCACTTGACGAACATTTAATTGAATCCTAGAAACCCAATCTGTCAATTCCTGATATTTGCTCGCTTCTGATTTGTTATTAGCTATCGCAATCGTGTTAAAAGTGGTCGGGGTCGGAACAGAACACTTTCACCGTCTATAGCCACACGTCCAATGGTGTATACGCAGTATTTGCCTGTAGTAATAAAAATAAACGATGATTCGCATATAGTTCATTTATACGCCAAGTAACAAAAATAACATTTTTAGTCCTAAAAATAACTGCATATGATATTTTCATTAAGTAAAATAATGGTTTTCAATCTATGTTTAAATACCGCAAACGTCAATCACGAAGTGTGACGTCACGTTTCTCAATCAAACATGTCAAAGTGCTGTCAAACATATATCAAGTTCAGTGCTGCCAATTGCGTACTGTTTGACAATCGTGACGTCATGATGACCACGTGTCGATGACGGGTTTTTCACACGGCAAAAGTGTATTTGAATTTTATTTTTGTGTTTTATCGTTGTTATGCTGTTATTGTTTTTTGTAGCTTAGAGTTGATGATTTGTAAAATAGGCAAATGCAATGCACGAACATATAAACTTCACTATTATTGGTGGTTAATAGTGTATTGTATGTATTGCACGGACGTCCCGAACTAATCAGTGCATGATATAATTGCTGGACAGTAAAACTGTAAATAAACGGTAGCGTGTTATCCTTTTATTAGTCAGATAAGTTGATAGAAAACGATAATCTACTGTTAACTGGTGTCTATTGGATATGTGGTCGATGTTTGCGTCTCGATGTCTCTGTCGCAGGCAAATCGAATAATTCCTCCATTAACATAAATGTTGTCGTCTGTTTATAAACGCTCACGGTTTTGCAACTGATGCATTATTATTTTTTTCTTTGTGACAGTATTTATGGCAAGACTAGGTACTTAATGATATTGTATACAGAAGTAGATGACGCCTTGTTGTTCATCCATCACATCAGACATCAGTTTAGGAACAGAGTCATAGATTAGCTTTCTTATTAATATATTCTTCTAAAGTATGTAGGTACATCTTATATTTAAAATTTTCGTGTCACAATGTTTGTTCCCGTATTCCTCCGAAATGGCTTTACCGATTCTTACCAAATTTTACGTGCGTATTAAGTCCCTAGTAGCACAGAAATGCTGTATATTAGCTGAACTACTGTCCACAATATAATCCTTAGCTGTAAAAGCCTTCTGAATAAGAGAGTTAGAGGCGCTGTAAGTGCTTATTTAACTCTGATTTGGGCACAATTTATCAGCAATTAGCTGAACAACTGTCACATTAACATTATAACAACATTATTTAAGCATTATTACAAGTAACTGTCACCCTAAGAGTTGAAAATTGATTGAATAATAGGGTAAAATGTTACCAATTAAACAGCACACTGGCCGATTATAGAGTTTGTATTAGCTAAGCGTTACCAAAGTACACTCTAAGCAGGATCTTCAAACGCTTATACGAAGTTGAATACTCTTAAGTGGCAAATTTGTGAATTAATATAATACTAATTCTTTAGCCTTCAACTTTTAAATTTTATTATTGAAGTTTAGATTGTTAGTCTTCAATTGATGACAGTTTACTGTGGTAATTTAATAATTTCGTAAACGATAAGAAAAACCTTGATTTTCCTTAATGTTACTTGAAATTCGAATGGGAAAGAAAGTTTTTGTCAAATACTATATAAATAAGAGCGAAAATTTTCACGCGCTATCAAATTATTTCTGTTTTCTAATAAATAAATATGTAAATTGGACAAAAATAAAAAGAAAAAATTTGACATTTTAGTATAAGCTTTTTTCTATTCATATAATCGTACAATATTACTACTTTATAGTCATAATTTTAAGCTATTGTTGTTAACTAAACAAAGATCGGTGATGTGAATATAGGTAACTTATTCAATAGATCCATAAAAAAATGGCGGCAAGCAATGTGAACTGTATTAATCACAATAAAATGCAATGGGATTTCTAAGTTCACTTGTGGACCGTAACACAGCTTTGAGCTGACAAAAGTAGTTCTTGTCATAAACTAATCGGCCACAGGTTCATACATAGGTATAAAGCATAATAAAGGTAAATATGTGCGCTAATACCACAGTCTCTGGTAAAACAATTTTGGGGTCCGTGAATTTCTTACAATTCAACTACATACTAAATAATAAATCTAAAACTATATGCTGAAACCATAAATCTTCCAAGACATCATTTAATTTCATGAGCAGGTTTATTGCTGGTGCAAGTACTCAGCTGGAGCATGGGTTACATCATTGGTCTAATTTATAGCAGTGTGCTCTAATTTTACATTATATCAATACTCTCATTGTGATTATGTGAGCTGAATAAATGCTTATATTAATTGCTGTTGAACAGTATTTAAGATTGACTATCTACAGCAAGAAGCAGTATATTATCATTAATTAAAGTCACAAAATAACTATTTGCATTTTAGTGATTCACATGTTCCTCCTTAAAATGCCAATGTTTTAAGGTTGTACTTGTGGCCTTCTTTTCAGAAAATATCTTAGTTAAAGACCAAATAAATGCTCATTAGCAGCATACACCTCTTTAAAAGGATGAGTTACCCATATTAACGCTTATGACATTACAGCGTTCTCACCGTGACACATAATAGCGCAATTATACAGGTGAGAGAGCAATTTTCTGCTATTGCTGTTAGAGTGTACTCTTAAAAAAATGCTCGAATTACCGCTGTTGCCTGTTGTGTTATCCTGTAATGCAGTTTTGTGCTTATTGGGCAACCGTAGTAGCAGGGCTTGGAAACCGGTATTTTTTTTGAACCGGTTTAACGAAAATACAAGTGGAACTTTATGAAAAAGGTTATGTTCCTTTAAACCGGTTTTTAAACCGGTTTGGAAAAATATGGGTATTTTGCATTAACCGGTTCAACTTTTCGTTCAGGTAGGACAACCACCCTGAACTTCGTTAAAATCAGCGAGCGGTGAGCGCATCTGACGTTTGTTTTTATTCAATAAAACGTATTTTGTTGGTATATCCTATCAGATACGTACAGCGGTATTTCTTCAAATTATTTTTGTAACTTTTAATTATAATATTAAAAAATATAATGGCAATAGAAATAATTCTGAAGCATCTGATAATTAGTTTTACATCTTTTGAAGTAAATTCGGTCTAAAAACAAGTCGCGTTGCGATCGTCGCGAGCGGCTACAAATTAACCGGTTTATTTAGGTTCACAGTATCGCTCTTATTTGGTTTCGCACCGGAACGGAATTTTACGATAAAACCGGTTTAACCGTTATAATACCGGTAAATCTTGAACCGGTTTCAAGCCCTGGCTAGGAGATCTAAGAATCGGCTACTATCTATTTTTCATACCCCTAAGTGATAAGGGTTGTACACCCGTTTTTTTGTTTTTATTTTTTTATAATGTGGCATTAAAAAAATACATAAAACCCTTAACTTTTAGGGTTCCGTAGCCGAATGGCAAAAAACGGAACCCTTATAGTTTCGTCAAGTCTGTCTGTCTGTCTGTCCGTCCGTCCGTATGTCACAACCATTTTATTCTGTAACTATAAGCATTACACTGTTGAAATTTGGTAGGAAGATGTATCTTGTTAACCGCTTACCGATTCTCATACAAAAAATAAAAAATAATGACAGTAAGGGGGCTCTCATACATGAAACTAAAACGAAAAAAAAAAATTTTTTTGTCAAACCTATGCGCGGTGTCTATGGATAGGTCTTTTAAAATAACATAGAGGTTTCTAAAACCATTTTCTTTTAAAGTCTAACGTTTCATTCCAAAGTGGTAAAATGGGCGTCCCCCCCCCCCCCCCATCTAATTTCTAAACCAAGCAAGTGTAAATTTTGAAAAAAATGATGTAGATCTTAATAAATACTTTCAACGAAAATAAGTTCGGACGGGATCGAACAAGTAGTTTTTGAGATATAGCACATTTTCAAAAACCGCAAACAACTTTGTACTTCATACAAACACTATGAAAAACAAAGTTATATTTGTAGTCAACAAAATATTGTGGTATTTTACTAAGTAAAAGTAAATGGATTCCCTAATTCAGTTAAAGTTGGCACGGAACCCTCAGTGCGCGAGTCCGACTCGCACTTGGCCGGTTTTTTTACTTTTTTATCACCGACCCCTATTTTTTTATAGCCATTTTAGTAATTTGATCATTTTTCATCCCGCTCGATAACTGATCAATTATAGTGTTTTTCTTAACTTTTAAAATTAAGGTTGGGCGAGACGGGGCCGGGCCGGGACGGTGTTAGGGGCGAAGCAATGTTCGCTGGGTCTACTAGTTACAATATACTAGAACATTTTAGCTATACCTACTACCGTATATTATCAACAAAAAAATATATATTTTTAAAATATTTTACATCTACGGTATTTAATAATGATCTAAATAGTCAATTTGATTGGGTCTCGTGAATGCTTGAAATGTTATGGCGCCAACATCAGAGTCACGTTCACTACTAGGCATTCACGATCACGTGACCACATGTATATTTTTTTACAAAATTAAATTAATGAAAATATTTAGTCTTTATTAAAATAAATAAATAAAATATTTATTAATGCACAATAGTCTTCTGGCTTCATGTAATTGAGATCATTCCGTACCTATTTTTCTCTACAATGGTGAGTATCATCCCTCACGGATGTGTTTAGCAACAGTCTTTTGTTATACATTTGTTTACGCGACCGCCGGCGACCTTTTGATCGGTCGTGCGGGCGGATTCGAACCCGCGACTGCTTATCTTTGTAGTCCGGAACGCGAACCATCACACCATGATGGTCATTGCTATAAAAAAAGAGTAGCACACTACTCCATGTATGGTACTGTCTTAGAAAAACCTACTTTTGACGACAAAATATCGGCCATGATAGTGCGTGGGTTGGCTAAGAACTTCAATATTTGATTTATAGGCATCATTAAAAACAATTTACTTAACGAAAATATGATATTCCAACTGAAATATCTTTATTTAATTACTTTATTCTGCAGTTTTTAAAGGCGCACTGAAGCATTGAGACACGTAAGTCAAAGTTGAGATCTCACTTTGTCGTGAGATGGTGTTTGCTTGTTTCACCGGTGCGGTGATATTGTTCTTCATAAAATATCGTTGAATATACTCTATGTAGATGTATGATGACAGGACGGTGACAGGTCACAATAACTATGTCACTCATACCCAAGCAAGGAAAAAGATATTATTTCAACAAAATTTGTAAGAATTATAATTTGAAATGGTTTTAAAAATAAATTCCTTTTCAATATCAGCATAATATATAACATTGTATGGTGAAAAGATTTTGTCTTTTTTCCCTATGCCGAAACCAAAATTCAGGCATGGAAAGGTATACACTATATAGTGACGTCGAGAATCAAGTAACCTGCCGTTAACGCGCGTATTCAAAATGAATTACGAAAAATCTTGTTTCATTACAATAATTATACATTTTCCCAGCAAATTCTATTGTAAGAGGCATAAATTATTAACGCGCCCTCTTTACAACATTTTTCCAAAAGTTGTCAAGTAGCCAATTGAAACACAATACACATAATGCCTAGAAAATTATACAATTTACTTGCTACTACTTTTCCTTACCACGGGTGACTCTATTGCGCATTTTGTTTTTTAAACTAGCTTCAATTTAAGTGACATAAAAAGATGAAACTAAACTTTAAATAATGTTAAACGAATCAATTTATCACCATACCTATAACACTATTTAAATTTTAAAATCGTGGGCAACGTATTCTTCAGGGATTGGATCGGATTATCAGTTGTTTATTATAGGTTTTAAAAAAATAAAAAATAATTTTACTATCTATTAAGCTCCGGGTGGGCAGACAAGACGGGGGCGGGTTAGACAGCTTTTTATATCGCAAAATCTCAGCTTTCGTCCTTGGGTTTTAATCCCCACCTCTCAATCCGGAGCTATCCAGTGATGCCAGACGTACGATAATTACCGTATTTATACGGTAACTTCAAGCTTCGTATGGTAATCAATTGCAGTTCCAAAAGGGTAGTGTATTTTTGTTAAATGAGCCAAAATTAGACAATTTGCACGGTAGTTGATTCTACAGTTTACACGAGTATTACTCGTGGAATAAACACAGTTTTAGGGATAAGATACTTCTCGCATATATTTATTAATTCTTATCCCGACTGTTGAAACACTTTATAGCGTTCGTGTGTGTAATGTTGGTAAATTTGACCAGATTTCAGTAAAATTTTCCCTTTACGGGATTTCTAATGATAGTTTTTTGCGATCTCTTTAATTTTTGTTTGACGAAATAAAAACGAACAGCCGGGAATAACTTAGAAATTAAATTAATGACTGAAGGGACATGAACGATCGACTGAATTAAGTACATTAGAGTGACTTCTAGTGATTTGTATTATACGGCAATTTTTGGGGTACATTTCATAAAATGTACCCCAAAAACTGCCAGACTGGCACAGTCTGGCAACGCTGGAGCTATCTGACGCAGTATAGCTCTAGTCGAATTTAGAAACCCCTTTGAATCCCCTTGTAACCCCTAAACCATAAACATATACTGTGTACAATCCGTCATTTGAAAGTCCACAAATTACCTTCCATAAGAACTGTATGATGTACTTGAGGAGCTTGTAGTTGTCCAAAGGAAGCCGCTCCAGGATCAATATCTTGACGCGCCGGGGCTTGTCACGGTGCGACCACGCTGTAATGAAATAAATAACCCTTTTTATCATACTATATCTTGTAATCAAGCTGATAGTCCTGCGCCTGATGATCTCTCACCGTTCATATCGGATCTACCGTCTCACCGAATAAAGTGAAGGAACAGAGAATATACTTGTGTATTGCTCATACTCATGAGCACTATAAACAGTGTCCCGCTAAGATGTTTTCCAATTACGCCGTACGTCGTATACGCTCGAAAATGGCCACACGAAAGGTAATTGCCCGGAGTGCATTCAGTTGGGCACGTCTCTTCACGACGGTACGTCCCGACAGCGCCTTAAATTATTTCTCGTTTTCTGGTTAAACTAACTGCCTTCCTATGTGTTTAGGAGTAGTAACAATTACATTGCAACTGTTAGTGACAAGCAAAACGTGTCGTTACATTCGTTCTTTCATTTTAAAGTGTTAAAACTCTCAACACTTATTTTAGTCTTTAGCATAATTTAGCAATGGCTGACATTAGGCTAAAGAGCGAGACGTCGCGCGCTCGCACCAATGAGCGCTCAGTAGCTATCAGTACGTAACGAATGTCATATATTTATCTCATTCTATCAACAGGCACGCCCCATCATTTGTCTCTATTAGCGCTTAATGTCGTAATAAACAACTAAACCTTTGTAAAGAGTAATCCTTGCGCCACTTTAAAATGCTTTAATGTTGGTATATAACCTGTCTATCCTTTTAAAAGTCATTGATGTCCCACGTATACATGGGCGGGTGGGTAAATATCCAACTAATTTCCACCCGGAAGGAAAAGAAAAAAAACATAATTTTCCATTAAATTACCGTTGAATACTCATTTTTTTTAATAGTGATTGGCTGTATATGATATATAGACCTACAATATGATCATAAAAAACGTTTATGTTATACAGTCAATCATCATAATATTCACTCAAAATCTCATATTTAATTTTTCCTTACGAAAGGAGATGTCTCAATGTTGCATTTCACTTGATGACGGATTACTTGATAGCGGTGACTGGACTATAGGTAAATCTGCTTCTCGTCATATTTTGTTTGGTTTTGCCCTTTATGTGGTCTGTGACTACATCTTAAACTGCCTTCTTCCAGATATGACTCATTCTGTTTTTGACCACTTCATGTTACGCTGTTATATTAATACCCGTTAGTGGTTTTGACCATTTCGCGTTATGACTATTACAGGTACAGTAGGCAGGTTATAACCAAGCCACGCTAGTGCTGCGCACGTGGCAATCCCAGGTAGATAAAAAGATAAAACGGAAGGGGTGGAAAGGTATTGATTTGTTTGCGTACTTATCGGTTCTGCGACGTTGCCATTGCCAATATTATGACCATTGTGTGATCGTAGAGCTGACAAGTAATAGTACACTTCTGGACACATCTATTGGCCCACCTTGTATTTTCAGTTTCGTTTGGTCCTAGCTAAAATTTTATATTAGGTCGAGCGAAAAGTTTTTATGCAGTTTTGAACCTGGCACATTCACAATTTCATTCAATAGTCTTTTTTTGAATTTCGAACACAGAATTTAAAGAAACAAAAGACAATTTGGGGCCTGTTTGTTGATATCAAACAATCGAATAGTAAGAAAACTTGGTTTTATTGGTTTACTTGGATTTAATTCTTGAAAAAGTGATTGCTATCTTTGGTTTTGCAACGAACATTACTTATTCTTCTTAACATTAGGGTGAGGTTCTATCATTAATCTATGGATAATTCACCTGAAGTCGCCGCTCAAGCTGTGGCACTTATTCAGGCCGGACACCGCCAAAGAAACGTGAGTGCTCAACTTAATTTAAGTCGATCTGCGGTCCGAAATGTTTATCGGAGGTACATAGAGACTGGCGGCTTTGTTCGTCGCCAAGGAAGGCCACGACCTCGGGTCACAACTGAAAGGCAGGATCGATTCATCGTGACGACCAGCTTGAGAAATCGTCACCTTACCTCCATTGAGATACAAAACCAACTTCGCGACTTCCACGGAGTATCTGTGAGCGCTCAAACTGTTCGGAGATGGTTAAAAGAACGCGATATGGTACCACACAAGCCAGCTAATGGGCCCAAACTAACGCGAGCCCACCGAACAGCGCGCCTTCATTTCGCACGCAGTCATTTAAATTGGACACAGCACCAATCTTGCCGTGTACTCTTTTCTGATGAGTCTAAAATTGTGTTAAATGGCAAAGATGGAAGGAAGAAGGTCTACCGATGTAAGTAAGAGCGTTTCGCACAATGCTGCTTTGAAGAGAGGGTTGCTTATGGCGGTGGCTCGTGGACTGTCTGGGGCGGTATATCCGCGAGCGGCAAAACTCAACTTGAGGTTGTTACAGCTGCCAACATTAAATGCTGAAAGGTACATTCGTGAGTGCTTAGAACTTCACGTGATACCATACGCGGACTATGTGGGCCCAAATTACCTTTTTATGCATGATAATGCAAGAGCCCATGCGGCCGGCATCGTCAGGGAATATCTTCGGGATGTGAACATCACAGTTATGGACTGGCCAGCCAGAAGCCCAGACATGAACCCCATTGAGCACATGTGGGACGAGCTAAAAAGACGTGTTGGGGCTCGTCAGTCAGTTACCCAGACGATGCAGGAGTTGAAAACTGCCATAGAAGAGGAATGGGAGATGATCCCTCAAAATTTCATAGAGCGGTTGATAAACTCTATGCCTTATCGTATGAGACCTGTGGTAGATGCCCATGGAGGCAACACGCTATTTGATAAAACATGTTTTTTATGCAAAAATCAATTGCCTTTAACAAGGCGCATATCCGACTTGTTAGGCGTAGCTCCATGTCGTATGGTATTCTGAATTCAAATTTAAAACAATACGATCGAAAAAGATGGTAAAATATATCAGGTTTAAAACTGTATCAACAGTTTTTGTTCAATCTAGCAATCATATTTCGGTAGGGGCCATCGAAACCTAAACTCTAAGGTGGGCCAATAGATGTGTCCAGAAGTGTATAATAAATCGTTGACGTGACGTTTCGCTTTCAGGTTTACACATCGAGTACGCTAGTTAGATAGCATTATTTAAAAATAATGTTGTCGATAAGGTTTCTTAAATTTCAACCACAGTCAATATAGAAATCAAAATTTTATATATTGTCTCGGGTCTGGGTGTTGTGGTTGGTGTGTGTCTGATTTCCATAACACAAGTGCATTAGCTACTTACTTTTGGATCAGAGCAAAGTATGATTGGTGTCCAATATAACTAACTAATTATTAGGAAGTTATTAGGAAGTAAGTCTGTAAATTATAGTGAAATAGAGCCAATCATTTTTAGAATTCTAAATGCCTGCATGTAGGTCATACTTATTTTGAAGATCCACAAATACGCACAACCGCATAATGGACTGAATGAACGAAGACGAAAGAAAGAAGAAGAAAGAAAGAAGAAGAAAGAAAGAAGAAAAAAGAAAGAAGAAGAAAGAAAGAAGGAAAGAAAATACTTTTAGCCGACCGAGAAAAGGACATTGAAAAATACATGCAAAAACAAGACTACTCGAGTCGAAAAGGCACTCTGCTCAGCCGCTCAGCATTAAGGTGTGGCAGCGGAACGCATACCTATACCAAAACTTTGTGGGTAGAAGAACAGTATGTTAAAAAAAGTTTTATATTTTAAAATATAATCATTTCAGAAATAAATAATAAATAAGATCTAATTTTAATTAAAAAGGAATAATTTCAAAAAATAGTTTTGATTCTTAATAAAATACTAACATTTAAAAATTTAAATCGTACAATAGTATACATAAATGTATACTAATATTATAAACTGAACAGTTTGTTGCACCGATTTAAAGAAATATTTTTGTGTTAGATAGCTTTATCAGGATACGACTTATAAGAGAAGAGCAACAATGAAAAATTTTGCAAAAACTGAACGGGGAAAAACATGCCTGTTGAGAGCTTCGGCTTCCGTACGCAGCGCAAACAACTAAAGTACATAAAAATCAATGTATGGACGGGATAAAAGTTTAACAATGAAGTCCGCTACAGTATTATCTGATATGGTTTCCTCACTACAAACTTTTTTAAGTATTAATTTGATAAAAGTTATCTACTACTATCAAAACTGTTTTGTTGCACACGGGTATTTATTCTTATCAAAATAAACATTCATCATCACAAGCATTTTATTTTAAACAAAATTGGCCTTTAAGTACAACACGTTGTCACTTAAGTACAAAATGTTGTCATGTTCTAAAACCATACAGTCTCCCTCTTCCCCTTTGAGATTGCTATCATGCAGGTACGTACTGTATTTGCAATTGAATGACAGTTTTTTTTTAGATTAAGATAAAAACAAACCATTGTTGTAGTTCACTATTATAAACTACTTGATAAGGAATTAAATAGCACCAGAAAAGGTACACACTTCAATAAAAATATTTCACTAAGGGCCGATTTTTGAATGGTCAGATAAAACTTATCAGACTGAAAATTTATAAAGCGACAGATTCAAAATATGACAGTTACGTATGATTGCTGACAATTAGCTGACGTTTTCAAATTAGCCATTTTGTGATTTCTTCGACGAATATCTCTTATCTGACTATTGAAAAATCAGCCCTAAGAGTCGATTTTAACAACGTTATAGATAAGATTTATCCGACTGAATATAAAGCGATCGGTTTTAAAATGACATTCGCATAAATGATTTCTGACAAATAGGGGTGACGTTTTCGAATTGAGCGTTTTGTATTATATTCGACGAATATTCCTTATCTGACGTTGGTAAAAAATAGGCCCTTTTATTTCCGGTATAAATTTAAATCGGATGGGTAAAAATAGGGTGTACACTGATATTGATCCAGTGGCTGGGTTTTTATCGAGTCAGCAAGCAGCAATCAAGTATAGTCTCACTCTATCTCATATTCCTTTCACGACACACTAACATCAAATTAATAAGAATAACATTTCTGTAAGTGGTTCCATTTATATTTCCTTGAAATAACTATAGATCGCTAACAAGTAGGATAAAGACCCTTCAACTTCACATTGACTTGTTATTAGAAAATTAAGTCCCTGTAAAATGGAAATTCATGTTGTTCGTTAACAATCAATTGGAGCCCGTAATGGACTTCCTTATTGCCTAATTATCACTAATCCCAGTTAAAATACACTCACGAAATAATAACATCTTTTGCGCTGTTATGATTGTCAAGAATAGACAGTATCCTGTTGCTATACTATTACTAAATACATAGAGTGCGATTGGATACAACAAAATTTAGAAAAGCATTATATATAGAAAAACTACATCATTTGTTTCTACCCCATACTATAAGATAACCTTTATTTCAGATATGTCTTTAAATGAGTTGTAAAGTTTTATTATTAAACAAAGTGAAATGCTCCCCAGCAATTATACTAATAACAAACACACGAAACTAGGCACGTGTTTGGAAGCCCTTATAGATCATACTTAAATATTATCCAATTCCAACGACGTCACATACATGTCGAATTGATGTTGAAGCGATGCGTCCTAGCGACATGACACTTTCTGTAAAATGAAAACTGATAGAATTTGCTACGAATTTTACAAGTTTTTGGTCAGTCAAAAAACTTTACCAACTGTTCATTGCCTGTCCTCAAAATGAGTCAAACAATCAATAAAAATTTCCCGTCAAACTTAAAACGTTTTACCCGGAGGATAAAGCAGACATTTGAACAAATGCATGCATGAATTAACAATTTAGGTACTTCTGAAACTGCGTCACGGCTTTCTTCGATCGCAGTACCGACAACATGATTGCAACAAAGTAATCAATAGCATTTCATATCAGGTGGAATGACGAATCACCTACTAAATATTGCCAACTCAGCTTATTTGAAGGTCAGCCAGGCTTGTGCGCAATGAGTTATGAAAATGAGTAAAATGAAAGTAGAATGTTAGCGATCCTATGCTAAATCTAGTTACTACAAACGTGTCCTACAGTCAATTTTATTTATAATCTTGCTGAGACTTTTTTGACATGACATACTTCAGATTCACGCATACTTATTTTTTATTTACTTATACTTTATTGCACAATAATAAAAGTCTGTACAAAAGGTGGACTTAGCGCCTAACTTACTTCATTCTAAGAACGAAAATATTTTTTACTTACAAAATAAATATAATAAAATTTTTGATGTTTCCAAAATATAACAAAATATTTCCTTATCAAATAAAATCAGTTTTTTTCATCTACAATTCTGATGCTTTGTAATTTTATTTTCTTAAAACCACCAAAAATATGTATGAAAGAAATTAGAACTATAGTCATTGACAAAACCTAATCGGCCTAAAATCGTGTACGTCCGAATAAATTGGTATGGCCGTAATATTCAATCACTATATTTATTGATGAAAATCACATGAAAAATACTATCGCTATCCGTAAAAGGCTTTTTTTATTAAAATGTAAGTAACATCACTAAAATTTACAAAATGACTACGTCTCAGTAATTATCTTAGGCAAATTCAACGTGCTTGCATTGAAAAGTTTAGGATAGTTAAATGTAGCGCGTTTCAAATGTGGCGACGAAATTGTCGTAATACAAACGTGTCGCAGGTGTGCGACGCCACCAAATATGTTAATTGTGGTAAAAACAAACGCCATTTGGAATTTGTAGAGAATGTTTTAAAGCATTAAGTCTGCCATTATTACTTCATTTTGTGTGTGCAATAAAGAATATATAAATAAAAATGAATAATAATAATTGACTACTTGGGAATCTACAGTTGCTTAGAAAAAATGATCATTGAAAAATGCATCCCAAAAAAGACTAACGCGCAAAAGTCAAAAAAAGTATTACTTGCACCGAACCAAACGACCTTCAATTTATGAATATTATAGGAAAATTTGGGCTGGAAACTTCCACGCGCCTAGTGCGAATTCAAAAGTTCTAATTGGCTACTTGACTTTCGGAAAAGTATTCTTCAATGTGCTTAAGATTATTGTGTATCCCAATTAGAATTTGCTGGTAAAATATATTATTGGTAATAAAACAAGATTGTTTTGTAATTGATTTTAAATCAATTTAAGTTCTAGCCCATTATTTTTTCGCATAAATAAATATAACAATTGTAAAGTTTATGCACTATTATCATTTAACGGTCTGTTAGATTGACATGTTATGAATTCTTCATATCTTTTCTTAAGTATTTAATTGAAAATGTTTCTATAGTATTAATAATTATGTGACGAAGAGAGTTAATTTACTAAAATGGTCCTAAGTCGGATCGATTTTCCTAACGTCAGATAAGACTTATCAGACTGAATAAGTATAAAACGACCGATTAAAAAATAATATTTACTGACAAATAGGTGACGTTTTCAAATTAGGCGTTATGTATTTTATTCGACATACCTTATCCGAAATACCAAAACCGATGTTTGTAAAATAAGCCTGAATGTAGCTAATATTGATGGTATTAACCAAATTTATTTAATTATTCTGTGGTATATTAAATGTATTAAGCTTGTGTCATTGTAAGCCCTAGCTAGAGGCAGCCACGGGGCAGTAATGTATCTTGCACCTGAAATGGACGAACGCGGGTGGGTAAGCGGAGAAGCAAGAGGTACGTAACATGTTTGACAGGGAAATTTTACTATAACAGGGTAGTAAGGAGTTACTACCCAGATAAAATTTCCCTTCCCTTCCCTTCCCTTTAACAGGAGTGTTACAACCATTATGCGTCTCTTTAATGTGGTTCCACAATAAATATTTTGTTGATAATGATCACGATTTTATTGAGGAAAAAATGTTTGACATTATTGTTAAGCTGTAACATTCCATATACAATACATTCGATATCTATTTGTTATAACAGTCAAGTAGCCAATTAGAAGTCAATATTCGAATGTTGCGTAGATATGTCGAAATCTGAAGTACCTTTGATATAGTACTAGCAGCTTCCCACGGCTTCACCCGCGTAAACATTAGATCTCATTAAAAATCACATGCAAACTTAGACATTTATAATATTATGTAGAAACGTAATAATATTAAGTAGTATTCTAGGATGTAAAACAATAAAGGGATTTCCATTCCTATTAGTGCAACTCTTATGGCGCCAGCGGGTTTACGGTCGCAAATATTTGATAACCACAAACATTATAACATAGAACGTCCCACGAGAAAGCATAAAGTACGTAATAAATTAAAAATCTTTGTATCGACATCATATGTTAGGGAAGAGATAATTTTGATTAGAATACACAAACACCCGTTTAATTCAACCACCACTGCACGCCGGAGCAAAAATGCGGCAACACTAACGACATTTCTGAGGCAGATTTGACGTACGTAATCGTTTTATTTTTTTACTGACTTTAATAATAGAGGAGGTTATCAATTTGACTATGTTTTTATTTTTATTGTTGAGTTGTTGTTACCTCATATCGTAATCATTGATGATCTGTTTTTTTCGCCTGCCTGGGGGTTGTACTTTCTAGTCGGCCCCATTTTTGCCAAGTCTACATCTGATGATAGGGTCTTGGTGCAATCGAGGGAAACAGTCAAATTTTAAAGGCACTTATAGTGTTTTTGTACCAGAATCTTAATGTTTACATGTTGTTACGTCTGATAGTCAACATCATGTGAATTTTCAGTGATTGTAATGACAGAAATTATGATAGCTAATAGTCATAAGGTGCAACTCCCTCCCCTCATATAATCAGTTAGGGCCGATTTTTCAATGGTCAGATAAAACTTATCAGACTAACAGCCGGTTTCTGATTTGAGCATTTGAGTAAAAAACCGGTTGAGATCTGCTCAAATAGTTGATGAGTACTTAAGTTTCCTACGTTTCATTCGCAAATTTTTGATTGTCTCAAACCACATTCAACTGAGTTTTGTCCTTGATTATACTGCAACGTTCCGTTACGAGTAAAAACAACCGATTTTTACCGGTTTTTATTTATAAAGATATATGGTTTCATTATAGGCATTAATAAATTCTGGATTTCATTACGTTAGTTATATATTCCTAAGAGCATCAGATTGCAAATAAGTTTTCAAGTCAAATAAGTACAATTCTATATTGTAGTTCAATTCTTAACATTAAGTTGTGATCAACTACCGAGAACGGAATGTCTGTTGTCAATCAATCAATGTCAATGTCATACTAAAACTTGATAAAGTTTCATTTCCTGCAATGTTTGATAATTGAAAAGTTTATAAGTTGAAAAACTCCGAAATCATTCATCATCATCATTATCGGCTAAAGGACGTTCACATAGGCCTACCCCACAGTTTTCCACTGCAACCGATCACAAGCGGTCTGCATCCAGTGTGAACCCGCGATCTTAACAAGGTCGTTCGAACATCTTGTCAGTGGACATCCCACGCTACGCTTTTGATCGAAACGTCTCCAATCTAGAACTTTTCTGCCCCAACGGCCATCAGTTCTTCGCGCTATGTGCCCTGCCCACTGCCACTTGAGCTTACTAATTCGTAGGGATATGTCCGTTACCTTAGTTCTTCTACGTATCTTCTCGTTTCTGATTCGATCTCGCAGAGAAACACCGAGCATAGCCCGCTCCATCGCTCGTTGTGTGATTTTGAGCTTCTTTATGAGGTCAATAGTTAGAGAACACGTTTTGGATCCGTATGTCATCTCTGGTAACAGACACTGGTTGAAGACTTTCGTATTCAGACACTGAGGTTATTCAGACGAGAAGACGCTCTTGCGCAGTTTCCTAAACGCTGCCCAGCAGATTTGGATTCGACGATTGACCTCTTTCTCAAAGAAGAAATACTTTCAAAGTTTATGAAATGGATACCACAAAGAAAAAAGATGTCCTAACTACACACAGGAAGAGAAGGAAAATTATAGTGTTCCTGTAGTGAAAAATAATAATAATTAACATTTCAAACCTGATTTTAAAAATAAATCAATGGAATTATTAAAAAAAATATACTTATAAAAGATTAAATTAGGATTCTTACAAAAAACGAGTATTTCCTTTTAGGATTTGGCACACTGGTTGCGGTCTGCGGTCCGGTCCATACAAAATTGATCGGATGCAGGCAATTTTGTATGGACCGGATCGCATACCCCAACCAGTGTGCCAATCCTTTTTCCTGTTATTTGTGTTCACCTTTGTATATTTGTGATAAATATAACTTTGTCTGAATTATAGTACATTTTGAGATAATTATTAAAACTCAAAGACTCCGTGGTCGAGTGGCTAGCGCGCTGGTTTCAAGCGTCGCCATCTCGTGAGGTTCCGGGTTCGATTCCCGGTCGGGTCAATACAGAAAACGATCTTTTCTATATTGTCTTGGGTCTGGGTGTTGTGGTACCACCGTTGTGTCTGATTTCCATAACACAAGTGCATTGGCTACTTACTTTGGGATCAGAGCAATGTATGTGATTGGTGTCCAATATTTATTTATTTATTTTATTTATTTATTATGGCGTTTTGCCTGCACTTCCTCAGCACCTGTTGCAGCTTGATCTATTACAGCTCTAGCCTTCCCCAATTACCTACGCAGGTCGCAAATTTCGCAAATTGTCGCAAATTTGAATTTAAGTAGGACTTAAGTACTCTCATTGGGTTTCTTAGCTGTCGGACGCTTAAGTTCACAGTGAGCAGGCTTTGAGTACTGTCAGTAGTGTTGTGCAACGCAAATTTCGAGTTAAGCACTAGTTGATGTCAAGTTGAGAATTCTCAACCTCAAATGCTCAAATTACACTTAAACTTAATTCAAAAATAGAAATACTTTTGAGTCATACTTAAGTCGAGCTTAAGTTGTTCTCAACGTCAAATGCTCAATTCAGAAACCGGCTATGATCAATTATAAAGCGACAGATTATTTAAAAATGTCAGTTACGCTAATAGTTACGTATGATTGCTGACAATTAGTTGACGTTTTCAAATTAGCCATACTCTATTTTGTTCGACGATTAGATCTCAAAAAAGTAAAAATCGAATTCAAAATCGCACATGCAGGGCACCGACTCGCCAGAGGAAATTGCTCGCCTAAACTAGATCCTATCCTTTATAGGGTCAAGAGTTTATTTAAGACTTTATTGCATTTAGGTTTTGAAGTCGGTTTTTACTTTGTTTAAAGTTAATATAGTAAAGTAGACAAACTCTTATGTACACATGTCTGTCTTAAAAGCCCAGCGTCAAACGACCACGGAAACGATGAAATGACAACTTTGTACAGGTCTTAGGATTACACTGAATGCAGACAATTCGCAACCGGTCGCTGTGCAATACTATGGCTTATAATAAATCAAATATTATTATTAATAATAATCAGTGATAGGAATAGGCAGGGCTTATTACAATAATATTTAATGAATCTGGCAAAAAATACACATGGAACTCATGTTCCACGTCATCCGGATTTCTAAGGAAGGTCTTAGCCGCAGCACGGCGGCAGGATGTTGTTCGGATTGTTACCTATTGAAGTCTTACGGTCAACGATAATGTTGCATATCTATACTGCACGGTCTTGAAAATGTTCTCTTTTCTATGCACATTTGTCAACAATATTACCAATTGGTTTCATTTGAAGGAGTCTATTTCGGCACACCAATAGTGCCCCTAGCCGATTTCGACTACGGTGGCCAGACTCAACGACTGCGCGGGATATAATATGATGCACAAGTGCGTGCGCTAACACAGGTGCACTCTCTATTCTTTTCACTTTCATAGCCGGAAACGACCGGAGAGAGATAAGACGCAGCACCAACGGACTTTACGTCCTTTTCGAGGCAAGGGGGTGAAACACCGCCAAGATCTACACACCGAGCTGCTCTTTAAAGTGTGACCCTCTAACCGCTGCGCCACCGAGGCAGTTAGTTAGTTAGACATGTCGCAATAAAACTTTAAGGGAAATATCTACGATTTAGTTTATTGAAGAAAATACCTCTTATATTTAATATTTTATCACCATGCCTCTATTTCATTATTCATGCTTTTCCTTACCTGTAGGTTGTCTGCAAGATATAAGATGCTATCCTGTAAGTTTATGGTGTGATTTACATTGCAAGTTGAGGATCTCGTCGTTCGGGTCGAACATTATCAGTGGCTCCGCAGGATTACTGATGAACGGGATTACGGTTTTTAGCAGCGCTGCCACGTTTTTGCTGCCTTTTGATGGCTGAATATGATGATGACTACTGTCTGGCAAATTAAACACTTACTTTGGAACTTGAGGATCTCATCATAGAGATCGAACGTCATTAGTGGCTCCTCCAGGTCCCTGAGAAAGGTCTTGAGCAGAACCGCGGCGTTATGAGGATCGTTCTTGAAGGAGATGGGCTCCCCGCGGTTGCAGGAGCGTTGCAGCTCCTTGATCACCGATATATTGGCGGAGCGGCGGAATATACCCTCGGTTTCCAGTGCTGCAACGGATGGCAAAAACTGAGCGCGGAACCAATATCATAGTCGGCGTGTAAACAACTGAGTCATGTCAGTGTCAGGACCAGTGATCGGATAATCTGATTCATATTTACTTAAACATTTTTTTTTTTGCACTAAAAGTATCCGGAATGGAATATTCCCGCTGTTGCTGACATATTTGCAAAATCTTTGGTTTTAAAAATCGAATGCCTTTTATTTATTTAAAAAAAGGATCTCGGTCTTGTCAAACTAGTTTACTCGTTGAGAAAATGGTATTGACTCGAGAAAATTCAAGAGCGATGATTTATTCTGACTTCTGAAGTGGTTTAACACAAAAACAGTGTGTGGTTAACACACTGTTTTGATTTCTGCATTCGGTAATGAACTCTGGTTTGCTGAATTTCAAGCTCAGTAGTGATCCCCGAAGGTCGTCCAAAAACTGCAGTCAACCAAGAAAACGTTGATGCTGTGAGTAAGCTGATTGAGGAAGATCGACATGTGACATACCGCGAAATTCAGGCAACTTTAGACATTGACATGAGTCAAATAGGAGTTAAAAAGTTGTTTTCCCGATGGATACCGCATTCGCTCTGTGAAATGCAAAAAGCGGCTAGCGTTACTTGGTGCGTCAGAACTCTCGAAAGATTCCACGCAGGATCCTCAAATGCTGTATATAACATCGTATCAGGTGACGAATCCTAGACATACGCGTGAGAACCCGAATCACAAAACCAGTCACGAGTTTGGGTGTTCGAAAATGAGTTAAAGCCAAGAAAAATGGTTCGCTCACGGTGTGTTGCAAAAAAATTTGTGGCCACGTTTGTCTCCAAAACCGGTCATGTTGCGACTACTCCTCTTGAGGGACAAAGAACGGTTAATGCAGAATGGTATGCAAGCATATGTTTGCCACAAGTCGTTTTAGGACTCCGTAAAGAAAACTGCAACCGCCGCATCATTCTCCATCATGATAATACGAGTTCTCTCACCATGCACAGAACAAAAGAGATTTTAGAGCAAGAAAACATAGAATTATTAGACCATCCGCCTTACAGCCCCGACCTAAGCCCTAATGATTTCTATACTTTTCCTAAAATAAAGAATAAATTGCGTGGTCAGAGATTTTCATCACCTGAAGAAGCTGTGGACACCTATAAAACGGTCATTTTGGAGACCCAAACTTCCGAATGGAATGGTTACTTCAATGATCGGTTTCGTTGTATGAAAATATGTGTTAAATTTCGCGAAGAATACTTTGAAAAGCAATAAATACATTTTTAAATAGTAATGTTGTGTCATTTCCTTGATTCTCGAAATTTTCATATAAATCCCGGGATTCTAGAGAATTTAGGAATGCGAAAATAGTCTGTAACACTATGGTTATAAAACGATGTCTTAAGAAAGTGGTATTAATTAAAAAAAAAATATGACTACGGGATTACATATTATTAATGTGTATGTACCTACTTAAAGTTAATTTTAATCTTTCCATAAATTTGTTCTGTGTGACAGTACGAACACACAGTTGTACGCCCGATTTGGTTAAATAATAAAAACACCGGATAAATAGGTATAGGTAAATATGCATCCGATCACTAGTCATGACTATTGCGCTTGCACGTATTGATAAAGCAGGGTTCATATTGGTATCCTTCTTGACATTATGGTCTTACGACTTAGTGGCTTACACGCTAAATATAGCTTACATGTCTCTAGACACTAAATAAACTCGCAAATACATGCCTTTCCATAATAGTTATAATGATAACAATGACAAACAAATTCAAAAGTAAAAAGGCATTTAATTTCGCACATTGCTTGCTTTTTGGATCTTAAAAATATGCAAGTGTATGGTTTATTAAAATCACACCAATCAGTAATTATACAAATTACCGAGAGCATTTTTTCAAATTGCAATTTAGTAGATATTCGCTTTAGCTTTTGGTCTATAATAAAAACATCATAGTTTGTCAGTTGCAGTTTGATAACGAAAAACTGCAATTACTGCGTAATGCGCAGCATTATAACAAAAAACGTAAGACGGGCGGTCGAAGTGCCTCGCGCCTACCCACTTGCAATGATGAAAATCGTTTGCACACACGACACAAAAACAGGCGTCAATACAAACAAAAGACAACGCGAGATGCAACCAATTTTGTTTTTTAATATCGTTTTAGGACCTCGACTGTACATAAATCTAGCACGGCATTATTATATCACTACACTTAAGAGCCCATTTCTCCATGTCCAAGTAAGAAATTGGAGTTAGTAATTAATTCATAAAAGATCGTAATTTCGTATGAAGTGTCTAGCTTGTAGCACTAACCGGAACTTTGTTTCGGTCATTGTGAAACAGGCACTTCAACGTATCTTCGCCTGTGGTCATTCGTAAAGATAAACTTACCGTCGGGCTGCGACAAAAACTCGACGCACTGGCGCACGACCGGCGGGATGGAGTCCACCATGTTGGAGTTGTTCTCCTTGATGAAGAGCAAGGAGACGCCGAACTGCTGCGTCGGCGGCGGCGACAGGCTCTCCTTAGGGACCGCCTTCGAGTCGCCCTGCTCCGGGGGCTTCTGCGCGCGGTCTCGCGAGGCACGGGCTGCCTCCGCCGCACGCGGGTTCTTCGACAACAACAGCTTGTCGAACCTGCGAAACATCACGAAACTCACAAACTTACGATGGAAAACGATTTCAGACAATTCGACAACAGACACGACCAAACTGTTGTCCGTGACGATTAATATTGACTCTCTCTCACTAAAAACACCTCCGCAGCTATATAATTCCATGTAAACTCTGAAGGCGTTCCATAAAATATACAATAATTTTGTAGGGATTATTTTCAATATTTTTCTCGGATTTTTCCACTATGGTACTTAAGTCAAGGGTGAAAACAATTATGGGGCGCTACTTTAAAATGTAGAGCAATTCTCTAAGTTCGGCGTGTGTTTGGAATTTATGTAAAAACCACTTGGTCCGATTTAAACCTGCAGCGCAAGCAAGAAGACAGTTTAGTACAATTACAAACACGATTTTTAATTTCCCGTGTCCCATCCGAGTCACAAGTTATAAATCCATCTGATATAATTGAGCAACACCTATAGAATTTCTGTGAATGTTCGCAATTGTATGACTGTTCGATTTTGAGTAAACGCCGCTTTCATAGTAGCAGCATCTCAAATATTTTTCATATACAAATTTAAGTAGGATTTACCCACTCGAGTTGGCAAAAATAAAATATCGATAACATTTTTCTGCTAATGATCTGATATACATATGAATGAATGAGTAGGTACTTGCCAGAACTTTCAGTCCGGGGTAAGTTTACCAGAGGTTCGAGCTCTAAAACAATCACCAATTACAAAGAAGGCAGTCCAACAAGAAAAGGTTTCACGGAAAAATGATAACTCGATATCGACAGACCTTCAAGGGTTTGCTGAAGCACGATGTAAATAAATAATGCAAGTACGCGACGAGTAAATTATAGTGAGACACAAGTGCATACTAAAATATCGTAGGAAACACTATGTTTAATTGAGAATACAATAATGACACATTTGAATTTGGACTGACGGCCGTAGGTGAGGGTCATTTTTCAAATATTACCAAAATAAAGCACTTTCACTGGCCTTCCCTGATTAGATGTTTGTTAATTCGTAATTTGTAGTATAAAAGTTTAAACTGCCGATAGTAATATACATCTCGCGTCACTGGAACCCTTTTTAGATAGAAAAAACTACACAGGCTCCTGAAAAATAAACGTACACAAAGGATCTCGAATAAAATTAGATTTTCAGAATATCATGGCAACAGAAAAAATAATTCACTAAGCCTTTAGAGTTCCAAAGGAAAACAAAACCCATTAAAGCTTTCTATGCCTTTGCGTACTTACAACTCAACATGGCATAATACTATGGGGTAGGAGCACATTTATGGAAGACCTGTTTAAAATGCAATAGTAAGGATTAAAACCCAAATACACAACACACAATATTGTAAGCCGTTTGAAAAAAATTGTTACACTTCCATCTTTATTCATCTACGAAATATAAATTTTTGCTTCAACAACATGAAACATTTTCAAGACACACAACTGACATTACATAAATACCAGACATACAAATAGACTCCACCTTCCACAATTTAGAATTAAAATGTTTAATCCTTAGGCCGTATCATATGGCATTAAAAACGAAACTAAATTCGAAGCATTTTAAAAATCCCTTAATATATTTCTATTAAATGAAAACTACACTATTCAATAAATGATTCTTTAACACTTAACACGTCACCTATACAGGTTTAAAAACATTTCTATATGTTTTTACTTATTTAAAATAATCAAAGTGTTGTTACGTAGTATGTTAGCAATAACTTAGCGGTTACTTAGTCGTCAGTTAATGATAATTTTATTATAGTTTAAAAACTTTTATGTAACACTTAGCAAAATAAAACTATACTTAAATTTTAACGTGATTAATTGACTGGATGTCAACATAAGGTCTTATTTTATGCATTTACTATAAAACTTTTGTTTTGTGTATCAAAGCAACTGTGGATTGCTCTGATATTAAAAAGACAGGAAGACACGTTGACATTTTAATTTAGGTTAAAAGTTAACTACAATACTACAATATGAGACATAAATCGTAACTGCAGACCCAACAGTCACTTTTTTCGATCTGCGCGGAAGAAATCTTAGGGAACTGCTTGTCACTAATATACGGCGTCAAATTTCTTTACCCTAATTGACTTTTTATTTATTTAGAATAAGCCTTTTAACAGATTTTGTAAAAAAACGTTTGCTTCAAATATGTATGTCGTAATATTATGTATGTAGTTTTCGACCAACTTTATGTCAATAATGAATAAATCTGCAGATTAATTTCTAGTCTCATATTTTAGCATATATCAGACAACTTTAGAAAAGGCACCGCCGAAAACAACTAGTGGACGTATGAGTTCAATTTTAAGGAAATACCGCGAAATTGATGTACAGGTTTGCCGTTTGCTACACACATAAAATCTTTTGAGCCGAAGTACCATAAAAAACTTTAGTAAGAGTGGGGGAGAGAGGACGGGGCTGGTTCTAGTTCTAGTTTTATCTTAAGAAACATATCGTGTGTGATAAGGGTTGATAAGGGTGCTAAAGTTAGACAAAACTTAAGTAATTTACGGGAACATTTCAATTTTTAATTGAAAGTAAATATTAACGATTAATATTACGATCAAAAGGCCGCCAGCGGTCGCATACACAAAAGCATAACAAAAGTCTGTTTATAAACACATCCGTGAGGAATTAATATTTTGATGCAAAGATGATAAACTTTCCTAACATTGCCAAAGGATCTTGACCAAAACTCTATAGAAACTCGGCCGACTTTGCGTCTGCATGCGTCTTTACAAAATGTTCGGATAAATTATGTAAATATTTGAAAGAATACTGTGACTGCAAAGTTATTGCACCTCACCTACATTCATTTTGATACATTCAGAAGGTAATTGTTATATTTTACTAAAGTATTTCAATTTAAAGAAGATTTTTGAAATATAAACTACAAAGACATAATCTGGGCCCGGCTTTGGTCAATATCCTAGGCCGGCTGTGTTTTGTTTAAATATTTATTTTTATGGGATGTAACCGACAATCTTAAAACTCGTTTTTTGGATGAATTTCGGAAGTCTTTATTTTCTATTTTCAATATATGCGGAACGCTATAGGATAGATTTTCCTGGCGCATAAGAGAAGAGACTCAACCCCCAATGAAGAAGAAATCAAAGAAGAATAAAATTTCGCACCTGCGGAAGCCTCAGTAAGGTGGTCCGACTCAGTCTTGGCCTATTTCTTTAAGTAAGTTGCTTTATATTGCCGCCTACTTACACTAATACCTACCTATTCGAATATTGACTCATTAAAACGGTATTATCTACTTACCGATTTTAAGATCGCTTGAACGTGAAAAACAATAATGTACAGTCGCCAGAGAAGATTTCTTTGAAAAATCAAATCTACACGCGCGCCGGAACATTTAGGGGAAGAGTTTTTTTTTCCTAATATTTGGGGTATTTTAAGTAGTGGTTTTTACCGTAGGTTGCAACCTTCATAACAAATTGTTTTATGAAGACTTTGCACATTACAACGGGTTTGGCAGCTCTGACAGGTAAGGCGTACATGTACGTAGCGTCTGCTGGTAAATCATTAATTATGTATCAGAATAATGAGCACTGTTCATTTCCCAATGCTAAAATGAGTTGCAGTTCGGAAATATACCATAGAACAAAGTTTTAATTAGAAACAAAGAAAACGCTATCAGCCTTACCACAAATCCGTATAAGTAATGTTTAGTAAAACACTGTGAGTGAACTTAGAAATGGTTTAAACAGCTGTTTAATACTTTGTACCACAACTCATATTAAGGCAGTGTTTTGTTAGGTACCGATTTTAGCTCCAAACATTCATTTCAGTCACTCAGTTCATTCAGTACGTATCGAAGTATGCATGCAGGATGTATTCAAGGAAACAGACGAAAATTGTGTTATGATAAGAACATTTTGGCAGAATAAGTATCTATGTGCTCCAAAATCGTAAAAATAGATAAAATGATCATCTTAAGAGTGAAAGGAAAATACTATGGAAATAATGTCTTCATTGCCAAATAATTTATATTGTAGGGCCTATCTCAATACCTACGAATTTTTTGCACCTTTATTCAGGAAACATAGTCGAGGAAAGATAAATTACTATGGAAAAAGACTAAAATACTTCTGTATCAGCACAGCTTCAAGCACAATCTGAAGAGTAACGCATTGTGACTTGATACGAAAATAAAATGATTGTAATGTGAATAAATGATTCTTTATTACATTACATATTTGTATTCAAAAACCCAAGCATTTTACACTTTCGCCCTATCTCAGTAGTCCATTCTTCAACATACTTCATCCACTCGGTGGTTAGATTTCTCCAGGTTTCGTTCAGTAATATTATACATATCCCGTCTTTGGGAGTTGCTTGCCTCAGTTAATCCGACCACCGCAATCAGGATTTACCCGCTTGCACTTGACGTTGGTACAAATTATTTTTTCAGCAGTAGATATTGTTACTGAAATATCTGAATTCGTATATTGCATATTGTGAAAATTCGATAACACTAAGCTCCGCTCCTGCACTTTGCACTATCCTAAAACTCTAAAATGCTTAGATAAATTGCATAAAAGTAGATACGTCAAAATGTCATTGCTCGGCTGCGATTTTGGTTAAACGCAGCTTAAAGTAAGGGAGTAGGGTGTACGAGGGTCAAACTGAAAGTTCTTAGAACTGGCCACTTATAAACAATATAATAAAAAAAATATTCTAAAATTTGAAAATAGAACTCTTTGCCAATATTACTGAGTATATATATCATTCATTTGTCATTTGTTTTACGATTTGGCGGCAAATTGAAAATTGTCTGTGTCACGTCAACATGAATTTAACACGAGAAAATTTTCGTGCAATGATTTTTTATGACTTTCGATGTCATTTATGTCAACAAGAAAGTTATGATAGACTACGATTGGCCTTTCACGATGAAGCCCCATCTCGTGCGACTGTTTACAACTGGTTTAATGAGTTTAAACGTGGTCGCACTAATCTCACTGATGATGTACGTGAGGGACGGCCTTCTACGGCGACGACTGAAAATAACATCTGTGTTGTGCGGCGTATGATAGAGACTGACAAAAGAGTGACCTATCAGCAGATTCGGACAAGCTTAGGCATCGGTATGAGTCAAGTGCACAAAATCCTCCACGAACATTTAGCGGTCAGGAAGCTTTGCGCCCGGTGGATACCTCATAATTTGACTAAGGCTCAAAAACTCCATCTTGTGGATTGGTGCCGTAAAATGATTGAAAGATTTAACGGAGGTGACTCAAATGCTGTGTTCGACATACTAACAGGTGACGAAAGCTGGATTTATTGTTATGATCCTGAAACCAAAAGACAATCTGCTCAGTGGGTGTTTCCTTTCGAGGAGTTGCCAACTAAAGTGAAGAGAGATCGAAGTGCGGGAAAAAAAATGGTGGCCTCGTTCTTTGGAAGGATAGGTCATTTCGCAACAATTGTGTTAGAGGATCAAAAAACAGTTTCTGCAGAATGGTACACTACCAATTGTTTGCCACTTGTCTTGGAAAAAGTTCGAGAGAAACGACCTCGCAGTAGGATCCTCCTTCACCACGACAACGCCTCGTCGCACACCGCCAAGCGAACGATCGACTATTTGGCGACATCAAACGTTGAATTACTGGGTCACCCGCCGTATAGCCCCGACCTCGCGTCTTGTGATTTTTATTTATTTCCAAAAATTAAAGAAAAACTTAAAGGAAAGCGGTTTATGAATGCTGAAGAAGCGGTGGCTGCGTATCGCGATGCCATTGAAGAGACCCCTAAGGACGAGTGGGCAAAGTGCTTTTCCCAGTGGTTCCATCGCATGCAGCGGTGTATTGACGTCAATGGACAATATTTTAAAAAGATATAATAAAACTAATAACTGGCTAATGTAATCAGTTTTTGATTTTCTAAGAACTTTCAGTTTGACCCTCGTACAATTAAAACTCAGTTTAAAAGAGTGTTTGAGCGTCAAAAACTGATTTGTTGTAAGGATTTTCTTTAAAACTTGTTAAACAGTGTCTAAAACGTTCTTTCAGTGATTTGTGGTAAGCCTGTATGTGTTTGAAACTCCCTAAACTTCCATAAAATTTATTAGGAAGGTATGAACCACTTCCCCCAATATTAGAACATTTTTTTTCTGTTCCCTTAATTGTGCCGGTGTGTATATTAACAATATTCCATAGTACCCTTCCATTTTCATGTGGCATCATCAAGTTAGCAGTAAAGTTGTATATTGATAGTATTTAATCCTTTTTGTTCCATGGATTAACCAGCCCCTGACGATAACCTCTTGATGGGAACGTGCCTTTTCTTGGGGCATAATCAAGTATGTAAGCTGTATAGACGACATATATACAATATTTTATTCCAAGGATGAGGCGGATGTTCAGTTCGCGAAACTTTAATCCGCTTTTGGTTTATCAATCTACAGCCGATAACATTTCCCATAACAGTTTTCTCGATCATTTTTTGAATTACTCATAAATCTCCTCTAACGAAAACAAGATATACAAAAAGATTCGATCAACAATTTACAACTATTATACAGGGTGTAGGGTACATCGTGTGCCAAATAAAAATGGCTTATACTAGGGGTCATTAGCTATTCTTGTCTGCCTTTAAAAATGATACAAGCCCAGTAGTTTTTTACATATCGACTTTTCACTGTTTTATGAAAAATATCCGTGATCCAATTGGGTAGGTCCAACTTCGAGAAAGAGGTCAATCGACGAATCCAACTCGGCTGGGCAGCGTTCGGGAAACTGCGCAAGAGCGTCTTCTCGTCTCAATTACCTCAGTGTCTGAAGACGAAAGTCTTCAATCAGTGTGTGTTACCAGTGATGACATACGGATCCGAAACGTGGTCTCTTACTATGGGCCTTATAATGAAGCTCAAAATTACACAACGAGCGATGGAGCGGGCTATGCTCGGTGTTTCTCTACGAGATCGAATCAGAAACGAAGAGATACGTAGAAGAACCAAGGTAACGGACATAGCCTTGAGAATCAGTAAGCTTAAGTGGCAGTGGGCAGGGCACATAGCGCGAAGAACTGATGGCCGTTGGGGCAGGAAGGTTCTAGATTGGAGACCCTTCGACCAAAGACGCAGCGTAGGACGTCCACCAACAAGATGGACAGACGACCTTAAAAAGATCGCAGGATCAAACTGGATGCAGACCGCTAGTGATCGGTCGCTGTGGAAAGCCGTGGGGGAGGCCTATGTTCAGCAGTGGACGTCCTTTGGCTGATTATGATGATGATGATGATGATCCGTAATTTGGCCCTCGAATAGCGCCATACAGTTTTTCAAAACTAACTTTGTTTCGCTGCCTTTTTTATTGTTGTTATACCATAATTGCGATTTTACTAACTTCAAAATCACATAATATACAACCCATCTAGTTATTTTTATTACCTTTCTGCCCTTTTTCACCCCCTTAGGTGTATAATTTCGGAAACTTTCTTATCGGATTTCTTTGATATACAAACAACACACCCTCTAATTTTTAAGTCTCTACGATGAGCGATTTAGGCTGTGCGTTGATCCGTCAGTCAGACGTTCAGGACTTAGCATTTTATAAGTTTAGATAAGCAGGGCTCACATAAAAAGAAAAGTTTTGAGATGCGTATGATGTAACTTTATTTGAAGATAAACCCAGGGGAATAAAATAGATTTACTTGGCCAGAGTGAAATAACAGTTTTCCTAATAGAAAGATACATAAAACTTTTGTACAAAAACTAGTCTTCAGCAAATTTTGTAGGCATAATTTTACGACCTGGGTCAATAAATGAGAACAATTTCGGAGTTTTTGAATGTTCTTATAACAAGTACCATAAGTTTAGCACGAGCACAGTCTTGATAAGTTTTCACGAAGTCCGACGAGTTCAGTTGTTTTTTTTTCCTTTTTACAGCCACATAAAGTTGCATTTCAAATTTGGAGAAAATGCGGAACTTTGCAAGTTAATAAAAAAATAACTAGATGGCTTACGTATGTGATTTGTGTTAGTACAACCACAAAATAATTTAAAAACATGCAAAAATAATATGCAGACAAACCATTATAGTTTCAAAAATAATATTAGCCGTTTCTGGTATTACCTCCGCTAGACGTTTTTTATGAAGACTACAATATGAGACCAAAACCGTAACTGCAGACCCAACAGTCACTTTTTTCGATCTAACTGCGCGAAAGAAATCCTAGAGAACTGCTTGTCATTAATATACGGCGTCGAATTTCTTTATCCTAATTGACTTTTTATTTATTTAGAATAAGCCTTTTAACAGATTTGGTAAAGAAAAATACGTTTTCTTCAAATATGTATCTCGTAATATTATGGTTATCGACAAACTTTATGTCAATAATGAATAAATCTGCAGATTATTTTCTAATCTCATATTTTAGCATATTCAGTCTATATCAGCCAATTTTAGAAAAGGCACCGCCGAAAACAACTAGTGGACGTATGAGTACAATTTTAAGGAAATACCGCGATATTGATGTACAGGTTTGCAGTTTGATACACGCATACCATTTTTTGAGACGAATTTCCAAAACAAAACTTCAGTAAGATTGGGGGAGAGGGGAGCTGGTTCTATTCTGGTTTTACCTCCGGAAACCTATCGTGTGTGATAAGGGTTTTTAAGGCGCTCTTATCCTCATTTTTAACCTCAAGAAAGCAATTTTAAAAATTACTGTTTTCAGTATTATTTTTTTCAACACCACAACCTTTTTTAAAATATTATATTTCAGCTTTATGCACAAATTGTAGAACTGTATTGCAGATACCTATCGGTAGGGTATTTGGAAACCTAAATAGATCATCATACCCAAATATTATCAAATTCCAGCAACGATATCTCATACATACGAGTACATAAAAATCAAATCGGTAAACTCCTTTTTTTGAAGTAAGGTTAAAGAGGACTCAAATTTGAATGAAAGGTCTTAAAGAGGCGGGCGGGGTTCCGTGGACACAAAAATATATTTATTTCATGGGTATCTTCTTGCTTCTCTTAAAAATAATACTAAAGTCGAACTATTTCAGTTTGTAGTTTTCGAAAATTCAAAATCGTTTTTAATGCAATCATTACCAACATTGCTTTCTTGAGGTTAGTCATGAGTACATTAGGTATCATCATCATCATCATTTTCAGCCAAAGAACGTCTACTGCTCCCCTCCTCCCACTGGAGGCATAGGCCTCCCCCACGGTTTTCCACAGCGACCGATCACAAGCGGTCTGTTCCTGCGATGCTTACAAGGTCGTCTGTTCATCTTGTCAAATCTTCTTGTCGACGAAAATCATATCGAGCTCCCTTGTTGTCCTACTCCATCTGTTGGGAACTCAATTCTCGAACTAGGTAGGTCCAACTTTGAGCAAGAGGTAATCGACGAATCCAACACGGCTGAGTAGCGTTCGGGAAATTGCGGAAGAGTGTCTTCTCATCTCAATTACCTCAGTGTCTTAAGACGAAAGTCTTTAACCAGTATGCTGATGACATACGGATCCAAAACATGGTCTCTTCTTTTGGGCCTTATGAGGAAGCTCAAAATCACACAGCGAGCGTTAGAGAGGGCTTTGCGCGGTGTTTCTCTTCGAGATCGAATCAGGAATGAGGATATACGTAGAAGAACTAAGGAAACGGATATAGCTCTGAGAATTAGTAAGCTCAAGTGGCAAAGGGCAGGGCATATAACGCGAAGAACTGATGGCCGTTGGGGCAGAAAAGGTCTAGTGGAGATGCTCCTATCAAAAAAACAGCGTAGGACGTCCACATAAAGAATTATTTTGTGGTGAATTGTACTAACAAAACATCAGCCATACCTACTGTAACAGGAGTTAAATGGCTGAAATTTTATGATGTGCAATATTTTCGGAAGCGCCTTAAAAATCAATTTTAAATGATATCCTACACAATATGAACCTTAAGTTTAAAAAAAAAATACTATTATAAACCTGAATAGTTTGTTTGACTTGATAATCTCAGGAACTACAGGACCGATATGAATATTTTTTTTGTGTTGGTTAGCTTATTTATCGAGTAAGGCTTTAGGCTCTAGTACATCATGCTGCGACGGGAGGGGAGGGTGAGTCCACTATACCTCTTTGGGGATGGATTTCAATTCGCCAAATTCTGAAAAAGCACCAAGCTTTCCGCGGTTTATCGATTTTTGACTAAGTTTCAGTTGGAGCTCGAGGTCACAAGCTTGCATTAATTATTAGGCCATCATCATAAACGAATGTGAAAAAACTCGGCCTCGATTCTCACGACAATCGCACTTTTTTCCTGTAGTAATTTGATTTCGAGTCTGATGACCGTTATACCGAAAAAACTGTTGCACGGAAGAAATTGAAATACATAGAAGTTAAAACAAAAACTGTATTTTCTCCGAAAATGATAATTCGATCGGTGAACGAATTAGCACCCTGATCTACCGGATGTAATGGGGTATGATTTAAGCTGTCACCAATTAAAGTCGTTTTCTGTTTCCTTAGTAATAGATTTTGCCCCCAAAATAATATATTTGTCACCGAATCTAGTCACCAAACAATATAAAATCATTTCCACGAAAAATCTCTTAAAGTCATGGAGTTATAAGGTCTAGTATCAAATTATTATTTTTAAATGTATTTTAATAGGTGTGTCCAAATAAGAATTGAAGCAAATAAATTTAAAGTGATCACCAATAAATAATTTTTTGGTCCCTAGACAATTTCAACAAGTTTTAACAAAATTAGGAGTTATCATCATCATCATCATCATCATCGTTTCAACGAAAACATTCTACCTACAACTTCACTGGACATATGCCTTCCCCAAGGATCTTAGTTCCCACAGGTAAAAGCAGTATTTGGATTAAATTTCTAATAGGAAAGTAAATAAACCACATAGTTTACGTGAAATAATCAACATTTATTGTTTGATAAAACAAGTATTACTGAATAATCAGGACCGGTATGGACTTTGCAGGGCTCCCTCTTTTTCTTTTCTGGCCGGTAAGCACAATTTTGGCTTCTAGTGGGGGATTAGCCAACTTCAAGCATATTGCTAATCCGACAATACAGGGTGTAACAAAAAGGCGAAATAAAATTTAAAGGACGTGTAGAGTAGTAAATGTGTAGTTCCTATGCAAAACCAGAAACTCGTGCGAGTATAAATTACTGAGTTAATTGATGCTAAAGTTTTAACAAAAACTTATCGGTTACAACCCTAAATATCAGCTGTTAGGTGTAAACAAACTCATAATTCGAGATTAAATAGGAAACAGAAGTGAAACTTTCATAAAATGTGCAGTGATCCTCTCAATGATCATTTAATAAATCAATAAACAATAAATTAGTCGTTTTAAGTGTTTCGGTTTCTCACTGTGTTGCAACGCTAAGATGTTATTTCTGTGAAGAATTGATTATTGAACATTACCTAATAAAACAACTTTAAGAAGATATTTGAGATTATGAGTTATCATGAAGCGTTTAAAGTCGTAGATGGGCTTTATTCGAAATTCTGGTGCTGCATGACTTAGTACTGATCAACATCCTTCATGATTTCATTCATTCGCTCTACCGTTACCACCACCAATATGACAAAATTACCTCGACTACTTGACCTACCGCGTGATAGCGGACACTACCGCGAACTAATGGCGCATGACGGCGCATAACGTAGTATCTGCCGCTATATGGCCAGCGGCAGATAATACGTTTGTTACTTCGTCTGAATAAATCTGCTACGCTATTGTTTTGGTTTCGTTATTTTATTCGTTTAGACTTAGAAATAATAATTAAGAAATAAAAATAATAAGTTAGAGAGACAACTAAAAATAATATTACAATTTCACAACAGCAGTAACTCGGCAAATACATTCTACGACTAGTTTTAAATCAGTGGCTCCTCTGCACTTATTTTATCATTGACCAAACAATGCAGTCCACGTGGACTGCGGCGCCTTTAAGTCAAAAGTCAAAGTGCGCCGAACCAATCAGTAATCGTTCCGAAAAAAATTGCAAAGATGCGTTAAGCCAATAATATCCTGTCGCGTGACTATCACCTACGCCTTAGCCCCGCCTCCCGGAAATATTTAAAAATATTGCGGGATCCGCATATTCGAAAAGATAAAATTTAAGACATTTTCGAAAATGTTTTAGTAAAAAAAAATTTATTTGATAACTTAAGTTATTTGTTTGTTTAACTTAAACTAAGTTTTGATATTCCTAATTTCTTTAAAATAGTAGTGAAACTTTAATTTATGTTAAGGGTTTTTTCCATTACTTACACCGAACCCCTGTCCCTCCTTTTTTTCTACAATCTTCTAATGTTTTTTTAGTTGCTCGTATTCGTTCTCGTTGCGCAGTCGCTATCCAAATTTTCCGAATTTCGATCTCCGATTTCGATCAGTATGTCTCGTGAAGGTCATTCTTCGTATTCAAATAGTGAATACTATGAAATGATTTTATGCGTGGGCGCTTCTTTCGGGAGCATCAATGGTGCTCGCGAGTTGTATCGTCAGCGGTTCATCGAAGGCAGGCCCCTCGCGGAGCAGCGGCGTTTACCTTCATACACCTGCTTCAGGAACCTGTGTCTCCGGCTGCAGAGCAATGGCTCGTTTAGACCGCCTGCAAGTGAAGGTCGTCCAAGCACATGGGAGCGGTCAGACCTGGAGACCCAAATTTTGTCGCATTTCGAACGTGATCCACGAACAAGCACACGTCGAGCCGCGGCAGCGTTCAATGTGAATCACATGACGGTCTGGCGTACGCTGCGGTCTGATGGATTACATCCGTACCATTTCTCTCGGGTTCAGGAGTTGACCCCAGCGGACTTCGGTCCAAGGGTCACATTTTGTGAGTGGTACCGAAGCCGAATAGAAGAAGACGGCAGTTTCGGTGAAAACGTACTGTGGACGGACGAGGCGTCATTCACCCGGGGCGGCATCTCAAATTTACATAATGAGCACGTATGGGCTCATGTGAACCCTCACGCCGCGAGTGAAAGTAACTTTCAGCACCAATAGTTAGGGAGGCGAATAGGGGAATTTTCGGTAATACTCGAGCGTGGCAGTTTAAGATATGAGAGATACCTTGGACCTAATAGAACAACCTTGTAAAGTATTTAGCTCTATATGTAGTGACGCGCGCCTAGGATAGACGATCAGATTAGTAAAAAAAAATCGATAGTCTGTAATACTCGAGCGCGTCAGATTAAGATATTGGGGGTTGATTTTTGTGTTTTAAGACTAAATTTAACTAATCTGACGATAAGTCCTTGACGCCGCCGAGTTATAGGGTCGCGAACTTGTAAAAAAAAAACGTTAATCCGGCATTCTCGAGCGCGATTTTTTTTATTTTTATTTTGAAGAATATAATCTAAAACGTACTAAAAATACAAAATCTGCCGGTTTCCGCATGACCAGGAGTGTGGAGGAGCCATTTCGTCCTCCGAAAAACGGGTTGCGGCATATAAGTCGCGAACGATACATTTTACAAAAAAAAAGTTTAAATAAACAAAAAGGTAATTTTATTTTACACAAAAAAGGTCTCTTTACATTTTTGTCTAAAGTTACAACTTTTTGACTTGAAGCTTCATAAAAACTCAAACTCCCGGTTTGTTGAGTATATCTTGAAAACTGAGGGTGTTAAAAAAATGATATGAAATAACGATGATTAAATTATGTTACTTTAATCTCAAAAAAAAATTTTTTTTCTAAAGCTTCTCGACAATTTTCGTCGACTTGGAAAAGGTTACGCGTATCTGTATACAAAAGTATTATTAACATGTACAGTTTCATGTATGTATATTATTCAATAGCCTGTTGATCCTCAAATTGTTTTTTGGACGTACCGTCAGCAAAACGAAGTGAAGAATAATTAAAAAGAAAGAAGAAAGGAAAAAACAAGAAACCAAAAAACCTTTCCGGTCAGATTAAGAGAACCCACCAACATTTTTGTCAGATTAAGAAAATATGCTTTCAGGATACCGAGATGAACCTCCCCTATGAAAATCTGACGCGCTCGAGTATTTCAAAATAACTATTTTTTTTTGCATTTTCAAAAATTCATCATAACTTATGGTCACGCCAAAACCGTCAGTTTTTTTTAAGGGAGCTTCCTTGGGGCCTACTTAACACCCCTTCCAAAAATCTGACGCGCTCGAGTAATTTATTTTTTTTTGCATTTTTGACTACTTTATATGCCTACCCCCACCACGCAAACCGGCAGATTAGTATACCGTTGTTATCAGAGGCACTTGGGGCATACGTAGTATGAATATCTGACGCGCTCGAGAATGCCCAAGTAACTGTTTTTTTTTACATTTTTGAAAAACCGTACACGCCAAACCCACCGCTAAAATGGTTTTTACCATACGAGCTTTTCTTTTCGAAATTATTTTATCTTTCGATTTTGATAGGTCTCGACGGCGCCGTTGAATTACGCCATTTAGCTACCTCGCCTCCCTAACTACAATGGCGGATCAACGTTTGGGCTGGGATCCTTGGGGATCGTATCCTCGGACCGAAGTTTTTACCGAGCAGCCTAAATGCTGACAGGTACTTGGAGCTATTGACCGACGACGTTGAGGATTGCATAGAAGATTTGCCGCTGTCAGTGTACCGGAGTATTGTTTACCAGCACGACGGTGCACCAGCGCACTACGCGCGCCGCGTCCGGGAATATCTCGACGGAAGATATGGTGCTCAGTGGATTGGCAGAGGGGGTCCAGTGCAGTGGCCTGCCCGTTCGCCCGACCTTACCGCTATGGACTTTTTTTTGTGGGGCTACGTGAAAAACCAAGTGTACGCAGTGGAGTGCAATAGTGCTGACGAAATGCGAAATAAAATAAACCTAGCGTTTCAAGCCATTACGCCTCAGATGCTGCAAAACGTGAGGATATCGATGAACCGCAGAGTCGCAGCTTGCATTGAGCACGGTGGCAGACATTTTGAGCCATTTTTGTAAAATAATAATAATAATATAAAAGCTTTTTAAAAGTGATAATAAGGCAAACTTCCTAATAATAATATAAAAGCTTTTTAAAAGTGATAATAAGGCAAACTTCCTAAAAGTCATTACGTTTGTAGTGAAGCTATGTGCACAAAGTGTTGGTAGTACCTATGTAACACAAAACAGATCATACAACGAAATAAATTTGATGTTTGTTTAATACAATAAAAATATTACTAGTTAGCAAATTATGTCGTAGTTATGTTGTGTAGATTTTTACAGTGAGTACTTATTATTAACCATCAAATAATTACCTACTTCATACATATTAGTTTCATTGTACCTATGAACTTATCATCAGAGAATTTGTTCCCGTTTTGATTATTAGCGTTGTGTTTGTGACTGGTTATTTGTGACCGACTTCGATGTCGAGTAAATTACTAAAACATGTAGTTTATTCGGTAAAATTACCGATGGCCGGAAAAAGATTCAAAAGGTGTTTCTGGTAAAATCTGTTTATTTGCTGGGTAAAATTATGAGGTACAGCAAATAAGTGTGTTGTTCTTTGTAAAATTCATAGTTGGTGTTGGTGTTATAAACATTAATAACTGTTTTCTGTAAATACTTTTAAAAAGAAATGTCCCTACCTGAATATTTATTATTGTCTCTTATTAATTTTGCAAATAAATGCATTAATCTGATTATCGTTGTTATCATTCAGTCCCATTCCCATCAGAGCTAAGATAGGTAGGTACTTAGGTAGTTTTGGGTGGGCGGGCTGTAAGAAGGCAGCGCGTCGCGGCGCGCAGCGTCCGCGCATCAGCTGATCGTGACGCGGGCGGGGTGCGGGCGGGGGTCTGCTAACGAATGACCGCAGATTCAGGGTTGTAAACACTTTCGGTTAAAAAACAATTTATTTACTTAGTATGGTAGAAAAAAGTTGTTTATTTTTAACTAAAACTTTTACTACTTAATGTTCACATAACAGACATACATACCCTTAAATATTATTTCGCCTTTTTGTTACACCCTGTATATATGCACATACAATTTTTATAAAACGGTCAATTATTTTAATTATGTCGCCTATTGGAAATTTATTTTATTTAAATTGACAATTGATGTATTAAATTGGTAAATTGGTATATTGATAACTCAATGAAAAAAAATGTTACCACTGAATTGGTGACAAAATAAAAAAAATATAGAGAATCGCAATCTGGGATCGAAAATCGATTAATTTGGTGACAGTTCTACCATTTTGAGGACAAACCTATTATTTAAGTAACAAAATTATTGTTATGAGAACGAAGTTTTATTTTCAATCAATGCACAACAATTTCTTTGGTGATCCATCTTTTATTTAACGTATATTAACAATATTTTGGTGATTCATATCTGGGAACACATTTGTTTATCTGAGAACGAATATATTTCGTGGCGATAGATGTAATTATTTGGTGATACAACTTGATGGCGAATATAAATTTTGGTGACAGAAAATATAGTTACCGATGTAATGCAAGGCACCCATACAAAGCTCCGTTTATTATAGTAGCTCTGATTTAAATAAATAATATACGAGTACGAACTCGAACATTATTACTACGATGTTATGCGGAGATCGATGCTTATAAATATGAGGCGTTCAATATTGTAAGTAGGTCTATAAGAACCTACATTATATTGTACGCCTATCTACATTTGTAAAGCCGCTATTTTAAAATAATTATGTTTGACTAGCAGTCCCCTGCGACTTCACCCACTCGTTTTTAGTTAGTTTTGTGCTTTTTGAATTTTATGTAGGTAAGATGCAACAGCGAATCCCCAAATCTCAAAAAGACAAATTCAATACGGGGTTAACTAAATGAGTCATAATAAATCACGTAACGAATATTATGAGTAACACAACGAGCAAAGACCCTAAGTGATCCTGTTAGAGAAGTTATTATCTTAATTTGTCGATGTGTGATCTTGATGTGAGTTGGTCGTCGATTAGAAGACTCAGATATTTTTTAAAGCTTGATCTAGAGATAGGTTGATGGTTTATCTTCAGAGGTTCATTATCATTTATTATTTTATGTTTAGCTTTAATGTCGTTTCTCTTATTGATACGAGTAATAGTTAAAATGTTAGTTACACACTGTAGAAATCTAAGCTTTATGATTTGTAGTTAAGGCATATTTTGTTCGATCTTTTTGATGTTATAAGAGTGTATTTAACTACTTGGTAAATAGACGGTGCCATATTTGCGTACTGTTTTAGTTTGCTTCACATTGTTGTATAAGTTGATCGTAGCAAAAAAAAAGTATAAAAGACCAACAGCCAGTCAAAGATGTTTTTATGTAATACTAAGCGGTTCCCCGCGACTACGTCCGCACGGTTTGAGTTTGCCCCCTCCTTTCCCGTCACAGTGTGATGTTTTATAGCCAATAGCCCTCCTCGGTAAATGAGCTAATTTTTTTTTAAATCGGTCCAGTAGTTCCTGAGATTACCCCCGTTCAGACAAACAAAAAATCAGACAAACTTCAGCTTTATAATAATAGTATAGGTTTTCATTATAATCGAGGTGACCTTACCTTACCTTAATATAGATACAAATAACTAGCGAGAATAGTGGTACTAATTTAATCTATTTATTTATTGACACAGCGTGCAAATCGAAAAGAGAGAAAAAACGGATTTCAATGCCTTAATTAGACGTAAGCGAGGGGTGCGACCCTCTTTGTATGTTTTTGTAGATCACATCAAAAGCATTTTATGCTCGCACGTGGGTCTACTTGTTACTTTCTGCATTCAATTCGATTCAGTATGTTTGCAATAAAAAATTTTTTAAGCAAGGTAAGCAGCAAAGCAGGGTCAAATATTATGGGTACCCTATTTTGAATATTATTCCATTGACGTAGGGTCCAAAAGACTAGCACAAATATCGGGCTTTTACAGTTACATGAATAAGAATGTTTTGCGAATTATTTTTATCAAAGTCAATTGAGAACGGTAATAATCGGCGTGATTTTACGAGTAGACGACAGATTGAGATGCATATTTTTTAAAACATAAAACAAGTTAAAATACCTTAGTACGAATTTTTTTGGTTGCATGCCGAGTGTGTTTACTAGAATCTATAAAACGGAGAAGGCAAACGGCAAACCATCAAAAATTGCCAAAAGAGCCCTCTGTGCTCCATTCTACATAATGGTCACGTCAATCTCGACGTTACCATTATGGAGTCAGCAGTCGACGAATAAGAGCTGTAAGTTCCTCATGAATCACCCGCCTGGACCCTCAGTCATGGTGATGTAAACGAATAATTAGCTGCATATCTAATAGATGGTTATTTTTTTTATTCCATTTAATCTGTCAACGACTTGAGGAAGTGGGTTGGGTGGGAGTCTGACACTCCTGTTTGGTTATTTGCTATATCGCGAAAGTGTCAATATGCGTAACGCTGCCGCGTTCAGGTAAAGTGGTCAAACTAAACCTTTATAATAAGTCAAAAACGTTGACAGACAACGTTCACCATTAAACGTTATTGCGTGTCTAGTGGGTACTTACGCACTGAGGGTCAATGACCTTTAGTCATTGTGGTGAACGAATAAAGACGATTCACTCAAGATCAGGTGTTTGGAATGCAGAGCTTCTCTAGGTTTAGGTATTACTGGAATTTGTGAAGCTATTTGACATACATCATCTTCCTGCCGACCAGCCGCCTGGAGCCTCAATCATTGTGGTAAACGAATGAACAAATGGAGACGACTAACTGCTCAAGTACAGGTCGCGGGATGGAGAGCTTGTCTAGGTCCAGGTTCTGCTGTAGTCGTGAAGGTAGTTGACGTACATCATTTTCCTGCCGACCAGTCGCCTGGAGCCTCATTCATGGTGGTGAACGAATGAACAGATGGAGACGGCTCACTCAAGCTCAGGTTACGGAATGGAGAGTCTATCTAGGTCCAGGTGCTGTTGTAGTAGTGATGATAGTTGACGTACATCATTTTCCTGTCGAACAGCCGCATGGAACCGCAGTCATAGTGGTGAATGAATGAACGAATGGAGATGACTTACTCAAGCACAGGTCGCGGGATGCAGAGCTTCTCTAAGTCCAGGTACTGCTGAAGTTCGTGAAGGTAGTTGACGTACATCATCTTCCTGCCGAATTTCACGCTAATGGCGGGCCTCAGCATCTGCCATACGATCCTGTGTATACATACATTTATTTATTTATTTGGAACACATAACATATGACAGTCGAATATCAGTAAAAAATATGCGTAGCAATACAAACTATAATTAATATTTACTTATTAGGCAAACAGCGTTTTTTATAGTGAAACATACAGTAGTCCCACAAAACTTTTTACATTCTTTGTCCCTCGCTTGCTCTCCTTTAAAAAATATGATTCGAATGCCAAATTTCGGTTATTTTTCATAAAAACCATAAATTATCGATATGAAAAATTAAATGCAGGAAATGTTAGCTACTAAGCCATTATAAACCATTTTCATTTGGCACACGATTTACCAAACATCTTGTATATTCATTTGAATCAAAGAAAACTAAAATGCGTTGGTAAGCTATAGCTGTCAACAACATACGTCATAATGGGGGCGTGTGGTAAATCGAGGGGTGTAGATAAATATGTCAGGAATCCCGCCGAATATGCAATATGATAAAGAGACATAAATCTTAGTTTCATTCTGTGGCATGTCCGGAATCAAGCCCGTTGTTACTAGCTGCGTAATAATTGCTCATGACTAAGTTCCTTTACTTTGAGATCCAAAACAACATCACGACATTTTTACCATGATACTTTTATACACGCTGGAATTTCTCAAGTGAACCGTGTCCCTAGAAAAAAAAGGAATACAAGGTGTCCAAACTTAATGAAAACTTATTTGACACTTGAATATTTGATTGAATCCGTTTGATTTGACAGATAAGTAATATTGCCATTGTAAGAAATCAGTTAAAAAGTGCAAGTAGTGAGAGCCAGTGAACGTGCTGCTAAAGCTAGTAAGAACAGAGTTACCTTACAATTTGCGTCTAGGGTTCTTATTCTAAATGGCAAACGAATCGTTACCGCGTGTCAACTAGATGCAACGCCATCTAGTGTGACGTAGTGGTAACCTTGTAATTTTATGTCTGGTCGTCTTATAATATTATGGCAACGAAATACTACCACGTGATAAACAACGCCATCTGGCGGGGCGTAGTGGTAGCTTTGCAAGTTTATCGCAGTCGTCTTATGATTTTGTGGTAACGAAATACCACCGTGAGTCAACTCAGTACAGCGCCATCTAGTAAGGAGAAGATGTACTCTTGTGTTTTTTTTGATAGCATATCGTTTAATACCTTATGCTACAAAACATGTTTATTAAACTTCATTGCACAATTAAAGGTAGATTAACGTTCTTGTCATTTTCACCTAGAGGTGAAAGAAAATTTAAATGTGAGCCATTTTACTATTTGCCTGTCCGCTCGCTCTCTCCGATAAATGTAATGTTAGTTCATAAAAATAGACTTGCATAATAATATTTTGTACTTAAATGAATATAACCGGTACGAATACAAAAAATGTTATTTATTTGAATAAATTATATATAATTATTTCGGGACATTGTCGTTACCGTTACTACGATTTTTTAGCAATTAAAAAATAAATATCACGCCTTTTAAAATTGCTTCCCAGAATTTTTGAATAATAAAAATGGTAACACTGACTTGTACCGTCAGCAATGATGTTTTCAAAGTGACAACTCTTGTTCCATTTTTAACCATTCTTTAGGTAAGTTGGCGGCACTGCAAACGGTCGTGGACACGATTCACTTGGCAGAGTGTATGCATTTGCATTACCTGATGAAGTTTGTCGGGTGCACCAAGTACAGTGCCTTCAGATTCTTCTTGTATTTCCTGTCGAACGCTCTGTACGCCCTCCATAGCCAGGAGAGAGGCGGCTTATTTTTGCTCGTCAAGCCGCAGTGGAAGTACACCACACTGTAGTCCTGTTCCACGTACTTGTCTAGCGTGAACATGAAGTACCTGGAAATAGATGCGCGATAAAGTTTATCTGCTCGACTTGTAAGGTGGACATACATTTATTTTATTTATTCCTTCCGAATATACTGAAAATATGAGTGAATACAGCGCTTATCACCGCGATTTAGAAAGAAAGAAAGAAAGAAAGAAAGAAAGAAACACTTTATTTGACCGAATACATTGAGAGAGAAAAAAACTGCAATAAAAAAAAAAAACAGGACTATTCGAGTCAAAAAGGGATTTAGGAGGCACTGAGATGCCAATCGATTTGATATTAACGACTTAGCTTGGACAGAGAGGCACAAGGTTTAAATGTCTCTGACAATAAGGACTCTACATTTCTGTGGACTTAACACTTCACTGTACAAGTGATACTCTTAGATACCAGAGCCCGGGTAAGGGTATAAAATATACCGTTACCTGTATCCGTGAAAGGATTTTAGAATTTGCCTTAAACACCTAAATAGTACATTATGATACAAGTGTGCTAAGTTGACCATTATATACAAGGCGATATTGTGTACGCACGAGCGAAAGCGACTGCGCCATAAGAAAGCCGCGTATATAATGGTCACAAGCACACGCGTATCATACGACGTTTTTCAACACACTTGCGAGGAAAAAACAAGACTCTTCATTTACTAAGTTTTTAATTATCAAAACATTTACTCGTAGTAAAAATACATTTCACTCGACTTTGATGGCAAAAGACTATCGCACGCGTTTTTCGTCTCGTTACGTATGACCGCCAGAGTTAATAATAGGTTTTATTCATTTTCTTTACTTGAAGTAGACATTTTCGTTAATATTAAACTTCACAATTAATCCAAACTTCGTCACAGCCGACAATTACCTATTTACGAAAAATGGCGCATTGTTTTTTTTTCATGCCGCGATACCGATGCGCGCGCAAGGCTAAGGGCGAATTAGATCGGCCAACAGCCAAGATTAAAAATCTAATAATTCGTGTTAAAAACACAAATTACAGAAAAATTAAATGAAAAATCTGGATTTGCCATTTATTGAAATAAATACCCATGTAGAATACTGTTATTTTTCGCATAAATAATGTTTGTTGCTAAAATAAAAGTTATAACCCGACTAAATTACATAGCTTCTTCTTACTTACGACTTGGTACTAGGGTACAAACTTAAATTGTTCGGGTTAATAAACTAAAGGCACTAGTGCAATAATATAACGAAAGATCGGTGCCAAACGATAAAAACGTCATTTTGAGCAAGTGTGTTGAAAAATGTTTTTCAACACACTTGCTCAAAACGACGTTATTATTCCACCGATTTTTGCCTCATAATCATAGATATTAAACACGCGTGCTTTTTTATTATATTATTGCACTAGTGCTTTTAGTTTATTAACCCGACCAATTTACATTTGTAACCTAGTACCAAGTCTTAAGTAAGAAGAAGAAGCGATATAATATAGTCGGGTTATACAATACTTTTATTTTAGCAACAAACAGTATTTATGCGAAAAATAACAGTATCTACATATTTATTTCAATAAATGGTAAATCCAGATTTATTACTACAAAATAGCTCAAATTCATTTAACATTTTCTGTGATTTGTGTTTTAAACACGAATTATTACATTTTTAATCTTGGCTTTTGGCCGACTAGTTCGCGCCTAAGCCTTGCACGCGCATCGGTATCGCGGCAAGAAAAAAAAACAACGCGCCATTTTTCGTAAATAATAACTGTCGACTGTGACGAAGTTTGGATTAATTATGAAGTTTAATATTAATGAAACTGTCTACTTCAAGTGAAGAAAATGAAGAAAACCTATTATTAACTCCGCCGGACATACGTAACGAGGCGAAAAACGCGTGCGAAAGTCTTTGCCATCAAAATCGAGTGAAATGTATTTTTACTGTTTTAATAATTAAAAACTTAGTAAATGAAGAGTCTCGTTTTTTCCTCGCAAGTGTGTTGAAAAACGTCGTATGAAACACGTGTGCCTGTGACCATTATATACGCGGCTTTCTTATGGCGCACTCGCTTTCGCTCGTGCGCACACAATATCGCCTTGTATATAATGGTCAACTTAGCACACTTGTATCATAATGTACTATTAAGGTTCGTTTATGTTCGAACGGAAACATTATAAAAACGTTCTTGAAGAGAACGACATTTTTAATTCTTTTTTTTATAAAACGTTTATAACCATTATAACCGTTTTATTTTTTATTTTTGGTCCCTGCAAAAGGAAACAATAATAATTCACACTCAGCCAAATTGTAATTTTACGGCCTTGCAGATAAGTATACTAAGTAAACTCATCGTTGCTTGTTTCTTGGAAGCAAGAAATAAACATTTTTTTATGTTCTTACACTTTTCATTTGTTCCTAACAAAATGTTTTACAAGGAAACGTTCCGAAAGATTTAAAAACTTTTTTTACTAAACTAGTAATAACGCCAGATTACGGGGCCAATGCTTCACAGTTCGTATTACATACATACATGTATAAGTATTTCAATAAACGAAAATATATGTTATAAAATTAAATTCATTTTACACTTCCCGTCTGCGTACGTTAACCTTGATTTACTTTGGACTCATTTCGATGGCTTGTACTTGAAAAGAAGAATGGTCGGTATACTATTGAAAGTGAACCCAAGTCCAAGATATATGAGAAGAACATCACTATGGTAGGGCACTACTCTGATATTCATGGATATTGGATGTGGGTCCAAAATGCCTATTTGGGTTATAATTAAAATATACAAACTTTAGCAGTATATCAGGGTCTTTGCTCTGTGGCAGCCTGCAGGCGGAGACGACGATGATGCGCCGGCCGATTTCATCGTCCCCCACCACATCGATCAGTCCCGTGCTGCTAAGTTCGGCGAAACACTCGTCGTCCAAGGAAGACCCGGATATCTGCACAAAAAAATACAATGCAATTTTTTTTAGGTACAAGAGTAAGTTTAAGCGGTCTGCATACAGCGGGACGCAAATCGAAACCGCTACGACGTAACCTTTGAGTTTCTACGAGTACCTCAAAACAGCACGACCGCGGCATTGTAAAACCTGGTTATCGTAAAAATGGACCATGGTCAGGTGGGTAAAATGAACCGTATTAACACGAAATGGACGCACGCGGGTGGGTGAGCGGGGTGGCGGGAGGAACGTGACATGTTTGACCGGTTCATAATTACGATAACCGGGTATTAGAAGGAGCTATATAACTTACCACAAGCACCAATTGATTTATTTGCTTAGGAAATAAAACCTAGAAATATTATACATTTTTTTACCCTTTGCGTTGTGGACTCAATAAGTCGGACGGATTACATCATCATCATCATCATTATCAGCCAAAGGACGTCCACTGCTGAACATAGGCCTCCCCCACGGTTTTCCACAGCGACCGATTACTAGCGGTCTGCATCCAGTTTGATCCTGCAATCTTTATAAGGTCGTCTGTCCATCTTGTTGGTGGACGTCCCACGCTGCGTCTTTGGTCGAAGGGTCTCCATTCTAGAACTTTCCTGCCCCAACGGCCATCAGTTCTTCGCGCTATGTGCCATATATGCACATAGACGGATTACAAGATGCTTCATATTATTTTCTACACCTTCCGTCCTGCACACAAATCCTATCTCAGGGAGAGCAAGCGAGACTACTCGAGTTGGTTAATAAATTGAAATGGCAATAACTATAACGTAAGCACTGTAATCCAAATCAAGACCGCAATTGCATAGACGCATCCGGAAATATGGCCTATAAAATTTGAATACAAATGAATGATTGGCGTATGCATGGCAGTAATTGAGTAATTGTAGAGCACATGTATTGGTATCCTTGAATATCATAGATATTCAAGGATACCAATACATGTGCTCTACTTCATTTTTCATTACTTCATTTTTCATTGATACACAATTTCCCTTCATACACCTCAGATAACGGGTCATTAATCTCGGCGACAAAGTGGCTCGGTGGGATGTCAATTTCAAAAATCACTCGGTAATTTAGATCGCATAAAAAATGACATCACTTGTATCTCTCCATGTACATCTTGCCTACTTCCATAACTTGCCTCTAAGCAATAAATGCTATGAATGTATATAAAAGTATTTCTATGTATATTTCCTCTATTAATATAAAAAATAGTACTTATTTTCGTAATAATAGTTAAAAAAAATATTAAGGCCTCCTCCTACACTATCCATTACGGTCCTTTCTTATCCTATCTCGCGGGTATTTTTCTCCCCAAACCATTTCCCTACCTTTACCTCGTAGTGGCAATACACAAGCCGTGCAAGTCAAACAGAAACAGAAAAAAATTAAATATTATTAGGTTATTTTGTGTAATTTTTAGTAGCCGACAAACATCATCCCTTGTTTCTGGAGGCGCATACTATAAGGTCTTATATGCACTGTCCGGTTAGCCGCAGCCTGCAGTTGATTTTCGGTTAGCCGGACAGCTGAATTCATCCCGGCTAAACAGAATGTGTGTATTGTGCTTAAAATACCGATAGAGCTGCGATTCCATGTACCATATAATGTTAAGGCAGCGAAACCCATGCCTGTTAAATGGATCAGTATATATATATAGCGTGCATGCCTTCTCTTCTGTTAATGGCATGTGCAAGTTACCCACTTCTGAGTCCAGCCACTCCGGCTGGGTGCCTATACGCTTGTCGTCCGCGACCTTTGCCGAACACGTGAACCGTGATTTTGGAGCGCGGCGCGTAACAGAAATATGACCGCTGCTAATATATTTATAGCCATCCGTGAAATTCATAGAAATAAATAAAATAATCAATTACTTAATAAACAATGTATTTATTTATATTCACAATTCAGTTACCATCCTATTGGATCTAATCTTATGCTATTTACTCGCTTGCTAGTTAAAGACACGCCAGTAAGCGTATACACATAGAAGCAGACGGCACGTCCAAGGAGCTGATACGAAAGTGTGCCTGGTACAGTCATGTGTCCCGGCCTCAAACTACAGTCATAATATACATTGCTCTGATCCCAAAGTAGTACGTACATAATGCGCTTGTGTTATGGAAATACAAGACAAGGGTGGTACGGCCACAACACCGAAATATTCATTTTAAAATGTGATAAACACTAAACTCACAATATACACATGGAATTCATCGTTAGTTCTTTTAAATTATAAAAATAATTTTATAAAAGTCATATCTTTAAGTCAGTCAGATAGTCGTCATATATTATAAAAGTCGGAAAATAATTCAATATTTTGTCAGCAAAGAAAAACAAACAATAAATTTAGATGTTACCTCTGCATAAACTTCTGGTGCTCTCGCAAGCTCCTCCTCAAAGTTTTCTTCTATCGTGCCATCGCTCGCTGAGTGCTCCAAGAAGTCATCAGGTATATCCAGCAACTCTGGCGGAAGCGGCGCTGAAAACATTGCCAACATAGTTAAGCATCACGACCATACGAACTTACGGCCTATGGCGGGGTGATAGGTTGTTGTAGGCTTTTATAAGAAATATTTTAGTTAAGATATGAAGCGGTGGATTACCGTTATCGATAAAAGCTGTTCGGGCCAGTGATTTGTCGAGTTGGCTATTTTTGGTATTCGAATTTTTTGGTAGTAAATTCCTCCGAATCGTGTCCAAATTAGTTTTTTTTTTGACTTGGGTGATTAAATATATTTTTAACGAATAATTCATTCATGCATTCCGATACCAAATTAGTTAACCCGTCACATTGCTAGCCCGTACTGGTTTTACAAAATCTACTCACAAAACGTCGCAGTAATGCTATAAACAAATGCCAATGATATTGTATTAAGAAGATGATGCCTCGCGAACTAAATGAGTACACAAATATGGCACCGTCTGATAAATGGATGTCAATGGATTGACATTCATCACATCAGACAACAGTTTCGGAACAGAGTCTTAATAGAGTAGCTTACTTAATATATTTTTTAAAGTATGTAGGTACATTAAAATCGACTCGTTGGCCTAATTTTTAAATTGAGTTCATACTTTAGCTCGGAAGTATATTAATCAACTAAAACATTTAATTTTCATTCAACATTTAAAATATTCAATTATTATCTAATAAATGCATTGTGAATGTATCACCTGAATGCTTGAAATGTCATGGCACCAATATCAGAGTCACGTTCACTGCTAGGCATTCACGATCACGTGACCACATGATATTTTTTACAAATTAAATTAATAAAAAAAATTAAAGTCCTTATTTAAATAAATAAAGAAATATTCATTAATACACCATAGCCATCTGGCATCATGTACCTAAACAAGACGATTCCTTCAAATAACAATATGCTAATAGTTAGCGTACATATTTATTTCTACAATCGTGGTGATCATCCCTCCCTCACTGACGTGTTTATCAACAGTCTTTTATTATACTTTTGCTAACGCGAGCGCCGGTGACCTTTTGATCCGTGAGCGTGAGTCTACGCTGTTACTTTAAAGAAATTGAAGGAGTACTTTATAGTTATATAACAAAGACATATTAAGATACATTTCCATAGACACATGTGTTAGGGTCGTGCGGGCGGGATTCGAACTCGCGACTGCTAATCTTTGTAGTCCGGAACGTATACCACCACACTATGACGGTCGTTAAATTATTATTAAGAAATATTATACCAAACTACTCCACGTATGGCACTGTCTTAGAATATCGAACATGTTGGTCCATGGGTTGGCTAAGAAACAAAACTCACTAATTTTATTGAAAATATTTCAATAATGAATGATAGGCATCATTAAATACTATTTACTTAACGAAAATATGATATTCGGACTGTTTTTATTTATTTAGTTGTTTTTGCAGTTTTAAAGGCGCACTGAGGCATTGAGACACTGACGCCATCAAAAACAGACTGACTCAAAGTTAAGACCTCACTTTGATGTGAGGTGGTATTTGCTTGAATATCTTTTAGCCTCTCACCGGTGATCTAGTTCTTAATACAATATCATTGACAAATGCTTCCTGTAACTGGCGCTACTACAATGTACTCTTTGCACACTACGACTTTTAAGCAGCAGGACACAGTCGGAAGTTGTCAACCTTCACACACTACACGCATCGATACTGTCTCGATGATGTCGCGCGTTAGTATCGACGCTGGTCATTAAACTATAGGGATACAGTATCGATGCTGCATCGCGCTTGCATCGATGCTGCGTCGTGACTATATCGATGGTAGGGAGCCACCAAGTTATCTGAAGAATGACGATGCGTTAGTATCAATGCAGACGTACGACTGTATCGCTGCCAAAATCTGTTTATTGCGCGAGTCGCGAACTCGCATCGATGCTAAAAGTCGCAGCGTGTAAGGGGTCTTATAGCTATCATAAATTGCACTCAATGCAAATAACCGCCTCTATGAGATTTGAAAGCAGCACCACTCATCACAACGCATCGCAGAAGCATAAAGTGTTTTCAACCGAGTCTTGTCAGTGTCTATATCCCTTGCAGTTATGATAAAGCGCCACGCTGTATGTTCGTATCTATTGATTGACACTAGAGCCCAAGTCTCAGTTGCTTACGTGCTGACTATAGTAGTGTCAATTACGAAAAGTGTTTTCCTGGGAGTTGAAGTGTCGATTTGAATTGCAATTTTCTAATCGGCCAAATGAACTTGGCATTGGTGGTCGCGCACATTCTATAAGGAATCTTGATACGATAAGAACAAAGATCAGTTTCGAACGCCGGGAGATTGGTCTGCACAAGGAAGTGCAACGTGAATTTATGATCAAATACTTGACAACTCTTCGCTAAAGAACACCTATCAAATTAATAGGCAAACATCTTAAGAGCTGGCGAAGATAAGTCACATCAAATAAAATACACACCTCAACATGGTGTAGGGATATTTCAATGAAACCTAAATAACTTAAATTCTTTAACTGTCTGTTAAATAGCCTATCTAATCGGATAACAAACATTAAGGTAAAGTTGAATTTTAAAAAATAGGAGAAGAGGAAGAACTCAGTCAGAATTTCAATCTTCACTTTATTTTTGAAACAACGAAACCTATTCAAAGCCTTTTTTTTAAGTATTGTTGAAAACTGAAAACCAATAATTTAATCGTATCTACCAGAATTTTGATTGGTCTTTTATTTAACGAGTTTTGATTTTTCTAGTAAAGTGGCGCTAGTGTGCGCGGTAAAAATCCGGGTAGCGCCTTAACTATTCCATTTAAAAGATCTCAGTTACCTATGTAGGGTGTGAGTTTTGTCTTTATCTCATATTTTAAAATGTATAATTTCTTTTAAAAAGCCAATATTGTTTACAATATTCGCAAAGCAAATGAAAACTGACTGCAAACATAGAGTTCAGGCGGATAAGGAAAATATAGAAATTATTTGAAGTACTTTGATCAAATTTAAACAAAGCCAGTATAATGATAAGAGGTCGTATTATCATACATACTATAAGGCATAATATCCTGTTTTACAGTATGTTTTATGTATGAATAATCCTTAAACAACAATTGATAACCATCCGCAAAGGCTAGTAACAATGAAATTGATTGTTATTTACTGCTCCAGTATGACTGCAGAGAGAGAATGGATAATGAGTACAAAACTGTACCAGTGAAATGTTTTGAACTTTCATAGTCAGTTAGATACGGGATTGCTACCATGTAGGTACCTAATTATTTATGAGTTTCCGATAACTCGGCACTGTTGCAAGCGCCATGATCACGGAGTTACTGATAAGAAGGTACATGGTAGCCATCCCGTATCTTATTATTCTAATGTACCAGTGAATTTAGTATTGGGACTGTACATTAAGTATGTGTACACAAAAGAGTACCACTTTTTATACTGTAAGCTAAGACGATAAGATATAAATAAAACCATAATAGTCGAGTGACTATTTAGGTGTATACAGCTGAAAAACAGAATCTTTGGTATAAATGAATACGTCTCGTAGGTGTGTGAACAAATCTCGTACTCAAAATGAAGCACCATACATAAATATGAAATTAAACATTACGTTTGGGTACTTTACAAACTAGTCATATATCCAGATAACCTTGATTGAATACACGCAACATTGGCAGAATTATAAGAGATAAATCGCTTTACGTTACATTTAAAAAAAACCGACCAAGTGCGAGTCGGACTCGCGCACTGAGGGTTCCGTGCCAACGTTAACTGAATGTAGGGAAACCACTAAATACCACCTGCTACCAATTAGCGAAACTTAGCTAAAATACTAAAATTTTTCGTCAACAGCAAATATAACTTTGTTTTTCAGTGTTTGTATGAAGAACAGTGTTATGTTTGCGGGTGTTGAAAATGTGCTATATCTAAAAAACTTTTTATTTCATATTTTTTTCAAAATTTACACTCGCTTAGTTTAGAAATTAGATGGGGGGACGTCCATTTCACCACTTTGGAAGCGTCTAGCTGTGAAACGTTAACTTTAAAAAAATGGTTTTAGGAACCTTTATGAAATTTTTAAAGACCTGTCCATAGACACCCCACGCGCATAGGCTTGACAAAAAAATAGTGAATGGATGGTGAGTGCCCCCCCCCCCCCCCTCCCACCTCCTTAAATATTATTATTTATTATATATAATATATTAAAGGGGTTAACAGGATACATCTACCTACCAAATTTCGACAGTGTGATGCTTATATTTACAGAATAAAGTGGCTGTGACATACGGACAGACAGACAGACAGAGTTTTTTGCCATTCGGCTACGGAACCCTTAAAAAGATAAATAGAGTGATTCAAGCGGAAGGTTTTTTTATGTATAATACATGCCTAATGTAGTAGTGGAACACTTATAATTTTAGAGGTTTCTAAGTGAAGTCTATACCAACTAATATTATAAAGGGGAAAGATTTGATTGTTTGTTTGTTTACTGCGCTTTGGCTTCGCAACAACAGAACTGATTTGATAAATGCGCACGTGATGGCTTGTCTTATTAATAAATAGTCAAGGCCACATTTTTATGAAGAATTTTTGATTCATTTTTCATTAAAAAGTTGGTTAATTAATCGTACTCGTTGATCCAATCAACCTATTTTCAGGCTTTGCGCATGTAACATAACACGTCGTATATTGTATTGTCTAATAGCAAAAACCCTCATCAGACAGCATCATCAGCATTGCACCCGTGCGAAGCTGGGACAGGTCGCTAGTATATATGCTCTTCAAGTAAGGGCTGATTTTTCAATAGTCAGTAAGAATATTCGTCGAACAAATTCAATATGGCTAATTTGAAAACGTCACCTAATTGTCAGTAATCTTAGGTACCTGTCATTTTTTGAAATCTGTTGCTTTTTAATTTATCAGTCTGATACGTTTTATCTGACCATTGAAAAATCGGCCCTAAGAGAACTTAAACAAATATTATAATAAGGTTTGTCTTATGTCTATGTGACGAGATTATTCTGCATTAACATTTCTACAATAAAGTCCGCGACAGCATATGTATATGGTTTACTCACTAAAATCTATTTTGTTAATAAATTGGTAAAAAAATGCACTATTTTCGAAGGTGTTATATACACACGAGTATTGATTCTTATCAAAATAAATACATTCATCATCACGAGCATTTTATTTTTAAAAAATCGCCCTTTACATCATATTTTTTAATAAATATCTTAGAAACTATCACAGTTTTTAATAAAACTCCGCGTCAAAATAATACTCGTAGCTTACGTACTCGTACTCGTACCTACAACGCAATTGCGCTAACTATTGTTGTTGGCCTCTCACTTACATCCATGCCAATATTAAAGCTGAAGAGTTTGTTTGTTTGAACGCGCTTACCTCAGGAACTACTGGACCGATTTAAAAAAATATTTTAGTGTTTTAGTGTTCGATATTTATATATCGAACACAAAAATATTTTATGTGTGCCTATTTATCGAAAAGACCGAGATCTAAGACGGGAGGGGAGGGAGCAAACTCAAAATGCGCAAACGCAGTTGTGGGAGACCGCTAGTTTCGATATATTTTAGCTGTTGATGGAGTGCCTATGCTCTTCCTCCTACTTAGGCTTAGAGGTCTGAAGGACCATCTAGAGGTTTAAATGACTACACTACTATTTCCTATCAAGATCCAAATAAACCATCACAGTATATAAAGGTTTGCCTCTGCCAAAAAGATGTCTTATATCATATCAGAATAAGGCCATGAAAATACATACATTATTCTTATACTTTTTTAGGGTTCCGTACCTCAAAAGGAAAAAACGGAACCCTTATAGGATCACTTTGTTGTCCGTCTGTCCGTCCGTCTGTCAAGACCCTTTTTCTCAGGAACGCGTGGAGGTATGAAGCTGAAATTTATATCAATTACTTAGGTCTACTGTCCCTTGAAGCTGTGAAAAAATCAAACTTCTAAGCCAACGCAATCAAAAGATACAGCCGTTTATGCCGCTAATTTTCGACACTTGCAAGGGAATCAAAACCTACAGGGTGCTTCCCGTGAACTCAGAATCTTGAAATTTGGTACGAAGCAACGTCTTATAGCATAGATAAAGGAAAAATTGCGAAAACCATAAATTTTTAGTTACATCACATAATATATATTTTTTTTAATAATTTTAAACTTACTACCCATTTCCTCATAAACGCGTAGAGGTATTAAATTGAAATTCATACCAAATACTGAGGTCTATAAAAACCTTTAAGCTGTAACAAAATCAAACTTCTATGTCAACGCAATCAAAAGAAACAGCAATTTAAGCTGCATATTTTGAAACTCGCAAGTACTCGCAAGGGAATCAAAACCTAAAGGGTACTTCCAGTCGACCTAGAATCTTCAAATTTGGCATGAAGCAACGTTTTATAGCACACATAAAGGAAAAATTCCGAAAACCTTAAATTTTTTAGTTACATTACAAAATATATATTTTTTGATAAATATAAACTTATTACTTTTTTCCTCATGAACGCGTAGAGCTATCAAGTTGAAATTCATATCAAATACTTAGATCTAATTGCCTTTAACCCGTGAAAAAAAAAACTAAGTCAACGCAAAAACGCAATACGCAAAAGTACAACCATTGATACCGATTGTCGTACTGAACGAACTTTGTAAAGCTTGCAGGTTTGTACGGAACCCTCGGTGCGCGAGTCCGACTCGCACTTGGCCGGTTTTTTTTATTCTTATCAACAGAATAAATAGATCTGCTATGTAAAGCCTGCAAAATATAACATTAAGCTTGAATAATGAACACAATAAAAGTTTTTTCCTTAGTGAATTGTAATAAGAATAAAATGAAAACAGGACAAAATAGAATTGACCAATGGTAATAAATAACCAACATTGATAAAAAAAACTAGAGCTTCTTCTAGTAAGTGAATATATCTTGAATTTCTACAAACTTCACCACTTGTTTGGACCAATTTGTTATTGCTTGATTACAAACCTACCTATTTGCAGTTTGTTATTTGCAACTATTGAGCTAGAAATAATGCATGCAGCAAAATGTGTTATATGAGCTTTTGATACAAAACACCTTACTGTTAATTGATGAGTTAAAGTATACTTGGCTTTTGATGACAGTTCATGGTTTACATTTAAAAGGCTTGTCTGTCATTATGAGAAAGCTGAGTATTAATTAGGTACAACCTGATATGCACCAATTTTTGCTTAACTTACACAAGTATCAATATAATGCATTAAAAAAACTTTCTATAAACATACACTTACATGTTTAAGACCATTAAAATATTATGGACCTTGCAGTAAAATGGCCGCACAAGATCAAAAAATAGTCCAATTCTGGACATGATAGTCTCTGGAATCAGATTGAATATTATCTTAGCAAACTTTAAGACGATGACTCTCTATATCTTCTTTGCTCTAAGGGACGACTTGAGCAATAATAATGGACCTAGAATAGCAGGTTCATAATAAATACTTACAAATCCAATGCATTAACAAATTTAAATTGAAAAACTACACACAAGCGCTCCCCGAATTACACAGGGCATATTTTTGGACTTCTTGCAATTGTTGGTTCTCTTTTTGTTCTCTATGCTCAACTTCTAATGACTTAAAAAAAAATCCTTTCAATATTCAGTAAGTTAGTGAGTCTTTGCGAGAACACAGTTACAAAGATCTTAAAAATTTCAGTAATTTTAGCAGACGTATTATATCCTCTTTTGTGTTAGCCTTGATTGTACACCCATATTTTCAAACATAGATAATTTATGAAGCTACATTATTTTTAAACCACATAGTGTCCAATTAGACAAAAGAAAATGTAAATTACAAGATAGTCAAACCTATACATATTATTGGTTTTAATAATAAGTTTACTTTTGGGTTTGGGTGTCATATCTTAACCATAATAATACAGACCATTTATGGAGGTGGGGAAACACTGGGAAATATGATTGTTTTGACAAGTGTAATGAACTTAAGAAATCACTAATAAAATAGTCCATCAAGAGTTAAGTAAGAAAAAGGAATCTGTTTCTATAGTCCATTTTTTTATGAAGATCGCTGATTCATTTTTTTGTCATGCCACATTAGTCTGTTTCACATATAATCCATTTCAGGAATGAAAATCTCGTTTTACAAAATTGTTGCCTTTTAAGTTAAATATAAATATTTAGTTTGATCCACCGTGATGATTTATTACTGTCTTTTATTATTATAAAATTGAACATTATGCATAGAAAGGAACTATAGGAATTGATAAAACTTAATAGGTTTAAAATAGTGTAAATATGAATAATTGGTTTGGCCATAATAATCAATCACTATATTGATGAAAACCACATGAAAAATGATAGGCTATATCTTATATGTATTTAAGTATTATTAGGAGACACCCCCGTCATTAATAAATATCTAGATTTTGTAACAGGAAGATAAAACCACAACAATTGGTGTTATCTGGTACATTTCAAAATAATTTATCTATTTAAATTAATGGTATCTTACTTGTTCATGTCTTACTTCTTCTACTTGTTTTCTACAGAATGCTCATGCAAAAATATTAGACAAAATATGGTACCCTATGCTCAGAGCCAGAAACAGATATGAATACATGCAAAATATAAAACATTCAATATATGAAAACTAAAGATACTAATCAATTAATTTGTACTAATAACATTGGTTAAATTTTATTAGGCAACATCACTAAGGCCAGATTTTTTGTCAGCAATCATTTATGTTAAATACTCAAATAATAGATGTCCTAAACAAAGATTCCATCAAATCCATTGAACATAATTTTCAAAACTGTCTTACAGCTGGCTCTAAGAGCTTGACATATTCAAACCACTACAATTGACTTATTTAATCACTGCCCTTTACAACTTTTCTGGCAAACTGGTGTGTACACTGTTGAAATGATGAAGAAACTGTCGTTTTAAAATTGGTTGTTTTATATTTATTCAGTCATATAAGTATTATGCCACATTGGTAAAATCAGCCCTAAAATTTACAAAATGACAACGTCTCAGAGATCATCTGAGGCAAAATCAAGTGTATCCTCTTTTTAGTGTAGGACATAGTTATTGTCTGAATGTTTACTACTACGTAGGTAAATACAAAAATTGCTTCATGTTACTCACCAAGTCCTGCTGTTTGAATTAGCTCTGAGTCATCAAACTCTAAACTTGGTTCATAGTCGTGATACTCCGATAGACTAGTGTACGCCTCCTCACAGTCTGCCGTATTTCCATGGAGAGCTGTAAAGGCCACAATCATCATATAAATAAGAAACAATAAAACAACATATCATCGTAGTAGGTAAATGTGCCGTGTTTACCTTGGAAAGCTCTGATAGGATTTAATTTCGGCTGATGCTCAGACTCCATTGGAAGCACTTAAAATATCTTACGCAAGTCAATCTCAGCTCGAAATCATATAAATGTCTCCAACTAAATTCTTCGACAACTACACTGCAATATTCTGCAACTCAATGCCTTGCTTGTGTCACTTCCTCCAAACAACGAAAAGAATAAAAGTTACACACGCACTTTACAGGCAGATTAATAACATAGTGTCAATTATCGAACCAATTGGAATAAAGTTTGAAATGGAAGACGAATAATCTGATTTTAAAATGTTGGATGATAAAATATTATAAAAATAAAAACGAAAATTGTGAACACATACAAACACGGGGGTGGAAACTGGTGGAAACTGTGGTTGGTAGAAACATTTGAAACATACTCTTACTAATCTGTGAGTGGAATCTAGTGATGGCCGCGAAGACCCGCTGTGTTCCAAAAGTTTCCGGAAACTTTCCCAATGTTTCCGAAAACCTTCCCAAAAGTTTCCAATGACACAAAAATGTAATAAGAAAGAAAAAAAGATCCTTTAAACTAAGCAGCGATATTTAATTAAATTTTTACTTTTTGTTGTTTTTTTTTGTTTCAGTATAGCAAAGCGTGTGCAAGGCGATTGGGTCTTTGGTTAAGGGAAATAATTTTAACTTTATATAAGTGAAAAATTAGAATATTGTATGGACTCCTTTTTTTCCAGCAATGTAAAATAAAACCTATTAGATAATAGAATAAATTTATCCTGTTTAACCGATTGCCAAGCCGTTGACATGTTTTGGACACGCCGTCGACACTTTGTCAATGTTGGAACACTTCTACCATGTTAAAAATAGCGGTCGATGTATCGATGAAACATCGACAGTGAACGTCAACATGCAGAAGCGTCCTACCACTGCCGACATATCATCGATACATCGACCGCTATTTTTCACATGGTAGAAGTGTTCCAACATTGACAAGTCGTCGACTGTCATCGACACGCCAGCGACATGTCATGGACAAGGGTAGACACTACTTCGGCACATCGGCAGTTAAATAAGTTCGTCAGAAGTGACTATCGATATGTCGTCGAAACGCCGTTGACACATCGGTAGTTAAAGTTAACATTTAGAAACGTCATTTCACTATCAACATGTCATCGTCACATCGTCGACATGCCGTTGACATGCAATCGACACGACTTCAACACATAAGCCGCTATTTTTGACTTTATAGATGCGTTTTCTGCCAGCGACAAGCCGTTGACACTTCGTCAACACAATCGGCATTTAACAGTGACATGTGAGAAGCGTCATCCTGCCATCGACACGCCATCTACACATCACCTGCTAATTATTACATGTTTAAAACCTCTTTGTTCCGTTGACATTATCGGTAGCAATCGTTTACATGTCAAATATCAAAATCATCTTTCTAACGCAGGCCGCCGTCTAACGGTGCTCGTAGCGCACTGGTAGCAGCGCTCTGGTAGTAGTGAAGCAACCTACGGCGCGGTCGTGTTTAGATGGTGACCATTCCGGCTATATAAGTGACGTTTGTCACGAGAATCTCCGTGCTACGGAAGGCACGTTAATGGTCCCGGCTGATATCGGTTGATATTAGTCGTTAACTACAGGAAACATTAGACATTTTCCTGGTATTTACTGAATATTGGGTATTTTCAGATGTGAAGCGTAATTGACTTAATAATTATATATTTAACGGCGTAATTAATGCTTGCTGCAAACATACAATAGCAAAATATTAATTTACATTAGGAGAATTCAAATTATTTAATTAGTAACTGCCACGTAGTAGCACAGTGGTTAGAGGGTCGCGTATAAAAGCGAGAGATCCAGGGTTCGATCCCTGCTGTCAGATATTGTTAAGCCGCCCATAAGGCCTATGACTAGGCTTAACGACTAATATCAACCGATATTAGCCGGGACCATTAACGTGCTTTCCGAAGCACGGAGATGCTCGTGACATACGTCACTTATATGGTCGGAATGGTCTTAAGTTTTTACAGTGCCTCGGGTATGTTCGCAGAGGCGCGCACCGTCTGCTTTTATACTATTATGCGCAAGCGTAGTGCCTCCCTGGTGCGCAAAGTACGGGCCAGCTCCAACACAATCTTAGCGATGATCGCCAGTAGGCTCGATTGTCCCTACATGCGGCACTGTGGTGACAGGCATGCTTCCGATCAACCTTTTGTGCGGGGTTTTTAATTTTTTTTTTATGGATTTCAAATATGGATTGGAAATAAATGAATTTTATTTTCATTTTGCTGTTTTTTTTATTTTTTTTAACTGCTGACTCAGTCGATAGACCAGAGCGAAAAATAATACAAAATAAAAATATTAAATAATAAAATAAAAATAAAATTCATTTATTTCCAATCCATATTTGAAATCCATAAAAACTAAAATTAAAACCCCCGCACAAAAGGTTGAACGGAAGCATGCCTGTCACCAAAGTGCCGCATGTAGGGACAATCGAGCCTACTGGCGATCATCGCTAAGATTGCGTTGGAGCTGGAAACAGCCCTATCACCGCTCACTGGGCATCCATCCACGTTCGGTCTAATCCTAGCTTTAAGTTCTATTAGAACTTGAAGTTGGGATTGGATCGGACTGCTCGGGTGTTTTTTAAGTGGGTTGCATTTTATTTTATTTCTGTATAATGGTAATAGGTTAAGAATGTATGGAAACTGTTTCTGAAATAAATGAATTCAATTCAATTCAAAAATTCAATTAATAGACTTCTATTATCTGAACTAAGAAGGAACATTGAATTTTATAACTCCAACAAAGTAAACGTAGTAAACGTACTCTTACTAATCTGTGGTCTTACCTATTGAAGAACTTTCCAATCTGTCTGTCATAAAGTATTTATCACAGATTAATATGAGTATGGTGGTGTGTGGTGTGATGGTGGTGGTACATACATAACTATCTAGGACCAAAACTAACAACGCCGACTTTTGTTAATTTTTGTTTCCTGTTTTAATTGTAAATCTGTAATTCAAGTGCTAGCCCAAAATAAGTACACGATGCTTGGTTATTCAAATGCTGGCGTCCCGGACCGATCTTGGCAACCCCCAGTGGCAGTTATTGAGACAACGTAAGTGGAATAAATATTAATTTTATTTTTTTGAATGTGAAATGTGTATTCATAATTAGTGAAAAAGGTATTATCATATGTTAGGGTGTGTACCGATCTTGTTCCACAGCAATGTAGTTTTATTATACTGTAGCAGTTCCACGGTAACTTCACCCGTATAGTCTCAAATAAAAATACGTAAATAAGGGTAATAAATTTTAGGCTATGTTCTATAAGATATGTTGTTCTATGAGCTATATTATTGTGAAGTTTCATTAAAATTCATCACATAGTTTTTGCGTATAGGAATGACAAACCTAAATCCATACAGCTATCCTTACATTTTGGCTGTGTCATTTACGAGGGGTGATCCAAAATTAATGATAATCAATAATAAACACAATGAATATAATAAAAAAATAAATTTATTTCTCAACATAGTCTCAAACATGGTCACAAATCGTGACAAAAAATTAACCTTGTCTTCCCATAACTCTTCGAGGTTTGCTCCTGACAAGTCAACTCGTTTCTTCTTTTGTTTGTCGTTTAACATTTTTGGTACCCAACGGACAACCTTTCTCATATGCAATTTGTCCGCAAGGATTCTTAGAATGCTGCCACATGAGATCTCTGTGACCTCAGCTACAAGCCTGATAGTCACTCTTCGATCTTCCAATACAACTTCTTCAACTTTTTTCACATTTTCTTCAGTGAGGGGCGTCGATGGGCGTCTTTCGCGGTGTTCGTCTTCCGTCTATGTTCTTCCCAGCTTAAACTCAGCCCAGCAACTGCTTCAGAAACACTGTAGAATAACAGTATAGCAACTGTAGAATATGGAGAAGAGTCCCCTAATGTTTCCACCAAGTTGCTGTGTATGTCTTTGGTAGAATTTTTTTTCAAGCAGAGGTATTTAATGACAGCTCTAATTTTGTGTTTTTCCATTTTGGTGTTCACTCCTTGACAGTTTGTATTCAAATGAATGTAGCTCCCAGGAGGCGGGAATTGTGGCCTATTTATATGTTTTTTTTTCTTGCAATAGTTAGTGGGTAACTTAGCAAGTGACTATGTTTTTTTTTGTATTTTTGTGTGCACTATAAATAACTGTTTGTCATTACTTTTGGATCGCCCCTCGTATTTATTAAATTTGTTTTATACATGATGAGCAATATAACAATACATGTTCAATCATAAATTGTATTTTATTTCAGAATGGGTACAATGGTATTTGAAATGTATTGGAAACACACCCCTATGACATGTAGAAACTTCATGGAGCTTGTGCGAAGAGGCTATTACAACAACACCAAGTTTCACCGAGTCATTAGAGATTTTATGATTCAAGGAGGTGATCCAACAGGCACAGGAAAAGGTGGACAATCAATATATGGGCCTCAATTTTATGATGAAATCACTACAGACCTAAAACATACAGGAGCTGGTATTTTGTCAATGGCAAATGCAGGCCCCAACACAAATGGATCACAGTTTTTCATCACACTAGCGCCCACCCAGTGGCTTGATGGGAAGCATACAATCTTTGGTAGAGTTCAAAGTGGTATGACAGTTGTTAAAAGAATTGGATTAGTTGAGTGTGACAAAAATGACTGTCCTGTAGATGATGTACGCATAGAAAAAGCATATATTCCAAAATAAATTATAATTTTATAATTATTTGTAGTTATTTTTTTTTCTTAGTGGGAATATAATTATTTCCCTAGTTTAGTGGTTTAGTATGTTTTTAAGATGACACATTGATGATTTGGGGGTAAATTATGGTGTGTCGGACTATGTAATTAAACCACACACGAGAGTAATATTCAGTAAGCTGATCCTTGAGGACATCAGCTTCTTTTGTATAGTTGCCGAAACACGATTGATTGACTTTTGTAACAGAGAAAATCTTGACAAAGATACCTCTTTTAAAAAAGATATTTTCAAATTACTGACAAACGGGACTTAATTTTGACCATCAGCTTTGTATGTAGGTAACTACTTTCGCACTCTGAAAAACTGTAGAAGGATTTTGATTTAATTTCATATTTTCATTCATAAAATAATAACTTGTCGAATTCTTATATTGCTTAGACTTTAAACTAGACATATAAAGTAATCCAATGTCGATCTTTATACTCATCTCTTTTTTTCCCGTTAAAGTAGAGATAGTGCTATTCTGAGGGCTTAGTTTGAGTTTTTCCACTCACGTTCGATTGCGAGCGCGTTAGAATTTTGTATGGAGAAATTATAGCGCCATCTACCTTAACTTTGTCTTTCCCATACAAAATGTTTCCAAAATCCTAACGCGCTCGCAATCGAACGTGAGTGGAAAAACTCAAACTAAGCCCTCTGTTTTCAAAAATGCCAGGGAGAGGATGCCAATTTCTAATTCCCGCTGTAGCCACAGCGAACGCTCGACCTATGGATGCGTTCCGTATTGCGCTGACAGCGAAAATGACACTGATAAGGTGCGCTTACACGAGGGCAATAATTGCTCGGCGACACGAATGGACCGATCTGGAGCAATTAGTGGAGCAATATGGAGCAATGTGGAGGAAAATAAATAAATTGTGGCAATTATTTCGGCGATATTGCTTCTAATTGCTCCAGATATTTCATATCGCTCAATGTCGCAGATACGAATTAACGAATATCCAATGGGCTTGGAAATTTTAGGCAATTTTTGTATGCATCTCGTTCGCACTTGTATGTTTTGCGGCTTGCCGTCTTGCTTCCGCGGGGAGAGCGAGAGGTCGGGTGGAAGTAGGATAGCGTAAAGTAAAGTGAAGTTAATTCTAGTAAAGTTTTTGAATAATATATCATCTAATTCTTTACACTATGAAAATTGCGGCCTATTTGCCAAAAACTATCGCACCCAGATACGCCTATTTTTTTCTTTCTTTTTTGTTTTTGATGAATAATAAAAAAAGCGCTACAAGCCGCCGCAGCAAAAACAATATCGTCCATAGCGAGCAAATACTGAAATGCTCGTGTAGGACAGTATTGCCTTGATGAAGTTGCGCCACTGAAATGCTCGTGTAGGACAGTATTGCTTAGTTGATGAAGTTGCGCCATGTCGCTCAATATTGTATTGCGCAATATTGATGCTTGTTGCCTTTGCCGTAAATTGCTTGATGTAGTCGTGATGTCATAGTTGACGAGTATTGACTGGAATTGAGCAATTTTAGTTGACCATGTAAGCGCACCTTAAGGTGTGCTTACACGAGGGCAACAATTGCTCGGCGACACGAATGGACCGATCTGGAGCAATTAGTGGAGCAATATGGAGCAAAATAAATAAATTGCGGCAATTATTTCGGCAATATTGCTTCTAATTGCTCCAGATGTTTCATATCGCTCAATGTCGCAGATACGAATTGACGAATATCCAATGGGCTTGGAAATTCTAGGCAAATTTTGTATGCATCTCGTTCGCACTTGTAAGTTTTGTGGCTTGCCGTCTTGCTTCCGCGGGGAGAGTGAGGAGAAGGATAGCGTAAAGTAAAGTAAAGTTCATTCTAGTAAAGTTTTTGAATAATATTCATCTAATTCTTTACACAATGAAAATTGCGACCTTTTTGCCAAAAACGATCGCACCCAGATACGCCTATTCCCTTTTCTTTCTTTTTTGTTTTTGATAAATAATAAAAAAAACGCTACAAGTCGCCGCAGCAAAAACAATGTCGTCCATAGCGAGCGAATACTGAAATGCTCGTGTAGGACACTATTGCCTTGATGAAGTTGCGCCACTGAAATGCTCGTGTAGGACAGTATTGCCTAGTTGATGAAGTTGCGCCATAGCGCTCAATATTTTATTGCGCAATATTGATGCTTGTTACCGTTGCTGTAAATTGCTTGATGTAGTCGTGACGTCATAGTTGACGAGTATTGACTGGAATTGAGCAATTTTGGTTGCCCGTGTAAGCGCACCTTTACAGACAGCCGGATGCTGGCAGTCTAAGCCACCCAGTTCTACCACTTCCAGGTGTTGTACGAAGTTGAAAACTCATCTAATCTGATGTGACGCGGCCTCTAAGTACAAAAAATCATAAGTGACGGCTCTATATGCCGCCAATCAAAAGTTATAAGCATTTCAAATGTTTCCCATACATTACAAGGTCTGAGTACAGGAACAAAATATGAGGGCGATTCCATTGCGGAGAGGTGTAAGACAGGGAGACGTTATATCTCCGAAACTGTTTACAGCGGCATTGGAAGACGCCTTCAATCTCCTGGAATGAGAAGGATTCGGCATCTGCGTCAATAGCGAATTCATAACACGCCTCCGGTTTGCCGATGATATAGTCGACCTATGTATGCTCGACCAAGTATCCCAACAGGTGTGTATTTATAAAAAAAACATGGAAAAGACGAAAATTACGTCAAGTGTCCGCGTTATAGGTACCTACTCCAGTATCCGTTGGAAACTCAACTCTCGAAGTTGTCGGCGAGTACGTCTACCTTAGATGAAAGATCCAATTAGATAGGTCCAACTTTGAGAAAGAGCTCAATCGACGAATCCAACTCGACTGGGCAGCGTTCGGGAAACTGCGTAAGAGCGTCCTTTCGTCTCAATTACCTCAGTGTCTGAAGACGAAAGTTTTCAACCAGTGTATGTCACCAGTGAAGACATACAGATCCGTTACGTGGCCTCTAACTATGGGCCTCATAAAGAAGCTTATAATCACACAACGAGCGATGGAGTAGGCTATGCTCGGTGATCGAATCAGAAGCGAGGAGATACGTAGAAGAACTAAGGTAACGGACATATCCCTACGAATCAGTAAGCTCTAGTGGCAGTGTGCACTTGGGCAGGGCACATAGCAGGGAACTGATGGCCGCTGGGGCAGAAAAGTCCTAGATTGGAAACCCTTCGACCAAAAGCGCCCACGCTGCGCTTTCACCACCACAAGTCCACCGACAAGATGGACAGACGACCTTGTAAAAATCGCAGGACCAAACTGGATGCAGACCGCTCACTACCGGTCGCTGTGGAAAGCCGTGGAGGTGGCATATGTTCAGCAGTGGACGTCCTTTGGCTGATAATGATGATGATGATGTGTGAACATCAATGTGAACAGCAAGCTCGCGTCAGCTCTCGTGCACGAATATTTCTTCGAACGTTTCATCAATAACCAGACGAGAAGCGAGCGCGAATGTTAAATGCCATATAATAGTTTACGCAACGCGCACGAATATTTGTTTTCTGTTTTGTATGGTGACCCAAGTAACGTACAAAATAATCAATTTTTGAAGTGTTTTCTACCAAAGAAAAAATGAATAAGGTTAGAATGGCCTCGGTCGGTGCGGCAGCGTGCTAATATTGTAGGCATATGCCTGCATTGAGCCGTAGCTACTTCAGTCGCGTGACAACAGCGTTGCATTATTTTTTGTCAAAAATGCCGTCTTGTGCTATAATTACTTGCAGAGCGTGAAGCCAGGTCATACAAAATGAGAGTGGAAGTGTATCTTTTCAACGGAGAGTAATAAAATGTAGTTATTTCGACATTATTTGCAAAAAAACACTTTTAAATTATGATATTTCAAATGACAGCGGATTCGTTGCACCAAGTTTAAAAAAAATATTCATTGATGACAGTCCACGCATATTTCTAACATATCTGCTATCTTAGTACGCAATGTATCGCGTCCAATTTGGTTAGTTCGCTTGCATAAGCATCACTAGGGATGTAACTCACAGCACAGTAAAAATATCGATAAATGGTAATATCCCTACTGTTGTATTAAAAGATTGACTATAAATATTTGCAAAAATAAGTAATGTTTATTATTTTTTGAAATACAATAAATAATTAAATGTAATTAAGCTGAAGAGTTTGTATGTTGGGACGCGCTTATCTCAGGAACTACTGGAGCTATTTGAAAAAAAAATACTTTTTTATATTCTTATTCGTGCAAGCATAATAACGTATTCCTGCAATAAAAATATAACTCGGCAAAAACGCACTTAATTAATTCACAACTTTTGTACTTTCGTTGTTATTAATTTCGATTTTAATTTATCGGTTGATCTATTTATTTGTAAAATACCCTATTTTAAAAAAAATAAATAAATAAATAAAATAAAATGTATTTAACAGAAACATGTCCATAAGTGTTAGTAACATTTTCTCATGCTTCAACACCCGAGCGGTTGCAGGCAACCGCATAATAATAGAATTTGCATTGTGTCTCGTACACATACGCTTGAGGGATTATTAACTATGTCTGTAAAAAGTGATTATAATTATTTTTGGTGTCTTTCGTGAGTTGAACCTGAATCCAGTGTCGTATAATGACACTGACTGTGTTCAACCTCGCCACGGCCGATCTCAGGAGGCTGTTGGAGCTGCCGCTATAATATCGATATGTATTCAATACTCTTTCACAAGTTGCACATTGGGTTACTGTCAACAATGTACTTCCTCCGGTAGTGATATCGAAGTTAAACAACATACGGCTTGCTCGTGTTTTTAATGGGTGACCATTCCGACCATATAAGTATTCGTGGTTCACCACGAGCATCTCCGTGCTTAAAAAAGCACGTTATGTTGGTAAGCTAGTATCGGTTGATATTTCCTTACACCATCAAAAAGAAAATTTCCTCAGAAATGGTTTAATTTTGACAGTACTATGAGGTTAAAACTGATCAAATACTTTTGTAAGCCAGTTATTTGAAGTCAGTACCTACATATACATTTATTGTTAGTTTGCATATGATTCTGTAATTTTTCAAACCCCTACAACGCTCCTTTGGTGACGTGATTAAAACACGAACAAAAACACTGTAAAGTTAACTGTTAAAATCATGCAATCATGCGGTACATTTCTTAAACTTAGCCACCATACTAACTTGGGTCATATTTATCATACTTGGCCTACTGTTTCATAAACAAACCGGGTAGATGGCGCTAAACGTTACGCGTAATGACGTATCCATGAGAGACCACAAATTTCGCAAGGTCGGACAGACACCACGGTAGCTCAATTGGTAGAGCGTTTGGCCCGGTTAGCCAAAAACTTGCTGGTTCGAGTCCCGCCCGTGCGGAAATTGTAAGCATTGTAAGATATAATACCTGAATAATTTAGACCATGCAAATATCTTTAAACACTTTTCTTACCCTTTTTTAACATTGGAATCTATGTCTTATATAAGAAATATTACTTATTTTTTATACATATTATACATGCTTCAATTCTACTAATAAAATTATTTTTTCAACACACTTGCTCATAACGACGTCTTTATTCCACCGATTTTTGGCTCATAATCATAGATATTAAACACGCGTGCTTTATCATTATATTATTGCACTAGTGCCTTTAGTTTATTAACCCGACCAATTTAGGTTTGTACCCTAGTACCAAGTCGTAAGTAAGAAGAAGAAGCGATATAATTTAGTCGGGTTATACAATACTTTTATTTTAGCAACAAACAGTATTTATGCGAAAAATAACAGTATCTACATATTTATTTCAATAAATGGTAAATCCAGATTTATTACTAAAAAATAGCTCAAACTCGTTTAACATTTTCTGTGATTTGTGTTTTAAACACGAATTATTACATTTTTAATCTTGGCTTTTGGCCAATCTAGTTCGCGCCTAAGCCTTGCGCGAGCATCGGTATCGCGGCAAGAAAAAAAAAACAATGCGCCATTTTTCGTAAATAATAATTGTCGGCTGTGACGAAGTTTGCATCATAAGAAGTTTAATATTAATGAAAATGCCTAATTCAAGTGAAGAAAATGAAGAAAACCTATTATTTACTCCGCCGGACATACGTAACGAGGCAAAAAACGCATGCGAAAGTCTTTGCCATCAAAATCGAGTGAAATGTATTTTTACTAAATGTTTTAATAATTAAAAACTTAGTAAATGAAGAGTCTTGTTTTTTCCTCGCAAGTGTGTTGAAAAACGTCGTATGATACGCGTGTGCCTGTGACCATTATATACGCGGCTTTCTTATGGCGCACTCGCTTTCGCTCGTGCGCACACAATATCGCCTTGTATATAATGGTCAACTTAGCACACTTGTATCATAATGTACTATTAGATACTACTCTTATGTTTATGGGTATCAGTAACTATATTTCAAGTAACGTTTAGCAACTCAATTTTTTCTTTTATTGTTTTTACTGAAAAACAATAGTAAAACCCTTATTATTATTAATAGTAAAACCAATGAGCTGTGAAATTATCCAAATTAACTCAAACTTAAATCCTACATGTTGGTTCATACTGAAAAACAACATTACACCGGTAATTGGTTTATCAACGGAACTAATCGACTTTTACCACATCACTAGTATTTTGACATAAAAGAACGAACGTATCTGAATGAGGATTGGTGGTTTCACCGCTAGCAGCTGTGTGATTGGTAGTTGGTTTCAAGTACTAATGACACCAATCACAGAGCTCCTAGCGGAAAATGTGATTGGTTTGTAATATCGATGCGTTGATTCTTTGATTGGTACTTGAAACACTGCAGCAACAGCGCGGTAACTCCCACCGGATACAGAGGTTCCCTGTGGAGGTTCCCATACAAACGAGCCATCAAACCCATTCTAACCCTATTTATTTTTTCTATGTTTTCTACCAACAACACCGCCAACAACCGTTTGGATTAAAGCTTTAATCATGCACAAATTATAAAATAAATAAATATAGCAACTGAGTATTTTACCGCTCTTTTGGTAAATTACGAGTATTTTACCATAAATTACCGTATTTTTCATTACTTACCATTTTATTTTTTTACCTGCCCAACTAGTCGCGGCTTACAGCCGCGTCCGATAATGTGTTTCCAGCATAATTAAAAACGGAACTCCCGACGACATTTTGACAGCCAGCATTATTGCTTCAATCCGTTACTATTGGAATTTGGCACTCTACACAGAATTTTGACAGCTCAAATTGCGGTAATATCATAAAATTAATATTCCTATCGGAATAGAAGGACAAGTAAAAGCTGTCAAACGAAACCGATTTAAAATGTCAGTAACTAACATAAGTAAGTAACATTTGTACACGGACGTAAAAAAAATACGGACGTAACCTCGTCTAATCATGAGTGAAGCATAATAATGGCCGGCGCCCGTTTAGGCTGTGTGAGTGATTTGAGGGTTGCTATATAAATCATCAATTTACCTACTGTTTGGTGGAACCAATCGACCACAGTTATATCATGTAATTGGCATATATATTTTTTAACAGAAATATAAACGGTTAACCTATTTTGACCTATCAAACATATTTTTTATGACCTCTGTGATAGAAAATAAAACACATGTTACGTAAAAAGACATGTATTTTTACACATCATATTATTAGTGATTAGGCTATGACTATCTATAAACTGCCTCTGTGGCGCAGCAGTAAGAAGGTCGCACTTTATAGAGACACCTGCGCCAGAGGTCCCGGGTTCGATCCCCGAGTCAGGCCAAAAATATATACCTGAGTTTTTCTGTTCAGAAATTCTTAGGGTAGCCCGGAGTTTGGAAGTTGGCAGTTTTTCTCCACCCCGTGCTGCCTTAGAAAAGCACGTAAAGTCTTTGTCCTGCGCCTGAACTCTCTACGGTCGTGTCAGATTGCTGTCACATCGGGCTTTGAGTGTGAAAGGAATAGAGAGTGCACCTGTGTTTGCGCACGCACACACTTGTGCACTATAATATGTCCCGCGCAGTCGGTTAGTCGTTGTGACTGGCCACCGTAGCCGAAATCGGTTAAGGGGACTACTACTATCTATAAAATAAACCCCTTAAAATCGAAAACACTTTTAAATCACGTATCACATGCTATATTATTATTATTATTTATAAATCCTGTATGTTGTGTCAACTTTTTGTACACGTGTCTTAAGGAAACCTATGAAAACGATGTAAAATATATTTTATATTAGAAGTATGGGATCTTTTATTTTACTTTTGAAAAACGGCACCCAAAAACTGACGAAATACGATTACACAGGGTCACATAGTTTGTTGCATACAATAAAAGTGCATATATAGATTTCCCCATTTTTAGGGAATTTTCCCCGTAAATAAAGTGACAACACTGTTGCATTTTATGTCTGGAATTCACGTCAAATTTTGAAAAACATTATTTAAAAAAATATCTTGAATCGCAATAACTTATGTATGATAGGTGATTCCATGTGACTTTTTACGTTTACTCATGTAGTTTTTACATGATTTCACAACACAAGATGGCATTTTTGCAAAATAAATCGTGGACGCAACGAACGCACTACTACGTGTCACCGGCGCTGTCACTCAGGACGAAATGGCAGCGGGTTGTCGGACCTAGTGTGTATGTGTGAGTGTAGAGCATGTACTACAAACGAAATTGTAGTAGCTTGCATGCTTCACATTTTTTGAGTGTAATGTTACGTCCGTATTTTTTTTTACGTCCGTGGATGAACTATGTTGATCATGTCATGACCTTCACGATGAAGGGTCGAGCTTTGAGATAGTGATAGTGTAAAATGCTTGGGTTAAATGAAAAAACTTTGATATTTTATTAAATAATCATTTATTCAAATTTTAATAATTTAATTTTTGTCACAATTCTTCACTTTTTGGAGATGTAATGCTGTGCTGATTAATTAAGGAATTTTAGTCCGGTACCATAAAAGTTTATCAATCCTAGTCCATGTATTCTAAATGAAGATCATCATCATCATCATCATAATCAGCCAAAGGACGTCAACTGCTGAACATAGGCCTCTCCCACGGCTTTCCACAGCGACCGATCACTAGCGGTCTGCATCGAGTTTGATCCTGCGATCTTTTTAAGGTCGTCTGTCCATCTTGTTGGTGGACGTCCTACGCCGCGTCTTTGGTCGAAGTGTCTCCAATCTAGAACTTTCCTGCCCCAACGGCCATCAGTTCTTCGCGCTATGTGCCCTGCCCACTGCCACTTAAGCTTACTGATTCTCAAGGCTATGTCCGTTACCTTGGTTCTTCTACGTATCTCTTCGTTTCTGATTCGATCTCGTAGAGAAACACCGAGCATAGCCCGCTCCATGTGGACTATGAGAAGGCCTTTGATTCGATCGAAACTTGGGCGGTGCTTCGGTCTCTTCAGCGGTGTCACATAGACTATAGGTATATAGAGGTGTTAAAGTGTCTATATAACAACGCCATCATGTCGGTCCGAGTACAGGAACAGAATACGAGGGCGATTCCATTGCGAAGAGGTGTAAGACAGGGCGATGTTATATCTCCGAAACTGTTTACAGCGGCATTGGAAGACGCCTTCAAGCTCCTGGAATGGGAAGGATTCGGCATCTCCGTCAATGGCGAATACATAACACACCTTCGGTTTGCCGATGAAATAGTCGTTGTGGCAAAGACGCTGGATGATCTAGGCACTATGCTCGAAGACCTCGACCGAGTATCCCAACAAGTGGGTCTTAAAATGAACATGGAGAAGACGAAAATTATGTCGAGTTCCCTTGTTGTACCCACTCCAGTATCCATTGAGAACTCAACTCTCGAAGTTGTCGACGAGTACGTCTACCTGGGACAAGTGATCCAATTGGGTAGGTCCAACTTTGAGAAAGAGGTCAATCGACGAATCCAACTTGGCTGGGCAGCGTTCGGGAAACTGCGCAAGAGCGTCTTCTCGTCTCAATTACCTCAGTGTCTGAAGACGAAAGTCTTCAATCAGTGTGTGTTACCAGTGATGACATACGGATCCGAAATGTGGTCTCTTACTATGGGCCTTATAAATGAAGATGCAAAACAAAAAAAAGACCCTACATTTTTTTGCATTAAAATTACAATTTTTTAATTATTGAAACAAAGTGTTAGTAGTATCCTGATTGAAGATGCAAAACATAAAAAATATCTCAATTTTTTTGCATTAATATTTCAAATTTCTAATTGTTGAAACAAAGTGTTAGTATATTTATCTAAATTCTATTCCTTATTTTACACTTTTTTTTCTGCAAGAGAGGGTGCAGGTGAAGGCCTCCTGCAAGCAAAGATATCCAGTCTTCCCTAGATTGGGCTACGCCAAGCCACTTGGTCTAGAGATCTTTTTCAACTCGTCATCCCATGTTGCGTAGAGTCATCGTCCATTGTGATGATACGCAACGTGTTCAGTCAATTTCCAGTTTAAAAGTTAGCACTTGGGCTAGTGTTGTTTGATCTGGTTATCATTCGTGTTTTTATTGTCTTATTTTTTTAAAATTGTCTAATGCTCAGCATGCTACCTTTTATTCTTCTTCGGTACGTAACTAACATGATTTTGATACAATTGTTAAATCTCCACATCTGGTAAGCACAAGAGTTTGACCTGTCAGGACACATGTATTTAGAACTCTAGTTTTTATTTTTGTGGGCATCTTACTATCAAATATCTCCCTGAAACTCCATTTTTTTTCCACATTATGCTCTTTGCTTTAGTTGTACTTCATTATTCTTACATCATAGCCAATTGTTTACAAAACAATGTATACTGTTCGGTGTATATTAAACGCTTGCTATTAACCGTAACTAGTCTTTTCATTCGTTTTGATAGGTTCATTTCAAGAGCAGTTAATTTTTCCGCTCAACTCAATTAGTAATTATACCGATTGTAGCTCTGAGCTCGTCTCTGATAGAAGCAACAGGTCATCGGCGAACCGAAGGTGACGAAAAGTACTCTGAAAGAAAAAGCAAAACATTGTAGCATTCATATTAACAAATTATTGACATTTCTTATCACATAGGTTAATTACGAGATTCTATTCATTTAGATCACAAAATAGCCGTCTAATAAGTTTTTTTTTTAAATTTTTTAGTATCTCTGCACGGCTGGTGCATTTGCCACGGACGGGTGTAAAAGGTAGGGAAACTAGGAAAAATAAAAAAGAAAGGAACTGAACGGAATGAATGGTTAGTTCACAGATTGGTTAGTTTGTTTACAAACAAATTGACTAATTGTCAATTACTATAATATATATTAATAGTTAGTTTACAAACAAATTGACTAATTGACTAATTGTCAATTTGTGAGATTAAAAATGCATTTACTTTTCTTGGCTATTCTATAACTATCTTTTTTTCCAATTTAATATTATTACTTACAATAAAAAAAGACAAAATATTATAGATATCTAAATTATTCATGCATAATAAAGTTACGATAGAGGTTGGGAGAGGAATACGTTGGGAGACAAGAGAGGAAAACAAAGAGGAATGATCTATAAGAGGACACGAAAAGAAGATGTGGTTCAGATCGCCTCACGGACGAGTAAAAAAAGTAAGGACACCGCGTTACCTACATTTAAAGTGAAGCACCCAAAGTAAGCCAGCATACGTGTAATTACGAACCTACACGCACACACTGACGCAAAAGTAAGCCGATCGGCCGCCATTACCCTCTCTGCCATCGTCTGTGGCAGTGTAAACCTTCGCGTATAAAAAAATGAAAAAATACCGTCGTGTATCGTTAAACGGTGTAAAAATATTACATTTCTACAAAAAAAGTGCCAAGGAATTACCTTTCATAAGTTAGCCAGTACCTATTACGTTAATTTCTGTTCTTTTTAACATACAAAAAATATTTATTTGGAACACAAAACCTCCACTCCACGTCATTTACCGGTGACAGTAACAGCCAGTGTGGCCGGAAAATAAACAGGGACTTTACCCGAAAAAACAGGCTAAGTGCAAGTCGGACTCGCGCACTGAAAAACTACAAGTTGGTTTTAAAGCAGTATCTACTGCATAAACACAACTTTTTTAAGTTTTTAAATTTATATAACAGTTCTTAATTTTTTTGACATTTAAAAAAATTGTAGTGTTTGTGTAACAGAAAATCAAGCAAATTAATTATTTTTTTGTATTCGTAATAATAATTAGAAGAGCTGGCAAGCACTTTTTATTTACATAAAAATATAATGAAATCCAACCAAAAGAATTACAGGTATGTAATTTATCTAGCCATTCCGATATCAGATTGGCGACTTACGTTATTTTAATTTTAATGGCGGTCTTGAAAGGCTCATTACTTCAAATTTTACGCACATTGCTCACATGCATAAACGAGTAAAATTTGCAGTCTCACTACCGCCATTCTGATACACTTACCTACACAATAAAGGGATAAATACTTGTGTCAACTGGTATCCCCGTGACGCACACACATACAGCATAAAAGTGGCTTCACTTGCTAGTATCGCGGTGCGGAGTCCTTTCTTTTTTACTCGTCCGTGGATCGCCTATGCCAGTACCACTCGCCTATACCAGTACAGTATGCCAGCCTCATACGGATAATGCATGTTGTAGCTAACTTACCAAGCCTCATGTAATGAAACCATGGTTTTGTAGGAATCATAGGTTGGATGAGTTTAAAGTGTTTACCTTTGGAGCGTCCACTAACGTCCCAATCCTCACTCCACAGGTTATGAAGGTGAATCTTGGGGAGAGCAAGTAAGTCACAACAAAAGTTTTTATAAGGAAACATATCACCGTCATCTACAGCATCATTCGCCAGCTTATTGGCCCTTTCATTGCCGAAAATACCATGATGGCCAAAGATCCATCCAAAGCTAATAGACTGTCCTCTAGCAGAAGCTTTTTGAAGTAATTTTCTGGACTCAAATATGATTGGATTACCAGAAGAGTAGTAAAATGGAAATCTTTCCAGAGCTTGTAAAGCACTTTTAGAGTCTGTAAGTATTAAAGATTTACTTAACTTCATTAGCAATATATACTCAATAGCTTTAAAGATTCCATATAGTTCTCCTGTATGAACAGATGCTTCTGGAGGAAGTTTTATTTTTTGAATAATTCCTAATTGGTGGTGATACACTCTAATGCCTACAATTCCAGTATTGTAATGTTTAGAGGCATCACTGTAAATATGATGCCAATCTTGCCAGTCCCGATCAAGAGTAAAATTGAGTTTAGTATTGGCATTAGTGTCATTTTTGAAAATACCTAAGTCAGGATGTATTGTTGGTGCAATACTAAGAGACTCAAAATCAGAGCAAAATATAGGTAGATACAGTGATTTGTGAGTGGGGGCTTGAAGTGATATAAATTTACGGTAGCTGATAACCATGCATGGAGTCTTTTAATGAGTCCAATATGGGGACTCATCAATGTAATCTGATAACATTTGCAATTTAGATAAAAGAGGGTGATTACAAAACTGGAAGAAACGGAAAATAAATTTATCGCATAGTTGCTGACGCCTAAATGCCAAAGGAGGTTCTCCACATTCAACTTGCATGGCATTAATAGGGCTGGATTTCATGGCCCCTAATACAATTCTTAATGCTTTAAACTGAATGCTGTCTAATTTCTTCAAACCAGTAATATAACAAGGTTCTAAAAAGTATGAACCATAATCTAAATTACTTCTAATCAATGCATTATATACAAGTCTAAGGTTGAAAGGATGAGCACCCCACCACACTCCTGATAAACATCTGAGAACATTTAGAAGTTTTTCGTACTTGGTAGAAATGTAATAGCAATGAGGAATGCCAGTAAATTTAGAATCTAAGATTACTCCTAAAAATTTAGCTTCTTTATGAACAGGAATATCAGATCCATTATATTTTACAGAAACAGGAGGAGGTGAACGCATGCGAGAAAATAAAACTACACTACTTTTTGGAACAGAAAGATTCAAGCCATGAAGATCCAGCCATGTTTTCAAATTATCCAGAGAAGATGTTAAAGCGTGGGAACATTCATTCACAGATTTACCAATAACATAGAGGAGCAAATCATCTGCATACTGTAAAACATTTAACCCAGCTACATAAATAGAATTTTCCAAATCATATGAATAAATATTGTAAAGAATCAGAGATAATACCGAGCCTTGAGGAATACCTTTTGAGATAACACGAGATTTATTTATACTTCCTTGTTTGGTATGTTCTGATAACATGTTGATTATGAAATTAATAAACACAGAAGGAACTTGTAATAAAAGCATTTTATTCCTCAGGATAGGTATTAACACTGAGTCATAGGCAGTAGATATATCTAGGAAGGCAGCTAAAATAACCTCATTTTGGGTGAATGCTAACCTGATGTCAGCAGTAAAAATGCCTAAGCTGTCCATGGCACTTTTACTTTTGCGAAAACCAAATTGACTTGAAGCTAATAAGCCATAACTTTCCAAGTGCCATTCTAAGCGATTCTTAAGTGCTCAGCAACCTTTGCTAGCACAGAGGAAAGAGCAATAGGTCTAAAGGATGAGGGTTCTATTGGAGTTTTATTGGGCTTTAGTATTGGGATTAGAAAAAAACAACAGAATTGATAATAGATAAATAATATGCAAGAGACGAGTCACTTAAATGAGAAAGAAATGAATATGGGATGTTATCTAAGCCAGGAGCTGAATCTTTGACATGAGACAATATTCCTTTAAGTTCATACATACTAAACGGAGAACCGATGCCAGAACTTATTTCAGGAGAAGTAAATAAGATACTAGAGTTAAATTCAGGGACAAAAGGAGGAGCAAGTGTATCTAAAAATTTATCAGCAATTTCATCCTGAAGTAAACATTGATTGGACTCTTTAAACACAGATCTGAACCTGCGAATGTTATTCCAAACAATAGATGGAGGGGTGTCTGGAGATAATGAGGAACAGAATTTCTTCCATCCCTCCCACTTTTTCTTTTTAAACAATTTGCGGGTGCTGGTCACTAATTCAGATAAAATATTGAGATTTTCCATAGTTGAATTTAATTTATAATTTTTCTCTGCTTCTTTTCTTTTTTTGATTGCAGCAGAGCATTCTTGATCCCACCACGAAGGGGAAGGGATTCTCCTAGAACTAGTATTTTTATGAGGAAATATTTCATTAGCAGCCTCTACTAAAATTGAAGCAAGAGCTTCAGCACAAACAGTTGAATTATTGCTATTTATCGGAGGAAGAGAACCAATTTTTTCATTAACTCTAACTTTGTATGAACTCCAATCAGCATTATTTAAATTATGTTTGATACGAGGCATATGAAAAACAGATTTCTTGCCAAATGAATTTGGGAAAGTAATAAGAATAGGGAAATGGTCACTTCCATATGAAGAGGAAAGTGTATACCAAGTAAGAGAGGAGGCTAAATTAGGAGAACATAGAGAAAGGTCTGGGGCACTATTTCCTTCATTTGGAGGAGTGCGGCGGGTAGGCACACCTGTATTAAGTAAACATAAATTATGTTTGTCTAGAATATCTATAATTCTATAATTCTGCTGCCATAGCAATTGGGAATACAACTACCCCATAAATTATGTTGGGCATTAAAGTCACCCATTATAAGAATGGGCTTAGGTAACAAAGATATTATATGATCTAACTCATTGAAAATAGAAGAAGAAGGATGAGGTATATATACTGAAACAAAACAGATATTACTAACTTTGATTGCAATTATGGAGAGATCAGTATTGTGATAAGGGATAGGGATATGGATAAAAGGTAAAGAGCTATGAACCAGAAGTGCAACACCAGCATAGCTGTCAGAGCGATCTTCTCTAACACAAGTGAAGTTCTTAATTTTAAAAAGAGACTCTGGCTTAAGCCAGGTCTCCTGGAGGGCAACTATGAAAGGATTGAATCGATTTATTTGATAAATTAAGTCACTTTTTACTTAATTTATCAAATAAATTAATTCAATCCTTTCATAGTTGCCCTCCAGGAGACCTGGCTTAAGCTAATTTTTGAGCTAATACTGCGGCAATTCCATTGAATCACCTTTTCCAGAGTCAATGTAATAAGACCTAACAAATTCCTTATGGGGTTGGGCAACGTGGGACGGTGAAGATATAAAATTGGATTGATTTAACATGGTTATTAGGGTTGATAATAATTCTTTTATTGTCATATTGTCATGCGAGTTAACTGAATTGCTATTAATAAGAGTACATCCACTTTTGGTGATGGGACTATTATAATCTTTAATAATGGCTTCATGAGCCGCTCGGTCATAACCTTTGCTTCGTGGAGGAGGAGAACTAGGTTTTTTGAAAATGGTCTTTTTGTAAGATATTATGTTACTAGCATTTTTACTATTGACATTAGGAGCAAAAGAAAACTTTGGTTCATTAGACAGTGACGAAGGGGATGAAGTCAAAACATCTGCATAAGACTTTGATAGAGGAGGATGCAATTTGACTGCCTCAGCATATGATATGCAGGTCTTGGCCATGGTTTCTTTGATTGCTCTTTGGCGAGTGTACTCTGGGCATTTTCTATTTGTTGCAAAGTGATTACCGGAACATAGACAGCAAGATACAGACTCCTCATCCACGGAGCAACTATCACCAGAATGGTTTTGCCCACATTTGTAACATTTAGGTGTAGATCTACATTGGGATTTAATGTGACCATATCGACAACAATTAAAACATTGAATGGTTGGGTAAATGTATAAATCAACTGGCAAAGAACTGTAACACATATAAACTCTCTTTGGTAAAACCTGACCATCAAATGTTAGGACCACAGTCTCTATAGGTATAAAATCTGTTTTTCCAATAGTGACAGTTTTTTTCTTTAGTCTTCGGACTTTGATAATATTGCCGCATCCCACTGGGACTGAAATGTTGGAGATAATTTCTTCATTCGACCAATCTACGGGAACACCTCTAACTACCCCCATACGAGTTACATTAAAAACCGGAATGAATGCTTTGTAGCTTTTAGTTTGTAATATTTAATTTTCAATAAATGAGTTTGCATCCTCATACTTAGAAAACGATATGACAATCCTATTTCTTCCGATTCTTTTTAAGCTGCCATCAATGATATTTTTGAAATTGTTTTTCTTGAGGGAATGGCCAAAAGAAACTGGGTGAATATTGCTGTTTTCACCTGATAGTAATTCTTTCTGCACATGAACAATAAATGGTGCAGAATCTGAAGCCTGGTAAGAAAATCTGCCAACAGTTGGACGAGTTGAATCGCGTGAGGGTATTGCTTGAGGTTGAGTACCTGAAGCTGATGCAGGGGGAGAACTGGTGTGTGGGACTGACATAGGGTTACCTGAACTCTTAAAGTTATCTGCACAAGAATTATCACTGCCACTTAGGTTACATTGGCAGTCAGACTCATCAACAATGCCAAGAATAGATGATTTGCTATGTTTCTTATTCTTTTTCTTACTATGTTTACACTTGTGTCGATGACTTTTTTCGTTTTGGTGCACTGTTATTTAAATTAACAGAACTATCAGTATCGGGATGTGATCCCTCCGCATCCATATTTTCTCCATCATAAGAAATAGTTACATTAGTATATGATACCTGAGGAGCAGATCCCCGCCAGGATCGTCTGGCTCATTCATGATGACAAAATTTTATGGAAACACTTACCAATAAGCCGCCAAACTACTTGTAATAAAAAAGAAATACACAAATACACGAAATTAACTACTTTTAAATTCTAATCTGATCCTTTTAAACTAATCTAAAACAATAATTTCACAAGAGACAAAAATGTCGACCGAGTCCCGCGAAGTTCCCGCGCTTTTTGGTCTAATAAGTTTATACTTACAGAATGCGATAGAACGCAAAAATACACGAATTAGATAAGTATTTGCTTAAAAATTCCACCAAAACAAAATATAAGCTTTGAATGATTTTTGAATTACAAAGCACAGACTATAACGATTTAGTTCAAACATATTTTTAAAATATTTCTGGACAGAAGGTACTACAGCCGAGTGTTCGAAGATTTTGTTAAAATAATTGTATATTGTTACAATTTGTATGTCTGCAGACGCAAATACGTGAACATTACACTAATTGATTGCAAAATAATTTAATGAACGCAAGTTTCAGGAGTTTGAACGTATTTTATATAATTGGATATCAATTGAAATGCACAAATCGAGATAGGCACTTCACTAGTACCATAAATTGCGAGCCGTCATTTGGCTAACTTCAGGTATAACGGCCGTTACCAATCCATGGCTTTAAGTAGATCCGAATCAAGGTCTTAAAGGTCAGGGGCCTGACTCCCGAGTGCAACATTGGTTGGAAGTTTGAGTCCAATTCCGATCTTGTGACCTCACTCCCGAACCCAAGACTTCATCCATTGCCTTAGATTCGGATCTACATATAGCAATGGATTGGTAACGGCCGTTATACCTGAAGTTAGCCAAATGACGGCTCGCAATTTGTGGTAGTAGTGAAGTGCCTATCTTGATTTGTGCAATTCAATTGATATCCAATTATATAAAACAAGGTTAAACTCCTGTAACTTGCGTTCATTAAATTATTTTGCAATCAGTTAGTGTAATATTAACGTATTTGCGTCTTCAGACATACATATTGCAACAATATACAATTATTTTAACAAAATCTTCGAACACTTGGCTGTAGTACCTTCTGTCCAGAAATATTTTAAAAATATGTTTGAACTAAATCGTTATAGTCTGTGCTTTGTAATTCAAAATTCATTTAAAGTTTATATTTTGTTTTGGTGGATTTTTTAAGTAAATACTTATCTAATTCGTGTATTTTTGCGTAGTTCTATCGCATTCTGTAAGTATAAACTTATTAGACGGCTGTTTTGTGATCTAAATGAATAGAATCTCGTTATTAACCTATGTGATTAGAAATGTCAATAATTTGTTAATATGAATGCTACAATGTTTTGCTTTTTCTTTCAGAGTACTTTTCGTCACCTTCGGTTCGCCGATGACCTATTGCTTCTATCAGAGACGAGCTCAGAGCTACAATCAATGGTATAATTACTACTTAAGTTGAGTGGAAAAATTAACTGCTCTTGAAATGAACCTATCAAAACGAATGAAGTTACTAGTTATGGTTAATAGCAAGCGTAAATATGGTTAATATACACCGAACAGTATACATTGTTTTGTAAACAATTGGCTATGATGTAAGAATAATGAAATACAACTAAAGCAAAGAGCATAATGTGGAAACGAAAATGGAGTTTCAGGGAGATATTTGATAGTAAGATGCCCACAAAAATAAAAACTAGACTTCTGAATACTTGTGTCCTGAGATGTCAAACTCTTGTGCTTGCCAGACGTGGAGATTTAACAATTGTAGTTATGTACCGAAGAAGAATAAAAGGTAGCACGCTGAACATTAGACAATTTAAAAAAATTAGACAGTAAAAACACGAATGATAACCAGATCAAAAAACACTAGCCCAGGTGCTAACTTTTAAACTGAAAATGGACTGAACATGTAGCGTGTCATCACAATGGACGATGACTCTACGCAACATGGGATGACGAGTTGAAAAAGATCTCTAGACCAAGTGGTTAGCGTAGCCCAATCTAGTGAAGACTGGATATCTTTGCTTGCAGGAAGCCTTCACCTGCACCCTCTCTTGCAGAAAAAAAAGTGTAAAATAAGGAATAGAATTTAGATAAATATACTAACACTTGGTTACAACAATTAGAAATTTGTAATTTTAATGCAAAAAAATTAAGGTATTTTTTTATGTTTTGCATCTTCATTTAGAATACATAGTCTGTGATGATAAACTATTATGGTACAGGACTAATATTCTCTACTTTATTAGCACAGCATTGCATCTCCAGGAGTTAAGAATTGTGACTTAATTAAAAAATAAATTATTAAATTTTGAATAAATGATTATTTAATAAAATATCAAAGTTTTATCAATTAACCCAAGCATTTACACTATCACTATCTCAAAGCTCGACCCTTCATCGTGAAGGTCATGACATGATCAACATAGTTCATCATCATCATATAAAGTACACAAACGACGTTCCGCATTCCCTTAAAACCCAATCATTCTCTCATTATATACAATCTAACCCAATCGAGCCATTATTCACCTTAAAATCACCAGAAAACTCCAAAAAAATTGCTAAAAAGTTACATTTTGGCAATTGTTTCAAACTAATCAAGTTCTCCAATATTACCGCAATTTGAGCTGTCAAAATTCTGTGTAGAGTGCCAATTTCCAATAGTAACGGATTGAAGCAATAATGCTGGCTGTCAAAATGTCGTCGGGAGTGCCGTTTTCCCAAGATTAGAAAAAAATGTCAACCACAAAATTTCGTCAAATCTTGTGTTCGAGAGTACAAAATGGCCGTTTTTCTTGCTCGATCCGTCGCTATTGGAATCGGGAGTAAGGCCCCTGGGCTCACAGCCGGCGTGGCGGGACGGCGATGGCAAGATTGCAGGCAAGAAATGGCAGATTTCAGAGAATATTTTTTATATTCTATGTGGCTAAGGTCGTTTATCAATGTGTAACCTCTGACTCATTCTATCAGACGTTCAATTGTTTCAACATCCATTTCTTTGGTACTAAAAGTTGTATAAAAATACAAAACTCCGTCCCGCCGAGCGCGACGCGTCCACGCTCCGCCGTCTGTGTGGCTACTAAATACGAACGTCATATAACACAACGCTTGCCGTCCCGCTCACGCCACGCTCGGCGCGACGGTGGCCCACCCCGCCGCGCTGTGTTTTGTATTCGCGCTCGGCGCGATGCCGACGCGACGCGCCAGTTACCGCCCCGCCGAGCGTGGCGGCGCTGTCTGTCATGTCTCCTATATTTATATATTATACAACTCGACCAACCCGCTGGCGTTCCGCCGGCGTCGCGTCGCCGTCCCGCCCCGCCGGCTGTGTGCCCAGACCTTGAGGGCTTAGTTTGAGTTTTTCCACTCACGTTCGATTGCGAGCGCGTTAGAATTTTGTATGGAGAAGTTACAGCGCCATCTACCTTAACTTTGTCTTTCCCATACAATTTTTTTCAAAACTCTAACGCGCTCGCAATCGAACGTGAGTGGAAAAACTCATACTAGGCCCTCTGGTATTACTATTACGTATAGAGACGCTATGCCAAGCAAAAAGTGCGCAATTTGGTGACAAGATTTTGCTGTGAACTGTCAAGAGACTGATGTATTCCTTGAAATTTGAATGTTGAATATGAAACTGCAGAAGTGACAGGCTTTATACCTACCTGACTGTATTGAATAAATTTTATTGTATATAAATGTATAGTAGTTACTATCATGGATTAATATTTATTTATAAACGGTACGCTACAGCCAACGAGGGTGATTTAAGTCACGGGGTTCGGTAAATTATCATAACAGGGACTGTTTAGTTACCTAGTTTTATTATTTTTCAATTCATCTATTTCTTTATTTAATTTTTCCACACAAAATTACTCGGGAAAAACTACCGATGTAAAAACATTTTTTAGAAGTGACACAACATCGCATTTCCTCACCTAATTTATTACCTACTTGTCCATTTAATGCGAGTCCCTTTTTTTGATTTTCGTATAAAATAGCGGCGATTTCATACAACACATTTAAAACTTTTGAAAAAAATATTAAGTAGGTTACACATCACCTTAGTGCTTATTGTTCTATCGAACAATTTTTCGAAAATTGAATTTAGTTGCAGTATTTTTAAGATTTAAATTTCAGTCCTGTTGGTTAAGAAAAACTTTCAACTTTTTGCTTACAAAACCATAAAAAATATATAATAATTTTATTTGTGACACGGCTCCAAACTGACTCCCGAGTGCAACATTGGTTTTAAGTTTGAGTCCAATTCCGATCTTGTGACCTCACTCCCGAACCCAAGACTTCATCCATTGCCTTAGATTCGGATCTACATATAGCAATTGATTGGTAACGGCCGTTAAACCTGAAGTTAGCCAAATGACGGCTCGCAATTTATGGTAGTAGTGAAGTGCCTATCTTGATTTGTGCAATTCAATTGATATCCAATTATATAAAACAAGGTTAAACTCCTGTAACTTGCGTTCATTAAATTATTTTGCAATCAGTTAGTGTAATATTCACGTATTTGCGTCTGCAGACATACATATTGTAACAATATACAATTATTTTAACAAAATCTTCGAACACTCGGCTGTAGTACTTTCTGTCCAGAAATATTAAAAAAATATGTTTGAACTAAATCGTTATAGTCTGTGCTTTGTAATTCAAAAATCATTCAAAGCTTATATTTTGTTTTGGTGGAATTTTTAAGCAAATACTTATCTAATTCGTGTATTTTTGCACGTCTTTTGTAGTTCTATCGCATTCTGTAAGTATAAACTTATTAGACGGCCATTTTGTGATCTAAATGAATAGAATCTCATAATTAACCTGTGATTGTTGTGATGTGATTAGAAATGTCAATAATTTGTTAATCCCTCTAGCGTATGTGAACGAGACACAATGCAAATTCTATTGTTATGCGGTTGCCTGCAACCGCTCGGGTGTTGAAGCATATGAATGCTACAATGTTTGCCTTTTTCTTTCAGAGCACTTTTCGTCACCTTCGGTTCGCCGATGACTTGTTGCTTCTACCGGGACGAGCTCAGAGCTACAATCAATGGTATAATTACTAATTGAGTTGAGCGGAAAAAATAACTGCTCTTGAAATGAACCTATCAAAACGAATGAAGACTAGTTAAGGGCAAGGGTAATAGCAAGCGTTTAATATATACCGAACAGTATACATTGTTTTGTAAACAATTGGCTATGATGTAAGAATAATGAAATACAACTAAAGCAAAGAGCATAAAGTGGAAAAGAAAATGGAGTTTCAGGGAGATATTTGATAGTAAGATGCCCACAAAAATAAAAACTAGAGTTCTTATTACATGTGTCCTGACAGGTCAAACTCTTGTGCTTGCAAGACGTGGAGATTTAACAATTGTAGTTAGGTATGTACCGAAGAAGAAAAAAAGGTAGCACGCTGAACATTAGACAATTAAAAAAAATAAGACAGTAATAACACAAATGATAACCAGATCAAAAAACACTAGCCCAGGTGCTAACTTTTAAACTGGAAATGGACTGAACATGTAGCGTGTCATCACAATAGACGATGACTCTACGCAAGATGGGATGACGAGTTGAAAAAGATCTCTAGACCAAGTGGCTTGGCGTAGCCCAATCTAGTGAAGACTGGATATCTTTGCTTGCAGGAGGCCTTCACCTGCACCCTCTCTTGCAGAAAAAAAAGTGTAAAATAAGGAATAGAATTAAGATAAATATACTAACACTTTGTTTTAACAATTAGAAATTTGTAATATTAATGCAAAAAAATAAGGTATTTTTTTATGTTTTGCATCTTCATTTAGAAAACATAGTCTGTGACAGATAAACTATTATGGTACAGGACTAATATTCTCTACGTTATTAGCACAGCATGGCATCTCCAAGAGTGAAGAATTGTGACTTAATTAAAAAATAAATTATTAAATTTTGAATAAATGATTATTTAATAAAATATCAAAGTTTTATCAATTAACCTAAGCATTTTACACTATCACTATCTCAAAGCTCGACCCTTCATCGTGAAGGTCATGACATGATCAACATAGTTCATCATCATCATATAAAGTACACAAACGACATTCCGTATTCCCTTAAAAGCCAATCATTCTCTCATTATATACAATCTGACCCAATCGAGCCATTATTCACCTTAAAATCACCAGAAAACTCCAAAAAAATTGCTAAAAAGTTACATTTTGGCAATTGTTTCAAACTAATCAAGTTCTCCAATATTACCGCAATTTGAGCTGTCAAAATTCTGTATAGAGTGCCAATTTCCAATAGTAACGGATTGAAGCAATAATGCTGGCTGTCAAAATGTCGTCGGGAGTGCCGTTTTGCCCAGGATTAGAAAAAAATTTCAACCCCAAAATTTCGTCAAATCTTGTGTTCGAGAGTACAAAATGGCCGTTTTTCTTGCCCGATCCGTCGCTATTGGAATCGGGAGTAAGGCCCCTGGTGTTTGTTTTATTTCCTACATCGTTACAGAAGTTCAGTGCTTGAGTGTTCTATGTGCACTCAATTGGCCAATCACAGCGCGCGACGCCTTGATCGCCATTTTGTTTTATTTGACACTGCTGTGACAGAAGTCTTCACAGGAATCAGTTCGTCACGCTCGGAAAAACTACAAATATTAAATAATTCGTTGTGTGTTTATATACCTGAATTGTATTAACCAAGTGTTTAATTATGGCTACTACTGGATGAAAAACTAAATACAAGTAGATGCAGCCGCACACTGAGAAATAAGTACTTTTTGATTGACACTCGATTCCATTATGCTTTTGAAACAGGTTGTTGTTTCGAACTCAGTATGTCATCCTAGATGTCGCAGGGTAGGGTTGATTCCTGATCAAAGGTATTTTTTTTTACTCTGACGGTTCAGGGTGTTACTGTAATATGACCCGAGTGTATTTCAACGGTGGCCGACCAGCGGCACCGGCCACTGTTCAAATACTATTTACATTTTATATTTGACAAATAAAATTTTTCGGTTTAAGTTTCATTTATGAGAGCCTCCCCCTAAATATCATTACTTTTTATATTTTGTATAAGAATTGTAAAGCGGTTAACAGGATACATCTTCCTACCAAATTTTAACAGTGTGGTGCTTATAGTTACATAATAAAGTGGCTGTGACATACGGACGGACAGACAGACAGACTTGACGAAACTATAAGGGTTCCGTTTTTGGCGTTTGGCTACGGAACCCTTAAAAGAACGACAAAATATAAAGAAGATACTCACTTAAAGAAAGGAAACAAATCAGTGAATGAAAGAAATAAAACTAAAATAGGGGTAAATGAGAATAAGACACTTTTTTAAGTAATTGAGACTAAAAACACAAAAATTGAAGGAAATGATACTGAAGAAGAGGAAAATGTAAAGAAGTCTACATAAAAAAACCACAATAACTAAAGGAAATGCTATTGAAAAATAGGAAAACAGTGAAGTAGTGTACAGGAAAAAAGGCAATGTATACTAAAAGAGGCAAATAAAGTAAATAAAACGAAAACAGAAAAATTAAGAAGTTCACAGAAAAGAAGATAATATTAAAAAATACCAACAAAAAATAAATGATAATGGATTTATTGCGAGTATGAGAACTCATGATTAAATCTGAAAACGGAGGCAACTGTCAATGTATAAATCCTGTATACATGTTTGGCACATAAAACACTTAAGCACGCAAAAATGGAATAGTCATTTTGGTTTATCTCATAAAATTAATATGATAATCATTTTATGGTTTATCTCCAATTAGGCAATGTTCTAACTCCACGTTCGTAATTGTATTTGTGCATGTTTGCTCTATCTCCAAATTAAACGAGTAAAATAAGATAAGTATAATTAATTATCATCCATAGTCGATCATTAAAAAAATCAATTTAAAAGTAACCAATGTATTATGAGAGACTTTTAAATCTTAAATCTATAACCTGTTGCTTAAAACATAGATGAAAACTCGTCTACCTGAAAAAGTAACCAATGGCAGATAGAACAAATAAGCAGTGAGGCGACGTAACGGTAACATTTATTTACTGAACTCTGGAAAGGGACGCCGGTATCTTTTTATTTCTTGTGGGTTTTAATGTTGCATGTTTTTAAAACCCAAGACGGCATTTTTGACGAATTAATTGACCAAATGTCACATTGCATATCGCTACGAGCGAGCGGGAGTGATTGTGTGGGATGCCGCGCATGCTTTGATGTCCGGTACCATCAATTCATTGGGCACAATGTTCCTTCGGGATGTCATTTCCATACGTAGTACTATAGTTCAATGCCGTTAACGTTCATGTTAATTTTTTTTTCACCAATGCAAACCTTATGTAGGACTGGCAAATTAAATTTTCTTGATCATTTTTACAAACATACATTATTTACAATTATTATTGCTATAAAAACACAGCTTTTGTCAAGTGCATGAACTAACCCAGCGTTTTGCGGTATTTTAGGTGTGCATAGTAAAAAAAACGAAATTTATTCAAAAATAAATTACAAAAATTACATTTTTTATGTGATAAAATAGTTTTAGTATAAAATTTGGTTGAAACTCAGCACGGCTAAGAACTGCTCATTAAGGGGGCCAGAAACTAAGAAAAGGTGGTCATGTACTGTCAAAACCAACACATTTTTTATAATAATTATTTTTGAAATCTGTGTTATTTAAAAAACGAAGCAGGTTTTAAAATCGAGAGGAAACAGTTTTTTTACTAATATTTACTTATCAAATAATATTATGAGACTGTAATGCAGACGAGAGATATTTTTGAATTAGTCAAAGTCCTGAAAGGGCCAGAAAAAACACGAACTACCCTACACCTTTACAATCATAGGATTTTACTTTACAATCAGCATCTAACTATAAACCGGTTTGCTACCAGTATTTTAAAGATTTTCAAAGCATTTTTTATGTAAGACCGTATAATTTATTAAGTATTTATTTATAAAAAATATGGTAATGGGTATGTCATAATTTTTAACAACTTTTTAGAATTATTAGAGATACATTTCAGTTTTGTAGAACGAGGGGCACTTTTGGACTTCTCTCTTTAGTAAACGTCTTTGAAAACGCTAATTTTACTTACTCATTGAAGAAAAGCGATAAATGAGACAATGTACTCTGGTCCAAATATCATTGCTCTGGTCTTTAAAAAAGTAGCAAAAATGTGGGTGGTCAAGGTCGAGCAACTAGTTATTTTTGATTTAATCAATAATGGCTTGCTGGAAATATTTTATGTGGCAGCACTGGCACCACCATCATACTATTTTTTTTTCACAGGCGTGAGTGAGCGAGCTAGCACATCACCTTTGGCGTGAGCAGGTAAAATAATTGATTTTACGTAAAATTTTCAAGATAATACGTGTCAAATTGTTTGTGTAAGCCGTGAGTATATCACGTTTGTTAATGAGTGTCATTGTGGAAAGAAAATAGTGCATATAATTGGCTGCCATTTCCTGCAGGCTCGCACGCACGCGTCGTGTAATCTACCTTGCTGTGGATTGTTCGTCGTAGTTCGTCGTACACATGAAAAAATGATCGACTTTACAATTAAAACATTGGATTCCACCAACCATTCCTTCAGCGTCGAAGATGGGGTAAGATAATCATTTACTGTAGGTAGATCAACAAAAAAGATTGTGCTGCTAATGAAATACCTACACCCACCTCACATCGATGTTTCTCAACTCGTCTAGTATCGATCGATCGATTATAAGCTGCTTTTGTTATAACCTTTACCCGTGATTATTATACTTTATCCAACCAACTTATCTAGGATTTGCACGAAATCATTACATTTTATAAGCTGTAACAGTGTTTTCTTGATGGAGATGTCTCATTTGTCTTTCTTTGTGTTCTTAATATGCATGTAGGTACAACTACTTCTCGAAAGGTCATGCCTTGATTTAGATAGTTTTAGAAAATGATTTGAAACGGTACTGAGATATAGTTATTAAATATATTTTTGTCACAATGTGAAAGAGAATCCATTGACAGTTTTCATTCTTGTGTGGCCCATAGCTATTGAATATATATTAGTCACAATGTGAAGAAAATCTATAGATATACTAGCAACCCGCCCCGGCTTCGCACGGGTGCAGTTATGATAAATTGAGATTTAAACTATCCTATCTCTCAAGTTGGATCGAACTGCACATGGTGTGCGAATTTTATTATAATCGGTTAAGTGGTTTAGGAGTCCATTGAGGACAAACATTGTGACACGAGATTTATATATATTAGATAGATTTCATTCTTTGCGTGTGGCCCACACTATTCATTGAGATAAAAATTTTGGGCCAACTTTGCTGCTTTTCCACCACATTTTGTATCAGTTGCTGACTCTAAAGATTTTTGACTGTGTTTGTTTGTTTGTACACGCTAATATCAGGAACTACTGGACCAATTTGAAAAAATCTTTATTATTGGATAGTTTATTTATCACATACGCTGCTATTGTTGGGGGGGGGGGGAGTTGTAGTTACTGCTACTGGCTAATATACCTTTTAAAATGTCTACATACTATAATCCAAATGATGCTTTCATTGGAACAGGGTATAAAATGTGGTGGTGGATGGTTTGTATTTTTTATTATATGAATACAGTTGGATAACCCAGGACCTACTATATACTTGTTTATATTACTTAAATTTTATCTTGCTGTTTTAAAACTTAGTTAATCTCCGGTGTGGGAAGAGGCATTTAAAAAAATAATTGTTAAACCCCCCAGTTGTTGTAAGATTATATCATAAATTCAAAAATAAAAATAAAAAATGTTTCTAAATTAAAATTTGTATCATATATTATTTTATTACTGACAATTTCATCTTTTAATTATTTGTAGCTGCATATGGTTTAATTTGTTATTACGACTATTTATTTATGGAATTGGTATCTGCAACGATGATATAATTTTAAGTTTAAATTAAGCTTTTGACTATGTTGCTAAGATTATGATAGTGGCTTAGAATATGGCTGTTATAGGAAAAAAAACATATGCGAAATTTTTATGTATAAGCAAATAGCGAGTTATTAATGTATGTTACAGAATAATTATAATATAAGTAAATGCTGTGTATATTTTGCTGTGGGTGTATGAAATGATTGTTTTGTTCCGATTTAAAAGAGAAGAAAAAAGAAGCCCCCATGTATGTAATATCATCACATATATAATAATATCATCATGTTAATCTACACAATACTAAATAGAGCACACCGCAGTTATGCAGCACCGCAATATGTAGATATAAATAACTTGCAAAGTAATCATTTATAGAGTGAAGCATGACGATTTCTTATATTTTGACATGTTAAGGATGTTTCTTCGAAAACATATTTGCATTTAAAAAAAATAAGAAATTGATTATAAAGGTTAATATTTGAGAGTTTATTTCTTCATAAATTTGTTTTTGTTTGTGATGTCAGCAATTTCTTAAGTTTAATAAATAACCAAACCCCTTTTATAATAATTTATATTATATATTTTAAAAGCCCATATTTTAAAACGTCGGATAGTATATATTGAAAATATTAAAGTATATATTGAAAATATATACAACTCAAAACAAAATAAGGGCCGCAAGGTATTTTGTCTGTACCATGAAAATAATAAAACCAATATATATATATTTGTCTCCATACGAAAGCTTATGTTGTTTTTACCGTGTACAGATCAATCAATTTATTCCAATAATAATGATTAAAAAGTTTATTTGCTTTTGAAAGAAAAAACACATTTTACGTTAAAAATAAACACAATGTAAAGTTACTGAAAACGAAAGAAAATACTCCATGCTCATCTTTTAGTAACGGGTTCTCTCTCATTTCGCTACGCACTCCTGAACCCTAAAGTGCATGCTCTCAATCAAATACCTGACATTTTCCATTGGAATCTCTTCCCAGGCCCTTTTAACAGCGTTGATGAGTTGCTGTTGGTTGTGGATTTCCTGATCACCGTTTCTAACTCTTCGTTTCAACTAATCCCACATGTGCTCTATTGGATTTAACTGTTTGCCGGCCACGGCAAGACTTGAATTTGAGAGGCTTTCAGTACAAACCGAGTCGCTTGAGCCGTGTGTGCACGAGCATTGTCGTGCATCAAGATGAATCCAGGACCCGCTCGCAGGGCAAATGGGATCACATGTGGTCTAACAACTTCCTCAATATACCGCTGAGCAGAACAGTACCCTCATTTAAAATAGCGACCTCAGTTTTGCCGTGTAAGCTTATCCCGCCCCAAATCATTACATTTGGACCACCAAAACGATCGACTTCATGGATGCAGGTTTCTGAAAATCTCTCGCCGCGTCTTCTCCATACTCTAATACGCCGACCGTCGTTAAAAAAATAACTTTGCATTCGTCTGTGAAGAGCACCATGCCCCATTGGTTTATATCCCAGTCCAAATGTTGACGGGAAAATCTTAAACGATTTGCACGATGATTTCTGGTTAATGGAACACGGACAACTCGCCTTCTTGATGCCTGCTGGTCTTCATGCAATCGATTACGAAAAGTTTGGTCACTGACACTAGCCCCCTGTGAGCCGTAAACAATTTTGCAGCTTGCGGGCCGTCGTGCGATCTCGGCGCGCACTTAATCGAATGTAACGATCCTGTTGAGCTGCCCGAACCAGGTCTTCTTCTAACACTGCCGGTCTCTTGGAAACGATTTCTTAGATTTTGAATAGCTCTTCGAGGAAACCCAATTGCAAACCCACAGATCGCTGCGAGTGACCTTCTTCAATCATTGTAACGGCTCTGGTTGCTGTCAGCGAGTCCATATGACGCCTGCGTGCTTGTGGCATATTGCAAAAGATGTTTCTGAATCGAGATATCAATGAACTCTGATAATTTCTAATAAACCAAGAAGCTAAGGAAAGCAAAACGTCAAAGAAAATGGTATCAAAATTTCCAAAAAGAATTTTAAATCAAATTTTATTTAAAATTGTTGCCAGCATAAGATGAATACTACAATATTAAAAAGTTTAGGTATCAAAGAGTTTGTATACTCAATATTTTACTACTTTCAATAATGTTTAAAAATTTACACCAAAATGAAAAAATACCTTGTGTGGCCCCCTTATTTTATTTTGACACGTATATAATCATTGAAAAACACTACCGAATTCCGAATCCATCGCACATAAAGAAGTTAGTCAGTTCCCGTCTTTAACTAGAAAAGAGCTAATAATCTTTAAGTTTTTCATAAAACATGACTTAAAACACTTGGGGTACAATTATCTATACACAAAAATAAATTAAACGAAAATTAGTTCATCCGTTTGGGAGCTACGATACCCCTCCCCCCTTTTTTTGCGTCGATGGTTGAGAACCAAGGATAACCCTATTTTAGTATAGGTACTTACTATATTTGAGTATGATGACCTAGTCAAGATTCCAAACACCCGTGTTACGTTTCGTAAGTGTGCTTATTGGGTAGTCTAAAAAGTTTGCTTAATGCTTGAATAAGTTTTTTATTCAAATTTACTAGCGGTCCCCCGCGACTTCGTCCGCGCGTTTTGAGTTTGCTCCCTCCCCTCCCGTCGCAGCGTCATGTTTTATATCCTAAAGCCTTTCTCGATAAATAAGCTATCCAACACAGAAATATTTTTTCAAATCGGTCCAGCAGTTCCTGAGAAAAGCGCGTTCTAACAAACAAACTCTTCAGCTTTATAATATATGTATTAGCGCAAGCGCACGTTGTACTTAAGCTGCGATCATTATTTTGGTGCGGAGTTATGTTAAAACTGTGATAGCTCCTAAGATATTTATTGAAATCAAATAATATAAAGGGCAACTTGGTTCTAAATGAAATGCTCGTGATGATGAATGTATTTATTTTGATAAGAATATATACCTGTGTGTATAATACACCTCTAAAAATAATGCATTATTTTTTTACAAATTTATTCACATTATAAAAAAAGTTGTAGTAAGTCAACCATAAAAGATAGACATATGTCTATCTTTTATGGTTGACTTACTACTGTTACTGTACTTCATGCTGTTGCGGACTTTATTATAGAACTCTTAATGCTGAACAATCCTGTCATACATGATTTTTGTGTAACTTAAGCGGTTTCCGCAGCGTATGCAGCGGAAGCTCTCAAAAGGAATATCTTTCTCCCGTTTTCGCAACATTTTTCATTTCTGCTGTGGTCTTATGAGTCGTATCTTTATGTTATATAGCCTCAAGCCTTCCTCGATAAATGGACTATCCAACGTAAAAATATTTTTTCAAATCGGGCCAGTAGTTTTTGAGATTAGTGCGTTCAAACAAACAAACAAACAAACAAACTCTTCAGCTTTATAATATTAGTATAGATTTTTTTTCTTAAAATATTACATGATTGATGTTCAAAGCATAACTAATTTGTTCATTAGATTAATAATTGTCATACCCCATTCATACAGCATTTTCTTGGAAACCCCACCATTTTCAACGGTGCTCCTATGTCTTTAATGGATGGTTAAAAGAAATACGATCTATTCCACTCTAATCCCCTAAAAGGAATACCAGCGGTATTTGATTACACTCTTAAAAACCGGCCAAGTGCGAGTCAGACTCGCACATGAAGGGTTCCATATCCACTATCTATGTGAATAATTTTATTGCTCTAAAATGACATGTGAAACATGATAAAGATTGCCTTCCATTTAATAAGCATTTGATATTTTTAGAAAAACCCGTTGTATATTTTGATAACGATGACTCAAAACTTATCAATACTTACAACTCTGTCATATCTTTACTTATCATAGCCGTGATAGTTATCCTCCTAAATTAATTGTATATGTTAGTTTTTTACTGTTTAGCTGGGAGAGGGTTGGGGGTTGGAGTAAGGAGGTAGAGAGAGACATTTGACTGTAAACAAAATTGCCTTTTAAAACTGAATGTTACGGAATCAGGCGACTTCATCAAAAAAATATGTTAGCCGCCTAACAATCATTTTAAAATACCTATTCAACGATACCCCACACGATGGGTTGGCAAGAGAAAAAAAAGTCATCCCCATGTGTTACTTCAATTAGAGGTGCCCCAAAAAATTGTTTATTTTATTTTATATTTTACTACTTTGGCTGGGATATCAGAATACATATCTACGCCAATTTATAATTATCTAGAACTTCATGTCTTTGCGCTGGACTGCGGACGGACAGACGGATGTGGCGAAACTATAAGGGTTAGATAAAGGGTTCCTTGGGACTACATTTACGAACACTGAGATGGAGACTCTGGATCTTCTTAGGTCTTCCCAATTTCCGGGTTCGTACCACATCGACATACAAAACTACACTCAAAGGAATAATCATGGAATAAGGCCGCAATCATCTTTAGGCCTAACCAAATCAAACGGGCTTTGGAAAAACCAACCACTTAAATCAGGGAGAAGATGACATATATCCTGCTCTGCTGCAAAAAGGAAACGACCTGCTTCTTCTGCATCTGGTAAAAATATTCAGAGCAAGGTATGCCTGGAGTTTATTTACGTTTTATTTAAAAAAACAGGGAAAAGAGATTACTCATAACCCAAATCCTTAAGACCCATTAATCTAACATCCTTTCTAATGAAGACCATAGAAAGGATCATAGACCTGCACATCAGGGCCAAATACTAGTGGACAGAACACTTAATATCAACCAACATGCATACCAAAAGGAAAAATCCACTGAAACTCGATCTGGTCGACAAGGTGCAAAAGTCCCTAGAGGATAAGCAAACAGGCTTATGCGCTTTTCTAGATCTTGAAGGTGCATTTGATAACACTCCGATAGAAATCATTCTAAACGGAATGGAGGCAAAAGGGATATGAAAGCACCATCAGATGAGTAAAAAACATGATATCAAACCGAGTAGCAAGAATCACCCTCAATGCTTCAAAGCTTGAATTCCTTGCCAAAAGGAGGCGTACCAACTACTTGTTAAGATGGCAGGAAAAGACTATGATACACTAGGCTATGCTGATGATTAAGTAGTGACCATCAGAGGTCCCTGCCCGCAGCACAATATCAAGTCTAATGCAAGGCGCTCTCAACACCATATAAAATTGGTGTAGGGAAAACCAATTATCTATTAATGCAGATAAAACAGTGATAATCCCATTCACAAGGAAGATGAAACTGGAAAAATTGGTGAATCCGAAGTTAAACGGAAAAGCTCTTCCTTTCTCCAGCGAAACCCAAGTATCTAGGGTAACTTTTGACCTAAAGCGTACTTGGATATCTCACCTAAACAGTATCATTGAAAAAGCCAAAATGGCTCTGTGAAGCCGCTGTCGAATAACGGGTCAAGATTGGGACTAAAACCCAAAATTGCCCTATGGCTGTACACAGCGGTCGTGAGACCAATAATAACATATGCACCTGCCATCTGGTACAGCGAGGACAAGCAAGCCACAAATATACAGAAACTGAGCAGCCTACAAAGACTTGCCTGTATTATAGCAACTGGAGCACTGTCTACGACACCTCTGTTCAAAAGGAAGCTAAGCAGAGCACATATAGAATCTGTTCTCGCACGAAAGTCAGATGAGTTTCTCAAAATTTGATAAGACTAAAGGGAAAGTGCTTGAAAACCGCCTACTAAGCCTGCCTAGTGACGAAATGCTTACACAATCAGGGCTTGGAAACCGGTATTTTTTTTGAACCGGTTTGACGAAAATACAGGTTCAACTTTTCGTTCAGGCAGGACAACCACTCTGAACTTCGTTAAGATCTGCAAGCGGTGAGACGCATCTGACGTTTGCTTCTGAATCTGATAATTAGTTTGACATCTTTTGAAGAATATTCGGTCTAAAAACAAGTCGCGTTGCGATCGTCGCGAGCGGCTACGAATTAACCGGTTTATTGAGGTTCACAGTATCGCTCGTATTTGGTTCTGCTCCGGAACGGAATTTTACGATAAAACCGGTTTAACCGTTATAATACCGGTAAATCTTGAACCGGTTTCAAGCCTTGTACACAATGTAACTTTACCAAGCTATAATCCGTAAACACACCTATTAGATACAAATGGCTAGAGGGCCAAATGGCATTCAAGAAAGTTAGCCACGTCTGGTACACAGATGGATCCAAAAAGGGAAACATACTGTTTTTCAGTTTGACTGTAAGTAAAAATTGATTTTAGCTGTATGGTTGTAGATTTGTCTGGCGAGAGGTATTTGTTCATTATAAGAGAAAATTTGAGGAACCAGAGGCATAAATTAGGTTAAGTAGATATTGCAAAGTGAAATTTTTAATTTGTTTTTTTTTTTCTATCTGGTATCATCAATTTTATATTGTTTTTATTTATAAATTGCAATAATCGACATTGTAAGTTACATATTTCATCCAATACTAAAAAGTGTCAATTTTTTTAAGTATATATTTCATTATTTTCTGGTAGTCTAAAAGCGTACAGGTTTTTTTTATATATAAAATAGAATAGGCTATTTTAATAATAGGTCATTTATCGAATAAGTCATTAAAGGAATGTGTCCTTTCCAGAATGAGGTATTATGCGAATGAGTCGATTTAAGATAGGTCATTTCGCGAATAAATCCTTTTTTTTGCAGTAAGTCATTTTGCGAATAGGCCCAATATCTACTAAACCGATTAATCTTTTGTTCGCTAAGATGGGTTTACGAAGTGGAGCCACCTGAATATTTCATGCAGGTGAAGGGAGGAAGAGTTATGAGCCTAAAAAAAGTCTAAGGTTAATTAGATACTGCGTAGGATTTAGGTATATAGTCGAGTTTGGTATCATTTTCGATTAAATCCAGCCAAAAGTGAATACGTATCCACTCATTAATTAATTGCCAAGATTGGAAACCAAGAAAACCCGTCGTGGCCGCCGTTTCCTGCCCAGTAATAACAATTTTTGATCTTTTCCACGCTATTGTGTTTACCAAATATGGCACGAATGATCTTGAAACGTCTAAAGACGATAGTCTTCAACCAGTGTGTCTTATTACCAGTGATGGATGACACACGGATCCGAATCATGATCTCTAACTATGGGCCTTATAAACAAGTTCAAAATCACACAACGAGCGATGGAGAGGGCTTTGCTTGGTGTTTCACTACGGGATTGAATCAGAAATGAGAAGATACGTAGAAGAACTAGGGTAACGGACATAGCCTTGAGAATTAGTAAGCTCAAGTGGCAGTGGGCAGGGCACATAGCGCGAAGAACTGTGGATCTTTAGGGCAGGAAAGTTCTTAATTGGACCAAAGACGCAGCGTAGGACGTCCACCGACAAAATGGACAGACGAACTTATAAATATCGCAGGATCTGGATCAAACTGGATGCAGTCCGCTAGTGATCGGATCGGTCGCTGTGGAAAGCCGTGGGGTAGGCCTATGTTCAGCAGTGGACGTGCTTTGGCTTTGATTAATAATGTAGGTTTTCGAGAATTGTCATTTTTGATTCCTACTCGCATAGAACAATAGGATGGTTGCCACGACGGCTTTCTTGGTTTGCATTTGATAAATATTAGTATAAATGAGATTAATAAAACTAACTTTATGAAATTGTTGAGAATAGGTAATGTTTAAATACTAATGGTTTAAAAGAAAATAAATCAAGATTATTATAATGAATACTGTTAAATAGTTTGGATGGGCCCTTAATGTTTTAAGTTACATGGTATATAAAGAGTGTACTCATTTAAAAGCCTAGAAAGTTAATAAATATAATGTTTAAGGCAGCTAAAATAAATCATCGTCAAGCCGTAATAGATCAACATACTCGAATATTATCAAATTCTATCGAAATAACATAAATACACTTCGAATTGATAAACTATTTTTTTTGAATTTGAAAAAACCTAACATCAATAATCGCGGTGGCTCTACTTCTTAAATCCATTCTTGGACTTTAAGGACCAATCCTACTAAATGAAATCTTTGGGTTAGCAATAACCGAATGATTTACCGTACAGACGCCTTTATTGGAACAGATTAAAGTATAAAGTGCAAAAAGAACTCTTAAGATATAATATGCACTTACATCAAAATAATGTAAAATAGTACTTACCAACTGGTGAAAGTGTCTGGACTGCCTATACTAAAATGTACTTGTTTACTTAAAAAAAGATTTTAAACTATTTTTTATTATTGGAAAACAAAAGATGACATTCAATTAATATTTTTAATTTGGTCTTATTTAGGAATACGACAACTTGTATGAGTGTAACCAAATACCGTTGGTATTATTTTTTGGGATTAGAGTGGAATAGATCAAAAATAGTAGTAGATGAAGGTGATGGTGTATTTGTTTAACGAAAATCTTAGTGTGCCGGGCGAACAAAAGCTGCCTTTTAGCTAAAATTTGTGAATTTTTGCTTTGGTAGCCGCTGAGGTGTGAGCTAACGTGTTATTTTAGTGAAATTCCCATTATCAAAAAAACACATTGACTCACACAAATTACTGTGAAATTAAATCCGAGTAAAGATGCACGACTGCATTCCCCGAATTTCATATGCTTTTATCGACAAGTGATGCAAGGTCAAAATTTTCTTAGAAACATGCGATATCGAGATGATTCTTTTTAGTTTAACTAGGTATATTCTAATTTAGGAAGTAATGTGAGTTACATAAGAATCGGTTCAGTAGCGTGCGAGGTACGGTACGGGTGCGGAATCTTAAAGTCCACCGTCAAAAACTGAATAAAGCATTTCTCGCTTATTTAGATGAAACAAATTCACTTGGAGTCGGTGCGTGATTACAAATATAAACGGATATCATCGTTTTATACGCACATCATGCACTTTCTCCAAATTAAATTGTCATTACTGAAAAAAAAACTTTTATAGGGTTTATGATATGATTCATACCACCTCCTTCTTGAGATGAGGCTTTTGCTCAGCAGTGGAATATTTAAAGGCTTTACTAACTTTATTTGTTACCATGTTAGTTCCAAATCCTCTGTATACAAAGAATAATATTTATCTAATAAAAAACAAGGACCCGGTTTGTATCTACATCTCAATATTGTCAAATAACCAGGATATAAATGCGCTTTTTTACAGACGACTGTGGAGCAGCTCAAATTGAAAGTGAGGGAACAGATGGGGATAGAGCCGGGCCTACAACGGCTTATATTTTGTGGCCGTGTTCTCCAAGATGAAAATAAATTATCAGATTATGGTATGTACCCGTGTCATTTTTCACATAACTACACAACAACTAAAAAGGTCTTATCACACTGGGGGGACACTCATCACAGTAGCATACGCCGCGGTCACCCAGATTTTGCTTTGAAAAGGTGACGGAAAGGTTGCGTGTTCGCGAGGTCTCCGCTGCGTGCCCGCAACGTATACGCTGCGCAGCCGCTTGGCCTGTACAAGCTTGAATCCCGCCCGAGTGATAAGGCACTAAAAGAGTTCCTATTCTGTTTTGTAATTTAATTTCAAAGTCTGAATGTTGTAAGTGACCGGAGTCTTGGAGTCCTATTAATTGATACTTGAGCTATTTCTTGAACACTCGAGTCTTATGAGTAAAACTTGTAAAAGGATTTCTTTTTAAAACAAATTATTGATTTCTTAATGGATGATCCATGAAGAATTCTGATTTAACAATATTCGAAGATAATCATGACCGAATTTCTGGTCCAACTTGTGCTATTTCATTTAAAATAATTAAGAAATCATTACATTTGCTGCGCGTCCACGATTTTTTTTAATTACACAAAAGAGCCTATTTTTTTTAAGGATAAACCTCAAAGTGGAGAATTGTTGCGATACATAATGTATAAGACGTATGTCCCATATTATTTATGTTTTGTGTTAATGTATAACAAGCAGTCCAATTGCATTCTGTCTCCTTTTATTTTCCTATTCGGGACAAGACGGATCCAAAGTAAAAAGCATCACAATCGGGGATTTGCCTTATTTTTGTAGGCGCTTTTATGTACCGAAGCGGATAGAATATTTTCTTATTTAAACGTGATCAGCAGAAAATTGGCGAGTATTTAGTTTGATACTTAACGTTGTATTTGCATTTAGCCATCAATGGTCCACATACTTTATTCAATATCTTTTGAAATAATTACGTAAACAATTTTTAAACAACTTGACAAAATCCAGCAAAGTAATGTCAAAACAATTATATTACGGAAATAATTATATCAGCCGGAATCATGCCATTTTGGCGCTCTAGAATTTCTTCTTGACCAATTAATATTTAAACCAGCTGTTTATGTACCTTTTTTTAAAAAAAAAAACAATTCAAAGCTTCGTGATTTAAAAGACTTAAGGGTGTTGAGGGAAGCCCTTTGCCTAATATTTGATAGTTTCGCTAATTACGTGGCTGCGATTGTATTGCGAAAAATAAAGAATGTAGATGCTGGGTAAGTTAGCCTTCACGTTAGAGCGCTAGCAGTGCGACCTGCGGCAGCAGATCATGTCCATACATTAAAACAGCGGCGTTGCTGCGACGCGACCCACGCGCGCCGCTCCTGCCATTTATACATTCTGTGTACTAAGTATCAGGAATTTGTCAATAAAACAAAAAATACAAACTATTCATCTAAATTTCTTTTATCGCCTTCAAAGTAGGCCCCATCGCTTGCGATACAACATCTCCACCGCTTCACCTAGTCTTCCATACATTTTTCATAGACTATTTTCGGAATGGCCTTTAGCTCATTCAGCGAATTTTCTTTTATGGCTTCTATCGACTAAAAACGTTTTCCTCGAAGTGGTAATTTTAACTTGGGAAATAAAGCAAAAGTCACACGGAGCCGTATCAAGTGAATACGGTGCTTGGTCGAGAACTGTTGAATTTTTCTCTAAAAACTCTTTCACTACGAGGGTCAAACTGAAAGTTCTTAGAAAATCAAAAACTGATTACATTAGCTAGTTATTAGTTTAATTATATCTTTTCAAAATATTGTCCATTGACGTCAATACACCGCTGCATGCGATGGAACCACTGGGAAAAGCACTTTGCCCACTCGTCCTTAGGGGTCTCTTCAATGGCATCGCGATACGCAGCCACCGCTTCTTCAGCATTCATAAACCGCTTTCCTTTAAGTTTTTCTTTAATTTTTGGAAATAAATAAAAATCACAAGGCGCGAGGTCGGGGCTATACGGCGGGTGACCCAGTAATTCAACGTTTGATGTCGCCAAATAGTCGATCGTTCGCTTGGCGGTGTGCGACGAGGCGTTGTCGTGGTGAAGGAGGATCCTACTGCGAGGTCGTTTCTCTCGAACTTTTTCCAAGACAAGTGGCAAACAATTGGTAGTGTACCATTCTGCAGAAACTGTTTTTTGATCCTCTAACACAATTGTTGCGAAATGACCTATCCTTCCAAAGAACGAGGCCACCATTTTTTTTCCCGCACTTCGATCTCTCTTCACTTTAGTTGGCAACTCCTCGAAAGGAAACACCCACTGAGCAGATTGTCTTTTGGTTTCAGGATCATAACAGTAAATCCAGCTTTCGTCACGTGTTAGTATGTCGAACACAGCATTTGAGTCACCTCCGTTAAATCTTTCAATCATTTTACGGCACCAATCCACACGATGGAGTTTTTGAGCCTTAGTCAAATTATGAGGTATCCACCGGGCGCAAAGCTTCCTGACCGCTAAATGTTCGTGGAGGATTTTGTGCACTTGACTCATACCGATGCCTAAGCTTGTCCGAATCTGCTGATAGGTCACTCTTTTGTCAGTCTCTATCATACGCCGCACAACACAGATGTTATTTTCAGTCGTCGCCGTAGAAGGCCGTCCCTCACGTACATCATCAGTGAGATTAGTGCGACCACGTTTAAACTCATTAAACCAGTTGTAAACAGTCGCACGAGATGGGGCTTCATCGTGAAAGGCCAATCGTAGTCTATCATAACTTTCTTGTTGACTTAAATGACATCGAAAGTCATAAAAAATCATTGCACGAAAATTTTCTCGTGTTAAATTCATGTTGATGTGACACAGACAATTTTCAATTTGCCGCCAAATCGTAAAACAAATGACAAATGAATGAAATATATACTTAGTAATATTGGCAAAGAGTTCTATTTTCAAATTTTAGAATATTTTTTTATTATATTGTTTATAAGTGGCCAGTTCTAAGAACTTTCAGTTTGACCCTCGTATAATGGCTGCGTGTGATAGTGCATTATCATGTTGCAGCATCTATGAGTTGTGTTGCCACAAATCTGGACGTTTTCGGCGGATACTCTTAACGCAAACGCTTCATGACCCCTAAATAATATTCTTTATTCACTGTTTCTCCCTGTGGAAGGAATTCGAAGTCAAACCCGCCACGGTAGTCAAAAAAATTGTCAGCATCACCTTGATTTTGGAGCGACTTTGCCGCGGTTTTTTGGGTTTCGGCTCGTTTTCTAGACGCCATTCTGAAGACTTGTTTGCATGTCGTACTCATAAACCCATGTCTCGTCGTCAGAATTATACGTTTATAAAGGTCGGCACCGTAGAAGTTTGGGAAACCATGTCTTCAGCGACATGCTTTCGCTGCGCTTTTTGAACAAAAATAAGCTCTTTTGGAACTAGTCGAGAGGCGACGCGTTTCATGCCTAAAATGTCAATGAGAATGTTGTGGACGGACTTTAAAGATATGTTCACCTCTCTAGCCAACTCTCTCAGACTTATACGTCGATTTTAGAGCACAAGCGTCTTCACTCTGTCGATGTTTTCTTTGGTCGTAGCGGTTGAAGGTCTACCAGAACGAGGCAAGTCTACTACTACTTCTCGGCCTTCTTTAAAAGTTTTATACCATTCATAAGCCCTTGTTTTCCATAAACACAATTCGCCGTAGGTATTTCACAACATTTTAGTGATTCAACACATGAAATATTATTCTACTTACAAAATTAAGGCACACTCTTTGTTCCACAATATTTTCCATTGTAAAAATCACCGAGGACTCAATACTATGACCAACAAATAGTGTAGTTTAAAGCAAATTAAATGACATATCCCGCTCAAATTTTGCGCGCTTAATCAGTACAGTGCTATCAACATGTAGTAAAAAATTAGAACGACATCTTTTACGCGGGTCTTTTTATTGACATACTAGCGGTCCCCCGCGACTTCGTCCGCGCGTTTTGAGTTTGCTCCCTCCCCTCCCGTCGCAGCGTGATGTTTTATATCCTAAAGCCTTTCTCAATAAATAAGCTATCTAACACAGAAATATTTTTTCAAATCGGTTCAGCAGTTCCTGAGATAAGCGCGTTCAAACCAACAAATTTTTCAGCTTCATAATATAACTAGCGGTTCCCCGCGACTTCGTCCGCGCGTTTTGAGTTTGCTCCCTCCCCTCCCGTCGCAGCGTCATGTTTTATATCCTAAAGCCTTTCTCGATAAATAAGCTATCCAACACAGAAATATTTTTTCAAATCGGTCTAGCAGTTCCTGAGATAAGCGCGTTCAAACAAACAAACTCTTCAGCTTTATAATATATTAGCGCAAGCGCACGTTGTACTTAAGCTGCGAACTTTATTTTGGTGCGGAGTTATGTTAAAACTGTGATAGCTCCTAAGATATTTATTGAAATCAAATGATATAAAGGGAAACTTGGTTCTAAATGAAATGCTCGTGATGATGAATGTATTTATTTTGATAAGAATAAATACCTGTGTGTATAATACACCTCTAAAAATAATGCATTATTTTTTTACCAATTTATTAACATAAAAAAGGTTGTAGTAAGTCAACCATAAAAGATAGACATATGCTGTCGCGGACTTTATTATAGAACTCTTAATGCTGAACAATCTTGTCATACATGATTTTTGTGTAACTTAAGCGGTTTCCGCAGCGTATGCAGCGGAAGCTCTCAAAAGGAATATCTTTCTCCCGTTTTCGCAACATTTTTCATTGCTGCTGTGGTCTTATGAGTCGTATCATTATGTAATATAGCTTAAAGCCTTCCTCGATTAATGGACTATCCAACGTAAAAAAAATTTTTCAAATCGGGCCAGTAGTTTTTGAGATTAGCGCGTTCAAACAAACAAACAAACAAACAAACAAACAAACAAACTCTTCAGCTTTATAATATTAGTATAGATTAGCGCAAGCGTACGTTGTACTTAAGCTGCAAACATTATTTTGGTGCGGAGTTATGTTAAAACTGTGATAGCTCCTAAGATATTTATTGAAATCAAATGATATAAAGGGCAACTTTGTTCTAAATGAAATGCTCGTGATGATGAGTGTATTTATTTTGATAAGATCAAATACCTGTGTGTATAATACACCTCTAAAAATGATGCATTATTTTTTTTGCAAATTTATTAACATAAAAAAGGTTGTAGTAAGTCAACCATAAAAGATAGACTTATGCTGTCGCGGACTTTAATATAGAACTCTTAATGCTGAACAATCTTGTCATACATGATTTTTGTGTAACTTTAGCGGTTTCCGCAGCGTACGCAGCGGAAGCTCTCAAAAGGAATATCTTTCTCCCGTTTTCGCAACATTTTTTATTGCTGCTGTGGTCTTGTGAGTAGTATCTTTATGTTATATAGCTTAAAGCCTTCCTCGATAAATGGACTATCCAACATAAAAATAATTTTTCAAATCGGGCCAGTAGTTTCTGAGATTAGCGCGTTCAAACAAACAAACAAACAAACTCTTCAGCTTTATAATATTAGTATAGATTTCCGATCCTTTTTTTACAGAGTAGTATATGACACTAGCGGACCCAGCGAACTTTGCTTCACCCCTAGCACCGTCCCGCAACGGCCCCGTCTCGCTCACTCGTAATTTTACAATTTAGAAAAACACTATAATTGATCAGTTATCAAACGGAATGAAAAATGATTAAATTACTAAAATTGCAATAAATAATAGAGATTGGTGATAAAAAGTCAAAATTTATGGTTGTATGTAAAATACATATAATGCCAAATTATAAAAAAATAAAAACAAAAAAATCATCGAAAAATAAAAATAATAATTAAGGGTTAACAACCCTTATCACTTAGGGGTATGAAAAATAGCAGATTCTCAGACCTACTGAATACGCATATAAAATTTGGTAAGAATCGGTAGAGCCGTTTCGGAGGAGTACTGTAACTAACATTGTGACATGGAAATTTTATAGATTAGACTAGCGGACCCAGCGAACTTTGTTTCGCCCCCATCCTCATCTTGCCCGGCCTCGTCCCGCCCAGCCACGAATACAATACAACCCTTATCACTAAGGGGTATGAAAAATAGGTGTAGGCCGATTCTCAGGCTTACTCAATATACTCACAAAATTTCATGAATCACGAATTTTGTTTCACCCTTAAATTACTAAAATGGCTATTAAAAAATAAGGGTTGATCGTAGAAGGGTGAAAATTGAGGAATGTATTTTTGTATGTTGTATCTTAAAAAAATAGGAATTAAAACTTGTCAAAAAAATAAAATAAAAAATTTAGGGGTGGACTACCCCTAACATTTAGGGGGATGAAAAATAGATGTTGGCCGATTCTCATAGATACCGGATAAGCACAAAAAAATTCATCAAAATCGGTCAAGCCGTTTCGAAGGAGTATGGCAACGAAAACTGTGACACGAGAATTTTATATATTAGACTAGCGGACCCAGCGAACTTTGCTTCCCCCTAGCACCGTCCCGCCCCGCACACATTAAATGTCACATTATTAAAAAATAAAAATCGTCCAAATATTTAAAACAAAAAAACTAATTAGTCCATTGAATAAAAAGTTCTAGAGTGCGTGAGTTAGTAACGTAAGATGTTTCTTCGGAAACATGTCAAGAGTCCCTAGGTAATAAACATACTAAAACCCCGGGACACTAGGAGGAGCCCTGGAGTGGGGGGAGGGGGGGAAAGGGTCCATTTTTTTCATTTTTCGCTTAAATCTCAAAAACGGCACATGCTAGAGAAAAACTTTCAAGGAAAAGTTGAAAGGCCATAAAATTATCTACAAGTTGTACCTCAATCATTTTTTCCTATATCCTACCATTTCAGAGTTACACGCAGTAAAAAATGATTTTGGCTCAAACAATTTCCCCATACTACATACCCATGTTTATCACATCAATCGATCAAAAAATATTTCTTTCTTCCAAAAAACTCAAATGTGCAACTTGTGACCGGTACTGATAGATTGCTCTTAATTAGGTCTATAATTGGTAAAATAAACACATTCCTCCATGGAAGCCTTTAGGAGGAATCGATTGTCAAAATATTATATTAGGGTAGTTTGAGTTACTGAACTTGATCTTTTTATTTTTTTCTTCCAAAAAACTCAAAAGTGCAACTTGTAACCGGTACAGATAGATTACTCATGATTAGGTCTATCATTGATAAAAAAAACAGATTCCATCATGGAAGCCTTTAGGAGGAATTGAATTTTATTAGGGTAGTTACGATACTTGAACTTTTTATTTTTTTTCTTCCAATAAGCTCAAAAGTGCAACTTGTGATTGGTACTAATAGATTGTTCTTAATTAGGTCTATCACTGGTAAAAAAAACACAATCCTCCATGGAAGCCTTTAGGAGGAATTGATTGTCAAAATATTATATTAGGGTAGTTACGCAACTTGAACTTTTTATTTTTTTTCTTCCAAAAACCTCAAAAGTGCAACTTGTGACCGGTACTGATAGATTGCTCTTAATTAGGTCTATAATTGGTAAAATAAACACATTCCTCCATGGAAGCCTTTAGGAGGAATCGATTGTCAAAATATATGTTAGGGTAGTTTGAGTTACTGAACTTGATCTTTTTATTTTTTTCTTCCAAAAAGCTCAAACGTGCAACTTGTGACCAGTACCGATAGATTGCTCATAATTAGGTCTATCATTGATAAAAAAACCAGATTCCACCATGAAGGCGTTTAGGAGGAATTGAATTTTATTAGGGTAGTTACGATACTTGAACTTTTTATTTTTTTTCCTCTAGTGCCTCTCATATGACATCAATGTCCCAACATTATCCGTTGTTCGAAGTTTCTCGATGAAGTTTCACACGTAGCATGGGAGGGGGTCCGCCCTCGTTAAGCTTATGCTAAAGTTTGCTTATGTTTTCGAATTTTTAACCTTTCATGGGATGTAGCTCGAAAACGGCTGCTAATAGAAAAAAATGATTTAGGTACAACTTGTAGATAATTTTATGGCCTTTCAACTTTTCCTTGAAAGTTTTTCTCTAACATGTACCGTTTTGGAGATTTAATCGAAAAATGAAAAAATGGACCCTTTCCCCCCCTCCCCCCACTCCGGGGCTCCTCCTAGTGTCCCGGGGTTTTAGTATGTTTATTACCTAGGGACTCTTAACATGTTTCCGAAGAAACATCTTACGTTACTACTCACGCACTCTAGACCCCCCTTGGAGGGACTCATTCAATGGACTAAATGGTAAACAACCCTTATCACTTAGGGGTATGAAAAATAGATAGTAAGCCGATTCTCAGAACTACTTAATACGCATATAAAATTTGGTAAGAATCGGTAAAGCCGTATCGGAGGAGTACGGGAACGAACATTGTGACACGAGAATTTTATATATAAGATTATCAGCAGGTTGCTCTGCTAAAGGCGCCTAATGTGAAAGCGCGCTTATAGATACAAGATACGTACGACTATAACATTACTTTATCAAATAACACACATTATGCGTACTACTGCAACGTATCTCACTCTCAGAGATAATCGCCTGTCTTTGGTTGCACTTTGTATGCCAAAATATGGTTCAATTTTATCCACATTTAGAATTGACTTCAATATTGTGGAAGAACGTAATCCCCTTAAAATTCTTGTTATGTTATTTCAATAGCTGATGTCAACAACTGATTTAGAAAACTTAACCAGAAACATCGTCAACTTGTCATCTAAGAATACACAAAACTAAGACGACACAGTTTTTTAATCGCCATAGTAAATCTATGAACAAGTAGCGTTTTGACTATTAATAAAGAACTACCTACGTCAACGATTGATGGTGGTAACTAGCCCAATCGATGAGAGAGTATTGAAAGGATTACTACACTCCTTTAATATCAAGTTAGTATATGTCTGTCACACAGGCCCACAACGGCCGCCACTTGTACTAGTTATCTGCGATCTCGTCACTAGTAGCGTCAATAATGTGCCGGTCCCCCAGACGTGCACGGGAAGGTCGTGCATCTGGTGCAGCGCGCGCCGCCAAGCCCGGAGAGCAGGAGTTCTTCGGGGACGCGGCTGCCGCGCACCAACCGCCCCCCCGCCAATGGACCATCGGACGACGGCGAGAACTTGCCCTTCCACCAGGAGATGCGCAGATTGATCGTGAGTTGATTACTACTCTTTTTCTAAGGACGCTCGCACATTCATACACACATTTTAAACTTACCGGTTGCTAAATTTAAAACTGTTATTAAAGAAACCCTTATGACGAAAGGGTATTATAAAGTAAATGATTATTTAAAAGATAATAATGTATGAACTTGGATGATCACTCACTACAGACATTGTAAACGTTTTTAAAAGAGGCATTGACGATAGTGACTGAGTTTGTTGCGCAGCTTCTTCCCAGCACTAGCCCACAATTGTCCCGAAGCTGACGTAGGGTTTATATTGGGACGTGTAAAAGTGCCCCCAGAGGGCCTATTTGCATAAATAAATGACTTCTATGACTTCTTTCATATTGGCGTTTTAGTAGCTTGATAGTGCCAGCGTCGCATTATAGCCGCGCTATAGCTGCTGCACTGTAATATGAATGGATTCACGGTGTAACGCTACAGTCGCGCTTCTAAAACGCCTAAATGTGAAAGCGCTATCCCGCACAATAGTAAAACACATTACTCTCTCATAGAACGTTGCAGCACAATAAAATGTTTCTAGTTTTTGATATCATTACAATTTGAATAACAAAATATATTTAATCCATACAAAAGAATAATTAATTATGTTTTTTATAAAATTCAAATAGTCTGATGTAGGGGAATCTATCTTCACGCCTTTTGTTATCCAGATGAATGCTAAAACCTCTGGACGACTCAAATAGCAGAGCAATCCAATTTTAATGTTATTTAAATATTTAAGCTACTTTTTAATCACGCGAAAGCCGAGTAATATAAATGACTATTAGATTTGTTATGTCTTTCTCACCAAATAAAGCTTTGTAATGTTAGATTAGTGTACTAAACTGTATATTTCAATATCAGAACATGGCTGCTACTCCGGATTTCTTGCTGGACACCCCGAACCCAATCACTCAGACTCCGACGGCCGGTCGCATGGAAACCGCTCGCCGACAGATCGCCGAGATCAAGACCACGCTCGGCTGTCTTCGAGCCCATCTAGCCAACGAGGTAACCGTCTTGACACTCTTTTAACTTCATCACACACTTATTTGGATGTCTCCACCAAAATGTGTTGGTATAGGTAATATTGATGCAAAGTTTCATTTTTTTAAATAAGTTGTTCTCGTTACTGGTCGTATGTGAGCAAAAATGTGCGTCGGTAAAGTCCGTTTATCCTTGCTTATCGAATATTGTTAACAACCTTTAAAAATATTAAATAATAATATAAGTTACTTTTTTGATAATTTTATATAATAAAAATTAAAACCGCCTTCAAACAAAATACCTAAAAAACGTTCTTTAGTAAAGATGCAAAATCTATTCACCCAAACGCAAGACAATCGCGGACAAAAATACCTTAATAGAAACATACAATTACATTTTTGTTTTTAGTGTTTTGTCACTATACAAACTTAATAATATATATTGCACTTGTAAAAAGCAACTTTGGCTGTGACAGACGAGGAAACATACAGGTCAAACCGAGAACCTCCTTTTTTGAAGTCGCTTAAAATGATCTCGCCTGTTAACTATACACCTTCGTAGATTGTAAGTATTGTGTTAATCTTGTTTAAAAAACATTTTGTAAATAAGATATATGAATATTATTCACAATATTCGCCAAGTGAAGAAAAACGAACTTTATCGTGCTATAACTAGTGCTATTTGAATACTATGCTCGAAGTAATATAAATAGTGCATACACACACACATTAAAAAAATGAGATCACTTTAGAAAATCTAAATCTTTTTTGTTTCAGTAGATTTTTGCAAATTTTTTTAGGGAGTATATTTTAAAAATAAGACTAGGGATGAGAAACAATACAACAGTTCAATTTGGTTTCCATATAAAATAGCTTTCAATCCTAGATTACGCTAATTCAGAAGTCTGATGTCGGCCAATTTAAAAGATTCAATATTACTTTTTCGCGGAAAGTTGTAGTTGGCAAAATGCCGTGAGAATTATCGGAAGTTTTACGAGGAATATTAATTTGAGGGGAGAAGGATACAGCACACACAGAGAAATAGCACGCAGAGTTGCTACCGATCCTGCGTCTTGACCACGTTGCAAAGGTACCACGGGGTGAATATTTAGCTGACCAAGCCCGCAATGATTGACTGTTGCCCAAAAGCGCTTGACAGTGTGTAAAGACATGTAGTAAGAAAACTTTGCGGCCATCACCAGCGCTTAGATTGAAAAAGATGTGTACACAACATAATATTTATTTATTTATAATTAATTAAAAAAATAAGCAAACCGCCGTCAATTTTCCAAGCTAGTTAGTTATTTTTTAATTAAAATTAAAAAAATATATATATTAAAATAAATAATACCTCCAATACCCATATGAGGTATTTTCCGCAATAAAATTAATCGTTGATATTGCCCATAAAGTTTTATTACTACATGCATGGACACACTGTATATACGAGGGTCAAACTGAAAGTTCTTAGAAAATCAAAAACTGATTACATTAGCCAGTTATTAGTTTTATTATATCTTTTCAAAATATTGTCCATTGACGTCAATACACCGCTGCATGCGATGGAACCACTGGGAAAAGCACTTTGCCCACTCGTCCTTAGGGGTCTCTTCAATGGCATCGCGATACGCAGCCACCGCTTCTTCAGCATTCATAAACCGCTTTCCTTTAAGTTTTTCTTTAATTTTTGGAAATAAATAAAAATCACAAGGCGCGAGGTCGGGGCTATACGGCGGGTGACCCAGTAATTCAACGTTTGATGTCGCCAAATAGTCGATCGTTCGCTTGGCGGTGTGCGACGAGGCGTTGTCGTGGTGGAGGAGGATCCTACTGCGAGGTCGTTTCTCTCGAACTTTTTCCAAGACAAGTGGCAAACAATTGGTAGTGTACCATTCTGCAGAAACTGTTTTTTGATCCTCTAACACAATTGTTGCGAAATGACCTATCCTTCCAAAGAACGAGGCCACCATTTTTTTTCCCGCACTTCGATCTCTCTTCACTTTAGTTGGCAACTCCTCGAAAGGAAACACCCACTGAGCAGATTGTCTTTTGGTTTCAGGATCATAACAGTAAATCCAGCTTTCGTCACGTGTTAGTATGTCGAACACAGCATTTGAGTCACCTCCGTTAAATCTTTCAATCATTTTACGGCACCAATCCACACGATGGAGTTTTTGAGCCTTAGTCAAATTATGAGGTATCCACCGGGCGCAAAGCTTCCTGACCGCTAAATGTTCGTGGAGGATTTTGTGCACTTGACTCATACCGATGCCTAAGCTTGTCCGAATCTGCTGATAGGTCACTCTTTTGTCAGTCTCTATCATACGCCGCACAACACAGATGTTATTTTCAGTCGTCGCCGTAGAAGGCCGTCCCTCACGTACATCATCAGTGAGATTAGTGCGACCACGTTTAAACTCATTAAACCAGTTGTGAACAGTCGCACGAGATGGGGCTTCATCGTGAAAGGCCAATCGTAGTCTATCATAACTTTCTTGTTGACTTAAATGACATCTAAAGTCATAAAAAATCATTGCAAGAAAATTTTCTCGTGTTTAATTCATGTTGACGTGACACAGACAATTTTCAATTTGCCGCCAAATCGTAAAACAAATGACAAATGAATGAAATATATACTTAGTAATATTGGCAAAGAGTTCTATTTTCAAATTTTAGAATATTTTTTTTATTATATTGTTTATAAGTGGCCAGTTCTAAGAACTTTCAGTTTGACCCTCGTATCAGTACTCATCCAAATAACCGACGTGTCCGTGTCTGGAAAAGACCAGGAGACCGTGAAAGGCAAAGAACTCCTACTGGAACGGCTCAGCTTGGCGAGTACTCGGCGTTCTTTTGGGGTGGTATTACGAATGGAGCTAGAACACGTTTGATCCTGTATCGAGGCTCCATGACGACAGACGTGTATAAAACAGTTGCTATCTATGGAATTGTCAGACCATTCCGAGTAAACCATGGGCACCAATTTGCACTGGTTGATGATAATGCGCCCGCATAACGAGCTTAACAAGTCAATGCCGCTCTCCAAGAATACGATATCACCAAGTTTCACTTGCCTGCCAGCTCGCCTGACTTAAACCCAATGGAGAACTGCACCCGTGGGATACTGTCTGTCTGCGATCTGTTTGGAACCGTCAGCCACGTCCCCAGACAGTGCCAGAGCTCACAGAAGTCGCTATTCAAGAGAGGGACAGGTTGCCCTATAATGCTGAATTACTTGATCCTCAGCATACCCAAGAGGATCTCCGCAGGTGTTCGAGCCAAGGAAAGAATTATGTTAAATTAAATATATATTTTTTTATTAATAAATTATTATTAAATTTCTTAAGACAGTATTTTTCTTTCCTGCCACAATTGTATTATGATGAGTTACAAAATGTTTGTTCATAAATAAAGTTTATGCTTTTCATTTTAATCAGGATTAAATACTATTTGAAGAAAACCCACTACAAATAATTTTCCTAGATAAATTTTCAATTCAAGAATTTAAATCAGTTATTGCCAGTGATCTCATTTTTTTATGTGTGTATCTAATGGTGTGTAAAAGTATTTTATGCGCATGTATGTACTTAATAGCTCACTTCATGTGCATGCACAACGCTTACGAAATTGATTTGTTGTTGTACCTTATTGTAACGATCAGCTTGTGTAGTCAGATGTTTCTAAAAGTTTCCAATTCGAACTATGAGTAGTAGTTTATGTTGTTAATGTGCCTATGTAGGGTGTTTCTGGGGCTGCACCAAACGCCGAAGCTCCCGCAGAACCAATGGAAACAGAACCGTCGCCTGCGCCGTCGACCGAGGAGGTAATCCATCTAATCTTGCAGGCATGAACATGGGTACAATCCAATAACAGGTTTCATACGGTTCTTCGGTATAAAATGTTCTTTTTATTAAATTGCGAGTGTGAAATGCAAACGAAGGCGTTGTAGTTGTATTAAGCTCGTTAAAATATCAAAGCAAATCTGATCAATAAATTATGCAAGTTCAACATTTTTAGGAAGAGCTATGTACATCAAAACAGCGGTCTTATGTTTGCATTACATAGTCTTGAGTGAATAATCGTGGTGTCAGGCGTTGTTTCATTATGGTTTATGGTTTCAAGTTCGAACGATATTTCTGCCTACACAAGTGTTAAAGCTTTGAAGTCTTGTGAAGGTTGAAATAATCTCATTCAATCATGCATGTGCTTTTTTTTTAAATTTATACTATTATATATTACGTATAACCAATATGGAAAACTACTACTTTGGATATCTTATTCATATGAGAAGAAAATATAGATTGTCCAGGCATGGAAGGGATTTACTTTCATCGCAGATATTGATCTACAGTGAATTTGATTAAGGAAAATATCCCATATGGGGGGGGGGGGGGTCAATTAAAAAGACACTATACTGCAGTGACGGTTTTTACTTTCACAAAAATTACCTCACTTGTGAAATTGATGGCGGTTTGAGTGGTGTAACTATATAAAAAAGACGCTATCAAATGACTCCATTTTTCAATTCATTCATTTTAAAATAGTACTAAAACGAAACCATTGACATAACTATTATTAAATACCTTAAAAGTATTTTCAAAAGTAACGCAATACAAAAATAATGCACAGATTGGCAGAAGTATGCAAATTATTATGAATATTAATAGTCTTTATAATCGTTAATAACTCTTAAAATAATCGACCGAAAGCAGTGATTGCTACATCAATTTGGTGACTAAAACATTTTTAAGTAAATTAAAAAAAAAGGTTTGTCTCGTCGGATATTATTTTCAAAATTAGTACTAAACTAATTTAAAATAATTTAATTTATAGTAAAAAAAAAACGTATTCTTATACAAAAAATTAAAAATATTGACAGTTAAGGGGGGGCTCCCATACATGAAACTAAAACCAAAAAAATTTTTTTTAGTCAAACCTATGCGTCTATGGGGTCTATGGATAGGTCTTCCAAAATGATTGAGAGGTTCCTCAAACCATTTTCTTTTAAAGTCTAACGTTTCATAGCTACACGCTTCCAAGGTGGTAAAATGCCGCCCCCCCCCCCCCCCCCCCATCTAACTTCTAAACCAAGCAAGTGTAAATTTAAAAAAAATGTAGATCTTAACAAATACTTCAACGAAAATTGGTTCGGACGAGATCGAACGAGTAGTTTTTGAGATATAACACATTTTCAACAACCGCAAACATAACTTTGTACTTTATACAAACACTATGAAAAACAAAGTTATACTTGCAGTCAACAAAATATTGTGGTATTTTACTAAGTAGAAGTAAGTGGATTCCCTAATTCAGTTAAAGTTGGCACGGAACCCTCAGTGCGCGAGTCCGACTCGCACTTGGCCGGTTTTTTGTGTATAAGGGTAGTCCAGCTAAGTAGAAATAGTTTTTCTTTAAAATTACACCAAAATAGAGCCCTTCAACAATGGAAGACTCAAACTGCCGTAAATTTGTCAATTTGGGTATTTTTGTTAAAGTATAAACTAAAGTCACTGCAGTATTGTGGGTTTTTATAATTTAACCCCATATGAGATATTTTCCTCGATAAAATTCATCGTAGATTGTATTTCCCTCAAAGTTATATTACGACATGCCTGTACACACTGTATATCTTCCTAACACAAATATACTAAAAACAACGTCACCGTACTAAAAAAAAATATTGGGAACACACGACATTTAATTTATATAATTTAGTTAGCTGAATCGGATTTGACGCATTGGTCGTCATTGGCATCGTGACGAAGTGTCACGAATTCAAAATTGGCTCCATTTGCATTCCGTCCTATTCGTATTTAGTTTCATTCGCAAAATGGTCTAACTCAGGTAAAAGTTGATTTTAAAATTTTTAACCTACAAGTTGAACTATTGTTTCAGAAATGGTAGGCTTGAAAATAAAAACATAAAAAATCGTACATAATTAACATATATCACCAACAGGGTTAAGTTGTCCAGGTCAAAGGCATAGAACCTCAAGCGCCTTAAAAGGCTGGCACCGCCGACTGAAGGATTTGATAGGAAAAAGATCGAACTTGTATTTATTCATTTACAAACTGACAAACGAAGCAAACTATTGCGATATATCATTATATTTTTGTAATTATAACCAGGACGTTTTAGATTGTCACGTAAATGTTGATTTTGTAAGAATTTTGATTCCTAAATAAGCATACATATTAATACAACATAATTATTTAAAGCTTTATGTTTTTATTTTCAAGCCTACCATTTCTGAGTGTGTGATTTTTATCTAAATGTAAAACTACTTTGCGAACCAAATGCAAATAGGACCGAATGCGGATGGGAAAATTCGAAATGCGAATGGGACGGGATGCGTCAAACCATGCTGTCTAAGCTATGTAAAAATGATTATTTTTCTTTCCCTTCTTTATCTGCAACTTGATCTTCCTTCGAATAAACCTTATTAAAAAGGACTCAACTGTACGACAAAATATTATGATGTAACTTATTTTGCATGCATGCATTATGGGATAGTGCTGTCTCCTAACACTGCATGTATTTTCTTGCGTGCCATGCCACTAAAGGACTTCAGTGTACGAAATAATTATGTTTTATTTTATAGAGGGAGCCCCAGTTTGATGAAAGCGGCGAGGAAATCGTCGGGGATCCTGCTGCCAGGCCTCACAGCGCTCGCCGCAGGTAACATAAGTGATAATAATCTTGATGTCTGTTTTAAATAGTTTTGAAGTCAAAATGTTGATTGATATACATACTCAACTCTTACAAGTAAGCAACATTTAGAATCACGCTGTTTTGTTCAAACTACAATTTTATAGATGAAACGATAGCTGTTTTATACATTTGTTTGCAGTTAAGTATAATACAGTACGTTTTGGATCGACCTTCGATACCTCACCCATGTGTTCTACGCCTAATTTTATCGGTAAAATACTAGGCAAGGAAAGGTTTGGTTTTAGGGGTTGATTTTGCCTAAAGTGATCGCTCTTTAGGCAAAATCAACTTATTAATATATTTGAATTTTCCTAAAGTGATCGCTGAGACGTTGTCAAACAATGTCAATTTTAGTGATGTAACTTATAAATAAAATGTAAACGATATTTTTCGTAGAAAGTAATCAATTCATGTGTTACGTACTTTTTTGTAATTAATTGTTTGGTGTTTTTCTAAGCTGATCTAGATGATAATTCTATATCTATATCTTGGTTGATATAGAGAAGTATGTTTTAATTGTACACGACGAGAAATATTCCAGTACACTTTTTATAAGATCGGTAAACACAGACACGACACTAGCTGCCTGCCAGCTTGCAATTAAAAGTGGCCCTTTCAATTGCAAATTAATGTTCCTATCGCAAAAGAAGGACAAGTAATGCTGTCAAACGCAACCGATTTTGGATGACATTAACTAACTTAAAATGAGATTACCTTACGTTCAGACTGCGGTACCGTATACAGTCGTATTAAGGGCTTGTTTGCAACAAAAGTGGGTAACCTGATGTGCTGGCGACTGTACATTTATTTTGTTAGAATGATTTGATACTTCGTGGCGCGCCGGTGCATACATCTAACTTATTAGTTAACATCATTTTATTGCCTCACAGAAAGCGTGAAGACCAGAGTATTCACCTCGGGTATAAAGGTGTTTGTCTAATTAAATTCCTCACTAGACTCAGGATTTTCTATTACCTCCCATTCTGAAGCTCAGGAGTAAACCCATTGACGCCCTCGCGTCGCTCGGGCCTCAAGTCTTCCTTCCTCACGCTTCGCTCGTGATTAAAGGTGGCGTCCGCGCCGATAGACACCACTTTACGCCCTGTGTAAATAATGTACTACTACGCCTCTCACTCAGAGGGATGAGGTGTGCGATCCTCATTTGCTTAGTATTTTACCGATAAAATGTGACGTAGAATACGCGGGTAAAGTATAGGAGGTCCGATCCAAAACATACTGTATATTATTAGTATATTATGGAAAATTCTCGAATTTTAGAAGGTGTAATTCTGTACGAAAACACGTATCCTAAATTTATTTGCAAATATGTTTAAACACATAGCTTTTTGGGAAACGTCTTTTTCATAGGGATTATTTTCCAAAACGTAAGATCAATATTGAATGTTCAATTCATTCTAAAACTGCGTTTGTGTTACTCGTACATAGTTAACGTCAAGTATTTATGATTTACGAGATTAGCCTTCATTTTCGGAACAACGTGTATAAAACGTGTTTCAAATGCTTAAGATGTTATTTATAATTGTCGTCTAAAAGTCATGCCAAGATTAATGAACTAAATGCGCATCACTTGTAAAATAAATGGTAATTTCACCATGCATGGTGAATCAACGAATGATTTCACTAGTCATCAAAATTGATTACCAGCGTTCTTAAGCCGCCGTCATTTGACCCAGGGTTGCCCGCAGGATGCGCTCGCGCCACACCCAGCCTCGCCACTTGGCACAGCTGATCGACGAACTGGACGAACTGAATGAGCAGTTCGCGCCCCACAGGACTATGTACACACGGATGCTGAGAGAAGCCAACAACCCTCAGGTACGAGACCTACTCTCTTAAATACAGAAAAATATATAAAGCTCGCTGTCAGCTGTCACTTTGACACTAGAGTTTTTTTGTGTCCGTTGTTGTAATGGACATTAACATTTGTGTGCATGAACATGTCAGTTTGTATTGGTCTGGGTGTTTTCTATGTATATCTTGTATGTATTTACAAACAAAAAGTATTTAAGTATTATATCCGTTGTCTGGCATGTAGAACCTCTCGTTTTTTCATCGTCTAATTTTTCGTTAAGTGGTTTTAATATTTCATATTTATTTGAATCTCCGTCTGATTGCGAAATCGTCAACTCAACAAATAAATTCTCAATTTCCTTACCGAATACTTCGATGGATCGCTGATTTTGCGTTGCACGGAGCAACTGTTGTTGGATAGCTGTAAAATATTTTTTTACCAACAAATGTTTTTTCATATCAGCAATAAGATCCTTTACGGTCTTGTAATTTTGAGATAATCTTAATTTAGCGCTATCTGAGAGTCTGGTTTTAAGCACAAACGAAATCGAAGTATTTTTTGAACTTTCCTCTAAGACATTCATACATTTCAATTGCCGATATTAATTGTTTCGTAACTTCCTCCTTATCATTCATAACAGGTAATAATGACACAGCTGTTTTTAGATCAAACTTCTCCATTGTTACCATTGTATTTTCACTGTCTGTTCTACTCTCACACAAGATTTTAATATTTTCAAATATTGACTTAATATTAGTACACAATAAAGTAATCAATGATATTTCCTCAGGCTTATAATTTTTAATATTTAAGTTTATAGCATTCAAATCTATCTCAAAATAGGTCATTAGCTTCACAAAACTTCTTAGAACATATAGGTGTTTCACGCCGACTTGGGCCAATTTTAATCAAATATTTCCTTATCTTAACTAATTCTTCATAATATGCTTGTAACCTTATTGCCATAAATGATACTAATATGCTATGCTTTCACTTTTGGCACAAATTAATTAAACTAAAGAATAAATGCGATTAAAATGAAAAAGATTACACTTCCAAAGACATAATAATATAAGAGAAAAAAAATGGTTTACGCATACGTCCATTAAGGGTATGATGACGTTCACTGGGGCTCTGACATCATTGGCATCACACGTCCTCAGCCACACGCGGCGCAGCTAGGGGCGGCTCGCGACGACGGAACCAACTCGCAGACCGTTGCAAGTGGTGCTCAGTTATCTCTCTTCTTATCCATTTACCATGGCAGCTCCGGTACACTCGATAGATGCCGATTATTCCTCCAATCAATAGGACTGCACATATTATTTGGAGAGTGTGGGATGTTGTATGTGCATGCTAGTTCAACTGGTCCAATGAAATCTCGTTTGCTCCTCCGTTCTGCGCGATTATGACCTCTTGGTCTTCCTTAGATTGTCCTTTTCTCATTTTTATAATATACTCGTAAATTTACAATGCGCGAGAGCACGAACGATGTAAGCACTATCACAGCTTGCACAAAAGTCACCATGTTTAATTTCACACTTACAGTTCGCGAGAGTTTATATGAACAGCACCTTATTTGGAATGGTACTTATTTGTCACGCGCGCTCAGTCTCCAATGGCAGGGTCGCCATGTAGAGATGAGGGTTCGTTGAAATGAAGACAACCGATCAGCTTCGAGTAAACATTTATTATATCCTTGATTTCCTGACTACAGTCTTTATATACTCTTACTCTAATACTATACTACAGGCACCCATAACACAAGCTTTGAGAAGCTCACTTTGGGACTAGATGGCGATGTGTGGGAATGTCCAAAGGATATTTATTTATTTATTTATAACAACCAGGTGGCGTTTGAAGAACGCGTCGATACTTTTTTGTAATTTTGTGTATTTATTGATAGAGTAGATTTTTTCAAATAAAACTCAAAAAATACAAATATTAGATGCATCAAAAAACTGTAATTTGAAATTATCTACGTGAAATGTCACAAATTTGACATTTCTTGTTCTTCAGACTTGGGCCGCAGATTAAATAATCATCATAATTCCTCTTTCCTAATATGATTGATATTTGTAGTGATTACTAAAACTAACCTAACCTAACCTAACCTAACCCAAACTAGGTAATAATACATAATAAAATAAATAATCAATAGATGTACCATCGATATCTTACATCTACAATTGCTATAAACCACATCAGTTAAAACGTCTTATGAGTTGTTAAATCGAATATAGCAAAGTCGTGACATCCTAACATCCGAATGCTTGTGATAAGGCTCATTTAGAATGGGGAGTTTTTGAACAAATATTATTAGGGAAAATAATGAAAAGAAATGAAAAAGAAAATATACGGGTGCCTTCATTTTGTAAGTTATTTCAGGATAAATAAAAAAAGAGCTATATAATTCGGAAATGTTGTCAATTAAACAAACTAAACAAGCTACTTGACAACTTAAGGAAAAGTATTATAATATGTGCGCAAGATTATTATGTATATAAAACCAACAATTTGAATTTGCTGAAAATAATACATTTATTTGTAATAGAACAAGATTTTTTGTAAACAATTTTTAATACGCGCGTAAACGCTACGTCACGTTAATAACGACACTATTATTTGGTAGCCAAACATAAAATAACACAAACGAATAGTGTCTAAACAGATTCACAAATAAACCATTTTGTTTATATTTTGCTTACTGTAATGCTTAACTGCACTACACAACACCGACGTTCTTGTATTACATCTCCAGCAGAGCAAAAAACTGTTAAAAAACGATGTATGAAGTTAGACATAAACATTCAGATTCATTTCGTATACCTTCTCACGAACTGATCTCAAATATCCTATTACGTTCTAGCGCATTTGCGCATGAATAAATATTGAAATTTCATGATAAAATGCAACGCAAAGTTTTAGCACCAATATTTGTCATTATTCATTTGACAACTAGTCACAGAGACACATAAAGGGTGCGGTCCGCTACTGACTTACCAGTGTGCTTGGTCGCTGTTGAGCGCGACCATGATGGTCGTTTTTCTTCAGACTTCGGCCTCAGTAGAGCGGATATATTGTGAGTGTTAATTAAGTTTTGGGCCTAAACATTTTTTTTTCTTTAAGTTGACTCAAATAAAGGGAAACATTTGTCAAAAAAGTCTTATTGAAATAGTAAATAACAATAAACTTTTATTATTAAATTCAAAATAAAAGTTTGCAATATATTTCATCACAGGTCACTTCCGATAACTATCCCTAATCACTTTCGTTTCCACCGCTCCCACGACCCACCATTTGACTTGTGGGTCACCCTTAGAGATGCGGTCGTCAGCTACTAATGCACTGCACCCAAAAAGGTTAGAAAGTAAGATAGAAAGGAGTTTTATGAATAAAACAACGGTATTTCGGATAGGCGAATTTGATTTGTCTTTGGTACTGCATACGACACTATTCAGTTCACAGATTAGCAAGAGTATGTCTAAAATTGGTCGCGTTCTAGTTATAAAAGTCCCATACACAAAATTACAAAGTTAATTTGCAAAAATGAAATACTTATCACCATTTTTTACCACGAAAATAAATACGTGCCATTATTTTAAGACAGCAAAGTGTCATGTCCAACACATTTCATTTTAAGTTATTACAACAATCAAGTAGCCAATTGTTTCGTAGTAGTAGTAGTAGTTCGTGAGATAAATGCGTTCAAACAAACAAACTCTTCAGATTTAAAATATGATAAGTATACAGCCTGTGACCTGTAATAGGAGCAAAAAAATGTAATCAATGATTCTGCAGAGTATTCGTAGTTACCTTGACATGGTCATAGTGCTATAAAATCAGAGTTCGCCGATATATATCAGCGGATATATATCATGATATGATATATATCAAATCATTTTTATTTTGATATGTCAGTACGTCTACCTGGGACAATTGGGTAGGTCCAACTTTAAGAAAGAGGTCAATCGACGGATCCAACTCGGCTGGGCAGCGTTCGGGAAATTACGCAAGAGTGTCTTCTCATCTCATCTATCTCAGTGTCTAAAGACAAAAGTCTTCAACCAGTGTGTGTTACCAGTGATGACATACGGATCCGAATCGGAACCGAAACTATGGGCCTCATAAAGAAGCTCAAAGTCACACAACGAGCGATGGAGAGGGCTATGCTGGGTGTTACTCTACGTGATCGAATCAGAAATGAGGAGATACGTAGAAGAACTAAGGTAACGGACATAGCTTTGAGAATCAGTAAGCTCAAGTGGCAATGGGCAGGGCACATAGCGCGAAGAACTGATGGCCGTTGGGGCAGGAAAGTTCTGGATTGGAGACCCTTCGACCAAATCTGCAGCGTAGGACGTCCACCAACATGATGGACAGACGACCTTTAAAAGATCGCAGGATCAAACTGGATGCAGACCGCTAGTAGTCGGTCGCTGTGGAAAGCCTTGGGGTAGGCTTATGTTCAGCAGTGGACGTCCTTTGGCTTAGAATGATGATGATGATTTCAATTGATTTTTTCCTGTCTTCTTCAACAAAAAATTTTGAAGATTAATTTTGACCACGTAGTGAAAAACTGCGATTCAGAATAATTTTGATTGGTTTTCAAAAATGGTAACCTCATATAAAGTTAGGGGAATCCCCTGTAACATATCAGTACGGCAAGCTTATTATTTAAATTCAAACCTTAACTTCATTTATACAACGTTTATTTTACAAATTAATGAAGTATGGGGAATCCCTAATGCTCCTGCCGAGTGGCCGAGATAGGCATACGCCCGGATAGCATAAGACACGGGGTTCGATTCCTCGTCTGTCACAACCAAAGATGCTTTTTATAATTGCAATTTATATTGTTTAGTTTGTATAGTGACAAAACACTATAAAAATAACAATGTAATTATAAATTGACTTCCTTCATCTTAACCGTGAAATCCGAAATCCGGAAAAGCGTAAAAATGTTTTCAATTATTACCTTATTCAAATACATATACTATTTGAATTAGCATACTTTAAAGGTGATAAAATAAATTTGAATGAAAAGGTAACCTTTTTGTGTATTATTGATACATTATTTCCGCTTCTTTCTTCACAGAGTAGTATACCAAAATCGGTTACTCGCAGTGTATGACAATGCCAATTTCGATGACTGGACACATTTGTGTTTCGGTTATTTTTATAAGAAAATAATATTTTTCATAATAATAACTTAAACCATTTAGTATTGATAACTGGTTATTTATAAATATCGTTTTCTACATTGACTCGACCGGGAATCGAACCCGGAACCTCACGAGATGGCGATTGCGCTTGAAACCAGCGTGCTAGCCATTCGACCACGGAGGTCGCCAAAGAGATATACATTAATTTGAAACTCTTAAAGTAATTAACGAAAAAGATTTTGGCTGCATAGTCCAATTATGCCTAATATGAATAAGTAGTATTTTTTATCGCAGTATTAAAATAATGGTGACAGCAAAATTGACGTAAGTCCAAATTTGTAAATTTAAACATAAATCTTGGACTAACTCTTACACCAGACTTAACCCATGTGGACTTAATGTAAAAGATCATGATCTAATCCATCTACTACGGGTTTTGTTTGTTGGACCAATACTTTCGGGATATCCTGAATATCTGCGACTGTGTGTTTGTACGTGTAATAGGTAAATCTTATAAAGCTAAAGAGTTAGTTTGAACGCGCTAATCTCAGAAACTACTGGCCCGATTTAAAACAATATTTTTGTGTTGAATAGCCTATTTATCGAGGAGGGCTTCAGGCTCTCGCAAAACATTACGCTGCGACGGCAGCGAACTCAACGCAGCGCGGATATCGCTAGTTATATTGTACTAGTGGACCCAGTGAACTTTGTTTCGCCCCCAGCCCCGTCCCGCCCCAGCCCCGTCCCGCCGAGTCCCGTAATTTTAAAAGTTAAGCATTCCCAGCGAATTTTGTTTCGCCCTTAAATTACTAAAATGGCTATTAAAAATAAGGGTTGATCGTAGAAGGGTGAAAATTAAGGGGTTGTATGTATTTTTGTATGTTGTATCATAAAAAAATAGAAATTAAAAAAATTGACCAAAAAATAAAAAAATAAAATTAGGGGTGGACTACCCCTAACACTTAGGGGAATGAAAAATAGATGTTGGCCGATTCTCAGACCTACTGAATACGCATATAAAATTTCATAAAAATCGGTCAAGCCGTTTCGGAGGAGTTTGGCAACTAAAACTGTGACACGAGAATTTTGTATATTAGATTTATGTAAGTAATTCATAAACCTTCTCCAGGCGCCGACTTACACAAACGAAGAGCGTTTGCACCATCAGAGCACGGTCGATATGATCACCGACCTGATGCACAGCTTCTCTCACGCGTACCACGCGCTCAGCGACATCATGTTTACCGTCGGCAGCCCGCGGCTCAGCTCCGAGACCGCGGTCACCAGGCACCTCATACCCATGCAGGTAATTAACTTCTTTTTAGGGTTCCGTAGCCGAATGGCAAAAAAACGGAAGTTTGTTTCGTCAAGTCTGTCTGTCTGTCCGTCCGTATGTCACAGCCATTTTATTCTGTAACTATAAGTATGATACTGTTGAAATTTGGTAGGAAGACGTATCCTGTTAACTGCTTCACGATTGTCATACAAAAAATAAAAAAAAATTTAGTCACACCTATACGTGTGGGGTGAGATTTTCTTTTAAAGACCACGTTTCGTAACTATGCGTTAGGGATGTCTATAGCATACTTTAAAAATGTCATAGAGGTTTCTAAAACCATTTTCATAAAGTCTAACGTTTCATAGCTAGACGCTTCCAAATTGGTAAAATGGGCGTCCCCCCATCTAACTTCTAAACTAAGCGAGTGTAAACTTTGATAAAAATATGTTATGTAGATCTTAACAAATACTTTCAACGAAAATTGGTTTGGACGAAATTGAACTAGCAGTTTTTGAGATATAGCATCAACAACCGTAAACATAACTTTGTTCTTCATACAAACACTATGAAAAACAAAGTTATATTCGCTGTCAACAAAATATCGTGGTATTTTACTAAGTGGAAGTAAGTGGATTTCCTAATTCAGTTAAAGCTGGCACGGAACCCTCAGTGCGCGAGCCCGACTCGCACTTGGCCGGTTTTTGATTACATCCGACCACGGCGGTCAATCTCAACTGAGATTTGCCACTAGCGCGGGATATTGTCTATAGTTTGTGTGTTTGCGCAATATTTAAGGGCGCTTCCCGTTCCTTCACTCTCATTTTTCGGTAAGACTGCACAGATCTGACATTGTACCTAAGACTTAGATGTTAGATGTATGTAAGTACCAGCGGCTTCTCACGTTTTCATTCGCGTAATTATAGGATATCACAAAAAGTTGCCGAACATATTTTCATCAAATTCGACCAGCAACTTTACATAGCTGTGAAAAATAAATGAAAATGGTATTGGCATGTCACTTGTTGTAAAAACATTCAAGTAACTCCGAAATTTTCTCAATAACTGAACAATAGGTAGATTGTGTAAAGCAATTGTATTCATTTGACAGTTCAAAACGTACGATATGATCTGTCAAACCCTTTGATCTTTGCCATTTGACAGAGCATACCGTACGTTTTGAACTGTCAAATGAATACGATTGCTTTACACAATCGCACCCCAGATCGCAAAATAATGCGTACAAATACACACCAAAACTAGTTTTTATTTCACTCTTGCTAAGTAAAACTATCTTATTTCTCGAGTATAACTTCAAAATAAAAGGATATGGACCTCTAGCAAAACTTTTTGTTTTGCATGGGAGCCAGCTCTTATTTTTCATACACTTGTCTGTACGAACTTTGTATGCAGCAGCTTGCGATCTGGATCATATAATGAGATAATTTTCCAGAGAACTTTGTATGTTTTCATGACATTTTGGCATTTAACCCGGCAATACACTCTACTGTGAAAAAAAACCACTGGGTGCTTAATTTGAGTTTCATCTTTTTCTAATGTTTCTAGTGTTACACGACTTTAAGTTCCTTTTTACCGAACCGACAGTTAACACACCGTATGTTATGGTAACCAGATCGCGTGTGTCGCTTATCGATAATGAACGTGAAAAGTAGTGATATAATTTTTCAGTATTATCATTGAAGGTTAGCATAATAGGATAATTTCTTGCTTAAGAAGACAGTGAAAAGAAAAATGTGTCGGGTATTAAGATCGTAAAAAAGAGAGATCAAGTGAAGACAAAAGTGAATGTGAGCAGGAAGCAGACAATTTGGACGCGGAGTCAGATTCAGACGATTTTCTGTATCAACTTCCCTCAGATTCGGAGGATTATGAAGAACTGATAATGAGCAGTATTTAGAAAATGTGACATTGAAGTATATTAGATGAGGACATTTTATTGGAAAAACAAAATATTGGATTAACTCTGGGTCAAATTATGATGAGCGACCTAGTTATTACAATATTTTAAATATATTTTTTCAAAGTTCAATTATAATGAAGGTATTATTATTTTGGGTTATTTTATAGTGTAGGTCCTATTTTGATATTGATTTCGACTTTCAATAGTTCGAAAGAAAAACAAAGATTGTTGTTAAATTTTTGGAGATAGTAACCCAAAAAGTTTTTTTTTTATTTTAAATTTATTAAGATAAGCTTTAATTTCATTTTTTTTTTAAATCATGTGAGTAACAACAGTGCTTTAAATAGCCTTTTCTGCGCTCTGTGCTAGCTTCTTTATCTGCGCCCTTGTTTTTTTTAAAATGAAATTGTAGTTACCCTAGATCAGAATGCACAGACTTAATTACATTATTTTAGGGTACGGCGACCTTTTCAACGGCATGTATGTCTTACAAAGTGCACACATTAACGAACAAAGCGATCGAAGTCAAATTGTACAAAAAATCATTGATTGAAAATCTCGATCAAAGGTCAACAAGCAAATGAAACAGTTTAACCGAAATGGGTGTCGTGGCGTGCTTACCTGCTTGCTTATCTGCTGTCACGACTTGTACTGAGCGGGGGGTCGTTGTTTTGTATAGAAATCTTTTTTTTGTTCTATCCTTGTTGTTTCTCATAATGTGTTTCATTTATATGTGTGTGTCAAATAAATAATAAATATTTTCTTTCAGAATCGACCACTAAGTAGATAAAGCCATCTGTGGGGCATAATTTAATTTAATCATTTATTTCAGGCTACAAACGGCCCATACAACGGATACCTTAAATACTAACATACATGTAATAATATTAAAAAATAAAAATACAAACAAATGAAACACTATTTTGCCGGCGTAGTGATGCGCATCTTGGTGTCCGGTAACCGTCCGCGAAACCGACGATACAAAACACCCTTCGGCCAAAATTCTGCTTGCATGATGGTCGACAGCTGTTCGGTCGGAACCCTCACCACAAACGAATTGAAATTGGTATTGGTAAATGTTAACATTTCGAATAAACAGCTAGGCAATTAAATTTAATGCCAATCATAGCAAACCGACACTTTACTTTGCCTTATCCCTTCAAAAAGCAACCACTAACGCTTACTTACAACTTAGCTAACTGTGAATTATTCGGCACAGTACACTATATCGGTAAGCGGGCGTCACCTTGCATAGACGCGCTATTTTCTACGAAACAAAGCAATTGTCGGGTAAAGAACGTTGTATAAATCGTTAAATCTTTTTTTTAAATTTTCTGTCTTCGTTAGATAGAAGCTAACTGAAAAAATATTTTGTACAAAAAAAAACATTTATTTTTTTGCTAAGCGCCGAAGTCAAGTCTCTTAGTATATTTCTATAATCAAATATGAAACGACTCCAGGGCAGGCTACGACCACAAAATATTAGACAGTAACAGAAGTCAAACTCGTGCATTCTTCACTTTTGATACACAAACTCGCTGGACGCGATCCAGCGAGTTTGTGTCCATCCATCAACCATCCATGTCAACTATGATATGCAAAATAACTGTCAGATTCGTCGCACTCGCATCTAGTCGTTTCATTTTAGTTGAGAATAAAAAAGAAGAAACGAAAATTTACTAACGATAAAGCTCGCGTTTCCTGTTGTTGTGCCATACATTTCGCTCTTGGTAAATTCAATAGATTTTCTTGAATTACATGCTGATTTTTGTTCACAAATTTACATAAACAATATTAAATATAATATAACAAGTGCAGAGGCTACGATAATCAATCCAACTTAAGTAAAGGGACTGGAATTAACGGTTCATTTTTAAATCTCTTCTGTGCCACCTATATTGACAGATTCTTTATATTCAGGCTCACATCAACGTGATATCTGCGGCGCCTGTGGCCCGCCGTGGGCAAGGCGCCAACCCGGCCACCGGCGGGACCACCGGCGGGACCAACGCCGGCGGGGCCTCCGCCACGCAAACCAGCGCGAACGCCACCGCCACCGCCACCGCGCCCGACGCCAACGCCGCTCAGCCCAACCGCGGAGCCGCTGCCGGTAGGAACACCACACAACCGACCGTCAATATAAGCATTCAGCCCGACCCGGTCACTTACCAATTAGAAATAGAAACCAGAGTCCCAATATCGGTGGCGCCTTTTGACAATATCTTCCTTAGCGGGCTCCGGAACAATAGGAACCAGGATGCTCAGAACCAGAACCAAAGTCAAACCTCTCAAGAGAACCAACGTGAACGTAATCAGAACGAACCGCAGGCCCAAGCGGGCCAGCAATCGGAGAATCGGAACGCGCAACAAAATCAAAACGGCCAGCAAAATCAGACTGGTCAGCAAGATCAAGGAAACCGGCGTCAAATGCTTCGGGGTAATTGAAATAGTTTTATTTCAATGGCACTGGGGTCGACTTCAGTGGACCTTAGTTGCTTTTAATCTAACATTTTTATATTAACCCATATAATGTAACATGAGAATGATAACACATGACTTTAATATGATGAACAGATCCAAATAGTAGAACATCATTAATGCCAAAATAACCCTAAACACACTTTAATTTAAATTAGATAGACCAATATGACAGTTGGAGGGCCACTTTTTAGTAATTTAATAATAGTGTTGGTCCTAAAAATTGTTGTTATGAATTGATAATTTAAAATTTTTGGTTTGAATTTGTTTTGTGCAGAAAGTATTGACCAAAAATGTACAGGGTATATAGATTTTGAGAGAAAACTAGGGCTAATTAAAGTATTTTGGGGAACCGGTCCGTAAGGTACGAGATATAGGGTGACCTTCGGTTTATTTTGTAATCTGACAGGTAAGTACGATCAAAAAATCATACAAAACTATAAAGTTTCTTAACAAAGTGCGAATTTGCGTACCTCATTGCAATGTAAGTTGTATAATTAATCAGTTTTAACATCATGTTTCCTACAAAATCCTCATTATGTCTAATAACTTACTTATAGAAATTAGTAAAAAAGGCAAATAGGTAAAACTCACACAATAATTTTGCTATTGCAAGAAAAGCTTAGATTTTTTACTTATTACTGTAACTGTTTGATGTATTGTCTTTGTTTATAGCTCTATGCAACACATTATTTTTACATATGAGTAAAATCACATACTTGAAAACTCACACCACAAGTTCAATTAATCGCGCAAAATCGAATTGTTACATCATATTACACTATGCTTGCAATATAAAACTAAAAAGTGTGATCATAGCTGTCATTCTGGTCTATCTAATTAAAAATCATAGGATAGTTTATTCATCATTGCTAACACAAAAAACACTTTTGTTCACTTTTATACGTGTTTATAGAGAATAATGCAATACCGAAGCGCTTGCAAGGCCTATCAGTAATATTTGCTTTAAATTAATCATAAGCTGTTTGACATGATATTATTATACTATCTTTTGAAGCATCTTCAGACCCGTTCACACAATGGTCTCCATTTACTGATCCTTTTGTCGGGTACGTTTTTTTCATCGATGGCTATGGACTTGTATGAGCTATTAGAAACATGCATGACAGTATCCTGTACACAGTGATCAGTACAAAAAAGTTTAATTTAGTAGCAATAGAATAGCCCTTTATTAAGCTGAAATTGAATTTACAATTTATTGTAATATAATATTTAGCGGTAGTTTGTAATACATAATCCAATTTTATAACCCATTATGACCAACATAAATTATGTATTAATCTGTGATAAAAGTTACCGTTAAAACGGAGACCGTTAATGCGGAATCCAAGTGTGAACGGGTCGTAAAATAAATTCAGCTAAAGACATGTGTATTTTTGTTTGTTGTAGATCTTGAGAATTTATTTAGAGGCATGGGCCCGGGTAGCCTCGGCGGCGTCGAGGTTGTAATGAGCATGGAAGAGCTCCCGTCAATTGCTATCGGAAATCTTGGTAACCTCGCTGCCGCGCCCGCTGCAGGCCAGCAGGCACAAGATGGCGGAGGTAAACGTGCCACGATACATTATGCCATCCAGATATTCACACCTCATGCATGACTGTAGAAGAAAGTGACCATCTTCACCGTCATTGCTTACTTCCACGCAGCCATTTCATTTTTCAACTGAGTTGTGTCAGTGTCATGTCTATCTCACTTGCACATACCGGTATAGCGGCGAGCTGCATATTCCTACCTGTATACACATTATGGCATCGCGACTCGGTTGCTAACGCGACGACTTTACTTAAAGGTAGTCGTGTGTAGATGAGAAGACATTTGTAACTAGCATTCTTCTTTACCCACACATTCACGACTTTTATATCGTTGCTAGTGTCCATTATTTCATAGAGATGGGCCGAAATTAGTTTCACATTCGGTTGTATACCAAATTTTGGCAGCTGAAGATGAATTACGGCTGACATTCGGTTCAAATGTGTAAAATTCGGTATAAAATAATAAAACCATCAATTCAGTTATTGTTTTATTGCATGTAAAGATTACTTCAAAAATTAGTTTGTTTACCTAAAATCAGATGATAATTTAAATAAATTGCACGCGTTGCGTAGATAACTTTGCTAATGATCGGCCGGCCGAAGGCGCGGCGGTTGCTCGGCTTGCGGATAGGATCCGGGAGTATGAGAAGTTTAGCGTTTGGCAGAAAAGATACCTTTTTGGCCCAAGTTCTTCAGAATTTTGAATTTTTACCAAATGTTCATCGAAGTTTGTATTCTGTTGATATCACATTCGGCCCATCACTTCCGTTTAGTGGTAGCTGGATTTTTACAACCAATTAATATGAAGTTTGTAACCGATCCGATTTGTGCAGTCTTCTTCGCGCCGATGGCAGCGTTCGCGGCGCCCGACGCCAACATGATGCAGACCATCCTGCAGCACCTGGTCCGCCAGGGCTTGTTGCCCGGCCTCAACGACGTTCCGCAGGGGGCGCAGTTACCGCAGCAGTTCCACCAATTCGTCAACGTACTCCAGAACGGCAGCCAACCCAACCAGGCCACATCCGACGCCAATCCCGCCGGGACCGGCCCGCCGACCACCAACGCGGGGACCCAGACCAACATGCAGGGCGTCGATTCCGTTCTAGTCGCTTCCGCCGACACTCTCGACGACGAAGACGGGGAACCTGCGCAGCGCACGCAGCGCGACACCTCTCAAAACAGAGACAACCGTTCGCAAACGCCGGGGCAAGGTCGAGCCTCCGGACAGGGGCGTGTTGCGGGTCCAGGACATGTACTCGGGCAAGGGCTTGCACAAGGGCAAATGCTTGGTCAAGGTCACGTGCTAGCACAGGGACAGACGCTTGGTCGAGGTCAAATTTCCGGGATTATCAGTGGGCAAGTTCCTCCCGTCGCGGTGATAGGAAATAATCAAATTTACGGCCTACCTCCAGACCCTTTCGCGCTCACTCACGGTTCGCAAGGATCAACGGTTCCAGGCCCCGCGCGAGTCCAAGCTCTGGCACGTGCCCAGGCTCAGGCGCAGGTCCAGGCCATGGCCCAAGCCCAAGTTCAGGCCCAACAAGCCCAGGCCCAGGCACAATCCCAGGGCTCTGGAGAGACCTCGGCCCCGGCGACGCAAAACGCCCAAGGCCAAGGCCAAGCCCCCGCTCAGAGCTCGGGCCAAGGCCAAACGCAAGCCTCCGGACAGCCGGGCCAGCAAGGATCTAATAACGACACGCAGAGGCAACGTAGGTTTACGATTTGTTTGGCCCCAATTTTTTTGAAACCACATTATTTATTTTCGTTTTTATCGCGTGATTCAGACTCGCCGGTCATCAGTGACTTGTATGGTTTAGTTTCTAATGAATACTGAACCGATTTTAATGACACCGTTGTTTGTTGTTTTCATCAATGTCGATTCAGTAGAACTTGATTTGCCGCTTGACCCTGTGTAGTATGGATGCCCATAATATGCCGGGGCCTGGTGTGCAAGAAGGGGCACATTGGAATCTCAAACGTGCAGTTCAGTTTTTTTTTCGAAAACTATTCTCGCTTATCAATTTACTGCTTTGCTAAAGATATAACATAGTATGCCAAAAGTTGGCTTCTCGATTGGCGAGTCGTTATCACGTTTACCACATTTACTTTTATTTTTCCCCTCCCTAATATTTCGGTCGATATATTTGGCTAAAATTAATCAACTTTCTCCATAACTGCTCATAAAATCTAAATGCGTTGCGTCGCGCGGTATATTTTCGTCGATCGAAATGCTACGGGGGGGCTACCATTTGCAATGGCTGACGTATTTTCTGTCGTATCCCCATAGCGAACCTGCACATGCGTCGGGCCGCGTTCGGTAACGCTCGGCAGGCGCTCGCGATGTCCAACATATTCTACGACCGGTATTTGCAGTGCGAGAGCGCACACGCTCGACGCCGGCTACAGAGGCGCAGGTATATATTTATAAGAGTTCCGTATGGACTACTGTTGGACCCGCGGAGCTATTGGTGTACTCCGAACGAACAGCTGGTTTGTTCTCTTATAATAAAAGGAGTTAGTGAAGAAACCCAAGAACTACCAACACCAACTTAATAATCTACACGACTAATGCTGAGGTCCGATTTTAGTTATAATCTACTTATATGAATGCATTCTTTTGTAATAATGTCGAATAAACGCTGTATCTCTCTTTTAACCTAGAATATCACACGCAATCAAACATTTTGAATACCAACTATTTTCCTCCTTGTTTTCATATCTAGCAAAACCGTCTTTGTATGAGAAATTTATTGACATATATAATACCTTTTGTGGCAGGAACCAACAGCAGCAAATGATTGAACAACGCGACCAAATTCGCCACGAGAGGTCCGCTCAACAGAACATTGAGGGTCTCTGCCTCCGACGCTCGCAAATCCGACCGGTATGGTTTTATTATATCCTAGGATCTACCTTTGTTAAGCGAATTTTTTTTATAAATAGATTATTCAAACATTGATTATAAACACAATTCTCAGATATTTAGTATTTCAGATAGTTAGTAGCATTCGTGGTCGTGGTGGCTAGATTGAGATTTTATTTGTGATTTCTTTCTGCGTGGGTTGTAACTAGTAACATCTAGTATTATTAATATGAATGGTAATTTTTTATACTCTGAAAATAGCATATAACAGCTTAGTTTATCAGTGACCACAGACTCGTTCACAAACCTTGGGTATAAAAAAATTTGGCTAATGAATAAGAGTGATTATAAAATTTCAAACCGTGATCATGATAAAAATTAACCGTAACAAGAAAATGATAAGAATTAGTGAGCGAGCAAAGTGAGAACGAGATATTTGATCAGGATGCTTCGTTATCTAGTAAATTGACAAAATGTTTCTAACATGCCCTTTGTAAATTGGGATTTAGGGTTGTGGACATGCCCACAAAATATTGTTATGGCAAGATCAGAAAATACAATATTTATCACAAATTTCCTACTCCGATATGTCAGTGTGATGTAATTTCACCAAATTTTATTCTTTCAATCGTTATAAAAATAGATATAAACTGACATAATTCAAGTTGACAGTTCGATCGACAACGTAGCATTTTTAAATTTTAATGATAAACTTGTTTCAGGCGCACATGTGTACCATGCTAACGCTCTTGAATGGCGAATCTTCTCCGGAATCTTACATGAATGCGTTCCTGGTTGCTGTCGTAAGTATTCAAATTATATTTTTACTAAATCGTACATTAAAAAACAAAATGATATCATTTGAAACGTGAAAAAAAAGGTTCTTATGGAGATAGGGAACTCAATATGCGAAAAAATATATATTAAATACTTATTTTCCATACAACCAACTATTGTTGGAACGAAGTCTGTCGAGGCGTCTATTGATATATTTTTTTCCCATCCCAGAGCCGTCAACTATACATGAGCGATTTACTTCACGCGTCTAACGGAATGCCAGCGCTGGTCCCGCACGAGTTCCAGTCGATTCGCATACTTTTACGCAACTACGTGAACGAGCTGATCACGGCCGCGGGCACCAGCGAGTCGGACCCCGCGTTCCAGGGCGTCGCCGACTACCTGGTCGCACAGCACGCCGGCTTCATCGCCGACATGGTGAGTGGCAGCGAGTGTGGGTGACGCGCGAATAGATTAGATGATCACGGCAAACGGTGATGAAATGGCTTCTGTTCTCTCGGGTCTAAGACCCTTTACATACTGCGCTACTTTTAGAATCGATGCATGGCGACTGCATCGATTGTAAAAGTAGCGCGCGTATCACACGCGTGAAGCTTGCAGTCGCAAAATGTCAACCGTTACACACTGCGCTACTTTTAGCCGATGCTTAAAGTAGCGCAAAATGCATTGATATGCAGTCACGATGCTAACGCGCGTTAGCATCGAAACTGTCGTGATGCAGAAGCTGGAAAATTATAAAATATGTACTAAGTTTTGACGACTGCATCAATGCTGAATTAGATCTGTTTATTGCATGAGTCGCGATGCTGTAGCGCGTTTTCAAAACGCGCCATTGCATCGATACTAAAAGTCGCAGTGTGTAAAGGGCCCCAGTCCCGACGAAGTCGATTTCGTCACAAAGCGATGTTGCGTTGTATTGAGCTAAAAACAACATCGCTTTGTGACGAAACGATAATAAGTTTGATTGTGGGTTAGCAAAGGATTATGTACTCGTACATGACATACAATTTCACGAAGTTGAACTTCTTTGTAATTTTTAAGTGCTACTTCGCCTAGGGCCTCAATTTTGAATTTTAATACTGCTACACTGAATAAAATGGATATAAATACACTTGCGTATTTAAAACATGGTTAAAAGATAACGATATTTTAGTTTAGTTCTGCATGTTTTCTAATAAACATACTCTAACCCTCAATTTATTTCCACTTTATTTTCCAACAAGTAATATAAAAAATAATAATAAAAAAAATCTCTTCCAGAACGAGTTCTCCACGATGCGCCCCGAGATCGATACTTACGAGTCGATCCGCGCGTTCGTCCGTTCGCGTCTGCCCGCGTTCATCGCATCGGTCATGTGCGACTCGAACACCGACGTGTTCGTGGCGCGATTCTACTCGATGTTCCTGAGGCTGCTTACTGACTTGGGCGCGCTGGTGTTGCACATGTGTTTGGAGGGCGAGTCCGGCGTCAGGCACCTGTTCAACATGTTCCTGGTGAGTTGTGTACCTGTTCTACGATGGTAATAGCTCATGATGCCTATATCGCAGTTTCTTTACCAGAATGATAGGTTTTTGTTTTTAATGTTGCCAGCGTAGTGCAATAGTGTTGCAACCATTCAATTAGGCGCGATTTATTGAACTTGTGATATGAGTTGGCAATAATGTGACGTGAAATTATTGGGTTAAAATATTCATATAAAACGTAAGATATGATAATATTAGATAATTTATTTTTTCCATAAGAACCAGGCATTAACGGGTGTTATGCAGAATAATGTACATACATGTCTTTGATGTAGCGTAATACATACAACAGTTCTTTTAATGAGTTAAAAGATCAAAGTTCTTGCCCTTGAAATAGCAATGTCCATGGATATGACGGAATTATACGTGAGATATCTTCCGATCATTTAGGAACGACACTGTTTTTCTTATTAAAATCAGAGTGTATCCTTCGCGTTAGGAACTGTGTCGTGAGGCTTGAATTAAAATAGTGTAGCCCAACATCATAGAGACCACTGTGACAGCCGCACGAAACTCGCGTTGTTGTCACTTCACTTTAAAACTCGCGCTGTTGTCGCTTCACTTTTGGGAAGCGCGAGGCGCACCTGTATCCAACATCATAGAGACCACTGTGACAGCCACACGAAACTCGCGTTGTTGTCACTTCACTTTGAAACTCGCGCTGTTGTCGCTTCACTTTGAAACTCGCGCTTTCGTCGCTTCACTTTTAGGAAGCGCGAAGCGCACCGTTCTCCAAAATTAAAGATATCGCTGTGACAGCCGCACGAAATTCGCGTTGCTGTAGCTTCACTTTTGGACAGCGCAAGGTGCAACTGTCTCCAATATTAAAGAGAATACTGTGGTAGCCGTACAAAACTCGCGCTTTAGTTGAGTTGTTTGCCACCGTTATTGATATGAAGTTAGGAAACATCGACTAAGTAGTTTTAAGACACCTAATAGCAGATGAGCGTCTTTCAATGTCGTTCTTATCATCGTCATCACTATCAACCACCATTGGTTGATAGTGATAATGAAAACAGTTAGGGAGACCATGTTCAGCAGTAGACGTCCATACGTCTACTGCTGAACATGGTCTCCCTAACTGTTTTCATCACATCACATGATCACAGCGACCCGTTGTGAGCGGTCTGCATCCAGTATGGTCCTGCGATCTTTGCTTGCTGTCGGTCCATCGTGTCGGTCTACGTCCTACCGGTTTTGGTCGAAGGGATTCCAATTTAGAACTTTTTAGTGTTTTGCGTTATGTGCTCTGCCCATTGCCACTTTATCTTATTGTTTCGCAGGAGTACTCGTATGTCCGTTACCTTCCATTTGGTGTAGTAAGCCGAGCTTAGCCCTCGCCATCGTATGTTGTGTGATTTAAAGCTTCCTTATGAGGCTCGAGGCCATGTTTCGGATCTGTATGTCATCACTGGTAACACACATTGGTTGAAGACTTTCAATGTACCAAACTCTAAATCAGAAAGCCACTTCTTCCGACCGCTATGTTAAAGCGGTTAAGTCGCGTAACTATTTGTTTGTCGCGCGGTTCTACTAGATGTTCCCGAGGCTTCCCTTCTGTTTCACCCTGTATAGACGAGCAGTCTCCTTTTCGGATGTTAGTATATTTACTTGTGCTCATTCAACCAGGGCGGGGCTACCGAGGGCTACGAAGATTACGCGCGCGAGACGATCCTCGCTTTGGGTGACGACAACTTCGCCGGCATCATACCGAATCTGCGAGCTCATGTCCAGAACATTCTGCAGTTCGTCCGCCGGGTCGACGGCGTCATGCCCGATGTGAGTAACAGTTTCAGGATATGGACTCATTAGGCGGCAAATGTTGTGTGTCATGTGTCTTGCGACATATGAGTGACCTATAAACCTACCAAGTTATCTGGAGAAAGACAGGATGTATGGTCGAAAAGGGTTGCCGTTTTTTACCAAAATAACAACCGCTGGTTTTTTAATACTTTTCGTAACTACATGATAAATATTAAATGTATAACATTATACCTTGGCACCTAGGCCGCTATCAGCGATAAAAATATATTGAGAGAATAAAAATATTCTTTCATTATAACATTCAACATATCAAATGAAAATTGCCGGCGTTTGGTATCTACCTACAACAAACGTCTTAGTTATTTGAGATTTAAATAAAAATTGACGTTTTTAGTAGTTGATTTATTTTTTATGTGCTTGCGAGTTTTTTTTACTAATTTGGTAACACAGACTTGTACCAGCAGCAATGAAGTTTTTAAAGTGACATATTAGTAGTTCAATGTTTGACCATCCCTTAATTGGAGGCATTATACTTAAACGTATAATGCCTCCAATTAAGGGATGGTCAGGCTATGTCCCTATGCTATGCGCTATGTCCCCAGATAGGTCAGGTGGCATCGCTGATATGTTGCTGACATTTGTCGCCTAGTGAATCCGTGGTTTACATTGACGACCGGGTGATAGGTGGCTCGTTATCATTATTTTATTTTATTGATTTATTAAAACTTACTGTTACAATGGACAAACATAAAGTATACTTTAGTCGTTAGGATGCTAAAATGAAATATGACCTACCAAAAGTTGTGTAAGGAGTCTTTTGACGACCTCCGTGGTGTAGTGGCTAGGCACGCTTGTTTCAAGGCGTCGCCGCTCCGGTCCCGGGTTCGATTCCCGGTCGGGTCAATATAGAAATTAAAAATTTCTATATTGTCTCGGGTCTGGGTGTTGTGGTACTACCGTTGTGTCTGATTTCCATAACACAAGTGCATTAGCTACTTACTTTGGGATCAGAGCAATGTATTTGATTGGTGTCCAATATAGTCCATTGAATAAAAAGTTCTAGAGTGCGTGAGTTAGTAACGTAAGATGTTTCTTCGGAAACATGTCAAGAGTCCCTAGGTAATAAACATACTAAAACCCCGGGACACTAGGAGGAGCCCCGGAGTGGGGGGAGGTTGGGAAAGGGTCCATTTTTTCATTTTTCGCTTAAATCTCAAAAACGGTACATGTTAGGGAAAAACTTTGAAGGAAAAGTTGAAAGGCCATAAAATTATCTACAAGTTGTACCTAAACATATTTTTCCTATATCCTACCGTTTCTGAGTTACACGCAGTAAAAAAAGATTTTGGCTCAAACAATTTCTCCATACTAAATACCCATGTTTATCACATCAATCGATCAAAAAATATTTCTTTCTTCCAAAAAACTCAAATGTGCAACTTGTGACCGGTACTGATAGATTGCTCTTAATTAGGTCTATAATTGGTAAAATAAACACATTCCTCCATGGAAGCCTTTAGGAAGGAATCGATTGTCAAAATATTATATTAGGGTAGTTTGAGTTTCTGAACTTGATCTTTTTATTTTTTTCTTCCAAAAAGCTCAAAAGTGCAACTTGTGACCAGTACAGATAGATTGCTCATAATTAGGTCTATCATTGATATAAATACCAGATTCCACCACGGAGGCGTTTACGGGGAATTGAACTTTATTAGGGTAGTTACGATACTTGAACTTTTTATTTTTTTTTCTTCCAAAAAGCTCAAAAGTGCAACTTGTGACCGATACTGATAGATTGCTCTTAATTAAGTCTATCATTGGTAAAAAAAACACATTCCTCCATGGAAGCCTTTAGGAGGAATTGATTGTCAAAATATTATATTAGGGTAGTTACGCAACTTGACCTTTTTATTTTTTTTCTTCCAAAAAGCTCAAAAGTGCAACTTGTGACCGGTACTGATAGATTGCTCTTAATTAGGTCTATAATTGGTAAAAAAACACATTCCTCCATGGAAGCCTTTAGGAGAGTTTAGAAGTTCGAATTTTTCACCTTTCATGAGATGTGGCTCGAAAACGGCTGTGAATAGAAAAAAATGTTTGAGGTACAACTTGTAGATAATTTTATGGCCTTTCAACTTTTTCTTGAAAGGTTTTCTCTAACATGACCGTTTTTGAGATTTAAGCGAAAAATGAAAAAATGGACCCTTTCCCCCTCTCCCCCCACTCCGGGGCTCCTCCTAGTGTCCCGGGGTTTTAGTATGTTTATTACCTAAGGACTCTTGATATGTTTCCGAAGAAACATCTTACGTTACTAACTTACGCACTCTAGACCCCCCTTGGAGGGACTCATTCAATGGACTAATATCTTATTATTATTATGAAAAAGGGGGAAGGCGCTAAATACAATAAAAGTATTTTTTCTCAATTATCTTTACTCAACTCTACTCAGCCACTTATTATCCGGTAATTGCCTGTAAACTCATCCATATGTATTATTTATGTTCTCTATAAACATTGTTACTCTTTCAGCTTTCACTATCATTTATTAGCATTGTTATTTCGTGTTTCCCTCAAATAAAACAGAAAATACTAAATTTTAAAAATAATCAGCATTGAATTTTAAAATACTAAGTTCATAGTTAATTCAATTACAGTTTATTATAATAATACAAGTATTATAATAATGAATCATAAACTAATATCTGAAATGTAGAAATTAATTAAATTAACTTTTGTTTTGTCTTAGAAAGATAGGTTGCCGAGCCATATTCATTCTATAGTCGGCCATAATGCTAAAACTGGGGTCGGTAGCCTTACAGAGCCCGTAACTTTACGGTCAGTAAACTCTGCGAAAAGAAAGTACTAGCAAAACCGGAATGGCACTATACAACTATAATAAAACTGTGCTATACTGAGTTGTTACGCTAGTTGCACAAATTAGTAGGTTAACAGCGCTTCTATTTCAGTTATTTGGCTTTAATTTTTAATGTTACACTGAGTTTTACTATACGTTACCCTATCCCGCGTCTGCTCTGCTTTATCTGTTTAAATTTCGTACACAGTAGCTGCACCGGCATGTCGATGTTGTGTTATTAAGCCAGGTATACACGCGGCAAATGTTTCGCGACTCATGTCGCCATCGATGACGGGTGAAGTGGTACAGCGTTATTGGACTTTAGTTTGTTAGTTAATTCTGTAAGAGTCATATTATCTTCATTTTTCTGCCAAATTGCAACAGTTAGCCGGCCCTCGACACTCTCACACTTCACTCCGACATAATAAGCTGGAGACTTACCTGCAGCTTTTTATTGTAAATATACTGGTCAGTATAGGGAGCTGAGTCGCTTATTCAAGTAACGCCGTATGTTAAACGATCCTAATGATGCGTTATGGCAACTTACTCAAGTCTGTCTGTCTACGGCTTTATAGTATGTTGCTTCGGTATCGACATAAGTCGCGCATTGTCGGCATATGTGTCAAGTGTGATAGGCTGGTTGACACCACTAATCGTTGACGAACTTTTTATTAAGTGTCAAACCGCTACTCTTCCGTATGGAAAGGAAGGTGAATGGAACTTTTGGCTTTCAAAATTTTTCAAATAAAATATTACATGATAAAATAAATTCTTTTTACTAAAGTAATTTTGTAACCAAGGTTGTTACTCTCCATAGTAAAAATCCAAACACCTATTCTACACCTATGGCTATTTTAAAACTATGACACAACACAGTAAACTCATAGTTCAACTGACGTAATTTTTGCTATTCACAGAGCTCTTAAAAATGTAATGATGTAAATTAATAAGAATGATGATTAAAACGCGGTCTTAAATATTTTATTATCGGGTAATTTAAGAAATTACTCAATCGATTGATACGTCTCTTTCACGAGTCGCGTGACATTTGTCCCTAGTGTACCCGTGGCTTCATTTACATCCTCTAGGTGCAGCAGGAAATGGAAAAAAGAGAGCAGGCAATAATTTGATTTAATTTGTTAATATGACAGATTCTGTTCTAGCTGCCGTCTAATGAGTGTGAGGCGTCCGAGATGGACGTGACCCTGGTGCCGCAGGAGCCACCGACGCCATCACAGCCGACCCCGCCCCCCGCACCCCCGGCGCCCGCGTCCCCCCAGGCGCCCCTCGAGGCTATCCCGAGGCACCTCCTCGGCAACAGAAGGAACAGCACGCCCAAGGCGACCGCCGGATCCAGCTCAAGCGACCAGTCCCCAGATTCGTCGCCCGTTCTGCCACTGCCCGTTTCGCCAGCGAGGTTGGTCGCTTTTTTATTTTGTTGAAGTGAAACTTCTTTATCGGCGTTGGAAAAAAACATACCGTCACATTTTTCCGTTACGCGCCATCTTTTTCTTGCCCCTACCACGGTTTGTTCAGACGAAGAGTACTTTCACTTCTCATGCTGTAATAATCTTAGTAGCAAAAAGGTAAAGTGAAAAAATTGTATTATGTTATTCATGCCTATAATAATAAAATCCTTTTGTTGAAACTTTATCTAATTTAACTTTATTTAACCAATTTCTGGAAAGATCATTTTTCGAAAAATAAGGTCATAAAGTAGTTTCACTGCTTACGTGTGTACACTAGTACACGCACACATTTTTTTTAGAGCTGATTTATTTGTTCACTATAGTAATATATCACTGCCTCGGTGGCGCAACGGTGGGAGGGTCGCACTTTAAAGCGACGGCTGCGCCAGAGGTCCCGGGTTCGATCCTCGATAGACCTGGGTTTTTCTGTTCAAAAATTCTTAGGGTAGCCCGGAGTTTAGAAGTTGGCGGTGTTTCTCCCCCGTGCCTCGGAAAGCACGTAAAGCCGTTGGTCCTGCGCCTGATCTCTCTCCGGTCGTGTCAGATTGCTGTCCCTAAGGGCTATGAGAGTGAAAGGAATAGACAGTGCACCTGTATTTGCGCACACACTTGTGCACTATAATATGTCCCGCGCAGTCGGCTAGTCGTTGTGACTGGCCTCCGTAGTCGAAATCGGCTAGGGGGACTATTACTTAGTAATATCAAACACTCGCTTCATCTGCGACAATAAAACGTGGGACTGCGACAGCGCATACATTATCTCTCTTTCACACTTACACGCCTTATGGGGAGGCGGAGTGTTGCGCCGGGGTAGTGTCGATATCAATACTATAAATATTTATTTCTGTTATAAAATATATGAAATGATTGACCGACAAAAATATTCACATTTACTAAAATAAACAATACCAGAACTATTATTACTATTAATATCAGACATTGGTCTTAAAGTTTTATTACTACCTGAGTGTAAACACTGTATAAGCTATAATATTGTGAAGTTTAATAAATATCAATCAAGTTGTTTAAGCGTTAAGGAGTCACCAACGTACATCCATCCTCACAAACTTCCGCGTTAAAAACATATACATTTTTCCATAAACACAATACTGTACTCTAATGTATAATTTGATGTACCAGAATGACACCTTCAATCGCACTTTTTGAAGGGCAATAGATTTGTAACAATTAGTTGGTGGGCGATTAATTGAAATTGTGATATGATTTTTCAATACCGTAATTAAAGATGGCGATGTGTGGGAATGTCCAAAGGATAATTCTGCTTATTTATTATTATTATTATTTAAAACTTCATGCACAAAACATAAAATTGTACATATGGCGGACTTAATGCCAAAAGCATTCTCTACATGTCAACCATAGATCGATGGGGTGCACCATTGGGGTGCAGCGGCACCCCAATGGTGCACCCCAATGTAAACTGTATACGGTAGGAAGTGTAGGGTTCTAGGGTTAAGTTTATATAAAGTGTCGATTTTATTTATTAACTAGCGGACCCAGCGAACTTTGTTTCGCCCCCATCCTCGTCTTGCCCGGTCTCGTCCCGCCCTGCCACGTAAATAAAGAAAAATGTTAAGGGTGGGCAACAAAATAAAAAAAAATGAAAAATAGATGTAGGCCGATTTTCAGACCTACTCAATATGCTTACAAAATATCATAAGAATCGGTCAAGCCGTTTCGGAGGAGTACGGGAACGAACATTGTGACACTAGAATTTTCTATATATGATAAAATATATAGCATGGAGACGTATATTGTACTGAATTTTCTAGAGAAATGGTGACAAATGGCCTCCAACGATGTCTTTTTTTGGCTACTGCGAGCGCTCTCATCTATTCGGGTTGCCCCGGGAAAATATTGAAGTGTCTTCAATATTTTCCCGTTGAATTTGATTGAAAACAACTTCTAAACCCCGATTATAAAGCCGTCACAACTATACAACTACTGTGACAGAGCGACACCTTCATAAACGGATTTTAGCGTAAATCGCGATCATGATTATTCGTGATTCGGCTCTTTGTAAATGCTCACGCATGTCATTTATAAATGAAAAATATAGAAAGCTGCCGTCTTCTCGCTAAAACTAGAACAGAAGGTAGATAGACAAGAAAAGGATACAGGATAGTTATGATCCGGAATTATCGTCTAAAGAGGACGAATACCGATATATGACTTCATTTACCAATTAGACAACAAATAGTTATGACGATCAAAATATCTCATTCAGGCTCGATGCAGGTGTAAATTACTGCTGAACAGATTTTATTTAGGTATAACGACAACGTTACATTAAAAACCTTACACAATTAAACGATTCTTTTCATTTCTCTTGAAATCGCTCACAAGATTGAATCGCTGCTGTCGCGATGATTAAGAAAATTCACAGCTTTTATTGACCCCGAAACATTATTCGGATTCAGAAACACACTCAGACGTATAAGCCGTGCCGACCGCTGCGCTTGCCCTGGCGTACTCCTAAATGTTTATTTATTTATGATAATATATTCGCACGATTTCGGATTCGTCTCGTCTCGTTGCTCAATATTGTGTTGTTAAATTGAATTCTTCTTTCAGAGTTACGGTAGATACGAATAACGCACGGGGATCGCCGACTTTGGATGCCGAGATGAACTTGGTACGTATATTCCTTTTTTATGTGATAGTAGATGCGTGATTAATGCTTGGCCTTGGGAAAGCAATCTCATTGACGAATCACTGTCTGGTTTCTCCTGAAATACTTACATGTGACATGCTTTTGTTTTGTTACTACTAAAAATGGTTCTTGCTTGTATATTGCTCACCTTTATGCGACAGAGCTCTATTTATCGACTATCTCCCCTTATTTATAACAATGATTGAATTAATTTTAACCAACAAAGTTCAATTTGTTAGGTGCAATGATAATACATTACATTTACTCTGACGACTGCCTTGTTGGTGTAGCGGTTAGTTCGCTGGTCATCCAAGAGGTTTCGGGCTTGAATCCCGGGTTGGCCGATCGTTTATTGAGTTTTCTGTCATGAAAATACTCGGAAACAGCGCGGTGTCAGGAAATTGCGCCTCATTTGTGCCTCAGAAAGCACGTAATGCCTATTGGCGGTCTTACCGAATTAACTAGAGTAAAGGAATAGAGAGTGCACTTGTGTATTGCGCTATTGTATCTCCTGCGTTCCTGACCTATCTCTGTTAAGAAGGGCCGCCATTACTTTTTTTTTTAAAATGAACACCATTCACATACATTGCTCTGATCAAAGTAAGTAGCTAATGCACTTGTGTAATGGAAATCAGACACAACGGTGGTACCATAACACCCAGACCCGAGACAATATAGACAATTTTGATTTCTATATTGACCCGACCGGTCCCGGGAATCGAACCCGTGACCTCGGAGCGGCGACGCCTTGAAACCAGCGTGCTTAGCCACTACACAACGGAGGTCGTCAAATTACTGAAAAAACACATACTACTCTTGTTCAAGAATATTGCAAGTACCTTAATTTTTAATTATTATTTGCAGACACCTCCCGTGATCCTGCTACAGCACTGGGGCGAGGAATGGGTGCCGGTGTTCACCCGTGACCAGCAGAGCCAGAACTCCCAGCAGGGGAGACAGGTGGAGCCGTACAGCGACGGCTACCTGACCGGCATGCCGTCGCGCAAGCGACGCTGCGTGAGGCAAGCGCGCCCGCCCGCCACTCTCGACGGCTTCATGAACGGTCAGTAGTCCACCAGTGGCCTTAGGGCGTCGCAGCAGCAGAGACAGGTGGAGCCCTACAGCGACGGCTACCTGACCGGCATGCCATATGGATTCTAGTTATTATTATATTCTATCAACATAATCAAAATTAGCTGAAGAATCCCTGCTGAACGTTGGCCACGCCCAAGGTTTTCCACGGCAACGGATCGCAAACTTTCAGCATTCAGTATGATCATGCGATCTTAACAAGTTCGTCTTTCCATCGGGGATTTGAAGGAATCTTGGACTTTTCTGCCCCTACCAGCGGTCATCAGTCTTCGCGTTAGATGACCTGATCACCACTTGAGTTTAATAATTCGCAGGGATCTGTCGTTACCTTAGTTCTTAGCGTCCGAATTACAGCTATCCTTCATTAGATAAAGATTTTTTAATTAGCGAAGACAGGCGTAGGACGTCCACCGACAAGATGGACACAGCCTTGTAAAGAGCGCAGGATCAAACTGGATGCAGACCGCTCGCTGTGAAATGTCGTGGGGGAGGCCTATGTTCAGCAGTGGACGTCCTTTGGCTGATAATGATGAATGATGAAAATCATTTCCCACAAATAATTTTTGTTACACACAATTTGGTTTGATGTATTGAATGCAAGTTTGAAGGCTTCGTTAAACCTTTTTGAATGGCTAAAATCGGAACCCTCATAGTTTCATCAAGTCTGATCGTCTGTTCGTCCGTATGTCACAGCCACTTTATTCTGTAACTATAATTATCACACTGTTGAAATTTGGTAGAAATTTGTGTACTGTTAACAGCTTTACTATTCTTATAAAAAAAAAGATATTTAAGGGGGGGGGGGTCCAATACATGAAACTATAACCGTTGCGTGTGAGGTGTCTTTGGTTAGATTAGACTTTGGATAAAACCATTTTCTTTTAAAGTCTTACGTTTCATAGCTAGATGCTTCCAAAGTGGTAAAATGGGCGTCCCCCCCACCCCTCCCATGTAACTTATAAACTAAGCTAGTGTAGTTTTTGGAAAAAAAATATAATGTAGATCTCAACAAACAATTTCAACGAAATTTGGTTTGGAGGGGATCGAACAAGAAGTTTTTGAGATATAGCACATTTTCAACAACCGCAATCATAACTTTGTCCTTCATGCGAATACTATAAAAAACAAAGTTATATTTGCTGTACAACTTAATATTGTGGTATTTTAATAAGTGCAAGTAATTCAGTTAAAATTGGCACAGAACCCTCAGTGCGGGAATCCGACTCGCACTTGGCCGGGTTTTATTACACTAAGGGCCGATTTTTCAATGGTCAGACTTATCAGACTATTAAACTATAAAGCGACAGAATCAGAAAAATGACAGCTACCTATGATTGCTGACAATAAGGTGACGTTTTAAAATTAGCCATATTGTATTTGGTTCGACGAATATTTCTTAGACTATTGAAAAATCAGGCCTTAGATGAACGTTAATCGTTTGGACAGAGAGCGTGAACGAAGCGACAGAGCGCAGCGTCGCGGACAGCGGCGCGATCCGCGCGGCGTTCCGCGAGCACGTGCGCGGGCTGGCTCGCGCGCGCGCCGCGGCCTCCGACGACTACGACCCGATGCGACACGCGTCCGCCGCGCGATTCCTGCAGCCGAGGTAAGGCACACGGCTAACATGCCATAATATTTTTTATCTACTCTCATATCGTTAAATTCAAAATACAAAACTCAAAACGAGTTTATATAGACGTACTTTATAAATAGTATATCGAAATGAAATTAAAAAAAATAATTATGACACTATTTCTCTAACAAAATAATGTTATAATATTTTTTTTTTCATTACGATACAGATTACAGATCATAGATACATCTATTTAATTTTTTATCTGTGGCTGCGCGCGCTTTGGCGCATGCGCGGTGATAACGGGAATTTTGGCGTCATAGTACGTTTGTGTTTCGGTAGATAATTATTAGTGTTTATTAAAATGTCTGATAGTGAAAGTGCAGAAAATTTGACGCCGCCCGACATTTTAGAGACTGCGACAGCAGTCTGTCTTAATCTACTACCAGTAAAGTCAAGAAAATTATACGATAAATGTTATCAAGACTTTTTAGCATGGAAATCTTTATCTTTTATTTGATATGTTCGTGTTCAATGAGAGTAGATAAAGTAGTGTATGAAACTGCACATAACTAGGTATTATACACTCGTGTGTTACTTTTAAAAACTCACACTCGTGTATAATACCTCTCATTATGTACCAGTTTCATAATAGTACATTATGATACAAGTGTGCTAAGTTGACCATTATATACAAGGCGATATTGTGTGCGCACGAGCGAAAGCGAGTGCGCCATAAGAAAGCCGCGTATATAATGGTCACAGGCACACGCGTATCATACGACGTTTTTCAACACACTTGCGAGGAAAAAACAAGACTCTTCATTTACTAAGTTTTTAATTAATAAAACATTTAGTAAAAATACATTTCACTCGACTTTGATGGCAAAAGACTATCGCACGCGTTTTTCGCCTCGTTACGTATGTCCGGCAGAGTTAATAATAGGTTTTCTTCATTTTCTTTACTTGAAGTAGACATTTTCGTAAATATTAAACTTTACAATTAATCCAAACTTCGTCACAGCCGACATTTTTTACGAAAAATGGCGCATTGTTTTTTTTTCTTGCCGCGATAGCGATGCGCGCGCAAGGCTAATTCGCGAACTAGATTGGCCAACAGCCAAGATTAAAAATCTAATGATTCTTGAGTGTTTAAAACACAAATTACAGAAAAAACTAAATGAAAAATCTGGATTTGCCATTTATTGAAATAAATACCTATGTAGAATACTGTTATTTTTTGCATAAATAATGTTTGTTGCTAAAATAAAAGTTATAACCCGACTAAATTACATCGCTTCTTCTTCTTACTTACGACGTAGTACTAGGGTACAAACCTAAATTGGTCGGGTTAATAAACTAAAGGCACTAGTGCAATAATATACCGAAAAAGCACGCGTGTTTAATATCCAGGATTATGTGCCAAAAATCGGTGGAATAAAAACGTCGTTATGAGCAAGTGTGTTGAAAACTACTATTTCAACACATTTGCTCATAATGACGTCTTTATTCCACCGATTTTTAGCTCATAATCCTAGATATTAAACACGCGTGCCTTTTCAGTATATTATTGCACTAGTGCCTTAAGTTTATTAATCCAACCAATTTACATTTGTACCCTAGTACCAAGTAGTAAGTAGGAAGAAGAAGCGATATAATTTAGTCGGGTTATAACTTACACAACAAACAGTATTTATGCGAAAAATAACAGTATGTACATATTTATTTCAATTAATGATAAATCCAGCTTTATTACTAAAAATAACTCAAATTCATTTAAAATTTTCTGCAATTTGTGTTTTAAATAACGAATTATTACATTTTTAATCTTGGCTGTTGACCGATCCAGTTCGCGCCCTAACCTTGCGCGCGCATCAGTTTCGCGGCAAGAAATAAAAACAACGCGCCATTTTTCGTAAATAGTTGGCGGCTGTGGTGTGACGAAGTTTGGATTAATGGCAAGTGTGTTGAAAAACGTCGTATGACACACGTGTGCCTGTGACCATTATATACGCGGCTTTCTTATAGCGCACTCGCTTTCGCTCGTGCGTACACAATATTGCCTTGTATATATGGTCAACTTAGCACACTTGTATCATAATGTACTATTTCAACACACTTGCTCAAAACGACGTTTTTATTCCACCGACTTTTGGCACATAATCCTAGATATTAAACACGCGTGCTTTTTCGTTATATTATTGCACTAGTGCCTTTAGTTTATTAACCCGACCAATTTAGGTTTGTACCCTAGTACCAAGTCGTAAGTAAGAAGAAGAAGCGATGTAATTTAGTCGGGTTATAACCTTTATTTTACCAACAAACATTATTTATGCAAAAAATAACAGTATTCTACAAAGGTATTTATTTCAATAAATGGCAAATCCAGATTTTTCATTTAATTTTTGTGTATGTAATTTGTGCTTTTAACACGAATTATTAAATTTTTAATCTTGGCTGTTGGCCGATCTAGTTCGCCCTTAGCCTTGCGCGCGCATCGGTATCGCGGCAGAAAAAAAAACAATGCGCCATTTTTCGTAAATAGGTAATTGTCGGCTGTGACGAAGTTTGGATTAATTGTGAAGTTTAATATTAACGAAAATGTCTACTTCAAGTAAAGAAAATGAAGAAAACCTATTATTAACTCTGACGGACATATGTAACGAAGCGAAAAACGCGTGCGATAGTCTTTTGGCATCAAAGTCGAGTGAAATGTATTTTTACTACGAGTAAATGTTTTAATAATTAAAAACCTAGTAAATGAATAGTCTTGTTTTTTCCTCGTAAGTGTGTTGAAAAACGTCGTATGAAACACGTGTGCCTGTGACCATAATATACGCGGCTTTCTTATGGCGCACTCGCTTACGCTCGTGCGCACACAATATCTCCTTGTATATAATGGTCAACTTAGCACACTTGTATCATAATGTACTAATTTTAACTCTTTCGTGGACAGCTGACGTCTATAGCCGCCATAACAATAAAATTTCTATTGTGTCTGGAGAACAGTGCGCAAAAAAGTTTACCCCTTGTTCGTTTGCCCCTTGCCGAGAGCCCCTGTGATAAACAACCTTGCTATTTTGGCGCTTAGGTCATATAAACAATAAGAAATCAGAAAAGTTCAAAAGCAATAAGATGTCGTGGTTCTGAGTTACTGCAGGCTAAAGCGGCGTATGGTAGGGGTCAGTTCCGGACATCCAGCCTTAAATATATTCTTCGCATTTGCCATGAAATGCAATGTTAGTTAACCCAAAATGTAACCTTTTCAGAAGACAATTAAATCATTATTTCTTTCTTCGCCTAAGCACCAATTACGATGCCTTAGTCTCCATAACCACTTAGTATGCAGTTTTGTCAGTCGTGTCACAAATAATCTCAAACCACGCTACTGAAAATGTTTTATGATAAAATATTGGCACATTCGTTCCATATATTCTATCACGTCGGATGTCATTCATTATGCACGTACATATTTTGTTGCAGACCAAACAAAAATGATAAACCGGACAGCAGCAACGAGGAAAACGGAGTCTGAATTTCGTACAGCGATATCGTCGATGGAACATAGAATATAACCTTAAATACACCTACAACTTACAAGCGCTTGGCTTATATTACCGGGCTATTTAAATTATATTGCATCTAGGCAGTTTTAAATAATTCGATGTTTTAACGATCTAAGTATGCATAACAACACTCGTATGTTGTACTTATTATACTCGTTTATTCGTCTACATATTCAACTTAAATGTTTAGCGAATTAGTCAATCGATGTTTTAATGCAATTGATGTGAATTAGTGACAATTAATCATCCTCTTTGACTTGTGTAGACGAATATTATCGTTTGCTGTCCACATTTGGGAGGAATGTAAGTTTTTTGCGGCCGTTAGTAAAATTAAAATTCGCGTTAGCGTCCTCGTTCAGCAAAAGTAATTCAGTAAATTTGATGAAACCCTCATCTACACAAATTTTAGGGATATTTATTTGTCAATTAAGATATAATCATAATTAAGTAGGAATATATTCTGTTTTCAATGGCACTGTGTTGTAAGAAGGAACAATGATGTCACTTTCCTCTAACGATATGTACTTACTTACATTCACCCTCCCAATCGCATACTTAATTCAGTTGTGTAATAATTAAGTTAAAGCAAAATCAAGCCGGTAATGCGTGCTACAGTGTTGCCATTTTACTAAAATTTCACACACATTTTCAACAGATTGTGAAATGGGGCCAAAATGTTTTAGTTCATTATTAATGCACGTATAAAACGTAATTTTGGTTGAATCGTTTCGGTCTAATGAAATTTGAATACATGGGTGGTTATTTAAATTATACATTAATTATTTTTTCATTAAAAGGACTATGTTGTTGCATAATAATTATAAATCTTTATAGACTATTCGGTAGAATAATGTTTATTTAATTTATTATTCAACGAAATAGACCTTTTGGAACGAAAGCTTCAATCTGAAGTTGAATAAGTAAGCAGTTATTTAAATAAAATGACTATTTATTATTGGAAAATAACTGTGTACTACATTTAGGAATTGTGGTTCAGTTGTTTTATTATTTAAAATCAAAATTGGCTACGCGGGCGGTTTAGATGTGACGCATGTCGAGACGGAGGCGTTGGACGCGTGATCCCAGGAAGGTCGGCCAGACTGAACGACTTCTAATCGCGCGGTTACTCTTGTTCTGATAAAGCTAACATTTTAGACGCTGCTTTCGCTTTTTCACTACAAAAGTACTTGTAGCTATTGTAGAAACGCGCTCCGCTTGGCCGAACCTTCACGTAGTACCTTGTAGGCTAGTATGGGAATTTGTATGTATGTATATAATGAGACTGAGCAGTTATATTTTTATGTAATGGATATTATTTCACATACTGTTGCTGTATACATATTTTAATCTTTTATTTATCTACTGTCATATTGTTTTTATCACATATTCAAAATGAAAGAGTTCCTTCTTGCATTGTTTTGTAAATGTGCAACAAATTGCCGATCGCCAAATATCATTCCCTTTAATCGTTCAATGTGATATTTTAATTTATTTGGAATTCTTAAAATATGTCTTTTGTTAATAAAGATAAAACATAATAAAAATCATTATAATGTTTATGCGCTTGGATAAATCCAAGTACATATATTATCATGATTGGAGGACTAAACATTTAATACACAGTAAAATATAGTAAACTATATTTTATGTGTATTAAATGTTTATTTTTAACTAAGGGAGCGACTGCATCGAGACGAAAGGAGAGTTGTGTAAGTGATGTGTTTAATAATTTAAATGGAATTCTATTCATTGTCTGAGATTTCATTGAGCCATCTCTCGCGTCTCGCACACTCTTTGCCGAGTCTCGGCCTTACTCGCCAGTTAAAAGGAATGATTTTTGGATCCTAATAATAGGTGTCAACGTTAATCGTTGATTTAATATTGTTAAATGTATCTATCTTTGTTATTGATTACTATACACATTTAGGAATGAATTCTTTAAATAAATATTAATATTATTAACAAATGTAGCGGATATTAAGTGTATGGAAAGCTGCAAATCAGCAACATGTAGTAGATGTTTTGGGAATAAATAATAAAATGCATTTGTACATGTTTCATTCATCAAACCTTATGTAGGTAACATCCTAGAAATCTAAGGTGCCATGGGTCACTTTCTCCCCTTGTACAATAATCTAATATAGTAAATTACATTTAAAAAAATCAACTGCCTTCACAAATTTGACTAAGGGCTTATTTTTCAATAGTCAGATAAGAAATATTCGTCGAACTAAATACAATATGGCAAATTTGAAAACGTCACCTAGTTGTCAGCAATCATAGTAACTGTTTTTTTATCTAGACTATTTCTGATGATATCTGTCGTCACCCAAGCGATAAATTTATTATTTTGGGTGATTTTAATCATCATCTGAGGGTGTTATAATTTGCTCGTTTTTCAACGATTATTTTCAGTCTGCTTTTGTTTCTGGAACTGATGGACCTACAATGCTTAATGCTGGTGTTAGTCAAAACTCCGTGTCGATTGGGACCGTTGATCTATCTTCCGGAGTCGTTGAAAGGTATTTAAAGAATTTAGATCCAAATAAGGGTAGTGGGCGTGATAACATGCCGCCTTTTTTCTTAAAAATGTGCTATAAAAATTTAGCGATCCCAATTTTTATGCTGTATTCACTATCTTTAAGGCCAGGTGTTATGCCTGGTGTTTGATAGCAATCTTTTGTTGTACCGGTATTTAAATCCGGTAATAAGCATAACGTCCAGGACTATAGACCAATCTTAAAACTGTGCACGATTGCCAAAATGTTTCAAAAAAATATTTATGACTATATTTACCCTATTTTACGACCAATAATCGCAGAGCAGCAACACAGTTTCATTGGTAGGAAATCAACCTTGAAATTGGAAGGAAATTGGTAGGGAATCTAACCTTTGTGAATTTGTTCATCGCGTTACTGGTGCTATGGATCGGGGGCTCCAGGTCGATGCGCCGTATACCGACTATTCAAAGGCTTTTGATAAAATTTCTCATAAACATTTGATTAATAAGCTCTGCATGGTCGGTATACACGGCGATCTTCTTCGATGAATTATTTCTTACCTACGAGAGCGCAGTCAGGCTGTCACGGTTAAGGGTTACCTATGTCTCCTCTTTTGTTCCTATTGCTTCGGGTGTGCCCCAGGGGTCCCACCTCGAACCATTATTTTTCAATATTTTTATCAATGACATCGTGAACATTTTTAGACATAGCTATGTCCTCATATACGCCGATGATATGAAAGTTTTTAGAATCATTAGGGATAAATCGGATTGTTTTCTCCATCAGAGGGATATCGACGCTTTGACCCAATACTGTTCCGATAATTGTCTCTATTTGAATATCAAAAAATGTAACACAATAACTTTTACCCGTAAACGTAAGCCAATTGTTTTTAATTATTGTATCGCTAACAAAATAATTAACCGGGTTTATGAGATCAGGGACTTGGGTATTCTCCTTGACCATGAAATGTCATTCGATGCTCATATTAGTTCAATATCTTCTAAAGCATACCGTATGCTGGGGTTCGTTTTGGGGACAGGGAAAGACTTTCATTGTTGCTCGACCCTTATACTTTTATTTAACTGCCTTGTTCGATCTATTCTTGAATATGCGTCCGTTGTTTGGAGCCCACATTATAAAAAGTATGTTGAACTTATTGAACGAATTCGTCTTAAATTTATAAAACATCTACAGTTTAGATGTCATGTTCCTGACTCTTGTAACCATATGAAGTCCGTACCCTCTTTGCATAGCCGACGCATTGAAAGAGATCAATTATTTCTATATAAATTGCTGCACAACCTTATCGGCTCTCCCTTTCTTTTGAGCGAAATAAGTTTACTATGTACCGGACTAAGTGCACGTCATATAAGTATTTTTTATGTGCCTACATATAGTTCTTAATATGTTTGTAACACTTTCCTGCCGCGTACTTGCCGCAGTCACAATGACAGCTATCAAGGAGTCGATATATTTGCCTCAACTTTATTTCAATTTAAAAAGCAAATCCACGACCTGTCAGGTGACTGTCAATAGTTTTCGTGGACTAGTTTATTTGACTTATTCACTTTTTTTTAAATATTTTCTTTCGAATTGTTATTTTGAAGGTTTTGGTTTGCTCAAAATGTAATGTAATATTAGTCTGAGGAAACTTAATTGGTTTTGGTGTTATCTTTAAGTGTTATTTATATTATTTTCATAATAACTGTATGTTTCCCTAAAAATAATTTAAAAAAATATATCTGTCGCTTTATAATTTATAAATCAGATAAGTTTTATCTAACCATTGAAAATCGGCCCTTAAAAGATACATTCTATAAATGATAATAATGATAAATAATAATCAAACTATTTTTTTTTTCATGGAATACCTGAGACCATAAATAATTAACATATTTTCCTCATCGGCGGAGTTATTAACCACAATTACATATTTCAATCAATGATATTGTAGGTATTAATAACTAGATCACCGGTCAGGCGCCAAAAGATAGTCAACACCTCCTCACGTCAAAGTGAGGTCTTAACTTTGACTTAGTCTGTTTTTGATTGCGTCAGTGTTCACGTGTCTCAATGCCTCAGTGCGCCTTAAAAAACTGGAGAATCAAGTAACTAAACAAATTTTTTTCTGTCCGAATATCATATTTTCGTAATGTAAATTGTATTTATTGATGCCTATCATTCAATTCATTCATGATTGAAGGATTTTCAATAAAATTAGCGAGTTTGATTTCTTAGCCAACCCACGCACCAACATGGTCGATATTTTGTCGTCAAAACTCGATTTTCTAAGACAGTGTCATACATGGAGTACTTTAGTACTATTATTTATAACAATAATTTAACGACCGTCATAGTAAACCAGCACGGTTTACGTTCCGGACTACAAATATTCCCAGGTCGCAGGTTCGAATCCCGCTCGCACGACCATAACACATATGTCTATGGACACGTATGTTAATATCGTTCCTGTGTTATATATGTATAAATATATAGTACAACTTTAATTTCTTTAAAGTAACAGCTTGGACGCTCACGGGTGAGAAGGTCGCCGGCGCTCGCGTTAACAAAAGATTTGATAAACACATCTGCGAGGGGTGATACTCGCCATTGTAGAAAAAAAATGTGCGCTAAGCGCTAACTATTAGTATATTATTTGAAGGAATCATCTTGTTTTAATGATGCCAGATGACTATGGTGTATTAATAAATATTTTTTTATTTATTTAAATAAGGACTGTAAATATTTTCATTAATAAAATATACATGTGGTCACGTGATCATGAATGCCTAGCAATGAATGTGACTCTTATATTGGCGCCATGATATTTCAAGCATTCACGTGACACATTCATATTGCATATTGTAAATGTTAAGTAATTTAAAAATAATATTTATTGTTGATTTATATACTACCGAGCTAAACTGTGAACTCGTTTTTAAAATTAGGTCTACGAGTCTATTGTAGTGTACCTACATACTTTAAAAAATATATTAAGAAAGCCACTCTATTATGACTGTTCCGAAACTGATGTCTGATTTGATGGATGTCAATCGAATCCATTGACATTCATCAATCAGAAGGTGCCATATTTGTGTACCTACTCTTTTAGTTCGCGAGGCGTCATTTACGTCTAAATTCAATATCATTGATTTCAATACAGGAGAAAGCATCCGTTTTGAAATGGGGGCTTTTGCTTACATTTTCTAGTAAATTGTCTTTTAATTTCCATAAAAAGTACAAACTATCGGAAACAATTGAAATGCTTATAACTTTTGATTGGCCGTCACTTACGATATTTGAGAGGCAGCGTCACATCAGTTTAGATGAGTTTTCAGCATCGTACAACACCTGGAAGTGGCAGAACTGGGTGGCTCAGACAGCCATCATTCGGCTGTCTGAATCATTATATTGTTCGAAACATAATATTTCGTGAAATATAGACAGTATAAATATAGTTGGCTCAGATGATCGGATGTCAGGCTGTCTGAGTCACATGATTTCTTGAAAAGTAGTGAATTAAAATGGATGAAACTACTTCGGATGACCGTCACTTACGCGTCACATCACATTTTATAAGGAACAGCGCCCTGAAACCCTCTAAAAGTTAATCTGGAGTGTCAGAAAATTTAAAATTCTGGCTGTCTGAGCCTAGTTTCTTGATTTGTCAAGAAAACTATCGTCTATCGTCACCTACGATGAAACTTGGATATATAAGCGTCACCTACGATTCCTCCTCAAAGCGACTCCACCTCTCTAGTAGCCTGGCTCAGATATCCGGATGTACACGGTAGGATCTAGAAATAATAAGGATGATGATAGAAGAGCTGCTCGCAGGTCACTCAGGGTTGCAACGTTAGAACGTTAGAGGTAGGTGGTGTAGACCTAGGTACAGTACAATGATTCCACTCGTATTGTATGTTGAAAACTTGTGTAGCTAATATGGTAGTGTGCTTCTAATGTAAGTGCTTTCAGTACTAACTGTGTCCATCGGGCAGCCGCTGCAATGCAGGTCACTAACGCCAAGGTTCTTCGTTCGTAGTTCTCATGATTTATCTCTGACCCACCGCAAGCGACTATCTCTTACTTTGGGCAACTTTGAAAAATCTACAAGAGTCTATCTCTTTGTGGATCAAATGGTATCATCATCGCGGGTTCTTGTTTTGTAGGTGTTCCTCATATTCCTTTTTCAAGCAAAATATTCCACGCCCTAACATCATAGCTGGTTTTACCTACGTTGATACCTGCTCTCTTACTTTAAATATAAATTAGGGATTGTAGAGGATGCCTGGTGACTTCAATTACAACCAAGCGGTGTTTGTGGTAGAATCATTGTACATTTATGCATCAGTTGTTACCATAGACTCGAGGATATTTAGGGCGGTTTACCTTAGGCAGTGAAGTGTTTAAAAATAATGTGTTGCAGCTAAACCTTCAAAGTTAAGCTCCATGTACTTATTCTTGTTACAATTAATACGAAATCCATGGTTTTCAATTTGAGCGACCCATAGATGAAAAGTTTTTGCCCAAATCATGCATGTTTCTGCGAAGTAAGTAACGCCATTGAGGTACGAGTACCTACCTATCATTTGTGTAAATCATGCACCTGGGGGCGGGTTCTTGTATTTGTTTGTTATGTACTCTTACTAGGCAGACAATGAACAACAGTGGACTAAGGGTGATAAGGGCTTTCTTTTAAAACAACTACAAAAAAATTGCATCGCCGTATTGAATCCGACACACACATGCCACAGCACAGGCCGCCTAGCAAGTCGCGCGTCGCGTTCGTCCATGAGGGCATGGTATTTTAAAATTAAGAGGTCTTCGAAGATAGTTATTGGAATATATTGTGTAAAATCAAGGGCAAATATGTTTAAAATTAAATGCTTGTCACAAATAAAGTGTTTATTTCGATAAGGGTTAATATTGTAGATATTAATGAAAATACCATGTAAAATAATGCATTGCTGTAAATCTATTTTTATTTCCACAATAATGGTTTTAGTGACCAAACCTTAAGAGATAGGTACCTATATGCTGTCGCGGACTTTTCTGTAGAACTATTCATGGCAAACATTTATGACGTCATGTTGATGTAACGTGTGGGTCAGAATGGCTGGTTGTCTGCCTGCAGTGAAATAACAATGTGAGAATTTCAGACAAGTTTTTTTTTAAAAAAAAAGGTTATCTTTAAAGATAAACTTTTCTTTGGTATAATTTAAATAATTGCTTCATGGTTAATATGTTTGAAGTTGCTACGAAATAAGATAAATAAAGTAAATATTTAGCAATTGTTTCACGCAGCACATTTCGGGAAACTGCTTGGTTGACTATAAACTTGGAGGTGAACGGCCAACCAAACGTCAGGATGGCTGGTCAAAAGATTTTGTTCATTTCTAAATATCCAAGACCAACTTACATAGACCAACGCCACAGACAACCAGCCATTCTGACGCTTAGGATGTAACGCTTACATTTTTTGCAGCGTACGCAAAAATACCTCTAAAATTACAGTTTACCGGCTTGGATAACATTTGTCGTCATATCTCCACTATTAAAAGCCTTAAGAGAGCCGACGTGCTAAATCTGTAAGAGGAGTTTTTGCAGTGATGCTGATTCGCTAAATCCCGGCCCCTCTCAACTCACCTGATTATAGTCTGGAATGGGGACTGATTGCAGGGTCAAGAACAGAAGAGAATATCTCCACTATTAAAACACACGTCTTTATAAAATATAGTCTATATGTTAATCCAATCTAGGCTTCATTTTTGTATTTTCATGAAAATCTATTCCGTAGTTTTTGCGTGAAGGAGTACCTAACAAATATACATCCACACATCCATACATCCAACCTTACAAACTTTCACGTTTATAATATTAGGATGTCTGCAAAACTACTAAACCGATTTTAATAAAACTTAAACTGTACCCTAAATTGAAATACATCTTATTGAACTAAAAAGAATCATCTCGCCATGACTCTCGTCTTCGAGAGATCCTATGAGAGAAAAATACAAAATACAAACATACAGATATATATGACATACACTTACAAATTTGCACACGTGTTTGGGATCGTTCATAGATCAACGTACTATATTTTTTTTTCCAATTTTAACGATATCACATACATACAGGTCGAATTGATTACTTTACTTTTTGAAGTCGGTAAAAATAAAACATCGTTTAAAGTATTATTATAATTCTCTTTATTAATGCTCTACAATGCCCACGTATACATAAATAGAACGACAAAGGATAACATAATTTTATACGAATTATTAAAAAGAGACATCCTATGGTTATCAGAGTACATTGACAATTACATGTATTTTTCTGGTTTGGATTATCAACTATGAACAGTTTTATACCTGAAATATGCGATGAAACATTCAATATTACTATAACATCCAATCTACTGTAATGTATACTATCTCAATCTTAAACAGGTGAATAGGTACTCGAGTGACGAGCTGTCATTATATAATTTTCTTCTTGTTGCATAATTGTTTACTAAGCAATTAGTACATAGTGGAATATTAATTTCACTTGACAATAACATTGACTTGCAGAATAAGGTATACATTGTTCTCATTAGTATGACAGGTTTTTCGTCCTACGCTTATGTTAATAATGTTTGTACATTCATAAATATGAAAAAGTTCATAGAAAATGTGACACAGGAAAAGTGGAAGATGCCTCAGTGATGATATGTAGTCCGACTAACGGGACTTTAGTCACCAGATAATCTCCCGCCTATGTAATAATGCAAGGTGATACACAGTTGATATAGTTAAACAATAGTATAATCCGACAACTTTTATAACGAGAAGTTAGGTATGTTCTTAAACATGAAAAAAGTATATGATTCGATAAAATGATTGAAACGATAAATCTAGGTACTCTACTTTGGGCCGCGAACTGTATCTCGTCTGCGTTTTGTCTATGCTTCAAAGTTTGTGAACGTTCGAAAATTTGTTGGATAATTGATAAATCTGTTAAATCTGTATTAATATATAACCAAATAACCAAGATAGATGTTTAAGAATGGACGGAGTATTCTAAATAGTACCTACAGAAGTGCGTATAATGAAAGAATTTCAGATAGGACTTTTTGAGAGCTATAAACGATTTTCATGTTCTAAAAATACCTAACTACTTGTAATAAAAGTAATTATTTAACTATAATCTGCATTACTTATTTTACCGTGTGCCACGTCTCATATTCGGGAGATTATTCGGAAGACTCCATAAATCGAATCTCCTCATTGATCAGACTAATGTTAGGACCATCGAAGTTAATTAGGTATCTGATTGTTTGTTAGTTATTGCGTAATAGCTGACTGGAGATATGAAGTCAGTCTAGAATTAAAAGATATCGAAACGTTAAATACAAATCAAAATGTAAGGCATCAGTTTACAATATTCAACAGGGGTAGAATGAGCAAAACAGTAACTACCTATAAAGTCGATCTGAATTTAAGCTCAACCACAATAGTCTAAAAGTCTTTGAAGAATTTTATACGCATTATGCGAAAAGGATAGAACGAGTAGGATCCTATAAAAGTATTGTCGAATTTTATATCATATCGTAGAAAAGATAGAAGTCAAGTTAAGTTCACAGAATGATCACAAGATAGCACAATATTTGATAAAATGCTAATTTATTTAATCTAGGTAGGTATACAGAAGGTAGACATAATATGTACCTTAGAATCACATTGAGTAGTATTTTATAAGATAAAATTGATTACACGTATTAGTATTAGGGCACAAATAATAACTTATTGAGGTAAACCTAACACTGAGCAAACGCCACAACCCTTAGAATATTTCATGTACTAAAGTTGGCGTCGAAAATATCTGTGCACCTTGCGGAGAGCTCTATCAAAGCCGAGCTCCACAAAAACTTAGGCGTAGTCCATTGTTGTTTGGTATAGCTGTCGCTTTGAAACAGGTGTAAAGATATTTCCAATTAGTAGCCGATGCTCGGAATACTATTCCGAGTGTAAGGCTATGCACTACACGGTAATGTAACATTTTCAACTTAAAAATCTTTAATAAACGATTCAGGCGTAAAACAAACAAAATATAACTCAGTAATAAAAAAAACGTGTCCAGCTTGCTATAATAGGCACACGATTTTCTCGCAGGTAGATACCATAATAATTTGGATTTCATTTCCAACAATTTATGTATTTAACCTCTTTAATGGCAAGTAGCTCCCCTTCGCCATTATTGCATCACTCTTTTTGCTATCCATACGATTCACTATCCTAAATCACATTCACTTACAGTGTAATATTTGAGATTCAGGGCCTGTTTCACCATCGATATATGAGCACTATTCAACGAAGAATATTTTAACAGATATGTAACGTCATTTCGTATGAAGTTATGGACAGATAACGTTACTGGTTACTTATTAGGACATTGTGAAACAGGCCGTTTATTGTTCTAAATAAATAAAAATACAGGTTCATTTTCTTACGAATACATACATACAATACAATAGAGTATAAAATATTGTGTACATTTTATAAGATATTAAATATTAGCAACAATAAAGGCAATCAGGACAAGGTTTTCAGGACAAAGATCACAACATCGATATAATTAATTATACTTAATATGATAATTTACTATATATTTTCATAGACATAATATAATATAAATCGTCTTATCTCGAGCTATTTTTGCCTATCTCTATTTCTCACTTTCTGGACTTCCTTAATAGAGCTAACGTGTATGATGCACATGCCTTATACTCGTACCATCTTGATGAGACGCTCTGGGTTTGATTAACATTTTGTATAAAAATACTGTCTTCATAATGATAAATATGTGCCAATACTCTTTTTTAGGAACATGGGCCTAAATAATATTTGGGAAACAGTAATAATAGTATCTTTATTTTTTTAAAGCTCTATTTCATTTGCAACATTAGATAAATTTCTGCTATGGAATAACAAACAGGTACATATTCGTACATAGTAGTTTGATTTTTGAATAAGAATGGAGGTATTGGTTACTTTTTATTTTATATAAATAATCAGGCATTTGACCACGATCATTTCTCAAAATCTCACTTTCACCGAGTCTATTATACTCTGGAAATTTATCTATTTGGATATGTGTATCTATTTAAAGGGCAGAACAGTAGAACCCTTATAGTACGCCCCGCTTGATGCGATGTCAGGCGTAGAACGCCATTTAACGCCAGTCATACTTGAAGTATGTTTTCATACATTTGTAACCCGCTTCATACGATTTGTCTCCCCGCTTAGTACGCTATTTTGGATGGAACTTGTTATGAGTAATGGAAAAAAAATACAAAAGAAAGATTTAATTGGTATTATTAACCGATTTTTGTCAATCTGAGGTGCTGGTGACCCAACTTCTGTTTTTGAATCGGTTGCGTATATATTTCTTCTAATGGTATAATATATTTCGTATATCTCAAAAATAGATTATAAATATACATATAATTGTCGGTTCTAGAATATAAATATTTTCATTATCATGTTTCATAGTTCCCAGCTTAAAGCAATTTCTCGCATAATAACACGCTTTTGTCTGGGTCTCGCCCGACAGAATCGTAATATCGGGGTTTAGTAGGTACTGTAATCAAGTTCTTGTTCGGCGCGGATTGATTATAAAGAATTTAGCATTCACTGTCTCTTAATTTAACCAGATGTATTGTAACACCTACTTTTAAAGGGCGTATTGTAACATTATAATTATACTCTGTCCATGAATAACGATAGGTAATAATAAATATTTTTAAATATTAAAATTTGAATTAGTAATTCAACTGCTTTCTCGTTTGTAAAAATATTCGCTTTTTTATAATTTAGTTCTTGAGTTACTTACTTAACTACGATTAAAAAAAATTGTTTCGCATAATATTATCTTGTTGATTATGCATATATAATAGGTAAGGAAGTAGGTATTCTCGCATAAGGTAGGTATAAACTTGTAATTAAATATCTCTGGCTGTACTTTTTGTAAATGGCTGGTTTTGATGTCCCTAAAATGGTTACATTTCGAAAATAATAGGTATATGTCATACAAAATGCCATTTCTAGCAATTTTTGATTCATTTTTGACAAAATGAACGAATATAATAAAGTTTTTTAATTCATTTTGTAATTACTATAAAAAAGAAAAATAAGCAACACGCGTTTCGAGAAAATCACAACTGAACTATACGCAATGTTAGTAAGAGTAGCACAGATTGGATAAATTATTTTTGATCCGGGAATTCGATGTTGAACTGATGATATTAAAGCAAGAAATTGAATAAAAGCGGCCGAAATTGATCAATGGCTTTCCATTGTATGTATGCTTTCCATGGTATGGTCTTTCATCGCAATAAGATGCGATCACACACATCTTCTGCACCTTAACACAAATTAAAAGAGTTTGACTGGGAATGCTAGTGAAACCACCATATAGTCCTGACCTTGAATCTTTAGAATTCCGCCTATTTCGGTGTTTTCCGAAATTCTTAGGCAGTCTCTGGTTAACATCCATAGACCACTACCAAAACTACCTACTTGTCGCGTTTCTTTGTTCGGGAGTCAAAATTTCTACAGCAATATGGTTATGTCACTACTTACTTACAAAATAGCAAACATAATGTCAAATAAAATAATATATAAATACTTTATATGAATATAGTACACTTTAAGAAATGCCTTGCATTTTCATATGAAGAAACTTTTTCCCGACCATATTTTTGGTAAGTATATTTTTCATGAAGCCAAAGAAAACCCTCGCAGATGGGTATATTTTCTATGTATTAAATATTATATTTAAAAAAAATAGGCACTTTGTCCGAGAATAAAATAAATACTTTTATTATACATTTTTATCATATCAAAATGTAATTGATTTTAAATATAAGTTTGATTCAAATTTTATTACACTTAGCCTTTTGGCACCATTTAACATTTGCACGAATTGATAGCCACCGCACAAGAAGTCCATATTTACAAACGTAGAATGGGTTTTGAAAACTCATATTTTATATTATATATAATTTATATATATAAACATAAAATTGTGAGGTTGTATATAAATGATTAATTTCGTGTGATAAACAATATATTACTCTTCGAAATGTATGATAAATCGGCGGATTTGGCACAATGCAAAACATAAGATGTTATAGGTACCAGATGGGGTCAAATTTATTAGTAGTTAGTATTTCTTTAGCTGGATGAGTGTTTTTTATTTTTGTTAATGTGAAATACTTTATGGAAAAATCATGCGTTTGTTTTTGGACTTGTTGTTCTTAACTGCATATTACAAAAAAATAATGTATTTAAGTACAATTCATAAGCCTGTATAGAAACAGGAAAAGTAATTTTAATAAGCAAGCAGTTTGCTTACTACTTGCTACGAGTAAGTAGCTACGAGTAAGAATGTGCTACTCAGCAGTATTTCCGTACTTCGTAGCTACGAGTGTTCATGAAATAAGTATTCGCAAAAGTACTTAAGTATTAGATTGATGTTAAGCATTTTTTTCATTTCGTTATAAAACAATGCTTTCTATCTAGTGCTTATTTTTATATCCCAGATGCAGTGCTTATTTTTAAATGACAAAATATAAAATATTTTTCTTCTAGATTTTCTGGCGACGTACCTACTTTGACCCAGTCAGTAATTAATTCCCGGTGTATTAAATGTAAAAATTAAATGTGAATAATATTTTCTTATCGAAAATGATTCCCTCAAGATTTAGAACGAGGACAAGCTTGTATGATTGACGAATGCCAATTTGCCGCCCAGCCGAAACGGCTTATTTCAATGATCTTTTGAAGTACCCGTCATATATTAGGTACACATCTAGACTTTATAAAACTGAGTGGACACTAAGCGACACAAGTTCACATGAAGTGATGCGTAATGGGTGTGGGAAAATGACTTGATAATAAAATATACTAATGAGATATTTAGAATTTAACTTACGCTGCTTAAACAGGCGCTATATATCTCTTAAAACATAACGCTAAGCGTTACTGGCCAAGCGAAGCAGGATGTGAGTAAGTATAAATCTTTATTATCGAGTCATTTGTTAAATCAATGGCTTATCCTGAAGGACGAAGAGATAACACAGAAAGTGGAATGTATCGACAGTGATCATGCATTTCATTCTTAGCAATCACAACCTTTTCAACTTTGAAGCTTGGTATTTCGGATGTTTTCCTATTTTTTAGGCCGATGCATACACTAAGACTGAATCTGAGGAGTATTGCGTTTAAGATTAATATTTGATTATAAGTAGAAGCTCATGTTTGTGTACGAGGCGCGTGACGTGGAGACGCGGGAGGGCGCGGGTGCGGCGGCGGCGGCGGTGCCGGCGTCTCGCGCGCCTTGTCGCTCCGAATACGCAACGCGCTCTAACGTTATACAAATTCTTTACGTACGCCCGGAAAACAGCTGGTACTGCAAGCAACCACAAACAAAGGTGATTAAAACAAAGCGCGTCGAGCCAGAGGTCGCCGCCGACTCCGACGCGCGGCCCCGCCCGTTGCGCCCCGCGTTGCGAGAAGCCAGCACCATCTATGTGAACGCACTTAATCTTTCATTTTCGAATTGAATCAAAACTTTAATCAACAACAGGAAAGAACAATAGCGGTGGCAGTTCCAACGTTAGACACCAATGTTTCTATTCAGTTTCCATAATTATTACAGCCTGCACAAAACCATCCAAAGTTTACACAATTGAGGTTTTTAGGTTTCGTGTAGCTTCTCGCAACGCGGCGGCACCTAACAAGCTCTACGGTCTACACTACGCTACGGATCTCACGGTTCTAGCACACCAACCAACCGAGCAACTATTCCGCAAGCAAATAGCCCAACATCAAGATTGGAAATAGTTCTACTCTAGAATAGGCGAGATACGACTGATTGATTCATAGGAAATCATAGTAGATCAACTGACAAACGCTAGAAATGGCAATAGACACGAATGGTTCTGTAGTCAATTCTAATGAGGCTGCCTTCGGATAATAAATTAGAATGTAAGACGGTATCAAAAATGCAGTCACAAATTACCAATCCCAGGAATTTGCGTGAAGCCAATCAGCAAGTTGTAACCATGCCTGTAAAGCAGAGATTCAACTGATGCTAGCCAAAGCAAAGACTTGTCCTACAAAAACGAAGTGTCTAACCTACCCAGAGTAGATATTCATTAAGTGAGTATCGGAAGGATGCTTTAATTATCGAATATATAATTGCTTACTAGAATGTACTCAGATTTTGCATCGTCACTGCCACCAAGCGTAAAGTTTTCTATGATTGGTTACTGGATTCTGTGGATTTGTGTATTTGCCCTGTTTATTGTATTCCTCCTTACATCTACAGGTTGATACTCTTTGGCTCTGTTTCAGACTGATATTCATATAAATGAATTGAATTCTTTAAATTAACATTTAAATTATCGTTTACCATTCTTCTTCAGCCTTCTTAAATATTCAACCGAAGCATTAGCATTTGAAATTGTGGACAAGCTTTGTTATTCGGTGCGGTCGGCCTGGTCGGTGCGAACTCTAACGAGGATGCACACACGCCTTATCTGCCACAAATATTGTAGCTCAACCCTTAGAATTAAGTCACAATTTAGTACAACCGACATTTGATAGTTATGGCATGCCAGAACGGAGGTGGCCTACCAATGACTTTGTTCTAGAATGGCTACAATATTAGCTTATATCTTATAGATCTACAAAAGGATTCACACGTTTTTTTAGAAGTTTATGCCTCCCATGTTTATTTTTATGTGACCGCAGATGTCGTAGTGTGCACCGCCGTCAGCCTTGCAAGACAATACCAGCTATTTCACGAAAAAAATATCAATCACGTGTACGACAATCTTGAAGGAACCAAAAATCTAAAAACTACAGTTGTATTCATACTGAATGCTTGCTAATATGTATAATGTGATGATGTAAATGGATTAAAAATACCAGTTTTTACGTAAGGTGGGTACAGGTACCGACAATATAATCAGAAGTATGAAACATGAGAATACGAATACATATACTAATCGTAGGTGTATAATATTAATATGGGCGTTAACACGTGTGATACAGTCAGTCCCTCTGATCATATCATTACAACATTTGCTTAGTAATTTTGACCATATGCATCCATAATTTAATACATTGTAAAACCATTATGCCATCATTACGTATACTCTTTAACTGTAAAAAGTTCAGAGGTCGTGGTTAATTGTATCATTTTAATACAAGTTGGCACGTTCCCTTTATTTTAAAGCCATTCAAACCAATGGCTTTTAAGTTAGATATTTAACTTTGAATAATAACAACATAAGAAGTTTATTTCTAATTTACATTTTAAGTCTATTCATATAACAATACCATTATCACAGCACCACAATACAACGTCTCGCTGTATTCTACCATTTGGTACTTATCATTCTTTATTGTTATTTTTTATCCTTCAATAAGTTTCAAATTTCTATTTGGTATAATTGGACATAATGTATACAATTTTCACGTTCGACGATAGAGTGATATGTCCACAATTAAATACCGTTTAAAGCTTTACAGTTTCTATCTTTCATAAATTTGCTGGCATACTACCCGAAGTGATGGTTTAATGTTTCGCAAGCAACGTCAGTCTCGATTAACAGAATATAAAATAATTGTTTTACTAAAAATATACGATAAGTAGTTCGCAAATAAATCTAATATTAAATACAACATCGATAGTGGTAAAACTACTGAACAAAGAGGGGCCTGTTACAAAAGCGAATCGACCGGCGTCGGCGGCGGCGTCGGCGTCAGCGAGGGTGCGCGCGCGGCGTTTAGCGCGTGAGCGTTATATTGAGGGAGGGGCACTTCCTCACGGCCATAGCGGTGTGCTGGAGCGCGCTGTACCCCGCGGCGGTGGCGCCCTGTAGCGCGCTCCAGTGCGGGGAGTGGTGGTGCGCACCGCCGTGCGAGCCGACCGGCAGATGCCTTACCATGCCGCTGCTGAGCTGCTGCAGGAGCCCGGAGCCCTGCGAGTTGCTGAGGCACGCCGACGGCCGCCGCGACCGGATCGACTGCATGGACGACGTCAGCAGGAACGGCACGCTCGACGAAGTATTCGGCATCGAACCTCCCTACACACCGCGTGAGAAAAATACATTAGACATGTGACGAACACCTACGGCGAACCCTATCGATTATCAGCAGCTTCCCCGTTTTAAATTTAAATAGACCAGGCTACCCTTTCATATGCCGGTTATAACTTATCAAGACAAAATATGCATACGAGGGTCAAACTGAAAGTTTTATTATTACATTAGCCAGTTATTAGTTTTATTATATCTTTTCAAAATATTGTCCATTGACGTCAATACACCGCTGCATGCGATGGAACCACTGGGAAAAGCACTTTGCCCACTCGTCCTTAGGGGTCTCTTCAATGGCATCGCGATACGCAGCCACCGCTTCTTCAGCATTCATAAACCGCTTTCTTTTAAGTTTTTCTTTAATTTTTGGAAATAAATAAAAATCACAAGGCGCGAGGTCGGGGCTATACGGCGGGTGACCCAGTAATTCAACGTTTGATGTCGCTAAATAGTCGATCGTTCGCTTGGCGTCGCACACACGAGGCGTTGTCGTGGTGAAGGAGGATCCTACTGCGAGGTCGTTTCTCTCGAACTTTTTCCAAGACAAGTGGCAAACAATTGGTAGTGTACCATTCTGCAGAAACTGTTTTATGATCCTCTAACACAATTGTTGCGAAATGACCTATCCTTCCAAAGAACGAGGCCACCATTTTTTTTCCCGCACTTCGATCTCTCTTCACTTTAGTTGGCAACTCCTCGAAAGGAAACACCCACTGAGCAGATTGTCTTTTGGTTTCAGGATCATAACAGTAAATCCAGCTTTCGTCACCTGTTAGTATGTCGAACACAGCATTTGAGTCACCTCCGTTAAATCTTTCAATCATTTTACGGCACCAATCCACACGATGGAGTTTTTGAGCCTTAGTCAAATTATGAGGTATCCACCGGGCGCAAAGCTTCCTGACCGCTAAATGTTCGTGGAGGATTTTGTGCACTTGACTCATACCGATGCCTAAGCTTGTCCGAATCTGCTGATAGGTCACTCTTTTGTCAGTCTCTATCATACGCCGCACAACACAGATGTTATTTTCAGTCGTCGCCGTAGAAGGCCGTCCCTCACGTACATCATCAGTGAGATTAGTGCGACCACGTTTAAACTCATTAAACCAGTTGTAAACAGTCGCACGAGATGGGGCTTCATCGTGAAAGGCCAATCGTAGTCTATCATAACTTTCTTGTTGACTTAAATGACATCGAAAGTCATAAAAAATCATTGCACGAAAATTTTCTCGTGTTAAATTCATGTTGACGTGACACAGACAATTTTCAATTTGCCGCCAAATCGTAAAACAAATGACAAATGAATGAAATATATACTCAGTAATATTGGCAAAGAGTTCTATTTTCAAATTTTAGAATATTTTTTTTATTATATTGTTTATAAGTGGCCAGTTCTAAGAACTTTCAGTTTGACCCTCGTATACACAAATTCAGCGAACAGTTATAAAAAAGAGTTAATTTTTAAACTTTAAATTTTTCATCAACTCCAAAGTAAGTTGGTAATTATTGCATCATTAGTACAACTCAAAAATAAACATAAAGGTGAACACAAAGATATTTTAGGGTCAAGCTGCTAATACGAAAAGGTCCATCAATAGGTCTGTAAAACTGATATGTAATAAATATCTCTGCTGGTGGGATACTTTCAAGAATCTCTCACAAAAAAATGTTAGAGCTACTTTGTTCCTTACACCAGTGTCCAGTGTCTGTTGCAGTTAGTAGCTTATCTACTGCATGCCTTAAACATAAGTTTTATCAGCATGAAAGCGTGTTGGGCATGTGAAAATTTCTCGTGATGATATATTAGCTACACTACTGATGGTTTTTATCACGGAGATGTTGCCGTCAATGAGAGATATTTGGATATTGTAATGTGTAATCGTTAGTAACAAGAATAAATATTGTTTGTGATTAGGCAACATCTTAGTGCGGCGTTCCTATACAATTTGATGATTGAAACAGCAAACAGATTAGTCGTATGCTGCGCCGCAATGCGCGCGCGGCGAAGGAACCATACTCACGATCATGCTCCGTGCAAGCTGCGTAGAAGAACAAATAGCAACAGTAAATGAGACAGCGTTTAACGTACGGCGCTCCGCCATCGTGTCGGGAAAGGATGATCTTCTCACCTACTTCAGATTAAGTCAACATTTAACACCTTTAACTCTTACATTTAGTACTACACCTAGCGAGCAATTTACTATTAAAGTCACATCAGTGGTGTTACATTTAAATTGGGGCAATTTTGAATAAATATTTAAAGTATTTAATTGAGTTCTTACATTACCAATACTTTATACCAATTGAGGGCGCCAACGGTGTTTCGTATTAGCAATTGGTAAAATAAAACACCGGTGGAGAGTCACCGCTGGTGCACACTCGCGAAGGGACAAACAAGACAGCATTCGGGAGGGTTCGGGAGGCACTACTCTCCCGGACCCTTGCACACATTTGCACACAGCTTCGCGACAAGGCATCATGCATCGCGGGAGGAACTTCACAATACATTAAGGAGCATGCACCACTTCATTTCTCTTGAAAGTTTTGTGTGTATCAGTCATCTCGCAGGAGTAGAAGTAATAGCGTTCAGTATGATGCAATGGAAGGTCTAATGAACGGATAGAGACAGTTCGTTGTGATACAACTCCAGCCAGGTTCGTGCAGATGTAGTTAGTGTATGGTGATGGTGTGAACAATGAGACACTATCTCCCCCAGTCGGTGTGGGACAAGACAAGACGCGACCGCAGAAGAGTAAAGACCACATCAATGTCAAGCCGTTCCAAGTCGACATTCAATAGAGGGTTCGGGGAGGTCACGCAGCCAGGCCTCGTACTCGGTGCACATCACTTACGACGCATTGCGAAGTCGACGGCACGGACAGGCTTGAGCCTGACCCGCCTCGTCCCCTGTACTGGTGGCCCTGCCAAAACAACCACCGTCACTACACCGTATAACTTGGGGGTCATCAACACACACTGAGTTTGCACACACCATTGTCCACATGAGCACTGGGTTCACTGTCCACTTTCACCAGTCAGTTGAGCTCAGTTTCAGTTTTTTTGGATTAACGGACGTTTAGCAATGTAAGTGTGTTAATTGTTTTAAAAATTAAAGCGGTTTTTAGGAGTATATATAGATATGAGTGGAGAGATATAACTTACAGTCGGTGGTGAGAGATTGACCGCAGATCCGCGGCGCTCCTGGGGCCCGATGCTTGAGTGACGGCGCGTGGGCAAGCCGGAGTTACCTCCTGGAGTCCCGCCAGGGGACGACGCGCAAGAGGGGGCAATGCGGATCTTGGGGGTCATCAGGGTGTTGTCCGACAGACGGCGGTTAGGAAACGCGTTCGACACGCGCAGGAAGTTGTTATCGTTGCTGGTGGAATTGTTTGAGCCGAAGAACCATTGGCCGATTCCGGTGCCTAAGGATTTGAGAGATATTTATAATAAACCGTACGAACGTTTGTACAAACAGGTAAGTGTGCTTTGTTAGATTGGTACTCACTCTTGAATCCGCCTCCGACGCTGCCAGAGGGTGCAGTGGTGGCCGTCACGGAGTTCTTGCGGGCCATATCCTCAGCGCTGGAGGTCTTGCGCTGCTCCACGCGCAGGTTGGGGATATTGAAGGGCGGCACTGTCATGTTGTCGGTGCTCATCTGGTGGCGCAGCGGCCGGTGACGATCAGGACTCGGCAGCGTCAGGCTGTCCAGCTTCAGCTTGTAGCGCTGGTTCTTGTCGATGTTGTCCAACATATCGTACAAGATCTGTGCCAAAATTAAAAACAAACACACCTCTCTATTACAATCCTTTGTTTAAAAAACCTAAGATAATGCACAGTTATCTACCTCCATCAAGTTAGTGAACTGATCAACATTCAGTGCCGGATTGACAGTCTGTGGAGCCAGCGATGGAATCATCTTGGTGGCCATAACGTTGGTCGTCAACCCGAATTTCCTCTCCAGAAGCATGGATTTGTAAAGTTCTGCAATAAATGGCATAGCTGATAGTTTCAAACAACATTATGAAGCAAAAAAAGTCGCGCAACATGATGGAAATTCGCTGTAAGTTGTCAGAAAAATGTAAAGTCGCAATGCAGATTTGAAGTCGTTAATCAAAATGTTTTTAACTCGCTGCATGCTTAAAACTAGGCTTTCGCTGTGGCATTGTTACTGTTACTGAATTTGGTAAATGGCGGTTGGTGAATACTTACTGACTACGCGATTGATGATGTCAGGATCGCTAAGACGCATGGTCAGCAGCGTCGGGATCACCTGTTCCAGGATATCATTCCTTTCCAGTCGCAGCAGAATCTTTTCATAGAAGCCTAGAATGAGGCTTATGATTTTGACATCACTCTGATTTTTCTCGAGCAGAACCCTCACTTTGGCGAGTACGATTCCGTGGAGCGCCCTGTCCTCGATGTAGTCTGATACATTTTGCATTGCAATTAGGGAGGCAGTCTGTAATAAAACGAAAAGCACGTGAAATTGAGCCTTATCACACTAGCAGTTTGCGAGCGGATGCCGGGCTAAACGGGTGCGTAGCGAAACCGTCGCGGAGTCGCAGCCAACACGCCGCGGATGCGCAACAAATTCGTTGCGGACCTCCGGCAGATGCGCAACGTTTTCGTCGAAAAGTCCGTTGAGCAACTTAGACATTTACTCGTAGGTCTCAAACCGACAAAATTGTAAATACCAGTTATGCTCTTAAATACTATTAAAACCCATCGAGGCCCAAAACCCAAATAGGAAACGTCTTCAGAAATATAGTTTTCATCAAAATTATTGCATCAGATCATCAGATTCATGAGTTTGTAACATATTTATGCCTTGGGCAATAATATATAAGGTCACTAGTTTTAAGTGATAATATTTAAAAGGTTGATACAGCACGAGAAAATAAACATATATTGTAGGAAACACTTAGGGTTTTCATGCGCTAGTTTTTGAGACAATTTGAGATGAAGGTGATTATTTTTTTCAGATTTTTGTTTTTTATTAATTAAGGTTTGGATTAGAGCATAATAGGGAATAGGCATTGAATTGAGAAAGGCGATGCCAATGACGTACATAACTTTTAAAATCTACAGGAGGCTGTTTAAAAAAAAAACTTTGTTCAAGATAATTTAAAAAAAAACCTCGATTTTCCAAAAAAAAAAAACGTGTTGCTATGATGTTTCCAAAGACACAGTTAAAATATTATCACTTAAAATGATTTGACCTTATACCTGTATCTGTATGTGACGTGCGGTACGTACTTGACGATTGCTTCCTTGATGAGGTGTCACTAAAACTCAAATTAATAATCTCGTTTGTCAGCTCCACTGGTAGATAAAAAAATAAGTATATGCATCAATACCTGTATCTGATTGGTGTTGTTATCGAGTGCGTTGTACAGCAACGGCATGATCTCATTATTCACCTCATCCTTCTGGCACTTCTTCAGTATAATGTGCAGGCTCTCCAGGATGGTCACTGAAGCCTGCACGCTTTTAGGGGAGTTCATTAAGTTCCTGAAAAATATACTACATAAGATATTTAAGTCTCCCAGTTCCAAGGAAATAAAATAGATTGATTGTTAATAAATAAAGTTTAATTAAGTATTTTGTTATTAAGGTGGTGCCTGGATATTAATCACTATCAAACTTTCTAAAGGAAATCAATAAGCTCGATCGCCAAGTTGCAAAATACCGAAATAGTTAGTCTGAGCGCATTCGTTGAATAAATAAGGCATTTAGGTAAGTTTCGGGGGGGGGGGGGGGGTCTTGCGGACGGTAGCGTCTAGCCAGCAAAATAGTTTAATATTTTTAATAGCTTATGAGCGCAAATAGTTAAACAATATAATTAAAACCGCCCAGCACACGAAGCTTTAGTTTATTAGTATTGATCAGTCTTAGCACTGAAAACACGTTTATACGATGATAGTAACTACAGACAGACAGTAGCAGACTAGTTAGATGGATACTTCTTTTCCCACTTCAGCATTATAGGATCCCATGTACCGCAACCCGGTCATCATAAGAATGGAACTGTAAACATGTCAAATTCCTCCCGCTTCCCCGCTCATCCACCCGCGTTCGTCCTTTGCTTGTTTATGTACACTTTTCTTCCCACGCAGTGTCAGTGGCAAGACCATTCTTACGATAAACAGGCAGTAAGAATAATGTCTACCATTATAAAAGGACAAGTTGTTTCTACCATTGATCAAAAACAGGTTTGAAAGAGTCGCAATACAAAAAGGAAAAAATATTCGATCTCAGGCAATAGTTACACGATAAGTTTAGAGCCAGTCTGGTCGTTCAGTCTAGTCGGAATGATCGGAGAATATTCGTGTAACCTATAGATAGCGCCATCCACGCAGGCGGGAGGTCATTTTTAGCACTGAATGCGGGGAGTGCGACAGTATTAAAAATCGTATTGATGATAAAATTATTAAATATTGACAAAAGCTTGCACTCAAGGAAGGTAGCGCGCGCCTTCGTTAATGGAACTACTTATACACGGACTAACAGATTGATAAGAAACTTTACCACCATTGTGGTGTCAGCACAGACTGATGGGCTGAGCATCAGATGCCAGACTGAACGTGTAACCTTTGCTTTACTTTAAAATTGGGAGCACAGTTATTCAGAAGCGATAACAAATATTATTATAGAAGGCGCCACTCTGCCACACAAAAGTAATCATATTCTGTAATTTTTCCAGGAGAAACCTACTTATTCAAACATAACGTCGCAATATAAAGGTTCTTACTTCAATGTGGGGAGAACGTATGTGGAGAACTCGTCCTGGCTCGACTCGTTGGTGAGCCAGATGATGGGTTGAAGCACGGCGGCTAGCACCTCTGCAGTGCGCACCTCGAGCTGCAGCGCTGGCCACACGTGCTGCCAGCGGAGTTTCTGTAAAGGTACACATGTCATAAAGGGCGAACACCGGTAAAGGTTGCAGATGAGGCCTAGAAGAAAGCTTCGCTGTAACTGTAAATCTGGATCCACTTGCTTTTAATCATTCGACGAAAGTGTGAATTTTGAACAGACCCCAGCTGCATGATGTCAAAAAGGTACGCACATGCTGTGAGTGCATGTCTAGCTCACATCACAATGCTTTTAAACCCTGTGCAGACACTCAGATTACTTGTGCTGACCCGCAGATTAGTGCTGCAACGAGTGACTCCACCTAGTCCGACTCCAAAACTAGTGTTTTAGAGTCGGCCTGTAGCTGTCGAAGATATTAAACTTGAGATGAACATTATAAGACGATTCTTAAGAATATGGTTCCGAAATCAAGGACCGCATACTCATATTGTCCTGCCTTTGGGCCTGCGCAGCTGCCTGCGATGATAAATGAACTTATCCTTTCAATGAGTTTACTTAGAACCCATTCACTCACAAGCCCCAACCATGCATTGAAGTTGATGAATGATGTTAAATGACTTAATATCACAAAGGAATTAAAATGAGTTGTGCTGCAGAATGTCTGTGACAACTCGCACTGCGCTCGGCTCAGCCATTATTCCGTCTTAATTAACTACAATTAAAAGGATCGTCCGTGCGAAGAATGTCCACGATGTGCTGTAAATGGTTAAACTCGTAACTTGACGTAACTGCTTTCTTTGTTAGGACGAGAATAAGCTGGATGTCGGTGACATTAATATAGTTAGGTAGGTAATTATGACTTGGAAGTGGAAGCCGAGAAAAAAGCAATAAAACTTTGCTTCTATTTATTCCGGTTCACGAGTCTGTGGTAAAATCTGCTATTTTCCAAATTATGTCACACTTTATTAAACCAAAGTATTTTTGTTGCTGCTTGATATAATAATACTCAAACTGAAATGTATGTAGTATTATTTTGCTTTATTTTTACAAAGTAAAAGGCCTAAGTATTATATGTTTATCGATAGCCGTAAAAGTGGTTATTTAATTTCGAAACTCGAGCTTCCATTTATTACACCTCAACATTATCCGGCTTTTGTTTTTACGAAGTCATCAAGCTTTCAAATATTATCCCAAAAAAGGTCGCATCAAAATATCGTAACTAAAATCTCGTAGGGTAGGTACTTAGCTCAACTACGAAATATCAAATTGTTACCACTACGAACAATATTTGTGGTAATCAAATATTCGTTGCTTAATTGAAATATTAACTTACTCACAAAACTATGTGTGAAAAATAATTAATTTACTAAAGTCAAATGTTTCACATTTAATCGAGAGTGTTTTTGCTACACGGCTTAAAGTTAAAAGGTTTTTACACCTATCGCTTTTCCATTGTCTTAAATATTATTTCATTAAGGGCCAATTTTACCAGCGTCAGATAAGACTTATCAGACTGAGGTTGTATTCTATCAAACATAGGTTTACTCGCGCGTAATATACGAAGGATTCTTTTGTTACCCGATTTTATACTCAAATAATTCATGGTCGTTTGTGGGATTCCGTAGTCCAAAAGGGAACCCTTATAGTTTCGCCATGTCTGTCTGTCCGTCTGTCCGTCCGCAGTTCCGCGCAGAGACCTGGAGCTCTATTTTTGAATCACTCGCTTCAAGATGGCGAGTGATTTTCGTTCGAAGATGAATTAAAAGTCATAGAAAAAAACTCGTTGTCGAACGAAAATCACTCGCCATTTCGAAGCGAGTGATTCAAAAATAGGGCTCCTGAGGTGCTAGTAAAATGTAATTCAGTATGGGTGTGTTTCTTAGCTTCTTTTCTTAGGTAAGGACCTAAAATTCTAGAAAATATTTATTTTTGGGGTACCTTTAATACAAGTAACGTTTGGATAATTTGTTTTCTCCTTGCCAAACCCATTATGTGGGGTATCAATTAATAGGTCGTTTAAAATGGTTATGAGTTGGCTTACATTTTTTTCATAAAGTGGCCGTTTCCGTACTATCTATTCAGTTTTAAAAGCCTAAATTTAGCCTATCTAAACGGAAGTAGGTGGATACGTGGAAAAAATCAAAGCAGTAACATATAAAATGAATTTAGCAGAAAATCTATTACGGCTATGCTATGTTAACAAATTTAGGTAAACGCAATGTTCAAGAATAGTAAAATGGAAAATTGGCATACTCTCGGATAACTAGCGATTTATTCTAAGGTTAACATTTACTTTTGTTTGTTTGAATCACGCTTAATAAGTATAAAGTGTCCGATTTTAAAATAACACACGTATAAAGGATTCTGACAAATAGGTGACGTTTTCGTTTTTATTACGCGTATTGTATTTTTCAACACACTTGCTCAAAATGACGTTTATGTTCTACCGATTTTTGGCTCATAATCCTAGATATTAAACACGCGTGCTTTTTCATTGCATTATTGCACTAGTGGCTTTAGTTTATTAAACCGATCAATTTACATTTGTACCCTAGTACCCAATCGAAAGTAAGAAGAAGCGATATGATTTAGTCGGGTTATAACTTATTTTAGCAAAAAAGTATTTATGCGAGAAATCAGTGTCTACATATTTATAGCAATAAATGGAAAATCCAGCTGTATTACTAAAAATAACTCGAATTCATTTAAAGTTTTTTGTAATTTGTGTTTTAAACACGAATTATTACATTTGTAATCTTGGCTGTTGGCTGATCTAGTTCGAGCCATAGCCTTGCGCGCGCATCATTATCGTAGCAAGACTTGTATCATAATGTACTATTATGCGACGAATATTCCTTGAACTGTCACATACTAACGTATTCCTTGATATTTGAATGTTAAATACGAAACTGCAGAAGTGACACAGGCTTTTGCGCCTATTATACCTGACTGAATTGAATGGGTATTATTTTATTAAATTGTGTACTAACATGGATAAGTATTTACTTATAAACGCTAAATAAATAAAACGTTGATTAATAGAAGAACCGTATTGGGAACTAAAAAGTTTGTTTGTTTGAAAACTACGTTGTTTTATTATAAGTGTGGAAACCAGAACTATTATTAACTAAAAACCGAAGTACCCTTTTTAAAGAAAAGGGTATTTTTTAAAATTTAATGTAATAATTGAATAAATGAGTTTATTTATATTCTTATTACTTGTGTGTTTTATTCTTGCATGTTTTTTAAAACGCAAGACAGCATTTTTGACGAAGTAATTGACTAAATGTGTGGGAGTGTGTGACTGGGATGCCATGCATGCGTTGTTGACCTGGGACATCAATTCATTTGGCACGATGTTCCTTCGGGATGTCATTTCCATAGGAAGAAGTATAGTTCAATATCTGAAGTTAGAAAATAACAACAACAATCGCGAGAAATTTGATTATGTCACATTAACCGACTGGCTATTGGCAACTATATTATAATAAAAACGAGAAGCCAAAGTTCCAAAGACTATAAAAGCTGGACTTAGCACACGAATGTTCGGATTTTTTTTTCATTTGATTTGATATTCATATCAAATCAAATGAAAAAAAATCCGAACATTGTTACCAGACCCTTTTTGGTCATTTTTTTTTTTTTTGTATGAGAATCGTAAAGTGGATGCACCTACCTACCCAGGTTTCAACTGTGCCATTGTAATAATTTCAGTATAAAGTGCCTGTGACATATATTTAGGCACTTTATTTTAAAATTATCCAGAAATTAGTCTGTCTGTTTTTTTGTTCTGGGTGGACAGAGAAAAAGACAGACTCGACAAAACTGTAGCCGAAATCCGAACGGCAAAACTCGGAACCCTAAAAATCTACCACAAGGAAGAAATCGAAGTACATGGAAATCATGATCCTGTTAAAACAGTTATCCTCGAAAAGACCAATTTTGATTACCAATTATTAATTTCTAATATCTAGATATTAAATTACAATGTATCCATCAAAAGAATCATACTTGAGCCGGAGTTGAAAGCTTTATTTCTAAGATTTGAAAATTCGAAAATAGGGTTATATTAAATCTGATTCTTGCGTAAATGGAGCGCCTGCCAAATAAAATAAAAGTATTTGTTACTAACGTCGCCAAACATGTACAAAGTCATCTCATTATTATACAAAACATGAATAAAAAAACATAAGCATCCTAACCATCTAATTACTTAAAAATAATCTAGTAGTATGTCATAGAAACAAGAAAGCGCCTATTATTTCTTACGACTCTGTTGACAATAGAAAATCCCAAAAGACATTTGTGTTAGGAATCACTAGGCTTTATTATGCTTGGTTAACTGTTGCCTTGCATTGGGACTCTCAAGGCTGAACCCTAATGCTCGGCACGTAGTTAATAGTCTTGTTGGGTTTCGGAAGTGCTTCGATTCTTGACGTTAGATCTAAGACCCCTTACACACTGCGATTTTTAGCATCGATGCAGTCGTTTTGAAAACGCGCGACTGCATTGATGCTAACGCCCGGTAGAACATAATTTGCTCCAACATACAGTACATAATTGATCATAGTCCAGCTTCTGCATCATGACTGTATTGATGTTAAAAATAGCGCAAGTCTGTAAAGGTTGACTTTTTGCGACTGCATCGCTGCTAAAATTCACAGTAATATATTACACAGTTACAATATACATATAACTATATGTGGAGCTAGACATGATCCATCACTTACCATCAGGAAAGATACTTACTTACATAGGAGAGATTGCCAAATGTCAGGTTACATAAAAAGAGTACTGGACGGTGAGTGACAGTGCAGCAGGCTGCACACCTTAGGAGGTGGACCTTGTTATTCACTTAATAGTATTCATTTGAATCGTTTATGAGTAAAGGAATTTACATAGGGCAACACACACACACACACACTTAGTACTAGTACGTAAGTGCCGCAATGACTCAAAAAAGAAGGTTTTTAGATAGTTCCTAAACTTTGTCTCTCTCCGGGATACCTCGCGTTTAGCTAAAAAGATTTTTATAAGGTTTTGCAAAATGTATTTGCTCCCATTATTGTAGTAGTACCTTCGGTATGTAGGGTAGAGCGTCAATGAGTGTGGTGCGGTAGAAGTTGCTCTTCTGGTTCGGGTCCTTCATAGTGATGACGTCCAGAAACTGCATAGCGTGGATGGCAGGCTCACTCTGGCACCTAAACGAAAAGCATATGTAATATAGGTATTGTCAAATATAAAAAGTGTTTTAGTGCTCCTTTTTTAAATTTAACTGAAGCATACGTTAACGCAAGTTTCCCTTATCAAATAAGAGCGCACGTCATTATTCATTATGTATTAATGCGTAAACGTCTAAATCTACATAGAATGAAAGAAAATTGTCTGCTTTCAAAATTAAATATTTCGTTCACTTGTTAAATAAAAATTCGGAAACATTTGCCGAATACTTTTCAAAACAAAAATCGAAGTCCAAAGCGGATTTCACAAGTTTGCAAAAACAAAGTTCGAACGAAAGCTTTTTCCGGGACCAAACAATCGAACGAAAAGTAAGTTTTGAATATAGAGCTAGTGAATCGGATACATACAACCTACATGCTTTTTAATGTTCTGGCTACATCACGCGGGTGCAATTGCACGATTGCGGGTATGATTATAATAGTGTTTGCGACAGAGACGAAACAACTCCCTTGGTGTTTAAAACGTTAGCCACGTTAACAGTAACAATACGAGGGTCAAACTGAAAGTTCTTAGAACTGGCCACTTATAAACAATATAATAAAAAAAATATTCTAAAATTTGAAAATAGAACTCTTTGCCAATATTACTGAGTATATATTTCATTCATTTGTCATTTGTTTTACGATTTGGCGGCAAATTGAAAATTGTCTGTGTCACGTCAACATGAATTTAACACGAGAAAATTTTCGTGCAATGATTTTTTATGACTTTCGATGTCATTTAAGTCAACAAGAAAGTTATGATAGACTACGATTGGCCTTTCACGATGAAGCCCCATCTCGTGCGACTGTTTACAACTGGTTTAATGAGTTTAAACGTGGTCGCACTAATCTCACTGATGATGTACGTGAGGGACGGCCTTCTACGGCGACGACTGAAAATAACATCTGTGTTGTGCGGCGTATGATAGAGACTGACAAAAGAGTGACCTATCAGCAGATTCGGACAAGCTTAGGCATCGGTATGAGTCAAGTGCACAAAATCCTCCACGAACATTTAGCGGTCAGGAAGCTTTGCGCCCGGTGGATACCTCATAATTTGACTAAGGCTCAAAAACTCCATCGTGTGGATTGGTGCCGTAAAATGATTGAAAGATTTAACGGAGGTGACTCAAATGCTGTGTTCGACATACTAACAGGTGACGAAAGCTGGATTTACTGTTATGATCCTGAAACCAAAAGACAATCTGCTCAGTGGGTGTTTCCTTTCGAGGAGTTGCCAACTAAAGTGAAGAGAGATCGAAGTGCGGGAAAAAAAATGGTGGCCTCGTTCTTTGGAAGGATAGGTCATTTCGCAACAATTGTGTTAGAGGATCATAAAACAGTTTCTGCAGAATGGTACACTACCAATTGTTTGCCACTTGTCTTGGAAAAAGTTCGAGAGAAACGACCTCGCAGTAGGATCCTCCTTCACCACGACAACGCCTCGTCGCACACCGCCAAGCGAACGATCGACTATTTGGCGACATCAAACGTTGAATTACTGGGTCACCCGCCGTATAGCCCCGACCTCGCGCCTTGTGATTTTTATTTATTTCCAAAAATTAAAGAAAAACTTAAAGGAAAGCGGTTTATGAATGCTGAAGAAGCGGTGGCTGCGTATCGCGACGCCATTGAAGAGACCCCTAAGGACGAGTGGGCAAAGTGCTTTTCCCAGTGGTTCCATCGCATGCAGCGGTGTATTGACGTCAATGGACAATATTTTGAAAAGATATAATAAAACTAATAACTGGCTAATGTAATCAGTTTTTGAATTTCTAAGAACTTTCAGTTTGACCCTCGTAACTGTTGGTTTTGCCACCAAGTTTACGAGTAATCGGTAGCGGTAAGAGTAGAACTCAATTGACTTTTTTCATAGCTTCTGGTGGCGCCGCCTCGGTACCCAGTGAGGAACACACCTAAGGGCTGAAATTAGCACAAAAACTTTCAAGGTTGTGGGCAACGGTTCAAGGGACAGTTGGGTTTAATGCTGGTTTATAGTTTTACTTCGTACGATAAAAGTTTCTGTTAATTTCAGCTGTAGAACCTCGGAGTTGGAACGAGTGGGAAGTTTTCTTTTAAACTTCGGTCGAAATGTCCCATTCCCTGTGAGGAATGTGGTTCGTTACCCTTTTTCATAGAACTTTGGAGCAGGATAAACGTTTGTCATTGAGGAGTCTATATTGGATCTAATCCCGATTGATTTACGGAATTGTTAATTTGAGTTGCAATTATGTCGGGTTGAAGCAACGCGTGTGTTTATCCTCGTAAGACCTACCGGCCATTTCAAGTAACAAAAGCCTTATAGTCTGTAAGACCGATACATTTAGAGCCTCACGGATTAATACGCCACTGGCGGTTGCGTAAACAAAAGAATGACAAATAATTAGAGGCTAGGGTAAGAAATATATTAATTCTCATAAAGTGAATATGGCGCGATCACGAAAATAGTTGGAGTACCTACTGTTAGGTAAAGTACTGATAAATATGCCAAAATTGCTAATTTAATTATGTTTCACATTTTCTTGATAACATTTCAGGAGTTAATATATTGTTCCTTGCAAGAAGAAATCGGTTTAAATTCATAGGAGATTTATTCAAATCCTATCTTGTCACACTTAGTCTACTTATTATAATTTTTTGAAGACTTTGGCCGTTATATAAACCACAATAAAACTAAAATTATGATCGCATCAACAACTAACCCCGCTAACATAAAATAAAACTCAACAATTCATATTTGAAACAAGTAAAATCTTTTGAGTATCTTAGCAGTTTAATATGTGCTATTCTCAAGATGTACTTCAGACGTTATCTCAAGAATCGCTACGGCTAAAAAAAAAAACCAGCAAGAAGTATTTACTTACTACGAACTCCAAAAAATAAGAAAGTGACTTATTAAAACCTTTACGTCTTGAGTATAGCATTGTATTGAACCGAGAAGCGAGCATTGTCAAAGAAAGACAGAGAGGGGGTGGAAGCGTTTGAGAGTGTTGTTAGAGAAGAATGGAAAGAGTCAGTGGGACAGAAAAGAAAACAAACGTTGAAGTATATTCGTTTCTCTCTGGAAACAATAGAAAATCAAAGGAGCAATATGTTAGGTCACGTGATACGACATGACAGATTTTTTTAGAAAAACATAGAAGCGAAAAAAGAGGGAAAGGGGGAAAATGGACGACCTAGGATAGGCTGTTGCCATCAAGCGAAGGAGAAAGTTAATGTCGTGTCGTATTAGGAAATAATGATAAAAATAGGCAGGAGAAAAGAATGGCGATCACTCCACTGAGAGCGTGGCTCATAAATTAAAGAAGAAGAACCTTCTTATAATTTACGCTCTGTACATGTGAGTCCAATCCTATATTCCCAAATATGATATTTTTTCTCTTGAAGTGCTCGGCGTTTCTTACTATAAAAGGTATGTTCCCCAGGCGACACATCAGTTCTTACTTATAACTCTGCCTATTATTGCTTCGCGTTTTACGAGGGTATTGTTCACCGCATCAATGAAATTTTCATCAAGAATACTTGAATAAAACTTCAGATATATCATTGTGTTAGATTAATATTTCGATATATTTTACTTTTATTAGTAACGTATTAAAAGTCAGTAAACTAAAATGTATTTGTATTTTAATGTAATAGTTACTAAACATCGTAGGAATTTATTAGGTGGACCAAAACAATTCGTCCGACAAATAAAGAGATACGATAATAAGAATTTATACAACCTATAAACTTTTTCGCGACAAATCTAGCCCGTCTAAATGGCGTCGCGGAAAACCTGAGCAAAGTTTAATAGTAATAGCTTAAGGAGATTTTTCAAACATCCGATGAGGCCGCTAAGTGAAAATCTATACTAACGCCCGGTAAAGTTTCTGGGTAACCCCTGTTTGAGCTAACGAGCGTTCCACTGTAATAGGGATTGAAATGTGAATGAAAATATTGATTATGCGTACACATATGTGACGAGTAATGCCTCGGGCGAAAAGGGACGTGGACGTGACTGATTTCCTCAAACAGCCAAGCTTATTAAAACCGAACCACAACAATAAACCATTTGTAATTGTTGTTTTATTTTATTTAATTCAGGGAGCGTATTGCGATGCAGTTTTGATAGGTCAGCGGCCCAGCTTTTTTTCGTTTATTTTTATAAAGTAACACTACATATTTATTTGTAATATTCTGCCAAACTGTGTAACAGTTTAGCAGAATATTGCCTTCTGTATATTGCCTGAATCTAGCCTTAAACTATACCTGAACACACCTTACAGGCTTACACGTTACAGGCTTACACCTTACAGGTTAACTTGCAACACCCACGGCCTGTTTCACAATGTTCCAATACGTTCCGGTCAGCGTCATCCGCTATAGTTAATCAAAATTAAATCAATCATACAAAATTACGTTTCATATTTAAATTGGGTTAGCACAAATTAGCAATTCGTATTGCGATTATGCATGATATTTGTAATAATATTACAATAAAACAACATACATATTCATATTTGTACCATTGTAGTATTATTATAAGTAAATATCCCTTGGACATTCCCACACATCGCCATCTAGTCCCAAAGTAAGCTACTTAAAGCTTGTGTTATAATATTCGTTTACACTGAGTCGGAAATGAGCTTCCTGGAAATGGATCGGTTAAAGTTGAATCGAAATACGCTCCCAGTTCACCTAACCTAATCGCGTTAAATTGTCTTAACTAATTTGAACTGACACGTCAGTTAATATCTGTATCGAGAATTCTTACTTGCGGACCGTATCAACAAACTCGCAAGCAAAATTGCGTAGACGTGGAATGCCGTATTAAATTGTTGTTCACTTATATCTACGCGAGTACCGTGGCTTGTGTGTAGATACTCTTCTTGTTTGAAAGTAAAAATGTGTAGCGGAGCAAACGTAGGAAGGAATGTAAGGGTACGATTTGTTTTGTTGGCTTAATAGCTTTCGTCGGAAGCGGTCGAAGAGGAGCGGGTCGGGATGAAAGGTACTCTTTACTCAGTCCCGTGGGTACTCGTTGTTATAACGGATTTTTGTTTCTTTAATTGACTATAGCCTTCCACGGTAAGAGTCCTCTGTTTAAGTGTCACTGAATGATCATTGATAGGTATTATTATCTGTTACGATTAACGGCACGTCGTAGGGCTGAAACATGGTTCTGTAAGTGGCGGCGTAAACGTTTAATTAAATTAACTTACATAATAAGTAATGTGCTCCTGTGAGTGGTTGTCGTTTGAGAAGCCAAATGCTATAAACACGAATTTTGTAGTGACAGCTTTAGCAGTAGTGCCAGAGCCTCTAACTAAAACAAATGATTTCTCAACCATATCGCATTGTTACAGAGTTAAATACAATCACAAGTTTATAGCACTCGACAGGAATTTTCATAGGCTGTAAGCAAAAAAATCGTTATTGAAAATATAAGAATTGGCCAAAAGTGATTTATGAGGCAAATTAGTGCACTTTTAGTGCTCGTATTATGTAGTATTTTATTAGCCTGCCCTGGTTTTGAGCTGCCATATTTATTTTTAGAACCTACCTTACGAGTTCAATGGAAAATAAAACATGATAGTTGTAAGCTTATTTATACCAAGGGAACTTTATAAAAAGGTGCTAGCGGTCCCCCGCAGTTCCAGTCGCGCAATATCGGATTTCCCATTAAAACTTCCACTTGACCCTTTATGCTCTTCAAGGATGATTTCTGGGATCCTATGTCTTTTCTTAGCCTCTACACCACGGAGGTTGTCAATATACAGGGTGTTGTTTTGGTCAGTGACATCCAACTCAGTGATAATAATATGAGTAATGCTTATTCTAAAAAAAATGATTTTTATTTTTTATTCTGAGCAAGTTTTATACAAGAAAACCTCTTCACAACATTAAAAAAAAAAAAAACGAATGGGAAAACTCGCACCCTAGCACGTAGCTAGCGCTTATCTACGAAATACTACGCCAGAGCTAGTAAGCTACGAAGAGGCTACCTGGAGTTGGTGGTTTTGACTCGATCGCTGTACCGAATAAAAAAATGATTTTGTTTTTTTTCCATTTAAAAAAAAAAAATTGGCATCAGTATCGTTTGTACAGGCACCCCTGAGTCGCTCGTCGCTGACCAAAACAACACCCTGTATTAAAAGATTAACGGAACGTGATACTAGTTAGGATGAGAGAGTAGTGAGATTTCTAGACCTATCGGCATTGTGTCGCGACCGCGCCGATACGTCCGGAGATGGGTTAAGTTCCGCAACAGCCGTCGTAACTCGAACGAATGGAGGCAAGTTCACTAATTCACTTTCGTATCTACATCTCGGAAGTTCGGCACTAAAGCGAGGCCTCGGTATGGATTATGATGTTCGTCCAACCCCATGTTCCTATTTCCTTTTGATATCTCATATAACTGTAACTACTCATTATCTGAGTAACCTGAACGACAGTTACATGAGCGGTATTTGAACTTCATGTTAATGTAGTGCAGATTAAATAGCTTCTAGGTACAGGATTCTAGGTTTGATAAAATTTTGAACCGATCATTGATCCGTGACCACGCGCTATGCGGTGCAATTTGTTGATGCAAATTTATAAAACTGGAAATGAAAGTCTTTATCCAACTTTTGAAGAATTTAAATTAGCAGTAACAGTTGGGTTCCTACGGTCTGCCGAATCACACAAACTTGTTGTGTCCATAATTATTAAATATTCATTCATGATTTTTATTGCTATACGAGCATGGATGCTTAACGATCACTGAGAACAACTAGTATCTAGACAAACCTGTCATAGGCTTTAAGATACTATTAATTAAGGTAATATGTGATTTTTCTTATTATGATAGTAATAATAAAGAAATAAATAAATACCTACGCCTCTTGAACACCATCATCATCATCATCATCATCATCATTATCAGCCAAAGGACGTCCACTGCTGAATATAGGCCTAACCCACGCCTCCTGAACACCGTTCCGCTTAATTTTACCTGGATGTCTTAAAAAAGAAAGGCACACGTGTCGGCAAACACACACACACACACACACACACACACACAAACACACACACACACACACACACACACAAACACACACACACACACACACACACACAAACAAACACACACACAAACACACACACACACACAAACACACACACACACACACACACACACACACACACACACACACAAATACAGAGAGGAAATCGTTTTCAGAAGCGTTAAAGATGATGCTTGGTGGCGACATTGAAATGAGCTTCGCTAAATGAAGACGCTTACTTGAAGTACTTAATCAGCGGAAGCAACTGGGTAGTGGGACGTGGGTGCGGGTCACGGGACAACAGTCGGCCCACTGCCTCTTGCAGCGCGGCTGGAACACGTGGCAGCACCGCGTTCACTTGTTGATCCAACTGCAAAAACATGAGAGATTAGTGCAACGAACTAAAGAGACCAAACAGGACCGAGCAGAAAGAAGGCTAAGCTAAGATTTACGACTTTGTTGCAGCCTTCTTGTTGTTGGTCAATTCGTATACGAACGGTATTCGATGAATCCGGAGAAAAACCGAATGATTTATGATGCGGGATATTATTTAGTGAATGGTTTTTTATCCACGTTTTTACATAAAACTATTAACACATAGACAAGCAAATTCGATGCGGTTGCGTCGACAAATAAATAAATGTTTTTAAGAGTAAAAGCATGAATTATTTATTATCTATCTACATAAAACTGACTATCACTAAAAGTTTGCTCGCTCGGCAGAGATCTCGGGGGATGCTTTTAGTCCGTTCAAGGTTCTGAAATGAAGACTATAATGAACGAAATAATTAATACGCCTTTCAGTGTAAATTAAGTTACGGAGTTTTTATACAGCAAAATGTATGGAAATAAGTATTGTTACTAACCTAGTCGTTAAAGTTAGTAAATTTTGAAAAAACGAATATTTTTTAATCATCTTTAAAGTTCTTCTCAAGCAATAAATACATGAAAACACCAATTTTATTTCAGCGTTGTCTATATATATATATTTGATGAAACAGAAAATCTTATAATTGAATTAGTTTCAACCGCTGGTATCTTTTTCAATTGCCATGCTAGCTAGCTGTTTAATGTTACACACACTAGTGCAGGGGAATTCGTTAGTATATGCCACCAACATATCTAAAGTATGCCCAAAAATTGAACTACAGATGTCAATTTGAAAACGTCATTGCTACCGGTACAAGTTAACAATTTGTCAAGTTAGTCAAATATTTAACAATTCTCATAGGCAATTTAAAATAGGCCATTTAGCTATTTTAATAAGATATTTAAAAAAATAGCTATCAATTTTTACGCACTTCAAATTTTTGTCAGTGATAGCAAACAAGGAGAAAAAAACCGAGGGTCCAAATTTCAATTATTTATGTATGGCTATGGTATAAGTTGAATAGAATGCCATTCGACGTTAATAAATAAAGTTACATAAATACATGTTATTAATTTACTATCATATACTTACATAAAAAATAAGCCAGAAACGTTATTTTTGTAAAAAAGCGGCAACCCTTTTCGATTGTGCTGTCATTTGTGTCATTTTCCAGATAACTTGGTGGGAATAAAGGTCGTTCTCGTTGTTGGTGGAGGAATACGTCATACGCGAGGAAAGACTTAGGAGCAGGGGCCAGGAATTTGAACACTTTGTAATATGAAAAATTTGCACAAAACTCACACAGTATGGGACAATCAATTATTGCTGTTGTCAATATGGCTTATGTCTAAAAGTACGCGAGATCAAAGCAAAAAGTATAAAAAATATAATATTACAAAATATTTATTTATATAACATCATAAGCCTTACGTGGGCTTATGATGTTTGGCGTACCTACAAATTTATATCTTAAAAAAAAGAGCAGCCCACCTATTACAGATTACATTTACTTATATTTGGCTCTTGACAGAAAATAGGTTGCCGACCACTTAATAAAGATTTACCAACAATGAAGTTAAGTTCCAATAGTACTTTTCTAGACGGCAACTTAACCCTGGTGTGGTTGGAAAATAGAAACTGATACGAGCATTCTGCTCCGAGAATAACATCGTGCTGTATAATACAGCTATTTCATTACTTACAATCTTTTACGAAGAGGGCAATAGGAGCTCAGCCCGCACATCACTCAACCTGCAGGCGAAATGGCGAAAACAGTATGCCATTGATGTGAAAACTAATACTGCCTGTGTGGGAGTTAACTATTTCTGTACGGGATAACTTTATTTTTACATGTTTCTATTTCAGGAGACACCTAATGCTATTATTATCTTTCTATGATGCAGCACGATTTAACCAATTTGCTTTATGATACATCTTTTATATTTCCATAAATATTAAGCACAGACATTACTTTTTGTTTTTCCCTGGGAAGTTTCTACTTTATTGATAATATCTGCCTTATGAAGCCAAAAAACAGCTGGAAGAGTTTGAATTCAAAAAAAAGTAGATTGCAAAGGCGAATACACGAAAAAAATATCGAGACGCGTAAACACTATTGTTACTTATTTCTATTGGAGTGACTCTAATCACGAAATTATAAGATAAGTATGCTGTTCGCTCTCATGAGATGGGACAGGGATTTTTAGATTTTAAATGATGTCTTCTCTAAACTAACATACGTACTGCGTTTTCGAACTCCGCCTTAGTACAAATTTATATGTACCTTATGATTAGTTCCGTTGTGGGGTCCACGATAGTTTTGCTATCTCTTGGGACTCTCAAGCCTTTGCTGGTTGTGGTTTTCAATTAAGCAAAGTTTCACCTGGTTACAAAAGATGGAATGATGGAGCATAAACAACAGCTATTCCAAATGATAGAAATTAGTAGATATTTACGTGTCTCTGCCACTATACTGAAGTAAGTACTTAAAAGTATAACGACTTACATTTGCCAAAAAAATAAATGATCTTATTGGTCTGATACAAAAATGCAAATATACATTCTAGATCACGGGTAAGCCCTTTTGCGTTGTTTACAAGACCGCGTATTGGGATGCTGACACTCTTAGAATACATAATCTTCTTCTGCTCTTACTGATAACTTCCAACCGTTGCAGATACTTGGTGACGGCGACTCGTTTGCCGGGAGGGTCGTCGGTATCACTCTTGAACACCTTAAGGATTTCATAAGGTACTTCCGTTACTGACACCGGTAGAATCTTACTTTCCAACATCAGGAAACACTGCAACCTTCTCTTATCCTGCAGGGTTGTTAAAAGTGTTGTGCCATTGTTATCAAGTGATTCAATTTGTGCCTTTGAAAAAAGGTAGTATTACCATTGGCTCAACGTTTCGTCGTGTTGCAGCCAAATTAGCGTGTCGTGATCTTTTTTCACCGTTGAAAGAGTTATCTCAACCTATTCAAATTGGTTTCGGCAGTAAGGGAGGTTGCGAGGCCGATGTTAATTCCGCTCGGAATTTCCTCTCCTGTGATGAATCTAAAGATTTTTTGAAAGTTGATTTCAAGAATTCTTTCAATTATCTTGACAGTTTGCTTTGCTGAATGAAGTTAAGGCTCTCAATTCGAAGATCCTTTTAAACCCACTTACGAAGAGGAGGAGGTTATTAATTAGAGTGCATGTTTTTTTTGTGGCTGTGTTACCTCATATCACAGCCATTAGTAGACCTATTTGAAGAAAAAAACTTCTACCTGTAGTGGGTTATATCTTCTAGTTGGTTCTATTGTTGAGAAATTGGGATCGGATTATGGGATCTTGGTGCAATCGAGGGAAGCCCTCAAATTTGAAAAGCACGTATAGTGTTTTTTTACTAGATCTTAATGTTGACGTGTTGTTGCTTTGGATAGTGAATGTGTGGAGTTGAACTGATGGTGGAACTCCTTAACGCTTAGGAGTTAACTGATTATAATGACAGAACTTTAAAAAGCAATGTGTAGCTTCTTAAAGAACAGAGTCATAAGGTGCAACCCCCTCGACCTTCTCCTGAAATCACTAAAACTAAAAAATAAAATTATCTTTTAAAAAAACTGTAAACAGGCTTCCAAACCAAAATGCACTTATTTTTTTGTTTTTTAATGTTCAATTCAAACTTATTTTACAATGGAAATTCGATTGTTTCTGCAGTCGGCATCTAGTCCAGCTCTTTTCAGTTTAGGCCTTTGAAAATTAAATGTCTGGTATCTGGATGATGGCTACTTTGGAAGCAAAGCAGATGTTGTTTCCCAGAACCTAGTCCTGACTAAAGAAGGATTAAACAAATTAAACCTAGAACTGAACCTTTCGAAAAATGAGAATTTTTGCTAATGATCACGTTTTGTCTGGTTCCCGCCAGTATATCATTGCTAATTTAATGCATCTAACATTAAAATTCTAAATTCTGAATATTTCGATTATAATTCTTGGGCTCAGGTTTTGCTTCCTTTTCGATTTTATGAGGTCGGCATTCGCAGTGTTGCGCTCCCCGCTTTACTCTCCCATGTGTTTATCACTTCGGCCGGCTATAGGCCGGAAAAATCTTTGAGCATCCTCGCCAGCTTTCTGTGGCGAAAGAAGCGGAGCAGTTTTGTTAAGGTTTCTGTCCTAGAGAAGGCATCCCAATGGAAAATCACCAGCAAAAACATTGGGGTGCGCTTCTTGCGAAAGAGACCTTAAATTCTTAACTTAAAAATTCCAACAGTGATAGTAGTCGTGCTACGCTCTTTGCAGTTTCCTGCAAAGATTCAGGCCACTGGCTTCATGATTTACCATCAAAAAATCTAGGCACTCTTTTGATAGTGAGCCTTTCCGGATGTGTGTGGGCCTACTCCTTGGTATGTGTGAAATATTTACGTTTCCCTGTGGTAAAAAGGTCGACATATTTACTCGCCACTTCCTTTGTTGCCAGCAGTTTGCTGGGCGTCTCGCCTGTCACGCTACCTTTAATGACGCCATCAAAAAAGATTTTACCACCATTAGTGTTCCTTTCACGTTGGAACTTCGTGGTAAGCTTCGTAATGACGGTAGAAGACCCAATGGTCTCATGCTTATTTCGGGAACGGGGTCGAGCCTCACTTTGGGATTTAAACAAATTGTGTCGATACTTTGGCCCATTCTCATCTCAAGGAAACAGCCTTTAAAGCTGAAGCAGCAGCGGAGTTGGCTGAAAACGCCAAGCAGCGTCGCAAGTACGTCTCACTTGATAGTGATTATGTGTTTGCGCCGTTTAGCGATGAAACATTTGGACCGTTGGGCCCTTAGCAAAATAGCTATTTAGAAAAATTGCTCCAAAATCAAAATCTGTTACGCCCAATAATAAAAATGGCTGGTTTCTAGCTGGAAGTATTAGCGTAGTTACCAACGCGGCAACGCAGCTAGCATCATTGCCTCCTTGCGACAAGGAAATGTTTTTGTTTTTGAATAGGTAGGTTTTAGGTTTATTTTTAATGTTGCATGTCTTAGTTTGATTTTTTGCCTGTTTGTTTGTTTTAATAATACATGATGAAAAGACTTATTAATACTCTTTGTCATCGTAAGATTTTATGTTGCTTTTCACTATGAATGGTTAGAGAACAATACAGAACAAAAGGTTTTGTATGCGCCGTCAAGGTTAGACAAGAGGTAACTGAACCCTTTTGTCTTCTTATGTTTTTTTATTCTTAAAAGCTACTACGGTAGTTTTCTGAGGTAAGTTAAAAGGAATCTTGTCAGCTTGAACGTTATTTGATATGAATAAAACTAGACTAGACTGAGCGTTGAAACATAATATGCTGTCATTCTATTATAGAGAGTGCCTTCTAAGAACATGTTGCTTGTATAAAAGCACGTCATGGAAGTTTCTTGTCCAATAAACACCTAAATTGTAGTATGTGATAATATTACTCATATCATTTTACAAGTATTTTGTATATCGTTTTTTTTGGAAGGCCCAATATATAAATAAGTGATTAGTTACTCAATGTAATATTGTATGTATTTATATGTATTTTCAGCGATTGATTCCAGTAGCCCAAGCACGAATTTTAACGTAACGTAACGTAATTCTAGCGCGTTTACAAAGCGATCATGAGATTTATACGCAAAATGCCAGATACGCAAAATGCCGGACACGCGTATTGTCAGATTTCGCAGAATATCAAAAACGCAAAAAGTCAGAAAATCAGAAGGACAGATACGCAAAAAGTCAGAAACGCGAAATGCCATATACGCAAAAAGCCAGAACCGCATAAGGTCAGTTGCGCAAAAAGTCAGAAACTCATAAAGCCAGTAAGAAATCAAACTTTTTCGATTTAGCCAAGGATTTGATACAATGTACAAAAAATACTTACAAAAACTTGTTATGTCATTTGTCCAAAAAATTATTTATCGCCGTTTATTATACTAACTGGATCTTAAAAGCTAAAATTTACTAATTTTATTATTGAATCGTTAAAATCAATAGTAATATTCCATTCTAATTTAATTCGTTTTGAATATTAAAACATGTATCTAAAAATGATTTACCATGGCACTCTTCATTGTGGAAACGTCATTTCCACAATTTTACCGATATATTTCTCAGATTTAGTTTATTTAAATTAAAAATTGTTTTCAATTATCATGTTTTTCTGTTAAATATTGTTATAATTAATTTCATTTGATTAAACTGACGGATAAAGAATTTGGGTTTTACCAGAAAATAAATATTCCTATCGGAATAGAAGGACAAGTAAAAGCTGTCAAACGAAACCGATTTAAGATGTCAGTAACTAACATAAGTAAGTAACATTTGTAGCTTTAAATGAGATAACCTTTCGATCAGGTGATTTATAACAATGTTCCCAAGGTCAATATAGTAGTTTACTGCATGATAAACAGTCGACACAAAATATTGAACATGCAGCTCTAGTGTAAAACTAAATATTATTTCATTAAACAAAATATTGGTCGATATACATTCCCTGTGTTATTCTGTCTTTATTTTTTACGAAAATTAACGTTTGTAGAATAGAATAATCAAACTGCGTACATTAAATTTGAAGCGCATTGGTAAATATGAGTCGTATATTAAGAGGCTTCGATTTGGACTAATCTACCTGTTAAATGATTATTTGTTGGGGTTATGCCGCTGTATATGCATAACAATCAATCACCGATCAAGTCACCATGTTTCAGACGCATTATTTCTCCAAAATATACACAATTTCACTTTTAAATACAAAAAATCAAATGCACGTAATTTTCAGCGAGCTTCTGCGGGGCGGTCAACTGTTTGACATCTGACAAAAACGGTTCTGCTACCCATCTCTTTTAATCACACAGTTTGCTGCTAGTGACATCTCGCTTTTGTCGTTCTATTCCAAAGGGATAATAATTTTATGGGTTTTACTGATTTCCTCTGAACTGTCGTTCATGTTTTCAAATGTAATCATGGCATTGTGCGTATTTTTCAATTTTGCGACAAAGTCTGCCGATTTGACAATACGTGTACCTGGCATTTTGCGTATCTGATATAAGGCGTGTAAATCAATCATGACAGCCAGCTATTGTCTTCAACGATTCTATACGCCAAAGAAAGATTTGTGCTCCCAAATCTAGAAGTATAAACATCATAGGATACGTTAACCGCATGATTACATTACGATGCGACGGGTATTTTTTACCTCCGATAGAGGTGGTCTCCCAAATCACATACATTATTGAAATATTTAATTATCATCATTATCAGCCAAAAGACGTCCCCTGCTGAACAAAGACCTCCCCACGGCTTTCCACAGCAACCAACTACTACCGGTCTGCATCCAGTTTGATCCTGTGATCTTTACAAGGTCGTCTGTCCATCTTGTTGGTGGACGTCCTACGCTGCGCCTTTGGTCGAAGGGTCTTCAATCTAAAACTTTCCTGCCCCAACATCATCAGTCATCAGTCATCATCAGTCAGGTCATCAGTTCATCGCGCTATGTGCCCTACCTATTGCCAGAGCTTACTGATTCTCAAATCTTAGTCCGTTACCTTAGTTCTTCTACGTATCTCCTCATTTCTGATTTTACTTTCGATCCCTTAGAGTCATCTCTGGTAGTCTTCAGACACTGAGGTAGTTGTGATGAGGAGACAATATACAACGAAAAATTTAATACTACCTTAAAAAAAGGTCCTATACGTAATTTGGTTTCGTGTCGGGTCTGGGTGTTGTGGTAGCACCGTTGTTTCTGATTTCTGTAAAGTTATTTCTGCAAGTTCATGAGCACTAACTTTGGGATCAAAGCAATGAGTCCAATATTTATTTTTTATTTATTTGTTTGAGTATTTTAATTGTAAAAAACAAATATGGCTTTAAATTTCTGCTTAGCGAATTAATTTGTATAAAAATATATAATCAATAGTGGATTTTAGTAAATAAGCCCTGGATCCTATGAAATATGTTCATGAGTGTAGTTGAGACAATAAAGTTATGAACAACACAATTTAAATAAAACTCCGACTTCTATTCTTATAAGACCCAAACTTTATTGGAGCGTGACATAAAAAATATGATTGTGTACTCCAAATAACGAATAACATCTTATATGAATATGAAGAGCTGGCGGGGAATTTCATTACTTATACACATTACTTGGTGAGGTTTGTGTGATAGAAATTCTATTACTCGCAAATAGTAGTCGCCTGTGACATCGTCGCAATTTTTTAATATCTTTGAGAACACTTTATTAATGTAACATAAATCAGTATTAAATGCCTAGCAAGAAACTGAAATTATAAGCTTAATTTTATCTCCATATAACATTTCGCAAAATTATTTATATTATAATCCTCTGCAGGTAAAATCTTCGAGACTAGTTAAGCTTTAGGCTTATTCATTATCTTTGTAAAATTAATTACATTTTAGTACAATTATGAACGAACGTCTACCGACAAGATGGACAGACGACCTTATAAGGATCGCAGGCTCAAACTGGATGCAGACCGCTAGTGATCGGTCGCTGTGGAAAGCCGTGGGGGAGGCCTTTTGTTCAGCAGTGGACGTCCTTGGGCTGATAATGATGATGATGAATGTCAATTATGAAAGGACATATTTAATCACAAAAAAATTAGAAGGTAGTTAATGGATAAGCGGAATTTCTCTTAAAGCTTTAAAATATCAAATAAAATACTTAAAAAATGAGTTTTTAAAAAAAAAATATAAATCGATCACTAAACAACGAAAATTACTCGCCATTTTGATGCGAGTGATTTAATAATACAGCTTCCGGAGCTCTATTGAATCAAAAGCGTCATATTGCGAGTTATTCGTTTGAAAATCAACCAAAAAAAAACGCATGATATAGACGCAAGCAGTTACAAAACTATCCTGCTTTGAACCACTGTCAGACACTAACTTTTTAACTTGCTGACAGTGCTTCTGAAAAGGATAATTTCGTAAAAAATAAGCAAGAAAATCAAAAATTATCGAAAATCAAATATAAATCAAGGTTTAGCGCCACATAAGACGCGAATGATGCAAAAATAGGGCCCAAGCTCTTTAATCCTCTCGGCCTGTTTTAAGCTGGGCTTTTCTTATGACTGTTAATGAATGAGCGGTTGACTTTGAACTCCGACGGTCAATGCTAATGGAATGAAGCGGGCGAAGTATGCACGCACTCAGTCAATGTTTACCAACTACGTAAGCTGGTTCTGTATCTGTCAATTGTGAAAATTGTGAATTTACAATTGCAAACATCACTTAGGTTGGATTCGACCAAACGAAATAGTATATTGTTAAGGCAAGGGGAGAACGTGACCCATTTTACTCGAGATGTTTTTGGCGCTTGAACGAAGTGAGAGCGCTAATAATTCAAGAGTGAAATGGGTGCTTTCACCCGAGTTAAACCATTTTACCACTTTGGAAGCGCCTAGCTATTAAACCTTAGACTTTAAAAGAAAATGGTTTAATAAACCTCTATGTCATTTTAAAAGACCTATCCATAGACACCCCACCACACGCATAGGTTTGACAAAAAATATTTTTTTGGTTTTAGTTTCATGTATGGAAGCCCCTCCTTAACTGTCATTATTTATTATTTTTGTATGAGAATCGGTAAGCGGTTAACAAGATACATCTTCCTACCAAATTTCAATTGTGTAATGCTTATAGTTACAGAATAAAATGGCTGTGACATACGGACGGACAGACAGACAGACTTGACGAAACTATAAGGGTTCCGTTTTTCGCTATTCGGCTACGGGACCCTAACAATATACTGTCAAAGACAAAAAAATATAACAATTTAAAATGAAAAAAAGTGTCAATATGTATGGCGGGCAACCAAATATTATATTTATGGATTTTAAATTGTTAAAAATTAGACCAATTGTGAATTTTTAAAATCAGTGACCATAATAATAAAATCACTTTTAATGTTAAGCTAAGCTTTAAAAATATAAAAAGCTTGTTTATTTTAATAATATGATGTGACTCAATTATCTTTAACTCCATGTCTGATCGTAGCAATTAAAACTTAATCACTTTTCACCCTAGAGATGGAAGAGCTATTTTCCACCCGTCTATCTTCACATGAAAGTTCAATTTTCCGAACAGGAGAAATGAAAATATATTTAACGAACATAAGAACAAAAAATACAATACTATAATGACACATATACCGAAAATTTACAATCTATTGACGTATCTTTTAGGACGATATGATAAAAAAATCGGCGAAGTGCGAGTCGGACTCGCGCACTGAGGGTTCCGTGCCAAATTTAACTGAATTAGGGAATCCACTTACTTCCACTTATTCTTTTGACAGCAAATAAATGTTTGCGGTTGTTGAAAATGTGCCATAACTAAAAAACTACTAGTTCGATCCCATCCAAACCAATTTTCGTTGAAAGTACTTGTTAAGATCTACATTTCAAATTCGAACATGATTCGTCTTCCTACCAAATTTCAACAGTGTGATGCTTATCGTTACAAAATAAAGTGGCTGTGTCATTCGGACGGATAAACAAACAGACAGATGTGACGAAACAAAAAGGGTTCCGTTTTTTCCATTCGGCTACGGAACCCTCCAAAAAGTCCGACCCATATACCAAAAATTTACAATCTCTTGACCCACCTATCGGGCGGTCTGATAGAAAAAGGCAAGGATCATAAGATATGACCGCCTAAATTGTACATTTCCTTTAAAATAATTTGTAACCAACCTACTCGTATGTAACGTGCAGCAAAGTTTTATCTGATCTTATCAAAATTATTAAATACAGTTCTACTTTTGGTTCAGTCGATGATCATCCATACAAAGGCGAACCAATGTTCGTGATTGCCTGGCGACTCATTGTTTGGGAGATGTACTAGAACTTCGAAAGTGGAAACAATGTACTCACGTATTCTATCTGCTTCATGTACAGCATCGGGTTGTTGTTGGCCTGGATGAGAGGCTTCCCGTTGTTGAAGATGGCGCAGATGACCAGCCCCAGCGAGAACATGTCAGACAGAATGTTACAATGCCCGTTTGTTTGCACCTCCGGAGCTGCACGAAGAAAAAATATTATAAGTTGATACCAGGAGGTGCAATGAAGCTTTTTCAAATAAAAACCATTGCACAAACGTGACAGAACGGGTGTCACTTTAAACAAAAGATGCGAGGTGCAAGCAGATTAGAACCCAATACACTGGTAAGGCGGTGGTAACCTAGATGGTAAACTTGATGAAATAGTGTGTATAAGTTAGTATGAGCCTTAAGTGGTGTGGGATACCGTATAATCTTGGATAGATACAGAGACAGATTATAAATAGGCTAGATACATTTGGATTAATCTTTGACTGTACACGATAGCCACTACCGTAATGACACCAAATAAAAAAAACGAAAGAGTCATTGGAATGGAACAGAAATGATATGGTCGCATCCCAACGCAACCCGATCCCATCTCTACCCAGTTTTAAAATAATTAACAAAAAGTGCCAACTCTACCCGATTTCATTCTTGCATATAGAAGAAACAAGAGTCAAGTTGAGATGCAGGATTGTTTAAATTTAATTTTTCGAAATATATTTCAATATGATAATATTATTTTATTTTTTAAACTTTCATGGTCACTTACATTAGAATAGTTAGATACGGGATTGCTACCATGTACCTTATTATATATGAGTTTCCGATATTTCGGCACTGTTGCAAGCGCCATGATCACGGAGTTACTGAAGAGAATTTCCGGGTGGGTTGTTATTGGCAGACATATCGGTCTACCCTCCTTCGAAGTCGTTTATTCCGCTCGCCGCCGGTACCATTGCCCACAAACTCACTATTTTCTCGCATCTTTTCTCGACACACAACACTGACACTATCTGTTCGCGAAAGAGCACTATGTTTATTTACACGGTTTTTACACATACGAACCACTGGATTCCAGACACTTGACAGTTTAAACCCGTCCTCGCGATTGAAATTTTTGTATTTAGTTATTTCAATCGCTTCCCTAACCAATCTTGGTATGTAGTGGCGTTCTGTCGAGATGATCTGAAGGTTGTGGAACTCAATCCAGTGATTCGGCCCGGATTCTAATAAATGTTCCGCTATAGCAGATTTATGTCTGTCATTGTTTTTGACTGCTTTTATATGTTCACTCATTCGGCACGCTACGGAACGTTTAGTTTGACCAATATATGAGCTTCCGCAACTGCAGTCAATTTTGTAGACACCAGGTCTTTGTAGTGGGAAACTGTCTTTGGGAGATCGTCAACATTGTGCCACTTTTCTGAATGGAGTGAAGACAGTATTTAATGAATATTTATTTAGAATGTTAGCGACCTTATCTGTCACTCCTCTTATGTATGGCAAAAATACTGGTTGTCTATCTACCCTATCTTTCCTGTGTCTTACTTTGTGTCTAGGTGGAAGTTGTCCTTTATATCCATTACTCTGCAGGACCCGCTGAACATGGTCTAATTCTTGGCTTAGATTTTCGCTATCGCACAAATCATAAGCACGGTTCGTCAGCGAAGTCACCACCGAATCAAGATGTCTAGGATGGTGATGTGAGGTTGCGTTTAGATAGCGATCAGTGTGAGTAGATTTTCTATACACAGAGTGACTGAGTGATCCATCACTTCGTACACGGATCTTTACGTCCAGAAACGCTAGACTTCTGTCCTCTACCACCTCGAAGGTGAAGTTCATTTTAGGGTGAATGCCATTTAAATACGCCAATTGAGACTCCACATCTTGTCTGTTACCCCTTAATATACAATATACGTCATCTACATACCTCTTCCATAGTTTTATCTCCGTAGTAGTCGTGGCAAGGGCTTTTTCTTCAAAAAACTCCATCCATATATTCGCGACCACTGGAGCTACGGGACTGCCCATGGCAACTCCATCTATTTGAAGGTAGTATTGACCCCGGTAAACAAAGAAGTTCTTTGATAGGCAATGATGTAAAAGTGCTGCGTATTCCGAAGAGGTATGTAGATGACGTATATTGTATATTAAGGGGTAACAGACAAGATGTGGAGTCTCAATTGGCGTATTTAAATGGCATTCACCCTAAAATGAACTTCACCTTCGAGGTGGTAGAGGACAGAAGTCTAGCGTTTCTGGACGTAAAGATCCGTGTACGAAGTGATGGATCACTCAGTCACTCTGTGTATAGAAAATCTACTCACACTGATCGCTATCTAAACGCAACCTCACATCACCATCCTAGACATCTTGATTCGGTGGTGACTTCGCTGACGAACCGTGCTTATGATTTGTGCGATAGCGAAAATCTAAGCCAAGAATTAGACCATGTTCAGCGGGTCCTGCAGAGTAATGGATATAAAGGACAACTTCCACCTAGACACAAAGTAAGACACAGGAAAGATAGGGTAGATAGACAACCAGTATTTTTGCCATACATAAGAGGAGTGACAGATAAGGTCGCTAACATTCTAAATAAATATTCATTAAATACTGTCTTCACTCCATTCAGAAAAGTGGCACAATGTTGACGATCTCCCAAAGACAGTTTCCCACTACAAAGACCTGGTGTCTACAAAATTGACTGCAGTTGCGGAAGCTCATATATTGGTCAAACTAAACGTTCCGTAGCGTGCCGAATGAGTGAACATATAAAAGCAGTCAAAAACAATGACAGACATAAATCTGCTATAGCGGAACATTTATTAGAATCCGGGCCGAATCACTGGATTGAGTTCCACAACCCTCAGATCATCTCGACAGAACGCCACTACATACCAAGATTGGTTAGGGAAGCGATTGAAATAACTAAATACAAAAATTTCAATCGCGAGGACGGGTTTAAACTGTCAAGTGTCTGGAATCCAGTGGTTCGTATGTGTAAAAACCGTGTAAATAAACATAGTGCTCTTTCGCGAACAGATACTGTCAGTGTTGTGTGTCGAGAAAAGATGCGAGAAAATAGTGAGTTTGTGGACAATGGTACCGGCGGCGAGCGGAATAAACGACTTCGAAGGAGGGTAGACCGATATGTCTGCCAATAACAACCCACCCGGAAATTCTCTTCAGTAACTCCGTGATCATGGCGCTTGCAACAGTGCCGAAATATCGGAAACTCATAAATAATAAGGTACATGGTAGCAATCCCGTATCTAACTATTCTAATGATAATATTATGCCTGGGATGACGATTAAAATATTTTTTCGTTTCAAAAGATCAAAAAAAATATGTATATTTACATATTATTTAAAATGTTAACTGTTAGTAATTATTTTCTCAAAATTAATTGAAGTACGAGTAAATAATGATGTTGTTATATGAATTTGTGATTTTGCACGATAAAAGTCAAATTACTTTTAAGCATTTTTCGTTAGGTGTTAGACAAAAACATAAAAATGTTCAATGAGAAAATAATCATGCATGAAGACTGCTAAATCCTGCCTTTGGGCTATACTGACGGAATCTGGTTATTGGCTTCCGTACTATGCAAGACTGATCCACTGATTAAAAACTTGCATTTAATCAAGCAAAGGAATGTGCTTGCGAATCCAAAGCATGTACAGTGGCCAGCACACCAGGTTACCCACTTTTGTGGCAAAGTAGCGCTTATTGCAACTGAATAAGATACCGCAGTGTTTACCTTGATGTGCTGTTGTCCGTACAAAGTTTTTTCATTCCTTACAAAAAAGTTATACCTCAACAGAAGACGTTGAATGAATGGGGAAATGCTGTTTCAGGCGTTGCATCTGAGAGATTTTATATAACAGCGGGCCTAAGATGCGCGCCTATTTACTATTCATCGAGGCAATCGATAAATTTCAGAAGTCTTTTGAACCATTTTAAAAGAAGTTTATACAAACTTTAATGTATTCATTTGTTTTTAAAAGCAATGAGGATTGTTTTTCAAGCGAAAAAATGTGGGAAGGCATGTTGTTTAGGAAACAAAATTATTTTATCGACGCGATAAATGGTATCGAAACGTGCATGCTAGGTCTACTGAAAACCAAAAATACACGTTTACATGACACGTTTCATTCACAAAAATAATTTTACAGAAATTAAGGCCAATAATATAGACTTTCCATAAGTTAGAAAAAAATATTGTTGGAAGAACAAAAATAGTGTTTTATTTCTATAATAAATTAACGACCTAGTTACACAAAGGTAAAGACGAACACAGTATTCGGTATAATAGGTTAAAATGAATATAAGACGACTCTGTTATTACGTTGCAAAGGGATGCTTATAAGCGCTCTAGTGTTTTTAGACAGTGATCTAAGACGTATTGCGCGAATAATTTTGAGCATAATATTGTTAAACAAGCTTAAGCTGTTCATGGTTGTCGTTCAGCTGAACCTCCTTTGCTTAGACCGCGTGCGTCATGGTAGAAGATGTAAGTCGAAGATTTTTGTAAACTGTTATCTGACATATACAGACAAAAGCACGTCGAGGTAAACACTGTTGTATCTTATAAAATAAATAAAATAAAATGACTTTTATTTCAGGTACTTAGTGCCCCATATCGAATACAAATTTAAAATTAAAATTACTGAAATAATTCAGATACTAAATTGAAATTAAAATTACAAATTATAACATAATAAATAGTTATATTTCATCAATAATGAAATATAATTATATTACTTAAATACATTTTGGTAATGTCAAAATAAAATCGGTAACAATGTCAAACATATTTCATATTATTATGAATAATTTGTCAAACATATAAACTATTTGAAATACAGCCTGCTGCCTTGCCACGGTAGCCACTTGTGGCATGGAAATCAGACACAATAATGGCACCACAACACCCAGACCCGAGACAATATAGAAAAGATCGTTTTCTACACTGACCCGACCGGGAATCGAACCCGGAACCTCAAGAGATGGCGACGCTTGAAACCAGCGTGCTAGCCACTCAACCAAGGAGTGTTACTAGCTACTAGTTAGTTAGGCTAGTTTGCAACAAAAATAAGTAACCTGATGTGCTGGCGACTATACAATAAGACGTATGTTGAGCTACATTTTTATATTGTACTTACCCATAAAATCAAGATTTGGCTGCGCTATTTTCGCCACCTTGATGGACCACGGAGGCACCGACATCATCTCTGTAGGATCCGGACCAATTATGTTTTCTGTGAACAAAAATGAATCTTATGAACAGTACTAATTACTATCGTAAAGTGCGATACAGACGTATACGTAATACGAGACAAGAGAGTACTCGTAAGTGAGAACAGAGCAGAAAGAAATTGCAGTTTTCTTATTTGGAAATCAACCCACTTCACAGCTATACACATTTTGCCAATAAAACTGTATAAAGGTTGTCACATCTTTCAAACATCTAACCGGCAAACGAGCTGAAATGCACCCTTAAAATTGTTACTGTGGCTCGAAAGTTTAGTACGCTTATTTAAGGTGAATAAGTTACAACTCTTGATATCTTTTTGAATGTACGATGCAGGAATGAATTTCTTGGTAGCGAGAATTCCAGATGCTACACTGAATAAATAAAAATGGTCTGCGCTTTACAACGCCCAGATAGAAACATTTCAATATTTTTACCGATTCTAAATTTTTAAAAGGCGTCTACGGTTTGTTTGCGTACTTTAATTTTGTGATTACGAGTTAAGTGTTTCAATGTCTGACTGGTTAAATAAACAGGGGCACTATTTTTTAGGGTTCCGTAGCCGAATGGCAAAAAACGGAACCCTTATAGTTTCGTCAAGTCTGTCTGTCTGTATGTCTGTCTGTCTGTCCGTCCGTCCGTATGTCACAGCCATTTTATTCTGTAACTATAAGCATTATACTGTTGAAATTTGGCAGGAAGATGTATCCTGTTAACCGCTTACCGATTCTCATACAAAAAATAAAAAAATAATGTCATTTAAGGGGGGGGGGGGGGGGGCTCCCATACATGAAACTAAAACTAAAAAAAAAATCTTTGTCAAACCTATGCGTGTGGGGTGTCTATAGATAGGTCTTTTAAAGTGACATAGAGGTTTCTAAAATCAATTTCATCTAAAGTCTAACGTTTCATAGCTATCCGCTTCCAAAGTGGTAAAATAGGCGTCCCCCCATCCAACTTCTAAACCAAGAGAGTGTAAACTTTGAAAAAAATATAATATAGATCGTAACAAATACTTTCAACGAAAATTGGTTTGGACGAGATCGAACGAGTAGTTTTTGAGATATAGCATGTTTTCAACAACTGCAAATATAACTTTGTACTTCATACAAACACTATGAAAAACAAAATTATATTGAAAGTAAGTGGATTCCCTAATTCAGTTAAAGTTGGCACGGAACCCTCAGTGCGCGGGTCCGACTTGCACTTGGCCGGTTTTTTTATCGCTCGGGCGAATATGGCGTCTATGAGTCAAAACAAAGAGTTTGACATCACACAGCAGTGATGTTAAAAAAAGAAAACAAAATTTTATGATTACTTGCCTCTTTGTTCAGTTTGATTTCAGTTTGCTTTTAGTTCATTCTCGAACGAAAATCACTCGTAATATTGATGCGAGTGATTTGAAAATAGGGCCACAGATCGCGTATTATCTTTTACCCGGTTGATGGGTATAAACCGGGTAAAAGAGTTAACTACATAATAATGACGTGTCAAGTTTACGTTCAGAACTAATATTGCGATGATAAGAAGCAATACTCTGATTTTTGATTAGATAGACCAGAATGACAACTTCAATCGCACTTTTTTTGGGTTCTGTAGCCGAATGGCAAAAAACGGAACACTTATAGTTTCGTCAAGTCTGTTTGTCTTTCTGTCTGTCTGTCTGTCCGTCCATATGTCAAATCCACTTTATTCTGTAACTACAAGCATCACACTATTGAAATTTGGTAGGAAGACGTGTCCTGTTAACCGTTTTACGATTGTCATATTTAAAAAAAAAACATTTAATGGGAGACTCCCATACGAACATGTCAACAAAATATTGTAGTATTTTACTAAGTGGAAGTAAGGGAATTCCCTAATTCAGTTTAAGTGAGCACGGAACCCGCAGTGCGCGCGTCCGACTCGCACTTGGCCGTTTTTTTTATAATTTTGCAAGCGTAGTGCAATAGTAATGTACCAAATGAATTGTACGCGATTATTTAATCTGGGGTTCCGAGTTTTTAATAGTGTGTTTTACTTTTTAGAATAAATAATGCCTGTTAAACGTTGCTATATGATATAAATAAATTTAATACGTCTATTCATAGCTAAATAGACGTTAAAAAAATAATTTTCTTCTAATGAGTAAAAAATCGAAGCCCGTTCTAGAGAACTACTAGTTGCTAGAGCAAAAGTAATATTGTTCTATGTTCGGTACCTATTTTTATTTGTTAATACTTTCTATAAATAATGATGATAATTGTAGGAAGCAACTTTAAAAACAGATTTTATTTATGACGATTTTTTGGTAATAGCACTGTTACAAGTTATGGTAATATACCTCTGCTCAACACAAATTATAGCTACTACTATTAAATAATAGTACAAACAATTGAAGTCATCGATTGAATAAAATTGAATTTAACGAATAAGTGGCCACCCACGAAATGTCATATTGGTCTTTACTATTAAAAATCAGAGTATAGTATGGGAAAACAACTAGCGAATGGCTTTGTAAAAGAGAGCCTATCTTATTCAAAATGACAAAACGTCAAGGAGCTCCATAGTTCACAGTAACTTTTGTGTTTTCCATAATGTATTCCGACAAATATAAAGCAAATTGGAATTAAATGATAATATGAAGTTCAGTAAGAAGTTTATTTCATAGTAACAGCGTTTCTTATACAAAATAGCGTCAAGTTTAATGTTTTGAAACATAGAATTATCATATTAATTTTGCCTTCTGCCAAATTAAATTTACCCGAAAAAGCAGCAAGTTATAAACTATAAATTATTTCTAACAAGTTAAGTAGTGTATTTAGTTAGATCCTAGCTATTCCGCTATATTTTCCAAATGAAATGACTTGAAATAAACATGATGCATCACTTTTTAATTGTATCTAAATACAATATTAAAACAAAGGGCTATACTTCATTGCCATCTTATTGTTCTATTTTGAGTAGGTATGAAAAATGATAATTTAGAAAACTTACATCATAATTTGTATCCAATTTGAGAACATTCATACAGTATTTGGTAACCACAGACGCGTAGAACTGTAGAAAAAAATATATTAAAGGGCAGATACGGTGCCACGATGGATTTTCTTGGTTTTGCGATTAAGTAATAGTATAGGCGGATTCGTTTTCACTTTTGGTGGGAGTATTTGAAAAAAATGTGTTCAAATAAGAAGAATGTAATTTTTAACGTCTAGAATTAAAAAAAAAAGAGTTTTGGCAATGTTGTGTAAAATGTAACATTACTTTTAAAATCTGAACTCAAATTAACCCTAACCAAACTTCACAAATTCGTCAATATCTGATGCAACTAAACAATTACACGAGGTTCAGTCATCTGGCTTAGCGTTGCAATCAGTGACTTGGCTAGTTGATGTTTAGCCATTCATTTGAATGCCAGCGCTTAATAAATTGCCTAATCATTCAATTAACTGGCTGTTTCAACTTACTTGACTTGCTTAGCAATTTAAGTGTAACAGATAGAGAGAAGATTATGTCGGATATAAGATATTTTCGATGTTGGACATTACATTACGTTTTTATTTATCAAATATTTAAAAAAATTAGAGTGCCCCAATGATGTACGTACAAGTAAACGCCTATTATTAAGGTGAATATTATATTATACGCTGCCCGTCCGGCGAGGCCGCATGATCAGCAATTAGTGGCTAAAAGTCCGACTTTAATGGAAAATGGCTCTCACCGCACCCACATAATGGAGACAGAACGATTATGCCTTTTTGTCGAGCGTAAACTTAGTCTCAAAATTTGTAAGTTGTTTTATACTACGAAAACGGAGCTATGCTAGCAAATTTAACAACTTTCTCTGTGGTTAATGCAAATTAAGTCTGAATTAATTTTATAAACATGAGTCTATTTTCGTGACTGTAACATCTGTAAACGGAAACCCTTAGTACAGTGCAACTAGAATCTTTTGGTCGATAGATAACATTGACCGAGCGTGCTAGTTTTTTGGGGTTAAGGGCTTGAACCCAAGCCATTTTAATCCAAGCGATGATTATTAATTTCTTTTAATTCAATTTCCATTCCTTGTTTCTTTTAGTGTTCTTGAGATTTCTTCTTTTCAGAGTTATTTTCGCAGTTCGATTTGAAATTATAGCTGCATTCGTCAGTTTGTTTATTTACGTTTTTACAGCAATATCTTAAATCTTGCCAACTGTTAAAACTATGTAAGTAGGTACATAAAGACTTAAGAACTTTGATTCAATCAAGGTAGCCAATGCAAAAATCTCCTTTGATTCCTGGAGCTTAGGAAGCTATTTACCCAATAATTCTTTACCCAACCATGGCATAGTCAAAAGATAGGCACTAATTAGTAACAGTAACGGCCATTGAAAATTATAACTTTATTAACGGTACTTAAAAAATAATAATTTATTTAAAAGAAAAATAGTAACGACAATAAAACATCAGTAGACATTGGAATAAATTGAGAAATCTTCTATAAGATCGGGGAGATTTGGGTAAACTGTATCTGACAAAGACGTTTTACAATATGTTTCAAATGAATACAGAACATGAGTAAGTTACATTTAAAAAAAAAAATGAAAGTTTCGCCAAATATTCTGAAATTGTTCTCATCAACTTTGACATATGAAACATATTTCATAACGCAAGTCAAAAAGAACAAAATATTTGATTCAAGTTGGAGTACAGTCAAGCGAATATGTCCTTTGAAAGAGCACGGTCGGAAAGATACACAACTCTCCGCGGACTGTCAGAGCTACTTTTGTGCGAGTGTGGGACAACACAATAAGCAAAATGCGAATGTTACTGTTTTAAAATTATCATATATATTCAACATTCTCCACGTATTCTCTTTTATGTCTCGCGCCCCTCTGTTAAAAGTTGATGCTTTTGTTGCACGGAAGTTCAATGTCGTGTCTTTGTTCGTAATGTGGGATTGTAAATACAGACCGCTCCCTCGCTGTGTTAAAAATAGTCAAGTGCGATTCTGATTCGTGCATATAGGTTTAGAGCTCGACAACGCATTGCGGCGCAGCAATTGAGTTTTTAATCGACTTCAAAAAGGAGCCGGTTATCAATTTTACTGTAACTATTTTTTTTTATAATATTACCTCGTGTGACTGATGACTGATTATGACGACCTCCGCGGTGTAGTGGCTAAACGCGCTGGTTTCAAGGTTTCGCCGCTCCGTGGTCCCGGGTTCGATTCCCGGTCGGGTCATTATATAAAACAAACTGTTTATATTGTCTAGGGTCTGGGTGTAGTGGTTCCGCCGTTGTGACTGATTTTCAAAACACAAGTGCATTAGCTACTTACTTTGGGATCAGAGCAATATATGTGATTGGTGTCCAATATTACTTTATGTCGGTCATTTGTGAACACAAACCACTCTAAAGAATTTGCACGAGTTAAAAAAGTTAAAAGAAACTTATCAGGATTAGTGGGCATCGCTTTAAATTGTAGTTGCCTGACTGTCAACAAGTTAATGGCTACTTAAAAAAGCGAGAAACGAGAATCTGGTTAAGCTTTTAGTTTTGCTACTGCATATTAAAAGTATTTTGATGGTACTTTAAAATGAACTGGTCCGTGCCATAAGCTCTTATACATAGTACTTTAACACATCAGACATTTCGCTCATACAAAAAATATCATAAGCAGACATACAGGGTGTCGAGAAAGCAAAGGTCACCATCAGCTCGGAACCACACTATGTTGAGTCTCAGACGTAAATATCTGTCAAAATTAAGATACTGGGGGACAATTCTCATGAAATTCGTATACGAAAAAAGTTCACCGATCGAATTTTCTTTTTCGAAGAAAACATAGTTTTGATATCTTTTGTTTGTGCGATAGTTTTTTTACGTGTAGATATTTAACTTGTTTTATATGGTAAAACGGCAAAACTCGCAATCGAATTACCACACAAAGAAATCGATTGCCGCGAGAATTGGCCTCCTGGTCTTAAAACGCTATAATACGAGATTTACCTCGAATTGAGAACCTCTTCCTATTTTATACTTGATTAAAACGCCGCAGTCTTCATTATTATGATTGCCATTATAATGTTGAGGACTTAGGTGTTTTTAATAGCAAATCGCATTCTGGTTTGCACTTAACTCATTTAAAAAAGCGATCACTAAAATGGGCAAAAGCAGGTAACTACCAAAAATAAAATGAAAACGTGTTTTTTATTATTTAAATTAGCAAGTGTTACACCATTTCAGAATACGGACTAAATGCGCTACCTTATGTAGGAAGGTGCCCTAGTAGCCGCTGTAGGTACATTTATAGTTTCAGTACAACGAGTTATAGTTGTACCTTGCAATAAGTTTGAATTCATGATTGGACTTAAAAGTATCATGGAATAAAAATGGAAGTATTTGTGTTTAAATTTTAGACTTACGTTAACGGAAAAGATATGCAGGCTTACGATGCAAAAATATTTGAATAATAATAATATTATCTGTGCCACAGTAGTCGACAAACCAATACAAAGTGTCAATTTTAAGTTTATTTTTCAAAGGGCATAACTCGAACATTCATTTTATTTTTTTAGTGACTGTCATCGTCTAGCCTATCTCCTGGTTTCGGCTACACGGGTATACACATATGTAAAACTTCAACGTTAACACAGTTATAAAAAAACGATTTTTCAATTTCCCACTGCAGACGAGTGGATTTAATTCAATTCCATTCAATCATTATGATAATGACACATATTTTAGTAGCAATATGAGTAGTAAATAATACATATATATTCCAAGTCGTATGTTTTACAGTTTGGTTATAAAATATCCTACTCATATTTTCAATGCGAAAGTTTGTGAGGACGGATTTATGTTTGTTTGGAACTTTCATAGTTTACGAGTACGTGCTATTAACTATTCTGGGATGGAAACTTTCATTTCAATTGCATCAATGATATAATTTACAACGATATTCTGTAAAATATAAGATATCTACGCAGGTAAGGCCGCGGGAAACTGCGACTGTAACATAAACACGAATAGCTGTGCAATAGTTCATGTGCGGACGGAACGGAACTAGTTACCGGTGGACAACCGTCAAAGGACGGAAACGGATCGGGTAAAGTTGAGCTGTAACCGCTAAGACCCTTTACACACTGCGACTTTTAGCAGCAGTGCAATCTCGATACTACTCGTAACGCGCGTTAGCATCGAGGCAGTCACGCTTCAGCATCGATGCTAACGCGCGACTACTACAATGCTAAATAAAATCTGTTGCGTGAGTCGCAATGATGAAGCTCGTTTTTACAACGCGCAAATGCAACGATGCTAAAAGTCGCTGTATGTAAGGGTTTTTAGACTCAATAGAGCCACGGCACACAGCTTGAATGGTTCGCCAGGCGTTTTGCCCAACTACCGTACCTAAACGGTCGATAATCTGACGGTAGCTATTGCATTTGTGTAAGTATGGTTGGTAAGCGCTTTAAAGCTGGTTTCGTGGTCGATAGTTAACTCACCTAATGGTTAAAAGTCGTTACAATTGGTTAATTGACAAAATATTATGGCGGGGCATTATGTATCTCTTTGTGGTATCGTAGTTTCCAAACGGATGAACCAATTTTAGTTTAGTTTTTTTTTTGTGTCATTTTTAATTTGATCTCAAGAGTTCTTAACCATGAATGAAAATTTGGTCAACTGTTTAAAGTTCACTTTTAGTTTCAAACTGTCCGATTGTTTCGAAATTTGGTACCGTGTTACTTCAATAATGTTGAATATGGGTGGTAAGGTACCGATGACCTAATCAGCCGTTTAAAGATCACCAGCTCTTTGATAATTGAAAAAGGCATCTTACTACCTACCTTACCAATTGCTACCTTAGTATCGTGTTGTTTTAATGATATTGATAATTTTAAGGTTACCATGACTTAATATATGACATGTCAAGGACTCAATAATTTTTAAAATTTTGAATTATGTATGACTATGGCCGTATTTGACCAACGTCAAATAAGGAATATTCGTCGAATTTTGTACAATACACTTAATTTAAAAACTCCACCTAAGCCAGCAATAATTTATGACAATGTCATTTGAAAATCGGTCTTTTGTACTTATTATAGTCGGTCGGATCAGTCTTATCTGACGTTGGTAAAATCGGCTCTAAGGTGTACATTCTGTGATGATTTTATGTTAGGGAGTAAAGTTAGGAAGTGTATAGTTAGAAGCTTTGCTTTACATTGGATCTCATAATTTTTTGACACTGAAAGACTCAGTGTCAGTGTCAGTGTGATACGATCTCAGCTTCTGGCAACATTTTACGTAAAAATATTTTTGGTGGGTCAATCTTACGATAAGCAAATCATTTGGCAGATTTTTTGGATGGTGCAGGAATGGTATGTAGTAAAATAGACGCAAATCATGCGCCGAACGACTCCTTTGTCCCACTTAAAGGAGTCTGAAGGAAACGGCGGGGTTTGAGCAAGTAGACGTTGGGATTGGACGTCAAGGGACTCCTACGTATCCCGCTGCCAACCCTAGGCAAGTAACACCTGCAGAAAAATGGAAACTGATTTTATTCCAGTTTTTCGGCACGAAAGAAAGCTAAAACAGGCGCTGGTACTCGACGACGACATTTGTCTCAAGTCTACACGAAAGCGGCCTAATGAGCAAAGTATTATTAAATGGCTTAACCATGCCATGTCACAGGCACAAAGTTGACTTTTGCACCAACTGTTTGGGTTGTTAGCAGAGACCAAATGGTGGCGCAACCTCCCGCGCGGTGGAGTTGCGGCGAGTTCACGAAACAATTCATTGCGGGTTTGTAACTAACTCGCGCCATGTTGGCGTGGCATGCTGGGGCCTACTCTGTATGTCACGAATGAATTTGCAACCGGAAAATGCACTTAAAAGACTAAATTAACAATTTACTATTTAAAAGAATGGACTCCATTTGAGACGAACAAATTTTTTCTCAAGTCAGTGTAAATTGTTTTTTTAAGATGGTTTTACTGTTTGTAAAAGTATATTTTATTTGATAATTATTAGTGACGAGGAAGGGTGAAGGAGGTAGAAGGGGAGCGAGGGCTCTGCGCCTTTTGACTTCGTATTTTAGTAAGCTTTACAGTATTTAACAAAAGTTCGTATGTTTTAATTACCAAACTCTCAAGCGTTAGGTTTCATCAGCACGGCTCCACAAGTTGGTATAAGGTGGCGCAAAGACACGGTCCAACTTGACTGAAATGGGACCAATTTGGGAGTACATCGTCTATGCAAAGGAAATATTATTTTCAAATCCGTTAACAAACGACAGAGATGTTTGGTAACAAACATACAAAAAAAAAACAGTCGATTGAACTCTTCTTTTCAAGGCGGTTGAAAACTCTCGAAGAATTTTAGCTTTATTTGAAGAAAAGCATCGATGAATGCTTAAGAGTCCAAGCATAAGTTAAAAAAAACTTGTATTTTGGCTAAAAAAATTATGACCCACAATAAAAAGTCTATAGTGGAATTGCTTTCGCATTCCTCGTGACAAATTTCAGAAATTTAACTCAATAAAAACACTTTTTCTCTGCCTCTTAACAAAATATTACAAATTGTTAATGTTCATAATAATCATCAAGTTTATAATATCCTTTAGTCATTAAACATTGGTAACAAAAATCAGATTGAATTTAGATAAGCAAAATTCAATTATTAGAAGTAATTTATTTATAAAAGTATTACATCTTCTTATAAATGTGATAAAACATTCAAACGTCTTAAGTTTGGAAAAGCAAGTTTATTCCTTTCTGGTATTGAAATCGTGCAAATCACTTTTATTAGGAAATAAGGGCATGTTTATACTAACATAAATGAAATTTTCATAAACAAAAAGTGAATACACTGTACGAATTATGGACTTCATTAAACAATTTCCTTATGGAATCGTCAGACTTAAGGTTGCACAGCGTGCTTCTTCTCGAATCTGAAAATCAGTGATTTTCCCGTGTTTTTGGAGAAACGACGACTTCGGAATAGACCTCCAACCGATGTGCATTGTCGGAGATTCACTGCATGATTACCCACAGCAAATTTATCGTGATTGTGTGATGCTTATGTCATACCCGCTAATAGCATTAATTAAAGGTGAGGTTGGCTGTCAGTACTACAAAGTGGAAGTTCATACACAATTCAACATGGCTTTCACACAATCCTTATCTATGATATTAATATTTATGTTAACATTAAAGCTTTAATGTTATTATATTACAACTTTGATATTTATAAAAATATCATTGTAGTATTAATATAATTTTATTATATTGATGATATTCGTTTACTTTATTATTCTTTTAATTTCCATTCAGTGGAAATTAAACTGCCTGGAAATTGAACGGATTAAGAAAGATGTTTATACGCCACCAGTACTTAAGTTATCTAAATTTTTTTTAGTAACTATAAATTTTATTCTTGCCATGAGAATCAGTTTGTCAATGTCATAATAGAACTCGTTTAGATCCCCTCACACTCCGACTATTAGCATTAGCGCGCTATCATCGATGCAGTCGCGACGCAGAAGTTAGAAATTGACAAATTATGTACGGTATTTTGGCGACTGCATCGATACTAACGCGCGACTGGATCAATTGTAAAAGTTGCCGTAAGGTTCTTAAACTGCGTAAAAACTATAAATTGTCAATAATTTATTGCTCCATAATGTATAAAAGGTGTTTCAATTTAGGCAAGGCACAGATAAGAAACAATTTTTCCGAAAAATTTACTCACTGTATACACTTTAGTTATCGTTACTGACTATTAAATTAATCTTACTTACAAAGTTTAACACAAAACCTAGATTGAAACAAAAGGAGTTCACTTCTATTCTAGAGTAGAGGGTGGATTAGAATTTCATATTCAAAAGCCTTTTTCATTTCAAAAGTTTGAAAGCCCAAAGAGACTAGAAAAGAAGGGATTATCCTTGAAAGTCGGGGAAGGGCGAAATTCGATGATTAAAGGAGTTGTCACACTGTCGTGTTGCGTTGTGCGGTCCCGAAAAATTTTATGTACCTAGTTTATAATTTTGTAGAACCGTCGGTGTACTGTGCAGTTTACACACAGTTGGGCAGTTCTTGGATCTGTCGACCCGCAATGTAAGAAAGGGGCCGTCCATTAATCACGTGAGGTCGTTTTTCTAATTTTTTGACTCCCCCCTCCCCCCTGGTGATATTTGGTGAGGTTTGGGACCACTCCCCCCCTCCCCCCTGGATCACGTGTATTTTTTTTGAAGTCTATGTATATTTAAAAATGGTGATTCGAAAAACATTTATATGTATTTGCAATAAAATTAATGAATAATTAATTAATGTTGTCTACGTCCCACATAGTTGCAAGACTTTCATTTAAGGTTACAACTGGTAAAGCTTCTTCTTCACTGGCAGTTGTTATTGGCAAAGAGGTTTGTGACCACAAATCGTTCAAATTTTCGCGTCACTCAAAATTTCGGTTCAGAAATAGCGCTTTTTGTCAAAAAATAAATAAAATTAATACACGTGATGTCAAACGAGACCCCCCATCCCCACTCGTGATGTTTTGTGATGTTTTCCGTACCCCCTCCCCCCCCCCTTTTGAGCCTCACGTGATTAATGGACGGCCCCAAAGAATATTTGAGCAAAGTGTAAAACTTGGACAATGACAGTGATGTTTGCACAGAGCGCGGATCGCGTTACATTTCACCGAAGTGGCAAATAAATATCACATTCAGCCCCAGTTTCGTGATCGATCGTGAACTAAACTTATGCTTAAATACCATAACTAATGATATTTATATAGCCATTCTGACCTTTGGTTAAGGTATTATTTCTTAAAAACACGCACAGTCGGTAATATTTAACCGATGGTAACGCCATAATTAGCCATTATTTAACTATCGATCACGAAGGCGGGCATTAAGTAGTTAGTGACGACATGACCGTATTTTGAAATCTCTGTAGTATAGTGCCATCATCATCAAGTCGGTATTACTATAACTAATTTTATCTCATCATCATCATCATTCTCAGCCAAAGGACGTCCACTGCTGAACATAGGCCTCAACCACGGCTTTCCACAGCGACCGATCACTAACGGTCTGCATCCAGTTTGATCCTGCAATCTTTTTGAGATCGTCTGTCCATCTTGTTGGTGGACGTCCTACGCTGCGTCTTTGGTCGAAGGGTCTCCAATCTAGAACTTTCCTGCCCCAACGGACGGCCATCAGTTCTTCGCGCTATGTGCCCTGCCCATTGCCACTTGAGCTTATTGATTCTTAAGGCTATGTACGTTACCGTAGTTCTTCTACGTATCTCCTCATTTCTAATTCGATCACGTAGACGGACACCCAGCATAGCCCTATCCATCGCTCGTTGTGTGATTTTGATCTTCTTTATGAGGCCCATAGTTAGAGACCATGTTTCGGATCCGTATGTCATCACTGGTAACACACACTGGTTAAAGACTTTCGTGTTTACACACTGAGGTAGATGAGATGAGAAGACACTATTGCGTAATTTCCCGAACGCTGCCCAGCCGAGTTGGATTCGACGATTGACCTTTTTCTCGAAATTGGACTTACCCAATTGGATCACTTGTCTCGAAGTTGTCGACGAGTACGTCGAAACTTCGAGAGTTGAGTTCCCAATGGATACTGGAGTGGGTACAAGTGGGTCTCGAAGCGCTAGTTGGGCCCACAAGATAAGGAGTCATGTTCTGACCCCATATGGGCCATTATTGATTGATATTAAATATTGACGTTTATAAGTGGTATTTCGAAGGAGGTTTTTCATTCTGTAGCTCCATGGCACAACTTGTAAAGATCGTCATACGGTGCTTATTCCACCTTTGGTTGTGAAATAAAGTTAAATCTTTAATTTTTATCATTGTTACGGCGACTAATAAATAAAAAAAGGCAGAGGAATTATAAAATCGTTGATATTCCCCTGACTCGAGAAAAGCCCTTCTCATCATCTTTTATAATGCGCACACTAAAGGAGTGAAGCTCTTTGCCCGCATCCAGCAGTCTACGCCCCTGTTATTTAAAAAAAAAGGGATCCAGCTTCTTCTGGGTGAGCTCGCTTCATCGTCGTCCCTGTCTGTCTGTCTCGTCTGGTATAGTCTAGAGACAAGGGCAAACCCATTTCATATATACGGTCAAAGGTGATAATATTTTAACTGTGTCTTTGTAAACATCATAGCAACACGATACTCTCATTATTTTTTTGGAAAATCGAGATCTTATTTTTTTAAATTATCATGAACGTAGTTTTTAATGTTTTTAAACAGCCTCCTGTAGATTTTAAAAGTTATCTACGTCATTGGCATCGCCTTTCTGAATTCAATGCCTATTCCTTATTTTGCATTAATCTAAACCTTACTTCATAAAAATTAAAAATTTGAAAAAAATAATCATTCATCTCAAATTTTCTCAATAACTAGCGCATGAAAACCCTAATCGTTTTCTACAAAAATGTTTCTTTTATCGTGCTGTATCGGCCCTCTAAATATTATCACTTTAAACGAGGTGACCTTATATAATAAAAAAGCGGCAAGCACATATTATGTAGCTTGGTGGTTCTAAAGGCTTTGACTGCCACGAAACTAGACACAATAGAAAAATATTGTTTGGGGGTCACCGGTGACCACCATGGCACTCAATGTGTCAAACAATCTCTAGCATTTGACAAATCTTGAATACTAGACAGAGAACTGACAGTACTCAAGTCATGGTAACATGAATTACAATCGCACCGCCGGTTCAAATAATTGCATTCACCCTATAGACCGCAGACCGCGTAACGCAGGCAGTGTGAATGCTCCTTTATCCAGTGAGAACTGAACAGGTGGATACACAAATTAGGGGTAAGATTACTAAAACTTGGAAATCCGAATTAGCGAATCTGTAATTGCGTGGTAGGTACATGTAGGTATTATAGGATTATCTCATGGGTATCATATTTTGATCCCTTAGGTGGAAAAAAATCTAATATATAAAATTCTCGTGTCACAGTTTTCGTTGCCATACTCCTCCGAAACGGCTTGACCGATTTTGATGATTTTTTTTGTGCTTAACCGGTATCTATGAGAATTGGCCAACATCTATTTTTCATCCCCCTAAATGTTAGGGGTAGTCCACCCCAATTTTTTTCAAATTTATTTTTTAGACAACATTTTAAATTATGATACAACATACAAAAATACATACAATCCTCAATTTTCACCCTTCTACGATCAACCCTTATTTTTTAATAGCCATTTTAGTAATTTAAGGGCAAAACAAAATTCGCTGGGAATGCTTAACTTTTAAAAATACTTTTATAATTATTTAATACTATAAATGTAGGTAGCCATTTGACGACGCGTTTGGTGTATTAGTAATCCTGACTATTACGCCGGCGTCGCGGGTTGGAATCCCGCAAGGGGAATTTTTTTGTGTGATGAGCACAAACATTTGTACCTAAGTCATGGATGTTTATTATGTTCAATGACGTAAAATTATAGACACGTTCTACCCCAACATTAAAGCATTTTAAAGTGGCGCAAGGATTACTCTATATAAGAACTTATAGTTGTGTATTACGACACTAAGCGCTAATAAAGACAACAGATGGGGCATGCCTGTTGATAGACAGAGATAAATATATAACATTCGTTACGTATTGATTGCTACTGAGCGCTCATTGGCGCGAGCGCGTGACATCTCGCTCTTTAGCCTAATGTCAGCCATTGCTAAATTGTGGTAAAGCATAAATACGTGTTTTAAGTTTTAATACTTTTAAATGAAAAAACTGTACTAATGAATGTAATGACACGTTTTTCTTGTCTCTAATAGTTGCAGTGTAATTGGTACTACTCCTTAAAACACGGGAAGGCATTTTTACCAGCAAACGAGAAATAATTTAAGGCGTTGTCGGGACGTATAGCTATAAAGAGAAAGTGTGCCCGACTGAATGCACTCCGGGCAATTACCTGCCTTTCGTGTTGCAATTTTCGAGCGCATAGGACGTATCTATACAATTTAAAAACATCTTAGATTATGTTATCTAAGTCTGGTATTAGTATCACAAGGATGAAAATTCCTTACTTCGAAACGACGACAATTGGTGAGTTGTCTTGCACATATTTATTTATTCATACATTCGATTACATACAAACATACATGCAAGTTAAGTAAATTATCTAATTGTATTTTTGGGTGTCATATATATTATATCCGACCTCCGTGGTGTTGTGGCTAATCACGCTGGGTTTCAAGGCGTCGCCGGTCCGAGGACCCGGGTTCAATGTCCGGTCGGATCAATGCAGAAATCATAATTTTCTATATTGTCTCGGGTCTGAGTATTGTGGTAACACCGTTGTGTCTGATTTCCATAACACATGTGCATTGGCTCCTTACTTCGGGATCAGAGCAATGTATGTGATTGGTGCCCTAAATTTATTTCAGGTTAAAGATTATTTATTTCCCACAAGAATCATACAATTCACTTATGTGAGATACTTACAGATTAACAAAAAGTAATGGTAGAAACACAGCGAGCGAACTACAATATAATACAATATTATAATTAAAAAATAGGGTATTTCTAAAACTAAAAGTAGCGGCCAGTCTCCGGCTATTCAAGTCAAGTGCGCTCGTGAGATAACGCGCTTTGTTTAGCGACACAGATACAGATCGCAACTGCGTACGCACCAAACTAGAAGAAAGAATTTACGTTAAAACGTCTATAAAAAGCAGCACAGAAGCTATGTCTATCAGCAGGCCACTTTTTTTATAGAATCGATTGTCTATCACGAGACCAGTTTCGTAGCAGTTAACGTAGAGAAAATAATAATGATAAATGCCCGACACGTGATTTACGATCTATTTACCCAAGACTACTCCAAAGTCTTTAATGGACCACGGAGTACCACCACAGGTATATTGCAGGGTAAGTGCCTGTTTAACTTAGGTATTAGTAAGATACATAAGACCCTTCAGGTGAGATAAATTTTAGCTAAGTGGCATGAAGGCTGACCCTTTATCACGAAACGGTTTTGGAGGCTAGAGTGCGTGGATTTTTTGATGTCTCTTTATATTATACCATTTCCTACAAAATTTAGTTTTTTGTTGTATTAGGTTATTCAAAACTACCCAAATGAAATGAAAAGAGGTTAAGGATCTGGAACTTAACAACTTAATCCTAAAAACATGGCTAGAAAAATGTCTAAATAAATATAAATATATGGATCACGTGGCCGTTCTAGTATGGGTAGTAAATTTTATTTGGCGTTTTCGACCTGTCTTTCTAGGAAGAAGTTGATTAGTTACTGATTCCGATCCCTTTATTATTAACGGGTAGTTTTAAACACCTTGTAGGTACTGTAAATAGATATCCATATGTTTTTCTCTAACAATTCTTGGTCAAAAGCTTAAGTTCTAAGCTTAAAACGAGACAGGTAATTCTCAAGTAACTCTTGTTAACAAAAGGAACAAAAAACATCAAGTAACAAATGGAGAGATACCTACAATATAGAAATTAAAATAATTTACGCAAACTTGGCTGTATAAATTATCCCTTTGCCATTTAAGGTTGAAGCAAATCTACCCACCCGGCACGGGAACAGCACCAACCAGGCGTCAACAATACGGAAGCACGTTTCGTAAAGGGAACAGCAACGCCTCGCCACGGATCGTGTTTGCTACAACTTATGACAGTTCTACTAGTGAATGACAGCCCGTTTGACAGGGTGGACGGATAGTCGGCAACCAGCGGGCGACGCGCCGTTAGCGCGTTACAACGCATGCGCCGCTGGTCCAGAGTTGGTCCCGAGTGGGTCTTGATCCGAGGTGGTGACGATACAAAGTTGATAGATGTGCGTTGAAGTATGGAGTTTCATACAAAGAATACTGAACGCCTCGAGTTGATACGGTGCTGTCACCGTGACCGGTTCATTAGTAAATATAAATAAATAAAAATAAAAATTGGACACCAATCACATACATTGCTCTGATCCCAAAGTAAGTAGCCAATGCACTTGTGTTATGGAAATCAGACACAACGGTGGTACCAAAACACCCAGACCCGAGACAATATAGAAAATATAGTTTTCTAAATTGACCCGACCGGAATCGAACCCGGAACCTCACGAGATGGCGACGCCTAAAACCAGCGTGCTAGCCACTCGACCACGGAGGTCGTCATTAGTGGGCTTCGACCTTCAAAATGAATGAAAAAAGCCGTTTGAATATATAGCATAAGTTTTTCAAAATATATTTTTACTACTTATTTATTAAGGTCTAAGTTCAGGGTCTGATTAAGATGATAATAATGATGAGTATAACGAAATATCTATAAGTGTGTGAACAACAGAACAGCGTTTGTTAGTGTGGACTTACCCACGAACTCCAGGCCGAAGAGTTTCCAGGTGCCCCTCTTGGAGACAATGATGACCTGGGGGCAGACGTTGCGGTGCATCTGCCTTGCCGTGTAGTGCAGGTAGTGAAGGGCTTCAATAATCTGGAAGAAAGAATAGCGTAAGATCGCTAATACTAGGGTCCTAGGGGCAAAGGCACTTACTTTTTTACAAGTCATAAGGGCTAGAACGGCCCTTCACTTAAAGTGGAATTTGTATACAAAAATTGTTTGTTTTTTTCGTTAGCATAATTACTTCGACAAGTTATTTAATTTTGAAGTAAACTTGACGGATCGGCAAATCTTAGCGATACGATCATGGGTCAAACTTTGGGACTATAGGTTAAGTATCGAGCTTCATTATAATAACACCCGGCGACTTGATTAAACTTGCAAAAAGTTTAATCTTTCAGTTGTGTTTTAAAACTGTACAAACAGTAAGAAACAAGAGCACCATCTTCTTCTGAATCTGGGTTACTTGGATCACGTCGACTGCAGACAAGAGTAATTTTGAATAACAAAAGTATAATAGTTTAGATTGTTTTAAACACTTACAGTGTCATTTTTTATGTTCATAAAGATGAAATAAGAAATAAAAAAAATTGGCTCGGTTAGCCAGAAAGTGCTGGTTCAAGTCCCGCCCGTGCGCAAATTTTTGATTTCTTATTACATCTTTATGAATATCAAAAGTATGTTAATATATGTATATATCGACCGGTCGCGTCCATCTGGTTAAATCAGCCAGTTAATTAAATACCTAGGCAGTCAATTAATCGCCGGTATCCGGTAATTGGCTAGGTCGATGATTAATTCGACTAGAAACACTCAACTGCGTATTGAATGTTAGCCTTTTAAAGAACCTTGATTCAGCAAAATTATTAAAATTCATTAAAAATTTTGTTTACAAATCGGCGTTATTGCTACAAATTGTCTACGATACACGTATGATTTTCGTTATTATTTGCAATTTTATGTGAAACTAAAGTATCACAACAGCTCATTGTCGAAATAGTTTTAAATTATGGAAGCAAAAAATAAATTTCCCATGTTTTAAATCTAAAATTACTAAATACGATCAACAATAATAATGTTTGTTTACTGTCATCATTGAGTGATGTTCGTGCTAAATGCTTTTTTGTAATGTTGTGTAAATTTAATCGTACTTCTTTAATTATGAACTCAAGGTTACTCAACCAAACATCACAAATTCGACAATATCTAAATTAACTTAATGACTACACGACATTGGGCTATCAGTTTAGCTATTTAATTGGACGCCGGCGTTTAATTAACTGCCTAGGTAATCAATTAACTTGCTGATTTTACCAGATGGCTGCGACATATATTAATTAATGTAAAGGAAATTTGACTATTTCTTTATTTATGCGAATCATTGGTAGGTATATTATGAGACGGGGACCGGTTATAGGCCTGTTTGATGTCACTTTTTTTTAAATGTACGACGTGTTTTTTATTCATATTTCAATTTTACTTTCATAATTTTATCATATTATTTACAGTCGTGGTCACGTAATTCCAAACAAGTCCAAACAAGGCTATAATACGATATTCCATCATGAAGTTTCTGTTCATATATTCCGGCTTCATAATCAGATCAGTTCGACAGTAACATATTATTGTATTTTCATCAGACTACATGCAGCTGCCAATTTTTATGACGCTGCGATCTTTGGAAGATGGTTATCTTAGTAACCTTAACCAAAGTTTAATGAATGCGTGTTTAAAGAATTTCAATTTTTCAAACTGATCAACCAACCTTGGGACCGTGGGATCCCGAACCTTAGAAAAAAATACAGTCATTCAATCATTTCCTTTCTAGAAGAAGCGTATAAATTAAAAGTTTTTATTCAAAAAATATTAATTAATTTTGCTGAATAGGCCCTTTCAATATTTTCATCGAAAACGAAGTGACCTTATTTTATATAACAGTGTCCTTGGCTAAAGTGACACCACAATAAATAGGAGGTGTAAGAAAATGATAAACGAAAAAAAAAATCGAAAAAAATTGGCAACCTTTTGTTATTTTATTATTCATGTATTTGATTTATCCTAAACATTTTTTCAGCGTAATTGACCAATTTTTTTTTTTCACGTTGCGTCTACCAGGCTCGGATCCAGCCCTCCAAAAAGGTTGTGGGCACCTCATGTTTTTTTCAATGGACCAAAAACCAGTAAGGACCGAAACTTAAATTTATTTCTGATGCAACCTTTCTTAGATTATAGCCCGAGCGCGCTAAAATTGTTTTAATAAACCCAAAACATGACAACAATTGAAAGCGCGAGCGAAGCGAGCTCGCGAATTTTTGGTTTTACAATGCTTTTCAAACCAAAGACATGTTAAAAATAATACCCGTAGCGCTAAAACTTGGTTCAAGACGTTTATTCAAACAAGAAAATTATAATAATTAAAGAGCGAGTGTAGTATTAACGTGATTTTTGTTTAGATGACTTTCCTATGGACGCTTCCTCTTGTAGTAAAATGAAAAACAGTTTCTACTATGCAGTTTAAATTATGATTAGGGTTGTGGGCATGCCCACAGTGCCCGTCAACATCAATTGATTCTTCAAAATAAGCTTAAATAATAAATATGTATTAAAATGCTGAACAGCTTGTTTGATTATTTGGATGCGCTAATCTCAGGAAGTACAGGTCAGATTTGAAAAACACAGGATTGTTTTGTAACTTATTTAAATAAATATTAATAAAACATGTTGACAGGTTGAAACATATTCATCCACTCGTAATGGGAAGCTCCAACCAGGCATCAACCATTATGTAAAGGAAACCAATGCCTCGGCATTGCATCGGCACCGGATAGCTAACGCCTCGCCTCGGATCTCGTTTGCTATAACTTAGGACAATTGTTCTTGTGAATGACAGCTCGTATGACAGGGTGGATGGAAAGTTGACAAACATGCACGAAAGTGAGTCCCGTTTTGATCTTGATCTGTGGTGGTGACGTTTCGAAGTTGATAAATGTAAGTTGAAGTATTGAGTTTCTTATAAATAATACTGAACGCCTCGAGTTGATACGGTATTGTTCCCGTAACGTGTGGATAGATATGCTACAACCTTAACTCATCCACACAGAACGCAACAGTTGGATAAACGAATTACGAACAACGTTGGACTTGGAACCAAACCACCTGTTACCCCACTGTAACGTACAGCTCAGCCAGTCCTAACTAGTAAGTAGTAAATATCTATAGTACTTGCCAAAATCTGCTTTTGTTCTAATAAACTAACCTTAAACTTCCGTTGTAAACTTTGTTGATCATATCTTAGGTAATTATTACGATTATTCTAGAGACAACTTTAGGTACGTCGGGACAAAAATGCTTTACTTTTCGTATGATCAGGCAGAGGATGCTTCCATAAAATCAGTTTAATGAACAATTTGTAGTTAGTGTAGCGTATTAGTCTAAGCGTGGAAAGATAAAAAAGTGAACTTGGTGATAATAAAACTTAATAAGAACTTAGACACCTTTACATACTGCGACTTTTATCTTATCACCAAGCTTTGTTAATTCTGTCAAAACGGGAGAAGAGGAATGACGGATATATTATCTGTATTTTATTCATGCCAAATGCAGATATTATTTTTAACAATGTTTTCCCCCTTTTTAACCGACTTCAAAAAAAGGAGCTCATAAATTCAATACGTGAAATCGTTGGAGTTTGATAATATTTGAGTTTGTTGATCAAAGGCTTCATGTATGTGCTAAATTTCGTACGTGTACGTGTTTGTATACGACTATTTTATTGTTTGAATGTTTATCCACGGTACGGTGTTTAAGTACAGTGCAGGTAATATTTAAATCGGTACAGCATTTTTTGAGTTTTCGGTCCATAATGTCAAACTTATGTGAACCATTAGTCTACTTCACAAATGATGCACCGACTCTGAAATAGTTTGTTTCTTCAAGTAGAAGACGATTTTTAGCTTTTAGTCAGTTTTTTTGAAAGTTCTTAGGTACACTACACAACACTTTTGACGATGCTCAACTCATGTAATACCAATTTTATATAAAAAAACAGCGCTAACTTTTCACAACTTTATTGTTGTTGCGTTACTATGAAACGTTTGAAATATCTTATTTGGCTTCCTGAAGTTAATCGTGACTGTTAATTAATATTTATTCATTGCTTAATTACTTTCTCGGACTCAATGTTTACATTCGACAGGTGCCGAAACTTTTCCGTTAAAATAATTAATTTTATGTTCGTTCACGTTGATTAATTATGTGCGAACATTGAGGTTATGCTCAGAAAAATATATAAAATATACTTTTCACAAATATGAAATAAGAAACCAAAAATTATTTGCGCAGAGGCGGGACTCGAACCAGCAACCTCTTGGCTTTGGTCCGGTTAGCCAAGAGATTGCTGGTTCGAGTCCCGCCCGTGCGCAAAAAAAATTTGGTTTCTTATTTCATCTTTGTGAATATAAAATATGACACAGTGTCATATTAGAGAGTGTTAAAACATTAAACCATTAAATTTACTTTTATTTCCTCACGGATGTGTTTATCAACAGTCTTTTGTTTTACTTTTGTTTATGCGACCGCCGGCGGCCTTTTGATTCGTGAACGTTTAATATTCGGTGCATGAATAAGGATCGATCACGTATATTATTAGAGAGTGGATATGACTTTGCGTTCTTTCATCTCGCAATGCTAATAGGTACCCATTGATCTTCTTTAAATTTCTATGCATACCTGTCGATAGACGGTAGTTTTGAAAGTGTTTACTGAAACCATGAAACAAATATTCTTGCGATATGCCACAATTTGGTGGTGCTTAGATAACACAAAATTCGCCTCCTTTGTAACGTTTTTAAATGAAATGCAGTGCGAAACCACGGAGATGGCACGTTTTAAAAACACAATGTAAATATTAATTACATACCTAAGAGTGTTGGAAACAAAACAAAAAGTGGGCAGTCCCTGGTTGAAGGTAAAACACACCTGTAGCAAATGGAATATTATGAAAACTCCACAGACAGAGCAAATACGTAGACCTTGTATAATCAAGCCCTAAAAAGTTTTCCACGTTTTCAAGGCAAGGGTAAGATTGAAATTTACGACCACATTGGCGCCCGAACTTTACATGAAAAGGTTTGCACCAACACATTTTAATGCTAAAAAGCATTTCAAATCAATTTCTATTACTTTTGCAATGCATGAAAGCATTCGAAATAAATTCGTGTGTATACTTTAGATGGAAATATCTTGAAACGATTCCTTAAGCATAGAAGAGTTAAGAGTGCTATTGTTAAACAAACAGTAGCATTGTTACCGCAACTTTTGACTGAACTACTAAGTACAATACTTATGCTACTTACCCACGGCAGTCCAGTTCTGCAGGATCACTGGCATACTGGATCCCGCAGAAAGTTCTGGTGTGAGTAAGTTATCCGTTTTTTTGCAGGTGATGTTGTCTGTCAGTACTGACAACACTTGTCAGTGACGTATCTATGTCGCTTGCACTTACCGCTATAGCGGCGTGCTGTAGGTATATTACTTGCACAAAAACAGACAGTAATATACTCTATCTTACACAACGTTTCCATGGCTATTGCTGTGTTTATTATGCATATTATTAATTTAGAAGCCGCAAGTAGGAATGCTTCTATCAAACAATACGTTTAATCATACTGGATCCTGTTTTTACAGGTTCAGTTTAATAACAAAATGGTGCGGGTCAGTGCATACGGGATGTTTGTGAGAAACAGCATTCTAAAACTGTTTCCGCACAAAACGGTAGGTAGGAAGGTAGCATTATTGTTCTCATGCTTATATTGCTTTATTTTATTTACCAATGCCAATTATTCATCATCATACAAAATGGTTTCACTTAATAAAAACATTAAACAAAGAATGCTCAAATATGTTAAGTTGCGGTCCCGTAATGGTATTCACAGTAACAATTTTATACTAACCGGGAGCATTATTCAGAATTATTGCAAGTTTTATATTGTAATCTTTATTCTGCGACTCCATTAGTTGAATTGAGCCCCATTTCCGATATAGAAGAACGAGTGGGTGTAAACGACCAGACGAACAGTCTGTACGAAGCCCTGATGAAGCACCTTTATGAGACGACATCAATTAAATGTAAACAAACGCCATCTTCAGCACTCTATTTAATTCTATCTGTTTACGCCGTTTGCATTGCATCGAGATGTTGTTTACAGTCGTACATAAATAAATGACTCTTCTTTCCAGTTTTATCTAGAAAGAGGTTTATTTATTAATGTTGTATTGACAATCACTTAACTGAATAAAGAAAAATTGCGGCAGATGGTTCGTATATTTGCTGCGCCCGGTGAATTGTAAAAACGAGATATAAGACGTTTTCAAGTAAAGTATTGGTTAGTGTTTCCATTCTAATATTTGCCCGACAAGATCATTTGCTTCAGAGGTTGAATTGTGTAAAGCAATTGTATTCATTTGAGAGTTCAATACGTATGGTATGATCTGTCAAACACTTTGTTTTTTGCCGTTTGACAAAGCATACCATACGTTTTATCACACCTCAGGCCAGCTTGCCCGGTTAAGACTGTTTCCCAGACAGAAAAATATTATATGTGAAAATTGTACAGAGTCACGACCGATGTCTACTATTCTAATAAAATCGCATTAATGATAATAAAAGTTACAAATTACCACCCTTTAAATAGATTTTTGCAGTAATTCTGTATAGTGCCAGCCAGTAAAATGATGATTCTAGCGAAACCTGGATTTAGCGATTGTTGCGTTATCGGAATAGGTATTAGTTAACTTGTGACGCGATCGCAATTAGTGTGTGTGTGCCATAAAATTATTATCCCTTTGGAATAGAACGACAAAAGCGAGATGTCACCAGCAGAAAGCTGTGTGATAAAAAGAGATGCTAGATGCGATGTAGCAGAACCATTTTTGGCAGATGTCAAACAATTGGCCGCCCCGAAGAGGCTCGCTGGAAAAAACTTGCATTTGATTTTTCATAATTTCAAGTGAAATTGTGTATAATTTGGAGAAATAATGCTTCTGAATCATGGTGCCTTCTTTGGTGATTGATTGTTATTCAACTTATCGAAATAATCCCAACAAATTTTCATTTCACAGGTAAAATATTCCAAATCGACACGTCCTAATTTACGATTAATATATGCCAATGTGCTTCAATTTTAAAGTAGTGAGTATGATTACTCTTTTCTATAAACGTTTATTTACGTAAAAAGCAAAGATCAAATAACATTTTATATATCTATTTGCGAATATTTTATTAATGTAAAGAAACTAAACTTTTACACTAGTACTGCATCAAGTTATCGATATTTCGTGTCGACTGTTGATCACGGGGTAAACTTATATATGTTTAACCCACGACGATTTGGTATTAGTCACCTGGGCGGAATGTAATCTCATTTATAGTTACTTCGCTGATTGACAAAACATCTGAGTATTGTAATGTTTGGCGCATATATGGCAGTCATTATAGGTATCAGGTTTTGACTATTATAATAGTGTAGGACTTTTTAATTGCAACCGTTATTATTGTGTGTATTGTATTTTAGTTTTCCTACTAATTCCGCGGTTCCCGCGGCTTTTCTACCCGCGATAAATTTCGGGTCTCAAAAATATCTGTGTACTATTCTGATGTATAAGCTATAATATTGTAAAGTTTCATCACAATCCATCGAGAACTATTGGCGAGAAGGTGTGACAAACATCCATTCATCCATCATCAAAAACTTTTGCATTATTCATATAAGTAGTTAGTTGTAAGTGAAAATATTTAACAAAATTTAAAAAAAAATATATTGTTTTTATTTTATTTATAAAGTAGCCGACTTTACGAATACGGAACCGTTTGTGTGAGTCCGACTCGTACTTAGCCGGTGTTTTATATTGATACCTAATATAAGTGATACTAATGAAATTTATCGATATCGACATTAATGTAAAAAGCGGTATGGCAAACATCACTGACTCGCATTAAAATATAACACACTTAAATGTCATCCTAAATCGGTTTCGTTTGACAGCCTTTATTTGTTCTTCTCTTACGATAGCGGATAGTATTTCTATGGTGTGTGCACGACATGATCAATTTTTTTAGTGTTCAATGGTCGTAAGTGACAGTTGTCAGTATCAAAGGTATGTCAAATTGTCGAATTAGCTTAGAGCGTCTACAATTTCCTAAATCAAAATTCGTGACTGATTACTAAAATGGTCATAGAAACGACAAGAGTGTCTAAGTTGCGTGATCGACAGTTAACTATAAAAAATACCTAAACCAATGGTCATTGAAGACCAATTCTTACATTTGGTTAAGGTATTGTTTTTTCAAAACACGCACAATCGTAAAAACTCAACAACTGGTAATGAAAATTGTTACGCAACTAGGCTTAAGCGGCTTATTCGTCAGCGCTGCCAAATGCATATTGTCATTACAGGTAAGTCCACTGCTAGAGTTAAAGCTTTCACGAGAGATTGCAGGATAAACTCAAAATCACTTCACCTCTGGATTTTCCCTCGTAATAATCTTTTACGGTACCCACAAAAAAAATGGACGATGCTATACCACTCCACGACATTAAACGAAAAATATACTTTCAAAATCCTGCTAAGAGTTTCTTTTTACTTCTCTGACTAACAATTGCACTGCGAAAGTAAGTGATTGAGTTAGGGAATACTGTACTATAGCCGTAGGCTATAATTAAGCTGTTAGTTAGTTAGATTATCGAACTGTGAATGAGATACCTTTAAATACAAAGCTATTCAGAAACGTATTACATTTGAACCAATAAATGTACTGTTAAGATACAAATTGACATTATTAACAAATATTTATTAGATTTGAAGAGGTGAATGTTTTAATATTTGGGACTGGGATCGTTGAACGAATTTTAATAGGTAGGTACTGACAGATAAAAGACATCCTTATGTGAATTATCCTTGTATAAATATTTTTTATAACTTTAGTTTCTTAACGTGTTATGACGATACTCATTTGCATTTGTTTTACGGCCTGCTATATATAAAAAGGGGATTTTCCTTTGTAAACGTCACCGTCAAATTGTACAAATCTGTTAGATTGTAATGAGGGTTGTCAAAAATGACGCCCACCAGGTGGCAGCACCTAGGCGTCAGGTCCAACCACTTGTCAAAATACATACATAATATGTTGTATTTTCTGATATTTTTTATTATTTATTTATTCATACAATAGTTGCAAAAAGAGTACTGTTTTCTAAAATACTACAGTGTTGTACAGTGCCTATGTGTGCAAATAAAACAGGAGGGCATATGTTCCCTATAACTGATAAAAGCTGATTGAAACAGTGGCTTGTAGCTATTCACAGAGATAAATTTACTCCTACTATCTACTATCCCTATGCAAATACGATCACCTATTATTGATTATTACATAATATACATACTGAATAAAAAAAAGTTACTACAATTTTTATCAGTTCAGTGTTATTACAAGTCATAGCTACTATAGTGATTAATATGCACCTGGAATAGGCTTACAAATATTTTATTATGTATAAGTTGATGATGTAAAGAAAAAGGCAGATAGTCATGGTCATGTATCACATATTGCATGGTAGCACTGTCCAAAATTCCACACAATCCTATTCTTCATTAGTTATTATAGTATCTCCTATTATTCATATTTTCCTTTAGTGCCAGTTTCTTTGGCGCCTCTGTTTTTTAGATCATTATTTATTTCAGCAACCTTTTTCTGTCTCTAAACCATTATAAAAGCACATTGAATTCACAAATACGTAGAATTTACCGAAATTCGGTAGAAATCAATACTATGTGCAAGTTGTTTGGACCTGGCGCTTACGTGGCGCCGTCTGGTGGCAGAAAAAATATCAAAAACCCTCATTGTAGTTGTAATCTATCGATCTATTGTGAACAAGCTTACGTAGTTACATGTCAACCAACGAAGGATAATTAGCAAAGTTTGTGTGTGGTTCAATCCACTTCAAATGTTGCATACACAATCTTTAAAAAAATTGACGGAAGACGTATTGCATATTTTATTGAAATTCATCTAACATAATATGTTCCGTTTTTTATTTCAATTTGCCGTTATGGACAGTGTTTATTTCTTAGAAAAGACAGAATGGATTAGAATTATTTATTTGCGTTTAAACAGGTGTGACATATAGGCCTCCTGACAGCTATCCACAGTGACAGTTATCCACGGCCGCAAGTGGTTTGTATACAGTCCTGAAATCCTTACAAGTTCGTTTGTCCTACTTGTCGGCAGATGCCCCATGCTGTTCCTTTCGTGAAAAGGTGTAATGTAGATATTTTTGCACTTTTTTCTTGGGAGAGGCCTTTGTTCAGTATTGGACGCCCGTTGGATGTTAATGATGACAGGGCATTTAACTATAACGCCTTTGTATTCACAATTTGTAAATAAAATATAGCGGAAAATGCTTAACCCTCGGCTTGTTGTGCCTGGCATACTCCAGAGGGCCACATCCCAACTCAACCCGGTTTGTATGTTTGATGTTTTACATCGTTGTGGTACCACCGTTGTGTCTGATTTCCATAACACAAGTGCATTGGCTACTTACTTTGGAATCAGAGCAATGGCCTATTGGTGTCCAATATCAATATATTATTATTATTATGAAAAAGAGGGAAGGCGCTTAATACAATAAAAGTATTTTTTCTCAATTATCAGAGCAATGTATTAATAGTGTGGTATTTTTGTGAAGTGGTAATAAGTGGATCTCTTTTTTTAATGTATCAATTAAATACCTAACGAAAAGTGCCAACTCAACTCTATTTAATTAAAAGTTTTTCATTTTTACTGTAAAAATGAAAAATATTTGAACGATTTCAAGAATGTTTTAATCATCAACATAATTACAACTTCAATAAAAGTCAGTTACTAACGTACAGTATACATAAAAAGTTATTTCCAAATTGTACCTAGGTATCGTGCAAAATCACAGATTTCCAAATGCGTATTCTAAATAAATATTTACTTAGAATCAACAATTAAAATAATATTAGGATATATTTTCGAAAAATTAAATTTTATCAATGTTCGTTTCAACTGTACTCCTGGTTTTTAGGGTTCCGTAGCCGAACGGCAAAAAACGGACCCTTGTTTCGTCAAGTCTGTCTGTCTGTCTGTCCGTCCGTATGTCACAGCCACTTTATTCTGCAACTATAAGCATCACAATGTTGAAATTTGGTGGGAAGATGTATCCTGTTAACCGCTTTACGATTCATATACAAAAAATAATGATATTTAAGGGGCTCCCATATATGATATTAAAACCGATTTTTTTTTTGACAAACCTATGCGTGTATGGATAGGTCTCCTTAAATGACATATAAAGTCTAACGGTTTATAGCTAGACGCTTCCAAAGTGGTAAAATGGGCTTCCCCCCATATAACTTCTAAACTTAGCGAGTGTAAATTTTGGAAAAAATATATATTGTAGATCTTAACAAATACTTTCAACGAAAATTAGTTTGGATAAAATCGAAAGAGATATAGCACATTTTGAACAACCGCAAACATAACTTTGTTCTTCATACAAACACTATGAAAAACAAAGTTATATTTGCTGTCAACAAAATATTGTGGTATTTTACTAAGTGGAGTAAGTGGATTCCCTAATTCAGATAAAGTTGTCACGGAACCCTCAGTGCGCGATATCCGACTCGCACTTGGCGTTTTTTCTATATGCATGAATATTATCGGGTTGAATTGGGATGTTCTGGCACCCAAGAAAAACTGGCGGTTGGTGTAGTAAGTTTTTCAAATTCGTTGTAAAATAAAAATATAATAAATAAATATCCTTAAATAAATATCCTTTGGACATTACCACACATCGCCATCTCGTCCCAAAGTAAGCTACTCAAAGCTTGTGATATGGGTGCCAGACAACGGATATAATACCTACTTAAATAAATTTTTTTAGTTGTATATACATACATGATATACATAGAAACACCCAGACCAATACAAACAGACAATTTCATGCACACAAATGTTTGTATTGTGTGGGGATCGAACCCGCAACCCGCTGTGTAGTGGGCGATTTCTCGACCACTACACCAGACGGGTCGTCATAATAATATCTCTGAGTTAGTTTCAGTTTACGCGATTGTGGCTAGTGAATTCCCAAATAAGTCAAAAGGATACCAATAATATAACATTTCTTTTGCTTTGGACTTTACCGCAGGTATTATAAACGTGTATATTTTAACGTTGCGCAAGATGGCAAGCATGGCAAAATCAGGAGGCCGATTCTCGCGGCAATCGAACCTATTTTCTGTGGTGATTCGATCGCGAGTTTACTCGTTTTACCTAAAAATCAAGTAAAATATCTACACGTAAAAAATCTATCGCACGAACAAAATCTAAATACATGGAAATGAGACCCAGAGAAATTCGAATCTATTTTTCTTCAACAAAGAAAATTCGACCGGTGAACTTTTTTTGTATATGAATTGCACGACCCCAGGGGGTCGTTATCGGGTAGATAATACAAAAGACCGGGGTTCGTGTTATGTGTACAATAAATCCCTATTACAATACTTCTATCGATACTAATATTATAAAACGTAGGAAGGGTTTTGAGTTTGTTCGTACGCCCTTTTCTCAGCAAGCAGGTCCGTTTAGAAAAAATATTAGTGTAAGATACATTGTAATAAAGCTTTTTTATCGAGGAAGGCAAAATGGCATGGGCTCTAAAATATCACGCACCGATCTATATAACGTAGTTAAACCGAAAAGCGCGGACGAATTTGCGACCGGCCGCTATTTTTGTTAATATGATCGGGATTTGTAATCATCCTATCCTTAATACCACGTCGTCAGCGTTAGAATAGTTTCAACACTTTAAGATGAATATTTGAAAATTCACTTGAATGCAGCGTCATTCGCTATTTGATACACGTTCTTGAGAAGAAGGTAAATACAATGTTGAGTATCATATCAAAGTTTCTAGTTCTCGGTATAGAATAAATAAACAGCTTATTTATTAACGTCTACCTCAGTTCGTGATAACTTGTTTCAAAACTGTTCAACTAAAAGCGTGTATGTTCAGGCGTCTTGTTCTTTGAATGTGCGGACCACAGCACGTCAAGGTAAGCATTGCAGTATCTAATACAGTTGTAATAAGGACTAGTTTGCAACAAAAGTGGGTAACCTGATGTGGCGACTGTACAAGTCAGCTTGTCTTCTCGGCTTTGTGCTATGGTGGTTCGTTAATAATTCGTGAGAAAGAAAGTAAGGCTTAGTCTCCACGAGCGCTAGCCACGTAGAGAGGAATCTTCGCGGCATGTGTTTCTTTCAGGCACAGAACAGAACAAGAAGGTGATAAGTAGGTCTACCTAGATCTACCTTCTACCAACTTCCTAAAATTGACAACATTGACAGCCAGATACATAGCTGTGCCTTACATTTTCATTCAAAGACTTTTGTCGCATAACTGAGTGTACGTGAGTATCGCGATCAGCGTTTTCTACACGGAAGTGGCCGCGTTTATATGTCAATTTTCTTCTTCTATACAGTGTATCTCAAAATTATTATTCCCATGATCCATCAAATGTCATTGACCTTAGTAAAATACCACGGTTCTCAAGATTTATTGCTTTTTGTGTAAGTATTTTAAGGAATTGCCATAAGCAATTTAAATTTACAAAAAAAAGCTGTCGTGAAAAGAAACAAAATAAAGTCCTATTTTTCACCACTGCTTATCAAGATGCAAGAAAATGTTTTTCTTTTTTGTGTATTTTCACGTTTTTTAAACACTTATGAACTAGTTTGTTTATTATAATCCCCTTGTTCATATTTACGCAAACAGTCTAATAAACCTGTTTTAATTATTACACTGTTTTGTCTCGTTCCTTCTGACGACCATCTGGTGTAGTGGTCGAGAAATCGCCTACTACGCAGCGGGTTGCGGGTTCGATCCCCGCAGAAACAAACATTTGTGTGCATGAACATGTCTGTTTGTATTGGTCTGGGTGTTTTCTATGTATATCATGTATGTATTTACAAACAAAAAAGTATTTAAGTATTATATCCGTTGTCTGGCACCCATAACACAAGCTTTAAGTAGCTTACTTTGGGGCTAGATGGCGATGTGTGGGAATGTCCAAAGGATATTTATTTATTTATTATTCTTGGCGCTGTCATCATTTGACAGAAAGTGACAAAACAGTGTAATAGCTAAAGTAGGTATTTTAAGGCATAGGGAGGTTGGGAGGATATATAAGGTATAAGAAAATCCATATTCCATTTGTTCCGGGCCATCTTTACTTATAAGAAAGTGGTTACACCCCTGGAGAACAGATGGACTGATTTTAATATCTTTTTCTTTTTTTGGATTTATCGCCGCCCCGCATGAAACGTAAAGGGAGAAACGAAGTTCGTTAAAACCGCTAGCCAAATATTTATCGCCGTACTAAGTATACCGACCACGAGAAACTAACAAACAGAACAGTGACACAACTTAGAGATCTTCAATGGGTTTGGACGCGTAACAGCCTTTTCTTCCCCTTAGGGAAAGATTAAAGACATGTGGGATAAAACTGTCCTTTGTCCCTCCAGTGATTTAAATACTGATTATATTAAAATGATTTTTCTCCCACATCAGTGGAGCAACAGCCTTATAGTACAAGCCTCGACAACCAACGCGAATAACAACGTCACAGTCATTCAGGGCAAAACAGAGGAATGCTAAAATAACATTTACTTAAGACTCCGCCCCGGGGCGAGCAGATATCCTCCGGGCTGACAGCCCGGTATGGAAGACTCGACACAGTTTCCCTTTAGAACAACCAGTACCTACCGTTACCATGAGTTTACTCGTTAGCAACGACGTCACTTTTTGTATGGAAAATTTTAGTTCAGTCAGTGACCGCTAGAAGCGCTGTAAAATTTTTCATATTCATTTTTTACGTCGTCGCCATCGAGTAAAACCGTTGCAATTTCATGGTTTACGTACAGGCGCTCGAAAAATGCTAAGACAAAATTTGTGTTTTCGAGTATATATTGATTAAGCAAAGTTTTTGAACGAAGCTTAAAAATGGACAAATATTTTTTAAGCTATTGCATAGCTTTTATTGCGGGCCTTGAGCGTGGAGACCGAATCCAGAAATTCCGTAACGAAAATAACCTAACTCCGACCGGCACAGCGGTGATACTTTTTAGTTTTTCCATCTATCGATAAATACCGGAACGTTTAATGACTTTTTGAAATATCACGCTTAGTTCAGCGACCTGCCTTTAGGTGGCATTGGTAGTAATAGTAGTAAGTAAATTTATAATTGCAGTTAAATAGTGATTGCATAAATTGATAAAAAATGCTATGCAATAGCTTTGTCGCGGCAGTCTCCGAGTGCTACACGTCTTTTGTTACGATTTATTAACGGTATAGCTACGCATATCAAAAGGTTATTTTTATACAGAAGAAAATCATAAAAAAGAAATAATTAACACGTAATGTCAAAAGTTTGACATTTCTAGTGCTTCAGACTTCGGGCGCTGAGTAATTACGCCTACTTCTATTGTTCTTTGAATAATCGGTAAAATTAACAATTAACATCTGAATACGAATACAATATAAATATTATTACCTATTGTGCCTATTATGTTCGTTAAGACTATTAATGGCATTTATCTTCCGATACGTCTTATTGAGTTTGCATCATCATTGAATTTATATAGAGTAAATGTAATTATGAACACTGAATTGTATTACAGATATGGAGTGGGGTCTGCAATAGTATTATAATTAATTAATTTAATTAATAAATTAGTAGGTATGTGCATATTGACGTCGCGTTTGGTGTAGGGGTTCCAACCTCGCAAGGGGCAAATGCTTATGTGATGAGAAGGAACATTTTAACCCATTGTTACGGATGTTTTTATGTATTTAAGTATTTATAGGAGACGCTTCCGTCTTCCGCTTTACGTCTTCCGTTATTGTTGTCTTGTATTCGTAACACGAGAAAGAAAATTCCTAAGATCGAAACCATGACAATTGTTGTGTTGGCTGGCGCATATTAATTTCATCTACATGCCACCATGTCAAATGCTTATTTTGTATTCTATGTTAATCTAAGTCATTAATCAATGGATATTTCTAACGACATGTTTCACAATGTGCTTTGAAGTTCTGGGTAGCGTTATCTCACTTATACTTCTTACAAAATGACGTTCGATATTTGAATTATTTGTTGGTTAATGTGTATTTGTCTTATTCTGTGTACACTTATAAAATGAATCTTTTTTAATACTGGTGAGCGAAACTTATATGATACAAACAGTGGAACATACCTACATGATACAAAAATTCATGCTAAAACTTCTTCAAACTAGTACCCTTATCGTTGACTTTGCCATATTTGGGTTAAAAAGGTGGTTAAGCAGCTTTCTAAACTCGTTAAATCAAGAGAGATTTTTGCATTGGCTATCCTAATTGAATGTTAGCGCCCCCTGTCAATGTCATCTATGGGACAAAGGTTCCTTGTCACTCTGTAACAGTCAAATCAGACAGTCGCTGGTTTTTTGACAGACTAAACGTCAATGTCAAAAATGCCACAGGAGTTTTGCCCGGGAAACGAAAAGGGAAGGATTTTGACCGTATTTCTTAATTTTAGAATAATATATATTTTTTTGGGTCAATTATTGTGTCTAACCCGGATCGCTGTTCCTGCGCTTAGCTTCCTTGTTGAGAATTGGAATGCGGACCAACTCACATTTCAATGAGTTAGGTTAAGTGAGGCTAGTTTAGTGTTAGATTTAGTTTTAAGTGTTAAAAAATAAAAATACAAACAAAGAATTGTCTGTATGGCGTACAGCCAAAGACGTGAAACTTGTATGTATATAAAAAAATGCCACAAATATCAAGAATGACAAAATGGCGCAACGTTTGAAAAGGGTGGTCATTTATTACATAAAAAAATACTCCTGTCTCTTGAATACTTGCCGTATCTACATTGAAATGTGGGTTATTTTTGTGTTCGCCACTTTGTTTGCTAAACAAACATCAAGTTATTTATTCAAGCTGAAATGATTTTATAATATCGTCATTACCGTTACTTAGGCATGATTTTTCCATCGTCAGATAAGGAATATTCGTTGAATAAAATATAATACGTCTAATTTGAAAATGTCACCTATTTGTCAGCAATCATTTATAAAAATGACATTTTAGAATTGGTCTTTTTATACTTATTCACTCTGATAAGTCTTATCTGACGGCAAAACAATCGGCCCTCAGTAATTAATAAGTCATTTAAAAATAAATTACGCATATCAAAAAAGTCCGGGGAAAATGATGTTTTCAAAGGTGGTAATTTAAATAATATGAGTGATAATTTACCACTACCTAACACAAGAATTTATTTACACACATAATTAAGCGATAAATGTGTGTAAGTGAATTCCCTTGCGTGAGTTTTAAGTAGCAAAAGTAGTAAAGCAAACCCCGCGGCGGTAAAGGTCTTACTCGCAATTTATTGGATAGGTCAACTTATTTTTAGCAGCGCCCTGCCGTTTTTAAATAGGAAGTTTCCCTTGTCTTGTGTTTGGCCTTCGTGATTAATTACAAGACGATTTTTCAAACGGTATGGGCGAATCAGTAAGCTCAAGTGACAGTGGAAATGGCACATAGCGCGAAGAACTTATGACCGTTGGGGTAGGAACGTTCTACATTGGAGACCGCAGCGTAGGACGTCTACCGACTAGATGGACAGACGACCTTATAAAGAACGAACACTGGATGCAGACCGCTCACAGCTGGTTGCCATAGAAAACCGTGAGATCATGTCACTACTACTCCTAATAGTTATTGTACTAGTCTTCTTGAAAATGTATCAACAGTTCAAACATAACTCTCGTATAGATTTCGGGCCTGTTTCACCATCGTCAAATAAGCGATAACCGACGCTTAATTAAAATAGGTAACGTCATTTAATTTTACTAATATTTAATATTTCTACTTACTTACTAATTACAAAACTGAGTATGTTATAAAATAAAACATACAAGGAGGCACAAACAGTGACGTCCAAAATGTTTTTTAGGAAACCTTACATCCAGGGCTATCCAAATACACCATGTGCATGTTCCATTCCATTTTTTTTTCGCAGTTTTGTGAATTTTCAAACAAATAATTTCTCCACTTTAGTGTTATGTCGGTTTTTTATTTTGCAGTATGATCCTTATATATTAAATATACTCAGATTAAATTATGAGCTAGCTAAAACTAACAAAAGTTTCAATAAAAAAAACTCAAAAACTTCAAAATTTTGGTATCATAAATATGGTATATTAGGATAGCCCTGGATGTAAAGAGTCCTAAAAAAAAATTGACGTCTCTGTATAAAATACAAGGATTAGATGTTTTGTTTTCCTAATTGAGTATTGGCATTGTTATTGGTGATTGTTATCCAATATCATTACAGTAAGGTTAAAATCACTAACGTTTAATTAAAATCAAGTTAAGGTGTCTAGTCAAGACTGCAGTGGAAAACCTTTTAGTAAGATCGGTCTTAAATGACAGACTGACAAATTTAGTGCCACCAACTTATCTGAAAATTTAAAGATTGGCGGAACGATCAAAATGGGTTGCGGTTGTGTACATAAATAAATATTTCTGGCTTTTCAATGCTCACCGCAACTACACGATGAAAATCTTAAAACAAGTATATTTTTCACTTTATTGCACTCCCAAAAATGGAACAAACGCCGCATGGCGTTCTTCTGAGAATTGAAATGCAGGCTATTTTAGTGCTAGCCGCCTTGCTCTTTATAATATCAGCGCTGAAAATAATACCTATTTAGAATGTAAAAATGGACTAACATAATCATATTTTACATATAAGTCTAGAACCGATGTTTAGAATGGTTTCCGATAAAAACGAACATCAAGTTTTCGAATTGAAATATTTTCTTTGACGTAACTTTGTAGTTTAAATAAATCAATTTCTCGTTTTTGAATATCAATAATGGTCACACTGACTTGTACCGGCAGCAATGAAGTTTTCAAAGTGACAACTGTAGTTCCACTTTTGGCCATACTTCAGTTATGTTGGCGGCACAAAGTTTATGGTGCTTTAATAATGAATTTTCACATCATACGGTATTGTCTCTAAAAGTTAAATGAAAATCTATTGCACGATAATAAAGTTTATTTTTATTTTTTAAGTACTGTTTTTTTTGTCGGTGAGTTTTTTTTATTTTATTCCATTTGTTTTTTTGAGTCAGGTATTACATTAATTTGTGTCCGTTATACTGTGTGTGTGAGATAAAGATATCTCACAATTCTCTAATTAATAAATGTTAGTTCTTGAACAAGCGACAGAAAATTTAAGTTTTGGTTGTCAAATATAATTCATTTATGTTATATTATTAAAAGCAATAACAATAACTTGTGACAAGAAATCAACAGAACAGCGACTTACAAACATTAATTCGTGTCACTTCAAATACATAATGAGACGTTTTGTCATATTTGAGCGACTTTATATTTGTTTGAGTGTCAACGTTACGTCCTACATATTTTATATATTCGGCAAATGCTTTATACTTAAAGGTATTTTCATCTTAAATAAAGTGTTTTGAATACTAAAACCACTTCTTTAAAAAATACTAAAATGAGCAGAGCTCACATTTTAGAAGAAATTATTTTCTATTAGCCAAGAATTTAATTATTAAAATTTAAGGGTCGGTAAATAATAATAGATTATTCACCCAGGGCGTAAATTGAATTTTGGAAGCTCTTTTTAGTAAGTGTAACCGCATTACAGTATATTAGTGCAAACCATCCAAGGCAGATGCGATGCCAAAACTAGTAGCTGTTAACCGCTGACCAACACTGATATTGAAGGAATACCAATGATTTGAAAATCATTATACGGAACGGGTTCAAACCCCGCCCGTGTGAAAAATTTTGATTTTGTATTTAACTTATCTCGAGAATATTTAGACGCCCTTAGTTAGTGTACGCTCAAAGTAACACGTAGACCACTAACAATACTGTCTTGATATAATTTGATTAATTAAACTAATAATGTAACGTAATATAGTGCAGCCAATTTTCAAGCGACCCCTAGAGTGCGGCGACAAACTGATTATTCCACTCGAGCAAACTTGATCGAGTTAAGAATTCAGCGGTGAACCTGTTCATTGTATAATGTATAAATATACTTACAGAGTCGTAGTCAAAGGCCCTTTTGATTTGTGAAGTAAAAGGTAAATCTAACTATCTTCATTGTCAATCGTCATGTTTTTTGGTGAATTAAAAAAAAAATGTTAATTGTTAATAAGTAAGTAATCATTACGTACAATGAATCTCTTGTATATTTTAATGCGTTGATTTGCCATTGCGCTGCCTGTATTTTTTTGCGAGATCAAAAACCAAATGCTTCGTAATAATATATTTTTTAAGGACAGGAAGGTTTTTTCCCAGTACACCGCAGCATACTATGACCGTGGTAGGAACGTGTTACTTTGCCCACTAGACCTTTACGTCACCGGCCAACACCGTGACGTACGAGTACGTGTCGGCACTGGCACAATACGTTCTCGCTCGCTTTCGCTCTGTCTGTATGGCGAGACAGAACGCTGTCAATCCGTTTATTTGGCAAGGTAGAGCCTGATGCTTATAGTGCTTGATATGTTCCTAGCACGATCATGGTATGATACGGTGCAGTGGGAAAATACCCTTATTTTTAGTTTTTTACCTGCGGCCAACCCCGGCCTAATTATTTTGCTCCTGGATCTCCGGAAAGCTGGAGGCATCTACCCCGGTAACTCGTAAATGAAAGTTTTTGAAGTGAAAACTTCTTTAGCGGCGTTTAACACTTTTGTGGGATGGGGGAAAAATGTGAAACTCGCGTCAGGACACGTGGGCTGATCGAAAAACCGTAAGACGGTTGGCGAAATTATGGATGTAAGTTGATTTTTTTGAGAGATAAACTTTTAATGTAATTTAATATAATATAAATTGTAATGTTTGTGTACGATAGCGCAATAAATAAATATTGTATTATATAAAAATATTATATTATTATTATTATTGTATTATTATTATTATTATTGTATTCTATCACAAAAATGATAGTACTTTTATATTGATAATAACTATTCCAAAAAATCAAAAATGCACAACGTTGATATTCAAGTTTTCACTTCTGCCGGCACTCCCGGAGTGCTTTCACAGATATTTTTTTAAATATTGTTCCTAGCATTGTCTTCTTTTTAGGCTAATTCATAACTAATTAAATTAACTACCCACGTATTCCATGTGCTCGCTCTTAATTAAAGCTAGTCGGTTGGATCTTTTCAAAATATTATTGTGTCAACATTGTATAAATTGTAAATTGTTTGATCATTTAAATAAATACTGTAAACCAAACAACAGTATTCTATTATTCAAATGTGGCAAATTGACACGTTTGTAACAACCAAAAGAAGTTTGTTACCTGCAGCAGTCCGTAGCGCAGCTCGATGTCTAGGAAGAAGTACTCCTTGGCATGCGGCGGGCGTTGCGCAGGCGCACTCGTTTGCTGTGGCTGAACCGTCGGCGGGCCGAGAGAGATCGGCAGCGGCATGATCGGCTGCTGCGCCCCTGGCACCACGGGTGACGACTCCTGCCAGGAAACAATCACAGGTCAGTTAAAATACCATCAAAATTAACTTTAAAAAAAAGTAAAAACCGACTTCAGAACCAAAATGCACTAAAAAATCTAAAATAAACTCTTAACCATTGAATGAAGGAATCCATTTTTGGCAAACAATTTCTTTTTGAAGTCGGTGCTCTGATAGTTGATGCTTGATGGTCAAAGTGATGGCACCGACTCCAAAAAGTAATTGTTTGCCTAAAATGGATTTCTTTCCTTTCAATGGTTATTAGTGCATTTCGGTTCTCAAGTCTTTTACTTTTTTTAAAAGTTAATTTTATTTCCTAATTTTTAGAGATTACAGGAGGGGCCCCTCCTCTTCTGTTAGGGGTGGGGGGGGGGGGGTGGCACTATATTACTTAGCTACAAACTACTTATTATTAGTTCTGTCATTAAAGACGTAAACACACGTCAACATTAAGATTAGAGTAAAAAATAACGCTATACGCGCTTTTCAAATTTGAGGGTTTCCCTCGATTTCACCAAGATCAGATCCCATCATCAGATCCCGAATTAGCAACAATGGGATCAACTAGAAGGTATACCCTCTAGGTAGGCGAACAAAATCGGTCGACAAACGACTAAGATATGATGTAACATACATATAAAAAAAAACATACAATCGAATCGGTAACCTTCTCCTTTTTTTAAGTCGGTTAAAAAGGACTAGTTTTCTTGTCAGCGTTGTTTGTCAATCCTTGAAAACATACAACTAATGGACCATAACTTCTTATTACGTTTCTATCCGACGCGGAGGCAGTTAGAGGTGATGGCCTGCTCTGTGGTGCCAATGTGACGCAAGAACTGACGGACTAAGCCCTAGGTATGATGAGCCCTGAGTATTTGTTAACTATTCTTGATTGTCGCTGTAGCTAACTGATTTACAGCACAACATTTTTAACTAAACATATTCATACTGGAATTGAGACATGTTCGGATAATATAGGATTATAGATACAGAAACATTATCTTTGAGTTGTATAAAAAAACCAAGGATAAGACAGGGAGTAAGACAAGTTTGTCTTTTATCGCCTCTTATTGTAAACATCTTCATTGAGTGTGCAATACGCAAAATATTGGAAAAGACATTAAACTTAAAATTAATACATATAAAACTTAAACACTAATTGCAGCTAAGAAAGAAAAAGAGATATATTTTTCTTCTTATCACCAATGATAATCAAAGTAAAACTGGTTAAAACTTTGAATACCTAAGAAAAAACCTTAAAACCTCAATGTGGTTTTGAAAGCTTTATTAAAAAAAATTAAGCAATAAACACATTAAATCACCAATTTTGTCTCAGAGTTGTCTACGCGCAATGTCAAAAATTTTGCTTCATACTACACCCGCTGGTGTTGTATTTCTAAGTAACATGTGAAACCAAAATAGCTGTCTAAAAAAATCATCCCTGGAAAGTAACACCTGATTTTAATCATTTAAATGTCTCCATGAATTTAAAACAAATGAATTACTGTAAAGGATACGAAAACGAAGTTAATAATCACTGCTTTCTAGTGAATAAATGGAAGCAAAAACTTTATTAGAATTTAAATACTGTGACAACTTGAAAAATGATTCTGACGAAAATTAATCAAAGATACCGGTACAAGTTTTTACAGCTATTGAAGTTAACATTTTAGATTTCATTTATTTTACTACGCTTCTAAAAAGTTTTCAATAGCAAAAATCCTATTGAACAGGCTTCAAAGGTTTTATTTTGTGTGTCACTGTAATTATCCAATTCCGGGAAACGGGTGCGTGGCGTGAGCTTCGCGTCTATGAAAAAAGTATCAATCTTTGATAAAACATTAATTTTAAGATGAATGCTTTAAAACTTACAATTCAGCTTTCAGCTATTTATAGTCAATGAAACTGCTAATTGATGCTGAACGAGGTTCAAAGGCTCTATTCACCAAATGCTGAATGTAAAAGCAAAATATCTATGTATATTCTGAAAACTGTGCATATTCAGAGAAACCCTAACCTAGGACACGTACGTGAGATATTTCCGTAATACGTTGCGCTCTCCCCGCCCATTTAGACGTGAATAGTTCATTCATCGCTCAAAAGAGAAATGTTGGGATAAAGTTCGCAACACTAAGACCCTTCACACACTGCGACTTTTAGCATCGATGCGGTCGCGCGTTTTGTCAACGCGCGACAGCTCGATGCTAACGCGCGTTAGTATCGATGCAGAGGCCAATATACAGTAAATAAATAGTTAAAGTCCAGCTTCTGCATTGCGATTGCATCGAAACTAACGGGCTACAGCATCGCGACTCTATCTATGCTCAAAGTAGCGCAATTATGTAAAGGTTCAAAATCTGCGACTGCATCGATGCTTAGAGATGTTAAGAACTCGAGTCTTTTGATTCCCAATTCTTAGACTCGGCTCAATTTTACACGACTCAGTGAACTAACTAAACTTGAGTCTTGAGTCGAACCGAGCTTCAGTCTTTCGAGCGCTAAAATAGAACTAGTCTTAAAAAGAGCTCGAGTCTTAAGAAAGCTTGACTCTTAAAAGAGCGCGAGTCTTATATCTTGAGCGTATTAGGGTTAAATAATGTTAATAGTTGCAAATTATTCTGGCCTTTATACATACTTAGATGTGCGTCATCAGATCAATTTTGATTGCTTGTGATTCTTAATTTTTGGATATTAAAAGACTTTTTTTATTTTTATAATTATTTTTTCTATTAATTATCGCTTTTATTTCTTCAAAATACGTTTCTGATTACGAATATATGCCAAAAAAGTAGCATTTTATTACCTGATTTATAAATGAACTCCAAATGAAAAAGAACTCGAGCTCGACTCGCCCCGTAAAAAAAACTCGAGCGCTTAAAAAGACTCGAATTACATGTTGCGCTGAAGAGCTCATACAGACTTTAGTTCTTTAGTCTTAGGAGTCTTGTTGTAAAGAGTCGAGTTGTGCAATTTGTCAGTCGAGCTCAAAATTTAGGACTCAAACTCTAGTTCTTAACATCTCTATCAATGCTGCATTGCGACTGTATCGCTGCTAAAATCGCAGTGTTCAAAGGGTCTAATTGTTAAATGTATTTTTAATACAAGTAGACTCCTGGCCCGATATTCTGACCAGCGCACGTGCAAAAGCGCTTTGTCGCCGGATTCCCTCTTGCTGCACCATAGAGACTTGATAGAGAAGATCATTTTATCTAAAGGTACACACTGTAACCATTGTATGATTTAAATATAAACAGACTTTAAGTATAACTTTTATTTGACAATAACCTCGTATCTAATAAATTACACTCGTATAATGATCACTGTGTTCTTTGATAGTGATCTATTGCAACCTAATCCCAAAAAAAAAAACAACGGTATTTGATTACACTCATAAAAATCGCCCTATTCCTAACGAATTCTAGGGAAAAGTTTAAAATTGCTTCTCTACTAATACCAATTCATAATTTTTGGTACAGTCCGTCACAGAAACAACCTAAAGTTTATTTTTTTATAATTCTTTTAAAAGTTTTAGGAGTGCAGGAGACTTTTAATGTAGGTTTTTGAAGCTATATTGCTTAATAGTAGTTTTTTTAGCTTAAACAGTAGGGATTATTAAGGCAATATTTTGAAGGTGCTTTAAAGCATAGAACTAAAATACTATTTAAAATCATACAAAACATGTTTTTACTTACTGTACCTCATCATACAAAAACTGTAGTTTTTCCTATTTTGGGATTCGTTTATGAGTGGTACTCGTTAGGAATAGAACTATTTTATTGTGTTCAAATACCGTTGGTACTTGTTTTTGGGATTAGGTTGGAAAAGTCGACTTTGTGATTTCAACTGACAATTATATTCGGAAACCTTACATAGAGCTTAAGCTGTTGCCAAACTACCTCATCGCGCTCTATAACAAAGGGTGAAGACTTACTCTCAGAACCTAACAAAATATTATCCCTTCACAAACTAAAATACATGCAACAAACAAAGCACACCAATTTAAAACTAAATATATTTTTTGTTATTCCCCGCGTTCGCCCGCCCAACGTGTGACTACCCTTAATCATTGTAGAAACATTTTCAAACAGTTGCAGGTTACGACCCCGAGTACTAGTTCGGGTTTCCCGTACTACAGTACTATTTCCATTTAAAACACACACGTTGCTAACCCGATTACTGTAGTCTGAATGAGAGATCACGAACGCTTGCAGAACTGAACAACCACACTGTACTCGATTAGTGGGCAGACTTCGGTACTGCAGCAACAATTTGATGATAGCATAACGTACTGTGAGGGGACTGTGCAATGTTGTATTAACAAGCCAAAACGTAGTGTAATGATTCAAATCCCGCGAGCGGCAAATGTTTTTGTGATAAGCACGAACATTTGTACTTAAGTCATGGCTGTCTATTTTGAATTTAGGCTTTAAATAGACAGTCATCAATTGTAAACGGTTAATTACAAAGAAATAGTATCTTGTTATACAAGGATAGTAAGCGACCCATTACACTCGAGATGTTTTTTGACGCTCGTAGTAAGAGCACCAATAGTTCGAGAGTGAAATGGGTGCTTTTGGCCGAGTTACACATACTTTTTTTTTATTACGACTGTGAGGGAATAATTAAATTAAATTGTGTGATTGTAGATGTGATGATGAGGTATAATGTTGTCTGGCGAGAGATAAAACATCAAGTTTTTGCACAAATTATCAGTTTATTTACTGTTAACGAGCTCACGATTGAAGCACGGGAAAAAAACAGAGTTCATAAAACGAGGACGATTCCGAATATTTCAAATACTTAATAAAAAACATCGATCGTTTTTTTTACAGACAATAGTAGTAGTAGAAGAACCTTGTCACCAAAACTACCACAGGTTATGACAAGTTCCAGTTTGGTTACCAGTAACCAGTAATATTAGACACCAATCACATACATTGCCCTGATCCCAACGTAAGAAGCTAACGCACTTGTGTCTTGGAAACGGTGGTACTACAACTCCCACACCCGAGAAAATATAGAACATTTTGATTTCTATATTGACCCGACCGGGAATCGAACCCGGGACCTCGGAGCGGCTACGCCTTGAAACTAGCGTGCTTAGCCACTACATGGAGGTCCTCAAAAATTAAAATTAGAGCGTTAATATATTTATATTATATTATTGTGTAAAAGATATGTTCTGTAGACCTTTGGGGAGGTTTATGTTTAACAGTTGACGTCCTCTGGCTGATGATGATGATGTTTATGATGCTCATCAGCTTTTTTATATACTGTAGTATCAATCAAGTCTTTTTAACAGCCCAATGACAAGAGATAAGTGTGGATGATCAATTTCATGTTTCCGTTTTTATATATAAATGTACGTATGTCCAGTTTCTTGTGTCCAGTTGGTAAAAACCCGGCTGTTATAGAAGGGTTCGAGATGGAATAAGTACCTAACAGAAATATAAATAAATTTAATAAATAAATATCCTTTGGACATTCCCACACATCGCCATCTAGTCCCAAAGTAAGCTACTCAAAGCGTGTGTTATGGGTGCCAGACAACGGATATAATACTTAAATACTTTTCGTTTGTAAATACATACATGATAAATAAAATTAATAATAAATAAATACATAGAAAACACCCAGACCAATACAAACAGACTGTTCATGCACACAAATGTTTGTATTGTGCGGAGATCGAACTCGCAACCCGCTGCGTAGTAGGCGATTTCTCGACCACTACACCAGACGGGTCGTCTATTTTGTCGTCGAATATTTTCAGAGAAGGAAAAAAAATAAATGTATATTGTTACAAGATGATTCCCGATCCTAGTCTGCCCCACATATTTACTTAGTTCTGTAATAGTAGATTTATGCACTAAACCATATACTCACTGTGTGTGACTTATGTAACGCCACTTTATTCACTAAATTACACATTATCTTCCTCATATTATGTTCAGTACATCATAATTCATACACCTATCTAGGTGTCAAACCTATTTAATATTTGTTATGGAAATGCCGGAAGTATCCACCATGTTGAATGTAACTTGGCTATGATATAAGAATATTTTGGATTAATCTTTAGATTATCTTATTATTGTAATAATATTTTATTAATTGTTAATTGATTATTTAAAGATTATTGGGACACTTATTAGATTTTTGTGTTTGCCGTATAACAAATGTTCATTTTGCCGCCAAAAGGAAGTTGACTCTGATTGGTTGGTGGAGGTTAGATTTATTTTAAATATTGTAACTATTAAAATAATAATCTAAAAGGCTTACTAAATTAATTACGATGAATAACTAAATAATTAATGAATTTATATATTTAATTAGCAGATTGTTTATCCCTACAAATAAATATTATAGTAAATGTTCATATATGGAAACGGATGTCGTCCCCACTGTTTTCCTACCGTTGTTCAGGGTTTTGATTTGTATAAAAGCGAGCTGTATGCCAGAATATAGTCTCTGTTTTGTACTCACTTTCACTTTGTGCCCTATCTTTGTGATATTTCGTTGGAATAAAACTATTGGAGAAGAACCTGGAGATTTATACTACGTGTTTATTATTCAAGCACCCCACACGCGGTCACACCTCAGAAGTGGGATGTGCGAAAATCACGGGCCTTACGCTGCCGGCTCTGACCAAGGAAGATTCAAGGACCAAGAAGACTGCTAAGATTTGGAAGACATGAGAGAAAGGCATCGTCGAGTGACACGTGCTTACGCGGAAGACATCCCCAAATTTCATCGAGAAGAAAGTACGTGTAACATCACAAATTGACTGCTCAAAATCAACCAGCTGCGTGAACTCTGTGGATACTAATCTATTGATCATTGTTTGAAAATCTACAAGTAGAAGCCACGACGGCATTGCGAAAATCAACTTGGAGAAGAGGCAAAATTACAAAGTGACTGCTCAAAATCAACCAGCTGCGTGAACTCTTCGGATACTTTCCTATTTATCATTGCTCGAAAACTACAAGTACAAGCCACAACGGCATTGTGAAAATCAACTTGCAGAAGAGGAAACTCTGAAAGAAAGAACCAGTGCAACATGACCAACGGCAACGATACTGCAGCAACCAGGAGTGAGGCGGTGCTACATCTGTCGACGGGTCAGCCAGAGATGCGAGTCTGCCGTACTCAACGACGCGACACCAACCAGCGCAGCGCTCCAGCGGCCACGTATGCATCGATTGATGGTTCGCAGCATCCAGTTCAACGCATCAGCCGCTCCAGCCACCTCAAGGTGAGTCGCATTATGTTTACTCCTAAGTGACGTATTTAGACTAAATAGGTCGAACCATTAAATACTAAAATTTGCCATCGACCAGTGCAATACGGAGCTTTCGAGATGCTCACACGCAATCGCTAGGTGGATCACACATAGTTTTACACATAGACAACGTTTGCTCGAAAATAACGCATACATTACGATTACGCTGATAAAGATCTTATTGTTAGGTAACCTATAACCAAATTATTCTGGTGAAAGCTTAGCGACGGGGAGGTAGACAGAAATAATCCAATCAATCTAGACGAAAGTTAATTGAGTAAGTTAGTAAGGTTATTATTTTGAACGGTGATTATACTTTTGTTAGTGCGTGTAAAAGGGGGTAGTTAGTGATGAATTGTTAAACCTAATAACTTCGTTCTAGGTGAAACAATAACTATGTGTACGTATATTTTACGAGTACCGTTTACAACAGATTTGATTTAACTGTAAGTAAAACCACGCATACAATATATTTTTTATTGCAGTATGAAAAATTTACAACATAATGCAATAAATATAGTTGTTTAATGAGGAATCAACGGTTCGGGTTTCTTTTTTCCTCCGTTGAGAATATTTTCTTTCTTCAACCTTAAACAAAAGAACATTGATATTAGTGTTTAAACATTTATATCGGAGCAGTAGTAATAGAAGTTTAATTTTTTGGAGTATATTAGTATTAGCTACAGTATTTCAAATATTCCAAAATAAATCGTTGGCTATGTTACCTACGTAAACTCTGTGTGATCTAAATAAACTGATTTCTGTGTCACATACGGATAATGATTGTCTGTGTAAGCAGCAGTGTCTATGTGACCTATGCAGCTACGTAAAGTAATGTATGTATGAATGACGTAAGGCAATGCTGGTGTGAAATGTGACCTACATAAAATATGTCTGTGTGAGTAGCAGTATCTGTGTGGCCTACGTGAAGTACTGTGTAAACTACGTAGAGCAATGCTGTGTGAGATACGTAAATTGTCTGTGTGAGAAGCAGTATCTGTGTGGCCTACGTAAAGTACTGTGTGAACTACGTAGAGAAATGCTGCGTGAGCTACGTTAATTGTCTGTGTGAGTAGCAGTATCATGTTTTAATGCAAATAAAGATTTTGATTGATTTTATTAATTGATTGATTGATTGTGGCCTACGTGAAGTACTGTGTGAACTACGTAGAGCAATGCTGTGTGAGCTACGTAAATTGTCTGTGTGAGTAGCAGTATCTGTGTGGCCTACTTGATGTACTGTGTGAACTACGTAGAGCAATGCTGTGTGAGCCACGTAAATTGTCTGTGTGAGAAGCAGTGTCTGTGTGGCCTACGTGAAGTAATATCTGTGTGAACTACGTAGATCAATGCTATGAGAGCAACATAAAGTATTGCCTGTGTGACCTACGTAAAGCATTGCTGTGTGAGCTACATAAAGCAAACATGTGTGATGAATATAAATTATGGTCTGTCGGATCTAGGTCAAGTAGTGTGTGTGACTTACGTAAAGTTATGTCTGTGTAACTGGTGTCGGCTAATACCCCTTCAGGATTCATTACACATGCTGAAATTTCCTTACTAGATTTTTTTCTTTGTAATGCAAAGTAACAGAATTACAGTGTCCACCAAAGCAAATTATTACCGTGTCCATCAAACAAATTTCTTGCAAGTTTCCAGTATACTTGTTGATTCTGCTCTTTCTCATTTTCAGCACACCGACAACGCAGACTTCCAAAACACCACCAGAGCACCGTGTGACACGGTGGTTGCAGGATGGCCGAGTGTTACAAGATGATTCCCGATCCTAGTCTGCCCCACATATTTACTTAGTTCTGTAATAGTAGATTTATGCACTAAACCATATACTCACTGTGTGTGACTTATGTAACGCCACTTTATTCACTAAATTACACATTATCTTCCTCATATTATGTTCAGTACATCATAATTCATACACCTGTCTAGGTGTCAAACCTATTTAATATTTGTTATGGAAATGCCGGAAGTATCCACCATGTTGAATGTAACTTGGCTATGATATAAGAATATTTTGGATTAATCTTTAGATTATCTTATTATTGTAATAATATTTTATTAATTGTTAATTGATTATTTAAAGATTATTGGGACACTTATTAGATTTTTGTGTTTGCCGTATAACAAATGTTCATTTTGCCGCCAAAAGGAAGTTGACTCTGATTGGTTGGTGGAGGTTAGATTTATTTTAAATATTGTAACTATTAAAATAATAATCTAAAAGGCTTACTAAATTAATTACGATGAATAACTAAATAATTAATGAATTTATATATTTAATTAGCAGATTGTTTATCCCTACAAATAAATATTATAGTAAATGTTCATATATGGAAACGGATGTCGTCCCCACTGTTTTCCTACCGTTGTTCAGGGTTTTGATTTGTATAAAAGCGAGCTGTATGCCAGAATATAGTCTCTGTTTTGTACTCACTTTCACTTTGTGCCCTATCTTTGTGATATTTCGTTGGAATAAAACTATTGGAGAAGAACCTGGAGATTTATACTACGTGTTTATTATTCAAGCACCCCACACGCGGTCACAATATGGTCCACAGAAGGATGGAAAAATACACATTAGTTTTTAATTGCATCTCAAAAAACAGACTGATACACTGTGAATGGAGAATGGACACAAAATAGTGAATATCTCCAAAATAAACACGGAATTATAGATTTCAAAGAAAATCAGATTCCTTTACGTGACGCAACTGCGGAAAACAGCACGTGTTCTAAATAGCTGTAGGTAAACCGCAAAACTGAGACGTTTGTGATGTCTCTTTTGGCGTCTTCTCCTCCTAATTTAATGCTAAAATAAAGTACATATTATTTTATTGTTATAAAGTAAATGTTCTTTTTTAAGGTGAAAATGAAATCGAAGGTTATTAAAGTGAAAGATAAAACGTCAGAAGTGTTTCAGTTTAGCGGTCGATGTATAGAATTGCTACCAGGTAATCTGCCATCATTTATCAGGGCAGGCAAGGTCTCCAGGCGATTAGCATTGAGTGATTGCCATTCAACCAAGTGGTACTATTATTATTCTTAGATCACAGAGAGTGCACTACGCGTGTATACCTACGATGTTTCAATGTCGGCACCAAGCTATCGTCAAAACACTTACAGTGTCGATTGAATAATACGCAATATATGCTGTTTTACAAAAATACAATAATATATTTGATTATGGCGAATATTCATGTCGAAACTGAGTAAATACAGTTCTGATATTATTCCAGATTTTAGCTTGAGATAAAGTATACATTAAGTACTAGCAGGGAGTTTCCCTGTCAATACCTAATATCAATGCGTCAGTGTGCTATACATATTCTTAACAAAATAGCTGAATATATTTCGATAAATTAAAGTAAACTTGACATATATAAGTGATAGAAAATATGTAACTACCTACCAACACGGAGCGTTTTAGAGGTAATTTGTGTAAAAAAATTGCCTGTAGAATGCTAAATGACTGTTGCGATAACCTATATTTTTAATTACCTCGTATTCTCTAGCTCATGAAAAGATATGGAAGCACCGTAGGTTTAAAATGCCGGCAACTTTGGGAACTTACAGGAACTTCTTTTATAAGCTTTGATTATTATTTATGATTAATTTATGATTTTTGACGAAATCTTTTGATTAAAATGTATGTTGTGTAATGTTAACATTACCAAATTTTCAAGCTTTTTAAGCAACAATTCCAATGGCACGGTAGAGTTTCTGACAACGGCACATCATAGTTTTGTGGTACATAAGTTGGGAGTAGTTTTTAGTTCAGTGGGTAGTTTAATATTAATTAAGCTGATGCCCGCGTATGAGGCTATTTCATACGAGCCTGATAACATGCGGGTCCCGATGGGATCTGACCTATAATGAACTTTCATCACCATTATTGTGGTTGCTATTAATGTATAACCCTTGCTAAATTGTTTGTTTATTCAGTTAATTAATATAAAACCTACTTTGTACGTGGCCCTTAAAGGTTGTAGCCAAATAGAAAAAAAAACCTCAAGGAATCCGTTTTAGGCAAACAATTAATTTTTGGAGTCGGTGCTCTGATAGTTGATGGTCAAAGTGATGGCACTGACTCCAAAAAGAAATTGTTTGCCTAAAACGGATTTCTTTCCTTTCAATGGTGAAGAGTTTATTTAAGACTTATTTTTTAAGAAGCTACAAATTACCTATCATAAGTTCCGATATTATAATTACTGAACTCCTAAGCGTTAAGGAGTTCCACCCTCAGCTCAGCCCCACAAGATGTTGACTATGAGACGTAACAGCACGTCAACATTAAGATTCTAGGAAAGCATCACTATACGTGCCTTTAAAATTTGAGGGTTTCCCTCCATTACACCAAGATCCCATCATCAGATCCCAAAATGGACTAGAAGGTACACCCTCTAAGTAGGCGAAATTTTTTTCGATTCTGTCGACAAACGACTGAGATATGAGGTAACATACATAAAAAAATAATAAAAAAAACATACAGTCGAATTGATATAACCTCCTCTTTTTTTGAAGTCGGTTAAAAAGGAACCCTTATTGTTTCTTCAAAAGTCTGTCTGTCCGTTTGTATGTCACAAACTTGAATAGTTTAGGAATAAAGAACTCTGTTGCACTACACACTTGAAACTTGGCCAAACGGCATCACGATTCTTAATATTCTTATACAAAAAAGGAAATAATATCATTTACACCACACATGGAACTAAACCAACAAATGATTTTGTGGGGTGTTTAAAGTAGGTCTTTTAAAAATACATAGAGGTTAAAAAAATTTCAATCATTGTAAAATTATATGTACATACGCTTCCAAAGTGGTAAAAAGGGCGTCCCACCCCCTAAATTTTAAACTTAGCAAGTAAAAATTAAGAAATAAATAGTAATAAACATTGGTTTCAAGTACATGGACAAGGTAGTTTTTGAGATAAAGCACATTTTTAACATCCACAAATTTATAATACTTTGTCCTTCATGCAACCACTACACTTAGTTTTAGTTATTTTTGCTGTCGCTATAATTTTGTGGTATATGGTGGTATGGTGGTGATGATGGCTAAGTGGAAGTAAGTGTACCCCTAATTCAGTGACTTCGAGACCGACTCGCACTTGGCGAGTTTTTCAAAAGCTGTGTCTAAATGAGAATGCGAGTATTTGACATGTTTAGAACTATAAACAGAACTTAAAGGTTGTAAAAAAACACTTTTCCATACGAAATTTTGATTGGTCGTTTAATAAATACAACATATTATGAATTCTGTGGCAAATATTTAGACAATGATGTTGTCTATATATTTGCCTTTACATCATTATTTTTTTCTTAATTTTTACTTGCTATGTTGAAAAGTTAGAGGGGTCGGACGCCCATTTTACAACTTTGGAAGCGTTTGTCTTTCAAATGATTGATTTATAGAAAAAAATATATCACAAGTTTATTGATACGATTAACACGATTCATGCGTCATGACTAGTATATGCCATCCTTGTTTTTACTGTTTTAATTATTGAATGATTTTACAGCTGAATGAATTAATTAATTGCCAAATTATTACATTATCACTTAATTATGCAAATCAGGCTGTATTTATCAAGTTAAATATGATTAACATTAAATTATTGCTATTGATTGACTGTTGTTTTTTTCCCCATCACTTAAACTAAGAGTCAATACGAATTAGATTTGCTATGCTGCAGAAACTACAATTTATTAACTACATTTTAAAAAATTTTACACAATAGGATGTTTTTATATATTGTAATTATGAGCTCTCGAATTCATTAACTAATGAAAACAAAAAAATAAAACTGATTCATAACAAATTGTAATGAAGTTCTGCGTGAGAATTGTGGAGTTCATTCCGCACCCCCGTAACTTCAGTATTTTTGGTGCCGCAATCAACGTGTTTTAAAGAACCCTTTTTATCAACACGAATTTCCTGAAAAAACAATTCCGCTTATATCATCTAAAGAGGTTTCTGTGTTATTTAAAAAAACTCTTATAGCTAAAAATACAATGTACCTCTCTATCATAAAAGCCCGGCATTCGAGAGATTGCGATTTTGACAGTTCGCGATAAAAAAGACGGTATAATTTAGAATAGTAAATAGATTTTAAATACTTGTTAAGAACTCGACGGAGAGTGGTGTATTGCTGTTTCAGATTTGAATCAAATACGTATTGGATAGTAAAATATGTTAATTTAATATGTTGTCAGTATATTTTATACTTCAATATTATTTGGTAAAGATGGCAGTATCAAACTGGACACAGACCGCTCGTCCGGTCGCTGCGGAAAACCGAAGGGGAGGCCTATGTTCAGCCATGGACGTCCTTTGGCTAATAATAATTATGATGATAATGAATGATGTTTCTTTTTGAGGCATTTTTTAATATCACTGTAATTCACCGTATTACTGACACCCCAAACATGAAAAATATATCTCATCACCTATCTGTCAGGCACGGAACAAACCCCAATTAATTTCCGTTGGATTTTGTTCTAAGCATGTTACGCCTTCAGGATTATCTAGGGCACATACTGTAAGTGGGTGTTAAGTGCTTTTGATGTGTTTTGCAGGAAATATCCTAGTCCTCATAACACATTCCGTTAAGGCTCACTTTGATTATTCGTAGAGTGGCGTGCCAGGGGATTTTGTTATTAGTATATTCACCAAACTAAGCTGTGATTAGGACAACGAATCAATTGTTTCCGTTAAACGGACAGAATATAGGTATCTTTAGAATATGCTCTCTCTATATTCTATAAGAAAATGTAGTTTCGTTATTGCAGGAAATGATTGCCACAACAAATTCTTGATCTTACTTTGACCGGCTGACTCTTTTTCTTTAGTAAAATGTGTAACATTTTAACTTCAATAGTTATTTTTTTTCCAAAATATAGTTATAGTTCAGTTTTTCACGAAATCTCTTGGCCGCTTGTCGTACATTGGTGTTATCATGACAGTCAATGAAAGTCTTGGTGTTAAGTTTATCTAGTATTTGTATTTATTCGCTGGCGTTTTAGTTTTAAGAATCGATGTAAATTAAACATTAATACGTAAAAAAGCCAGCTATGTGTGAGTTGGAATCGCGCACTAAGAGTTCCGCGTCAATTTTTACTGAATTAGGGAATCCACTTACTTTAACTTACCTAAAATACCACAGTATTTTGTTAGTGTTTGTATGAAGAACAAAGTTATGTTTGCGGTTGTTGAAAATGTGCTATATCTCAATTCGATCCCGTCCAAACCAATTATTGTTTATAGTGTTATTTAGATCTAAATTATTTATTTTTTTCAAAATTATACTCGCTTAGTTAAGAAGTTAGAGTCCCCTTGGACGGGGTCACCCATTTTGCTACTTTGGAAGCGTCTATCTATGAAACGTTAGACTGAAAAAGAAAATGGTTTAAGGAACCTCTATGTCATTTCAAAAGAGACCACACGCATAGGTTTGACAAAAAAAAACGGTTTTAGTATCATGTATGGGAGCTCCCCCTTAAATACATATTACATACGCGATAAAATTTAAAAATCTAGTAATAAAATCAAAGAAACATGGAATATTATAAATAAAGATACATGTAAAACGAAATCTCATGATAACAAATTTAGTCTAGAAATAAACAACAAGCTTATTAAATCTGATGACGAGGTAGCAAACGCTTTTGAGGATTACTTCTGTAATATTCCTATAGAGACGACTAAACAGTTGAGTTCTTGCTCAAGTCACGCGAAATCATTGAAGTGTCGAGTGTTCATAGGTGCGAATCCTCATTTAAATTCAGAAATATTGGTCCTTTAGATATCATAAAAACATTTAAAGAATTAAAACAAAAGAAAACAGAGAATAAATCGGGTATATCAATAGACACAATAAAACCCATTATACCTTTAATAGCTCTTTACTTATCTTATATCTTTAATGAATGATTGACCAAAATCAGTTTCCAAATTTATTGAAACATAGTAAGGTTGTCCCTTTATTTAAATCAGGAGACAAAAGTGACCCCAGCAATTTTAGGCTTATTTCAATATTACCCACAATAAGTAAAATTTTTGAAAAACTCATTTATACAACTTTAAGTTTCAGAATAAAGTGGCTGTGACATACGGAAGGACAGACAGACAGACAGACTTGACGAAACTTAAGATTTCCGTTTTTTGCCATTCGGCTACGAAATCCAAAAAAAAACTGTTCAGGCGCTTTTTGTAGGTTGTAGGATGAAATATCACCACAGTGAGATCTATAATAATCTAACATATTTTTTAAACTGGCTCGCACTTTCGATTTTTGGTCCATGGACGTGAATCTTGTATTTTATTAATAAACAAGGTACTTAACAATAAATGTTAAGACTACATTAAATTTTACTTAATAAAAGAAAAAAGAAAATTTCACAATTTGACAATTCCAAATGTATTGGAAAAACTTATACACCCTTAATGCATTTTTTCTCCGAACTATAAAAGTAGACGGTTTAATTTATTTACCTATAGTATCGGGAAAACTTATAACGAAACTCGTATTCAAGTTCACGGGAGCATTAAAATACACTTGAGATTAACAACTGTATGATGTTAGAAAAGAAAAACGCATCCTCGGCTGCATCCATAGGTGACGCAGTGGTCAAATTGATAGGTTAGCTTTCAAAAAGAACTTGCATGACTAGCCAGGATGTTGTGTGTTGGCTAGCTCGGGCTAGAAGGTGAAGGTGATAGTATTGTGACCTTCTTCTATCGAGTGGATCGTCAGTAGCATCTTCAGGTGCCGTATCTTCTTGAGTTGGCTTATGCAACCTCGAATATACTCCATTACGCTCTCTTTGCACTTAAGCCCATTTTTATGAAACTAGCCGGTCATTTGGCTCTGATCTCACCTTAAGGGTATTGATGCTACGACCTTAGATAAACCCTATCTGACCAGTACTTGCGTATTCACTCACTTAACGAAAGCATCCTAACAATAGTGGCTGAGAAACACTTCTTCTAGTAGCGGATTCCCTTCCTTAGCCGTAGCAAAAAAATAGATGTTGAAATATTTTGGGCCAAGTTGCTGGTATACAAATCTATGACGGAGGGATAGAAACTGACACTTTTTTAAGAGAAATTGCTTTATGCATACCTACTGCCCAGGGGACCAGATGAACTCCCTTCGTTCGTCCAGGTTATCACACTAAAACTTCCGCGGGTTACCTCAATCCACCTTAGGTGAGACAACGGAGGTTTGCTCAAAGCATGCACATCGCGTGGGGTACCCCCATGCTATACTACTACTACTGGGAAAGCTCGAGGAAGGTAAAGGCTGCCACTTCAACCGGAGGGGGCTATAAATAATGAAATGTGGCCGGTGGAATAAGATTATGTAATTTTTCTCACACACTCTCTTAAGTGAGACCTAAAGAACTCCGAAAGACACGACCACTTCTCGCATATGCTCTAGGATTCAGAGCTTATCGTCTTACAATCGAGCGTATCCAAAAACAGCTTGCTATAAAATACACTTACATGCCAAGCCAAGATGTTGTGCAGACTGGCCAGAACGGGCTCGGAGGCGAAGGCGATAGTGTTGTGGCCTTCTTCTATCGAGTGGATGATCTGCAGCATCTTCGGGTGCCGCATCTTCTCGAGCTGGCTGATGCAGAATCGGATGCGATCTAACATGCTTTCTTTGCGCTTCGGTTTATACAGCTTGTCTGCTATGCGCTTGTCGAACACGAATACCGAGCACTCCTGCAACAATAAAAAAAAACGTCAGCATAGGTAAGATTCGCACTGGATACCATGAGCTAGGACTATGCTGCTGTCAATTTCATACATAAAATGACAGCAGTATACCCTTCACATTAGAGAGACGCGCTGCTGTCGCTCTAATGTGAAAGCGAACATAGTTTAGCAGTGACGTTATATGGCTAGTAATGACCATAAAATTAATATTCCTATCGGAAAGGACAATAATTTTATGGTAATTACGGATATCAGATATAAAATAACAAGTCAAGGTGTGGCCATTTCAAAAGTGTGCACGCGTGATAGTTGTGATGGTAACTATTTAGGCCCAGTTTCGTGATCGACAGTCGATTCAATTAACAGTTAAGTGATAGTACCACTGGTTGTCTATTAACGAATTTTAGTTGATGCAACTACCGGTCACGAAACCGTGCCTTAGTCCTCGTAAAGTGCTTTATGAACCTAAAGACCTATCTGAGATGATGACACTCATGTTCAACAATCAAATGTTAAATTCGACGATTCTTATCTGGTTGGAATGTCACCAATAAGGGGTTCTGAATTTCTTAATAAGTCCGGTATGTACCAAATTATAATTAATAAAAAATAAGTCAATTATTCATCGAACATGTCTTTTGAACTAAGTGAACTAACTAAATAAATCCAGGTCAGTAGTCATTTCAGTTAAGTTCCGTTGAAACTAAATCGCCAGTCCTATGTATGCCAAGGATGAATGTAGATCCATTTGAATAATTGATACGGTTGTGGGTATTTACATAAAATAGAAGTATGTACATGTATTAAAACTCGTTTAGTCTAGGATGCACTCTGTTTTAAGGGTTCTGTAACCGAATGGCAAAAAACGGAACCCGTATAGTTTCGTCAAGTCTGTCTTTTCGTCCATTTGTCACATCCACTTTATTCTGAAACTATTAGTATTACACAGTTGTAACTTAGATGTATCCTGTTAACCGCTTTACGATGTAAAAATAATGATATTGAAGGGGGGCTTCCATGAAACTAAAACCTATTTTTTTTTTGGTAAACCTATAAGTGTAGGATGTCTATGGATAAGTCTTTTAAAATGACATCGAGGTTTCTACAACCATTTTCTCTAAAAGTCTGACGTTTGAGAGATAGACGCTTCCAAAGTGGTAAAATAATCGTCCCCCCATCTAACTTTCAAATTAAGCAGTGTAAATTTTGAAAAAAAAAAACATGTACATCTAGACAAAGACTCTAGCGAAAATTAGTTTTAACGAGATAGAACTAGTCGTTTTTGAGATAGAGCACATTTTCAATAACCGCAAACCTAACTTTATTAATATAAAAATACTATGAAATTCTATATTTGTTCTGTCAACAAAATATTGTGGTATCAAGGTATGTGGATCTCTTATTCAGTTATAGTTGGCATGAAACCCTTAGTGTCCGAGGCCGACTCGCACTTGGCCAGTTTTGTTTATAATTTTATACAGTTTTATTGTGAACTTGTACTGTGATTAGTGTCATCATCAAAGTACCTACTATATAATTTAAACTTTTACAGTTTATAAACGGTATAGAGTCAGGCCTTCTTAATGAAGGATAATGACGAGCAAACCTTATAAAAATGGCAATCCGTATTTCTGTTTCTGTTACACTTAAATTATAGAGCTAATACTGATGTGCTCAAGTAGGCCTCAGTTAATCTGGTAATTAATCCGGACACTACGTCTGAATATCACCAAAGGACAAAGCTGTGATAGGTTAGGGTCGTTTTCTACGTAGTTGTCCCGTATTATGCAGGTACTGTTTTCTGCAAGATTTCCGTTTAGTAGCATTCGCGTTTTATTTGCAATATTCAATCGGACATCCTTCTCTGGGGAGCCTGAATCCCTAGAGGACGCGTCCCCAGGTGGCGGATAGGGGGTACTCACCGTTAACTTCTTGATGGGGTTGCCGGAGGGTTAGAGGAAAATTAAATACCTCCCGCTGACCACACAGGCCGGAGAAGGACACTTCGTATCAAACCTCGTTAGCAGGCTTCTTTGACTTATTCAGAGTCGAGGCTGCGTACGTGCTGTGCGTTTAGGCTGGAGCGTACAGAAGTATCGGCGATGGAAGAATCTCAACAGGATCAACGGCGGCGACCAAGCCTTGGAGAAAGGCTACAGTCTTGGCGTCAGGTGGCAACCGGCCGTAAAATTTTAGAGCAACACCACTTCCTCCTGATACAAAAATGAAAACACACCAAAATAGTAAAGCGATGAATGTAAGGGCGTCCCCTGGAAGCGACGGTCAGAGCTCCAAGAAGAAACTTGTGCTACATACTAGGGCGACCCCCATAAGCGACGAGTTTAGACGCAACGCTACTAATATGCGTATAGCGACCTAGAACATCGGCTCACTGACCGGACGCAGCCAGGAATTGGCAGAGATCTTGTTTCAGCGCAGAATAAATATATGTTGCAACCAAGAAATTAAATGGAAAGGTTCTAAGTCCAGAGACATTGGTTATGACTACGAACTCCTATACAGTGACTCATCAATATCAAGAAACGGCGTGGGTATAATTCTAGATAAGGAACTTAAACAGCGAGTAGTAAAGGTAAATAGAATAAACGACAGAATAATGTTCCTTAAACTGGCATTGGATAATCAACCCATTCAACATCGACATCGTATCGGCATACGCACCCCAAACCGGCTGCAGTAAAGAAGAAAGAGTTTTTTTGGAAGGACCTGCAGGAGATGCTACTGAGCATACCTGACATAGAAAGAAAGTTAATTGCGGGAGATTTAAATGGACACGTTGGCCAAAAGGCTCCCAAAAATACACGTATCCATGGGAACTTTGAATTTGGCACCCCAAACGACCAGGGTGAAGCTATCCTTGAACTCGCCATTAATCACGATATGCGAAGAGTTAACACTTTTTTCCAGAAGAAAAGTGAACATCTGATCACATACAAAAGTGGCAAGGCACAGACTCAGATTGATTTCTTCCTTTGTGACCGCTCGATGTGCACCATGTTTAAGGATTGTAAGGTCATTCCGGGAGAGCCCCTGACAAGTCAGCACCGGATTCTCGTAGCATGTCTCCGGATGCCTCCCTGGAGCATAAAGCGTAAAGTTAAACCCTGGTACAATTTGAAAACTTCAAAGGGTGATCAGATGATTGAAAGAGTCAAAAATTGCCTTACGGATGCTGTCGTCGCCGGGACATTGACACAACGTGGAACGAAATCCATACTCGAGTTGTCGGCGCTGCTAGAAAAGAGCTCGGTGTATCCAAAGGCAAACTGAACACAGGAAAGGATGCCAGCTGGTGGACAGATGAGGTCAGACGGAAGCTCAAAGAGAAAAAGCTCAGTTTTAAGGCATGGCAAGAGACAAAGGAAGATAAGGACAAGATCGCCTATAACATTGAAAAAAAAAACTGCTAAACAAGCCGTTGCCATAGCTAAGGACTCGGCAAGTAAAAATCTGTTTGCACGACTCGAAACCGCAGAAACAGATAAAGAAATATTCAAAATAGCCAAACAACGCTAAATTCCAGCTGAATTCTGGAAAAAACGGGTACGCATGGAGTCATGTGGCTGACACACCTATTTAACCTAATTCTGACAACGGGAAAGATGCCAGACATGTGGAGGTTGAGTAATATGATACCTTTCTACAAGAATAAGGGAGATGTCTCGGAATGCGAAAACTACAGAGCCATCGAATTAACCTCGCATACCCTTAAGATCTGGGAAAAGATAATTATAAGCGGGTTAAACAAGCTCTTCAACATAACCTCTGCCCAGTGCGGATTCACTGCCGGAGTTGGAACCACGGACGCCATACACTGTTTGAGAATACTGATGGACAAGTATAAGGCTCTGAAGAAAGATCTCTACCTCACATTTATAAATTTTGGAAAAAGCCTTCGCCCGAGTCCCACGTAAGCTCATATGGCAAGTACTCAGAGCCCAACAGATACCAGAGCAATACATTTACATTACACAAGATATGTGTAATAATGTCACTACACAAGTGGTTTCGCCAGCGGGTACAAGCGAAAATTTTGAGGTGAGGGTCGGAGTTCATCAGGGATCAGCTCTAAGCCCCTCTTACCTCACTTTAATATTCTCGTGGACTACATCACAAGGGACCTCCAGAAACCAGCCCCATGGATACTCTTGTACGCAGAAGACGTAGTTCTTGTGGAGGAATCATTGCCCGAAATCCAAGATAATCTCAACGGGTGGCTTAGGGCATTAGAAATCAGTGGCCTAAGGGTTAATCGTAAAAAGACCAAGTACATGCATTGCCCTTTCTCTGGTGTCAACAGCATCGCACAGGCAGTACCTACCATCGAAGGAAACCCTCTGAATCAAGTACAGGAATTTAAGTACCTTGGCTCCATAGTCAACATCAGAGCGGACATGGAAAGAGATTTGGCAAACAGAATCGGGACTGGCTGGCTGAAGTGGAGACAGCTTTCTAGGGTCCTCTGTGATCCAAAGGGAGCTGTCAGATCGTCTATGCTCTATGGATCCGAGTGCTGGTGGATGAGGAAAAGCGAAGAACAAAAAATGAATGTCGCGGAAATGAAAATGCTACGATGGGCAGGCGGCGTTACAAGACTTGATAAAGTCCCGAACAGGTACATCCGTGGGATCTTCAAAGTAGCCGAAGTTCATGAAAAAATGCGGGAAAGCCGTTTGCGCTGGTTCGGGCATGTAATGCCGAAGAACACATGACCCAGCAAGTTTTGGCCATAGAGGAGGGCAAGAGAGGCAGAGGACGCCCACCGACTACCTGGGCGCGAACCGTCCAAAAGGACATGTTACGTGAAATTTGACGCCAGAAATAACACAAAATCGCCAAGATTGGCGTAAAAGTGTCAGAAAGGCTGACCCTAAATAGGGAAAGAGCCAGAGGATTGATTGAATCGGACATCCTGTTCGTAGGGACCAGAAGACTGCTATCTGTTTTTTTACTGATCCAGTTTTGTCATAAACTTGACCAGTTCCACTCCTAAAATGACAGTATGCACAAAGACAATTACCATGGAAACGCTATGAAAGATAGGAATATGCAGCGCGCTACTTTATTGGTGTCTGCAAACAAGGTAGACTGTTGACAGGACTCAGATGATGGACAACCGTACAGAGGCCGTAGGGCAAGTCGGAGCAAGACTTAAACGCGCTCGATGCGTTTAATCGAGTAAGTATCCTTCTGACTCGCTCTATGGCCACAGATCTGCAAAAACTGCCGTGTAAACACATCAAAGTTTTCTGCCATGGGCTCTGGGATCCAGTAATGCAGTGATCCAGCAGAACTGGATTGCTGTAAAACGGCTCAAATAATCCTTACTTAAACATGTAGATGTCATCTGGGTAATAATTTATGTTTCGCTTTTCACATAAATAAATAAAAAAATAATTATAAATAAATAATATAAAACAAGAGGGAATAGAGAGTAATAAAAAGGTATATTATTATATACAAGTAGGTCGCAGGGAAGGGTTAGAAGCAAATTTTATAAATCAAATTAGGCCTTATGAATATTCCGATTTTTGGTTGCGCAATGACGAATACAATGTAGGTACGTTGGCTTGTCTAAATACAAACCGGCCGTGTGTGAGGCTCTTGTAGTATGTTTGCATGATTAAGTTAGGGGAGTCAATAACGACCCTCTTCACGATTGAATACGTTTTAAAAGTTAATTTAAATGTTTCTAATTTCTAAACTATTTTTTTTGAGCCCACCGTTTCAAAAGTATTAAAGGCTAGAGCAAACAAAGCTAAATATGCTTAGTAAATAAACAGTTCAGTGAATCTGTTTATTTACTAAGAGCTAGATCGTACTTCAATAAACGTAAGGCTCGTGATAAGGTTGCTGAGCATGTAACTTGGTGTTTGGCGTTCCTATGTGTTATGTTTTTGTCCTAAATCTAATGAAAGATAAGTAGTGGTTAAGAATGTTTTTAACACTCACACTGTCATATTTTATATTCATAAAGATGAAATAAGAAACAAAAAATTGCGCACGGGCGGGACTTGAACCAGCAACCTCTTGGCTGACCGGGCGGTAAACAGACGGCTAGATGGCGCTAAGCGTCACGCAATGACGTATCCATAAAAGACCACAAATTGCCTAAGGTTGGACTGACAGTACGGAAGCTCAATTGGTAGACGTTTGGCCCGGTCAGCCAAGAGGTTGCTGGTTCAAGTCCCGCCCGTGCGCAATTTTTTGTTTCTTATTTCATCTTTATGAAGATAAGTAGAATTTGATTATGATCGTAAGTCTTTCATAAATAGGTACATACCTTTATGGTTATCCTTACAAAGTATACACAGCGCTGTAGATTTCATATTTTAAAGTGCCTAAAGTACCAACGCCGTTATTCCACTGCCGCATTCGCATGCGGATGTGACATTTGAATGCGAAACGTGATATTGGCATGTCTGCTCTATGATTGGCATATCTGCTATACGTGATATGACTATGTCCTGCTCTTACAAAGACTTCTTACACACTGCGACTTTTAGTTTATTGCAGTCGCGAGTTTAAAAAACGCGCGACGGCATCGCTACTTACGCATTGAACAGATTTATATTAGCATCGATGCAGTCGCGCGTTAAAAGCGATGTAGTCGCCAATATACAGTACATAATTTGTCATGGTCCAGCTTCTACATCGCAACTGCATTGATGCTGAAATCACTGCTCAAAGTCGTAGAGAGAAAAGCGTCAAAGTTGCAATACATTTGGTAGTTGCATCTTTGTCGTTAACGTTCAGCCGCATCGCTAATTGAGTATTTAGATCGCTACCGCATTCGAGTGTACCGGTGTAGTACAAACGGTGTTATAGGATGTCGTATGTAATCGCTGTATTCACGCTGTGGTTTCGTTCGTCAAATAGTCAAGTGCATGCACGTATTGTAGCCTAATGTCAGACCACAAAGCGTAGGATACAGTCAAAGCAAATGTCGGACCATGAAACCACAAGATCGTGAACTGAAGGACATAATGCCGTACTACAGTCAACAGCGTAAATATACCACTTCTTTTGACATTTATAAAACAGTGTCGCATGATTGATGAATTTAATGATGCGAAGTAGGCAGCAATATTTGGCGATGACTGCACTAATCCGTGGTTTGGTCATACCTTGAATTGATTGATATCGGCATAACAATGCTTGTTATAATTAATATCCTAATGCAGGTGGGATAATAGCTGCGTTTAACACTTCATTATCGGCAAACTGATGGAATTGATTTAATACACAACGGTATTATCATTAATCAGTCATTATATAATTATAATATTTAAATCACAAACCACAGATTAAGTAGTATAATTTAGTAACGAAAAAGAAAACGTACTCTATAAATAAAAACTTTCATCTCCAAATTTGTTATTAAGGTATGTGGAGATCAATTTTAATATGTCTGGTCAAACCAATTAGATAAGTTCACACCGACGTGTGCTTCAAAGATTCTTGAAAGTGAAAAGATCGCTGAATTGCGAAAATATAAGTAAGCCCTTAAGACGTCTAGTTAAACTTTTCAGACGCTAAAAGCAATCTCAATAAATGCTAGATAATTCCAAAGCTTAATACACACGCTGGTGGCATACAAAGTTTAATAAACATTTGAACAGGCAGCTGTCTCAAGAAGTTAAGTATTTAGATCTCGTAAACACACAGTTGTTATGAAGATTATTTGAAAAGTAAACGTTGTTAAGCCCTCTAGGGAACTTTTCAATGTTTCGGTTTGAACAAAACACTGCAAAATAACAAACGCCGCTGTTAGACCTTGTATGCTTAAGGGAACTTCAAACCAGCGATTGCGATACCAGTCTATAAAAAGCGACGTTTTAATTATAAACTTTGAGAATAAAAAAGCCATCTCTTTTTTAAGAGTGATAATAAAACTCAAGTACTTGCGTAATTGCAAGTCAAACAAATAAAAGTTTTAACATAATTCAAAAAATTCGTCTGGCTTCACTCGCAGCACTAATTGAATATCTAATTTAAAAACCTATTTACTTGCTTTTTACTTTTCAGGTGAATTATTATTTTTAAGGCATCTGCTTATGTGGCACAGCGGTTAGAGGCTCGCACTTTTAAGCGACGGCTGTGCCAAAGATCCCGGTTCGGTCGCCGGGTCGGGCCAAAAAATGTAGCTGGATTTTTGTGATCAATATTCTCAGGGCAGCCAGGAGTTTAGAAGTTGGTGGTGTTTCAACCCCGTGCCTCGGAAAGCACGTAAAGCCGTTGGTCCTGCACTGTACCCCAATCACGAACTTTCGACGTATTCGTCAAGTAAGCGTAGCGAGTGTACGCAGTACAACGTTAGTCGGCATCACGAAGCACTCTCGTGTCGTGTAGTAAGCTCGATAGCATTGACGGACATGACGTCATACTAACGTAAATATGGCCGTTGAATGTCACGTCCAGAAACAAGTTAAGCGATTTTTTTTATAAAAAATATTGAAATATATCATAATATTCCAGTAAAATCTAAGAAAAATCAATGACGGAACAAAATTACGATCAATATGTTTGGCAGGGAGAGTAAATGTAAAATTTTGGTCTATTAAAATATAAAGATATATGCTAATATTCATATGATATGTTTTTATGTAATCTTTAGATTTTTGAACTGTTTACTATACTGTCAATTGACAGATTGACGTTATGCCATCATATTGTGACAAATTCAAAACTTTTACAGAAGATTTAGTTAAAAATGATAAAAAATATTTAAAATAACGAGGACAAGTCTTTTGTAGTAGAACTTAACAATATTTGAGTTTTTGAAAAAGTAAGTACGTAAAAGTAATACAAAGATTTGTGATTTAAGTGCTTTTATTCATTGGCTTTAATAGCGAGATAAACTCTAGCTAGATTTTATTTTTAAAGAAATTGTGATTAATCCAAGCCCTCAGCTTTCCAAAAGAACGCTGTTTCAAACAAATGGAATGAAAAACATTAACGTCAACATAACAAATATACGTATATATTTTTCAGAATGAAGAAGGACCAAAAAACAATGTATGGAAATACGCCTACCCAGCTAGAAGAAATAAAGTGAGTCTAGCAGTCCCAGCGGTCTTCGTTACTCCTATATGTCATAATCAGAGAAAAAATGAACCCAACAAGATCAAAATGAACAGGTTACAAGTGTCCCTATTCCTGATTTCTTTTCAAGACAAAAATAAAGAGCATAAGATAAAAATATTGTAATAAATTTAAATAAGAAGTTACGCGGATAGTTTTACGTTCCGACGTTTCGGCTTAATGTGTCGTCTGTAATTCAAATAGTATTGGAGGCGTAATTATGTCAAACTTCCATCGCGTAACTTCGGCATAGTGTGTTTAGACACTTATATGGCCGGTTTTTAGTTTAATCAGGAGTAGTTAAACTTAGGGTACAGTAAAAGTTTCATGAAAATTGATCCAAAAGTTTTTGAGATATGAGTACACGTAATAACAATAAATTATGAAATGTAAAAATAACTCAATAAACTGACCAATTAGCTTAAAATAACGTATTCGTCTTCTATTTAAAAGAAACAAATTATCTTGGAGTGGGAGCATGATATCATGGTTACCTAAACTAACAGTCTACATAAATCATGCACTGATAGTAGACGAATGCGTTATTATAATTTTTTTTGAAGGGGGTTTAATTTTTTAAATTATTATTTTTGGGACGGCTGCACTTAAATATTCACGTTACGGTTTACCTTCGCTAACGTTAGAGTAATTTTATTTCATTAGATAGATACCTTATAGAATGTTTACATTAGTCGTTGTTACACGTGGAGCCCATATGTCCCCGATGTGGCGGTTAAGGTCTGCACTTCGATTACGCAAAGTGGGACGATGCGTTCGCGTCCGATGTCGCCCACAATCTCGCTATCAATCTACCATCTCGACACCGATCGACCTTGGTAAAGCTAGACCGAACGAAGGCCGCCTACAAACAGTCACCGGGATCGATGGGACTCACAAATCAAGAAATGTGTGACGGCGAACGCGATATGTTAGTCAATGAATACACAGAGTTGTTAACGTTTGTGCGAGAACAGAAATATTTTAATAACGATTGCATGAAAAAGTGGTTACAGTTTTTCTCATCGTTTTGCTTAGAAGTGATCCATCCTCTGCAGCATCATCATATAAAATCAGAGCACAGTGCGGTTATATGTTTGGCTATTTAAAAAGAAACCTAATGTAATGTATTTAAGCACAAGGCTCTTGCGTGCGTATTTTACGGTTTTAACCATACAATTAATATTCCTATCGGAATAGAAGGACAAGTAAAAGCTGTCAAACGAAACCGATTTAAGATGTCAGTAACTAACATAAGTAAGTAACATTTGTAGCTTTAAATGAGATAACCTTTTGATCAGGTGATTTAAAACAATGTTCCTAAGTTAAATATAGTAGTTTACTGCATGATAAACAGTCGACACAAAATATTGAACATGCAGCTCTAGTGTAAAACTAAATGTTATTTCATTATACAAAATATTCGTCGATATACATTCCCTGTGTTATTCTGTCTTTATTTTTTACGCAAATTAACGTTTGTAGAATAGAATAATCAAACTGCCTACTTTAAAGTTGAAGCGCATTGGTAAATATAAGTTGTATATTATGAGGCTTCGATTTGGACTAATCTACCTGTTAAATGATTATTTGTTGGGGTTATGCCGCTGTAATGCATAACAATCAATCACCGATCAAGTCACCATGTTTCAGACGCATTATTTCTCCAAAAGATACACAATTTCACTTTTAAATATAAAAAATCAAATGCACGTAATTTTCAGTGAGCTTCTGCGGGGCGGTCAACTGTTTGACATCTGCCAAAAATGGTTCTGCTACCCATCTCTTTTTATCACACAGTTTGCTGCTAGTGACATCTCGCTTTTGTCGTTCTATTCCAAAGGGATAATAATTTTATGGTTTTGACACGGTTAACAAAATCACACTTTAAAACGGACAACGCGCAATAAAAAAAGTGATACGAATCCCGTTGTTATTAAGCTACTGAGAAATTTAACTTGTTTGAATTCTATAGCAGCACGTACACCGGACACAATATGGTTATTCTCTTACCGCCCTCTGCAGGTAAGGTCGAAGATCGTCGAAATCGTTTATTTTACCTTTTTACCAGCTTTTATAGTAGACTGTACGGTTTCCCTAGTCGTAAAAAGTAAATTTATGAGTCTCTCACGTCCCTAGAGGTAAAAGAACTTGATAAGAAATTACCCTTTGATAGCCTGTATTTCATCTAGAGAATTGTAAAACAGGGAGAATGTATAATTTATTTATAGGTGATTCGTATTTGTGGCGCGTGTAAGCCACGTAACAAATATACGGTTTTAAATTGAAAAACATTAAGAATACAGTTTTTATGAAGTGGTAACAATGCTTCATAATTACGGAAGAAAATCAACATCTGTTTAGTCCAGAAAACGATACAATATAGTATTTTTACACCATTGCAACGCAAAAGAGCTTCATCTCTTAATCGATCTCAATATGTTTTTCACTATTACTAAAGTGAGTCATTCTATCTCCGGGCGTATTGTATGAAAATCAATTATTTCCCTGGGGAATAAATGTGATTTGAATTTAGAATACGAGCTCGAATGCACGCGCGAGTATGCAACAAAGACGTCACGATTCGAAAATCAAGTTAGCCACGACCGTCCGGTAAAGAAAAAAAAAAGTGTTTAAATAGGTACTTCATATCTAATGTCGCCACATTTCATTGCCTGTTTGTAAAAAATCATAAAATAAAATGACCTTATTTTGTACACACAATCATGATTGAATTGAAATCGATTTTAAATTAATTACATAATATGAATGGATCTTTTTCCCTTGATAATATTATTAATATGGTAAGAAAAAAGGTTTGTACAAATATCATTTTGATTAGTATAGCCCATAGCCACCCTGTTAACCAGTTTCAGTCAGAAATTAGTAATGTTAGCTATTTCCTTAACTGAAATCTAATTAATTATTTTTAATTATTTAATAAACGCATCAAACGCGTTAAAGCAATCCAAAAAGCATTGAATGCGCTCAAGAGAAATTTCTTATAAATGTATGTTTTAATGCCTCACAGTAGTGAGAAGCAGTTTTACTCCCTCGCTGACGCTTGGGAGTAATAATACTAATACATTTATGTCAAGATTATAATCCTTTCATTTCGCTAGTGATTCAAGATGGCGCCCGTGGCATAGATAAACTATTTCATTCCCCCTTTAAATAACTATTTATTTTCACAATTCATTTACTATCATGCTACAACCATACTGATAACTAAAAGCATTTTATGAATGTACGTGACACAAAACATCATATTCCCAGACAAATAAGTAATTTATATTACAAATTGCGAAAGAAGCAAAGCCAAAGAAATATTAATAGAACACTAATGCAACGTATGCATGACATGAACGAGACAACAAAGTGAAATTCCCGAGCGAAATTAAATTACATTTAATATCCACTCTTTCATTTTTGTGATACAAAGAATTATTTTATCTTGGCTAGAAGGCTGTGAACGCGCAGTAAATAATGCAACGAAATGTTCTTAAGCGCAAACAAATTACATTCTTGTCTGAAATGTTCGAGAAAATATTAATGCAACCTGGAAATTAATATTTACACTTTACGTGACAGTGAACGGCTATAGCCGTAAGATAAAAAACGTTTTATTGTGTCTGGGATACTGCCTTGTAAAGTATAAACGTTATTATTTCACTCATAACTATTTAATAAAAATAGGCCCTAGGTACAGATACGAAAAGGATGTCTACTTAACGTCTGTTAAAGTGTTTTTAAAATGGGAGTGCTTCAGAATTTGGAAGAGAAAAACGGGATTTAAAATATCAAAAAAATTGTCGGTTTACTATGCAAAGAAAATGTTTAAAGATGATAATAAGCAGTATTAGCTTGGGATTTGTGCATTATTTAGTATGTAGTTATTAGATAAGTTTGACGTTGTACCTATAGTGAAATTATACTTTTTTGTCTACTCGTATAACGATTTTGAGGCACTCACGACTATAATGTCATCATCCCAGTATTTATTATATTAATCAAAAACAAAAGCCAAAGTGCACGTTCTGTTTATTCAGACAAGTGATTAATTGGTGTAATACTAGGTGTCTGATATTATTTATACCCGCAAAATAAGAGAGAATATAGCTCTGTACGTAATATCTCAGGGAAAACGAGGTGTTAGGAACCTTGTGCAAAGCTTACCGGTTAATGGAATTAAGTAAAAGGTGGTTTTGTACTAGCAGCGCGAGTGAAAATAGGGATGCCATATTTTATTTGATGCTGAATTCATTTGTAATAAGTACGAGTAACAACACCATAATTTTTGAAATTATTTCTGTCTATCGTTTTCTATGTGCTACGCTCTAAACTACGCGAAGGATGTTGATGCGATTGTGGCTGATTGATTCTTATAAATAACTTTGCGAATTAAAAAAATGACTACGTTTTCGTAAATTATTCTTCAGTTTTTTTTTTAGATTATGAACAATGTCTTCCTTGTCGGAAGTGTGCGTAGACTTAAAAAGCTTCATTTCTTTAACCTTTACAATAATGAGGAAATATCTCGAAGGTAAAAGTTGATCAATTATTATTTATTTAAAAAACATCTTTCAGACGTTCATTGAACGTGGAGGCTACACATTTTTTTTAGAGATAGTCACGATAACTAACAGGCGGAAATTAAAAGCAAACTAATTTTAAAATTCAACTCAAAACGTGTTTTTTTCTAAAGAGCATGTAATATTGTCAGACCCTATCTTATTTTCAAGCATCGCAAATAAAATAAATGCTGCTTGTGATTAATTTGAAATTAAACATGCCAAGATACGAGTATTGCAACCACGCAGCGCAAGCAAAAATCGCTCCTTGAGTAAGTACTCAGCCTTGTACATACCAAAGGCCCCAATGGTTTAAAGGTTTGGGGCCCTAGTTTTGAATCACTTGACTCAGTACGGCGTGTGATTTTTGTTTATTAATGATCCATTTTTAATGAAACCGTATAAAAGCCTCCCAAGATTGACAAAAATTTCAACTTTATTCTTTTACTACTCATGTCTACATTTAGCGTGAATTATAACACTCAGCGTTCCCATTGACACGAGTAATTCGAAAATAGAGCTCCTGATACGTCAATTTTAATTAAGGTGGAGCGTCGAATCGAATTATCATTGAGATGAGAGGAAACGGCCTGGACTCTCAGACACATTAATTTGAGGTAATTAAGGTCAAGTCAGTCCGATTAATTGCCACCATATCAAGTAAGCACGTGGCTTACCGATTCACATATTAAATGTACCTTCAAGCATAATCATTTATAAAAAAGAGAACTACAAACTAATTCAAAAGAAACCATTTAATCCTTCATAAGGATTTGTCATCACTTGCGTTATAGAGATCCTATGCCTCGACACAAACAACTTTAATCCATTCGGTTTTTTTATCGTGGGAGCTACCCATATCCCTGTTTATATAAATTAATTTGTGTAGAAAAATGCAAGGCTGAAAAAGAGATATTAAGCTGCAACAGGTCATGGACATTATTAGCGTTAAGTTTGCCACAGGTAACTAAACAACCGGCTAAGTAAGAGTTGAACTCGCCCAATGAGGGTCCCGTACCAACCTTAACTGAATTAGGGATCCACTTACTCCCACTAAGCCAAAATACCACAATATTTTGGTGACAGCAAATATAACTATGTTTTTCATAGTGTTTGTATAAAATACAGTTATGTTTGCGGTTGTTGAAAATGTGCTATATCTCAAAAACTAACTTGCTCGATCCAGTCCAAACCAATTTTCGTTGAAAGTATTTGTTAAGATCTACGATATGTATTTTTTTTTCAAAATTTACACTCGCTTTGTTTAAAAGTTAAGGGGGGGGGGGGACGCCCATTTTACCACTTTGGAAGCGTATATCTCGCTAACGTTAGACTTTTAGAGAAAATGGTTCTAGGAACCTCTATTTCATTGTGATCCTAACCATAGACACCCCACACGCATAGGTTCAACTAAAAAATACTTTTTTGGTTTTGGTTTATGTATGGGAGCCCCCCCTTAAATATCATTTTTTTTATTTTTTGTATAAGAATCGTAAAGCGGTTAACAAGATACATCTTCCTACCAAATTTCAACAGTGTGATGCTTATAGTTACAGAATAAAATGACTGTGACATACGGACGGACAGACAAACAGACAGATTTGACGAAACTATAAGGGCTCCGTTTTTGCCATCCGGCTACGGAACCCTAAAAAAACACATTATTTTTGCACAGCGAACGATCGTGAGAAAAGCCTTAGCGCGTCAAACTATTTACCGTTCGTAAATCAATTACTTACAAAAGCGTCCACCAAACTGAGTTTATGTAATAATTTTGCCTATGAGACCAGATTTTTGTGAATAAATCAGCGGAAACTTCATCGCAGCGCGCTTCGCTATCGCCGTAATACAGATTTATAGAGCCACCGCGCTTTGTTCGTTCAACGTTGAATTATGAGTTGCCTCTCACCAATTAAGAGGGTAGGATTGTTTATTGTATTTTTGAAGTGATTGATTTCCTTCTCGTTACGAGTTGTTAGAGCTCTGAGTTAGGTACGGGTAAGTATAAAAAATATATTTTTATGTCATAATACTTTATTAATTTTAACGTAAAGGTACTCGTATGACTGGTAGAGAATGCTATACGGAGTTAAGTCCATCTTTTGTTAAAATGTTAGTTGTACAGTAAAGTACAAATGAAATAAATAGGGCAATAATGTTAATAAACATATTTATACATCCCTTGCTACATGACCATATTATTATCTGCATTTTATTTTTACATCACATCAACGATCGTTCCCGACCTATCCTAGGACATATTACATATACATATAGTATACTTTTTATCAAGTTATCGAATCAATGTTCGCTGGATCCGCTAGTATTAATAAAAACTCCGATAAAAATAAAATCACTTTAGTATCACCGACTTGAGAAGGAAATCTAAGTTTAGCATTCATCGCCGTGAACTAACTTAAAAAGGCCCTAAACGCTACAACGACGACGTTACACCCGGATCTACTTGCACTTTATATTCTTTGCTAAATTTTTTGGTTTCTTATTTCATATTTATGAATATAAATGAGATCATATTTATGAATATAAAATAATGTTTTTAACACTCACAGTGTCATATTTATGAATATAAATATGACACTGTGAGTGTTAAATTATGTTAATTTATGAATATAAATATGACACTGTAAGTGTTAAAAACATTCTAAACCATTAGATAGTGAAGCGTCATCAATTTTCAATATGAATTTATTCTGTAAAGAATAACTGCTTGGGCCATCTGTTTCATAAACAGACGGCTAGATGGTGCTAAGCGTCGCGCAATGACGTATTCATAAGAGACCACAAATTTCGCAGGATCGGACTGACAGCACGGTATCTCAATTGGTGAGAGCGTTTGGCCCGGTCAGCCAAGAGGTTGCTGGTTCAAGTCCCGCCCGTGCGCAAATTTTTGGTTTCTTATTTCATCTTTATGAATAATAGTTATTTTTAAGCAATTCCACAATCACCAAGGTAGTTAAGTATTTATAGATTTTTGTGGGACAACTGTACACTGTTGGTGATGCTAAGACGTGGAAAAGCCCTAGGGCCCTATTTTAAACCACTCGCTTGAATATGGCGTGTGATTTTCGTTCGAAAACTAATCAAAAGTTAATGGAAATCACGATAAATTCAGACATTTAGCAGTTACAAAACTAAGTTATCTTTTTTCACACAAACAGACATTTTCAAATCGGTCCAGTAGTTCCTGAGATAAGCGCGTTCAAACAAACATACAAACTCTTCAGGTTTATGATATCACTCGTAGTATAGATATTTTTATCAGAGGGGTTTTTCAATGTTTGCATGCAGCGTACGGACTACTAACGATAGCGTGTGTGAGTGTGCGTACTATGAACGTGAAGGGTCGCTTTTACTTTCATCTACTCTTCCTTTCAGTCACCTACTTTCGCTGTACCCGTCCCTGATCGATGCGTGCATTCATACTGCCTATAGTCATACAGCGTATTTTCAACCTTTACAAATGATTGCTGTAATAAGTACGCAATGTAAAGATAAGATTTTGAGAATCGAAAACACGTTTACTCGCTAAAACCTAATAGAGTTAAAATAAAAAAAACAAGAGACGAATTAAATGAAAAGAAGAACGACATTCAAAGGTCTAACTGACAACAGCACGTCAAGGTAACAGCGGTATCTTATTCAGTTGTAATAAGGGCTAGTTTGCAACAAAAGTGGGTAAACTGATGTGCTGGCTACTGTACAAAGAAAATATACTTATTAAAGAGTTTTGACCAGCTATGTTTTTCAGAAGTTAGAGTATGGCTGATAATAGACTAAGTATCTATAAAAGAACTTGGAGAGAATAAGTCTGCGGGAAAAATGGTTAAGAGTAGAAGGAAAAGTAAATATTTAAACCTATGGTTAACTTTTTGTTAAATATTTTTCAGTTATGTAGATGGTTCGAATACTGAGTGGGTTATAATGAATTTCAAAAAAGAGTACTTGGTATTTGTTTGCTCCACAAAATTAAAAGTACTTGGTCTTTTTGTATTTTTTTTGTGTTGAGTATTACAATACGAAATAGAAATTCATTTATTGGAGGTATTTTGATCTTAACGGTGACCGTTAATCTGCTGGCAATCTTATGATCTGGAACGAAGATTGGATATGAAACGCTGTCTCAAGTCCTTTAATATTGCTGCCATTTTTGTCCTGGTGTTTTGTTTCAATCGCGTTAGATTTGACGAATTATATTCTTATATTTAATTTTAAGATATCTCTTTACGAAACAGAGAGAGCTTAAGCAAAAAATCAAGGCTTCAGGCTAACTAAATATTAATATGGTGTAGAAAACTTGTGTGTGTTACAAAACGGCGTTTGCTAACAAAAATCTTTATCACTTCTATCAGGATACTATCGGTAGCAGGCTGTTTGTCATTTACCAGCAACAAATTTCATAACTCAAAATTGCTATTTCGTATTTCGTGAACTTTAAAACACCATTGATAAAATTATCTCAAGTAAGAGAGGAATTCGCCGAATCACAATGAAATTCATTATAACTTCGTCAACCTCCGGTAAATACCGATATTTTTTATTTATTCCGATGTCCGCAACGTCACCTTTTTTCTAACTGCCCTTATAAATGGCGCCTTAACTAACCCATTTACTCATTCATTCATTATCAAGCTACGCGAAGCCTAAACAGACGCGATAAATGGACAATCAGTATTTTTAAGGCCGCTGAGTACGTAAACGTAACGAGATAATACCTCGGACGAGACAAGGACGTGACTGTTTGGTCGAAAACACCCCGTGAGTGCCACGTTCCCGTCACGTTTCAGATTCCGTGACATATAGTCTCCGCTAAAACCCGTCACGAGTGCAGCGGCCTTAAAACTTAATAGGATTGAAATCTTGTACAGTTAGCATTGAAATATATGATCACTTTTGACAGTCCTTAAAAGGTTGTAACGGCACAAGATTTATTGAGTGTTTTGTGTTGGCTTAGCGTAGTGGTACTCAACCTTTTTTTTAAAGGGGGGCCGTCTTCACGTTTTCAAAGACGTTTCACAAGTAATTGTGCGGGCCGCAACACGAATCCCCCCCTCCCCCCTGCAAGCGTAGAAAAGCCGCGTAATACTTTTTAAACAAGAGACTGAGAGAGAGAGAGAGAGAGAGAGAGAGAGAGAGAGAGAGAGAGAGAGAGAGAGAGAGAGAGAGAGAGAGAGAGAGAGATAGATAGATAGAGAGAGAGAGAGGACGACTGTCCTGTTAAAAAAAGGTAAAAACTAGCGCGAGTGCAGCGAGAAATTACTTTATCTCTCGCTTCACTCGTACGTCTATCTCTATGTAGCGAGCGCAAAAAATTGACATCGATTATGCCAGGCCGACATCTTTTTTTATGCGTGTTATGCTATTTTGAAGTAAACACAAAGTGTATGTGAGCGTAGCGAGAACGAAAGAATTGAAAGTCTGCAAGACCAGAACAGCGGCTAAACCAGAATGTGACCGCAAGTGCGAACATTTTAACTTCCATTCACACAATAATCAAAACTAGGTACTGCAATTTGGCGATGCGTCATACGATTTTAAAATTATAACGCAAGCACGTAAGAATAAATCACCGGTTATTCCTGAAAGCTGTAAAGTGGGCGAGCGTGGCGAGTGCGAGAAATTATAGATTCACATTTTCCTTTCATGCCAAGATTCCTGAAGAGTTTCGCATGGGATTTTAGGTCAAGCTGACGGGCCGCACAAAAAGGCTCGATGCGTCGCAGGTTGAGTATGACTGGTTTAGCTCATTATCAGCTAAGGTTGAACTGTAGGCTTCTAGCGGGCACAGGTAGGTAGGTAGATAGTGAACAGCATCTAGATTTGGTGATAAGTGGTGATATAATAATATGTTAAATAATTAGTCCCCGTCCAAACAGCGGCAGTTTTAATAGAAAGTAGGGAGAAGTCTAGTACCAGGGCTTCTCTATTAAAAGCTACAATGCTCAGTGTCGATCCTGTGTCACGGCGAGTAAACACCATCAATTCATCAAAAAAACGCTACCCTGGTGTGGGGTAGCAGCAACATCAGCCCTGGCAGAACGCTAAATATATAGTATATTAGGAATGTTTTTTTTTTGTAATATATTGGACATCAATCACATACATTTCTCGGATCCCAAAGTAAGTAGCTAATGCACTTGTGTTATGGAAATCAGACACAACGGTGGTACCACAACACCCAGACCCGGGACAATGGACCCGACCGGGAATCGAACCCGGGACCTCAGAGCGGCGACGCCTTGGAGCTCAGCGTGCTTAGCCACTACACCACGGAGGTCGTCATTTGACTGCTTAGCAGCAGTGTGAAAGGCAAGATGGAAACAACCGCACTGAGGATAGACAATGTGGACATTTTATGGAGTTAACTTCACCGAGAAGAGCCTTGTCCTAAAATTTGCAGATGGTAGCTCATTATTAGTATTGATTCATCATAGCATCATTATAGATCTGGTTAACAATCGACATTTTGACCTCCAATTATTTTGTTCACTTTGGATTAACACAAGTGGGCATGAGTTGTATAAAGTTGTAAATTTTATGTAATATATTTTTATCTTCTCAATCTTATCCAAGTAATCCCCGTTTCCGATTGCCAGAATCGGCAACAGTTAGGCCGGCACGTGATACGACGCAACAGGCGACAGTATTTATCACGTAGTATATGAGAGTATCAACAAACAAAGTCGCGGACGAGACCCATTACGAGGGATGGTTGGGGTCGTTGGGTATTTGGCCGACCTCTACGCTCTCTCGAGGTCAGGGAGGGAAGAGGGAGGGGGAGGGGGAGGCAACTCGGCCGGGCCTCAGATTCCCAGACACTTGTAGCTCGAATTGTTGTGGTTTTCGTATCCCCTAAGGCGCGTGTCAGCCCCAAATTACGCTGTGCATTATCTTGTTAATACAAAAAAGTCATGTAGAATGGTTTCTGGGTTTTAGCAACTCCAGAAATGAAACAATGTCATGTCACGACGACGAAAAGATGTATTAAGGCAATCAAAAAATAATTTGACACTTCTTTCAATTTGTCGAGTACGCGCTGAAATCTGGGGGCGAACTGCGATCTCGCTTTAAAACGGATTAAACTTCCAGGAAGTTAAATTCCCACTCAACTAGACACTAAATTGACATTGCGATGCAAGTTATGAACTTATTTTTGTACTTCTATTCCATTCACTCGTGTAGTGATATAATACGCTAATCTGCTGATTGGATTATACGAAATCGCCATACGAATTTTATTGTTAGAGCAAAATCACAATAAAGTCCGTTTTTCTTTGCTAGTCGAAAACTGTAATCAATCTTTGGATTACTTTTAAGAGAATGACAATTATTAAAATTAATTTGCTTTTTGATTTAATTAGATCTCAGTATTAAGTGGCGACTTACACTGTGTAGGTTGCGAGTTTTGCGGTTATCCTATTTTTAAATGAATCATTTCTTAAAAGAGGAATGTCTTTATTGTTAAAATTATTCGACTTCCAAAGAAAAACGGAGTTTACTCAAAACAAGGCAAGGTAACATCCTTACTAAAGCCATAATTATATTTTTGATTGTATAGTGTTTTGTCACAACATAAACTTAATAATGTAAATTACACTTATAGTATGTGTATATGCATGTATCTGAATAGCGTAAAACATATCGATCGAGCCTCGATTCCTTGTTTGTCATAGTTGCTTTTCACACGTACAATTAATATCACAAAGTCACACTAAATGAAGTAATAAATTAATTTATATTCTTTAGCAACTTTCTGCTGGGCAAAACACTCGTCCAATTGAGCTACTGTGCTACCGGTCGGACCGTTGAATTTATTCTGTAATGAATAACTACTTGGTCCACTGCTGTTGTAAAACAGTTGGGGTGGATAGCGCAGACGTCACGCGTAATGACGTATCCATAAGAGACTAGAAATTTCGGACAGTCGGACCGACAGCATGGTAGCTCAATTGAAAAAGCGTTTGAGTCCCGCCCGTGCGCTAGTTTTGTCTTCTTTATGCATCTTTATGAATTTAAAATATGACACTGTAAGTGTTAAGAACATTCTAAAATATTGATAAATTGCTTTTTCATGTTGGTTTATCTTACAATTTAGTGAGCTAAAGCGCTTAATATTTACTCAAAGACTTTGTGTTTGTATGTAAATAACCTATAGAACAAAATTTGATACTGTTTGTTACACCTATTAAAAGTTATAAATTCGATGTTGAAGTAATTTCGTATGTTTGAGGTTATTTTGTAGGACGCGACGTCATAAGCTCACCTTCTTTCAGTCGTGAGTTGAGTTTTCTTATTAAATTATTTAATCAAAAATAATGGCCACAACGGATCTAAATTCGAATCGATTATGTATCAGATACAGTATGTTGATTGAGTATGTTGATCTAATAAAGCTCCCAAACACGTGACAAATTTCGGAAGTGTATGTTTGTTTGTGTTTGTACACGGATTTCTCAAAACGAGAAGTCACAGCGAGATGATTCTTTTTTAATTCAATCAGGTATATTTCAACTTAGGGTGCAGTGTTCATTTCATCAAAATCGGTCCAGTTGTTTTTGAGAAATGGGTTATTACCTAAAAATAATTATTAAATTCTATTAAAAAAAACGCATCAATAAACTGACTGAAAAGCTTAAAATAACACATTTGCCTTCTGTTTAGAAGAAAAAAAATCATTTGGAGTCGGTGCATGATCTCAAGCTAACGTTTATCAAAATTCTACGCACATCATTCCAGGCTCCAAAAGAATTTGTTTTTCCTAAACAGAGGACAAATATGTTATTTTGTGCTTTTTAGTCAGTTATTAAATGTGGTTTAATTTTTCTAATTATTTTTTAAACTCGCAATATTTTCTTACCGCTGCTGCATGGTAGGTGGACTAACAGCATGATTATGTAATTTACAGCTAAAATACACAGAAAATATATCGTGCCCAAAGATCAAACATTGTTGTAGCAAATAATGTTACATTGTCACACAAGGAGAGAAAGCGACCCATTTCACTCCAGATATCCAAAATTTTGAGAATGAAATGGGTGCTTTCATCCCAGTTATTTTTTTTTCATTTCGACTGGCAAGTAATTAAATTTACCCGAGTGATTGTAGGTGTGATGATGAGGTTAATAAATTGTGTACTTCAGCAAGATTTGAACTCAAGTTTTTGCACAAAATGACAGTTTATTTTGGTATAGTAGTTTTATAAACAACACACCATTATTTTCAAGGAGGAACGGCACGGAATATAACAGAATACATAAAACGCGTAAGACATAAAATAATTAAAATCCTTTGTAAAAATATCGATCGTCTTTTGTGGCAATACAGACAATTATTCTTTAGATAATACCTACTAACTGCGCAATAAATGACTAAAAAGTTATTGTCAAAGACCGAATGAAAAGTTAAAAGTGACAATGTCATATGAAAAAAAAACCGGCTAAGTGCGAGTCGGATTCAAGCACAAAGGGTTCCTACTAAACAGTGTGTCAAGGTTAAGCCGAAACCGGTTAATGGGCTACGGCATGACAGTCACTAGGAAAATACTATTACAAAATAAAACTTATGTACTTTTCGAATTATGGACTTTTGGAAAAAAAAACATCAATGCAGGGTGGAATACTGTAAAAGGGCATTGTACCTGTTGCATCAGATCAGTAATAAGTTTTACAGCCACCTTAGACAAATTCTTCTGTCATTATCACTGAAATCCTAAGCGTTAAGAAGTTCCACCATCAGTTAGGAACCATAATATAATGAGTCTCAGACGTAAATGGGAGTCAAAATTAAGATACTGTTTTCAAATTAAGATACTGGTAATTCTTTATAATATATAAATAAATAAAAATAAATATTGGACACCAATCCGAAGTAAGTAGCCAATGCACTTGTATTATGGAAATCAGACACAACGGTGGTACCACAACACTCAGAACCGAGACAATATAGAAGGGATCGTTTTCTACATTGACCCGACCGGGAATCGAACCCGGAACCTCACGACATGGCGACGCTTGAAAGCAGCGTGCTAGCCACTCGACTACGGAGGTCGTCAAAAAAATCAAATATGCTAGTGATGTGTATTATAACGTATTATTTAAGAAGAGATGGGTTTGAAGAAAAATATCCCTACGTTACTCGAATGAGGTACCCTACAAAAATATTTTTCAAAACTTTTTTTGACTACCCTGGCAAGTAGATTAGAATACATACCCATGCCAAATTATAGATTCCTAGCAAATCAGGTCTCTGCGCTGAACTGTGGACGGACGTAGCGATAACATAAGGGTTCATTGTAGGACTACGAAACCCTAAAAAATAGGTACATTTTTGCTGCGCACATTAAAATTAGGATTTCCCAGAATTGACCCATAAGAGCCACATGAAAACTTTACGATGTTCTGCCGGCAGTTTTCTAGTTCACGTCATTATTCTCAACTGTTGGTTGAAGCTCAGTTCCAGTTAATATAGAGCTGGTAGTAAATAAAATACCGGTAAGCTATCTTTTTATGATGCAGACATGGCGTGATTGTGCTTTTATGGTTACAATATTATACGATCTTTTTTTTCTGTAACACAGATATTAGGGTAGATTGAACCAAAAATTCAGATAAGTTTAGGTTAAAATAATGGAGAAGTAGGCCCGCTTGTGTGATAAATAGTTAACTCAACTGATGCTTAAATATAGTTACCACAGGTGGTTGCAGGCAAAAAAAAAAACAAAATAATAGTCATTGTAACATATTTTGGTAAAGGTAGTTTTTCTTCTAAACACGCACAATCGTAAATATTCAACCACTGGTTAGCGACATTAAATTATTACCTACTTGAGTTAACTATCGATCATGAAACCGGCCTTTATATTTAAGTTGACTCGGACCGATATGAGTTATTTATTAGATGACACGGTTTATTGCTGTAGGTATTAAATATTACATCCCTGACAGCGAATAATTTAATTTGAATTTCTACAGTTTCTTGGGTTAATTTACTGAAAACCTTCATAATCGTGAATCTTAATTACAGTGCTAAATTCGTGCCGGTTTTAAAGTGAAGTTAGTAGATGTAATAGTTATAAGATTAGTTAGTAAGTTAACAATACGGTTAAATTAAGGTTTTGGTTAAATGATAAAGTTGACGTTAGTGAGTTTTAAAATTGAGTCTCGATTTGTTTGTCAAAGTTCAGATCATAGCGCGAGGTCACAAATTTGCTGTAATCATAAGACCATTAATATCAACGAGTGTGGAAAAAATCAGATCTACCAAACTCAAACTCAAATGCTTAATTTTAATGGAGTACAATACAACCCACTCTTAAAGTTTTTATTCCCGTGAGCACTATTTAAGTTAAAACAGAATTCACCACCAGATTTGTGACATTACTATTAAACGGATGTTCCAAAAAGCTTATTAGATAAAGATATACTTCTGAAGGTTAAAACACGTCTGTTCACCCATTATGGGAATAGAACCGTATCAACTCGAGGCGTTCAGTATTCTTTGTATGAAACTCCGTACTTCATCGCACAACTATCAACTTAATAACGTTGCCACCTCAGATCGAGATTAAAGGTCGAAGCCCTCTAATCAACCCGTTACGTTGACAGCTGCGTATCAACTCGAGGCATTCGGTATTCTTTTGTATGAAACTCCATTTACTCCATACATCAACGCATATCTATCAACTTTGTATCGTCATTACCTCGGATCGAGACCAACTCGGGACCCACTCTCAACCAGCGGCGCATGCGTTGTAACGCGCTTATGGCGCGTCGCCCGCTGGTTGATGACTATCCGTCAACCCTGTCAAACAGGTTGGAATTCACAAGAAGAACTGTCATAAGTTGTAGAAAACACGTTCCGAGGCGAGGCGTTCGCTTTCCGGTGCCGATCCCATCCGAGGCGTTGCTGTCCTTTACATAATGTATTTCCGTGAGGTTGACGCCCGGTTGGTGCTGTTCCCATTGCTGGTTGATAAATAAGATTTAAACGAAACTCTATAATAGTAATTAAGGTTCACTTTTCTCTTTTGAATAAGCGCCTTAAATTAGGTACTTGGCAATAGCATATTATACTTACTTAAAAACCCTGGTATTTTAAAAGCTATCAGATTCTTTATCTGTTTTCAGCATAACTAATAGTGGTTTGACATGATTTAAAAACTTGAATGTTTTCAGCTCCGTTGAGCCTTTTATTCAATCCTGTTAATGCGGGTTTATTATAATTACACGGTCAACACCCTTTTGGTCAGTGACATCCAACTAAGGAATAATCATATGAGTTAGGCTTATTAAAAAAAAACTTTAAATTATATCAAAGCAAGTTTCATTAAAGAAAACCTCTGCACAACATACTAAATAAAACGAATGAAGAAACTAGCACCCTCGCGCGCCGTAGCTCGCGTGTATCTACTTAATACTACGCCATAGCTAGTAATAGCTACAGGCTACCTGGTGTTGATAGTTTTGACTCGATCGCTAGTATCGCATATAATAAATTAATTTTGTGGGTTTTTTACAATTAAGAAATAAATTTTATATACTTTTTTGCATCTGTATCTTTTGTGCATGTACTCTGAGTTACTAGTCGCTGACCAATACAACATACACTCTGCATGTTTATACCACATACGCCGTGCTAAAAAGCAGTTATACTCATTTGCCCGTTACGACTATCACAGACCAGCAAAGCCGTCAACCGGCTTCCGCACTATGATGTTCACATTAAACCGGATCCTAAAGAAATAGGACAGTCAATAAAAAATCAAAACACCGAACCTAACCTCTCGGCTAAAAAGCTGACCTCGGTATTTTTGTTTAATCCGGCGTAATGTGAGCAGCATCATAGAGCAGCCACTAGCTCTTCCGGTAAATTTGCATAGGCAGAGTTGGGACGGGGTCAAATCACATATCCGCATCGGCTAAAACTGCTCAAGACAGCGGCACTTTGATTTCATTGTCTCGATAATAAATCCAAATAAAGTTGCTATTTTTAGGCACTCATATTCAAAATTTTCTTTCACCCACTAACAAAAAGCGTGGCATAAGGTCAACTATAAGATGGTTCACCCCGAAGAAGCTTGTTCACTCTGAGCCCTGAATATCTGCATTGTTATCCTTTCCTTTGCCAGAATCAGTCACAGTATGTGCCACTTTCCACCATTTACTAAATCATATTACCACTAATAACCACTTTCTAAATTTGCTATTCAATATTTATAAAACAACTAGCGGCCCGTCCCGGCTTCGCACGGGCATTAAACATTATATTTAGATTTGTTAATTTTAACACATTCATAATAATAATAATAATATGACACATATTCATCCCTTTTTACGTCGAGCTCCTAAAAAAGAGTAAATAAAAAAAAATAAGAATAATTAAATTCAGATATTATTTCATGATTTTTTTGTATTTATGTGGTTTTTTTTGTATATTTTTGGGGTTTTTTTTCTTTTTTTGATTTTTTTTTTTAATTTTTTGTTTTTTTTTTCAATTATTGAGGTCATAACCCTAAAATAAAATACATTTATTTTGTTAGAGCTTCTCTGTAAACAATATTTGATGTTGTTTTATTTTGTGGCAGCAAAATAAATTGATTTTCAGGGGCTCCGACTCGCGATAGACCAACATACAGTTGACCATGAGTAAAACATTTCTTTCGCAGATCGATCCCTACTAATTCGAAGGTTTGGCCTTGGGACTTGTTAATTGTTAATGCGAAAGATGTTTTTACCGGAAATTGAAGCCGTTTAAATGGGATTGGCAGATCAGTTGGGATCATCGGTTTCCTCGGTATATGAGCTAGTTGACCACCTGCTGGGCCAGTGATAATAGTTGCTACTATTAAATTGTCCTTTAACTCCTTAATAAGCAGCCTCGTCCCATTACACATGCTCGGAGGGTTTAAATTTCTTAAAAGCATGATTGGGATTCCGATTTTTAACGTCAATTCATGGGGTGGCAGTCCAGAAGGGTTCAACGAATTTAAAAATTCCTGTGGATAATGGACTGCATCTTCAATATTCGTTACAGTGTCGATCGATTTGTATGTTTTTGTTTGGCCGGGGACTTTTTGAACAATCAGATTGTTTATTTCATTGACAGTATCATTCTTAGGTGATACTATAGCCCGAGAACACAGCCAATGGAAGTCTCTTTCGTGCAAATTCTCGATATCAGGGTATACAGAATCTATTAAATTTTCCAAATTATGGAGTATTTGGCCTAGAGACTCATCCAGAAGAATGTCACAATGACCGCTTAAATTTGGAGTTGGAAAAATTCCTTCCCCAAGTTTTAGCAGTTGCTGTGGGAAATCGCTATCAGTGATTCCATGAAGATGAGCTCTCATATTTGTCCTTAATTTTAATGTTTCAATCGTAGTCCGTAAGGGAGACGATTTCAAGCATGCCTTGATGATATCTGCTCGCGTGCCTCTGTTAATAACGGGGAGAGTCTGTCGAAAATCTCCAGCAAATACAAAAGTAATCCCGCCCATGACTGCAGAGGAGTTCCTTAGATCCTGTAAGGTTCTGTTCACGGCCTCTATATGTGCTCTATGGCTCATCGTGCATTCGTCCCACATAATCAATGAGGCGTCTTGTAGTAATTTACCAATAGGTCCATTTTTGCGGATGGAACATGTAGACTGTTGTTCAAGATTGACGGATAGTGGAAGTTTAAAAGTAGAATGAGCAGTTTTGCCATCCTTCAAGAGAGTTGCAGCAATTCCTGAGGAAGCAACTGCTATTGCTATCTTCCCTGATTGTCTTATCTTAGCAAGTATCAAATTTGCAAGAAACGTCTTTCCCGTTCCACCAGGTGCATCCAAAAAGAAAACTTTTCTTTTGTCATGAATGACGCTATCGACTATAGTTTCAAAAGCATGTCTTTGATCTGGGACTAACTTTGGCAGGTTTTCATTGACAAAAGCGGTCAAATTATTTGTATCATAGCGATGAGTCATAGTCTCTGCTGCATTGCTTTCTGTACGAACTGATGATGGTAATCCGAAATCACTTAGGCTTTTGACATTTAATTGCAACAGTTTATTTTCTATTTGTATCAAACCTTCGTTATAAATGTCCTCATTGTATGGTAAGGTGATGTCTTGATTTTGCTGTCTGATTCTGTGTCTAATATCTTCACATAAATCGTCTTTGAAAATGTTCCATAATTTTAATGGTTCCGATGGCTGACAAAATAAAAGTATGACCACAAACAATTCTCTCAATTGTAATGGACATTGAGAAAGCGAAGCTTCTCTGAGAGTATTTTCCCAATGGTCATCGTTTTCTAGCAAACCTCTAGCACGGCAAGCAGCTTGATACGTTTCTTTCAGAACTCCGTCAACGGTTTTCAAGTACTGGAATGAAGTTGGACCGCGTACGTGGTGCAGCAACATCCTAAGATAGAAACACTCGGATTGAGAAGGATGGACACCGTAGACTCTACCTAAAGCGGAATCTTTTTTTATGCCTGGATAGCCAACTACATTCTCACCACGCTTCCTTCTGGTGAACTTATTATTGGCCCATGTGTAGTATTGCGGGACTTCGTGGTAAAGAAGTGTTTTTGCGAATTCATCTTCATTACAGAGCTCAAAAAAAGCCAGCAATGTTGTTTTACGTGGATTTTGGGCCACTTGTACAGCCGTTTCTGTGGTAAAATACACCCTTTGGCCATTTTCTAAGTGGACAGCTAACTGCAAAACTGTAGGATGCCGCTCATGGATCGGGAATTCGAATATTCGCCAAGCAGCTTCGGAAGTACTTATGTAACGGCCATTTACGTAGTTTTCCACTTCATCATTTGGGTTTCTGACGCCAAATGTAGCTTGGTCCGATCCTTTATTTATGTATTTACACATGTATTTGATGGCTTGAACTGAGTGACAGTACTCTACATTTATGTGAGCATTAAACGTCCTGCACAAAAGTGGAGAATATGGGACAATCCAACTATTATCTATAGTGAAATTTCTGCCTCTGATATTTAGCGAAGCGCTCAGTCCTCCATTTGCGGCATCACGACGACGATAAACTGGATATCCGTCCTCTCCAGTCTGAGTTTCGTTGACTAAACGTCGTGGGTATTTTTTTGTGCAAATACCGTTTTTCATACATGGTGCTGATAAGTTATGTTCTCCGCATGGTCCGTGCACCATATTTTTTGTTACGATATCGTACAATATCGGATCGTTTTGTTGGTTGGGCAGTTCCGCAACTATGACGCTATCAATTTCGTCTGGTTGGATTTTTGTTTCTAGCCAAAACAGCAAATGACAGTGTGGTAAACCTCGCTTCTGCCATTCTACACTTGCCATGTAACATTTCACTTTGCCGAATATTTCATTTTTAACGAATAAATTTAAGAATTTCTTCATTTTCAAATGAAACACCCTTGAAATGATGTCATGACGATCGAAAGATCGCTGATCAGGTAGTAGTTCCGCTTTAATTTCAGGCCATTCGGGGTTGCACGTAAATGTGACAAATAAGTCTGGTCTCCCGTAATTTCGGACATAAGTCATCGCGTCTTGGGTTTTTTCATGCAGATAACGCGGAGAACCTGTAAATGAAGATGGCAAGATTACGCGTTGACCGATATTTGATGGGTCAACATTTCCGTCTTGATTTAAAGCATCTCTGAGATGAATGTATTCTTCAGCCCTTAGTCTCTGTTGGTTACGACATATGTAATTCAATCGTTCCGATATCATTTTTGCCATCATATCGACAATATATTGACTAAATAAGTCCCTGTAATAATGTAATGCATTAAAACAGTTAGTTCTAACCATCAACCTAAATGCATAAAATTGCATGCACGTCACAGTTTTGTTACGCGCTGTACCTTCCTGCGGAATGGTTAAATAATAACCGTCTTCTCCTTTCACGAACATTAAGGGATACTGTAGTGGATCATACGATCGGTGTAACTCAGAGACCCTTTTAAGTTGGCCGTCTCTTCCGTGGAGCACTATATCTCTGGGGCCTTTTTCTTCGTCAACCAAGAGAACGGCTACCTCGTTTACAGCTGAAGCATTGTATCTACCCGGGTGTGCTGTCTGTGGTGGGCGGTCGGAATGAATAATTAATTTTAAATTATCCGAAGAATTGCGTTCTATGTTTTGTTTAAAGCTTCGTATATATACATTGTGGCTATTCAGTGCGGTCTGTAGTTCGTTAATTAAATCTATTTTCAGCGTTGGAGCTATGTTTGACCTCAATGATAGCTGATCTGCGTCTGAAATGAAATATACCTGCAAGTATTGTGGATTTTGGCCTGGTGGTGGTAAAAGGCTACCAATAAGATGATATACCTGTCCCTCTATTTTAAAAGTTGGCATAAAATTACCCTCTCTTATTTCTTTGGCGCCAAACGAAGTCATTTGAAATAGGCTATTGTACTTACGGATGTTGGTTATGAAATGTCTAGATAGCGAATGATTATTTGTCAAAAGATTTTTTATTGGCTGTGGTGGTTCCTGAATACTGGGGAGACTAACTTTTCCAGAAGCACAGCCATTAGTTTCATCGACCCATTTTTTGGCTGAACACTTAGGGCAGATCTTATTCATGTCGCCGATTTGGACGGAAGACTGTTGAGCATAATCAATCTGTGGATCGTATCTAAAAGCCGATCTTTTACTGTGGGCTAAAACTTGATTGCGACTTCTCGCTCTTGACGTCTGTTGTCGTTCTCTCTGATCTTGAAGGCGTTGGAAACGCTCAGAGCTTGATTCCCTAGTGCGAGATTAAATATTTCTGATATTTTGCTCTTCAAGCCGCTGCAAACGCTGAGTACTTGACTCTCGCGCATGCACATGAGAGGTTCTTAGATTTTGTTCAGTAAGGCGCTGCGAACGCTCAAGACTGGACTCTCGCGCGCGTACCTGAGAGGTTCTCAAATTTTGTTGAGCTAGACGCTGTAAACGCTCAAGACTCGATTCTCGCGCGCGTGCTTGAGAGGTTCTCAAATTTTGATCAGCTAGTCGCTCTGAACGCTCAAGACTGGACTCTCGCGCGCGGACTCGAGAAGTCCTCACATTTTGTTCAGCGAGCCGTTGAGAACGCTGCAAACTGGATTCTCGCGCGCGTATTTGAGCGGTTCTCATATTTTGTTCAGCGAGCCGTTGCGAACGCTCGGTACTCGACTCTCTAGCACGCGATTGTGCCACATATTGTCTATGAATTGAAAGACGATTTTCAGTTTCTGATGAAGATTCTTCATTTCGACGTATTTTTGATGCCCTGGCCTAAGCTATATATGCTACTATATTACAACGTACACAACTACCTACTATTTATTAAAATTAAATTGAAAATCACGAAAAATATTCAAGTAATTTATTAGGTTAATAACTAAGTGAACAATATTTTAAGCGTAAATTCCGCACACGTCCATCACGTAGGGAGCCGACCGCGCGAGTGAGCCGCGCGGCAAGTTTATTTCGTGATCTTAACCCCCCTCCCGTACCCCTGCCCGAGTGACGCCTACAACGCATAGCTAGACGAATACAGTTTATTTTTTAATTTTTTTTTAACTCGTGATATCTTTTGAATGGATTGTCAGAATCGAATAATTCAAAAAGTAATATAAAGATATTGAAGCAGTCTTAAATAATACATCATTTATTTTGATAAGGGTTAATACCAAGGTACAAATAAAGAGCTTTTTGTAGCGGTGGTATTTTAATTTCTTTTTTTCAATAAAAAAACGCTTATTGTGACATGACTGTAATAGTTAGAGATATGCTGCCGCTGATTTTTTGTAGATAATGGTGTGTTCTAAAAAAATGTAGTATATCATTTTGTTCTATCATCAATAGTTTTCGCAGCGCACGCGATGTAAGGTAGTTTTTTGATATTTTTTTCACACCTTGGATTACGTTATCGTAATTTTAGTAAGGATGCCTATTTTTTTTGAAAATGAAATATAGCCTATGTCACTCAGGAATGATGTTGCTTTCCAACAGTGTAAGAATTTTTCAAATCTGCCAAGTAGTTTCGGAGCCTATTCAATTCATACAAACAAACAAACAAACAAAAAATCAAACCTTTCCTCTTTATAATATTAGTATAGATAATTTTTAGAGTGCTCGTTGAGAACTGTTTCTATAACGTAGACGATTTTACAAGATTTTGCCGTGACGGACACCTAAAGCGAATTGTAATAGATAACTGACATCTTTTTGTTTCATCTTTTAATTTTATTTATTCATTTTCAATGTGACAAAAGAATTACGTAATTAGTACTATATTCTTATTAATATTATTTAATTTTAATGACTCTTAAATTTATATAATAATTTCAATGTTGACATTAATGTATCTATAAATTTATAATTTTACTTTCGAATTGTATGACAGACAATTTTTCATGACGAGGAAATGTTTGCTTAACGATAAATCGATGAAACACGCATGTTCACTTTTAATTTTAAGAACCTGACAAATGTACCGTGTTTTATGTAAATAAATAATTATTCTATTCTATCATATTATTTGTTTTGTTTTTGTAGCATTTTCCATTGCACAAATTTTGCTATCACAATAACATGGTAGCCCCGCGGTGATTGAGTTTAATTTGGTGCTGGTAAATGAATGATCGTTCGCGTTTAATGAAGGATAGTTATAAACAGACGATGCTCAACGAAGCTCAACCCACAATGACGCTTCTGAAAATTTAACAAAGGGCTAATTTTGAACTACTCCCATTATATAATTATGTCAATCAAAGTTTGAATTAATAAGCATTTGAAATTATGTTGTCAATGAAACAGAAGACAATGATTGTCGGAACACTCTGAGGAATATCATGGAGTTACTAGCTATTTTAAAGGCGATAAAATTAAACAGTAATGTCAAGCTGATTATAGTTTTATTTTTGCGTCACTTAAAAGTAATAAGTTTTTTTATGAGATCGATAGGACGGTAATCTATTTGAATTATTCGTAAACTTATTTTTACTTTTGCTTACAAAAATTACGTAACTCGCTCAGCACAACTTTCCAATCTACTACATAGGGAGTTAGATATATATAATAAATAATATTCATAATGTAAAACGATCAGGTCACTACTGGATTGAAGACACGCATGCACGCACACAAACACGCACACGATTAGAATAGAACTTAGATAGCACTATCTTTTTAAGGAAGAGCAGTGTCTCCTGGCACAGGCTTTATTAAGCTTAAAAGGAGATACTGCTCACAGTTAGTCTGAGCTGATCTTTGTTAAAGGAAATAAATATTTTATATTTTTAATATTTTATATTTTGTTTAAAACAAACATTATCTACGAGTACTTTCAGCGTGTCGCCCAACACGTCATAAAATCTATCCAAATTGAATTTGCCAAAATTTGATAAATTAAAGTTGAAACTTATTTTTTACTTTTGCTAACAAAAATTACGTAACTCGCTCAGCACAACTTTATAGTCTACAACATAGAGAGTTAGATATATATAATAAATAATATTCATAATGTAAAACGATCAGGTCACTACTGGATTAAAGACACGCACGCACACAGACATACACACCACACACACACACACACGCACACACACACACACACACACACACATTATATACATACAATATTAATTAAATTAAATTAGAATAGATAAATTAAAATAAAACTTAGATAGCACTATCTTTTTAAGGAAGAGCAGTGTCTCCTGGCACAGGCTTTATTAAGCTTAAAAGGAGATACTGATCACAGTTAGTCTAAGCTGATCTTTGTTAAAGGAAATAAATATTTTATATTTTTAATATTTTATATTTTGTTTACAACAAACATTATCTACGAGTATTTTCAGCGTGTCGCCCAACACGTCATAAAATCTATCTAAATTGAATTTGCCAAAATTTGATAAATTAAAGTTAAAAACGTTATTTTTTACTTTTGCTAACAAAAATTACGTTACTCGCTCAGCACAACTTTACAATCTACAACATAGAGAGTTAGATATATATAATAAATAATATTCATAATGTAAAACGATCAGGTTACTACTGGATTGAAGCCACGCACGCACACACACACACACACACACACATACACCACACACACACACACACACACACACACACACACACACACACACACACACACACACACATTATATACATATAATACTAATTAAATTAAATTAGAATAGATAAATTAAAATAGAACTTAGATAGCACTGTCTTTTTAAGGAAGAGCAATGTCTCCTGGCACAGGCTTTATTAAGCTTAAAAGGAGATACTGATCACAGTTAGTCTAAGCTGATCTTTATTAAAGGAAATAAATATTTTATATTTTTAATATTTTATATTTTGTTTACAACAAACATTATCTACGAGTATTTTCAGCGTGTCGCCCAACACGTCATAAAATCTATCCAAAAAGAATTTGCCAAAATTTTATAAATTAAAGTTGAAACTGTTGCTTATTTGTGTGGGATAGTATCACGTTGATTACTTTTATCAAAACGGGGTTCTACTCTAAAACGGGTTATATTTTAGCGGTCCCGTTGAAGGCAAATGAGCTGTCATTCATGATTCTTGGAGTAGTTACGAGAAAAAAAGGACCATAGTATACCAGATAGACCCATACCTTGTAATTGTGAGGCAGGCTTAAGTTACCTCTTAGTCTCTGTGTGAAGAAGGCTTTATTACATCTTAGTCCGACGCCTTGCCCCTTCAGACACGAACGTTCAGTGCCAATATAAACTTGAGATTAAACTGTTTGCTACAGGATGTCGCCACTAAATAATTAACTCTACGTGTAGGCAATTTTTTTTATTAAGACTTATTACAAAAAAATATTGTATAAAGGTAGACTTAATGCTAAAAGTATTCTCTGCCAGTCAAACCCTTAGGTCAAGCAGGAAGATGGCAACGGGTGCAGAGAAAAATCACGTAATTAAAGTAGTAACATGGTTGTGACAAGAGTCTAATAAATATAAATATGTGTAATAAAAACAAAAATACAAACATATTATTATAATCAATGCATTGCTTCGGATGTTCAGAAATTTCTCAGATCTTTATTCTTGAACGTCAACTTTGAATCGGTTCTCTGTGAACCCACGAAAAGAGAGTTCTACTGTCGTGTTGCCGTCACTGTGAAAGAGTTGAAAATGTACGAGAAGGTGGTAAACCAGGGAGCCTAGCCGGAGGTTTTCAGATAGTGACGCAATAAATTTTGAACCCAAAGTACCTAAAAAAATCTTTGGTATTATACACTTTGTTTTTATACATATTTTTCCTCTTATTTTGAATATTACTTATATTATATTATTACTCAGTGGACTCAATTTAGGCCTTACGACTTAAACTAATTTAGTTTATTGTTCCGTTTAAACATAATGGAAAGAGAAGTTGACTTGGTAACATCAAACAGAACAGCTGTAGAGATCAAGAGATCACCACTGAATTGTCTATGGAGTGCTCTAAACAAACTATTTTCTGAGCAACCAACAGCAGTTAAAATTTGACGCTGACATATCATCGTAGTCTCTTTTTTATTAAGTTACATTACTTTGGTTTAAGTCGTATGACCAGCGGGTGTAGTCTGAAACAACATTTTTGACATTTCGCGTAGACAACGCTGAGACAAAATTGGTGCTTTTATGTATTTATTGCTCGAGAAGATTTTTTCAATAAAGCTCAAAGAATTAAAATGTTTTTTTAAAGATGTATTTAAGATATAGCTACGTAAGTAAAAATGATATTTGATCAAAGCATGAAACAGAAAAACTAAAAATTTAAATTGTCGACGTGAAATGTCAAAATTTTGCTTCAGACTTCCACCGCTGAATTGAGTCCACTGACTTCTAAAAAAACTAGCCCAGTTCGAGTCAGACACGCACACTGAGGGTTGCGTGCCAATTTTAAACGTAGCCAACACTTAGCCAAAATACCAAAATATTTTGTCGACACCAAAAATATTTTGTTTGTATGAAGCACGAACTAAATTTGCGTTATTATTTTTTTAAATCTAGAGTTTTTAAAAGAGTCTTAACGGAAATGTCCGATGTCCAAAATTTTTTTTAGCTTCATGGGTTTTTCTCACTATCTCCCATAGTCACGCTGATTTGTGTGACAGAGATCTATTTGAGACTATGCGGATATCTTGATTGACCTCTCGTGGAATTCAACAATTACGCAATAAAGGAAAATTGTTTAGCAACGAAATTGTCACCTTGTGCTCTGGAGTGGAATTGCGGCATGAGGGCAATACAAATAGCAGCTCCAGCAGAAATACTTGAGCTAAGCGGTCATTACTTCGTTAATCAAATCTCTGTTATTTTTAGGTACAAATAAAACTAAAATGTAACTGTTCTACTTACTGCAACAATGAATGAATGGAACAAATTTGAAAGTTTCTACGCTCCCACCTTGCATAATTTGTTTCACTGATGAAGTTTGTTTCACTCGCCCGTTTGTCTGGCTGCAGTCAATGAAACACTAATTTGTGCAGTCGCGTTGACAATACGATCTTGACACAATCGACAACAATACTCGCACAACAATAAAACAAAATGTTGCACTTTGACAAAATGAATTTGTACCTTTTACAATGTACATAACCCATTTTGCATCAATTCTTCATACATTATAAATACCCAATGAAGTATATTTAAGTAAGGCCTCGTTTATGTCACGGGGCGTCCAGAGCGTCCTGTGAGGCGGTGTTCAGCCGCCACGTCATATGCGGCGTCGCCAAACGCTTACAACGCCGCGTCGCACGCTGCTAAAGACGCTCCATAGCTAACAAATGCGTGAAAAATCGCTTCTCCGTAAACGCATTCAAACAACGCCATAAGTGATTTAAATGCAAATCGCGCCACCCAACGCGACGGGTGATGCTCCGCGGTTCCTTAATCGAGGCTTAGGGGCGGTCGGCATTGCATTCGTTAGATTTTATTTATTTGTAAATATCAATATAAATTGCACTTGTAAAAAAGTAACTGTGTCAGACAACGATGCGAATCTAGTGTCCGAGGCTAACCGGGCGCAGCGCGGGTTAGGGGTGATTGTTTATTTTTTAGTTTTCGTCATCCATTTTTACTGTCCATACAAAAAAGGGATTTTCACCTATGTTAAAATATTTTATTACAAAGGTAGGGTAGCTAGGGTAGGTAGTTAAAATTTTGAAAGTTATCGTTGTTTTGGTGTTGACATATATTTTGTACAGTTTACAAGAAAACATGTTATCAAATTGTTATACGTAACCGATTAATCGTAATTGAACTGCTCGAATAGATAACACATTTATTTATATTGTTCTTGTAATACATAAAGTCTAACGAAATCAATTATCGACTAATAACGAAGGGGTTTAAATTTACTATGTGTGAAATTAGTGGTGGAGGAACCGGAATCGATGACAGCTTAGTGACCACAAAATTATTATTGTTTTATATAACATGACCACAATCTGTCACGACTGGTCCAGTCCTATTTAAGCTAAGCAGCTTTTACAATATACGTGTACTCTGTACGAACAGACTTTTATCCTTAAACCTCATGAAAACTTCAGGGACAAACGAGAGATACAAGTGACATGCTCTTATTGCGATCGATAGGACTGATCTTGAAATCGTTAACACTGAACTTGGAAAGCTAGTGAAGTGAAATCAGAACTCATGCCGACACTGACAACAATAAGTTTTCTGCATGTCTACTAGTGACGTGCCCCATTCATCGAGTTCATCGATAAGTAAACTATGATGCCATTTAAACGATTTCGGGCACTGCAACATTTGGTTTATGTCAAATTAAATAAACTTCCCTTTTTCCAAATGGTTGAATCGTTGTATATTTTTCAAGGCATGATATTATAAAATATTTAATCCAAATCTTAACACTATCTGGATAACGTTGTGAATTTGGAACTCGCAAAACTTACAACACCTTAAATCATAAACAGAAACCACACGGTCACAAGTAGTTTACTAAATTTAAAATTATTTACAACTTTGGTAATTACAAATCAATTGAGGGCAGGTTGACGTAAAATGTAGCCGTATGACGCAACCCGCCTATTGAACGTTATGCCAAGCTTGAAAAAAGAAAGGAAAAACGTGCGAAACTTGTGCAAGTAGGTAATAAGGTCAGTGAGAAATCTTTGGCTTCCCACTGCAGACGTTATAATCCCAGGTTACCAGGTCCCCGTAACAATTACTTGGAGTTTCGTTATACTGCAAGTAAAATATCTTTGTACGGACAAGAGCACGTAAGAGCAAGGTAAACACTGCTGTATCTTATGCAATTGTAATGAGGGTTAGTTTGCAACAAAAGTGGGAACCTTGATGTGCTAGTGCTGGCCACTGTACTTTACACACGTTAAAACTGGTATGAGAGCGGCGTCAGACCACAGCCGCATTCGCATACGGCAGCGATGCGGTTGAAGGATGTACTTGGATGCAACTGTCACAACTCGCAATAATAGAAGCAATTGCAAAATATTGCGATACAATTTACAGATTTCCGCAGTGCTATATTAGTTTCGTATGCCGCACGCGAATGTGTCGGTGGACTTAGGGTCTAATTCGATCATGCAACAGTTTTTCACTGCAGATATTGTATCAGTCGCAGGGATTTTTTCAAAGAAGTGAAATAATAATTTTACTAGTGAAATTATAATTCACTGATTATTTTAAATGGCGACTGGTTCATATAATTCCATGGGATTTTCTCAGTGATATTATAATTTCACTGGGCTGCAACAGTGATATTATAATAAATCTAGGTTTATTATGAGTTGAGTTAATGGTGGGAGCCCCACGTGTTCTGATTGGTCAATTGAGTTAATCAGTCGCCATTTGCTGATGATTAGTAAGAGTTATAAAGTTTTAAGCACATTTTAGTTCTTATATTTTATTGGAAATGTAGGACTTAAAAAAATGTACATAATTAAAATACAATAAAAATATCTCCAAAAACCTGTCTCTTATTTGCTAACACTATGTTTAATACGTGTTGACTCAATTGGTATCGATAACGGACTAATCAGCGACCGCTCTGATAATATTACGGCTTTTTTATACCAGTGTTATTGTCAAAATATCACTGTTTTACAATTTCACTGCATTGGTCTAGTGAAATTATAATGGCACTAAAATAAGCCCGTTATACTGTAAGTAATGTAAACGATTGACAATAATTAGTGTAACTATAATAGCACTAGTAAAAATATTATATCACAGTTTTAATAATATACCTGCAACATATCGATATCCGGATATCGACAGCCCTTTGTTAGCACTGCGTCGGCGACGGCCGTGCATCGAAGCGTCAGTTTTTAGTAACTTTCTCGGAACGTGCGCTCAGACATGCACCACTTCTCTAATTGGAAGACGATCCCGTTAACCATTCTCGCAAACGCAAATACAATATTCCATTGGAAAGTGGAATAGTTAAAGCATGGAATTAATTTCAGGGACAAGTTTATATAACGGAGATATAGGAGTCAGTTTTATTTGTTTGAACTTGAAGATGCTTGCAGCTACAGTTTGCGTAGGACGATTAGATGCGTACTTGACTGAATTCGAACTTGGTGTATTAAAGCCGTGATAAAAGCAAGCTTTATTGGACATAGATTAAAACATAGGTGCATTATAAATGGTACGTAGGGGTCGGCCAAAAAATGATAATCGAAAGAGGCAATAATTTTCAGGTACGATATCTTGGAACAGATATTTAGGCAAAACACAATATTATGTCTGTCTCATAATTAAGAATTTCATATAATAGCATGAAATCATTCTGCAACAGCTTTCCTTAAAATTAAACCGCATGCAAAAACTCACTTAAAAGTTTTAAATAAAGCATTCGTCTTTAATTTAGGAGAAAAATAATTATTTGTAGTCAGTTCGTTGTGTGCGTAGATGTTATGCTGTACGCTGGCATGACACCGTGCACGAATTGCGAATGAATTAGTTTAAGTTTGAAGACAAACGCGTTAAAATGTTTTTTTTTTTCAATGCAAATTTACATTGAAAAAAAAAAAAATTTTAACGCGTTTCATCATTTTCAGTTTTCACCCATACGTCGAAACAGATACGCACTACTACAGTACCGATTTTGATGAAACTTGCTTCAATTCCGTTGAATTTGAATAAATACAGGTTGAACTACTGATTGAAATTTAAAAAAAATATATCTCGATACTTTTTGTTTTCGAGAAATCCGTGGACAACCACAAGAACACTTGTGACACTTGGCACACGTTTTGGACCATCTGAAAGCTTAAGAAACTGGTAGAAAATGCTTTTAGCATTAAGTCCGCCATTTGTACCTATTGTTTGTGCAGGAAGTTTAAAATAAATACACAGTCTGGCCATAAATACTGTTACAATTAAAAATAAGAATGATATTACATTTGAATTTGGAATCTGTTATTTTTTTAATTTTGGCGCCAATACATTTCATAATATTTTGCGATATTAAAATGGAGTGGGGTGATAAAGAGAATCAAATTGCTGTGATTGCATTACACAAAGTTAGTATTTTGAGTAAGTTAGGATTTAGTCAAATGTTTGTGTACCGGGCTATCAATAGGTACAATGAGACCTCCTCTGTTTGTGACAGAAAAGATCTGACCGTGTTCGTACGAAAAAGGTGGTCAAAGCAGTAAGGGAAAGAATTCGCAGAAATCCTGTCCGAAAGCAAAAGATTTTATCTCGGGAGATGATAGATAGATAGATAGCACCCAGAACCATGTCGCGTATTTTAAAAGATGACTTAGGACTTGCAGCCTATAAGAGACGCACTGGTCATTTTTTAACTGATAATTTGAAAAAGAATAGGGTGGTAAAATCGAAAAAAAACACTGAAGCGGTACGCAAAAGGAGGTTACAGAAAAAAAATTGTTACGGATGAGAAAATCTTTACAATTGAGCAACATTTTAACAAACAAAATGATCGTTTTTATGCTCAAACCTCTAAGGAAGCTTCCCAATTAGTCGGCAGAGTGCAACGTGGGCATTACCCGACTTCAGTGATGGTTTGGTGGGGTGTTAGCTATGAAGGAGTGACTGAGACATATTTTTGTGAAAAAGGTATCAAAACATCGTCACAAGAGTATCAAGATACCATTCTTGAGAAGGTAGTTAAACCCCTTAACAACACCATGTTCAATAACCAAGCATGGTCTTTCTATCAAGACTCGGCGCCGGGTCATAAAGCTCGGTCCACGCAGTCTTGGTTAGAAGCGAACATTTCGGACTTCATCAAAGCTGAAGACTGGCCGTCGTCGAGTCCCGATCTTAATCCGCTGGATTATGATTTATGGTCAGTTTTAGAGAGTACGGCTTGCCCCAAACGCCATGATAATTTGGAGTCCCTAAAACAATCCATACGATTAGCAGTGAAGAATTTTCTCATGGCAAGAGTGCGTGCTTCTATTGATAACTGGGCTCAACGTTTAAAGGACTGTATTTCAGCCAGTGGAGACCACTTCGAATAAGCTTTTTATGTTTTAAATTGTTTTATATTTATGTATAAAACTAACACACAGTAAAAGTAATAAATATTATTTGCATTTTTTTCTTTGTGACAATATTTATGGAAATACTAGGTAAATAAACAAAACCATCTTACGCCTATCTCTTAACTAAGCCCATAATTCTAGTGATACGAGTATGCCAATCGTCACGCAACGTTTACCTTCAGTTGAAAAGGACTCATGTTTTAACAGCGAAACAAGCAACAAGACACCTTGTACGAAAATGATCACTGAGATGACTACGAAAAGCTTCGAACTCATTTAAACTCGTCAAACCAGTCATGAACATGAATAAAAGATAGGTTTTTATTTCATAATAGCATTTAAAACCAATAAATGCATAAGAGGTATTTTTTATTAAGATCCAAACGAAACTCAATTTCAGTACCAAACAACAAATGATTTTTTTCAGTGAAATGAAGGATGACGCGTGCGCCGTCTTTTCATATTATCAGCGAAGTATCAAAATTAATAGCACATACGTTTTCCCACGTTAAAGGATTCTTCATGAGTTCCTCATTCGGAATTATTGAAAATAAATCTTTAGTAGCTCTTGTTTCTAGCCGATTCTAAAAACTATCTTTGTGGCCCTTGTATTGCGTCTATGAAAGCATAGCTAGATCATCATACATTGAATAGGTACCTCATGTTTTTAAAAGTTTGATTCCTCTTGGACATCGTCCACATATCACAATATTTCCGTCACTATATTTTTAAACAATCGATTAAGTATTTTGTAAAATAGAATCGAATAGAAGTCGAATCCTTTAAATGACTCTTAATTTAGTTCTAATTGTTGGCACTTTTCTAACGTTTTTTCAATGTGAGTTTTGCCAAAAAATGTATTCCTATTCTTATCGATTTTGCGATTAACCTTAGTCTGAGACAGTACACAAACAGCACAATATCAAGCCAGCTACTCAACCAAAAGTTGTTTACTCCGTTCAATTTGGGAGTTATGTTTGCCGTGTGTAAGTTAACCCGCCGCTGTGAGTTTGCCAAATGAATAAGGGAACTAGCGTTAAGGGGCTCCCTAAATTTTAACGCGCACACTAGCGCCACTTTAGTAGAAAAATCATAACTCGTTAAATAAAAGACCGATCGAAACTCTGATTGATGCGATTGTAGCTCTGGTTATGTGGCTTAGATACAATTTTTAAGTTCAATAAAACCGAGTTATCTGCAGTTACAGTTAGAAAAATTGCCAATAATTGCCAAATTTAGTAGTTTTTCTAACTGTAACTACAGTAAACTATTTTTGAAACAATTTAAACGTACTAAATAAACTGTAGAACCTGTACTACAATCGTGACTACCAGATTTTTGATTGTTTTTGTATTTAAGGAGTAATAATTATTTTAAATAGAATGGCGCTAGTGTGCGCGTCAAAAATTTGGGGAGCCCCTTAACTAAGTGTAAATCTGGTCTGCGTGTGTGGGAAACACGTTACTTCAGATATGCCGTGGCAAGCGTATAACTGGAATGTGCGTGTGTTAGAATTCTAGAGCTTAGTACCAGAGCATTTATTAATACTCTAGACACAAACAGTTAACTCTTAGACCCCTTACACACTGCGACTTTTGGCATCAAAGCAGTTGCGCGTTTTGATAACGCGCTTCAGCATCGTGACTCGCGCGTTAGCATCGATGCAGTCGAAAAAATTCAGTACATTAGTTGACAAATTTCCAGCTTCTGTAGATAGGTAGGTTAGGTATGTTTCAACTTAGGGTACAATGTAAGTATCATCAAAATCGTTCTTATAGTAATTTTGATTATGGGTAAATAACTAAAAAATAATAATTAAAAAAAAAGGTTTTTTGACGGCGGTTTAATTTTTAAAATATTTTGTTTTATCAAAGGTGCGCTGTGAGTTACGAACTCCTCAATATGGTACAATTAATTAACTCTTGTGAAGTCATTAACGGCCGGTTTCTGAAACGCTTGTCAAATAATGAATTCGTTAACAGTCAGTCATAATTGACAATCTGTTAAACAACTGTGGGTTGCTGAAAAGCAATTCTTCCTAAAATTAGCGAATCGATTGTTAACAGGTGTTATTTTTTTTGGTCTGACCACCCTTGCTTAAATCAGTCATCTTCATTCAATCATTCATATTTTGTTTCTGTTTAACGTATACCTTTGTCTCTATTTTTGATTATGATTGACAGATCACAGAATTTTCACAAGTCTATTAAAATATATTTTTAACCGACTTCAAAAAAGGAGGAGGTTATTAATTCGATTGTATGTTTTTTTTTGTATGTATGTTACCTCATATCTCAGTCGTTTGTCGACCGAATCGAAAAATGTTTTCGCTTACTTTAAGGGTGTACCTTCTAGTTGGCCCCATTTTTTCCATTTTGGGATCTGATGATGGGATCTTGGTGTAATAAAGGGAAACCCTCAAATTTTAAAGGCACGTATAGTGTATCTTTACTAGAATCTTAATGTTGACGTGTTGTTACGTCTGATAGTCAACATCTTGTGGGGCTGAGCTGATGGTGGAACTGGTGCAACACGCCCTCCCCCCCTCTTATGTAATCACTAAAAATGAAGAATTAAAATAAACTTAAAAAAACTATGGTACCATCACTTTGACTATCAAGCATCAACTATCATATCACCGACTCCAAAAATAAATTGTTTGCCTAAAACGGATTCCTTTCCTTTTAATTGTGAAGAGTTTATTTAACACTTTTTAGTGCATTTTGGTTTTGAAGTCGGTTTATACTTTTTTTTATGTGCATTTGTATTTGTTTTGTTGATCTGCTACAGATATTTGAAAGCCTCCAGAAGCATAAAAACTTATGGCCAGCAGCACTTGTTCCGCAGCGCTGATGGCATGGTTACGTTGGGTCATGGGTTCCAGATGTGACAGTAATCCCATTAGTTCAAAGATAAATCAGACAACATTGTATTTTTCATTCAGTTCATAAAAAAGAACTATGTTAAAGTCTTTTGACACTCCGTTAAGGGATCGATTTTCGCTAATTAGCTAATTTAGTATAAACAAGAAGTTGACATGCAAAAAACGTTTTCGGAAACCCAAATATTCCTTAATTGGCGATTAATGAGAGATGTGACATTTGCAATGACAACCTGTCAATTGGCAGGTTCAGAAACCCGAACTGCGTTGAAATAGAGATTAACACCTTGTTACGTAATTTTTACGATAACATGCATTTCAGAAACCGGGTGTAAAATGAGTAACACTATGTAGAAAAAGTATGCGATGGTTTATAGTGTTCCGTACCAAACAACAGTTCCATACTAAGACTTCGCTGATTGTCCGTCCGTCTGTCTGCAACCAAGCTGTATCTTAGGCACTGCGATAGCTAGACGGTTGATTATTTGACCTTGTTTGCACTTGTTGCTTGAATTCAATAATGGATAAAAATAAGTTGGCACTTGTAATATTCACGTTGCATAAGCACGGAACCCTTCATGCGTGAGGTAGACTCGCACTGGGATATATTTTTAATTCAATTCTGGTCAAAGCATGACTTTTACCGTTACAGTCGCTGACCAATTCATTCGGTTTGATCTTTGAAGCGCGGTTTCACATAGCACTATTCCACTTTTGCTTTGAAAACGGATCACGAAACTGACAATAGGCTCAAAAGACTTAGTCTGTTCCGACAACATTTCATTTAGAAATGGCATTTCCCAACTGGATACAAAACAAATCTCTAAAAGGTTTTACAACTGAAAAAAATACCGTTTTTAGTTTATTAAACTGTCCTGTGTACCATCTAACGGATACGAGTAGAATATACGAGTAAAACATCTACTTTCATATAAAATAAAATAAATATAAAACTTACTATTATATGAACGTATAAAAGAAAGTCGTGTTAGTGACCTAAGTATAGGTAACTCAATAACGACTCAACCGATTTGGCTGAATGTAATGCGGGGAGGTAGCTAAGAACCAGGAAACAGACATATAATTTTTATCTCGTTCGACTGTGAACGGGATAGAGAGATGGGGGGAACTATTTTCATGATTACATTGTTGTAATTGTCTTGGTCCAAAATTAGATATTAGCCATACAACGGGGCACGGGCGGGACGGGGCAGCAGGCGAAACGAGTTCGCTGGGCCCTCTAGTTAAGTATTAAAAAAAATGTGGTTGACAGTAGAGCTTATCTAAACTGAAAAAGGCGCCCTATTATCGCATTAACGCAAACAATATTAAAATTTAATAGTATGGAAGCAATACACATACAAATGCCGTTGTAATTGGTCATTCAGTTGCCGGTGACACTAGCGATTTGTTGCCAACTTGTCATTATTGTCGTGAACGCGAGAGAGAGCGGACGTTTTCTTTCATACAATGTGCCAGCGCTGCTCCTAAGTGTGCCTTTACATTAGAGCGACAGCAGCGGATGCTCATTCATAAAACAGCGCTTCTGTCATTTATAAAGTCTCCTAAATGTGAAAGCGCTTTATGGAGATCGTTGTTGGATCGTGACGTAGGCATATAGACTTAATTCACAGAGAAGTCGACGCTCCCACACACAGATTAAGTGTCGTCATTAATGTATGCATTCACACATCGAATTCAACTAATTAAGTAATGGGGTTCGTCATTTCAGCTTAGACAAGCTCTATACTCTGATTTTTATTAGATAGACCAAAATGACATTTGGTGGGTGGCCACGTTTTCGTAATATAAAAGTAGTGTTGTTCCTTAGTAATCGCAAGATTCAATTTTATTGAACCGTTGGTTTAATCGATTATAAAATAACGTAATAGTTGTTATTTGAATTTGTTTTGCGCTTGAGTATAAATAATAGCATAAATTATAACAGTGCTATTACGAAAAAACTACAAAAAAATATATTTATAAAAAGTATAAAATAGTCAAAATAAGTCAATTGATACAAGAATATTGCTATTAAGAATGGGAAAGTACCATTTTTTTTACTCGTCACTAAAACTGTTTTATGTATTACTTTTTTTATAGCTTTATGTAATGTTAACATATATACGCTTGCAACACAAAAAAAAAGTTCCATTGAAGCTGTAATTCTGGTCTATCTCATTAAAATCACAGTATGTTATAAAGTTATAGCAGGCATTTGTCTTACTATATTTCAAAACTCACATTTTGGTAATGGTAGCCGTGCACAGACCCTTGAATGAACCAATTGTATATTTTACCAACAATTTATCGTGGTACAAGACACGAAAGAAAACGTGCCATTCTACGAACTTAAATACAGGAACGCGGCGTAAAACCTGTAACGTCTAATAGAGGGATTTTCCAGGGCTTCCCCGGCTTTAATGTCAGCGGAGAGAATCTTTTCCCAAGGTCACCTTCGCCACAGCCTTGCACGATTGCTGAAAGCTGAAGGATTTTCAAAGAGACCTGTATAAAATCCGTTATAAAAGAATCAAAGGCTTCGCATCTCTATTACTCGTGATATTTCAGTTGTGCACTATTTCATGATATATTCATCTTTGAAGTTAACCAAGGATAAGCCTTTTGATCACTCGAATTTCAAGGATTAAATGTGCATTCATTTTACTTAATTTTATAATTAACCACAGATGTGAACAAAAGGGAATATCTATTCAATTACCTCTTAAATATTCCAATGCAAAGCTTTGATGAATTAACTTTTTATGCCTCTATTTAAGTGGCTAAGAATAAATTCGGATTGAAATATTTTGTTATGGATTAACTGGATTAACTTTCAATTAATTAACTTTAATAGAAGAAACTACAGAATCCCCAAACGTAGCTGAATGTCGATGTTTGAATTGCCTACTGACCTCCCTGCAAACCTGATATTGTGTGCGGCCGTACCTTTTATATTTTCCGAAGTAAATTGGAATTGCGGATGAAACAGATTGTGTACGTAGTGATTTTTATTCCCTCGAAGATCCATTTATGCCAGCGATTTTGTCATTCATATGACAGGTAATTTAACGACCTCGTTAATCAACGCTGTTGATGTTGACTCGGAATGAATAGTCACAGTTTTCATTGCGCCGCTATTGCAAATATGGTTTCAGATTGATTTATGCTGAAGTGAGTCAGGTTTTGTCGGAGTCAACTTCAGTTTTTATTGAGTGTAAATATTTGTAATTTGGTTAAAATATTCAAGTTGATTATCTTTATAGATATTTCATCATTGATTTTAGACATGAATGGACTTGACAATGACGCAAAAGACTGTTTCAGTGGACTACCGATTATATAAAAGGTCACCTCATTTAAAGTGATAATATTTAACGTGCCGATTTAGCACATTTTATTTATCTTAGTCGAATATGTTAAACAATCTCTACATTTCTTTTTAACGATTTTTTTAAAATAAGATTAACACCTATATAAAATTAAAACCTATATGAGCAATTCATCGTTAAACTCAAATCAATATTCAATCAGTATTATTAGCTGATATTAGTCAAAAAGATATGAAGAGATTAATTACAATTTTGAACAGCAAAGCATATTGGACTTTAGATATTTCTGGTTATGGAAAGGTAATGATTCTAGGAAGCTTTAGGTTAGATGGTATAAGGCATTTTGTGAAGCATGTGGATGATGGCTCTCAGAGATATTGAAGGCTTCCAACAAAGCCAAACTTGGAGAGACGATGACATCCACCCACACGAATATGACCATCAAAGTCGGTCCTGAAATACGTCGTAGGTAATTGATGTCCGAAACAGTTTGGCCACAGGGAATAACTGAAACCGCATTAAATTACAAAGGAACACCAAGTTCCAAAAAAACTTTGGACACTTTCTGATAATTATGTTTGTATTCACGTCAGGCAGACGAATTTTAGAGTTGCTCCAAATAACCTTTCTTTTAAGAAAACTAGGATCTGAGTAGTAGGGTAGAATTGGGGCTCCTGCATCATGCAGCTCTCGCTTCGCTCGAGCAGCATGATGCCTGGAGCCCCAATTCTACCAGATCAGTATTAAAATCCAAAAACACTAAAATTGTATGCAGTACGATTTTATGAAGTTAAGTAATCATGTATACCTTGTGATCTGTCCTGATAGCCTGTACTACGTAACCGAGCCCTATCGTTAAACTTCGTTTGAACTACTCGCATGCTGTCGAAGGCCCTGATTCCCTCCTGATCGGCCTAAGAATGAGTGTAGGTATATAATCAGTTCAGGAATCAAAGACTAGGTACTTATTATAATCATGATGTAAGTTTTATTTCTTTTTTTTTTGTTGTTATGGTGTTAAAGTTGTTTAGTTACATGAGTACCTACAAAGGTAGTTGAAATAAATAAAAAAATAGTTGTACATAGTAAAATTTTATTTAAAAATCATACATTCACATTGTTTTCGGAACACCATTTCTTAATACATAAAACATTTTTCAACGCACATATTTTCTTATGATTAAAACAGTTGTACAAATAAGTATTTTTACAATAAAGTTTACAAAGATCATTTAAATTAGGAGCTCCCAAGCGACTTATGTCTATAATATTATTCGGATCACACAGATCTTGTACCCATTTTATTTTTTCATCTCCTTTTAAAATAATATTTTTATCATTCAAATAAGGTTTGATAATTCTGCTAAATTCTCTATAGTCAATGTAGCCCTCACTCCACCTATAGCCTCTATGCTTTTCAATCCAGCAGACATGTTTTTTTTCTTCAGGATTTAATGAAGCGAATGGGTATGGGGGTTTTATTAAAAAAAGGTGTGTATGTTCTTGCATAGCTATTGCAAATTCTTTTACTATGAATTCATTTTTACTATTTTTGAACCCCTGGAGATCTACATATATTGTGCTGCTTTTCATGATATTTTTTTCACGATATTACTCAAAGGCTTATATTCAAATATACAGTCGTTTAAGATCAAGCAATAAGCAGCTGTCTGATCAGGTATTTCTTGATCTGTTTCGATTTCAACTCTGACATCGATCGATCCCTTTAACGTCTCATGCTGTCGTGAACAATCGATAACAAATAAGGGAGCAACGTCTCTGAATTCTTTTAAACTCAATAACGGTTCTGACCGACGACCGTGGTACGACTGTTGAAATCTTGTATACTGCTCGTATAATAAAGTGAATTTGTCGTCTGAAAAACTGACATTCAATCCTTCATAAGGATAATAAGTTGAGTTTAAAAATACCCTTACATCACGTACGTGGCAATGATCAAACTCAGCCAGTGACAACTGACTGTTATGTTTGCGATTGGTTTGCAAGGCAATTACAACAAATCGTGGTTTTTCTATTTGAGATGAAGTTTTGATAGACCAAGTATGCTTACGTGTTTTAGGTAGTAATGGGTATTCATACAGATCCCAATTACGAAATACTAATGGAATAGCTCTATCTTTCTCTAAATGCTTTAATAAATTTATTCTTTCACGATCAGACACTTTGATATGTGGCACTCTCCAAATAATTTTACTAATTATAATATCGTCCACCACTTCTCCTGTATTCAACTTGACAGCATTAAGATTCGTATTGCTTCTAAGTAGCACTAGCTCGTGTTTACAATTAATAATAATTTTTTCATAGTCTTCTGCAAATCCTAATATCTTGTTTAACGGTATTGATACGGAAAACGCTCCACCTGCAGTATTATTTGTTCCTTCAGTTGACCAGCCCCAAACTCGAGCATATTTTGATTCGTTTTCATTCAAAGAGAGATAAGATTTGATTGTTGTAGTTATACCCGCATTTTTAATTTTATCTATTTCTACTCCATTTAATTCATATCGAATGTCTTGAAATAGAAATAATGCTGGATTATTTATAAAATGTACATTCGCTACTTTTTCTTCACTTTTCACTACATTCACTTTTCCTTCGATATACAAACTACTAAGTGAAGGCAGCACGTACAGGTCTTGTTGATTAATAGGAATACGAATTTCATCATTCTTGTTGAAACTTGTCACGTAAGGTTTGTATGAATGGTACTCGAAACTTTCAATGCAGTTGTCGTAGGATGTTTGTTGAGATATATTTAAAATATTCATTTTATCAAGCCGATTAACTTAAGGAATTCTTTATTGGTCTTGGTAAGCTTCTTTTTTAGATGATCTGATGTGTTTTTGTGAGATGTTCTTTTAGGACTGGCTTGAAATGACGACGTGGTGGGGCTTTTATTGAAATTTATCATTTTTTCCTAAAATGTAAATACAGTTGCACTTCTTCACCTCTTAAATTTATCTCTTTATTATCGGAGCCCAATAGCCTTATGTTGATAGCACTTATAGAACTTTGATTAACAGGAAAATAAATTAAATTTTTGGGTATTTCAATTATTCGATAACCAGGCGGTACATTAGGCACGAATTCGTAAATAATATGACTTGCTTTCCCATTTACAAAGGAACCGCTAACTACATTGCATTCGATCCTTACGATGGTTGTTGATAGAATGCTGACAGGATACTGTGAATCAGTACTTATATTCGCATTTATTGTTTTCATTCCAAACCCTAAAATTTTACCAATTGATTCGCTTTTATTAAAATGCACATCTTTGGAGCATACAATATTTGTTTTCAATGTATTGTTATTGCAAGTTAGTTTTAATGCAGCGTTCTTAATGTTACTTTTTAAATAATCACAAATATCCTGAAGCTCATAAGATCCTTCTGGAATTTTAATAATTTCGTTTTTACCATAGTAAAACTTATTGTTGCGGTCATCTATATTAGGAATAGAATTGAACGTTGAAAAATACAAAAGACCGCATTCATAGTCTTCTCGAAGTTCCAACGGCGGTGAATAGTTTACTGTCAAAGAGGCTCCTATCCCAGTTATAGACACCGTGAAAGACATTTTTATACTGATACATTTATTTATTTCTTCCACTATTTAAGTGCTTCTTCCAATATTTTCTTAAAAATTTTAGACACAGATGGCCACAGTTTGAAGAACCAAACTCTTGATGTCTCACATAATTATAGTTTATTGGTAATGCGTGCATGTATTTGACAAATTCTAACGGCGGCTTTAAATTGCCGAAACTATCATAATATTCTACATAATTATTTTGCTTTACATAGGCTACCCAATGCGTGCCAGGATTTATATTCATATCTAAATTGAATATTCCACATTCAATTTTTCTAGGTTTCAATGGTAACGTATCTCTCATGTAAACGCCTCGAAAATAAGGAATATTATTAGCATGTTCCAATATATCTAAGTTAGTAAGTGCACGTTTGGGTAGCCGCTTATTTAGTTTTTTGATGTTATGTATAAACCTGCTCCCGTTTTATGAGGCTTAATATACAACCCTTTTCCAATAGCCACCGCCTCCATCATTCTGTTGTGTCTTTCAGATTCTTGCAGACTTTTTTGTGCAGCTTTAGAATCATTAACAGCTTTAGCTATACCTGCTGCTCCTCCAGCTAGCGAACCTAAGGCTGACAATCCCGCAAATATGGGAATAAGTGGTAAAAATCCTCCACACTTTGGAAGAGGAATTAAACGCGGTAAAAGAATTCTTTTCTTATTACTAAATATTTTCTTTGCAGCTTCATAAGCATATTTAATAGTGGAATGATGGTCTTTGGATTTGAATTTTTTTAATCTAGCCTGTATTTTTTTAATACCTTTCTTAAATGATTTTATGCCACAACCTGCTCTGATCTTTGCCTTCATAGCATTTTTAACTATCCATGAGGCAATTTTTTCTCCTTTGCCTGCATCTTTCGATTTCAACCTTTTCTTAGCCATATTCAAAAGTTCTAAGTCAGCTTTACGTCGAGCGTCCGAATCTTTATTATTGTATGCTATATCGTGATGCATGCAAGCCTCATCCAATTTGTTTACTCCTCGATCCCCTCGCCGTATTCGTTTTTGAAGTTTTGTACCAGGACCGCAGAATTGATATCCGGGTAAATGCAACTCGATCGGTAAATGATCTATAATGTCGTTAATTATCCCACCGCCTCTCTTCATCGATAAGTGTAAAGTGTGACAAAGTAGTGATTAGCGGTTATTTATATACCTATCTAATCTACACAACTACTTCACTTTTATTGACCCAGCTGTTTTCTTTTTCACTCAGCCCTAACCATTTTACAAAAAGTTTGTTTCCTTTTTTCTTTACAACTTTTTCGATAAGGTAAAGGTCTGGAAGTTTAGTTTGTTGTAATTCGTATCCGTAAAAAGAGCCTAGAATATTTTGATTGTGTTTGTCTTCTATTTGATAAGTTTGAGGATTGGTTTGATTGATTTTTACGATACGAAATATTTCCGTAGACCAATTGGGTGTATATCCTTTATAGAAATCACCCTTGTATTTACTTATACGCACAAAATCACCAACTTTCAAAGCTGATTCTCGACGTAATATCTTTAGTTTCTGCGCCTTATTAATGTTAGACTTAACTAACATCTCATTTGAGTGATTGACATTTATCGGTTTGAATTTTGTAATGCGGTGACAAGTGTTGTTATAATTATGGACAACGGAATTTAAATTACTTTGAAACCATTGATATCGTCCACATAAACTAAACGCTTTGTAGAGATGAGATTTTATAGTTCTTATTACTCGCTCTACCATGGAAGCTTTTTTAACAGAATATGTTGAATAATGATTTATGTTGTAACTTTTCATCAACAGTTTAAAAGAATCGTTATAGAACTCTGTGCCTAGGTCTGTTTGTAAATTTTTAGGTTTCCGCGATGATTCAGATAATATAGTATGCATGGCATTCGTAACACATTTTTTAGATTTTGATTTTAATGGTCTAACCCAAACGTATTTTGATAATGCATCAATTACTACTAGAACATATTTATATCCTCTATTAAACGATGAATATTTTTGAAAATCCATAAGATCGGCTTGCCATAAATCATCTATTCCTTTAATAATTGTATGTCTTCGTATGAAATTTCTTCTCACCGGTTTATGAAGCTCGTTTACTATATCTTCTTTACTCATTGTGATCTGGTTTTGATTTCAACATAAGATCGATTTCTTTTTTTGTATAATACAGTGTACTCAAATTTGAAGTAGTTAGTTTTTCTAAATTATTAAGATATTTTTTGATATTGCTTTGAATTGTTTTTATTTCATTTTTTATTTCATCCATACATCTGTCCACGTATTCTTTATTCACAGCCTCATCGCCCTTTTCAGGAGTTTGTAATCCTTTTAATCTTGATGATTTCAAATCAAATTCGCCTGAGTCCGACCTTACTAATGTATCGGTAAGGATGTCAGTGAATGCCGATAGTCGTAAACGCTTATGAACATGATGACCAAATTTATCTACATTCATTGCCGTCCTCTCGCCTCCCGTAGTTTGATAATACTGCCAAATCTTCCTGATGGTAGCTTAATATATTTAATGTCTTTAATGATGCCAGCTTCATGCAATTCCTCTACTATCGCATAAACTTCATTATGTACCGAAGTGTTACCAGCCGCCCATGATCCAAGTAGTAATTTTAAACGTTCAACTAACTCGTTTGGATCGTCCCAGTAAACTAAATCGGTATCCTTTTTGACTTCTTTTAAAATATCAATGCCCTCACCTCGTGGAGCGCTTTCTATATTACTTGTATGACTTCTAGAGAATTTAAACATCGGTTTAATCACGTTCATATATTTAAATCCTTTGTTACTATTTATTGGTTTGGTCGGATCGTAGTTACGTTTATGTGCATTGGTATCCATAAGTACTAATTTATAATTTTGTAAGTCCTCTTCGCTAACAATTTTCAAATTTGGCGTCTTTTTATACAATAATTCTTTTAATCCGGGGGTTTTTTTCAAGCTGTGGTTTCCAATTTTTAAAATGCAGTCATCGACATCATAAACACGTGTATTGCCGAGCATTAATTTTCCTTGTACATTTCTAACACCATAGGGTATATCTTTTTTCATTACTTCAGATGACACCGACCATGATAAGGAATCATTGGCAATACTTGGTGATGACTGCAGAGATTTAAATGAGTTCTCATGGACATCCTGATCTTCAGAGGGTGATGTGGTGAGAGTTTTGTTAGGTGTTTCACAAACATCGTTATCTGAGTTTTCCCCATCTTCAACAACTTTCTTGAAGTAATCAAGATCTTCGTTTGAAGTATTCGATGCCTCGCTTTCGCAGTGCTTAGTTCTTTTCACTAGTCTGGATTGCTCCAATTCCTTGTCTATATGATGTTTACCATCAGTTTTGCTTGTTAACAGTTTAAGTGGGTTGATAATTGGTTTAAAAATCGTTTCCAAAGCCATATCATTTGCATTTTTTGAATCTTTTATCATTTCTACCTTTCTTTTTACTGCCGACGCAGACTTTACAATTTGTTCCTTGAGGCTCCTTTCCATAGTTTAGGATTCCACTCTGGTCAACTTCTCAAATTAAACTGGCTCGTATGAACATATGTAACACATATATAAAAAAGTTTATTCCATTACAATAAATGTATCAAACTTCACTCTGTAACAGCCTTTGTTTCGCTCACAATCCTTATTGATAACAACATAGCTGTACGGTTTACTCCACGCGATCGAACACATTTCACGGAACTGAGACCATGTCATGTCAGACCCTACGTGTTCGTCGTAAACGTGTCTTAGATTAATATCGTCTTGTTTAAACAATACGATGAGGTTAGCATTATCTCTCACTAGTTGTTTAGGTATTTTAGTGTACGTTTGATTAATGTAAAAACAATCAATTTTTTTATGACGACCCATGGCAAAATAATCGCGTATATTGTTCTGATTCTCACAAGCAACATCATCAAATATGATAATTGACTCGGGAGAAGCTTCGTGTGGACTTAAAATCTCGCTGTTATTATTATACTTGTAATAAGATACATCGACAACATTTTCCAAAACTCTTTCCAAAAATATATATTTAGGCTGATATAAAGACTTTGAGTACACATAAAGGTTGCGAAATCGTGGCCCATTCTGGTGTAATAACAAACTGATTACTAAGTTGGTCTTTCCACAGTTTGATGGACCACAAACGATACTGCGAATAGTATTTGGCAGTAAGTTTCCATGGCGCTTTACCTCAGTGGTTGGTACAGGACCGATACATTCTAATTTAAGTGATTCTTTTTGTTTGAGGAATTTCATATTAGGTTTGTATATTTGACCGCTACGTTTGATGGGTTTCGTCAAACTGATGTTAGTATCATCGTGACTATATTAAAAACTTGTAATCATCAAGCAGGTTCCGCTGATGATTTAACTTCATTATGCCTAGTGTTAATAAAACATTTCATGTTATAAATATATCGGTTCCCCATGCAACTTAGCCGCGCAGATATCGTATTTCCAATACAAACTCTCACAACCATTTAAACTCCTTGAAGGCTGATTTTTAAGATTAAGCTATCCTATTTCCTTTCCTGAGACTCAAACTATCCCTATACTAATTTTCATCTAAACCAGTTCAACGGTTTACGCTTGAAGAGGTAACAGACAGACACACCTACACATTTATAATATTGGTAAGTCTTAAATCATTTTTTTTTTAATAATAAAATATATAAATAACTTATCATTCCGAGCAGACGAAAGCGCATATCAAGCTAGTATTCTAATCTAAATAAAAATATTTGTATCCGTCCACAGGACAAGGTTGACACTTATAGCATTTTTGATTGCCCATGCTTGGCATTACTATTCATTATGTAAACAAAATGTCTTAATGACAATAAGGCGCCTTTTTCACACAAATATTAAAATATTTACACTTTTTATAACGCAGTTATGAGCTTGCAGATTTTCAAGATTTGATGAAATTGTCTCCGCCAGGGCCAGGCCTAGAATAATAACTACTAAAACATTTTTAAAATAACAAATATAATAATATGGTACGAAGCTTGCCGGTCGGCTGCTGTGTCATAAAACACCTAACTCCTATTTCATCTCTATAAGGCCAAACGTTCCGACATGTGTGCGGATCAAATTAAATGATGTTCAAATTATTTAGCGCATTTCTTCATTACTGTTTTCATTTTCATACTGAGTGAACGTTGTAATTCAGATTTGGTAAGTAAAGTAAATACTATTTTATATTATTAATAATACATATATAGTCCATCTAACAGCGTTCTTATTATCAAGGATTTTAAATCAGTGTCTAAAGGTATCGTAATATCACCTGTAATTTGAACCGAAAGGCTTGGTTGTTAATACTTATTTAAACTTTAAGAAATAGCTGTCAAAATCCATTGGTAAATAAATACATAAGTGATAGGTAGGAATAGTAAGATTAAGGATAGGCATACACTTGAGCTCATTTTTTACTATAGGATGTAATATACAATATAATATGCTTCAAAGCACAAAATACCATCATATGCATATTTTAAAAGAAGTTGTTCTTAATTCACTTTAATACAATCCTTGAATATAAGTATTCCATAGCAAATCATATTGTAAAATAGTATAGGATTTGTATGTCGGATATGGCATTGTTTTGGCTCTAGTGAAAATGCTTCCTTGAGAAAGTATGGTGAACGCTATCAAAGCTATAATGTATATTCCGTAGTGAAAATTGTAGTTTAAAGTTCTACTGCGAAATTTTAAATGACTGAACTATCTGTACCATATCTGTTTTTTTTTTGCAGATCATGTCTAACGTTGGAGAAATCGCTGATTCAAACCCTATCACAAACCCCTTTTACTATGCGCAAAATGTGGATGGTTATTTGAATGACTTTTACGATAGTAAAGTTGAGGAACGACTTGAAGATTTGCCGTTAAATCAATTTATTGGCGATCCGGAAGTTTCGGAACTACGCTCGGAACAACAGCAGCCGAAATGTAAAAAAATTCAAAAAAAGAAGAAACGGGCTCATAGCTCACCCTCTTCATATATCGTCCGAAAAGACAAATCAAAACGCGGTCGCCGTCTCATAAAAATATTCATTTATGAACTTGACGAGCATGAAGAAACGGAAGTAGATCACCGTAGTGCCAATATAAGTGCTCAGTATGTGTCAGACGCTATGTATGACGATATTTTAGACGCTACAAATAGTGTTATAAAAAAAATTGGTGAAAAATTATCTGAAGGGTTTTAAAATTGTTATTAGATACATAGTGAAATACATTATTTAGTGAAATGTTGTTTTGTTTTATTTTGACACCAGAAATATGAATATTAAATAAAAGAGATTTGTGTTCCAATAAGCTGTTTATTTGCATCTTATGAAATTAATTTGACAATATTAATAATACTTAATTTAATACTTAATGAAATAAAGATGTATATGTTAACAAAATAAATATTTAATAAAGGGGTGTGAGACACATGACAAGAGTGTAATAGCTTTCTCAAAAATAACATTTTTAAAATACTGTCTTGTAGTGACCCCATGGTAATGTGGTACATCCATCATACATAATTTGTCTCTTATCATCATCTCTATTTAGTACAAGTTTATTGATTTTTTGAGTAAATATATTATGATTTTTGGATCTTAATATACACATATTTTTTCTTATAGTTTCGTTATACCACAATGTCTTTTTGTATTGCTGAATATCAAGTTTTTTGGTAACACATTTTTTAATCCCCTTTGCTTTTTTTATTGAAGTATTTATAGAGTCTATACAATACAATTTGGCTCTTAAACCAACAAATTCGGATATGATGTCACCATTCATCTCATCTTTGAAAAATCCAGGAACTTTACAATTCACTTTAGGCATATCAAATTGATCATTTTCGAAATTGCTAGTATCAAAATATTTTATATTTCTTTTCATGTCTTCATAAAAATCATCTGTATGTATGAGATACAAAAGACTATCAGTATCAGTGTAACAAAGTTTAATTGAATCTTCATACATTCGTTTCATAACAGAGTAGTGAAACCTGTACAAATGACTTTTAGCTAGTTCTAAAATAGAAAATCCTATGTAAATAGGGCGATCAAGAACAATTTTTGTCAGTTCAAGCTGGATTGCAACTAATGACTCGGATATCATAGTCAAATTTTTGAAATTTGGAGCGCTCACATATTTTTCTGCTCCACAGAATTTGTTAGTCTTATTTGTTTCATCTTTCCATAAATTAACCAATTTTACATCGACTTGTTTTCTTTTATTCTCTATGGTCTTGCCAAAAATAGAGTTATTTTGTTTTTTAAAAAAATCTCTTTCAAATTCCGAAGTAGCTTCCTGACGAAGCATCGTATTTAATGAAATATATGGTTCTAAAAAGGCACTTTGATCAAATGACAGTATTCTATAAATTTTGAGTACAATAAGACCATTACTTATACATTCTTTCAAGTGACGATAGTGAATAACGTATTTACATTTGTCATACAAGTTGGCGATTAATTTTTCATTTTTACTTCCTGGTGGGACAAATTTTTCTGCAGCAAATGGTAAATCAGAATGACTGTCGTGTATTTCAATCGGATAGTGTAAATCTACTTCCAAAATAAACCCTGTGCTACTATCGTCAGGCATACTCATCAATTCAAATTGGTGTATTTCATCTTCGGTTAAAAATTTAAAGTTCCCAATCGGCAATTTCTGCATCATAGCAAAGCCATATAAATTGACACAGTCAAGATAAATTAAAAAACTGCTAGGATCATCACTGTCATAATGTGGTAAATATTTATTGTTAGCCTTTGCATGCCTTAAAGAACATTGAGCAAGGCCGCCTCGAATACCTTTTTCCAACATTTCATACATCTCAATGTCTGAGACCAAATCTAATTTGATGTTTGTAAAGAGCAACATAGCATCCCAACTCAATGAAGGAGATGACACATAGTAGCATGGATCAAGGCTATAATATTTTAAACTCATAGCTCTGAATTTTTCAAAAACGTCACATAAAAGTAAAACATCGCATTTTAAATACAAATCAGTATATTCACCTAAGTTACGAATTCCAAAATCATTCCAAACTTTTTGCGCATGATTATAATCTTCTGTTGAAATAGATTGATTAGTAAGGTGATTGAAAAATTCAGTTTGCTCTGGTAATTGATTTTCTTTATAACGATCCCAAGAGTCTATATAATCATAACAATAGATACCTTTCTTCCTAACTAAATTAAATAAATGCTCGTCATTAAAAAATAAATGTAAATTTGAAAAATCATGCGGCCCCATAGTTTTAACTAAATTATCTAAGCTTGAACTTAAAAAATTGAAAGAATCAATAAATTTTAACTGAGCATTGCTTTTTTTATCAATTGGAATGAATTTAGTAAACGATATGTATTTCTCTTTATTTCTAGGTATTAAATTTATACGCCCGCATGTAGCAGAAAGTTCTTTTATAAATAAATGGCAATCATAGCCAGAAAGGTTGTGAAATATTATAGGTATAAACGAGCATGTTTTTGCTTTTAAATTACAATCATTATGAGCAGCCCCTCTGTACTTCCCTGTAAAATGATCATGATCAGCGACAACAATATCAGTTTTACGAAAATTTTTCTTACACAAATGACATATCCTCGCATTATTAAAAGATTCGCGTTCCGTTTTGCTGATTATTATAGGTTTAGAGTCGGAAATCAATTTAAATAATCTTTTTACATCTTTGCTGATAAATTCAATAAATTTTTTTGAACACTCAGGTCCTCTATATGAAACAAACTTATTTAATTCAGGTTTCGAATGACAAAATATATAATATGCAAAACAACTTGCCTCATGAATTTGAATATTTTCTACAAATGTGCTTCTATCTTTGTCTGAATATTCATGTAATAAGCTCTCAAAATCACCGTAAATTACAATAGGAATTCTTTGAGTTTTTTCGTAGTTGGAAAAAGATAGTTTGGCGTTTGTCTCAGGTAAAACAGTTTGAACTCTTGCACAGTTATGAGTAATTAGTTTTTCTGAAGTATTAAAATACAAAAAACACTCTTCACATAAATGTATTTTTGATTTATGCTTAGTTAATTGCTTGTGCACCAGCTTATCAAATTTTTTTATAAGACAAAAATGATGCTTATTGTTTTTATTTATGTACAGCAGGTTGACATGCATTATTTTTCTTTTTGATGTTTTATACAACGGTCCAGTTACTTGTTCTTTTTTATTTAAGCCATAAATATTCACGCTAACAGTAGTATTCATTTGTTCAAATAATTTGATATCTCTAATACTTGGTGGGAATGACATATTATCAATAATTAAAACTTTAGAATAATGAGGGTAAGATGTCACTCTATTAGGATTATTTGTAGTTGGATAAAGATAAGCTATAACACTCCAAAGAAAACAGTGTTCATCGTTGTTCATTATATTTAGGCATGATTTTGTTTTGAGGACTTTTTTTGGCAATGGTATGTATGAGCCAAATCTCAAAGGATTGTATTTGACAATGTTTAATTCTAAGTGACTTATCGACTCGACTGTCCAGCCTGACTCACAAAGTTCGAACTCTGAACATTTATTTATGATTTTTTCGACAAACTTTTTATACAGAGACCCTAAATCGGTATTTTGGTATACTACATCATATTTAGTATTAAATGACTTTAGTGACGTTTCATTGTTTTTTGGTAAAGAATAAGAAACAAAAAGTTCGAAATTAACTTTAACTGTAGTATGCTTTTTTAACATTTTCTTAATGAGATATTGTGATGTCTGTGAAATATCAGTTAAAAAAGATTCAGGTGAAATCGTAAAATTTTCAGGACTTATTTTATAAGTCGCAATTTTGTTTTTAAAGGCACATGCTATTAAACGAACATTATCAAACTCTGTTTGCAGCAAACAATTAGACTTGTGAATATTTGACTTTTTGTGAGCAGAATATAGCTTAACATAAGCGTTACAGGGCTTACAGAAAAACATTGTGCTTAATATTTATTGATTTATTTTATTTGTATTTATTATCATAGAATTACAATTTTTAATGTTTTTATCTGCTTGTATAAATTGGCTGTACATTTGAAAAAAAAACATGATTAAAATATGGTATGATTATGTACATGTATACTAATTATTCAGATTTAAAACTTAATCTACAATTTGTCTTACTTAAATTTTTTGTTCACATAAGTTTTTTAGTTTTAGAGTTTTTGGTTTATGGTTTTTGGTTTGTGGTTTTTGGTTTTTGGTTTAGTTTGGTCACTGAAAGGAATTACATAATTATTGTTTAGGCGGATACAAAATAGGGCGAATGTTGCGGAAATCTTCCTTTACCGCCGAAACCAACTGGGTTACTGCCTTCCACGTTGGCGTTTTCTCATCGGCGGCGGTTTTGAAGCTAACGAGAGAGTGTTGCCAGCGATCGGTTGCAATCGCCTCCAGTTCACGGAAGTTTGAGATGCGGACTTCTATGTAGTACTCTCCCCGTTTCGTCAGATCGTTTTGATGCGTATATCCAGAGCCTGTGCGGCGTGACAGATAGCTCTTCAATGTAGGCGCTCGGATAGGTTCAGGCTCTTCATCCTATTAACAGAATGAAAGTATTAGAATTAAAATATTGCTCCACCTTTCCGACTAAACTATAAATAATATTGATAAGTGTTTTGTTTATTAGTTATAATTTGGATGATACAAGTAATTAGGTTGGTAAGTTTCTAAATTATAAAACATTAAAAACCATGTCGATCTTATTAAGAATCACAAGTGTCTGTTACTTAATACTGAAATATTCATAATAGTTTGAAGGATTACACTATGTCAAAAAAAATACTAATATAGCATCAGACTCACCTCAGAATCTGGAAAAACGTTTAACTTGCGTTTCTTGCCGACGGAAACTGATGCTGAGGGCGTTGTGTCAGCTTCTGATTCAGAGTCGCTCGCAAATACTTCAACACGTTTCTTGGGCTTGGGAGTTGTCTTCGTCGCTTTAGTTGACTTAGTCTTGGAAGGTTTTTTTCTTTGCGATGAAGGCTGAACCTCGGCGTCAGACTCAAACGGATTCGAATACCTTAAAACGAAAAAAAGTAGTTAAAACACATAGGTAGATAACGTAACACATAGAAACATGCAAAAAATACTTTACTTAAATATATACTTCTGTGCACAGCCTAAGTTTAGTAGGAGGTACGTACATACTTGCTGCCTTGATGATGTCCACTTCCAACAAACACCGAAGAGAAAGTCACTGCGATATGTCGAGCTCTCCTTCGACAACCTAATTTATACCCATAATTTATAAGAGCGTGTTCATATGAAAACGTTAGAGATTTGTTAAAATATAAATTTAAAAAAACAGTGAGTGGTTGTTTTGAATAATAATCTTTATTGTTTAAATACATAAGGCATATTATTACTAAATAATCGATTAAATTTGAAGCACATGGTAAACATCTACTTTACTTATGTTTTTAACTGAAATATTACTCTGGCGCCTCAATGTCGCTGCAATCTGAGACGTTTTTCTTATATGGTATGCTCATGTACTCTTAACAAAACCTAATTGTTTAGTGGGACTCGCTTATAGTGGTTTACGTACTAAATAAACACAGTACCATTATAAACAAACACCTAGTTTTAATTATGATTTTTAGGTAATTTTAACCAAAATGCAATGGATTAAAAGCATTGTCATTTTTTCATCGTTGCAAAGAACCAATGATAAGTATGATGGGATAAAAGGTTTTTAAGTAAACGTGATAGTTTTATAGTTTATTAATATTATTTTCAAATCGGTAAATATTTTATAACTTTGTTGTTTTTCGTGAAAAATTGGTTAATATAAAATTAAGTAGGCATTCAGTTATGTGCGATTGAAATCGTTGATAGAGATATGACTTTTAAAATCGTTAACTTTGTTTGCATTATGCGTAGTTATCCTAATTTACTTACTACCTATTTGTTTATTATTAATTAGTCAATAATATATTATTAGTTAGGTAATCATATACATTATTCACTGTCTTTTTGTGCAAGAGACTTAGGTATTGATGGTCATAATTTACCCTCTACAATTTGGCAGGCATCGAAAACGTATACTACAGTAAAGTTCTTACAAGTAAGGTGTTTTTATCTATGCCAACACGCGATACTGGTATAGTAGATAGGTACCAGTTTTGTTTTTCCTCACGAGTTAGGGTCAATCATCACTTAAGTTTTTTTTAAATATTTTCAATGTCAGTAATTATGATAATATAATTTATAGCACATGACTTAAATTGATTCAGGCCTTTGTGTAACAGGGCAACGCATAAGTTTGGGAATCTGTACTGCACCTACGTCTCTTTGTAAATAAAAACATAGAAAACGTAATTTCATCCTCGGGCCCTATGTTCGATCTATGGTTTGAAAATGTGGAAGTAGAGACTGCCTATGGCCTTGAGAATCGGACGTGGTAAAGTAGATTTAAAAAAACAAGCTCTTAAGAATAAAAGTAATGTTGATGTTTTGCTATATAGGGGCAGATACATGTGGTGCGGGCGCGGGAGGTTTCGCATGTATGTATATACGGTTCGACACGTTTCGCCGTCAGTTTTCAACTCGAGTACGACAGGGATCGGTTACGTAGTTCGGACGAACAGCATCGGTGCTAATAGGTAGTTAGTCACATACGCGATTACTAAACTTCAACTTCGTTAGACTTAGACCGCACTAGTGTCATCTTTCTGCATACATAACTTGAGTAAGCTAGGATTGTAATACTGATCTGGTAGAATTGGGGCTCCAGGCATCATGCAGCTCGAGCGAAGCGAGAGCTGCATGATGCAGGAGCCCCAATTCTACCCTACTGATCTGTCAGACCCATTTCATTGAATTGTAGAGGTAACAAGTTGAAATACTTGGGACTGCAATCCCCCAAAGATTTTTTATTTAAAAATTCCTTATTGCACAAACACAATGAAGTACAAATGGTGGACTTAAAGTTTAAAAGCATTCTCTACTATTAAACCATTGGGTGAGGCAGAAACAGCGACAGCAGAAAAAGGACAAAAAAAATAACATAATTAAGAATGAACTAAATATACTTACATACTTAAATAATTCTTAAATAAACCTACGAAAATATACGTAAATACAATTAAATCCACATTTCTTCACGCTGAAAAGATATTAAAAATATAAAGTTGTTAGATAATCAAACATCTAAGATAATGCAATCTATGGCTTTGGCTCTATTTGGCGAGTATTTGTAATATACAGGGTGTTGTTTTGGTCAGTGACATCCAACTCAGTGACAATATTATGAGTTATGCTCTAGTTCTAAAAAAAAAATTGCTTTAAATTCTGAGCAAGTTTTATAAAAGAAAACCCCTTCACACCATTCAAAAAAATTACAAAACTAATGGAAAAACTCGCACCCTAGCGCTTATCTACGAAATACTACGCCGTAGGTAGTAAGCTACGAAGAGGCTACCTGGTGTTGGTAGTTTTATCTCGATTGCTGTACCGCATAAAAAATATTATTTTTGGGTTTTTTCCATTTAAAAACAAAAGTATCGTTTGTACAGCCGCTCGTCACTAACCAAAACAACACCCTGTAGATCCCGGGATCTAGAAAATTCGGGAATGCAAAACTAGCCGGTAACATGGTGAGGACACGACGTTTTTAGCATGTGGTGTTTATTAGGTATATAAAACAGGACTCCGGGATTACATAATATTATTTATGCATTTGCCGCGATACTGCAGCGCTTTAGGAATGTTCGCGGATGCGCGGGTGCCAAACTTCTTTGCTGTCCTTAAAACGCGGGTTGCCTCATTCTGGCAAAGGATAAGGGACTCCGACAATAAAATTTTGAAGGTGGCCAGTGAAGCATCACGTGGGCCTATTTTTAACCACTGGAGAATTCTTCATCAGGCTGTGCACTAATGACGTCGGGATTCTTTCTCGGTATAAAATAATTTTAATTTATTTTATTTTATTCGTATTTTTATTGTGTAATTTATACTTTATACGGGTTTTTTATGCCTGAAATAAATGATTTTATTATATTATTATTATTAATGTGATTCAAGTGATTGAAGTGAGTTTTAAGCTCCCTATCAATTTATTTTAACTTCTTATAATTTATTTATCGAGTATGCTTATTTGTAGAAGTAAGAAGAGAAATAGACAGTAGAAACACACTGCAACTGCAGCACTTTGCGACCTAGGTCAATAAATGAGAAAATTTTGCGGAGCTATTTGATTAAACAAACGGCATACTTTTTTAATAAGCACAGTCTGGAGAAGTTTTCATGAAGTCTGACGAGTTCAGTCAACTTTCGTTTATTTATTACAGCCATATAAAATTGCAGGTTACATTTGAGAAAATTATATTCCGGAACTTTGCAAGTGAATAAAAAAAGAACTAGATGGCTTGTTAATGTGACTTTGATGTTAGTAAAACCGCAAAATAATTCACAATAACATACAACAAACATGCAGAAAAACATTATAGTTTTTTGAAAAATATGATTTGAATGCTAAAATTCATATTTTTTAAATAAAAAACCATAAAAATCGAAAAAAAATCCACCAGTCTAAATATAATTTTAAAGGCACAAATTTATAGGTAATGATAGCTATTATAAGCAATTTTCTTTTGGCTCATGATGTATCAAACACTCTGTTTAACGAAAATATTAAATTTGTCGATTCCGAAATAGCGGATTTTTTTAGATTCAAAAGTGAGCTAACACCTTAACTTAAGGTAGCTAAATATGCATCCAATTATCCGATCACTACTGACGATAGATATATTTATCGTTCAAAAACAAGTGTGATTGATATGGTCGTTAGGCGATCACTGCAATTTGTTCGGCTGCTATCGGGCGCGGCTTTGTTTTTTATCCCTTCTTTTTAAGTACCTAAGAGAGTTTACATATCAGACATACCATTTTTACAGACTTCAAAATACAGGATTGTATATTTCATTTGATTTTTGATACTACCCTAATAATTCTTCAATTTTATAATTTTCTACTTTAAGGCCAATCTATTAGTATTTTACCCCTTTCTTACACCCATCGAATGTACAATGTCTTAGTATTATGACAAGCTTGCCTAAATTATATTTTAATTTGAATCGCATATTTTTTTGTTTATGTATCTTGCTATATTTAAAATACTTATCGTTGTTTCAATATTCGTTTAAAAGACTTCGCTGTACTTAAACTAGTTTAGGTTCAATACATAAAAATGTACAACTGTTATTATGAAGGATCTTTTGAATTTAGGAGATGGAAAGCTGGTGTCTTGTATTACAGATTGTCTCAATCGATAGAAAGCACCAATCTTCACAAAAGTTTATTAGTAACACCATTTATATGACCTAACTGTACAAATTATGTCTAACTTATTGTGAAGCAATAAATACTTTTTATAATTATTTTTATTTATTTTTTAGTTGTATGTTTATTAATTTCAAAATGTTTATCTATGTGTACATGGGGACTGATTGAGTTTTTAATTGATTTCTAGCCAGCTTTGTCTCTTTAGGATATGAACTATCACTTTATCTTTTCTTCTTTTAGATTAGGATTTTATGAATTTTCAAAATAATCTAATAGATTTACAGTTTTCTAATTAATAAGATTTCACTGTAGTTATGAAACTATTGAGTTGAAATCCTAAAAGGCATAGAATACATCACGTTAGACAGGAGCGCTGGCCTCTTTCGGATTCTAGAAAATTCGTTTTAGTTTGAGATATGGGTAATAACTAAAAATCATGAAATAAAAACTGTTTAGGAGACACAAATTCATTTGGTGTCGGTCCATGATCTTAAGCTTACGTAAATCAATAGTCTGCGCACATCATGCACTGACTCCAAATTAATTTGTTAGCGTTATTTTGAGCTTTTTAGATAGTCTTTTGAAAGCGGTTTATATGAATAAACTTTTCAAATCCGATACAAAATTTAATTCGTGCGCTGACTTTAAGCGCACTCATCGAGTTCACATTGGGCCAATTCTCGTGCAATTTGTATACGAAAAAAGTTCACGGATAGAATTTTCTTTGTCGAAGATAAAATAATTTTTTGATGTCTTAGGGTCACGATTTCTATGAATTTAGATTTTGTTCGGGCGCTATTTTTTTACATGTAGATATTTTAGGTTAGTCGGTTAAACTCGAAATCGAATTACCACACGAAAAAAGTTCGACTGCCGCGAGAATCGTCGCCCTCCGATCGTGTCAGACTGACGTGCACTGGATTATGATATTTAAGGAACTGTCTGTAGTAAACCTACCCAATACTTATAGTTCCACGTCACGAATATCTCAACAATAACATCTTACATAAACTTGCCTTCATTTTTAATTTAATTTCTTCTTAACTATAAGTAAGTAGGTACTTCTAAACAGTCAATATTTAAAAGTTTTTCAACAGCCCGTACGTGGGTTCATACAATTGTTTTTTTGCGTGGCAAAATAAAGCATATTCTATTATATACATATTTCAGTTCTTTTTGTAGAAACACGTAGCCATAATAAAGGTACTGTGCGCGTGACAGAACACCGTTATCGTCCGCGACAGATTATTTCCGCGGGTTTATTACGTAACTTGTAAAATAATAATAGCGATCAGATGGACATTCGTATGCGGCATTGTCAAAGCGTTGCTGGCGGCAAACATCTAAAACTGTCAGCTCCTATGGAGAAAGTCACTGCGGCATGAAGGCACAGCAAGCGAACCAATGACGCCGGGCGGTGTGCATACAGTTTATAAGCTGCTTTGCTTCAAGAGGACTCTTGCAAAATATAATCCGTTTTTAAAATGTCAACGCTGTCTCTAACTGTAAAATATAAAGAAACAGAGAATGATTACAAAGTTAGTTAAATCCAAAAACGTGGTGACAAGTCTAATATTTACTTCTGAGCATTCAAAATACTTTATAAAGTTTGAATAATGCAATGCAGCAGCGATCAAGTTACTTAATCGCCTTACCAATCAATTCCACGAACCATTTTTTCCAACCGACACTTATGGGCTTTTGTTCCAATAGAAATGTACTCGTAGACATTTTTAATGAGACCATTAAGAGTATTGCCCCTAACATTGTGACAGCTAAGCAATGATATACCTACCTAAGGTATTAGCGATAATTGAAGCGAATCAAACATGGGAGGTTGGTTGATTGCTAAGAAGATATCAAATTGGAATTATAAACTTGCTGAAACTTCAGAGAAGCTACCAAATTGTCTTTGTTCTGTCTTAAAGCGCTAATAGAGTTCAATTATCAAGCCTCTTCATTTAATCTTTGAACAATTACATGAGAAATTTTGTAATATACGCTATAGAAACTACAAAAAAGGAAAAAATAATTTCAATAACAAAATGCACTTAAGACCTCTTACACACTCCGACTTTTAGAATCGATGCAGCCGCGCGTTTTGTAAACGATAGCATTGCGACTTACGCAATAAACAGATGTATTTTGGCATCGATGCTGTCGCGCATTTGTACTCGATGCAGTCACCAATATACCTACAGTAAATAATTTGTAAATGTTCAGCTTTTGCGTCGCAACTGCACGGATGCTAAAAGTATCTTAAATGTGTAAAGTTAATAATTTGCGACTGTCCAAAAGTCGCAGTGTGGTCAAAAAGTCTCGAATAAAATCTTGACAAGAGTTTTTTTCTTTTAAAGGTAAAAGAAAGGACTCCATTTTAGGCGAACAAGCAATCTAAAGCATCATGCATCAGGGCATCGAAACCAAAAATAAATTGTTCGCTTAAAATTAAGTTCTTTCTTCTAAAGAGTCAAGAGTTTTTTTAAGACGTTTCAGTACATTTTGTTTTTGAACTCAGTTTTTACTTTTTTTCGTAAAAGTTCTTTTTTTTTTTGTAAATTTTAAGTAGGTAATTTATAGAAGAGAGGGAGGAGGTTCCACAATTTGACTCTGTTATTTAATAAGCTACAAATTACCTTACATAAGTTCTAAGTTCCACTATCAGCTCAACTCCACAAAACGAGACTTTTTTATTTTCTAAATATACAGGTTGTTGTTTTGGTCAGTGACATCTAACTCAGGATGATAATATGAGTTATGCTTATTCTAAAAAAAATGATTTCTTTAAATTCTGAGCAAGTTTTATACAAGAAAACCTCTTCACAACATTCAACAAAACTACAAAACGAATGGGACAACTCGCACCCTAGTGCGTAGCTAGCGCTTATCTACGAAATACTACGCCGTAGTTAGTAAGCTACGAAGAGGCTATCTGGTGTTGGTAGTTTTAACTCGATCGCTGTACCGCATAAAAAAATGATTTTTCGGGTTTTTTCCATTTCAAAAAGAATATTTTTGGCATCAGTATCGTTTGTAGAGTCACCCCTGAGTCGCTCGTCGCTGACCAAAATAACAGCCTGTATAAACAGTACATACGAGTACATCATACTACATAATATACCTACTCGTATGTATTACGTACACATCACACGGCACTTTTTTAAAAGCGCATCACTCCCGTTATTAACTATGTCAACTTCTATATTTAATAAACCTATCTAGCCGGTATGGATGGTGTTTTTTTTTAAATTCACTTATGATTACCACATCAATATGCCAAAACATTCAATATCAATATTCCAATAAAAACAAAGCCATTTTTCCAGCAACGTACTTTAAAACTTATTTAACTTGAGTCAATATAATTGCCAGAATTGAGTGAGTTAATCATTTGTTCGCATGAACACAAATAATGATTATCAGACGGCCAAACAACAATTATTTTCACTTGAAACTCCAAGTTGCCTGAATATCCAGTCATTTACAAACAAGCGAACAACATCACGCAAATAATCGCTATTGTATCAATTCTGCATTATATTACCTTGTACTTTAAAGTGAATGGACGTACATATGAAGTATTCATTAAATACGCTGATTGGAAGATTCCATTTTCATGTTATTAAGCAATAAGAGAACTAATTATGTCGCTTTCTCGTATGTTCATTTGCTCAGATTGATTATGGGTATGTTTCCTTACTAGTCTAACATTATTACAAATAGAAGATTTTGTCGTTCTATACTCTTTAATATAATAATTCTTTTTTTTTACTCTTTCAGAACTTACACACTGTGACATTTAGCGTCGAAGCAGTAGCGCGTTTTAATAACGCGCTTCAGCATGGCGACTCAAGCATTGAACAGATTAAATCAAGCATTGATGCAGTCGCGCGTTAGCATCGCGACTGCATCGATCCTAACGCGCGTAAATATCGATGCAGTCACCAATTATCAGTACATGATTTGTCAATTTCTAGCTTCTGCATCGCGACTGCATCGATGCTAAAAGTAGCGCAGTGTGTACAGGTTGACATATTGCGATAGCATCGAAGCTACATTGCGACTACATCGGTGATAAAAGTCGCGTGAAGTTCCGATTTTATTAGCACTTTTGATTTTTCAATGAAAGTTGTTTAAGATATACCTATTATAATGTAATCCTATACAAAATAAGCCTTCCTAGTCGAGAAGGCATCAACAATTTCTCGTATCAATGTAATGTGATGCTACCGGTTGTGGGGTTGCTACGGCGCTACGACATTTCTCTGTTTATTTTGCTACGACAAAAGCTTTCCGTAGACACCCGTAGCACAACATAGTTAAGTTGCTAGACGTTAAGAAAAACACTAACTTGATAATTAAAGAATACCACTTAAGCACCTTTTTATACTTCGAAAATGTTAGTGAAAATACCTACAAATATTAAAACCATGAAGTGATAATTTCACAAATGTACCTAATTTATTTATAAAAATTCAGTCTCTCCCAAAGTGGAAACATAATACTGAACATGTTTGGCGTTATAGTCTATGTTTCTTTTTTTGATAGCAAAATTCCTTTGCTTCTCATGGTCTGATAATTGATATAATGTACAGCTGAGGAGAATATAGTAGCGTAGTGCAACCTATTTCATTATTAACTGGTTAAAGTTAAGCTACCATATCTTCAGTCCGTCTCAAAATTTTTCTTTGACATTTAACTCAAAATAATGTTTATTTCATTGTATGATGTAGCAGCAAACCTTTACAATGCAGTGTCGAGTAACACCTGCTGAGGAAGGTCGCGCGAAGAAAGTAAGAAGAAAGCTTCGACATTGATCCCCGCTTCGGTGCACTTTACGCTTACCACAGACTATGTATCAAAATAGATGACGCGAGTGTATGTTATAGTCTATTTTTTATGATGAGTTCTGAGACATTTCTTAACATTACACATTCTCCGTTTTACGCACACTACATTCCAAGAACGAAAATATTATTTAACAATATAAATAAAATTGAATTTTGATATTACTGCCGAAATATATTAATAACAATGCCCTATGTAAATATAAACATTTTTTTTGATTCACCGTGAATTGTAATTTTCTTTTCTCATAAAAATCCGAAAATTATGCATGGAACGAAACTCGAACTATGTTAATAAAACCCTATCGGTCTAAAATCGTGTATGTCCAAATAATCGGTATGGTCGTAATAATCACTCACTTTATTTGTGTTTGAAAACTACATGAAACATATAATCGCTATCGCTTTAATAAGCTATATTTATTTAAATGAATAGTATCCTAATTGTTTTCGATAGCATTATCTATTAAGCAAATTAAAAAATATATGTTACTTAAAGGCCCTTAGCCTACAAAATATAAAACATTAAATTACAACAAAAAAATGACAGACAATAATCGAATACTATGACCGATAAATTTCGGTTCAATTTTATTGGATTACACTATAAATGTCGAAATGATAACGTCTGAGCGATCATCATAAAATAAATGGACTGTAGTGTATACTTCGCGTATCGATTAAAAAATAGCATCAGCGTTCTTTGATGTCAGTGGCGATTGCACCTTAAAATGAGACCTAAACAGGTTGGCTATCTCTCTAGGATCCTGTACGCTCTCAACGCTTACCGGTACACCAGGTTTCGGATTTAATTTTCTAGTGTGTTTCCAAAAGCTTCGAAAATCTTTACTTTTTTGATGAGTGGCCAAAATATTAGTTTTAATTAATTCTAATTTTTTTGACAAAATTTTTACTTTTCTTTTAAATATTTCCTAGACCTGTGCATTTCATCATAAATATGGCTCCATGGGGGTCTTCCGTACCACACCCGGGAAAGAAATTTCTGTCTAGCGTCCTGGTGATAGTCGCGAACATATTTATTCCACCCTGCAATTGGTCGACCACCCCTCTTACAACCTTGATATTCTTCTTAATTTAAAAAAATAATTAAATGTGTTTTGTTAGATCCTCCTACCAAAAGTGAAAATTGGTCGTAGGTGCCATTGCCTTAAAGTTCTATTTTAAGTATCAAATATTAAAACCTTTTATATTCGTATTCTACCTTGATACATTTGTCTATATTTTTAAAAGAGCGACTTTTTCTTCGTATAATAGGCTTAAAAAAACGCTAACCTTCAGCACAGTTTCACGGGAACGATATTGAAAACAACACAGGGACTTTTGCGAAACACTCTTTGTCTACAACGCCACATTGTTGTTTTCAAATCCTATTATCACCGTTAAAGCTTATTCATCTGTTACGGAATTATGATTCTTCGTAACGTTTATGACGAAAAGGGAATTGTAATAATGATCTTAGTACAAAATGTTTGTTTTCTATTCAATTAAAGACAATACAGTGCCAAGTACCGAATACAACAAAAGTCACAATGTTGAAGTTAAACGAACGGGACTAAAGTTCATTACGATACTTAATTATAATGAAACCGAAAGCTTGCTAATTTAACTCAGGCGTAATTACATTAAAGCACACACACCATGACAAAATACATACATAGACCACACTCGCGCACATATACCTCACGCACACTACACACACACCCACAGGTCTTGTGTCACTCCAGAAGCCACATACATACATTTACATTTACGCATTTATTATTTTAGTTTACTATCTTACAGCTTTGATTGTTCATTTAAGGTCATTTTTTTCTTTGTCAACTTAGATAAGTACATTATTTTCGCAAACTCGGGGAATCACTGTCTTTTAAGACACAGATTAAAGACCTCTGTCCATTACACCGTATCATATTTAATATTTTATGCATTGTCAACTATGACACTGTTTCAACTAAACTGTTTTGTCACCGACCAACACCGTCACGTATCATGCACGGAGCGTTATGCTTTCGGTGCTGACTCGCTCCGTGCATGGTTCTCGACGTTAATAAACCGTTGCGAGCATTCGGCAAGCCGCTGAGCATATGGGTTGTGGTTGCGTATACTGACCGTTATAAAGGCGTTGTAGGCGGTTGCCGCAATCAAGTAATTTTATGTCAGTTCAACAAGACCAGCGGGCGTAGTCTGATGCATCATTTTTGACATTTCGCGTCGACAATTTCAATTTTATGATTTTCTAATTCATCAAATATCATTTTAACTTACGTAGCTATATCTTTAATAAATCTTAAAAAATATATATAGTTTTTTAAGCAACATTCAAAAATTCTTCTCAATCAATAAATACACGAAAACACCAATTTTGTCTCAGCATTTTTCGAGCGCCACCTGGTGGTTTTATACGGAACTATGTCGAGACTTCCGACACTGCTTGCGGTGGTTGTTGCATATGGGCATTGTACAGATTACATACGGGTAACATAGGGGTTCCTTACTGGTATCATAAAGGATGCACACGCATACAGAACGCTGGCGATCCGTTTAGTGGGCAAAGTAGAGTGCTATCGTCTTGCATTTCGTGACATGATATTATATCCTAGCTCCGTTCGCAGGGAGATTAACACGATTGTCAATCATAGTTTCAGAATATTTACAGTTTAAAATCGGAACTTTTTCAAATATATAAATAATTTATGTTCCTTATTTATTTCAAGTGTCGTTGTGATATTGAAAGTGATGATGTTATTCTTTTTTTTTTTGGTATTGTACTCGTAGTTTATTTCGGGGCCTTTATTTATTATTATTATGTGTTATTGAATAGTTTGAGATTATTAACTATATAGGTTAAGAAATAGTTGAATGATTTAAAAGAAGCTTCTTAGTATGTGATTTCAGAGATATTAAAAGCGTTAATATTATGACGGTGACAGGTATTCATGTGATTAAGGCGCTTAGACGTAAAACGAGGACTTGAAGTGAGTAGATGCGCCCAGGTTTGGACTGTGCAATTGTCACATGGACATTTGTCCGTAGCTACGATGTGGAAGCGATTCAGGTACTCAAGATGGTACCCGTGGTTTGTCAAGAGTTGGGTAATGGCAAAGACAGGTCTGATTATGCTAAGATAGTCGGTCAGCTGTTTAAAAGTTGGCAGTAAACTCTTTGTGTGGACGCAGGTTCTTTGGTCCATATATAGAGATTGATGGTTGGTTATTTAAACAATTATATGTGTATAATTTTTCGGCGTAATTTAGTATCATTAGACAGAGTTTTTATTCGCTGACAATCTTTGATATTAGTGCGTTCAGGCTTTTAAATCCTTCGGTATATTTGTTAAAGTGCTATGCTTTGTTTTGCATGGTAAATATGTTATTATTAAATATACAGTGAGAATTCTCTCGCTTTTCCTATTTTATTGTTGTTGCAATAGCATCAAATGAGCCTCGATGTGATGTGCCCAACGGGCGGCGAGCGTCGAGGGCCCTTGAGTGCCGCCCTCACTCGAGCTTATAAGTTCTTGAATAGTAGATATACGTGTAAGTCTTTTTATATTTTGATTTCACGTCTTAGGCCTGGTTGCGAAAACAATAGTTAACTAAACAAATGGTTAAATGTCGTTGCCAGCGATAGAATATTAACGATTGTGCGTGTTTTCAATAAAAAAAACTTAACCAAATGCCAGAAAAAAAACTTAAAAAAAAAAAAAAAATGTTAGGTGATAGATACTTCGAACGTACCTAAGCCTAGCTCTCAATTAGAGCCAGCATGACAGGTGGGCTGCAACTTTTACAGATAAGCCATATACCTATAAATTTTTGACAGGAACTACTATTATTCACGGCGAACTCCTTTAGTGCTCAATCATTGTTATCAGCACATTATTATTTAAAAACCGGCTAAATGAGAGTCTGACTCGCCTACTGAGGGTTCCGTGCCAACTTTAACTGAATTAGGGATGCACTTACTTCCAATGAGCCAAAATACCATAATATTTGATGACAGCAAACATATTAACTTTGTTTTTCATAGTAAGTATTAAAAACAAACGTTTGCGGTTGTTATATCACAAAAACTACTAGCTCGATCTCGTTCAAACAAATATGCGTTGAAAGTTTTTATTAAAAAGTGAATTATGTATTTTTATCAAAATTAACACTCGCTTAGTTCACTTAGTTTTACCTTTAAAAGCGTCTATCTCCCAAATATTAGACTTTCAGAAAAAATGATTTTTGCAACCTCGATTTCATTGATCGTGTCGTCATGTCATAACGATGCTAACGTGCGTTAGTACCAATGTCGTTGCCAATAAATGGTACATAATTTCACAATGTCCAGCTTCTTTATCGCGACTGCATCGATACTAACGCGCGTTAGAATCGCGACTGTATCAATTCTGAAAGTCGCGCGAGTGTGCAAAGGGTAAAGCCTATACAAGAACAGAAATTTTAACGATTTTCAAATTCGGAACACGAGCCACTTCGAGTGGATTGGACCTCAGCCACAGTCTAAAGCAAACGATATGTAACATTTTTGATAATTCGCCTCGATAAGTTCAATTGTCTGTTTTTCTGCTGCATCCAGCATTATTTTAAATTGTGTAGCTATTTCTGTGTGAAAAGAACGTCAATGAAATAATAACGAGTGATGGTAGTTTTAATTTTTCATTCATAACTATGTGAAGACAAATAACACCTTAGTCTGACTGCGACCACGGATTAGCATCCGTGGTAACTTCAAATACTGAGCAGCATTTGAAACGTCAAGCGCTAAATTTCAAATAGCGTATTCCGATCCACCCCCACCAGTAAGTGAAATCATGAATGTATATTATGATGGATAAAAAGAGGTACACCTCTTTCTTCCATTTAAATGGCTCACCTCGGGCGCAGAATCATTCAACAGTTAAATCCGAGCCGGGTGGCGGCAAAATATTAATTACCTGAACCGAATCACTGTTGTGAAGAACTTTGTCGAAAACAGGGCAGTAGGTAAATAAGCTACTTTCAATTGTAAAAAGCAACTGTGTCACATATGTTGGCAACATAATTATCTAAGTAATTAGTATAAATACTAATTTAAATTGTGGCAACACTTTTTCTCTTGGATGTGTGCGTCATGTAAGGAAGGATCGTTATTCCGCAATAAAATATTGTTTGTGCTTAAAATAGGTGATTATTATTTAAATAGAGCAAGCAAACTACTGCCTCTGCCATTCTTCGAGCCTGAAGATATAAATCATAAAATACTAATGAAATAGCCATTCATTTGTAAAATAAACTGTGTTTCATTTGAATCGAGTTAATAATCATAGAACACAATGCAGAACTCGTACAATATTAAAACCTGAAAAGTGGTCTTCGTAATTTGAAAAGATACTCGTGTAATTTTGGCTGCCTTACTAATAGTATTTTGAATGCGAATTGTATAATAATTTAATGCCATTGAGTAGCTTCAAGAGTAATTGAAACCGCAATTTATGATATCTTTAAAATAAATTCATATTAAGCCGATTACTTTTACAAACCAAATAATTATGCCTACTCTGTTTTTCACCTATCACTCTTCTACAGGCCGATTCTCGTGGCAATCGATGTTTTTTCGTGTGGCAATCGATTGCGAGTTTAACCGTTTTATCCAAAAAATCAAGTAAAATATCTACACGCACAAATAAAATTGAAATACCTACATAGAAATGGTGATCCTGAGAAATAAAGAAACTATTTTTTCGTCGACAAAGAAAATCGTATCCCAATTTCCGATATTTTCGTATACGAATTGCACGAGCATTGTCCTCCTGATTTATTATTATGTAAGTACGTACCATACGTAGGCAGGTATAATATCTAAAAGTGGTCGAATAAGGAAATTAAAAGATTATGCGTATATCAAAGTAAGCACCTACTTAACATTCGTCCGTTCGGAGAGTTATGAAAGATGAGGAAGTTTATGGTAATGACCCGTCCCGCGACCCATTTCGGGAGACCCTTTGTTAATATCAGCTTCCTTTTGATATCCCATAACTGAATAAAGCTTATTTATTACTAGCGGTTCTAGGCGACATTGCCCGCTCCTATTTATACCGCGTGATGTTATACTGTGCGTTTGCTATACAAATGTCTTCAACAAGTACTAAATAATTCAAGATAGTGTTCCTATAATTGTTGAACCAAACAAACGAACGACCTACATAGTCCGATTCCATAATCTCTATCTTTACAACATATAAAAGTGTGGCTTGAATGACATATCAAGAGATAAGCAGCATGAATGTAGCAAAAGCGAAAGTTATTTTATTCCACATTAAATATAAATATAAAAAACTAACGCATTCTACCCAACGAATCATTGAGTCAAAAACTAAATAGGTAAGAGGGTGAAAATTAGGTGCGCAAGATTGAAAATTAAACTTTTTTAGATACCACCAAGATAAGCAAACTCCATAAAGTGGATGATTTAAACCAAGTCAATCGAATATAGACCTTATCAACAACTATAGTTCAAGGGTATCTGCGGGACGTCAGGTCTATCGGGTGCTGTTCAAATATTTATCATCTTTGTAATTGATTACTCAGAGATGAGCTCCCGTTTTGAAGGGATTTAGATTTCTGTGCGAACTCAAGCCGCTTACTCAACAAGCTTACTTATAAATTAATTTGTTTTCTAACAAAAGAGGATGGAAACAGAGATCAAATCTAATCTAAGCAATAATGATATAAGCTTGAAGCCACCGGCTTACATCATCCAATATTAATAGCGTTTCGGGTTTCACTATTACCAAAAGTTCAAAGAACATTACAAAGGTTTTTGTCCACTACACCGTAGCATGCCATGACCGTGATAGGAACGTATCAGGCAAAATAATATACTTCGTATTAAAAATCATGACACCTTGCCTTTAGACCGTGCCGTCACCGACCAACATCCTCGCGTGCCATGCACGGATGGCAATCGTCGTTAATATGCTCAGTGGGCAAGAAAGAGCGTACCGAGTTGCTTTGCGTGCCTGACACGTTCCTAGCACTCATGGTATGGTACGGTGCAGTGGGAAAAAACCTTTAAGGCTAAATTACTCAATATAGTTTTGTGAAACCTTTGAAAAAAATACTCAAGAGGATACGTGTGTACAGATTTCGTTTTTTAATTCTGCCGCGCATTGATGGGACTTCAAAAATGGTCATCATCATCATATATTCATTACTTAGTTTTTTTTTCTATGAACCAAAACTAGATTTTTCACCCAAGAGGTGGAATTGTGTAAAGCAATCGTGTTCACAGATCATAACGTACATTATGATTTGTCAAACTTTTTGTTTTTTGCCGTTTGACAGATCATACCGTACGTTTTGAACTGTCAAATATATACGATTGCTTTACACAATTCCACCTCAGCTTATTAACATGCTGACAAGCAACTAAAGATCGGCGCTTATAATAACCTCTGTTTTTCTATTTTTTTTTAAACTTTATTGCACTGTAAGTTGTACAATTGGAGGACTTAATGCTTAATGGCATTCTCTACCAGTCAACCACCTGGTAATGCAGAGAGTTTAATCAGTGAATATTAATAATAAGTCAGAGGAGTGGTACAAAAAAAAGAAGTTTACTTCTTAATATCATATATTACCTAAAGCAATGTCCATATTTTGCCAGCCGTTACTAATAAGCGCTGGTAAGCTAGTTTTCTACTTGAAGGCGGCCAAACAACGATATACTATTGCCTTATCTTGTCCTAAAGATGTAAGATTACGAAGGCCGACCAGTTAGTTGAGAAGCAGCGGAAACGCAACAGACGGTGTAGTCTACAAAGTCTCGCTAGACATGCAGCAGGGAGCCTCAAGATGCATTGAATGCTACTGTAAATTCATCTTTGCTCCGAGAATCGAACACTTAAAATGAAACACTTTTTACGAATAACCTTTTCGCGAGAAAGTTAATCCGTAAAAAAGTGTTTCATTTCGATGAGTAATATTCGCGTAAACTTCAGAAGCAAATATTTTGGACATTTGCCGTAATTGCCACTTTATCAACACTGTGATTACAGTTTCTACTTAAGGGTCACGGCAGCGGCCTGCCAAAGCCGAGTCAAGTGAAGCGCAATACTACTACCTTACATTTCGATATTAAGGCGCGACTGCATCGTTGCTAAATTAATAGCACTTTCACACTTATGCGTTTTTAGCAGCGCGATGGTCGCGCGGCAGTCGCGCTGCTGTCAATTTCATACATAAAATGACAGCAGTGAGCCCTTTACATTAGAGAGCCGCGCTACTGTCGCTCTAGTGTGAAAGCGCACTCAATCTTTTCATTGCGTGAGTTGCGATTCTGTCGCGCGTTTCTCAATCATAGTCATCAATGCTAAAAGTCGCAGTGTGTAAGGGGTCTTAATTTTCTCTTCAAATTCAAACTAGGAAGGGCGGCAGGCAATTCGAAATTCAATTATAAGAAGGTTTTGTTAGAGAGCTGGCTAGCAATCCGGTATATGATTGGCACAAGTAGATCGAGGTAAGATTACAGTTAAGTCAGTACTAATTGATTTGGTTCAATCAATTTAGGTCTTACGTCACTGCGTTTCCGCGTTACAGCTAATTGAAGTTGCTTAAAAAAGAGGGATTTAAAATTATTTGCACATGTCTGCTACTAGGGTTCATGTTTACAATAATCTTGGAAAAAAAAACAGGCGTTCAGAGCTCTGCAAAATGGTATGGAGTTGTAAAATGAATAAAAAAGTTCTAATAAGTACCTAATTTGCACAAGCTTCTCATTGCGTCCAGTTAATTCATTATGACTTCGTGGACACGAAAAAACATATAGCAGACATTTTGCTCACTGATTTTAGGTGTATAACTGTTTGAAATCACCAAAGACATAGTATTTTTTGTTTCCGCATAATTTATTTAGGATAGGATACTCGTATTTTATTTGTCCATCATAATGGTAACGTGTTTTAAAAACACTGAGAAAAAAATATTGTCAATTAGACAAAAAAACATTAACCACACACAACCCTTTAAGTAACGTATTCAATGAGTCAACGTTTTTATTGTGAGATATTTGTTGCCGATTTAACAACATTCATTGACAACGTTATACTTGGTCAGAAGTACATAGTTTACAAGCAATGTTTAACGTTGTCATAGAGTCACATCGTAACATTGTCATTTTTATGTTAAAACATTGACTTTGTAGCAATGGAACCTTGCCTATCCAACTCGTTAATGTGGACAATCTGACAAATCTTATATTGTCCTATTGACGACTGAGCTTTGTCTCTGTAGCAATATAACTTAACCACACCTTCTCCGAAACGTTGTTAATCTGAAAACTCTAATATTGTCCATTGACAATTGTGCGTTGTTTATGTAGCAATGTAACCTTACCTATCCAACTATTTAATGTGGGCAATCTAACAACTCTTATATTGTCCCTTTGACAACTGATCTTTGTCTCTGAAGCAATGCCTCCAATGTTGTTAAACGGACAACTCTTTAAAACAGCAAATTTCTTTGTACTGAAATTTGTGAAATTATTGTTGTTGTCAGAAAATTTAAACAACAACAACTATTTTTACAATAATATTAAAAAGTAATTTGCTTTTAAAAAAGTTCTCAGTTTTACAACGTTGAAGGTATTGCTACAGAGATAAAAGCTCCGTTGAAAAAAACACCATAAAAAAGAAAATCAATAAAAAATTGGGAACCTCCTCGCAAGGAACAATTCAAGGTGGTTTGATTGACTAGCAGTTGTTTGTATTTTTTGGCTAATTGTTACACATTTTGTTGTAATTGTTTGAAAATTTGTAATTGACATAATAAAACTGCATACTAAAAATGAATTTTACTTTTGTCTATGCATTTGAAATTAATACTGTTAGCAGACGAGGGGTTTTAAATATTAAATTAAACACTTGATTATTATTACACATCATATAATAAAGAACTATGTATTAGTACAGAAAAAAAAATGGTTACCTAATCAAATCAAACACTTAATGGTTAGTTTATACAATACAAACATAATAGACCGTCGGCCACGTTCTAATATGGTTCCGAGAAGAGGATCCTTAAGCTAATCTTATGCATTTTCGGGCTTTCTTGGTCACGAAGATTCAATCCATCAGGCAAAGGCCGTGCCGGTTTGAACTCTTGAAGCTGCAGCCACTGTCGCTGCTGTCACCAATTTCGCTGCTTCTAATAAATCTTGCAATGTCACTCCCTCCGCTGAAAGCAAATAAAGCAATACATAAACAGGTAGGTACCTAATACGTATTTAGCCCTAGGCACATAATTTATATAGCACTATTCCTTTAGATTCTATTCGACACCGCGTTGACTATGAACCGATTCTGGAAAGACTGTTACGTAGGTATAAATGGCTCGAATTGCATGCTGCCGTGGACCGGCTGGATCCTGGGATACCAAACGCGCACGTCACGTCACGTCTCGCCGTGAAGCGGCCTTTACTCATCAGTCTGCATTTGTTAGGTTGACTGAGCAATAAATTTAAATGAACTCCACTACAAAGTTCAGCAGTAGGAGAGACAATATCGTTTTGTTGCAAGGACCAAGGAAGGACAAAGTTCAGTCGAAATAACAAAAGAACTTAGTTGGAAAGATAAAAAACATTGTCATATTGGCGTGTTTGGCAACACAAAAAAATCTATAATATATTTACAGAGACTAAAGAGCTTTGTTAGTAGAACCAAGTAACATTGTGATAGTGAGGGTCTGCCAGACAGAAGGCCACGCCGCCGCAGCGCGCAATTGCCAATTATATGTATTTTCTATAAAGACAAAAACAGTACTAATTTATAGCGATAGACCTGGATATCATTAAAACCGTGGCGTGCCGAATGTGTCTCGCCGCCTCTTCTTATACAATGTTTGGGAGGGATGCCTTTTCTGTCCGGCCTGCGCCTGAGATCAGGCATGCATCACACATACGTCTTTCACTACATTGGTCATACATATCATATCAAAGCATAGCAAATACCTAATTTAAATACTCAGTTTAAACTCGAGGTAGGTACTCAGGCAACCTGCCTTAAGTTGTAGGCCTACAGTAACGATCTACGTAGTTACGTATATGAAATTTCTTGCTATATACACAAATACGGATGCCCTCTTTTTATTGAACTTACTTTAAGGCAAATAGAATAGAAATAATAATGGGAAACTATACTTACATGCACACACTTAAAACAACAGAAGTAAAACTTTATAAGAAACAACACAGATTAACCTCGTTATCTAGTAGGTATAAAAAAGGTGAACTTACCTGACATATTGTCTATGAGGTGGGCCAACGGCATTAGTCAGAAATTCCTCCATTTATGTATTTATCACACTGCGCAGTGCGCACAAGTTCACTTGTCGCGATACGTCACAGGAATGAACAAACGATTATAAAATGTTTAGATCAGTTGTCATCCCCCCTCATGCTTCATTCCCCGCATATTGTGCCTCCATTAATATTCAGTAATAAACTTTGTCAATTTATTATGTTTGTTGAACAAGTACAATTTCTTCTTTTGCCAATTTCTATATGTTTACTTTGTTAACTTGTTTTATTTTTCGACACAACGTTAAACATCAACGAATTAACAATGTTTTTTGTTCACCCGGCAATATAGTGAAGCTTTCTTGAAATTGACAACATTCAAATTGAGTATAGCACAACTTAATTCTGACAACATTAGAACTGACTCTATAACTATGTAAATATTGACTCACAAGCAAAAAACTATCGACAACGCTTATTTTGTACGTTGTGGGCTATATTTTCTGTCAGTGAAGGTTTCGAGAAATTAAGTGAAATGTGGGTTGAGCCACGCTACTACAAGTCGCAGTGTGTAAAGGGTCTATCAGACAATCCGATCGATAAAATACGATCTCGGCTATTGGCAACACATTGTTGGATAGGTGACCATTCCGACCTATATGTGACGATATATATATCAGAGACATCTGGTTAAATCAGACCGTTAATTGAATGGCTAGGCAGGTAATTAAAAGCCGGCATTTAATTAAATGGCTGAACGTTAACAAACGAAATGGTTGAACACAATGTTGAGCCAGATGACTGATCGTAGAGTAGTTATTTAGATAAATCAGATATTGACGAATTTGGGACGTTTGGTTGGGGTTACTTAAAGTTTTAAAAAATAGTACAACAATTTTTTATACAACATTGCAAAAACAAACCTAGAACAAATCATACTTGATAATAATAAACGAACCTTAGTATAGTTGATCGTATTAAAAGTCCATTTTACCAACGTCGGATAAGGAAGATTCGTTGAATATGATTCAAAATGCCTAATTTTTAAACGTCATCTATTTGATAGCAATTATTTTTGAAAATTACATTTTAAGATCGGTCGTTTTATACTTATTCGGTCGGATAAGTCCTAATTGACGTTGGTAAAATCGACTCTTAGTAATATTAGATTAAAAACTATAAAGGAAATATATTATTTTTTAACCTCCATTATTTAAAAACTATTTTGACAAAGAACTGTGATAGCTTAATTTGTGTAGTCACATTGTGAAGGTGGAAATAGTCTAATATGGGCAGATATTAGTCAGTAAGCATAGTCAAAGGCCATAAGGGCAGTTTGATAACATCTGAGAGCAAGGTTAGTCGCTTTTCTTGCAAACATCCCTCCACCAATCCGCAGTGAGCCCGCGTGGTGGAGTATGGCTTAAACTACCTCACAGTTGAAGTAGTGCCTTAGCCCAGCAGTGGGACGTTACTGATTACGTTACTTCAGTTTAATATACATATTCCACGAGAATATGATCCGTTGACGAACATTTATTAACGAAGGCATAGTCGAGTGTTTAACATGGGCAAACATACGAGTTTGCTACCCAAACATGAAGTTAAATTGGGGTAGAACGGCTAAATAAATTAAATCGGTTCACAGGTGTAATTTCTCTTTGCTCGCTGATCTGCGGTTTGCAACTAAATCGAATTTAGTGCATAAATCTACTGTAGTGCTGTGGAAGCTAATTCCTAGTTCTGTAGCCACATGCTCAGCTAAGGCCCGGTTGTGTGATCGATAGTTATCTCAACTAATGGATAATTGTCGTTACCAGCGGTTGAAGATGTATGATTATGCGTGTGTCTTACCATTTGGTAAAGAGAATTTTCTTTTAAACACGTAAAATCGTTACCGCTGGTAGCGACATTTAACCATTAGTTTAGGTAACTATCGGTCACAAAATGGGCCGTAAGTCTTTTAATACCTTAAATAACGCAATTAGCTTGAGAAACTAGTTAAATGAGGAGATATAAATAGTATAGTTTTAAAGTACAGTACCTACATACCAGACCACTGAGAAAGTATTGTAAAAAAAGTTAAAAAGTTATATATAGGAGACTGGCCGGTTAAAATCTTTTTCGAAAATATGATTATATAGAAGTAAAAACAGGTGTGTTCCATTTTCAATATTTCCCTCCACATTTATTGCGAGCCAATTTAAAGGATCGTGTTTGAGCACGCCAGTCAAATTCCTGGGTCACCCTCCGTACAGCTCTGATCTCGAACCTTGTGACTTCTTTTTATTTTCAAAATTAAAAAATCTACTCAGAGGGATAAAAATTTCGTCGCCGGAAGATGCACTGGTTGCGTTCGAACAGGCTGTAAACGAAGTGTCTGCGGCGGAGTGGAAAAAGTGTTTTGAAAACTGGTTTAGATGCATGAATCTTTGTATTGAGGCTGGTGGTTAGTACTTTGAAAAGATTTAATAAATATATAAGTATGTACCTGTAGAACTATATTTTTGTGTACACGCAATATGGTTAGTATAGTTACTTCCATATAAACGCGATATTCTAGAACAGTAGATGGTAAAATGCAAAATTAATGTTCTCTACATTGCTCTGATCCCAAAGTGAGTAGCTATCACACTTGTATTATGGAAATCAGACACAACGGTGGTACTACAACACCCAGATCCGAGACAACATAGAAAATTTAGGTTTCTATATTGACCCGAGCGGGAATCGAACCCGGGACCTAGGAGCGGCGACGCCTTGAAACCAGTCTTTACTTTATTTCTAAAAAACCTTTAGTGAAGTCTCCACAGAGAAATTCACTTGTTGTGCCACACAGCAGATCAAAAAAATCCGCAGGCGTAGGGAAACGGGAGTGCACTCCACATCTTTATTTTCCCTTAATTGCTATAAAAATTCTACACAAATATACAAATAGTATTTTGCAAGCCTTCCGCACTTGAATATACCTTTTTTATTTTTTTAATGAACGAGCTGCATGTTGTGGTTTGATTTTCGGCGCCATTTATAACCTTATCTTGTAACTAAGTATACATACTTATAAAAGAAAATAGTGTTAGTTACACTATTCATAACTCAAGAGCGGCTAAACCGATTTGGCTGGGTGGGGAGGTCACAACGAGGAGATGGACATAGAATGCTTTTTTACTCCGTTTAATCAATAACAAACAGCTCCAAATGAGAAGGTCTTCTTTTCTTATTTTTTTTTTAAATTGACCCGACCGGGAATCGAACCCGGGACCTCGGAGCGGCGATGCCTTGAATCCCAACATGCTTAGCCACTACGCCACGAAGGTCGTCGAATTGTTTGGTTATCGTTAACTGTGCACACTTAAATGACTCGTATAAAAGTTATAGTCCCACTTATTAACATTAATTAACCAATATTTTATTTATTTTTATAACATTAGAAAGTTAGTTTTTGATCTTTCGATCAATGTATTTGTATGCTAATAATTGATAGTTGAAAAAGCTGAGCTGAGCATAGATTTATAACATCCAAACATTTATTGGACAATCACATACATTGCTCTGTTCCCAAAGTGAGTAGCTAATGCACTTGTGTTATGGAAATCAGACACAACAGTGGTACCTCAACATGCAGACCCAAGGCAATATAGAAAATTTTGATTTCTATATTGACCCGACCGGGAATCGAACCCGGGACCTCGGAGCGGCGACGCCTTGAAACCAGCGTGCTTAGCCACTACACCACGGAGGTCATCAAATGTACCGTTTTTCATGAGCAAATAAACCCTTTTCTTTCTTTCCTCACGGACGTGATTATCAACAGTCTTTGTTATGCTTTTGTTTATGCGACCGCCGGCGGCCTTTTGATCCATGAGCGTCTACCTTATTCCTGCATACGAGTATAGTAATCCTGTGCTGCGTGCACCGCAAAACCACAGACAGTATAACTGTTATTAATTTTGATATGGATTTAATCCATCAGAGTTCAAGGTTGGAGTTCAACTGTTCCGGGAATTGATGCTTTAGTTATCTGTCGACGTTTCAAATGCACGTTTGCATTTGATATGTTACATACTGACACTGTTTGTGTATCAATAACTCCCAGTTGCGTAATTTATATTTATATCAACTAATGGTAAAGGTATTCAAAAAATTCAAAATTCAAAATATTTATTCAATTTAAGACACAATATGCCACTTATGAACGTCAAATGTACAGTGAAAAATAAAATAAAAATAAATGTGCCCTGAAGGGGCCGAATCATGTCTCCTTATCTTTTGGGCCCTACCAATTGATCTTCAAAACGCGCACAATCGTAAATATTCAACCAATGGTAACGACATTAAACCATTTGTTGAGTTCATTATCGATCTCGCAACTGGTCCTAAATCAAGAAATAGGGTGTTTCTTTAGAAAAAAACGTCTATAATTACATATTTTGTCTTTATAGTGTTTTGTCACTATACAAACTTAATAATATAAATTGCACTTGTAAAAAGCAACTTTGTCTGTGTGACAGACGAGGAACCGAACCCCGTGTCTTACGCTATGCGGGCGTATGCCTATACCACTCGGCCGCCGTCACATTAGCAAGCCTTTTGAATTTTGCAAGCGCTTACTTTTAATATCTTTTGAAAGTAAGCGCTTGTATATTGCGCGTAATATAAAAAAAACGACTCTCAAGCAGGGGCCTTTTAAACGAGCTTAACGCAGTCATTATTTACTGGCACTCATGTTTAAGTATCGCCTACTTGTGCTTTGCAGATACGGTAAATATGCTAACATTTATATCACTTGTTTGAAGGAGGTAAATACTGATTCAAGCGATTGCATTCAATTTGTTTGAAGTTATCTACAAGAAAAACCTTCGTTTTGTGTGTTTGCTTATACAAAGTACTAAATGCAACGTGTTATTTTTGTTTTCCTGAAAATTGAACCAAGGATTCTACAAAGTGTAGGGAATATTATTTTCCCGAAAGAATTCAATCTAAAAGAAGTTTAATGCACCAGTAAGATTGTCTTTCAAAATAAGTTCGTCATTATTTGCTCTTTGTGTTTTTTGTTACTTTGTCAACTTAACTACGACTGCGAATTGTTAGCGAAAAGGTCCCAAACTGTTTTTTGTTACTGATTCCTACTGTTGTTGGCGACAGGGTAGTCTTTAAGAAGTTTAAAAAATAATGTTGACGCATAAAGTGAAAAGTTTAAAAGGATTTTAGATTAATTTAGATACTTATTAATTATTACTTTAGTAATTTTAATGGCCTTGTTTTCCTTTAGGCATTATTGTGATATACTTTTTAACCGACTTCAAAATAGGAGGAGGTTATCGATTCGACTGTATGTTTTTTTTTTGTATGTATGTTACCTCATATCTTAGTCGTTTGTCGACCGAATCGAAAAATTTTTTCGCTTACTTATTGGGTGTACCTTCTAGTTGGTCCCATTTTTTCCATTTTGGGATCTTATGATGGGATCTTGGTGTAATCGAGGGGAAACCCTCAAATTTTAAAGGCACACTCCTTAACGCTTAGTAGTTCAGTAATTATAATGACGGAACTTATGATAGGTAATTTGTAGCTTCTTAAAAAATATAATCATAAGGTGCAACTCCCCCCCCCCCCCCTCTTATGTAATCACTAAAAATGAAGAAATAAAATAAACTTTAAAAAAAAAAGTAGAAAACCGACTTCAAAACCAAAATGCACTAAAAAGTCTTAAATAAACTCTTCACCACTGAAAGGAAAGGAATCCGTTTTAGGCAAACAATTTCTTTTTGGAGTCGGTGCCATCACTTTGACCATCAAGCATCAACTATCACAGCACCGACTCCAAAAATAAATTGTTTGCCTTTTACTTTTACTTTAGACTTTTTAGTGCATTTTGGTTTTGAAGTCGGTTTTTACTTTTTTTAAAAGTTTATTTTTTATTATTTACGTTGACTTTAACAATTACCCTCTGTTATAGCACCTACATAAAGTTTTAAAAGTTATTTCCCGCCAGCGCCATCTCTTGATGATAAAAATACACCTAATGACAAACTGTTGTGAATTCGTGATTTCTTGAAGACGTGTCCTGCGTAACATCAAGCTGATATTCAATTTAATCAATTTTTGTTAATTACTCGTCAGAAATCAGCCATAACTTAGAACTAAATTTGTTGCTGGCCGAAGTGGGATGCATTTTACTACTATTATTAGGACACACCGAGAGCAAAATGGTAATTGAATTATTTTGTGTCACTCAAAAAAAAAAATGTTTATTTTATCAAAAACTTTTAACACGGCCTTTATTTATGTAGTCTAATTTATATCCTTGATTTTCAGGAGACAAAGATAACACGTTGTATTTATCGATATTTACAGGGTGTTGTTTTGTTCAGCGAGTGTCTCAGGGGTGGCTGTACAGACGCTAGTGATGGCCAAAAAAAACATGGCAAAAACCCACAAAATCAATTTATTAATGCGATACAGCGATCGTGTTAAACCTACCAACACCAGGTAGCCTCTTCGTAGCTTACTACTTACGGTGTAGTATTTCGTAGATACGCGGTAACTATGCGCGAGGGTGCGAGTTTCCCCATTCGTTTTGTCATTTTTTGAATGTTGTGAAGAGATTTTTTTTTATAAAATTTTCATATAAATTAAAGAAAAAGATTTTTTTAAAAAGCACATTTCATATTATCACCTATGATTTGGAAATCCCTGTATACATAAATCATTGACTAAGAAATGCATAGTATTAACATTTACTTCCATCAGACACATTACAATACAAAGTTTATTATATTATTAACTTCTACATTTGTGCTGTTTAAATAGACACGCATGTTCACAAATAAAAACGTTGAGTCAATTTAAAGGAGAAAGCTCACAGAGCAACGGAAGATCAACGCTCCAACCAAAGTTCTGAATTTAGATCCTTGAAACTTTACATAAAAGTTAGTTTTAGAGTTAGATTATCACTGAGCAGTTATTTCTGGAAATCTGGAAATAAATCCCCTAAGGATAAGTAAGCCGACATTTTCGATAAAGGATTATAGTGACTCATTGCCTTTTGAACAGGTATGAAATATAATTTTGACCGCTGTGGTGCAGAACAGAATAGAGATACCTAATTCAATAATATGCCTTAGATACCTTTATATTTATATATATATTGTAGTTATATATAGATTAATAAAAAAAATTTTTTTACGTTTGATGATAATACGATTTTCAACAAACACCCTGTTTAAGTATATTTTCATTGTTTGCAAATCATGTTAGCTAATTGACCCTGACATTGAGAAACGTGTAAATCGAAATATTCTGTTTATATCGGTGGGTATTATTCAAATGTTTACATATGAATTCGTCATCCGCTCGTGTGATTATTACTGTACTGCAATTTAAATGTTGGTTAGTTAATGTCAACATTGTGGCTTCAAACATAAATACCGCTCAATAATGTTTGGGGAAAACGGGTAATTTAACTCACAACAGTTCACAATTAACAACTACTAGACAAAACATGTAATAAACATAAAACCGCCTTCAAAAAAATTCAAGTAAGACCTTATAATAAGTTACCTAAAGATATAAAATTAAAATTCGGGCGTCTTTCACAGCCTGATTATGGCTATACGTATTTAAGAAAAAAATGTCATAAAAGTACATTATGATACAAGTGTGCTAACTGCTAAGTTGTCCATTATATAAGTACAAGGCGATATTGTGTGCGCACGAGCGAAAGCGAGTGCGCCATAAGAAACCTGCGTTTATAATGGTCACAGGCACACGCATATCATACGACGTTTTTCAACACACTTGCGAGGAAAAAACAAGACTCTTCATTTACAAGTTTTTAATTATAAAAACATTTAGTAAAAATACATTTCACTCGACTTTGATGGCAAAAGACTATCGCACGCGTTTTTCGCCTCGTTGCTCGTACGTATATAGTTAATAATAGGTTTTCTTCATTTTCTTTACTTGAAGTAGACATTTTCGTTAATATTAAACTTTACAATTAATCCAAACTTCGTCACAGCCGACAATTACCTATTTACGAAAAATGGCGCATTGTTTTTTTTTCTTGCCCCGATACCGATGCGCGCGCAAGGCTAAGGGCGAACTAGATCGGCCAACAGCCAAGATTAAAAATCTAATAATTCGTGTTAAAAACACAAATTACAGAAAATTTAAATGAAAAATCTGGTTTTGCCATTAATTGAAATAAATACCTATGTAGAATACTGTTATTTTCCGCATAAATAATGTTTGTTGCTAAAATAAAAGTAATAACGCGACTAAATTACATCGCTTCTTCTTCTTACTTACGACTTTGTACTAGGGTACAAACCTTAATTGGTCGGGTTAATAAACTAAAGGCACTAGTGCAATAATATACCGAAAAAGCACGCGTGTTTAATATCTAGGATTATGTGGCAAAAATCGGTGGAATTAAAACGTCGTTTTGAGCAAGTGTGTTGAAAAAAATTTTATTGGTAAAATAATGATAGGAATTGTATTTTAATTTAAATGGCGGACTGAAAAGTGGGCCAAACGTTTGACACTAATTTTATTATTATAAAATTGATAATCCTTGTTTTAATAAAAATTATTTCCTTGTTCGCCACCTCCATAACTTGATAATTGTCGTACAAGCGCGAATACATTCTCATATACACACGCCCGCACTCACAGGCATGTACACCAACATGTTTTGTTTTGTAAGTTTGTTTTACGTTACTTGATTTAATATATAAAATTTACCTTGAGTTAAGGAACAGCGACTCCTTCTGCCACGGTATCATAGCACTTACAAAAAAGAGTCCACCTTTGCATCGTTATTTCTAAAATTAATGTTTAACAAATCATTATTTTTTTCAATTTTTAATGAATAACTAGAAGTACCAACATTGTTATTTGTTCCTTGGAATCAAGTCCGAAAATTATGGCGAAAAATAATAGAGAAAGAACGGAGAGTTCGCAGGCAAGTCGTGCATAAAACCTATCCTCAACTAATGCGCTGTCAATTATGCCGCAAGGAAACTCATGAATATTTAAGCGGTGCCTTTATTAACATTTGAATTATTGAATCCCAACATCGGCATCGCTGGTCGGTCAGTGGAGGGTGTAATGAAAAATAGGACGAATAAATATAAGGCAATAATGGTAAATAGCTAAAGTACTTGTGTTTTGGAAAGTAGAAACAACCGCAGTGCGAAAGAAACACGCAGACCTAAGAAAATGTTAAAAGTAAATACGTTTTTTTTGCTAGTCAAATCATGTAAACAATCTTTTTACAACTTTTAATATAATCTCAGTGAATAAAATTAATTTACTATTGGATTAATAAAGATCATATAGAAAGATTATATACACGAATAATTAACTACGTAGTTGGTGAGTTTTGTGTTGATCTTAATTTAAAAATGAATTATTTCGGTATAAAGTAATGTCAAAGTTGTTAACAATATCCGACAAGCAAAAGAAATGGACTTTAGAAAATATGTTGGATCCCGGGACTTCGGATGGAGTAAAAAAATGCGAGCTATAAATACGACTTCCTCGAACCAAATAAGACTTTTATTTTATTGCGTGCTCCACCGCTAAGTTCTCTTTTGATGTTAAGTTCTGGACCCCAATTCTCAGGCAGTTCGCATTGGATAAATGTTTACCCATCAAATTTTCTTTTTCGTAGAAAATCAGTTTTCGCTATTACAGGGACAGGATTTCTATCCATTTAAACTTATCCGTTCGGTAGTATTGTTACGAGTATATACGATATTACTTATTTTTATTCAGTGAATCGTTGAAACTCCTAATCGAATCAACACAAAAAAAGTTCGATTGACGTGAGAATCGGGGCTCTACTCCTTAAGATATTGATTGAGCCAAAAGTGTGGTTATCAGGAATTTCTGGGATTGGCCCCGAGGCCTCTTCGGAATTAAATCAGGCATATGAGGCCGTTACTTCGTGCTTGCGAGTACTCATTAAGAGCTAATACAACTCTAGCCCCAACCTCTTTTGTGACGGGATTATTTTGTGATATAGCAGAGGTAACGAAACGATTATTGTTATTCCCTGGCCATTTTCAAGGCTTCATTGCCCAAAGATTTGTACAACTTTTATTATATTTTACTTATTCACGACGCAAACTTTATATTAACTTGTAGAAAGCATTTGTAAGACAAGGAATCGAGCCCTGTGTCTAGCGCTGGCCGGGCGCATGCCTTTACCAATCGGCCAGCGAAACATTGGTAGGCCTGTTAAATTTTACAAGTGCTTTCTTTAACGCACTGGCTGCGTCATCAAATCAATGTTGATTATTTACGCTTACGTAATACAAATAACACATTATACAGATCTGATGAGAAATGTTTTTTTTTTCAAATTCTACCCGGGCGTGAAAAAAGGGGAGGTGGGGCAAAGTTTGTACATATGGGACAACGTGATTTCTGTCTAAGGCCCAATTTTTACATCAATAGAAATGGTAAAATTTCGTTACCACCGGTTAAATATTTCCGCCTGAGTGTTTTTTGAAGGAAAAAATCCTGATCCAATGAATGGAAGAAACTTTACCATTACTAACGATGAAGAATGTGAGCATCTATACTAATATTATAAAGCTGAAGAGTTTGTTTGTTTGTTTGTTTGTTTGTTTGAACGCGCTAATCTCAAAAACTACTGGCCCGATTTGAAAAAATATTTTTACGTTGGATAGTCCATTTATCGAGGAAGGCTTTAGGCTATATAACATAAAGATACGACTCATAAGACCACAGCAGAAATGAAAAATGTTGCGAAAACGGGAGAAAGATATTCCTTTTGAGAGCTTCCGCTGCATACACTGCGGAAACCGCTTAAGTTACACAAAAATCATGTATGACAGGATTGTTCAGCATTAAGAGTTCTATAATAAAGTCCGCGACAGCATATGTCTATCTTTTATGGTTGACTTACTACAACCTTTTTTATGTTAATAAATTTGTAAAAAAATAATGCATTATATTTAGAGGTGTATTATACACACAGGTATTTATTCTTATCAAAATAAATACATTCATCATCACGAGCATTTCATTTAGAACCAAGTTGCCCTTTATATCATTTGATTTGAATAAATATCTTAGGAGCTATCACAGTTTTAACATAACTCCGCACCAAAATAATGTTCGCAGCTTAAGTACAACGTGCGCTTGCGCTAATCTATACTAATATTATAAAGCTGAAGAGTTTGTTTGTTTGAACGCGCTTATCTCAGAAACTGCTGGACCGATTTGAAAAAATATTTCTGTGTTGGATAGCTTATTTATCGAGAAAGGCTTTAGGATATAAAACATGACGCTGCGACGGGAGGGGAGGGAGCAAACTCAAAACGCGCGGACGAAGTCGCGGGGGACCGCTAGTAATTAGGTAAAGTCCGATCTGATTTAAGGTCTGCATATATTTTTTATACAGAATGGACGAACCGTGTGTTTCGTATTATGTTTAAATGTATCTCGGATCGGGATTAAAAAGGGATGGAAAGGTATATTGGTGATGATTTGATCTGAATTTTTAACATCCGATGCAAAAATAAAGGGGTGTTACAAGTTTACCGTTTGTCTGTGGATCGTAGCTTCCAAATGAATGAGCCTATTTTCGTTTACTTTTTTGTGTTATAAATAATTATCCCGAGTGTTCCTAGCTTACGTTTGATAACTCTTTCACGGGTCTCACGGATCTCTTTTCACGGCGTATGCATGCAACTTGTCCGTGTTTTTGCGACAATCACGAAAAACTATTCAAAAGGTGAACAAGTCGAAATGGTGTAATTGTATGCAATAAGTGACATTAGTTTGAGAGCTATTAGGATGTTTATTATGATGCGAGTTTTTCCCAAACCGTCCACTTCTACGACCCTCGTTATCAGTTATGCTAGCCGCAACGCAGGGATTTCATGTTCATAGAACACCAGACGCCATGCTAGATTATGTGTTGCTCATTTTCAGTCTGGCCTGACTTTGAAGATTTATTGAAGTTAGCGTTAATAAAATTAGGTATTAAGATAAATCGTTGATTGATTGCCCAAATTCAGTGAATTGAATACAAATTAGGTTGTTCAATTTGGTACAGATAAGTTTTAGGTATGTTTGGCGGCCCTAATTATAGTTGAAAGGGAAATTTGGTATTTATATTTAATCTAAGCACGCGAAATCGGCTGTTCTACGATACACTTACACATTCGGGAATAATGCAGACGGCAGATGAAAAATCAGTAATGACATGTGCGAAATTGCGTAAGTGTTTGTCCACGGATTTCTCGAAAACGATATGTCGAGTGAGATTATTTTTTTTAGATCAATTATGGTGTATTTTGACTTAAAATATAAGTTTAGTAGTTCAAAACAAAATTGATTTGGAGATATTAGTAATGACAAAAAGCCATGAAAAAAAAAACGCTTCTAAAATTCTGACTAATAAGCTTAAAATAACGCTTTCGTCTTCCAATTAGGAGAAATAAATTCTTTTGGAGTGGGTGAATTAGTGAAGCTTACGTACACCAAACAATCTACGTACCTACATCATGCATCAATTGCAAAATAAATTTATTTCTTCGAGGTAAAAGACAAAATTGTTATTACAATGTTATTAAGTCATCTTGAAGGCGGCGCCGGCGGTTTGTCTCCAAACCCAAATATCTTTTTAAAATGCAGAAACATTTGTGTTTCATTCATCTCCAGTAGTGTATGGGTAATCTAGCGTACATAATAACTGTTCTCTGCTACTCTTTACATTATTACTTCACTACAACTTCAGCCAGCGTTCCTCCCGGTAGATATTTCACAATTAAACTGGGTCACGAAGGTAGGATAAACTTCAAAGATGGTTATTTAAGTGATAAATCATGAAACGTCTGAGAGATGGCTGTAACTACATTCAGTGCACTCGTGTTAAAATTTGTAAAAAAAAGATGCACGAACATAAGATTTTTTTAAGACGGATAATGTAATAAATTTTGTGCATTCCTTGTAGGGGTTAATTCTGATGCTTAAATACAACAACTTTTTTGTATTGGACCATAATCGTAATCCCAAAAAAAACACTTTCGTATTCAAGAGTGCCTTAACTAAGAAAAAACATTAACACGCAGTATGCAAAAAAAACGGCCAAGTGCGAGTCGGACTCGCACACTAAGGGTTTAAAATAATACAATATTTCGTTGACATCAAATATAATTTTGTTTTTCGTAGTATTTGTATGAATAAAAAAGTTACCTTTGTGGTTATTGAAAATGTGCTTGATCTCGAAAACAACTATCTCATTCAAAACAATTTTCGTTGAAAGTTTTTGTTAAGATATACATCAAGTACCTATATATATTTTTTAATTTTCACTAGTTTAGTTTAAGAGTTATAATGGGGGGGGGGGGGGGGCATACGGTCAGACAGACAGATAGACAAAAAAGCGGGCGTCAACAGCGTATTTACAAATGTCAGTTGAATTTTTAGGGAGTACAGAATCTCGAGTATCTCTTCACTGGCCGGGCTGCGCGCAACAAGTTACGACGCGGTGAATGCAGCCTGGATTTGTCAACTCGAAAGCTTGGCGATACGATAAAATCACAATCTGTCTGTTATGCGTTTATGTTCACGAGATCGCTTTTGAAGCGACACTCTATTTCTGTAAAATGCGAATGGGTAACATTCGGATGAAATTCATTTTGAGTAAAAATATATTTTGGTGCTTTCACTTTTATATGTAAAGGCAATTGGCCACTTGCCAAAGAATATTTATGCTAAACTTCCCCAAAAAAGTTATAGCTATATAAAACCCTAAATTTCGCTAAGAACTATTAAAATTGATAAAAATCCTGAGAACATATCTGAGGATATTAATATTTGTTTTGAGTTTACAAAACACAGTAATAATTTAGGGATGTGTGTCATCGCTGTCCGTGGCTTGGCCGAGAATGGTCATTTCCTTTTCTCTGAAAATTATGATCATGACAAGTGTAATTATCGCATACGCAGCAGATTTTGTTTCCGTGCGTAGTTTAAGGAAAAGAAATGGTGTTGTTATGGAGTTATGGCCTCATATCAGAGTTAAGGCCTTTGAAAATCATGTATGCAGAGGTATAGCCTTACCCTACGTGAGCTAGTAGGTCTAGCAGAGAACCGTGATATCTGCTGACGTATAGGTTTAGCTATATCCCTATGGCACATATTTTCTTTGTGAATTTTTATATCAAATCCATAAAATAGTACTGTTTATCTGCATTTCTATTGACATTTTGTCATTATCTGACTTCAACTTCATCGCATGTGTCAGGTCCCTCTTCCAGGTTTTAAAATGCAAATCCAAATGTGCAATTAAACATCGTTGTACAATTTTGCATCAGTTTTTTTTTTTTTGATGATTTCTGCTTCATGGCAATCTGTTTTCTAACAATAAGCCACTTCTTTGTTTGATTTCTCAGTTTATGTTTTCCTCAAGAGCCACACTTGTGTGAAAATTCTTTTCACACGACTCTCTTGTTGTCAAGTGGTAAATCTTTTATGTAGGCTCGGTATGTCACTTCTTTTTAGCCGGGTATACTGAAGAGCATCTTCTCCACTTAGAGCGTGTGCCAGTTTGTTAACATGGAGTTCTCGTGGATCGCGGTAGCGCTTGGACGTGCTCGCAGTTAATTAAATTAAATCAGTGCAACAATTTATCAAAACAAAAAAGACAGCAATAGTGGACAAAGTGACGAAACTAACAAGGACAACGATATTATAGTGAACTTCGGTTGCAGCGCAAACGCACCTAGCCCCGCCCACAAGTGCACGGTGTGGGGGTGCGATTACTCATAATTTACGAGAAACGCAAACAGCCGCATCACCTTAGGCCTAAATGGATGAATCAACGCCGCCGATTACGGGCAACGAACCGATAATGTATGGATCTGACTCAAATATAAACGTTATGAAGGATAGGTCACAACACTGGGTCAATCCTAGACAACCTAAAAAGAAGCGGATAACAGACGAATCTGATAGTGATTCATCAGCTTCTCATCTAATAAGACCAGCAGCCCCCTGCTGCTCGTCAAAAACCCTTAATCAAACGATTAACTCCTTCCGTGAAGAAATGAAGCTAATGATGAAAGTTATCACTGATATCAAAGAGCAACAAGAAGGACGTTTTACTCGATTTCAACAAGATATGACGGATATTAAAGCTTCTGTTGGTCAATTACAGAAAACAAATGAGGAAATAGAGAAATCGCTTGACTATCTGGGTAGGAAATACGAGGACCTAGAAGAATCTACTAAGGAGTGTGTGGAAAAGGTAAAAAAGCATGAAAATAAGTTTAAAGACATGTATAATCGGAACACTTACCTGGAGAAATGTAACAAGGCACTGGAAGAGAGAGTATGTACACTAGAACAAAAAGAACTGGACCTAAACATAGAAATTAAAAACGTTGATAAGCAAGAAGGTAAGAGTATTTTAGAGACAGCCCAAATGATAGCACAAGCACTCAATCTGAAACCTGAAAAAATTGTGAAAGCATGGAGGGTAGGAAAAGAAAAAGACCCAAAAGACAACCGTCCAATTATAGTGACCCTACTTTCACGTGAAGATCGCCTGGAATGGCTACAAGCAAGAAAAAATGCCCTACTAACCAATCATAATGTTTTCAAGAATAACAACAATGCCAGAATCTATATAAACGAGCACATAACTCGTCACCTACGTCAACTATTATGGGAGGCCAAAAGTAGATTGAAGGAAACACATAAATATATATGGGTACAAAATGCTCGAATATTAATAAGGAAGAATGACCAAGATAAAAAAATATATCAAATACGATCTGAAAGTGATATTGCAACTTACTTACCTAACGGACAAGAGTAGTCTATAATCAATGCCATCCACCTTTGACTCACAATTCCAGATAACCGATATACAATATAATAAATACGAAAATATACAACAATGGGCTAAACAACTAAATAGCAAAAAGAACGCACTACAAATTATTCATATGAATGTATGTTCCATGAAGAAACACTTCAGCGAGTTTTTAGTGATGACAAAAGACTGCATAGATAGTTTAGATGTAATTTGCCTAACAGAAGTGAACATAAAACAGGAAGACCTGTATTTGTTTGGATTAGATAACTTTAATATATACTCAGTAACAAGACAAAACAGAAAGGGAGGAGGCCTATTATTGTATGTTAAAAACAAACACCATTTCACAACCTACGACACGCATGCCACAACATGTGAGCTTATACATGGTCATCTAAAAGCATATAACTACGAAACGGAATTGCTAATAGTATATAGACCGCCAGATACGAAAAAACACATCTTTATTAAAGAAATAGATAAGATATTACACAATGTGCCCGCAAAAAAAGATGTAATATTACTCGGTGACTGCAACATCAACATTCTAGTGGAAGACCTGAATCCTGTTTCCATCAAGTACCTAAATAGATTATTCGCGCGGGGAATGCAATGCGGAGTGCAGGACGTGACTCGCGAGGCAGTAATGGCGGGACGCGTCGTAACGTCATGCATCGACCATGTCTTCGCTCGCACTGAAGCGGCCGCAGTGAGCGCGTACCTGCTCACGAGCAAGGTTGCGGATCATTATCTAACGGGACTCACAGCTGTTTTTGATCGCCAGGGGCCAGTTACACCGACAAAGGTTTGCCTAGACAATAATTTAGTATCATTAAAACTCAAAGAATATAAGTGGTCGGAATTGAATAATGTTAACGATCCCATTAAATTATATTATAATATTAACACAGTATTTCGCGACATTTATGATTCCTCCCGAATAACAAGGACTACTAAGGAAAGGGTCAATCAACCGTGGATTAATAAAACATTACAGAATATGTTAAATACCAAAGATGTTATTTTTAGAAAATGGAAAAACTGTCCGTCGAATAGTAATTATAGGTTAGAATACACGAAATATAGAAATAAGGTGCAGAAACTAATTAACAAAGCTAAAAATCAATACAAAAAAGACGAATTAAATAACTGTAATGGGGATATGCGTAAAATTTGGGGTAAGATTAATTGCTGGCTAGGAAGAAATAAATTGTCTGTAGATTCTACTATCGAGAAACACATATTAAAGGAGGAACCATCATTGAAAATAGTATGTAATAAATTCTGTGAGACATTCACTAATGAGATTGACAACATTAAACATAAGTGTGACCACCAATTTCTGGATAGAAGGTCCTATACTAATGAGTGTAACGTTACTTTTAGGTATAAAAATGTAACTGCCGAGGAGGTATGTAATACCATAGATAAGTTAAACTGCAGCAAGTCACCGGGGTCAGACCAGATCAGGGTTAAAGAACTTAAAGAAATTAAAAAAGTAATTAGTCCTTTAATAGCCAACTTTATAAATATGTGTATAAAAAATGGAACCTACCCAGACGAATTAAAAAAATCTATAATCAGACCTATTTACAAACAAGGATCACATAAAGAATATTCGAATTACAGACCAATTGCAATTTTAAATGTCTTAAATAAAATCACTGAAAAGCTCATAGTTAATCAGATAACCAAATTCCTAGAAGACAATAAAATCCTCTCTGATATTCAACATGGCTTTAGAATTAATAGAAGTACTGCATCAGCGCTGTCTAGATTCTCGGATGATGTAAATAATGCACTAAATAATAGGGAAATCGTCACGGTAATATTTATTGATTTTAAAAAAGCCTTCGACACCCTTGATCACGATGGCTTGCTGCAGGCGATGGAAGACTGTGGTGTTCGTGGACCAATTAATAACTGGTTTCGCTCATACCTACAACACAGGACATTAGAAGTAAAAGTAAATGAAGTTAGCAGCGATTTAGGCAATATTAAATATGGAGTCCCTACCGGGTCAGTTTACGGACCTGTCGGATACATAATCCATGTAAATAGCATGAGTAATGTAATAAATTATTGTAAAGCATACATGTACGCCGACGACACGTGTCTGATGTATAGCGGTAGGGACCACATAGATATACAAGAAAAAATGCAAGCCGATTTCAATAATGTCATAAAATGGGCACACGACAACGGTATAATAATTAATATAAATAAAACTAAAAGTATGCTTATACAGTCACCGTACACTCACCAAAAACAAATAAATATCGACATTAAAGGTCACACATATGAATGTCTACACGATGATATGATAAACTGCTGTTGTAAAAGTTTGGAACTTGTTCCAACATATAAATACTTAGGAATGACCATAGATAATACCTTTTCGTGGGGTCTTCATGTGGAACAGGTGTGTATGAAACTACGAAGTATACTCGGTAAACTTTATCATTTAAAATTTACTTGTAGTAGAAAAATACTTTACATGCTATACCATGCCCTTGCCGATGCCACGATAGGTTACGGGTTGAGTAGTTATGGCCTCGCGTTCCCGGTTCACTTGGATAAAATACATTCATACAAACAAGAATGCTAAAAATATTGGTAGATCGGATAACTTTAATTAATTGTAAAAACGAATATGAAAAATTATTTAAAAAGTGTAAAATTTTACCTATAAAAAAGAAAGTTAAACTAATGCTATTACTTGAACAATTTAATTCTAACAAATACAAAACGAAGCGAGATCATAACTATCCAACTCGACTAGCTAAAAAAAATAAGTTAATGGTACCTAAAGTACAAAATTACTATGGTAAAAGAACAAGGCAATGGATTATACCTACCATACATAATGAGCTGGAGCCGAATATATTTAATGATGTAACATCAAAAACTCATCTGAAGTCCAAATTAAAAAAACACTACCTGTCTTTGTGCCCCTGAATTATTGCAGTAGTACCTAGTTAAAATAATAATTAAGAAATGTGTTAAATAAACAAATACAAGATAACATAAGATAGCATTGTAAGTGCGGTCGCCAGCATGTCAGGCTATACATTTTTGTTGAAAAGTAACCCCTACTACAAACTAATAAGATATGGCCGTGTCGAGCTTGACGTGCTGTTGCCCGTACCTACCTACTAAACACTGTTGCATGCATTTAATATTAAATCCAAGCTACATAGTTTTTAAGTCGAATATCTCACGAGAGCGACTGCCGACAAACTGCTCAGCAGTTTGGCAGACTAGAGTTAAGAAAAAACTATGTATCTTTTTTTGAATAAATAAATTAAAAAAAAAAAAAAGCTTCTCCTGATACTTCAGGCTGTGTTGAGCTATTTCCTGCCGAACTGTTTTTAGGCCGAAGTCGAAGTATATGTATTTATTACTTATACAATGAGGGATGCCAAACATTGTTCTCAGAGCTTTGGTCTGGAATCTTTCCAGGATATCTATATTGCTATTACTGGCAGTTCCCCACAACTGTATTCCGTAAGTCCAGATTGGTTTTATGGTAGTTTTATACACTAGCATCTTGCTGTTGGGATTTAGTTGTGATTGGCGTCCCAATAACCAGTTCAGTGACCGCAGTTTTCCATCTAGTTGTTTCCGCTTTGTCCAAATATGTTTTTGCCATGTAAGTTTTCTGTCTAGGTGCATGCCCAAGTATTTTGCGTTATTATCTTGAGGGATAACTTTGCAGTTTAGCGTTACTGGTGGACATGTTTCTCGCCTAAGTGTAAATGTTACATGTACCGATTTGCTCTCATTGGCTTTTATTCTCCAACGCTTCAGCCACGTCTCAACTTCTGTTAGGTGGTTTTGCAACTGTGATGAAGCCGTTTCTGGGTTGCTATGAGCCGACAGTAATGCCGTATCGTCAGCGTAAGTCGCAGTCGTGGTGTAGTCAGTTGTTGGGATATCTGCTGTAAAAATTAGGTATAGTACAGGGCCCAAGATACTGCCTTGAGGGACACCTGATTTTATTTCGTGTACTTCTGAGAGATCATCGCTGTACTTCACTTGGTAGCATCTTTTATCTAAGTAAGATTTAAGTATTCGGAATAGTTCGTAGTTGTACAATTTTGCATCAGTAAAAAAATGTTTTCATCAGGTGACCAAGTATTTTGAATACGAATATTGTAAATTCATTCTGCACGATTCGTTTTTATTGAGAGTCGTTCGTTCTGTTTATTGTTCTCTGAACCAGGTTACAGGTAAAAATAAAATCGGATACGACGGTACAAAAATCCAGTTTGCATCCGCAATGAAGAAATCAACAAGTGTAAAAGTCATTTAAATTCAGTGCAACAAAAGCACTGAATTTAAATGGCTCTAGACACGTTTAATACCACTAGCGAAAACCATAAATGATTAAGATGTGTATCTAGAAAATACCTAAAATTATGGAAATGACAAGACAACATTATATTGTCAGATATTTTGTAACAAAGAGACCCAAGCGTTTGAATTTTGGCGACAATAGCACACAATAGCCAACAGTCTGACGTCCGACGTTCAATTTTGACATATCTCGATGCTACTTTTGATATCTTGTTTTTACTTTAATTTAAACTAATTAAGGTAAAAAATAAAGTAATATAATTGTTGGGATTTTAATGTTCCTTGTTTTAGGTGCTTGAGGTTTTGAAATATTCAGTACACAAGATTCCATTAGAAACTTGCATGGCATATACTATACCAAAATCTAAATGAGTTTAAGTAGTACTTTACAAAAGGTTAATATCTCATTAAATCAGCTTATTAGAAATTACTAACATAATAGCTCTCAGACTTACGTGGCGTAGGTTTAAGTATGATCTAACAAACTTGACGTCTTTGTTCAGAGGGCTCAGTTCGCATTGATCAAACGCTAAACGTTAAAGTAGGGATAAACTCGTTACCGCCACATAGTTTAGCAACACAGCTGTGGCGGCCTTTGAGCACGCAATATAGTTGACAGCTAGAGTGTGCCGTGCATAACTAACATATTACCGAAGCGTTGATTGAATTAGGAATAAAATTACCAGCCTGCGCGCAACTAATCCAGGCGTTCGTGGTACAAGCCAATGATATATCTATACTAACATTATAAAGCTGATGAGTTTGATTGTTTGTTTGAAAGCTCTTATCTCAGGAACCACTAGACCGTTTTGAAAACATATTTATCGAGGATGGCTTCAGGCTATAAAACATAAACGCTGCGACGGGAGGGGAGGAAGTTAACTCAAAACGCAAGGACGAAGTCGCGGGGGACCGCTAGTACAAGAATAAAATCTGTTTCTACTCTTATCATCTCGGGAGGTGTTTATGGGTAGCTACTTGCTTTTATTTCATTCATGATACCCATTACAAATTACAGTCATTTTACATAGGAAAACAATATTAAAAGGGCATTAAGAGCAAATGTAATACAATGGTGGGTTTTCCATGGGGGTATTATTTTAAACGTTACCTTAAGGGTAAGTAGGTCTTTTGATCATACAGTTTTCACTAAAGGTACTCGTACTTATAATTATTTCTGAAATGTGTACTATATTTAGGTTTGCAATTTCTGCAATTTATTTACTAAAGTTCGTTTTTCTTTGCTAGTCGAATAATGTTAATAATCTTTTTATAACTTTTAAAATAATATCAGTGAATAAAATTCATTTTCACTTAGATTTAAAACGATCTCAGTGTTAAACGATAAATTACTTATTTAGTCGGTGATTTTTGTGTTTATTTTATTTTGAAAAGAATTATTTTGCAAAAAGGAATGTCAAGATTGTTTACCTACAATATTAAGAGTTCAGTTGAACAGTTCAGAGAACGTTAAAATAGTTCAGTTGCTTACCAATTATCTTACTGCAAATATAGAAATGTATGCATAAGTATTGTGTAAATCCCTCGCCAAAGACCAATGAATGCGCATGTTTTACCTTCTGAATAGATTCTCTTAGAAGATATTGTCTTCAACTTGCAGTGCCCAGTCCAATTAGAGTACAAAGACACTATCACCAGTATATCTCGGAAAATGATGATAAAATGTATAGCTTGTTGAAAAATATATAAGTTTGTCATATATACAAGGTGTATTGTGAAATGCGGAAAAACTCAGAAACCCCAAATTATTTTTTATTCAATTGACCTAATTCTGTAAGAAAAACTAATTATATGGTAGTAGTTTTACTGCCACTTCTGATCATTTCTTGCTCTGCGGACGACCATCCGTCGCAGAAGTATTCGATAGGAATTCACAGTGCCGCTGCGCCGCGCTGTCATTTTTATTATTACTATCTACGCTTATAAAGAACTAACCTTTGCTTGTTCACGTATTTTTTGCGGGTTCGCGCAGATGATGGCTTGTCTTATTAATAAATAGACAGGGCAACAATTTATTGAAGATTTTTTGAAAAGTATGACCCATATTAAAAAGTGGTTCAATTAATTCTGCTTGTTATTCCAATCAAACTATTTTCAGGTTTTGCGCATTGCAAACGTTACGCTACGCATGTACTTTTGGTGTACCTTGTCGATAAAATTAAATAAAAAAATAACTTAACCAAATTTTTTTGGTATTTATAGGGTACCACGCCACGATGACGAAAATTAGTAGTTATTGTTATCACGGATAAAAGTAAGAACCTCTCTCAATAGGTTTCAAAGAAAGTTTCGACATATTGTATGTATTTTATAATATTTGAGTAAGTTTTTTTATACACACGTGTTTAGAAGCCTTGATTAATAGATCAGAATATAGAAAGTGTAAGTTATGTTTGTTCACGGATTTCTCGAAAACGTAAAGTCATAGTGAGATGGTTCTTTATTAGTTTAATAGGGTATATTTCAACATAAGATACAGTGTAAGTTTTATAAAAATCAGTCCAGCAGTATTTAGATATGGGTACACACATCATGCATCGGCTCCAAAAGAATTTGTTTCTCTGTAATAGAAGACAAATGCACTATTATCAGCTTTTGGTGCAGTTTTTTTGTAGGTGGTTTTAATCATTATCATTCATCATTTTCTTGCCCTCTTCTCAGTATATCTGGGGTCGGCGCAGTATGTTTTCCTCTTCCACACTACTCTATCACCCGTCACTGAAACATCCACACCTTTCACACTCTTAACTGGTTTCACATAATCCATCCATCTCTTTTTTGGTCGGCCCCTTCCCGTCCATCCATTAACATTCATACTCATCACTCTTTTAGGTACATGACTTTCTTCCCTCCTCATAACATGACCGTACCAAGATAGACGATGTCCCACCAACTTCTCGGATATCGATTCCACTTTCAAACTTCTTTTTGAAAAGTATGACTTCTTATATTGTCCATTCTTGTAACCTCACACATTGTATACATCTTAACATTCTCATCTCCGCTACATGAGTTTGCTTCACATCAGTCTTCTTAGTAGCCCAGCATTCTGAACCGTACATTAAGTGCGCCTTAAGATTAGAGCGACAGCAGCGTGGCAGCAATGCGGCTGCAGCGGATGCCTTTACATGCAGCGCGACGGTTCACAGAAGTTCCAAATAAATAAGAAATGGACATTGATGCTAGAAGCTTGAAAATTTTTCTGATGGTTTACACTAAGTCAACTAATATGACAAAAAAAATGTATCATCCTACCACGACTACATCGTATTAAAAAAAATAAGTATATTTTTTTTTGTATGGAAGAAATCATATTTCTGTTTATTTCTCGAAACACTTAAAAGCTGTCAAGATGAAGATCATATATGTAAGAAAACTGTGATTGAGTGAAGTGATTCTGAGTATTTCATGCAAAGATACTTTGTACTTATCTCTGCGTACTTTTGAGTTATTAAGGGTTGAAAAAACGTAATTTTGTATATTAAAATTAATGTTTCAGAGATTGAATCGAAGAAATATAAACTCATTTGTTTAGTAGTCACTAAACTATATAAAACAAAAATCACTGAATATTTGGGTCCCTGTGCGGTCGCGCGGCTGGGTCCGTCCCACTACACCCATTACCCATTTCAGTGCGAATATGGGGATAGTATTACAACTGCAATGGGTAATGGGTATAGCGGGACGGACCCGCGCGACTTACGCGCCGCTGTGGCGCTACCGTGTAAAGTATGAAATCAGGCAGCGCGAATGTCGCGCGTAAGTCGCGCTACTGCCGCGCTTCTAAAGTCGCCTAAATGTCAAAGCGCTCTAAGGCAAGTCTAATAACGGTTCTGTGAATTTTGCCCTTAAACCTTAAGGACATCCGTGGATCGCATGTTGTAGGCGCTTTTTTAATCATACGAGTAATCATATTTTTTTAATCATTTTTACTGTTGATAATTTGACAGTTATTATACTCATCTTCTTCTCTATCTGTCACTTTCATCCTTGCAAGCTAATCTTAGGATTAATATGGAATTTATCACAATTGTAAACGATAACTTATAAACGAGCGTACGTACAAGTTTGTAAGGAAGGCTCTATGATCAACTCGCTCCTAACTGTTTGACAGAACAGAACTTTTGATTAATAAAATATTACGTACCTACCACCGTACTATTCTATAGTATACATACGTTACAAAATATTTACCTTAAAACGCTGTTTATATGAAATAGATTTTAATAAACTACGAACCGAACTTTATTCCCTCATTTAGGTCTAATTTTCTTTGCATTTGTCGGAAAACACAATTAAAAACGCATTACAAACAAAGAACCGGCTTGGCGTTTTGCGACTTTGAATTTGACAACTGAGCGAGAGGGACGATAGTGGATGTAAGTGACATAAAAGTAAATAAAATGTTGTGAAAATCAAAGGCATGTTTATGTATATGTCGTGGCCAAATTGCTGAATTGATCATTTCATGAAATGGTTGACCATTTCGTGAAGTGTTCACGTTTCATGAAGTGGCCAACTAATGGTAACCAAATTGTTCAACGATAAACGTTTAGCGATTTGGTCACCCACGTTTGACCATATCGTGAAAATAGGGTAAACATAAAATATTTAACGAAAACTCAGAACAATTTTGTTACGAACTTGTTTATTTTTAGTTGTTTAAATTTACTATGGAATATTAAATTAATTTTAAAATAAGTATAACAAACTTACTTAATCTAAAAGGCACATGGACGAACGCGCTCACATGCACTGAACCACACGTGACATCTTAGGCGCGCACTAGAGTTTTATAGGTATCTCAAGTTTTTGGTAGGAATGTTTCTTTACCTGAGTCTTAATCACATACTTACTAACTCTTATATTATTTATAAAAAATATAGGTAAAATAACATTAACTAATGTTGAACAAAAAGGTAGGTACCTAAGTAAGTTTAATAACAAATTATTCTCATTTTTGCTGTGAGATAATACGTCTTCGCTTACAAGGGCCGCCATCTTGACACATACAAAGCGCTTAGGCGCTTTCAGCGCCTCTACCGGTAGTCAATGAAACAATTTCACGATATGATCGATTAGAATTGATTATTTCATGAAATAGCCGTGTGTCCAGCTGACCCTATCGTCAAACAATTTCTTATCATTGATCAGGCCTGGGCACATCATGATATGGCCAATGGACAGTGAAATATTTAATGAAATGCAACCATTTCATTAAATGGCCGATCATTTCATGAAATCGGCAATTCTACGATGCGGCTACGACATATATATTGTAATAATCCATCCCAAAGTAAATTAAAGCAATAAGAAATATTTATATTGACTTCATAGCAAATCAAAATAACTTTCTACCACCAAAATAACTTTCTACCTCTTTTTAGCCTTATTAAGAGATACATTTCAATAAAAAGCAAAACACGGGTTTCGTCACTTCTGTTCAATAATGCGTATGTATAATTTGAAGAAGATGAGCACAGCCTCCATGTTTATGCTGTGAGTTGATCAGTCAGTGAGTAGTTCAGAGCAAAGCAATTTATTAGCATGGATTTCCGAATAGTGTCCAAAAGCGTGCATTTGCTGCCGGGCAACTATTGTTTGAAAAGCTATTAAATTTTTGTCAACAATACAAAAAAAATATACGAACGTCAGAAACAAACGATGGAAAATGCGGTCAATCTGTTTGCATAAAGCAACAAACATGACGTCACATCAACACGTAGACCATTATACCATGTGTGTCACTCATTCGTATAACTTGCATAGTTATAAATCGTTCAGCCATTTCTTAAAAGAAGACGAAATATAGAAGGTAGTAATGCATTTTGAAGGGTAAAATATAATTACATCTGCAATCTCTAGAAGAGGTGCAGTAATTTGAATTTATTCGATTCAATTAAAAGGCAACATGGGGTTGCTTGGCCATGATAAAATTAATGTACTTAAGGACCTGTGCACACGGCGATTTGCTTTGTACAGCGTTACATTTGGTACGAACAAGTTTTGAAACTAAGGAAGTTAAAATAAATAAATAAAAAACATAATGGAGATCTTAGTTAATACTTTCAAGGAAAATTTGTTTAAACAAGATGGAATGGGTAGTTTTTGTGATATTTCAGCACAGCTAATTTTTATCAACCGCAAATATAACTTTTAAATCTTTCATACACACTATGAAGATCAAAATTTATTTTTGTTGGTAATAAAAAATGTGGTATTGTGGCTTAGTGGAAGTACACTTACTTACTTAATTAGGTGTCGACTGACCGCTAACTCAGTTTATAGTGGACCTCGAGTGCGTGAGCCTGACTCGCAATGACTGTTTCTTTTTAAATTGCTTTTTAACACGTTAACGATTGGAAAAGCACCTGTTCAAAGTTGACATGAAGACTATCAATTTTATGTTTCTGCTTGAAGCAATAATAACACGCGTCGAACATAACATGCAAAGTGCTCCCAGTAGATCTATATGCAAAACTAAATCACATTTATAAATGACTCACTATTTACCTTTTATAGCCGATTTTGCCAAACGGATAATACTTATCCTACTGAATAAGTATAAAACGATCAAAAATGATTGCTGACAAATAACCGATGTTTTCAAATAAGGCGTTTTGTGTTATATTCGACGAATATTTCTTACAAGGCGTTGGTAAAACCTTAGCTTAGAAAGACGAAATATTTTAACTTTGATCTAATTTTCAACCCTTGTAGGGACGATATACACTTGTTTTAAGAAACGAATGGATTTTTTACACGTCACAATCTGTTGGGTTAGCATATTATTTTGGTTGTTAGTGTGTAAAGTTCCTTAATTGTGTTTGCTGTGACTACACTGGTCTTGAGTGGCGGGCCACTAGCGAGGAACGCTGTTTGCAAGAGGAACCAAGTGAAACGCGTGAATTCACTGCAATTATTTCCACAGAATCGATTTAGGAATCGCAGCACAGATTTGTTATTTTGAAACAGCTTTTTCATACCTTTTTATTACGAGTATATCTAACTTACGAGTTGGTCTATACTTATTATACACGTTTAAGTAACAATCAGCTGGATAAAAAAAATACTTAAGCCAAATATTAATAAATACTTAGTTTCTCTTCAGCGGCGGATGATGTAGATGAGATGTTTAGTAGCAACAGAATTGGGAACACAATTCAATAAGTTTCCAATAAAGTAAGTCACAAAATATAAATAAGTCGATTACCTGCGTATTATAACTGAGGTTGAGCAACAAGCTCTACATAGTCAATAAACTATTTTTAAATATTGCTTGAATTTGACAGGAATGAACAAGAAAACATATCTAGAATTCTATTAATACGATAATTATGAAGGACCTTGCGTCCAATAATCAAGCTATCATTGAATTGCACGCTGAATCGACAAAATATATATACCATTTTATTTATCATCTAAACTATTATAAAAACAAACAGTTATTTTTGTTTGCAATGATATTTAAAATAATAGATATGTTACCCGGACACGCAATGAGAATACGCGAAAACGTGCTAATTAAGACGTCTTACCCTTAGTCTGTGAATAGCCATACAACAAATGTGACGTCGCAGACAGTGATTGTAAATCCTATAAAATGCTCTCATGTGTGTACAAACTATGATAAGAAAGTCAAATAAGCTCAGGGGATCTCGTATGACATGAAGGTAAACAAGAATTTACGCCTAAATATTTTTACTTAAAATCCATTTCACAATACGGTTGCAAACATAAAAGAGAAAGCACATAGTTACTTTTACAAGTGTGAAAAGGACGCAATGTCCTCGACAAAAAAGTCGATTACAGATTGGTTATTAGTAAATCATGTGTGCAGTACAGAGCACTGATTGGTCAATAAGTGACATTTAGTTTACACTTGAGCGTAATAGAGAATTACTCACTTTATCTTTTTTTCTTGCTGTGTAAATTGTGCTATATCTCTTTCACACATTGTCTAGGAATGTGGTTAATAGTTTTGCTTTATGAGAGTATATAACATATCTTTTTTTTTTTAATCAATTCTTGCTTGTTTAAACTTTTTTTTGTGTGTGTGGGATAGTTTTTTTTTTTGGGGAAAGCTTTTTGGCTTTATAACATCACGCTGTAACGGGAAGGTACGGAGAAATCTCAAAACGCGCGGACTTGTCTTGACTTGTCACTTCAAATAAATTTTGTTTTTGACAGTGATTTAGCCTAGAGGTAGGTTTATACATTATATTACATTATATCGTATAGTGAATTTGGAGTTCAATGCTCAGCCTCGGATCAGACTCACTTATTCAAATCATATTTACATCTATCAAGTTAAGACTAAGTAGTTATCAGAGCCCCGCCAGAGTGACTGTGATTGGTTCGCTTGGAACCGATTTCTAGAATGACTACGATTTCTTCACAGTCTGTTCTCAGTTACGTTTGAGTTATACAGGGTGTTGTTTTGGTCAGTGACGATGCCAAAGAAAAAAATGTATAACTTTTTTTTAATGGATAAAAAAAACTTATTACGTTATAGTGAGTGAGTCAAAACTACCATCATAAGGTCGCCTCTTCGAAGCTTACTGGCTAGGCGTAGTATTTTGTAGATAGCGAACTACGCGTGAGGGTGCGAGTTTTCCCATTCATTTTGAATTTTTTTGAATGTAGAGTTTTGTATGAAACTTGCATTTTTTTTTTTTTAAATAAGCATTACTCATTCCTTAACTCAGGAATGATAATATGAGTAAAGATCACATTCTATATATGACATCAAATGGTCACATTTTTGTTATTCACACTAAACAGTCGCTTTTTGTCCCGCCCAACCTTATCACGTTATAGTAATACGCTTTATCTCTGTTATATCCTAAGGTGAATGCTCACTGTTTCACACCTATTACGTCACGGTGAGTTAGCACACGCTCAAGTTCACACGTCTCCCGCACGTTTCATCGCCACTGCCTATATCCCTCAATAAATGAGTATAATCTTGTGTGAAATGGCGATCCTATTTTACAAATAAATACGAGCAGATATCACCCAGCGTCTCATTAATTCGGGGGCATCAGTCGCCTATTGTTTGTGTTGTTTGCTATGTTTTCGGCGGAGCGGAAAATTATCGGTAAAGGAACGGATGTCCGCTACCTGTTGATTATTATTTTAGCATCATTATCCAACGAATAAAGAAATGTTTGTGTTTCGATTGTATTTGATTCTTTACATAATATATAAGTGGAAAAATACGTTTAAGACAATATGTGACCCGTAAAAATGTACTTGGCAATAGTGTTTTTAGGGATGGATTTATAGTTGATAGTATAACGCAACTAATTTACGATCGTGCATATTTTTATCAAAATAACCTTAATCAATTGACAGAATGGTTATTTTAATGACCTAAGGCCCACTTGCCCATGATGGAGATAACTCGGGATTGCGCTAATCCTTGATCAAATTATCATTCTGTCTCGGTCAGTTTATTTGACGATGACAGAGACAGAATGAGAATTTCATCTAGGATATCCGTAAAACCATCATGCGCAAGTTCGACTTAGGGTATTTTTTATCCAATGCACTTACGATTGTAAATATTCAAACAATGGTAACGATTTTTAACCATTTGGGTTAAACAATCACAAAACTGTCACTCAAAGTCTATTCATGTGACGTTAATGTGATGTGTGAATGTATGTTATAAAGTAAGACAATATTTCTTATTATTTAAGTTAAACAGTATTATTTCTTCCTACGACGCGCAAGGTTAATTTGATATCATCAAAGTGAAATTTCAAAGCATCTTGTACCGTTATTTGTTGTGACGAGCAACAAAGAATACAAGAAAATTTTCTTTTTAGAAAAGGTTATAAAAATAACTACGCCGCAAATTGTTGAATGAAAACTTTGCCTTCGCATCGCAAGTAAAGTATTCTAGAACTATCTATAAATTAAAAATTTCGTTGTCAAATTGTTCTGAATTAGAAAATAGTTCTTTTTTAATAGTCCACTTCTTGGTCACATAAATTTATACGCCCCAGCATATTTACAATTTGATGAAAGTTAATTACTAGTAGTTAGTAGTATAAATTACTTGGTTTCGTTTAAAGATGAAACAGTCAATAATGTAATTAATTGGATTTTTCTTTTAGAGTATTTGGAAAATTAATAAAAATACACCTTTCAGAAAATGTACCAAAGTGATACTACTGGCCCATAGGATTGTTGAAATCAATCAAAGGGAATTATTAGCAGTGGACGACATCGACCTATGTTCAGAATAATTTCACTTACCTTCCCATCGCTCTTGCGGTACGCGTCATGCACGCGCCACACCAAGCCAGGCCCAGCAGTGGAACACTCCTTCCCCACTTCGAAGTACTGCATGATGGGGTTGCTCTCTAGAGGGGGAGGGTTGTTGTTCGTCACCCCACTCTTCAGCTTAGATATAATACCGGCCATCCCGAGTCCGATCTTGCGCGTGAATGAGATAGACTCCTGTTTCGGTTGTTCTGACTCACGGGACGACGGACCTGCGGAATTGAGAAGAAATTACAAACGCTGTTTGTGGTGATGTAGATATAATAAAGCGGCGAGTAGGTGAGTCAGTTATTCAAGAAGTAATATTCAATTTCCGCTCACACAGTTGTAAACTTCTGCTGGTTTTAAATATATGAGCTATGACCAAAGGTAGTAGTGTCATATCAAATGAGCACTTGCAACGCTAGGATTAACAACAGGTGACGGTAATGTAAATCGTTCATATTATGACAGGCTAAGAAACAGGGGGTTCCTGTGCAGTGCAATTTGTTCAAGCAGGTGAGTACAAGCCGTTTTCATTTTCATTTTTTCACAATAAATCAGAACGTAAGCGAGCTTTACCGAGACCAAAGCGCCAAGCTAACGTCACCTTCACGCAGTGCGTCTTATTTAAACAGACACTTGCAACCGAAAATGGTGGTATAGCCATGAACAAAATGGCGAGAGGGCGCGAATAAGAGAGTTGCGCCCCTGCGCTTGCGAGACCGGCTGGGCAGCGTTCGGGAAACTTGCGCAAGAGCGTCTTCTCATCTCAATTACATTACTGTACGAGGGTCAAACTGAAAGTTCTTAGAAAATCAAAAACTGATTACATTAGCCAGTTATTAGTTTTATTATATCTTTTCAAAATATTGTCCATTGACGTCAATACACCGCTGCATGCGATGGAACCACTGGGAAAAGCACTTTGCCCACTCGTCCTTAGGGGTCTCTTCAATGGCATCGCGATACGCAGCCACCGCTTCTTCAGCATTCATAAACCGCTTTCCTTTAAGTTTTTCTTTAATTTTTGGAAATTAATAAAAATCACAAGGCGCGAGGTCGGGGCTATACGGCGGGTGACCCAGTAATTCAACGTTTGATGTCGCCAAATAGTCGATCGTTCGCTTGGCGGTGTGCGACGAGGCGTTGTCGTGGTGAAGGAGGATCCTACTGCGAGGTCGTTTCTCTCGAACTTTTTCCAAGACAAGTGGCAAACAATTGGTAGTGTACCATTCTGCAGAAACTGTTTTTTGATCCTCTAACACAATTGTTGCGAAATGACCTATCCTTCCAAAGAACGAGGCCACCATTTTTTTTCCTGCACTTCGATCTCTCTTCACTTTAGTTGGCAACTCCTCGAAAGGAAACACCCACTGAGCAGATTGTCTTTTGGTTTCAAGATCATAACAGTAAATCCAGCTTTCGTCACCTGTTAGTATGTCGAACACAGCATTTGAGTCACCTCCGTTAAATCTTTCAATCATTTTACGGCACCAATCCACACGATGGAGTTTTTGAGCCTTAGTCAAATTATGAGGTATCCACCGGGCGCAAAGCTTCCTGACCGCTAAATGTTCGTGGAGGATTTTGTGCACTTGACTCATACCGATGCCTAAGCTTGTCCGAATCTGCTGATAGGTCACTCTTTTGTCAGTCTCTATCATACGCCGCACAACACAGATGTTATTTTCAGTCGTCGCCGTAGAAGGCCGTCCCTCACGTACATCATCAGTGAGATTAGTGCGACCACGTTTAAACTCATTAAACCAGTTGTAAACAGTCGCACGAGATGGGGCTTCATCGTGAAAGGCCAATCGTAGTCTATCATAACTTTCTTGTTGACTTAAATGACATCGAAAGTCATAAAAAACCATTGCACGAAAATTTTCTCGTGTTAAATTCATGTTGACGTGACACAGACAATTTTCAATTTGCCGCCAAATCGTAAAACAAATGACAAATGAATGAAATATATACTCAGTAATATTGGCAAAGAGTTCTATTTTCAAATTTTAGATTTTTTTTTTTATTATATTGTTTATAAGTGGCCAGTTCTAAGAACTTTCAGTTTGACCCTCGTATTAAGGCGAAAGTCTTCAAGAAAGTGATGCAATACGCATCCGAAACATTATCTTTAACTAAGGACCTTTTAATAAACTTAAAATTACAGAAAGAGCGATGAAGAAGGCTATGCTTAGTGTTTCTTTGCAAGATCGAATAAGAATTGAGGAAATACGTAAGTAGAAGAACTAAGGTAACGGATATAGCCGTACGAATTATCAAGCTCAAGTGGCAATTGGCAAGGCACATAGCGCGAAGAAATAATGGCCGTTGGGGCAGAAAAGTTCTAGATTGGAGACCCTTTGAACAAAGACGCAGTGTAGGACGTCCACCGATAAGATGGATACACCTTGTAAATTCGGAGGATCACACTGCTTGCAAATCGCTCACAATCGGTCGCTGCGCAAACCCGTGGGGGAGAAAATAGTGTGTTTAATATTCAGTCAGTTTAACAGTAGGTTTTGCAATGTCTTAATAAGTTCCCATTAGCCTTATCTGTAAACTACTACTGTACCGACAAAAAATAAACAGCCATAAATATATTCCGTGAATATTTTATCAAACCTTATTTAACATTCTATCTCTGTTCGCTAAATAATTAATTCGGAAACGTACAACACTGTTATAAATTTGTGTTTTTGCTTATGCTAGTGAATCATTTATTACACAGTCAATAAAATACACACAATTAAATGTTCACTGAAATACTGACCAAACATGCATTAAATGAGTTTATTTTTGTTCATGAATACATAAATACATCAAAGTGAATTATTCCAGCTCGCATAGTTATTAAGGGTAAGGGCGCCTTTTGCATTCATCCGGATTTACAATTTATTAGTATACTAGCGGCCGCCCGGCTTTGCAAAAGAGCAATACTAATACTAAATATATATATATATATATATATATATATATATATATATATATATATATATATATATATATATATATATATATATAAACCTTCATCTTGAGAGATTCAAGATGAAGGTTTGTATGTATATAATTTATTAAAAAAAAAAGGATCAAAACCCGATGCGTAGTTTGAAAGATTTAAGCATCACACATACAGACAACGGGAAGCGACTGACTATGTAGTGATTCAGAATCAGTCGTTCGTTCATTCGTTCAGTCCGATGTCAAGTCCTCATTGACCGTTACCAAGTTTTATTAGAGGGGTGCGATAAGACGGTCGCATAAAGTCCCAATTAAAATAAGAACAACTGCATTGTCTGAACCGGTCAACAGCAGTATCGATACGCGATTTCGCAAACTAAACGTTTAGTTTTATTATGAATACCCAAATACATCCCTTAGTATTTGTCATCTCAATGTAATTAGATTACCTAATTAGGTGGCTTAGAGAGTAATATATACAGTTACGGAAACTCACGTTGCTGTCTCACCAAAGACGATCAACGCTTAGTTCGCTTAATCTACAAACAATACTTGCAAGCGTTGGAGCCATGTTAATTATCAATCTTATTTACTCGCAAACCCAGCAAACTTTGTTTCGCACCCGGCCCCGTTCCGCCCCGGCTGCGGTAAGAAAGTAAGTACTCTTGAATTTTATACTTTTTCGCCCGATTTTCTTAAATTTCTCTGTCTTATGATCGTTCTCCTGACTATAACAAACTTAACAAAAAAGAATAAGCGAAATCAGTTCAGCCGTTCACGCATAATGTCGTGACCAAGGGGAATGTAGATTTATTTTCATTACTTATTAAAAGATATATATTTTTGTAGTATCCAAGATCGTAGGTGTTATCGAGCCATGCAAGAATGAACAATCAAAGCATGAAAATCCCGCGTGCTATTCTTGATTGACTCGCCTCAATATGTAGTTTGATTTTCTAATGAAAACCGGATAAAATCTACACAAGGAGTACTAAAGAAAAGATTTTGTAACACTCGCGTGATTATTTCACGTTTTTTTTTTAACTCTTTTTAGAAAATCACCTCCACGGAATATTGACGCGATTGATTCAATTTAGAACTCCAGAAGCTAAAAATAATATTCTGCTTGTTTTCTTTAATAATTTTTCAAAGAGTGATTAAGCCAAACCGCAGAATGGGACTATTAGAAGGGTCGAATAGTCCCGTTACGTACTGCGACTTTTGGCAGCGATACAGTCGCGATGCAGAAGCTGGAAATTGACAAATTACGTACTGAATTTTGGCGACAGTATCGATACTAACGCGCGACTGCATCGATGCTAAATTAAATATGTTCTTTGCGTGAGTCGCGATGCTGAAGCACGTTTTCAAAACGCGCGACTGAATCGATGCTAAAAGTCGGAGTGTTTAAGGGGTCGAAGTACGTACGCACGTACAAGAAGTTTAGGTGAATAAATTGTAAATAAGAAGCGTTCGTTCAACTTATTCTATAAATAGTTACATCTGTCTGGGTCAGGGTCGATTTTATTAACGCCAGTGAGACTGAATAAGTATAAAACGACCGATTTAAAAATGACATTTAGGACCCTTACACACTGCGTCTTTTATCATCGATGCAGAAGCGCGACTGGATCGATGCAGTCGCCAAAATTAAGTACAAAAATTGACAATCTCCAGCTTCTGCATCGCGACTTTATCCATGCTGACGCGCGTTAGCATTGCGAGTGCATCTTTATTTATTAACATTATAAAGCTGAAGAGTTTGTTTGTTTGTTTGAACGCGCTAACCTCATGAGCTACTGGACCGATTTGAAAAATATTTTTGTGTTGGATAGCTTTTTAAAAGAGGACGACTTTAAGATTTAAAAAATTAGATGAATATAAATGTTGCAAAAACTGAAAAAAAATATCCTCTTAAGAGCCTCCGTTGTGTAAAGCGTATAGCGTTTAAAGTACACAAAAATCATTTAGGACGGGATTGTTTCGCTTAAAAAGTTCTACAATAAAGTCAGGATCAGCATATTTCTATCTTATATGATTTACTCACTATTCATTTTTTTATGTTCATAAATTCGATAAAAATAATTTACTGTTTTCTGTCTGAATCATCACGAGCATTTCATTTTGATTGAAATAGCCCTGTACATAATATAATTTCAAAAAATATCTTGGAAGCTATCACAGTTTTAAAATAACTACAGTTGCCTGTCTATCGATCTGATACAGGCTTTATTTTGGGGAGTGTGCACAGGAACTCCATAAGCTCATTCCTCCATCCCCTTTTTGCCACCGCACGTCTAAACGCACCGCGGGCTACCACCCATATGCTAACTAACGCTTCGCAACATCCTTTATAATGCGCACAGCCAAAGAGTGGAACTCTTTGCCTGCATCAGTGTACCCAAGGGAATACAACCCGAGAACTTTCAAAAACAGAGTGAACAGGCTTCTTCTGGGTGAGCTCGCTCCATCGTCGATTGTCTAAGCCCAATTAGGTGTAGGCTAGAGACAAGAGCAAACCCATTTCGCATAAATAAATATAAAAAAATAACTACGCACTAAAATAATGCTTGTAGCTTAAGTACAGCGCTAACCGCTATAGTTGCTGAGCTCTTTACTTGCGAGTACGTGTATGAAATGAAAATATGTGTTTTGCGTTAGAAAAAAAACGTACAGGAAATCCGAAATTTACGCGGGCGACGCCGCGGGGTACCGCTAGCAAAAATAAATTATAATATGCATTCACATATCAATACATTAAAGTTTCATTTCCTACGCCAATGTTATACTCTTACACTAAATTTTAACGTCCGTGATCGTACTTTAATTTATTGTAACATTGAAGTTTCTTAAACCACATTTCCTAAAAGTTTAACATTTGGGAGGTTGACGCTTCCATAGTGACCCCCTTTAACTTTTGAACCAAGCAACTAGCAAAAATAAATACACGACGTAGATCTTTACAAATACTTTCAACGAAAATTGGTTTGAACGAGATCAAACTGGTTGTTAAAGTCAAGCCAATTGGGGTATTTCTCTAATCCAACATGAAACAACTCTGGGGCAGATTACAACTGTCTCTTTTTCAAATATCATCGCTGAATCCCACAAAATCATACCCATAACACTAGAAGATTGTATGATTTATTATGATTCCGTATAACTTTACCTTTCATTTGACATACAAACTACGGCTTAACTGAATAAACACTCTGTCTACAAAATTATAAAGTTGACCATTCTTGGCTTCACTTCTTAGGTATAGAATTGTTTGTATTGTGTTATTATTACGATATTAATTACCTTGTATTTGGTTTATATTTGTATATGATACGAGTATACATAAATTGACAAACTTGTGAAAAGCATGTTAAGAAGGAGTTAGTTACTTAGAGTAATGTTAAGGCTATATATGCAGTCGCCAAAATCTTGAGTACCTGGATCGCTTCCACATGGATGCTACGGACAAATGCCTATGTGACGATTCCACAATCCAAACCTGGGAGCATCTACTTACTTAACCTCAAACTTATAATCTCAAACTATTCGCTAACACATAATAAATAAAAGCCCCGAAATAAACACACCGTTGTATTCGCGGAAGTAAACCGCTAGCTCCCCGAGTACATTATTCCCGTAGTCACACAATTTAAAAAAAATGTTAAGGCTTTGACTGTCACGAAACTAGACACAGTAGAAAAATATTCACCGGTGACCACCATGGCGCTCAATGTGTCAAGTTAGTAAATCTGGCGTTTTGAAAGGTATGAATGTGATAAATGCAATAAGCATACATGTGTAAATCGTATGAAAATGCAATGTTATCATTAAATGGCATTGATCTGATGATGGAACCAGCACGTGGCCATAAGAACTCGTTATTTAAAAGATACGGCCCCATCGAATTAAGGCTCGTATGATTTGACTTCTCGTATGATTTTTTTGGGGATAAAAAGGACTGATCGGATCCGTTTAAAGACCGGCATAGTGGATGTTGGTAAAAAGATCGCGAAACTGAAGTGGGACTGGGCGGGTCACGTTCTCAGAATGTGTCCAAGCAAATGGTCACTATCGTCACCCACTGGCTGCCAACCGAAGGACGTCGTCCGAGAGGCAGACCCAGAAAGCGATGGCGAGACGATTTAGACCAATATCGCGAAGACTGGCAAACCCTTACCGCCGACAGGGACACGTGTAATAGTTTGGGGGAGGTCTTTGCCCAGCAGTGCGACAGTATAGGCTAAGGGGGAAAATGATTTGACTTGACAAGTTATTTGGTACTAGATGGCCTCCATGCTCTGATGACGGAACTAGAAGATGGCCAAAGGAACTCAGTAGTTAAGCGCATCGAATTTAGGCTCGTATGATTCGTCTTGACGAGTGGGTACTTTAGTTTTAGATAGTCAGGGTCCGTGATGGAGCTGGAAGATGGATATAAGAACTCGGAAGGTAATGACACGACCCCATCGAGTTTGGGCTCGCATTATTCGTCTTGGCGAGTACTTTGGTGCTATATAGTAACCACGGACTGATAATGGAGGTGGAAGGTGGCTAAAGGAATTCAGAAATTTAGCGCACAACCGCGTCAAGTTTATTAAAAAAAAATGCTCAAAAGAACATACTGTAAGCGTACTACGGACTAATTAACAGAAAAACACTCCTTCGTGCTACGAACTACGCTCTAGTCAATTTCGGATCAAAAATACAAAAAAAATATTATAATATAATTAAAAGAAAATTATTATTATTTTCTTACTTTTACTTGAATTGACAACTACTCCTTTGAATTTGGCTCGTGCTTTTCAATATCCTGTATAAAAAGAACTCAAAAAATTAAAAATATTTTAAATGCGCGTCACATTTTTTTAAGTGCTATTTATATTCGATTACACTTTAAATTAATCAAATTTATACGAGTACATCCTTAACAATTGGTTACTTTAAGTTCAAAGACAAAATGTGATGAATAATGATAGAGAAGAAAAGACTGAGGGTGAAATTAATAGTTAATCGTAATTAAGTGTAAAAACATTACCGCTCTTAATAAGTTTTCGATCGGCTCGATCCCCTAGCGAGTTTTAGCCGGGCAAGGAGTTTGTCTCATCGAGACAATTTAGTTCACTCAATACTTTGTTAGTTCAGGATGCTGAACCAATTGATTTAATTACTAAATCAATTGCTTGTCGACAAACTAAGGATTAATTACCTAAGTTGAAGATCTCGATAAACCTTTTCGCTGATAATCGGATAAGCAGATCAGAGTAATTGATATACTTATCACAAGAAGACCTAAGATCCTCCGTTTAAGTAAGTCAATATTAAATATTCTGATAGAGTATCATGTTAGTCAAGATTAGTTTGATTAGTAACATCATTAATTAGTTATCTTTTATCTACTAACATTTACTGTAAATAACAAAAACTGAATAGAATATTAGAGGATCATCTTCCAACATAATTCTTAGAAAGCTTTTCTTCTGTGTTAATTTAAGTTGTATTGGTTTTAATATTTAGTTTTTTAATTACTTCAGGGTAGTAAGTAAGTTAATCTTTTATTATAAATGATGATTTTGTTTATTCTCTCGGACCAGTCAGGCTTACCTGTTAGTTACTGTTGCTTTATTCAATAGGCTTTTTTATCTGTATTTTTGAAGTGAAAACTTCTTTAGCGGCGTTGAGCACTTTTGTGGAATGGGGGAAAAATGTGAAACTCGCGTCAGGACACGTGGGCTGATCGAAAAACCGTAAGACGGTTGGCGAAATTATGGATGTAAGTTGATTTTTCTGAGAGATAAACTTTTCAATGTAATTTAATATAATATAAATTGTAATGTTTGTGTACGATAGCGCAATAAATAAATATTGTATTCTATAAAAATATATTATTATGATTATAATTATTACTATTATTATTATTTTTATTATTATTATTGTATTCTATCACAAACATGATAGTACTTTTATATTGATAATAAGAGCAATTCATTCAAAATTATTCCCTAACTATTCCAAAAAATCAAAAATGCACAACGTTGATATTCTAGTTTTCACTTATGCTGGCACTCCCGGAGTGCAATTTTGTGTTTTTTTTTACAATACTTGCTCGGCAATTTAAGATTGCATGTTACATTTGGTGAACTCAAAGTGACTCATTCTATTCCTAGGAACCTAATATTGTCAAAAAAACATTTAATCTGAGAAGCCTGCGTGAGCACGTACCAAAAAGGCCCAGATTCAAAATACGAGGAGAAGACAATACACATCTTTTATACTCACATCTTTTTAAAGCACTACATTGTTCCAAGGTGTCGTAATTATTGGTGAAATGATATGAAATTTTATTTATATAAAACACTGGTGGATTTAAAATAAATTTTACGACTTCATGTTTTACAATTTTTTGGTATGATAAATTATCAGTTTTAATATTTCTACACCAGTAGAATCAAAATTGAATACAAATTAAGTTAGTATAAAACGTATTACGAAATATTATAAAGAGTTTACAAATTACCTATTCTTAATTATAAATACATACCGAAAAATAAATAATAAAATTTGTCTTACAAGTGTCCGCAAATCGCCCTTACAAATTTATCCTGCATTTTAAATGGGCTACCCGAATCAGCAGAATCTTGCCAAACTTTAAGTCCATCCTTACAAGCGAAGCAACATAACCATAGTACGTTGCAAGTTCAGTCTGTAAAGCAGACGTGGATCGTAATCTCTTCAAAACGAATACGATTTTAATGGATCTATTTGTTGCTTCTTAATAATAAATAATGATTTTAAAATAATTTATTGCAGGCATAAAAACCCATATGAAATAAACATTACATAAAAAAATAAAATAAAGAATCCCAACACGCAGCCCGAAGAAAGGCTTCTCCAGTGGTTACAAACACGGACTGTGCAAAGAGCATTCGTCCACGTTAGTCATAAAGGTCTTTTCTCAGTACACTGTGCATACCATGATCTTTAGGAACGTGTCCGACAAAAAATATTATTTATAGACCGTTCCGTCAACAATACACAGAGACTCTTAAATACTGTGCTGCTAGAGGGCATTACGCCTGAGGCGTGGAACATGAGTGTTGTTTTTTAAAAAAGGAGGCACAACCTTACTGAAACACTATAAACCCATCTTGCTCCTGAGCCATGTCTACCGTCAAGCTATCCTCGGGTATAAGCCGGATTCCGAAAAGGCTTTAGTAACATAGACCACATCCATACGCTTAGAGAAATTAGACGGAAGTCTGAGGAGTATATCATGTTTCTTTCTATGCTTAGCATTTGTGGACTACGAGAAGGCATTTGATTTAAATGAAACGTGGGCGGTTATCCGGTCTCTTCACATTTTAAAGTGTCTGTATAAAAACGCCACCATGAGTACAGGAGCAGAACACAAGGGCGATTCCACTGCGAAGAGGTGTAAGACAGAATCGTTATTACTCCGAAACTGTTACGTGGCATAGTGGCATTGGAAGACGCCTCCTAGCTCCTGTAATGGGCAGGATTCAACATCAACGTCAACGGAAAATACATCACACTCCTCTGGTTTGCCGATGATATAGTCGTCGTAGCAAAGACGCTGAAAGATATTAGCACTACGCTCGAACCCTTGACCGAGTCTCCCAAAAATTGAGTCTTAAATGAACATGGAAAAAACGAAAATCATGTCGAACTCCCTTGTTGTACCCACTCCAGTATCAGTTGTGAACTCAATTCTTAAAGTTGTCGATGGGTACATCTACCTGCGACAAGTAATCTAATTACGTAGGTAGGTTCAACTTTGAGAAAGAGGTCAATCGACGAATCCAACTTGGCTGGGTAATAATAATAAAAATACTTTGTTGCACATCATAAACATTATTACACAGGAAAGTATCTTTGATATACGCTATAAGTACAATTTAGGCGGTCTTATTGCTTGTAGCAATTTCTTCAGACAACCTTCAGGTAAGGAAAAGAATGAAGAATGAAAGAAGAGGCATGGCGATGAAATTATTTTAAACAAATTTGAAGTGGGTAGTGTTCGGGAAATCGCGGAAGAGTGTCTTCTCGTTTCAATTACCTCAGTATCTGAAGACAAAAGTCTTCAATAGTGTGTGTTACCAATGATGACATACGGATCCAAAACATGGTATTTTACTATGGGTCTTATAAGGAAGCTCAAAATTACAATGCGAGCGATGGAGATGGGTTAAGCTCGGTGTTTCTCGACGAGATTGAATCATAAATAAATCAGGAGATATGTAGAAGAAATAAGGCGACGGACATACATTTGAGTATCAGTAAGCTCTATTGGCAACTGGGCAGGGCATGGTCATAACCCCTATCTATGTTCAGTTGCGGACGTCTTTTGGCTTATTATGATAATGATGATCATACGGGAATCACACACGTTGCATAATGGTATCATTCGAGTCGTCTGTTGTATACTTGTTTAGTGGGAAAGGTTGAGCGTGTCGTTTTCTTAGCACGCTAATGGTACGGAGCAGTGGGAAAATACCTTAAGTTAAAGAATTAACCAAGTTTCTAATTGAACTTCATTCATTACAAGAGTAGTTGCAGAACTGTTTACTTTCAATAAATCACTTTATGTCTGACATCATGAATTTAGTTGTTAATCAGATCTTGTTTCAAATTCATTGTAATTTAACTTTAAAGTTTATTTCGAACTTGTTTTTACTTTCTCTGCCCAAGTTAACCTACTTTATGTTTACTTACGATATTATATTGCTACAGGTTGAATCGATAATATATTTTTTGCTAGCTTTTTTGCAGGCGAATGCTCTTAGGTAGCGACAGGTTGAAATGGCAAACTAAACGTTTAACTTTGAATAAAGTACTGCAAAGGGGTCGTACTAATATTCTTGCATGTATGCAACATTGTTGTATCTGCCACAGATCTCTTCATTTAAAGCTAAAAGCGACTGCAATTTGAACACGACCGAAAAAGCGCTTACTAATAGTATTCGCACCGTCAAAATGTATCCGAGAACATTTAAAATAAAGTTTGCGCTCATAAGCGCTGCAGAGTGCTAGCAATGCAACATTGGAAAGCAATGATACTCGAAACTTTATAAAGACCGCTTTTATACTAACAACCATGATCGACGACCTCCGGTGTTTAAAGGTGTTGCTGTTCCGAGGTCCCAGGTTCGATTCCCGGTCGGGTCAATATAGATATAAAAAAATATAAATTGTCTCGGGTCTGGGTGTTGTGGTACCACCGCTGTGTCTGATTTCCATAACACCAGTGCATTAGCCACTTACTTTGGGATCAGTGCAATGTATGTGATTGGTGTCCAATATTTATACTTAGAAGTTTAATACCTCACGATAACATTTAAAAAGCTTGTCGCGAAAGAAATCTTGCAACATTGATGAGGTGACACAGCCTACGCGTCAAAGAAAGCACTTGCAAAATTCAACAGGCTTGCCATCGGTCGCCGAGTGGTTTAGGCATGCGTTTGGATAGAAAGACACAGGTTTAAATTCCATATGTGACAAAGTTGCTTTTTACAAGTGCAATTTACAATTACAAGCGACGATTGCCATCTCATACTGCCGCCTGTGACATCAAATCAGCCATTTACTAACAATTAATAAAAGTGTAGTGCTTACTGTTTCCGGGGAAACTAAAGCAAAACTTGGTTGTCAGGCGATTCATTTAGATATTTGTTGGATCTTGATTTCTGAAAAGATAGAAACATTTCAGTAAATAACAAGAAAACAACAAATTTATGTGTAAACATGGTATCGCATTCTATCTATGTTCGTTTGTCACCACACATTTAACCGTAAGTATATTTTTTTTATCCACAGGCGTTGCAACAATGCGCATTACTAATAAATATATATTTATAGAGTTAAAATTTTCTTCAAATAATTTCCGACTTGAGTCCATCAATGTTTTTATTAGTTTCTGAAGCATTGCGGAATATATTTTTGGGTGTGACGGATATTAGAAAATTATAGGCCCAATTTCTTTATCGGTAGTAATGGTAAAATGTTGTTCCAGCGGCTGAATATTTACGGTTTTGAATATTTTGAAGAAAAAATATCTTTACCGATGGTCATTAAAATAGGCATTCTGAAACAATATAGTTAGGTAAGTTTTCATCAAAATACACAATCTTGAATATTTAACCGCTTGTACCGTAACTGTACTATTACTATGGATATGGGCCTAATTCATAAAGATAGGTAACGTTTTTAAAACCGACTTCAAAAAAGGAGGAGGTTATCAATTCGACTATGTTTTTTTGTATCTATGTTACCTCATATCTCACTCGTTTGTCGACCGATTCGAATAATTTTTTCGCCTACTTAAGAGGGTATACCTTCTTGTTGTTCCCATTTTTTTCTAATTTGGGATCTGAGGATGAGATCTTGGTGTAATCGAGGGAAACCCTCAAATTTTAAAGGCACATATAGTGTTTCTTTACTAGAATCATAATGTTGACGTGTTGTTACGTCTGATAGTCAACATCTTGTGGGGCTGAGCTGATGGTGGAACTCCTTAACACTTAGGAGTTTTATTAAAAAACAAAGTCATAAGGGGCAACTCCACCCCCCCCCCCCTCCTTCACCTGAATTTAAAAAAAGCCGACTTCAAAACCAAAATGCACTAAAAAGTCTTAAATAAACTCTTGACTATTGAAGGGAAGGAACCCATTTAAGGCAAACAATTTCTTTTTAGAGTCGGTGCCATCACTTTGACCATCAAGCATCAACTATCACAGCACCGACTCCAAAAAGGAATTGTTTGCCTAAAATGGGTTCCTTTCCCTTCAATAGTCAAGAGTTTATTTAAGACTTTTTAGTGTTTTTTTAAAAAAGTTAAGTAAAAGTCACATTATTGGGTTATTATACTAGCTGTAATAATCAAAATTAATAACCAAAAAGTACCTATAAAGACAATAGCGATTATTTTATTTTTACTTTTTGCGTCATTTTCCCGCAGTAAAAAGTAGCCTATGTCCTTACACGGGTATCAAAGTATCTCCACACCAAATTTCATGCAAATTGGTTCAGTAGTTTAGGCGTGATTGAGAAACAGACAGACAGACAGGGTTACTTTCGCTTTTATAATAATTAGTATGGATAGCAATTAATGTCGTGTCATATCAGGAAGTAAAGCAGATAGTAGAAAATAATGGCTATTACTCCACCGACAAGAGCGCGGCTCTTAACTTGAAGAAGAAGAGATTTCATAGTGTCTACAATAATGCCACCATGTCGGTCCGAGTACAGGAGCAGAACACAAGGGTGATACTACTGCAGAGAGTTGGGAGACAGGTAGACATTATATCTCAGAAACTGTTCACAGTGGCGTAGGAAGACGCCTTTAAACTTCTGGAAAGAAAAGAAATTGGCATCAACGTAAATGGCAAATATATCACACATCTCTGGTTTGCAAATAATACAGTCGTTGTGGCATAAATGCTGGATGATCTTGGGTCTATGCTCGAAGACCGAGTCCCTCGCCAAGCGATTCTTAAAATGAACGTGGAAATGACAAAATTACGTCGAGCTCCTTTGTTGTGCCCATGCCAGTATCTGTTGGGAACTCCAATTAGTTAGGTCCACCTTAAGCCAGTGTGTATTACAAGGTGTTAATAAGCTATCTTACACAAATTTATTTTTTCAAATCGGTCCAGTAGTTCCTGTATAAGCGCGTTCCAACAAAAAAACGAACAAACTCTTCAGCTTTATAATACGAGTATTAGTATAGATTAGATCAATCACGAAATAAATTAAAAAAGGTATAACGTCAAAAAAGCTTTGTGATTCCATTACTTATTTGGTTAAAGGTTAAAGGTTGAAGTATTTTTATTTTATAACATTACTTATTTTCATCAGCAACATCTAAGACACACTGCACTTTTAGCATCGATGCAGACGCGCGTTAGCATCGATGCAGAAGCACGAATTCTTAATAATAAGCCAAATTTAATATTGTAAAGCTGTTTGTTTCTTTAATAAATATAATATAAATAATACTAATATTAATACATACTACGAAACGGTTTCCTGAAAAATATGGGATGTCTCCGTAAAAAACGGCCTTAACATTCAACGTCAACTATGTAGAATAGACCAACAAAACAACATTCTAGTCTAGCCCTAGTGAAGTCATTGAAAATAGTTAACTATTAACGTTAGCTTATTAGTTATTCAACAAATTATGAAGAGATATACGGTCGCGGTCTCTCGCGCGCTATAGCTGCGCCGCACGGGAATGTTGCTGGCAACTTTGTAGTGTTTCCCTACATTGCTTGATTTGCCGGCTGTTTAAATTGTGTTGTTTAAATATTCCTTTCTATGGCGCGGGAATGTTGCCAGGAACGGCACATCTATACTCGCGCCTAACCACCGTAAGATCCAAAAGCTCCTGCACCTCTGTTGTCTTTTGTTTGAAGTGACGCCTGTTTTTGTGTCTTGTGTGCAAGCGATTTTGTTGGTTGGCTGGTTTTCGTTGAAAAGTGATCGGGAGCCCTCGGTCGTACCTAAGACGTGTCAAAACGCTGATACCAAATCTTCGCCTTTCTTGTATTCCGTGTTCAGTTGAGTGATAAACAAATGGATATTTCGATGGAATCACAAGACAAAAGGTCTGTTTTATGCTATAGCAACACCGTGACCACATCGCAGGCCTACGTGACTGGACCAAGAACATCGCAATATTCCGTTTATTCCTGGAATAAGCTTTTATGCCACCCCTCGCGGAATACAAAAATCCTTTGACCTTCTAATAGGACGTCTTTATTTTTATTCAAGACTTTATGAGCCGAAGGGATAGCATACCTTCAGAATGAGGAGTTATATTTTCGTAGCAGTTAACAATTCGATTGTAACCAAAATGGTAAATTCAAATATTAAGGGCTTTATTACACTGAGCGGGGTCTGCGGTCTGGTCCATTACATTGACCGCAGGCGACCAATTTCGTCCGGACACGGAACCACCAGTGCACTCAATCCGTTTTGATCGCTCCTAACTATTTCTCACTGTTTTAGCAAGGAATACTTCAATTTGCTTTACGAGCTACTGCAACGAGATAACAGGCACTCTTTGGTAGTCAATTGTTTCTTTGGAATGAAGTTGTAATTTTTTTAAACTCCTTGTATTCTTTTTAATTGGTTTTGTTCCGGGGTTCCAGACGATTTCAAGTTCTTTTTAGTCTTGACTGGTTGGGGTTTCGAATTACCGAGGTGTAACTTGTTTTTATTATGTTTGTTTGTTTAATGGTTCATGTTATTATTTTTTTGCATTCGTTCGAAATTTATTATTGTATTTTATTATTTTAATAATTAATTCAACATTAAATTCTACCCACAAAGGCACCCGCTGAAATTCAGCGTCGTGGTATGCGTTCCGCTGTCACGACTTATGATGAGCCTTTTCGACTCGAATAGTCCTGTTTTTTTTTGGCATGTTTTTTTTTTCTAAATATGTATTCAGTCGAATAAAGTGTTTTTTTCTTTCTTTCTTTCTTTTCTTTCTAAATTGGGAGTTGCGCTATAGATACCTCCACCTACGAATGTCCGTACTTCATGATATTATAAAAAGTAGGATTGTTTATATACAAGGATGATACGGAGCTCATTAATTGGGAGGAGAATAAAAACGAAGGAGACAAAAGTGCCGACTGAAATGCCTCAGTTATGCGGTTGACCTTTAATAAGTTGCTGTGATGTGAAAATAAACGCGTGGTGAACATTTGCTTTAAATATCCTACATTATGGCAGTTTTAAGAACGCTTATTTTCTCTGTAATATAAATATTATCGTTTGTGTACTGTTTAAACAACAGCTGGTAAACATACATAGACTAAAACTGCCTGTCTGAGAAATGTTGCGTAAGAAAAGCTTCCGTACTGGATATTAAATGATCAAGTAAAGGAATGCTTGAACATATTCCGGCCCCTATCTCCGCATCTTGTTCGTGCTTATACGAGAAAACCCAAACGTCTCGTGCAAATATCAAAATGCTGAAGAACGATTTAAAACTCCTTCACTGGTAAATATTTGACTACGCCCTCGATATCGTCTGATTCCGATTTGTTTAGGATACGGTACAAAAGTGCCTAGAAAAAAATATGTATGTGAGGTTTGAAGCTTCACGTAAAACCTATAGGTATGTCTTATTCGTTCGAATCTTCAGAATTCAAACTTATAAATAACCATTGTAAAAAACAATGTTGATATATGAATGTCTTATATCGCTTTCACACTTAGGCGGCTTTAGCAGCGCGAACGTCGCGCGGCAGTCGCGCTACTGTCAATTTCATATATGAAATGACAGCAGTAAGCCCTTCACATTAGAGAGATGCGCTGCTGTCGCTCTAATATGAAGGCGCACTTAATCATAGAGTGCTTTCACACTTAGTCGACTTTAGCAGCACGACGGTCGCGCGGCAGTCGCGCCGCTGTCAATTTCATACATAAAATGACAGCAAAAAGCCTTTTACATTAGAGAGACGCGCTGCTGTTGCTCTAATGTGAAAACGCACTTAGTCCTTGTCTTTTCTGTCTGTCAATCCGTCTGCATTCGTTATACAACGTGTTGATTTGGTCAGCGACGAGCGACTCAGGGGTGGCTATACAAACGATACTGATGCGAAAAAATATATAATAAAAAACATATATTTTTTTGAAATGGAAAAAAAATGTTTTTAAAAAAACCACCAACACCAGGTAGTCTCTTCGTAGCTTACTAGCTACGGCGTAGTATTTCGTAGATAAGCGCTAGCTACGCGCTAGGGTGCTAGTTTTCCCATTCGTTTTGTAATTTTTTTTAATGTTGTGAAGGTTTTCTTGTATAAAACTTGCTCAGAATTTTAAAAAAAAACATTTTTTTAGAATAAGAATAACTCATATTATCATCCCTGAGTTGGATGTCACTGACCAAAACAACACCCTGTATAGGTATACTACGAGTATGTGGGATATACTGTATGGTGATCATACAAAATAATAACCTGGGGGTTATATTGCGATCTTATTTTATCCGTTCAGTTTCCAGGCAACTGTATTCCCCCTCAGCGAAAATGAATATTGTCCACATGTCAATAAGATAAAATGAAAAACATTCATTGGGTATGACATTACAGTAAGACATTACAAACACACACATATCTAGCAAACGCTACTCAACACAGTTAGATTACAGATTATTTATGGCAGTTACAAAAACAATTATGACACATGATTAATATTATAATATACTATAATGATATTAATACTTATGTTATTATATTGAAAAAATACTATCAATATAATGCGAAATCGCAATACGAACGGCTTTTCCGTTCAAAAGCAGATCTGCTCAACTGTCAAAGCAATATCGCAATACTCTTCCTGTTCCAAAGTTATCGTTAATGTTAATTGTTACGATATAAAACCCTGCTGCATTCATAAGTAGCTTTTGGTAGTTAATTTAACATTTTAAGCTAACAAAATCATAAGTTACTTTAAAATACATAGAAATAGTAGAATAGTATAAATAGAGAGTCTATTACATTTGTATTTATAATGTGTTGTGGCTTGTGTTATTATTACGCGATTTTTTAACTCCGTCCTTGTTAAAATGGTTTTTTATCATTTTTTTTTTTTTGCAATTTCCTTTGCATTTTTTGCGTATAAACATTAAAGTATTTAAGTATTAATATATAAAACTTTAAAGCTAAATGTGCGTATCTCTTTTAAAGTTATCTCATGATAAATATGGCTTCATATTTACATAAGTAGGGATAACTCTTCCACAGATCAAAAGATTAATATTTACAATAAAGATGTACAAAAGTTTCCACAATAGATTTCTTTTTGTTATACTTATTTACAATACCGGAGTCAATGTCCTCACAACCTATTCATAAATACACTCAGAGGTTTGCGCCTTCATATTTGACCTAATTTTCTTTTTAACGGCCTCAAAATAAAAAGGATCTCAGTTTGGCCTTTATGTATGTATGTGTTGTTATTTAGGTATATGTTTATCAGCACATACTCGTATCTTGAATTTGGCAGAACTAATTTTGATGCAGTTTTCAAAAAAGTATTTGTTACATTTAGTAAATGTTTAGCCGTATTGCTGTCAGTAAGGTGATGGTATTTTAACCGGATTTAAAACAGGAGGTTTTCAGTTTGACCTGCACAGAAATTTAATACATTCTTGTCCGTGATTATCCCTATACAGATACGGAACCTCGCGTTAAATGTGCCACTAGCATTTCATCACTCTTCGTTCTATTTAAATCTCAAATGACGGGTCATCATTTTTAAAAGCGTTGAAAGCGCAATTTTTTTTTGTCATGAAGCGGTCGCGCCCTAATGGCTGAACTTACATTAATTTCGTCTAGTATTTGTTATTTTATAGTTAGGCACGGTGTGTTTGTCTTTTTTTGGAACTATAAAAAAAACTACCATCATGATTCAAGAATAGGGCATTAAGATAGCTCTAAGACACATTATGACTTTTCGCAGCGATGCAGTCGCGATACTAACCTGCGTTTGCATCGATGCAGTCGTAAAATAAAAAACTTTACACACTGCGCAACCTTTTGCATCGATACATTCGCGATGCTAACGCGCGTTAGCATCGATACAGTCGCGATGTAGAAGCTGGAAATTGACAAATTATGGGCTGCATTTTGGCGACTCGATACTAACGCGTGTTATCATTAATGCTAAAAGTCGCAGTGTGTAAGGGGTCTAAAGTATTTTGTAAAACTGCTACCTGACACGTCAAAAAGAAGTTCTTTTAAATAAACAAAAATATTTCATTTATTGACGATCGTTAGGTGCAGTGGTTGGCGCTCCAGACTACTGAATTTGCGGTCGCGGGTTCAAATCCCGCAAGAGACATATTTATTTGTGATGTGCACGAACATTCGTACCTAAGTCATGAATGTGAAATTTGTTATGTATTTAATATTCATGGTAAACGCCGTCGTAATCGTTGTTTGATATTCGTAACACAGAGCAGAAAATTTTATTACTTCGAATCTAACAATTAGTGTGTTGTATGACGCATATTCATACATATATATCTGTACTACCCGCTTCGAAAAAAAATCGTAAACTATATGACACCTAAAGTAATATCTTAGAAAACTTCAGCCTCCCACAGCGAGGACCCAATCGAAACAAATTAACAATACAAAACCATTTACTTCAAACCCCTAAAACAAACCAAATACACAGTGAAACAACATCGTCCCAATTTGAGAAACCAGTCGCAAGAAATAAAATATTTCCAATACACGACAAATTGGTTCATATCAAAAGTGGCATACCTTTTATGGCACACTGGCACAGCCTACAGATGTGTTTGTTACCTTTTAAGGCACACTGGCTCAGGATACCGACAAAACCGATGTGTTTGTTTTGTGTACGCACACGATGAGAAGCCCGTATTCAGGGACGCTGTATAGGCCTCCAGGGGGTACGTCGTATCGGAGCTAACTTGGAAGCTATGTATCATTCTTAGATGTATGAAAAACGCGCATGACGCACTATTAAAGCCTTTGATGAACAAAAACGAATGATCCTGCATTTAATTTTTGATAATAATTCAACATCAGATACATTTGACGACCCGTCTGGTGGTGGTGGTCGAGAAATCGCCTACTACGCAGCGGGTTGCGGGTTCGATCCCCGCACAATACAAACATTTGTGTGGATGAACATGTCTGTTTGTATTGGTCTGGGTGTTTTCTATGTATATCATGTATGCATTTACAAAAAAAAAGTATTTAAGTATTATATCCGTTTTCTGGCACCCATAACACAAGCTTTTAATAACTTACTTTGGGGCTAGATGGCGAATGTGTGAGAATGTCCAAAGGATATTTATTTTATTTATTTATTTAAAAATTTATATGAAATCACGAATATTGTCTCGAGCGCCAGCTGGCATTTGATAGGTTAAACTATGTCTAGTCTTCCACCGCAAAACAATTTTGTAAACCTTCAATAAGTATCAGACTATTACTTTTTCTAGAATTAATTTGAGAAAAACATCACAGACAACCTTTAGAACTCTACTCTCTTAAAGATTTTATTTATGTTGCTACTAAAGTAAAAGTCGATTAGGATTAGATCTTTTTATTTGGTTCCAGACGAAATGTTTTTTTTAAATTGATGCCATGTCTTTTTTATAAAAATAAATGTGTTCCACTGAATGAGCTAATAAAAGGCCTACTCGCGTAAATAGAATTTACTTTTCTATTTTAAATACGGTTTCAACGCTATTTCGTTTTTCTGTGACCATCAACAAATCTGACAGCAAAAGAAAGGTGATGATGATTTGATTTGATTTGGGACCTAAGGAGCAATGAAAGAGGATCGCAGCTGAAAATACGTCTCTGCCCTCCGACCCCTAGGGTCTCAGATTTTCAGTCACTGGAGCCGCCCACCCACTCATCAAGTGAGGCTATGTCATCACGAAAATTGAATTTTGCTTAGTCACTAGCTCTGTTGGGATCGCGTACAGTCGATGACAAAATGTGTGGACTGTACTCACTAAACAACACAGTTCATTAACAGTGATAAGGTTATTGCTTTAGAATGTTTTTAACACTCACAGTGTCATATTTTATATTCATAAAGATGAAATAAGAAACCAAAAATTTGCGCACGGGCGGGACTTGAACCAGCAACCTTTTTGGCAAACCGGGCCAAACGCTCTTACCAATTGAGCTACCGTGCTGTTAGTCCGACCCTGCGAAATTTGTGGTTTCTTATGAAAACGTCAATTGCGTGACGCTTAGCGCCATCTAGCCGTCTGTTTATGAAACAGATGGCCCAAGCAGTTATTCTTTACAGAATAAATTCTACTTGGAAATTGATGTCGCTTCGCTACCTAATGCTTTAGAATGTTTTTAACACTCACAGACGGCTAGATGGCGCTAAGCGTCACGCAATTGACGTTTTCATAAGAAACCACAAATTTCGCAGGGTCGGACTAACAGCACGGTAGCTCAATTGGTAAGAGCGTTTGGCCCGGTTTGCCAAAAAGGTTGCTGGTTCAAGTCCCGCCCGTGCGCAAATTTTTGGTTTCTTATTTCATCTTTATGAATATAAAATATGACACTGTGAGTGTTAAAAACATTCTAAAGCATTAGGTAGCGAAGCGACATCAATTTCCAAGTAGAATTTATTCTGTAAAGAATAACTGCTTGGGCCATCTGTTTCATAAACAGACGGCTAGATGGCGCTAAGCGTCACGCAATTGACGTTTTCATAAGAAACCACAAATTTCGCAGGGTCGGACTAACAGCACGGTAGCTCAATTGGTAAGAGCGTTTGGCCCGGTTTGCCAAAAAGGTTGCTGGTTCAAGTCCCGCCCGTGCGCAAATTTTTGGTTTCTTATTTCATCTTTATGAATATAAAATATGACACTGTGAGTGTTAAAAACATTCTAAAGCATTAGGTAGCGAAGCGACATCAATTTCCAAGTAGAATTTATTCTGTAAAGAATAACTGCTTGGGCCATCTGTTTCATAAACAGACGGCTAGATGGCGCTAAGCGTCACGCAATTGACGTTTTCATAAGAAACCACAAATTTCGCAGGGTCGGACTAACAGCACGGTAGCTCAATTGGTAAGAGCGTTTGGCCCGGTTTGCCAAAAAGGTTGCTGGTTCAAGTCCCGCCCTTGCGCAAATTTTTGGTTTCTTATTTCATCTTTATGAGTGATAAGGTTGCCAAACGCCAAAACTAAACCTTCTAAAAACCATAAAATTATTATGCCTTGGGAATAGAACGACATAAGCGAGATGTCACTAGCAGCAAACTGTGTGATAAAAAGAGATGGGTAGCAGAACCATTTTTGGCAGATGTCAAACAGTTGACCGCCCCGCAGAAGCTCGCTGAAAATTGTTTTTTTATATTTAAAAGTGAAATTGTGTATATTTTGGAGAAATAATGCGTCTGAAACATGGTGACTTGATCGGTGATTGATTGTTATGCATTACAGCGGCATAACCCCAACAAATAATCATTTAACAGGTAGATTAGTCCAAATCGAAGCCTCTTAATATACGACTTATATTTACCAATGCGCTTCAAATTTAAAGTACGCAGTTTGATTATTCTATTCTACAAACGTTCATTTACGTAAAAAATAAAGACATAATAACACAGGGAATGTATATCGACGAATTTTTGTATATTGAATTAATATTTCGTTTACACTAGAGCTGCATGTTCAATATTTTGTGTCGACTGTTTATCAAGCAGTAAACTACTATATTTAACTTAGGAACATTGTTATAAATCACCTGATCGAAAAGTTATCTCATTTAAAGCTACAAATGTTACTTACTTATGTTAGTTACTGACATCTTAAATCGGTTTCGTTTGACAGCTTTTACTTGTCCTTCTATTCCGATAGGAATATTAATTGTATGCTAAAAACTGACTAAATTGCTCAAAAATAACGCATTTTCCCTCTATTTATGAGAAATAAATCTATTTGGAGTCTCTGGAACATGTGCGTAGACAATTGATGATCGTAAGCTTGAGAACATGCCTTTTATTACCATTTTTTATACAACATTGGCAATTGGTTTATGAAATTATGTTTATAGCGAGTTATTCATACGGCAAACGGCTCTGTCACTGATCTGGTTGACGACTTAAATATAAATATATTTTTCCGTTACGCTTCTTGTGATTGAAGGAAAATGTTCAAGCAATAAACTCTTGACAAATACATTGTTAATCACATCAAATGTAAGTGATTGGGCTCATTCAAGAAACTTCATTTTCGCTTTTCGCTTCCATGTAAATACCTCAGGTATTTACATGGAAGCGAGTTTTAAAAGACATCTCATTACTTTCGTTTATGCACAGAAGAAATGAGTCTATACGAAATTCGCGAGCTGGCTTCAATGTCGCGAGAGAGTGATTCTACCTTTGAAAATATTCAAAGAACTCGAGCCCTTTATGCTACGGTCTCACATCCGAATTATGGGTCATTTTACTTGCAGTGAAAACATCCCTTACACACTGCGACTTTTAGCATTGATTCAGTATACGGTACCTATATAGCATCGTGACTCACGCAATGAAAATATTTATTTAGCGCAGAAGTGCGACTGCATTGTCACCTATATAGAGTACATGATTTGTCAATGTACAGCTTCTGCATCACGGCTGCATCGATGCTAAAAGTAGCGCAAGTGTGTAAAGGTTGACTATTCACAACTGAATAGATGCTGCGTTATCAAAACGCGAAACTGCATCGCTGCTAAAAGTCGCAGTGTGTAAGGGGTCAAATAGCACCGTACAGCAGCATTATAGGATTTAAATAGTAATTTGTAAAACCTATAAAGGTTTCATCGCCTAATTTACAAATAATATCTTAGAAGGTATGTAAGTTTAAATAAAATTATCATATTATGAGTTTACAAAATACAGTACGTAGTGATACTTTTTATTCATCAAACAAGTACGGCGTCCAGCTTTGGATCTAGCTATAAAGTACATCAATTAAAAACTAACAATGTTGCAGCGTCTAAAAATAAGAAGACGATTTTATCGCAGCTTTCCGCCTTTCCAGGGGGTGGAGGCTGGCTTTGTTAAGCTCATTATTGAGTTAGCGAACCCGACTACGATTGGCTGTGTTTTGACTGCCTTTGACTAAACCCCGAAATTATTCGACGCCGCGAAATTAGGTCAAGGTGCTTGTAAGTATTATGACGTCAGAATGATGCCCCTCGGCGAAACGGTACCCACATGTTTCCTCTTTTGTGCTTGTATATAATAGCTTGATAAGAAGTTAAATAATGTCTTAATCATATTTTGTATTATAATAATAAAGGTGACTCAAAACCAATAGCTCACAAAATTAAATATTATATGCAATCTCTAAGCACCAATGTTCACGTTGACCTATTCATTGGTGCTCATAGATTTCATTTAATGTTTATTTTATTAAGAATAATAATCATTTTTCTTAATAAAATAAACATTATTAGAACAGTTTTAAAAGTGTCACCTAACTAGTGGTTGTCTACAACCGACAAGTGCAAAGAACATAGCACAACAAAACAGGAGCTCGCATTTGCATTTAAAATTGGGTGAACCGAACTGCGGCGTGTAACACAATAACGTTTAGGATAAGAAGGAGTACTTTCATTAAATCGTTTGGATACTGCGCAAAAACGTATATTTCTATCATTCAAAACCACATTGTGCAAAATAAAAAATACCTATATGTTCATTTAAGCCACAGCTGATAGACGAACGCTTTGGCACTACATATCGGCGATGTTGCGCTGAGAAATGGAATTTGCAACAAACCAGTTTTAATGATTTGGACGTGATCAAGAAAAGGTAACTAGATACATGATTCATCTTTAATCGCACAAACTTGCATCAAGTGAGTTTGCAACTAAATGTCTGGACGCAAGACACCCAGTTCCAAAACCAGTGTAAACTCCAAGCTTGTTGTGAAGTCATATATAATTGGTACTCAATTTTTGGTCGAGGCGCTTTGGGTTCTCACAGCTCCATAAATTTTCTGTGTAACCAGCCAGTACTTTATCAAAAGAAAAAGAAAACGAAAACCTGTTTTTTTTTGTTGGGCATCTGTAGGGAAGTTATCTAAGATCTTAACATGTGTGGTGTAAACATTGTTCTACTATTACTATAACTATTATATTACTATTACTATAATAGCGAAACCACGAATAAATCTCGTGCGCCATGAATTGACGACTCTTGCCATCAACTCATACAAATGGTTTCATATTTGAAATTCGAATTTCAAAGAAAACGTCATATTTAAATGTCGGCGTATTTACGTCAATTTTTTTGCTTGTCATAACTGGGTGTGAACAATTTATTTCGTTTCCCAGATCAGTAACACTTCCTCGTAATGGACTCTTGATGCAGCGCAGTTTCGTTAATAATGCAACCCGCTAGGGAGCTTTCTTCTACCTTCATTCGCATTGTGTTCTTAGAACGAGTTTTTTTATTGAAATATCTGCCCGTTTAGTAAGTTTCCTTGAACTTAGTTAGTTAGTTGAAAATTTTAGAAAAAAAAATGTACATTTAATTTATTTCTTTCACAACTTTTATATATAAAGTTATGTGTGACCATAATAGTTTTATTATTAATAGGTAATTTAACAATATACGAGCAGTTCATAGCCTCAAATTCAATTTGAAACAGGAGCGTGTCTTCTCCCATTTGATAGAATACCCTTTGAATTTCCATGCTCAAGTTATATTTGCTGTGCGGTCCATGTGTCCGTACAAACAATGTCCATTATAACTTCAGCTTTCGTCCCAAACGGCTAAAGAACAATATTAGGAGGTAGAAAAAAAAACTGCTGTCATAGAAGGAAATGGTGCCCTGTTTTCGAATCAATCGCGTTAATAGACTTATATTTATACTTTTACTTATACTTTGCGATTTTTTGCATAGATGCAGTCGCCCGTTTCGCAATGAACAGATTAAGTTTAGCATCGGTGCAGTCGCGCTTTAGTATTGATGCAGAAGCGCGACTGTACTGATGCTAACGCGCGTTAGTTTCGATGCATGCTTGTGGCATAAATAAGTCCGAAAATCACTCGGAATACAAATGATTCAAAAATAGAACACCAGAGGACCTATTAAAAGTCCGTTCATACTTTCCGTAGCGCCGCGGTGGTAGATCCATTGCAATTCAAAGCAGTAAAATAATTGAATCTATCCAGAGCCTGGAGTTATAGAAATGATTGAATCTTTTATTCGCATAACGAGCGTGGGAGCTGCGCTACGGCTGTTGCATTCAGTCGGATTTAGAAATTGATTTCTTTGAGATGCTATTTTCTGAATACAATGATAATTCTTGTTTTATACCTTTAATCATTCAAGGTTAAGAAGCAAGGTCCTTTGCCATCTCTTCTTATTATTATTTTCATTTATTATTAATTTGTATTTACGTTTTCTGAGTAGTGGTTTATCTTTTAACACTACTTTCACGATACAGTAATTCAAACGTCCCTAGTCTGAAGCAATTACCGAAATGAAACAATACGAGATATCGCCGTAAGGCCCTTAATAAAATTCGATATCTCTCAGTGGTACAATCTTGTTTCACTCGATGGCATAAACCTATTATAACAAGATAGTATAGACATGTTGCAACCATACTTACTGTAGGTAGGGGGTCTTGTCATTTTTATAAATATCTCTTGTAGACGAAAATCGACGAAACGTCTGTAGAAAGCGCCCTAGCATATCGCGCATAAAATGAGAATAAAACACGAACATTTTAAATTTTCATTCGGTAATTGAAATTACGGATACGTGTTACATAGATTCAAGTACTGACGTATGAAACATTTTAAATATTTTTTTTCGAATTATTCTTCGTAATTTTTAAAGGCAGGTACTGTGATCATAAATTTTGTTAATAATATCTATAAAGATGTTTAAATATGAAATAAGAAACCAAAAATTGCTCACGGATGGGACCCGAACCAGGAACTTCTTGGCTAACCGAGCCAAACGCTCTAATACTAATTGAGCTACCGTTCTATAGTTACGATCGTTCGAAATTTCTGGTCTCTTATGGATCCGTCATTACGCGTGAGTTATAAAGATGTAGTAGGGTAGAAGTACTGTTTTTGGCCAATTTGCACCGTTTGTTGACAGTTGAAATTTGCGTAAATTCATAGAAAATTATAACACTAAAATGATTTATTATTGAATTTTTAACTTTTTACGCCTAATTTAATCATGATTATGATGGTATTGTTTAAGCAGAATTATTATTATAGTATATTTAGACAAAAAATGGCCATAAATGGTACAGTGGCCACAAACGGTACTTCTACCCTACAATGGAATTGTGACTGCCTAATATTGAAAGTTCGATCTATGAACGTGTTTGTATAGGATTATGGAATTTCGCCTACAATTGCCAAAATCTTTAAAATGGTTAACCTTTTTAACCGATTTCAAAAAAGGAGGAGGTTTACAATTTTACTGTGTTTTTTTTTTCTTTTTTTTTTGTGGCTGTGTTACCTCATATCACAATCATTAGAAGACCGATTTAAAACTAGGGGTTATATTTAAATCATACCTAGGAGTTATAGTCTCTAGTTGGTCCTATTCTTGCCAAGTCGGTATCTAATGATGGGATCTTGGTACAATGGATGGAAACCCTCAAATTTTAAGGGCACGTTTAGTGTTTTCCTACTCTTACTCTTCTGAATCTTCATTTTGACGTGTTGCTGCGTCTGGTAGTCAATATTGTGTGAAGCTGAGCTGATGGTGGAAGTCCTTAACGCTTAGGAGTTCAGGGATTATAATGACAAAACTTACAATAAGTAATTTGGTGGTAAAAAGGTGCACCCCTCCTCCCCCCCACCTACTGTGATCACTAAAAATAAAGAAATAAAAATTAACTTTAAAAAAAAGTAAAAACCGACTTCAAAACCAAAATGCACAAAAAAGTCTCAAACAAACTCTTGAAAAGGAATCCATTTTAGGCGAACAAATTATTTTTGGTGCTTTAATAGTAGCTGCTTGAGATGATCAAAGTGATGACCATAGTTCATTTTATATATATGTATTTTCAACAGTTTGTAAGTTACTTATTATCTTGTTTTAGCTATCGAAGTAATGCACATGCTGATAGCTGACCTACATGCATAACTTTGCGTTCCATCCAAACGGTTCAAATACATGTTAGCAGTTCACGTCACCTGTTCGCGTTGTTAAGGAAATACTTCGGCAACTTTAGACGACGGCCATAACGCGCGATTATACGGAATGAACCACCTGCGGCTCGCCTTAAATACGTAGGTAATATGTGAGCTTATGATCTTTTTACGAAACTCTACCCTTTGACGTAAAAAGGCTGTGGAAATAGTAAAGAGGGTACAATTTTCACGTAGGCAGTAAAAGACGTCATTACACGTTATGTTCAATTAGAGTTCTCTTGATGCATCTGAACATAATTATAAAATATAAATATTGGACGCCAATCACATACATTGCTCTGATCCCAAAGTAAGTAGCCAATGCACTTGTATTATGGAAATCAGACACAACGGTGGTACCACAACACCGAAAAGATCGTTTTGTACATTGACCCGACCGGGAATCGAACCCGGAACCTCACGAGATGGCGACGCTTGAAAGCCACTGCTAGCCATTCGACCACGGAGGTAGTCGTAATTGTTTACTCGTTTAGTGTAGATCATTCGAGCTGGAGCGTGCGAGAACCATTCCAGCGGTGCCGCCGACTCGGGCCCGAGTATACTATACGACGATGTCTTTTCTGACGTCACTTTATATATATCACTCGGACCCGAGTGCCTCGCCACCTCCACGCTGTGTGCCGACCACTCGGGCCCGTGTTTGCATGTTTATTTTAAATAATAATAAAGCAAATTGGTTATAACGTTTTCAAATTAAATTATGCGTAAAATATGTGGTTCCTCAGGTTATTCTACGTAATTTTGAAGGCACTTAATGTTTTAAGAGTTTTGACTGAGACACATATAATATGTGGCAGGCTGAATCAACCAGCATACTACCTAGGTGGCCAATAACAAGTTGGTTTAACCGATAAGCAGTTGACGTTAGAAATATTTACCCCTGCCTTGAACAATAAAACTTACACGAGAACGTCGATCAACCGATGTCAGAATAAGATAGTAAAGTATTTTAGCTTCACGGAAACTTTGGTGTCAAACACGTGTCAGGTCATTAGTATGTAGTAAGTGACTTATTGCGTGCAATCTAAAAACCATTTTATGACGTCATTCATTAGTAAAACATATGAACGGAAATAAGTAAATATCACAGGATGTCCTGTCTCACAGTAATAGTCGTCTAAACATACTTTCACGCATGTTAGTTCGCGCGTTGTTCATGCGTTTGTATGATAGTGAAGTTTTAAATTAATGTGATAGCATTTACGCCATGGAATCTGACAAAGAAACATAACTGTTAGTGATCTCGTTGAAAAATACCAAAAGAAACAAAAACGCATCCCGACCAACGCCCGTAAAAGTGCATCACCGATGTTTTTATTAACATGAAATTTTGGTGATTTCCATATTATTTACTTTAGGTTAATACAATATCCAGGCTGTTTAATGATATAAAAATGTCTAAAGAATGTTACTATGAATTAGTTAAATATCTAATTTAAAATGAAACTAAGTTGAAATTTATAAAATTATTTTGCTTTAAATTTCCGCGAAGCTACGCCGGCGCAGGCAACTAACTACACGAACCGTCACCGCGTTTAGTATTAGTTCAGGCAAATGCAGGATGCACCACCCGCCCTCCCTCAATACGCATGCGGCACAGCTGATGCAATTAATAGTACCCAACACCAACGTGCAAAAAACCTCGACGCGTTTCGCGCGGTCGGCGGCGCACGGACGACTGAACCGTTCAGTCGTCCGTGCTCCGCCGAGGCGACAACATCTCCTGAGGATGCCACGTGTAGTGGCGAAACGCGTCGAGGTTTTTTGCACGTTGGTGTTGGGTACTATTAATTGCATCAGCTGTGCCGCATGCGTATTGAGAGAGGGCGGGTGGTGCATCCTGCATTTGCCTGAACTAATACTAAACGCGGTGACGGTTCGTGTAGTTAGTTGCCTGCGCCGGCGTAGCTTCGCGGAAATTTAAAGCAAAATAATTTTATAAATTTCAACTTAATAATGGATTTCCGCAAAGTAACGCCTGATTCCATTAATTATTTAAAATGAAACGGCAATAAACTATACTCCGACATTCTATATCAGCTAATCATGAAAATTATGTGAGGTTAGCTCTCAAGTTTTGGCACCGCACTAATAAAACACGTAATGTGAAAACACATTGCCGTCCTGTCATGTACATTTTCAGTACGGACCCCGCATTGAGTACTTTTTACGAAAACAATTGACCGTCCGTGTGTTATTAGATAAACGCACCGTTCCGGCACTGCTGCGATCCAACATAAAACGTCTAAATTGAAAGCAACCTTGAGCCTTGATCACACACACCGAGTAGAGCAGCAAGACAGCAAATCGTTACTCGACCGAGACAGTAGGGTGAGCTAGTAGATGTTTACACTCTTTTTGACACGCCGGAGATCGGACCACTGCTGTCCCATCGGGCTATGTGAACGGAATAGAGAGTGCACCTGTGTTTGCGCTCACACTTGAGCACTATAACCCGTGCAGGTGGTTAGTCGTTGTGACTGGTCACCGTAGTCGAAATCGGCTAGAACGACTACTGCATTAATTTTGCTTCATGGCGAGTCAGTTTAGTTTTGAAGACCGAGTTTCGTAAACAGTTGTGCGTCAAAATGAAAAGAATCTAGCAGACGGTAGCGCGAACGAGTAGCGAGAGGCGCTCAGCACTCTCGTACCTGCTGCGGTTTATTCCGGTCTGATCCCCCTTGTTGTGATCCACCTCTCATGATTATTATTAATAATTTCTGGACTGATCCCCCTAATATTTTGTTCGTCCTAACTGATCCACCTACATTTTTTGCAAAGTGTGTAGGTACAGTCAGGAAAAAAAACTAATAGGTTAAAAATCAACACTCATTTATTCATCATAATTATCACAGATATGCAAGAAATCATCACAGAAATCATTTCACATTGAAATTTTAACAAAAAATAATAACGATTAAGTTTTAATCAGCCCTAATTCTAACAATAGATAATAAAAATAAGTATTTAGATCTTTACATATTAGCTCTCATATTTTTTACTATGTATATACCTAAATCAAAAGAGTTAAGTTTTTAAATGGGTTTACCAAAACGTCTAACATCATCACAGTAATAATTTATAACTCAATTAAATGTTACTTTATGTTTAAATAACTATAACGTACCGATGCCATCGCCGTTGCCGACTGTACGAAAATTATGCTTTTATTAAGAAGGTGGATAAGACCGGAATAGAAAATAATTCAAAATATTTGATCTCCCTTATGCGTCACAACAAGGGGGATCAGTCCGGAATAAAAAATAAATAAAAATAATAGCGACCCCCCTGGTGGATCACCACTAGGAGGATCAGACCGGAATAAACCCCTGCTGCGTGGGTAAGCAAGACAGTGCGAGGTATGCAAAAAGAAGGTCAGTAGGCAAAATGAAGGGCACGGTCTGAGTGACTGTCTCCCCATTTTGCTCAGCCGACTACTAGGCCGAGCACATGTCAGAGGGTGTATACCAAGCACTCGGCCGAAAGAGCTCTCTCGCCACTATACTCGGCACGTGCGATCAAGGCATCAGGTTAGGATTCAAGCACTTATGTTGTGCACGTCTGCGGCGGAACCAAACTAATGAATAGGTACTGACTATTACTCATCTTATTGCTGAGCCTGTCATTTTGTAGCGAGATTGCCAAGTAAATTTGTAGTCTGTTTTGTTACATTTTAATGAATGGTATAAATAAATCATGATCTATTAGATTAAAGGCTGATTTTTCAATAGTCAGATAAGAAATATTCGTCGAACAAAATACAATATGGCTAATTTGAAATCGTCACCCAATTGTCAGCAGTCATAGGTACCTGTTTTTTTTAAAAATCTATCGCTTTTTAAAAGTATGAAAAAGTATTCGACTCCAATCACTTACATTGCTCTGATCCCAAAGTAAACTTAAGCACTGTTGTTATGGAAATCAGACACAACGGTGGTACCACCGCTTTATAATTTATCAGTTTGATAAGTTTTATCTGACCATTGAAAAATCGCCCCTAAGTGTTACAGGTTTTTTGAATGCATGCTGACTTTGAAAATGATACAAATTATGATTAGATTATATATAAAAAATAAGTGTGTGTGTGTGTGTGTGTGTGTGTGTGTGTGTGTGTGTGTGTGTGTGTGTGTGTGTGTGTGTGTGTGTGTGTGTGTGTGTGTGTGCGCGTGTGTGCGTGTGTGTGTGTGTGTGTGTGTGTGTGTGTGTGTGTGTGTGTGTGTGTTTAAATAATAAAAAACATTGGTATCTGATTGCCTTAATATTCTGAATAAAAGGCTATTTAGTAGTGTGTTTCATGTGTCCTCTATTTTGCATAGCTTATTATAAATAAAATGAATGAATAGATATTTGTAGCTAAGTAGACCGTAAATACAAAATGGATGCTCATGGACGCGACGGAGAAAACTCGGCCTCAGAGCAATCTATTAAGTAGTTAATCTATTGGCTGCCAATAGCCTGCAAGAATACAGGTTTATTTACCCGACCGCGGGTAGGTTGGACTTTAAACTGTAGATCTCGCAATATTAGATATTTTTAACAAAGATACAGAAGAAGCTACTTTATATTTTTATTTATTGATTATTTAAAACTACATGCACGAACAAACGATTAATATCGCGGACTTAATACCAAAAGCATTCTCCACCAGTCAACTAGGTCTTAATAGAGAAAGCCGAGGCGGCTCAAAGAAAGTAATAATGGGACTAAAAAAACAAAAGTAGATTTAAAATAGTTATCATTTTAATGGATAGCACTGACAATATTTTTTACTGTGATAGGTTTAAGCATAAGCTGTTCAAATCCTAAAGCAAATTTAGGTCTAACACCTTTTTATCTCAACAAATACTGAACAAAGTCCGCTACGGCTTTCCATAAGCACTTTAATACTTTTGCGGTGCATTAAAAATACAAATTGCAAACTTCAGGCAAAAAATAAGGTCCACTTTACACGAAGATACTATATTAGAAACATGTGTAGCAGGATCATACATCTAGGATAATTGACCAAATTTCAAAAACTATTTAATGTTGCACATTATTTTAAATATTAGTAACCTTGTTTTTTTTTTAATATCCCACATATTCATCATTTTCTTCTGTATAAAAAATTGAAGCGCTCGAACTGTCATGGCGTCCTCAATGATGTCACTATCATAAGTCAAAAGTCTTCTTGACAACTAAATGCTATGTATAGAGTTACTTAAAGACACCAAAAAAGGATGCTGTCATCAGGAAACTGACGTCATATTCGCTGATAAGCGTTAACGGTCACGTGACCAAATGCGTGTTTTGTAAAAAAATAATTGTTTAAAATCTTAAGAATCCCTGTTTAAATTCGCAAATCAATTAGTTTTCTGTTTTATTCATATCGTAATTATCACTAGAAACTACCTACTATGAGACTAGCTTATTTCTCGCCTAGTGAATATGTGGCTTAAACTACTTCAAGAACTCGTAGCGCTACAGGCTACGGCTACGCACTACGGACTACGATTTGTGCTACGATTGAACGATTCTACGTAATCGCATCATACGACCGCTGTAGCGGTTTATTCGCATTGTGAAAATTTAATAAAATCATGTGCGGTCGAAAGCACTTACTTTACTGCTTAAAAAAAGTCTCTTGCACACACGAGACTAAAACTGACGTCACTTCAAACAAAAGATGACGCGAATGCAATCGATTTTGACTCTTCTAAAAGCTTAATACTTAATCATTATGTTGCTATTTCTTTTGATATTTATAAAGACAAAAAGACTCGTTGACACTAAAACCGTGGATTAAATGTTGAATCTAGGGCCAACAAGTGGGCTCACTCAATTGCGTTGTTGCATTCCCGCAATAAGATACCTAACTCACTTTCCGACACGAACGGAGTGTGATCGCCTTTCCGACCTCTTTCTATTCAGCGGTAAACACGCTTGCCAACTCGGAATACCTAAAGAGTGAGTGCTTCCGTCTGAGTAGCGGATAGTACGAGTAAATACATGTTGCATCTACAAGGTGTTTCAAAACTGTCCGTTAGATATTAAGGCAGCTACTCAGAATCTCATAGAAACGTTATTATATTGTATTGTATTTTATTGTATTGGACACCAATCACATACATTGCTCTGATTCCAAAATAAGTAGCTAATGCACTTGTGTTATTGAAATTAGACACAACGGTGGTACCACAACAGCCAGACCCGAAACAATATAGAAAATTTTGATTTCTATATTGACCCGACCGGGAATTGAACCCGGGACCTCGGAGTGGCGACGCTATGAAACCAGCGTGCTTAGCCACTACACCACGGAGGTCGTCAACGTTAGTAGAAATATACAAAAAGTTTTTGACTTTCCATAGAAATCAAATATATCAGTGACCGATTTAGTATTGAAAGTCAAAAAGGGAATTTCGACTATGGAGCGTGGCTCGCTTGGTTTTTCAATTTTACGAAGTGAAACCTTCAGAAATCGATAGACCACACCAATATAAATCGAAAAAAATATTTGGTATAACTTCGTCAATGATATGTTATCGAATTATAAGCTGTTAAACTTGATCTAACGGGTAGTTTTGAAACATCCTTTATAAGAGCGAAGAACAAGGTTGCCTTGAATTTTTTAAACGTTCATAATATCTTGCAGTACGAACGCGCCGTGTTCTATAAAACTTAAGGCTGATTAAAAAAAATATACTGTTAGAGTTCCGGACATGATTATTAGGTATTATCGTACTTTAGATACTTTTCTGCGACTTATATTTTTATGTGACTTAATTTTTAAACCACTTCCAACCGGTCGCAGTGGAGAACTTTGCGGGAAGCTTTTGTTTAGCGATGGACCCCCTTTGGTATTTTTTGCTGGATATTTCAAGTCGTGCTGACTTGAAACGGTTTTGTAAGGAATAAAATCCGTTTTTACCAGCCCTTGTAAATCTTGGAATTTATGCAAAAACGATTGTCTATTTTATCGAGAAACAGGAGTATTCCATTAGTAGTATTGGCCACATCTTTTTTCTTTAACTATATAAGTATTTAGTTTTACATGCCTGCATTATCTATCGGTAGGTATCGGTAGGTTAGTTTTGTCGGAAAAGCGTGAAACAGCACAAAAATAATAATACCTTTCTTGGTCAAAATTCTTTGGCGGTAGTCTGTACCAGTTTTGCATGTCGAACACCAGATAGCGCTCGTAAAATTATGCGTCATAATTTGTGTTTTTGCGATTTTATTGATTGTACCTTAATATTTAATTAATCTTAATAAAATGATGTTTGAGACTGTGTAATCTGAAATTATTTTCAATAAATAAAAATGTGGTTGAAACTTCCACCGCTGATCTCTCCGGACATGTCGGATTTCCGTCGTAAGCCCACCTGGATTAAATCATCATTTTGTCTTGGTCAGTTTATTTGATGTTGACAGAGACATAATGAAGATTTAATCCAGGTTTAGCGTAGTCCTGGATTAAAGCATAGTGTGCAACTCCACCTTATTGGCATATGAGAATGAATCACACTCAAGCAATATGATAAGCTCCGCACCGGTAAATAATCTCAGGTGGAAATGGCTGCAGAAGACATATCCGGGTGGGAGGAAATTATTATTTACTATCGGTCTTCCGCGACTTCATCCGCACGCTTTGATTTTAGCCCCTTCCCGTTCGTAATAGCGTGAAGGATGTTTCACGCTACAACGTCCGGGGCCGGGCCATGACGGATACGGGAAGTAATCTCATAGCACGTTCAGGCATGATGAATCATTTTATACTCGTACGAAACGTATACAATAATGTTTGACCGCGTTCCGGCCGGCGCCCGGTCGGAGCCCGGCCCGGCGCCGGCACGGTGTAGCGTGAATCAGCCTCAATGCTTGCCTTTCCGAAATATTTCTTTTTCAATACAAACGTTCCTGTAACAATGCTGAACAAATAAATTAAGTCTTGGGCTTTATAATACACCAAAGTTTATACAGGGTTACCGGTAGGTAATTCGATACATACCCTTGGAGATCTACTTTTCGTTTTTTCTACTTATTTGATAATGTAACCAAAATCATTCCAACTTGTTTAAATTAACGAATCTAAAGCATTCAGCAATGAAAAAAAAACTTAATAATACGAGTACTAAAACCAAAAAGAGCGTAATCTAATATACCATATATTAGATTACGCTCTTTTTGGTTTTAGTGGCGAACGTTTGCGCAGGAAATAATGTTTGAGCGAGAATATCTTGGTACAAGATCTTTGCTTGCTCATCAAAAATAACTCTTATTGAAAGGAATTAAGGTACCGTGGTTTTAACTTTAACTCGCTGTTCTCCGTACATTTCCGAGAGATGATACTCAAGTAAAACATTTGAGAGTGAGGTTATTTTTAATATATTTCTAGAAGGTATAGTCCGAGGAAGTCAATAGGTATGTAACTATATACGAGTATACTGGATGTTGTATTAGTCAGCGACGCCCGTTTTAGGGGTGGCTGTACAAACGACACTGTTACCATTTTTTTTTAAATTTTTAATGGAAATAACCCACAAAATCAGTTTATTCTTGCGATACTCGTGGTCGAGTGGCTAGCACGCTGGTTTCAAGCGTCGCCATCTCGTGTGGTTCCGGATTCGATTTCCGGTCGGGTCAATATAGATAAACGATCTTTTCTATATTGTCTCGGGTTTGGGTGTTGTGGTACCACCGTTGTGTCTGATTTCCATAACACAAGTGCATTGGTTACTTACTTTGGGATCATAGCAAATGTGATTGGGGTCCAATATTTATTTATTTTATTTATACTAGCGAGCGAGTCAAAATTACCAACGCCAGGTCGCCTTTTCGTAGTTAACTACCTACGGCGTAGTACCCATCTGTTTCGTTATTGTTTAGAACGTTGTGAAGAGGTGTTCTTTTTAAAAACTTGCATTTTTTTGTAAATAACCAGAACTCCTAAACCTGAATTGGATGTCACTGACCAAAACGACACTCTGTATAACATTCAAGTTTATAGATCAACATAGGCTACGCAAATATTCCGCTTTCCAGCAACTAAATCCATTAATTGAAAACAAAATAAAATACAGTTTTTTCAATGTACAAGGATCAATCAACACCATTTACATTTGGAAGGGCCATTTACACAAAAAAGGCTAGGGCACTTAGTTCCAGAAAAAAACCGGCCAAGTGCGAGTCTCTCTCGCGCATGAGGGTTCCGTGTTTCACATTTTTTCCATAATATGTTCTTTGAAATATGCTAAATGCTTAATTTCTAGATTTTAGGTCGACTGGAAGTACCATGTAGGTTTTGATATCCTGCGAATAGTTGCGAGTAAAAAAATATACGGCTTCAATTACTGTTTCTTTTGATTGCGTCAACATAGAAGTGAGATTTTGATATGAATTTCAATTTCATACCTCTATGCGTTCATGAGATAAGGAGTAAGTAAGTCTAAACTAATTTAAAATATTTTTATTTTATGATATGACTAAAAAAAAACGCAATTATCTGTGCTAAACAATGCTTCGTTTCAAAATTTTAAATTCAGATTTTTGAAGTCAACGTAGATAATTAATGGAATCAGGCGTTACTTTGCGGAAATCCATTATTAAGTTGAAATTTATAAAATTATTTTGCTTTAAATTTCCGCTAAGCGACGCCGGCGCGATAACGTCGAGGTATTTTGCACGTTGGTGTTGGGTACTAATAATTGCATCAGCTGTGCCGCATGCGTATTGAGGGAGGGCGGGTGGTGCATCCTGCATTTGCCTGAACTAATACTAAACGTGGTGACGGTTTGTGTTGTTAGTTGCCTGCGCCGGCGTCGCTTAGCGGAAATTTAAAGCAAAATAATTTTATAAATTTCAACTTAAGTCAACGTAGCTTGTTATCCTTTGAACATATTTGATGACATTGATGATTAAACGTGCCATCACATTCGTCCATAACTTTGACTGTGTTCTACGGTTTTCGTATTATTAAGAGGCCGCTATGTCAAGACATATATTCTGGGTTTACGGAAGTACCCTATTAGCGAGTGTTGAAAATTTGCGGCACGCCTGAATATTTTGATTGCGTTGGCTTAGAAGTTTAATAATTTTACAAGTTTTAAGGGCCGTAGACGTGAGTATTTGATATACATATCAGCTTGATTTGACGCATTCCTGAGAAATAGGACAAGGACAGACAGACGGACGGACCACAAAGTGATCCTGTAAGGGTTCCGTTTTATTCTTTCGAGGTACGCCACCATAAAAAGATAAGCAAATTAATATTTTTCAACAGTTATTTGTGAATATCGTTTTATTATAAGCATTTTCAGCATTGATTTATTATTGTGAGAGTTATTTTCCTGGACACGGTGAAGGTTTATTGCGTTTATAGTGATAAAGTGCTCAGACCAGCTGGCAGGGCTACCACATACCTTGCAACAGAGAAAATTGTTTATGTAAAAAAGCTTAATAAATAAATATTGGACACCAATCACATACATTGCTCTCATCCCAAACTTATTTATGCTCTTTTGTTATGGAAATCCGAAACAACGGTGGTACCTCAATACACGGACCTGAGACAATATAAAAAATATGATCTACGACCCTTGTGACCAACTTCAAAAAAGGAGGTGATAAATTCGACATTTATGTAGTGAAATCGTCAGAATTGGATAATATTTTAATACGTTGATCTATTAAGGCTTCCTGTAAGGTGCGCAAAATTTCGTAAGTGTATGTATGCTTGTATATTTGTTTATGGATTTTTCCAAAACAAGAAGTCATAGCCGGATGATTCTTATTTAGTTCAATCAGGGAAGTTCAATTAAAATCGGTTTAGTAATTTTATGAGTTATAAATAAAAAATATTGGACACCCATCACAAACATAGATTACTTTGATCCCAATCTCAGTAGCTAGAGCATTTGTGTTATGGTTATCATAAAGAACGATCGTACCACATAACCCAGACCCGAGACAATAAAGAAACTTATTATATCTAGATTAACCCGACCGGGAATCAAACCCGGGACCTCGATGCGGTGACGCCTTGAAACCCAGCGTGTTTAGGCACTAAATATGTAATAACTAAAAATCACGAAAAAAAATATAATTTAAAATTTAAACCGCCTATAAAACCTGACTAAAAAGCTTGTAATAACGCAAGATGTCGGTCATTGATATGAAGCTTACCTACGCCAACAGTCTACACACATCATGCACCGACTCCAAAAGAATATGTTTCTCCTAAATAGTAAACGCACGCGTTATTTCAAGATTTTAGTATTTTTTTTACTTTTACAAAAAATACCGCCAGTCTATGTTCAGTTTTGACTGGCACATGGATAGAAGAAGTCCAAAGGTTATTTTGAGGAAAGTTCATAATAAATGTGACAGACAAAAAGCTACAGCGTACTTAATTATAAACATGATGTCACAGCACAACCGGTGCCAGACGTTAACCTGTGTTACAAGCGGCAGCGAATTGTAATAATTTTGTGTTTATTATGATTTATTGAAATGAAATGAATATTTATTTGCTCAAAACATGGTTTCAATAGATGGTAGGTAAATTACAGAAGTCCTCATATTTTACCAAAATAATGGCATGCAAATTTATAATGATTATAGAAAATTTGAAAATATTATAATTAAAGTTACATTTAAAATCACACTAATATAATAATCAATCCTTAATTGAAATAAAATGTCAAAGTGCATCAAATATTTTCGATGGGAAATTTGAAATAAAAACTTTATAAACCTATTCTGTGTGATATCATTCAAAAAGGCTATTAAAGGCGCTTCAGTAAATTTAGTACACTATTACATTCCAGCCATTTAAAAAATATCTTAATTAATACAAAAATCAAGTTTGTGCTCGTAATGTGGCAGATTTTGGTTTATAAAATTAACCAAAAACTATACTAAATATAGACATTTTTTAAAACTTAAACATTTTTAAATTATTAAATCAGTTTTTTTTTTAAAATTACTTATAAACTACAAACTGACACAGTTATATTTCAGTTTTATACAATAATTATAGAGTCATTGTCCATTCTTATAATATCTAGGTAGTAGTACAAATCCACCATTTTATTGCGACAGTTGCATAATTCGCGCTAATACAAGAAAATTATTTTCCTATCCAGAGTGCTTTAGGTTTTTTCAGCTCAATGCTTTAAGGCTTTATCATAAATTGCTTTTAAACTAGCGCAGTTAAAAACGCCGTAAAAAATGGGGTAGTAGGTTAAACATGTTTTCTTTTGATCGACAAAATACAACAATGTAGGTTGGTAGGTGTCAAGACTGACCGATTTCTGTGCAATGGAAAAATATTGTTCTTAAAACATTGTCATTAAAAAAAAACAAATGCATGCCCATAAGGCCGGTTTCGTGAGCGATGAATAAAAAAAGTGTCCAAACATCGACCTCGAAATAAACCTTCAAGAAGGCATTGCGAACTCTTTACAGAGACGAACTCACTGACCCGTCTCATTGACATTAATTTATCTATGTGTACCATATTATGTTTATTTAAATGATGTGTATGTTTATAATATAATAAATACATATTTATTTATTTTTTAATCGTATATAAGTAATAGGCAGTATGTATGTTTATCATCGTATTATAGTTATCTTTATCGCTATTCTCTTCTCTTTTTTTGCCTGAATAACTTAACCTGCACCGCCTGCATATATATTTTTCTATGTTCTGACCTATGGTTGACTGGTAGAGAATTATTTTGCCATTAAGTCCGCCATATGTACAATTAAATGTTTTTTGCATGAAGTTTTAAATAAATAAATAAAAAACTCAAATAATGGTTATCAGTTGTTACTAGCGCTGCAGCGGTCGAATAATTAGGGCTCTGCATGTTTTCAACAAAAAATAACGCACGGTCGTCATTATGGGAACGGCTTTTAACCATTAGTTGTGTTAATTAGCGATCTCGAAAACGGTCCTGAAGTACACTGAATGTCACGGGATGCTTACGTACTTTAATAGATAACAGTGAGATGTAATTATTTAGATGGCGCGAACTAGAGACCTCGCCTCGCCCTTGTGGCGTTACTGCAAGTTTTTGATTTAGTCACGGAAGTTCCTATGGCTTAAAGGTTGATGCGTCTGCTGTTTTACTAACAGACGTAGCTACTATACGTAGATTGCAATCGCATTGCGATCGTCTTTAAGTTATGTAATACGTCCGTTATGGCTTTGCTAGTTGAATGTCGTTGTTTACCAAACAGTCACAGAGTTGCAGGCTTCTCAGAAAAAAGAGACAATGCAATTTAGTAGCGCTGTTCCGTGCTTATTTTTAAAATAAGTTTATAATGTTCTATCACAAAAAAACTAAGTGCCTTATGTCTCTTGTCTCTATTCAAATGGTTGCGAAGAAAAATTTATTGGTAAGAGGTCTCCGCCACTCTGGTAAGGTACATATAAAAGAGATGAATGTTGATGAATAAAATAATAAATTATGTTAAAAATAAATACTAGGTACATATTCATGTAGATAATCTTCAAAGTAAAGTCTTGAAGTAGGTTTAATAATAATAAAAAATAATCTATATTCCAAACAAACAATACATGATTGACAGTCAAGATCTTAATTCCTCACGGATGTGTTTAAAATAAATGAATATAAAATAAATATTGGACACCAATCACATACATTGCTCTGATCCCAAAGTAAGTAGCTAATTGCACTTGTATTATGGAAATCAGACACAACGGTGGAACCACAACACCCAGACCCGAGACAATATATAAAATTTTGATTTCTTTACTGACCCGACCGGGATTCGAACCCGGGACCTCGGATCGGCGGCGCCTTGAAACCAAGAGTGTTCACCACGGAGGTTGTCGGTAATGGTCGTTTTTAACCGACTCCAAAAAAGGAGGAGGTTATCAATTCGACTGTATGTTTTTTTTTTTATCATTATTTTTTTTTTGTATGTATGTTACCTCATATCTCAGTCGTTTGTCGACCGAATCGAAAATTTTTTTCACCTACTTAGAGGGTATACTTTCTAGTTGGTCCCATTTTTTCCATTTCGGGATCTGATGATGGGATCTTGGTGTATTCGAGGGAAACCCTCAAATTTTAAAGGCACGTATAGTGTTTCTTTACTAGAATCTTAATGTTGACGTGTTGTTACGTCTGATAGTCAACATTTTGTGGGGCTGAGCTGATGGTGGAACTCGTTAACGCCTAGGAGTTCAGTAATTATGATGACGAAACTTAGGATAGGTAATTTGTAGCTTCGTAAAAAATAGAATCATAAGGTGCAACCCCCCCCCCCCCTCTTATGTAATCACTAAAAATAAAGAAATAAAATAAACTTTAAAAAAAAGTAAAAACGAACTTCAAAACCAAAATGCACTAAAAAGTCTTAAATAAACTCTTCACCATTGTAAGGAAAGGAATCCGTTTTAGGCAAACAATTTCTTTTTGGAGTCGGTGCCATCACTTTGACCATCAAGCATCAACTATCACAGCACCGACTCCAAAAAGAAATTGTTTGCCTAAAACGGATTCCTTTCCTTACAATGGTGAAGAGTTTATTTAAGACTTTTTAGTGCATTTTGGTTTTGAAGTCGGTTTTTACTTTTTTAGTGGGCACAGAAGAGCGAATCGTATTGTTTTTCATGTCTAATACGCTACTAGCACAGGCGTGGTATGGTACTGTGCTGTGAGACCCGACCTTAATATCCAATTTCACTTTCTTGATCATTAAAAAAATATAAAACATTTAACTTATCGAGCCCGGCCGTCCGTACTGGTGTGAATTCTCGAATAATAATCAAATATTAAATATCATCAGACTATTATTATATTAGAGCCACGGTCCCATGAGTCGCATTTCTGTTGTTATTAATTTATCCCAATATTGAAGGGACTACGCCAACCATTAAATTCCGCCAAGGCTGACTGTACAAGGCCAGTCGGACAATTACCTATTTCGATCGTTTTGGCATTGCAATTGATGGGAATTTGCCACCGGCTGTCAAAGATATGTCATGCTGCTGACTTGTCGAATTGGTAGTACTGAACATGTGATAGGTATGCAAGAAAGCTCTTTCTCATAAACTACCGGACAAACAATGTGCGCTTGGAAGTTCCTATCTATATTGAGTTCGTGCTGTAGTGACGTCATTGCCTGACGTCATTGCTACTTATTTCCAAAAAAAACAGGTAAATTGTACTATGGGATCCGAACAACACTTAGTCTGTTTAAAAAGTATCGCAACTATTAATTGTCCAGGAGCAAGCTGCATTAGATTTTTGAACTTTTTATGGTGAAGAATAGCTGCTACACACGCCTCTTACTTATGCTGAAGAGTTTGGCAATTTAGTTATTTTTTACAGCCATTTGCTTAGGCGTGTGTGGGCGAGTCTTAGTTTTATTTTTTCACTCGATTTTCGATCACTTAAAATGTTTTTTTAAAAAATAATATAACCTAAATTTTTCCTCTTTGCTAAACCCGATTTATCATATGAACGATTTAAGATATAAAAATGTCATCGAAAATAAAAATAAACAGATTCAAAAACAATATTTTATAATAGATTTTCAGTAATGAGTAATTATTTTTTGGATAAACAATACTCGTTATATTTTTTAATATATCTCGTATGTGATGTTACACATATGTAAAGAAAACTAACTGAGGCCATGCTTGCAATCGAGTTGTCATCGCTTGCAATTTACACAATACCACTGCGGGCCGAATATTGTTCATGATAATAATATCGTGCTGTCAATAATGTGGCGAGTCCCTTCAATTTAGGGTCCCGCAGGTTATTGAAAACTCTATTACGAGCAGCCAGTCAAAGTCATTGTTTAATACAAAACTGTTGAGTTAGGTATATAAATGAAGACTAGGTAGGTCATGTCACTCATGAGATATGGAGATTGTTTAACCCAGATTATACTACTGGCCTTTTAAAAGGACACCTTAGTTATTAGAAAGGACGTATAGTTATGTCAAGTATAGCTTACTTTTTATCAGTTTACATTTATTTTAAATGCAAATTAGAATAAAATATACTCTTTTGTGTACCTGAAACTCAGTTTTACTTATTTTTAATGCAATGTACCTTTGAAAAATATAATTATATAACTATTTCAATAACTATTTTCAACAAACAAGTTTTGTACTGATATTGTACATAGGACCTTTTGTTTCTTAGGCAGTTTTTTTCCGTCTTAAGTGGGTTAATATTAAGCATATTGTATAAGTTAGGTTAGGGTTATTTTTAAAACTTTGTTGAGTATAAATTGCACTTGTAAAAGTAACTTTTGCTATAAAGGAAATATTAAATTAAAAATTGGCCTTCTTCATCATAAGCGATTGTTAAATATTTGTAAAAATATTTCCTTCAGATATTGTGACGGCGGCCAAGTACTAGAGGCATGCGCTCGGATAGCGTAAAACACAGGGTTCGATTCCTCGTCTGTCACAGCCAAAGTTGCTTTTTACAAGTGCAATTTATATTATTAAGTTTGTATAGTAACAAAACACTATAAAAACAAAAAAATATAATGATTAAACAATTCTGTTCGAAGGCAACAAAAGTTAAAATATGAATTCACTTTAGGTTAGGTGTTGAATAACCATCTGTTAATGATTTTTGGATTTGTTTTTGTGTGGGAGGAGTGTGGAGTAATTAAATTGTTCCAAAAGCTTTTAAAATGTTTTAGTATTTATAAACACAGACGCAAATAATAAAAATGAAGACCCCAATTTCTCCTAACTGGTTCATTCACTAAAAATACTTGCAAATGAGCACGTATTTCAATATTATAGCCGAGAAAAGAAGATGATTCTTCAGAAAAAATACTTTAGACTGAATTGTCCGAACTAAAGTATGCCGAAGATTTTTAAGCCCAAAATATTTTTCATTCTCTGTAGCCTTCTGAGAGTCGACTAATACAACGTTTTTATTATTTATGTTTTGTTCATTCCATTATGTTTTTCTTGAAACAATGTTTTTTTTGTCTTTCGGATAAAGAAAATATGACGCTACCAGTTCTGATTCTTATGTTTTCCACTTGCAAGATTATATTAATTATACAACCTACTTATAGTTTGTGCTTAAGGCTTACTAAAAGACATACTTTAAAAAAACTAGATCCTAGATAAGTCCCCGGAAAAACACAAAATATAATGAAATGAATATAAATATTGGACGCCAATCACATACATTGTTCTGATCCCAAAGTAAGTAGCTTATGCACTTGTGTTATGGAAATCAGACACAGCGGTGGTACCACAACACGCAGACACGAGACAATTTAGAAAAAAAAAACAATTTATATATTGACCCGACCGGAAATCGAACCCAGGACCTCAGAGCGGCAACGCCTCAAACCCAGGGTGCGTAGCCACTACACCACAGAGGTCGATAGCGTGAATGCTGCAATAGTATGTATTATATCTACGAATATTGAGCAGAACTATCACTTTCAGCTCATCTTAGTGGAAAAGTGTGAAAACCCCAAAGCTGTCCAAACTACCTAAGTGTATCATTTGGCAGCGTTGTCAAACAATTTGTGTTAAATGCGTCCGCAATTTTAAACGTAAGAAATTTATCGATTAGGGTAAAAGGGAAAAAATATTTTTACCAACGGTATTTAAAATATTCATTTTGATATTTGGTTTGTTTTTTTTTTCTTTAGGATACACAATCGTACCTGAATACTATACCACTGGTAACGACATGTAATCACTAACATCGATGATAAAATTGGGCCTAACTCTTATAAACTTTTATCTATAACTAGCGGTGCACCGTGACTACGTACGCGCGTTTTTAGTTTTTCCTTCCCTCCCGTCGCAGCATAATGATCCAGCACATATATATTTTTCAAATCGGTCCAGCAGATCCTGAGATAAGAGCGTTCAAACAAACAAACTCTTTAGCTTTATAATATTAGTATAGATATATTTTCAACGTAACTAAATATTTATTTAATATTTTATAAGCATATTTTAAAACCGTTACTCGATAACCGCTAGTCGTATCAAAGATATCTACAGCATATCCCCGGGAAACGCTTACCCGCTCAAAATAATGTTCAGTGCCACGAACATATCAGAAAACCGCAAATCCCGGTGAGGCACGTGTACAATTATTTCCATGGAAACCTTGAAGCTATGTGGAAATTACCCGAGAGTATTTCTTATCTAGTATCTCTTGTAAAGTAACGTTTTAATTCCGATTTGCCGGTGAAAACTTAAAAAGATTCCTGTAGGTCCTTAAAAAAGTCATTTTTTAGAATAAAACTAGTAAATGAATGATAATTAATTTTTACACCTTTATTTACTATTCTGATTAATGTATATTATGTTACCTATTGAAAAAAAGAAGAAAGTAAGGTAACGAATATAATTTGATATAGGTACGTAATGGATTCGCCTAATAACAACACATCTGTATTGTTTTTTTTTAATTTAAAGTGTAGGTATGAAGCATTTCCGTATATCTTACAGGAAAAAAAAGTTACTGCAGTCACTAACGTCCGTAACCGTTTGAGAGTGGGACCAAAAGTAAATCGGAACAAAAACAAATGAGACCCAATGCGAATGGAACCAATTACGAATGAGTCCGAAAGCGAATCGGACGTTTTCTGAAATCGTGACGAAATGCGAATGGGACAAGCTGCGTCAAACCCAAACGGACAATCTGCACTAAACCATAGTAAAAAAGACGTTTCATTTCGATTATTGGCTTCCAGATCAATGATTAAATCCCTTTGCTGCGGCTTCACCTGCGTAAATTGTGGATGAAAAAAAAGTTATAAATTTATTATATCCTATATGCTATCCTGATGTACTAGCGGTCCCCGGTTTTTTGAGCTTCCCCCCCCCCCCCCCCCCCGGTCGCAGCGTGATGTTTTATAGCCTGAAGCTCTCTTCAATAATAAGCTATGGCACTCGAAAACATTTTTTCGAATCGGTCCAGTAGTTCCTAGAAATAACAATAAAGCTCAATTTTACTACGTTTTAGTTAGAAAACATTCGTATGGGAAAGAGAAAAGGGCTGTTTTTATGGCTTTTCCGGCAATTATTCAATTTTTTATCGCCGTAAAAACGATCCTTGAACTTCAGCGAATTTGCGATTCATTTTTATATTGTAGATTAACAAAATCCTTTGCGTGGATTTTGCGTAAAGGAGTAATAAGCATCCACACATCCATCTTCACTAAGCTTCGTATTTTTATATTAATAGTCGCCCTGGCCGATTTCGACTACGGTGGTCAGTCACAACGGCTAGCCGACTGCGCGGGACATATTATAGTGCACAAGTGTTTGCGCAAACACATCATGTACTCTCTATTCCTTTCACTCTCATAGTTCGATGGGACAGCAATCTGACACGACCGGAGAGAGTTCAGGCGCGGGACCAACGGTTTTACGTGCTTTTCCGAGGCACGGGGTTAAAACACCGCCACCTTCCAAACTCCGGGCTACCCTAAGGATTTCTGAACAGAAAAACTCAAGTATATATATTTTTGCCGACCCGGGGATCGAACCCGGGACCTCTGGCGCAGCCGTCGCTTAAAAGTGCGACCTTAGTAAATTAATACGATACTAATCTAATTAATACACGCGTGCACTTTTACGACCCCGGTGTGCGCAAGGCGATCATTCCGCAGATTCATCCGATAGAATAGTATTCAGAATCCCTCCTGCATAATATTTATTGAACCGCAAAAGCCTCATTGCTATTTTATAAAAGTGCAAACTTTGCACGATCGTACGAAATATATTTATCTATCAGAATTTCAGCCTTTTATAAGACATGACTAAAACGATTCGAGCTTAACCATTTGAACGTTTCATTCTTTTGTCGGTAATTTATACAAATCCAAGCAAGAAGTTGAGAATAAAATGTTCATTTGACATTATTTAATAGACTTTACTTAGATTTTTATTTAGATAGACCAAAATGACAATTGGTGGGTGGCCACTTTATCATATTTTGAAGTATCGTAATAGTGTTTTTCTTAAATAATCGGAAAATATTTTTTTTATTCAATCGTTGTTATAAATCGATTATAAATTTATGATATAGTTGTTGCTTGAATTTGTGTTGCGCTGAAGTATATTAGAATTCAAATATAACAACGTTATTAAATTCTACTAATATAAAATCTGTTTTAAAATCATGTTTCCAACAAATACGATCATAATTTCTAATAATGCATTTAAATAAAGTAGTAAAAATACGTAAAAGTTATTTTTTTTTACTTCTTACAAAAACTGTTTTGCGTATTACGTATATTTATAGCTTTATGTAACGTTTACAAATATTATTATCCTAATAACTAAAATCACATTAATGAAAATTAATATCACAACTTCAATTAATCGTGTACAATTGAATTGTTACATCTCTACTGGTACCACGCTTGCAATATTAAAAAATAAAAAGTTGCATTGGAGCTGTCATTCTGGACTATCTGATTTAAAATCAGAGAATAGTTGACACTACCAACCGTTGACTTTTTATTTACTTTTAAAACTCTACTCTGTCATAAATAAACTATGTCTATTTGAAACAATGACGTCATTTTTCTGTATATTCTGTATATACATACGGCCAGTAATCTGATCCAAAATTTTAAATTATGATTCTACAGAGTATACATAGGTAGTCACCTGGTCATCGTGTTCCTAAAATGGTTTAACACTAACTTAGTTATCCAAAATTATAATCCCTAATCAATGTATATCAAAATTGCTAACTCATTGTAGTAAATGACTATGTCAAGTTCTATGAGTGCACTCTTTTTTGCAATTCATGCCGGACCGATTTATTTTGTTAGAAAATAACAAAACATTTATTTGTTATTATAATAAATTAAAACTATTTAGAATTCATTATTTCATTTTACAGGACACACCCTGTATATAACAATTAAAAACAACAGCATTTATGAACGAGGTGCTGAAAATGCAAATGTTTGATTCCCATTATAAGTGTTTTGACTTTTTAGCACTTTACAAACGGAACAATTTAAATACTGTCCGCTAAGTAGTATTATGGTTTCTACCGATCTAATAGTAACCTCTATTGCGTTTTCCTAAACTGCAACCAATTAATTTAATGGTTTGTGAAAAAACCGTATCCCTATTTTTGATTGTTTTTGTAAAATATTAGATTCAGCCTTTTAATCTTTTAAGCTCCGATCTATCAGTTAACTATATATTATACATGAAAAAAGTTCTTCGTAAGTACAAATTCCAGTTTTTTAACCACTGCCGAACCGAAAAACATAAAACGGAGTGGATGCATTCTTGTTGCAGTGGTCAGGATATTGTTTAAGAGTGCTTAAATTGTATACAGTTTACCTATAAACATAATTATTAGTGAATTTTCCAAGAAAGTTAAAATTACGAAGTTTTTTAGGTTCAGCCATCTGAAATAACTTGAAATATAAAAAATTCTACTCATGATTGCTATTTCTAACATTAAAATAGTCTTATCCCTACATAAAAAATTGCGGCTCCTCAAGCCGTAATTTTCTATTAACTGGTGTAGTGGTAAGTGGAAAATGAAGTGCTAGACTGGTGTAGTTACACCATTACATCAAGCGAAATTTTTAAGCAACATAAAGTAACAGCTCGCAATACTTTAAAGAGTTATTGAGGGAAAACTTTTCCAATACCTCGTTTACGAAAGCCAGAAACTCTGAGCGAGAAACGTTAACGTTTCCGATTGCATTGCGTGGGCGATATCTTAAACTGAGCTTCTTCTCATCACTAACCCACAATTCTCCGGAAACTGTGGTTAGGTCTATGTAGGGACGTGGTTAAGTGCCCCTAGTAAGCCTATACATATACAAAAGTGTAAAGGACCAATTAAATTCAGAAACATTCTACAGTATATTCAAACAGTATTCAAAGTTTGCTTCAATAAATATTTTATTTTTAATAAAAGTTTCTATCAATGGATTAGTATAAAAGGTAAACAATTTCCATTTGAGTAGACCCTAAAATTAATCAATTCGAATCGCCGATGTTATTTTTAGCAACATTTGAATTAAAGGTCAATGTATTTTTAGATTTTTTGCTAATGAGCCGTTTTTTCTTGGAAGGAAAACAAACCTCTCTCCCTATTTGTTTGAGTCACCGTATCCGACGTCAATCAATGACGCAACTAAATGTTTCCTCACATTCACATTTGAACAGTCCCACTAATGAATATAATAAAAGGCACACATGATCATTATTAAAACCTCGTTATAGTTCTATCACAAAATCTAAGCGTTTAAAGCAAAATTGTATCCAAATAGTCTTAATATTTAGCCCTGAAATTATAAATAAAAAAGGCAACAGAATGGGTAAAATATTTTTTTTAAACAGACGCATGAAGTGTGATCGATTTAATTTTAGGCTCTAAATTGCAGGTTCGTGTCAGAAAATGAGCATTTTAAATAAATGTATTGACAACAAACCTCGTGAAGGACTATCGCGAGATCTGGTCGTTTAAAGCTGAATTTTATATACAGCCTGAATATTTGGCCCTAAATTATTAAAACAAAATGTATTTAATTATTTTTAAACAGAATAAAGGCGGATTAATTTAATTTTGGGCTCAAAAAGGCAGATTCGTGTCAGAAAATAAGCATTTTAATGAATTTATTGCCCATAAAGCTCACACAGCAGCAGTCTCGAAGAGCAAGTCGTATCGTAAACCAATCTGTATTATCACGTCTCCAAGCTGACAGCGTGTAATAAGTGATTGAAAATTATTTGCCGTTAATTCGCTGCTGGCGTTAAATTGGTGCTGTAACGAGGCGCGAAAGAGTCCTTTAACGGCGTCCTAAAAACGCGGCGTTTGTGTGACGTAGCGTGCGGCGAGGGCACGGAAGTAAAGTAGGCCCAGGATTATGGGCGCTTAAACGAAAAGTAAAAGTGAGCGTATCTCCCGCTCGATATCATCCTACCTGTTGCGACGCCGCGCCCGCCTCACGCCTGAAACTTTTCGCGGCCTCCCTTCACGCTCTGTCGAGTCGAAGTACCATTTATCTAAACAGAGGGGTATACTCACCCGATGTACCCTGGTGCGGATCGGGGGCGTCACCGGAGTATTTTTTGACCACTTTTTTAAAAGTTGAATACAGTTTGAGGCTTGTTTTTTGTAGTTGGGCGAAACTACATTGCGCTACGAGCGCGGAGAGTCGCGTAAGGTGAGAGGCGCAGCGTGTAGCCGCGCGGTGGGTTCAAGCGACAGTGAGCAACTTGCTCCGTGTTCCCGCCCCGGACCCCGCTGTAGAGACTGCGGGGTCTGCCCATCGAATCTGCCCAACCTTACTTACTCCATTAAAACCACAATCACTCATAAATAATTTAACGAATCCTTTTACCGTCGTTTTATAGAAAAGTAAAAACCTTATTAAGTGCTATTTTTATTTTTATGATTAAGTAAATTTTAGGGGCGGAAATTAAACGATCTAAACGTTATCTTCAAGATGGTGATTTAGCTGGAATATTATCAAATATTCTGGGAATAAATCAAATAATAATCGCTGTGGAAACTTGTAGGATACGCGTAAAAAAGTTTGACATCACTAGCATAAGTTTATTTAATATTTGAATGTAATTGCATCGAGTAAACATATTTATTTGTGTGTTTTCTTAAAATGTAAGGCACAGGGCCTTTCACTTTCATAATAATAAGAATATGAAATTATATCATTTACCGTAACGAAAAGGAGTTGTGTTTTTCAAAGTGATCTCAAACTTTTTTTGATGTTTGCATAAATCGCTGTGGACATCCTTTGGCTTATAATGATGATAAATCACCTAATTATGTTAAAACGGTACCATCTGCAATTTTCTCAAACGACGTTTATATCTTATAATTGTATCTTAAAGACATTAATTTATTTCATTACTTGCAGCTTAAGTAATTGTGAAATACCAAATACAATTAAATATTTGTTATAATAACTGAAATAAAATATTCATAGCATTATACTTAACATTAATATTATGTTAAAGTTACTCTAAAGTTACGGATGCTCTTTACACTTACAAAAATGCCATTTATTCATAATGTCAGCTCTAATGCACTATTAAACTACGGCCTGAATCTACTATTCAACAGATGTTCATTTTGGTGTCAGATTATTATTAAGCAATTCCACCCTGACGACCTATACGAATGCAGGAAATACACACGTCCAACTTAGATAGAACAGTGTAACAGCGATCCATCATTTTCATTACTATTAGAAGTTCGGTCGTAACTGGTCGTCTTGATCACGGGTTATGTCGCGCGTTTAAGGTTGCAGCATATCTATCCACTCGTGAAGGGAACAGCACTAAAAGTATTGACATCAAACTGGCATCAACCACACGCAAGCAAGTTACGTAAATGGATAAACGCCGCGGCATCGGTTCGGCTTTGACGGATCGCGTTTGCTACAATTTAAGTGCACCTTCACATTATAGCGAGACCAGCTTACTGCTGTCATTTATGTATAAAATTATTAGCAGCGCGGCTGTCGCGCGACCGTCGCGCTGCTAAAGTCGCGTAAGTGTAAAAGCGCTCTATACTCTGTTTTTCAAAATGACATTTGGTGGGATGCCACTTTTTCGTAATATAAAAATAGTATTCGACAAATTCAATTCTGATTCAATTGTTTGCTTTTAAATGATTATAGAATAATTAATTGGATATAGTTTGAATTTGTAAGGTGCAGAAAATTATTTGCATAAATTAAAATAGTTATTTATTACAAAAAAAAAACCAAACAAGTTTTTTTTCAAGATCATGTTACCTGCAAAATAATATCATAATTTCTAATAGTGTATTTATAGAAAGTAGTAAATAGTCAAAAAAGGTTGAAGTCATACAAAATATTGGTATGGCAGGTACTTATTTTTTTACCGATTAGAAAATTTATTTATGTATTATTTGTAATTGTATTCAACGTTTTACATGTATTATTTATCAAAATAAGTAGAATCACGAAATTGAAAAATCGTATCACAAATTCAATGAATCGTTCACAATTGCATTGTTACAGCACTATTGCACTACGCTTGCAACATTAAAAAATAAAAAGTGCGATTGAAGCTGTCACTTTGGTCTATATACTTAAAAATCAGAGTATAAATATATCTTCTCGTGAATGACAGCACTTTTGACAGGGTTGACGGATAGTCAAAGAACATCGGACGACTATCCGTAGGAGCGTGACAAAGTATGCGCTGCTGGCCGAGAGTGGGTTGCGAGGTAATCTGGATCCGTGGTGGTTACTCTACGAAAATCATGGGTGAGTTTTATCCAAAGATGACTGATCAACTAAACTTGACACAGTGCTGTGCCCTTTACGTGTATTAGATCTGCTTCAACCTTAAAGCATGCAATACACCGCAAGTAGAGAGACGATGGAAATGTTGATTGTACTCGCAATTTAGTATTATTCTACGATACCATCACAATTATTGTTATGTCCGTTGCTCTGACGCTCGATAGTCCCGTCTTAACTAACTGTAATACCCGACTCATATTTTTGCACGTGGACTATGGCAGTTATGGTACGTAAGGTATACTAGTTGGTTATGCCTCCGAGGTTTTGGTAATAATATTCCTACGTACCTACGCTACAACCACCCAGTTTTTTTTTAAGTAAGCACGAATTCACGAGTCGAAAAAAAGATTCCAGTTTAACGTGTCTTGTGTATCCGTCTGTGGTATCGTAGCTCCCAAATGGATAAACCGATTTTCGTTTTTATGTGTGTAATTTATACAACATGTAAATCTGTTTATACGTTTTAATTTTATTTGCAACGGGCTTTTTAATTTAAAATGTAATTTACGTATAATTATATTATGAGTACTTATGGCTGTTGCTCTTAGGCCCTATTGCGTAATCTAGTCGATTTGATGATTTAATGAACTCAACTAATGGTTAAATTCGTTACCACCTGATAAATATTCACTATTATACGTGTTAAAAAGAATAATACCTTAAACAAATTTTAAAATGGCAAATATAACGATCACTTTTACTTCAAAACACGCACAATCGAAAATAATAAAGCTCTGGTAACATCGAAAATATTTAACCATTAGCTGATAAGTTCCCTGTCGGTCACGAAACCAGGCCTAAGCGGATATCGGATATAATAATAATTTAACTTAGTCGCTGGTTCTTTGAACTATTTGACAATAAGGTCAGAAGATAAACCGAACTAAGCTTGATACTTAATATCATAATATGAACGGCTCAGACCGACGCACCCCAATAAAGTTGCTGACAAAGTCTTTGCTTGAATTACGGATTAAGGGTGGATTCGACCAAACGAAAATATTATGTTAACCTTAGAATAAATCGATTCTACCATCTACTGTTCTAGAATATTGCATTCAACGGAAGTAACTCTTAACGTAACCGCGGGTTACAGAAATAAGAGCTAAAAGTATAACGCAATGACGACCGCTTGCTATATGATTTATGTCATTTTGTCGAATTCCAAACTTTTGACAGCTCGATATTTTTACACGGTGATATTGTTTAGTTGACAGGATTTTTACTTTCACTCCATACTGATTTGGTACAATATTGATTTGTAATAATACAGTTAATCAATCATTCGTTCTGTTATGCGAGTTTAGTAATTCCTATTACATTTTACGTCGAAAAACGATTTTTTGAGCATAAAACCGAGGAACAAAATTACTTTGCTCGCGGGTAAGCCTGTTTGGTCCAATCCAACCCAAGTAAAGTTTTTTTCAATAGAAGGTATTACACAATAAAGGGTCTTCTTACCGTCTGTCAATCCAACGAGATAGCGTTCATTGTGTCATAAATACACGTCTTTGTTTAAAACACAGACGTTATTATGAAACTGATACTGAAGGGCTATTAACGTTCAAGTTTACAACAGCTATTATTGTCCATCGTCAAGAAATGCTATAATATAAATTTTGATGTTGTATTAATTACTAGGGCTTTTATGATTTTCTGACTACTGATATTTGCCAAATTTTAACTAAGTAAGCAAGAGTTTGCAATAAGCTGTCTTATATTAATTTCGCAATAAATTGTACAAACTTACTTAGAATTGTTATTATTAACCTCCTAAGGCGCAATTGCGGTGGCGGTCGCGTTTCCGCGGTGGACTGCGTGCGCGTTCGCAATTCGCGCGGTGTCAGGTTACACGTTACGTAAACAGTTATAAAATCTTATTGAAACAAGCTATTATCATTCTGTAAAAAGCTCATTGTTACTGAATAAATAACCTATGCTTGTAATAAAAAAAATGTATTCAAAAATGAAAAAATAGAACCAAAAAAATTCGTGGTAGGGTGACGACATATACGAAAAAAATTGCGAGAAAAAAAAATCGAATTTTAATCAATAACTGACAGCAACCGGATCTGTTTGCGGTCTATGATGTAGAAACATCTGTTTTTTTACTCATAAAGGTCAACATACCCAAGGAATAAGCATTTAAACACCCAATTTTTTTTTGCAAAAAAGTAATTAACCCTTGGATAGCCAGAGCGCCCGATGGTGGGCGCTGAGCATGAGTTTCGCGATTTTACCAAGCGCCCACCTGTGGGCGCTTTTTAATTACTTTTTTGCAAAAAAAAATTGGGTGTTTAAATGCTTATTCCTTGGGTATGTTGACCTTTATGAGTAAAAAAACAGATGTTTCTACATCATAGACCGCAAACAGATCCGGTTGCTGTCAGTTATTGATTAAAATTCGATTTTTTTTTCTCGCAATTTTTTTCGTATATGTCGTCACCCTACCACGAATTTTTTTGGTTCTATTTTTTCATTTTTGAATACATTTTTTTTATTACAAGCATAGGTTATTTATTCAGTAACAATGAGCTTTTTACAGAATGATAATAGCTTGTTTCAATAAGATTTTATAACTGTTTACGTAACGTGTAACCTGACACCGCGCGAATTGCGAACGCGCACGCAGTCCACCGCGGAAACGCGACCGCCACCGCAATTGCGCCTTAGGAGGTTAAAAAGCGCCCACAGGTGGGCGCTTGGTAAAATCGCGAAACTCATGCTCAGCGCCCACCATCGGGCGCTCTGGCTATCCAAGGGTTAAGCAAATTCTGGAGATGACGACTTGTAATAATGTCAGAAGTAAAGTACATAACGACATAAGTATCATTTAAACAGGCAACAAATATCCGACAGTTCGTTAATTTCATTTGTGTTCTTATAGATAATTAAAGTACGGACACGGCGACAGCACGTCAAGGTAAACTCTGCGGTGTATTATGCAGTTGTAATAAGAGCTAGTTTGCAACAAAAGTAGGTAGGTAACCTGATGTGCTGTCGACTGTACAATTGGCTCTTCGCACCTTCACACCAGAAAGGTAACTTACGCCCGATTGCGATATCGACAGTAGTTTGATAAGGTATTGCTATCTAAAAATTCGTTAATTTCATTTGAGTTGTTAAAGAGAACTAAAGTACAATTGGTTCTTCTCACCTTCACACCAGAAAAGTAACTCACGCCCGATTGCGTGATCGACAGTAGTTTGATAAGTTATTTTATCAGCCAATAACGTAAAATCGTAAGTATTCAACCGCTGAGAACGGTATCAAACCATTAAGTTAACTGTCGATCACGCAACCGGGTCTTACTAGTATATGCAACAGAGTAGCGTTTTGGATTTTGTTAACATCTTTGGGCGTAGAATTTCAGCAGATCGTGGTCTTTATCACTACATAATGTTAAAGCCAAGTAATTCATACGTCTGTCTATCTGTTTGGCTCGCCTGTGAAGCGTATTTGCTATAATTTTTGACAATTATTTTTGTGCGTGACAGCACGTTTGGCATCCTGGACGGATATTTTGTCTGACGTAGTGGTTTCTGCTGGGAATAAGGACCTAACGGTTTACTTGTCTTACCTTGATCGCAACTATTGTTTGGCATAGGGAGTGTGATTAGAGTGTGGACGTGGACGGATATTCGAAATACAACGGACGAATACAGTGTGACATGGATCTTTTGGCCAACGGCAAAAATCATAACGAACGCTGTCAAATTAAAAAATGCGGTTTCCAGATCATGCGGAATCAGAATCAGAATCATTTATTTTCCTTTAAAAGGGGCACACAGGATTACAAATACATTTTATGTTCAGCCTATTTAGCCACTAACAAATAGCATGCAAATATTCTAACAATTACACAGGTACTATTAATTTTCGTTTACATTTGAATTAATTGCATTTTACTATATTTTTAAATTATATTTCAATCCATTACTTTTGGTCAAAAAATTCTTTCAAATTATAAAAACATTTCATTACAAGCTATTTATGTAGCATTATCTTAAACCATCTTAAATGTAACGCTCTGAGTTGTTTAGGTACATTATAAGAAAAAAAACAAACATAGTTAAGTAGTTCTCATTGTATTGCGCTGTCTTAGGTTTCTACAACTCTGTTGGCGTTTCTTGAATTTCTGAGATAGATATCATACGCCTGTGGAAACAAGCTATTATTTTACTTCACAAAAAATATATTTCAAGTTAATGTTAGAAGACCATATTTTTTAAAACATGGATGGCATGTCGCGTCGGGTGCAAGACCAAATATTGGCCTTAAAATTTCTTTTGAGCAACAAATACTTTATCAATGCCTGTGCCATTGACTCAAAATTCTATAACGTAGCGCAATATAGATTCTATGTAGGCATAATAGACTACTAAAGAAATTTGGACATTAGTAACGGTTCTCATAGAACTCTCAGCCCTCGTCGCAAAACTTATGTAATTTTTTTCACTCTCCCAAATCAAATAGCAAAGCAGTAAAAAGAGCAAGAGTAAAAATGAATTTCCACAATGTTCAACTTTAGATTAGAAAATTTTAATAATCTTTTATATCTTGACATCCTTACATACAACTATGCTTATTTATTGGATTGTAACTGACTGTATGAGAAATATATTTTTAAATTTGACATATTAAATTAATGAAATTAACAGTGACATTGACAACACCGATAAAAAAAATGCTGAAGATAATTTAGATTTTTTTTGACCATAATTATTTTGATTCCCATTAATTTTAATATTATGCATTCAAATATTGCTGGCATTCTTAACAAATCTGATGCTTTCGCTGTGTGCTGAAGCGAACTCTCTGACAAAAGTTTAAGCATCGATATATTATGTGTAACTGAAATTTTATAATATCTGGGCAAGAATAAAATCTGAATATACCAAATTTTACGTTAACTTCACACTACAGCGGAGACAATATAAAAAGAGGTGGTACCAGCATTTTGGTAAGAAATAATCTAGAATGGAAACCAATAAATGAAGTAGAACATTTTTTGATCCCTGGTACATTTAAATGCTGCGCAACTGAGTTAACGAGCCATGATGTAGCCGTAATATGTAAATATAGATCTCTCAATGCTAAAAAATCTTAAAATATTCTTTAAAAACCTAATAAATTGCTTCTACTTATAAGCAAAAAGAAATACACCAACATAAAACTGAATAGTGACTTTAACATTGATATAATGACAAACAATTGCGATGCACAAAAACGATGATTAACTCGAATGCTCTACTCACAGCTTACCATGGTCTGATAGCGTCTATTCTTAGATACGGTTTTATCTTTTGGGGAAACTCAACTAATAAGATACAAGTTAAAAACTCAACTATTAAGATACAGTTGTAAACCCTATTTTAAAAAAAATGAATTCCTCACACTTCCGTCTAGGTATATTCTGGAGGTCTCTTTGTTTATCAAATACAATCCTCACCTATTTCAGCGGTTGGCGGATACCGTAATCGGTGGGATAGCAATCGTCTGAGAATGCCCTTTTGCAGAACAGCTCATATGAGAAATGCGAGTAGTATATCCAGCATGGCGCCTAACATTTTTATCAAATTGCCCTCATCATTTAAAAAAAAAACTAAACAAAAATATTAACTGATAAATGTTATAATACCATTTCCGAATGATCAAACATTAAACATTTATCAAATAAATGAAGATACCTCATAGAGTAATTAAAATTGTGTTTTACTGAATAAACTACTTTGGCATCGTTGATAATAATTCTAAAATTTAACATTTATCTTAATGAAAATCCATATTGTTGTCTTTCTATGAACTATAATCTAGCATGCCCAACAAAATGACAAATTCTCACGTCTTACCCAAAGCATGCTGAACTTTATAAAAACATGATAAACACCATAATATGTATGTGTATGTATTTTTACCATGTCTAATGCAAATAAAATGAATTGAATGGAATTGAATAGCCATTATCTATATGAGCTTTCCAGTTTATATCTCCATCAATAGTTTAACCTCAGAATTTAATTTCATTAGCTTCGTCAATATCGGTGTCGTTTTAGTGAATGTCAATTTGATGATATGTTTGTGGTTATTAAAATGAATGTAATTAGTTTTGGTCAAATTGATTTTGAAATCAAGACATTCAATTAATTTGAAAGAGTATTATTTATGTCATTTACGTGATCAAAATTGTGTTGTCCTTTTTATGAGATGTCACTACGATTGAAATGCCATCAGCGAACATGATACACTGATGGTTCGTTATAAAGTTTATGTCATTTACATATACAAGAAACAACACTGGACCCAATACACTTCCCTAAGTGACGCCATATCTATTGCACTTGTACTCTGAGAAATGTGGTACTACTTCGTTAAATCGGTGTAATTTGTTTATGACTACACATTGCTTTCTTCCACATAAGTAGGATTAAATCCATTCTACGGCTGGACCTCAAATTCATTTAGATTCCATTTTTTGAGTAGCAGTGGGTGATAGATATGATCAAGTCTATAAGTTTGCGCACGGTTAACGTAGTGGATTTACTTTTCTGAAAACCAATATTGGTTTTTATCTATTACGGCCGAATGTAGCGAAATCTCCCCAACCTTATAAGAGATTTTCCAATTTTCTCTTATGTTTTATTTTCGTGCGTGTTCTGTGTAAACTATCAAAATGATTGTTCATAAATACCTTTAAGCTTAACTCCTAAAAATACATTATTTTTTCAATGGTTTTTCATTGTTAATACGATTGTCTTATAATGATTTAAACATACATGTTTAGTACTGTTATAATCATTACCGTTCCCAGTGGTCCCATTTGTCTTGATCGGGCAAACAATTTAATTTTATTTATTTTTGTAAAGACTTTATTGCACAAATCATAGTTTACAAAGGTGGACTTAATGCTAAAAGCATTCTCTGCCAGTCAAACCTATAGGTCATGCAGAGAGATGGCAATGGGTGCAGCGAAAATAATTTTTGAGAAAATCAACAAAAAAGTAACAATTAACTAATATTTATAGTAACAAATAAACGTACTTAAATTACTGAAAATTATTTTATATTCAATAAATAGACTTAAACTGACAAAAAATAAATACAATATTTAAAAAATATGCATAAATAATACAAATAATAATAACTATTATTTTGCAATTATCTATCCTTTAAGAATATGTCGGACTTTCCCCTTAAATGATACCTTCGACTCGGCCCTCCTGACATCCAAAGGAAATCATCAGATAACAATATCAGATAATAAATCAAAGACCCTAATAAATACATTGAATATATGAAAATACTTGCACCGGCTACCGTCATTGAATGTTAGCGCCCCCGTGTCATCTATTGGCCAAAATATTCTTGTCGCACTTTAGCCGTAAGCGCGTGACGCGAGTTGATCTCTATCCGAGGTGATTACGCTACGAATTTGATAGGTGTGCGCTGCAGCGTCAAGTTTCATCAATGAATACTGAACGCCTCGAGTTGATACGGTCCTGTTCCCTTGATGAATCTTAAATCAGCCTACGTTTTGTGACGAGGCATTATATATTTTTTTTCTTTTTTTTCATAAAGTGCCGCTCGTGATCAGAGCACAATCGAGTTGAGAACTACATGTGATGAACTCCTGGTACAGTCACCAGTACATCAGGTTACACATTTTTGTTGAAAACTACCCTTATCATAACTGTGTTACCGCGGTATTTACCTTGACGTGCGCGTATGCGTAATGATTTAGGCACTGACACACAGATCGTTTCAAACAACCTTTTCAAGGTTTAACATACATAAGCATTTGAAATTTCATTTATTTACGATAATATCTGGAATTTTAACAAAAGAAACTTCTGCCCTCCATATTTACAAGTAAAGTCCATTTAATGTCAACTCTCCTTGCTAGGTATAAGTGATTGAAAATATTTTATAGTTTTTTTCTTTATAATCCGTAATCTTGTACTACGCGATTGATTTGTACTTCTATTGATAATAGCGGTTGGGGTTATGGGATGATGTATTATAGTCGATAAATAGTTTTTTTCAATTTATATTTTGTTGCAATCGGACCAGTGCTCTTTAAGATACGCGTGTTCAAAGAAACAAACACACTAAGATTTATAATATTACTATAAGATAGATTAGCGTCTAGACCGAACCCATCTTAGCCCGGATGGTAGTTCACTTACTATTTAAACTTTAAGAACTATTTCATAACTTTTCTAACTAATAAGTATAATACATAACTCTTCCTCAAGTTTCCTACTCAACAATGAAAACCACATCAAAGTAAGTCGCGCGGTTTTAGGAGAGTTAGTTCGAAAGATTAAACAGGCAGAGAAAAATAGTGACTTTAAGACTAGAAATTTTGTAGAGTAGTGTAGACACTGCCTGCTGTGATCCTGATGTGATGGAATATATCCCATATTCCATCTCAAATCAGTTTTAAAAATGTAACGAAAATGCCAGCTCTGCCCAATTTCATTTAGAAAAAGAAACACGAATACAATTGAGACTAAAATTGATAGAATTCAATTTCCCGAGAAGTTTAAGGCGACGATGTTAATATTTGCAGTATTTCATATATGCTAAAAGTGTTAAAAAAATATTAAACGCTCATGGATCAAAAGGCCTCCGGCGGTCGCATAAACAAAAACATAACAAAAGACTATTGATAAAAACATCCGTGAGGAGTTGAAATGGTAACTTTTGTGAATATTTTTAAAAACTATTGATAAAAACTATACGAATAAATAACTACGCTCCTCTCAAAATAACAGTTGTACATTATTGGTAAAATGTTATATCTTATCTTAATTTATATCTTTAAAGAAGCTTAGCTATATGTTATAATAGTTTTTTAAGATATTATTTTAAATGACGATTGTTGTACACATAGTTGATGATAAAAATAATTGACGATTAAAACATTGTTTGAAATCATTCTAATGTTTTTCACTTTCAATGTAATTTTATGTTAGGTATTAAAAACCGGGTGATGTGATTGAGTTTGGTTTGGATGCTGTCGCAGGACAGTCTGGTGTCGTAGTCTGGAGCAAAATTTTATTACAAACATCATTTTAACTTACGTTGTAGAATATCCTTAATAAATCTTAAAGAATATTTGTATTTTTAACATCAATTTTGACTGTATTCTTGTAGTTAGTATATTATAAGTACAATGGCACAATAACGTCAACTAACTGGGTTAAATCTGAAAAAAAAAAGTTCCTGTCAGTTTCTTTAAATTTGTCAGATACAAGAAAACGCGCTGAATTTTCAACTTGGGTAAATGTATTTTAAGTAATGCGCAAGTATAATCTTTGGTTATCTTTTAATCTGTCGAGACTGTTTACGTTCAGGGCCTAGGGGCATAAAAAAGTGTATATTTAGTCCAATATAATCCTCGGAGGTTACCCGCAGGTATACTACCAAACGTGATCGCCATCGTATTCCGTATTGCAATCGCCATGTATCGTTTTATACGTGCTTTGGTGGCGCAGCGGTAAGAGGGTCGCACTTTAAAGCGACAGCTGCACCAGAGGTCCCGGATTCGATCCCCGGGTTGGGTCTAATATATAAACCTGGGTTTTTCTGTTTAGAAATTCTTAGGGTAGCCCGAAGTTTGGAAGTTTTCGGTGTTTCACCCCTGTGCCTCGGAAATGTAGGTAAAGCCGTTGGTTCTGCGCCTTTCTCTCTCCGGTCGTGTCAGATAACTGTCCCATCGGGCTATGAGAGTGAAAGGAATAGAGAGTGCACCTGTGTTTGCGCACACACTTGTGCACTTTATTATGTCCCGCGCAGTCGGAATGTCGTTGTGACTGGCCACCATAATCGAAATCGGCTATTATTATAACATGATGATCGCAAAGGGAAAAGCTACCTATCCTAGCAATAAGGCCATCTTATTTATAATTGTAATTTGCCTTTTTTGGGGTTTCGTTAGGCAAAGGGTAAAAACGGGACCCTATTACTAATACCTAGCTGTCCATCCGTCCATTTTTGTGTCACCAGGCTGTTTCTCAAGACCCACGATAGCTAGACAGTTGAAAATTAAACAAATTTATTTCTGACGGTATAACAGAAAATATACTTAAAAAAACGGCAAACTTATTTTGTGCACTTTTTCAACAGGTTGGCATTTGAAATATTAATAAAATACACAGCTGTATTTGTACTTTAAATAAATAATACAAATAAAATATAATATACATACATTTACAGCCATACTAAAAATAACTCTATTTTTTGCCTATTTACCTAGGAACACCCTTCGTGCGTAAGTCCAAATCGCACTTGGCCGATTTTAAAAAAGTCTGTCATTAATGAATAAAAAATTCTAAATCTGTAAATGCTTAAGGTATTTTCCCACTGTACCATGAACGTTCCAGGAACGCGTTTGGCACAAAAAGCAACACGATACGCTCTATATTTACCACTTGTATACTACTCGATAATGCCATGCGTATGATACCCGTATGTAATATGATATTTGGTAATAGGTAGTGAGCGAACCACGATCCGTTTTATAATATTTTGTCTAAGGCTTTGAACCAGAAGTGTCGTAATCAGTCCGACAGTCTGTATCGGCAGGACTATTAATGCACAGACTAAGTTTCGGCGACGCTTTGGCAAAATTTCCCTCCGTGCATAGCCCGCCCGCAACGCTTTTGGTAGGTGAAGGAACGGTCTAGTAGGTGTCATAGTTTTGCTGTACGCAAAGAAAACATTTTTTTTCATTCATAGCATTGACCATGCTAAGAAGGACAAGTTCCTGATTCCTTACCACGATCATGGTAAGGAATCTTGAGGTTTATAATAAATAGATAAATAGCTCGCACTGCTCTTTTTTGTAACACAAAAATTGTCTCTACATCAGCAGCCGCGCCCCACAGTAAAATACCGTAGGACATCAAGCTATGGAAATAACTAAAATAAACTAACCTAGCTGTTTCTATATCAGTCAAACGTCTAATCTTTCTAACAGCAAAAGCAGCTGAGCTTAGTTTCCCTGACAAGGCCTCTATATGAGGACCCCATTGTAGTTTGGAGTCTAAAGTGATTCCCAAGAATGTTGTGGAATCAATAGTATCAAGCGGTTTTCCTTTTATCTTAACCTGAGTTGATGCCTGTCGGACATGAGATCATGACTTGGTGGCAACCGGACCACCTCTGAACAACACAACACAACACACACTGACAAATTGTAAATCGGGTCGTAAATGACGAAGAAATCAACAAGCGTACACAAAAAAAACTACAGACGACATAGAACCTTCTCCTTTTTAAAAATCGCTTGGAAAACTCACTTGCTTCTTGCTTCTTCGAAGGGAACAGCAGGAAATGCATCTCCCGAGTAATGGCACGTCGTAAATGCGCGATGAGTTGCGACGAGAGTGAGTAACAGATGGCTGCGAATCAGTTATAAACGTTATGGATTATTCCGGGAGATTAATTTGTATTTGTATCAGCAAAAGTAATGGAGACTCATTTCCAACATACCAATATCTTCATTCACAAAACTAGCTTCATTAATGTTGAAACGGCACAAAGACTTATTCTGAAGGTTATGTTAAAAAAAAAGAAAATCTGTGAAACGATCAAATTGTACTCTGAGGCCAATGTTTTAAGTGTAAGACAGTTATATATTCTGCAATGTGTACTAAGAATCCATAAAAGTATCATAGTAGATCCTGCCATCGTAAAAAAACGAAATAAGCAATCGGTACTTGTTCAGCCATGGACTCGTACGAAATTTGCCTCAATACAATTCAACAGCCAATCAGTTAAAATATACAATAAAATTCACAGTAAAATTAAAATATACACAAAATCTGTACAAGAATGCAAAAAGGCAACAACAGCATATCTGAAAACACTGTCTTACACAGAAACGGAACTTTTGTTATCCTTTGCCTGCTAATATTAGCATTATTCCACTTTTATTATTTATCTATTTACCATACCGCACTTTTATCAAATTAACTATACCATATACCACACCCGCACGCACACGAATCCACACACACACGCACACACACCCACCACACTCAACACATACACGTACTCAATTTACCACCTACCACAGAGAAAAGGGTACTCTTCTAACACAGGTTTTTTTAAACTTAAAAGAAGCTGTAACAAACCCTTACATATGTAAATTTGAAATTCCAGTAAAGATTATTAAAAACAAAGATTATTAAAGATCTTGTCATGTTCTCTGCTAATTCTCTTTCAAAAAGGCCCTCTGGGCACTTTACAATGAAGAGATATCGATCTTGTCTCACTGACCTCTTCTTTTTTTTCTCTCACATGTGAACCATTTGTATTATTATTATGTGTAAGTACTATGTGTATGTTTATTATTCCATAATTGTATATTAATATATACGGTATTTATGTAATAAGTAGTATGTAGTAACCCTTCCGAATCGTAGTAAAGCTCTCACTTTTGCCCTCCTATCACTTCCTTCGCGCCGCCAGCATTTTCTCTGTATAGACCTATGGTTGACTGGTAGAGAATGCTTTTAGCATTAAGTCCGCCATATGTACCTTTTGTTTGTGCATGAAGTGTTTTAAATATTGATTAATAAAATATTGAGAGATTCATCTCACAACATTGATATAGGATGACCCAGCCTACACGTCAAGCCCGGTTGCGTGATCGATAGTTAACTCAACTAATGGTCAAGTCGTTACGACTGGTTGAACGTTTCCGATTGTGCATGCTTTGAAGAACAAAAAATACCTTACCCAATGACATTAGATTCAGGTATTTTTTTTTAAAACACGCACGTTATATTTTTTGTTTTTGTAATAATAGTTTTTGCGTTACTTTCGTGGTAATCATTCATAATAACATTATTCAATAGAAAAAATATACAGCCCGAAAAAGATCAAACTGTAAGTAACTCTAAGGAAGTTTTGAAGCACTTTCAAGCCACGAAAGTTACTCATCGTAGCATAAAAGCGTAGCGTAGCACGTAGAGTATTTTCACTAGAAAGTTCAATGATAAAAGTGTCAATTTCTCAAAATATAAATATTGAATATTTCACTATTGTAAAACGTATTTTTTTATATATACTTAGCGCTTAAAAATAATTAGGTTTTCCATCGTTATTTAATCAGTTCGTCAGCCATTAAAAATTTACAAATGTTATAAAAATTCCAAGCACGCATTTCGGCATAAGTCTGCTATACTTAGAATACTATATTTTGTCCATGAAGTTTTTAAAATTCTTTTACACAGGTTGATTAATTGAACATATAAGCACAAACCTTGAATTTCTCAAAAAGTTATCAGTATCAAAGATAACAATGAACAATAAACAGTCTATCAAAAACAAGAAAACAGAAAACGACTCAATCTTCTTAATTGCATGTTTGTATGGTGATGCCAAATTCAGATTTGTATAATTTGCCACCATTTTCTGGATTCAACTTCAACTTGCAACACTTACTCGTATACTCAACGGTAGTGAGCAATTACTATGAATGATGTATCAGGAAACTTTTCTTCCACTTGATTATTACGTTGAGTGGTAAAGTTTCATCTTGCTCCAAAAGCTGTAGGAAATGTTCTTATGAGTAACGGCTATTAATTTTATTTGGACCAAAAATGTTTTTCTTTGTCGCACCTCCCAGAATCATTTTTGCTTAGCCCAAAGGTATGACTGGTAGAGAATGCCATATAGCGTTAGGTCGACCTTTTGTTCAAATTTTGGTTGTGCAATACTTATCAATCAATCAATCAATCAATCAATCAATCATTTATTTGCGTCAAATATCGTATACAAGGTGACAAATTACAGAAAATATAAATAAAGAATAATAAGCACTCCGTTTGATTGCAATATTCTATAATATAATTATTTTTATATAATATATTTATATTATAAATTATATACATTTGAAAGTTTATGTGTAATCAGCGTAAATGGCGAACTTTACATAAAGACGATCTTATTTAAGGAATTCTAAATACAATAAAAAAGGAAAATAAAAAGTAGTTTTTTTTTAATAATCTGAAACGAAAAGTTTCATTTGTAGTCTGGTACCACGTCAAATTGGAGTTGATTTCTGAAATTTCTACATGAACTGCGAGTTTGCTGGGCTAGCCTGTAATAGGATTATATTCGAGGGAACACTTTGTGGCATTCCGAATTCTGAATGTTGCTATTTCAGCTCGTTTAAGCTTCTGTTAATGGGCACGGATGCTGAAATTGACGCCACAGCTTTGTTTTCTTTGATTCGGTTAATTAGTTTTTTTTCTATAAAAGTAAAATATAATTCAATGTATTATTTCAAACAACTGTGATCCAGAATGTTAGTATAATTAATGGCATAGTGACTTTGTTAGTAATTATTGGGAGATATTTTAATGCATATTCATAAAGATGAATTAAGAAACCAATAATTGCGCACAGTATCTTTCTGGCTAACTGAGCCAAACACTCTTCCAATTGAGCTACTGTGCCGTGTCGGTCCGAAATCCGGGCGAAATTTCTGGTCACTTATGAATACCTACGTCGTTACGCGTGACGTCTGCAATAACCACCCCAACTGTTTTAAAACAGCAGAGAGCCAACTAGTTATTAATTACAGAATAAATTCAACTTGGAAATTGATAACGCTTCGTTTGGCCCGGCCAGGCCAGAAAGTAGCTGGTTCGAGTCTCGCCCGTGCACAATTTTTATGAATATAAAATATGACACTGAGTGTTAAAATCATTTTCAACCATTATTTAATGCACTTCAAATAACTAATCGCCAAATTTTACCTTCAATAAATTATTTCACAGCAAGTATTTAGTTTGTCCAACAAAACTTTTACTAAAAAATATTGAAAATATGAATCAACAGAGTATTATATTTTTTCCTCAAATGTGCGACAAAAATCGTTAAATGTTGCTGAAAATTTATATTATAATATAAATATTTTTCTCAAATACTATTACTAATTGCACAGCAAATTTACCCGAGCGCACATATTAAATACTATAAATTTTCTCGCATTTTTTCCCCCCGCATTTTAAAACTAAACGAAGTTAGATGGGGGATACCCATTTTACCACTTTGGAAGCGTCTAGCTATGAAACGTTAGTCTTGAAAAGAAAATAGATAAATGGTTTTAGAAACCTCTATGTCATTTAAAAGACTTATCCATAGGCGCGCATAGGTATTTTTTTTGGTTTTAGCTTTATGTGTAGGAGCACCCCCTTACATGTCATTACTTTTTTATTTTTTGTATGAGCATCGTAAAGCAGTTAACAGGATACATCTTCCTACCAAATTTCAACAGTGTCATGCTTATAGTTTACACAATAAAATGTCTGTGACATACAGATGGACAGACAGACAGACAGACAGACTTGACGAAACTATAAAGACAAAATAAATCGTAGATATTGGCCTTAAAATTTTATTTCTACGTGCCTGGATGGTCGAGTTAATCATGTGACCGAAAAAAGAAATAAAGAAAGATGTATTTATTTACGTAAACACGTGTACAGTTGCTTAGTATTAACAAAACACAGAAGCAATATATACCGATCAGTAGACAATCTCCACTGTCGGTTTTCTCCTTCAGAATGCTATGGCACCTGCCGCGTATTGTGTGTGCTGCGGTCTTTTTGCGCATGATAAATTCAAAGATATCTACTCCTGTCAGCGCAGAAGCGCCGCAGCCGCAAAAACAGGGTACCATAATATTTTATTTTGGTATATTTGGTCCATAAACTGCTGGTGTAAAAAGTTACACAACATGCTTAAGTATCTGAATAATGACCAAGATACTTAAAAATGACTATATCTCATCGAAGCTGACAGTCTTAGACCTTTTACACGGAGCGACTTTTAGCAGCAATGCAGTCGCTATGCTAACGCGCGTTAGCATCAATGCTTCGCAAAATGACAACCTTTACATACTGCGCTACTTTTAGCAGCGATGCAGTGGCGATGCTAACGCGAAACAGTCGCGATGCAGATATTCTCAAATTATGTTCTGAATTTTACTGGCTGCATCGATACTAACGCGTGTTAGCATCGATACAGTCGCGCTTCTGTATCGATGCTAAAGCGCGACTGCATCGATGCTCAATTAAATCTGTTCATTGCATCAGTCGCAAAGCTGTAGCGCGACTGCATCAATGCTAAAAGTCACAGTGTGTAAGGGATCTTAAGGATGACAGTGACATTGAAAGGGAACGCAGGGCGCTGTCGGTAAGGGCAAATATGTTGTTTCACATGTTCGCTGCACGGATACGAGTACAGTTCAATTTACGCTTTTTAAAAATGTAAACTCTTTCTTAGAGTTGATTGTAAAGTTTTATAGAGGGTATTACGATGACACATTTACTGCCAGCCTTAAACACCATAAATTGTGACTTTTAGGCATTGTATAGAAAACTATGCGTGACAGCGAACTATTCAAAAACAGACCAGAAACAGAGTCCACTGACCGAGGTTTTAGCAGGTCCATGTTCAGTGCATCTACGTGCAGGTTGAAGAACCTAGGGGAGGTCAACCCACCTTGCCTCACTCCTCATTCCATCCCGCACGGGTTGGAATATTTGACGGCGAGCTACCCGATGGTTATCAAATATCCGCCCACCCTGTCACATGGGCTGTCATTAAAAAGAGAACTGTCATAAGTTGTAGCAAACACGATTTGAAGCGAGGCGAGCGCTATCCGATGCTGATCCTATGCCGAGACGTTGCTGCTCCTTTTACGTAACGTGCTTCCGTATGGCTGACGTCTAGTTCATGCTTTCCCCAATACGGGTTGATAAGTGTGATTTTACTTTAATAGTCATCCCGTATTCTTCGAATATCCACCCTGTCAAATGTACTTGACAGTACATTTCACAAGAAGAACTGTAATGAGTTGTAGCAAACACGATCCGTAGCGTGGCGTATACTATCCGTAGCAGATTCGATGCCGCGACGTTGTTTATCTACGTAACGGTATGGTTAAAGCCTGTTTGATTTGATGCCAATATAGGGTGATGTTTCCTTTTTGCTGTGTTATCGTTTGTTAACTGTCCTATGGCAACCGGAACACCACACTGCGCTCCAAGACCTACATCTCTTAGATTCTCAGCTAAAATGAAGTCTGTCAAAATGGCCGAACCAGACATGAAAAACATTTAATATTTACATCTACTACGTAATTCCTATAATTTGCTGCCTTCGGTCAAAAAATAACTAACCAGATATTTTTAGAGTAATAATATTTTTTTTTATCTAATTATATTTTAATTGAATTTAAATGACCATTTCATATCAGTGAAATATGTTTTGTCGATAAAATTGTAATTTATTAAAAAAAAAATTACTAATCCAAGAAAAACACGTAAATGTCTCTAGATTTATCTTTCATATTTGTTATAGTTTTGTGATAAAATATGTATAATGATGATTGCGTGCCCAATGGCAAAATTAATGATGTGACTCTATAATTTACCTACTTTAACAGATTTCACATTGCAACTAAGAGCTCGAGACGCTCGAAAGCTCCTGAGATTAGACGGTTTGCCAATTTCCGGTTCTGCTACATAGGTTGAAGTAGCGCCCCGTCTATCCCGCTTATAGGCCTCAATTAGTGGTATGTTATGGTTCCTTTCGCATGGTAAGTACAGAGTTGATCCCAGAAAAGTTGTCAGTTGTAAGTTTCGGAATAGCAGCTTTTAGTAAATAATTTCTTATTCAAGGTTTATCTTTTACTTGACAGAAGAAAAATGTATTTAAAAAAATAGATAATGCAGGCAATATAAATTACGAGTGACACTGATTTACATTTTGGTCAACGAAGAAAATCCACATTTGAATCGCACACTGAGGGTTCCACGGTAACATTAATCTGGATTAGGAGTCCATTTATTTCCGCCTATCGAAAACACGGAAGTATTTTTTTACATGAATAATCACTTCATTCTTCATTGTGTTTGTATGAAGGACAAAATTATAATGCGGTTGTTAAAAATGTGTTATATCACAAAAATTACCACTTTGATCTCGTTTAAACCATTTTCGTTGAAAATATTCATTAAGAGGGTTACACAAACTTTGCGATACATTCGCGATGAATTCGCGAAGCAGTTGCGATTCAGCATCGATGCAGTCGCAAGTCAACCTTAACACACTTGCTCTACTTTTAGCATCGTTCGTTGCGTGAGTCGCAATGCTGTTGCGTCATCAAAATAAGCGACTGCATCGAAACTAAAAGTTCCTTTGAATTTACACATTCTTACTTTGAAAATTAGAGGGGACGTCCATTTTACCACTTCGGAAGCATTTATCTTGAAAACGTTGTTTTAAAAACATTTCTTTATATAAAAAAAAACTATCTATAAGACACCCCACACGCTAAGGTGACGTAGCGGCAACTGCAAAAGCAAGAAGCGGCATCTTCCGTCTATGTGCCGTTGACTTGCCGTCGGCACATCGCGCGGCATATCAGCTGCAGCGTAGCACTATTATAAATTTGCCGATGACAACTTATGTCGTTTCGAAGGCCGTTCGTTATATAAATCTACTAAACACTTCCCAAATTCGCGTGTATGAGCTCTAAGGGCCGAGTTTACTTACGTCAAACAATACTTACTATAGGCTGAATGTATATAAAACGACCGATTCTTGTGTCAAATAATGTCGAACTTTATAACTTGTACCAGGTAACGAGCTGAGCTATATGTTTATAAAATATTCCAAAATGTATCTATATTTCATTTATTTTAATAACTAAATCTAAAGATTTTTTGGTTTGTTTGAAAGCGCAAATCTCAGGAGTGATAGCCCGATTAGAAATATTGCGCGTAGTTTGGTCTGGAGTCAAGAGCAAAGCATACTAAATAATAAAATAAAAACATATGTGTGCGTTACATACCTTAGGTTAGGTATACAGAATGGCTAATAGGGCAGTTAATGGCTATAAAATATTACGCTACGACCTATTAAAATGGAGTAAAACCAAAACGTGCGAACTGTCACGGCGGCCGCTAGTAAATTGATAAAGTGATTGTTATGGACGCCTAATTAAACACCAGTCTGCATTATATTAAACAATCATTTTTTTCCTAACATTTTTCCAGTTATTTGTAAAAACCAATTTAATTTTCTCCTGTACACATTTTATACCTATTTTCGATTGACATCTCACAAAACTGACAGAGACTTTTATACTTTTAATATTCATAACATCGATAACGTTTTAACGTGATCGTTACAAACATGTCTAAAATCTATATTCTGTACAAGATAATAATGAACAAGATGTTCTCATTCCAAATTAATGGAAGTATCTTAAAGATGATTAAACTATTTACCTAATATCTTACAGATAGCTACATTGTAAAAAATCATTATTGCGTTTAAATCGCAAGTGAAGGTTTAAAGACATTTAATATTCGAAAATAAATACCTGTATTCGAAACACGCTTTTAGCATCGCTATGAAAGTCAAACTAAAAGAAGAGTATGCATATTCAATTTACAATCAATTTCATAAAGTCTAAACTTTTATCTCACAAAATGGAACAACGGTTTGCGTAATTTTTATATCACAATAAATATCACAACACTGTATGGGTTTTTATTTGACGACCCGTTTGGTGTAGTGGTCGAGAAATCGCCTACTACGCAGCGGGTGCGGGTTCGATCCCCGCACAATACAAACATTTGTGTGCATGAACATGTCTGTTTGTATTGGTCTGGGTGTTTTCTATGTATATTATGTATGCATTTACAAACAAAAAGTATTTAAGTATTATATCCGTTGTCTGGCACCCATAACACAAGCTTTGAGTAGCTTACTTTGGGACTAGATGGTGATGTGTGGGAATGTCCAAAGGATATTTTTTATGTAACACTGAGTGTTGATTATATTAACGTCAGATTAGACTTATTCGACTAATGTAATACAAACTAATTTGAAAACCCCACCTATTTGTCAGCAATTTGTATAAATGTCATTTTAGAATCGTTTGTTTTATAATTATAGTTTTATCAGAAGTAGGTATAATCGACCTTTAAAAGATAAATGATTGAAGGTGCTGAATAAAATCCCGTATAGTGTTCATAAAATAAAGTCCAGTTAAATTGAGATTAAAAATGCAACACAGTTTAATATCATATTACAAAAAATATCTGTCATTATGATTTACTAGCGGTCCCCCGCGACTTCGTACGCACGTTTTGAGTTTGCTTCCTCCCCTCCCGTCGCAGAGTTATGTTTTATAGCCTAAAGCCTTCCTCGATAAATAAGCTATCCAACACCAAAAGAGTTTTTCAAATTACTCACTTCCAGGCATTAGCGCGTTCAAACAAATTAACTCTTCAGCTTTATAATATAAAAGTATAGATAGATCGTATAAGAAAAAGTTCAGCAAGGTTTTATTTCCTCGTGTAGAAAGTTCTTATTATAACTAAGTTGAGTCCTAACGTTTTATATTTATAAGTTGTCGTTACACGAGCGAGTATCGCAATAAATAAGTGCGGCATTCAATACGAAGGTTTCTTTAATGTCAGTAGATATGAATCAAATTATTCCTTGACATAATGCTTCATTCATGTTGATGTTCGCTCAAGAGTACACGGAAGTTTTTACACGTGTATTTAACAAGTGAAAAGATTTTATTGAAACCGACTTAAATAAAGGTAGTTATCAATACAAAATGTGTGTATATGATTATATCGTTGTATTTGGATAACATTTTAGTACGTTGATCTAATTAAGCATCAAGTATGTGTGTTAAATTTCGTTATCGCGACTGTATCGTTGCTAACGCGCATTAGCATCGATACAGTCGCGACGCAGAAGCTGGATATTGTTAAATTATGTACTGAATTTTGTCGTCTGCGTCGATGCTAAATTAAATCACTTCATTGCGTGAGTCGCGATGCTGAAGCACGTTTTCAAAACGCGCGACTGCGACAATGCTAAAAGTCGCAGTGTGTAAGGGGTCTAAGAGCACTTTTACACTCAGCAAAGGCAAATTTAGAAGCGCGACAGTCACGCGGCAGTCGCGCTGCTGTCAATTACAAACATAAAATGACAGCAGTAAATAAGTCTTTCACATTAAAGAGACGCGCTGCTGTCGCTCTAATACTTGACATGTACTGTTGACTTAAAGTGACACATCTCCGCTCACGGGCAGAAATCTATATATATAAAAATGAATTACTGATCGTAAGTCTCACTAAAACTCGAGAACGGCTGAACGGATTTATCTTATCGTAGTCTTGAAATATTCGTGGAGGTCTAGGGAAGGTTTAAAAGGCGAGAAAAAAACGAAAAACGCGCGGACGAAGTCGCGGGGGACCACTAGTATTGTATAAAAGCCATTACGCGGTAGTCGGTAACGTGACACAATTCACTTGTGCCATCATCCAGCGAAGAAGAGATAAGTAGTTCAAAATCGAGATAGTTCGTTAGTTACATAGTTCAAAATGTTTCAAAACATCTTTTTGATTTGTTAACCACTTCGTTAGGAAAAAGGGTGGGCGGGCAGTTTCTCTCAGATCAAAATAGTTATTAAACTGAATCATATGTATATTTAATAGTAACTTATGATTTAATGCAGGGCATTGCATGCGTTTAAGTAAAAATTACTATGAACTTAAAAGAGTAGTAGCTAATCTTGTAAATTATTCACCTCGGGAATAAAGTGGGTCTGCTTAAAACCTTCGCTACTCTAAGCTTCCTGCGTCGAAAGACACCTTTTTACGGCCTGGGTGAATAATTTACTATTTTAAGTTAAATCAGGTGTTTACTCCAACTGAGGGTAAAGTCTAAGACTCATCAAAATCGGTCCAGTTGTCTTTAGGATTTGGGTATGAACAAAATAAATAATAACTTAAAAAATACAGTCTCCAAAAACGTTACAATATTTTTTTATACAAATATTCAAACGTTTATTTGCGTATTTTGGGTGTTACGAGGTAGGAACAGGTAAGAGGTCTTATTATATTATAGGTACATTTAAGTTCACCAAAATCTGCTACAATAAGTAGTCTGCGTGCAAATATGTATGGTATTCATTAAATTATGATTATGTCTGAAGAGGAATTCATCACCACTGGACTAAATATATTTCTAGCAAGTAAAAAATTCATTAAGATTATAAAAAATATTCTCAATTAAAACATACTTAGTAGCATCAATAACATGCATATCGTCTTATTGCAAGAAAGAACTCATTAAGTACAAAAATACAGTTGCAGTTAATAACACTACGGAGGTTTTATATGCGTTTAATATTAAGCAAAACTCACTATCTTTTAGCTATTTGAATTACGACTTTATAACCAACTCATATTATGACGCCGTCGACGTATCAGACACTACTTTTGACATGTCAGAAGCGTATTTCGACCATCGAAAAGTTGTAGACAGGTCATCTTAAGGCCGTCGACACTTCGTCATCACATCAACAGTTAACGGTGAAATGATAGACGCGTATTTACACCATCGACATGTTGTCCCCACGCCGTCGACAAGTCATCTACACGCCGTCGACACTTCATCCACACATCAGAAGTTAACGACAACATGTTAGAAGCTTATAACATATTAATGTTGTCGTTAACTGCTGATGTGCCGATGAAGTGGCTTAGAATTGAAGATGGTTTATCCACCATCGACAAGCCATTAACATGTTGTCGATACGCCTTTGACAAGTCATCGACATGCCGTCGACAAATCAGCCGCTATTTTTGAGATGTAAGAAGCGTTTTTCCGCCACAGAAAAGTTGTCCACAGGTCATCCACACGCCATCGACACATGGGCAGTTATCGGTGACATTTCATTATATTTCCACCATCGACAAGACGTCGACAAGTCATCGACACGCCGTCGACACATCAGCCACTATTTTTCACATGTAAGAAGCGTTTTCCACCATCGACAAGTCATCGAGCTGTTATCGTTGACAAATCAAAAGCATCATTCTGACGTCGGTATGCCGTCGACATATCACTTTGCTCGTTTTTTTTTTCAATGTTAAATATTTTTTTATTTATATAAGGTGCAAAAGTTGTCGTATCTTCATCGAAAGTAAGTAAGTAGTACTCACGATTATCAACTATTAGAATATTTATTTATGTTTTACTGTAATAATAAATAAATAAATATCCTTTGGACATTTCCACACATCGCCATCTAGCCCCAAAGTAAGCTACTCAAAGCTTGTGTTATGGGTGCCAGACAACGGATATAATAATTAAATACTTTTTATTTGTAAATGCATACATGATATACAAAGAAAACACCCAGACCAATACAAACAGACATGTTCATACACACAAATGTTTGTATTGTGCGGGGATCGAACCCGCACCCGCTGCGTAGTAGGCGATTTCTCGACCACTACACCAGGCAGGTCGTCATAACTGTATTATCGATCTGCTCATCTCACATAATTCCATTTGTTATAAGCCTTACTGTACTAAATTTAACTCATCAGCATCACAATAAACCTCCGTGGTTTTTAGATGTTAATATTTCCTATATATTCTTGTAATTTTGTTAATATGATAATCAATAAATAAAAATAAAAAAAACTACAAATTGTAATCATTATCTGCTGTAAGTGAGTTACTAACTTTGCTAAAATTAATTATCTGTACAAAATGTGTATTAAAACGGCTTAAAATAATCTTAATAACTTTAACCAAATAATAATAATAATCCTAGTTCCTAGTTAAATATCATAGTTATCTGGGAAACCGCTGAAAAGAGCGGTGCACCGCCCACGTTTTACGTTGTTTTTGTGTATGTAATTAATTATGGTAAGGAAAAGGTTCGTTTACAAGAAAATGTAACGTAACATTATCTTGGTTTGTTGACTAATCTATCCGGAAAAAGGGCGGGCAGTTAGTTTGAGATCAAAATAAAATACTTACTTCAGATAAACCGCGAAACTGACGTTTCTGACGTTACTTTAGTCGTTTTCTCCTCCCAATGTTTGTTCTTCATATTATTATTATGACTAAAATGTTCTCCTTTTAGGTGACATAAAGATCATTTAGTAAGGATGATACGGAGTACATTAATTGGGAGGAAAATTAAAATGAAGGTAGCAAAAGTAACGTCAGAAATGTCTCAGCTTTGCGGTCAACCTATAAACATAATTTTATTCTAATGCAGTGCGTTCAAGACAAAATTCAGGAAAGAAGCATAAAGGTATTTTCGTGTTGGGTGAGCTTGAATCCTTCGCTTGACTTAGGGCTTCATTATCTCGTGGATACTTGGAAGTCAAAATTATAATCCCTTCGTTTCGCTTGTGATTCAAGATGGAGCCTGTGCCGTATGACACCATTTATTCCCAAAGTGAATAATCAACTACTATTGCAACGTAATCCCGTTACACAAAAGGGATTACAATACTCTATCAAATAATGGATAGTGCCATCCACGTAGGCGCGCCTCGCTATTCGTCTTAATCCTAATCGTATAGACATGTGCAAGCCTTTGTCAATATTCGTTTAAAGTATTATCAAATATTTATCAAACTCCAGCACCCCGCGCTTTCCTTAATCATTACTGTGTGGGATACCACATTGTCACATAAAAGTGCATCAGAAAGGAGGCATTTTTCTTTGAAGTGCTCTTTGTTTAATAAAACCAAACCGAGCCAAGAGTTTCATGTTCTAAAGTGAAATTCATAATTGGTGAGCACAAAATATGTTTTACAAGTATTTTACGTGAAACTTTATGAAAGGGATTTTTTGCTTTTATTTCCAACAACCCTATCACAAGCAATTCTGCGCTGGTGCATTTTATAGCGGCAAATAGTGAACGAATATTATATGGAATCATTAGGGGATGCTACTGAATACCAAAGGATAGCCGGATTTTGTCGGATAACTTAATTAGCACGTTTCGTTTCTAATTTTCTTTTTGGTTTTGTAGTGTTCAGTCAATATAAAGAGTTGATTTTACAATTTGCTTAACAAAAAAAGTAAAAACCGTTTTCACAAACAAAATGCGCTAAACATTTTAAAACAAACTTCTTAACTTAAAAAGAAAATACCCTTTTTTTGGCAAACCATTTCTTTTTCTCATTTTTTCCCGAGTTAGGAAACTTGGCAACAATGAAACCAACTAAAAAGTCAAACCTAGAGATTTAAGAAAATTCAAATCGGTCCAAAATGACTATAATATGTGTCCTAAAAAGTATCGGTTATGCTTATTCATACAAAAAACTCTTCGATTTTTTTAATGTTTAAGAATACGAGTTGGAAATTAATTTAAAAAAGATAGGTAGTCATCCTATTGGTGATCGTTACGGTTCTGGCAACAATCAAATCTGGAAGGGTAATCGGTGACGACTCGAAGGGAGAAGGATTCGGTAAAGGGCAAAAGCTAAAAAAAACAAGGTTTACGGGTTACGAAATTACAGACTAGAAAAGGAGTAAGAAGTCATTGATATTCCCGAAAGAATATTATTTAGAAACCATAGTGTTGTAACCATTGCACGATGTTATTTTTTAAATTACTTGGCATAATCATGGCACGCCTGGGTGTCATTATTATATTAAATCAAACTAGTATGAAGTAAGTAGCTTCATGGATTTATCCGTTCACTGTCGGCAATATACGGGCTGCACGAATAGCGAGGCGAGTTACAATATTTTCAATTTTAAAAACGCCGAGTTAATAAGATTACCGTATTTTCTCCGAACCAGATGACCCGGGTTAAACTAATTGTCTCGCTCGTTCACATAGTTAAAGAGACTATTTTCATTTCTCGTTGTATACCTTTTAACACGCGTGAAATGAGATATATAGATTTGTTTAAGTGGAGCTGAGCAGTGCTTAATTGTTCAACAAAATCATACAGTGGTATGAACTTCTGCTTTTTGGAGTCGGGTCAAAATAGACAAAAACCGAGTCTGACTGAGTTGGTACCATCACTTTGGCTGTTTCAAGCATCATTTATCAGGGAACTCCAAGAAGAAATTGTTCGCCTAAAATGGAGTCCTTTCCTTAAAAGAGTGAAGAGTTTATTGACTTTTTAGTGCATTTTGGTTTTGAAGTCGGTTTTTACTTTATTATGAAGTAAATTTTAAGTATTTGCTATTTTTTGTGATTACAGAAGGGATTGCATTTTTTTCCTCGATTGCACCAAGATCCCATCATCAGATCCCGACTTGGCAAAAATTGGACCAACTAGAAGGTATAACCTCATATGAGGTAACATATAAGTGATAAATACAAAATATTTATATTCAGTCAAATTGATAACCTCCTCCTTTATAGAAGTCGAATCCTGTATAGAAGTCGATTAAAAACAACTAAAATGTGTCTAAAATCGTCATCATATTCTTAAAATTCTTCTTGTCGTGTCACTAGTGAGGCTACTTAAATTTGCTGTGGCCAGTAATTGTCTCAAACCCACTCCGGTTGAAATGCAGTATCCACTAGTTGGTATCACACCTCCGGACATTCGCAGACGAGTAGAAAGTGGAGAGAGCGTCGAAAACAAGTGACAAGCGCACGCTTACTGCGGAGTGCGTTTTTTCTCTTCACCGCGATCCCTCTACTGCTAAACGTGTCCTGTGGGAAATCGGTTCCTTAGCGCCGCGATCCTCGTTCCGAACATCCCCCTCCAGCGGGTGTAGTCTGAAGCAAAAATTTTGACATTTCGCGTAGACAACGCAGAGACAAAATTAGTGTTTTTAATATTTATTCGCATGAGAATAATTTTTCAATGAAACTTAAAAAAATACTTTTTTTAATTAATTAAAGATTCATTTATTGAGAAGTACAATAAAAATGATATTTAATAAAACAGAAAATAAGAAATCTTCATCATCAATCTTCAAAGCATTCGACTTTGGAATGGGCTTCCAAAAAGTGTCCAAAAATCTACCTCGAAATTTACCTTCAAGAGAGCATTGCGAACACTTTACAGAGTCGAACTCTCTAACCCGTCTCGTTGACATTAATTTATCTATGTGTACCATATTATGTATATTTAAATGATGTGTATGTTTATATAATAAATCCTTGTTTATTTATTATTAAAGAAAACTCAAAACGCTCGGACGTAGTCGCGGGGGACCGCTAGTCTATATTTAAATATGGCAACAACCTAACTGAGTCTTGCAAGGTGGAGGGCTAACGACTGTTTTACAGTTTTAAACATAACTAGTACAGGCGTTAACGTTCAACCGTATCTAATTAATGCTTATTATTATTATAATGTTTTATACTGTGGTTGGTCACTTTTCGGTTTTAGGAAACGAGAACAGCACGTCAAGGGAAACACTGCGGTTGCATCTTATGCAGTTGTAATAAGGTTAAGTTTTTAAAAAAAATGTGTAAAATGATGCGCTAGCCTCTGTACATTGTAGTAGAGTATCAAAAGAAGTGTGCTTATTGATTTAACTATTGCGAAATAAATACATTTGTAAATCATTACAAAAGATCTAAAAGCTTATTTTACTACACAAATGGAAACAAATCAAGCGTTACAGAAAAGCGTTTAGACGTCTGTCACAAATCTTATTGATGTTCAACGAAAAAAATGTGCCTTTTGAGTCTATTCATAAAATACACGATTTATCAAAGCCTCCTCCTCAAATTATTTGAAAGCCGTATTATGTCTTTTAAATAATCTATAAAGCAATTTACTCGTAATTCTATTTAACGAATACTAATTCCGATCGTTAATAAAATATTAACCGTGTCCCGTGACTTCTTCCACGCGTTTTGAGTTTGCTCCCTCCCAAATTTGAACTAATAGAGATCGATTGCTGGTTGTTTTTTCAAACTGTTAAATCGAGCCGTTTCCGAGATCTGGGATGACCCAAAATTACTCCCAGCAAAAAATTTAATAACTCAAGAACCATAAAACACACAAATTTTGCTAATGACAAACATTTAACACGCAACATATGCTATCTGTTCACTTACTTTGATCCGGACTTAATCGTTTTTTTGAAAAAAGTTTTGCCTGGGTTAGGATTTTAAAATTACTCTAGCCAAATCTGTTTTTCCCGAATAACTCGAAAACTATCATTTAAACAAATTTTGCTACTGCTTAACAAATTTGTACTCATGATACACTAATTTGCTGTTTTACTCACATCTTTCTAAAGCACACCATTTTAATGTGGTAACGCACGCAGTAAAGCCTTCCTCGACAAATAAGCTATCCAATACAGAAGAGATTAGCGCGTTTAAACAAACAAACAAACTCTTCAGCTTTATAATATTAGTATTTATTTCTCATTGGAGAGCACCCACTCACTTTTAAATTAACTTACGACGATTAACATTTTGGCTACTTATTTCACTGATTTAAGGGTGAATTTTGGCTTGAACTACGGATCCAATAAGGAACTCTTATATACTTTCTCCATATCCGTCTTTCTGTCCGTCTGTGCGCAGTTCAGCTTAGACCTTAAGTATTATTATTGGTTGGTTGTTAGGCCCTATTGTTGCCAACTCGACTAGGTATGATCTGTTGTGGCAGCCATCATGTTTAAAGTTCACTGCTTAGTCCTGTTGAGTCTATAAATTACCAGATTCTTTGTAGCGTCATATCTGCTATCTTATCCGGACGAGCAGAGGATATGCATGGACGTTTTTTCTTCTGCTAAGTTATTTTTTTTTCATTTATTTATCAAATAAAAAATAATTACACAATTTTACATCAATAACATTCAATAAACCAATGAGGTTTGTGACGAATGTCTTGAAAATCTACGACGTCATCAGTTTCTATATATTACACGGTTTCACATTATTAATAATACGCAAATCCGGCGGTAGTTCATTTATTAGTCGATTAGTCGAGGAACTAGGTAAGCAGTTGTTCGCTTGCCGTAGGTATTATTCAAACCGGTCACCGTACGTAACATCGTTTCATTCCTATTGGCCGCCCGCGTGCATACAGGGTGAAAGTATACTATTTCGTCTCTGTAATGTTGGTTAAAAAAGTTTTCTTTAAGTATTGAATATTGGAATTGCTTAAATACTGGAAGAATTTGTAATTCTTATTTATTTATTACTAGCGGTCCCCCGCGACTTCGTCCGCGCGTTTTGAGTTTGCTCCCTCCCCTCCCGTCGCAGCGTCATGTTTTATATCCTAAAGCCTTTCTCGATAAATAAGCCATCCAACACAAATATTTTTTCAAATCGGTCCAGCAGTTCCTGAGATAAGCGCGTTCAAACAAACAAACTCTTCAGTTTTATAATATATTAGCGCAAGCGCACGTTGTACTTAAGCTGCGAACATTATTTTGGTGCGGAGTTATGTTAAAACTGTGATAGCTCCTAAGATATTTATTGAAATCAAATGAGGCAACTTGGTTCTAAATGAAATGCTCGTGATGATGAATGTATTTATATTGATAAGAATAAATACCTGTGTGTATAATACACCTCTAAAAATAATGCATTATTTTTTTACAAATGTATTAACATAAAAAAGGTTGTAGTAAGTCAACCATAAAAGATAGACATATGCTGGCTGTCGCGGACTTTATTATAGAACTCTTAATGCTGAACAATCCTGTCATACATGATTTTTGTGTAACTTAAGCGGTTTCCGCAGCGTATGCAGCGGAAGCTCTCAAAAGGAATATCTTTCTCCCGTTTTCGCAACATTTTTCATTTCTGCTGTGGTCTTATGAGTCGTATCTTTATGTTATATAGCCTAAAGCCTTCCTCGATAAATGGACTATCCAACGTAAAAATAATTTTTCAAATCGGGCCAGTAGTTTTTGAGATTATCGCGTTCAAACAAACAAACAAACAAACAAACTCTTCAGCTTTATAATATTAGTATAGATTATTATTACTGTTAATGGTACAATTGGCGGACTTAATGCCTTATGGCATTCTCTACTAGTCAACCGCTTGGGAAATGTAGAGAGTTAAATCAGTGGCGGAATATTTAAAAGTACTGAGAGGGACAAAAATTTAAAATGCATTAACATAAACATACATGCTAAAATTACATAGATAAACAAAATTATTTGTAAATATATAAGCATGAAATTAATGAACTTACATAGAATACCTATATTAATAAAAATGATGACATCTTTTAAAATATTACCGACAGCAGTGAACGAAATTGTGATTAATTCTAAAGTGAGCCAAGGTTAAGATAGTGGGTACGGGGAGACTTCTTAAAAGAAAGTTTGTTTGAGGACATTCTGATTTCCGTGGGAAGAGAATAATTAATTCTTTCCTTTTTAATTCTTATAAGAAATAAAGATATTCAATTTTTTAGTATGGGTGTCATTTTCCAAAAAAAAAAACATTAAAATGTTGCCCTGTCTATTTATTATTAAGAAAAGCCATCACGTGCGCAAACCCGCAAAAAACGTAAACAAGCAATGGTTAGTTCTTTGTGAGCGTAGATACCTAGTAATAATTTCAGCGCCCTGCAGTGTCCCGGTGAATACCAACCGCCTCCTCTCTCGACAGATCGTCGTCCGCAGAGCAAGAAAAAAATCAGAAGTGCCAATAAAACTAAAACACCACATAAAACCTTAAAATATTTAATAAAATATATATTCTTTAAGAATTAGGTAAATTGGATTAAAAATCATTTAGGGTGTCTGAAGTTTTCCGCATTTAACATTACACGTCGTATTGAACGTGATACCCTGGTGGTATCCCGTGCAAAAAAGGTCAAAGTCAAAGTCAAAATTAATTAATTCAATTAAGGACACAAAATGCCACTTATGAACGTTAATAATTAGTGTAATATCAATCAATTATGGCCCTTATCTTTTGGGCCCTACTAGCGCTTCCAGACAAGACACAGACAATTTGGCAAATGCTGAGTGTTCGGTGGTTCACCGAAGTGAATATTCCATTAAAAATGCAATGGTAGAATACTGAATCGAGTAGAGGTGCATGGATCGTCCATCAATTAAAGTCTGTGCTATCGACGGCATCGTTATGGCGCAACCTTGAGAGTGATAACACCTGCCGTCCTTCCATTTCGCCGTCGAATATTCCGAGCTTGAATATTCATTCACACATTCATTCGTTTTATGTTCTCGTGCGAGCGATCAAATGTCAAGGTAGGTTTAAGCGGCGTATTGTTTTGTCGTGCAAACATATTAAATTATTAAAACTTAACCGCCTGACAGATGTTTTTCGTTCATATGTTTGTATGTTTATCCACAGATATGTAAAAAAGAGTTACAATTATTTTTTGTTTTTATAGTGTTTTGTCACTTTAAAAACTTAATAATATAAATTGCAAATTGCACTTGTAAAAAGCAACTTTTGGCTTTGTGACAGACGAGGAATCCAACCCCGTGTCTTACGCAATCCGGGCGTATGCCTTAGACTCCGGATTGCGTAAGACACGGGGTTCGATTCCTCGTCTGTCACCAATATTTTTAATTATTATAGCCAATATTTTTAGAATATGTTAAAAGATACTCAAAGTTATTCAAGAATGTTTGCATGGTAGCTAAATCTAATTATATATGTGATAAAATTAATAACTCCAATAATAAAATTAAAGGGACTTGGAATATTATAAACAAAGAAACTTGTAAAAATAAACCACGTGATCACACGTTTACATTAAAAATTGATAATAAAAATATTAAATCTGATAATGAAGTTGCAGGTGCCTTCGAGAAGTACTTCTGTAATATACCTATCGAAACCAAAAAACAACTTAATTCGTGCGCTCTGCATGCGAAATCACTGCTGGTATCGTGTGTTGACAGGTGTAACTCCTCATTTGATTTCACTCATATTAACCCTTTAATGATTGTTAAAACTTTCAAGGAATTAAAAAAAAACTGAGGATATATGGGGAATATCAACTGACACAATAAAACCCATTATACCTCTCGTAGCATCTCACTCAGCATATATATTTAACGAATGTATTGATCAAGGTCAATTTCCTACTTTAATGAAACAAAGTTAGATCATACCTTTATTTAAGTCAGGAGAAAAAAGTGACCCAAGCAACTTCAGGCCAATTTCGATTCTACAACACTATTTTTTTATTTAAACAATCGATATTAGCCTAGTTATCTACAGTCAGCTTCATTGGAAACTTGAGTCTTAAAGCAGATATACCCAAATTGATAACAAGCCGACAAGAGCTATATTTATTATGATAGGTATACTATTAAAAGCTGAAGAGTTTGTTTATTTGAACGCGCTTATCTCTATACAACTGATCTGATTTAAATAATAACTACAAAATAATGCTCATAGCTCAAGTAGTTAGAGAAAGCCACATGGTCGGTGCAAGTCAAACTATTTTACTATCGAGGTCAAAATCGTCTAACCACCTCAAGAACCGAAATCCCTTGCACTACGCGTCGTCTTTTTCTGGAAGTGACGCCCGCTTATGTGTGCGAATAATTTTCGTCATGCAAGTAGTTAGGCGGCAGAACCTCGACCATTCTAACCATGAAAATATGTACGTTTTTTCCTTGAATCATTTCACGGGAAATCCGAAATTTAAAGTAGAGGTACAAAAATAACTTCTGTTTTAAACACTTCACCTCTCGCCTGCGTTTAGTTAGATAAAGTTTACTCAAAAGCAAATCCACCAAAAACCCATTTATTTTGTGATTGTTCGACGTTTGTTTTCAAACTGGAAAAACCAGCATCGGGTATTGAGCGCCGCCAACTCGGCTATTGCACCAGCTTCAAGTTAAAACTTCTATCGAATTGCTCCAACAGTTTTAAATTTTTTTTGAACAACACGTTGACAACTCGTTTAAATACTTACACTCAAAATAAAACACCAATTATTTTCGTGGTTTCGTATTAAGGTATTTTCTTCCTTGTATTACGAATACCAGACAACGATTATGACGGGGGCGTCTTCCATAAATACTTAAATACATATTAACATTTTTGACTTAGGTACATATGTTCGTGCTCATCACACAAATATTAGCAGCTGCCGGCGTCGCCCACACTACACGTGTAGATTAAATATAATATTAAGGTATATTCACGTATTTTTGTTGACTACGATTTGCGGAAGACTCGACCAGTTTCCAGCCACATTAGACCCACATTACCCATCTAGAACTTAGAAAACCGTGAGCCAAAATTCGTCAAAACGTTATCGTGATAAAACTAATTGAAAATAATTATTTAATAAATTGATTATTTAAAAACTTTAGAATTGATTGTAACGGGATTGCTACCATGTACCTTATTATTTTTGAGTTTCCGATATTTCGGCACTGTTGCAAGTGCCATGGTCACGGCGTTAGGTCAGTTACGCCGTGACCATGGCACTTGCAACCGTGCCGAAATATCGGAAACTCAAAAATAATAAGGTACATGGTAGCAATCCCGTTACAATCAATTCTAATGTTATTGACCATGTAAGTTTAAATCAATATTTAAAAACTATTTTTAAACTTATAGGCCCATACGTTTAACGGAAGTTCAATACTGCAGATCGTTAAACATTTATTGGTACAAGGTTCCTTTTTATCTGCTACAGACTGTGGTCACAGAATTGATTAGTTAGAAAAATAAAGCAATTTGAGCCAAAAAAAAAATATATTCCTGTCTAAATCTGTTCCAATTGTAGGAACCTAGTGGTATGATTGATAAATGTAACCAGCACGTGTTTTGAAAAAACGAAACCTTAAGACCCCTTACACACTGAGTCTTTTAACATCGATGCAGGCGCGCATTTTGAAAACGCGCTTCAGCAACGCGACTCGCGCAATCAACAACAGAAAAAAAATAGGGTGGACCTCTATTCATTTGTTCTGTGCAATTAACAGATTTACTTTAGCATCGGTACAGTCGTGTTAGCATCGATACAAAAGCGCGACTGCGTTAACGCGCGTTAGTATTGATGCAGTCGCCAAAATTCAGTATATAATTTGACAATTTGCAATTGTGTAAAGGGTCTAATAACCAAACGTCTGAATGACTATTTTAATATCCATTGTTTAAAGTAACATTACGATTGTGCGTGGTTTTTTTTCAAAACACGTATAATCGTAAGATTTCAGTCACTAACATCCTTACGACCTTTACCATTAGTTAACTGTCGATCACGCAACCTTAGCGGGATAATTCCATGCAAATATGGGAAATGGCATTAATCCCAGTCATGGGTTGAATCGATAGGTCCATTTGTATGGTGGCAGTGTGCAGATCGAAAGCGGACCTATTGTACTTGAAATCCGGTCTGAAAGCGTCATTCCAGCTTTCACAATTCATTGTTTTTTTTTTTAAATAAAACTGATGGCATGATCCTATATAAGTCTTTGACTGCCTCGCTGGTTGCTAGACAAAAGGTTATCCCGGTTTCGAAACCAGGGACGAAAAGGAATTTATTTCTGGGTTTTACTGCCTTCATTCGAAAACAGTTTGAAGTTAGGAAGATGTTTGTAAAGACCCACCGTGCCTCGGAAAGCACGTTAAAGCCGTTGGTCCCAATGACGTTCAAAAGGATAGACAAGTTAAGCACCAACATTAAAGTACTCTATATACTAACGTATAGTTGTATATTACGACACTAAACGCTAATAGGGACAAATGATGGGGTATGCTTGTTGGTAGAAAGAGATAAATATATAACATTCGTTACGTACTGATTGCTACTAAGCGCTCATTGGCGCGAGCGCGTGACATCTCGCTCTCTTGCCTAATGTCAGCCATTGCCAAATTATGGTAAAGACTAAATACGTGTTTTAAGTTGTAATACTTTTAATTGAAAAAGCTATACTTATGAATATAATGACACGTTATTCTTGTCTCTAACAGTTGCAGTGTAATTGTTACTACTCCTAAACACACAGGAAGGCATTTTTACCAGAAGACGAGAAATAATTTAAGGCGCTGTCGAGACGTATAGCCGTAAAGGGAAAGCGTGACCAACTGAATGCACTCCGGGTAATTACCTGCCTTTCGCGTAGCCATTTTTGAGCGTATACGACGTATCTATTCTTTTTAAAATCATTGGTTGGTCCTGCGCTTGATCTTTCACCGGTCATGTCGGATTTGCCGTCTCACCAAAGAATGATAGTGAACGAACGGAGTGTGCCTTGTGTATTGCGCACACACTTGAGTACTATAAACAATGTCACGCGCCGATAGCCAATCTCTTTTGAGATTGACCACCGTGGTCGGATATTTTATAGGTATATAAGTTTACTAGCGGTCCCCCTCGACTTCGCCGAGCGTTTTGAGTTTGCTTCCTACCCTCCCATTGCAGTGTAATGTTTTATACTCTAAAGTCTTTCTCGATAATTAGGCTATCCAACACAAAAATATTTTTTCAAATCGGTCCAGTAGTTCCTAAGATTATCGCGTTAAAACAAACAAGCTCCTCGGCTTTATAATATTAGTATAGATGGTATATGTTTAAGACAATCGATCACGATCTATAGCTAAAAATAAGAAATTAATACTTTTGGATGAGCTTGGTGTGCGTTGACCGTTGGAAAGGTTCATAGCTACACTGACTCTAGAGTTTGTTTTACCCAAATAGAAGACGATCGCGTTATTTTAATTTTCTATTCATATTCTTAGATCTACCCATACCTTAAAAACTATTAGACCGATTTTGCTGAAACTAACTCTGTACCCTAAAATATTTTTTCCTTGTTAAACTAAAAAAGGTTGATCTCGATATAACTATCTATATATATGATATATTTGAATGCAGATTAGTATGTAAAAAGTAAAAATAAAACTTAACACGGTTCACGACCGCGGTGGGAGCTGTTCGATTGCGGCTCCCGCGTGAACACCGCGCCGTGAGTATTTAGCCTTACATATACATACACACATACATACATACATGTCAAATAGATAGCCTCCTTTTTTGAAGAAGGTAAAAATAGTGCACATTCCATATTTAAACTTAGGTCCCGAAAAACCGTATCGAATTTCCAGTTTTCACGCCCGAAGTAACCGTCACTTTACTTACAAAGTTAGGAAAATATCGTATGAGATATCGTTCAAGTTGAAAGTTGCAATTCGGATGGCTTTGCTGTGAATATTTCGCGCCCCTTTGGGATAAAACATATCAAGTTCGTTTGTAAAAGCTGACAAATGGCAAGCGAAGCGAATATATACACTTTATTATTACACACACAGAAAAGATAGGCACGTGCATTACTTACCTGCTGATAAACTATATTCACACTTTAAAAAAGGAGGAGGTTGTCAATTCGACTGTATTTTTTTGTATCTATGTTACCTCATATCTCAGTCATTTGTCGACCGATTCAAAAAAAAAATTGCCAACCTAGGGGGTTACCTTCTACACCAAAATGCAATAATAAATCCCAAATAAACTCTTGACCATTGAAAGGAAAGGAAACCGTTTAAGACAAACAATTTATTTTTGGAGTCGGCGCCATCACTGTGACCATCAAGCATCAACTATCAGAGCACCGACTCCTAAGTCTCCAAAGTTTGAAGTCGGTTTTTACTTTTTTTTAAGTTAATTTTACCACCACCATATCTGTAAAACTTAAACATAGAATATTAGAGGATAGGAAACCCAATTTTCTCTTTTTTCCACCGATTGTTAACACGGAAATGCTTATTACTTTAGTCACGAAACCTTAGTTAAAGATGAAGATCACTTAAGAGGTGAATTACTTGGTGAAAAATAAATTATGTATGCATTCTTATAAATAACTCACTGTCAAATGTTAAATCTTCTACGTAAGTATGTTTATAACCCTTGTTAGATCTTACAGGATTCGCACCCGGACCACTAGCATGTAGTCAGGAGCGCTAACCACTTCACCAAAACATGTCGTCTACTACACTACACTACGTACCCCTGCAACGTAGTCACGACACAGGATTTGGATACAGCAACTCTGCGTGCTATTTGTCTTTTGCTGTACCTATCTTTCTTCCCTAAAACTTAGAACTCTTCCTCGTAAAATTTCCGATAATCCTCTTGGCTTTTTCTAAACTTCAACATTCCGCGAAATGTATTCTGAATCCGTTAAAATTCACCTTATGACTATGACTGATAAACCAGACGTTATTAAAGAAGCTGCATATTACCTTTCATAAGTTCTCTCTTTATTTTCACTGAACTCCTAAGCGTTGAGGAGTTCCACCATCAGCTGAGCTCCACATAATTTTGACTATATAGTACAAAAGCACTATACGTGTCTTTAAAATTTGAGGGTTTCCCTTGATTACACCAAGATCCCATAATCCAAAGATCCCGACGTGGCAACAATGGGACCAACTAGAAGGTATAACCACTTGGTAGTCATTGTTTTTTTTTAAATCGGTCTACAAGACCGATATGAGGTAAAACAGCCACAAAAAACATACTGTGAACTTGATAACCTCCTCTTTTATTGAAATCGGTTGAAAATATGGAGGTTAAACCCCTAATCAACGCGTACCATCCCTAATCACCGTGCTTAATCAACCAGTCACTGACAATTTCAGGTTCTATGACTGGCACAGTAATAACAATTAGTTTACTTTTCAATGTAATAAATTAAAACCATTTAGGCCACATCTTGTAAGGATAACAGTAATAGTCCCCCTAGCCGATTTCGACTACGGTGGCCAGTCACAACGACTAGCCGACTGCGCGGGACATATTATAGTGCACAAGTGTGTGCACTACAATATACCTTACTGCAGCCCTTGAACAGATCCACATCTACTATGATTCCAACTCCTTGAAACCTAATCCAGCAAAGACGGAGTCCTGTGCATTTCACCTGCGAAACCGAGACAGTGCACGAAATCTACGCATTACCTGGCGCGGGGTAGAAATTGCCCATAATGAAAACCCAAAATACCTAGGGGTTGAATTAGATAGATCTTTGACCTACAAGGGTAACTGCCAAAAAGTGAGGAATAAACTAAGCGCACGGAACATCATCATAAGGCGTTTGACAACTACACGTTGGGGTGCAGCTCCCGATGTCCTTCGCACTAGCGGCCTGGCACTGTGCTACTCGGCCGGCGAATACGCTTGTCCTGTTTGGGCGCGCTCAGTACACGCGAAGCATATGGATGTCGCCCCTCAATGAAACCTGCAGAGTGATTACGGGAACGCTAAAACCTACGCCATTAAACGTCCTCTACACCCTAGCTGGAATAGCTTCCCCGTGCGTTCGGCGCCAGGTTGCATGCTTCATTGAAAGGCTCAAGCATTTAGAAGATACCAGGCACGCGTTGTATGGATATATACCCTCACCCCCACGCCTAAAGAGTCGCCGCAGCTTTATGCGTAACACCGAGCCACTTAGCGTGGATCTACCTAAGGCCAGAGAACAGCTGTGGTCAGATAAATTCGCCCCCAACAACCCATACATCTCCATAGCTGAAAAGCTGCCACCGGGTCACAATCTTCCCTGGCCCATTTGGAAGGCGTTAAACAGACTTCGTTCAGGTGAAGGCAGGTGCAAAAAACTTAGGAAAAGATGGGGCTTCACTGAGGTCGACACGTGCGAGTGTGGCGCCTTACAATCTATGCCACACTTAATGTCGTGCCCTACCTCTCCTGCCACCTGCACGCAACAGGACCTTTTCAGCGCCAACCAGAAGGCCATTGAAGTTTGATTGCCATTGACTCGAGAAGAAGAAGAAGAAGTGTGTGCGCAAACACAGACACTCTCTATTCCTTCCACTCACATAGTCCGATGGGACAGCAATCTGACACGACTGAAGAGAGTTCAGGCGCAGGACAAACAGTTTTACGTGCTTTTTCGAGGCACGGGGGTGAAACACCGCCTACTTCCAAACTCCGGGCTACCCTAAGAATCTGAACAGAAAAACTTTGGTATATATTTTAGGCCCGACCCGGGGATCGAACCCGGGACCTCTGCCGCAGCCGTCGCTTTAAAGTGCGACCCTCCTACCGCTGCGCCACCGAGGTAGCGACAGCTTTGCGGGGGTGCTGGATACGGGAGCGTCCATTACTTTTAACATGGGGCGTAGAGGATGAGATAATCAGACAAATCTAGTATAAAGAAAAAAAAAAATTTTTTAGATTTAATACATAATTTTTACGCTGTTTTTTTATCTTTATTCATTAACAGCTACAAAAACCCATTTCAAAAGGCTGACTAGCTGTAAGGCTTCAAAGTTTGTATTTTAATAAATGACATAACAAAGTTGATTGACGAGAAACTCCGGTCACATTTTCCGCCAGTTTGGGCACCAAGTGGCTAAGAAAGTGTAGACGGCAGGCCTTTCAGGCAAACAGTAACCAAGCAGTTCCAACAAGGATGGTGTCTTCACGATCGAGTCGTGGAAATCTTTGAAGTTAATCACTCCGTCCAAGTCGATGTCCATGCGCTTCAAAATGATGTCCACCAGCTCCTGTTGAATAAAACTTTGACAGTTCAATTTACAGAAGATCACTTACAACACCAGTCCCTGCTCTTTAGATTAAATATTCTTCTGAAGCTTTCGAAATCTTTACTCATAATCAATACCTATATAACAAATGTGAATGCAAAACATGGTATGACTGTATTGATTGGAGTGGAAATCGAACGTCCGTCCATTCGGTGGCACCGGACGAGCAGTAAAAATTTTCCTCTGCGAGTGGCGATTTTTCGTTCAGTAAATAATCGTCCAGAGCCCCCAATTCTCGTGCAATTCACATTCGTTAAAAGTTAGCCAATCGAATTTTGCGATTTTGATTCCTCAGGGTTACGCTTTTTATTCAGCTCAACTTTTTACGTGTGGATATATCACTTGATTTTCCCGTGGAATAGTAAAAATTGTTATCAAATCACCTAATACATGTTAAATCATCGATAAATCGGGTTTCAGATAATAAATTACTTATCATGCGTCAACAGACCTAAGAGTAAGGGAAGTAGCACACCTACTGTCCTACACTTATCCACCCACCGTTTCAAATCAATTTTTATCTATTAATAGCATTAAAACTGATTAAGTGCAAGTCGGACTTGCGCACGAAGAGTTCCGTACGTAGTAAGCACTTTTATTGCCCTAATATTATGTCCTGTAAAACATTACGTAGATTGCTTTATACATATAACATTGACGACAATTTTTTTTTTGGAAAGATTACATCCAGGCTGTTCAAATACACCCTATGAATGTTAGCCGAATTTTCGTAGATTTTGAAATATTAATTATTTTCGCAAATTTTAAGAATTCTCGAACAAATAGTAACACTACCTTTTATGGTGTTATGACGTTTATTCAATCCTGATAAATTAAATTAACTTAGATAAAATGATGAGCTATGCTTATGAGCAAAAAAACTCGAAAATTTAAAAAAAAAGCTATCTAAAACTGGATGTAAAGTTCCCAAAAAAACTTTTGGACGTCACTGTTTTGGCCATCCTGTATATGTATAAGGTTTTTTTTTTCCATTGAAATATCCGAAATTATGAGGCAACACCCCGTTATATCTTTTGATGACGTATTCTCAGTATTTTTCCCCAACATCGGACCATACCATGACCGTGCTAGGAACGTGGCAGGCAGGCACGAAAAGCAACACAATAAATCAATAAATAAATATTGGACACCAATCACATACATTGCTCTGATCCCAAAGTAAGTAGCTTGTGTATAGAAATCAGACACAACGGTGGTACCACAACACCCAGACCCAAGACAATACAGAAAATTATGATTTCTATATTGACCCGACCGGGAATCGAACCCGGGACCTCGGAGCGGCGACGCCTTGAAACCAGCGTGCTTAGCCACTACACCACGGAGGTCGTCAATACGCTCTATCTTGCTCACTGAACGCATGACACCCGTATGATGCCCGTATAGTAGTGAGCGAAGCGCGATTCGTTTTATATTTTTTTGGTAAGGTGTAGGTACCTAAGGCTCTGACCCAGAAGTGTCGTGATCAGACCGATAGCTTGTATCGGCAAGACTATCAATGCACAGACTAAGTTACGGCGACGCCCTTTATGGTCATCATACACAGTTAGAGTTTGTCTAAGCTGAAATTACGCGCCTCACTACTTAACTAGCTTAATTAGTTGATTTCAATGTGTGAGTGCAAATATTACTAACGACACTATTCTGTATGGGAGCATCGACTGCTCCGCGAATTAAGATCTGTGGCCGTAGTGCGAGTCGGAGCGAGACTTACTCGATCAAACGCATCGAGGGCGTTAATGTGAATTTATATGGGATTGAAGCAGCGCCATCTAGAGGCTTACGTTTGCACTAAAACAATCCCATATAAAATTAACATTACGCAACGTTACGTTAACGTTTACGCACTCGATGCGATTGATCGAGCAAGTCTCGTACCAACTCGCACTACGGCTTCGTTTGTCTAGGAGCAGCGCTGGCACATTGTATGAAACAAAACGTCCGTCTCGCGCGTTCACGTCAATTATGACAAGTTGGGAAACAACTCGTTTGATTGTCACCCGCAACTGAATGACCGATAAGGTACAATCATAGAAGTACTATCCCCTATCGGAAGAGAAGATAAAATTATAGCTGTCAAACAAAAGCGATTAAGGATGACATGATGATGGATGTTAGCCATACCGCTTTTTACGTTAATATCGGTATCGAAAATATTCATTTGTACCAGTTATAGTAGGTATCAATATAAAACACCGGCTTTGTACGAGTCGGACTCGCGCACAAACGGTTACATATTCGTAGGGTCTGCATTTATTTTAATACAATAAAAACAATATCAAAAACAAACAATATTAACATACCACTAACCACTTATATGATTATTGCAAAAGTTGTAATTGGCATTAATTACATGCAAGTTACTTTCAGCGAGACTCTTTGGGGCGACCAACCGTTTGACAGCCGCCAAAAATGGTTCAGCTACATCGCATGTCTTTTTTATCACACAGTTTTCTGAAAGTGAAAACTCGCTTTTGTCGTTTGATGCCCAAAGGATAATAATTTTATGGGTACAATGGCATTTGTTTTTACTTCCATATATTTAACTTGCTTGTGCGCATTAATGCGAAAGTGGGGCGCGTCATTTTAGTTTAGACATACTCTACAACCCGTATTCTTACTACTACTAGTTTTATTTGCTTAAGGTTACAGACTACAACACTGTAATTTCTTTATTCATCATAGCCATGACAGTTTTTCCTCGAAATTATTATTATAAACAAAACGGGGCATTCTTAAATCCTAAAGTTGTAATATATTTTTTGTTTGATCTTATAAGCTAGTTTAATCTTATTATCTACAAGGACAAAGAAAATCACAAAATGCAATTTGAAACTGAGGAATTTTAAATTAAAAATAAATAATATAACATTTTCTTATGCAAACTCTATTTACGTTCCACCCGTACCAAAAAGGTAACCTTTGATGTCTAGCTTAAATGGAATTACTATTTATTTGGTCACAAAGTAACTATCTAAGTAGAGGGCGTAAGTGTGTGCGTGTCAAAAAACGGGCCAAGTGGGATCCGTACCATTGACTCGGTTAACAACATATATATATAAATATTTTCAATACCAAAAAATGGCAAATAGTCGCGTTGGTTCTATGGGAGCCACCCTTAAATATGTATTTCATTTTGTATTTGTTGTTATAGTAGCAACAGAAATTCATATATTGTAAAATTTTTACAGTTATACAGTGATATAACTAGGTGCCTGCAGACGGACGGACAGACAGAAGGACAGACTGACGGAAAGAAGGGCGGACAAATGGATGGACGGACGGAGGGACAGACAGGGAAGTCTTAATAATAGGGTCCCGTTTTTACCCTTTGGGTGCCGAACCCTAAAACGAACTTAGTTCGCGACTTTAACGACGTTTTATTTAGCTCACGCTTCAAAATCGACGCTTCAATAAATTAAGTTTATAAATAAATACTAACTCAAAATTGACATTCAATTTATCTAGGTAGTTAGCACGGACTGAGATTTAATAAAGGTCTTATGACAAATAGATACGCGTGATTTATATACAGTCGCAGAGACTTGCGTTGTCTACTTAATATCCTAATTATTACTTTGAATGCCTCGTTGGTGCAGCGGTTAGCTCGCTGGTTGCTATCCAAGAGGTCCCGGGATCGAATCCCGGATCAAGCCTAAATTTGTTTCTGGGTAATTCTGTCTTCAAAGTACTCGGATATAGCTCGGAGTCGGGATGTTGGTGGTAATGACAACCCCATGTCGCGGAAAGCAGTTGAGCTGTTGGTCCTGCGCCTGTACCGTTACCATGAGTTTACTCGCTAGCGACGACGGTTTTACTCGCTAGCGACGACGTCACTTTTTGTATGGAAAAGTTTAGTTCTGTCAGTGCCCGCTAGAGGCGCTGTGCATTTTTTTATAGACATTCTTTACATCTTTGCTAGCGTGTAATACCGTCGTTCGAACCTTGTGTTACGAATACCAGACAACGATATTGACGGGGGTAAAACTATTTATGGGAGACCATATCAAAACTTAAATACATATGAAACATCAATGACTCAGGTACAAGTATTCGAATTCATCAAACAAACACTCGCCCCTTGCGGGATTTGAACCCGCGATGACCGGCGTTATAGTCAGGAGCTCTAACCAATACACCAAACGCGTCGTCAAATAAACTCATCGGTAAAAGTTGTCGACAAGCGCTACGAGCGTTTCGTTTCCAATGGAATCCGTCCAAAAATAAATTCATATATTCCTACGACTGTGGGCTTCAATGTCCTCGAATTGGACGCAGATATTTTAATAAAATTGAAATCCAAAGGTCGCGCACAAATATAGATGGCGATCAATCATCAGATGGACACGTGTGACTTTAAATAGAGATGCATACATTGTGAATGTAACCAGAATATGCAATAACAATGAAACACTTTTCCAGGAATAACTTTTCTTGAAATAAAACAACTTTTTTACGGATTAACTTTTCGCGAGTTTATTAATTTTATCCCGACGTTTCGAACACTTTACAGCGTTCGTGGTCACGGGTAGACTAAGATGTTATTTGTCATTTACAGAGTTTTTGTTCTTTTAAAAGAACATATAGCTGACGTTAAACATAGACGAAACATAAAATCTGCAGTGTGTGAACATGCCTTAGACAAACCCAACCACTTCATACGTTTTGACCAACCTAAAGTACTATCAAAAGAACGTCGGTTCATTCCACGTATGCTACGCGAAGCTATAGAAATAAGAAAACATCCAAATTTTAACAGAAAAGATGGTTGGAAAATTCCACCTGCATGGGATCCAGTTCTAACTAGGACCCAAGCTAGACCACTCACTGCAAGATCACAAGACACAGTTAGCTCTTTCTGCGTGGATAGGAACGTTAATTAATAATATGAGTGACGGTAGTGTATATTTTTCAAAACTCTGTAAATGACAAATAACATCTTAGTCTACCCGTGACCACGAACGCTGTAAAGTGTTCGAAACGTCGGGATAAAATTAATAAACTCGCGAAAAGTTAATCCGTAAAAAAGTTGTTTTATTTCAATGAGTAATATTCGCGTAAACTTCAGAAACAAGTATAACTTTTCTTTCTACTATTTTCCATTGATGCAGAAAATTATAATAACTTAAAGTCGACTTTTAACTAATACTCAATTTTTTATGATGATTGCCGATTATTTTTTGACAAGACATACTTTTCCGTTCCACACATACTATAATCCAAGAACGAAAATAATATTTTACAAGACAAATAGAATATTATTCATTTTGTTGCCGAAAGATAACAAAACAATTTCTTATTAAATTACAAACTCATTTTGATCCACCGTGAATTATTTGAAACGTTATTTCTCATTAAAAATGCTTTGAACGGAACTCGAACTATAGTGATTGACAAAACCTAATCTGACTGAAATCGTGTACGGCCGAATAATCGGTATGGCATAATAAATCAACCAATATAATGTTATTGATGAATTAACCGTGTGCAAAATGTGATCGCTATCGATGAACAGACCTTGTTCATTTAAATAAATATCCTACATGTTCCTGATTTTTTACAGTGTTTTTACTTGTTTTCTACAGAATTATACAGGGTGTTGTTTTGGTCAGTGACATCCAACTCAGGGATAATAATATGAGTTATACTTATTCTAAAAAAAATGTTTTCTTTAAATTCTGAGCAAGTTTTATACAAGAAAACCTCTTCACAATATTCAAAAAAATTACAAAACGAACGGAAATACTCGCACCCTACTCGCGCTTATCTACGAAATACTTTGCCGTAGCTAGTAAGCTACGAAGAGATTACCTGGTGTTGGTGGTTTTGACTCGATTGCTGTACCGGATAAAAAAATGTTTTTTTGGGTTTTTTCCATTTCAAAAAAAAAAATTTAAAAAAAATATTTTATTTGGCATCAGTATCGTTTGTATAGCCACCCCTGAGTCGCTCGTCGCTGACCAAATCAACACCCTGTATAGTCAATAAGTTTAAAAATAAAATATATGCCTGTGCTTGGAAAGGATTTAATACGACTAATTAAAAGTAAAGTAAGGTAAGCCTGTAACATCCCACTGCTGGGCAAAGGCCTTACCTGAACTATGAGGTAGTTCAAGTCATACTCCACCACGCAGGCTCAGTGCGGCTTGGAGGGGTGTTTGCAAGACAAGCGAATAACCCTGCTGTTAGATGTTATCAAGCCACCCATATGGCCTCTGACTAGGCTTAATGACTTATATCTACCGATATTAGCCGAGACCAACGGCTTAACGTGCCTTCCGAAGCACGGGGATGCTCGTGATATACGTCAATTATATGGTCGGAATGGTCACCCATCCAAACACGACCGCGCTGTAGGTTGTTTCACTTCGGTATCACTACCAAAGCGCTGCTACCACTGCGCTACGAGTACCTCTAACAGTAATAATAAAACTAATATAAATCATTAATATAAAAAACGTAACAGTAATTAATTACTTGTACAAAAAACATCAGCTCCATTTTATTGGGTTGGATTACTAAGGGCTGATTTTTCAATAGTCAGATAAGAAATAATTTGAAAACGTCACCTAATTGTCAGCAATCATACGTAACTGTATTTTTTTTTCAATCTGTGTCTTTATAATTTATCAGTCTGATAAGTTTTATCGGACCATTAAAAAATCGGTCCTAAAACATATTAATGACAACATCTCAGCGATCATGTAAGGCAAAATTAACTATAATTGAATTTGTTATAACCTAATTCAATATCTCTTAAATTGCACTAATATTATATAGGCGAAAGTTTGTAACTGTGTAAGTGTGTATGTTTGTTACTCTTTTATGCAAAAACTACTTGTTGGATTTTAATTTTTAATGAAATTTGACAATAATACTCATTAGGGTAACATAAAGGCTTTAAATACATTGTAATATTTTTTGAGATCTGACATTTATACGGATGAAGTCGCGTGGCACTGCAAGTCTTCATTAAAATAATCGTATTATTAACAATTAAATTGAAAATAATAGAATATTGATGAAGAAGTACATTATCAGGTCTTAATATTAAAACTATCATGCTTCATCGATGTAACGAAAGGCAAACATTTCTTTGTCATGCAATATTATCTATTAATCAATACAATGAGATTATTTTTGTCAAGCATTTCGATTGGAAGGAGTTTTAAATTCAAGAATCAATAAAATTAAAATATTAATAAAACGTAGTACTGTCATTATATTACAGATATGATGTCAAATTGAGAACAAATAGATAACAGTCAGGTATTAGGTAATTATGACAATTCGTTTGGCCATTAGTTAGTTTGGCCGGGGTTTTATCCGCACTTAGCCACACGATCGGGCCATTGTACAAAAAGACATATAATGTCGTTTGGCCATTAAAAACATCAATGCATTTTCCAGAACAAAACTATCATGCTAATCATTATTAACTTTATTTAATCGGTATAAATTCTGTGAAATCAAACAACGCGTGTTTTAATGTGATAATATAAATTTCCACATTCCTAACAAGCCTGTATTATTTTCTGCACTGCACTGGGTAGTGCACTGTCAGATTTCCCTTGTGTATGAAATGTATTGACAGGTTATCTAACCACTAACGCCTGGTTTCGTGATATGTAGTTAATTCAACTAATTGTTAAATGTCGCTTTCAACGGTTGAATATTTACGTGGTTTTAGGGTTCCACAGCCGAATGGCAAAAAACGGAACCCTTATAGTTTCACCAAGTCTGTCTGTCTGTCTGTCTGTCCGTCCGTCCTTCCGTATATCTCAGCCACTTTTTTCTGAAACTATTAGTATTACATAGTTGAAACGTAGTAGGTAGATGTATCTTGTTACCCGCTGCAAGATTCTCATACATAAAATAAAAAAAATATTATATTTAAGGCTCCCATACTTGAAACTAAAACCTAAAAAATATATTTTACCATAACTATGCGTGCGTCTTTGGATAGGCCTTTTAAAATTAATTTTCTCTGTAAGTCTTACGTTTGAGTGATAGACGCATTCAAAGTGGTAAAATGAGCATCTCCGATCTAACTTTTGAACTAAGCGTATGTAAATTTTGAAAAAAAAAACTATAATGTGTATCTTAACAATGACTTTTAAACGAAAATTACTTTGAATGAGATCGAACTGATAGTTTTTGAGATAGAGCACATTTTCAATAATCGCAAACATAACTTTGTTATTCATACAAATACTATAAAAAAACAAAGTTATACTTGCTGTTAACAAAATATTGTGATATTTTACTAAGTAGAAGTAAGTGGATTCCCTAATTCAGTAAAAGTTGGCACGGAACCCTCAGTGCGCGAGTCCGACTCGCACTTGGCCAGTTTTTTTTATCAAACCTTCATCATCCCACTGCTGGGCAAAGGTCTCTCCCATTTTTTTTCCATATCGCTGTTAGCGGCTAACAATTCCCAAACTCTCGCAAAGCTGAACTGATCGTCACAGCACCTTTTGTTTTAAGTCTACCCCTTCGTCGGTAGCCGTCTGGTAATACTACCAGTGTACATCGCGTGACGATTTGAGTTCATCTATCCGAGTGCATTCTACACACATGCCCCGCCCACTCCCATTTAAGCTTTGCTTAATTGTAGTGTATAAAAAGAAAAATAAAATGTTAGAATGGCTATTGTAATGACTATTGGTTAAGGTATTTTGGACGAATATTCCACCGCTTTTAATGACACTTAAACATTGAGTTAACACAAAACTCGACCTTAAGAGCTTTCGTAAGTAGTGGTGCATAATCGGTAAGCACTTCCTAATTTTACTTTTTTACGGCAAAAATTTTAATCAAATAAATCTTTGTTAATTACATCATCTTAGCAATAGCAATATGATAGGAATTCAGCACAAATATATACACTAACTTCCCATGTTTATAAATGTTTAGTATTTAAAATGTTTTAAGTGTCATTAATAATTATTTCTGATTATATTATATATTTATAATTACTAAGTGATCGACGGGTATGTATTATAATACCGAAAGTTAATAATACCTACAAATGAAATACCTACGCTTAAAACGTCGAAAATCAAAATACCGAACGAATGAAATACCTATACCCGATATTCCGAAGCTCAATATGCCGAATTTTAAATAACCGGAAGTACAAAATCCCGAAAGCTCGAAATCCCGAAAGTTTTAAATACCGAAGGTTCATATCCCGAATGTTTAAAATCCACATAGATACACTCACAGTTAGTATACCGAAGAACAAAATCATGTCAAACAGGTATGCAGCATGCAAGCAATCAAGCAGGCATGCAGCATGCAGCATGCAAGCAATTAAACAGGTATGCATGTACCAGCATGCATAAGTTTTGCTCTTCTCCGGCACTGCGGGAAGTGCAGCCCTTTCGCCCTAGCGTAGCGAATCTCAGGCACCCACGAGGCGAGAGCTGCTCTGCCTCCGCGCCTTCAGCTTTTGAATTACACTCTAGTATCGGGCTAGTACCACGGCGAAGGACTACGGCGAGTTGGGGTCAATCAAAATTTGTTTTTCTTAATGCTTCAACACCCGAGCGGTTGCAGGCAACCGCATAACAATAGAATTTGCATTGTGTCTCGTTGACATACGCTTGAGGGATTAATGAACCTCAATCTCAATGGTATACAATTTTTTTTGGCGTTTCGTTCATAGTTCTTGTAAAATTTGGTATTTTTAATCATCGGGTTTTAAATTTTTTGGTATATTAAACTTTTGGTCATATAAACAGTCGGTATTATAAAATTCGGCATGCCTGTTTAATTGCTTGCATGCTGCATGTCTGCTTGCTACATGCATGCATGCCTGCTTGCTTGATTGCTTGCAGGCTGTATGCTGCATGCCTGCTGGCTACATGCATGCCTGTTTGATTGCTTGCATGCTGCATACATTGAGACTAAACACTGCTGCACACATTGTAAAAAAACGCCTACTGCAAAGTTAATCTTACTTTCAGGATTTTGAACTTCGGTATACTAACTGTAAGTATATTTATCTTCGGGATTTTAAACATTCGGGATATGAACCTTCGGTATTTCAAGCTTTCGGGATTTCGAACTTTTGGGATTTTGAACTTACGGTTATTTGCAATTCGGCATATTGAGCTTCGATATATCGGGTTTAGGTATTTCATTCTTTCGGTATTTTGATTCTCGACGTTTCAAGCGTAGGTATTTCATTTGTAGGTATTATGAACTTTCGGTATTGTAATATGTACCCTAAAATTCGGAATTTTAGTATTCAGCATTCTAATTATAGGTATTATAAGATTCGGTATTTTAAATTTTCGCGATTTCAAACTTTCGGTATTTAGAACTTTTTAGAATCATATAAACATTCGGCATTCTAAAATTCGGCCTTCCGTTCGTAGGGTTTAAGAAATTCGGTATTTTAAAATTCGGTATTGTAATACGTACCCATGATCGACTGACTGCGGATGAGAGGAAATTAACAGAACAGCAACTTATAAACATTAGTTAAGTTAACAAATAACGATCATTAGTTTAGTTAAGTTTAAAGAACGATTGATGTGTCTCTTACGGTTTTTGTCGTTCTCAGTCTTAAAATTTTTACTTGTCGTCATAAATCAATTTTCAACAATTGTTATGGATATGTGACATCGCTTGCTTTGCACGTATAATAGCTGTTAAAATCTTAAACATAATATCGCGCTCGCTTTGGTTAATTTTGGCTTATTTATTGTTATTAGAGTAATATTTTTAGTTACTTTTGCTGACAAAGGGGTACTGGGGTAAAAAAATAAATAAAATAAAATGTCTATTTCGGACCTGGGTCTATATAGTGTTAGTAACAATGAAAACTTCAATTTATGTTAGTACAGAAAAATAAGTTCAAATTTATTTGACAAATAAACAATTTTATTCAGTCATTTTAGTGTCTGTGAAGAGATGGACTCGTCTCCAGTGCAGCATAACAGCACTGTCCGCGTCCAGTCACGCCGCGACTGCCTTCGAGAGGCTGTTGGCGCTGTCTAACACTCGCTGCAGCAGGGACGCGACGCGTTTCCTAATAATGGCCGTCAGGCTATCTACTTCATCTACTTCAGCCGCTGCCAGCGTCTGCGATGCGCTGCAGTGACGTGGCAGCCCCATCAGCCCCCTGAATGCATTATTATATTGGGTGCAAAGGGCACCGTATGCTCTCTGGGTATAATTCGTCCATAGTCTGCACGTGTAAGTGAGTTGCAGTAAACTTTAAAAAGCGTTACTTTAACATTTTTTGGTGCAACGTACAAATCTGCGGGACAGCATAATTATGTTATCAGCAGTGCTACTGTCCCTACGCTCCCTCTCAAAGTCAAGATCGTCCTTGAGTTCTTCTGTGACCAATAAGTAATTGTTAAAAGGTCCTTATACCACTTTAAAATATTTTAATTATTTTTAAATCAAATTAACAAATATTAATAAAATAAGAATGTTACTTCAGGATGGATTCGACCACTTAGGCTTATTCGCGCGTAACAATACGAAAAACAAATGATTTCTCAATTTTATACTCGAGTAACTCAAAGTCGTTTTTAGACATAAATTGTACTAAACTCGCAATGATCTATTATTATTCTTCAAACAATAGCTGCACCAAAGCAGTACAGTGTGATAGTTAGTTTTGTTAATTAATCATATTGTCTTATTACAACGTGGGAAAGTAATATTTAAAAAAACATTTTCTGGCATAACGATGACAAGCAACAAAATCATATGGCAAGCGAATAATATTACATTAAACTGGATTAGCACTTATTCCATGCAACACGGCAGCTATGAATGAAAGAATATTTTTTTATTTCGGACAATAGCATGCATATCACAATAACAAACAATAAAAAAATACATATTTACGATTGATAAAAAATTATAAAGTAGAAATGATAATAAAAGTTGATAAAATTATTTGAATTCTAAGTTTAACTTATTGTGGCGATCTGTCGTATAATGGGGCAGTCATATTTTTGGGTAATTCATTTATAATTACTAAAATGTGTATGCTATGAGAATGACTAAAATGTAAACTGCTTGTTAATGCTAAAGGTCAGTTCGCGTCCTGGCTTGAACTTATCGGGCCTCGTTTTCTTTTTTGTCCAATTGTTTTGTAAGTTTTTTTTTTCTACAAGTCGTGGTGTTGTTAGTTTGAGCCGAATTGGTCATACAACACTAACAACACTATCGCTGCATCCCAACTCACCTGACTACATTTTTACATCACGCTTTGTACATTTCACAATCTGTAGTTTTCAATAAAAAAACGAATCTCAATATATATAAAAAAGATAAGACCTCAATATCAGTAACCAATATTCATTACTGAAGCAGCTAAAACTTTGCTTACTGAACTTTTTAGTAGTTTATTATGTAAAACCTTAATTGGAATTTTTTTATTGAAGTTGCCCTCTCTGTATTTCTAGACGCTCACTTAGTGATAAAGTCGCTCGGATAGAAAATTTAATATCTAAAATGGATTAATCAGTACCAACTTTTTATAAGCTTGTTCTGGATTTTATGATGAATTAATATTCGTCGTTAGTTTAGTTAATTTTACGCTTACTCAAATTCATACCAATCAATTTATTAAAACAGTTTGTCGTAATCAGTTGCAAAGATTGTTTTAATCAATCGTTTTATTATCGTCCTTCATAATAGTAGAGGAGCCCAAGAGGGGATTTTAACTACTATAAAATGTGAATATTTATTTAAAACGTCCTACGGTTTTTCTTAGCATATTTCTTATATGAGTCTTCTATTATGAAATTTTCTTATAAAATGTACGGACAGCACGTCAACGTAAACACTGCGGTATCTTATGCAGTTGTAATAAGGGCTAGTTTGCAACAAAAGTGGGTAGCCTGATGTGCTGGCCTCTGTACAGCATACGGTTGAATACTTTATCTCGTCGGCATTAGATAGATGAAAATGCGTAGATGATATTAAAATAATTCGCCTACTGAATTCAATAGCATTTATATTTTTGTGAAAACAAACGAATTTTGAAAGGAGTTCGGCAAATATATCAATATTTTTTAAGTAGGGATTTTATTATTAGGAGTAAGAGTAAGGATTACATTCTAATCCTTACGACTACATTCTAACACTTAAAAAACGGACACGAAATACGATATTAAGCATTGGATTTTTAAAGTTAACATTTTGAAAATAATAAATCTGGAATTTAATAAAAAAACCTTCAAAATAAACCTCCAATTAGTCCAGTAACTCCAAAAACGGTTCACTTTTGGATAACAAAGGCTAAATTGTTGCAAATGAGCTTTCCATCGCCGCGTAAAAAAAATCCAATCTTTTTACCAGTAATCATGTACATAAATATTTTTTCTAAACGAGACCAATCTAACTTTACTAGTAGCGCCACCTATGGACGTTGTACAAACGCATTTCTAAGCAAAACATCGCTATTTCTAAACCGAGACGGTGGTCTTCAGGCTGAAGCATTAGTGTACGGAACTGCCGCCAGGGGCGCTGATGTGTAAGACACTTATTTACAGAAATGAGGTAAGGTGGCGCTACTTGCAAGAAAATTAGGAAATAGAAGATTAAGAATAAAGTGTATGTACAATTTATCCGTTTGGAAAACGCATACTAGAGGTCAAAATATTTATGTAACCAGTGGTACAAGTTGTCATAGTAATTAACTACACAAGCGAACCCAGATGATTTACCTAAATGTGAAATTTCAACATCGAAACGAGGCAGCGGCGCCGGCCAGACGCAACCCGATCGCCACTGCTGACACTGCAACGGACAGCCCGCGCGTCACCGACGCGATTCCACGATTTCTACATTTTAACGATGAGACACTCATTATCTAGCATCGATAGGGTCAACTCATGTAACTAGTTTTATTTTAAATAAATTACTTTTAGACCAATTTTGGTTTTTCTTGAATCCTCCGACCGCGACCTCCATATTTGGCGCAGTCGGTAGGATACTCAAGCCGCCTTGAGTTTAGATTCACTAGGGTATTCTCAAATCGGTATCCGCGTGAAATCGCTATCGTCGCGAGCGATCGGGCGTCCTTGGGTATCCCGTATAAGAAGAACCTGGAGTAGTGGCTGGAGGATAAATCAAGACATCGATTTCAAGAATACCAGAATGCAGTTTATGTAAGTACGCTGAAATCGTTTCTGTGTTGCTTCCTTTCTATTCCTTAGTTTCCATATTTTACCACCATTTTTCACCCTAAGCAAACTACCCCTATAGGGCCTGCTCGATCTAGACAAGCCCGTAGGTTAGATCTAGATACGAATAGGAATATTAGTGTAGACTTAGATAATTCATTTCATAGTTTAGAGGATTCTGTGAGCTCTGAGAGTCCAGAAAATCCTATAATGGCCGATGTAGACACCATTTTTAAGGCCTTGCGCCTAGTGCCTGAGTTTGACGGCAACCCGCATATCTTGCCGCGATTCATTCACCTGTGCGATCAAGTCGCAGCCGAGTAAATACAGAGCAAAATCCTGGTAACGCTTTAGCTAACCTTTGCCTAGTTAACGGTATTCTAAATAAAATTACTGGACCCGCCGCACGAATAATAAATTCAAACGGCATTGCTGAAGATTGGAATAGCATTAAACTTGCATTAATTAATAATTTCTCTGACCAAAGGGACGAGACCGCCCTTTATAACGACCTTATGTTAGCAACTCAGGGTAGTAGTTCGCCACAAGAGTTTTATGATCGGTGTACAAATTTATTCAGCACAATCATGACTTATGTAACTTTACACGAAAGTGTCGCGACTACAGTAGAAGCGAAGCGCGTGCTATATAAGAAACTAACAATGCAGGCATTTGTACGTGGATTAAAAGAACCCTTAGGGTCCCGCATCCGGTGCATGCGTCCTGATAGTGCTGAAAAGGCCCTGGAATTTGTGCAAGAGGAATTGAATGTAATGTACCTACAGAATCGTAACGAATCAGTAGATAAAAAGTCACTAGTGCCACAGTTGCATAAACCTATGCAGGCAGCATCCCTGCCCGTCGGGTTCAAACCATTCAATTATTCGGCACTGGCCCCACCTATGTCTAATTTTAAGATTTCACAGCAGCCAATGAAACCAAATTTCAATCACCAAAAATACCCAGTTTCGTATAGGCCAGTAGGTATGCCTTCGCGTACGCAACAGATCTTTCGTGCGCAGCCCCCTAATTATAACGCGTATCAGAATAGGTTCCAAATGCCGCCGCGTAATAATCCATCTAACCCTGGCCCTAAGCCTATGAGTGGCGTTAGCCACTACGCTGTAAAAGAAAGACCGACCTTCAGTCAACCAATTGGTCACGATTGGCAAAAGTACGGTAACCCGCCGCCATCCAATTATTTTAAGACTAGGGATATGAACTTAAATGAGTGTGCTAACTATTATCTACCCGAATATTACAATTATGAGCCCGAAAACTATTATAATGTATTTAGCCATCCGGAATACGAGTACTTTGACGCGGAACCCGTGTATTACTTAGAGCCATCCTATGAATCATCTCATGAGACGGCCCCAGCCTCCAGTAGCGAGCCTGAGCCATCTACCAGCTCTGCTCAAGAGCAGGATTTTCAGAATCGCGGGACGTCACACACTTTAAAATAGAATTAAATATGCAATGTCAACGGCAGCTTCCTTTTATACAAATTTCAGATCCGCCCTTGAAACTGTTGATAGATACAGGCGCGAATCAATCGTTTCTTAGTCCGGAAGCTGTAGAGAGATTCTATGATAACGTTCCCTTAAATTTTGATCCTTTCGAGGTCACCAATGTCCACGCTACTACGCGTAATAATTATTCTATCACTATTCCCTGTTTCAAGGAATTCCAAGAACCCGATAGTAATATTAAATTGTTCATTTACAAATTCCATGAGTTTTTCGATGGCCTTATTGGTTTAGATCTTTTAGAAAAATGGGAAGCTAAAATCGATCTTAAAGACAAACATTTAATTACGCGTAATTCGATCAATGAAATCTCTATGCATAACTCTAAGAACGTAAATCTTTATGAAGACGTTATCCCCGCGAACTCCACCAAATTAGCCAAAATTCCAATTAACGTTCATGACGGTGACGCCTACATTAACGAACAAATCTTATGTAACTGCGTAATTACTGAGTGCCTAACTAAAGTTAAAAATAGCCGAGGTATTGTAGAGATAAGAAATCCCACTACGCATGATGTAATTTTTTCTATGGACCGCGCCGTTCAAGGGGAGATCTATAATGTTCAGTGCAATCGAATCTTAGATGCTACGGATCGCTCATGCGCTACAAGTGTGCTACGGAACTCTCATACTACGAATAAAATTCGTGACGTAAATGCTACGGAAACACTTAGCGCTACGGATCATACGCGTGCTACGAACATATCGCGTAACCTCCATACTACGAGAAATGATGCGCGTCATAATGCTACGAACTTAAATAGTCACTCTACGGATTCTTTGAGTGCTACGAACGAGACGCGTGACGCACACGCTACTTATAGGAATGAGCCGGTACATTCGAATGCTACGAAACTTAGTAGCCGTGCTACGGACGTTCTCTCTCGGCTACGAACCGATCATTTAAATCCCGAAGAGCGCGCTAACCTAGAAACACTCTGCGCGAAGTATGCCGATATTTTTTATATAGACGGTGAGGCTCTGACCTTTACTAATAAGATTAAACATCAAATCAAGACCACGGATGAAACACCAGTCTACACAAAAAGCTATCGGTATCCTTACGTTCATAGGGATGAAGTTAGAGATCAAATAGAAAAAATGTTGAACCAGGGAATCATTCGCCCTTCAGAATCTGCCTGGAGTTCCCCGATATGGATTGTCCCTAAAAAGGCTGATGCCTCCGGAAAGTCTAAGTGGCGTTTAGTCGTCGATTTTCGTAAATTAAATGAGAAAACTTATGACGATAAGTACCCCATTCCAAACATCAATGACGTCCTTGATAAATTAGGCAACTGCCAATACTTCTCAACTCTTGACCTTGCAAGTGGCTTTTATCAAGTAGAAATGCACCCAGATGATATTCCTAAGACCGCGTTCAACGTAGAGAACGGACACTATGAATTTTTACGCATGCCAATGGGTTTAAAAAATTCACCCTCCACCTTTCAACGTGTCATGGACAATGTCCTGAGAGACCTTCAGAACACCGTTTGCCTAGTCTACCTTGACGATATCGTCGTTTTTAGTACCAGCCTTCAAGAACACATTGTCAACCTTGAAAAGGTATTCTCAAGATTACGCGATTCAAACTTCAAAGTCCAAATGGATAAATCCGAATTCCTTAAATTAGAGACAGCTTATTTAGGTCACATTATTACCAGAGACGGTATCAAACAGAACCCTGACAAAATTGGAGCCATTCAGAAATATCCCCTACCAAGGACACCTAAAGAAATTAAACAGTTTTTAGGTCTCGTTGGGTACTATAGAAAGTTTATACCGGACTTTGCGCGTATTACTAAGCCTCTTACGCAATGCCTCAAGAAAGGTAGGAAAATCGTAGCTAATTCAGAATACATTAACTGTTTTGAGAAATGCAAACAACTCTTAACCAACGACCCCATTTTACAATATCCGGATTTTTCGCGAGATTTTATACTAACCACGGACGCTTCTAACGTAGCTTTAGGTGCGATTTTATCTCAAGGCACTATAGGCGCGGATCGACCAGTCTGTTACGCGTCGCGAACTCTTAATGAAAGCGAGATGAACTACAGCACTATCGAGAAAGAACTGCTTGCGATAGTGTGGGCTACTAAATATTTTAGGCCTTATCTATTCGGACGAAAGTTCAGGATCGTTACGGACCATAAGCCATTGCAATGGATTATGAACCTTAAAGAGCCGAACTCACGTTTGACTAGATGGAGACTCAAACTATCTGAGTACGATTTTACTGTAGTTTACAAAAAAGGTCAATCTAACACTAATGCAGATGCCCTTTCGCGTGTCGAAATACACAACGAGGAAACGAGTTCTATGGCTGTTAACGCATCCGAACAACTTACATGTGCTGCTAACTCGTCGACAGCATCCGTGCACACCAGCGAAGAGGACCCGATTCTCGAAATCCCGATCGTAGATGAACCGCTCAATAGATTTAACAGACAGATTGTCATATCGGTAGTCGGTGATATTAAGAAACGGCCCTCTATTTCAAAACCCTTTGACACTCATTTAAGAACAGCTGTACAAGTATCCCAATCCAATTTAGAAAATGATATCGTAAGCCTTGTTAAAGAATACGTCAATCCGAAAGTTAAGACCGCTTTATTAATTAATCCCCCGTTAGCAATGTATGATATTATCCCGATTATTCAAAGTAAATTCAAAAACTCCGCTATGAACTTAGTACTAGCTAAAATTGAAGTCGAGAATATAAAAGATTATCTCAGGCAGCAGGAGATAATAAAACAGTATCACGAAGGTAAAACAAATCATCGTGGTATAAATGAATGTCATCTTGCTCTCTCTCGTCGTTTTTATTGGCCTAAGATGAAAGATGAAATCACAAAATTCATTAACAACTGTATCATATGTGGCCAAGCCAAGTATGATCGACATCCAATAAAACCACAGTTTAATGTCGTTCCTCCCGCTACCAAACCATTTGAAATCGTACACATAGATTTACTCAGAATCCATGGTGAAAAATTCTTAACTATTGTAGACGTGTTCTCAAAGTATGCGCAAGCATACCACATTCGCGATGGTACAGCCATCACCATCCTTCAATCACTTCTAAAGTTTTGCACCCATCACGGTCTACCTTTAACCATAGTTTCCGATAATGGTACGGAATTCACCAATCAACTTTTTAGTGAGTTTGTTAACCTTCACAAAGTAAACCACCATAAGACCTTGCCCTACTCACCAAATGATAATGGTATAGTTGAGAGGTTTCACTCCACCTTGTTGGAACATCTTCGAATCCTAAAATTAAAGCATAAAAGTGAAGATGTAGTTAATCTTGTTCCTTACGCAATTTTAGCATATAACAGCTCAGTTCACAGTTTCACCAAATGTAGGCCTTACGATATTATCACTGGGCATTTCGACCCGAGAGATCCCTTAGAGATAGATTTATCTAAGCATCTTATGCAGCAGTATATACAGAATCATCGAGAGCAGATGAGATTCGTTTATGACATCATAAATGAATCCACTCTTCCTACTCGTACTAATATAGTAACTAATCTGAATAAAAACCGCGAGCCAGAGGTTGAATACCAGCCTCAACAACGTATCTTTGTTAGCAACCCGCTCGCTAGCCGCCAAAAGTTAGCACCTAGGTACAGTCACGACACAGTTATAGCAGATCTACCCATACACATCTATACCTCGCGTAGACGAGGCCCTGTTGCTAAAAATCTTCTTAAGAGAGTACCAAAAAGTGCCCAATTGTTACAGGGTACTACTGGTCCTGACTGCACACGTGCTAATATCCAGAGGGATGACTCAGGGGATAACACTTGAGAGCCTCGATGAGGGTCCCGGGCTGCTACCTTTTCGCCTCGGTGCCACCAGGCTTACTACGCACTATCATTCCTTTATCCAATACGTAGATTTAAAAGATATCAGTACTAAAATTTATCTCTTACAAGATCAGCTAGTAGATTTTAAACATAGATTAAGCAATGATACTTACGTCCTTTATGAACTCCAAATAGACTATCTTTCCTCTAAATTGCTAAAAGTCATCAGTCAGTTAGATACGCTAACACCACGTCGCTCAAAGAGAGGTCTCGTTGACGGATTAGGTTCAATAATTAAGAGTATAACCGGAAATTTAGATACTTCAGATGCTCAGAGATATGATAATGCTATTAAAATTCTTCAGAAAAGTAACGACGAAATAGTTCAAGAATTTAACAATCATGTAAGCTTAAGTAAAGAATGGATGGTACAGCATTCCAATGTTATTGATAAGTTAGTTGATAATCAGGCTAAGATAAACGAAACACTAGAATTAATTTTAAATAGCTAAGCTCATAAAGAATCGAGTCTTATAAAATATGCAAAATTTGCTCAGTATCTCGTTATTATAACTGAAAATATCGATGATGTGTTAGGAGAACTAAACAGGATTGAAAATATATTAGCTTTTATTCATGCTTCAACCTCGCATCATTCGATGTTAAGCATTGATATATTAAGTCATATGATTGAACGATTAGTAAAGATCTATGGCAAAGAACAGGTGTTAGAATTAGAATTTAGAGAATACTATGATATCGTAAAACCGGGCTATTACTATTCAGATAATCGGATAGTTATAATTTTTAAGATACCGATATTCAGTAATGATAGTTTTGACTTATATAAGCTCTCAATAGCTCCTAACAAGAATAGACAGGCCCTTATCCCTCCTTTTCCTCTAATAGCAACTAACAGAAAAGGTTACGCGTACATAGAGGCTGAATGCCCGAAGTATAACAACTGGTACCTTTGTGGAGAGAAGACCAATTACCAGCTACGCCAGGATCCAGACTGCATCCAGGGACTTATTGCAAATCAATACATCGACAAGTCCTGCGAGATTGTGACTGTTACCCTGTCAAGAATAGCAATGGAAGAGCTGGACGAGAAACACTACGTGATATCATTCCCCAACTCCACGAGAATACACACACTCTGTGGGAAAGAAGATTACGACATCCTCAATGGAAGCTACCTTGCAACTGTTCCTGCGAATTGCTACTTATACACTCCCGAGTTTACGATCACCAACGCCAACGATCAAGTCGAAGGTCAACCCCTGAAAATAATGAAGCTTACATACGACATGGACTCGCTGCCTGGCGACAAACCTCGAATTCATCTTAACTCCATCGACCTTAGACGACTACATGATGTTCGACAAAAAGTAATCACAGAACCTGCAGTACGGATAGACCAAGCTTCAACGGAATCTGCAATCTACCACACAACGATCCCGGTGTACGTCATGCTATCGACTACACTTGCTCTCGTCATGTACCTACTCACAAGACAATATAAGATGCTGCAGCGCAAATCTGAGAAGTCTGCTCCCGAAGACAAAACCTATGAAGATCCTGAAAAACCCGCAACCCATACGCAGCAACCGTCACTATTCACTCAGCTTCGGCTTCAGAAATAGGTGACGTTCTGAGGGGGGAGGTGTCATAGTAATTAACTACACAAGCGAACCCAGATGATTTACCTAAATGTGAAATTTCAACATCGAAACGAGGCAGCGGCGCCGGCCAGACGCAACCCGATCGCCACTGCTGACACTGCAACGGACAGCCCGCGCGTCACCGACGCGATTCCACGATTTCTACATTTTAACGATGAGACACTCATTATCTAGCATCGATAGGGTCAACTCATGTAACTAGTTTTATTTTAAATAAATTACTTTTAGACCAATTTTGGTTTTTCTTGAATCCTCCGACCGCGACCTCCATATTTAAGTATCGACACAGTTTTGTATATCAAACTACCATGTGGCGCTCAAAAACGCTAATACGAAATTCGTGTCATCTTGTATTTCTTTTATAATCTATTAAAATATACTACATAATACTAATTTAGCTACATAAGTAAAAAGGATATTTGATGCAAAAATATATCATAAAACGTAAACATATCGAGGCTAAATTTCAAAAATTTTATTTGTCTTGCGCTTCAGACTAGGGCCGCTGAACTACCTAAAATAATCTCTAGTAGCATGGGAGTGCTTATTCATAATTAATTTAGTGAGGGTAATAAAATAAATTCAGAAACCCTATCGCGTCGTGTCCATAATATGTCCGTGTATTATCTCAGTTACGAGTTAGAAATGTTTATTAATTACATGTGTGTTTTATAATAACTGGCAAAAGCTTTTCCTAACAATTGCTAAAATAAGTAACAACGAAATCATTCGTATTATATTTTTAGGGTCCTCGTAAACAAAATAACCAAACGAGAATGGTGGCCATCAAATGGCTGGCCACATGCATTTTTACTATCTAATATATAAAATTCTCGTGTCACAGTTTTAGTTGCCGAACTCCTCCGAAATGGCTTGACCGATTTTGATGAAATTTTATATGCGTATTCAGTAGGTCTGAGAATCGACCAACATCTATTTTTCATCCCCCTAAATGTTAGGGGTAGTCCACCCCAAAATTTTTATTTTTATTTTTTGGTCAAAATTTTTAATTTTTAATTTTTTATGATACAACATACAAAAATACATACAACCCTCAATTTTCACCCTTCTTCGATCAACCCTTATTTTTCAATAGCCATTTTAGTAATTTAAGGGTGAAACAAAATTCGCTGGGAATGCTTAACTTTTAAAATTACGGGACTTGGCGGGACGGGGTTGGGGCGGGACGGGGCGACGGGCGAAACAAAGTTCGCTGGGTCCTCTAGTATTTTATATGAAGACAGCGCAAGGTTTTCGTCACCGAGCGACGAACTTCAGGAAAACAGCAGTCCAGTTTTTTTTTTGTTAACTCACAATAAGTGATTCTTTGAGCGCATGTATAGTTATAAATTAAAGTTGGAGAAAGGTCTCGCTCGGGCGTTGAACCCCAAGTTTATGGTGTTGAATGGCCCGAGATGGGCTCGCCGTCACAAATAAAAACTGTGTAAAGAGAGTTTTGAAAAAAAAAACATAACCAAAATGTCAGAGTGCCTAGTTTAATGACTATTGCTTACGGTAATATTTATTAAAAACACACACAATCGTAAATATTGAACCGCTGGTAGACATTTAACCTTAACTAACGATAAGAAATTAGGCCTAAGAGAAGGTTAAACGAAAATCTAATGTGTCCACATATCCGACTAAATGAATGGTTTACGTCTTGTAGCAAATGATGTGGGTACAAATCAAGTAGTAGAAATTCAAAGTCAGCATTTTTTAGTTATAAATTTTTCAGTATGTTTCATTTAGTTTAAAAGAAAAACATAAAAAAACTAGGCCTGCTTTTTAAATGTGAGTGGAGCAGACCATAGTTAAGTAAGAGCGCTATAACAGTTTTAAAATTATTAGATTTCACCACATTTATCAACGTGTGTTTGCGGTTATATATTATTATGTTCATGACACCATTTTTTTTTACTGCAACCAAACAATTTCGATACTTAACATATTTTCAGGTTTTTCAGGTATATTTTAAATTGTGTATGGCTTTGCGTATGATGACCATTGAAAATGACGTCTTACGTAAAACTCAATGTAATAAATTATTCAGGTATTACTTGAGTCGATTTTCTGTATTTAAAATACCTACTCGAATACTGTTCGGAATCAGGCCTTAAATATTTTCCGTGTGGTAATTCGATAACGAGTTTCGCAGATTTACCAAAAATAGTAATAAAACGACACGTAATAAACTTACGTACTGCACGGAATAAATCGTAATGCATATAAGTGACCCTGAGAAAAGGATGTTTTTAGGAATGTGAGCTCCACGAGTATCGGAACCTAAGAAGTTATTGCTGTGGTGATGATACCTTCATGTCTCCGCTGTTGCGGCCGTAGTTCTGCGCTTGATATACCATGGGTCATATCAGCCTGATTGCCGTTAGGATTTATTTACACATAAAAACTTTTTTATTTTGAAATTGTTCATTGATGACATGACCGACATCTTATGAGTCCCTCTAGCCAAAATGTTGGTCATAAGGTTTTGATGTTTAATAAAAACATCTTATGTTTAATAGAACTACTTCGTCGCGACCGCTTGGCAGACTCTGTCGAGAACTGTCGTATCAGACAATTCCAAATCGAAAAACAAAAATTGTGTATTTAGTCCATTGAATGAGTCCCTCCAAGGGGGGTCTAGAGTGCGTTAGTTAGTAACGTAAGATGTTTCTTCGGAAACATGTCGAGAGTCCCCAGGTAATAAACATACTAAAACCCCGGGACACTAGGAGGAGCCCCGGAGTGGGGGGAGGGGGGAAAGTGTCCATTTTTTTCATTTTTCGCTTAAATCTCCAAAACGGTACATGTTAGAGAAAAACTTTCCAGGAAAAGTTGAAAGGCCATAAAATTATCTACAAGTTGTATCTAAATCATTTTTTTCTATTAGCAGCCGTTTTCGAGCTACATCCCATGAAAGGTGAAAAATTCGAAAACATAAGCAAACTTTAGCATAAGCTTAACGAGGGCTGACCCCTTCCCATGCTACGTGTGAAAATTCATCGAAAAAATCCGAACAACGGATAATGTTGGGACATTGATGTCATATGAGAGGCACTAGAGGAAAAAAAATAAAAAGTTCAAGTATCATCATCATCATTGGCCACGGCATCTTTAACAGATGATTGTTTCAGCACCCAGGGTTCATTTCCGGGGTTGTCCACATCGCCGCTGGTGACTATGTAGCCCAATGGCTGCTCGGCAGATCTTGCCACATCGATCGCAAACGAAGCGTGAGTCTTGTGGTGAGGGTTCCGTAGTGGCACGAAGTCTTTTCTGCTTTAAGTTGTCAAGCCAGACTTCATCATGTTTCGACATTCCAACTCTTAGATCACGACGCCACTCAGGTCTCATTACAGCACGATTCTCCCAAATGTTAGAATCTATCCCAAAGCTGTTCATAACTCGTTTGCATGAGTCCTTGAATCTTAGCATAGGTCGCCCAACCGGTCTCTTTGCAAACGCAATCTGCCCCATCAGAACCTGACGCGGGAGTCTCTCTGGGTCTAATCTATGGACATGTCCCAACCATTGCAGTCTCCTCCTTTTCAGGATCGCTATGATGCTGGAGCAGCGAGTCTTGGATAGCACAGTTTCATTACTCACTTTATCCATCCACGTGACTCCAAGGATCGATCTGAGGCAGCGCATGTGAAAAGCATTGAGTTTGCGCTCTTGTTTGGCATATGTAGTCCACGTCTCCGATGCGTACAATAAGGTACTGAGGACGCAAGTCTGGTACACGAGGACCTTGGTATTGATTGTTAGCTTCTCATTTCGCCAAACGCGTGCTTGGAGCTTCCCAAAAATAGTCGATGCTCTGCCGATCCGGGTATCTATTTCCTTGTCATTGGATAGCGAGGTTGTTGTTGTGGAGCCAAGATAACAGAAGTGATCCACGACTTGAAGGGCAGTGTTGTCAAGTGTGATGATGGGAGGTTGGTCTACACACTGCACCATAATCACAGTCTTTTTAGTATTGACGCTCATCGAGAAAAGCTGGCAAGCATGACCAAATCTCGCAACCAACTCCTGGAGTTCCCCTTCCGAGTTTGCAACAAGTGCAGCGTCATCTGCGTACAGAAGTTCTCGGGCAATTATATCCTGGCATTTATTCTTAGCCCTGAGAAGACTTATGTTGAACAGTCTTCCGTCTTTTCTAGTATGCAGGTGCACTCCGACGTCGCAATCTCTAAACGCTACCAGAAGCAGTGCGGAGAAAAAGATCCCGAAGAGTGTGGGCGCCAATACGCAGCCCTGTCTGACTCCACGATTCACGTCAAAGGCTGCAGATGTTTCACCTTCAAAAATGACCGATCCCCTCATGTTGTCGTGAAAAGATTGTATGAGAGAGAGGAGCTTAGATGGACAACCAATCCGACAGAGAACCTTGTATAGACCTTCCCTGCTCACAGTGTCAAAAGCTTTGTTGAGATCGACAAAGGCCATATACAGAGGCACTTGATGTTCACGGCACTTTTCCTGTAGTTGTCGAAGGGTGAATATCATGTCGTTCGTCGAACGGCCAGCACGAAATCCGCATTGAGACTCGGGGTAGATTCTTGAGGCTAGAGATTCTAGTCTTTTTAAAACCACCCTTGCAAACGCCTTGCCAGCAATACTCAACAAAGATATTCCCCTATAATTATTACAGTCACCTCTGTCTCCCTTGCCCTTGTACAAGGTAATTATATCGGCATCTCTCATTTCCTGTGGGATTGTTTCCTCATCCCAACAGCGCAGTAAGAGAGCGTACAGAGGAGAGAAAACACATTCGAGTTTTATGATTTCCGCCGGTAAGTTGTCACGGCCCGTGCTTTTACCCAGCTTCAGTCCACTAAGTGCATGGTGAAATTCATCGCTTGTGGGTGGATCATCAAGCTCAGACATTGAAGGAAAATGTGGCAGATTGTTCAACGCTTCAGGGCTTATATTTACCTCTTCGGAGTACAGGGTTGTATAGTGCTGTGCCCATCTGTCTAATTGATTGTTTTTGTCAGAGATGGGGTTTCCGTTCAAGTCTTTTAAAGCTGCCCGTTTCCTGCTGGTCGGTCCGGTCGCACACTTAATTCCATGGTACATTCCTCGAAAGTCTCCAATATCCCTGCAGTGTTGAATGTTTTTGCAGAGTGTGGTCCAGTACTCGTTCGCGCAGCGACGACTAATGCGCTGAACATCTGCTTTTGCTGCCTTGTAGGCTGATTGCTTTGCGGTGTCTCTTGGGTTGTTCAAGAAATTTATGTATGCCGTTCTCTTTATCTCCACTGCTGGAAGCAGAACGCTTTCATAATCCGCGAACCAATCGCTGACAGATCTACCCTTTCTGCCGAATACTCGAAAAGCCACCTGTAAGATAACGCTTTTAATTAGCAACCACAGTTCTTCAGCGCTTTTAGCCTCGTCGAGAGTTGCGTCGTTGAGCTTCGTTTCGATTTCAGCCTCAAACTGTTTATATAGGGTCTCATCCAGTGTAGACTTGGTATTGAGTACTATTTTCAGACTTGCGTTCTTTGCTGAATGGATCTTTTTCGGCAGAAGGCGGGTCTTGGCCATTACCATAGAGTGATCTGTGTCACAGTTTGCGCTATGATAGGTTCGAGCGTTAAGGATGTCGCGTAAGTCTCTTCTTCTTGTGATTATATGATCGAGCTGGTGCCAGTGGCCTGAACGCGGATGTTTCCAGGACACTTTGTGAGCAGGCTTGTTCCGGAAAAAGGTGTTTGTCACACAAAGAGAATGAGTTGCACAGAATTCGAGCAGCCGCTGTCCATTTTCGTTCAAATTGCCAATTCCATGCGGTCCTATGCATGTTGGCCAATTTCCAGCGTTATTTCCAATTCTGGCATTGAAGTCACCGAGTATCAAGAGTTTGTCTGATTTGCGGACTTTTCTGATAAGTTCCTGTAAGTCCGCGTAGAACCTGTCCTTGATTTCAGCTGAAGCTTTCAAAGTCGGAGCATACGCTGAGATAGCCGTGACTGGGCCCGATGCTGTCATAACTCTTATAGCCATTATGCGTTCGGATACACATGTAGGTGTTTCAGTGCAGTTTAGTAGGCTATTATGAACTGCGAATCCAACGCCATGATCACGTCTCACGCCAGCTTCCTTTCCCTTCCAGAAAAAGGTGTAGTTATGTTCACGCAAACTGCCTTCATCCGAGAGGCGAGTTTCTTGCAGTGCGGCTATATCAATGCGGAGACGTAGGAGTTCTCTGTCTACTAGCGCTGTTTTCCTTAGTGTTGGGACTTCGTCGGTATTGGTCAAATTGTCGCTTCCGGGTAACATAGTTCTCACGTTCCATGTTGCAAATCGTGTGATGGCAGTGGTGTTGGGTTTGGTGTTATTCTTGTTTTCGTTCTTTCTTATTTTGCCAGGTGCGATGTATGCTCATCCTGTTACAGGAACTGTTACGTGCCTGCTGCCCCACACACCTATAGGAGCGCAAGATGAGGGGCGGACCAGTACCTAATTGGCCGGGGGCTGCCCAGCTTGGGCAGGCGGTAACTGGTCAGTTAGTCACGATGGACTATCCTACCGTCGGGAGTCACCCCTGGCGTCCGCGCACACGCCCATTAGCGCCGACTTATCACCGGTGACTGCGACTCCCCGTGTTGTTTGCCGCACCTATTACGGTGCGGGTGAAGTTTCCTCTCCACAGGCGCTGCATTGCCTGGGACGCAATTTTTGGAGCCACGAACTTGCCCAGCATCCATGACCCCCTCTCGACCTTGTCGACTAATTCCACAGGAACGAAGCAAGTCGCTACGTGCGGAGCCGACTTGGTTGCAGGGGCTGCCGACTTGTTCAGGTTGAACCTTACTGTCGCCTACGGTGCCCCAGATCCGTTGCCCCATCCACCGACATACACCGTACCGAAGTCCATCTTCTCCGCTGTAGTCGCCGTTAGGGTCTTCACCCGTAACCCTGGGCAGGGGTCCACGTTATACCCCGCGGAGCTGGGTCCCTGTTCGAACTTAGCCACCCGCACACTCCGGCCTACTGAAGTGCGGGGTGCCCACTCCCGCGACGAGGACGCGCCGTACAGGAATTACCCCGGTGGTAGCTAGAGAAGGTGACTCTTTCAACCCCGGGGCCGAGTTAATGGCTCGTATGATGCCGAGACCAAAGCTCAAGTATCGTAACTACCCTAATAAAATTCAATTCCTCCTAAACGCCTCCATGGTGGAATCTGTTTTTTTTATCAATGATAGACCTAATTATGAGCAATCTATTGGTACTGGTCACAAGTTGCACTTTTGAGCTTTTTGGAAGAAAAAAATAAAAAAGATCAAGTTCAGTAACTCAAACTACCCTGATATAATATTTTGACAATCGATTCCTCCTAAAGGCTTCCATGGAGGAATGTGTTTATTTTACCAATTATAGACCTAATTAAGAGCAATCTATCAGTACCGGTCACAAGTTGCACTTTTGAGGTTTTTGGAAGAAAAAAAATAAAAAGGTCAAGTTGCGTAACTACCCTAATATAATATTTTGACAATCGATTCCTCCTAAAGGCTTCCATGGAGGAATGTGTTTTTTTTACCAATGATAGACCTAATTAAGAGCAATCTATCAGTACCAATCACAAGTTGCACTTTTGAGGTTTTTGGAAGAAAAAAATAAAAAGTTCAAGTATCGTAACTACCCTAATAAAATTCAATTCCTCCTAAACGCCTCCATGGTGGAATCTGTTTTTTTTTATCAATGATAGACCTAATTATGAACAATCTATTGGTACTGGTCACAAGTTGCACTTTTGAGCTTTTTGGAAGAAAAAAATAAAAAAGATCAAGTTCAGTAACTCAAACTACCCTAATATAATATTTTGACAATCGATTCCTCCTAAAGGCTTCCATGGAGGAATGTGTTTATTTTACCAATTATAGACCTAATTAAGAGCAATCTATCAGTACCGGTCACAAGTTGCACATTTGAGTTTTTTGGAAGAAAGAAATATTTTTTGATCGATTGATGTGATAAACATGGGTATGTAGTATGGGGAAATTGTTTGAGCCAAAATCATTTTTTACTGCGTGTAACTCAGAAATGGTAGGATATAGGAAAAAATGATTTAGGTACAACTTGTAGATAATTTTATGGCCTTTCAACTTTTCCTTGAAAGTTTTTCTCTAACATGTGTCGTTTTTGAGATTTAAGCGAAAAATGAAAAAATGGACCCTTTCCCCCCCCTCCCCCCACTCCGGGGCTCCTTCTAGTGTCCCGGGGTTTTAGTATGTTTATTACCTAGGGACTCTTGACAGGTTTCCGAAGAAACATCTTACGTTACTAACTCACGCACTCTAGAACTTTTTATTCAATGGACTAATTGTGAAAAGTCGATGTTCAAATGTCTAGCGGTTTCAAAGCTACGTCGTCATCAAAGCTTTTTGTCAGGCACGCTTATAAAACTTGCTTCTCTTGAGTATTTATCTCAATTGCTCCCAATTTAAGATTTTATGGGTATCTTTAATAAGCTTTTTTTTATATATTTCACAAAGTAAAAACAACCTTTGAAACATTACTTGATCAAATAACACACAATAAGTTCAACGTATCGCAGATATAATTGCCTGTCTTTGGGCGGACTTTGTATGTCAGAAAATAGTTTTAATTTAGCATAACAGGACCATTAAAAATAAATCAGGCTGACATCTTTTGGAAGAACGTAAACCCCTTCAAGTTTAAGTTTTGAATAGCTGATGTCACTAACTGATCTAGAAAACTTTGAATCTCGTCATAATACGAATTTCAATTCGTTAGTGGTGAGGTTTCCAACCTAACAGTTGTCGACCTTCATGAAAGCAGCATTATGGCCCAAGGGTGTTTTGTATCGTCGGTTTCGCGGACGGTTACTAGACACCATGCGCAACACTAAACCAGTAAAATAGTATTTCGTATGTTTTTATATTAATATAATGTTAGTTTTTAAGGTATTTATTGTATGGGCCTTTGTTGCCTGCAATAAATGATTAAAATTAAAAAAGGAAAAAAGTTCAGTAAGCCTGTAACGTCCCACTGCTGGGCAAAGGCCTTACCTCAACTATGAGGTAGTTCAAGCCACAAGCCACAATCCACCACGCGGGCTCAGTACGGATTGGCGGAGGGGTGTTTGCAAGGTAAGCGACTAAGCCTGCTGTCAGATGTTATCAAGCCGCCCATATGGCCTCTGACCAGGCTTAATGACTTATATCAACTAATATTAGCCGGGATCAACGGCTTTACGTGCCTTCCGAAGCAAGGAAATGCTCGTGTTATACGTCACATATATGGTCGGAATGGTTTGCAAATTAGGGCTATGAGAGTAAAGGCAAGAGTGAATCAAAAATCCTGCGCCAACATACGAAAATAGTTTATTTTTATACAAATCATTAAAAAAATATTAGTCAGTCATTTTCAGGAATAAAAATGCACTGGGATTTGTTTGGAGTTCAGTGAATGCGGCCTTAAGATGTATCCTGAGGTTAATATTGCATCGCATCTGTCATTATTATGAAATCTGACCGCAACAGATTAATAATTTGACTCAGAGTCAACTAACCCTGCGCAATTAGTAATAATTGTATCGTTACCTTAACAGCTTCCTCGACGTCGTCGTCTCTGGAAGCTTTGGCTAAGCTCTTCTTCATCAGCTGGTACATCGTCTCCCTTCTTAGAGATCCCTCCCCCAGCAGATCATAGCACTGAAAGAGAAATGTTTTATTAAAGTTCGAACTACACTATTGAAGAAACAGAAACGATGTTAAGAATGATCCCTATAACGACGTTTTTAGGGTTCCGTAGCCAGATGGCAAAACCCGGAACCCTTATAGTTTCGTCAAGTCTGTCTGTGTCTGTCTGTCCGTCGGTATGTAACAGTCACTTTATTCTGAAACTTTTAGTATTACACAACTAAAACTTACTAGGTAGATGTATCCTGTTAACCGCTTTACGATTCACATACAAAGAATAAAAATTAATGATATTTAAGGGCTCCCATACATGAAACATTTTTTTTTTGCCAAACCTAAGCTTGTGGGAGTCTATGGTTGGATCTTCTATAATGTCATTGATGTTCCTAAAACCATTATCTCTCAAGTTAAACGTTATTTGGAAGATAGACGCTTCCAAAGTGGTAAAATAGGCGTCTCCCCCCATCTAACTTTTAAACTAAGCGAGTGTAAATTTTGAGCAAAATAAATGATGTAGACCTTGATAAAGACTTTCAACTAAAATTGGTTTAAACACGATGGCACTATGGTATAGTTGTTTTATAAAAAAATATGAGCACATTTCAATAACCGCAAACATCACTTTGTTATTCATACGAATACTATGATAAACAAAGTTATATTTGCTGTCAACAAAATATTGTGGTATTTTGGCTAAATGGAAGTAAGTGGATCTCTAATTCAGTTAAAGTTGGCTCGAAACCCTTAGTGTACGAGTCCGACTTGCACTTGGCCGGTTTTTTTTTATAATAATGCGCCAGAGAACACACCAATTACTATTATCGTGAACGTTTCATAAAGCATTTATACGACTTCAAAAAAGGAGGCTGTCGATTTGACCTGTATGTTTGTACGTATGTTTGTCAGCGATAATCTCGCATTTGGCTGAACCGATTTTGATGCGGTTTTCAAAATAGTGTAGGCACCATTTAAGTTTTTTTCAGTTTAATTTACTTATTCGGATTAGTATTTTTAATTGATTTTGGTGTCACGGAGTCCAGCCTCCATGGTGACGAGACGAACCGGCGACTTGTACTGACAGACTGACGGACAGATGACTAAGAACTTTTTTTTTTACTTTAACTAGTAAATAATAGTGTCTTAAGATATCCTAGGATAATTCGTGCCTGGGATTTTTAACAACAATAAACGGACGACGTACAGTAAAAGACAGTCTTTCTTTATACAGACCGTATATTTAGTATTCTAGTTTACCAAAAAAACTTCAGACCTGCAAAAAAAGTAAACATAACAAATAATCCACTCAAATGACGAAAATAAATGACTTTAAATAAAATTTTCTTTTTTAGTGCATTTTCAGTATTGTTTTAAGGTATTTTTATTTAAATTATATTTCAATTAACTTATGGATGCATTCAGAAATGAGTAGTACGACTACCATCAAGTTACTTGACTAAAATATCACAAAATTTCAGAATACCCTGTATTCTGAAATTTTTATTACGAATTAATAACGAATTACACGGTTATTTTATACCTAGTAGTAAGAAACTTTTAAATCAACGTACTATAAAAACATTACGCGCATTTTAATAATAATACTGGCATATTTTCAAAATTCCGTTTATAGTATGTTGATGAGTTTTTCCGGTAAGTAGTCACTGATAATTGTAGTGGGAATACACTACAAGTGTCCCTGATTAATTCGATACTAATCTAAACACACGCCACAAACTCCCACCACAATAGAGTTCGAGTCATAACAGACAATTTATTTGAAAATGTATTGAATAAGTCCTCGCATAAACCCAGTGCGATGGACAAACATCAATTGATGGAAAATATACGAAGTTCACGATCACGGCCAACAAAGAGCTTAAGCCCTCTCGTATTTTCACAGAAATCATTTTGATAATAAATTAAAAGCCTTTCGGAAAATACTTTTGCACGTGGAAAATATTTGTGACGCAAAAACGGCATACAATTATTGAAATAAAATAGGTACGAGCACGTGTATATGTTGTTTATTTCACCTTTAGCGCGTAAGCTTTTCGAGGACGTTGGAGATTTATTCGAACAGTAAAAATACGAGTAAAGGAGATGAAAAGTCTGTAAAAGATGAAAGGTGTTACACTGTATGGAAATTGTGATTCATCACTAATTAATTAATGGACGGCGTACGATTCCAATGTTAAAGAGAAACTGCAAATTAATGAACAGTTTAACCTTTTGGCACACTCATACTGGAGGTCAAAACAAAATTTTTGACCTAGAGCTAGGAAAAAAATCTTAAGATACCTGTCGTGTGTGATATTGTTTGAAAGGCTTTTTTTAAGGCGGTTCTGAAAATATACTACATCATTACATTTCGGGCTTTTTCGTTAAATTAAAACAAGAATAATTTTCAAATGTATACAGTTATCGCTCCTTGTGATTAGGTATGGCTGATGTTTTGTTTGTACTATGTTCCACAAATGATACGTTGCAACCTCATTTCAAAGCTCAAGAAAGGAGTTTTAAAAATAATGTCATTAATTGTTTTTCTGGATTTTTCCCAAACTTCTAATTGACTCGTTCTGTTTTAGTACCTACTTCTTTATTGCGCTTACACACAAGCGTTACTGTCTCTTTTAGACAAGGGAAAGGAATTAAGAACTCCTTCACATTTGTCAATGAGCTACTAAGCAACAGTTGCGCTGACCATAAGTCGCCCAATAAAAGGCAATTATATACAATAAAAAGTAGTTTTGGCGAAGTTTGCCATGGCGGCGAATCCCGGTCTCGCAGGTTCCACCTTTATTTATAAGACTATAAATGTAAGCAATAACTCAATAATCAATATCCGACCACGATGACTCTGTCATGAGTGTGATTTACCTCAGAAGCAGCACTTAATGACGCCTATAGCATTTGACGAACGGCAGTCCGTTAACGGTGTATTGACGCAAATCAACGGCATTTCAGTGGTGAGATGAAGGCTAGCTACTGACATGTTGGTTACGTCAAAGATTCGTAGCAATCACGTCGATGGCGTGTCGACGGGAGGAGCAGGCCATTTTGGGCAATTGTCCATGTATCAGATCCCTAGAAGAAAAAAAGAAATTAAAGCTATTTAAAGTAGCACTCACAGTGAAGGCATAAGCGATCTTCTCCTCGAGGTCGCCGCGGAGATAGAGCGAGAAAGCCTTAGCGAAGGTTGCCATGGTGACGAACGGGGAGGTGCCCCGGTCCAGAGCCACCATCACTCGCTCCATCATGTACGCGTCTGTCATGCCCAGGCCCGTGTGGAGGACATCGCGGAAGTGAGCTCTGGTGGAGGAAAATAAACTTTGAACTCGGAGAGAAAAGATTAAAAGTTGCTCCAGATATGCAAAACACATTTTGTATGATCTTATTAGTAAAACTCAAAACGTCTTGTCTCCCAAACCTCATGCTATAATCCGGGGTTCGCATAACTATGATCAGTGTATACCGGGAACTTTTTCATGTGATTCAGTACAATTGAATGGTGAAGTGATGGCTCGTGCAGACGATCTTTTGTCGCTAACTTCGTCATTATTCACACAAAAAAACCAATGGTTTGGAGCCAGAAAGCACTATGAGCTGGTGGTACTATTAACGCTCATATTTGAATATTTTTATGTTTATTTTGAAGGTAAATTGAACCAGTAGCTCGTTAGTAATATTTGCCTACCTACAATGTTTAAAAATGTTATCGATCACGATACATCGCGAGCCCTCGGTCAGTCTGTAAGCGTCACCGGGCGCGAAGGCATGTCGCTTTCCGGAACTGTATTTCCACGTGTTTGCCGAAATAAACGTTTAATGTGCACTATCATCTTTCAATCAGCAGCCTATTAGCCTTCAGGTACTGAGCCTCATGTCTTTCCGCCCGGTTTGATCATCATGTGACGGGAACAACACCGTATCAACTCGAGGCGTTCTATTTTTGTATGGAACTCTATACTTGTATTTCAACGCACATCTATCACGAATCTACGCAGTAGCGTCACCACCTCAGATCAAGATCAACTCGGGACCAACACTCGACCAGCGGCGCATGCGTTGTAACGCGCTTACAAGTTGCCCGATGGTTCTCAACTCATCACAAGAAGACCTGTCATCATCATCATCATCATCATCATTATCAGCCAAAGGACGTCCACTGCTGAACATAGGCCTCCCCCACGGCTTTCCACAGCGACCGATCACTAGCGGTCTGCATCCAGTTTCATCCTGCGATCTTTATAAGGTCGTCTGTCTATGTTTTTTGTGGACGTCTCACGCTGCGTCTCTGGTTGAAGGGTCTCCAATCTAGAACTTTCCTGCCCCAACGGCCATCAGTTCTTCGCGCTAAGTGCCCTGCCCATTGCCACTTGAGCTTACTGATTCTCAAGGCTATGTCCGTTACCTTAGTTCTTCTACGTATCTCCTTATTTCAGATTCGATCCCGTAGAGAAACACCCAGCATAGCCTTTTCCATCGCTCGTTGTGTGATTTTGAGCTTCATTATAAGGCCCATAGTAAGAGACCATGTTTCGGATCCGTATGTCATCACTGGTAACACACACTGGTTGAAGACTTTCGTCTTCAGACTCTGAGGTAGATAGGATGAGAAGACACTCCTGCGCAATTTCCCGAACACTGCCCAGCCGAGTTGGATTCGTCAATTGACCTCTTTCTCGAAGTTGGACCTACCCAATTGGATCACTTGTCCCAGGTAGACGTACTCGTCGACAACTTCGAGAGTTGAGTTCCCAATGGATACTGGAGTGGGTACAACAAGGGAACTCGACATAATTTTCGTCTTCTCCATGTTCATTTTAAGACAAATCGGAGGCAAATCGGAGGTGTGTGATGTATTCGCCATTAATATTGATGCCGATTCCTTCCCATTCCAGAAGCTTGAAAGCGTCTTCCAATGCCGCCGTGAACGGTTTCGGAGATATCACATCTCCCTGTCTCACACCTCTCCGCAGTGGAATCGCCTTCGTGTTCTGCTCCTGTACTCGGACCGACATGGTGACGTTATTGTAAAGGCACTTTAACACCTCTATATACCTATCAGTGGCGGCTGTACCTTAAGTGCGCTCGTGCGCTTAACCACCAATTCAAAAGATTTAAAAATTACAAAATATTAAGTACTTCATCTTTATTTTTAAATAACCATTTTAATAGTTATTTTTTAAGATACAAAAACGTATAAAAGATTAAATCTCTAATTATGGTGAATCAGTTTGAGCGCTTTACTAAACTATTATGTGATTATTATTATGATTGCCGAGAGCACCCGATGTTTGACGAATTGGCCGGCCGGCATGAGCGCGCATCTACGACGGCAGCCATGATTGACATCTCGTATCAGACTACCAGTATAGTTTCACTGTATGTGTGACGCATTAATTATTGTTTATTTATATTACCGTAATTGTTTTTAGTTTTTGTTTCGATTTTCTTAAAGTGCACTACCAGTTCGATAACCCACCAGCCGCCACTGATACCTATAGACTATGTGGCACCGCTGCAGAGACTGAAGCACCGCCCAAATTTCGATCGAATCAAAGGCCTTCTCATAGTCCACAAACGCTAAGCATAAAGGCATATTATACTCCACGGACTTCTGTATAATTTGCCGAAGCGCATGGATGTGGTCTATGGTACTATAGCCTTTTCGGAAACCGGCTTGTTCGGCAGGCTGGAAGTCATCAAACCTACGTGCGAGACGATTCGTGATGACCCTTGAAAACAGCTTGTAGACATGGCTCAGGAGTGAGATAGGTCTATAGTTCTTCAATAAGGTTTTGTCTCCTTTTTTGAAGAACAACACCACCACACTCCTGTTCCACGCCTCGGGCGTGATGCCCTCCAGCAATACGGAATTAAAGAGTCTCTGAAGGACTTTAAGTACCGGTGTTCCACCCGCCTTCAGAAGCTCTGCTGTGATTCCGTCCTCGCCAGGTGCCTTGTTGTTTTTGAGCTGTTTAAGGGCCATCCTAATCTCGTAGAGGCTGATGTCCGGGATGTCTTCGGTGTAGTGTCGGGTCAGGATAGCTCGTGGGTCTCTAGCCGAGCTATCTACGAGTTTGGCTACTGAGGTGTACAACTGCCCATAGAACCTTTCGATCTCCCTCAAAACCTCTGCTTTCGTCGACGCTACACTGCCGTCCTCCTTCTTAAGCTTCGTCAACAGGCTTTGCCCAATAGACATGTCCCTTGCAAACACTTTGGAGCCTTGGTTCCGCTCTATCGTTTCTTTGACACTATTATGTCGTGTCGCAGGGACTTCCATATTTGTCTATTGAGCTGCCTGTAGTTTTCAGCTGTAGTTTTGCCATAAGGTCGAGAGTGTGGACCGACAGTCTTTGAGGTTTTTTTTACGGCTAGGCCTAAAATACTTAGACCCCACCGTTTGAACAGTTTCCACAAACCCGTTGTTAATTTCGTCCACTGTAACGCAATTTTCTAGGCAATCAAAGCGGTTTGACAACTCGAGTTGAAAGCTCTCGGGATTTTGGATATGAACACGAGTCGGTTGGAGCGTGGACTTCATCAGGCGGGATCTTTCCAATTTGACACTTATATTCAATGTGCCTCGAACCATTCAGTGATCGCTACCGGTTTTCACCCTGTTGATCACGGAGACAATATTGAATAACCGTCTCTTGGAAGTCATGAAGAAGTCAATCTCGTTTCTCTTGAAGCCATCGGGACTCAACCAGGTCCACTTTCTTTGAGGCGGCTTCTGGAAGAAAGAGTTCATCGCAAAGAGTCCCTCCTTCTCCAGAAAGTCGGCCAGCCTCTGTCGCCTGGCGTTCCTTTGCCCGTATCCAAAGGGTCCCACCTTCAATTCATTCTCGCCTCGCTTGCCCAGTTTTGCGTTGAAGTCCCCCATTACAACAGTAAAATAGGTTTTGGAAGCATGTATGGCTCTACTTACGTCCTCATACATTTCCTTTACCTCTTCATCCGGGTGTTTCGCGGTCGGTGCATATACCTGTATGACCTTCAGCGAATACCTCTTGGATATTCTGAGTATAAGGTATATTACCCTGCTCGACACACTCTCGATGGTCTCGATATTGTTGACGAGGGACTTGTGAACGAGGAACCCGACACCACCTTGGGACTTTCGTTGGTTGCCTTCCCGGTAGTAGAGCAGGTTGCCGGACTGTAGAGTTATCGTGTCCTCGCCCTCTCTACGGACTTCTGATAAACCCGTTATGTCCCAGTGTAACCTGCTCATTTCTTCCTCCAGCTCAAGCAACTTCTCATCTGTCCTCAGTGTACACGTGTTGTACGTTACCAGGGCCAGTTGTCGTCGGGGGTGGCAGCGCAATCGCCTCCGGGGATTCTTAGCACCCCCTGCCTCGCCGTTACCGTGACCGCTACCAAAGTCAGGAATAGCGGGGCTACCGGAGACTGGGGTCCTGGTATTTTTGAGTGCACTCATGAGGGGATTTTGCCAGTACTCGCCACGCTTGGCAGGCGGGTTGGCAAGTGCAGAGGCGCAGCCCCTTGCAGCTGTGACGCTGCTGCCCGTCACAGTTTAACATTTAGCTGCGCTTTATATTGGATGGTTATACCGCCATCGGTCGGTCGCCAGAGCCTCGTCTGTATAAACAGGACGCACCACGTGAAGGTGAGGTTGGCTTGGAGCTTATTGGTCTTGGTTAAGCTCCCTTACGTCCCTGTCATACGTTTTGGCAAACGCGATCCGAGGCGAGGTGTTCGCTATCCGGTGCCGATCCCATACCGAGGCGTTGCTGATCTTATTACGTACCTAACGTGCTTCCGTATGGTCGACACCTGGTTGGTGCTATTGCCGTCACGGATTGGTGAGTTTGCTTCAATCCTTAATCGTTCTCTATTATCATCTCTTTAACATTTGGTAGTACTCAGTTACAGGTGGACGGTAAAATAATAATAGTTACCTAGATATCAAGTCGTGCCCTGCAGGCTTCTCATCGCGTTTCTGTATTTTGAAGAAAATTACCATAATTTCTGAAACAAGAACATTAAGCTAAAGTTCAGATACTAAAGAACAAACTTAAATATATAAATTATTGTAATGTATAGTCTTCATAAATTTAACCTTCACTAAAATTTTATTGAAATAGATACAAAACAACAAACGTGCTTATCCTAATCACTTAGTCCGAGAATTTTAGGGAAAACCGCAAAACCGCGAATTAAATGTTTTCATTTTAGGCTAAAGCAAGATTGTTTAATTCATAAGGATGATTCGGAGTACATTAATGAATTGGGTAAAGGCGACAAAAGTGACGACGTTTTGCGGTTGACCTACAGTTTTTGCCTTACAGTTGGAAAAACACAATTATACTGGTGACCCACTCCTTAATTTAACTATACCATAGTTTTAAATTAAATTACCGTAGATAGTAAAATAATAGATATAAAGCTTACTGATTTAAATCATTGGGTTTTATTGATACGTATCTGTTGTACTGCACAACAATAAAGAATTGTATTAAAAGGCTCACTTAGATACATTAGCATTCCTATTTCCAATTTAAACAGGATAACATAAATATTTATTACTTACATATTTAAAAATATACAGTGTGTCCAGGCATGTATTAATTAAACTTTAAGGGCAATACGTAGGTACGATGGATTTCATAGAGGAAAATATCCCAAATGGGGGGTCAATTCACCCAAAGGGGTGCTAGCCACTCGACCACGGACGACCTCCGTGGTCGAGTGGCTAGCACGCTGCCACTCGACCACGGAGGCTAGTCTCGGGTCTGGGTGTTGTGGTACCACCGTTGTGTCTGATTTTCATAACACAAGTGCATTGGCTACTTATTTTTTTGAGATCAGAACAATGTATGTGATTGGTGTCCAATATAATGTCAAAAATTACCAAACTTGGGAAATTTACGGTGGTTTGAGTCTCCCGACGTGTATGGGCTAGTTTTTGGTGTCATTTTTAAGAAAACGGTGTGGTGTATTACCGTATACCGTGTATAACTGATTTATAAAACTGTTTTTGGGCTATTTATTCTAAAATTTATAAATTCGATAATAGCAAAATACATTAAAGAGATGGCGGTATTATGCAAATCCAAACATCAAAAAAGTCTAAGCAAAACATACTAATTTTAATTTTACAATATGTTTTCGCATCAAATCCTTAGTATTTTCTCATTTATATTATGTTTTATTATTTTTTATATTAAACATCAATTGTTAATTTTTAATAATCTAAATTGATAATAATTACTAGATGTGCGGTTTTAAAAATGTACTCCTCATGTCGTATTTATTCTAAACTTGATGTATTTTGAAAACGGATGTTTTTTTTTTTAAATGCTGCCACTCATGTACCAGGGGATGAGGGATAGCTACAGGGCTAAAATAGCTTAGTTTTACGTATAATACTACTGTGCTAAATGAATCCATCCAGTTTACACCTTTCATATAATATTGGGTGACAGTACTCACTACAAGTGAAAATCTGGATTGAGCAGAAAATATTTTAAAAATAGAGTTAAACAACAAAATTCTCTAAAGCTTCAACAATATTCACTGCTTCTGGCATTTCGAGTGAAATTCACGGTCATTCGTACATCGTACTGTCTGACACGGGAAATCAATTGTAACATTGAACTTCGTATTGAAATGAACAATTAATTTCTCTTGTACACAGCCAAAGGCAAAAATCCTTTGTGATAAAATAATTGAAATGCGATTCCGGCGCATTGGAGATCTGTTTGCATCGAATATTATTGTCAAACAATATAAGTTTCTGAATATAATAACAGAAGTAAAATATTATTTTGTATACCGATCTAACCTTTTTTAAACAAAAGGGCAGGCACACAATTCTTTGTATCTCAATAACTAATTAGGACAACGCATTGATAAACAATTTATTCCGAAAGTCAGAATCTGCATCCCGGCAAGGAGAGCACCCCCGCACAAATCTTTTTTGTGAACTTTGTCCTACAAAATGGCATGTCCGAATTAGCCCTCTAGTGAAGATTGTGAGGAATCTAACGGAGTTTTGACGAACTTAATAAAAGCTTGTTAAAGCATAATCATAAGAGGTCAATCAAACGTTTATCAAGAGCACAAAAAACTAAGGAGCCGAGTGGAGCGTTGTTGTTACATTATTTTTGTGTTATTAATTTTACAATTACAATTGATTTTATCTAATAATTATTATCGACAAACTTATTTTGACCATTGATTGCTCAGAGAATAGATATAAATTGACATTATATATTAACATGCCAAATTTCGGTAAGACATGTTAATACTGTTACTGTTTGTGAATACTATGTAAATGCACAATATGTCTAGGTTATGTATATATTTATTTATGTATTTGTCACTGTTATATTGTAAAAACCGCAAAATTATAACACCGCGTGACATTAAAAAAATCTTGACAATGTTTAGCATTTATGCTTTGTTGGGACATATACGTCGACCTAACACCGAGGATAAACAGGGATTTGCTTCTCTCACCCCGTTTATCCTTCACCTACCTTGACTGACCCACCGCTTTACCCAGTAATTTGTCATTTCAGTTTACGTTACAATATATGAAGTTCAGTACAGTTCACAATAGATCGACAGATTAAATAATAAAAAAAAAACCTTTGGACATTCCCACACATCGCCATCTAGCCCAAAAGTAAGCTACTCAAAGCTTGTGTATGGGTGCCAGACAACGGATATAATGCTTAAATACTTTTTGTTTGTAAATACATACATGATATACATAGAAAACACCCAGACCAATACAAACAGACATGTTCATGCACACAAATGTTTGCATTGTGCGGGGATCGAACCCGCGACCCGCTGCGTAGTAGGCGATTTCTCGACCACTACACCAGACGAGTCGTCATAAAATAAGATTATAAACGAACTGATTTAAAACCGTTAGATTTGTAATCATGCGGTATTTACAACATTACGGTGACAGTTGTATACTGTCGTCGTATATACGTAAATATATAGGTATATATAGAGGTATATATAGAGGTACCACCGTTGTGTCTAATTTCCATAACACAAGTGCATTAGCTACTTACTTTGGGATCAGAGCAATGTATGTGATTGGTGTCCAATACTTTTAAAAAAAACTTATCTTAAAAATATTACGATGACCCGTCTGGTGTAGTGGTCGAGAAATCGCCTACTACGCAGCGGGTACGGGTTCGATTCCCGCACAATACAAACATTTGAGTGCATGACCATGTCTGTTTGTATTGGTCTGGGTGTTTTCTATGTATATCATGTATGTATTTACAAACAAAAAGTATTTAAGTATTATATACGTTGTCTGGCACCCATAACATAAGCTTTGAGTAGCTTACTTTGGGGCTAGATGGCGATGCGTGGGAATGTCCAAAGGATATTTATTTATTTATTATTATTTATTTATTATTACAAATATGGGGAAAAAACGCTGTAACGTTGTATTGAAGGAAAACGTAATGACTGAGAAAAGGTAATTTAACGTTGCACAATAGTATCATACGACTGCGGCCGCTATTCTTGAATCACACGCGTCAATGTGGCGTGTGATTTTCCCCGAATAGTGTTAGATTATCTCATAAAATGAAGATGAAATTTACTAGTTGAATAAGAGTTCACTCAACTGTGTGAATACAATATATCGCCTTTTAGAAGAAGATTTAAGTTACCTATCTTATTTTGATGATTAGCTTGTTCATCTAGTCATTCAACAGAATCTTAAGCGACTCAAAATTTTTTGTGCAACTAACTCGAAATAATGTTAGTTTTTAACCGATTTCAAAAACAGAAGGAGGTTATCAATTCGACTATGTTTTTTTTTGTGGCTGTGTTACCTCGTATCACAGTCATGTAAACCGATTTGAAAAAGCAAAAACTCTAACCTAGAGGTTATAGGTACCTTCTAGTTGTTGCCAAGTCGTGATCTGATGATGGGATCTTGGTGCAATCGAGGGAAACCCTCAAATGTTACAGGCACGTAGGTATAGTGTTTTTGTACTACAATCTTAATGTTGACGCGTTATTACGTCTGATGGTCAACATTGTGTGGAGCTGAGCTGATGGTGGAACTCCTTAACGCTAATGTCAGAACTTATTATAGATAATTTGTAGTTTGTGATCGCGTGTATGGGGTGCTTAAATAATAAAGTGCAATAAGCAGTATTATCCTTATTATATTTAACAAAATAGCAGCAATTAAAGCAGTGGGGACGACTACAACATCCGTTTCCGTATCTGAATATTTACTAAAATATTTATTTGTAGGGATAAACAATTTGCTAGTTAAATATGTAAATTCATTATTTTTTTAAATGATTGATCGTACAGTCGCCGTCAGATATATTGGAGCAGACAAAGTGACCAAATACTTCTGAACACTTTAATGTGTCAATAAGTTCCATACACTACAAGTAACCGTTAATATCAGAACATTCATTACATCATTAATATCTGAGCAGAAGCTAGTCAATAACTTCTATACACACAACTAACCAATAATATCTGAACACTCATAACGTCAAATATATCTACACAGTCCGTCTTAAATATTTGAGCAATCGAGCAAAAATGCAGAAGGAAGTGGTTCCAACTTAACTTTAAATACTATTTAAAAATAAGAACTCTTTTCATATTTTATAATATAGTAAGATGACGCTAGCAGTTTGTAACACTTTGTAGTTTTCAGTATTGTAATCACTGTCATGAAAGTGTCATGCAATAAATAAATTCAGTTAAGTGAGTGTTCAGATATTATTGGTTACTTGTGTGTACAGAAGTTATTGACTAACATCTGCTCAGATATTAATGAAGTAATGAATGTTCTGATATTAATGGTAACTTGTAGTGTATGGAACTTATTGACATATTTAATTGTTCAGAAATATTTGGTCACTTTGTCTGCTCCGATATATCTGACTGTAACTGTAATGTATGTAGTGAGCCTTTTAAATCATTATTAATTATATATTTATTAGTTAAAATATTTCAAATAAATCTAACCTCTACCATAGGACCTGAAGTTATAATAACATTTCGAAAGTTGAATATGAAAAAAAACGGGAGATCTGTGGGGACTGTCTGTGCATATTATTAAGTTAATATTGACAATAGCTCCTCAACTAGCAATATTTTTGACAAGTGTATTCATGACGGGCAGTTTTCTAATTAATGAAGATTAGTTAAATAATAATGCTTTTTAAATCGGGTGACAAAACCCCTCAAAGATCCGGCCAATATCGACTCTACCGGTCTTGAGCAATGATTTTAAATAGAATAATAGGAGTCTTTTGCCCGAGCGCGCAATGGGAAGACGCGAAAAGATCCTAATTAGGATCCTTACTCTTAGCCTGCAAATAGCTGTACAACAAGTGTACGTCACACTTGTTGTATCTCTGATAGTGATTGTAAATCCTATAAAAAATGAATCGTGTATGTTTCAAAAGTGAATAAACTATGATAAGAAAGAAAATTAAGCTAAGGATATTTCGTATGTATGACATGTAGGTAAATAACAATTACGCATAAATCATTAAATTTTACATTGGTATTGAGAAAAACATATTATGGTAAAAAAAATATGTAATTAAATTTTGGCACATTTTTCATCGAACAAGTTATTACATAACAAACAATTTGGTTTTACTAAAGGCAGAAGTACCACAGATGCAGGAGTTGCTCTTTTAACACATGTATTAGCATGATGCTTTAGGTATTTTCGGTGATCTATCGAAACCTTTGGATTATGTGGATCATGAAACATTGTTAAAAAAATACGTTAGTATGGGGTGTCATTGTACTCATTAAAGATGATGACTATTATAGTCTGGCAAATTCATACGTGACACTTCCATGGTCTGCGGGCGACGGGGGACGAAAGGTTGCGAGGGCATGAAAGAAGAGCGCGGGCGGCGGGACCGCGTAGTAGGAACGTCCAGTCGCGTGGCGGTTATCGTGGCGGCCGCTTGTGTTCATGGGTCATTTTTCGCATCACAAAATATACACGGTAATATGCCCAAAGATGAGTCCGCGGATAGGTAAAGTTATTGGTCGTCGGGCTAAACAAATTATTTATAATATTTACAAATATTTTAAAGCTCGTAAGGAAGATCCAACTTCGACTGAACACCGAAATGATGTTATCTTGGCAAATTTAGTAGCTGATATTAGTGGTTTGTCGAATACTGCAGTCCGAAATGTTATTCGCCAAGGAAAATCACTATGTGATAATGAAGGTGCGGCGAAGTTCAAATCCCCAAGAAAATAAAAAATGGCAAAAAAACGAATTGAAATTGATAATTTACGGAAAGTGTTATTCGTCGAAAAGTAACACAATATTATTCCATTAAGAAAGAAGTACCTACTTTAAGAAAACTTATTGCCGAATTGAAGCACGATGACATATTAGATTGTTCACGTGAGTATTTACGGAGTACCTTACATAGGTTGGGTTTTAACTATAAAAAAATTGGTTGCCTGTAAAGTCGGTATACGGGCGAAAGTTTTACGTGACAACGACTTTTTATGTCTGTCTCTCTCGTTCTTACGCGTGCCTCTCACTCGCTCTCAGTGCTGCGCGCGCGGGCTTCTCTCTCGTTCGGTGACTCATCGTAACGTTACCGAGCGTTACACTTTTTCATAAGTGACTCCCAGCCGCAACCTAATTTAAGACGTTGTCACGTCAAAATGAAAATCAAAACGAAAAATACTCATAGAGCGCCAGACATTACTTCTCTTAGGTGGCACTACCTTCAAGCTATAAAAAAAATATCGAAATTTAGGTAGACCAATTTTTTTTTCTGAACGAGACTTATGTTAATCAATCACTTACTGTATCACACTGCTGGCAATCACACACCGAAACTGGAGTCATGACAAATATTGGCAAAGGTCTTAGATTAATTATTGTGCATGCTGGTGGTCGCACCGGATTTGTCAATAATGGTTTATTGATATTTAAATCACATTCGAAAACGGGTGACTATCTTGAAGACATGAACTCAGCAAATTTTGAAAAATGGATTAAAGAACAACTTCTTCCAAATATTGCAAACAATTCCATAATAGTCATGGATAATGCAGCTTATCACTGCAAACAAATTGAAAAAAAAACCGACCATGAGTTCTACAAAGAAGACGATGCAAGAGTGGCTAACGAAACGTAATGTTCCATTTGAAGAAACCTTGCGGAAATGTGACTTAATGCTAATAATGAATAGCCAAATGCAAGCAAAACAATATACAATTGTTCAAATAATAAATCAATAGGAAAACACAGTACTTTGTTTACCCCCGTACCATCCCGACCTCAATCCAATCGAGATGGTATGGGGTGATGTTAAAGGAGATTTAGCAGGAAATTACGTCAATTCAACATTGGATCAGAAAAAAGACGCCCTTGTTAGCTTGTTTGCTAATTACACTGCTGAAAAATGGGAAAAATGAGATGATCACATAGTAAAAAATGAAGATAAGTACAATAAAGAGGACATGATATACGATGAAGAGTTTGATAAGTTTGTAATATCTCCAAATAATGATTCTGATAGCTCCGATTATGACAGTGAGGATAATTCTGAAATGGAATTTGACGATAGTGATTAAGTTTTATATTATGCCAATAAATTGAATACTCATAAAAGTATGTTTCATTATGCGTTGGTCAGATATCCTGCCTACCAATTCACAGGTTTCGGGTTGAAATCCTAATAGATACACATGTTTATGTTCAAATATTTATTTATGTATGTAATATCTATATAATTTGTTATATTATTTATACACGTATTAAATACTTATACTTTATTTTTTACTTCACTCATAGCTGAATAATAAAATAACAAGTAAAATAATAATATTTTAAAATAGTAGAACAATTATATACACACTAAAAATATACCTATACATATATATAAATAAATCTTGTAATGTTAATTAGTATAAACTTTACGTTATATATGTACCTACATCAAATTATGGTACGCGAATATATGGAGATATCTGCAGATATATCCGTTAAGCATTAAGTTAGGTGTGTAGCGGTCCCCTTCCCCCGACCCTCAGCGGACTATGGGAGTGTCACGTACGAATTTGCCAGACTATATAAACCCGCACTTGGTAGGGTATCGTTATGATATAGTATTAATTGCAGATGATACATTACTTATATTTAAAATTCCAAGAGGTGAAGGAAATTTTGATAATGTAAATAATACTCTTTCACAAGTTACATTTGGTTTCTTATTTTCATCTTTATGAAGTTACATTACATTCGTTTACTATTAACAATATTATTCCTAATGGAAGTAAAACAAAATGTGTTAAGTTTACGATGCTTAAAGTCCGAAAGGTATCAACTCAGATTAAGATAAAAGACAAAAAGGTCAGGGAAACTAAGTTTCGCTGCTTCTGCTTTAAGTTTACGCAGTAAAAACACGGTAAAATTGCAAACGAAGACATATTTTTAGTTGCTAGTACACAGTACAAAGAATAACAAGATGGCGATAAATGAAAAAAAGGTTGCCAATATTGCAATGTTCCATAGCCAACATAAAGTATATTATGGATGCGTTCTCATTTACCAACACTCTCCCTAGAATGAAATCCCATTTTAATTATACAATATAAATGTTTTGCAACAGTTACACCTTTAGTTTAATTATCAGCGACCATATTAGAACCATTTTCAAATAAAAATTTAACTTCACTTTCAACGATATCTTCTCTAAGTAAATGCAACCTTATATCAATATGTTTAGTCTTAGGTTTATAAAAGTTAGTTAATGCTTGCTTAATTGCACTTTAGTTATCACTGTAGATGAGTAACGCACTTTCCACAGCTTACCCGAGTTCAGATTGCACCTGCCTAAGCCACAACACCTCCTGTGTTACCAAAGCCATATTCAGCCTTTGCTGTAGAGAGTACCACAGATTGCTGCTTACAGTAACTCTAAGAAACACAGGCATTTTGGAAAATAAAAGTATTAATCTGTGCACGACCGTCTATCCGGTTGATATATAGCCTAGTCTGCATCACAGTATCCAGTAATTTCCTTGGAGTTCTTTGAAATAACACAGCTTTAGATTCTTAGTCCCCTAAAGACTTCTCATGACTCTTTTTACTCCAAGCCAGTGTTGAATTCATAGATCATTACAGTATTCACTCAACTTGTTCACTGCATTCATGACATCAGGTATTGTTATTTGTGCCAGATATATCAGACATCCAACTGCTTCTCTGTATGGGAAGTGACTAACTTTATTCTCAGGTTCCTTATCAAAGTTCATATTTACCTCTACAGGTACGGGCGAACAGGTTTGCATTCTGACATACCAAATGTCTTATGTTAATGTATGGTTTATGTACTTCTCCTGATCCAGTATGACCTCACCTGCCTCACGGTCTCTGTTTATATTTATGCCAATAAAATGACGTATTTCACCAAGATCTTTCATGCAGATTTTCCCTTTAAGTTGTTGTCTGCATGTTATTCATAAAATCATGAAATCGTCCAATCATACTGCAGTATAAATCATTTGTGTTTTATTAATTAAATAATAAATACAAAGATCTTTGATCTTTTGGTTAAAACTGGTTTGTAATTCTTCCTCTTGGCAGAGTTCCTCAGTCAGCTGTACAGCAGGATCACTGTCAGGTACACATTATTCTCGATACTTTGAACATTTTCTAAAAATACCACATCTCGACTTTTTATAATTTTACTGGCAACCTTAACTGGATTCACAATAGCCAACTAATTTTAAGTTTCTCGATTTAGAATTCCAGTTTTGGCGTTTTTCTTCAGGCAGTGTACCATATAGGTCTTGCTATCAAGTGACCTAGTAGGTGGTCTATTAACTATATAAACTGGTGTAGGTATAGCCCCTGCCCAGTATTGTTTTCCCAAATTAGCACCAAACCACATGCATTTTGCTCTTTCTACTAACGTCCTATTCATCCTCTCTGCTAGGCCGTTCTGTTAAGGTGGTATGGAATGATTGTTTGATTTTCAATTTCATATTTTCTCGAAAAACTATCAAACTCCTTATTTCAGTTCAACTCTTATCACTGAATTTTAACTTATACCAATTTTTAACCATCGTACTGACTGACAAGAGATTGGCAGCTAGCTTAGGTATGTAATCAACTTCTCTTACAGATAGTTCAACTCAGTTGTGCGCGCGGCCTTATGTGTGGGTAAACCTTGTACATATACAGTGACTTTGTGTGCGTGACAAGAGGTACAGTCGGGTACAAATACAAATACTGTTATTTACGGGTTATAATATACGGGTTTAAAAAAAACAGTTATTTCGTAATTTAATGTTTATTTATTGAACATTATTCTGCATCGCTACTTGAAAAATCTAATGATGAATTTTCGGATTCGCTGCTCTCACCAAGGTTAATTATGATATCTGACTCCATGTCAAAATGTCTATAGTATTCTTCTTCTTTCTTTTGTACATGTCGACAAGTATTACCCCACATCCCTTCATCAATTTGACTTAAACGTTCATTTATGAGTTTCATTATTTCCGTCACATTTTGATCGACATTATGTGAAGCAATATAATTTTTTAAAATTCCCCACACATTTGCTATGGGGTTTAGTTCAGGATGATATGGTGGCAATCGAAGAACTTTTATGCCATATGGCTGAAGTATGTCGTCAATCTTGTAAGAAATATATTTTTCTTTATTTTTTTTAATCAAATCATACAGTTCAATTTTTTTCATTTCTTGATTAAAAGCTATATTTTTTTCTGTCATCCATCTCTGCATTTCTATTTTTTTTGAATTAGAATTTGGGGCTCTGTCATTTTGAACGTTATGGTATGAGGCATTATCAAGCACAACCACAGAGTTAGGTGGAAGATTCGGTACTAGACGTTCTTTCAGCCACTTTTCATAGTTTTCTGCATTCATGTTAGAGTGGTAATCACCAGAAACACTATTTGCTTTGTATGTCAATAGTGCGTTAGGTACGAAACCTTGTTCTGAACCAGCATGCACAATGATAATTCTTTGTCCTTTCGACAGGTTTCTCTTTAAAGGTGGTCCATCTTTATTACCCCATCCTTTGTTTTGCACATGGCTAGTTAAGATGTAGCTCTCATCTGTATATACGATACACCTATTTTCTTGACGGTATCTGAGTAATTTTTTTAGGTAGGAAAATCGTAGTTTTTGGATGTCATGCCGCTCTATAATAACACGTCTGTTATCCACAGTTTTTCGCCATTTGTATCCCAACTTTAACAAAGCTGTACGCAGAGTCGAAATACTTCCATCATAGTTAAGTTTATCTTGAAATATTCTTTTCAACTTTAGCAACGTAGGTAATTCACGATGTTCTAAATGGTAATTTTGAATAGTGGAACGTATAACATCAACGTTAAAGTTGTCTAATTCTAACTTCTTTAAACGTTTTTTACGGTCTTTATGCGGAGATTTAAATTTAGAGTCAGATTCTTTTCCTTCAGCCAATATATTAGTAATTGTTCTCTCTGATACCCCCACTGCCATTGCTGTTCTTTTCCGTACGCTATTTAAATGTTCACTTAATTTCGATATTAAAATTGGACTTGCGCTGCAAACTGGATCACTTACTAGTTCCAATATATCTCTCGCATCTATTTTCAGAAATTCGTATACCTTAGCAATGGTTTCTCGAGTCTAAAACAATAATACGTAAACGTCAACAAGGAAATTTTTTTTCTTATATATAATCATAATCAGAGATCGGAATTAGGTGTGTGAAAATACAAAATATCGAGAATATAACACGTGCTCCATATTATGTCCCGCTTCAAACTTTAGGTATTTTCACACACCCAATTCCGATCTCTGAATAATAAATATTAATTACATCTAAATTAAAAAAATAAATAAATAAAATAAAAATCTTTTAATATTTACCTGACTCCTTAAACATTTTCTCCGTGAAGAACTAGACATTTTCGTAAACGACTGTACCCGTAAGAAAAAGCGATAAGGACACGTCTTGCTCGGACGACGACTGCCGCGTCACTGCCACACGAATGAAAGTTGTATATTTACAAGCCCACGCACACATAGGGCCGCGCGCACAACTGATTTAAACTATCTGTACCTGTATTTTGCTGATCATTAAATGATCATCAACACTAGATTAACCTTTCCCATACCTTTCACAAGCGGTTGTGTCTTACTGGCACAAGTAATGGTGGGTATCAGGGGATTTGTGACATCATACAACCAATCACATTGGTTGGTCATGTGCATGGAGGCACCCGAGTCCACATACTATAGTTCCGGATTCATTGTCTGTAAAGTTGCTGAAAAAGCTGCAACAAAGGAATTTTTCTCTTCTACTTTTTCAGTATCTTTCTTTTTCGGAGTATGGCAGATCCTGGCAAAATGCCCGTGCCTGTTACAGTTGTAGCATCGGGGTCCTTTATGAACAGTATTTTCTTTACTGTTTTTCTTGTTTCCTGTGTCGACGGTTGACTTCCTAGTTAAGAACGCTGCGTTTTATGAGCATTGAACTTCCTGCAGGGGTTTTCTTTAGATGAAATCTGCGCTGAACTTGATTCCTGAGCTCTTCAAACCCCTTATCACTGGTTTATAAATTTCTGGTAAACCAGCCAACATCAGCGTTTCGAGTCATTCGTCTTTAATGGCAATCTTTATATTTTTGAGTTTATGAGCCGCCGAAATTATCTTGTTAACATAGTCATCTAAACACTGTCCAATGTGGTTGTGATAAGATCTCGTAACAACTCAACTTTTCTGTACAGAGCCTACTGTCATCGAAAGCCTGCTGCAAATCATTCAAGAGTTCTTTACAAGCATTTCCACTTTCCACTTTGTACGTGTACCTACGTACACGTTCAAAGTGGAAATACTCCGATTTCCGATGGTGGACCCTATGATCCAGCAGTAAGATTGGATTTAGCTTTTATTTCCTTTTTCTCTGTCTTTTTGTCTTGTCTGTTTCAGTACCATCGACGCAGCTCCACAAATCCTCAAGTCGGAAATATGCTTCCACTGCAAATTTCCAGCTTGCGTAATTGTCTCGTCCGGTTAATCTGCCGTTGTGGAATGGAATGTGACTGGTATTGGACTGGTATCTTTACGTACTATCAGTTCTTCGACGAAACGTTAAAAAATCGTACCAATACACTGGTACCTATGCCGGCCGGTTGCCGTATCCACGGAGCAAAAATAAAATACGCCACTGCCGGATTATAGAGTAATTTCTTCGTTTTTTTACCGTTTTAATCCATGGAGCTCTGTTACCATGACAATATTGCATGAAGACATACTTATTTTTGCTAGGCACAATACAAAGAACAACAAGATGGCGATGAATAAAAAAGGGTTGCCAATATTACAATGTTCCATAGCCAACATAAAGTACCTAAGTCCTTGAAGATATCAAGGACTTAGGGGGAACTTTATGTATTAGGCCCTGTGGTTAACTGGTAGAGAATGATTAAAGCATTAAATCCGCTTTATGAACCTTTTGTTTGTGCACCAAGTGTTACTTATTTGAAAGATTATTTAATCTTGTAAGTTATTTCTTTCGAAGTTATAATTGTTTCCATCTCTCGTTTTTTAAATTAAAATATTGCAAAAAGTTGCAAGGGCATATTAAATGCTTGTATTTTTTAAATATATATAATAAGGTGAAAAAATTCGCAGGTGTATTCTGATAACCGCTTTACAATTTCCACACAAAAAATAAAAAAATGATGACATTTGTGGGGGGCTCCCATATATGGAACTAAAACAATATATATTTTTTTGCTCAAACCTATGCATGTGGGGTGTCTATAGATAGGTCTTTTCAAATGGCATCGAGGTTCATAAAATCATTTTTGATCTAAAAGTCAAACGTTTGTAAGATAGATGCTCCTAAGTGAAAAAATGTGGTAAAATGGGCGCCCATCGTACTTTTGAACTAAGCTAGTGAACATTTTGAAAATAAATAAACGATGTAGATCTTTACAAATGCTTTCAACGAACGAGGTTTGAACGACATCGAACAAGTACTTTTTGAGATATTGCACATTTTTAACAAACGCAAATATAACTTTGTCTTTCATACAAATACTATGAAAAACTTAGTTACTCACTTAGTAACTAAGTTTTAAGTAGCTAGTAGCTTAGTAGCTTAGTAACTAAAGTAAGTGGACCCCTAATTAAAGTTGGCACGGAACCCTCAGTGCGCGATTCTGACTCGCACTTAGTCGTTATTTTATAAAAATCCAGGCATTTGACCGTGATCATAAGTGATGATGTCCACTTTCCATACAAAATGTATGTAATGTTGCTATGAATTGAAAGCTTAGGATTCCTTGCCGGTGGATGTGGGTGTTATGGTATAAAATCGATCACATATTTTCTTATACAACAACTAAATATGGACGAGACAGTTATACAAAAGTCTTTTATATCAATCGATGTAAGTAAATACCTTTTCAGCGAAATATAGCGGGGATATAAAATATTCAAAGTAAGGTGCACATCTGAAATTATTTGTAATTCAGTGGGCCTATTGTATGTTGCGGTTTATTGAAATCTATTTCAATAAAGCATAAAGCGAACATTAGTGTGGTATGAGTGATTTTAGAAATTGCTTTTACGTCTGTCACTTTATTCAAAAATATATTTTATCAAGCTCAAAGCCGCTTTGAACGCAATGACAAGTGTAGGGGACTATTTATAACGACCTACACACTTGTAAGATATAATATTTCGTAACAAATAAAATAAAATAACGTAAAACATATATTGAATACTACACAAAAGTATATAATTTTATAGTAATTAAATTACGCGCATAGATACAGTTGTTGCATTACGGATAAACCTTTTCCTTGTAAATGGAAAGTAATCTTTTGGAATCGAGCCATTATTATGCAAATAAAAGTTCCCCCAAGGATCAAGAATTAAATTGCCTTCAACTAAATTATTCCAATCGCATACATACCTAAATCTGCATTTTAAATAGTAAACTCGTTAAATTTAGCTTAACGATTTATAAAGAAAATGAGAAATTCAAATTCAATAGAAAAGGAAACCACAAGACATCACTCCAGGGCCCCTGTTTTTAAATCACTGGTATCAATATGACGTGTGATATTTATTTATAAATAACGGATTTCCCCATCAAAATTAGTATATTTCTACACAGGAGTTTTTTGAATAAAGATGACTAAATTTTGTGAGTACTGACTGAGTCTATGTAAATTTTAATCGATTTTTATTCATTTTCGAACGGAAGTCACACGTTATATTCAAGCAAGTGATTTAAAAAATCCGACTTCAAAACCAAAATGCACTAAAAAGTCTTACATCACTTTGACCATCAAGCATCAACTATCACAGCACCGACTCCAAAAACTTTTTAGTGCATTTTGGTTTAGAAGTTGATTTTATTTCTTCATTTTTAGAGATTACAGGAGAGGGTGGGGGAGGGGGAGTTGCACCTTATAACTCTGTTCTTAAAGAAACACTATACGTGCCTTTAAATTTTGAGGGTTTCCCTCGATTACACCAAGATCCCATTCTGATCCCAAATTGGTAACAATGGGACCAACTAGAAGGTATACCCTCTTAGTAGGCGAAAAATTTTTTCGGATCGGTCGACAAACGACTGAGATATGAGGTAACATAGATACAAAAAAACATACAGTCGAATTGATAACCTCCTCCTTTTTTAAAGTCGGTTAAAAATAGGGCCCCTGTTTTATATAACAAATTCTGGTAAATAGAAATATTTAATGCGGCCCGTATGATTGGAATTTCGAGATGCGTGAAGTGAATGAAATTTTTCTTTTATAATACTGTAAATTTAATATTTAAAATACCGTAATCTTGCCTTATATGAACCTTAATATGAACGGGGTATGCTGGCATTGATGACCTATCTGTGTTACTCCCTCGATATTTCGGTATGTACGGAACCTCCTAATTTGTGTAATATCCACTGTACTATTTGAACACTTTTATTCACATTTCACAGTGATAATAAAGGCTGTCCCACACACTCACAGTGACCGTTTTAATCAGACAATTAGATGAGATGCATAATGCCTGCTACTGATTCAAAGCTTGTTTCACCCGTGCATGTTAATGTTTAAATGAGTCTCCCTATTGAGATTGATGCATTGTTTTTAAATATTATCATATATACCCTTATTCTATCTATTAACTGCCTTGGTGCAACGGCTGGAGGTCGCATTTTAAAGCGACAACTGCGCCAGAGGTCTCGATTACGATCCCCGGGTCGGACCAGAAATTGGAAAATGAGTTTTTCCGTTCAGAAATTCTCAGGGTAGCCCGGAGTTTGGAAGCTGGCGGTGTTTCACCCAGTGCCTCGGAAAGCACGTGAAGCCGTTGGTCTTTCGTCTGATCTCTCTGCAGTCGTGTCAGATTGCTGTCCCATCGGGCTAAGAGAGTGATAGGAACAAAGAGTGCACCTGTGACTGTGCACACACCTGTGCAGTATAATCTGTCCCGCGCAGTCGGTAAGTCGTTGTGACTGGCCACCGTAGTCGAAATCGGCTAGGGGGACTATTAGAAGAGCAGATTTTTCAGAAGTCAGCTAAATCATATTCATATGCTTATATCCAAATGTGGTCGCTTGACTATGTCCTATGTTTGTTAGCATTTTTATCCTTCTATGATATGTCAGAAATATAAAAGATCTACGAGAATCACCGTGCAAAATATATAGTATACCTCTGAAATTACAAATTGTCTCAAATTATGAAACTATACCGGTTATGCCTTTTTATGGAAACCACAGAAAAAAGTGATTTTTGACAGCCAACAGAGACCGTAGAAACATACATTTTGACGTCAATTTGATATCGCATCAAACATGTATGAAAGTAAATAAAGAAATATTACATATTGCACAAGTAAGAAACAAACATATCAAACAAATCATAAGAACAATATTGGCGGTTTTATCGCTGTACTTAGTACTAGATGTTTTAAGTTAATGGACCTTGCATAGCATAAACATAGCCGTGTATTTTTTTATTCTAGCTCTAAATAAATCATGCTACTCCCGTTTTTTTACGCATCTACGACGTTTAGGGTGGGGACCTTGGACGAATAAACCACTGGACGCGCAATGACAGGCAATTCGCTTTTGCCCCCTTAGCCACGAAGTGGGCTTTTTTATTTCAAAATTCTTTTTTTTTTTGAAAAATATAATTTTTAAAAAAAGCTGTTATTTTTCATGAAAATAGTGAAATGTGTTTTCCAAGAGAAAAGTAACATTGCCATTTAAAGAAGTGGTGGTCAGTTACTACAAAATCAACAAGATAATGTATACTTCATACGGTAGGATTGTCGTATGTTTATCATTCGTTCTCTTGTCCGTTTAATTTTAATTGTGCTTGACAATTGTCGATAAATCATATCGATAAAAAAATATTAAATTTTTAATATAAATTAGTTTAAAATAAAATGATAAATCTGTAAAATGTTTCACTCAGGTGTAGATTAAGGTAATCATAAAAATACAACAGTTTGATTTAAAATCTTATACTTTATTTTTGACAATACATCTTTATAATATTATTTCGGATTTCCTGTAGATCCATTAAGAAAAATAAAGTCGGTAGAAGTAAAATGGATCCCCACAAAACATCACCGAATATGTGGTATCCATTTAACGCCAAGCGTGATTGAATGCCAACTCAAAAAATCTAATGCTTTATTATCCCATAGGAGGATTGTAATGGTGCAAGGCTATAATGTGTACTTACGGGCTGATTCAAAATGTCTTAGGAAGTTCTAGTTAGTGTTACTTGCTAGACCGTTTATATAAAACGACGTTCTATGTTTCAATTGTTCATTTTATGGTTTGTGCATTACATGCCCATAATGTAATTTATTGTTTTAGTAATAAAAAATATTCGTTCATTCATTCGTTCAACACATATCGATAAAAATATCTACCTCCCCTCGCCCTGCAAAAAATAGTTAATGATGTTTTCATACATTCGCTCTTGCGTTTCTTAACCAGTGGTTAATTCATCCAATGTGGGGACATTGTCGCAGAAATTATCACTTTGAAACTTAATATTTAACAAATGGGTCGCCCAAATCGAAAAACCGGCCAAGTGCGATTCGGATGTCGTTCACACCAATTTTCCTTAGTCTTTGTCAAGTCTACATTATGTATTTCTTCAAAATTTACACTCGATTAGTTAAATCCCCCCGCTTATCTAATTTAGATGGGCCCATTTAACTACTTTGGAAGCGTCTATCTCTAACACGTTAGACTTTTAGAGAAAATGGTTTTAGAAACCTTGATGTCATTTTAAAAGGTCTATCCATAAACACCCTATACGCATAGGTTTGACAAAAAAAAGGTTTTAGTTTCATGTATCGGAGCTCCCCCTTAATTATCATATTTTTTATATTTCTTGTTTAAGAAACGTAAAGCGATTAACAAGATACATCTACCTAAAGTTTCAACTGTGTAATACTTATAGTTTCAAAATAAACTGGCTGTGATATACGGACGGACAGAAAGACAGACTTGACAAAACTATAATGATGTTTGCATACTCATAATAATCATTAACCCTTTAAAAGGACCTAGTGAATGATACACCACAGTATAGGATAGATTTGACAAAAAATATCACCCCCACTACAAAAAAAGTAAGTAAGTAGTGATCGGACTCGTCGGAATACTCGTACATACGAGTACTTATACCCAATTACAGTTTTCTACTTCTAAAGGTACCTATCTGAGCTTTTTATCGTTGTATGTTTATTGAGCTTGCACTGATATTGAATAACACTGTCAGGCCAACGTTGATTTAGTTTTAGTAGGTCGTGTTTATTTATTAAACCGTGGCAGACGGACAGACTGTACGCGCTGTAAAGAAATGTAATTATGGCCGAACCGTCATCTAAAGATTTAAGAAGGGGGGAGTGTTACCTGCATATCTGATGCATATATAAATTTTATAAATATTGGAGGGCACTAATATATAGCTTAAAGATGCAAGTTCAATTACAAATAATTACCTTATTATAAGTACAAATCCAACCCAGTGTTTGATAATATACCGATAAGACAAGTTACTCATTACCACAGACCAGTCATTACATTGCACGACAATCAGAAAAATACTGTCTAATTTTTAAATTTCTGTACCCATCACATTATCAACCATTAATTTTAACACTGTTTACAGATCTCGAGTCTCGAAATTATTTTCCCTCAAGTTTACCGTAACAATACATCGTTCTATAATCCCATCGTGCGAATGTGTCGCCTATACAATGACATTGTGCGTACCCAGCCTGACCTTGATATATTTACTGAAAATCCAAATGTATTTCGAAGGGCTATTGCTTCACTGTCTTGCTCCTACGATATTGTCGTTGAGTTACATTTTTTTTTTGTGTTTGTTTTCTCCTTTCTTTTTAAATTTTTATATTCATAAAGCTTACGATGTCAATCTAATATAAGCTTATATTTGTAAGATGTAACAGCTAGGATGCGTTTTAGTTAGGTTACAATTTAGCTCATAAGGTCTGGTTAAGTATACTTTATTCGTCTTTGTCCAATAAAATAAAATTACATGAAAAATGATGAAAAACTGACCTAGTTTTTAAATCAAAATACAATCAAAGGTATAAAAATTAGTCAAACCAAACAGTCGCTACAGAAGTCATTCCAAAAAGCTTTACGCAAATTGCTCTCCGACTGTAAGGAGTAGTGCATACATATTTATATTTACTAGATTTTATTTATTTTTAATTTTTAATGTTTAATGTTGTATACGCCTGTAATAGGTATGTATATAAAATTTTTTGTAAAAAATATAATTTTTAAGATTGTTATATGTATGTAATGTTGGTGTAACTTATCAATAAAAAATAAAATAAGTCATATTTTAAATCGTTAGTACCTAAAGGTGTAATACGCTACATATTCTCCACAACACTAAACACTTGATTACACGCAATAAAAATAAATTATCAAATGAGGGAATCTGTAACAGATACACAAAACAATAATAGTAAAACTACTCACTATTTGCAAGTACGACGCACGCAAACAACAGACCCACAGGCTGCACGAGATTTAGAATTTAATGCAATGACTCTGAAAAGAGTAACCTTCTCATCTAATGAGCAGCGTGAGAACATCCGAGCTACCATGTTTACCCCTTCCGACACCGCTCAGCGTTCCTTCACAACATCATCGGAATCTTATAAGTTCAGGAGTCAATAGATGACCTAAGTATTTAAATTTATTAGCCCGCTGTACAGTGCATCCATTAACATATACGTTCGGTACCAAATTCGGTTTCCTACATCTCTCCCCAAAGACATACCCTGGCTCGTTTCCACGTTGTATGCCAATCCGTGGGACTTTGCGTTTGTCTCCACATGCGTAAGCACTAAGCAGCACTATATTATCAGCATATCTTATACAAGCTATGCAGATAATGTTACTAATAATAATATTAATGATAATGATAATGTTACATAGATTTTGAGATTATCCTATAGTTAGCACGCATTTTACCTCGTATATTTTATTAATTTTGTATACTTATACGTGGATTACGTGGTGGGATGTGTTACCACTCATAGTTTATATGTTTTAATTAATTGCTGTGACACATTTGTTTGTAATCCCTAAAATAAAAATAAAAAAATATAATAATAATACCATCACAGAAGCCATCAATCAAACAACGAGTTTGATTGATGGCTTCTGTGATGGTATTATTACTCTACGAGTATAATCCTGTATAATTGTTGAACTTAACTCCGTTGTCTCACTCCACACTTGTACGGTTCAGACATACACACGTCCCATCTCACTTTGTTGACCTGTGGCCTGTTTATCAAAACTTACAAGTCGTGTATCGCAAGCAATTTTCTTGTAAAAAATCATTATTACAACTATTATACTATATTACTATTTATTACTATCATCATAAGAAAAATACTCGTATTCACCTATTAGCTTAATTAATAGTATATTTTAAAGCCTATTACAGGTTTGTCTAGTCTAGATACTAGTTGTTCTCAGGGATCTTTGAGCACCCATACTCGTAAAGCAATAAAAATCATGAATGAATATTTATACAACATACAAAATAACTATAAATTATTTTATTTACACAAAATATCAACAAAACAACTGCATACCTGCGAGTATGCCTACTATTAAGTGAACGCGCACATCGAACTACTCGACGCATCGATACCTATCTAAACAGGGTGACTTTTTTATCAGTACCGATATTTTGTGTTAAGACTCCACTGACGAATATGAACAACTTTTACTATGGGGGCAATAGCGAAATCGAGAAAAAAAAATCAGCTGTTCCATACATTTTGACCGCGCGCCAATTGAACTTTTGTATGGAACAGCTGTTTTTTTTTTTTCGATTTCGCTATTGCCCCCATAGCAAAAGTTGTTCATATTCATCAGTGGAGTCTTTACACAAAATATCGGTACTGATAAAAAAGTCACCCTGTATACCGGTTGCATTATGCGATGGTGTGCGCACTAATTGCGTTTGCGCATAAACAACAAATATGTGTTTTCATAAACAACAAATATGTGTTTACCAAAACTACACATGTAAATTACAAGCTACAAGTGTCAGTAATTATTACACACTCGTATTATTGATTTTGTTTAACATAAATTATAGCAAGGATTTATAAACTTGCAGAAAATCAAAAACACAAGGGTGTCCAGAGACTCTCCGTAATAAAAGATTACCAGAGTCGGTCTTTGTGTTGAATTTAATTTTAAAAGAATAAGTACTTTTTCTAAAAATAAAATATAGTGAATCAAACAATGAAAAAAAAACATTAGAGTAATGAAACAGAAAACATAATCCTCGTTAAAAAATTGTGTCCTTTAATGAGTCCATAGACAATTTATCAAAGTAACAAGCCTAGATGTTTACAAGCTACAAGTCACAAATAAGATTTATCAAGTTCGTGTAAATTGCGTTTATTAAAAATAGTCTACAGGCCTTATAAAGTTGAGCACTTGTACAATATAAGTAATATATAAAATGTATGCCGTGTTCCTTTATTTCACAACCAAAAATTTGTACAAGAGGTGGACTTTACGCCATATGACATTCTCTACCAGTCATACCTTTGGGCTAAGCAGAAATGATTGTGGGCGGTGCGATAGACAAAAAGAAAATGAGTTACTATTAAAAGAAAAAAAAACGTTAAATTTCACACATACAAATATACATGAAAATCATATATTATTAAACAAATAATAAACGAAATGAATACAAATTACAATAAATACAATATGATCTAATAAAATATTACATATACATAACGCAAGCGATAATATAAATACATAATCAGCGTTGACTTCTGCCAACACTAGCTGAGCCACATCCATTTGATCCTAGTTTAAGCTACAATTTTAAGAAATTGTGATAGAGATAAGTTCTTTTTTGTATGGGAACCAATAAACGCATTTTACTTTACTTTATATACTTGTACATACTATAATAATTATACAGGTAGACTTTTTATCAGTACCGAAATTTTGTGTAAAGACTCCACAGATGAATGAGAATGAACAACTTTTACTACTATTGTAATTTACAAAAGTTCAATTGGCGCGCGGTCAAAATGTATGAAACGGGTCTACCTTGTTTCGCAGAATTTTTATTGTCATAATTTTATTTGGCATATCATCAAATAGCATAAGCTTCCTTTCGGAGAACATCAATTAGCATTCACTCATTTATCAGACGTTCATAACGCATAATCGTGTAAGCTAGAATCATCTTTAGGCAGAAATTTAATATCCATAATAGTCTTAAAGCAGAATCATCCTAACGCAGAAAGTTCACAGATAGAATCGTCTTGTGGCATACAATTCGTATATATAGTCATTAATAGGCAGAATCATCCTATCGCAGAAAGTTCACAGTCCGAATCGTCTTTTGGCATATTTTTCATATTTAATATTCTCCTAATAACCTTCATTTCTCTGTGTACCCCAAATAGTTCTATCTCAGCAATACAAACATACAACATGCAAGCAAGCAAGCAAAGCATGCAGCAAGCAGGCAAGCATGCAGAAAGCAAGCATGCAGCATGCAAGCAAGCATGCAACATGCATGGTTTCTGTCACGGCTCCGGCGCTGCGGGGCTCCGGCAGTCCCACGCGAGCTTATCGTCGCAGATGGTTTTCGCTCACCACCACCTGCTCTTTCAAACCACCTGCTCCTCAGCTCGCAGGCTGCCTCGCCCCTCCGCGCCTACGCGATTTTGAATCACACTCTAGGGGTGGGACAAACAAGACTGCGTGAAGTCGGTTTTGCACCGATTCGTTTCTGTCACTAACTTTTGTACCACAACTTAATGACTTTTTAATTAAATTTTAGGGTAAAATACTATTTAAAAGAAATAGCAATATGCGTAGTGAAATTATTCGAAACGAAATTCTGCTTTCTTCATAGTATGCCTAGTCAAATTATGCCAAATAAACATTGTACTTAATAAACATTATGCTTAGCGAAAGTTTGCAAAGTAAAATTTTGCCAAAGGTAATTATGCCTTATTAAAAGTATGCCATTGTAAATTCGGGCATATAAATATTCGACCAAACAATAATTATGCTAACAGAAAATTCTGCCTTAATAATATTCGACTAAAGAAAATTATGCCAAGTGTGTTATGCCAAGTGACTTTCGGAGCAAAAAGATTCTGCCAGATAGAGGGAACCCGTATGGAACAGTTTTTTTTTTTTCGATTTCACTGTTGCCCCCAAAGTAAAAGTTGTTCATATTCATCAGTGGAGTCTTTACACAAAATTTCGGTACTGATAAAAAAGTCACCCTGTATACTATGACGATGTATTAGAAGTTTATGGATTACGCTTTGTTGATGCTTCCGATATACATATGTAGAAAGTGTGCACAGATGAGTCTCTTAAATGAAAATTTACTGGGTTTACATGATAATGCAAAATATAGAATAGAATAGAATAAAAATTATTTTATTTGACACATAAGTTACAAGCATAGAACAAAAAATAAACGGTAAAATTTAGACGTACATATCGTACACTCGTATGTTTTTATAAAAGTTATGAACTTTTTTTAATGAAACGCATGGGTGCATAGGTCATGTTGTCTGCGCTATCCAAGAGACCACGAAATCCCGCCATAAAAAAGGGGCAATGTTTGGGATAGTTTTTAATAAAAATGTCTAGCTAGATACGATAACAAAAAAACTATTTTACTTTTGATTCGGGACAAAAAATATATTTTATTCGGCGCATTTCGCGACTCTAAAACTGAGTTTCGACAAATGGTTTTCCGACACTACTTTACTGCGACACTACGCTACTCCGACAATACGCTAATACGACAATATGTATTTCCGACATGACTTTTATCCGACACTATGCTGCTCTGACAGTACTGTAAATCGACATAATTTTACTCAGACACCATGATACACCGACGAAATGCTATATCGACATTACTGTACTAAGAAAAACTAAGATGGCATATTGGATAAAACTGAATACTGAAAAAAAATGAAAATGTTAATATTAAAAAATGCCAAACTAGGTAAATAAAAAATATGTTATTAGTACCCTTGAAAAGCCAGAGCGCCCGATGTTGACCGCTGTCAAATGTCGATTTTACCCAAGCGCCCACCATTGGGCGCTTTTTAATTACTTTTTTGCAAAAAAAAAAAAATGGGTGTATGTAAATATATAAATGCTTATTCCTTGGGCATGTTGACCTTTATGAGTAAAAAACAGATGTTTTTACACCATAGACCGCAAACACATCCGGTTGCTGTCAGTTTTTGATTAAAATTCGTTTTTTTTTTCTCGTTTTTTTTTTGTATATGTCGTCACCCTACCACGAATTTGTTTGGTACTAAGTTTAAATTTTTGTATTATGGTTGTTATTTTTGTGGCTTATTTGAATAGTTTATACTCTTATCTTTTCGAAAGCTTATTTTGAAGAGTAGCTTTAAATTATCTTCGGTACAATATATAATAACTGTTTAGCCTTTATAATCGTAATGAGCCGTAAAAAATGTTTCTCATTTAATAATTGGTATTCGTTTGGAATTACCAAATTTTCAAGACTGGTAGGGAGCTTAGGGATATTCAGACTCCTTGCTCTGTGAATTAAAGCTTGCATGGCTTGCTTGTTTGGAAGGAAAGGAGCGCTTGTGGATGGAATAGCGTAGTTGCATTGCTGTATTATTTGTGAAAGACGTTCCATACTTGAAACAGCCTTTTAATATCGTAGTAATAGCGTAATAATAAAAAAAGCGTAGTAATAATTGTTTTGTTTTTACCTGTAATTTACCTGTGCTTTTTTCATTAATCATAAAGATAATTTTTTTTTGTTAATCCTGATAACATATTTTACCTAGTTAGGCATTTTTTAATATTAACATTTTCATTTTATTTCAGTATTCAGTTTTATCCAATATGCCATCTTAATTTTTCTTAGTAAAGTAATGTCGATATAGCATTTCGTCGGTGTATCATGGTGTCTGAGTAAAATTATGTCGATTTACAGTACTGTCAGAGCAGCATAGTGTCGGATAAAAGTCATGTCGGAAATACATATTGTCGTATTAGCGTATTGTCGGAGTAGCGTAGTGTCGCAGTAAAGTAGTGTCGGAAAACCATTTGTCGAAACTAAGTTTTAGAGTCGCATTTCGCGACAGGATGAAAAAACAAAACAAAATTGAAGAAAATTGCAAGTGATTGTCAGTCGCTTGGCTTAGTACTTATAGGAAAATTTTATCGAAAAGGATCAAAACATTATTTGAATAAGAGTTCTGTCTTAACAGTCACTAACTAGAGGCATTTCTTTCAGTATATGAAAATTTTGCACTACGTCTTGCATATTGTCCGATAATTTAACATAGTCCTTATGTATAACGGGATTTCTGGGTAATAAATAATATAACGGGAAAAATAACACAATCTATTGATAAATCAATCATAAACGCATTTGGTAATGATTTTGGCGGTCTAAAAAATATTGCTAACAAATTTGCTGATAAGTTCGAACATAATGTTAAGTCGATTATTCCAAATTGCCCTCACAATCTATTGAATAAACAAGATTATACAAAATTAGTAGACAAATCAATGTTCTTTCCTTAACCTACAGATTCGGAAATTCTGAAAGTAATTAAAAAAAACAACCCACATAAAGCTCCGGGTGTGGATGGCATTCGGGCAATTGACCTAGTAAGACTAGCGGATAAAATTGTAGGTGCAATAACAAGGTTGATTAATACGAGTATAGCTACAGGACGCTACTCCAAAGATTTGAAAAAAGGGATCGTTCGGCCTATACATAAGGGTGGTAGCACGCAAGATTATGGCAATTACCGATTACAATCTTACCTGTTGTAGACAAAATCATAGAGAAATTTACTTGCAGTAAAATCCAAAAATTCTTCTCTGAGAATTCTATCTTATCTTCTCAACAATATGGATTCCAGTCAAGTAAGAGCACTACGATGTTGTTATCTCGCTTTACTGATGAAGTCAATAATTATCTCAATGACAAAAAACATGTAATTTTAGTTTTTATTGATTATGGGAAAACATTCGACACTTCGCGGCATGAACTGCTTATAGAAAGATTTGATGATAGTGGAATAAGAGGTAAATTACTAGATTGGTGCAAAGACTACCTTAAACTTCGGAGTTACCACGTTAAAATAGGTGATAGGCTTAGCGAGGAAGTCAATGTTACCGAAGGCACAGCGCAGGGTTCGATCCTCGGCCCTTTGCACTACTTAACATACGTCAACCATCTCAATAACGTCATCAAGTTCTGTACAGTTTACCAATTCGCAGACGAAACGTGTCTTGTAGTAGCTGACAAAGATCCTTTGGTTGCACAAGAACGTATACAAGCAGACTTCACTGCAATATGTAAGTGGTCACATGACTCGGGACTTGTTCTCAATGCCAATAAAACGAAGTTAATACACGTACGCTCTGCGCGTAATCACTACTTAAGTAGTATACGCGTAAAAGTAGTCGCCCATAGTCATGACTGCCTTCATGCAAAACTGCAATGTACCAGTAGCAGCTGTATGGAGCTTGAGCAAGTTACTGAACATACATATCTAGGATTGGTGATTGATAATAGATTTAACTGGCTCAAACATATGTTTGAGCCAGTTAAACATGTAATAAATTAAGAGCTATCCTGGCGAAGTTCTATATAATTAAAAGTAAAGTACCTTATGACGTCCTTATGACAATGTACAAGACGTTAGTTGAAAGTATTTTATCATATGGTCTAAGTAGTTACGGTCGAACGTATAAAACGTACTTGGATCAGATTTTAAATTAACAATACAGGTTATTAAAAATGATTGTTCCAAAAAACATAAAAAGTAAATATTTGGATGACATGAGGGATTATTCAAGCATTCCGGTGTTTTACCAATACATAAAAAAAGTCGAACTTAATTTACTTCTTGAACAATACTTTGAAAATAGTCTTAAAATACCAATTAAACACGAAATCACTACTAGAAGCATAACAAACAAAAAACTTATAATTCCAAAATTTAATAACGACTACGGAAAAAGGACAAGCCAATACCTTCTACCAGACCTTATTAACAAAATACCAACAGAAATAAAAAATAAAATTAACGAAAAAAATATCAAAAGAATATTAAAAGCATATTTTCAAACAACATTAGTGTTTACTGAATGAGCGTGTACTAAGTTGAAGCATCCTGTACGCAGCTAGGCGAATGCGCACATAAGCGAGTGATCTGCATGAATGGGGTTGTTTATGCGCAAACGCAGCTAGTTCGCACACCGTGTCGCATAATGGAAACGGTACAATCGATGCGTCGAGTAGATCGATGTGCGCGTTCACTTAATAGCAGACATACTCGCAGATATGCAGTCGTTTTGTTGAACACTTGTGTGACTTAAATAATCTATAGTTATTTTGTACTTTGTATTAATTTTTATTCATTAATGATTTTTATTGCTATACGAGTATGGATGCTCAACGATCACTGAGAACACTAGTATCTAGACAAACCTGTAATAGGCTTTAAGATACTATTAATTAAGCTAATATGTGTATATTTTTCTTATGATGACAGTAATAAATAAATAATAAAAAATCTCTGTATTGACGGCTGCTACAACACTATGAACAGCATTACACACACTTTTTTTAGTGACAACATGCATATCGGAAACAGCATGGTATTTAGCTCCGATGCCCAGCCAATGTAGTGCAATTTGAAATATATTTAGTTGATAGGGCTGGTTTCTCCGTGAGATTCTTTGTAAGTGATGACCCAAAAGGTCCCTAATGCTTCCAACTTTTCGGCTGAAAGTTGGAATCTTTCATTGAATTCATGTCTCTTTCATATGACCGTAATCGATAAGTTTGAGGTTCAGTTATCCGAATATTATAACTTTGATCGTCGCTAGAGACACTTGACCACATTTCAAAACTAAAATTGGCAATCAATATTTATGGTGCGAAACACTACACTTGTACAAACCTGTATTTATTTACATTTAGGTAGGTAGCGCATATTACCAATAAACCAACTAGTTGGTCCTTAGCAAAACAGGAATTTGGTAAAATAGTCCCTCGAGCTTAAAAGGTTAAGAGCACTGCTCTAAATGCACTGAATTCAGATTTTCGAACTACAAGTGGATCTTACGAGTATTCGAGCTTACAAAGCGTGTAGATATTTTTTGATTAACAAGATTTCCACAAACTTGTAAAAAAGATCTTGTAACCAGTCACTTGTAACTTGTAATTTTTGATAAAGAGTGCCCTCTTTCATCTCTGTACCAATATTTAAATACATTTGTAAGCTCTCTCGGTGATTAAGACTTAACAAGTTTCTGTCAAAAGTGAGCTGCTAGGCTGATTTGGTAAAATGGTCCCTCGAGCTTAAAAGGTTAAGAGCACTGCTCTAAATGCACTGAAAACAAAAGTGAGCTGCTAGGCTGTAATAGCTAACATAATCATTCAATTACTCTCGCATACACTACACACAAACACACATAGACACATACACACAGACCGACACCCACACACACTCACACACCCATCCCCAGATACAGGCATAGCTTAGTTTGAGAGCCTCTGAAAATTTGAGAAATGCAAGGTGCTTTCTATTACATGTTAAGTTAAGGTTATTGATTTAAGTCTTGTTGTCAATAAACATATTTCTATTCTTAACCGACTTCAAAAAAGGAGGAGGTTATCAATTCGACTGTATGTTTTTTTATCATTTTTTTTTGTATGTATGTTACCTCATATCTCAGTCGTTCGTCGACCGAATCGAAAAAATTTTTCACCTACTTAGAGGGTTTACCTTCTAGTTGGTTCCATTTTTTCCATTTTGGGATCTGATGATGGGATCTTGGTGTATTCTAGGGAAACCCTAAAATTTTAAAGGCACGTATAGTGTTTCTTTACTAGAATCTTAATGTTGACGTGTTGTTACGTCTGATAGTCAACATTTTGTGGGGCTGAGCTGATGGTGGAACTCCTTAACGCCTAGGAGTTTAGTAATTATAATGACGAAACTTATGATAGGTAATTTGTAGCTTTGTAGAAAATAGAATCATAAGGTGCAACTCCCCCCCCCCTCTTATGTAATCACTAAAAATAAAGAAATAAAATAAACTTTAAAAAAAGTAAAAACCGACTTCAAAACCAAAATGCACTAAAAAGTCTTAAATAAACTCTTCACCATTGAAAGGAAAGGAATCCGTTTTAGGCAAAGAATTTCTTTTTGTAGTCGGTGCCATCACTTTGACCATCAAGCATCAACTATCACAGCACCGACTCCAAAAAGAAATTCTTTGCCTAAAACGGATTCCTTTCCTTTCAATGGTGAAGAGTTTATTTAAGACTTTTTAGTGCATTTTGGTTTTGGAGCCGGTTTTTACTTTTTTTAAAAGTTTTTATACAAGCAAGTCAACTTTACAAGCTCGTGAAACCTGGTCGAAAGCTTTCGAAAAGTCCAACTACCATCTCAGTGGACAAACTTTGTTGAAATCTGAATTCGTTATCATGAATCCACACGTGTTCGCTGTGTATATAATATGCAGTCAAACACTTTAGACTCAACATAACACTACTCTTGCTAGATTGTATGCCTTGATAATAGTACTATTAATATAGGTATGAAACCACGTCATGGTCGCACCGTACTTCGCGTCTGATCGTGTTGAATTTAGTGTATTAATCCCTCAAGCGTATGTGAATGAGACACAATAGGTATTCTATTGTTATGCGGTCGCATGCGACCGCTCGGGTGTTGAGGTATTAATCCCTCAAGCATATGTAAACGAGACACAATGGATATTCTATTGTTATGCGGTCGCATGCGACCGCTTCGGTGTTTATGCGTTAAAAGCTCAGTTCACTTTTAGCAGTAAACCTGATAAGTAATAATGATATCCTAATACATACGTTCCAGTTCATCGAAGGTGAAGTGTGTATCTTTCAGTATCTCCATCCACATGGAGCCATGTTTCTTTCGGAAGCGGATTTCTTCCATGGGGTCCAGATCCGAGTCTAGTGATGCCGACATGTTGAGTGAGAATTTTGATATTACACTATTTGTAAAATAAATAGCACAATTGATTTTGTGTTTACATGTGACAGTAGGTGACAGTTTGTAAACAAATCACAATGCAGATTATTTATCAGTATGGCCAAAAATGGAATACCAGTTGTCACTTTAAAAACGTCATTTCTGCCGGTATAATTCAGTGTTACCATTATTGATATTCATAATTTATCGGATGCAAACAAAATAGGTGTACAATTGTACATTATTTATTTATAAATTTACTAAATTAACAAATATAAACGGTAAGGACAAAGCCATTGAATAATTTTAATGTAATTATTATATAACTAGTTTTACCAAACACCAGCTACGTTTATTTGATAGATATAATATTATTATTGAAGTCATTATTTACGAACTACATAATATTTATCGGTCGGAGAGAGCAAAGAGGCGAACACTGAAATAACCAACATTTAATTTTATATTCTCATGGTTTAGAATGTTTTTAACACTCACAATGTCATATTTTACATTTATAAAGATGGAATATAAAAAAAATGTATTAATATAATAGCGGTCCCCCCGCGGCCTTACCCACCGGTTACATTTCAGATTTCCCTTAAAATGTTTCAGCGCAAAACACGTACCTATTTTCATGGTTAGTACGGTCGAAGTCTCTGCAGCCTAACTTCTTGCATGGCGAAAATCGCTTGCATACACCACACAAAAACGGCCGGCACTTCAAGCAAGAGACGACACGTGGTGCAAGCGATTTCGGTTCTTGAGGTGGCGACTTTGATAGTACTTACCTCCTCGCAGAGTCCAGTGCAGTGACTATAGCGGCCGGCACAAGCGCGTGACAGCCACCCTTCGTAGCAAAGAACTTAGTTCGTAGTAATTAGATGAATGTACCGAAACCGTAGCTCGTAGCTCGTAGCCTAAGTACTAACAATGACTGTAGTAGTGTAAGTTCAGTTGATTATAGAGACTCGATCTGTAGACATCTCTTTAATTTATCCTACCCCTTCTATCACGCGCCTGGGACGTACATACTTGAGAATCAGACTAAGTAGTTGTATATGGAGATAAGCGTGTTCAAGCAAACAAACTCTTCAGTTATAATGCATCATAGTCAGCACTCAGCATGTTATCAACTTGAGACTTGCTTGTGTCTATCTGACTTGCACTTTCTATTAGCAAGAGTCCCACAAAGATTTGGTTACCAATGGAGCTGACTATACCTTCTAGTCTTGCCATAAATATTGTCACAAAGAAAAAAAAATGCAAATTATATTTATTAGTTTACAGTGTGTTAGTTTTATACCTAAATATAAATCAATTAAAACGTAAAAAGCTTATTCGAAGTGGTCTCCATTGGCTGCAATACAGTCCTTTAAACGTTGAGGCCAGATATCAATAGAAGCACGCACTCTTTACAAAATTCTTCACTGCCAATCGTATGGATTGTTGTAGGGACTCCAAATTATCATGGCGTTTAGAGCAAGCCGTACTCTCTAAAACTGACCATAAATCATAATCCAGGGGATTAAGATCGGGACTGGACGACGGCCAGTCTACAGCTCTAATGAAGTCCGAAACGTTCGCTTCTAACCAAGACTGTGTGGACCGAGCTTTATGACCCGGCGCCGATAGTCTTGTTTGAAAGACCATGCTTGGTTATTGAACATGGTGTTGTTAAGGGGCTTAACTACCTTATCAAGAATGGTATCTTGATACACTTGTGCCGATGTTTTGATACCTTTTTCACAAAAATATGGCTCAGTCACTCCTTCATAGCTAACACCCCACCAAACCATCACTGAAGTCGGGTAATGCCCACGTTGCACTCGGCCGACTAATTGGGAAGCTTCCTTAGAAGTTGAGCATAAATACGGTCATTTTGTTTGTTAAAATTTTGCGCAATAATTTTTTTCTCACCATAAAAAAAATATTTTAAATATTTTACCACCCTATTCTTTTTTAAATTATCAGTTAAAAAATGACCAGTGCGTCTTTTATAGGCTGCAAGTCCTAAGTCATCTTTTAAAATACGCGACATGGTTCTGGGTGCTATCTTCATCTCCCGAGATAAAATCTTTTGCTTTCGGACAGGATTTCCGCGAATTCTTTCCCTTGCTGCTTTGACCACCTTATTCGTACGAACACTATGTGGACGGCCAGATTTTTTTCTGTCCCAAACAGAGGAGGTCTCATTGTACCTATAGATAGCCCGGTACACAAACATTCGACTAATACCAAGCGTATGGAGAGTTTTAAAAATTGCATTTGGCTCCATACCAACTTTGTGTAATGCAATCACAGCGATTCGGTTCTCTATTTCGATTTTAATATCGCATTAGGACTTGCAGCCTATGAAATGTATTAGCATTTAACTATCGTATATGGTTTACTCACTACAACCTTTCTTCTACGGTTTAACACGCTGATCTCAGGAAACACTGGACCAATTTGAAAACATTTTTTTTTTATTAGATAGCCTATTTGTCGAGGAAGGATTAAGGCTATAAAACGTCACGCTGCGATGGGAGGAGAGGGAGCAAACTAAAAACGCGCCGACGAAGCCGCGGGTGATCGCTAGTTCTCTAGATAATATGGTGATGGTTGGTGACACTATATACATATAAGGGACGGTCGCAAGTTATATTTCACTTTGTTAGGAGTCTTCCGAAACAAAGAATGACCTAAGGAAAGCCATGTATTTTTAAAAACAATCTAAGGATTACTATTTGACAAATATAATACGTTTTAGGATATATTGAGAAATGAAACATGAAGACACGGCATCATTTTTACATAGTATTATTTAATGCTTTAGAATGTTTTTAACGCTCACAGTGTCATATTTTATATTCATAAAGATGAAATAAGAAACTAAAAATTTGCGCTCGGGCGGGACTTGAATCAGCAACCTTTTGGCAGACCGGGCCAAACGCTCTTACCAATTGAGCTACCGTGCTGTCAGTTCGACCCTGCAAAATTTGTGGTTTCTTATGAAAACGTCAATTGCGTGACGCTTTCCAAGTTGAATTTATTCTGTAAAGAATAACTGCTTGGGCCATCTGTTTCATAAACAGACGGCTCAATTGGTAAGAGCGTTTGGCCCGGTCTGCCAAAAGGTTGCTGGTTCAAGTCCCGCCCGTGCGCAAATTTTTGGTTTCTTATTTCATCTTTATGAATATAAAATATGACACTGTGAGTGTTAAAACATTCTAAAGCATTAGATAGCGAAGCGACATTAATTTCCAAGTTGAATTTATTCTGTGAAGAATAACTGCTTGGGCCATCTGTTTCATAAACAGACGGCTAGATGGCGCTAAGCATCGCGCAATTGACGTTTTCATAATAAACCACAAATTTCGCAGGGTCGGACTGACAGCACGATAGCTTAATTGGTAAGAGCGTTTGGCCCGGTCTGCCAAAAGGTTGCTGGTTCAAGTCCCGCCCGTGCGCAAAATTTTTGGTTTCTTATTTCATCTTTATGAACAGTATTATTTATTACTTTCTTTAACCATAAATATGTTTATTTGAATGAATTCTGATTATAATGATGATAAATCATAAAATTATTATCCCTGGGGATAGTACTTCTATGTGATGAATATAAATCCTCGAATATCTTTGTGTACCTATCAAAAATGAAACCGCTTTCAAAAACTGATTTTTATGCTTAAATTTCGTCTTCTATTTAAGAGAAACAAATTATATTTCTCTTTTGGAGTCGGCGTATGATGTCAGTCTTGCGTTCACCAACGGCCTACACACATCATACACCGACTCCAAAAGAATTTGTCTCTCCTAAACAGATACGAATGTGTTATTTCAACCATTAGTCGGTTTTCGGAAAGTGGTAAATTTATTATATCAATATTTTTGTTAAATTATATTAAGTTATTACAAATATCACAGATACCACTGGACCAATTTTGACGAAACTTACTTTGTACCCTTAGTTGAAATATACCTGATTAAACTTAAAAAAAATATCTTGTCATAATTTTTCGTTTTGAAGAAATCCGTGTACTAACATAAAAATATAAAGGTACAAATATCCATACACTTACAAAATATTACACACCTGCTTGGAAGCCTTAATTAAGATTTAAGATCTAAAGCCTTATCTAGATTAAGATCCATATAATCAAATTTTATTCAATGCCAACGATAACACATACATAAAGGTCCAATTCATTACTTCTTTTTTTTAAGTCGTTAAACAAGACTGTCGACCCGCCATACATTGTTTGCCCAAAAAGTAAGATTAAACATCCAGTGGAGAAAATATCACTCAAACAGATTGTGTTATAAGATCATAGTAACAGTGTTTTAATGTCGGATTACTTATTTTAATTTGTTGAATTTACAAGGTTTGTTTGCTCGCTCAAATGAATTGAAAGAGTATGTAAATTATGAAGAATACTGAAAAACGCAGTTTGTCTGAATATGTATTTTTTATGTACTGTACAAGATTATTCTATACAAGGTAGTCAGTAGTTTCGATTCGATTTAATCGACCCCGATTTTATTTCAGCTTCAGAGAATAACATGATGCAAAGACACAGCGAGACAAAAACATTTCTCAATCATTACCGCTGCATAAAAATAAGTGAGTGCATCCTAACTAGTATTTTGTATTCATAATGATGAAATAAGAAACCAAAAATTTGCGCACGGGCGGGACTCGAACCAGCAACTTTTTGGCTAACCGGGCCAAACGCTCCGCTAGCTATCAATTGAGCTACCGTACTGACAATCCGACTTTGCGAAAGTCCGCTGTTGCATAAACAGACGGGTAGTCGGTTAGTCGTTGTGACTGGCCACCGTAGTCTAAATCGCCTAGATGGACTATTATTATTATAACTTCATCTTGGCACTATAAATGAGGATCTGCCAAGTCCTACTAATATTTAGGCATCTTTTTCCCTCCCAGAGGGTATGGTAGGGACCCGTAAATAATGCACTTTTCACATAGTAAGCAAGAGTGGTCTCGAACTATATCTAATTTTCTGCGTTTAATCGAATCATCATCATCATCATTATCATATTATTATAAGATAAATGTTTTGTGAGAAATGAAAGGTTTAAAAAAATGCTATTCTTACATTAGATTTAGTTAGGTAGTAGGAATCAAACCAATCTTCGCTTGTTAGTTTCCCATGTTATTGTTATATTTTTGTAATCGTTACTCTTAATGCCTCTGCGCCCGCCAACCCGCCTTCCAAGCGTGGCGAGTATTGGAAAAATCCCCTCACATGAAAGTACACCACAAAACCAGGCCCCCAGTCTCAGCAGCCCCGCTATTCCTGTCTTTGGTCAGCGATCACGGTAACGGCGGGGCAGGGGGTGCTAAGAATCCCCGGAGGCGTTCGCGCTGCCACCCCCGACAACAACTGGCCCTGGTAACTTATAACGTGTGCACACTGAGGACAGACGAGAAGTTGCTCAAGCTGGAGGAAGAAATGAGCAGGTTACACTGGGACATAATGGGTTTATCGGAAGTCCGTAGAGAGGGCGAGGACACGATACGGACAGGACACGGTGTGTCGAGCAGGGTGATATACCTTATACTCAGAATATCCAAGAGGTATTCGCTGAAGGTCATACAGGTATATGCACCGACCTCGACACACCCGGATGAAGAGGTGGAGGAAATGTATGAGGACGTACGGAGAGCCATACATACTTCCAAAACCTATTTTACTGTTGTAATGGAGGACTTTAACGAAGCGAGAATGAGTTGAGGGTGGCACCCTTTGGATACGGGCAAAGGAACGCCAGGGGACAGAGGCTGGCCGACTTTCTGGAGAAGGAGGGACTCTTTGCGTTGAACTCTTTCTTCCAGAAGCCGTCTCAAAGGAAGTGGACCTGGTTGAGTACCGATGGCTTCACGAGAAACGAGATTGACTTCTTCATGACCTCCAAGAGACGGTTATTCAATGATGTCCCGTGATCAACAGGGTGAAAACCGGTAGCGATCACCGCATGGTTCGAGGCACATTGAATATAAATTTCAAATTGGAAATGTCCCGCCTGATGAAGTCCACGCTCCGATCGACTCGTGCTCATATCCAAAATCCCGAGAGCTTTCAACTCGAGTTGTCAAACCGCTTCGATTGCCTAAAGAATTGCGTATCAGTGGACGAAATAAACAACGGATTTGTGGAAACTGTCCAAACGGTGGGGTCTAAGTTTTTTAAGCCTGGCCGTAAAGATAGACATCAAAAACTGTCGGTCCACACTCTCGACCTTATGGCAAAACGTCGATCTATGGCACTGCAGACCTCCGTTAATGCTGAAAACTACAGGCAGCTCAATAGACAAATATGGAAGTCCCTGCGACACGACATCCGTTGTTTTAACACTAATAGTGTTAAAGAAACGATAGAGCGGAACCAAGGCTCCAAACTGTTTGCAGGGAACATGTCTATTGGGCAAAGCCTGTTGTCAAAGCTTAAGACGGAGGACGGCAGTGTAGCGTCGACGAAAGCAGAGGTTTTGAGGGAGATCAAAAGGTTCTATGGGCAGTTGTACACCTCAGTTGCCAAACCCGTTGATAGCTCGGGCAGAGAGGCACGAGCTATCCTGACCCGACACTACACCAAAGACATCCCCGACATCAGCCTTTACGAGATTAGGATGGCCCTTAAACAGCTCAAAAACAACAAGGCACCTGACGAGGACGAAATCACAGCAGAGCTTCTGAAGGCGGGTGGAACACCGGTACTTAAAGTCCTTCAGAGACTCTTTAATTCCGTGCTGCTTGAGGGAATCACGCCTGAGGCGTGGAACAGGAGCGTGGTGGTGTTGTTCTTAAAAAAAGGAGACAAAACCTTATTGAATAAGAACTATAGACCCATTTCACTCTTGAGCCATGTATATAAGCTGTTTTCAAGGGTCATCACGAATCGTCTCGCACGTAGGTTTGATGACTTCCAGCCTCCCGAACAAGCCGGTTTCCGAAAAGGCTATAGTACAATAGACCACATCCATACGCTAAGGCAAATTATACAGAAGTCAGAGGAGAATAATATGCCTCTATGCTTAGCGTTTATTTTATTTTATTTTATTTTCAAAGGCACAGTAAGAATCAAACAACCAAAATAATACAATTAGAAATGATCATACAGTAAGAAAATGGCCGGTCGAGTGACCTGAAAAACCATGCACGACATAACAATATTATTATTAAACTATAACTAGGTGAAAGACGATAACTGTAATTTTAATAAACAAGTTAGTTCATGTGTTGTTGAATACATTTTTTAAAAGTCCAGTAGCTCTGGTTAAACAGATCGAGGCTGGACGTCAAGTTGTTAAATTCCCGACACATTCTGTAAACAGGGTTATTCAAAGAAACATTGTTTGTGGACTATGAGAAGGCCTTTGATTCGATCGAAACTTGGGCGGTGCTTCAGTCTCTGCAGCGGTGCCACATAGACTATAGGTATATAGAGGTGTTAAAGTGCCTTTACAATAACGCCACCATGTCGGTCCGAGTTCAGGAACAGAACACGAGGGCGATTCCACTGCGGAGAGGTGTGAGACAGGGAGATGTGATATCTCCGAAACTGTTCACAGCGGCATTGGAAGACGCCTTCAAACTTCTGGAAAGGGAAGGAATCGGCATCAATGTTAATGGCGAATACATCACACACGTCCGATTTGCCGATGATATAGTGGTTGTGGCAAAGACGCTGGACAAACTTGGCACTATGCTCGAAGACCTTGACCGAGTCTCCCAACAAGTGGGTCTTAAAATGAACATGGAGAAGACGAAAATTATGTCGAGTTCCCTTGTTGTACCCACTCAAGTGTCCATTGGGAACTCAACTCTCGAAGTTGTCGACGAGTACGTCTACCTGGGACAAGTGATCCAATTGGGTAGGTCCAACTTCGAGAAATTGGTCAATCGACGAATCCAACTCGGCTGGGCAGCGTTCGGGAAATTACGCAAGAGTGTCTTCTCATCTCATCTACCTCAGTGTCTGAAGACGAAAGTCTTCAACCAGTGTGTGTTACCTACCAGTGATGACATACGGATCCGAAACATGATCTCTAACTATGGGCCTCATAAATGGAGAGGGCTATGTCGGGTGTTTCTCTACGTGATCGAATCAGAAATGAGGAGATACGTAGAAGAACTAAGGTAACGGACATAGCTTTGAGAATCAGTAAGCTCAAATGGCAATGGGCCAGGGCACATAGCGCGTAGAACTGATGGCCGTTGGGGCAGGAAAGTTCTGGATCGCAGGATCAAACTGGATTCAGACCGCTAGTGATCGGTTGCTGTAGAAAGCTGTGGGGGAGGACTATGTTCAGCAGTGGACGTACTTTGGCTGAGAATGATGATGATGATGATGATGACTTTTAATAATTTATTTATTTGTGAAAACTTTATTGTACTGTAAGTTTTACAATTGGCGGACTTAATGCCTTGAGGCATTCTCTACCAGTCAACCGCTTGGAAATGCTGAGAATCTAGTCAGTGGCGGAACATTAACAATAATTGAGAGTGGTACAAAATAATAATTACCTACTATAACGCAATTACATAAACATCATACTAATATTACACAAATAAATGAATTAGTGCATATTTTACTCCACGAAGCTCGTAGAAAAGTCATAAAGCGGGAATGGCTCCTGATTTTATATTCATAATAAACGTATAATATAAATTAAAATACAGCTTCCCTTTTTTCATAACTAAATAAGGTTACGTCATTAAATTACTTGTTTAACATATTATATAGACAAATGCTGCAAATCGAAAAGATTCTACCTTTAGTGCAGGGCCTAGAGATTTGCTTATAAAAGCATTCGAATGTATTCAGTGCATTGTAAAATACATGCTTAGTATTCATATTTGAATCAATACTCACTCATTGAATAAATTGCAATTAAACAAAAACGGATTCAAAAAGGTGATTGGGAAAGGCAAGCTAACGGCCTAATCCGGTCGCCATAAAATATTGCCTAGATATTTATAATGGAAACACAGGTCTATGAATTGGTTGTCAACAAAAACAACAATAAACTACTAGTCCGCTATTATTGATCTGACGTTTGAAAATGCATGCTAATAAATTTATGGATGTTACTGTACTAAAACTGGCTACTTTTTTATCAAATTACGTTCTAAAACATAGTTAAAAACGTGCCCTTACATTTTTACTCCCAAACTCAACGTTTACCTCAATTCCTACCTATTCAATTCGTCAATTTGAGGGAGGAGTGTTCGATTGCAAAAACAAATAATTTTAATTATTTGTTTTTATAAACAATTTAAAATATTTATTTTGAAATGAGAGTAAGAAAGTCATTTACATAATGATAAAATATGGTATAGTTATTGAATAATTGCGATTTATTGAGAGATAGTTTTTCCTCAGCCATCTTTATAGAAGAAACATCGAAAACTCATCTTTATAGATAGGTGTCGCTCTGAGACAGAACTTCATAATCGTGAAAATTTCAATTGTCTAGCTATCACGGTTCTTGGGACACAGCCTGGTGACAGAAAGATGGACCGACGAACATACAGACAGACTGACGAATGGAGGGACAAACAACGATTTTATTTTATTTTATTATTATGAGGGAAACATACAGTTATAATGAAATGAATATAAATAACACTTAAAGATAACACCAAAACCTATTTAATTTCCTCAGACTAATATTACATTACATTTTGAGCAAACCAAAACCTTCAAAATTACACATCGATAGAAAATGAAAAAAAACATATATATAGTGAATAAGTCATAATCAATGATATTGTATTAAGAACTAGATGAGTGAGAGGCTAAAAGATGGCTGAGCTAAACAACACCTCACTTTAAATTGGGGTCATAATTTTGACGTAGTCCGTTTTTGATGGCGTCAGTGTCTTAATGCCTCAGTGCGCCTTTAAAACCGCAGAAACACCTAACTAAATAAAAAAAACAGTCCGAATATCATAATTTCGTTAAGTAAATTGTATTTAATGAAGCTTATCATTCATGATTGAAGTATTTTCAATAAAATGAGTGAGTTTTGTTTCTTAGCCAACCCACGGACCAAATTGGTCGATATTCTAAGACAGTGCCATACATGGAGTAATTTGGTACTATATTTTTTAATAATTATTTAATGACCGTCACAGTGTGGTGGTTTACGTTTCGGACTACAAAGATAAGCAGTCGCGGATCCAGCCCGCACGACCCTAACAAATATGTCTATGGAAATCTATGTTAATATGTCTGTTATAATACAACCATAAATTACACCTTTATTTTTTTTAAAGTAACAGCGTAGACGCTCGCGGATCAAAAGATCACCGGCACTCGCGTTAACAAAAGACTTTTGATAAACACATCTGTGAGGGATAATCCTCACTATTGTAGAAAAAATATGTACGCTCACTATTAGCGTGTTATTTGAAGGAATAATCCTGTTTATATGATGCCACCATGGCTATGGTGTATTAATAAATATTTCTTTATTTATTAAAATAAGGACTGTAAATATTTTAATTAATTTAATATGTAAAAAATATACATGTAGTCATGTGATCGTGAATGCCTAACAGTAAACATGACTCTGATATTGGCGCCATGGCGTTTCACGTGATGCATTTAAATTGCATTCATTTGATAATTATTCAATATTTTAAATGTTAAATAGTTTGAAAATAAAATAATTTTGTTGATTTATATACTACCGAACTATAGTGTGTGAACTCTCGAATTTTAAAATTAGGCCAACGAGTCTATTGTAATTTACCTATATACTTTAAAAATATATAAAGAAACCTATTCTATTAAGACTCTGTTCCAAATCTGATGTCTGATGTGATAGATGACAATCTATTGACATCCATTAATCAGACGGTACCATAATCGTGTACTCTTTTATTTCGCGAGGCGTCATCTTCATCACTTCTAAATGATAAAATTAATATTCCTATCGGAATAGAAGGACAAGTAAAAGCTGTCAAACGAAACCGATTTAAGATGTCAGTAACTAACATAAGTAAGTAACATTTGTAGCTTTAAATGAGATAACCTTCGATCAGGTGATTTACAACAATGTTCCTAAGTTAAATATAGTAGTTTACTGCATGATAAATAGTCGACACAAAATATTGAACATGCAGCTCTAGTGTAAAACTAAATGTTATTTCATTATATAAAATATTCGTCGATATACATTCCCTGTGTTATTCTGTCTTTATTTTTTACGTAAATTACCGTTTGTAAAATAGAATAATCAAACTGCGTACTTTAAGTTTGAAGCGCATTTGTAAATATAAGTCGTATATTAAGATGCTTCGATTTGGACTAATCTACCTACCTGTTAAATGATTATTTGTTGGGGTTATGCCGCTGTAATGCATAACAATCAATCACCGATCAAGTCACCATGTTACAGACGCATTATTTCTTCAAAGTATACACAATTTCACTTTTAAATATAAAAAATCAAATGCACGTAATTTTCAGCGAGCTTCTGCAGGGCGGTCAACTGTTTGACATCTGACAAAAATGGTTCTGCTACCCATCTCTTTTTATCACACAGTTTGCTGCTAGTGGCATCTCGCTTTTGTCGTTCTATTCCAAAGGGATAATAATTTTATGTTCTAAAATACCTACAACATCATTGTTCATAATAAAATAAACCACGAAAACTATTGACAGTCACCTGACAGGTCGTGGATTTGCTTTTTCAATTGAATTAGAGCTGAGGCAAATATATCGACTTCTTAATACCTGTCATTGTGACTGCGGCAAGTACGCGGCAGAAAAGTTTTGCAAACATATGTATTTAGTCCTTTAAGTAGGCATATAAAAAATACTTTTATGACGTGCACTTAGTCGGGTTCCTAAGTAATAGGCAATTCTTAGTAATAGGCTCATGTTTTTATCCTTTGGGTACGGAATCCTAAAAATACATGTTAAATGTGAGTGAGCCTTTTAAATAGATTGATTGTGTAGATAGGCTAGGCAATATTCGTTTGAAAGAATTCAAATCGTCAATTTTCATCATCATCATCATCATTATTATAATCATTTATTCCTTCATAAACATAGGTACATACAAAGGTTGTGAGTTGTTTAAATAGGAACTCTATGCTTCACCTTTTCAGGCATATGAAGTAGGTATTTACAATTTAACTATTTTTTTGTCTGCAAATATATATATATATATAACAAACCCAAATATATGATATCATTTTACAATAACAACAAAAAAATTAATTTTTCAATATGATCGAAAACCTTTTTTGGTGTGTGTAAAATAAACTACTTCGTGATTTTATTAAACGTATCTAGTGCGTATACTTCATACAAAATATTCTGTGGTTACGCTTGACCGTAACAAGTCAAATATGCATAAACGAATGTGAGTGATTATGATGAAATCTAAATCATAAAGTTTCATGGCTAAATCGAAACCAATGAATGGGTTTTGATACCGCGTTGTTTGACTTAGCTTTGATTTGAACTTTGATCTCTGGGGACTGAAGAGTATATTCTCTCTCGGAATATAGCCAATTCTCAAGGGATGACTGGTGAGGATGAAAGTGGGCAGCCTAGGCATATTTAATTTCCTTCAACATTGATGTCATCACTTAATTTGATTTCTGATCTTACTATTTTTACTACTAGGATAATAATTAACGGACATATCTCTACCAATCAGTAAGCTCAAGTGGCAGCGGGCAGGGCACATAGCGCGAAGAACTAATGGCCATTGGGGCAGAAAAGTTCTGGATTGGAGACCCTTTGATCAGAAGCGCGTAGGACGTCCATCGACAACATTAACAGACGACCTTGTAAAGGTCGCAGGATCACACTGGATGCAAACCGCTTACAACTGGTCGCAGTGGAAAATCGTGTGGAAGGCCTATGTTCAGCAGTGAACGTCCTTTTGCTGATAATGATGATGATGATGTTGAAAAATTTTCTGATTTTAATTTTAATAGTACATTATGATACAAGTGTGCTAAGTTGACCATTATATACAAGGCGATATTGTGAGCGCACGAGCGAATGCGAGTGCGCCATAAGAAAGCCGCGTATATTATGGTCACAGGCACACGTGTTTCATACGACGTTTTTCAACACACTTGCGAGTATTAAACAAGACTCACCATCAAGTAAGTTTTAATTATTAAAACAGTAAAAATAAATTCCACTCCATTTTGATGGCAAAAGACTATAGCACGCGTGATTCGCCTCGATATTTTTGTCCGGGTGAGTTAATAATAGGTTTTCTTCAATTTTTCGTAAATATTAAACTTCACAATAATTAATCCAAACTTCACTACAGCCGACTTTGGAAAAATGGCACGTTGTTTTTTTTTCTTGCCGCGATACCGATGCGCGCCCAAGGCTAAGGCGCGAACTAGATCGGCTAACAGCCAAGATTTAAAATGTAAAAATTAGTGTTTAAAACACAAATTTCAGAAAACGTTAAATGAATTTGTGTTATTTTTTAGTAATAAAGCTGGATTTACCATTTCTTGAAATAAATATGTAGATACTGTTATATTTCGCATAAATACTGTTTGTTGCTAAAATAAAAGTTATAACCCGACTAAATTATATCGCTTCTTTTTCTTACTTACTACTTTGTACTAGGGTACAAATGTAAATTGGTCATGTTAATAAACTAAAGGCACTAGTGCAATAATATAATGAAAAAACCAGGCAAGTGCGAGTCGGACTCGCCAACTGAGGGTTCCGTGCCAACTTTAACTGAATTAGGGAATCCACTTACTTCTACTAAGTAAAATACCACAATATTTTGTAGACTGCAAATATAACTTTGTTTTTCATAGTGTTTGTATGAAGTACAAAGTTATGTTTGCGGTTGTTGAAAATGTGCTATATCTCAAAAACTACTCGTTCAATCTCGTCCGAACCAATTTTCGTTGAAAGTATTTGTTAAGATCTACATTATATATTTTTTTCAAAATTTACACTTGCTTGGTTTAGAAGTTAGATGGGGGGGGGGACGCCCATTTTACCACTTTGGAAGCGTCTACCTATGAAACGTTAGACTTTAAAAGAAAATGGTTTTAGAAACCTTAACGTCATTTTAGAAGACCTATCCATAGACACCCCACACGCATAGGTTTGACTAAAAAAAAAATATTTTGGTTTTAGTTTCATGTATGGGAGCCCCCCTTTAACTGTCAATATTTTTTATTTTTTGTATGAGAATCGGTAAGCGGTTAACAAGACACATCTTCCTACCAAATTTCAATTGTGTAATGCTTATAGTTACAGAATAAAATGGCTGTGACATACGGACGGACAGACAGACAGACAGACAGACAGACAGACAGATTTTATTTAAAAATCAAATAATACACGTAAAAAACCTACCATAAGAAAGAAATGCATAGAAATTGTGACCCTGATCAAGTTATAACTTGTATTTTATATATATATATATCAGAATAATGTAGGAGTGACACCGGAAAATACAGGCAACTCCCCCACGGCTGGCCAGTTCTTGTGGCCAGCAGTGGCCCCACACTGCTTAACTGGATCCCGCAGAAAATACGGCATTTTCCGGTACGGTTGTCTGTCAACTGAAACCTGTTGAAGTGTCAACGGCTATCAATTTCATATCTATGTCTCATTTAGTTTACTTAAAAGCGGCGCGCTGCATATTCCTATCTTTCAAAGCGTTGACAATCGCAATTACCATTAAAACGCATATACTACTGAACCGCATCCTGCAGGGAATATTACTTGCAAAAGACGGGATGTCGCCGTGGAAAACATCCCTTCGTTAACAGATTTTCCCATTCTAAGATATAAATCTGCTAGTAATGAAAACAATGCTATCGATAAAAAGGGAAATTAATTAAGTTTGCAGAATCTAGTGATCTTGCGCCTAAAATCGTTTATTCCATGGTACGGACCATAGATGTAAAAAGTGGGTCAGATCATCTGCTCCAAATAAAACTTGATAGAAAATCCGACCACACTGTGTCCCTGAGGAAAACCCTCTAATTCCAACATGTTGTATTTTGACGAAGTCGTAAATACGAGTTAGATTTGTAATAAGTAGACCTTTTTCTTATAAGAATTCGCCTTTATTGCAATGAGTGTAGATATTTATTTTATATATCACCTCTTTAATATATCAATGTTAAATACGCAAAACCTCAGTCACCCCAAAAAAAAAACTATTAAATATAAATATGCGCCGGACAACACATCCACTGTCATAGTTTCGTACTAAGGAATTTACTTCCTTGTATCCCTTTCAGCCCAGCCCAACACAATTGTGACGTTAGTTTAATGTTAAATTTTGGCGGTATTTAAAGGCGTAAGTGATCGGGCCTACAGCCGCACGATTGTGACGGATATGCTCTATCTATTGGTGTGAATGAGACAGCTAGCAAGCGTCGCGAGATTCAAATAAAAACAGGTTCATTTCGCCGTTGTCGTCATTTGGGGTAGCGCTGCGTGTGAGCAATTCAAACTAAGTTAAAATTATGTCATTGCTGTGTTATTATTGTGTTTTATTGTTAATTGTGAACTGTTTTACGTAACAATGAATAAATTTGTTTGTGTTTTTAGGTAATTCTCAAGAAAAGTGTCACAGAAGTTCACAGTCACAATTGTATCACTCCGGGCCCAACTACTTAGTACGTGCAATTGCTAGATCATCATTTTACCTCACTGACGATGCAATTGGGGCGTTATTTAAACAGTCTGACTTGGAAGACGATGATGAGGCATGTACACAAGATACGTCTCAAATAGATCGGCATTAAAATATTTTTTACTAGTTCCGAGTACAAACCTGCGGTATGCCGACACCTGACAAAAGATATGATGGCTACAATCATTGGCCAGTATTTGATACGTTGAAAGCTCCTTAAAATGAAGGTTACCTGATTGCACCAGTAGAACCCGAGTGAGGTGTTCAAAATGCGATGTATATTTGATTAAAAAAATATTAATTAACTAAGAAAAAGTTTTTGAAACCGATTGTTTTTGGTTTTATAATTATATGTTTTAGTTGGTAATAAAAAGTTTAGTACTTTTCATGTTATTTAATTAATTAAATTCACCTCAATATATGATAAATATTTGGAAAAAATGCAATAACTTAATTTAATAACCATTATAAATGTGGCCCACGTCAAACAATTGTGACTGTCACAATTGTGACGGCAAATGGGTAGGGCCCACGTTGATACAATTGTACGCCCCCTGAAAACCCATGAAAACATCATAGTATCACTGAAAATGTTCAGTTTTCATTTTCTCGGAGCCCCAAAGATAAGGAATATCGAGTTTGTTTAACACTACCTTAATTAGTTTCGCCGTGGGTCTGAAAGGGGTATTACGAATACCAGACAATGATAATGACGAGGGCGTCTTCAATAAATATTTAAATACATTTAAACAATTATTACATAGGTACAAATGTTCGTGCTCATCACACATACATTTGCCCCTTGCGGGATTCGAACCTGGCGTAATAGTAAGGAACGCTAACTACTACGCCAAACGCGTCGTCAATCAATCGACCTAATGCTAAAAGAGATACTTTTATTTAAAAAAACATTTAAGGTTCTTTGTGGTGCTTATGTTTTATTGGCACTTCTGATTATTTCTTACTCTGCGGACGACGCTCTGTTGAGAGGATTCGGTAGGTATTCACCGGGTCGCCGCGACGCGCTGACATTATTATTATTTGACGACCCGTCTGGTGTAGTGGTCGAGAAATCGCCTAATACGCAGCGGGTTGCGGGTTCGATCCCCGCACAATACAAACATTTGTGTTTAAGAACATGTCTGTTTGTATTGGTCTGGGTGTTTTATATGTATATCATGTATGTATTTACAAACAAAAAGTATTTAAGTATTATATCCGTTGTCTGGCACCCATAACACAAGCTTTGAGTAGCTTACTTTGGGACTAGATGGCGATGTGTGGGCATGTCCAAAAGATATTTATTTATTTATTATTATAATACTAACTAACTCATAGAGAACTAACCATTGCTTGTTTATGTATTTTAACGAATTTGCGCTTGTGATGGTTGTCTTATTATTTAATAGTCAGGGCAAAATTCCAATCAATCTTTTTCAGCGGGCGTAGTCTGATGCATCATTTTTGACATTTCGCGTCGACAATTTCAATTTTATGATTTTCTAATTCATCAAATATCATTTTAACTTACGTAGCTATATATTTAATAAATCTTAAAAAATATTTGTAGTTTTTTAAGTATCATTCAAAAAGTCTTCTCAATCAATAAATGCACGAAAACACCAATTTTGTCTCAGCATGTTTCGAGCGCCACCTGGTGGTTTTACACGGAACTATGTCGAGACTTCCGACACAGGTTTTGCGCATTTAACGTTACACAGGTCAATGATAATAAGTCCCGCTAGAAGAAAACTTATTCATTGCACTCTTCGTCCAGATTTTTTAATCATTCAATAAATCATCATAATCATTTGATATAATATATTTAATAATGACTTGTATATATTATATACAAGTAAAACCATAGCCAAGTCATCTATTACAAGTATTAAATACGACTTTCAAAGTTTAGTCAAACATAACAGACACAAGGCTACGCAAACAAAACAAATCCAAACAGCTGTTTATATTAGTACACACGCGATAAAAGCAACGAGATTAATCGGCAGACGTATTACCTAACCTTGCAAGTGATCGCAATAGCGATTTAAAACAATTATAGCAGGGCCGAAACAAGCACATGCAAATAAAATAGCAAACCTCATCAAGCGTTCCCACTATGTATGTGCTTTTTCGGCTCTTTACACGGCAACTAATTTATTTTAAGGGGTTTAGGGTAGGTGTAGTCAAATAATCGTTTTAGTTTCACCATGTCCTTCTTTCCGTCTGTCCGAGGATAAGCTCAGTTGAGGTACTAGGAAACTGTTATTTAGCATGAACATGTTTTTAACTCCCGGTTTAAGTGTAAAATAAAATATTAGGAAATATTTGTTCTTGGTGTACCTTTCCTACAAGTAAAGATGCTTTTTTTCTTTAGTCTAACTAGGAATCATTGATAGGTATTTTAAAATGATCATGAGTTTTAAAGTGACTTGTTTATGTAAAATTTAGTTTTAAAAAGCAAAATTTTGATAGTTAGTAATAGTAAGTAAGTAAATTTTGATATTAAAATTATAAGTTGGTGCCAAAGTTAAAACCACTGGTTTGGTCTCATTATTTTGGAAATTTATTTTTATTTAAAGGGAATTTAAACTTTATAAGGCAATTTTCATTGAACTCAATCAGATCTCATGGGACATGCAAGGGTAATAAAAAATATGTATGTTTCTTTTAACATATGTAGTACCCTTTGTGCACGAACTCGACCCGCACTTGGTCAGTTTTTGTACCTAATTGTACTAACTATAAAGTAAGATATTTTCACACATATACTTCTCTATTCTTTATAATATTTTGAATTTAAGTAAACGGGGAAAATATTGCTGTCTAAACTCTCAAAATAAATAAACATAAATAAATAATCTGTTGTGGTGGTATTGTGGTACCAACCACCCAAATACTTCGGTTCTTTCGAAATTATGACATTTTACTATGTGACTTTATTAAAACAAACAAGAAAAATAATCTGCAGTGTAATAATAATAATAATATTTATCTTATTTAAAAATTAATATTTTTTTAAAAAGGAATGCGAAGATCGTTTGGACAAGCAAAGCGAAATGGACTTGAGATGTTAACAAGAAAAAAATAAAACCAATTTACATACTAAATTAACTTAAAATCTACCTATTCAAAAACGTAACTATTTCCTTGCGGCAAGGAGGCTTGATGCTGGCTGGCATTTACTATCGCTATAAAAAGGCGTTAGGTAACAATCCTACGGGATGCATCATCTTTTTCCTTCATTCCATAGCAGAGCCTCTTCCTAAGGGCCAGTGATTTATCAACTTGATAACGAGCAACAAAAACAGCAGTAAAATTAAACGAGAGAGCGGGTAATGGGCCAACTTGCAGGGTGACATACAATAAATTGTTATGGCAGAAAATAAAGAGAAATCGCAGTTCTTTTTTGCCATGTTCCAAGAATGTTAAATATTGGGTGTAAACCAAGACTTATATTATCTAACCAATAACCCGTCGTTTTGACGACCCGTCTGGTGTAGTGGTCGAGAAATCGCCTACTACGCAGCGGGTGCGGGTTCGATCCCCGCACATTACAAACATTTGTGTGCATGAACATGTCTGTTTGTATTGGTCTTGGTGTTTTCTATGTATATCATGTATGTATTTACAAACAAAAAGTATTTAAGTATTATATCCGTTGTCTGGCACCCATAACACAAGCTTTGAGTAGCTTACTTTGGGACTAGATGGCGATGTGTGGGAATGACCAAAGGATATTTATTTATTATATTTAACCTTATAACCTTTGTAACCATTGTTTGGTTGTCCCACGATGCAGGTTTGCCTCATTTCCGCTTTCTTTTACCTTCCCAACTTAATCTTTTTAGAATATTCATAAAATAATACTAGATTAAATTACTTTAAATGCATCTTCTTCTTCCATTTAAGAGCCGCGCTTTTGTCGGTGGAGTTATCGCCATTCTTTTCTACTGTCTGCTTTCCTCTTGAATCCCTGATATGACATTATATATACCTATTCAAATTCAAATTCAAAATTTATAAGCATTACATGTGTGTAGATATATATAAAGATGGTAGTAAGGAATAAAGTGCTCCACATGCACTCTGCAAGGGTAAAGCTACCTACATCATACGTCTTATAGCCTAAAGTTATGGAGCACTAAAGACTTAAGTTATTAATTCGAGCTTATGTTTATATATGTTTCAGTTAAAACTAGTTAGTAGATAGAACGCGTTTTTGCAAGTTAGAACTAGTTTTTACTTAATGCTGTTGTTAATACTAGGATTGACTAATGTCTGAATCAAATATCAGTTAAAACTAGTTTCTGTAATACAAATAGAGTTCATCATACCTTATTCTGATTGGCTGCGAGGCATCACCTGATCATCGTACTTTATTCTGATTGGACGCGAGATGTAACCTGATTCAACAAGTGCAGGGGAACCTACTTATAATTAATATTGTCATCATAGCAACTAAATTTAAGTCAATGTTCTCAAAAATGTTCCTTTAGTCTTAGACTATTATTATTTTATACCTAGTATCTGAGATATTTTTAATAAATATTTTTAAAACTTATATCTTGTTTTCAATCCCAAATCAGTTTTTCTAGCGCTAGTTTTAACTATAGCTCGATGTGACACCTAGTTTTATCTGAAAATCAAATATGTCAGTGGTAAATTCTAGTTTTAACTAATTATTTCTAGTTTTAACAAAGGCGTTAAGTTATGGCTAATTTAAACTAGGGAAAACGAGTTCTAACGAAAAATGGGTTTTAACTGTAACATATATAATTTTTTAGACATAATATAATTTAATACATCTATATTTTATAACTGTGCAATAAGTACTCATTTACATTATTATAACATTAATTGCATAAATATTTGCTTAAGGATGTGACAAAATTTTTGTAATTGTCTTGTTCTCGTATAGACTTGGGAAGAGCGTTATAAATTCTTACTGCCATTGAGTACGGTCCTGCGGCGTGCAACACTAATCTGCTCTTTGGCAATACGAATTTCTTTCTTTCTCTCAATACCGTTGATGTTGTTCAATTTTTATTAGCATCCACAAACATTACCATATTTTACATGACTAGTTTGCAAATTTCAAATATTATCAAATCAATATATTCAAATCAAGTTAAGATTGGGTAAATAGTATAATCTAAATTCATACCTTTTGTAATTAAAAGGTGATATGAAATGTGAACGTCAATTCTATATGATTTATACTTTATCCAAATAAAATTTTATATTTGAAAATAATAATAAAAGGAATTGATAACACGATATGCAAGAGAGCGATTCCAATTTCGGTTAATGTTTTAGTTTTGGTTCAAATGATAACTTCTGTTACCAATTAAGCTGAAAGAAGGTTCGTGAGTGATTTTTCATAGTGAATCCCTCATTTATTTTTGCCATATTACTTCGTTCTTTCATTTTACTTGTCATTATTTTGATAAATCACCGAATAAAGCTCGCCTTATCACTTTCTTTTAACTTTGTTTTAATGACCAAGACTGACACAATTGGGCTTATAATATCAATCATAAAATTAGTTTACTTCTTTAAGTAGAATCACCAGAAACACTTATATACGTCTCAAACCCAACATAGATCCCATTTAGGGGAAGTTGTGGGCTAGGAATCATCAAAAACCACTTTTAAATTGCACTGTATCCGCAAACAGAACATTCCAATTGCTCACTTTTCGTCAAGTCCACGAACCTCAGTACACATAATAACTAAACCTGTTGCCAGTGTGAAAAGTAAAAACATTTCTTATCAGTCTACATAGACTGAAACGGTTGTGTAGGGTATAAGCTTTATAACCAGTGATCGGATATTCGGATGCATATTTACCTAAAGTTGAGGTGTTCGCTAATATGTAATGCATCATCATCTAAAAAATCCCAGGATATCGGAATCGACAAATTAGTTTTTTTAATAAAGAATCAAATCAGGTGTTCTACAGTGTGTGTATGTACTGTCTATACTGCTCTTTTTATACTCAACATATTCATAAATTGATGGGGGAGCTTAGAACTACCTTTAAGTACATGAACATTAATAATAATGTATACCTAATAAAAACAAATGCTAAAGACGTCTTTTTCTCACCATGTTACAGACTAGTTTCGCATTCCCGAATTTTCTGCAATCCCGGGATTTATATATATTTTTAAAGCTGCCTCAATAATATCTAACCCAAAAATTAACTTTAGATACATCTGATTATCCGATCACTGTTTATAACACCACCATAAGAGAAAAGCAAACGGTTCCAGAAGCGGCGCGATTTCTCAGTTCGCGTCTTACCGTCGGACCGGCAAGCCATCTTGTCTCGCCTCTCTCGCCGACACAGCGAGATCTCGGAAAAATAACTTAGAAAGTTCATATATTAACCAACTTCAGGTATTCAAAAGTGTAACTGTGACTATCCCACTCACTTAACGGATTGCCCATTATCAATCATAAGGTAAAATTTCTGATAATTATTTAGGAAAAAAACTTGAAGATACTTTTTCCAGCCATAAATGATGATCACAATAACTCAAGCCAAAGTTTGGAAACTCGCTTAAAAAGTGATGGATACTTAAACATTTTGATCCGTCGAAGTACTCAAAACATAATTATGGAAGTTGTTATAAAGTTGTGTTTGTCAAACTTTTGATGTAACTTTAGGATAACGAGTAGTAAGAGTGATTGGTTTCTGTTAGATATATACGTTTCCCTTTTTTCAATTCCCTATTTTGCAAACAACTCGAATATATACAAATTAAAAAAATACCCGTGATGTCCTACAATTGGCGTACTGACTGACACGACATTGCTATTACAAGCGTAAATATTAATTAAATAATAGTCAAACAATACACAACTCAAACACAACTGTTAGGACCTTTCAAACTTAACCGCATATTGCTTATATTAGATTGAGGCTTCTCAGTACTAAATAATGTAAATATTATAATAGATCTAAAAAGCTGAACCGTCTAATTCATAAATTTAGTTTCTTTTTGTTTTTAATGTGTATATGTCTTCCAGATATTATTATGAAACACTGTATTCCATATTTATTCATTAATTTAAAAGCACCTATGTTCAAAATATTTTTTGTAAAACCAAGGATTTATTTTAAGGACACAAATTTATTTTACAAATGCGAGCTTCCACCAGTTAAAATTTACATTAAAATCTGTAATAATCAATTCACTCTGACAGAATTCTTGTTCTACATGTACTAGTTTCTTAATGTAAATCAGCAAGATAACATAAGAATAGAAGATATTGTCTTTAAAAGAGTCCGTTGCCCTAATAGTCGATTTAACCAGAACCCTCCGACTGAATAAGTATGAAAAGATCCATTTTAAATAACATTTGTAAATGATTGCTGACAACTAGGTGACGTTTTCAAATGAGGCGTATTGTATTTTATTCGACGATTATTCCTTATCTGAGATTGGAAAAAGGCCTGGCAACTTCTCGTGCAGTTTGTATACGAAAACAGATCGCCGATCTATTTTTTTTGTCGGAGAAAATAATGAATTTGATTTCTCATGATGACAATTTCTATGCATTTCGATTGAGTTTATGCAATAGTTTTTAAACGTGTATTTTACATGGTAAAACGGGTAAAACTCGCAATAAAATTACCACGTTTGATTCATTTTAAGTTCGATTACCGCGAGAATCGCCACCCTAAATAAGTAAATAAAAAGAGCGTTTTTAAAATGACATTTACGTAAATGATTGCTGACAAGTGTGACTTATTCAAATTAGGCGTCTCATTTTATTCGAATAATATTTCCTGACGTTAGAAAAATCAGTAATATTAGACTCTAGCCAAATGAGAAACGGTAATACATTCTGACGCATTTTTAAAGCGACACATCCCGTTTTTATACAGGTTTAACCATTTATTTAGAACATTTTAGTGTAGCCAATGCCATTGAGAAAGATTCTAGCAATAGTAATAAAATAAAACAAAAATAGAAAAGATAAGAGGGAGATATGAGAACACCATGTTTATTGCGTCGAAATGGCGTCCTCAAATGCCACCCATGCTCCTTTAGTATTAGCTAACATAATAAAGTATTTACATCTATGAGTGTATATATCTTAAGGTTCAGCAAATTGACTTTTCTCCGGAGAGGCACAATATTAACCCACTTTTCTTCAGGTTTCACAATACCAGGTTTAGTCTCGCAAAGAAACTTAATTCGTTTTACGCGATTTCACATTTTCCGAGCAATGAAATTATCCTGAAAGGTATTAGAGACGTTTTCAAGTACGTGAACACTTGAGTTTTATTATCTTTTTTGATAAGTCGTATATCGTCGATACATTATGTCTGGTATTAGAAAGATACATCGAAATTGTAGAGACCATTCTGCTCGTGGAATACATTACGATAACCAATAGACGTGCTACTGGTCACACTCTATGAGTTTAAATTCGGTTACACCTATCTACTGTAACCGTAACTTTAACTGAAAGGAACTGTTAAAGTGTCATTTCAGCGTAGGCAGCGGCCGCCATACACAATGATGATGCGCCATTTTAAATAATTGTCAACCTATCTTTGTTTTGCACAGCACCAGTTAAGTACAGTTCCAGAAAATTATACTTTAGTCACAAATTGGCTTTGCGATCCAACTTAAGAAAAACTAAAAGTATTTCTATTTCACTCACTCGTTTAGCGCTGCCACCCGCCAATCTGCTAAGGCGTGATATTCCAACATCTGATAAGGAATATTCTTTGAATAGATACAATAAGCCTAATTTAAGTAAATGTCGTTTTTAAATCGTTCGTTTATTTAGTTGGATGAGTCTTATCTGACGCTGGTGAAATCGGGCCTAAGTGCGTCATAAAAACATCATTTGAAAAATATAAATCTTTTTTGTTACGGAAAATGATATCATTACATATTTTTTTTTTGGTTTAGTGGTTATCGCTCCTACTATTACGCCGGCCGTCGCGGGTTCAAATCCCACAAGAGGAAAATGTTTGCTTGATAAGCACGAACCTTTGTACCTAAGCCATGATGTTTATAAGTATTAAACACATTTTTGGTCTTGAAAAATAACATAATACAACCCAGTAAACCGCAACTTTAACGCGTAATTCAATAAAAAATCGTTAAAAAAACATTTACGCTATATTGTTTTTAAAAACATACACACCGGGCCCGAGTGGTCGGTAGACAGTGTGCTGATGGCGAAGCACTCGCGTCAGAGTGCTTTCTATAAAATGTGGTCAGATAAAGACGTTACCGTAAACACTTGGGCCCCGAACAAAGTTATGTTTAATAATATAAATTGCACTTGTAAAAAGCAACTTTTTTGACTGTGACAGACGAGGAATCGAACCCCGTATCTTACGCTTTCTGGGTATATGCCTATACCACTCGGCCACCGTCACATTAGCAATCCTGTTGTATTTTGCAAGCGCTTTCTTTAACGCGTAGGATGCGTTATATTTGCTGTCAATAAAATATTGTGGTAGTTTGGCCAAGTGGAAGTAAGTGGATCCCTAGTTCATTTAAAGTTAGCACTGAACCCTCAGTGCGCGAGTCCCACTCGCACTTAGCCGGTTATTTGTTTTTCATGTCGCATGCGAATGCGTTGGTGTACTAATAACGGCGTTAGACATTCCATTTGAAACAGGCCATTTGCTATAAAACCTTTTGGAATGTCAAAATATACCAGAGGAAGCCACCAGAAGTAAAATTTTACCGCGCAATTGTAGTTGCGAAACCAATGAAAAGTTTTGTCATTTACGATCCTGTACAAATCAAAGGATCGAATTCAGCAACTCCTATCTGATATTATTTTGTGGTTGTAGGGCTTCACGTAATATTCGATCTGTTCGTATGTTTTCTAAATTGGTATGCTGGTTTTAATATAACTGTGTTTTGTGTAACTTTGTTGTTTATATTAACATGAAAAAACCCGATGTCTCAGAAGATCCCATCATTTCATTCAGAGTGTTATTATCAATTTATAATTACCACATTGTATATACCATTTAATTTGTAGTTATTCATACTCACGCTACTTCTTTTGTGCCTTTATTACATTCTTCGCGCCGCCTGTACCACCTATGGTGGACTGGTAGAGAACGATTTTGGCATTAAGCTTTGATGTTTATAAATAAATAAATAGTTTCAACTTTGGTAACAATGTGACCAATTAGGAAGTATTGCAAATTGGTCCACAAACAACTAAGCTATATTTGGTAACAAATATATTTAAAAAAACATACGTACATAAAATACGTCTCACTTGCAAGTGATTATGTGTTTGCGCCGTTTGGTGTTGAAACATTTGGGCCGTGGGAAACCGCTAAATCTGATCAGGGATCTGCTAAATTGCTGTTTAGTAAAATTGCGTCAAAATTAAATTCTGTCACAGCCAATAATAAAGCTGGCGGGTTCCTAGCTCAAAGGATTAGCATAGCTATTCAACGCGGCAACGCAGCCAGCATCATAGCCTCCTTGCCTCAAGGAAATGGTTTCGTTTTTGAATATGTTTGATACCCTTATAGTTTCGTCAAGTCTGTCTGTCTGTCTGTCTGTCTGTCTGTCTGCCCGTCCGTATGTCACAGCCACTTTATTCTGTACCTATAAGCATTGCACTGTTGAAATTTGGTAAGAAGATGTAACCTATTAACCGCTTTACGATTCTTATACAAAAAATAAAAAATAATAACATTTAAGGGGAGCTCCCATACATGAAACTAAAACCGAAATAAAATTTTTCGGCAAACCTATGCGTGTCTATGATAGGTCTTTTAAAATGACATCGAGGTTTTTAAAACCATTTTCTTTTTAAGTCTGACGTTTCATAGCTTCACGCTTCCAAAGTGGTAAAATGGCCGTCCCCCCCCCCCCCCCCATCTAACTTCTAAACCAAGCAAGTGTCAATTTTGAGAAAAATATATGATGTAGACCTTAACAAATACTTTCAACGAAAATTGGTTCGGACGGGATCGAACGAAAAGTTTTTGAGATATAGCACATTTTCAACAAAGTTATATTTGCAGTCTACTAAATATTGTGGTATTTTACTAAGTAAATGTAAGTGGATTCCCTAATTCAGTTAAAGTTGGCACGGAACCCTCAGTGCGCGAGTCCGACTCGCACTTGGCCGGTTTTCAAGTAACTTGTGCATTAGTACTCACCTCCGACAATATTTCTCAATAACTAAGCAACACCTTTAATAAATAATCCTGAAAAAGTTTGCGATTCCGAATGTACAATTAGCTACAGACTGACTTAGAAGCTTTGTCACTTGAAATCGCTTTTTGGGACTGCTACCTTTCTTGGGTCACTAAACAAGTAAAGGGAACGAAAATGATGTTAAAACGGCACATTCTTAGGAGAAACAAATTATTTTGGAGTTGAAGCATTAGGTGTGTACGAGTTGGTAGACTATTAGTGTACAATCGCCTGCACATCAGGTTAGCCTCTTTTGTTGCAAACTAGCCCTAATTACAAAGACATAAGACACAATAGTATACCTTGACGTGCTGTTGTCCGTACATAAGCTTGATATCATGCACCGACTCCAGCGTTTTAGTCAGTTTTTTAAAGGTAGTTTTTTATGTTAGTCAATTTGTTAAAAATCAATGCAAGCATTCAACGTTAATATATTAAATAACCAGCAATGTCAAATAACTCATGGATATTTTTTTTGTCCACCGTCCGTGTGGGAATAAATTAGATAAATACCTACCTAATTCTTACCCGGGCGATTTGATGGGCGAGCGCATCTTTACGCCCAAACCATCGACATAATGTTTGAACATAGTGATTGATAATCCACAAAATAAATACATTAGTAATTACGAAAATTGATTTTGAACCAAATTGTCATAAAAATCATTTGATTTCAACACATTTCATATCTTACATACATAAATAATAAGGGCCAGAAATGACACCAATTATCATGGTTTCAAACGAAGAAATTTTCGGCTGTGTCGTACACCAGACAACGATTATGACAATTGCGTCTTCTATAAATACTTGTACAAACAAACATTAAAATCAAAATGTTCGTTTTGCCCCTTATAGGATTCAAACCCGCACCGCTGACATAGTACTAGCGCTAACCACTACCTCCGTGGTGTACTGGCTAAGCAAGCTAGGTTTCAAGCCGTAGTTGCTCCGAGGTCCCGGGTTCAATTCAATGCAGAAATCATAATTTTCTATATTGTCTCGGGTCTAAGTGTTGCGGCACCACCGTTGTGTCCGATTTCCTTAACACAAGTGCATTAGCTGCTTCCTTTGGGATCAGAGCAATGTATGTGATTGGTGTCCAATAATTACTACACCAAACATGTCGTCCAGCTTTCACAGTGTTACCATCTTTTAAGCCCCTTAGGCTAACTCACACGTACTACAACCACGCCACATCGCAGCGTCAAAATGTAGTCAAGCAGTACGTGTGAATAGTGTTGCTGCAAGTTTTTGCAGTTGCCTTGTGTTTCTGACAATGTCGATGCGATTCTTGGTTCTTTCTCGGCCACTGGTTCGTGTTTCTGACAATGTCGATGCGATTCTTGGTTCTTTCTCGGCCACTGGTTCGTGTTTCTGACAATGTCGATGCGATTCTTGGTTCTTTCTCGGCCACTGGTTCGTGTTTCTGACAATGTCGATGCGATTCTTGGTTCTTTCTCGGCCACTGGTTCGTGTTTCTGACAATGTCGATGCGATTCTTGGTTCTTTCTCGGCCACTGGTTCGTGTTTCTGACAATGTCGATACGATTCTCGGTTCTTTCTCGGCCACTGGTTCGTGTTTCTGACAATGTCGATACGATTCTCGGTTCTTTCGCGGCCACTGGTTCGTGTTTCTGACAATGTCGATGCGATTCTCGGTTCTTTCTCGGCCACTGGTTCGTGTTTCTGACAATGTCGATGCGATTCTCGGTTCTTTCTCGGCCACTGGTTCGTGTTTCTGACAATGTCAATGCGATTCTTGGTTCTTTCTCGGCCACAGGTCCGTGTTTCTGACAATGTCGATGCGATTCTCGGTTCTTTCTCGGCTACTAGTTAGTGTTTCTGACTATGTCGATGCGATGCTGTGTCGTATACCAGACAAAGGCGTCTTCTATAAATACTTGTACATACATTAAAATCAAAATGTTTGTTTTGCCCCTTATAGGATTCAAACCCGCACCGCTGACATAGTACTAGCGCTAACCACTACCTCCGTGGTGTAGTCGCTAAGCAAGCTAGGTTTCAAGGCGTAGCTGCTCCGAGGTCCCGGGTTCGATTCCCGGTTGGATCAATGCAGAAATCATAATTTTCTAAATTGTCTAAATTGCCTCGTGTTGTGGAACCACCGTTGTGTCCGATTTCCATAACACAAGTGCATTAGGTACTTACTTTGGGATCAGAGCAATGTATGATTCTCGGTTCTTTCTCGGCCACTAGTTCGTGTTTCTGACAATGTCGATGCGATTCTCGGTTCTTTCTCGGCCACCAGTTCTCCGTCTCGCTGGTGGTTGCGGTGTGGTTGCGATGTCATCAGTAACAATTAACAAACAAGCCGTCGATGACGACTGCAAAATGTGGTACCTGTTTATAGTCTTATTACGTAGTGGCTAAGCACGCTGGTTTCAAGGCGGCGCCGCACCGAGGTCCCGGGTTCGATTCCTGGTCGGTTCAATATAGAAATCAAAGTTTTCTATATTGACTCGGGTCTGGGTATTGTGTTACCACCGTTGTGTCCGATTTCCTTAACACAAGTGCATTAGCTGCTTCCTTTGGGATCAGAACAATGTATGTGATTGGTGTCCCATACAATACAATACAATACAAAATATACGCCGCGTAGTTGTGTTCGTGGTTTGGTTGTGACGTGTATGCCCTTAGTCCAACGCTCCACTCGCATGCTAAATGCGGCATGGGAGATTGGCATATGCTATGTCTCGCTCTAACATAACACCAAGATGATAGTTTTATTCTTGTCGGTTTTGTTCAGCTGCATCGCTGCCGCACGCGGTTACACCAACGCAATTTACTAACGGCCATAAGGTATTATCCCACTGCACCGTACCATACCATGACTGTGCTAGGAAATTGGTAAGGCACGAAAAGCAACAAGTTACGCTCTGCTCTACCTTGCCTACTGAACGGATTGATAGCGTTCTGTCTTACCGTTATATGGAGCGAGAGCGAGAAAAAACGTTTATGCTGATGCCAAAACCCTCCCTGTATGGCACGTGACTATTTTTTCGATGACAGAACGGTCTAGTAGCCGAGGTGTCCGTTTTTTGCCTGACACGTTCTTTTCACGTATGTTGTGGCTGCATAGTATGCTCTGGTGTACTGGGTAAAGACCTTTTATCACATTTTTAAAATAACTCAGCACTAAAATAATGCTCGCTGATCAAGTACGGGCACACCCGCTTCCGCTAGCCGCTATGATGCCTGACCTCTGTAGGTACTTCCAATGAAAATGCGTGGTTTGATTTAAAAAATATACTGAACTTTATTACTATGTATGATTACATGACTTCCTAGCACTTAAAAATAATACTTTACAAGTAAAAATTAACTAAGACATTCAACATATAAAAAAACACTTAAAATCTAGCTTTTCGAAAACGTAATTTCCTTGCAGCAAGGAGGCTATGATGCTGGCTGCGTTACCGCGTTGGATAGCTATGCTAATCCATTGGGAGCTAGGAGCTAGAAAAGTTTTATTATTGACCTTAACAGAATTCAGTTTAGAAGCAAATTTTCTAAACAGCAATTTAGCTAAAGGTCTCCACGGTCCAAATGTTTCAACGCCAAACGGCGCAAACACATTGTCTCTTGCAATCGAGACGTACCTACTTGCGACGCTTAACCTTTGTTCAACCAACCCCGCTGCTGCTCCAGCTTTGGGCTGATTCTCTGAGATGGTAGGGGCCAAAGTATCTAAGAGGGCCAAAGCTTAAGTAAGAAAGCACTAAGGCCCGACCCCGATCCCAGAAATGTGCGTGAAGCCATCGGGTCTCTTGCCATCGGACCAAACCACGTGGTTCCAACGTGGAAGGAACATTAATGGAGCCAAGAGCTCTTCTAATGGCGTCATTAAGGGTGCTATACTTTACTAGTTCGTTGGAGTTTGTTCCGGCGTTTCTTCTCAGCACTTGCCAGATTGTCTGTGTCTTGTCTCGAAGCGCTAGTAGGGCCCAAAAGATAAGGAGACATGTTCTACCCATATACGGGCCATAATTGATTGATATAAAGTAATTATTGACGTTCACAAGTAGCATTTTTTGTCCTAAATTGAACAAATTATTTTTGACTTTGACTAACAACCATTTTATTTATACTCGTTACTTTTAATTAAAAGAAGCATATTGCATAGGTACATAAAATATTACTATCCTTATTTTGTGGTATTGGTGACAGTCACCGTAACAAGATGCAAATAGAAACCTCAGCCACGGTAAATAACATTACTTTGCCTCAGCTTGATGTGCAATGAAAAATACTTTTAGAAAATTTAGTACCTATACTCTTTTCGACAATAAGCTAGTTGACTAAATTTCAAAAACTAGATAATACCGTACATTAGTAAATGTATTTTTTTAAATAGATTTTTAGAAAATAGATTTTCATGATTTTGTTTTAATTTAAAATATTAAATTTGAATCGGCCTCAAAAACGCTTGAGCTGGCATGGCGTCTTAAATAGCATATCTTCTTGACAGCAAAATACTATAAATACTGGAATACGACAGAAAAAAGCCCGCCTTCGTGCAAGGGTTGACGTCACATCCTTTGATAGGCGTTTAAGGTCACGTGATCAAATGTGTGTTTTGGACCAACTTAATTATTTAAAATATTAATAATCCTAATTTAAATTCAGAAATAAATTAGTGTTTTAATATCTTCATACCATAATTAATCACTAGAAACTACCGATATTGTGATTTTTTCTTAGTGGTAACTAACCTATTTTAGCATGTTTATAATTTATAAAATATATAGAATGCGCTTCGAATTTGAAATATGAAATCGATAAAAGCGCTTTCAAAATAATTGAGAAGTAGGACAAGATACTTCATACGTAGACGTTGTTTTATGGGTAAATGGGCGACCATTCCTTTATAAATTTTTACTAACTTACTACGGGCGATGGAGAGGGCTATGCTCGGTGTTTTTTTACGAGATCGAATCAGAAACGAGGAGATACATAGAAGAACTAAGGTAACGAACATATCCCTACGAATCAGTAATCTCAAGTGATAGTGGGCAGGACTCTTATCGCGAAGTACTGCTGGCCGTTGGGGCAGAAAAGTTCTAGATTGGAGACCCTGCGCCCAAAAGCGCAGCGTAGGACGTCCACCTACGAGATGGACAGACGACCTTGTAAAGATCGCAGGATTACACTGAACGCAGACCGCTTACAATCGGTCGCGGTAGAAAACCCTATAAGGAATGCCTATGTCCAGCAGTGGACGTCCTTTTGCTGATAATGGTGATGATGGTAATGAAGATAATATTTCAGTATGTTGATATATTAAGACTTCCAAACACTTGTGCAAAAATTCGTATACCTAATGTATGTTTGTATGTTTTTCCAATTTAATGATATTGAAAAGTTAAAGTGATATGTTTTTTACTAGTTCAATCTAGGTACCGTGTAAGTTTCATCAAAATCGGTCCAGTAGTTTTTGAGATATAGATAACTAAAAATCATGAATAAATAAACCATTTTACAAATTTATCCTCCTTCGAAACGAAGGCTATTTAATATTAATTTCTCATCATTAGTACTTATGAGCACTTAGTACTTTATTTTATATTTATTTATATATTAGGGCTAGGGCGGCGATTCAAACGTAAATCAAACTCTTTTGTGTGGTGTTTCGATTGCGTGTTTAACCGTTTTAGCTAAAAAAAACAAGTAATATTAACACGGTTAAAAACTACTAAACGGATTAAATCGAAATGTATAGAAAACGTGACCCTTAGAAATCATTTTTATTAATTTATTTTTATTTGGCAGTGAAGATTCGATCAGTGAACTTTTTTCGTATACGGATTGCACGAATTCCTGCCCCCAGTCTAAAACAAATAGTTAAGTTTCGTGATCGATAGTTAATTCAACTAATGGTTTAAAGTAACCTTGGGTTAATTAATTACGATTTTTCGCACGTTGAGAGACCTAAAATTTTGAAGTGGTAATACCACAAAACGGATAATACCATTTTGTTACATTGTGATAATATCTCAAAGTTTTGTTGCTATTCAGTCGATTCCGCTGTCACGCTAGTACTATATTCGAACTCAATGTATATTTTTGTATTTATACATTATTGGACACCAATCACATACATTGCTCTGATTCCAAAGTAAGTAGCTAATTGCACTTGTGTCATTTCCATATGGAAATGAGACACAACGGTGATACCACAACACCCAGACCCAAGACAATACAGAAAATAATGATTTCTATATTGGTCCGACCGGGAATCGAATGCGGGACCTCTGAGCGGCGACGCCTTGAAACCAGCGTGCTTAGCCACTACACCACGAAGGTCGTCTTACTACTTTCTTACACTTTATACTTTCTTAGGCGCGGTTGGGTGACTCAATTAATGGCTAAATGTAACGACATCTGGTAACGACCAGTGGTTGTTTTGAAGAAAAAATACCAATGGTCAGTAAAAATGTAGGATGCCCTGCGCCGGCGTCGCTTACCGAAAATAATTTTATGAAAATCAACTTAATAATAGATTTCCACAAAGTAACGCCTGATTCTAATAACTATCTAAATTCCTATTATTTCGTCACCAAATAAGTCATGTGCCAACGTAAGCCTGGCGATAGCGAGGTGATTTATGCTGTACAAACTGCGTAAGATATACTCGGCATACGAACGGATATCAGAATGGAAAAATAAATATACGTTAAAGATATCTAGCTATGCAGTGTGCGTAGGCTTTAAAATTTAATAAATACGAATAATTGCCCAATTTGTACTATCACTTTTTTAAAATTACAGTTGGTACTCGAATAATAGAAAAATAAAGCAGTACTGCCAAAAGATACCATCTAATGTTTATATAAGGCCAAATCATGAAAAGACATACAATCATTATTTCTTTCATGATTTGGCCTTCGAATTTTCTACATTATCTCGGATCTGGGTGTTGTGGTACTACCATTGAGTCTGATCAGTACCCTGACGATTTTAAAAGTTGTCTACGTCATCGGCTTTGCCTCTTTTAATTGTTTGTAATATTTACCTTAATTAATAAAAATCTAGAAAAAACCGGCCTAGTGCGAGTCGGACTCGCGCACTAGGGGGGTCCGTGCCAACTTTACTTGAATTAAGAAATCCACTTACTTCCCCTTAGCTAAAAAAACAAAATATTTTGTTGACAGCAAATATAACTTTGTTTTTCAAAGTGTTTGTATGAAGAACAAAGTTATGTTTGCGGTTGTTGAAAATGTGTTGTATCGCAAAAAATAGTACCGTCCAAACCAATTTTCGTTGAAAGTATATGTTAAGATCTTCATCATTTTTTTTCAAATTTTCATTCGGTTACTATAGAAGTTAGAGGAGGGGACGGGGGGACGGTTTCAAGAATGTGATGCTTATAGTTACAGAATAAAGTGGCTGTGACATACGAACGGACAGACAGAGAGACAAACCGACTTGACGAAACTATAAATTTTTGGCCATTTGGCTACGGAACCCTGTGAAAGCGCCGTGCGAGCTATTCATAATCTAAAACCTCATGATTCCTCACGAGAGATATTACATTATTAACTGTAGCCTCTCAGTATATTTATGAAAATTTAATGTATGTATGGAAAAATATATATTAATTCACGATAAAAAATGATATACACAAATATAATACTAGGAATAAAGATAAGCTTCCCTATTCCACAATTTAGGGTTCGAAAGGTTGGTAATTCTTTCATGGGGAAAGGAATATACTTCAATAAACTACCAGAACACATTGTAAACTTACCGGTTTATAAATTTAAAACTGTTATAAAAAAAAAACCTTATGACATAAGAGTAAAATAACTTTCGCTAATTTTCTCAAAAACTACCGTATAAAAACCTTAGTGTTTTCTACAAAAAATGCTTCATTTAGTGTGCTGAATCGGCCTTTTAAATATTATCTTAAAACGAGGTGAACTTATGTAAATAATGTGATTTCCGGTAAACCAGATTTTAAAAAATATATAAACAAATATGCGCAAAAAAGCAATAGTCTTGGTTTCGGAGTTTGGATTTTTCTTTCTTGTGAATATGAAATAATGATTATCATCATCGGATACGTCTCCCATAAATACTTTAATAATTATAAACATCCATGACTGAAAATCGATTTTCAACTTCATATACGACATACAACTGAATACCTAAGGATTAAACGACCGATTTTAATATTTCACTTACATAAAGGATTGCTGACGAAATAGGTGCGTTGTCAAATTAGGCGTTTTGTATTATATTAGACGAATATTCCTTATTTGGCGTTCATAAAACCCGGCTTAAGTAAGTACAAATGGTCGCCCCTTGCAGGGTTCGAACCCGCGGCAGTAGTCAGGGGCGATAACTATTTGTACTAAACGCATCGATAAATTTTAATTATATTTTAACACCTTTTTAGAGTACATTGTGATAGATTTTCTTTTTACAAGTTTTTGATTATTGTTAGGATAGATTTTGAGGCAATTTTCCTTCTCAACACTAGAATAGTCCACTGACAGCATTTGATATACAATACAACACATATGCCGCGAGGATTACCATTGCATCCTCTGCTCCTGAGTACTGAAGACTTAGACGCAAGCTGAAATCCGTTTATAATTCGTAGGTATATCGTATATATAATCATAATATAAATGCTCCCGATCAGCTTAACGACTATCGTTTAGCGGATCGGGAGCATTGCATAATAAATAAGTTGCAACCTGATACAATACTTTAAAAACGACAATACCGACTTCAAAACCAAGATGCACTAAAAAGTCTGAAATAACCTCTCAAGGCTTAAGAAAAGGAAAGGAATCCATTTTAGATGAACAATTTCTTTTTGGAGTCGATGCTTTGATAGTTGATACTTGAGAAGGTCAAAGATAGGTGAATTGATAACCTCCTCCGCTTTGAAGTCTGTTAAAAAACATACAGTCGAATTGATAACTTCCTTTTTTGACGTCGATTAAAAAATCTTACGCACTCACTTAGATACCTTTACACGAAGCAAAGACGACAAGTGATGTAGACGCGTGTTGTTATGAATAACTGTAACTAGACATGTGTTCACAAGACAAGGCACGTGTTCAGAATGAACATTCTCTCGTAAAGGAAATAGCGCCCGGCCATCGGAATGCGCTTCAAGTTAATTAGGTCGACACAGTTACATACTTGAAGTGTATTAAAGCCTGGGAATCGAGCATGATGTAGTGGGAAAACCAAATATGTACGATATTGTATCTCTTAATAATTTGCATACTAAGGTGATAAAATCCTTTAGCATCGCGATCGTAAAATATTTGCTCCAATACTCATTACCTATGATTGCACAGCTATTTAGAATTGGTTAACGTTTCAATGTCCCTCACATGAGCGTGTAATATTACATATTTCTGAAATATTACAAATACTTTATTATGATTAGCTTAGAAGCACTATATTTGAAAGGTTAATTTATATGAAGCATAAAAAATTAGCAACCGAAAGTAAAATACAACACGACATACAAGTACGTAGAATATCCATTTATCCGTTTGAAATCCGGCGGAAACGTTCATTTCTTCATGTAGCGTAAGATTCTGTAACTAACGCCCAGTTTCCTGATCTAAAGTTTACTCAACTAATGGTCAAAATTAAATGACGTTACTTAGAAGTTTAAAAATTGCGTGTTTTTGGTCTGATCCTTAAATTTAAAGCCCCACGGTAGGACCATCGATAGGACGACGGCGATCGCGTAAACAAGAGAATGGCAAAATAATGTTGGTAAACACATCCGTGAGGGATTGACCATGATCGCAAAAGCCTTTAATAACCGTAAGTTATAGATGATAACATAAAATTATTATCCCTTTGGAATAGAACGACAAAAGCGAGATGTCACTAGCAACAAACTGTGTGATAAAAAGAGCTGGGAGATACGAAGAAGCAGAACCGTTTTTGGCAGATGTCAAACAGTTGATCGCCCCGCAGAAGCTCTCTGAAAATTACGTGCATTTGATTTTTTATATTTAAAAGTGAAATTGTGTATATTTTGGAGAAATAATGCGTCTGAAACATGGTGACTTGATCGGTGATTGATTTTTATTCATTTCAGCGGTATAACCCCAACAAATAATCATTCAACAGGTAAATTAGTCCAAATCGAAGCCTCTTAACATATGACTTATATTTACCAATGCGCTTCAAATTTAAAGTACGCAGTTTGATTATTCTATTTTACAAACGTTAATTTACGTAAAAAATAAAGACAGAATAACACAGGGAATGTATATCGACGAATATTTTGTATAATGAAATAATATTTAGTTTTACACTAGAGCTGCATGTTCAATATGTTGTGTCGACTGTTTATCATGCAGTAAACTACTATATTTAAATAAGGAACATTGTTATAAATCACCTGATCGAAAGGTTATCTCATTTAAAGCTACAAATGTTACTTACGTTAGTTACTGACCTCTTAAATCGGTTTCGTTTGACAGCTTTTACTTGTCCTTCTAATAGGAATATTAATTTTATGGATGATAATGACAGTACAACAGATGCATCGCAGATTTTTTAACTACGGAAATCCTTCTATTCACGGCCAATAACGCGACCGCTTAACTAGTGGTTTAATGAAGCCACTGTAATGGCTTAGAGACTGCCACCAGCCACCACCATCCGTGTCATACACAGGCGCGGCGCTTTCCAAAACGGTTGTGGACATGCTATGTTTTTTCAATTACGTAGGGAGGGGGGGGGGGGGGGGGATAACAGAAATAACAAATAAACAATGAAACACAAAAGTGTAATAAAAATTAAAGCGCGAACGAAGCGAGCGCGCTTAAATAATTTGTTAAGTAATGCAAAAGCAAGAAAATGATAAGAGTTAATGGGCACATGAAATGAGAACATGATATTTGTATAGGACGCTTCATAATGTAGTTAAATGACAAAAAAATCGTACTATGCCATTTCTAAATTATGATTAGGGTTGTGAGCATGCCCACAGTGCCCACAACGGTGTATCCACGACTGGTCATACATCATCTTTGATCCGAGTGGGCAAGCAGCCCTATACTTGTAAAGTTTACTCAGCTTATGGTTGCGTTTAATGGCCGCGAATAGTGTCCCGACAATAAATATATGCAATCAAAATGGATAGTCTAACCTTTTTGAGATCCAGTAAACCAGTCAACATATAACAGACTTTTTTTCTTTGTTCATTGAATGTTTATTGAGCTCACAGTGCTATTGGATTACACGTTGATGTAGTGTTTTCTTATTACAGTTTTTTTTTAATTCAGAAACTATAAATGTTTAAAAATTGTTAAAGTTGTTTAATGTGGCCTTCTTGGAGACAACTTCTGCAAGTATAAATGGGTTATTGAGTTTAGGATGTTGCAAGTAAATTATATGATCAGAGCGTTTAGCGGCAAATTATGGGCATTCTGTTAAAAGGAGTTTGAATCATTGTATGGAAGTTTTGTCACATGGGCAAGAGTCTGCAATAGCAATTTTAAAACGGTAGCGATATTCTCTATGATACTCGTGATTTGACACATACAATATCTGTCAAAACACGAGGGAGTGCAAATTTGGGTGTGACAAACTTCTGGAAGACTCTTATTTGTAACAAAGTGGGTAGAAGGCTTTTAGTGCGAGAGCAGCTCGTAGGAATGGAGTAAATTTGTTCTGCTGCTTCGTCGCATTTTTGCTTGTTAAGCCACTTGAGATGATTACTAGGAACATTTAGATAGTCCGGGGCTTTACGGAGATCGGCGTCAGCTTTTGCGGCTCCGTCTGCTTCCTCGTAACCGAGGATTCCGTCATAAGACTTGATCCTTGCGTAGTCTACAGTAACATCTAACTAGCTAAGTACTATTAGAGTTTTATGAATTTCAACGGCAAATCGGTTGCGGTTTGCTGAATTCTGCAGTTCAGTTAAGCTGATTTGCAATCAGACTGAATTGTAGCCTTGGAGATTTGAGGCTGTTGTGCAACTTAATGACAGGCCTCACGAATGGCGAGAAGCTCTGCCTGAAAGACAGAGCAGCAGCTATGGAGTTTAACTTCTTAACTGCTGCCCCACAATCAGGTTTGTGCACTACAAAAGCAGCACCAACACTACAGTCATGCTTGCTGCCGTCTGTATATATGCGCCAGGAGGAACAACAGACTTTGTCAACTTCCAAAGTACAACGTTGTATTTACTGCATACATTAAAAATTATGGTTTGATTTCTAGCGTGGTCTATTGTATGTGGCCGATGCAACGTTAAAGTCCGTTGCGTTATCTTTTCAAAATTATATAACTTACTTCTGAAAAAATATTTAAAACTCGTGTTTACTCTTTTTTTACTTTGATTTCATAGATCGGTAGAAAAAAGGTTATTTTTTTTAAAATAACGCTAAGACGCATTTTTGTGGGATAACTCAACTTGCTTATGAGGTATCGAAATGTATGTGTGAGTTGGATTACAGGCACTTGCCATTTGTTATCCACTTTAGTGCCGGGTCAATAACACTTGGCAGAAACGTACACAATCGTATTCGAGGTCAGAGGAAAACGATATTTTCTAGGAATCAGACAGACTGTCTTGCTTTTCCCAAAACCAAGTTTCCTTTTGGCAACCGCCCCGACAATATGTTTATGTAAAAGAGACATTCCCTTTATTTCTACTTTGACACCTACGAGTTTTACTAGTAACGGCACTAAAGTCACGAATTCACTAGGGGTCAAAAACCTCGCAAAAGTGTCGGCATCAGCATATCAAGTGATGTCAACCGATTTAGCATGAAATTTGTGATAATCGCGCGATCTATTGAATGTCCTATAGTACAATACTTCTATGTGTACACACGTTAAGCGCAATGTTTTCAGCCATGTCGAGCGAGGAAAGTCTTGCCACTGTGCCTGACATCGTTTAGAGTTACGTATTTATAACGAATTTAAAAAAAAAGAGGTTATCAATTCGACTATTCATAACCTCATTTTGATATTATGTGGTTTCATTGGAATTTGATAATATTTGAGTTTGTTGATCTGATAAGGCGTACTACGTTACCTATGAACGACAGCAGAAGTCTACACTGTTGTCCGTTAAGGTCGACATTATGCACCGCCTTCAAATGAGTTTGTTTCTCCTACAAGCGTTATTTTAATCCTTATAAATTATTTTGACGTATAAAAATATGTTAAAATATAATACGTAAAAGTGACTTATAAGTATAAATACCAGTCAGTAAATTCATAATGAGATAATTTTAGCACTGTCAATTTTGCAGTTTCGATATTTATAAAGCGTGTTTTTAGAAGTCAGGTTTTAGGTTTTTAAACTTTTTTTAATCGAAATAAACTTGCGTTTGTTTTTAATACAAACCTATAAGTATAGAGATTCACTTCGATTACTTTCGATGTATATAATGAATAAATAAATGGTATTATTATTAATGAATAAATGATGCGGATTTTGTTACTTGAAGTTGAGAACTCGCACTAACTGATCGTATCCCGGCGAAGCTACTCTGTCCAGCGGCTTATATTTATATTTTTTCATAATAACTATCTGTTCTTGACATTCTATCACAAGTAAATGAAATCAATACGCTTATAACTGAATTGTTTACAGATAAATCTAATAAACATATTGTTAACTGAACCTTTTAGCACTGGGTACAAGCAAACACTCCTGCTTGTCCACAGTAATTTAATCAGTCATGTGATGTGGAATATGCCACAGTATTCAGTTACATTCATTTGGTGCAAGCACATGATATTTATTTAGTTTATGGACTTATGAACTGACTCGTTGGTTAGTGGTTCAAGGGCTTGAGACCAAATATTTGGTTCTGAAGTTTACGCGAATACTACCTACTCATCGAATTAAAACGCTTTCTGAATATACGACTTGCGACCAAATTTTGTTTTTGGACTTCAAAAAATAAGACATAATCAATTTGACCTGTATGTATGTGATACAGTCAGAATTGCATAAAATTTTAGTATATTGATCCATTTAGGCTTCCTAACACGTGTGCCGTAAGTGTATGTATGTTTGTATATTTGTAAGTTGAGTTTTATAAAATTCTTTTGCTTAAAATTTCCGCTGAGCCGCGCCGGCGCAGGCACCCAACTACACAAACTGTAACCGCTTTGAGGATTCATTCTGGCAAATGCAGAATGCACCGCCTGCCCTCCCTCAATACGCATGCGGCACAGCTAATTCACAACACCAACGTGCAAAATACCTCGACGTGATTCGCCACTACACAGGCGTCCTCAGAAGATGTTCTCGCCTCGGCAGTTACCTGCGCCGGCGTCGCTCAGCGGAAAATATAAGGCAAAATATTTTTATAAAATTGAACTAAATAATCGATTTCCACAAAGTAACGTCTGATTCTATCCATTATGTACATTCCATGCTTGTCTCAGAGTTTCTTGTTCTTGTTTTTTCTTGTACAATCATAAAATTGCTCTCGTCAAAATGTCGTGTGATTTTCTATGCTTAATATTCGATTTTCGAAAATCAGCTGAAATCTAAGATTCATAAAGATGAAATAAGAAACCAAAAATTTGCGCACGGGCGGGACTTGAACCAGCAACCTTTTGGCAAACCGGGCCAAACGCTCTTACCAATTGAGCTACCGTGCTGTTAGTCCGACCCTGCGAAATTTGTGGTCTCTTATGAAAACGTCAATTGCGTGACGCTTAGCGCCATCTAGCCGTCTGTTTATGAAACAGATGGCCCAAGCAGTTATTCTTTACAGAATAAATTCAACTTGGAAATTGATGTCGCTTCGCTACCTATGCTTTAGAATGTTTTTAACACTCACAGTGTCATATTTTATATTCATAAAGATGAAATAAGAAACCAAAAATTTGCGCACGGGCGGGACTTGAACCAGCAACCTTTTGGCAAACCGGGCCAAACGCTCTTACCAATTGAGCTACCGTGCTGTTAGTCCGACCCTGCGAAATTTGTGGTCTCTTATGAAAACGTCAATTGCGTGACGCTTAGCGCCATCTAGCCGTCTGTTTATGAAACAGATGGCCCAAGCAGTTATTCTTTACAGAATAAATTCAACTTGGAAATTGATGTCGCTTCGCTATTTATGCTTTAGAATGTTTTTAACACTCACAGTGTCATATTTTATATTCATAAAGATGAAATAAGAAACCAAAAATTTGCGCACGGGCGGGACTTGAACCAGCAACCTTTTGGCAAACCGGGCCATACGCTCTTACCAATTGAGCTACCGTGCTGTTAGTCCGACCCTGCGAAATTTGTGGTCTCTTATCATATCATCTTATCTTGCTGGTTCAAGTCCCGCCCGTGCGCAAAAATTTTTGGTTTCTTATTTCATCTTTATGAATATAAAATATGACACTGTGAGTGTTAAAAACATTCTAAAGCATGAAATCTAAGAGTTAAAAAAAATATAACTTAATTTAGTTACTGCTCTCATCTAGCGCGATTTATGTTGATTTTTTTCAACTTAAAGTGGAAATCGCTCCGATATTAATAAAAGTGATTCAAAAATAAGGCCCAGACATTACGGAATTGCATTGTGGTCACTGAATGCCAAGCAAAGATTAAAAAGGTCAGTGTTAGTAGAACAATATTAATTTAAAGATTTTTGTTAAACGATCGTAATTCAATGGTACCGTGGAACCGGGCATCTTTTAGATAATATCCAACCTTTAGTTGACACTCATAACCACGAACAAATCGTTGAAACTAGGGGTTATAATTCCAAATAGATGCTGATATAAGCAAAATCTGAGGCGGACAAAGTTATCTCGTAAACCTGACATCTTTGCCCACCCTTAATATCTCAGCAACTATAAGCTCTAGGCTTTGATTTTAAAATATATTGTAAGCAAATGCGAAACATTGTATGCCATCACTACTGTTTTAAAAAGCCTGTTTAAAGTTTTTATGGCGATGGGCAAGGTTACCCACACATTTTTTTCGGACTTTCATGCTACTGGAATTTCCTTATTACATGTCAAATGCTCAACATAAATCCCTACAACCTTATAGAAATTACCACCAAAGAGGCAAGCGTAAAATAGTTTTACACGCACACTCACACATAGTCAACAATCTTAAAACCTTCAACAGTTAAATTAATCACATCTACCTAGATGTCGGAGGTAACACGTAAACCGTAAGCGCCGCGCTTCCGATAGACAAACATTATGCCCGGAATAAAAATAGAAAAATAATGAAATTTCGGAGTTAGGGCATCAGGTAAAATTAAAATAAGGAACTAACTTTGAGCTCGTGTGTATTTAAAGAGTCAAAAAAAGCATACAACTCTTCAGCTTTGTAATATTAGTATTATTGATTATGACACTTCAACGTTAATTTCTTCAGTTGATATTTATTTTTAGATATTTTTAATTTTTCCAAAATGACCTTGTGTCATTTTAGAGCTGAATGACATGGCCCACACAAATTTCTCGTGTTTAAGACGAGTGTTTGAAGCAAAACATGATCAAATGATTAATAGAAGAAGACAGCAATTAATGCCCTACACGTTATTAACAATTATCCTGTCAGCGCGGCATTTTCTGGAAATATGGGCTGCAAAACTGAACTATCATTTTTGGCCCACTTTCGACGAAGCCACTTTGACGATAGCTGAAACCTACCCGAATAAAGCAAGCTACGATTGTAGAAGTCAGTGTTGTTAAACTAAACCTGAAAAAGTCCATTTGCTATAATAAAATCTATAAAGGCAGATTTAGTTATTTTTTGAGTTCGGGCAAAGTTGACGCCATGGGCAAAGTTACCCGGTTTCACGGTACTAAATTTAAATATCTAAATACATTGCAACAATAACAAAATGACAGAATGGTTATATTAATGACCATTGTTTAAGTTATTTTTCATAAATACGTGCACAATCGTAAATATTCAATAACGACATTTAACCATTAGTTAAGTAAGTCACGCAACTGAGCCTAGACTTCTAGCCGAGCCTTTTGTCCCATAGATATAAATGTTTGTTAACTTAACTTATATTATTTTATTATCTTTGTTGGTCGTGATTTTATTCAATCCGGTTTTAAAAGCTAATTACAGCTTTTTAAACGATTTTGTTATTTACAGAAAGCTGATTGCGTTTTACAAGTAATTTTGCTGTTTTTCCCTTTAAAAAGAGCTAAAAATGTTAATTGCGGGCTCATTCTTCTCATTTGAGGGAATATGGTATTTATTTTATACGTGAACTTTTAATGTTAAATGTTTTAACATTTAACGTACTGGCATCATAATTATTAACGTTACATTTCGTCATAATCCAATCAACTGCGTGAGCGTTCAATTTTAAATGATCGGGTTATTTTGCCCTAATTTACAAACACATTAATAATGCAAATACAGTGTGTCCAGGGCCCCTATTTTTGAATCAGTCGCGTCAAGATGGCGTGTGTTAGGTATTCATTGATTAATGTCCGGTTTTCCAAAAAAAATAAAAAATACACACCGGAGTGGTTTGAAAAAGGATAACTGAATTTTGGGAGTTATATCGTCTATATTTCGCGTTAATTTGTATTGATTTATAATTCGTTACAAAATGAAATTCAGTCGCTATGTTCAAGCCAGTGATTTAAACATAGGACCTGTGGCATGTGGTTATAAAACTTTAAGGGCAATATCTACAAAGAATTTCATACCCCATATTAGGGGTCAATTCCCAAACCCCACTATAAGGCAGTATTTTCCCAAAAAAATGTCTGACTCGTGAAAACTTACGGCGGTTTGAGTCTCACGTCGTGTAGGGCTCGTTTTTGGTTATAATATAAAGCTGAAGGTGTGGTAGCTTATTCATAAAAAGACGCTATCAAATGACTGAGTTTTTAAAAGCAAAATGGAAATAGTAGATTTTACAGGGGGAGAAAGTGGCCCATTTCAATCAAGGGGTCGTTCTTTTTTTTTACCGACAATGGACATGACTGATAAATCAATATTTTACATTTACATATCATATTAGTAATCATTGGTAATATTGCCTAAATTGTTGTGTGAGATATAATTTTTCAGATGGTCTATCTTATGATGTCAAATTAATTTATAAGCAAACAATATCGATTAAAATGTACACCTCCGTCACGGTCTTCAAAAATAGTACCACTTACACCTCCGTCGCGCGATGTAACTTTTTTCGTAAGTTGAATAATTAAGAGAAGTACCTACGACATGATAACATAATTCCTAATCTATCATACATCAGGAATATTTTCTCATATTTTTGTTTTTATAATTATACATTCGTGTTATTGGGGACAATTGATGGTCGGTAAAAAAGACGAACGACCCCAAGATGTTTCTGGCGCTCGAACGGAGTGAGAGCGCTAATAATTCGAGAGTAAAATGGGTGCCTTCACCCGAGTTAAACATACTATTTTGCATTTTGTCTGATTAGAAAAAAAAAAGAATTTACAAAAGTGGTTGAAGATGTCATGGTGACAATACAAATGAATAAGAATATAAGGTTCAGCAAGAGATGAAAACTCAAGTTTTTGCACAAAATGACAGTAATTTTCAGTAATTAAAATATATAACACGATAAGAAAGAGTAACGGCACGAATACACAAAAAAGAGTGCAAAAAGTCAAAGGACATCAAATAAATAAAATCCTTGTAAAAATATCGATCTAATTTACTCCACAGATAAGACTTCACTAATAAAGACATTTTCTTTTTTGTTTAATAAGGTATAACCAACTTAGGCCGACATAGGAAACAAAGCCAATTTTATTAAAATCAGTTCAGTATTTATTGTGATATGTTGTCAATATTAAATATGATGTGCAAAGACTGATGTCTGTCTGTCTGTCCGTCCGTGTATCACAGCCTCTTTATTCTGAAGCTATTAGTACCTATGACACAGTTGACGTCTATTGTAATTCTTTAAAAATGACATCGAGGTTCTCAAAACAATTTTCTCTAAAACTCTAATGTTTGAGAGATAGACGCTTCCAAATTGTTAATTTTAACGAGATCGACATAGTAGTTTTTGAGATACAGCACATTTTCAATAACCACAAACATAACTTTGTTATTCATATACTCGTTAATACTAAGAAATTTAGAGTTATATTTGCTACCAACAAAATATTGTGGTATTTTGGCTAAATTGTAGAAAGTGGATCTCTTCTTCAGTTAAAGTTAGCACGGAACCCTTAGTGTGCGAGTTCAATTCACACTTGGCCGTTTTTTTTGTATACGAACTCCGCGAGTTTTGGGCCCCTGGGCGCCGATTCTCATGCAGTTCGCATTCGAAAAAAAATACGGATCTCATTTTCTTTGTCGAATCAAAAAATTGGATTTTGTAGCTAAAAGAATTATTCTCGTAATCGAATCACCACACGAAAAAGATTGATTTACGCGAGAATCTGAGCTTAGGAAGTAGAGAAGAGCTTTATTTTCGAATCACTCGCTTGGTTATGGCGTGTGATTTTCGTTTCAAAAAGAAATAAATAATCAACGAAAATCACGCGAAATACAGACGTGAGTACCCTACACATTTTACAGGTTCTGACGACCTTCGTGGTCGAGTGGCTAGCACGCTGGTTTCAAGCGTCGCCATCTCGTGAGGTTCTGGGTTCGATTCCCGGTCGGGTCAATGTAGAAAACGATCTTTTCTATATTGTCTCGGGTCTGGGTGTTGTGGTACCACCGTTGTGACTGATTCCCATAACACAAGTGCATTGGCTACTTACTTTGGGATCAGAACAATGTATGTGATTGGTGTCCAATATTTATTTTTATTTATTTACATATAAATGACGTTTAATTTTTTCAAACCCCTCTCCTGAGTATATTTCAACTGACTTTCATTCAAAAAATTGACTTTAATTTCAATAACTAATGAACAGCACACGCCATCTTGAAGCGAGAGAACCATAAATAAGCCCCTGTTTTTGACGTTAGTCAGTAATAGTAGTTAGTTAGTAATTAAAATTGATATTTAATTAAATGAATATATAATTTGCCTTTGGAAAAGGGTACATTTTTGTAGGTGTTATGAATTCTGCGGTTCAGCTTTTCCAGCTATCAGAAACAGCATTCAAATATTTTACAATCCTATTAAAATATTTACTACAAGTTTACTAATTACTTTAAAATTGCATTACAATGAAATTAATACCATCTTAATAAAATGTGAATTAAAAATTATATTTAGAGTACTTAACCTACGTTATTTTTAGAAATTCATCCACCTTATAAAAGCATTGTTCTTGTAGCCACTTAAAAAGGACACATTCAAATCTGTTTAAGGGCAAGTCTTTTATGTTATGGGGTATTGCAATATTTCGTCCTCAATTACGCACCGTTGTCCAACCGAGTCATTTCCTGAAATCTACGCGCGTTTATTTATACCTCTCTCCGGTTAAATGTACAAAGTTTATAAAAACCACGTGGCATATAAACCTTTCGTTACGTTAATACCGTAACCATTTGATATTTACTTTATTCCGATATATAGCTCGATCTGGTATAGTTACTTTAGTATTCTTTGGTTCTGGTGTGAATCACTCGTTGGAGCATTTGTTTCAGAATAATCAGTGAGAACATCACTGGGAAACGGTTACTGGTCGTAGACTACCATGCATAACACACACAATATTTGTACGACGGAACACTAGAGTTAAAGATAATTCCTAGGTCGAAAGGTTGTTTTTTGGGTTCTGCAATCCAACGAGGAACCGGTAAAGTGGTAAAAGCGGTCTCTTGTCTAAAACATCATGTATGGGAATCGTTGAATGTCGCTTAAAATGATTATAAGTCTGTAGTTGTAAACATACATACGTATTTTTTCTATGAGGTGTAATTTTGTAACATTCAGCATTGAAAGGTAATTTCTTGTAAGTCTGGTGTCCCCGCCCTCACCTAACTAAACAGTAGTAGGTAAATAGGTGAAAAAAAAAACAGCACTAGCATTTATTCTTTCTTTACAAAATGATTTATTAATGTAACATAAAGTTACCAGATGAAAATTAAATAAACATAACAACTTTAACAATTCACTTAAATCACAAGAAGAAAACACTTATTTTCAGGCTAGAAACCTTTTAAAAAAATCGTCTTAAAAATCTGCCTAAAATTATTTTGGAGTCTGTGCACAATGTGTGTAAGCTAGACGCCAGCACCGACTCCAAAAGAATTTGTTTCCCCTGAATAGAAGATGAAACTTATTTCTTAAGCTTTTTATAGTTAGGTTTTTTGAAGGAACATTTTTTCATGATTTTTAGTTATTATTACTAATATTTCAAAAACTATTGTTCTGATTTAATGACACTTATACTGTACTCTAAGTTGACCTATATACCTGATTGACCTAAAAATGAATCAGCTCGCTATGACTTCTCGTGTTCGAGAAATCTTGAGACAAACATTCAAATAAACAAACATACATACACTTACGAAATTATGCACACGTATTAGACAGTCATAAAATACACGGCAGGCGTTTGATTTTATTTCGTGGGAAATTTTAAATTAATGGATAATTGTGTGAAGATAAATTAATAAAGAATCCACAAATTAATTTTAAATTATACTTCTGTATTAAAAAAAAAAACTGATTGTGGTCGCAATTTCGTTAGGATAAACGGATACTTGCAGATTCACCAGCTCTTATATTACATCATATTGTCCTTCATGACCTAATATAACTATCTCCATGCAATAATCAAACACAATCGATTAAGGCGTTTCGCGTGATGGCAAACAAACGCTCTTCTTGAACGCTCGGAATTTTGTCAAACTTCTGCAATTGCTTCGGTTTCGGTGGAACTTCAAAAATATATTCATCTTTGATTTTTAAAACAAAATAAAATTGAGATCACATTTCATTCATAAATTCATATTTCAAACTAAAAAAGAAAGATAAAGAAATGTTGAAAGTGGCAAGGCTGTAAGTGAGTGGGATTTACGAATCTTTATCTGACACGTTTTGATGTACCGAAATAGTAGTCCCGATGTGTGTTGACAACTGTTTTATCGTAACATTGATACAGCTCGAATTACGATTGTAAACATTTTGTGATTGTCATCAGGAAATATTTGAAGATGCCATATAATATACCTTTGGGCAGTGCCAAAGACGCGAAGTTACAGTTTCTGCAATATCTGATCCAGCAATGCTACGCGCCCAACACAACTCACAGTATATCGCACTCAAAAGTCCGTAAAGGTAAGATTATTTAACTTTTTTTTTATACTTTTGAACTAATCCCTCAAGCGTATGTGAACGAGACACAATAGATATTCTTTTGTTATGCGGTCTCATGCGACCGCTCGGGTGTTGAAGCATTACAATTGAGTACCTAGGTACTGTGTTTGTATCACTATCGCTGTGTTAATTGCGTTCCCCAGTTGCGATTTCACCCGCAAAATACATATAAATCTATAGTTGTATTAGATACCCATCAAATTTTGATAAAATTATTTGTTTGGTTTAATCAGATGTTAGGAAATAAGAAATGTTGATGAGTATCTTATGTCAAGGTACATAAGAATTGCTTTTACTTTAATTTTCGTATGTTTATATTATATAATGCGAGTATTCATATCAAACCAAGAAAAGTGGCTAATTAAGATACATACCTACCTTTTACACAGTGTTAACGACCTCTTATTGAGAAAAAACAAACTGAATAATGGTTAGTTTTTGTGATTTTGTATATAAAACGGTCACAGATTGAAAGATCGTCGGCGGTCGCGTAAACAAAAGTATAACAAAAGTCTTGATAAACACATCCTGTTGAACATGAGGGTTAAATAAATTTATAGTTATTTGAAAATAAAGGGTGATTTATTTAATTTTAAGTATTTGTCTTCTTACCTGTACCTGTCCTACATTCGAAATCGGGTGAAACTGCAACTATTAGGGAATTTGGGTAAAACTGCAAAAGGTCGATTACGGGTAAAATTGCAACTGGGGAGTATCACAACTAACTCTCAATAGAATAAAAAAAAGGAACCATAAAGATAGAGAGCTTTGCATTAAGAGAACCGCAGGCAGTTCATAAAGATTTAAATTAACATTTTTAAATAACACGATAAATGAAAAATGAAATTGCTTTTGAATCAAAGGGGCCTATGGAAACCAGATAATGGCAAAAACTAATCATTTGTCTTTGCTTTTGAAAGAAATATTTTGTTGTGGAGAACAAGGAATGTAATACGATGTCGTAGTCCATATTGTTAGTACCTCAAAAAAATCGAGTTTCAATCAAAGCACAGTCAAATCGTTACCTCAAAATATTAAAATCCTAGCAATAATTTATGTACGTGGCTCATTGGTATTAAAGTATAGTATACATACTCGTATTTATTTGAAAGAGTAGCTTTTCTTATAAATGCTCATCTATAATAACGCTAGTTAATGCTAAGAGCATTTATAAGAAAAGCTCCTTTATTATTTACACATATTTACAGTATGTGTAAATCTATTATTATTATTTTTTTAATTTTCTTTTTGTACACTATAATTGCTCTATAGAGCGGCCTCGTTATTGATAGTAAACTCAACTAATGGTTAAAGACGTTACCATTCATTAAATTTTCTGCTGCGGGTTTTAAAGTTTTAATTCGAATTCTGCGTGTTTTTTAAACAGAAACTAATGTCACTCAAATAACTAGTAGTCAGTTGGTTCAGGTATCGACCTCAGTGGTATGGGTTTCAAAGCGTCGCCGCTCCAAAGTTCCGGGTTCAATTCCCGGTCGGGTCAATGAAGAAATCATATTATCTCGGGTCTGGGTGTTGTGGTTCCAACGTTGTGTCTGATTTCTATAACACAACTGCAATTAGCTACTAACTCTAGGATGAGAGCTATATGTGATTGGTGTCCCTTTAAAAAAAAACGTGCAAACTATCCTGCCTTACCACAGTTAGTTGTTATTACTACGTATAGATAAGCTATGCCAATAGTGCACGGCGTTCGAGTCCAATTTGAGGAACAAACCGCAAATCTTTGTACAGGGTTGCCGTTTGCCACACGCATTATAAATTTCAAAACAAAATGTTTCCATAACACAAGTGCATTGGCTACTTACTTTGGGATCAGAGCAATGTATGTGATTTGTGTCCAGTACTAATACTAAAAGACGTCGCCCCCCGCTGCTGGAGGTGCCGTCGGCGAAAACAAACCTGCTCAAGGAGTCGCCCTTGATGCGCGCACTCCGCACTCTTAATATTATAAACAATAGATTAGATCTGTTTATTTGTACCCTGAGTGAATTCAACAGAGTAGCACTAGCGGTAATTTGTTATAATAATTAATTAAATAGAAACCTTGTCGCATTGGGTGATAAATCCTGTAATGATAGTATAAGTTAAATAAATAAATACAAATAAATACTAATCTCTTGTTTAAAGCACTCAGTGCATATTCAATTAGTGGTAACGATTTTTAACAATTAATTAAGTAAACTATCGATCACGAAACCAGCCTAAAAAAATATTCACTATTTTATTTGCTTTTATATTTTAAGACATTATTGTAAAGCAACTTTTAAAATGCTTATTGAGAAAAAGGTTGCATAATAGTTAAATAGATAGAAGTGTCAATATGTGCTATACATTTTTGCTGTCGCTCATTAAAGGCGCTAGGTACCCGAATTTCCAACGCGCACACTAGCGCCACTTTAGTAGAAAAATCATTACTCTTTAAATAAAAGACCAATCAAAAATCTGGTAGACACGATTGCAGTACAGGTTCTATAGTTTATTTAGTATCTTTAAATTGTTTCTAAAGTAGTTTACTGTAGTTAGAGTTAAAAAACTGCTAAATATGGCCACTTTTGACAATTTTTCTAACTGTAACTGCAGATAACTCTGTTTTATTGAACTTAAACATTGTGTCTATACCACATAACCAAAAAGTGAAGTAAAATAAAGTAAAGCAAAGTGGCGCTAGTGTGCGCTTTAAAAATCCGGGTAGCGCCTTAAGGACAAAAAATAATACACTGTTTATGTATGTTTTTTAAGGTAAAAATTATTTCATTGATGAACAAAAATTGATTGAGGATTGATTAGTTATTTGATGTGCATTTTGAAATATTCCTTTTAAAATCAAAAGATTTAAAAGCAGAAAAACCTTTCCTCTTAACCATGAATGGCCAAACACGTTTTTATAAGTTTAAATAGATATTTTATGTAGATATGTGTCCCGAAAATTAAGGATAATTATAAATCCCTAACAGGTCACATTTTGGCCTATTCTATGCCAAAATATTTTTCAAGTAAAACTTTCACAATTTTAGAGATGGTCTCATATTTAATATTTTTTTAGAAAAAAACGAATTCGCTCATAAAAAATCATGCCATGTCCTCAAATGGTAATTTTCTCAAGATCTTTTTCATTTTTTCGAGTCATAAATTATTGAGACATCCAAATCTATGGAATTTTGTCAAAAATATTTTACGGTACCCCCAAAAATGCATAGTTTTGCAATATTATTTTAAATATCTAATTCAAACACTTTTCATAGCCTGTGTTGTAAAAAAATGAACCTAAAGAAAAGTGCCACTTACTTTTAAAACAGGCTTAGTAATTGCCAATTCTGAAATGGTAACTATTAATTATATAGCAATTACTTTAAAAAATATTTTTATTGCACTTGTTGGGTAAACGCAAACATCACTACTGGGTTTACCGGACGTCGTCCCCTCTCTATCTATGGCCGACTCTTTCTATTTAACGTGGTGCGTGCGTGAAAAATTAATTTTGTTATTTATATAATAAAACAAACATTTGTTTACTAAAATACGTTGTTTTATTTATAACAACACTTCTAAAGCACAAAGGTCGTGTTTTGGACTCTATTATGACACATACATACATACTGATGAAACACAAAGTAGTCGCGTACGCGTCTACTCGAGCTGAGCAACCAGGCCAAATTTTACTCGACTGCGCCAAATGGAGGGTAATGTTTGTTGTTTGAGAGAGGTTTTCTTTTATTTATGTTCGAAATTCGAAGAAAAGGCCATTCACTAAGATGCCTCAATCATTTGTGAGCTTAAAATTAAACACGTCTTGAGAAAGTTACCATTTGAGGAATTGGATTTTTAATGAGCTATGTCAAAATTTTAAATAAAATTTGAATATTGTGAGACTTTTACTTTAAAAAAAAAGCACGTAATGTAACTTATTTGCTTTGAGTGGATTATCTTTCATTTTCGAGACAACAGTGTGTTCAGACATGTTGTAATATCCCATATGGGGTATTTTCGATGCGATCAATAGCGTATTTTTTATGAATTATAGTTACACCAAACCCTTTTTCTTTAAAATGACACCAAAAACAAGCCCTTACACGTCGGGAGACTCAAACCACCGTAGATTTCACAAGTAAGGTAATTTTTCTAAAAGTAAAAACAAAAGTCACAGAATGCAGGGTTTGAATTGACCCCCATATGGTGATTTTATGTAAGTTTCATTATAACATGCCTGGACACACCAGACACATTAATTTATTTTAAATTTCTTAAATCACACTTCGCAAGTCGCAACTTTAATAAAAAATACAATAAATGTTTGTCTATTATGTTATAGATAGATAACATGTATATAATGACGAGTTTTTAGATAACTCTTTTCATGTTTGTCGACCATGTAGTATGTTACCTACTAAATTAAAAAAAAACACGACATAATTTGCTGTTTTTTAGGGTTCCCTTCCCAAAAGAGGAAAGGAACCTAATACTAAGATTTCGCTGCCTGTCCGTCCGTCTTGCTGTCACCAGGCTGTGTCTCAAGCACCGCGATATCTAGCTGATATTTTCACAAATGATGTATATGTTGTCGCTGTAACAACAAATACTAAAACCAAAAAAAAATGGGGGACTTACGTACAACAAACGTGATATTTTTTACCTTTTTTGTCCGATATAATAGCAACGGGTCACTTTAAATATTCACATATGTTGTTTACCGAGTCAATAGCACGGAACACTTAGTGCGCGTGTCTTACTCACACTTGGCCAGTTTTATAATTAGTAGTTAAAACTGCTATAAATCCTATACTGAGATCTTGAGCAAAACAGTCTCTAAAAACTGCCAAATGATAGTATTTTTATGAAAGTCTCCTAATTTTCTAATTATTTGCATCAATGCTGATGGCACACAAGACGGTTGCTGTACACAAAAAAACTTCTAATAGTTGCAAGTAAATATTCTACAGTTTGCCCTTCAAGGGAAATCCCGTTAGGAGGTGAAAGTAGGCCTAAAATTATACACTAAAGATAAACAACAAATGTTGTTCGCAGATATTTTACCTGCTAATAGAAAATTAAATTCTCATATTGTGCTGTGGACGCTGCGTGCAAAAAAAAGTATATATCCTTCGATTTTGCGGGTGAAGTAGGTGAAACAACAAAAATTGACATCCAAATACATTACTCAAATTAATGAAAATATAAAAATAGAATAAGTTGGCGTAAAAGTAGCTATCATAACTTAACCCTTGGTTTTTGCAAGGAAAATTATTCATACATTACTTTTTATAAGCATCGCTGCATTTTCCCAGAAAACTAGGAGATTTTATGAATTTTCAAATAACATACAAATCTATGACCACTCAATAAATACCCTATCGACCTACAATTCATTCGTCGAAAGTATACGTCAAGAAAAAGAAGCTTCTTTTTGCAAGTAATAATTAAAGCTAAATATTGTTTTTTTTGTTGCTTATCTTATGCATATAATTTTAGGTCAAGTTTCACGTCCTATCGGGATTTCACTTTATCTAGAGACACACTGTATATTCTTAACAGCGCTTCCCGTTACCTAATATCTCATGCAAGGAGGGTAAACGCAATATCTTGTTACTCTCAGTTGTTATCCCTTTTTGCAGAGCAGTGAAGACTGCCGGCTTAATAGTATTTTTATTCAAATCACGTCATTTTATTAAATACATCCCTTTTCTCCAGAAAGCCACCAGATTTTACTGTTTACTTTTGCTTACTCTGTGGCGATAACATTTTTAGTATGCTTATTAGGAGGCTCATTTCTCTGACTTATGTTAACGTAGTGACTAGAAATAATTGTTAGCGTAACAATATGTACGTTACTTACGTAATTATTGCTAATTTCTAGTAACAACGTCAACATAGGTTTCGTAACTTTAATAAATCTCTATCTTGCGCATTATTAAGATAATGTACTTTTTTCCGAATTGTCAGTATTTTTTTGGTGTGGGCCGAACATGATACATTGTCGAAATTAATCTACGACAGTATCAACAAGAGCTTATGTCCACACCGCCCGGCGGCATACGTCAAATAACTGTCCGATACTAATGTCGCTGCGACACCGCCCAGCGGCATGGCAGGCACGGCCACTGTCTTATGCCGCTGGGCGATGTGGATACAGGATAAGGAGCATTCAGAGCCGTCAAGTACTGTCAAAATTTAATATCGAGAAAGGATATTTTTGTAACATTTGTATGTGGAAAATGCCAACAACTTGTATAGCAATTTATAACTTATACTTAACTGACTGTAGAATGGCCAAAAATGGAACTACAGACGTCACACGCTTGCACTAAGATTTCAATTATCTTGAGCCCTTATGATATAAGTGGCGAAGAATGCCGGCGTTTCCAGCCTTGGCTGTGCATTAAAGTTTTTAAAAAAGACTTGTTTTAAGTTTTTTATTGTTGTTTATCATAAAGCCAGAAGTATTGATGTATTTACATTTGGACCCTAGTACCAAGTCGTAAGTAAGAAGAAGAAGAAGCGATATAATTTAGTCGGGTTATAACTTTTATTTTAGCAACGTAGTAAGCAAGTATAATTTATGCGAAAAATAACAGTATCTACATATTTATTTCAATAAATGGTAAAACCAGCTTTAGTACTAAAAAATAACTCAAATTCATTTGAAATTTTCTGTTATTTGTGTTTTAAACACGAATTATTACATTTTAAAACTTGGCTGTTGGCCGATCTAGTTCGCGCCTTAGCCTTGCGCGCGCATCCGTATCGCGGCAAGAAAAAAAAAACAACGCGCTTTTTTTAAATTGTGAAGTTTAATATTAACGGAAATTTCTACTTTAAGTGAAGAAAACCTATTATTAACTCCGCCGTCTTTTGCCATCAAAATTGAGTGAAATGTATTTAGCGGCCTATGAAAAATTATTAAAACGCAAAACCAGCAAGAATGCTCATTCTTTCTTAGAAACTTACTAAATGAAGAGTCTTGTTTTTTCCTGGCAAGTGTGTTGAATAACGTCGTATGAAACACGTGTGCCTGTGACCATAATATACGCGGCTTTCTTATGGCGCACTCACTTTCGCACACAATATCGCCTTGTATATAATGGTCAACTTAGCACACTTGTATCATAATGTACTATTAGAGTATACAACAGTATCAAGTTCTTTAATTAATCGATTGTTCAATGTTGCCAGATTCCGTGTTCTGCCCGAAAACCTTCGACGGCTTCTCGTGCTGGGACGAAACCCCTGCCGCTACTGTCGCCTACCAGCCCTGCCCGGACTTCGTCGTTGGGTTTGATCCCAACAGATACGCTTACAAAAAGTAAGTTTTAGCTAGTACATCCCAAGCTGGGCAAAGGCCTCTACTCGTCTAAGAGGTGGTGTGAACCATGGATTGGTGGTCTTGCAAGTTAATGCTGTCAGTCCTTTAAAACTAGACCTACCGACTGTAATCTTAGAGACCGACATTAGCTGGGATCAATAGCTTTACGTGCCTCTCGGAGCACGAATACACTGATGATAGACATCACTTTTTAAGATTGGTCACCCATCCAATGATGCTACTTTACTTTGAAATGGTCTACCCATCGCTTATCAAAAACCGTACGATACTCGTATCATAAGGATGAAGAGTTTGTTTATTTGTACGTTCTAATCTGAGTAACTAACAAAAGGTCGGATTTAAAAAAAAAGACATTGTGTCCGATAGCTTATTATCGTACAAAGCTCAGGCAGTAAAACATTAAACTAACTTACGGGAACGGAGTTATATCAAAACGTGCGGCTTGAGTCGCGGGATTACATGATCAGCAGGCGCCGATCATACTTTAAAAGGAAACAACATCCAATAGCCTTAAGGTCTGGGCCCACTAAACCTACCATACCATGCATGACCGTGCTAGGAGCGTATCAGACACGATATGTACTACTATGCCCATCGAACGGATTGACAGCGTTCTGACTCAAAGTTAAATGGGGCGAGAGCTAGCGACAATATTAATAAAATAAATTAATTAAATTCAGGTCAAAATCAAATATTGTTTATTCAATTTAGGACACAATATGCCACTTATGAATGTGAAATGTACAATGAAAAATAAAATAAAAATAAATGTGCCCTGAAGGGGCCGAATCATAGAAAAAATAAATTCATTTTTTCTATGGGCCGAATCATGTCTCCTTATCTTTTGGGCCCTACCAGCACTTCGAGACAGAACACAGACAATTAGGCAAGTGCTGAGAAGAAACGCCGGAACAAACTCAGTCACCACTAGCTGCCGTAAAATCAAAATCATCAAAGGTAAGTACATCAGTCGGTGCAGGCTGGGCGGACCACACATTCGTGTCGTTCAGGTAGTCTTGAACCTTATAATAGCCTTTAGACATAAGCGTGTTTTTAACGTGTTTCTTAAATTTATCAACCGGCAATTCGACAAGATTGTGTGGTATAATATTAAAGAATTTTATACAATTTCTCATGAACGAATTACTAGTTTTAACTAATCTGAAGTTAGGAACGACCAGCTTGTGTTTATTTCTTGTGTTATATGAGTGAATGTCGCTCTTCTTCATGAAATTATCTAAATTTTTACGGACGTACATTATATTGTCAAAAATGTATTGAGAAGCCACAGTTAATATGTTGATTTTCTTAAAGACCTCTTTTAGGGAGTCATGAGGACTAAGTTTATAAATAGCACGAATGGCTCTTTTCTGCAAAATAAATATGGTATCCATGTCTGCAGCAGAACCCCACAAGAGAAGACCGTAAGACATAATACTGTGGAAGTAACTAAAATACACAAGCCTCGCCGTTTATTTTTCTAACTCCAAAGGCAGCCGAGCTTAGCCTCCTAGCTAGGGCTTCAATATGAGGTCCCCATTGTAACTTTGAGTCAAGTGTAATGCCCAGAAACACAGTGGAGTCTATTAAGATTAGATTATTACCATTTAGTACAATATTTGGTGTAAGTTGCTTTACATTAGGCAAAGTGAATTTTACACATTTAGTTTTACTAGCATTCAGCAACAAGTTATTGGTGGTGAACCAATTCAATACTTTGGAGAGAGTATTGTTTACTTCGTCAAAATTTTCTTCATGTCTTTTCATTTTAAAAATCAAAGAAGTGTCATCAGCAAACAGAACTATCTCGTAAAAGATTTGTGTAATAAAATGGCAGGTCGTTTACATATATCAGGAAAAGTAAAGTCCCCAATTTTGAGCCCTGGGGGACCCCCATTTGAAGAGGGGCTCCGGAAGAGTAGGTACCATTTATGTTAACTGATTGTATTCTACCTGATAAGTACGAACTTAACAACTTAGATGAGTTTTCCGAGACACCATAGTGTTCTAACTTAATGAGCAGTGTCTGATGGTCTACACAATCAAACGCCTATGACATTCACAGAATACACCTACGGCATCATGTTTGTCTTCATAAGCATCAAGAATGTGTCTGATGAGTGCTACTCCGGTTGTATTTCTACCTTTAGAGAACCCAAACTGTTTTTCGTGTAGTAAATTATTAAGTTTAAAATGGGAAAGTAATTGATTATAAATGAGTTTTTCAAAATTTTTACTTATTGTGGGTAATATTGAAACAGGCCTAAAATTGCTGGGGTCACTTTTTTCTCCTGATTTAAATAAAGGGACAACCTTACTATGTTTCAATAAATTTGGAAACTGATTTTGGTCAATACATTCATTAAAGATATAAGATAAGTAAGGAGCTATTAAAGGTATAATGGGTTTTATTATGTCTATTGATATACCCGATTTATCCTCTGTTTTCTTTTGTTTTAATTCTTGAAATGTTCTTATGATGTCTAAAGGACCAATATTTCTGAATTTAAATGAGGATTCGCACCTTTGAACACTCGACACTAGTAATGATTTCGCGTGACTTGAGCAATAACTCAACTGTTTAGTCGTTTCTATAGGAATATTACAGAAGTAATCCTCAAAAGCGTTTGCTACCTCGTCATCAGATTTAATAAGCTTGTTGTTTATTTCTTCTACACTAAATTTGTTATCATGAGATTTCGTTTTTCATGTTTCTTTATTTATAATATTCCATGTTTCTTTGATTTTATTACTAGATTTTTTTATTTTATCGCGTATGTAATTCGACTTAGCTACATAGCAAACTCCTTTAAAATTTTTTGAGTACCTCATAACGTACTCATGAAACGATAGATCCTTTCTATATTCTTTTTTGTTATATAATTCAAACATTTTTTTCCTACTTATATAAACTCCTCGTGTAGCCCAGTCACTGAATTTCGGTTTACAGTTATTGATAACTATTTTCTTTTGAGGGAAAGTAATATCAAATTGTTTTTAACTACCTGAAATAATTATTCATACAAGTCACTAGCATTTTATTATCAAAAGGTATAAACGGTATTTTATCACTTACAAGGTTTTTAAATTTGTCCTTACGAGATGCAGTGACTGGCCTGCATTTGATTTCTAGACGGGGTGGAATAGAACGGTTCTGTAGTGTAACTATCTGACCGCAATGATCCGATTTTACAAAATTAATTATAGATTGTTTGATGATTTTACAGTTGCAGAGAATATTATCTAAGCAAGTAGCTGTTGTAGGAGTTACTCTAGTGGGCTCAGCAAAAACCGGAGTGAGGTCAAATGATTTGAAAATGCTCAAAAACCGAACGCGATGTTCCTCCGTAATATCTATAATGTCCACATTGAAATCTCCACATACAACTACTTTCTTTGTAGTTTTACATATTTTGTTTAACACATTTTCCATTACAGATTCAAATAATTTAATGGTTCCACTTGGGGGTCTATAAACACAGACAATAATGTAGTCGTCCAGCTCCGCATACGATATCTCAATTGTTCGCTTAATAGTGAGAGCAACTATGTCTTTTCGCTATTTACATTTTAGTTTATTATTAATAAATATAAGTGTCCCGCCGCGAATGGCAGTCTCCCTAATGAACGAACTAATAAGATTATAATTATCTATCGATAACATCAGTTCATGCTGCTTGAGCCAGTGCTCAGTTATGCAGAGAACATGAATATTCATTTTATTTAAAAACAATTCAATTTCCAAATCTTTTCCAGAAGAGCCTAATATATAATAATAGTACATCAAAATATTCAATTTTGATGTACTATATTTAATTAATTTGATTCTACAGTTTCTGATAAGCAAGAGTTATCCTCTATTGTCTGATCTACTTATTTAAATGATTGTTTGCTATTGGAACTGATTCCGATGGTTGAATGTTCATGTCAATAATCTGCTCAATAAAAGCAGATTTGGTAGCCAAGTTCTTGGCTGAAAAATCAAAATAATATGATAGCGACATTGCTATCTGTCGTTTGAAATAATTATTAATATAATCATTATCTCGCATCAAATATACTTTGTTTTTAAAATAATTATTCATGTCAAGTAGGTGGAATTTATTCACCCCATATGATGTCAATTTATGCAGTTGCAAATATAATGTTGCAGCAGAGAGCTGGATCCGCACCTGGCTGACACTGTGCTGCTGATACGTTCCTATCACGGTCATGATATGTTACGGAGAAGTAGGCAGAAACCTTTAAGATTTGCTTTGCATGCCGGATGCTTCCATGGTTTTATCTGATCATAGAACAAATACAACTTGGTTGCATGGAGTTATTCTTTTGTGTTAGGTCTCTTTAGGTATCCTCTTTGTGTGTCTGACACTAGCTGTATACAAAGGAACCACAATACATCTGCCAAGACTGATTCTTAATAACATGTTATCAGAGCAAAAGATTTGCTATTTGTATTTTAAACTTGCTAATATTTTATTTTTAACCCTCGATACAAAAAGAGGGGGTCTTATACGTTTAACTTGTTTGTCTTTGATATAGCTCCCAAACGGTTGAACCTATATTCGTTTAGTTTTTTGTGTCATAGGTTTGGTTAATTTTATCCCGAGTGAATTTAGCCATGTTTCATTAAAATCTGTTCAGCCGTTTCTTTTTCATATGTGACATTTTTTTTAAATTAGAAACATATTTATTGGTTTAGAATGTTTTTAACACCCACACTGTCATATATTATTTATTCTTAAAAATGTAATAAGTAACCAAAAATTTAGTACGGTAATGACTACTTGGCCCACTATTGCATAAACAGACGGGTAGATGGCGTTAATCCATATCCATAAGAGACCAGAAATTTTGCACGGTTGGACTGACAGCATGGTAGCTATATTGGTAAAGCATTAAGCCCATTTAGCCAAGAAGTTGCTGGTTTGAGTCCCACTCGTGCGCAATCTTTGCTTTCTTATTTTATCTTTTACAATATTGATTGTCCAGCTAGATCTCTGAGGTTACTGATTACCCCGTATTTATATTCATGTTGACTTCGAGATAACTATTATTTACTAAGGATGGATTTTATCAACGACAGATAAGACTAGGTATTGGAGTATGATATGAAAAGGTGTTCCATGAACCCTTCACAGCAATCATTTATGTAAATGTCATTTAAAATCGATCGTTTTATACTTATTCGGTCGGTTAAGTCTTATCTGACGTTGGTAAAATCGACACTGAATAAATATAAAACGACCGGTTTCAAAATGACATTTACGAAAATGATTGCTGGCAAATAGGTGACGTTTTCAATTAGGCGTTTTGTATTGTAATCGACAAATTTTCCTCATCTCACGTTGATAAAATCGACTCTACGTCGAATTGTTTTGTGTCGAAACGAACAGGATTATTAAACCAACCTATATTCTATACAAAAATAGAAAATAAGGAGGGCACATAAATTATACGACTTACGACTAGTCATTTCGTTATCTAATAGATATGTACTATCGTTCGTTTTGGCGACGTTGTGTTTTGTTATTTACTATGCGTTCGCTCTTGACTCTAGACTAAGCCTAGAGCGACTAAGACGAAGACGACTAAGATTTGTTTCAATCTGCAGTTAAAATTTTAAACGAGTAGATACATAATTATGCAAAGTACCGTAATGGCAAAAAAATTAAGTGTTGATTTGGCCAGGTGTAAGCAGACGGTGAACCTGATTATTAATCAAAGGATTAATTTAATTTATTATAATGCAAAAGATAAAGTAAAAAGTAAATAATCTATTTATCTGATCTACACCGTTTGATATCGCAGCCTTGTCATTTAACTTAAAATGATACACCACGATTTTACAATGATAATGAATGTAAAAAATGATGTATCACACGACGTATACACGCCATTATCACGCAAACGACTACACATACTGTAAGACCGTTTATTATTAGCATTTTCTTTTTACTTTTGTCTCGATACAATTATTTTATTGGCTTCTGTCTGAGATTTTCAAAGGTTTATCTGTATAAAAACATATTTGACTCTTACCTTGGGCTTTGTTTGTCACTCCGCAGTTCTGTTTCGAGTATTCAGCAAAATATTTTAAGGGTCTACACGTGTTTCAATATACCCAACAAAAGACAAAGAGAGAGATTACGTACCTAAATATACAAGGTGTTTTAAAACTACCCGTTTAAAATGAATGGTAATTCATTAACTGGACACAAGAGATTGGACACACGTGTGTCCAGTTGGTAAAACTAAAATATAACACCACTTATTATTTATTATTATTTTGCCTATGTGTATCCTATGTAATAAGTGATAACAAAAATTAGTTCCATCAACTGAACACACGTGCGTACAGTCGCCATCAGATATATTAGAGCAGGCAAAGTGACCAAATACTTCTGAACAGTTTGAAATGTCAATAAATTCTACACACCACAAGTTACTAGTAATATCAGAACATTCATTACTTCATTTATATCTGAACAGATGTTAGTCAATAACTTCTATACACTGAACTAACCAATAATATCTGAACAATCACTTGCCTGAATTCATTAATTGCATGACACTTTCATAAAAAAAAAAAATTGGACACCAATCACATACATTGCTCTGATCCCAAAGTAAGTAGCTAATGCACTTGTGTTATGGAAATCAGACACAACGGTGGTACCACAACACCCAGACCCAAGACAATATAGAAAAGATCGTTTTCTACATTGACCCGACCGGGAATCGAACCCGGAACCTCACGAGATGGCGACGCTTAAAACCAGCGTGCTAGCCACTCGACCACGGAGGTCGTCAAAGACATGACAGTGATGACAATACTGAAAACTACAAAGCGTTACAAACTGACAGCGTCATCTTACTATAAAGCGAAGCTAGTCAATAACCATACACACAAGTAACCAATAATATCATAACGTCAAATGTATCTACGCAGTCTGTCTTAAATATTTGAGCAATCGAGGAAAATTGCAGAAGGAAGTGCTTCAAACTTAACTATAAATACTATATAAAAATAGAAACTCCTTTCAGAGTTTATATTATATATCACAGTATATCACAGGCGTATGTCACAGCCACTTTATTCTGTAACTATAAACATCACACTGTTGAAATTTGGTAGGAAGATGTATCCTGTTCACCGCTTTACGATTCTTAAACAAAAAAATAAAAATAATAATATTTTAAGGGGGCCCATACATGAAACTAAATCCGTTTTCTTTGTCAAATCTGTGCATGTGGGGTGTCAATAGATAGGTCTTTTAAAATGACATAGAAGTTCCTAAAACCATTTTCTTTTAAAGTATAATGTTTGATAGATAGGCGCTTCCAAAGTGGTGAAAAGTTATATTTGCTAGAAACAAAATATTGTGGTATTTTAGCTAAGTGGAAATAAGTGGATTCCCTAATTTAGTTAAAATTGGCACAGAACCCTCGATGCGCGCGTCCGACGCGCCCTTGGCCGGTTTTTTTACTCATTTTATAGCCCTTTGAGCAACCAGCCACACACTTGTCACTGCCTAATTTTAACAACATGCGTTCAATGAGAAGTCCTTTATCTCTTTAAACCAAACAAAAATTGCTTATAAAATGCCAGTATTAGCTCCGCGATTGCAGTTTAATTTATTGACTAGCTGTCCCCGCAACTGCGTATGTGCGTTTTCAATTTTGCGCCCTCCCCTCCCATCGCAATATTTTGTAGATAAATAAGCTATCCAACACATTTTTTTAGGGTACCGTAGCCGAATGGCAAAAAAACGGAACCCTTATATTTTCGTCAAGTCTGTCTGTCTGTTCGTCCGTATGTCACAGCTACTTTAGTAACTATAAGCATCACACTGTTGAAATTTGGTAGGAAGATGTATCTTGCTAACCACTTTACGTTTTTCATGCAAAAATTAAAAAATAATGATAATTAAGGAGGGGCTCATACATGAAACTAAAACAAAAAAAGTCAGCTAAGCGAGTATAAATTTTGAAAAAAAAAAATGTAATGTAGATCTTAACAAATACTTTCAACTACTAAGTGGAAGTAAGTGGATTCCCTATTTCTGTTAAAGTTGGCACGGAACCCTCAGTGCGCGAGTCCGACTCGCACTTGACCGGTTATTTTTCAAATCAGTCTCGTAGTTCCTGAGATTAGCGCGTTCAAACAATCAAACAAACTCTTCAGCTTTATAATATTTGTATACGTTTGCGGTCACCGGTGTTTTTTTTTAAATTGGCTTTCGAGCTAGGGTTGGGGAAGAGCCTTAACCATTACTGCTTATTTTGTAAGTCGCATTTGTGAGTAAATTCAAGAACCGGAGATTACTTTTCCCCTAATAGAACTGCTTCTTTCGTCTTTCAGTTAAATACATACTTTAAGCGAGTGTTTATAACACCATTTTGTTACTACATTCTGATAGCTAATTTGATGCATTTCAATTAATTGTTGCGTAATTACATTTTTTATTTGCTTAAAAACTAAAAACTAGGAACGTTTAATAAAATTCATCAAATGTTAGACATACTATCAAAGCTAACGGCCTATTTCACAATGTCTGAATAAGTTCTCATTACGGTATCTGTCCACTATTTTGTACGAAATGACGTTCCATATTTGAATTATTCGGTGGTGAGTGTTTATTTATCGATGGTGAACTGAATAAGTATAAAACGACCGATTTTAAAATGACACTTTTGGACCCTTTGCACACTGCGACTTTTAGTAGTGAATCAGTCGCGATGCAGGATCGTTGAGACGCAAAATGTCAAACTTCACACATCTGCGCTACTTTTAGCATCGATACTGTCGCGATTCTAAGGCGCGTTAGCACCGATGAAGTCGCGGGGTAGAAGCTGGACATTGACAAATTCTGTACTGTATATTGTCGACTGCATCGATGCTAACGCTCGACTGTATCGATGCTAAATTAAATCTGTTCATTGCATGAGTCGCGATGCTGTTGCGCGTTTTTAAAACGCTTTGTCCGGCGGCGCATTGGCCGCGAAAGTCTACGCGCTATTACGTGCGTACGTCGTTAAAACTTCTACGCGCGCGTGTCTTGTGGATAGACTCAATGTATTGGCTGTAATGATTTCAAAAAGAATAGATAGGTTATACGCTCACAAAACAAACGAAAAATCTGTGCGTGGTCGAGAGCAACAGCACACATGCGCAATTCTTATTAACAACATTCCTAGACGATGTGTGAAAGAGATAGCATATTTTTTGCAGTAAGGAAAAAACAGATAGTGAGTAATTTTCTGTTATGCTCCAGTGTAAACAAAATGTCACGTATTGACCAATCACTGCTCTCCACTGCACACTTGAATTACTAATAATCAATCTATGACCGACGTGGTGTCGAGGACATGGCATCCTTTTCAAAATTGTAAAAATAACAATTTACTTCCATTTTCACCTTTGTAACCGTATTGTGAAACCTACCTTTACCTACATGTCTTATGAGATCTACTGACCTTATTTTATTATCATAGTTTGTACACTTTTGCAACACACTATGGTATTTTATAGGATTTACTATCACTATCGGAGACGTCACACTTGTTGTACAATATGTACGTATACAAAGGCTAAGGATTCTAATTTGTATCTTTTCGTGTCTTCACATTTTGCGCCCGGATAACAGATCATTTTTTTTTTAAATCAATGATTGGCTCTTAGTATCGCGCCAAACGCGCGTATGATTTCACGCGCCTTGGATTCGCGGCGAATTCGCCTTCCTGAGGCCTTACTCTGGATACAAAACCCTATCCAATGAATCCCTGTCACTCATACCAGGCCGTGTACGCGTGTGACAGGGATGGTTATATTCATTGGATCGGGTTTTGTGTCCAGAGTAAGGGGGCTGGACAGGCAGTAAAAGTCACAGTGTGTGGTGTAAAACCCGTATGCATTACATAAATGATTCCTGCCAAATAGACGACGTTTTCAAATCAGGCGTTTTGATTTTATTTGTCAAATATTCCTTATCTTACTTTGGTAAAATCGGCCCTTAGTCCTACTTATTTAACCTTAGATAAAGATAGAACTTTAGAAATAATTCACTGAAGCAATAAAACAAAATTATTGATAATTATTTTCTTTTTAATTACCTTTTTCTTTTTAGTTGCCTTACCTTTGACAGGGACTGGAAGGCAGTTGCCCAAAATCGTGGAGAATGGAAAAGGGGTAGGTAGGGAGACTTTTGCTCTTCAGTAAGACACTATGGGCTCATAATAATAATAATAATAATAAACGTCCCTGATTTCTTCTGGGAGAACCCCTGCTCTTCATCTCTGTCTTGCCTTCACTGGCCGGGCAGAGTAAACGCTGACCTTTTGCTTGCCTTCATTGGCTGGCTTGTGTGGAGACTCGCTAGAGCAGAGATGCTCGGGGGAAGGAAGTGTGCCAGTAAGATGCTTGTAGGGATCTTGAACGATTACCGGAATTGTCCTGAGAGCCGTGGTACACCTCTCCACTCCCCTAGCACCTCAACTGGTGTTGCCTCCTTGTTGTCTACGTCACTAAGTGCTAGCAACTAATGTGGAGGGCCCATCGACTGAGTGTGCAAGTCACCCTCTGCCATTTTTCCGTGTGAGAAACATACGTTAGGCAGGGGCCATAGTTCTTCCATAGTCCCAGTTACCTGGTCCACCTAACACCCACACCCATAACTCAGTATCTTTTTGTCCATATCTTGCAATAGTCCTACACCAACCGGGGGTTGTCCTTGGGTGCACTTGTATAGTGCATACAGGGATAATTGTCGGTTTGTGTCACACAGCTTTTAGATTAATATTGTCAAACGGGCCTCTGAGTGTTAGCTTCGGCCCCATGTACGCCTTCCAAAGGTCCGGGACACTGTGGTCCCGAGATAGGAAAATAACCAACATAATAATAATAATACCTTAAAAAACTTTTTCATCATTCTATTAGTTATTTGACTATACATGTTCCTTATGCGAGAAAACGTATGTATTTTAAACACTCAAGCCAAAATCTGTTAAAAAACTGCAAATATAACAATGCAACTTGATACCTGCTTTCTTTCTTACACTGCCTGTAAAAAATAACTAGTCTTAAATCACAAACAATGTTACGAATACTTTTTCCATATACCAGTAAATTTATTTCATCAGAAAAATAAGAAACGGTACGGAACTCTCTACGAGTCGGATGCACAAACACACATTCACTTTAAGATAAACTAGTAGTAATCTTAAAGATAAATTATTCCCAATGGCTCAAGAATTTCAAGAGTTATATCTGCTGCTCAGCTGTAGATAGTTAATTTAGGCATCACTCGACTAAAAATACAAACATCAATGCCGCTTCAGGCCCGATTACGTGATTATTAGTTAACTTAACTAATGGTTCAATGTAACGACATCATTACCAACGGTTAAATATTTATGAAAACCCGCGTTCCTTGGGTTTTAAAAAAAAACGTAACAACTGGTCATTAAATTATTCTTTCTGACAAACGACAGAATACTGAAACCACATGGATTAGATATTATTTCTTCAAATCTCGTAAAATCAAAATTAACAAAAAACAAAACTAACCATTAGATGAGTTAACTATCAATCACGCAACTGGGCCTAAGTTGATCTTGGTAAAAGTACGCGGTTTAAATATAGACCCATTTTTTTCTTCGCAAGCATTTGTTTAGGGTAAGTCCGGTTCTCGTAAAATTTAATGAACGCACTGGTCGAGTAGCTTACCGTATATTAGTTTTTCACACCTGCTTTTGAATCATTGATTTCCCCGAAAATGTCTGCCAAACACTCATCTGAAAAAAGGTCTAAGACCCCTTACACACTGCGACTTTCAGCATTAATGCAGTCGCGTGTTTTGAAAACGCGCTTCAGCAACGCGAATCACGTAATTTACAGATTTAATTTAGCATCGATGCAGTCGCGCATTAGTATCGATGCAGTCGCCAAAATTCAGTGCATAATTTGACAATTTCTAGCCTCTGCATCGCGACTGTATCGATACTAAAAATAGCTCAGGGTGTAAAGATTGACATTTTGTGACTGCATCGATGCTAACGCGCGTTATTGTCGCGACTGCATCGCTGCCAAAAGTCGCATTGTGTAAAGGGTCTAAGTGTACGTAGATTTTCATATAATTAAAATATCTTGCGTTTTTCATATCTATGAAGTTCTAACATAAGCCACTTATAGTTTTTATAGCCTACTTAATTTTATAAATAGTGTACCTTTTTTTATTCATCGGTGAACCGCTTAGGCTCCAATTTTGTGAACGATAGTTAACTGAACTAAAAGTTAAAAGTCGTTACCAGTGGTTAAAAACTTAAGGCTGTGCATTTTATAAACAAAAATACAGGCTGTTGTTTTGGTCAGTGACATCCAACTCAGGGGTGATAAAATAGTAGATTGTTATACAAGGGGAGAAAGTGACCCATTTCACTCGAGAAGTTTTTGGCGCTCGAACGGAGTGAGGGCGCTAATAATTTGAGAGTGAAATGGGTGCTTTCACTCGAGTTATACATACTATTTTTCATTTCGACTGTGAGGAAAAATAAATAAATTTATTTAGATATTATGTTATTTGGCGAGAGATGAACCTCAAGTTTTTACATCACAATCAGTTTGTTTACTGTCGTTATACATAAAACACACCATTAGAAGGACAGTAACAACACTGAAGACAACCGAGTACATAAAACGTGGACGATATCAAATCATTGTTAATAATATCGATCGATTTTTTCTCACAAACAATGTTAATAATAACAGAAAGCAACCTTAACCTTGTCACCAAAATTACCACATGTTATGTCAAATTCCAGATTCAATTTTGCCTCATGAGATAGCGCTATAAGTGACAACTAAAGGTGGGAGTGAGTAAGAAGATTAATGAACAACAAAATCGCGCCAAATCGCCTCCACCTGCTTAATAATCTGTGCAATAATCGACCAAACTAAAAAACATAGTGTCAAAGACAAAAAATGTAACAATTTAAAATAAAAAAAAGTGTCACTATGTATGGCGGGCAACGAAATATTATATTAGTAGATTTTAAATTGTTAAAAATCAGGCCAATTGTAAAATTTTAAAATCAGTGACCATAAGAAACACGCTTTTAATGTTAAGCTAAAAAGCTTTAAAAATATGGAAAGCTTGTTTATATTAATAATATGATGTGACTCAATTATCTTCAACTCCATGTCTGATCGTAGCAATTAAAACTAAATTACTTTCTACCCTAGGGATGGAAAAGCTATTTTCCACCCGTCTATCTTCACATGAAAGTTCAATTTTCCGAACAGGAGAAATGAAAAAATATTTTCTTTCTCAACGTTCTCTTCACAACGTTCTGAATAAATTCAAAACGAATGGTGAAACTTCTTGGAAAACTCGCACCCACACAGTGCGTATCTACGAAATACTACGCCGTAGCTGGTAAGCTACGAAGAGGCGACCTGGTGTTGGTAGCTTTGACTTGCTTGCTTGATAATAAAATAATTTTGTGGGCTTTTACCACAAAAAAAACGCTCGTCGCTGAGCAAAAGAACATCATTTTCAGTTATGTTTATTTTTATTTTTTGTTCAATTCATTTTTTGATTAATGTATTTGTTAAAACATGCACAGTTATAGTTATTCAACCACTGGTAACGCCTTTTAACCATTAGTCGAGTTAACTATCGACCTCACAACTAGCTCTTAGAAAGTGCATGACTGCATAACCAAAGCCATGACAATTATGATCTATCAAGTTAAGAAGTAATTTCTTTAAAGATACCATTACCCAAACGGTTCTAGGAAGTCTCAGAGCATTGCAAGTAGAATACACATCAGGCTACCCAATTTTATTGCAAACTAGCTCTTATTACAACTGCATAAGGTTCCGCAGTGTTTACCTTGACGTTGCGTTGTCCGTACAATGGGAGCCATTTTAAGCTTACCTTGTTTGCAGTTTCCTATCTGTGATCGTTATTGCAATGAAGGATTTTAGGGCACTTTCCGATATGACTAGATGTACTAAGAACGTACGTAAAATAAAGGTGGAGTTAAGTATTATCTACAGATTTGTATATTATATTGAAATCTCGACCTTCGTGGTGTAATGGCTAAGCACGCTGGTTTCAAGGCGTCACCGCTCCGAGGTCCTGGGTTCGATTCCCAGTCGGGTCAATACAGAACTCAAAATTTTCTATACTGTCTCGGGTCTGGATGTTGTGGTACCACCGTTGCGTCTGATTTCCATAACACAAGTGCAATTAGCTACTTACTTTGGAATCAGATCTATGTATGTGATTGGTGTCCAATATTTAAAAAAGAAAAAATATGTATACTCGTGCAAACTATCCTATCTTTACACAGTTAGTTGTTATTACTACGTATAGAGAACCTATTCCAATATTGGACGGCGTTAGAGTTCAATTTGAGGGACAAACCGCAAATCTTGTACAGGGTTGCCGTTTGGCATACGCATTCTGGAGTTCAAAACAAAATTTTCGACCTGAAGTACCAAAATGTCTTCGGTAGGGGGCGCTCTGGTTCATGAATTTGGTTTATCAGTTTGAGGTTTTATTAATTCAAAAATACTTTCTTAAGCCCAGAAAAACTTACCGACTGCGTGGGACATATTATAGTGCACAAGTGTGGGCGAAAACACAGGTGCCCTCACTATTCTTCTCACTCTCATAGCCCGATTGGACACCAATCTAACACGACTGAAGAGAGATCAGGCGCAGGACCAACGGCTTTACGTGCTTTCGAGGCACGGAGGTGAAACACCACCAGCTTCCAAACTTCGGGCTACCCTGAGAAATTCTGACCAGAAAAACCCAGGTACATGTTTTTGGCCCGAACCGGAGATCGAACCCGGGACATCAGGTGCAGCCGTCGCTTTAAAGTGCGACCCTCCAACCACTGCGCCACCGGGGCAGTTAACGCTAGTAGTTCAATAGCGTACATCCGCGTTTGCATATCGTTAATACTTCGACACCATACACCTCACACCATATGAACCGCAGTAATAGCTTGCTTGTGTCTTCAATCTCGATGCCTGACTGCTAAAACTATAGATTTTTATGTGTTTTATACTAGACACGTTGTGCAGAACACATTTAGCGCTGAGTAAATATTCTGTGTACGTTTAAGAGACGGGAGCACCATAGAGAGAAAAAAACTACATAAATGTCAAAAAAAGCTCGATAACTATAGCCAATATAGATAATCGAACTGACAACTTTTCCAACATAAGAAATAATGTAGTGATCCAGGTTATTGCTTGATAAATTAACGATAATGAGGCATGCTTTGCGAAAATTTTTGGTGAGCACTTGCTATATAAGTATTCATAAGAAACAAAACCAAGGTGAAGTTCGTTTAGTAATCAATAAAAGCGTCTAGACTATTTACAGAATATATTTATTTAGTTAATTATATTTCAGAATGAATAGCTGTCCTAATTATCACGATTATTTCCAAGTTGCTCTTATATCGCTCATTACCATACACGTTACCTAAAACAATAAATAATTACCTTAAATAGAAAATGGGCGAATACCCTAACAATGTATAAACATGACACCTAGTGTTATATAATGCTGAATAGATTTATATTAATATTTTGTATGAAAAAAGTTTCAGGAACTTCTAAAAAACCAACAATCTTCAAAATCAATTCGTGGTAATTCCTACTTTGATTGGTTAACAAACTTGTCAATTGTCACTGCTGAACATAAGCCTCCCACACGGCTTTCCACCGCGACCGATGATTAACGACGACGATTTAAACTGGTGCTATGTATTTGGTAAAAGAAACGCTGTAACTGTGCAATGTGTTGAAATAAACTTGGTACCTCCCGAGATTCATTTCACGATTTAAATCTCGAGATAATGTTTCCTGGAGCCACATCTTTTGACCTCACCCCTCATTATCTAAATCTATTATCGCTTTCGAACAATCACAAACACATATTTACAAATTAATCAGAAGAATTTTACTTTTATAGTTTTTTTGTCGGAAAATACAATTGATAAACACAAGACAAAATTTTCTCTCATCATCCTGTAGCGGATATCCGCTCTCCAACGAGAATATAGGCCATAGGCCGCAGGATACTATCAACATAGTATCCTGCGGCCTACTACCGCAAACACCGCAGTGTTTACCTTGACGTGCTATTGTTTGTACTTGCGGCTAGGTGACATTTAATGTCACATTTTCTAAAATGACAAAGTATGCACAAACCATAAAATTATTATCCCTTTGGAATAGAACGACAAAAGCGAGATGTCACTAGCAGCAAACTGTGTGATAAAAAGAGATGGGTAGCAGAACCATTTTTGGCTGATGTCAAACAGTTGACCGCCCCGCAGAAGCTCGCTGAAAATTACGTGCATTTGATTTTTTATATTTAAAATTGAAATTGTGTATATTTTGCAGAAATAATGCGTCTGAAACATGGTGACTTGATCGGTGATTGATTGTTATGCATTACAGCGGCATAACGCTAACAAATAATCATTTAACAGGTAGATTAGTCCAAATCGAAGCCTCTTAATATACGAGTTATATTTACCAATGCGCTTCAAATTTAAAGTACGCAGTTTGATTATTCTATTCTACAAATGTTAATGTATGTAAAAAATAAAGACAGAATAACACAGGGAATGTATATCGACGAATATTTTGTAAAATAAAATAATATTTAGTTTTAAACTAGAGCTGCATGTTCAATATTTTGTGTCGACTGTTTATCATGCAGTAAACTACTATATTTAACTTAGGAACATTGTTATAAATCACCTGATCGAAAGGTTATCTCATTTAAAGCTACAAATGGTACTTACTTATGTTAGTTACTGACATCTTAAATCTGTTTCGTTTGACAGCTTTTACTTGTCCTTCTATTCCGATAGGAATATTAATTTTATGGTTTACCTTGACGTGCTATTGTTTGTACTTGCGGCTAGGTGACATTTAATGTCACATTTTCTAACAGGACAACGTACGCACAAACACGGCAATTACCATGGCAACCCTTTGAAATAGGCTCCAACTGGCTTCAAGTTTTTGTACAACTAAGTTTGTTCTGAACAGCCTGTCTAGTGTTACAAAGAGGTCGTTAGCAAGTGCTAAAACCATCTAAAACTTTAGAATAGCTTTGCGTTTTAAAAATTAACCTCGTCAATATCTCAATAAAACTCAAGTACAGAGAGCTGCATATAAAAATGCATCTACATTGAACATCTCATTGATCGATATATTAACTAATAAAAACTTGCAAGGTAAATAGCCACTTGCTCCCTCGGGTGAAAGAAGCAAACAGAGCATAAACAAGCAATCAAATTAACATTGTTCGTTTTAATATCTACCAGCAGACATTACATTACCATTGTTCGTTTATTTTCACAAATATACTCTTATTTTTCAATCCTTGTTTTATGTCTTTCAATTCTAAGAACAGGTTAAAATAACATTATTGGAACTGAAAGTCTTCTCCGCCTTTTATAGTCTAGTTCTTAGATGATTTCTCATCTATAAATAAGTTGGGATAAACAACGTGAAATCCTGAAACCAGTTTTCCATTTAATGAAATGAGTATTATGATGATAGCACGGTAACTAATTGGTTTCAGTCATAAGGGATGGTTATTCAAAGTCCAGTTTCGTAGCAAGATTCAAGTATAAGTACAATCTAGCAGATATGACGAACATCCCAGTTAGAAAAAAAAAACTCCTACCGATTTTCGGAAATTGCGTCCCTCTCAACAGAGATTGGCCAGGTACACAGGAGGTATAATAATAGTAATAGTCCCCTAGCCGATTTCGACTACGGTGGCAAGTCACAACGACTAACCGACTGCGCGGGACATATTATAGTGCACTCTCTATTCCTTTCACTCGCATAGCCCGACGGGACAGCAATCTGACACGACCGGAGAGAGATCAGGCGCAGGACAAACGGCTTTACGTGTTTTCCGAGGCACGGGGATGAAACAGCGCCAACTTCCAAACTCCGGGTTACCCTAAGAATTTCTGAACAGAAAAACTCAGGTATATATTTTTGGCCCGACCCGGGGATCGAACCCGGGACCTCTGGCGCAGCCATCGCTTTTTAAAGTGCGACCCTCTTACCGCTGCGCCATCGAGGCCGTTAGGAGATATTATAGTGTCCACAGCACACATCAGCACACAGGAGGATCAACGCTGCGAATGTACCGAAGCACATGAAGGAGCCTGCAGTGCTGGACGGGCAACATCCCTTCACCCGCCTACTCATCAAAAAGGAGCACGAAGCAGCAGGACATGCCAACAGAGAGCGAGTAGTCAATGACCTCAGGCAACGATTTTGGATACTTAGACTACGAGCGACGGTGCGCCACGTCACCAAGAACTGCACCACTTGTCACCTGCGAAGGTCTAAGCCCGTCACACCAATCTTTGGGGACCTGCCCGCAGCGCGCCTGGACATATACCAAGGCCCGTTCAGCAGCTGTGGCGTGGACTATTTCGGGCCAATGATCGTGACCGTGGGCAGACGAAATGAGAAGAGATGGGGCGCCATTTTCACTTGCCTCACCACCAGAGCAATTCACTTGGAGCTAGTGGCCTCGCTCTCCACCGACTCAGCAATCATGGCAATAAGGCGGATGGCAGCACGACGAGGATGGCCCGCAGTCATGATGAGTGACAATGGCACGAACTTTCGAGGCGCAGACGCGGAGCTTCGCGCGGCATATCAAGAATGGGCACCTGCGTTAGAACAACTGGGCCAACTGCACCGCATGAAATGGCGATTTATCCCACCTGGGGCTCCAAACCAGGGGGGAGCCTGGGAGCGCCTCGTCCGCTCAGTGAAGACAGCGCTGACAGCAGTACTGAAGAACAAGCACCCTAAAGAAGAGGTTCTACAGACCGTGTTGACGGAGGCGGAGCATTCTGTCAACGCACGGCCTCTGACACATGTGTCGGTCGACCCAAATGACCCCGAGTCACTGACGCCAAATCATTTTTTGCTGGGGTCGTCGATGGGCCTGCCCCATACCGGCCCATGTCACCTCGCCGACCGAAGAGCTTGGCGCGTGAGCCAAGCAATCGCCGAGGAGTTCTGGCGACGATGGATGAAAGAATATCTTCCCACACTCGTGCCACGGCAAGCAGCCGCCACAGAAGAGCGCTGTTTGAAGGAGGGAGACCTGGTCTTGGTGGTAGACCATACCCTACCACGCAACACCTGGCCGCGCGGAGTCATCGAAAAGGTGTACCCAGGACCAGACCGTCGAGTGCGCAGCGCAGATGTCCGCACCCGAGCGGGAATCTTCAGGCGACCTACTACAAAGCTCGTCGTCCTTACCACGGAGAGGGCTTCGACGGAGTCTTCGCCGGGGGGAGAGCTGTAGCGGACAACGAGCAACAGCGTGGGAAAGAGATAGAACGAAGATAGAATGAGATACAGTGTATAGTAAATAAGTGAATCTGATTGGTTAGTTTTAAGTACTGATGTAGTCAATAAGTAAACAGGGTTGATTTGTATATAAGTAGAGTCATTTTCGAATAAATCACAGTCAGTCAGTTTCTCAAACATGAACCAGTGTTTAAATTAACCGTGGAGAACCAAATACAGTCCCCAGTACGCAGTTTTAAACGTTAATTAAGAAAAGTTAACACATTTATAGTATTATTATTATAAAAATAATAGGTACTCGAATCATGGAGTGGTCGGCACTTAATGTGTTGAATTTATGATACACTAGCTTATCCCCGAGATAAGCTTTTTCTACCTTCCCGTAGGTCGTAACGTTATGTCATAGCCTTCCTCGATAATTAAGCTATGTAACACAACAATTCTAAACAAACCTGATATGAGTGAGTAGTGCGAACAAACCAACCATTTAGCTATTTAAAAGTATAGATAAATTTGATTGTAATTTCCCAGGTGCTTGAAGAATGGGAGCTGGTTCCTGCACCCTCAAGGCCACAAGCCGTGGACCAACTATACGACCTGCATTGACGTCGAAGATCTAGGCGTAAGTTTTTTTAATCATAATATGTGAAAAGATTTAAAAAAGTTGAATAATACGGTATAGGGTCATACCATGTTTTACAACAAGCTTTTGAAAAATACAGAATGCGCGGTTATAACAGTAGCAGGGAAAATAAAAGCAATCACAATGACACATTTTATCAAATAACAGAGTTTGTATGTTTACAAACAGAGCAATCGCCCTGACAACTCTGTGTATGATACTCTATCTAGCCTAAAGTTTTTGTACAGCTAAGTTCGTTCTATACTATTACCCTGAGTTACTCGATAGCGACGACGGTTTTACTCGCTAGCGAAGACTTCACTTTTGTATGGAAAATTTTAGTTCTGTCACTGACCGTTAGAGGCGCTGTGAAATTTTCCATAGACTTTTTTTACGTCGTCGCTAGCGAGTAATACAGTCGTAAACTCATGGTAACGGTACTGAACTGCCACTTCCACACCCATAGTTACATGTATTCGTCGTCATTGTGTTACACTCGTCTAATTTTCATCTTTAGTATGTGCCTATAGGTACCTACCCACCTGCACAAATGAATTCTAAAAAACTGTACAACTATTCAAAACCGTAAATATATTAATATAACTTTGAATAATACAATACAAATGGTTTCAAAATTCACTCAACACTTTTGTAGGAATAAAATCTTTCGCTAATAAAATTGTATATTCAAAGCGCCATTCCTTTAATCTTCTGACTTTGAGACGTAAGACTTTATTTCACTTTAAAATCATTATATATATTTGATTATCAAAGATACGCGTGGACTGAACAACTTCTATTACACGTATTTTATAAATGTTTCATCTCTCCTGGTCGGAAAATGTAACTTTCATGTATAGACATCCGGGTGGATAGCGGCTTTTCCTTCCCTAGGGTAGGAGTAATTCAGTATTAATTAGCATGGCATGTAGTGAAAGCTTGGGGCAACAGAAGATTGTAATACAAGGGAGAAAGACCCATTCACTCAAGATTTTTTTGGTGTTCAGACGGAGTGAGAGCACCTATTATAGTTGTAGAGTGAAATGGGTGCTTTCTCCCAAGTTGAGCATACTAATTTTCATTTCGATGGTAAGGCAAATAAATAAAAAAGAAGTCCCATATCTTAAAGAAAATTGCCCCACGTTCTACAGAGATGAACGTATCTTTAAAAATATAAAAAAATAGAAAAAAATACGGCATACCCAATATCACCAATTTAACGGTCTGACATATTAAAAAAAAGGTTACAAAATTCGTCCAGAGGCTCCCGTTACTATGAATAGTCGTTCGGTGAATTGAATCCATTTTAAATATTCTTTATTTTGGTTGAACAAATAGCGTGATTTCGAATGTATCCTTCATGAACAGTCTTCCGCGCTTTTTTCTTTTTCACTAATTAAGCGATACTGACAGGCGCGACTAGCGCCTCAGGCGGTGGCTGTCGAAAAGCATGAGATAATGTTTCACATGTTCTATAATGAATGATGGATAATAAATATTTTTATATAAATAAATATGCCTTACAACGAAATCCTGATTTTAAAACACTGGGGGTGGGTGTATAACCTTTCATTGAAAAAAATGTATATTTTTTGCAGATTCTAGCTATAAACGGGCTTAGCCTACCAGTCCCTGAACGATTTTGTAGCATTTTTTTTTCATGTCAGACAACAAAATTATTTTAATGAGTATATGACATATTATTATTATTGGCTTAGGCGCAAAATGACAAAAACGCAAAAGGACAGATCACCAATTTTTAAGAATTTTGTGGTGTGATTATAGATGTGACATAAGGTTTAATGGGGTTTGGCAAGCTTGGCAAGAGATGAAACCTCAAGGTTTTGCACCACATGTCATGTCATATACATACAACACGCGATTGGAAGGTAATAATGGCACGCAAGAAAACAGAGTACATAATACGCGGATGTTATCAAATATATTTTTTTTTGTTAAAATATCGATCGAATTTTTCCCACAGACAAAAATAATAGTGGAAAAACGCAACCTTAACCTTGTCACGAAAACTTCCACAGGTTCCAATTTTGTCACATGAGATAGCGCTATAAGTGACAGCTACTAGTGGAATGAGTAAACCATTCTTACCTATGCACGACAACATTATAAAACATTGTCGAAGACCGAAATAAAAATAAAAAATAAAAAATAATTATGTATGACGGGCACCTGAATCTGTTAATTGTTGGTTTGTAATTAAATTGTTAAACACTGGACCTGTGTTTATTTTGAAATCAATGATTAAAAACACGTTTCTTAATGTTTAGCTATGCAAAAGTTATGAAAATCTCTTTCATTGCAATAATAATTATGATGTTCATGCGACTCAATTATCTTTCAAACTTCATGTCTACATATTCAATTACTGATCGTAGCTAGTAAAATTAAATTACTATCTATCTTATCAATGTTATAGTATATTGTTATACAAGGGGTTAAAGTGACCCATTTCACTCGAGATGTTTCTGGCGCTCGAACGGAATGAGAGCGCCAATAATTCGCTTCATTATTTTGTATTTTTTGTATGGGAATCGTAAAGCGGTTGTAAGGTTGGGTGCTCGGGTGCTATATTAATTAGATAAGTCCTTATTTTATATAATTCACCATATAATTGTTCCACATATTCGGCCATAACATATCATTAAACTCATTGCAAAAAACTTCGCCTTAATATCTTAGTGTCTAAGTTACATACCTTTTTTGGCTTGAATATCTTGCTTATAGGAGAATACTTATCGAATCACTAAAACATAATTATTTTAAAGTCTCTAATAATGTTCATATAAACAGCACCGGTTAATACGTAAAAGTTATTTTTATCGCGTACCTTCACTAGTTAGTCGTTTGGAATTGGCTTTATTTTGATAACACTCGCGCACTTCACTGAACACAACACATGGGGTAGGGGGGGAACTAAACAGGGGGCTGCTCCTCAGATCTTCTTGAGTCGGAAGGCGTTATCTCGTGCTCTTCTCTCTATTCTCTTGTTCAGGCATTTGTTTACGTATCTGATGACAAGGGCAATGAGCACCACAACCACGATGATGATAACCACGAACATGTACCAGGAAATCTGTCCCATATATTCCACAAATCTGCCGTTATTTCTTTGGAACTCGTTGCGTTTCTCGATTTGCTCCAAAATCTCTTGAGGGTTGTTCGGCTTGCTGTGTGATTTTCCCATATTTATTTACTGGTTTTCCACTTAATAGATTTTAAAGTTCGTTTATACTGCGTGACCGACGGGTATGTAACGCGAGCCACTGAGACGCGGAGCCATCCACAATCCGAACAAGGCAAGGGTCGCCATGTAAGGTTGGGTGCTCGGGAGATGAAATGATAGATTCGGATGCGTGTATAATTTATTAATAAGTAATCAATCAAATATATAGTGTAATTAGTCATACGTCATAAACATATAAACATACTCTACACGGTTAACCGGATATATCTTTCTACTAAGTTCCAACTATGTATTACTAATAGTTTCAGAATAAAGTTGCTGTGACATACGGACGGACAGATAGACAGATAGATAGATTGCCGAAAATTTCAAGGGTTCCGTTTTTTGCCATTCAGCTAAGGAACCCTAAAAATAGCATGTGAAAATGTATTTAAGTGGTTTAGAATGTTTTTAACACTCAGTGTCGTATTTTATATTCATAAAGATAAAATAAGAATGATGATGATGAATGATGGATACGTCAAACGCCATAAGAGACCACAATTTTTGCAAAGTCGGACCGACAGCACGGTAACTCAATTGGTAGAGCGTTTGGCCTGGTTCGTCAAGAAGTTGCTGGTTCGAGTCACGCCTGTGCGCTATTTTTTGGTTTCTTATTTCATCTTTATGAATCTATTTAAATGTCAAAAAACATTTGTGTTCTAATTAAATTTAATATCGTGATCGAGTAGTGGTCGAGACGTCCACAGCCCGAGCTCAATGTGGCTCGTGCCTCGGAAAAACAGTAAAACTAAACTATTTTCATCAAAAGTCTCCTACATTGCTACGTTTCAGTTGCTTACGCAAAGCAGCAATGGTGAGCACTTAATAGGGAGTGAGGGAATTCTGACCTTACTGTTTCACAACTAATTTAGTTTTAATGACTTTTAAGAACTAACTCATGCTCCGAGTTGTCTTCCTATTTTGCAATTATTCCTTTGCAATTATTACTTTTCTTTCAATAAGTATTACAATCTCTGATTAATGATAATTATTTTTAAACAATGTAAAAAGAAAAACCAGTTTTCCAAAAAATATCGCCCAACATTAGCCCAAATGCTTCATTCAGTTCAGAAAGTCAGAGGTACACGATACTTTTAGTTTCGTTTGGTGCAGTAACTCAGCTTTGTATTTTAAATAATTTGTTTACACGTAACTTGAGTTTGGCGCACAGGTGTAACACTTTAGGGCATTAGTCCAGTTCCTCTTAGTTTTTAATATTTATATACTACCTTAAAACGATTAATGTCTGTTTTTGTTACCAATAAAAAAACTAGCGATCCGAACTTCGCGCGTGTGTGGCGTGGCTTACTGCGGCGCGACGGGCGTTTTTAGAGTTCCGTAGCCAAATGACAAAAAACGGAACCCTTATAGTTTCGTCAAGTCTGTCTTTCTGTCTGTCTGTCCGTCCGTATGTACAACCACTTTATTTTGAAACTATTAGTATTACACAGTTGAAACTTAGTAGGTAGATGTATTCTGTTAACCGCTTTACGATTCTCATACAAAAAATATAAAAAAATATAAAATTATGATATTTAAGGGCGGGCTCCCTATACATATAACTAAAATCTAATAAAAAAACTAACTAGTGTAGTGTAAGCAAATGGGCGTCCCCCCATCTAGCTTTTAAACTAAGCGAGTGTAAATTTCGAAATAAATACTGTAGATCACACATAATGTAGATCTTGATAAAGACTTTCAACGAAAATAGGTTTGACCGAGATCGAACTAGTAGGTTTTATCCTTGCTAAGCAAAATTTACCTTAATGTATTACCTTGATTTCGCTATATTACGTAAGTCAGTTAAAATAATTTATTCTGGATTTGTTGTAGTATAAACAGACATCCATAGGCACAACAATATTTTTTAGACCATTTTGTAGCATTGCAGCGGGCAGAGCGTGGGCGGTTACGTGCGACGCAGCCTCGACTGTCTCGTCCTTATTTTCCTTATACACGTATTTTATCAATGTGTGCGTGTGACGACGCATACGAACGGGCGCGCGCACATATAAACGAAACTCGGTGCGCTTGTATGAAGTTACAGTACTTGATTCTACTATGCCTGCGTCGTCCCACACCCTAACTCAAACTATAGAAATGTACGCGGCGGCGCCCGCTGCTTCATTCGCCGCGTACCCCGCGTTATATAGAGCGGCTTTCTGAGCGACCACCGACTTATTGGCATCTTTCCAGCCAGTCGTGTTTGACTTAGTAACAAAGAGCAAACGTAGGTATGTATTGTTTGTAATAATATACGACTTCATTGACATATTGCTCGAAGATAGTTATATTTTAAAAGTATATAATAATGTACGGTTAATAAACCGCTCACGACGCTCGCAACGCTTCTACTAAAACAAACGCTTGCAAAAACGCTTACCTTTGAACGCTGCAAACTTCACCGTATGATTGTGTTTCTGGAAGCTTGCTAGCCTCGCGCGACGTGCGAAGTCACGCGTCTCCTTGACAGAGGCTTAATGCGAGTAGAGAGTTACACTAGTGCTGACTTGTCAAAGTCTAAACATACTTTCCAAATGCTGTGGCGCATATATGGACAAAGAAGCCACCTCATGTGTACAGAGTATGTGTGAAATCAAAACAGCGTAACTCACTATCCTAGTTAATGTTCCCTAAATTAATACAACCCAAACAATCTTCAAAGTCAGCGTGCAAGCTTTTGTTTCGTTGCGTTCAATCCATCTCCTCGGCGCTGTCTCGTTTGTCTTTAATCTTGTTTTATTTTTACAGTGTTCTGTCACTATACAATCTTAATATTATGAATTGCACTTGTTCAATTGCAACTGCAACAGACAAGGAATCAAACCCCGCTACATTACGTAGCCACCGACACATTAGCAAGCCTGTTAAATTTTGCAAGTGCTTTTTTTAACTAATACTCAATTAATAAACAGTATATTCGTCTAGTCTACTAGGATGTAGCTAGAATATCATACCGTGACACGGAACAGTCAATTCACATCAAAGGCTTTGCTAATTACGTCATCACCAAAGCAAAGGATTCAGCCGGAGTTTTGACAATTTTTTTCACTTATTTATCTCTTATTGAATTGAGCATTAAATCTATTACCGCTCGACACAGCTGCGTGATCGATAGTTAGCTTAACCAATGGTTAAATGTCGTTACCAGTGGTTGAACATTTACCTTTGTACGTTTATAAAGCAAAACTACCGTAATTTAATGATAGAATAGCTATTTTAATGACCAGTGGTTAAGGTTTTTTGTTTCAAAACGCACAATGTCATAAATATTTAACCGATGGTAACGACATTTAATCATGCGTGATAACTATCCATCACGAAACCAGGTTTTAGCGTTCGTTTTTCATAAAAGTTTCCGCTTTTTCTTTGATTAACAGCAGAAGGACTCTTCCATTTACATAATTGTCTGAAATTTTGTGAAACTTGGATTATAAGTAAGATTAATAAGCTCAAAGTTGAAATGTTCGGCAAACAAGGTTTCTTGTTATCGTATATCGTTATCGTTATGTAATGTTTAGGCACCTCTCCCTCACTCAAGATATTACAAAGATCAACTAAACAATGATACAAGGGTTGTCGAACAAAGTGCTTGAGTTTACGGCGTAAATGTCGATATCTGGATTAATAATATAAGGAGGTAAATTAGTTTGATCTGTATTAATAATATAAGGAGGTAAAATAGTTTGGAAACTACTTCTATGTTGTTAGGGATTAAGTGGGGAATTTAACTCGATGAAGTAATTTTACCGATACAAAGCTCAACTCCTGTCAGTATAAGGTCGCAGCATTATAAGCATCGCAGCAACCATTTTAGTTAAAAAATCATGGTTTGTCAATCAAGAACAGATTTCACTTACGAGAATCACTTTGTCTGAGCGACGTGGGCTTCTAAAAATAATACTACAAATGACAGTATCTTAGAAAACAAAAAAGTCGGATCGCGAGTTATTGCGAGCAGTAAGTATGAAACATTAATGCGTTAATGGATATTAAGTATTAAAGTATCCATTCCGAAAAAATATTTTATCAAATCCTCTGACATAGGTTATAATGAAAACGGGCAACTTGATATATTTTTGAAGAGTTCACTCATGAGGAAAATGAATTATATATCAGAGTTACATTTGATTTTGTCCATTATTTAGTATTTATGTATAGAGTTACTTATAATATAGCAAACGAAAGATAGCAATATATTAAAGAATAGCATCTAGCTAAATATTATAGCTATGTTTATACTGGCTTAGGCTCAATTTCGATTAGGCTAATACTGAATTAAATCTTCATTATGTGTCTGTCAAAGTGAAATAAACTGACCGAGACAGAGTGATGATATAATTCAGGATAAGCGTAATCCTAGGTTAAATAACCTTGCGTAAGTCCACCTTAGTGATGTTGTTCTGTTTTGTGTTCCTTATTTAATAAAAGAAATTACTGTCTAAGTGCGAGTCGGACTCGCGCTCTGAGGGTTCCGTGCCAACTTTAATTAAATTAGGGGTCCACTTACTTCCACTTTGCCAAAATACCACAATATGTGGTTGACAGCAAAAATAACTTTGTTTTTCCGCCATATAACTTTGTCCTTCATGCAAATAACAATATTTGCATGAAGGACAAAGTTTTTGAAAATGTGCTATATCTGAAAAAGCACAAGTTCGATCTCGTTCAAATAAGTTTACATTGCGCCTATTTTACTACTGAGATAAAATTGTTTTGGGAACCTCCATGTCATTTTAGGATACCTATCCATAGACACCCCACATGCATAGGTTTTAGCAAAAATATTTTATTTTGTTCTAATTCTATGTATGGGAGCCCCTCTCAAGTGTCGTTATGTTTTGTATGGGAATCGTAAAGCGGATGCCAGGATCTACCTACCTACTAAGTTTCATCCATGTTATATTAATAGTTTCAGAATAAAGTGGCTGTGACATACGGACAGACAGACAGATAGATAGACTTGATGAAACCGACAGTTACGATTTTGCCATTCGACAATCATAGTTACAGGTTTTCTTTTTGTAATGTGATTGAATGAAAGATATTAGTTAAATGTGTGCTCACTCAGTCCTCACAAGCGGTCAGCCATATCTTCATACTGAAATAAGTTGGTCGAGTCATGGAGTGTTCTTTTTTTGTTACACCTCTATTTAATTGGAGCCTGTAATTTCAGATCATCAAGTTTCGTATTAAAATATTTACCATTAATTTAATGTGCTCACTCCATCCACACGCTATTGTATCTCCTCTATGAACCAACTATAGATTCGCATTCCATCGTTTACATTGTATGAATTGGCTAGAAATAGGACTATTCAACATAAAAACCAACCACTTTTACTGTGCGTTCATGAGTAAAACGGATGCCTGGTGCTCACTCCTTCCGCCATCGCTAAATACTTAAATATTTTTTGCTAAGATAACTCAAGAGAAAGAGACGACCATAATTCGAGTAACGTCTGTACCTTAACTTCAACTTTAAGAATACATTTGGTGCAATGTAGTCTTTATGTTTCAGTTCCGGAGCCTCGTGAACCAAATCTACGTGACCGGATACGCCGTCTCCGTTGCGGCATTGATGCTATCAATTGCTATTTTTCTCAACTTCCGGTAAGTGCTTATTAGCTCAGTTATGTAATTATTTATAGGTCGATTTATGATAAGACTTATCCGACTGAATAAGTATAAACGACTGTTTTGATATGATATTTACATAAATGATTATTGAAAAATAGCTGACGTTTTTAAATAAGGCGTATTGTATTTTATTCGACGAATATTTTTTTATCTAACGTCGGTAAAATAATGCCTTAACTGCACATCCTACGAACGGTATTCTTAACGATATCTTTTATCCTATCTTGATGTTCAACTTTTGATTTTGGCTGAATTTACACTCAAGTTACCCCCTTTCTGTGTTACAGGCCTACTTTTGTATTATACAAGTTCCTTTCCGATTATTAAGGCGAGGCGGTTATGGAGTTCCTCTGCAAAACATGTTTCTATTTTCCAATAAAGTAAACAGTGAAATTGGAATCTAATAAAATTGATCGGTGTTATTGATGATACTAAATGGTTCTTGCGATTTGATTATTTCTCCGGGTTATTTTAACTATAAATAATTTTATAAAACGGGAGGGTATCCATCGAAACGATTTATTTTGAATAACTATAGCTCTTATACTATTTAAGGCGATATATCTTTATTAATAACAAACAAGAAAAAATTAAACTAAGACATGCAACATAAAAAAATTACTTAATATTAATACCTATTCAAACACGAAACCATTTCCTTGCGGCAAGGAGGCTATGATGCTGGCTGCGTTGCCGCGTTGGATAGCTATGCTGATCCTTTGGGCTAGGAACCAGCCAGCTTTATTATTGGCTGTTAAAGAATTTAATTTTGGCGCAATTTTTCTAAACAGTAATTTAGCAGAGGGTCCCCACGGCCCAAATGTTTCAACGCCAAACGGCGCAAACACATAATCACTTGCAAGTGAAACGTACTTGCGACGCTTGGCGTTTTCAGCCAACTCCGCTGCTGCTCCAGCTTTAAGGGCTGATTCTCTGAGATGGGAAGGGGCCAAAGTATCGACACAAGTTGCATCCCAAACTAAGGCCCGACCCCGTTCCCAGGGAATAAGCGTTAGGCCATCGGGTCTCTTGCCATCATCACGGACCAAACCACGTGGTTCCAACGTGGAAGGAACATTAATGGTCGCAAGAGCTCTTCTGATGGCGTCATTAAGGGTAGCGTGACGGGCAAAACGCCCAGCGCTTTGCTGGCAACACAGGCAGTGGAGACCAAATTTATCAACCTCCTTGCCACATGGACACGTAAAAATTTCACATATAGGGGTACCAAGGCGGAGACCCACACACACCCGGAAAGACTCACTATCGAAAAGAGTGCCCAAATTTTTCGGCGGTAAAGCATGAAGCCAATGACCAGAATCTTTGCAGGAAACTGCCAAGAGCCTTGCGCGACCACTGTCACTGACGGAATTTTGAAGTAAATAATTGAAGGTCTCTCTCGCAAGAGGGACATCCCAAAGTTTTTGCTGGTGACGTTCCTTTGGGATGTCTTCTCTAGGACAGAGGCCTTGCCAAAACTCCTCCGCCTCTCTCACCTCAGAAAGTTGGCGAGGATGTTCAAAGATTTTTCCGGCTAAAACGGAAGTGCTATGCAAAGAGGAGAGAAAAGCGGGGAGGGCTATACTAGAAATTTGGCGAATTCCGATACCACCAAAACGAATAGGAAGCGAAGCCTGAGCCCAAGAATTATTATCGAAATGTAAATTTAATTTTTTTTCCAAACTATTTTTAAGGGTGGTGTCAAATAGTTTTAAATAATAATTTTTTTTCCAGATAGGACTAGCACGTAAGAAATATGTAAATTTAGGCACAAAAAGACACGATTTAAGAATAGTAAATGCAATGTGTGAATTTAGGTGTTCTAATCTAGGGGCTGAAAGGGTGAAATCATTCAATTTTTTATCTAGAAAAGGTTCGATGCTGGGATCAAGAAGAGGGGCACCCAGGAGGCAAAGCGATTCAGAATTCAGAATTTTGATGTTAGGAGCAAGGGAATTGAATTTATCAATGATTGCCTGACGGGAACTAGACGAAACGTGATCATTAATAAAAAGTTCACATTTTGAAAGGTTCAGTTCCAAGCCTAATTTCTTAAATCCTTCTATAATCTGGACAAGGTCTTGGAAAACAACATCTGCTTTGCCTCCAAAGGACCCGTCATCCAGATACCAGGCATTGAATTTAGAATTTAAGGATGAAATGACAGGATGGATGCCTAAACTAAAAAGGGCTGGACCTAAAGGGTCGCCTTGCTGAACACCGACTGCAGAAACAATTGAATGTTCATTGTAAAGTAATTTTGATTGATTATGGTAACACTGAAAAACAAAGGGATAAATCTGTGGAGTGTGAGTCTGAACTTCATTCAGCAAGACAGACCTGTCAAGAGAATTGAAAGCATTCTTCACATCAACTTTCAAAAAAACTTTAGATTCGTCACAGGAGAGGAAATTGCGAGCGGAATGAACCACGGCCTCGCAACCTCCCTTACTGCCGAAACCAAGTTGAATGGGTTGAAAATACTCTTTCAAAGGAGAAAAAACGTTGAGCCAATAGCAATAGGGCGAATGCCACCATCTTTTTTTCGAAAGGCACAAAGTCTAGCACCAAATAAAAATGGGACAAAACTTTCAGTTACCTTGCCAGATAAGAGAAAGTTGCACAATTTCGTAATTTTGGAAAGCAAAATTCTACCGGCGTCAGCAGCGGAAGCACTCACCAAGTCCTTAAGGTGTTGGGGAGTGATGCCGTCGATGCCGCCAGCAGAACCAGCCGGAAATGACATGATGGCAGCAAACGTGTCGCCGTCATCAAGTATCTGTAAGGGTTGGAAATTTTGAGGAGGAGGAACAGGTAAAGATGGAGAATCTGGATGTGAAGGATGCTTACTACGAAGGCTCTCGAGAGTTTCCTGACTAGGGGGAGCGAGAGTGTCATCGGAGAACAAGATTCGGGCTGCGTTTTTCAGGTCGCCGTCCATAACCTTGTTCTCAACGGTACGATAAACGTTAAATTTGGAAGATATTGTACTAGACGGACTGAATGGAAGGGACGGATTGTGGAAATTTGAAGCATTATCTAATAGCGCCCGAGTTAAAGTTTTAGAAGGAGAGTTTACGTGAAAAAATGAGTATGAAAAAGTAAAAAGATTTTGCCAGGCAGTTTCAGTATTATCGAAACATTTTTCAATACAAGAAGAAAGGCATTTAGCTAAAGCTATTCTCGCTCCCCTAGGGATCCGTTTAACCAGCGGAGTAGATTGGTGAAGGTTTGTGATGATAGATTCAAAAGATTGAGAAGAAGATAGAGGATTTGGAATAGAGGAAATAGGGAGAGACGCGGGTAAATTGGTGCTATTATGACTACGGGCAATATGAATATTAAGGCCTCTCTTACCTTTAAAAGTCCTATTTGAATTACAAATTGAACAGTGAAAGAACTGCGGCTGTGAGTGGGTGCCCACCGATGGAGATAAAGTACTCATAAGCCTTAACACTGATCACAAAAAGAAATTTGCAAAAACCTGCCAATACACAAAATTAAAACTTATGAGACAATATAAAAATGTAATAAAAATAAAACTAAAAGTAAATAAACTAGGATGACGGACGCTGACAGCAGGGGATGCGCAGGTCTGGTTGCCTTAGCAACCGGAGTGACTCCCTGCTAACGCCAAATGTCAACTGGAACATAAAAATGCAAGAATTTAATATGATACAGAGAGGTCTTCTGGAGGCCTGCCCACAAACTTACTGCCTCTAAACACAATAAGAAGACTATGGAGAGGCCCCGGGAAGAGGAAAAAAGGAGGAAAATATTTTTAAAATGAAAAAATCTATACGACAAATACTTATCTTTGGCAGGTGTCAGGTGTCAAAATATAAAAAAAAAAAAAAAAAAAATATAAATATAAATATGTGTTTAAATCGCTAGTTATCCAAGAATATATCAATTTTCCATATAACCATCTACTGTTCCAAAATATCAGGTTATACTATTTTATAAATATTTCAGGAGTAGTTATTGACTTTAAATATTAAGGATTTCATTTATACTCTTTTAAATTTTCAATTCATTACGGATAGAAACAAAATAAAGGATAATTCAATTCCCCTGAAGTTATTAAGGCATCTATAATATTAATTGCCTATCTATCTGTTACTGGTTCATTAAGGCTGAATTTCTCATTGCTAGCCGGCAGAATTGCATAAAAAAGGCCAACGTGAAAAGAGATGAATTTAATGCAAAACTGGATACTTGGTACAATCACTGAAAACCTTTTGCTAATTTCGCTTAACTTCTAGAAAATTAAACACTTTCAACCCTGGAAACTCATGTTTATGCCAGTTTTGTTACAATCCTAAAACTTCTGCTGGGGTGGTATTGACCAAACGAGAATAAATGCTAACCTTAGAATAAATCGCTAGTTATCCAAGAATATATCAATTTTCCATATAACCATCTACTGTTCCAAAATATCACGTTTATACGGAAGTAACTCTTAGACTCCTTACACACTGCTACTTTTAGCACGGCGCAGTCGCGATGCTAACGTGAAAGCTGGAAATTAATACTTTTTGGATACTTTGATCCATGCCAGCCAATCAGTACATGCCGCAATGTTTGTGTGTGTGTATGTGTGTGTGTGTGTGTGTGTGTGTGTGTGTGTGTGTGTGTGTGTGTGTGTGTGCGCGCGTGTGTGCGTGTGTGCGTGTGTGTGTGTGTGTGTGTGTGCGCGCGTGTGTATGCGTGTGTGCGTGTGTGTGTGTGTGTGTTGTGTGTGTGTGTGTGTGTGTGTGTGTGTGTGTGTGTGTGTGTTCTTAAAGGATACTCGTGGTCGTATGCCACCTACTGTAGCAAAACAAATTTTTATTTTATTATAATAATTTAATAAAATCAAAGTGGCAATCAATCAATTACCAGAGTGATTGCAAGCAAAGCCGAGTATAATAGGTAAAATTGTTTGCAGATTTGAAATGTGATAAAATAGCTCTTTCATTTGATACCCTACACGACACCATAAACATTTTTTTTAGTTATTTACTTTTGATCTCTTAGAGGGCTTCCAACGAGACTTCATTTGTCCATATAAATAGTTTTTAGTAGTTATGAGGGAACAGATGAACATCCATACCAACACACATACATACATACATACAGGTCAAAATCATAACCCTCCTTTTTGCTTCGCCGTAATTTTAGAAGTAATTCGTCCAGACGTCCGCTTGCCATATGCTTTATGTCATTTTGTCAAAAAGTTTTGTCAAATTCATAACTTTTGACAGATCCATACTTTCCCACAGTATAATACGACGTTGTTTAGCTTACAGGATTTTTACTTTCACTCCATACTGATTTGGTGCAGCATTGACTTGCCGGATAATAATTCTGCAAGTTTAGACCTATAAAAATTTTACATCGAAAAAGTTACGCGCGTTATTTTTGGTCGAATCCAACCTCATCGATTTTTGAAAATTATGCAACTTCGGATGTGCTAAGTAAACCATGACAAAATGATCGTTTTTCGTGAAAATACACGCGCGAATATGTGGCTTTCAACAGCATCTATTTCGATGCTTGCCATAGTAACTATAAATTTTATATAAAGTAGTTTAACTTTGCGAATTAAAGAACAGGTATTACTTTTCATAGTTCTGCAGTTCCTAGAGATAATAAGTTAAGCAAACTTCGACAATAGAGGTTTCCCGTAGGTTTTCTGCTGCACTGCATAACCTGGAATATTCCAGCTATTTTTTAATAAAACTCACTAAGCGTCGTATCCGATTCCTAGTTCAGAGAACAAAGAAAAATATTATTTACAACATCAAATAAACAGAAGAGCTTGCTGTGGGATCCGGTGAAGCAGTGATCCTTCAGAACTGAACTGCCGTGGGACCTAGCCTAATCATCAAAGTTAATAGGTAGGTGACAACCTAGCTGATACTCGTAAATAAGGTAGATAAAAAGTGGCGTAAGTAAGTTCTTCCATATTTTAAAATTCATTCTAGTAATAGAAGTTTTACAGATCACAGAATCGAATGCGTGTTAAAAGATTCAAATAGGGTAGGAATGAATGATGGAGGCAAGTGTACTATACAAAAACGTTATTTAAAAAAATAAACCGCCTTAAACAAACTGCTCAGGCTGAACCAAAAATAGGCTTAAATGCGCGTATCTGAACGAAACATTTTTTTTCTAAAAATCGTTTTTCAACGTCAAATTGTATACGGCAAAACAATTTAATGCTGCACCAAAACAGTATGGTGTGAAACTAAAAATCCTGTAAACTTGAAAATGTTGTAGTGTACCGTAGGAAAGTATCGAGCGGTAAAAAGTTACGAATTTGACTAGAATTTGACAAATCATTCTGACATTATGACATACATCATATGGAAAGCGGACGTCAAAACGCTATACTATATTTCGCTCTTATACCACGCAACACAATGAGTACTTCCATATAAGAGTAACTTCCATATAAACGTGATATTCTAGAACAGTAGATTGTAAAATGGAATATTGATATACTCTCGAATAACTAGCGATTTATTCTAATGTTAACATCCATTCTCCTTTACTCGAATCCACCTTTAAAAGCTTGAAATAACGAATTTGTCACATTTGAAAGAAACGAATTCTTTCGTAGTCGGTGGATAATGTGCACAGACTGTTGGGTAATATTCCTATCGGAATAGAAGGACAAGTAAAAGCTGTCAAACGAAACCGATTTAAGATGTCAGTAACTAACTTAAGTAAGTAACATTTGTAGCTTTAAATGAGATAACCTTTCGATCAGGTGATTTATAACAATGTTCCTAAGTTAAATCTATATTTACTAAACTACTATTAGTTTACTGCATGATAAACAGTCGACACAAAATATTAAACATGCAGCTATAGTGTAGAGCTAAATATTATTTCATTATACAAAATATTCGTCGATATACCTTCCCTTTGTTATTTTGTCTTTATTTTTTACGTAAATTAACGTTTGTAGAATAGAATAATCAAACTGCGTACATTAAATTTGAAGTGCATTGGTAAATATAAGTCATATATTAAGCGAGGCTTCGATTTGGACTAATTACCTGTTGAATGATTATTTGTTGGGGTTATGGCGCTGTAATGAATAACAATCAATCACCGATCAAGTCACCATGTTTCAGACGCATTATTTCTCCAAAATATACACATCACTTTTAAATATAAAAAATCAAATGCACGTAATTTTCAGCGAGCTTCTGCGGGGCGGTCAACTGTTTGACATCTGCCATAAATGGTTCTGCTACTTCGTATCTCCCATCTCTTTTAATCACACAGTTTGCTGCTAGTGACATCTCGCTTTTGTCGTTCTATTCCAAAGGGATAATAATTTTATGTCATGCACCGACTCCAAAAGAATATAGTTTTCCCAAATAGTCAGTTTTTAAGAGTGGTCTATTTTTTTATTATTTTTTTATTGCATGATTTTTAGTTATTATCCATATCTCAAAAACTAATGAACTGATTTTGATGAACCTTACACTGTACCCTAAGCTGAAGGTATACCTGACTATTTTTAAAAATAAGCATCTCGCTATGACTACTTGTTTTCGAGAAATCCGTGGACTAACATACGAATATACAAACATACACACACAAGCCAAGCCTTTATAGATCAACATATGCAAATATTATCGAATTCCAACGATATCTCAAACATACACATTAAATTAATAACCTTCTTTTTTAAGTCTGTAAAAATTACATAGTTTTTACCCGCAAAAAACGGTATGTCTCCGTGGGAAACGATCCTTAGTTAGTTCAAAACTAGTCTAGGCAAGCATTTGTATAGAGCACCGTGCGGTAATAAACGCAATTTATTATAAACTATGGCGAATAATTTAATATCTAACAGTGGAATAGTTCGTTTGATGTATAAACTGTCCGATACACGTACCAGATGTGAATCAATCACTCAAATACTAGCCCAGAGATATGGATGGCTGTTTACGTAATTTGTGTCTATGAACTCATAATAAAAAAAGTGAACGGTTTGTCTGTTAAAAAGGGTCCAAGTAATTGTATGTCGTTGCGACGTAAATTAAACAAATTAACATTTCTCAAAGACCTTGCTTGAATAATTAGTTTTAAGCAAAAAACGGTATGAACATAAGTGTATATGTTACAGGAAATGTATAAATTCTAGGAATTGTATATAACTCCTAGAAAATGTATGTATGTGTAGCTATTTAGAAAACGAATAAAATATTGATTCAGAGATTATTTACTATGTACGTATTCTAGGAACTGTGTACATTTGTTAGGAATTTGATAGAACCCCAATATCGTTTTAAAAATTGCATAAATCGAACGCTATGTGTGAATAAAATAAATAAATCACAATGAAAAATCATAATTTTTACTAAGGGTATCATTGGGATAATTATTCAACAATTGTACAGTATATAATATTTTTACTTCTTACCGATTCAAGGATCCGAATTATTGTTAAGGCTTTCATTGGGACACTCAATTAACAATAATACGGTTTATAATTGTAATATTCTATTCCTTGCTAATTTAGGAAAAAAAAGTTTTTATTTAGGCTCTCATTGCAACTAATAAATTACAATTATTTAAATTTATTGCATTTCCGATAAATGTTTCAGAAATGTATGGATTTCCTAGGAAATATGTCTTACTAAATTTGCGATTAGAACCGGTGATTTTAGGAAATATATACAATTCCTAGGAATAGTAAACAATGACGGATTTGACACATTACCTGTAACATATATGTATATGAATATGTAGAATAGTAGTGATGATTATGTATATGAATAAAATTTAAAAGTAAGAACCTACTTCAAACTTCGACTTCGAAACCAAAATGCACTAAAAAGTCTTAAATAAACTCTTGACTATTGAAAAGAAGGGTGGGTTCTAGGCAAACAATTTCTTTTTGGAGACGGTGTAATCACTTTGACCATCAAGCATCAACTATCACAGCTCCGACTCCAAAAAGAATTTGTTTGCCTAGAACCCACCCTTCTTTTCAATAGTCAAGAGTTTATTTAAGACTTTTTAGTGCATTTTGGTTTCGAAGTCGGTTTTTACTTTTTAATTTTAAAGTTAATTTTATTTCTTCATTTTTAGAGATTAAAGGAGAAGGGGGGGGGGAGTTGCATCTTATGACTCTGTTTTTTAAGAAGCTACTAACTACCAATTATAAGTTATTTCATTATAATTACCGAACTCCTAAGCGCTAAGAAGTTCCACCATCAGCTCAGCTAGATGTTGAATATCTGATGTAACAACACGTCAACATTAAGATTATAGTAAAGAAACACTATACGTGCCTTTAAAATTTCAGGGTTTCCCTCGATTACACCAAGATCCCATCATCACATCCCGAAATGGGACCAACTAGAAAGTACAACCTCTAAGTAGGCGAATTTTTTTTTCGGATCGGTCAAAAATCATCGTAAAAAAAACATACAGTCGAATTGATAACCTCCTCCTTTTTTAAATTGGTTTAAAAGAGCAACAACCCATACATTTTGCGATCCGCTCTATTATGTAGTGTAGAATCTCCAGTTAGTTGATGACATGTCAAGGTCCCTAATTAGGTACTACACCCAAATGCGAAGACAAATAAATTGGGTAGTGAGGACAAATTGGCCTATTTTGCAACACAACTCTCCCGTTTCTAACGAAATTACGGAGAATGGCCTTTCATTGGCAATTGGAGTAAACCTATCTTATTGCCAATCGTATATAACATACGACTATATAAGTAATTGTATTCACAGAAGTAAAAAAAAAGCTTTAAAACCTATACTTGCGCCGTAGCCAACCTTCTAATGCTGGTACTATTATATAAATGTATTTTAAACCTCAACAGTTTGTTTGCTTAAACGCATTTCGTCTCGGGAAAAACGGACTGATTTAAAAATCATTATTGAGGATCAATATAAACAATCTATACATGTATATCTTATAAAATACATAAAAGAAAGTTGTGTAAGATACATTATTTATAACAAGAACGGCTGGATCGATTTGGCTAAAAATTGGTGACGAGGTAGCAAAGAACCAGGATTAGGACAAGGGATACTTTTTATCTCGTTCGACTGAGCCGGGGCTGGGGGCGAAACAAAGTTAGTAAGCTATAAAACATCGCGCCAAAACGCGCGGACGGGCTCAGCAAAGGGAACGCGCTGTGTTCTGCTTAAACGAGATTATAAACCACAAATGACCTGAGAAGAAAATCAAAGATACTACAATATAAATCGAAGTTCCAATATTATGCCGAAACCCGATAGGATAAAATTTACTAGATAGAAAAATACCACGCAGTTGGGTCATATTGTCAAAATTTTTGCGTTTATTTTTAATGTGAAACATTTTAAGGAACCAATTTTTGAATATATGATTTAACACTAAATGGACTCTATTGAATATTTAACGATTTTAAAAAAGATCATAGTTTAGAAGTTATTGGGAAATGAATCCGCGTAAAATGATCTCATCTATTGATGATTGATCCACCCAACACGAACAAATACGAATGTATTGTTTCTTCAATCAGTTACGCCCGCTCCGTTAAGACGATAAGACTATGATTTTGTTCGCCGCAAGATATTTCGGAAGGTTTTATTATAAAAAAACTTTAAAGTATAAATTTAGTGGGTACAATATCATAATTGTTTCTTTAGTCGTTAGTTAACAATAACTTCTATTTGACAGTTATCGATATATCTCTCTAAACAAATCTCATTACATAAAAATTTCAAACTTTTGACTTTTTTACAAATGCGCCATCTCTTGAAACGCATTAAAACTATAACTTAATAAGTAAGGTTCGTATTCTTACTAATGAAAATTAAAAAAAAACCGTGTGTACAGTCAAGAGCAGATTTTATATGTCTATCCAGAAAATATAAGCATAATTACCGTTTTTTATATTTTTTGCATGTATGCATTTTAAATACGGGTTGTGATGTTTAAATATTTATATTTTTTGCTTTTGTGGGTGTTTTTTTGATTTAGAAGTATTTTTCTGAATGCTGAATTATATTCAATATAGTTTGTAAAATATTATTCCTTTACATAAATGAATGAAAAAGGGAATATAAGATGTAAATGTAATATTATTTTTTGATTGCAAAAGAATTAGCCCAAGAAAGTGCTAAACAAATGATATTGTATTAAGAACTAGATCACCGGTGAGAGGCTAAAATGACTCAACTAAACAACACCTCACTTGAAATTGCGGTCATAATTTTGACGTAGACGTAGTCTGTTTTTGATGGCGTCAGTGTCTTAATACCTCAGTGCGCCTTTAAAACTGCAGAAACACCTAACTAAATAAAACAGTCTGAATATCATATTTTCGTTAAGTAAATTGTATTTAATGATGCCTATCATTCATGATTGAAGTATTTTCAATAAAATTAGTGAGTTTTGTTTCTTAGCCAACCCACGGACTAACATAGTCGATATTCTAAGACAGTGCTATACATGTAGTAGTTTGGTACTATATTTTTTAATAATAATTTAACGACCGTTACAGTGTGGTGGTTTACGTTCCGGACTACAAAGATAAGCAGTCGTGGGTTCGAATCCCGCCCTCACACCCTAACAAATATTTCTATGGAAATGTATGTTAATATGTCTGTTATATAACTATAAATTACACCTTCATTTTTTTTAAGTAACAGCGTAGACGCTCACGGATCAAAAGGTCACCGGCACTCGCGTTAACAAAAGTATAACAAAAGACTATTGATAAACACATCTGTGAGGGATGATCCTTACGATTGTAGAAAAGAAATATGTACGCTCACTATTAGCGTGTTATTTGAAGGAATCATGATCATCAGATGGCTATGGTGTATTAATAAATATTTCTTTATTTATTAAAATAAGGACTGTAGATATGTTGATTAATTTAATTTGTACAAAATATACATGTGGTCACGTGATCGTGAATGCCCAGCAGTGAACGTGACTCTGATATTGGCGCCATGGCGTTTCACGTGATACATTTAAATTGCATTTATTAGATAATTATTCAATACTTTAAATGTTAAATAGTTTGAAAATAAAATGTTTTTGTTCATCAATATACTACCGAGCTTAAGTGTGAACTCAATTTTAAATTTAGGCCAACGAGTCTATTGTAATGTACCTACATACTTTAAAAAATATATTAAGAAAGCTACTCTATTAAAAAGTTGTTCCAAATCTGATGTCTGATGTGATAGATGTCAATCCATTGACATCCATTAATCAGACGTTGCCATATTTGTGTACTCTTTTAGTTCGCGAGGCGTCATCTTCTTCTAAATACAATATCACTGTGCTAAGCATTCACTGACAAGAGTGACGGATTTGTTAATTCCATCTTTAAAAATAGAATTTAAACAATTGAAAATGTATGAACAACATCACGTCAAGCTAAACACTGCGGTGGCTTATGCCGTTTCAACAAGGGCTAGTTTGCAACAAAGGTGGGTAGCCTGATGTGCTGGCAACTGTACAAAAGACAGAAAATAGTTTTTCGGCAATGTTATTTAACCATTTGCAATGTCAGTGTACAGCGCCACAGTGCGGCCGCGGGCCGTAACGGGAGAGGGGTATGTGAGGGGCGCGGGTTAAATCTTATATTTATCTAGCATAAAGCCCTCTTAAAGTCAGATGTAACCAAGCTTTAAACATTAGCTGCTATTCAAAATAGTTGTCACCTAAGAAACATAGGTCATATAAAGTGTAACTAGTTGTTGCCCGGCTGAAGTTACAACACCACATTTTGTCGCTATCACGCCGGCAGGGCTCGGAAACATTATTCAAAATAACATTTTTAAAACGTTCGAACCGGTTTTTTATATATTTGTTTTTACACAGCATTTATAAAGTAACATTTGTTTCGGAACACAAACGAAATGAGGAGGTATAGTGAGAACGTACAAAAATGGTTTATTCCGGAGTAAGAAATTATATTAAATTTATAAAAAAGCGCTCGCCCTGTTTACTTGTAATGTACAACTTGGATGTAAATTATTTTTGTTTCGTACTTTTGTATTTATTTACCAAATCAAAAAGACATTAGTAGTGTATTATTGGGCATTCTGTCCCCCAGTCGTCCGCTTCGCTCCCGACCGTTCGCTGCGCTCACTCTGGTATGACAGAATGCCCAATAATACACTACGAATTAATGGGACACGATTAACTGCGGTTTGTAAATATCTTTAGAGAGACCCGTGGCAAGATTTTGCTCTCCGAATTACTACCTATCATGATACAAACAGCTCCGGACCCATGACAAGATTCCATTACTGTATGTATCGCCTAGCAATTTCGGCTGAAGAACCAAGGTAAGTATCTTCAGAGAGACCCATGGCAAGATTCTCTCACCGAATTACTACCTATCATGATACAAACAGCTCCGAACCCATGACAAGATTCCATTGCTGTATGTATCGCCTAGCAATTTCGGCTGAAGAACCAAGGTAAGTATCTTCAGAGAGACCCATGGCAAGATTCTCTCACCGAATTACTACCTATCATAATACAAACAGCTCCGGACCCATGACAAGATTCCATTACTGTATGTATCGCCTAGCAATTTCGGCTGAAGAACCAAGGTAAGTATCTTCAGAGAGACCCATGGCAAGATTCTCTCACCGAACCTTCCTACTTACTAACATAATTATATTTTGTTTAAATATCAATTTAATTCAATCATTTTATTACCGAATGAATTCCATAAAAAAGTAATGTATTTTATCGTAATAAAAAAATTTAAATATTATTGTTAATCAATGTAAAATTTTAATTAATGGTAAATATTATGCTCAAAATATATACATTTTTTATTAACAATGCAAATTTTTAATGTGTATCTACCTACATAAGGTATAATAACTCTTGAACATTTTACATGTCAACAAAATAAAAAAAGTAGTTTGTGCTAAATGCAAATAAAATAATTAAAACACTTTCACACTAATCATCTCTTCTTGAAATACTTCACCAATATCTGATTGTTTTTCATAAAAATGTTCAACAATCTTCTTCATTTTTTAATGGAAATGTACAATTTAGAATTAATACATAATAAATCTTACCCATTTTCTTTATACGCAGTAAATATCTATACCGTTGTAATTTGTGTTGTATGGCAGCCTCCCAACAGCATAGCAACCTGAAATTGATAACAGCTGTATTTTAATTAACCAGTTTAAAATATGAATTGAAAGATCAATACGGAATACCTAAACACGGGTGGATCAGGGTTATGTTTTCAGATGACATTCCAAATGAGACATTTACAGTAAGATTCTGATATCAAAGTAGGTACTAGTTGCAATGTAACGCGAAAGTTTAAAATCTAATCGTATAATAAAGTGTTAGAGTGAATCCAAAAGTTATGATCGAGGTAATTCTGGATAATAAGTAGGTACATTACAACAAAACAAAAAATAACATATGTAGATACAAATGAATTTAAAGGAGAGTCATGCTACTTTTATGCTTACTTGTCTTACTAAATCTTTTTCATCCAAATTAAATAATAATACATTTGATAAAATCAATTAATAAACTTTACTTACTGCTACAAGTCAAATAAGTGGATGAAAAAAAATATACTTACATTTTGTAATCAATTAAACACTGGCACACATTAAACACACTTTTAGTAATTGTCACTTCAAACTCATGCTAACTGACTCGGAGCTTAACTGATGCGATACGCGGCGCGTTGCGTGGGAACGTGAGTTACCTGTGTCTAGTCTAGGAGTCAGATGCATTAATCTGTCATTATTACTAGAACACTTTTTGTAGGTAGGTATGCTCGCATGGCATTTAAGATCCTAATGCTTTTTATAATTTGAAATATTCATGAATGAAAATCTGGATATCTACTAGTGTTTTTTTTTTTCTTTTTTTTTTTTTTTGTTACTTATAGACTTATAAGAATAATCTTAGATCGTAATTATATAAATGAACTGAACCACCAATTCAAGTTATAAGGTCAAAAAAAAAAAAAAAAAAACAAGAAATAAAAGCTTAATATTCCTGTTAATGATTGATTAAATCATGTTGGCTCCTGTACTAACGATGCAGTTGCAGACTCAGCTTTTAAGCTTTCTATGTAAATGCTTGAGAGCTGTAACTTGTATAAGAATTGATGATATATTAAGAATGAATTGAATTGAAAGAGCTGTAACTTAACACTCATCGTGTTTACTTTATGTTGCATTAAAAAGAAGCAAATGACTGTTTGAGTTTTGTCCAGAAATACCTCATGGATACTATGTTTACCTCACGTTTACCTTTAATTTTATTATGTATGATATGCACTTTCAAATATTTATTTCAATTCTTATAAATGAAAAACTTTGACATTAAAACTGTGTCAAATGGATTAACTTTACAACTATCATATTTCGAGTAATAACTAGTTATAAATGTTTCTGAAAACCATATATACCTACATAAAAAAGGCATGTACTTGGTAAGGTTATTGATTGAGTACCTACCCATTTTAAATATTAGCACTTATTGCACTCAAATTTCTTTTTCACGTTGACTGCTACATAATGAAACACGACTATGATTTCTTTAAATGTGAACATGAAATAACGATAATGTTGCAATGTATAAGGGAATATGTTACATACTTACTTTTCATAAAATGTATGGACTGTCTATTATATTACGGTATACAATCGCTTGCTGTTTTTGTAGCAACTTACGTTATCAACCAAATAATGATTTCATTTTGCTGATGATTCATTATTTATCGCATAAATACGGATTTCTGTGGCAAAAATTTATTATTCCTCAAGATTTTTCCTGTGAAAGCACAAGACACCAGATCCTGCGACCCAAAAATGTTAGTAAGTACCTTCATTGTTTTATTATTTTAATCATTTTACAAAGTTTTATTTTAACGATAGTGATTATCTTCGTTACTTTCCTGAAGCAAGTGTTAGGCAGTTTGATTTCCGCCTTGCCATTAATGATTATTTTTTTCGCTTTAGACTCAGTCCAAAATAATTGTTTTTTCTTTTTTATAAATATTATCATATTTTTTCTTTTAAGGTCGGATTCTGAGTACGCATCAAGCAGCGATGAGGTAGCAGCTGAAGAGCCCTTGCCACCACCGCCACCACAGCAATCGTCGGCCAAAAGCAAGAGCAAAAGCAAGAGCAAGCCTGCCCCCGCTGCCGTCGCACCAAAGCCCAGGAAGCGGAAATCCGCCATACCTCCTGTTATCAACGTGGAAGCCTACACGCAGCCTTCCTCTTCCCAGTAAGTCCAGTTTAGTAGTATTTTTTATCAGGTTATAATACTTATACATGTGGTTGTCGATGCATTCAATTCAAAGCTCTCTGCTACCGCCAGTTGAGAGTAATAAAATAACCACTTAATAATACATACACAATAGACATAAAACGTTAAAAAAACTAATACACTATATCCAAACTAAAACTACTCTATACTTGTATACCTATTAACTTGAAGCATATCTACTATTTCTTATTATTATACTAACGACCCGTCTGGAGTAGTGGTCGAGAAATCGCCTACTACGCAGCGGGTTGCGGGTTCGATCCCCGCACAATACAAACATTTGTGTGCATGAACATGTCTGTTTGTACTGGTCTGGGTGTTTTCTATGTATATCATGTATGTATTTACAAAATAATTAAGTATTATATCCGTTGTTTGGCACCCATAATACAAGCTTTGAGTAGCTTATTTTGTGACTAGATGGCGATGTGTAGGAAAGGATATTTATTTTTTATTTAAAGGCTATTTATTATAATTGATTTTTCAGATCGCACAAAAAGCCGAAGAGTCTGTTCGCCATTATAAACAACGACGAGCGGACGACCAACAAGGACTCCGGTCGCCCCAGCCTTGGCTCCAGCTTTACCTCCCGCGTGTCGTCCGGTCAGTGTCGTCGCGCCGCAACTGTCGATGGAGAGTTTTATGTGGACCTGAAGGTGTACAATACCGACGACGCCAGAAACACCCCTGCAGACCAGCGATACAAGAAGGCGTTGGCGTCGGTGAAGCTGCAGTGCTCCGAACAGTCTCGCGAGTGGGAATCCCTGCAGGACTTCCTCGCCAAGGCCTACGCCATTTTTAATAATAGTGACCCGGTATATTACAGTAATAAAATTAATATTAAGTAAGTAAGAGAATTTAGCAATAAGTTTATAAATATTAATTACATTTTGAAATATTAATTACATTTTCTTATCTTATATTGTTTTTTTGATTTATTATTGATTTTGATAGGTAGGTATATTTAACATTGCAAATAAAAGTAAGTTAAGCAATTATGCCATTCTGTTCGGTTTGTAATACATCGATCGGGTCAAAGTCTTGGATAGGTCATATACGCAGTCGATCGCATAAACAAAATAACTCCACCCAACCGCATAGCGATGGCGTGGAAATTGTTGCATCTGCATTTCGCTCTCGTATCGTTTCATATCGAATCGTTCCAATTGAAACTGATAAAGCCTCGTTAGACTCCTTTTTGTATTCAATCAGTAATAAAATAAAATTACTTATTGATGATGCCTTAAAAAAGCATACCACTATAAAAGTTAATTTTGAGCTATTTTCCCTGTTCATACTATTTAAAGACAGCACACAAGAAATGAAATCATTTCTCACAAAAAATTTTGTTATTTATCAGAACTATGATTTTAACACTATTTTTTTAAAGCTTCAAAGTTCTTTAAAAAAGAAAATAGACGAATTTCAGGAGAATGATAGTGGTTGGGCATTTCTTGACAATTCACATTTAGAAATTAACATAAATAAATATCAACCATTAGGAGGCAGCTCTTTTTTGCCACTACCAAAAATGCATTCAAAATAAGAAAGCATGCATAAACATTCATAATAAAGATCAGTTTTGTTTCTTATGGAGCGTTGTAGCTGCTCTTTATCCTTCGCAAAAGCATCCTGAACGGGTCTCATCTTATCCCGATTTTCGTCTCGTTCTAAATGACGAAGGATTGTCTTTTCCTGTCACATTCGCAGATATAAATACATTTGAGAAAAACAATCCTAGGTTGAGTTTCATCATTTACGGTTTAAAAAATAATAAGACTATCATTGGACCTCTTTATAAGTCCGGAAACAGTCAAAACAAAAAGACTATTCATTTATTACTATTAGATAACGGGACTACTACACACTATTGTTTAATAAAAGATTTGTCGCGACTTATACGGAGTCAAATTACATCACATCACAGTAAAATCTATTTTTGTGACACATGTCTAGTGTATTTTACTACATGCGAAGAACTCGAAAGTCATTTATGTAGCGGTATCGTTACTGTTTTACCTGAAAAAAGGTTCGGTAATTAAATTCAAAAACTATGACCGTAAACAAAACGTTCCGTTCGTAATTTATGCAGATTTTGAAACCATTTTAGAACCGTCTCAGAACAGTTCTTTAGTTTCCGATACCACACACACAAAAACGTTACAACACCATGTTCCAGCAGCGTTTGCATATAATATAGTATGTTCTGTGAATGAAAGTCATAATCGTTACGTCACTTATCGAGGTCAAGACTGTGTTCAAAAGTTTATAGATTCTATCTATCGCGATGTACGCGAGATTTATACAATTTTATCCCAAAACTCTCCAATATTTTTTACAGAACAAGATGAAGCTGACTTTATGCAAGCTACTCGTTGCCATATTTGCGACAATTTTTTGTTTACCGACAAAGTTCGTGATCATTGCCACATAAGCGGTTTCTATCGTGGCGCAGCACATAGATATTGTAATTTACAGTACAAAACACCAAAGTTTATTCCAATATTTTTTCATAATTTATCCGGGTATGATTGCCATTTATTTATAAAACAATTAGGTGGATTGCCTGGAACTATAAAAGTTATACCTAAAACGAAGGAGAATTATGTATCGTTTACAAAATTCATTCCTGTTTCTGGCAATGAGTTCATACAAGTTCGGTTTGTAGATTCGTTTAAATTTTTAGGTACCAGCTTGAACAGATTAGCTAAAACTATTCAAAAAGAAGAATTTAATCATATGCGTACCCACTTTCCTATTGAAACACAATTCAATTTACTAACACGAAAAGGAATTTACCCATACGAGTACATGGATAGTTGGGACCGTTATAAAGAGCGATCTCTTCCAGAAAAAAATATGTTTTACAGTTCTATTACAAATGAGCATATATCTGATGAAGATTATAAGCACGCACAATCCGTATGGACCGAATTCAATATTAAAAACTTGGGCCAATATACTGACTTATACCTAAAAGTCGATGTCATCTTATTGACCGATATTTTCGAAAAATTCAGAAGAACATGTAAACTTCACTATCAGTTAGACCCTGCGTTTTATGTCACTGCTCCGAGTTTATCATTTGATGCGATGCTTTTTAAAACAGGCGTTGAGCTAGAGCTAATTGATGACCTTGCCATGGTGCGCATGATTCAATCCGGTGTAAGGGGAGGTGTGTGTATGTGCTCACACAGGCATGCGAAAGCAAATAACAAATATGTTCCAGAATATGATAAACAACAACCCGAAACTTACGTGGTTTACATAGATTGTAATAACTTGTACGGATTTAGCATGTGTCAATCATTACCATTCTCGGACTTTAGGTTTTTAAATCAAACAGAAATTGTTAGACTCGATGTAACCAATATTCCTGACAACGCGGAATACGGGTTTATTCTCGAGGTCGATCTTAGCTATCCAAAAGAGTTGCATGACAGGCATAATGAATTACCATTTTGTCCTGAAAAATGTATTCCTCCTGGAGGGAAAAATTCAAAACTTGTTCCCAATCTTTATGATAAATATTTTTACGTAATCCATTATGTTCATTTAAAAACATGTATAAAACATGGGTTAAAGTTAAAAAAAAATTCATCGAGCTATAACGTTTCGGCAGAGCCCTTACTTGAAACAATATATCGATTTAAACACAAGCTTAAGGCAACAGGCTCAGTCAACTTTTGAACAAGACTTTTTTAAACTGCTCAATAACAGCATTTTCGGAAAGACATTGGAAAATAATGAAAAAAGGGTCAATGTTCATTTAGTTAATAAATGGAGTGATAAACAAAATAAAACAAAAAAAAGATATTGTGCTGATAGATTAATAGCAAATTCGAATTTCCATAGTGCTTCAGTTTTCAGTGAAAATTTGGTTGCAATACAAACTAAACCTGAGCGTGTTGTTTTAGACAAACCAATATACATCGGGTTTACAGTTTTGGAACTGTCCAAAAGCCACATGTATGATTTTCATTACTCAGTCTTTGAGCCGACGTATACAAACCGCTTACGCATGTGCTACACAGACACAGACAGTTTTGTCTATCAGATTCAAACCCCTGATTTCTATAAAGATTTAAAACAATTATTATTGAATTATTTCGATACTAGTAACTTTCCAGCAGAAAATATACATAGCTTACCACTTTTGAACAAAAAAGTTCCTGGTCTTTTCAAAGACGAAATGGGAGGGAACATAATATCAGAATTTGTTGGATTACGATCAAAACTGTACTGTATAAAAACTGTTAACAGTACTATTAAAAAAGCAAAGGGGGTGAAATCATGCGTTGTTCGCGATATTTCAATATCTCAATACAAAAAAAGCTTATATGATGGGGATGTAGTGAGAAAAACCAACGTTTTATTCAAATCTATTAAACATGAAATATTCACACGTAGCCTTAAAAAAGTTGCACTAAGCCGCAACGATGACAAGCGTCACATTTTGTCTGACAAAGTATCTACGAGAGCTTGGGGTCATAGAGCCATTCTTAATATTTAAATTGTATCAAACGAAATGTATATTATTTGTTTAAAGTTAGGTAACTATTTGCACTGTAATTTTATGATGGTAATGAATAGTTTACAATGATTTGAAGTGATTTTGTGTCTTCTGATTATAATATGTCATAAGTAATGTATGTACTGTAAGAACCCATAATATAAGGTATTACACTGATGCTTGTGCAAGTAATAGAATGGACTCTTTTAATAGAACTGTTTTAGAATTTATATTCTAGAAATTAAGTTACCTCCTTGTACATTGTACTTATATCGCAAATAAATGATGATACGATATTTTTTTGATTTATTAAATATCCCCTATTTCTAATGAATAGTTAAGAATAGTTAAGAGTTTATGTAGGTATTCAGTTATCGCACAAAAACACGTGTGCATTTAAAAGTGCAGGTTAAAACAAGTTGCTAACACGAGTGTTATTTAGCGCGCGTCGTATTTCGTTTCAACTTACTGGAAGAAATATTTGCTATACTGAAAAATGATTATTGAACATGTTAAAACATGTAGTACACGTGCTTATGACACTTCGTCTCACACGTCCCATGTTCTTGATTACCTATATAGACAAAGCTTATTCATTCTAAATTTAGTTCATTATTCGTGCTCAGTGCATTCACATAAAGATTGCGTCGAACTTAAAATGCAGTCCAACCATCAGTACCTCTCTTCACCGCAAACCAGCTACTTTGCATCGAATGATCATAGAATACCAAAGCTCATAATTAAAATAGAAATCATGGAAGCAGTGGATTCAGCGGATAAAACTGAAGTGGAAATCAGAGGGCGAGCAAAAAGCCAGTATTTGGTGTACGACCATTGGGACGTCATCTATTATAAGACAGAACAACTGCTGACTGAAATTAGTAGGAAACTGGGAGACCGCAACGAAAGACCTGCTTTGTGACTACTGTGAAATAATTATATTATAAATCAGGTATGTTGTAGTTATCCTTTATCGAATACTTTTTAAAATAAAAGGGTTATTATAGTTATAATAATAACTTCTTGATTTTAATATGAGATTTTTTTTCTTTACAGATAATGGCGGATGGATACGACGTTTTTCCTCAATATGCTCAAGACCCATTAGAAAACTTTACGCAACAATACAAGGATTTGTTTGGTTCGCAATCGACAGAAGTTAAACAAAAGAAGAGAAAACGTGTTCCATCAAAAAAGAATAAGCGAATAGCTCCTAAATCTTTTGTGGTGTGCAACGAACAGAAAGGTTTCAAGATGATCCAGATAAAGGTGCTGGACTTGGTCTGCGAATGTGAATCAACAAGGACAAGCTCGTCGACCTCGACGCCGGACGCTGACAGCCAGTGCGTGTTACTTAGTGCTCAATACGTTGTTCATGACGCAGTGGACGAAATAATGGATATGACAGAATGTGTAATTAAGAAGATATCAAAAAAGTTATGTGGTTCTAACTTTTAGTTGATTTACGTTTTTAAGTTATTAGAATATTGTTTAATAATCCTAGTTGTAAATGTAATTAAATAAATAAATTAACTAATATGCAAAAAATATGTTTTTTACTAAGTCCCCTAAAAATGTAGGTAGGTATAAATTGAGGTATAAAAATAAATAAAACATTTAATTCAATGTTACAATTATTTATTTCAAAAAATAAGCATTAATAAAATACATTGTTATCCATACACCATTTCTTTAAACTTAAAACATTTCGTAACGCACAATACTTATCATGATAAAAACAATTAAACATAATTTTGTCTTTACAATAGAGTTCATTAAGATTATTCAAATTAGGAGTACCTTGACGCGTTATATCGAAAACACTATTATTATTATCACACAACTCTTGCATCCATTTTACTTTTTCTTCCCCTTTGACTATAATTCTTTTATTTTTCAAAAAACCATTGATCATTCTAAGAAATTCTCTGTAGTCTATATAGCCCTCACTCCATAAATAACCTCTATTTCTTTCAATCCAACGAACACATTTCTTTTCTTCATCACTCAATGCAGAGAACGGATACGGAGGCTTTATTAAAAACACGTAAGTATACTCTGGAGTAGCTACTGCCATTTCTTTAACCAAGAATTTATTATCGATGTCCTTGAATCCTTGCAAATCAACGATTACTGTATTATAATTATTCATGATATTTTCTTTACAATGTTACTCAAAGGCTTATATTCGTATAAACAATCGTTTAAAATCAAGCAGTATGCAGCTGTCTTATCTGGAATTTCTTGGTCTGTTTCAATTTCGACTCGCACATCAATAGATCCTTTAAGCGTTTCGTGTTGTCGTGAACAGTCAATAACGAATAAAGGAGCAATGTTTTTAAATTCGTTTAAGCTCAACAACGGCTCTGGTCGACGTCCATGATACGACTGTTGAAATCTTGTATATTGTTCATATAATAAAGTAAATTTGTCTTCGGAGAAATTGATGTTCAATCCTTCATATGGATAATATGATGAATTCAAAAATACTCTTACATCACGCACGTGACAATGATCAAACTCTGCCATTGACAATTGACTGTTGTGTTTCCGGTTAGTTTGTAAAGCAATGATAACAAAGCGCGGTTTCTCTATTTGCGATGAAGTTTTGATAGACCAAGTATGTTTGCGTGTTTTAGGTAGTAATGGGTATTCGTAAAGATCCCAGTTGCGAAACGCTAATGGAATAGCACGATCTCTCTCTAAATGCTTTAATAGATTTATTCTTTCTCGATCAGACACTTTAATGTGTGGCACTCTCCAAATGATTTTATTTATTGTAATATCATCTACAGCTTCTCCTGCATTTAATTTTATGGCATTAAGGTTCGTATTGCTTCTAAGTAGCACTAACTCGTGTTTACAGTTCATGATAATTTTTTGATAATCTTCTGCAAATCCTAATATCTTGCTTAAAGGAATTGATACAGAAAACGATCCATCTCCTATATTTTTGGTTCCCCCTGTTGACCACCCCCAAACACGAGCATATTTTGACTCGTTTTCACTTAAGGACAGATATGACTTTATAGTTGTAGTTAAACCAGCATTTTTAATTTTATCTATTTCTACTCCATTCAATTCGTAACGAATATCTTGAAATAGGAACAATGCCGGATTATTAACGAAGTTTACATCTGATATTTTTGCTTTGGTCGTGGTGTTATGAACACTCACTTTTCCCTCGATGTACAGACTACTAAGTGATGGCAGTACGTATAGGTCTTGCTGATTAATCGGAATTCTTATTTCATCATTCTTGTTGAAACTTGTTACGTATGGCTTGTATGAATGATACTCGAAACCTTCAATGCTGTTGTCGTATGTAGTTTGTTCAGATATATTTAAGATATTCATTTTATTAACCCAATTTTCTTTAGGAATTCTTTATTGGTCTTGGTAAGTTTCTTTTTAAGCTGTAGCGGTGTGCCTTTGCGGGATGATCTTTCAGCACTGACTCGAATATTCGACTGAGGGGAGCTTTTATTGAAATTTATCATTTTCTTCGAAAATGTAAATAGAGTTGAACTTCTTCACCTCGCAGGTTAATTTCTTTATTGTCTGCGTCCAAGAGTCTTATATTGATAGCGCTTATTGATGATTGATTAACAGGAAAATAAATCAAATTTTTTGGAACTTCAATTATTCTATAACCAGGTGGTACATTCGGCACAAATTCATAAATAATATGGCTTGCTTTCCCGTTTACAAATGAACCACTAACAACATCGCATTCGATCCGTACGATGGTCGTTGATAGAATGTTGACAGGATATTGTGAATCTGTACTTATATTAGCATTTATTGTTTCCTTCCCAAATCCTAAAATTTGAGCTAATGAGGCACTCTTATTGAAATGAACATCTTTTGAACAAAAGATGTTTGTTTTTAATGTATTATTATTGCAAGTGATTTTTAAAATTGTGTTCTTAATGTTGCATTTTAAATAATCACAAATATCTTGAAGCTCGTAAGACCCTTCAGGAATTTCGATTATTTCATTTTCACCATAGTAAAACTTATTATTACGCTCATCTATATTATGAATAGAGTTGAAAGTGGAAAAGTACAAAAGACCACATTCATAGTCTCCTTGAAGCTCCAATGTTGGTGAGTAATTTGTTGATAAGGAAGCTCCTCTCCCAGTTATAGACACAGTGAAAGACATTTTGAAACTGACATATTTATTTTCTTCTTTCATTATATAAATGATTCTTCCAATAATTTCTTAAAAATTTTAGACACAAATGCCCACAGTTTGTAGTACCAAATGCTTGATGTCTTGCATAATTATAGTTTACAGGCAAGTCATGTACATATTTCATAAATTCTATTGGTGGTTTCAAATTTCCAAAGCTATCATAATATTCTATGTATTCATTTTGCTTCACATAGGCTACCCAATGCGTGCCAGGATTTATGTTGCTATCCAAATTCATAATTCCACATTCTATCTTTCTAGGTTTCAATGGTAACGTATCTCTCATGTAAACACCACGAAAATAAGGTATATCAGTGGCATGTTGTATTATATCAAGGTTAGTGAGTGCACGTCTGGGCAGCCGTTTATTTAGTTTTTTGATGGACTAAGATATAAACCTGCTCCTTTTTTATGTGGTTTTATATATAATCCTTTTCCAAGAGCCACTGCTTCCATCATCCTGTTGTGTCTCTCAGCTTCCTGAAGACTTTTTTGTGCAGCCTTAGAATCATTAACAGCTTTCGCTATACCTGCTGCACCTCCAGCAAGTGAACCTAAAGCCGATAGCCCAGCAAATATGGGGATGAGTGGCAAAACCCCACCACTCTTTGGGAGAGGAATATAACGAGGCAAACGTATTCCTTTCTTATTCCGAAACAATTTCTTTGCCGCTGCATAAGCATATTTTATAGACGAAGTGTGATTTTTCGATTTATGTTTTTTTAAATGAGATTTAATCTTTTTAATTCCTTTATGAAACGATTTTATGGCTCCGCCTGCTTTGATTTTTGCTTTCATTGCGTTTTTTACTATCCATGAGGCAATTTTTTCTCCTTTGCCTGCGTCTTTCGAATTCAACCTTTTTTTAGCCATGTTCAAAAGTTCTAAATCAGCTTTACGTCGTACTTTTAAATCTTTATTAATGTATGCAATATCGTGATGCATGCAAGCTTCGTCTAATCTATTAACTCCTCGATCACCTTTTTGTATCCGTTTTTGAAGTTTTGTACCAGGACCACAAAATTGATAGCCTGGTAAGTGTAGCTCAACTGGCAAACGATCAATCAATTTATCAATTATACCACTGCCTTCCTTCATTGATAAGCAGTAAGTGTCGTGAAGAAGTGATTTGTGTTATTTATATACCTCTCCACTACACCACTAATTCTTTTTTGTTTACCCAAGTGTTCTCTTCATTACCTAGCCCTAACCATTTTACAAATAGTTTGTTTCCTTTTCTTTTTATAACTTTTTCAATAAGGTAAATGTCAGGAAAATTAGTTTTTTGTAACTCATACCGGTAAAAAGAACCTAAGATAATTTGATTGTGTTTGTCAGCTATTTGATACGTTTGAGGATTGGTTTGACCGATTTTAACAATGCGAAATATTTCCGTAGACCAATTAGGAGTATAGCCTTTATAAAAATCACCTTTATATTTACTTATACGAACAAAATCACCAACTCTCAAAGTTGGACCTGAACGTGCTATCTTTCCATGTTGTGTTTTAAAAATATTAGACCTTACTAAAAGCTCATTTGAACGATTAACATTGATTGGTTTGAATTTTGTGATACGGTGACAAGTATTGTTGTAGTGATTCACAACAGAATCTAAATTACTTTGAACCCATTCATATCGTCCGCATAAACTGAATGCTTTGTAAAGATGGGATTTTATGGTTCTAATTACGCGTTCTACTATGGAAGCTTTTTTAACAGAATATGTGGAATAATGGTTTATGTTGTTACTTTTCATTAATTTTTCAAAAGAATCATTGTAAAACTCTGTACCTAGATCTGTTTGTAAATTTTTTGGCTTTCGTGTGGATTCAGAAAATATGTTGTGCATAGCATTTGCAACGCATGTCTTAGATTTCGTCTTCAACGGTCTAACCCAAACGTATTTTGATAAAGCATCAATTACTACTAAAACATATTTGTATCCTTTATTGAATGATGCATACTTTTGAAAATCCATGAGATCAGCTTGCCATAAATCATCGATTCCTTTAATAACAGTATGTCGACGAATGAAATTTCTTCTTGCCGCCTTGTGAAGTTCGTTAACTATATCTTGTTTACTCATTATTAACAACTTTTGATGGTAGCATGAGGTCAATTTCTTTTTTTGTGTAGTACAATTTACTAAAATTTGTAGTAGTAAGTTTTTCTAAATTGTTAAGATACTTTTTTAAATTGCTTTGAATATTATTCAGTTCATTTTTTAGTTCATCAACACTTTTATCCACGTATTCTTTATTTACAGCCTCATCGTTCCTTTCCGGAATTTGTAGTCCCTTTAATCTCGATGATTTTAAGTCAAAGTCTCCTTCATCTGTTCGCACTAGGATGTCGCTAAGAATATTACTGAATTCTGATAGTCGTAAACGTTTGTGAATATGATGACCAAATTTGTCAATATTCATTGTCGTCTGGTCCGCTTCCGTAGATTAATGACACTGCCCGATCCTCCTGATGGAAGCTTTATATATTTGATTTGTTTTATAATTCCAGCTTCATATAACTCTTCAAGTATTGCATAAATTTCATTTTGTACCCCAGTGTTGCCAGCTGCCCATGATCCAAGTAGTAATTTTAACCTTTCCACTAATTCATTGGGATCATCCCAGTAAACCAAATCGGTATCGTTCTTCACTTCTTTTAAAATATCGATGCCTTTGCCCTGTCGGAGACTTTCCAAACTACTTGTATGACTTCTAGCGAACTTAAATAATGGTTTGATTACTTTCATATACTTAAAACTTTTGTTACTGTTAATTGGTTTCGAAGAATCAAAGTTGCGTCTGTAAGCATTGGTATCCATAAGTATTAATTTATAATTTTGTAAATCTTGTTCTGTAATAATTTCTAAATTTGGGATCTTTTCATACAATAACTCTCTCAAGCCAGGAGTCTTTTTGAGGCTGCGACTTCCAATTTTTATAATATGGTCATCATCGTGAACACGCGTATTGCCAAGCATTAGTTTCCCCTTTACGTTCCTAATACCGAAAGGTATATCTTTCATTACTTCAGATGATACAGACCATGATAAAGAATCATTATTATTATTGCCAGTACTTGGCGAGGACTGAAGAGATTTGAATGAGCTCTCATGATCATCATCACCTTCAGTGGGTGGTGCAGTAAGGGTTTTGTTAGGCGTTTTACAGTTTTCATTTTCTATATTAACTTCATCTTCTTCAAAATATTCTTCGTTGTCATCATCCGCTTTAAAGTAATCAAAATCTTCGTCAGAAATATTTGATGACTCACTTTTTGTGTGTTTAGTTCTTTTCACTGATTGGCTTTGTTCTGTCTCTTCATCTATGAGGCGTTTGTTGGCAGTTCTACAAGTCAATAGTTTAAGGGGGCTTACAATTGGTTTAAATATTGTTTCCAGAGCCAAGTCGTTGTCCTTTTTTGAATCCTTTATCATTTCTACCTTTTTTTTTTTACAGCTGATGCTGACTTTACAATTTGTTCCTTAAGGTTTCGCTCCATTGTTAAGGATTCCACTTTGTATGACTTCCTGATTGTAACTGATTCGTTTTCGTCCAAGTAATAGTTACTTATACAAGAAATAAAACATTTAATCCACTATTATGAATGTATCAAACTTCATTCTGTAACAACCTTTGTTTCGTTCACAATCCTTATTGATGACGACATAACTGTATGGTTTTTTCCACACTGTTGAACACATTTTACGGAACTGTGACCACGTCATATCAGATCCTACATGCTCATCGTATATATGTCTCAGGTTAATGTCGTCTTGTTTAAATAATATTATCAGATTAGCATTGTCTCTTACGAGTTGCTTAGGTATTTTGGTGTAGGTTTGATTAATATAAAAGCAGTCAATGTTTTTATGTCTTCCCATGGCAAAGTAATCGCGAATATTGTTTTGTTTCTCGCACGCAACATCATCAAAAATAAAAATTGAGTCGGGCAAAGCTTCGTGTGGCGTTAGAATTTCGCTATTATCATTATACTTGTAGTAAGATATTTCTGAAATTTTCTCCAATACCTTTTCTAAAAATATGTACTTAGGTTGATACAAAGACTTCGAATATACATAAAGGTTACGAAAACGAGGCCCATCCTGGTGTAGCAATAGACTTATTACTAAGTTAGTTTTTCCGCAGTTTGATGGACCACAAACAATGCTTCGGATAGTGTTTGGCAATAATTTGCCATGCCTCTTACACTGATTTGAAGAGACTGGACATATACATTGTAATCTAAGAGATTCTTTTTGTTTTATAAATCTCATTTCTTTTTACTCAACCGTTCTGATTGACGGGTTTCAACGGAATGATGAAAATAGTGACGATAGATAAATTTAATGGGATTCATGAAAAATTCACTGCCACGCAGTTTGTTGAACTTCCGGTTGTGAACTGAAGGTTTGCTGAATATATTGCACCACTGATTCGTAGTGTATTATTGGGCATTCTGTCATACCAGAGTGAGCGCAGCGAACGGTCGGGAGCGAAGCGGACGACTGGGGGACAGAATGCCCAATAATACACTACTGACATTCCATAAATATTTATAAAAGTCGCATACTGAAACCAATGAGGTTTGTATTGAGGCGACCTGAGTCGACATTTAAATTAAATAATGAAAGAAGAAGGTAAGATTAGCCATTTAAACAACCAAAAGGAGGAATCGAAAAAACGCACTTCTGCCAACGAATTTAATTATAAGTTTCGTAGTTTTAACTTCCGTTTTATATTTTTCATATTTAAGCTCTCGCGCAATTCGGTAGGTAACGTGTTTATCAATCTTGGAATAAGAAAACTCACCGTTCGCTCCCTGTACATGTTGTTTACTCGACTAGTCTGTAGCTTACGGCTACTTACCGCGCGCGTACACACGGGATGAACAGCCTATAGCTGTTTTAATGTGTCGTCAAAAAAGTGTTTTTTTAAAAGTACGTATTTTAATTGCGTATGGACTGGGAGAACCTTGCAGTGCTTGAAGAGCTTGAAGAGCAGATAGTCATTATCATAAAGTTGACGACGGATTTTATCTGAAACAATGTTTTTTAGGATTCGTATCTGGAGTGTGTATATTTTATTTAAATAACTGTTAAAAGTACGTCCATAGCTTCCTTAACCATAAAGTATATAAGATTCTGCAAGAAAGTGATACAACATCAGCTTTATACGGAATGTACACAACTTGATTATTTAAATTAGTTATTTCTTTATCTATTTATATTTTTCAAAATTACATTTAATAAAAATTGGTAAATATGAGTTTTAGGGACACGCAAAAGTATATTTTTCTAATTTGGATTTAAAACAAATGTAAACCGATAAATAGTAAACTACACTTGATATAACTACCTGCCCTTTCTTATAACTAAGGTGCTCTTTTAATAGGTCAGAAGTATAATCTGGGATAATGGATAAAACGTTGTATTGAAAAAAAAAACGATTCAAAATTTCGTTCTCTTCAAAAACGATTTAATTTTTTTTCAGTTCGAACGTATACAAAACTAAAACGTCTTTAGGAATTTAAGGCGAACTTTAATCTTTCTTAATTTTAATCTCAAATTTTAAGTTTATCTCGAAAATTAAAAAATATAACGTTATCTGAGACTTGCTGCACGATGCACCCCATAAAATTATTATCCCTTTGGAATAGAATGACAAACCGAGATGTCACTAGCATCAAAATGTGTGATAAAAAGAGATGTGAGATGCGATGTATAGCAGAACCGTTTTTGGCGGCTGTTAGTCACTTTGGCGGCCCATGAAGGCTCGCTGAAAATTTCTTTTATGTGATTTTATATAAATTCAAGTGAAATTGTGTATATTTTGAAGAAAAAGATTTCCTGAAACATGGTGACATGATCGGTGATTGATCGTTGTTCTTTACAGCAAAATAACTCAAATATTCATTCAACAGGTTAGTTAGTCTAAATTGTATCCCCTGAATATACAATTTAATGCAAATGCGCTTCAAATTTAAAGTACGCAGTTTGATTATTCTATTCTACAAACGTTAATCTACGTCAATAGTAAAAACAGAATAACACAATTAATGTATTAATATATTTTGCGTCGACTGTTTATCATGCGGTAAAGTAATATGTTTAACTAAGGAAGATTGGTACAGATCACATGAACGAAAGTTAATCTCATTTCCAGTTCCAAATGTTCTTTCTTAAGTCAGTTACTGTCATTTTAAATCGGTTTCGTTTGACAGCTATTACTTGTCCTTCTCTTACGACAGGAATAATTATAATGGGTTACCCTGACGGCTCACATTGTCAGATAGAAGTTAGAGATAGTACTAACATTATGTCGTTATATTACCGTAAGGATTTTAAGGTTGAAGCCGATCCAACCATTCGTAAAGGTAACTGCGTTGTATCAACTCGATGCTTTCAGTATACAGGCTGAAATTTTAATCAGTGACCAAATCTTGTGTAAAGACTCCACTGATGAATCCAACTTTATAGTGAAATTACCTCAATATTGAACCAATATTGCCCCAACTGTAAAAGTTGTTCATATCCACCAGTGGCGACTTCACATAAAATTTGGTCGTTGATTAAAATTTCAGCTTGTATTTGTATGATACTCCATACATACGTTCATAGCGGTACCACCTCGGATCAAGATCAACTTGGGGACCCACTCTCAAGCGGCCGCGGATGCGTTTTCACGCTATTGCTATACCCATGTATAGTCGTCCTCTATTCATCCACTTCGTCAAACGTGCTATCATTCTCAAGAAGAACTGTCATAACACAAAATATAAAGTGGCTGTGGCATACAAACGGACAGACAGACCGATAGACTTGACGAAACTATAAGGGTTCCGTTTCTTGCCTTTCGGCTACGGAACCCTAAAAAAGGAAATTATAAACCAAGCAACTAAGTCTCCCCTGTAGTACTATTGACTACAGGCAGGCTGAGTCAATTTTCCGACGATCTTTCCTTCGATGTGTAGGCTGTAGATTCCAAATAAAACTCTTCTTTTTGAGATCGGTGACCGTGAGAGCGCGTACGATCTGGCCCGCTCACGGCCCTTTATTTAACCAAAAATACATGTCTGACTTATCGACTAATACAGATTAGTTACAAACAAGGACGGACACATAACATTATCTGCGTATTCCTTCTAACGTTTTTGTAACCTACCTACATTAATCGTGATAAAATTCCCATTCGCAACAATCCACTCTATGGGTTTCCTACCTACCCTCAGAAAGTGCGATATGGGGGACAGGAAATTGGAAGGCTTTACCGGCCTCGCTTCACCTGAGCGAGACAGCCTACTAGGGTCTCCCTCGCCCCTGTACCAAACTACCTACATATTTCTTAATATTTCCTAGCTAGTTAATTGTTACCCTACCTGCCTACCTAATTTGCAAATGGGAATTCCTAACTAACAGGTTTCTTATTATTGAATTAAAACGAGCCCTAAGCTAATTACAATGCTTACTCGCTATGGCCCTAACAGAAAATTATATTTATTATCATCAAAAATCCTTACAAATAAATATAACTAAACTTATTACTAAACATGATTGGGTGTCCGTAACAAGTACAGTTCATAATTCACCTCGGTACATTTTGTTCAGTATTTATTGATTTCCTATTTAGCCTCGTTGTATGTTTTGACCAGCAGATTAATGATTCGGAAGTCAATAACATTGACCTATTAAAATAAACGAATTTAATTGCTATCAAGCATTGACCAGTTGCTGGCTCGTGAAGTGGATAAGACCGCAAAACCGTTCATTATCCCAACATTCATTGTTCCATATTCGAAGTTCAAAAATTTTTGTTTGGTAGGAAATGTAGCTGCTTTTTAAATAATATTATTTTATTTCCTCACCACAGGTAGTTTTATAAATTGTAATCTACCAAATAGTTATTTACTGACAGGCCAAGTCAAAATAAGATCACAAAATATGGATAGTAGTACTGAAGTCAAACTACATACAAAGTGCACTCGAGCAACGCACATGACACCTCTTTCGGACACGAGATAATCTGATCTGAACTTTTTGGGACAAAGCGAGCGCGAGTGCCGCCCACTAGAGGCACGCGTATGTGTAGGGTTTTGTAAGGTAAAAATATGTTATTAGGTGACTTCAGCTCTATTTTTTATCAAAAATATTACGTGAGAATGATCACCCAGAAGCCAGCAGGCACGTGTCCATTCTCTTTGCGGATGGTATCACTTTAATAATGAAATGCGATGATCAGGAACGTTTAAAAAAGAGGTAAATGATACTTTTAAATATGTCATTAAATGGATGGAATGCAATAACTTGAAAATCAATATTAATAAGTTTAAGAAAATTCCCTGGTAATGGGGTCGGGCCTTAGTTTGGGATGCAACTTGTGTCGATACTTTGGCCCCCTCCCATCTCAAAGAATCAACCCTTTAAGCTGGAGCAGCAGCGGAGTTGCTGAAAACGCCAAGCGTCGCAAGTACGTCTCACTTGCAAGTGATTATGTATTTGCGCCGTTTGGCGTTGAAACGTTTGGGCCGTGGGGACCCTCTGCTAAATTGCTGTTTGGTAAAATTGCGCCAAAATTAAATTCTGTAACAGCCAATAATAAAGCTGGCTGGTTCCTAGCTCAAAGGATTAGCATAGCTATTCAACGCGACAACGCAGCCAGCATCATAGCCTCCTTGCCTCAAGGAAATGGTTTCATTTTTGAATAGGTAGACTTTAAGTTATTTTTATTATGTTGCATGTCTTAGTTTTATTTTTTCTTGTCTGTTATTAATAAAGTTATAGCAAATTCAATTTCTGTATTATAATTCTAAACCTCTACCGCTTCAAATTACACATGAAAATTATACAGGAGACTCGGTTATGATCATAGATTCCTAGATACCTATCACAATTGAGAAGCATCTAAATTGGTAAGGACATGTAGAGCAAGTGTGTAATAAGCTGAACCAATTTGATTTTGCATTGCGAAAATAGAGACAAACGGTATCTGTAGAGGTGGCTCTGACAGCACGTCACGGCTATGTTTCATCTGTTTTAAGTTATGGTTTGATATTATGGGGAAACTCAGAAAATGCAGACCAGGCTCTTAAAATCTAAAATAGTGTATAAGAGCTGTAAACCTTTGTTCAAAAAACTTGCGATTTCACTTCTGCCGTCGCTAAACATAAAAAAGTCTGTTTGGTTGTATTTTCTAATCAAAAATTGCGGAAAACTCGAGCTGAAATAAATAACACAAACTAGAGCTGAAATTATGAACAAATAAGATAATCATACTTGGCTTAGACAAATATAAAAGATAAATGTTAATAATATGTGTATTGTGCTGTTTAATACAAAATGATTCAGATTAATTAACGACATAAGTACATTTAAAACATAGCTAACAAATTGGTTATTGAACCACAGATTTTACACTGTTAAAGAATTTCTTGAATATAAAAACGAAATAGAATAAACTAAATCATAACATTACATACAACTCTGACTGTTTTTTATTAATGTTTCTTGTATATTTTCACGCTATTACGGTGTATCCACACCGCCCGCGGCACCTGCCGCAGCGGCATTTGCAACATAGTAGGCGGAACATTGTGCCGCACAGGCCGCTGACATTTGGGATCTATGCAGAAAAATATCGACTTTTTAAGATGGAATACATTGGGTCTACTTGTGCTCGGGAACAAATATACACATCAACAAATCAAACAATCAATCAAAGGGATATTTGACACCAATCACCAATCACATACATTGCTCTGATCCCAAAGTAAGTAGCTAATGCACTTGTGTTATGGGAATCAGACAAAACGGTGGTACCACACCACTCAGACCCGAGACAATATAGAAAATTATGATTTCTATATTAACCCGACCGGGAATCGAACCCGGGACCTCGGACCAGCGTGCTTAGCCACTAAACCACGGAGGGATATTTCAATTAAACCTCAATAACTTAAATTGTATTAACTTTCTGTAAAAACACCTGCACATTAAAATAAACTTTGTTTAATAGCCTATCTAATCTGATTATAGACTTTTAGATAAAGTTAAATTTAAAAAAAATAGAAGAAGAGGAAAACTCAGACAAAATTTAAATCTCAACTTTATTTTTAAAACATCAAAACCTAAACAAAACACATTTTTTTAACAAACTTTTTGTAAACTACTTTAATGTTACGTGGATCCACTTAAGACTCTCCTGACACATCTGCAGCGGTTCTGCATACTCTGTAAATAATTAATACTTCTGTAAATAAAAAAATAAAAAAACACATACATTGATGTATGTGTTTTTTTTTATTTATATCCGCGACGGAACAGAGATGGTGTGGAGTGTGTGTGGGTGAAATAATGTTCGAGGGTTTGTCTGTTTGTGTGTTCGCAAACGAATAATTCCATGTTTCTCCAGAACGTCTGAACCAATTGACATGCAGTTTTCTGCAATCGATTTGATAATTATTTTGAACTCTTCAAGCATCTGGAGAACACTACGCCTAGTTCGTAAACTAGGTTTTACCCAAATCTTCTTTTCCTATTTTTCTTATTACAACAAAGAAAATACACTAAAATTGGGTACGTATTACAATGTCAAAATTTGAAAATACCGAATCTCATAAGCCCTACGAATGGAAGGCCGAATATGCCTTTCGCCCTAGCGTGGCTGACTGGCTGACTGGCTGACGTGGGTGACTGGCTGACTGGTGGGTGATTCGCTACGCTATAGCGTAGCGAATCTCAGTCACCCATGCTCGCCTCCGCAGTTTATGATAAAGAGCCGCGCTTGCCGCGAATTTCGTCTGCATTTGCCGGCGGCTTCTCCTTTGCCTTCTTAATGGTTATGCCGCCGGCAATATCGGCGAGCGGTATGGATACACCATTAGCCTGAATGCACTGGACTCATTCTATCATTACTAACTGATGTATTTACTGTTTTCTTATCAATGATACTGTAGTCTTTATAAGTTGATGACGCCACGCGAACTAAAAGAGTACTCAAATATGGAACCGTCTGATTAATGACATCAGTTTTAGAACTGTTATAATGTAGAACTGTTATATGAGTTATAATGGAGAAGCTTTATTTTTAAAGTATGGTATACTACAATAGAGTCGTGAACGTAATTTTAAAAACGAGTTAAGACTAAAGCTTGGTAGTAATCAACAAAAAAACATTTGATTTTTCAAATATTTAACATTTACAATATAAAATATGATATAAAAAAATGAGATTTAAATGGGTCTCGTGAATGCTGTAAATGTCATGGCACTACCATCAGAGTCACGTTCACTGCTAGGCATTCACGATCACGTGACCACATGAACATTTTTTAAATATGAAATTATTACAAATATTTACGGTCCTTACTAAAATATATAAAAAAAACTATTTATTAATACGCAATAGTCATGTGGCATGTGTTAATGGGATGATTCCTCCAAATAACATGCTAATAGTTAGCGTATCTAGTTTTTTCTACAATGATCTAATGGTGAGTATCATCCCTCACGGATGTGTTTATCAACAGTCTTTTGTTATACTTTTGGCTACGCGACCGCCGGCGACCTTTTGATCCATCAGCGTCTACTCGTAAAGTACATCTTTCCTTCTTTAAAGCTGATGCCCGCGGCTGCTTATCTTTGTAATCCGGAACGTAAACCACGACACTAAGGCGATCGTTGAATTATTTTAAAAAAATATGTAGTTGCACACTACTCCATGTATGGCACAGTCTTAGAAAATTGACTTTTTACGATAAAGTATCGGCCATGTTTGTGCGTGGGTTGGTTAAGTTAGGTTAGGTAAGAATCAAAATTCGCTAATTTTATTGACAATATTTTAATCATGCATGATAGGTATAAGTAGGTATATTTAATTAACGATAATATGATATTCCAACCGAAATATTTTTATTTAGATAGTGTTTCTGAAATTTTTAAACGTGCACTGAGGCATTGTGACGTATGAAAGTTAAGATCAAGGTTATGATCCCACTTCGAAGTGAGGTGTTGTTTGCTTGACAATCTTTTAGCGTCTCACCGGTGATCTAGTTCTTAATACAATATCATTGATTCTTGCAACGAAAATATTTGACTTTGAGTTGGACATTTTAAAACGTTAAAAGACGCATAAACATTAGTTTCGTTCGAATGTAATGTAAATTATTATTTTTTCTTTCTTTGATATTTTAAAACTATTTATGTATTTCCACCTCCACGATGTTATAACTCCACGGTGTGATAATTGACTGCGATTCTATAAGCGATTTTATTTTCAGCTCCGCATTTCTAAAATCGGAAACCTAGATAAAGTATTAGTAATTTTAAATATTCCTAACCGCAGTGTAATGCATTCACTTTTCTAAGTGCGTAATTAAAATTCCAAAATGTTTTTTTTTGGAAATTATGTAAAACTGAGTGACTTTTTAGGGTTCCGTAGCCGAATGGCAAAAAACGAAACCCTTATAGTTTCGTCAAGTCTGTTTACCTGTCTGTCTGTCTGTCTGTCTGTCGGTATGTCACAGCAATTTTATTCTGTAACTATTACACTGTTGTAATTTTGTAGGAAGATGTATCCTGTTAACCGCTTACCGATTCTCATACAAAAAATAAAAAATTAATACATGAAGCTAAAACCAAAATTTTTTTTGTCAAACCTATGCGTGTGGTGTGTCAACGGATAGGTCTTTTAAAATGACATTGAAGTTCCTAAAACCATTTTCTTATAAGGTCTCACGTTTCATAGCTAGACGCTTCCAAAGTGGTAAAATTGGCGTCCATCCCCCCCCCCCCATCTAACTTCTTAACCATGCAAGTGTAAATTTAGAAAAAAAATATATGATATAGACCTTAATTAATACTTTCAACGAAAATACTTTCAACGAAAATTGGTTTGGACGAGATCGAACGAGTAGTTTTAGAGATATAGCACATTTTCAACAACCGCAAACATAACTTTGTACTTCATACAAACACTATAAAAAGCAAAGTTATATTTGCAGTCGACAAACTATTGCGGTATTTTACTTAGTAGAAGTAAGTGGATTCCCTAATTCAGTTAACGTTGGCACGGAACCCTCAGTGCGCGAGTCCGACTCGCACTTAGCCGGTTTTTTTATCTTGCCACACCTTTTATAAATCATCTACCTGCAATGTATTTTTGTCAACTATCTTTGTTTTTTCGGTAATTAAAATCTTTTGTTCTCTTTTGATGTTTTTCCTTCCTTAAAAATTTGAGCTACAGACTTTCCCAACATTTTAGTAACTTATGCGACTGTTTTGTTTGAATGTATATCTATTTCATATTCAACTGATGACATGACCCTTTTTTCTGAAATATTCGTATTCAATTAGAGTCGTTTGTTTACACTGAATGTTGATTTTATTTATTTAATAACTTTATTACCCAAAATAACAGTGTTCAATAATGCTTAAAGCATTATCTCCCAGTCATATTTTAAGATCACGCAGAAAGATTGTAACGATTGCAGAAGAATGATATACGCATCAAAAAATTATAACACGTAATATAAATTTTGTGTCTGAATACTCGTATACTGCGACTCATCTTCAGACTTCAAACAGACAGTATTCTCTTGTGTAAAATCCCGTCTTTGAATTCTCAGGCAATTGATCAAATGTAATCCTTTTTTCGTCAGTAAAACTGTAAAATATTTTATTAAATAACTTGTAAAATATTTTCTATGTTGCAATTTGGCGAATCAATTAGATGAGCGGGAATAGAACGAACTTTAACAGATTGAAACATGATCGCACAATACAGTGATAATATGGTAAGATTTTTTTTACGTTGGAATGAGTACATGTATACTTTTAGCTATGCTTTTAGCATCAACCGTAAAAATGTGAGTTTTGATAGACGTAGGGATGCCGGCACACTTGGCATTACTCCAATAAGATGTGATTCTGTTTTCAGGGTTCCGTAGCCGAATTGCAATAAACGGAACCCTTATAGTTTTGTCAAGTCTGTCTGTCTCTCTCTCCGTCTGTATGTAACGATCACTTTATTCTAAAAGTATTATCATTGCACTGTTGAAATTTGCTAACTAGATCTATCCAGATAACCGCTTTGCGATTGTCATACAGAAAAAACAAATTGTAACATTAAAGTGTAGCTCCTAATATTAATGGAACCTTACCCAAAAATATTGTTATTAAACCTGTACATGTTGTCAATGGTTTAAATATAACGTAGACGTTTTTAAACTATTTTTTCAACTGTCATACATGAATCAGCGATAGGATGCCTTACCGCAAATAAATAAACAAGGTTTAGACCACTGTTTAATTTTAATATGGCTAGTTTAAAATCAAAGTCAATCAAGTTAAATGGCATAAGAGTGACATACGTTTCATTTTAGCCGCATAACATTTAAACAGTAGTTGAAACCATTTAAGGCTGGGGGTCTTCCAGAGTGGTAAAATGGGAGTCCCCTAATTTTGATAAAAATACCCGTACAATATATTTCAAATCTAAATGTTTGTTTAAAGAATTTGTTTTTTAACGAACATTGTTGCAAACGAGATCTAACAGCTTGTTTTTGAGATATAGCCTATTTTCAATAAGCGCAAATAAAACTTTGTCTTCTATACAAACACTGAAAAACAGTGTATTTTTTGCTGTCAACCAACTATTGTGGATTTTGGCTAAGTGAAAGGAAGGGGACAGCTTATTCAGATACAATTGTTACGTGGGTCCAACTCGCACTTGACCGGTTTTTCTACTATTTTTCCACATTCATAAATGTGAATGGGTATGAATAAATATACGTTCGATGTAATATCCTATAGAGTAGACCATTTTGTCATCAAATACAGTCCGCGTTATTATTTCTTCGTCTGTTTGTAAACAAAATCAAAGATTTAGTCAGATGATACATTTTTCAATATAATAGTTGAAATAAAGTCGTTTTAGTTACTACACAACATCTCGAGAACGGGCGGACCGATTTTCATGGTTTTCACTTTGCTAAATTCGTATTTAAGTCGTCGTCGTGTTTATGTTGAGGAAAACTACTATGTTAGCTACAACATACGTTTTCCAATGAAGATGTGCCCGGTTTCCGGTTAAATTCCCAGCGGGCTACTTACGCCGGTCCACCCGATTTTGTCCTGTACATGCTTTACATCCATTATTATAAATAACTTTTTTTCTGCAATTTCACCTAAGCAAATACCTATATTTATTTTCGTCCCCGTGACGTTCATACTATGGCCCAGTTGCGTGATCGATAGTTATGGTAAAATTTCGTTACCAGCGGTTGAGTGTTTACGATTGTGTGTGTGTTTTGAAGAATAATACCTCATTTAATGATTACTATATAATTTATAATTGCCATTAACCAATAGTTAACTATCGCTTTATTTATGCCTAACAACGAAGACAAAAAAAGAAAACTCATTTGTTTCATTGTTTTAGATCCCTTCAATGCACGCGCATAAAGATTCACATGCACCTGTTCTCGGCTTTCGGTCTGAACAACATCCTTTGGATCATCTGGTACAGATCCGTCATCAATAAGGTGGATGTTGTGCAGAACAATGAGGTAAGTACATTAGCAGCACCAGAATTCTGTAAGGATGAATAAAGAGATTTATATATGTAATAACAGCGTTTGGGCCGGTTTCGTGATCAATAATTAACGGTAGCTTAGTGCGTGTTGTTGTTTATTAAAATAATATGTTTCGGATTGTATAAGAACTTCTCATTTTTTACAAAGAAACTTCTTCAGTACTTCGTCAATAATTAACTAATCAAGCTTTAATTTAAAAAAATCGAAGACGTTAAAGCTTAGTTAAATATGTACAAAAAACGAATGAGATAATTTTATAGTGTTTTGTCACTATAAAAACTTGATAATAGCCCGGATATTATAAAGTTTATTTGTATACGCATACGCCCGAAAAGCGTAAGACACGGGGTTCGATTCCTCGTCTGTCACACAGCCAAAGTATACTGTATATCTATCTGTAAGCAAGTACCTAACACACATCGTTGTTAATGTCAACGGCTTTCCTCCATAATTTTCTCTGTACGTCCAACGCATTATATATTACCCCTCTTCGTATAATGAACGCCATTGATGCAGACAGTGGAATTTCTTTATATAACGAGCTTTGAACAGTTCATTGCAACTACAGAACCCATCTTCTATTTGTTTGAAATGGAAAATACGATCTCAATTTTATGGGATACTGCCAATCAGACTCTCTCAGTCTATTTATCTCAATCATTAGAAAAAACATCTCCACAGGAGGCAACGATTCACAAACACAGATCAACTAAATGTTATTCGATCTGAGGTTACATAACGTCTTTATTTAAATAAGCACACCAAGAACATGTTGGGTATCTGTTAGGTACGAGTGAGTTGTTTTTTAGAGTTCCGTACCCGAAGGTTTAGAACGGGACCCTATTATTATGCTCTCTGCACGTTCTGTTAACAGTCTATTCCTATTTTATTCGTAGTATTTACTACTTTCTATGCATTATATCACTCGCTACGCATAGTGCTTGCAGGTGCCAATAAAGACACTCGTGCTAAACGTGCCAGTTCTGGATATCTGATCCACCATCGGAAGGATTCAGCAAATTTTCATTTAAATAACGATCTTATTCTATAATAGCACGAGTTGTGCAAACGAATAAAAAAATGAAATTAATAAATAAATAATGATTAGTTCGTACGATTAATAATATGATACTAACATAAGTTACGTCCCTTAAATAACTAACAAATAATGAGTCATGTTACTTGATTAAATAAATAAACTATTATTATAATTATGGGGATTTTGGGATCATAGCGCTCTAGTGGCTAGATAGAAGCTAATTCTGCGCGAACCAGTTTGTACTTGTTTACACATTTAACCGAATTACTCGGCCGAGTGGTCGGTTGGGATAAAATGAACCGAGTGAAACTCGGTAGGTACTCGTAAATCGGCAAACTGCTACTCGGCGCATCTCTAATTTAGGTCAGAGCCTATTTCAGAGTTTAACTATAATAGATCTCGGTCAAAAAATTACATATGAGCTACTAAATTGAAGCTTTACCTATATCTTTAAAACGTATCTTAGATAATCTGAAGCTATTAAAATTTCTCAGGTAAATTCATATTCTATCTTCAGTCTCGTTACAGTTTTTCATACTATGAAGTCTGTGTTGACAGCTAGGATATTACCTCTTTGCAGAACCTTTCAATACCACAGAATCGATTTTATTTTAATCGTCTTAGTACAATGCTGCTACAAAATTTATTTTCTAAGTTGCTGCAGTTTCATTAAATAGTTTAAAAATAAATATTAAAATCAGAATGCCGTGGCAACGTATATTCTGATTTTAATAGATAGACCAGAATTACAGCTTCAATCGTCCTTTTTATATTTTTATGTTTCAAGATGATAAATGTAAGAAACATAATATTGAAACATTTTTTGCCGATTTTTTTATAGCGCTGTTATTACAATTCATGCTAAATATAGTATGTATAATACATTAAAATAATCGATTGAATGAAAATTTACTTTTTGGATTATTAGGGAACAACAATATTATAACATTATGAAAATGTAGTTAAAAATCTGAATATAGGCAAACTTAGGAGCCGGCACATAAGGCTAAACAGTTTGTTGTCCTAGTCGATACAGCACTAAGAAAGAAACAAATCGAACGGAAAAATTTCCAACTCAATCTATACCACAGAAAAGAAATAACGTCGCGTTTAACTCGTAAAGGTGGTTGCAGATATATCCGCACGTAAACGGAATGGAACCGTATAAACTCGAGCAGTTCAGTATTATTTGTTCCCTGGCTGCAATGTATACTAATTAAATCCGTAACGAATTCCCGCCAAATCAGTTGGAACCAAATCAAGGGAAGCTCTCAAACCACGGCGCTTGCTTTGTTTGCTGATTTTGTCATTCACTTACGGATAGTCGTCAAATGTTTTACAGCGATCCATCCCCTTGCCTACATCTCTATAGTGGACGATCCGTAGGTAAAACGTCTGCTATCCGATTCCACGACGCTACCGATTTTATTACGTTACATGGTTGCCAACCGTCCTGTTTTCACAGGACATGTCCTGGCAAAGGCTGACTTTTAAGGAGTCCTGTTAAGGACTATATGCTGTATGTTGCTGACGTATGAAAAACATATGATTGCTGTAAGTTATTTTCTTTAGGGAATATAATAATTAGGTATTGCAATAGAAATTGACTTTAAACTGAAATGTCCTGGTTTTTCTGTATTCAAATCCTGGATTTCAAAGTTTGTAGATGGCACCCCTGTTACATGCTTACGTATTAGTTGATGCCGGTTTGATGGGAGTGCGGTTTTGTTCCATTTCCAATTTGGTACATCTGCTACAACCTTTATATCGATTTGACGCTATTGGCATTACTGATTTCCTAGGGAATTTAATTTACTGCGGATTATACAAGATAGAGCTAAATAGACACAGTATTGAGAAACATTTTAAAACATTTATTGGCTTTTAACTAGAATTTATTACATAGACAGTCGTTGTGAGAAATCAATTCAAGACCATTCTTACCAGAAAAGGTATTACACAATAACAATAATTAGTTTGACTAAGAATTGACTTTATCAACGGCAGATAAGGTAATTCGTCAAATACAATACAAAACGCCTAATTCGAAAACGCCACATCTTTGTTAGCTATCATTTACACTAATGTTATTTTCAAATCGGTCGTTTTATACTTATCGGGCGGATAAGTCCTATCTGACGTTGGTAAAATCGACTCTAACTAACTTTTTATTTATGCGAGAAAATTAACATGATTTGCAAATAATTATCCCAAACGGGTGCTCTACGAAACATAGTTGCCATACTATTCAAGGCGATTTTACTTAGAGGTCAATCTGTTTAGTTCACATCTTGCGCTAGTATATTAGGGAGACAAATAGATTCAAATCTCTACAAAAAATAATTACACAGTGGGCACTGAGCATTTAAAAAGGAGCTCATTAATGAACGCTTGGGCCAGAAAAACCAATGGTTCATGTTAATGTTTCCACTTAAAAGTAACGGGTGATAATCAAATATCGATTAGTAAAAGTATGAGACCAACTTAATAATTATTTTACGTTAGCGTAGGACGTCCACCTATAACATAGACGGACGACCTTGTCAAGATCGCAGGATCACACTAAATGCAGTCGGCTTACGCCCAGTCGCTGTGGAAAACCGTAGGGTACACCTGTGTCCATCACTGGACGTCCGTTATGATAATGACGATGATGAATAAATTGCTCGTATCAAAGTATACAAAAATGCAATAGTTAACGCTAACATCGGTATCTGATTTGAGAAATTCTAGGATCACAAATAAAACATGCAAATCGGATTCAGAAGAATGCGAAAAGCTCTGCTAATTAGGTCGCACTGAGAGTTTGCGGACTGTACCACTTGAAACAAGAATAGGCACTATTTTGCATTCGAAAGTTTACCTCTTTGGGATAATTTCACTCTTTGATTCGAAAAATTATCACGGTTGTTTTGTAGTAATGGTGCCCAATAAAAATCGCGTGTCGCAAGCTTAAGGGGCTACCCGGATTTTTAGCGCGCTCACTAGCGCCACTTTAGTAGAAAAATCATAACTCGTTAAATTAAAGTCCAATCAAAAATCTGGTATATACGATTGTAGTACAGGTTCTATAGTTTATTTAGTGCGTTTAAATTGTTTCTAAAGTAGTTTACTGTAGTTAGAGTTAGAAAAACTGCTAAATATGGCCACTTTTAGCATTTTTGCTAACTGTAACTGCAGATAACTCTGTTTAATTGAACTTAAACATTGTGTCTAAACCATATAATCAGAGCTACAATCGTATCTACCAGATTTTTGATTGGTCTTTTATTTACCGAGTTATGATTTTTCTAGTAAAGTGGCGCTAGTGTGCGCGGTAAAAATCCAGGTAGCGCCTTAACGAATGTTACTCGCGTAATTATTGTACGCTTATCGTCGAGGCTTGAGTAACATTGTGAGTTTCCAAAGTGTTCTACTAGCACTTGGTGCCGAAGCTACAGGTCGTAATTCATTTTTTTTGTGTTTGGAGAATATAGCAAATAAAATTAGTCCGACGGCTGCGGTTACATAATTTAATATTTTGCATTTGACAACTATTTGAATCTGAGAGAAGAAATACTTATTAGTTGATTTTTACGTTATTGGGCTTTATAATGAGAAAAATAAAAAACTATTCGCATGTGCACACTCGCGAGATACTGTATGACTTGACGAAAAAATAGAAACTATACTGCACGGTGTTTTGTGCCATAAAATGACTAAAGAAGTTTAAATGAGGGCTGTATTTAGGTGTCTACGATATGGTGAAGAGTGACAAAAAGCCATCGGATGGGTTGCTTCATTTATTATATTATATATTTCGACAAAAAAATGAAGTGTAATTCAGTCCAGTATAACTAAATTTTAAAACCGTTTATAACAGATATGGTGTCAAATTCTGCACATCATTACGAACTACTTCATGGTTACCAGCTACATCTGGATGTTTTGTGAAGGTCTACACCTGCATATCGCTCTGGTTGTGGTAAGTTTCTTGAATGTATGTATACTAAGCTATATTTATCTAATCTTAACGACCGCATGCGCGCACACACACACGCACACATTTTTTTTAGGTATAATAACAATACGTACACATTTCTCCTTAACTGTACTCTGGAACTTATTTAAGTTCAGTGCCACCTGTACACCTAGGATTAAATTATTTTAATAATATTTTGTTGGTTAATGTTCATTTTGGCGCCAAAAGGAAGTTGACTCTGATTGTATGGTGAAGGTAAGATTTATTTCAAACTAGCGGACTGAGCGAACTTTGTTTCTCCCCAAGCCCCGTCCCGCCCGGCGCCTGTCTTCTACCTAGTTAAAATAACAAACTACAGTGTTAAATATTTTAATTCTTAATAATGGTAAGGAAGAGCGAGGCTAGCCCTACACAAGATAAATGTAACATGTGTGTTTTTTCACTTAGATGACTGAATGGGAAGCCCCGGCAACATATTTGTGAATGAATTTTATTTATTACTAGCGGTCCTCCGCGACTACGTCCGCGCGTTTTGAGTTTGCTCCCTCCCCTCGCAGCGTGATGTTTTATACCCTAAAGCCTTCCCCGATAAATAAGCTATCCAACACAAAAATATTTTTTTAAATCGGTCCAGTAGTTCCTGGGATTAGCGCGTTCAAACAAACAAACTCTATTATAAAGCTGAAGCTTTATAATATTTGTATAGATTTATTGAAATCAACAAATGATTTTTATTGCAATTTTGTTCAAAATGGAATGCTTGTGATGATTAACATAAAAAAGGTAGTAGTGAGTAAACCATATAAGATAGACATATGCTGTCGCGGACTTTAAGTCTAGTCATACAAGATTTTAGATAAACTTTAATGGTTTACGCAGCGTATGCAGCGGAAGTTATCAAAAGGAATATCTTTCCCCCGTTTCCGCAACATAGTAGTTGCGGCGCTGGACTTATGAGTCGTATCTTGATGCTATATAGCTTAAAGTCTTCCTCGATAAATGGGCTATCTAACGATAAAATATTTTTTTCAAACCGATCCTGTAGAGTCTGAGATTAATTCAGCTTTAAATATTAGTCTAGATTATTTAAAAAAGAATCAACTTGCCTAAAACGGCGGGTAAGATGAATTGCATAAAACCATACGAAAAAATGTAGGGATTCAAAATTGACCTACGATAACATTCACACTCACACATTAAAAATAATAATATTATCATCCCATCCCATCCCACGATGGTGAAATAAATTTTAAGACTTTAAAAAATTTAATAATTAAATATTATTTATTTTGCCAAGGAGATACTTAATAAAAGAGATCTGGGTGCGTATATTGTGATGCACTTTTGACGGTTAAGCAGCTCGATTAACTGTTAAATTAGCAATTCGTATTGCGATTTTGCATTGTATTGATCGTATCATTTTAATAAATTAACATAAATATTAATAACCATACCATTGTAGTATGTTGAAAATATTCGTTGACACTGAGTGGAAATTAATCTGCCTGGAAATTAAACGGCTAAATTGGATCGCAATACACCCCCTTACACGTCAGGAATATACCATGAAAGTAATAACAATAACTTTAATGAAAACCGCTAAAACTAATCAGTGCCGTTTGCAAGGCTTTAAAAGAGAAATTTACTCGTCCGGGATATAAAGCGAACAAACAGGTAAGTAGCTACTATGTAATTCAAATGTTTTCATGTCGCAATCTCTGTGAACGTAAAAAAGGTAGCTTAGATCACTGTGACATTACTGGCATCGTAATATAATTCGAAATTAAATTTAAAGAACTTACAGCACTGAATTGAAATATGTCTGGATACTTGTCAGAGCTTACTGTGCTTTCACTCTAAGTGCGCCTTCACATTTGAGCGTCAGCACCGCGACAGCAGCGCGGCAGCAGCGGATGCCTTTACACCGCGCTGCCGTGTATAGTATGAAATCATCAGCAGCGCGACTGTCGCGCGTAAGTCGCTCTGCTGCCGCGCTGCTAAAGTCGCCTAAATGTGAAAGCGCTCTAACAATTCGTTCGCCGCGCAAACTGCGGCCATTCACATACTCCGCATAGCTGTTGCTTTCAAGTTACGTAATACATCTGCGGAAGAGTTTAATAAAGGATTCAGTAAACACTGAAAATACTAGAAATTAATTTCGAAGCTCAGTCAGGGTCACAGTCGCGGCAACGCATACTTTGGCGCGTCATTAATATACGAGACTTGTTGACTTCCATTTTATTTGACAATCTGTGACTAATATGACTAGCATTAGCATAGAATGAATATGTTAGAAAGGTCATCGTAGGTACTCTGTTTTAGGATTGGGCTTGATGTTGCTGAAATATGGGGTGGTAGAAGGAAGACTAAAAAAGGACGCCTTTAATTCAAATAAGGTTAAATTTGACCCAACAAAAGCTTACACGAGCGTAACTGAACGAAAGATTATATTGTTTGTCGACTTAGGTTGGATTCGACCAAAAATAGGCTAACATCCGCTTTAGTATATTTATTTAAATATTATTAGTAAGTATATTTATTTACATAATCGAAAGATAATTTGGTTCGTCAAAGTCGTTTTTCGACGATAAATTATGATAGGAATTACTAAACTTGCGTAAATAAACGAATGATTGAACTGTTTTATTATCCGGCAAATCAATGCTGCAACAAAAGAAGTATTGGAGCCATCCAATACTTCCTTTGTTGCAGCATTGATTTGTAGGATAATAATACAGCTACAGAATTTTTTGTCAAATTAAAAACTTCAGACAGCTCGATACTTTTCCACGGTATAATACGACATTGTTTAGTAGACAGGATTTTTCCTTTTTCACCGTACTACTTTTGTGTAGCATTGATTTGCCGGATAATTATACTGTTCGATCATTCGTTTTGTTATACAAGATTAGAATTTCCTATTACAGTTTTACGACGAAAAAAGCCTTTGAGTTATTCGAATATGAAATCGTGGAACAAAATTATTCTTCGTATAGTTACGCGCATGAAAGTCTATGTTTGATCGAATCCAACCTAACTTAACTTTAAGTAAGCAAATGAGAACCGTAATGTCTTATAATTACATTTTATATGACGTCGTTCTTTTTTCTAAAATAACTTTTACAGTGTGACTGTCCCTACTCAACTCGATCCCAACTGAACCTGGTTATGGAATACCTGACGAAAAGTGTCAACTCAACCCGATTTAATTCTTGCAAAAAGAAAAAAAACAGGAGTACAATTGAAAGGAGCATTGATTTAAATATATTTTTTTGAAAAGTATGTCATTATGATAATTATATTTCGAATTCTTGATTGGTTACAATTATTTCCTATAAAATAAGCATTGGATATCTGTAATTTTGCATGTAGGTAAAATTTCAAATACCTTTTTATATGTATGTTATTCGTTTAAGTTATATTTAAAAAAGTTTTTTTACTATATTATTTTAAATGTTGATTGTAGTTGTTGGTAAGAAATATTGGTTGGTAAGATTGATGATAAAAACATGTTAAAATCTTTCAAATGTGTTTAATTTTGACCGTACTTTTTGTGAAACCAAAAGTGTGCATGTAAGTATATTAAACATTAAGGAAGATAGTACAGTTACTTTTTGACAACACAAAGAACCTTTAGCAAACCGAGCCGGGTGCGAACCGTAGCTTCAAACTGAGCAACTAACCATTCTTTATTTAAATACAAGAGTGTGTTTACTTTGAGATTTGTGTGTAAAAGCTCATATTATTATCGTACTTGGCAGGTGTTCGTGAAGGACGACGTGGCAATGAGGTGGTTCATGGGGATGGGTTGGGGTCTGCCGGTGGTCATCGTCGGCGTCTACGCAATTGTTCGCTATAGCACTGCTGATGCTATTGAGCGGTAAGTTTATCCCATACTTTCTACTGTAGAAGCATAATTAAGCTTTATCTCTTTGATTGAGCCGTAAATCAAAGAGACAGAAAAAGGAACTTAGAGTGCCAAAAGTTAAAAATGTTAACGGAAAACGCATGAAGCGTTGGGTGATTCCCATAATACATAATCAGCTACTACGGAACCTACTAGATAGTGTTATGTCAAAAAACCACCTTGAAACGGTTCTTAAAAAACATTATAGCTGTTACTGTGCCCTTAATGGATGTGATCACAAACAAGTTACCTATATGTGGTACACCTTTTGGGATCCCAAGGGACACACACACACACACACACATGTTAGACAAGAACTACTGCCAACAAACTGCTAAAAAGTTTGGCAGACATGTTATTGTTAAATTATTGTATTCTTTTGGTAATATTTTTTTTGAAAAAAGCTCAAAAGTGTACCTCCACCCATAATAACGAGCAACTAATTCGTGGCTCATCGTGACGTCTGGGGGCAATGTTTACACAGCAATGAACTAACACACATCTGAGGTCACTGTGCGGTTGCTATATAACTATCCGAATTTCGATAGCACTCTGGTATGAGGGCACGGGCTTGGACGAATCATCAGCTCACAAATACTTAGCGTGATTTATTTTTCATTCTGAGGTGATTTATCCAACCATGTAGTCGGATAGAGCAAAGCAGTTGAGTGAAGGTTGGCAGAACTGTCCTCCGTAATATTTTTAAATGAATGTTGTACTTCAGGATATTTATTTCTATAAATGTTTGTAAATAGTTTATAAGAATAGGTTAAAGTGAGTATTTCTTTATCGAATTTAATTATGTATCCTGTGATAATAGGCAGACATGTTGCGCTTTCTTCGACCCTTCGACAAAAGACGCAGCGTAGGTCGTCCACCGACAAGATGGACTGACTACCTTGTGAAGATCGCAGGATCAAACTGGGTACAAACCGCCTGTGATCGGTCGCTGTGGAAAACCGTGGGGGAGGCCTATGTCCAGCAATGGACGTCCTTTGGCTGATAATAATGATGATGATTATTCGCATGCTTTTTTTTGATAACGACATAACCTCCCGTAGTTTGACTTTGCCACACTTATTTACAAATACTTATAACTCAAAACTTGTCAACTTCAAGTTTTCTATACTCTCAATATTAATTATAAGAAGACTTAATAAAGTAATGAAGTAGTGCTAGTAGCGCAGTGGTAGCAGCGTTTTGGTATTGATACCGAAGTGAAGCAACCTAGCGCGGTCGAGTTTGGATGGGTGACCATTCCGAACATATAAGTAACGCATATCACGAGCAACGCCGTGCTTCGGAAGGCATATTTAGCCGTTGGTCCCAGTAAGTATCGATTGATATTAGTTGTTTAGCCGCAGCTTGATCATCAGCAGGGTTAGTCGCTTAATTGCCTTACAAACACCCCTCCACAAATTTGCACTAAGCCCTCGTGGTGAATTATGGCTTGAACTACCTCATAGTTTACCTCAACTGGGCCTTTGCCCAGCAGTGGGACGTTAAAGGCTAACTTTACTTTACTTAATAAAGTTCGTTTAACCAAAAGTTTCCGCATCATTCGCATTTCGCAACCCATCACAGATGTAGTCTTCGATATTTAAGATTTTTAATAGTCTATATATGTTAGAATTATAAGTGTGTTAGTAAAACGAAAATACCAACTTATGTCTTATTGTGTCAGGTTAGATTTATACATGTTTTTCCTGCAAATCGTCAACATTTTCATAATCCCATGGAGAACTTGATTGACTCCGATAACTTCTTTGAAATGAGGTGTCGTCCTTCACACATCCTAAACGCACAGGTTCTTCAAATCATCGGAATTAGACAAATGAAATGCATGAATGTATTTCACTAATCCCTCGTAGTCATATTCTGTTTTTTATAAATTAAGATAGCCAGACATTTGGGTACGTTTGCAACTGTTAAGTGACAATGTAGCCTCTTTTCTTAAAAAGTGCAAATTGTTTTCTTTGAACCATGTACTTTTTTGTGGGCCCACCTACCCGATTTCGAATACGGTGGCCAAAAACGACTTAACGACTGCGCGGAAAATATAAGTGCTCAAGTATTTGCGCAAACACAGGTGCACTCTGTGTTCCTTTTACTCTCATAGCACGATGGGACAGCAATCTAACACGACCGGAGAGAGATCAGGCTTTTCCGAGGCACGGAGGTGAAACAACCAACTTCCAAACTCCGAGCTACGTATATATATTTGGCCCGACCCAGGTACCGAACCCGGGACCTGTCGCAGCCGTCGCTTTAATGTGCGATCCTCTTACTGCTACGCCACCGAGGCAGATAAAGCTTTCTGTGATTCAAATATTTTGTAATCGATGTTGAACATAAACTTAAATGTTTCTTAAATTTAAATGCCACCGCACAATCAAGGCAAACAGAATCTTATTAACCCCTGAAAATGTGCTGTCGGATTTCTATTCCCACGATCACCTTTTTAATGTACATGGATATACTTTACTTAGAAAGTGGCTACTAAGTGGCCTCCTGTGAATTTCCCTCGCAAATGCGGGAAAAGGAATGAAATTGCCCCAATACTGAATAGGCCCTCCTGAGTGGTACATAGAAGCTAGAGAACCGGGTCTGATTAACCTGCGTATCCACCAAGTGAGCAGCACTACATTCAGTTAATTGTATATTCATCTTTTAGTTACAGGTTTGAAACAATTGTAGAAACAAGATTTCTTTTTTGTAATGCGCTTGAATGAAAAATATTTAGTTTGATGTTTGCTCACTCAGTCCTAGGGCTTGCATTCGAATATTCGAATTATTCGAACAGTAAGTCGTTCTGAATATTCAAATTTCGAAAACCGATTATTCGAATATTCGACGGCACTAATTTATACTTACTTTCGCGCGAATCCAACAAGCCGACACGCCACCGGACGAACTTTGTTGCATGCAACTCGAAATCCAATACCGCTGTGAACAGTTTCGGAGATATAACATCTCCCTGTCTCACACCTCTCTGCAGTGAAATCGCCCTCGTGTTCTGCTCTTGTACACGGGCCGACACTGTGGCGTTATTGTTAACCATACTCATTCGCTTTCCTTTTGTTGTCCTTCTTCTACATCTTTATCTAATATGGAAGAGTTGGAAACAGCGATTCGAATGCAAATGGCGCTTTTTGATAAAGGAGGACCCAGACAAATATATGCCAAGCATTCAAATTTCTATCATACATTCCGCCGACTAGTGTTGAATGTGAAAGTGTTTTCCTTCATTCATTTGCAATCATCTCCGATGTGCTTTAAATGATGACTCTTTAGACGCCTTAAGTTTTCTGAGGTCATATATCAAGACAGGCACTAAGTAGTGATTGCCATATTTAATTATGACAAATTGACGAAAAAAGATTGATTTATAAAATTAATTAAGTTCCTATTTTAGCAATACGTTTAATGTGATTTGATAATTTGATCTCAATAGCAAGAAAGTGTTACAATTTAAATTTTGTTAAACTAATACAGAAGATTTTTGATAAAACTCAACATTTGTTGATACATTTATGATTATAAAGAAGGCATATGAGGCCCTAATTATATGATTTAAACATTGTTTCAAGTATTTCAAGTTTTTTTATCACTATTCGAATATTATTCGAATAATGTCTCCAATATATTCGAATATTCGAATATTAAACATTTTCGAATATTTGCAAGCCCTACTCAGTCCTCACAAGCGGTCAGCCATAACTTCATACTGAAATAAGTTAGTCAATTCATTCAATGTTTTTTGTTTGTTTGTTAAAACTCTCTTTAATTAGAGTGTGTAGAGACAGATCGTCAAGTTTCGTATTTAAAATTGTACTATTAATTTATTGCGCTCACTCCGTCCACACGCTATTGTATCTCTTTGCATCAACTATAGATTTGTATTCCATCGTTTACATTGTATGAATTGACTAGAATTATGTTTATTCGGCATAAAAACAAAACACTTTTACTGTGCGTTAATGGGTAAAACGGGTCTCTAGTGCCCACTCCGTCAGCCATCGCAAAATACTTAAATCTTTTTTACTAAGTTAATTTAAAAGAAAGAGTGAACATATGTTTTTTTTGTACAAAAATACTTACTTTAAAATATTTGGCTGTACACAGTTTGATATAACTTTTTACTTTTAGAGTTAAACAAAATTTAATGTTTTGTATGAAGGACATGGCGTAGGGTGTCTACACGTTATATAATAGTAGGACTTAACTGACTTAACTTCACGAGTTCACGCAGCTATCATCCTCGCTTATTTGCCTAAAGGAAACGGTTTCGTTTATTAGGTAGTTGGGTTTGGTTAGATTTTTGGGGTTCTGTGTACTAAATGTAAAATGACTATATTTGACCAGTCAAATTTGTCACAAACCATACATGACCGCTCAGATACGGTCAAATTCACGCTATTGGACTGTATGTGATGAACCGTAAATATAATTTCCTGACTCTGTTCGCAAAAAAAACACATTTTGAATAAGTTGTAATTACTAACAATGCGTTTTTATTGTATTTTGTAAATATGGTTGATATAAGATGTAAGGGACGGTGTTTCATGGAAATGCGTGAAAGTCACGTGACCGACCGAATTTGACCAATCGCGTACTCACAACGGAAAAAGTTATAAAATATTACTGAAATCAATATGACTGAATATTACCATTTACGACAGTTGATGACCTTTTTGACTGTTTTATAGTCATTTTCATTACTAGTTCTGGAGCCGAATGGTAAAAAATTGACATTTTTGAAAAGTTATTAATTAAGTTATCCAAACGTGTGTAACACTGACTGTCATATGTGTTTCAACTGACCGACTACCAGGTGATTTTCAGATATTTCGTGCGCGATTTAAATCCGATTTATTTCCTAATTGGAATCACAATATTTTTTGATAATTTTTTGCGGATTTTATTTAAAAAAAAGGAAAATAAACATATGGGGATCATATAACCTTAGCCTGTTAGAGCGAAACGTTTTCGGGTAACTACACGTCCTTTACCTTTTTATGTCAACATCAAATAACTTTCTTTTAAAAACTAGGTATTTTTCCTGACATTTCTATGTATTGTATACTTATAACACTTCAAAAAATGACCTCCTTATTTTGCATTCAGTATAAATAAACGTAATTTACGGCTGATTTTTGAATAGTCAGATAAGAAATATTCGTCGAACAAAATACAATGTGGCTAATTTGAAAACGTCACCTCATTGTCAGCAATCACTTGTAACTGTCATTTTTATTAATCTGTCGCTTTATAATTTATCAGGATGATAAGTTTTATCTGACCATTGAAAAATCGGCCCTTAAATGAATTTCCAAAAAATATATGTAGCGACAGGAAAAAGGTAGTCCTTACCCAGGGATTATGTTTTCCTACATTAAATTTTCAAGGTTATCAGTATTTTTTCAGGAATCTTTTAATAATGAATGAAACAAGACATTATCCAAAATATGAATCAATATGCAAATCTTAATTTCTTCCAGCAGTTTTCCGCGGCCTGGTTCAGGGTTAACCCGCCTCAATTAATCCAGTCTACTCATTTTATGTCCTCTTATTTTTATCATGTAGAGACACCCTAATATATGTCATTTAAACCAAAAATTAAGTTGTGTATATCTTTGAAAGTAAATTGTAATATCAAACTATGTACTGCCGAATATTTTATAGTATTTTTGAACAAAAAAAAACATGTCTTCACTCTTTCTTTTATGTTAACTTATCAAAAAAATTTTAAGTATTTAGCGAAGGTGGACGGAGTGAGCACCAGAGATCCGTTAATACGAAACTTGACGACCTGAAATCACAGACTCTAATTAAAGAGAGTTTTATCAAAAAAATAAGACTGAATGAATTGACTTAATTATTTCAGTATGAAGATATGGCTGACCGCTTGTGTGGACTAAATGAGACACGTTAAACTAAATATTTTTCATTAAAGTGCATTACAAAAAGAAAATATTGTTTGTACAATTGTTTTAAACCTGCAACTAAAATATGAATATACATTTAATTGAATCTAGTGCTGCTCACTTGGTGAAAACGGACGTGTCTGATTATTTTGTTTTCACTGTTAAAAGACGAAAAATTAGAGTGATTTTGTAGATTATTTTAGCAGTAAATGTTGCTCATCTTCGAAATGACCTGAAAGCTTTCTTCAATCATTCGTTTAACGCTTTTTGGCTGATTGCCAAATCGTAAAAATCACTGCATTAAAGTATTTTTTTTAAAACTGTTAATTGCTGGCTTTAAATAGTGTTATTTGCATTGTGAAATATTAATTTATCTTAACGGTACAGGAATAGAGCTTTGATATAAAATCTAGCAAACACTTATCAGCTGAAAATGCAACAGAGTCCTGGTGTGGCCTACTTTTAAGTCACACGAATGTTCAAAGTCCCTTGGAAAAATATAGTAGGTACATACTCTACTCTCATTTAAACTTGCTTCAAGGGACTTTACCTGCAGGGCAAAGGGACACGGGGAAAGGCGAGGGCGGGTGTACCCTAGAGACACGGTATCGAATAGAATCGAAGAATCGAAAGAAAAGTATCGTACTTGTAAAAGTATTGGAACAAAAGTATCGATACTTTAAAATATCGAATATTTTTCCTAAAAATGATTGGCGGGGACATCACACGGGCAAAGTCGCGGGAAACAGCTGGTACAATAATAATAATAAAAAAACTGTACCTTAACCTTACCTGTCCTTTTTTTATAAAGTTTTGTTAATAAACAAAACTTTATAAAAAAAGGACAGGTACAAAACATTAGACACACATCAAACTTATCATTTCTCATCCATACAATCACTTAAAAATAAAACTTTATCAAGCCGTATTGGCGTTATGCGGTTTCTGATTTTTGTTATGGTACTTCAAGTTCAGTACTTTAGTTTAAATTAATTCATCCCATCCTAACTACTAATGATAGATGTGATATTAGGTAATGTGTCATATCTATGATTATAAACGGAATGAACGACTTACGTTAGAAAGTTCAGAACGATTGAACATAAAGTCTAAGTTTTAAATGGGTAAATTTAAGATTAATTCGATATAATACCTGTTGAAAGATACTTAATGACATTCCATACTTTTACCGTATGGAAAAAAAAGTATCAAGTACAAAAGTATCGGTATCGCAAGGTAAAATATTCGATACCACAAGGTATCGATACTTTTCTCGTGTCCGTAGTGTATCCGACGCCCGTGCCCCTCACGATGCTCCCTTTCGCCTCCCCGCGCGCCCCGGTACCCCGCAGGCGAGTTAACAATTTGCGGTCTCCCTATTCCTAAAATAACTTCACTGCCCAGATAGTTAAGATTTACACTGACAGCACTATTTCAAAGCCTATCCACGCACTAAACGTCTACACGAGTCGCGTTTGAGAGTCATGAATTATAATGTTGATGTACCAACGTTTAGGTTTGTCTTTGATGTGATACTCGTATCACCGGGGGCGTAATTGAAAAACGCGCAAGTGCCTGTTTTCAAACACATTAATAGTCATCAGGGCCCGAGGAAGATAAACGGAATATTCTTTGCTCTATTTTCGTGTTGTTTAGTCTTACCAACGTAAATACTGCGTGGCCCCAAATGTGGTTGTTGTGTAAATACTCGTATTGAAAAATAATTTCACTTCGCATGATGAATGGCGATTGGTTTTTCGGCATATTCTCGTAGTTAAGTCAATTAATGGTTTTCCTTCTTGCATGACCAACAATTGTAAGCACCAATAATGTTGTGTTATTTTCTCTTGCCATTTAATGAAATCAGTAGGTATATCTTCCAGTTTACGTTAGCCGAACCTTTTCTTTTTTAAATTTGGCAGGAGATTAATATCTCTCCTGTTAACTTGGCAAACTACCTTCAGGGCAATTTTGTGTATAATCTATTAAAGGGGGTAGGCGTCATCCTGATAGGAGTAAGCCGATTAAATATTATATTTATCAGTTTGAATTATAATAAGGGCTATTTGACGATTTACAAGGTGTCGAAAATTTTGTTACAAAGAACTATGTTTAAAGATCTTTTAGGTGGATTTTTAAGTGCTAAGAAATCTAGTGTACACAGAGCATCGAACAAAAGATGACGGTCTTGATGGATTTTTAAAGATCTTTCTTATTGAAAAATGCTAGGAAACCTGGCGTACACAGAGCATCGAACAAAAGAGGACATTCCTGACAGATTTTCAAAGATCTTTCTAGCTAGTTTTAAAAATGCTAGGAAATCTTGTGTACCCAGAGCATCGAAAAAAAGACGACGCTCTTGACGGTTTTTAAAAGACTTAACTATCTGGATTTTTAAATGCCTAGTGGGTACACTAGGTATAGTGTACCCAGAGTAGCTTACCAAATCTCGGTCTGATAAATGGTTTCGGATCTTTTCTATATTTGTATAGACGAACAATTTAAAACATGTGTTTTGTTTCAGTTGCTGGATGGAGATGAGCGACACTTTTTGGATAATCATTATTCCTGTTCTGCTCTCTTTGTTAGCTTCGTTTGGTGAGTTTTGGCAATTTTTTATCTAGTTCGAACAGGTGGTTTTGTGTTAAGTATGTTACAAGAAATGTATGTAATCTAGAAAGTGTTTACAACTCCTAGGAAATGTACATATAAATGTATACAATTCCAAAACTTTTTAGGAAAATTATAAAATATTTAAATTTATAAAAAATATTTTAACGCCCATATCTTTACTTTTTGTAAAGTTTTATTGAATTTCATTTTGCATTATGAACGCTGTGTGTGAATAAAATAAATAAAACACACAACCTTTAAATATATCCCTTATTTTAAATAAGGGTCTCAAGTCACAACTATACAGTTTATAAATTATAACATTTTTATACTTCCTAACAACTTAGGAAATAGAGTATTTATTTTTAAGACTCCTTGTCGTCCGATCATTTGTCGTCAATATTTTGGAAACGCAATGTTTTATATTACACGGCTATTAACACAAAAAATATTATCGTTCACAAACAACGGACTACTTTGGGACTCGTAAGAAGTTTCCAGGAAACACTGTATATCTTTTCGAGAATAAAGAAGCCTTTTTAGGGTTCCGTAGCCGAATGGCAAAAAACGGAACCCTTATAATTTCGTCAAGTCTGTCTGTCTGTCCATCCGTATGTCACAGCCATTTAATTCTGTAACTATAAGCATCACACTATTGAAATTTGGTAGGAAGATGTATCCTGTTAACCGCTTTACGATTCTCATACAAAAAATATTAAAAAATGACATTGAAGGGGGGGGGGGGGGGCTCCCACACCATAACAAATACTTTTAAAGAAAATTGGTTCGGACGGGATCGAACAAGAAGCTTTTGAGATAAAGCACATTTGCAACAACCGAAAACATAACTTTGTACTTCATACAAACAGTATGAAAAACAAAGTCATATTTGCTGTCAACTAAATATTGTGGTATTTTACTAAGTGGAAGTAAGTGGATTCCCTTATTCAGTTAAAGTTGGCACGGAACCCTCAGTGCGCGAGTCCGACTCGCACTCGGCCGGATTTTTTGTCTTAAAGGTACCTATAGTCGCGAACATTAGCATTAGGTTATAAAATTTTGTTGAAAAATAACTCTTATAACAACCACTTAAGATACCGCAGTATTTGTCTTAGTGTGTTTTTGTCTGCACCTCGCAGATAATTCATAAAACTCGTCACATCGTCCTCACAGTGACCCTATTAATAAGACTTCGCTGTCTGTCCGTTCGTCTGTCTGTCATCAGGGGTCCATTCAGTCACAGGCATAAGAAAAAACAAATTTTAAAAAATTCGCCAAAAAAATAAGTTTTATCCATAATTTTCTGCTGCACCAAAAGTCCTATATAACTAATTCATATCTTAAAAAAAAATGCAATGTTTTAAGATTTTAAAATAAACACTAGGGGTTTTTGAGCAACACTTGATCTACAGGAAAACTATATTCAAACTTCCAAGTCCAACACAGGCTGTAATATCAAGATCCACGATACGACATCCAACATTTTCTGAAAATATATATTTCTGCTGCTACTATAAAAACAAATACTTAAAAATATAATAAATAAGGGATATTTTTTGCTCAAAATTACTGACTGAGATAGACTTTTTACAAGCTGTCTCTCTGGGGCATAATGATAACATGAGCTTTAGCTTGGTATGTAAAATCTCTTTTTAATTACTCCTCCGTTTTTTAATTGACGACCTCCGTGGTCGAGTGGCTAGCACGCTGGTTCCAAGCGTCGCCATCTCGTGAGGTTCCGGGTTCGATTCCCGGTCGGGTCAATGTAGCAAACGATCTTATCTATATTGTCTCGGGTCTGGGTGTTGTGGTACCACCGTTGTTTCCGATTTCCATAACACAAGTGCTTTATCTACTTATTTTGGGATCGGAGCAATGTATGTGATGTTGTGAAATGTGAAATATTTATTATTTATGTACTTAGTTTTAATCACTGTTTTCTCTTCTCATTCATTGTCAAAAAACATTGTATCAAATTTCAAGGATAATTAGGTAATTAAATACGTAATCATAAACTGTAATGAAGGGACCGATCGTAGAACAATAGCGACGATCCTTTAAAATTTGTTATAAACTTATACTTAATTAATAGGCTTTATTAGTTTTTAAATATTACTTATCATAGTATAACTTATCAACTCTGAACGCAGCAAGCAATATGAAAATTCCAGACGGTATTGTTATACGGTGAATCACAAAAAGTTGAAGGGACCAATTGATTTAAATAAAAAGCTTCTCAGTCACTAATTACGGTGAAATCCTCTTAATGTTGTGAAAAAATCTTTCTAAACAATAAAAAACGCGTTTTTATTTATTTACGTAAGTAGATTTACTTTGTTACTCATAAAAAAGACGGTAAATTATTTATTTCATCTTGAATATCATCTCCATCAAGATTTCAGAAAAGTAAGCTCATTACTGATACTAAGAAAGCCTTATTATATTGCTCAAGTACGCACAGAAACAAAACCTTATAAAAGTTCGATATTATGATTGTTCGTCTTCATAGAATTATTGGAATTTCATTACAAATTTCAGAGAAACGGTAGGTCAAAAATTTCAACAGTTCAACGGAATCTCAACCAGTCAGTGTTAGGTTACAATAACAGAGAAATAAGACAATTTGGCAAAGTCCAAGTTAGAATCCGAGGAAGCCATACCATATTGTCCAACATGGTAGAAAAAAAAAAGTCATAAATATCATTTATGTTTACATGTAGACATCTCCGTACTTACGTATAACTTAAAGCTACATTACACTGGTTTTATGTAATAGTGAACAGACAGTTTACATTTTGAGCGCTTTCATACTTAGGCGATTTAAGCAGCGTGACGGTCGCGCGGCAGTCGCGCTACTGTCAATTTCATACATAAAATGACAGCAATAAGGCCTTCACATTAGAGAGACGCGCTGCTGTCGCTCTAATATGAAGGCGCACTTAGACATGTAGACTCGTACGTGACCTTAAACAAATAGCCATTAACCCTTCGGGTGCCATCAATCGCTAACGTACTTTTTGTCTACAGTCACAATACTCTTCTTACGTGGATTTATAGAATAGTGATGGATGGAAAAAGTTTAAGAATAAGAATTCGTAGTCTGTTCAAAAGGTATCGCGACTTTTGAATTTCCGATAGCTACGTATTATAGATTTTCGAACTTTCGATGTTGATAAGTATCTTAGACATATCCCTCACTTACGCTGAGAAGTTTGGCCAATATAATGTTGAGACATTTATTACAGCAATTTTTCTTAGACGTGAGTTGGCGTGTCCCAATATTTATTTTCATTCAATAAAATGAATCCTATAAAAGTGAATAATTATTTGTAAATAGTAACTTAAAATTTGCGGGAGCATTCTCTCTGTTGTCTGTGGGACATGACAAAGCTATCTTGAATTAAGTATCAGTACGTTTGTAAGTGGTAAAACAAAATCTCAGAAGGCCCAGAAGATTTGAACGACAAAACATGTGGAAGACGTCCGAAAATTCCGTTAACTTACCAATAGAGTGATTGCAGAAGACTTTAATTATCGATTCGTTTATGCTATTCTATTTCATCAATGGCTAGCGGACCCAGCGAACTTTGTTTCGCCCCCAGCCCCGTCCTGCACAGCCCCGTAATTTTAAAAGTTAAGCGGTCCCAGCGAACTTAGTTTCGTCCCGGCCCCGTCCCGCCCCAGCCCTGTCCCCATCGAACGGGATAAAAAGTACTAGTAATAAGTAGTCCTTCTCTTGGTTTTAAGATACCTCCCCCTCGTTTCGCCTCGACCCTGTCCCACTTCCACCCCAGCCCCGTCTAACGGGATTATTCATGCCTTTTTCCTAGTTCCAAGCTACCGCCTTAACAATTTTCAACCATATCGGTTCAGCCGTTCTTGAGTTATAAATAGTGTAATTAACTCGACATTCTTTACTAAAGATTTGGGCACGAGACGGATCACTGCGAAATCCATCCCGAAATTGCGCATTTTTTTTATTTTATGTACCATGATAACGCCTCTGCCCGCATCGTTGCTTGTGAGTACATAACCAAACTCTGAAATCCCTAGACCTGTACTCCTGCGACATTTTCTCGTTCTTTAACCTGAACAAGCACATGAAAGGACGACTGTTAGCCACGTTGGAAGAGAGAAAGACGGCATCTATAAAGGAGCTAAACAGGGTCACAAGTGTTTTTTTTTCTTTGAGTATTGAAAATAACATAAGCACACAACACAACAATAACATGAAGAGGGCTAATATAAAAGGAACAAAATAGTCTTTTACTTATAAATAATTATTTTTAGAATAAAATATCGTGATACTTTTTGAATAGGCTCGCCTACGTAAATCCATGGACATTTCCAGTGACACACCATGTTACAAAAGTGACGACGGTCTTTGCACTAAGTAGCGTATTTAAATAAATCTATTACATGAGAAGTATAACTATTATAGCACTTTGTCGGCAGGATGGATCATTACATTGTAATATTTTTTTTTATTTGATACAATTTTGCAAGGTTTTAGTAATATCTTAACTGATATTATAAAGCTGAAGAGTTTTTTTTGTCGGTTTGAACGCGCTTATCTCAGGAATTTATCCTGTATCGATTTGAAAAAAAATATTTTTTTTGACAGCTTTTATTTTGAGGAAGGCTTTGAACATCACGCTGCGACGGCAGGAGAGGAAACAAACGCAAAACGCGCAGACCGCTAGGAAAAAATAAACAGACAGACGAAGTGATTTCAAGAGGGTTCCGTGTTAAAATACGGGCTCCTAAATTCAAAGACAAGATTGAGGAAAAATCTCGTATTAACGAAGACCATTTGTCCCGCGGTCGAGGCGCTAAATCACCCTGAAAACTGTAGTGACATCCAACACCAGAAATTACGGAGTTAGGAGCCACACTTTCGAGCCGATAAAAAGATTACAAGGGGCGCGATGTTCAGTATATATCGAAATCGAAACAAAACTGTAACAGCAAACTTAAAATTATATTAAGTAGAGATGAGAACTGTGAGCGTGGCTTAAGTCACCGTCATTATGCAGCAACAGCAATATCAATCAATAGGCTTACTAAGTTGAGAAATCATTACGTTCCAAAAAAGTATACCTCGTAAAACAAATTGAAATATTTCACTGACAAGCTATGGTAACGTCTTTTAGAGGGAGAGCTCGCTGATTTATTTCAAGCGATTAGTCAACACGAATGTAAGTACACTGGTTATAATCAGCACAAAGGTAACTGAGTTTTGAGGCCTAAATGTCAATAGAGATAGGAATATACAGTGCAACATGGATCTTTCAGTCAACGGCAGAAATCGTAGCTGGAATTATGAAATGAAAAAAAAAACATTTCTTTTGCCTCCGACTGTGCCTGCTGTCAGTGTCGTATATATTTTCATTCATCCCCTTTCATTCATCAATTTGACGACCTCCGTGGTCGAGTGGCTAGCATGCTGGTTTCAAATGTCGCCATCTCGTGAGGTTCCGGGTTCGATTCCCGGTCGGTTCAATGTAGAAAACGATATTTTCTATATTGTCTCGGGTCTGGGTGTTGTGGTACCATCGTTGCTTTCGATTTTACATTACACAAGTGCTTTAGCTACTTAGCTTGGGATCGGAGCATTGTATGTGATGTTGTCAAATGTTGTAAAATATCAATAAAGCGGCGCGCAGTATTCGCTGTGAACGAAGTAGGAGACAGGGAAAACCGAATCCTTGACAGCGCTCGCATTAACCAAAGAAGTGACAACGTTGGCGGACTTTTAGTAATAGAAGTGCATGATATTAAAATGATATGTAAAAATCGACGCTATTGACGTAACTGAATAGAATAAAGGGATATTACATAAACATATCCCTCACTTATGCTGAGAAGTTTGGCCAATTTAAATGTTGACTTATTTATAACAGCAATATTTTTCATATATAAATGGACCATAGAAAATGAATATATTTTTTATATATTTCATTGAATCATTGATTTAATTAGACCAATAGATGAACAGGGGGCGCTAGCAGACAATCAGGATAGCCAATGCAAAAATCTCCCTTGATTAAAGGAGTTTTTTAGGAATATTTTATTACTCAACCATGGCAAAGTCAAAGTGAAGGGTTCTAATTTAGCAGTATAAGCATTTATGTTTGTATCATGTATGTTCCATTAATTCGAATGGCAAAACAATTGTGTAAACAAATAAAAACATTGAAAATTATATTTTTTTATATTAAGTGAAGTATTTAAAATTAATCGTTTTAAAAGTTTACACGGGATATGTCCCGAATTTAAACATTAGAAAAAAAACGAAAGTCGCCAGTAAGATTGGAGAGATTTGGCTACACTACATCTGGCAGCCGCATTTTTAGGGTTCCATCGCAGAATAGCAAAAAACGGAACCCTTATAGTTTCGTCAAGTCTGTCTGTCTGTCTGTCTGTCTGTCCGTCCGTATGTCACAGCCATTTTATTCTGTAACTTTAAGCATCACACTGTTAAAATTTGGTTGGAAGATGTATCCTAATACCGCTTTACGATTCTTACACACAAAATAAAATAGAATAGTATTTAAGTGGGAGCTCCCTACATGAAACTTAAATCGAAAATTGTTTTTTTAGCCAAACCTATGCGTGTGGGGTGTATTACAATAGGTCTTTTAAAATGACATAGAGGTTCCTAAAACCATTATCTTTTAAAGTCTAACGTTTCATAGCTAGACGCTTCCAAAGTGGTAAAATGGGCGTCCCCCCTCCCCCTCCCCCATCTTAAACTAAGTGAGTGTAAATTTTGAAAATAATACATAATGTAGATCTTAACAATTACTTTCAACAAAAATTAGTTTGGACGGGATCGAACTAGAAGTTTTTGAGATATAGCACATTTTCAACAACCGCAAACATAACTTTGTTCTTCATACAAACACTATGAAAAACATAGTTACATTTGCTGTCAACAAAATATTATGGTATTTTAGCTAATTGGATTCCCTAATTCAGATAAAGTTGGCACGGAACCGTCAGTGCGCTGGTCCTCGCTCGCACTTGGCCGGTTTTTGAAGATGGCAGTTAGTTCTGTTTTTTTCATTATCATTCAATCGGGTTAGCCATTGCAAAAAATCTTGCGTGATTCAGGGAATCAAGAAAGCTGTTTAACTAGTATTGTTAACCTCACCGTGGCAAATTCAAAAATAATGGTATAAAGCACACAATATGCTAAGACTTATTGTATTTTAAAATATAAAGTGCACATAGAGCATGAATGAAAATAAAATATGATGTCATCTCCATTGAAATCAAAGATGTTCAAAAAGGTTTCTACGCATTCTCTCTTATAGGCTAAGCTTGGGCCGCAGTTGTAGATACTATGATGCAAGACTCGAGCACTTCAAAATTACCTCTCTCGTTTGCCGCCGCCAATGCAATGAGCTTACATGCAATCTTAAAATCATTCATTCTAACTCACCGTCCCTTCTGTCTAAGCTTAATTTTAATATTCGGTACAGATCTCGTGATAAATCACACATATTATTCTTCTACACTTAATATACGCGGAACATATTGTGCCCACATATTGAGAGTTATTGTCTAGTTCTATACTTAAGACACTTTATATTTCTGTAAATTATAAGACTGTAACTTGTTCTGTGAGCCTGAATAAAAAAAACATTTGGGAAAATCGCAAAATTTCCTATACGACAATGACGGCAGCCACAGTCAGAAACAAAAGTTATTTTTTTGGTAATTTCAATTTTTTAATTATCTGTTATCTGCTTCTTAAGCAAATATCTATTCTTCTCAATAAATAAATACACGAAATCACTTATTTTGTCTCAGCGTTTTAGAGCGCCACGTGGTTGTTCGACAGATAAAACTGTATCGAGACTTGCACTGCACTACAGTAGCAGACAGTTCAGTTTTTTTCAATCTGAATGTTAAGGCTAAACCCTCATTTACTAAGCGGACGGTGTAGGTGCCAAGAAAAGATGCCAATCAATGACAGTGTAGCCGCTTGGCACATGCATTCCGGAGATCAAAAACTTTGTTTTTTGACCAGAAATAACGATTGACGTTATTCTGCAGTGTTCCTGGTAAACGTCGTGCGCGTTCTCCTGACCAAGCTCCACCCGGCTCCGAACCAGCACGCCTCCGTCGCAGCCAAGAAAGCGGTCCGCGCTGCCCTCATACTGGCAAGTACACTCTGTTATCATTATCTGGATGATATCGTATCCAGTGGTCTTGGCTAAATTATGTATGTGAATACTCGTATCTAAGCTCCAACCAGGATAGCCGTGGGCGCCATGTTAAATTCTACCAAGAAAAGGTAGGCTGATAAATGAACATTAAAGTCCTTGCTATTCTAAAACGGAACGTGCAAATGGGGTCCATTTGCACATCCAAGTGGCAAATATTTTATAGTGAGCACGAACATTTGTACCGAAGTCATGGACGTTTATATGTATTTAAGTATTTATGGGAATACGACAAACAAAGAAAAAATATCGTTTGTTCGAAAACAAGACAATTGGTGTGTTCTTAGGCGCATATTTGTTTATTTATTGTATACAGCTCTGATTGAATAAACCAGCAAACGCGTTTTCAAGTGCAACCGATAAATGTCTAGATTTTACAAAAATAAATAAAATACTATCATCTACATCTGCTTTCTGTCTGCATGTTGTAACTCCAAATGTTTGACAGAGCATAGCTGTTACAAAATCAAAAATAGTGGACGAGATTAATGGTACAACGAATTCGTTTGTTGGAATATGAATCGCAATAAGAGGATATAAGGTACATATATAAATATCAATAGTTACATCTACTATATATCTAATATAATAACATTATTAACAATGTCTGGCAATACCTGCTTTTAAGGTACCACAACAAATAACAAAAATATCATGTCATCGTTATCGCTTCTAGAAAAAAATAGTGTAATTATGGTACAAAATGCAATGTCATAAAGTGGTGATAATTCACGAAGAGATTATTCTTGTATTACACAAAGATAATTTTATATCTCTCATCAATGCTAACACCAAAATCAATAAACATGCCGCCATCTTTTGCTAAAGATGCCATCTTTTTTTGACACATACATAAAAAACTTGGGTATGGTAAGGCGTTGTATGGCGACCCGCAATGGTACGGCTGAGGCCTCACTTTCAAAGGAAATAGAAATTGCTTCACAAACCACAATTACGGGCGCAACTTTAAACAAACGATGACACGCGGTACAATCGATCTTACTTCCCATTAATGTAAATATTTTCTGTGCAGATCCCCCTGTTCGGTCTCCACTTCGTCTTGATCCCGCTGGTACCCTCCCCGAATTCACCCGGAGAACGCGCTTACCAGGTCTTCTCGGCTCTCTTGACCAGCTTGCAGGTAAGTCACGTGGTGCTTATGTTTATTTTTTCATGGCACTGACGAACCTATTTGAACGTCAAAAAGTATTTTTGGATGTTACAACCTGATGTGTAAATTCAAATAAAGGTGACTTGAAAGTGACTTTACTTTATTTTGTTTTTTTATTAGCTATTGATGACCATTTAAAATAACGTGATATCATATAAAGTTGTTCTTTAACAACTCATACAGTTCCTAACTGAAGGTTTTTTTAGTGAGTTTATGATCAATGATAAATATTATAGGGCAGTCGTAATAACATTTGAGATTGCAATGATTGCATCTTTGATGTGTTGTTTTGGTCCAACTGAATAGTATTCACCCAGCCCTCTAAGGTGGACTTGCACACGATAATTTAATCCAGGGTTACGCTAACCCTGGATTAAATCTTCATTCTGTCTCTGTCAACGTCAAATAAACTGACCCAGACAGAATGACAATTTAATCTAGAATTAGCGTAATCCTATGTTAAATCATCTGAGTTATCGCAGAAATAGCGAAAATTTTTACCATCGTTTTTTAGTTCAGTGCAAAATGGTACTTTAATCCGTCAAAAAATATTAGAAGTCGTTACAACAATATTTTTTCAAGCCTGGATTTTTTTATTATAATTTACAAGAATATACACGAAATATTAACATCTAAAAACCACAGAGGTTTATTGTGATGCAAATGAGTTTAAATAAATAATAAATGTTTTGCGCCTTTTCAATTTTTCACCTTAAGGAAAAATAGGTACCTAACGTTGGGAGCCATAAGACCTAGAACATTAGACAAAAGCTCAAATCAAGATTTCTTCTCGTCATAGTCTTCCTTTGTCACTTTTTTTGCAATAAAATTCTTTTTTTCGGTAATAACTCAGATAGCTTACATCTTAAAGAGCTGCAAATGTAGTAAATGCAATCCAGGTGAACCCCAGCAACATAATCAAAAATGCAGTTTTACCGACAATGTTGCATTTTTAGTGTAAATGTTTATTCAATATGACTGGTCTATTACGTATCAATAGAAATTAAAAACAGTACGAGTGACCTATACTCACGACTGAAATATACTTGGTTGGTTTTGTTATGTATTTTTATAATAATTTACTCGTTTACCTAAAATTGGATTCCACGTCGTAATTTCTATAAAAAGTTTACTTTTTATGTGCATTAACCTATGCATTTTCGCAAACCAATATCAGGGAGTGGTGTGACTGCCGCGGAGGTCCTGGAACTCCAGCAACCAACCTTGGTAGTCGGTATGTTAAGTCCGTTATATTCTTTTGCTTATCGAACATTGCAAACAATCTTGAAATTCCTTTATTGCGAAATGATTCATTTCAAAAGAAGATGAAGACAGAACTCGCAACCTACATAGATAATTCGTTTAACACTGAGATCTTTTTAAGTCAAATAGTTGATGAATTTTATGAACTGATATTTAAGTGATATTAAGATTGTTTACCACTTTCGACTAGCAAATATAAACGGACTTTAGAGTCTACAGATTATGAGCGTAAAGTCAAAATATTCTTAGCGCCTTCTCTGTAAGGAATCCTAAAATCTCAGCAGACAAAAATTGCTAGTGCGCAATGCGAGTGCTTCAGAGGATTTGTGTATGCTCTCTGCGACTGACTAGTAAAACTCATGATATGCACATTGCAAATGCGAATGAAAGTATCAACGTGATTAGATGACGTATATACCGACGAAGAGGTAGACCTAAAAAGAGGTGGTGCAGGTTGTGACCACTGAACCAGCTTTGCGAGAGATTGGGTGTCATTGCAGTGGAATGATATAGCTGATCCGTTTTAGCTTAGCCAACATGTTTGTTGTATATTTTTGTCCAGCGGATATCCGGTGCTGGCCAACTGCTCTTCTCTGGTCTTATTTCTGAAGAGATTCTCCTGAAGTGCGGATTCCTTTTCAAAATTAAGTGCTTTTTGGTCCGTTTGGTTGGTGTTTGAAAACTACCCGTTAGGGAGCTTCTTGGAATCAGTGACTAATCTACATTGTCTTTGAAACATAGGTCGTTTTTGTTTTTAATATATTACCCATGTTTCTACGAGAAAGGACATGTTTACATTTGTATGGGGAAAATGCCAACACCTTGTACATGTCACTAAAAATAGCTTATGTAAAGCTTAATCGTTTTTAGAATAATTTTCGTCCGTAAAATATTCAACTTTTTGGTAATATGTACTTAAAAAATAAAATCTAGCAATATTTCATGAAGTCTAATAAATCTGTCAAGTACGTGACAGTCAATCAGCTGTGTATAAAGATTTAAAAAGATTGAAAGCGGAAAGCAAAATGACATTTGACAATGACTGATTTACTTTTTTTGCAAGTTTTGACGCGATTTTGGCATTAGAATAGACAGATGGAGTTACAGGATTTTAAAAGTTTATAATTTCATTATTTAAATTACCTAAATATTGTTAATTTAATAAAGACTCCATATAGTCTGTTTAGTTACCTGTATTTTTTGCTATTTTCACAGATACTGTACATGGTCTTGGCATTTTTATAAACATCTCCTTTGTTGAGTTACTGCCCTTATTCCTAACAGGTACTTTTGAAAAACCTTGTATTGTGAAAATAATAACACTTTACATATTAGTGATAATAAATTATACAAGCCTTTAAAATGTAATTGCTTGGATTTTCCTCCCTCTTTCTGGTTATACAAACTAGATTTAACCCCAAGTTCAAAGGATCCACTTAAACAGAACCACCCAAGTGCAAATCAGACTCTTACTAAAATACGATTAAATTTTCCGCTCTTCTTTACGATCGTACGATAATTACAGTGACGATTTATTTCACCAAAAAGTAATCGAAAAACTTCTGCAACAACTAAATATCTACACTTCCTTATAATGTAATTAAAAATGTTGTTTTAAAAAAAAGCTCTTAACTTATTAAACAGATTTTTATGACACTTCAGTTTTGTGACTATTTACTAGTCACTTTTAACATCTTTACTACATTTTGAAAGGATGTGGATAGGAATACTTATTACATCTTACTTAGGGCCTGTTTTACTATTGGCAAATAATAAAAATAGTGTCCCCAGCCGATTTCGACTACGGTGGCCAATCACAACGATTAACCGACTGCGCGGGACATATTATCGAACCCGAGACCCCTGGCGTAGCGTCTCTTTGACTTTAGCTTCGCTTTAGCATAACAATCGACAAATTAATAAGCACTAACCAACGAATGGACAGTAAAAGCTGTCCAGAACTTATTGGGACCATGTGAAAAAAAGGTCGTTAATCTATTTAAAAACTTTGGTTTAGACATCAATATGAAATTTATATAAATATTTAGTTAGTATATGCATTATGCCCCGGAAAGCGTAAGACACAGCACAGGGGTCGATTCCTTGTCTGCCACAGTTGCTTCTTTCATATGTAATTTTTAGTTTTCATACAATTTATTTTAGATCGGCTGCTCAAAGGATGCTATTGACAAGTTAATATTTTGCTAGATAATGTCCTAGAAAATGAAAAATAAACAAAGTTTTGAAGTTTGTTATTACTCGTATATATTTTTTTCTTCTTCTTCTTTTTTAATGGCTAATCAGTGTGTATATTTTTATATCATATATGTATATATTTTTATATCATATATTTTTTGTCAACATTGAAAACTTCATAATAGCATTCTATGAACGGTCAATCTGGCGTATCCACACCAGCATGTGTCTGCGGCCGTGCGGCGGCTATGCCGCTCCTGCCGCAGCGGCTGTTTTCATAGTACCAGATGCAGTTAAGTGACATATGCCGCCGGCCAAGTCGCCGAGCGGTGTGTATCCACCTCCTAACGGCGCCAGCATGTAATGCTCATTGATCCGGCCGGACACAAAAACTCTCGTTACCTACTTACTTTACACGGTTTAGGCCTGATTTTTCCAACGTCAGATAGGGAATATTCGTCGAATAAAATACAATACGCCTAATTTGAAAACGTCACTAATTCGTATTCTTTGTTTTATACTTATCCAGTCGGATAAATATTATTTGACGTTGGTAAAATCGGCCCTTATATTACACGTTACACTCTTCCCTGGCCTTAAATTGTTCACTCAAATTATCGACACTTCACTATACGACGTATAATTCAATTAAAGAACTTCATTTTGTACGAGATTTGAAGATGAAGTATTTGCCATTTAACGCTCACCCTCTTCCACCTTTGGAACACGAGACGCGGGAGCGGCTTCCACCCCGACGTAGATTACCAACAATACGCACACAACCAGGCGTCAACCATACGGAAGCACGTTGCGTAAAGGGAACAGCAACGCCTCGGATGGGATCGGCACCGGCTAGCGAACGCCTTGCCTAGGATCGTGATTACGACAACTTATGACAGTTCTTGAACGGATAGTTGTCAACCAGCGGGCGAAGCGCCGTACGCCGCTGGTCGAGAGTGGGTCCCGAGTTGGTCTTGATCCGAACGTCACCAACGATACGAAGTTGATAGATGTGCGTTGAAGTATGTAGTTTCATACAAAAAGTACTGAACGCCTCGAGTTGATACTGTGCTGTCACCGAGACGGGTTGATTAGTGGGCTTCGACCTTTAGAAATAGACTAGACAAACATGGTTCATTTTGGGCCGCATTGTCACTGTGCGCCAGGGTACGGAAAATGTAAAATGATACGAAGAAAGTAACGAGTTTATGCAGTTACTTTGACTGTCGGAGACAAATAGACCGATGTGCTGAAGCCGGCGCTTGCGGCGAGGTCCGCGTCTCGCCCCGCAGGAACTGGTCCAGGCGCGGTACTATAAGGTTCCTCATTTCCTCACCCTCACATGACTCTCTGCACCGGCTCGCCTTACCAGCACACATAACGATATGCTACGTCCACTCTCGCCCGCGGCTCTCGTGTTGCGACCATAGACATCTAGACTTCTAGAGACTATGTCACTGACGTAGCAACCTATGTGGCTTGCCCCGAGACGGTGTGTATCTACTCATATATATATACCACAAACACTACACTTACCATAAAGTGCGATCGTGGACAAAATTCAGGCTATCTTGAATAAATATTAAAAAACAAAAGATATTCGGTAGCCATTGTGAAACAGGCTTTTATTCTCTTACCAACAGACTGTGCACCACTGTGCACTGACTTAAATTTTTTTTGTTCCAGGGATTGTGCGTGGCGGTGCTGTTTTGCTTCACTAACCATGACGTAGTGACTGTGCTGAAGGCTTTCATCTCCCGTCTTCTCTGGAGGAACGATGCTATTCCCATGACAGGTACCACCGCTATGACAATCACGGTCCATAAACAGATTTCAAACAATAGAATTATTCTCAAAAAAAAAAATACGTAGTCTTCGGCGCCCAAGTCTAATCTTAGTGCCTAAATTACGTACTAAAGTAGGGAAAAAGAGTATCACCTTTAAAGGAGCTAAATTTTACAACAGACATAAAAAATAGATAACATCAAAAGTTTCAAGTCGCACCTATTTGATTACATTATAGATCACTTTTAAATCGTTACATGATAATAGAAAATATTATATTTGAAACGTGTACTATTGGTAACCTAGAATAAGCTAGTAGTAAGTATTAATCATTTCTCATGTAAGTAGATTTTGTAATCTTTTTGAGAATAAATTATTTAAACCTAAACCTAATTAGCGTCAGGCCTCGTACAGACACGAAGTAACCACCGCAGTTTGCGCTCAAGACAAAGCATTAGGCGATTGGGGTCTATGAAATGTAAATAGTTTTACTACTAGTTTGAACCAGAACTTATAAAATGCATCCGGAATTTAAAAAAAAAACGGGTTCGATTCCCGGTAGGGTTAATGTAGGAATCATAAGTTTCACAGGTGTTGTGGTACCACCGTTGTGTCTACTTACTTTGGGATCAGAGCAATGTATGTGATTGATGTCCAAAGAAAACAGGAAATGATTCATGCTTAGTACTTAATACCTTAGTTTATAACATGTTACCTACATACGTGCATACGCACCTCATCCACTTGCGAAGACCAGAGTAAAGGTATATTTATCTATCCACTCGTAACGGACACAGCAGCATATTGTCATCAACCAGGCGTCAAACATACGTTACACAAAGGGATCGGCAAAGCTTGGGCATGGAATCGGCACCGGTTAGCTAACGCCTCACCTCAGACTGCGTTTGCTACAGCATATTAGGACATGACAGTTCTTCAATCAATCAATATTTTATTTATCGCAAGTTATAGGTAAAAATAACCATTACATATCTTATTGTTTGTTAAAACTATGGACACACTATTACCTATCCATCTAAATGGATGTGAATGTATGTAATGTGAAAAATAAATGTATATATACGCCTGCAAAGGTAGAACTCAGAGATGTGTATCTTCTTTTAAGAGCTTTTGTAACCTTTGTTCATATAGGTAAACAATAAAGACTTGCTTACTTACTAAATGGAGATCATATTATTGAAGTATTTTCAAAAGAATAATAAGACATTTTAAGCAATTAATGTAAAAAATACCTACCTAATAAATACCCGTTGAATTCTAGCTTAAAATGAACAACAACTTAACAACTTATGACAGTTCTTCTTGTGAATGACCGTCCGTTTGACAAACATAGGGTGACTAGCCGTTAGCTCGTCACAACGCACGCATGGTCGAGAGTGGGTCCAGAGTGAGTTAATCTCGTTCCGAGATGGTTACGCTACGAAGTTGATAATGTGCGTTAAAGTATGAAGTTTCTATGAATACTGAACGCATCGAGTTGATACGGTGCTGTTCAGGCTACGGGTAGATAGATGTGCTTGCACCTTGAACGTCTAACCTTAAGGACGAAACAATAAGTAATCGCAAATATCTCTGTCAACAGGATTTGACAGTTAACCCAGAGAAAGCTAATCCGGGTCTGCGCGAGTAGGGTGTTTGTAGCGGAATGTTAAAAGATAGTCTACTTTATTGTTTTTTTTTTTCAGGTATCACAGCCGGAGAAAGCTTAATGAACACTCGCGACAACGTCGTCTAAACGGATAATCACGGCATAATTTATATGTTAAGAAATGAATCAAATTCATAGAACCATAGGAGACTTCTTGCCAAATATTGACCACGTATTTTAAGGGCATGTCATGCATTTCATTACCTCTATTATAACTAGATGTTTAGTATTAAAATGATCTCTTTTAAATGTTAGTTTATAGTCATAATATAAAAAAAAATAAAAAATAAAAAACCCCACGACATTAAAGTAACACGGAACCTAGTTTCGAATCGATAGGCCATATGGAAATTTACGTTAAAGGGCTAAACAGATTTTCACAAAACATGAAACCAGTTCATCGGTTTGAGAGCTACGATACCACCGAGGCACCGAAATATACACAGACACGTTAAACTTATTATAACACAACTTTTTGCGTCGGGGGATAAAAAATGATGTTAAACTAATTTAATGTAACTGAAGAGAGCTGGATCGATGAATTTTTTAATGGTACGTCTACCTGAACCAGGTATTTTAGAAAGGGTGCGGATGAAGTGGTAATTATTATAATGCTAGTATTATTAGAATAGTTTTACTGTGTATGTAAGAGTCGATTTTACCAACGTCAGGTAAGGAATATTCGTCGAATATGATACAAAACGCTTAATTTGTAACGTCACCAATTTGACAGGAGTCATTTATGAACTTGTCATTTTAAAATCTATACATATTCGGTCGGACAAATCCTATCTGACGTTGATAAAATAGACTCAAATTGGAACTTTTCCCGGAAAAAAGGGTTTTTGTGGCAAATTTAAAAGTAAATAATAAACTTTACTTGAAATAATTTATAGTTTTATTAACAAATATTCGCCTAAATCAGCAAACAACACTAGAAAATACCTTAAATCTGGTATTTAAAATATAATATACGTGTTACAATATTTACATCATATACACATCAATGGCAAATTTTATAATTTCCTACTTATACTTTAAAATCTTATATACTTCTTATATACTTTAAAATTAAAATCCTACTACTTACTTACAAGAGGTTATTAAAAATACGGACGCAAAAATTTAGGCCAGGCTGAATGTGCCAATAACACATACAAACGGAACAGTGTATTAGCCTTCACATTGTATGGCTTCTGAGTCTTTTTCAGAAACGAGGTCAGTTTTTATTAAATTATGCAGGGCTACTGTCCCTCTACTAAAAAGTTCTGCGTCCATCTTTTAAAGACCTTTAAAAAAAACATTGCAATGCCCAAAATTTGCATTTATTTTCTTATAAGATGAAATAAGAAACCAAAAACTGTGCACAGGCGGGTCTCGATCCTGAACTTTTCAGGCTAACCGGGCCAATAATATTAAAATACGAATTCATCTTATAAGAATATGAAAATAACACTGTAAGTGTTAAAAACATTCTAAACCATAAAGTATTTTCCTTGCTACGTATTATTGTCATATACATATGATACCTACTTATAACAACGTCATATTTTATTTGGTATTCCTACAGTTAAACATTTTTTTGGTTTAAATATCTAGCTTAGAAACCTAGCTTTTATAATGTCGTTCAATTCATTAAGGTTTGTGTTTATTTTTTAATATTTCATTTATATCTGCACTGAATAAGTCAATATCAACTTTGTCAAATAATTATGAAAAAATATATATTATACGTTCATTATGTATGGGGATGATAAAAATAAATATCTGATTACTCATATGAATCATTACATAATACAAAAATGAAGTGACGAAAGAACCAATATGTCAATTAAGCATCCCAATTTAATTTAATCGTACTCCTTGAAAATCGTAAGTACATTAAATTACTAAATTGTATGTATTTTATTCTATTAATTAACAGATTACAAACAGCTTCCATCACTCAAAGCAAATACTGATATTAGTATAACATATTTTGGCATCAACGCACTATAAATATGGGTACCGTTCGACTCTCGGGACAATGACGCACTAAAGTAACACTAAATCGAAAAAAAACTACTTAAAAGCAGTAAATAATATTGAAAATATACTGTACTATCCTGTTGAGGTATGGAAATAAAAATAACTAATAACTTATTATCTTTAACGGACTATAAGGTTTTGGAAACCCCTTTTATAGATAAATGCTTTATTGTTTCTTTAATAAAAATTAAGAAACAACTCTTAAAGGTCCGGAAATTAAGTTATCTATTCGGAAATTGATAGCACTTCGAATAATTACAATAATTATGTTAGAACCACACTTTTCTCGAACAAGATAATTTTAAAAGTTTGCTTGTGCGTAGAAATTAACTACAATATCTTTTACAAGATGTATTACGCCCAAGGCACTAAGTGCTGAAGTCAAATGAAGTGAAGTTTTACCCGTTCCTGTTGAGCTGTTATATCTAAATTATATACATTCTGTGTCACTTACTAGCTGCTAGGTTTACATACATAAATTACGAATAAGTGTAAAACTGGGATGGAGAGCGGAGCTTTGTTTTTATGCAAACCACTGACTATCACGAATAGCTAATGCATCCAACAACACCGCGCACACTTCAGACCTACCCATGAGTATCACGCATATCATTTACATAGATACTACTTTTCGTTCATACCTAAAATCACAGACGTGTTCTGTGAAATGACATTTCACTTTACCAAAGATATTTCCGTTCTATTTTTATTGCTATTTCACAAGCATCTGAGATCGGACCTGTCTAGAATGATGCCCATCTCGACGAGAATGGCGAAGGTGATGAAAATGACGTACAGGACTATAAGGACTCCTCCGACGGTCTTCCTCAGAGTAAACCTTCCAATGGCCAAGGTGAGCCATAGACACACGACAGCAACGAGAAGAGATCCAACCACAAAGTCGATTCCTGCAGAGTTGATGTAGACAGAAGTGTCATCCGCGCCTTGGGCTACAAGGGTCAATGTCCTGATCAGCCATGGGACTCCGAGTGCGAAGAGGATCGCCAAAGAATTTGCGCCTAGCGCGTTCGATACTCCGATACCACCCTCACCTATAAAGAAAGAGAAACAACTGTCAGACATTTGGTATTATGACTAAATTCATGTACAATGAAGCCTTAGCCGCTCAGATAATGCAATTTGACGTTTTCAATTTTACAACTAAATGCAGCCGCTTTGAACGAAAGCAGGTATGATGGTTTTGTAATTATCAGCACATTTGCCTTAGCTGCAACTATTTTCCTATCCTTAAATACAAATGGTACAAGCATAGGTATTATTAAGAAAAGTATATCTGCAAACGCAATTCGCTAATGCCAATGTGACTTAAATTGTTGTATCTTATCTTTATCGATAAACCTTTAAGCAAGATCTCAAAAGACGTCATTTAAAATAATACGCACGCAAATGGAACTAATATATCATTAAAAATGTTGACAAGCGATTAGATATTAAATAAAAATCACAAGTAATAATCGTGAATTCGCTGAAAGTATGTAGGTAGCACGTGTTCAATAAGAATATTGAGAAAACACAACAAATATTGTATCTTTGATTATTATACAGTCGCTAGCACATCAAGTTACCCACTTTTGTTGCAAACTAGCCCTTAATACAACTGTATAATATACCGCAGTGTTGTCCGTACAACATTGAAATACTTCGCAACGCAAAAAACCTTATGTAAGCATAGCAGTTAATATACACACACCATGAAATCTTAGAGAAAATAACAAATTAATCATCAAGGAAAAATAGTTAAATAAAGTTCTTTCGAGTCACAAATTCATGGGCTTTATTTTCCTTTAATTTGTTCTTAGGTAATTTAGTAAAACATGCGTCATGGGTTTACACCTTTTGAACTTGTATAATGTTACCTACAGCTGCAGCAAAGCAGCTCTATGAATTGATTGATACCATAGGTATAGTGTAGATGTCTGGATATCTTAATAAATGTTACCTCTTCGAGACATGATAAAGATAGAGAAGGCTTCGGGCAGACATCCTCCAAACGCCAAGAACGTCATCCCCATCACCGAGTCCGGAATGAAGAATGTGTGACCTAAAACAATATTTAAAAAACATGACCTCGCTAATACTACCCTTTTTTTATGAATACTCACTGAATAGGGGACAACTATCAATCGAAAAAAAAATAATGTCAAGAGTGAGTTCTTTATATAAACAGGTGGATATCGTTAGTAAATTATATAAATAAGTGTTTCAAATACGAATCATTAATATATTTTATTATCATCGCATTATATAGGCGCAGCGTAACAGTACAGCGTACAGGATCTACCAACAAGATGGATCAATGACCTTGAAAAGGTATTACACTGGCTTCAGGCAACTGGCGATCCGTGGCTCTGGAAAGCCTTGGGGAAGCCCCTGTTCACTAGCGGACGTCCTTTGTCTGATAATGATGATGATGATAACAACCGCATTGTCTTCCCTTGATTAAAAGTATAATAATATCTGATATTAGACAAGTACATTAAATTTGAAAAAAATATTACCTATAACGGTCATGCACCAAGACACGACATAGGAGTTAACTCCGATCCAAACGATGCACATGATGAAGGATAAAGGATAGAATCTCGGGCAGGTCACGGGAGAGGGAATGGTGAGCGTCATCACGAACTTCAGGGGCCAGCTGTAGAACCACCAGATGCGGTAGACTATGGAGTTCTCCTTCGGGTATCGGAATACGCTCTTTGGTTTCTTTACTGTTTCTTCGGGATCTGCAAAGGGAGAAGAATGAATATTTCTAATCAGTTGATAGTTTTTATGTAAAACGGGATTGATACTCAAAGGCTCATTTGATCCATTTTACTTTCACTTTTAAGGTCCGGTTTCAAGATCGATGGTTAACTTAAGTAATTGTTAAGGTTTAGGTTTTGAAGAAAAAATACCTGGCACAAATATCGGAATGGCTATTTAAATGACTAATTTTTCAGGTAATTTCTGCTACTTTTAACCAATATTTGAGCTTATCATTGATCACGAAAGCGGGCCTAAAAACAACCAATTGTTGTCAAACACCATACGAAAATCATCAACGAAAATAGTTGAGAATAAATTATGGGGATGGAGTTCAGCCTTAAATGAATCAACTCCAAAACCTACACAAAACAACGATTGTTATAATTACCTTTGTCAACTACAACGTCTTTTTCACCATTGCTCAGTCCATTTACATTCACAGTTGAACCATTGTAAGCCTTGTTGTCTACTCCTTCTTCCACATTTTTGTCTTCAGATGACTCTGAAACTAAACGGATAACACCATGAGAGTGACGTTCACATTTTTACAATTCGTAATAGGTACCCAACTATCCAGCAGTGGGTGTGAAAGTGAGGGCAGGTTTCCTGATCGATAATCAACTCAATTATTGGTATAAAATGCAGCGATTGAATAATTCCGACTGCAAAGATACCCTTTTGGTTAAAATACTTTTGTTGAAAGCATGCGCAACGTACCTAATTATTTAATGGAAACGAATTTTAACCATTATTTGAGTTAGCTATCGATCACAAAACTGGCCTTTGATAAAGGATACGTGACATCTACTTGTATGAGTAGGAAGACACTTACTGGCATACAATGTGAGAGAGGGGATGCGGTGGGTTTAAAACTGGTGCGTGAGAATATCAATAGTATGAATATAGTATAATATATACATGCAAGGATCCAAATTGGTAAACTAGCACATGCCAGTAACTGGCATGCAAGCCGTTTTACAGGCATGCGTATCGCAACCTTAATAGAGGAACTTACTTGTAAGTTGGTTCTTTTTCGAGCAGCATTTGCCGATGATGACGTCGATAAGTTTAAATATCCTGATGCTGTTGAACATGAGAATGAAGTACAGGACGTATAGAACTCCGAGGACCGTCGCCTCTTGCCAGTCGACTTGCCCGTCCCATACGATGGCGACCAGCACACTCACATTCACCATGTATATCAACACATCCCGAGTAACCGGCCTTGCCTCGATGGCTATGGGCTAAAAATAGACAAAGATTACCTAAGTTACGTCTTAAAAGATTATTGCGAGTGATTATCAGAACCCAAGCACTGAAGAAATTCATTTATTACGGATTAATAGTATCTTGCATCCGTTACCAACTACTGCTAGCTTTTCGGACGTGCAATCTTATCAAAGGATATCTAACTGTAATAGTAATAAACTAAAAATAGTGTTGAGAAATATTACTTGTCTGTAAAATTGTCTATATTAGGCTGATAAGTAAAAATACGATATAGGTACTATTTTATGAATCAAAAAAAACTTGAGCACGCTAATCTCAGTAACTACCAGACTAATTGGAATAGATATTTTTGTGTTGGATAGCTTATTTATCGATGAAGGCTTTAGGCTATAAAACATCACGCTGCGACGGGAGGGGAAGAAGCAAACTGAAATGCGGACGCAGTTGCGGGGGAACGCTAGTAACTTTTGCATTCTGGTCGAACATTTCAATCGGATTTGCTTATCAACTTTACTACGCATTTAGCCTTGTCCCCAGCAGTTTTGTTACATAAGTCACTAACTCTTGGTAACGGTACAGTATCGTGTAGATTTTCGTGCCTGACACGTTCCTAGCACGGTCATGGTATGCTACGGTGTACTGGGCAAAGACCCTAAAAGATATAATACCAGTACGATTACGCATCTTGTCAGTGGGCAAGATAAGGGATAAGAGGTACCTGAGTGCTAGCAAGTATTTCGCGCTGTTAAACGCTGACTTCAGTTAGAGCTTCCAAAACAGTATAGTAACCACTAAATAGCTTTGTCTAAAGTCTTTGTTTTGACATCTAATAAAGGCAGAATGTCAGCCCACAAAACATTTATTATCAAGCGCAAGCTTGCTATAAAGCTGAAACAAAATCTACCTATTCCGCACTGGAAATACAATTCGGTACAATGCTAAGAAGCGTCACAGGAGGAAAACAAAGCTTAAGCTGTAAGCCTGTAATTTATTGTTTGTAAGCTAAAATACACAAAAAAAGGAAATTGACAAAAAGAGAAGGTACTTACAGAAATAGCAGCTAGACCTCCGATGGCGGCTACTCCGAGTGCGTTAAATATGGCGGATCCTACTATAGTGCCTATGCCCATGTCAGATTGCGTCAAAAAGGTCGAGATCACGTTGACGAAGAACTCTGGACATGAAGTCGCCACTGACATGAAAGTTGCGGCTGCCACATTCTGGAAAAAAAACACAAGGTTAATTACAGAGGAATCTTATTGGAGGACTAGCGGTCCCCCGCGACTTCGTCCGCGCGTTTTGAGTTTGCTCCCGTCGCAGCGTCATGTTTTATATCCTAAAGCCTTTCTCGATAAATAAGCTATCCAACACAGAAATATTTTTTCAAATCGGTCCAGGAGTTCCTGAGATAAGCGCGTTCAAACAAACAAACTCTTCAGCTTTATAATATATTAGCGCAAGCGCACGTTGTACTTAAGCTGCGAACATTATTTTGGTGCGGAGTTATGTTAAAACTGTGATAGTTCCTAAGATATTTATTGGAATCAAATGATATAAAGGGCAACTTGGTTCTAAATGAAATGTTCGTGATGATGAATGTATTTATTTTGATAAGAATAAATACCTGCGTGTATAATACACCTCTAAAAATAATGCATTATTTTTTTACAAATTTATTTACATAAAAAAGGTTGTAGTAAGTCAACCATAAAAGATAGACATATGCTGTTGCGGACTTTATTATAGAACTCTTAATGCTGAACAATCCTGTCATACATGATTTTTGTGTAACTTAAGCGGTTTCCGCAGCGTATGCAGCGGAAGCTCTCAAAAGGAATATCATTCTCCCGTTTTCGCAACATTTTTCATTTCTGCTGTGGTCTTATGAGTCGTATCTTTATGTTATATAGCCTAAAGCCTTCCTCGATAAATGGACTATCCAACGCATTTTTTTTTTTTCAAATCGGGCCAGTAGTTTTTGAGATTAGCGCGTTCAAACAAATAAACAAACAAACAAACAAACTCTTCAGCTTTATAATATTAGTATAGATTTTAATATAAGATGATGAGTTTGAGATGACGGCAAAAAGATGTTTATTAGGTCCAGAATGTGGTCGAGGAGTGGTACGTATGAATAGTGTCGCTGCAGTTTTTTGTGGTTGCATTGTGTTTCCTACAATCTCGATGTGGTTCTCTTTTCTTTTTCGGCCATTAGTTCTCAGTGTCTCTGGTAGTTGCGATGTCACAAGAAGTCGATAACGACTGCAAAATGTGGTACGTGTGGTACGTGGTATGGTCCTATTCATTTTCAATACCCATAAAACTGTTTCCCTCCACATTCCAGTTCTGCGGGGTCACTGCATTACTGGATCACGCAGTAAACTTTGGTGTGCTCACACGGCAGTTTTGCAGGTACGGTTGACCGTCAACTCAGTCCTGTCAACAGTCTATCTCACTTGCACTTAAAGTGGCGCGCTGATTATCCGTACCTTGCACAGCGTTGCCATGGTAACTGTGTTTGTGCATACTTTCATCTAAAAGTGATCTAGTTTAATGACAAATCTGGATCAGGAAAAAACAAAAATTGGTTTTTTAGCTGACTGCAAACGGGATGCCCGTGTATATAGCATTAGGACGAGTATGCTACTAAACAGCATCCTGCAGAAATCAGAACCTGCAAACGACGGGATGTCTCCGTGGGAAACGGTCCTTAGGTTCTACAAAAGTATACAGGATGTCTTTGCCAACTCTACCCTTTTTTATAAAGACAACAGTTGGTTCTCCACATTTAAAAGAGAATATTCACAAATCTTGGGGGCCGAGGAATACTCTGCCTCGCACAGTAGTAGTTACAAGTAGAGAAATACATGTTCTGTGTCTGTACCTTTTATGTCACTTTACCACAAATGTTTCTGTTTGTTAAAAATTCATGTTGTGTAGACTAATTTTATGTTGCTGTCTAGTCTCTTACTGTTTTATCAGTGTTAGCTATGCATGTCTGACTATAATCTGTAAGTGTAGCTTTATACAATAAATAAATAAATAACCAAGATATAGGAAAATCTAAATTAATTTACTCAGAGGAAATAACATTTTTTTAATTAGGTATTCAACTTACAATGACTGTATCTATGAGAATGTACGTACGAGAACAAAGTCTAGAGATGTCATTTTCATTGCAATTTATTGTAAAATATGGCCTTGCTTAGGTTATTAGTTTACTGCGTAGGAATTCGCATTGTAGATTTTATAAAGTAACAAAAGCAACATAAATAATTGAGTACTCTCTACCATCAACGATAAATAACTCCCACCTATCCGTACTTAAGTAAAATCCCAAGATAATTTTAAGACACTCGAACGTGAAAGAGAAATCAAAATAGCCCAATTAAGTATGGATATTTATCGTACGTTTATACCTATACTTATCAAACGATTTGTGTAGCTCATACATTGTTATCATCGTAGTATCACTGAGTACCAACCAACGTTATCAGTGTATGAAAACCTTATCAATTATTAAAGATTAGTTGGGCTAAATAATAGCTACTATTTACTTTTAAAATGAATAAACAAATGAAAAAAATATCGTAAGATGCGCCCACCTGCAGCTTATACTTAAATCTTTGCAAACGTCAAAATGATAATTAGGGCCCGTATAAGAACCTGGTTTACTTAGTTATGATACCTAAGAAATTAATTTATGAATTAGACGTGCAATAACAATGCGATTCATTTTTGGTAATTAATAAATAATTTAATTTAATTTTGATGATTCTAGTAAACGTAAAGATATTAACAATATGTAATAAAATCCTGTCCGATCCGATAGGGTATTAAAATGGCTTTAATAACATAACCAAAACAAGTCAACAAGTTTAGCACCTGTTGACCCTAAAACGGGGAAATTCACTCTCGTCACGTGCTGACGAATCTCCGCGCCTCCCACGCCTTTCGTTACCTCCCTTCGGGCTGGCATGTAAGTTTTTTAATGTAACTAGTGAATATTGTAATTTTATGTCTAATTTTTATAAAAAATATTACACAAACGGAACCTAATCGCAATACGTAATAACCCTTTAATGGATCGAGCAGGATTTTTTACTAGGTATTGAAAAAGCAAATTGAAAGTAAGTAAGCAAAATTATAAACCTTACCTGCGGTATCTTCAAGTCTTCACAGATCATCTCCACACACGGTAGGAAGTAGTCATTGCAAACGATGGCCAGCAACGTGAATGCGTATACTCCGAAGACGACGTACAGTATGAACGCACCCTGACGGAGCTGATCCTCTGGAAGGAAAAAACATCAATTGCAGATTTTTTATTACGAAAACAGAAGGGCTGGTGTATTTAAAACATATAGGGTGTGAAAAAATTATAAGACAAAATAAAAAAGGATTCAGAGGATCCGCTCAATTTATCTTCTTTTTTTACAACCTGTATATACCTATACATACGTATTCCTTTGTTTATGCGTAGTCCTCTAGCTTTTAAAGATGATTACGATGATTATATTGATTCGCGTATTGACTTTCTCAATCTGTGTGAGTTTGAAGCGCTCATATGACAATTTTACAAGATTGGTATTGTAAATTGTAATAAAGACTTTTAAATTAGGAAAGAGCACATAAGTCTTTGATTGAGTCTTTGATTAGGCTGAAGTATAAATTAAATCACATTGAGAAGCGTAGGTACATTTTTATTTGGTATTTAGTCTTTTTCCTACCTCGTCTGTCAACAGGTAAAGCTTTTTTCTCAATAAGTGATATGGTTATTGGATAAACCAGTATATAACTGGATAACCCTGCGAGTGAAAATCCAAAAAAACTGAAGTGTTAAAGTACATTGGAACAACGTGTTTAGATTCCATAATATTCGCAGCACATAATTTTCGAGTATAGCTAACAAAAATATAATATTCCGATTTTAGGTGAATTGCCTCAACGATTTACTATTATAAGCATGTGAGTGAATATCGCATACCTTCACACTGCCTGCATACCGCTGATTAAACATTCCCCAGGTATGATATGCCTACTCAGTGAGGACCTTACAACTAACTGGCTAAAATGTTGATATAATTATTTGTTTTTGTTTTTTATTATGTAAAAGGACTTTGGCTCATTTGTCACATGAAAAAATGCAGGGAAATCCTAAAATAGATTAGATAAATAAATGCCAGTTTAACGTCTACCAAAAACCATAATTATTGAACAAGATCAGTAGGCATCATAATAAGCCCGAAGTGATTGCTGGGTTACTCCAGATTACTCATCTACTGGTATTTACAATTTCCCTCTTGACAAGTCTGTATTTAATTCTGTATTACTACGATTCGATCAAGGTCGTTCACCTCCAGAGTGAAAACGGTGAAATTTACGGTAAATCTGTATACTTTTATCCAATATTGTACCTTTTTGGTGGTAGTGTTGTTTATAACGTATGTAATTTGAAGACGAGTAATTAGTGGTAACATTGAGCGCCTTTACACTTTAAGCAGTCATTTATGTATCTTTTATCTATATGGTGGCCATTATTAAGTAAATAACGGAAAAATGAAATTGTTCCTTATCCTGTCCTAATAACCATTAAAATAAAAATAAAAAAAGGAAAAAAACTGGGTTTTCTTTAAACCTATATTCATCCTAGTGCAGTCCCTTAACACGGAGTCATAAATATAGTTTCTTACAACCTTCTTCCCACGGAATTGGTGTCGCGTAAATCACCAACACCTGGGTAAAATCCACAAACACGTTGATAAGCGTATCTCTATTTTTCGCAGTGAAATGTTGTAGGTAGCATTGGCACTCACGATAACAATTCATTAGATATCGAAACACTACAGACAATTGGCAAACATTTGATACGAATACATGTGTAAATGAAAACAAAACTAATGTTATGTTTAGTCTGTGGCGAAAATCACAAAATTTGTGGGTTTGCATATATACTGTAAATTTATTAATTTATTTTATCTTTATTAAGGACACAAACAGCTGTCTTATAGTACTACTAAATAGATAATTAATTAGCTTATACACTAGCATTTAAAAGTTTCAATTGCAACAAAACAAATGCAGTTATTCACTTTATACTGTTTATGCATATGGTGGAATTAAATTTAATTAAACTACAGTTTTAATAAAAAATATCAATATAGCAGCTGCAAATCAGCCATCAATTTTGCTTCAGTATTTGTGGTTGCTAATTATATGAATGTACTTACACACAACGAAATAATGCAATATCACTGTCACGATATACCTGAAACCCTAACTAACAGATAGATAACCCTGCTGTCAGACGTTATCAAGCCACCCATAAGGTCTCTAACTAGGCTTAACGACTAATATCAACCAATATTAACCGGACCAACGGCTTAACGTGCTTTCCGAAGCACGGAGATGCTCGTGATATACGTCACCTATATTGTCGGAATGGTCACCCATCCAAACCTGACTGTGCTGTAGGTTGCTTCACTTCGGTATCACTACCAAAGCACTACTACCACTGCGCTACGAGCACGTAATGTTCACCAACACGCTAGTAAGTATGTGAGAGAACAAATCTGCTAATGAATAACCGAATGATAAAGAGTGGCCGAAGGATAAGTTTATACGACGACCTCCGTAGTGTAGTGGCTAAGCACGCTGGGTTTCAAAGTGTCGCCGCTCCGATGTCCCGAGTTCGATTCCCGTTCGGGTCAATATAGAAATCAAAATTTTCTGTATATGTAGTCTCCGGTCTGGGTGTCATGTCTGATTTCCATAACACAAGTGCAATAGCTACTTACTTTGGGATCAGAGCAATGTATGTGATTGGTGTCCAATATATATTTTTTATAATCGACCACGGAATAAACTCACTCTGAAGATTATTATTGTAATCCTAAGGAACCACTGGGGCAGGTAGTCTTTTGCTATGTGCAGTAAAAAATGGATGCTCAAACATCAAACTCACCATCGAATATGCCATCAGGGAAGCTGTCAATCGAGTCGAAAGCCTGACAGTCGAAGGTCTGTACCACGCCGTCGAGCACTTGCGTGCGCGTGCGCAGCCACGGCGTCCAGTGCCACGTGGCCACCTCCTCATCCAGCTTCGACATCAGCTGCTCCTCGATCAGCACTGTCTCACCATGCTTGTTCACTATCGGCACGAACCGGATATCCGATGCGTCTGGATAAAAGAAATTGGCTTTAGAACATAGCGTACAAAAAAACCGACGCATTTAAATAAAATGTGCTAATAGCGTTCGTTACAACTATGTATGGTATGGACACCTCTATATGGATAGCATTGATCTCTTAAACAAAGCTAAAGGACAATCTAGATCATGTGTCACCTCGTAATTGGCCCATTCGTTTTGCTAAATAACCGTGCCAGAGAGACAAAAATACAAACATATTTATCACTCCACAAAGCATCGTCCGCGTCCGACAGCCGCGCGACAGTCATGCAACAGCCGCGCGGCTTGCGGTTTTACGAAGGAGGACGAAGGTTCCGTTTATTGCAGTATCTTGCGGCCGCCAACAACACGTCAAGTTTAGCACTGTATTATCTTGAGCAGATATTATATGTGATACTTTTACTGCTCAAGTTTGTATATAGAGAAAAGAAACATACGTTTACTGCATTAAAGAAAACTGGAATATTTTTTTGTTATTAATTCACCTCTCTCGCAGTAACCGTCCGACATTTTTTACAACCGAAACAGAACGTCATCACAGACACTGAAAAACAATGTAACCGTATCACATAATGATGAATGATGACAACACACGATAGCTTCCATAGGGAATAGATTACCGAATCACGTAATGGCCGATTTATTCGCGATATCACAGCTTTAAGGGCTATCGGTTGCTGTTCCCCGAATACAAACGAAATTACGTAACGTAGGAGCGATCGCGACGCGATTGCAATGCATTTTGACTTGGCCGCAGGGAGCGCTATCAAGTCAAAATGACAAAGTGTCCGAGCATAATATTTGTTAGCGATTTACTTTGTACAATAGCAACTGAAATTCGACAGCGTTAAAGATACGTAATCGCACTATGGATTAGTACGACTCGCATTATGAGCACGCTACCAACTACCGTTCTTGTACACTGGAGAGCAACGAATCCGGGGCATTCAAGATGTCTCATAGTCTCGGCAACAAACACCCGTATTTAACACCATCAATCTGTGATATATCTTAAAAACTGCTGTTCTATATTGATAGGTAATTTTAAACTACGATGTCACGTGCTGTTTTCGAGTGACTCACTGTTTAAGACTATTTGAAAAACTGTAATTAATATAATGAATACATTAAGTGTCTTATATTCGTACAGTCCTAGTTTGACTAAGCATTCAATAAAATGTATCAAATATTTTGAGATATGCAGTTGACTTTTTGATACGTTAGGTTTTCACGTACGGTGTACTGCAGACCCGTTATTCATTGCTCTCGAGTGTATTTGGCAACTAAATCTATTGTTCCTTCTTGTTCAATTTGAAAAATACGTCTAAACATCTTGGATAAACCTGATTCAAGCTCTACAATGATCTACAATACTCTATCTTACTCGGCATTTTCTGTTGTTTTCACCTCGGAACTAATAAAGTTCACACGTGTTTTTATATGACAAAATTTCAATAAGTCACTAACCACAATACTTGCATTTTTCCACGTTGGTGAAACTAAGCTGTTAGAACTAACTACACTGAACTTCATTTAACAAAATAGACGTTATCTTTACAAATCACGGTTGTTGAGTGCAACATGCATTGTGTGAAGATGACTGATTTATAATGAACTCAGTGTAAGATATTGGCAGGTTTGCGATAGTGAATACCAGTCGCCATAAGTACCGACCGCTTTCCTTATTTGTCACTTATGAAGTGTGTACAACTCTATGGTTTTTACGTTTTGCTTAAGCACAATCCGTGTGGTGGCTACTTATGTAAATAATTATCCTCCTTGAGCATCGTTTTCTTGAATAAACATGACTGAAAATTAGTTACATTTTATCCTGTTTTTTACATTTCGTATCTTTACGAAACTAATACACCTTTTTTCTGAAATGATTTTACGCAAAATTGATTCATTTAAATAGTCCTGAGATTACTGGACATTTAAATATATACTAAAATAATAAATAAAACAAAAAAACCTTTTAAACTAAAATCTCAAAACGAGCCTAAGTCAGATTTTTCATTTGTAAGTTATTATCAACCTACAAATAAAAAATCTGACCCAGGTCACCGTCCCGTGGAAAGGTGCCCATGAGGCTGGCCACATTTCCTCTTTGAATGGCCAAGCTTATACGCTGGCCAAGGTAGAGGCCAGCCTTTGCATCGTGAGAATTCAAAACTAGGCGTTTTGAAATCTCACGATACAATTTATGGGCACTTGGTCCCCACGGCCCCAGAGTTTCGACCCCAAACGGCTCAAATGTTACATCATTTAAATTAACTGATATTTTAGCATGCTACGGGCTGTTTCAACATTGACAAATAAATCAATTTAAATATGGATCGTCAATTCGTATGAAGTAATGGACAGATAACGTTACCGGTTAGTTATGTAGACATTGTAACACAGACCATTCATTTTTTTTAAAATTACCGCACTGTGACGACACAATAGGATATTTTCTAATCATGAACATATATTTATTGTTTGATTGGCTTAGATTTGATTTCTGGAATTTCTTATATATAGGTACAGATATATAACATAACATAACACAGACTTATACATACTTCGTATCCCTTTAGGACGCATCGTAATTAATTTCATTTTTCTCATGCTTACAAAGTAAAATGAAGTTTCGTATTACGTTACCATTTTGATTAATATTTTCAAATTATTGCCTAATGCAAGTACATGAAAACAAACAAAGAACTTAAATCAGCTATCTTGTTACTTATGTACGTAAGCTTTTATAATAACTGAGTAAAAAGTCAAGAATAATCAAGATTTAATTATCATAATGAAAGTTATTCACGTTTTACAGTTTTAATGGCGTCACATGAGCATATAAAAGTCCTCACAGCGCCTCATTAATGAAATTACTTCAGCCATTGGCATGCCCGACTTATGCCATTTAAAGTTAATTGCGCTTGCAGTTATTTCAGAAAACAAATATTAAATTGAACCGATACAAAATACTCGTATTAAATATTGACCCATAAATATGTTTTAGCGACACCTACTTGACCTATTATCAAAATATTCTTAGTTATCATCAATACGTTGCGTATTGCGATGCAACTTTGACAGTTAAGCAACTCTGAGGTGCAATTGTGTAAAACAATCGTAGTCATTTGACAGTTTAAAACGTACGGTGTGATCAGTTAATGTGATTTCGCATTATATTGATAATAAATTATTATCATTATAATATAATAATTATACCTATATATATTAATGAGCACTGTCAAATTATTTTATTTTATTATAATATTATCATACATACATTATATATTTTGGACATACTGATAATATACATTACACTGAGTTAGTAGAGCTGCCTGGAAATTGAAAAGATTATGTTGGATCGCATTACGCCCTCAGTATCACTGAAACCCTTCTTAAATGCGTGTTTAAACGCATATTATTAAAAAGAAAACATTGAAAGTGCAAAAAACATGAATGCATCTTACAACTTACTGATTAGTTAGAGTATGTGTAAAGATACAACCTATTTTGAGCCTGGCAGCCAAAATAAAAGTTATCTGATTCTTTGATTAAAAACATAATATGCCTGGCAGGCTATAAAATAATCGGACTTTTTTTTACCACGTGTAGCATCAGCATAAACTTTTGTGACTGGCAGGTAAATATAATTAGCACGATTTATAAAAAAATATCCTTACTATGTTGGTTAGCTCCGCAGCTCACGACACACCAGAGCAGAGCCAGCAGTCCGACTCCCCATCCTCCAGTCTTTACTCGCCTCATTTTTGCTCCGTGCACTTAGCTAAATATCTAAAACAATAGAAACAATGTTCACTCAAACTGTCTCTTTAATCAATTCAGATCTGATTTATTAATTTGATGAGAAAGGTCGACTCGCAAGGTCCGATTGATAAGCAATGAAATATTTTACCGGTTTTTATTGACTGAAAATTTATTTGCACTGATTTTTAAACGAGTAATTAGAGCTGTTGTATATTTTACGTTATGATTTTCCTGTGCCTACAAAGCAGTGAACAAACGAACAGATAGGCACTACTCTAGTCTGTAAATTCATTTGAAATGTGTAGTTTTTAACTCATTGAGATTAAGTACAAGTGGATCCTTGGAGCAATCTCAGATAGCTCATTGACGCCAATGGTATGCTGATTGTATCATTATTTGATTACAATCTTCGGCGATATACGAAAAGGTTATTATCAAGCTCGTATTTCAGTTATATTTATTTATTTTATTTGATTTAAAAGACTTTATGGGCACAAAAGCTACATATGGCGGACTTAATGCTAAAAACATTCTTTACCTGTCAGCCATATACAGCGAAAATACATACGTTTTTACCTCACGTAGTAATAAATTACAGGAAATCAAAAACTGCTCGTACTTGATATGTGACTCTACTTTATAAAATTCTCTATTTTCAACTCTACCCATCGCACTCACTCTTGCTGCCAAACAAGCATGAGTGATAGAGATGTCAAGAATAGATGTGTAATATTTGTAAAATTAGGATCTGTTACCACGTGCTATTTCTTAACATTTCAATAGAACTAATTTATCTAATCATCAAATAAGCATACAAAAAAAAGCCCTATAATTTCATTGGATAAAATCACCGTTTCTGAGGTTGGTTAAAGAAATGACAGCGCCAATTAAAACAGGGTCTAGATCTACTTCAAAATCACAACTTATACGACAGAATGGCATTAATTCGTATTTCATCTATATTTTTGGTGAACCATTGAAAGTCATAGTAATGTGATGTCAAAATATGTTCAATAAAAATGTTATGACATTTGGTCAATTTATTTACTAAAGTATTAAAAGTATACTAAGTATTTTACTCATTGGAAGTCATTATTATCCATTTTGTAAGACTTTTAAGAAAGAATGTTAACTCGACCAAGATTCTATCGAACCTTTACCGATATGTCAATTACCCACGTTAAAAGAGTAGGTAAATTCATCTCGGAAGATTTATTTTTGTCGTTGTCTAAACAGCGTGGTGTCTTGTAATCTATGACAGTTTAAAAAATAGAGTGGCACTCTAGAGTAGCGTACGTAAGATCATCCGCAGTGAGTTTACGCAACATTTAAAGTAACGGAAGAGATTGCATATCAATGATCTCAAATTGAAATGTATAGTAATTCTAAACAGTAAGTGCCGAGATAATGTATGTTTTTCAAAATCTCAGACAGAATTAGATTAACAGTTTTAGGCAAATTATATTTTTCCTTTACTACGTACTACATTTAAATCTTAAACAACGTGCCAAAAGTAGTACTATAAGAATAAGTATTGCATATCACTCGTATGTTGATTATATCTGCTACGCTTCGTGCATACTAAAACCATAAAAAAATATAGGTACTACTATGCTAATACACTTTTAAAGTGTGAATAAATAACATTGTTTTCTGAGATGCATAGTTTAATTTGTTCTAATTTCTGACTCCAATTATGTGTACGAGTATATGCAGAATGTAAGCAACATTTACAACAAGCTAGCTTAGCGTTTGTTATGCAAAAATGTACTGGTTCGTAATCATGAATATAATCACGAACAAAGAAAACATACATTCACTTAATTATCTTAGCGAATAGTTTCCTGTCGGATCGTTAAATACAATCAAAGGAAACCAATAAGTAGTTTCATTTATTTAGCCTATTCTCACATTGCAAAGAAAGAGCTCGTGACGACTCGTAATTATTTCTAAATCACACTTAAAATACATTAGTAAACTATTCATGTTACATCACCATAGTAAATAAGCTGTTAACTGTGTCAATCACCACACAAACCTATGCACTAATTATTAAGTTTAAGACAACATAGCGTCACAGTTTTCTTACCTATGTCTGCTCGACAACAATCCAAGCTAGAATTTGTTTATTTTTTAATTATATTATCGTTGACACTCAACTCTGTCCTAATGTTGGGCTTCATCTAATATAGCTAGCAAAATGTTTTCCTTTATTAAGGATGGGTATACCTCATTCTTGCGTGATGATTCAGATAAAAACCCTGCGGAGTTCAGGTTGTATTACCTCAGCGTCTGGCTTTGCCAGATTGGAGGAAACAAAAACATAAGTTCGTGTACTCGTAGCGTGGTTTGCATCACATTAAGATTTGCCTACCGACTTTCCCTAGAAGTGTAGGAAGCTTTTAACTACTTTCAAAAGGGTAATCCTAACTGTGATGGCTTCGAACGAGATTTATTTCAATAGTCCAGACAATAGTCGATAGATTATTATGGTCAGGAGCCCTATTTTAAAATCACTCGCTTGGATATGGCGTGTAAAAACAGAGCAAAATATATACGTAAGTACTAATAAAATTAAGTTATCAATTAATCAATCACTCCTGTGTGGAGCTTTACTAACTTTTGTTCGAAATCATACAATTAATATTACACGCCATTTCGACGCCAGTGATTCAAAAATAAGGCCTCTGATATGTCAGGAAAGTAGGTAAAGCGTTAAATATACCCTATGTATGTTAGCCGAATTTTCGTAGATTTCGAGATATTTTTTTCGCAAATTTTATGAATTCTCAAACAAATAATTACACCACTTTCTATGGTGTTATATCGTGTTTTTTAAATTGCAATTTGATCCTGATAAATTTAATTTTCTTCGATGAAAATATGAGCTAGCTTCAACTAAAACTAAAAAAAAATAAAAAAAATGAAAAAAAAAAACAATAATTTGGCTATTATAAATATGGTATATTTGGATCGACCTGGATGTAAGGCTTGCAAAAAAAAATTTTTGGACGTCACTGTTTTGGCCACCCTGTATTATATTACGAAACCTAAAACCTTTCATATTTTCTGCATAGGTCAGTCAGTCATCATACAGGCGTAAGATTTTATCAGCAGAAGGTTACGAAGAAAGCTACCAATATTATGAAGGATTCCTGTCTGTGTTTGTACTTCGAAATGTTTTAACAGCTGTTAATTAATTGCATACGTTAGATAGTTACTCGTTGACTACGAGTGAATAATCAGGATTCTTCTATGATAGTAAATAAATCATATCTTATCATAGTGATAACATCTGATTCGAATTCAATTTCAGGATTAAAAATACTTCAATACTTAATGGAAAGGTGGAATTTACAGGAATAATATCAAATATGTAATAAACTATATTACATATTTATTGTTGAACAGTCATCAGCACTTTTCACTTGAAGAAGTTTCAAAATTATAAAGCAATGAAAAATTATCTATCGCGCAAAGTGATTAAGATAATTATTCAATGTATTAAGATTACGTTTGATTAATTTTAAATCTCGAAAACAAACATTTTAATCCAGTGAAAGAAATTTACCTACCTCTTGAATGTTAGTTCAGCAATGAAATTGGATCATAAAGCCGGCCTTGCCTTTTATACAGGGTGTTTGGTTCATCGTGTGCCTAATTTAAATAGCTTATAGTGGGGTTCATTTGCTGCGAGTATCATGACCTGACAAAAAAAATGGCCCTTTAGGCATTTTTTTGTATTTTTTTTGTATAGGAGACCCCCTTTATTTCACATACAAATGCTAGTTCGTTGCAAATTTATGCGGCATTTTGCGACCTGATTTAATGATGATATTTAAGGAGTTGTTATATGTTTTCATGGCATGTGGCATACTTTCAGCATATACACAATTATAGAAGTTTTCATGAAGTTCTAGGTTTTTTCACAGTATTCAGTAGCACGTCAAATAAAAAACAAAGTATATTCCGCAACTTTAAAAGTAAATTAAAAAAAGTGGCGTGTGCTTGTAATATTGATATGGTCGAAACCGAAAATAAATGCATATTAACAATGCAATAATGATACTGTGAAAAACTTTATTTTTTAAATAACATTCAAAACCCGATTTTGAGAATTTATTATAAATAGATATAATGAAATGGAAGGGGGTAAAAGAAATTTATAGCAGAAAATCTATTTATAGCAGAAAATCTATCTGGTCTATTATACAATGTGTCCGGGATAGGTATAGCGATATTGGGGGTACGTATTGAAAAGAGAATTTACAAAAACTTTTATTAATGAAACACTACCGAAAACTTGAAAATAAAAATCGCTTTTCCATACTAAAACCATCGAGGTAGGTAAGATTTTACTATGGAAAAGCGATTTTTATTTTCAAGTTTTCGGTATTGTTTCATTAATAAAAGTTTTTGTAAATTCTCTTTTCAATACATACCCCCAATATCGCTATACCTTTCCCGGACACACTGTATATATGGTCTATCAAAAACTACCGTCTACCTACTACCTAACTACCTACTATCCCGTCCAAACCAATTTACGTTGAAAGTATTTGTTAAGATCTACATTTTACATTTTTTTTAATTTACACTCGCTTAGTTAAGAAGTTAGAGGGGGGTGGGTTCCTGATCACACAATAAAATGTTGGATGTTCGCTACGCTCGCATTGTATTAAATGTGTATGCCTGTCTAGTTTTATGATATTAAATTTTACCAACGCTTGCGTTTGTCTTATATTTAAGTAGTTCTAATTATGCGAAACAGAAATAAATCTTTAGCTAATTCGCTTGTTGTATTACAGGCCATTGTGTATAATTACGAGTATAATGTGCCCTTTTGTTTTTAATTACCACATGGGGTCTACCGAGATCAGTTTACTTTTAAAGCGGTCTATGAAAACAAGTTTAGGGAACTTGGATTTAAACTTAGTCATTATAGGACATACATAATTAAATAAATCGAACCTCAATATGCAGTCGGAGACAAAACTGTTGTAGCATATTTTTTTACGAACGTCAACAATCGTTCATCGGCACAGACATTCAAGAAATCACTTATAATATAAAATCGAGCTCTCAACCATCTAATTATGTTTGAAAAAACATGAGCAGCTGCACCATGCAACGGTAATTGACAGACAGTAACTTAAGCCTTTACTACATATTTTGACAACATACTTATTAAAGCCATAAGTTTGAATTTATACCTACCATTAATTTTAATGACAATTTCTCTCTTTTAACAAAGCTACAGTTCAAATAAATACGTAATGAAGCCTTTACAATTTGTAAGTGCCTTATAAAAAAACATCGGCTAGAATGTGTGCATATTTAACAAAACATAGCAGAAAGTTTTAAGATTTTATATGAATGTACTTTCAGGGGTTACCGTTTCCATATGAATCAATTTGTTACTACAAGCAACTCATTGCACCTCATTACCAATTAGCTTTACAGCAAATCATAATTATTTTCCTCATATAGCACCAGTTGATAGTAATAGCAATATTTTGACATTATTTTCCTGCTAGCGCTGAGCAATTAAATCGATAATCCATCTCAAGAGGTAAATACCATTGAAATGAACAAATAAAAGAAAATCCCCGAGTATAAAAGATCAGCGTCGAATTTGATACTTGTAGGTATTGAGACGATAACCTATTTATTATTGTTTGTTATCCTCTCCAAACAGAACACAAAGTAATCTAAGACAAGCACAGTGATCACCTACTTACATCAAAGCGCACACAAACTCGGATTTTAAGTGTTTTATTAATTAAAAGTACATTTTTACAAAATTAATTACAATCCTGGCCCGGCAGGCACGGCACAAACAGATCTCATTCACGACACTGAAAGGTAATATCAATAGCAGGGGTTTTTAAGTAGATAATCTTAGTTGATAAGACGTTCTGTTGCAGCGATTAGTGGATATTATTAATCACTAGCTATCGCCCACGAGTTTGCCTCCCGAGAAATCGTGACATGATTTCTAATGATATGTTAAGGATTTGGTTGCTTCGATAAAGTTCAATAACACTTTAACAACAATTTCAAGCAAACCGATGATTTTTGTTTGGGACATTAAAGTAGCAAATCATTATCAGCTTTAAAATTAAGGTGTCATTTGTATGTGTGTCATCATTATCATCATTATCAGCCAAAGGACGTCCACTGCTGAACATAGGCCTCCCCCACGGATTTCCACAGCGACCGATCACTAGCGGTCTGCATCCAGTTTGATCCTGCGATCTTTATAAGGTCGTCTGTCCATCTTGTTGGTGGACGTCCCACGCTGCGTCTCTGGTCGAAGGGTCTCCAATCTAGAACTTTCCTGCCCCAATGGCCATCAGTTCTTCGCGCTATGTGCCCTGCCCATTGCCACTTGAGCTTACTGATTCTCAAGGCTATGTCCGTTACCTTAGTTCTTCTACGTATCTCCTATGTATCTTCAATGTCACATACATTAGGCACACACATACATGTAGGCACAGACAAAGGAAATCAACCGAGTTATGCATAGTGAATTTTTCAAATGCCTCTCATATGAGGTAAGAGGGATGCGACCCTCCTTTAGCTAGTTTTTACCGATCAAATTTACCGCAAACTACGTGGGAAAAGTAACGGAGGTCTGATCCAAAACACACTGTACGAGTTAGATAGGCTAATACAAAAGTTCTTACCTTCGTGATAGCGCGATGAAATGCTTACCTAACGTACCTACGTGTGTGCGCAGGAAATTACTAGAAATAATTTGTTTGAATGGGAAATCAAAGAAAACTTTATTAACACTATTGAAGAAAGCGAACAAGACATAGAATAAGCTGCATGCATTTATCGAAAGTGACAAAAGCTCAGGTGAAAAATACGGACGGAGGAACGCAGAGAAAAAATTAAAATGTTAGCGTTATAATAACAATAATAATTATACAAATCCTTATTGCACAACACAAAAAGTCAGGTACAATAAAATATACAACTGATCCAGTCGCTAGAAGCGATCTCTTTCAGACAATCTTTGGGTAAAGGAATAGACTATTCAAAGGAAGGCGAAGTTTCGTTCATAGTACTAGATAAAAGGGATAAGAAACGATGTCTACTAATGAGTGTACTATTCATATGCTCACCAAACCTACCTTTCGTATTAAGCTCTGCTATTATAAAGCCCCGGACATAGCTAATAAATTTCTTTTATAAACATGATTTCTTGGGACGTAACTAGGCAATTATTACAAATAATATCTTAAGTACCAAAAAAAACAAATCCGTCTGAAGTTTGTTATCCTTTTAGAAATAAAAATTTTTCTTTATTACTCGTATTTTTCATATTTTACCACCCACCTCACACTCAGTTTTATTGGAAAATAACAATTATTACGCGATTATTTTGTTTTGTAGGCAGTAATTTCTTGGTAGAGGGGGAAGGTGGGACTTAAGTAGGAGGTGTAATGCTCAATTAATTGGCTCTAATTCTTAAAATTCAAGAAATATGAATTTTTTTTCTGATAAAATAAATCTGTGATAAACATCAAGTACATTTCCAGAGGTAGCAACTACCTAGTCCTTAGCGGAATTCGTACACGTGGAAAAACTGAGTTTGTAACTATAAGTCCTCAATGGGAAAACAAAAACCGGCCAAGTGCGAGTCGGACTCGCACACTAAGGGTTCCGTGCCAACTTCAACTGAATTAGAGATCCACTTACTTCCACTTACCTAAAATACCACAATATTTTGTTAATAGCATATATAATAACTTTGTTCTTCATACAAACACTATAAAAACAAAGTAATGTTTACGGTTGTTGAAAATACGCTGTATCTTAAAAACAAGTAGCTCGATCCCGTCTTAACTAATTTACGTTAAAAGTGTTTGTTAAGAACTACATAATATATTTTTTTTCAAATTTTACAATCCTATTTTGGAAGCGTATATTTATCAAACGTTAGACTTTAAAATAAAATGGTTTAAAATTGAATGACATAGAGGTTCCTAGACCTCTAGGTCATTTTAAAAGATAGATTAGATAAACACAAGCATAGATTTGACAAAAATAAAGCAGTTTTACTTTCATGTACATGAGAAAATAAATAAATAAAATAGGAAATCTCTCAGATCTTAAACTGCGGTGCGAAAGCTAGAGGGAAACCACCACACTGTCTTCCTTAATTTGGAGTTTTATAGGAAAATCTCAACCGACAAGAGCCTAGCTCTTAAATTTGATGATGATGGACATATATGAATATGTCAGATCTCGAATATGAGCCATAATAACCTCGCTTGTTTTATTAATTTAAAGCCATTGGCGGCAAAACAACAGGATCATTAAACCAATGATTCACATTCAGATAACTATCGTCTGATACATTACAGAACAATTTTTATCTTGTTTATGTTGTCACGTTTGTGACACAGACGGACTAACAGTTGGGTCGTAAAAATGTAGAGTTGCAACTCATAGATAGAAACAGATCTATTTCTGGAACCCTTCTAAATGTTAAATACTGTTTTATTACATGCATGCATTGTCGATTTTGTGACGGTGAAATTCTCTGTTACATTTGATTTTTATAAAGTGTGCATAAATACGGAAGAGAATCACTTACTTTTTTGCGGCAAACACTCAGGTTTTACTGCCCGATCGGGCAGCCATGCTGTTGCCGGTTACTTATGAACTCCTCTGCTCCACAGCTTGACACCTGCTTAAAAAAATCCTAGTAATATCTTAAGCCTGGCCTTTTTTTTTTTCGACTGGAAAATGCCTTGCGCATACCCGCTGATCTCGGGGGAGACCAGGGGTTATGTGGGACTCCCCCACCCAGTTAGGGCGGGTATACCCACTAAAAACCAGTCGGTGTCCTTCAGTGCCATATATAGGGGGGTGCTGCGGGTTATCGCCCTGGGTATATCCCTAAGCATTCTTCCGCAGATCTTAAGCCTGGCCTGGTTTAACCCTAGCGGCTAGAATATCTCATTTTTAAACAGTCATTTTCCAACACTGTAACTCCTGTGTAGCCAGAATCTACTTATAATTCTCTGGTCTAATTGTAAGTCATAACTAGTGAAGGTCAGTTTTTCAATCAATTAATCATTTGAAAAAAACTAAGTTTGTCATATTTTTCATGCAGGTGAAAGGGAAACCGTTTTTTACCCGGTAATGAAACGAATCAGAAAGGAATGTATAATAATATGAAGTATGCAAACTAGCAAACTTAGTATTGAGACAATTTATACTTACTCAATGCTTAGCCAACATTATTTTTTTAGAACGGGACACCATCATCACAAAAGCTCATTCAATAAGTGATGCTTATAGAGGTAATCTTGATTTAGAAAACACCAACCATACATTGACATTTTATTTTGTTTATTTATTTTCTCAGCGCGTTACACGTTTTCAGCAATGATATTTGTTGTTATAATTTATTTTTATGTAGATTCACTTGCTCACTATTTTCATGAAATTTTATTTGAATTTGAACCAAAAAAGCTACAGTGTCTATTCGTTCCTATATCTATATCAAAGTGTTTGATGTCTCTGAGACAGACAGGTTATCTCAGACCATTGTTATTGTTGATTACGGAACTATGTTACTTAAACAGTTCCCGAAAAGATTTTCAAATTGTTCTGATCTCGAGAAAGATTAGATCTATCACAACACATGAGAGACAGCTTTGTAGTTAGGTATGACGTAATTTATTAAACGGTTTTTTATTTATTTAACGTTTAGCCAACCATTGAAAAATTGGTTTAATGTTTACTTATTTAATAGAACACACAATTTTTAAATTACAATTAAACATACATACAATACGGGCGAAAATTATCAGCTATCTAGGGCAAGTGTTTTTTACGCCCCTTCCAAACTTCGATGTAACCGGATTAAGTGTTTATGACAAAAATAATTAAGAAAATAACATGTTTCGAAAATTCTATTCAACAATATTTTTTGTGTGACTTACTAAATAGCACAGTTTTTCAATCACTTTTTAACCTGAAGACAGGAGAAGGAAGATTACTCGTATAAAAGTATAACTAAGAATATTGGTAAGTACATAAAGTCCGTTCTAGATAGTAAGAAAAGTAGTCAAATAGAAATTAAACGCAACCTCCATCGACATAAAATTACTTTAATTACACTGAACGACACTTATACTCGTACATGTCCTCGTATATCGTATCCATAGATTAACAAAAAACACACACCCATACAATTTTGTATCTCTATTTCCAAAGAATAAGTCGATTTTTGGTGCTTAATTGACATTTAGATGAATACATATCTATACAGGGTGTAGCCTCTAGTAGGAACTAAAATATTAAATGTACGTGCTTAAAGTAACAGGTAATCAAATATTCATAAAGATGAAATAAGAAACCATTTTTTTTTTTTTTGCGCACGGGCGGGACTTGAACCAGCAACCTTTTGGCAAACCGGGCCAAACGCTCTTACCAATTGAGCTACCGTGCTGTTAGTCCGACCCTGCGAAATTTGTGGTTTCTTATGGAAACGTCAATTGCGTGACGCTTAGCGCCATCTAGCCGTCTGTTTATGAAACAGATGATACAGATGGCCCAAGCAGTTATTCTTTACAGAATAAATTCAACTTGGAAATTGATGTCGCTTCGCGATCTAATGCTTTAGAATGTTTTTAACACTCATAGTGTCATATTTTATATTCATAAAGATGAAATAAGAAACCAAATTTTGTTTTTTTTTTTTTGCGCACGGGCGGGACTTGAACCAGCAACCTTTTGGCAAACCGGGCCAAACGCTCTTACCAATTGAGCTACCGTGCTGTTAGTCCGACCCTGCGAAATTTGTGGTTTCTTATGGAAACGTCAATTGCGTGACGCTTAGCGCCATCTAGCCGTCTGTTTGAGCTTTTGGCCCGGTTTGCCAAAAGGTTGCTGGTTCAAGTCCCGCCCGTGCGCAAAAAAAAAAAAATTTTGGTTTCTTATTTCATCTTTATGAATACAAAATATGACACTATGAGTGTTAAAAACATTCTAAAGCATTAGATCGCGAAGCGACATCAATTTCCAAGTTGAATTTATTCTGTAAAGAATAACTGCTTGGGCCATCTGTATCATCTGTTTCATAAACAGACGGCTAGATGGCGCTAAGCGTCACGCAATTAACGTTTCCATAAGAAATCACAAATTTCGCAGGGTCGGACTAACAGCACGGTAGCTCAATTGGTAAGAGCGTTTGGCCCGGTTTGCCAAAAGGTTGCTGGTTCAAGTCCCGCCCGTGCGCAAAAAAAAAAAAAAATTTGGTTTCTTATTTCATCTTTATGAATATAAAATATGACACTATGAGTGTTAAAAACATTCTAAAGCATTAGATCGCGAAGCGACATCAATTTCCAAGTGGAATTTATTCTGTAAAGAATAACTGCTTGGGCCATCTGTATCATCTGTTTCATAAACAGACGGCTAGATGGCGCTAAGCGTCACGCAATTGACGTTTCCATAAGAAACCACAAATTTCGCAGGGTCGGACTAACAGCACGGTAGCTCAATTGGTAAGAGCGTTTGGCCCGGTTTGCCAAAAGGTTGCTGGTTCAAGTCCCGCCCGTGCGCAAAAAAAAAAAAAATGGTTTCTTATTTCATCTTTATGAATATAAAATATGACACTATGAGTGTTAAAAACATTCTAAAGCATTAGATCGCGAAGCGACATCAATTTCCAAGTTGAATTTATTCTGTAAAGAATAACTGCTTGGGCCATCTGTATCATCTGTTTCATAAACAGGCGGCTAGATGGCGCTAAGCGTCACGCAATTGACGTTTCCATAAGAAACCACAAATTTCGCAGGGTCGGACTAACAGCACGGTAGCTCAATTGGTAAGAGCGTTTGGCCCGGTTTGCCAAAAGGTTGCTGGTTCAAGTCCCGCCCGTGCGCAAAAAACAAAAAAAAATTTTGGTTTCTTATTTCATCTTTATGAATATAAAATATGACACTATGAGTGTTGAAAACATTCTAAAGCATTAGATCGCGAAGCGACATCAATTTCCAAGTTGAATTTATTCTGTAAAGAATAACTGCTTGGGCCATCTGTATCATCTGTTTCATAAACAGACGGCTAGATGGCGCTAAGCATCACGCAATTGACGTTTCCATAAGAAACCACAAATTTCGCAGGGTCGGACTAACAGCACGGTAGCTCAATTGGTAAGAGCGTTTGGCCCGGTTTGCCAAAAGGTTGCTGGTTCAAGTCCCGCCCGTGCGCAAAAAAAAAAAAAAATTTGGTTTCTTATTTCATCTTTATGAATATAAAATATGACACTATGAGTGTTAAAAACATTCTAAAGCATTAGATCGCGAAGCGACATCAATTTCCAAGTTGAATTTATTCTGTAAAGAATAACTGCTTGGGCCATCTGTATCATCTGTTTCATAAACAGACGGCTAGATGGCGCTAAGCGTCACGCAATTGACGTTTCCATAAGAAACCACAAATTTCGCAGGGTCGGACTAACAGCACGGTAGCTCAATTGGTAAGAGCGTTTGGCCCGGTTTGCCAAAAGGTTGCTGGTTCAAGTCCCGCCCGTGCGCAAAAAAAAAAAAAAATTTTGGTTTCTTATTTCATCTTTATGAATATAAAATATGACATTATGAGTGTTAAAAACATTCTAAAGCATTAGGTAATCAAATGTATAATACATTTTTTTCTGGTATTTTATAACAAAATAAATCGAACCAGCAATGATTCCAGTCATATAACTTGAAATTGTCATTCACTACGAGTTACCGATTCCGTTATACAGTAGTATTATATTATCTGGGGTTATATTGATTTGGGATTATAACTTATTACTATAACTCTGAGTAAAAGCAATTTAGAGCACTATAACCTGGTCAAGGTAATTAAGTATAGCTGCTCTGTAGAATCATTAATTAAAATTTTTGCTTTCATCACAGGCCACTCGAAAAATGAATTATAAGTACACATAATATATCACTTTGGTGCAATCTTTGTAAGTATATTTTATCAAAATAATACTGTCAAAATTCAACTTAGAATTTATCTTAAGTAATACATTTACAATAATTGAGATAATACTATGTGTGTGTGTGTGTGTAGAACTACAGAGCGCTCAATGATATATGTATATGCAAGGTGCGCCACCGCACTTAGGCCGATTTGGAGGCGTAATACCCAAAAAAATGCGTCAAACGATAATCGTTTTGCTAATCCGAAGCATTTTCACGCAATCCTTACTACAAAATGCTTCGGATCCGCAAAACAATTATCGTATTGACGGATTTTTTAGTAGTACTAAATCCGCTCCGGACCTGAAAAAATAACTAATCAGAAATAATAAATGGTTTGGGAAACCAAATGGCATACGGGCCTTTTGCGTAAACTACGGTAAAAAATAGTTCTATGACTACGCTGGATCTCATTTTCACGGGTTCAGATTGGATATTGGATTTTCTTATATATTTTCAATCAAATCGATCCACTTTCTCTTTTGTTTAAAATGTTTCATCGCGATGCAAATTCGTTCATTATTTAAGCTTTTCCTTACCTGAAGGATGTATGGAAGAAATTGCTTCAAGTAATAATACCGCCTGAATCGTACTACTACCTAATTTTTAAGATGCTTTTCTGCATTATTTGATATTATTACGGACGTAGTTCTAAATCGCAATCAGCCGCCACGACCTATTTACCATAAAATTAATATTCCTATCGGAATAGAAGGACAAGTAAAAGCTGTCAAACGAAACCGATTTTAGATGTCAGTAACTAAGTTAGTAACATTTGTAGCTTTAAATGAGATAACCTTTTGATCAGGTGATTTATAACAATGTTCCTAAGTTAAATATAGTAGTTTACTGCATGATAAACAGTCGACACAAAATATTGAACATGCAGCTCTAGTGTAAAATTAAATGTTATTTCATTATACAAAATATTCGTCGATATACATTCCCTGTGTTATTCTGGCTTTATTTTTTACGTAAATTAACGTTTGTAGAATAGAATAATCAAACTGCGTACTTTAAATTTGAAGCGCATTGGTAAATATAAGTCGTATATTAAGAGGCTTCGATTTGGACTAATCTACCTGTTAAATGATTATTTGTTGGGGTTTTGCCGCTGTAATGCATAACAATCAATCCCCGATCAAGTCACCATGTTTAAGACGCATTATTTCTCTAAAATATACACAATTTCACTTTTAAATATAAAAAATCAAATGCACGTAATTTTCAGCGAGCTTCTGCCGGGCGGTGAACTGTTTGACATCTGACAAAAATGGTTCTGCTACCCATCTCTTTTTATCACACAGTTTGCTGCTAGTGACATCTCGCTTGTGTCGTTCTATTCCAAAGGGATAATAATTTTATGCTATTTACTGGGAAACTTAATGTCAATGCCAAATCATTGCTAGAATAGGCACAAATAACACAGTTGTAATATTATAATATTTCCTTCAAACGACTACAAAAAGTAATAAAATATTATTCATGCGATACTAAGGTATACGACGACAATAAATATAATATTTCATTACCTACTTATGTCATGTACTTATCACTTGATTTTAATATCGATAAAATATAACTTAATAGGACCTGTTTCACAATCGGAAAGTGAAGCGAATTTGTTTCATGCGAATTGCGTCATTATGAAAATTTATATTCATTCTTGAGTACTGCATACTTTACGCATGTGAATTGACCCTTAGTATATTTGATCACAAAGAGTTATTCTACGTTATCAATTAGTTTAATTTGGGTGGGAATTTAGGAGGACGTCTGTCAATTATTTATTAATATATATTTTTATTTATTAATAAAAAAAATACTTAACTTTAACGTCATTGATAATAATTTGTAATGCATAATACAATATTTCATTGAAATAACTTTTCGTTATGACAGGCAGCCATTTCTCAATTCAACTGCTTTTAACGTCCCTCAATAGTTTGAGACGGTGTTGACGCGCACGGTCCATATATTTATAGAACATAGAGTAAGTACTACTACTTATAAGTAATCTTACATTAAGGGGCTACCCGAATTTTTGACGCGCACACTAGCGCCACTCAATTTAAATATTTTTTACTCCTTAAATACGAAAACAATCAAAAATCTGGTAGACACGATTGTAGTATAGTACAGGTTCTATAGTTTATTTAGTACGTTTAAATTGTTTCTAAAGTAGTTAGAGTTAGAAAAACTGCTAAATATGGCTACTTTTGGCAATTTTTCTAACTGTAACTGCAGATTACTCTGTTTTATTGAACTTAAACATTGTATCTAATCCACATAACCAGAGCTACAACCGCATCAATCAGATTTTCGATTGGTCTTTCATTTAACGAATTAAGATTTTTCTACTAAAGTGGCGCTAGTGTGCGCATTAAAAATCCGGGTAGCCCCTTAAGAAACGATGATTGTCTTGTTGTATTAAGTTTGTCTAACAAAATGCCTACAATAAATCATATTCAATTATCTTTGTAAGGTAGTAAAATCGTAGAGGTACAGTAATTTACGTTTTCCTTTGCTTGTCAAATGTTGTAAATAATCTTAACTTTTCTTTTTTCCTTGAATATAGTTGACAATCTTAAATTTCCTTTCCATGAAATAACTCATTTTAAAATATGATAAACATAAAACTTACCTTCATATCTAATTCGTCGTTGGACATTGCGATCTTTATAAATCAAGTGTTTAACAAATTTTACTTAGTGTATTTTTACAAGGTATTATAATATTCGACAAACTAAAAATAATAGACTATACAAAAAGATTTCTTTGCTTAGCTTAATTTCTAATTTGAATGAAGTATAATTTGGTTACGGAATTTAGGTCATTTTTAGTTTTCATTTAACCATACTACAACTGTCTTGTACAGTTGACATTTTCCAATACAATTGGTAGTTACCATTTCCTTAAATCGCTTTTCTTCGTGGAATGTTCTAGCCACTGGTTGTTTATGGTGTGGCTTATTTTGTTCCCATATCGGGCGTTCATACCCTCTTCGTCGTTTCCACGAAAGAGTTTGAATATGGTTTCGTAGGTGACTTTTAATGTCAAGAAGAGAATCAGGTCAAATCCTGAGATTAGTGTGAACCCAAGCATCAGACTGAGGAGGCCTCCGAACGCAGCTGTAACAACAAGAAAATTGCTAATAAGATCTTACTTATTTTACCTACTCATTATTTTTGTTTTTTATAGTGATTTGTCACTATACAAACTTAACAATATAAATTGCACTTGAAAATGCAGCCTACGCGTTAATTGAAGTAAGCACTTGCAAAATTTAATAATTTAAGTGGCCGAGTGGCATACGCCCGGATAGCATGAGACATTGGGTTCGATTCCGCGTATAACACAGTTGCTTTTTTCAAGTACAATTTATATTATATTATATGATGCACTCAATTGAATTTATCTGCTCGTCTGTAAAACAGACTTCAAAAAGGAGGTGGTTCGTATTCGTCGTTTTTTTTTTCTATAAGATTAAAGTCAATGTGATGATGTGATACTCAAAAAAGTTTCTTATAGTAATATCAAACACTCGCTTCCGCTGCGGCCATGAATCATCCGAGCGCTAGGGAGTAAGCCGTGCGCGCACGCACTTATTGGCCTGCATACTTATTATTATGCTTTAGGTTTACGTAGTTTTTTTTTTATCGATAATTATAATATTGAATTTACACAGATTTTTGTCAAATACACTTTTATTGATAGTTGTAATAGTTGCTGCATATATTTTATAACAAATAAAAAAATATACTTACAGTCCGTTCTTCTTAGCAAGACTAATATTGTAAACAATCGTGACATTCCTTTTTAACAAAATGATAAAATGATATAAACAAAAACTCACAACTTACATGGGCAACTCATTGTTTTATAATAAGATCTTTTGTATATCAAACAGTTTATTAATTTTATTCACTGATATTATCTTAAAAGTTATGAAAAGATTGTTTACATTATTGGACTAGCCAAGAAAAACGGAGTATAGTTAGTATTGATATCGACACTACATTGCCGGAAGACTCTGCCTTTCCATAAGGCGTGTAAGTGTAAAAGAGAGATAAGTATGCACTGTCCCAGACATACATTTTATTGTAGTGTTTGACATCACTATAGTTGTGGAAGTCTCGATATAATTTTGCTTGTCGAACACAAACGCACATATTTTCTCGCCAATTGAACGTTATCGGTGTCGTAATTCGTTTACGAGTTTCACCGTTTAACCGAATAAAATAAGGAATATAAAAACTACCTAACGGAAGAAATCGAAATGCAAAGAAATCGTCGTGACCCTGATAAAGGAGAAAATGCTGTTTCTTCAAAAAAGGGAATTCGATTGGTGATTTTTTTCCGTATGCGAACTGCCTAAATGAACATAAAAATATAAAGTAAAAAATTGGTTGCCTGTAAAGTCGGTATACGGGCGAAAGTTTTACGTGACAACGACTTTTTATGTCTGTCTCTCTCGTTCTTACGCGTGCCTCTCACTCGCTCTCAGTGCTGCGCGCGCGGCAGACCGATCATAGTTGAGTGGGAGAGAGACGCAAGGCATTCGGCGGGCCTCTCTCTCGTTCGGTGACTCATCGTAACGTTACCGAGCGTTACACTTTTTCATAAGTGACTCCCAGCCGCAACCTAATTTAAGACGTTGTCACGTCAAAAATCGACTTTCGACTTTCTACTAAAAAGTTTTCAATAAACTCTGATCTCTTTTAAGGTCTTGACTCATTAGTGCATTTTAGTTATAGAGTCTGTTTTTACATTTTTTTAAGTTACTTTAATTTGATAATTGTAGCGATTATGGGAAGAGGAGAGAAGTTGCATCTTAAATTGTGACTCTGTTCTTAAGTAAGCTGCAAATTACCTATTACAAGTTATGTCATTATAATTACTGAACTCTTAAGCGTTACTGAGGTTCACCAGCTCAGCTCCACACAAGTTGACTATTAGTCGTAACAACATGACGTCAACATTATGATTATCAAGTTTTCCACACCGGTATAGGAAAAAAAGCGTCGTGGAGTTTCATATTCTTCACTCAAATTTAAAGGAATACGTCAGTCTGTTGACAGTTCACGTAAAAATGTTGACGTCAAGATGCGCACATTTTTTGCTTGGCATCACACTGCCTAGCCGACAGAATACTTTGTATTTGCCGGCGGCCATGCCGCAGCAGCTGCCGCGTTTTTTTTTTTAATATACAAGTTTAACGTCCTCGGCTGTACGCCATACAGACAATTCTTCATTATCGTATTTTCATTTTTCAATACTTAAAACTAAAACTAACACTAAACTAGCCTAACTTAACCTAACTCATTGAAATGCGAGGTGGTCCGCATTCCAATGCTCAACAAGGAAGCTAAGCGCAGGAACAGCGATCCGGGTAAGACGACGCGATTAGAGCTCGCTTCACCATAATTCTCACTTTAACTTCATTGTTTTCTTCAAAAGCACGAATTATCATGACAATTCCACCGCACAATCACAATAATTGACCCGAAAATAACAATTTCTAAAATGAAGAAATATGGTCCGTCCTATCCTTTTCGTTTCCCGCGCAAAACTCCCAGCTGCCGCGGATGCCGCAGTGACATTTTCCATATTATCTGACAGTTAATTGAACCATAATAAATTTATGTTACAACATAGATATAAAAAAACATAAAGTCATATTAATAACCTCCTCCGATTTTGAAGTCGGTTTATATAAAAAAAACTTGTTATATTTTTTTTGATTATAAAGATCGTTTGATACAGCAGAAAATCAGACGTTTAAACTTTTGAAGTCGAAAGTCGAAATCTCAATAGTAGCTTGTTATACAAGGGGAGAAAGTGACCCATTTCACTCGAGATGTTTTTGGCGCTCGAACGGAGTAAGAGCGCTAACAATTCGAGAGTGAAATGGGTGCATTCACCCGAGTTAAACATACCTACTATTATTCATTTCAACTGTGAGGAAAAATAAATCAATTTAGCTATGTGATTGTGATGCGATGATGAAGTATTATATTGTTTGGCGAGAGATGAAACCTCAAGTTTTTAAGTACATCACATATTGTTTACTGTCTTAATACATAAAACACACGATAAGAAGGACAGCAACAGCACAGAAGACAACAGAGTACATAAAACGCGGATGAAATCAAATATTTCAAATCATGGTTAAAATATCGATAGATTTTTTCTCACAGACAATTAAAATAGTAAAATAACGCAACCTTGATATTGTCACCAAAACTATCATCGGTTATGTCAAATTCCAGGTTCAATTTTGCCTCATGAGGATTTTTTTTTCATACAAGTTTTACGTCTTCGGCTCTATGCCATACAGACTATTCTTCAGTAAATAATGTTAATTTTTTACACTTATTGACTTAAACTAACACTAAACTAGCCTATCTTAACCTAACTCATTGAAATGCGAGGTGGTTCGCATTTCAATGCTGAACAAGGAAGCTTAGCGCAGGAACAGCGATCCGGGTAAGACGGTGCGATCAGATCGCGTTACTTAATTCCCCACTTTAATTGCATTGTTTTCTTCAAAAGCACAAATTATCATGTTAATTCCACCACACAATCACAATAATTGACCCGAAAATACCAATTACTAAAACGAAGAAATAAGGTCCGTCCTTCTTCTCCCCTTTTCGTTTCCCGCGCAAAACTCGCCTCATGAGGTAACGCTATGTGTTGCGGAGCAAATACTTTTTTATGCAGTTTTATATTTTTTCTGTGTGAAAGCTCTTTGTTTTTGACATAAGTTCTGTCGTGTTTCTGCTACGTCTTGGTTTGTACGAAAGATTATTTAATTTTTCCTGTTTTTAACTATATTTCGCTAATACACGCTTTACTCTGTAACTACTAAATACAGTCCTTATCATTTCTTCTCCCCTCCTTTATATTTGGTCCTTTTCGCTCGGTAAATTTTACTTTCAAAATTTAAATTTTCGTGCGGGCGAGGCTCCGCAGCCGGATTCCGGCACGCTTAACGATGTGGTGCCTCCGCCCCCCGCTCTCGTGCTCGACCCTGTCGGGTCCGTCCATGTGGCGGATGACAAGTCTATTTCAGGTACATCCAAGTCGTCCAGTACTATTCGCGCACGCTCGCTTAATATTAAGGCCTTATATGCTCGAAAAATTGCTGAAGCGGAAGCGAAAGCTGCTACAGCGGAGCGTAGAGCGCTAGAAATGGAAATGCGCGCAGAAATAGCTCAAATAGAGGCTGAAGGCAGTAATCACCGCGGCAGCAGTCGCGCCTCGAGCCGTCGCGACAATAGTCGCGCCAACAGCCATCACGACAGTAGCCGCCTAAGTAGAGGTAACGTAGTAGAGTGGTTGGATACTATGACACCTTCTAATGAATGCGTTTTTGTAGATACCCGTGGTGCTACCACTGTGAATGCCCCTGGAACCGTGCGTCCCGGTAGCCCCACACTTGCGGTTCCTACGAGTGCGCTCATAGAAGGACGGCCCTTCGCCGCTGCCACTGCGGACGTCCCTGTTATCGTGCGTCCCGGCAGCCCGACTCATCCGGTCGCTGCGTTTAACCTTCAAGTTCCTGCTTCCGCCGGCCGCGGTGTGACATGCGATCCCACTGCTGGACCTAGTCGCCTAGCGCTCGATCCGACACCGCCCAGGCCCTGTTGCGGACCTACAGGTGACGTTCAAGACTCTATGTGCCTACGTACCCTACCTACAAATATTTCTAGTAACCAAAATGGTTCTGATTTTAATCGTTTGGCTCAAGCCATACAAAGTTTATCTAAAGGTAAAATGGAGAGTCGCCTGCCTAGTTTTGATGGTAAACCCTTAGATTGGCTTGCTTTTAAAAGAGCCTATGACGTGTCTAAGGCGTCTTATTCTTCAATGGACAACTTATCACGGGTGAATGCCGCGCTGTACGGCCCGGCACGAGAGGCCGTCGGTGCCTTACTTTCTACAGCGAATAGTCCAGGCGATATTATATCTGTTCTCGAACTTCAGTTTGGTAGACCGGAGCTCATCGTTCTCCAGGAGGTTGCCGCTGTGCGAGCTTTGCCTAAAGTGAATTTTGAGGGCAAGGACTTGCATTTCTTTGCCGGCCGTGTTCGCAGTTGCATTGCAGTTATGAAATATCTTGATAATAAGTCCTATTTAGAGTCACCGGAGCTCTACAACTCATTGCTTCTGAAATTGACTCCTGCAATGCGAGCACGCTGGAAAGACTACGCAAAGCCTCGCTTTAACCCAATTGTAGGAACGAAATTAGAGTTGCTAGCTGATTTTTTGGCTGAGGAAGTCACCACGGAATTCCAGTTTGGCGTTATTACGGAAGCCAACTTGTTAAGTCAGCCAAATAGCTCAAAAATGTTTCAGGTTAACGTGGTGAATTCAAAACAAAATAATCATCACTCAGGTAATAAGTCGGCTGAAAATAAAAATCATTCAAATTCACAATCACAACAAAATAAGTCAAATTGTTTATATTGTCAACAATGGCACATGATTGACAACTGTGATAAATTTATTCGTCTTGACTTTATGGCTAGGTTGAATTGGGCCCGCGACCAAAAAGTTTGTAACAGATGTTTAAAAAAAGGTTCGCATCGCTATAGGACATGTAATCCGAAGACGTTATGTAATGTGGAAGGCTGCAAATACAAACATCATAAATTGTTGCATAACTTTGAATCAGTTAATTCCCATACAACTACTGAAACGCTCTCGAACGGAATCGAACCCGAACCTAGTTGTTCGACTATGCCGATTGAGCCTGAAAGCGAGATTGTAGCTCACGCTATTTCAAATGGGCCCCTGAAAGCTCTTTTGAAAGTCGTCGCTGTTACTGTAAGCGGACCTAAGGGCTCTATAAATACTTATGCTCTATTGGACGACGGCTCGTCTAGTACTTTTATTGACGATGAGGTATCAGCTCATATAGGCGCAGTCGGCCCTAAGGCACAAATTAGAGTAGAGTGTATGGGTGGACTATCTAAATTAACCGAAGTCGAGTATGTAGATTTTTATATTAAAGGCGTGCACGAATCCAAACAGCATAAAGTATATAGAGCACGGTCTGTATCGGCGCTAGGTATTGCACGCCAGTCAGTCAGCCCAGACGATATTAGGCATCTTTCATTACCTAATATCACGTACGACAACGCTGAGCCAAAATTGATAGTTGGAATCGATAACTGGAATCTGTTGACCCCACGAGAGGTGCGCCAAGGTTCAAACAGACAACCAGCTGCTTGTTTAACGCCTTTAGGTTGGGCTGTATTTGGCTTTACTTCCAGTAGGACTAAACCGGTGAATTTTGTCAATCATAGCACAACGTCAGATGATTTTTCGGAGATTGAGGGTCTTATAAAGGACAACTTTAAGTTAGAGTCGATTGGTATTGTGAAGCAACGAGTCCGTTCTGCCGCAGACGAGCGCGCCTCGAAAATTCTCGAAGACACTGCTCGTCGGTTACCAGATGGACAGTTTGAGGTCGGTTTATTATGGCAATCAGATGTCACTGACATTCCAGATAGTTACCCGCTAGCGTTTTCGCGTTTTAATGGTCTGGAAAAGCGTTTTCGTAAAGACGCCGCTTACGCCCACCAGTATCGCAAAAATATACACGCTATGATAGACAAAGGTTACGCCGAGCCATGTGACATCTCTTCTGATTCAACTAGGGTGTGGTACCTACCTCATTTTGGGGTGGTAAACCCCAACAAGCCAGGAAAGCTGCGCGTGGTTCATGACGCCGCAGCCCGCTCTCAGGGAGTTAGCTTGAATTCCCTTTTGTTGACCGGCCCTGACTTATTGCCTTCTCTTTTAAATATTATTTATCGTTTTCGAGAGGGTAAGATCGGCATGATAGCTGACGTAAAAGAAATGTTTCCGCAAGTGAAAATCAGGCCTGAAGACAGGGATGCGCAGCGGTTTTTATGGCGTGATTCTCCCGACTTGCCTCTTTCGACATATAGAATGTCATCAATGATATTTGGTGCTGCTTCTAGCCCATTCACAGCACTCTATCTTAAAAACAAAAATGCCGAAGAGTTAAGAGATTTATATCCTGAGGCTGCTCATGCAATTGTCCAAGATACATATATGGATGATTTCATTGGCAGTATGAAAGGGCCAGATGAAGCCGCGCAATTAGCTAGAGACATCGTAGAGATGCAAGAGCGAGCGCACTTTGAAGTTCGCGGGTGGGTCTCTAACGAACCCGATGCGCTCACTCTTATACCACCAAATTTGAGACTAGGTTCTGATAGCACAGGCGTAGATATTGGTCATTTTCCGCAAAGCGTGCGTACTTTGGGCCTAATATGGTATCCGTCGACTGATGAGTTAGGTTTTAACACGGTCGCCCTAAAAACGTCGCTAGCTTTGCCTCAAAAAATCACAAAACGTCATGCACTTTCCAGTATGATGCGAGTTTTTGACCCGCTAGGTATACTAGCTCCCATTACCATAAAAGCTCGTATTATATTCCAAGTAGTTTGGCGCAGAGGAATTGATTGGGACCAGGAACTTCCTCAGGACCTAAGAACTAAGTGGAAAGCGTGGCTTGCTGATATATCTTGTGCTGTAGACATTCGAGTCCCACGCTGGCACCTGAGAGACGCTCATGTTCCCAACCAAGCTCATCTCATAGAGCGTGAGCTGCACGTGTTCTGTGACGCAAGTGAGCACGCGTATGTCGCTGTCGCTTACTGGCGTTTGGTACTGCCTGACAAAACAGTGCAGGTTTCGTTTATATGTAGCAAGTCCCGAGTTACCTCACTAACTCCTGTCACCATTTCTCGCCTCGAACTGCAGGCAGCCACGGTAGCAGCTCGTCTAGCGACATCTATCTGCGACGCTCATAAGTTTAAACCCTCTAGGCGGTTTCTGTGGACCGACTCTAAGAATGTTCTAGGATGGCTCCGCAGCGACGCACGTTCGTTTTTGCCTTTCGTCGCACATAGGCTAGCAGACATCCTAGAGCTTTCATCTTTAGATGAGTGGCGGTGGGTGCCCACAGCACTGAACATCGCAGATGACGCCACACGGCAAAAGTCAGACGCTGACCTTAAAAATAGTCGGTGGATTGAAGGACCTGAGTTTTTAAAATCACCTCAATATGATTGGCCAGTTGAGCCACACAACACTAGCCTTAACAAAGATGAGCTGAAACTAAGTGCTAAAATTCATTTATATCTCATTCAAGTAGGCACCATTCCCATCCATCCTGTTTCGGCGGATCCGTCCCGCTTCAGCCAATGGTTGCGTTTCTTACGGTCGACGGCGCGTGCACATCAGTACATCAGGCGTTTGAGATGTAGAGCGAGTGCTAAGGCCTCAACATCGCACACACCTACCTCTAGGCTAAGAACTTCTGTCGCCCAGCTTACGCCTCTTACTGCGGAAGATTTGCGCCTAGCTCAGCTGCATATTTTGATCAAATGCCAAAATGATTCGTTTTCTGATGAGTTAGCTGCGCTTCGACTGGGAGAGCCATTGCCACGCCACAGCAAGTTACAAAAGCTTCATGTTATTCTCGGAAGTGATGGTTTAATGACGTTATCGGGTCGCATCGGAGCAGTTGCAGAATCTACTGAGGCTACTAATTTCCCTATTGTTCTTGATGGAAGCCACCCAGCAGTTAAACTTTTGACTCACTATTACCACCGGCGCTTTGCTCATGGCAATAACGAGACTGTTGTCAACCAACTCCGACAGCAGTTCTGGATTTTGAAGCTAAGAAGTACAGTCAGAGCAGCAGCACATGCCTGCCAATACTGTAAGATAAGGAAGAGTATCCCTTTGAACCCCCCTGTTGGAAACCTGCCGACGGTTCGACTCGCCCATCATCGCCGACCCTTCACTTTCGTCGGCCTAGACTACTTCGGTCCAGTGCAGATTACTGTTGGCAGAAGACACGAAAAGCGGTGGGTAGCTTTGTACACCTGTCTCACGACGCGTGCTGTACATTTAGAGGTAGTCCATGACCTCTCAACCGACGCAGCGTTGATGGCCCTACGTCGATTTACGGCCCGTCGTGGAAGTCCTCAACAGATTTGGTCAGACAACGGAACTGCGTTCGTCGGTGCTGCCAAATTCATGCGAGAACTCTACGGCCCTGCAGTTCAAGAGTTTGCAACCAACCAGAACATCGATTGGATCTTTATACCACCGTCAGCACCGTCAATGGGTGGTGCTTGGGAACGGCTCGTGCGTTCAGTGAAGTCTGCTTTAAAAGTAACCTTGCAAGAGAGAGCCCCAAAGGAACCAGTTTTGACGACCCTTTTGATGGAAGCTGAAGCTGTGGTCAACTCAAGGCCCTTAACTTACGTTCCCACTGACCCAAATGATGAAGAGGCACTGACGCCCTTCCACTTCCTTATCGGCACAGCATCCACGGCTAACCATTACAGTAAGACAGAGCCGCAGGATTTATGGGGGCGTTCTCAATGGCGTAAGGCATTGCGGCTTACAGATTTATTCTGGAACCGATGGGTTAGAGAATACCTCCCGACTCTGACACCTAGGCGAGGTGACAGGACCGGTGACGGACTTGCTCTTGGTGTAGGTGACCTCGTGCTGGTGGTCGATGGCAACTTACCGCGCGGTACATGGCCACGTGGTCGTATAATCCGGGTATTTCCTGGTGCAGATGGGCTAGTGAGAGTAGCCGAGGTTTCTACTGCAGGAGGAGTCCTTCGCCGTCCCTGCAAAAAGCTGGTGCGACTGCCTGTTTAAAAGCCATCTCTCTCCCGCTCTCTCTCTATCTTTCTCGTTATAGTTTTATCAGTTTTGAAAGAGAGGGAGAGATGTTGCGGAGCAAATACTTTTTTATGCAGTTTTATATTTTTTCTGTGTGAAAGCTCTTTGTTTTTGACATAAGTTCTGTCGTGTTTCTGCTACGTCTTGGTTTGTACGAAAGATTATTTAATTTTTCCTGTTTTTAACTATATTTCGCTAATACACGCTTTACTCTGTAACTACTAAATACAGTCCTTATCATTTCTTCTCCCCTCCTTTATACTATGAGTGGCAGCTACAGGTGGGAGTGAGTAAGAAGATTAATGAACAACAAAATCGGGGCAAGTCGCCTCCACCTGCATAATAATCTGTGGAATAATCGACGAAACAAAGAAAAAATTATTGTCAAAGACAAATAAAATGTGACTATTTCAAATGAAAAAAAGTGTCACTATGTATGGCGGGCAACCGAATATTATAATTGTAGATTTAAAACTGTTAAAAATTAGACTAATTGTAATGTTTTTAAATCAGTGATCATGATAAACACGCATTTTATGTTTAGCAATCTTAAAAATATGAAAAGCTTTTTTTATTTTAATAATATGATGTGATTTAATTCTCCTTAACTGCATGTCTGATCGTAACAAATAAAAACTAAATTACTTTCTACCCTAGAGATGGAAAAGCTATTTTCTACCTGTCTATCTTTACATCAATTCAATTTTCCGAACAGAGGAGATGAAAAAAATATACTTTGATTGCTGCAGGTTGTGGCCACAGGATTTGAAACGCTTAGTTAGTAAAACTCTCTTTTAACTGACTTCAAAGAGAAGGAGGTTATCGATCCATATGTATGTTCTTCTTGAGTATATAATATGACAATATACCTAGTCTTGCCATAAATATTGTCACAAAGAAAAAATATTTTTTTAATGCAAATAATATTTATTACTTTTACAGTTTGTTAGTTTTATACACAAATATAAAACAATTTGAAATATAAAAAGCTTATTCGAAGTGGTCTCCATTGGCTGCAATACAGTCCTTTAAACGTTGAGGCTAGTTATCAATAGAAGCACGCACTCTATCCATGGGAAAATTCTTCACTGCCAATCGTATGGATTGTTTTAGAGACTCCAAATTATCATTACGTTTATAGCAAGCCGTACTCTCTAAAACTGACTATAAATCATAATCCAGCGGATTAAGATAGGGACTAGACGACGGCCAGTCTTCAGCTCTGATGTAGTCCGAAACGTTCGCTTCTAACCAAGACTGCGTGGATCGAGCTTGATGACCCGGCGCCGAGTCTTGTTGGAAAGACCATGCTTGGTTATTGAACATAGTGGTGGGGCTTAACTACCTTCTCAAAAATGGTATCTTGATACACTTGTGCCGACGTTTTGATACCTTTTTCACAAAAATATGGCTCAGTAACTCCTTCATAGCTATCAACCCACCAAACCATCACTGAAGTCGGGTAATGCCCACTTTGCACTCTACCGACTAATTGGGAAGCTTCCTTAGAAGTTTCAGCATAAATACGGTCATTTTTTTTGTTAAAATGTTGCTCAATTGTAAAGATTTTCTCATCGTAAACAAAAAAATTCTGTGACCTCCCTTTGCCGGTACTGCTTCATTAGTTTTTTCGATTTTACCACCCTATTCTTTTTTAAATTATCAGTTAAAAAATAACCAGTGCGTCTCTTATAGGCTGAAAGTCCTAAGTCATCTTTTAAAATACGCGACATGGTTCTGGGTGCTATCTTCATCTCCCGAGATAAAATCTTTTGCGCTCGGACAGGATTTCTGCGAATTCTTTCCCTTACTGCTTTAATTACCTTTTTCGTACGAACACAACGTGGACGGCCAGATCTTTTTCTGCCACAAACAGAGGAGGTCGCATTGTACCTATTGATAGCCCAGTACACAAATATTTGACTAATACCAAGCGTACGGAGAGTTTTAAAAATTGCATTTGGCTCCATACCAACTTTGTGTAATGCAATCACAGCGATTCGATTCTCTTTATCACCCCACTCCATTATAACGCAAAATATTATAAAATTAATGGGCGCCTAAATTAGAAAACACAATGAGCAATCGTATAAAAATGACAGATTCCAAATTCAAATGTTATATCTTTCTTATTTTTAATTGTAACAGTATTTATAGCCAGACTGTGTATATAAATAATAGTTTAGAAGTTAGAGGGCGGGCCCATGTTTTGAAGCGTCTATCTATCAAACGATAGACTTTAAAAGAAAATGATTTTAGGAAGCTCATTTTAAAAAAACCTATCTATAGACACCCAAACATAGGAGGCAAAAAAAACAGTTTTACTTTCATTCATTTATGGGAGACCCCCCCTCCCCCTTAAATATTATTATTATTATTTTATAACAATCGTCAAGCGGTTAATATACATATCCGTACCAAATTTTATTAGTTGATGCTTATAGTTTCAGATTAAAGTGGCTATGACAGACAGACAGACAGATTTGACGAAACTATAAAGGTTCGGTTTTATGCCATTCGTCTACGGAACCCTAAAAAGTGTGCCTAAAATTAAGTCCTTTCAAGAGTTTATTTAAGACTTTGTAGTGCATTTTGTTTATCGTTGAATAATGTTAGTGTCAGGTTGAGTTAAGCTAAAATTATATTATTTCCGTCAGTTCGATAAGATGAATGAATATTCGAAGTTCACGTAACTAAGGAAAGTATATCTTTAACTTAATTCAATCTTATTTTCATGCTGAGAATAAAACGTGTAATATTACGAAGGGCATTATTTATTATTATTAGCAAGCATTATTTACGGTCTGAACTTTACCGTAATAAGGCATTCAGTCAATTTGATTTTAAAACACACTTACCCTGGCAGTATATGTAACTCGATTTGTTTAGTAAAGTAATGCCGGGGGTGCTTTCATCTCATCTCGGAGTAAGTCTTTATAATTTCATACATATTATCATAATTTACTTTGATTTACAAGTGCCTTTTTATACAGTTATTTTAGGTAAATACCGTATAAAAGGATGGAAATTTACCTATATGAGTCATCTATGATATACATAGACCTATATATCTATCTAATTTACCTATATGAGAATGACGACCTCTGTGGTCGAGTGGCTAGCACGCTGGTTTCAAGCGTCGTCATCTCGTGAGGTTCCGGGTTCGATTCCCGGTCGGGACAATGTAGAAAACGGTCTTTTCTATATTGTCTCGGGTCTTGTGGTACCACCGTTGTTTCCGGTTTCCATAATGCTTGTGTGTTTAGCACAAGTGCTTTAGCTACTTAGCTTGGGATCGGAGCAATGTTGCTATCAAAAATTAATTTATTTTATTTATTTATTTATCAACGAATTATGAAAAAAAATCACTACGCTTTTTGTATCTTTTAGACGTCGTCTAACGAATGTCAAGAAACGGGTTAAAACCACATACGTACCTACGGTAAATACCTTCGGTGCGATTTCATTAGCACGCATGGTATGCGTAATATTTTGATGAGCAATCATCGACCAACCTACGCTAGGTAGAACTTAGCTTACCTGTTGTTCTCTCGAGATTATTTTTTCTTCAATAACCTTGTTTTCTACCTTGTTTTCGTTCGTCAGATAATCGGATCAAATATTAGCGAATAGAAAAACAATTAACATTAAGCTTTTTTTTTTCTCTAATGCTATTAACAAAAATCTAGGAACGCGTTTTTTTAAAAATCGGATTAACTGGCGTAAATAAGTTAAGCCTATTATTAAAAAAGAATGAGGATCAAAACAACGGCACATCTCACAGAGATGAAACATGTCATTATGTTTTTTCTACGGTCTATCTGGCACATGAAATTAGTAATTTTGTCTGGAAAGGAGACAGCCATAAGTCGCCCCAGAATCGTTTCATGTCTGATTAGAAAAATACACTAAGAGAAATGACTTCAGCATTTTGCGAAAAAAGGATTCAATTAGTAATAAAAAAATATAAATTTAGTTTGCTTCTATATATCGGGGTTCAAAAATACATAAAATAAGAAATGTAACGATTTAATACAGTTTCCTTTACTCGACAATTGCTGTTTGATAGAAAAAAGCGCTTATAAGCAAAGTGATGCCTGCTCACCAAAATGGTAAATTGTGCCTTAAAACTGACAGTTAGCTTTTGTAAGTACCATTCTTGAGAAGTTAGTTAAGCCTCTTAACAACACCATGTTCAAAAACCACGTATGGTCTTTCCAACAAGACTCGGCGCCGGATCATAAAGCTCGGTCCACGCAGTCTTGGTTCGAAGCGAACGTTTCGGACTTCATCAGATCAGAAGACTGGCCGTCGTCTAGTCCCGATCTTAATCCGCTGGATTATAATTAATGGTCAGTTTTAGAGAGTACGGCTTGCTCTAAACGTCATGATAATTTGGAGTCCCTTAAACAATCCATAAGATTGGCAGAGAAGAATTTGCCCATGGAAAGAGTGCGTGCTTCTATTGATAACTGGCCTCAACGTTTAAAGGACTTTATTGCAGCCAATATATAAAAATATAAAAAGCTTATTTTAAGTGGTCTCACTTCAAATAAGCTTTTTATATTTTAAATTGTTTTATATTTATGTATAAAACTAACACACTGTAAAATTAATAAATATTATTTGCATTAAAAAAAATTCTTTGTGACAATATTTATGGCAAGACTAGGTATTCTTAAACATGATTAAAAAACAAATTCAGTTTGGTCTGACGCATAGACTTTTTTTACTTTTGGTGCAAACAATATATGAGCACGCTTTTCTTTTCTTTTCCGGGAGTTTTAAATGAGATATTTTATGCTCTGATTATTAATTAGAAATTCCAGAATGATATCTACACTCGCACATTTTATTTTTAAATGTTGCAAGCGTAGTGCAATAGTGTTGTAACAATTAGATTGTGGGGGATTCATGGAATTTGTAATGTGATTTTTCAGTAATTTGATTCTACTTATTTGGGTAAATATTACATGTAAAACGTTGCTGCTCTGAGGTGTGAGACATGGAGATGTTATATCTACGAAACTGTTCACAGCGGCATTGGAAGACGCCTTGAAACTTCTGGAATGGGAAGGAATCGGCATCAATGTCAACGGCGAATACATCACACACCTCCGATTTGCCGATGATATAGTCGTTGTGGCAAAGACGCTGGACGATCCTGGCACTATGCTCGAAGACCTTGACCAAGTCTCCCAACAAGTGGGTCTTGAAATTAACATAGAGAAGACGAAAATTATGTCGAGTTCCCTTGTTGTACCCACTCCAGTATTTGTTGGGAACTCAACTCTCGAAGTTGTCGACGAGTACGTCTACCTGGGACAAGTGATCCAATTGGGTAGGTCCAACTTCAAGAAAGAGGTCAATCGACGAATCCAACTCGGCTGGGCAGCGTTCGGGAAATTACGCAAGAGTGTCTTCTCATCTCATCTACCTCAGAAAGTCTTTAACCCATTCACTGGTAACACACACTGTGTTACCAGTGATGACATACGGATTCGAAACATGGTCTCTAAGTATGGGCTTCATAAAGAAGCTCAAAATCACACAACAAGCGATGGAGAGGGCTATGCTGGGTGTTTCTCTACGTGATCGAATCAAAAATGAGGAGATACGTAGAAGAACTAAGGTAACGGACATAGCTTTGAGATTCAGTAAGCTCAAGTGGCAATGGGCAGGGCATTTAGCGCGAAGAACTGATGGCCGTTGGGGAAGGAAAGTTCTGGATTGGAGACCCTTCGACCAAAGACACAGCGTAGGACATCTACCAACAAGCTGGACAGACGACCTTAAAAAGATCGCAGGATCAAACTGGATGCAGACCGCTAGTGATCGGTCGCTGTGGAAAGCCGTGGGGGAGGCCTATGTTTAGCAGTGGACGTCCTTTGGCTGTCGTATGTCTGCCGCCCATCTAGCTACGCCAAAATAGTACTACTGCAGTATTAAGTGGACCACATCCTTTTAGAATATCAACAAAGGAATCTGCTAGGCACTGTCAGGCGTACCTGATGGTCATTTTAGCTAATTTAGCCCTGTATTCAAGAGGTGCCTCCTTGCAGATAAGGAAGAAGAGGTGGGTAATGGCGCATCTTCCTTCCACCTCCTAGAGTTCGTAGGTCGACGAGTCCATATATGTCGTGCTTTGTATCGGATTGTGCTGATGTTAGACGGAACGATGTAGATATTTCAAGAGCCGATAATCATTTTAAGTAATGTATGTTATGGTGATAAGTGCAATAAATTTTAAGTAAAAGTCACATAAAATTTGACAATAACTTAAAAAAACATCGCACACATCATAACATGGAAGTGTTCTTATTTGGAAGGATTTGGCGTCTTGTGAGTGCCAAGATTCTTTTGGAAAAAATATATAAATAACGTGATTCCAGTAAATTAAATTTTCTTAGAGATGCGTGACGTCTTCTTAAAAGAAAAAATAACACACGTACCGAGTAAATTCTGCCAATTCAGGTAGACATCACGGCGATACTTAGTTGAAACCAGATCGTTGAAGAAAACATTGATCAGAGAACGGTTCTCCAGCGCGACGTCTTTACTGGAAATAACAAAAATAAGTCATAAATGTGTAGTAAAAAAATATAAAGTTACAAAGTGTGTAAGTGTAGTAAGTAGAGCATGTTCTCTCGCTCTCACAGAAGAAAAGCCAGCCGAGTCGAGCCCGCTGAGCTATTCCTAAGGCAAGCAAATGGCAACGTTTGAAGAACCGTGATTATAACTAGGGCACCATCTAAGGCCCGGTTGCGTGATCGATAGTTAACTGACCTAATGGGTAAATGTCACTACCAGCGGTTGAATATTTACGATTGTGTTGTGTTTCGAAAAAAAACCTTATCCTGTCAGAATGGCTATTTTATTGACTGTTGGCATTGTTTAAGTTATTTTTTATTCAAAATATACGCATTCAGAAATATTCAACCGCTTGTAATGACATTGAACCTTCAGTTGAGTTAACTATCAATCACGAAACCGCGCCTTAATCCACCGTGACTTTAAACGCAGCCCGTGTATTTTCGTATGCAGTTCGACAGTTTTATCTGTCACAATTTAGCGGTAACTATCAATGATAACTATCCACTACTTCATACAATATGAAACGCGCACGCGCACACATACACATACAAACTGACACATATACAAACTGTTTAACTATTAAGGCGCTACCTGGATATTTAATGCGCACGCTAGCGCCACTTTACTAGAAAAATCATAACTCGTTAAATAAAAAACCAATCAAAAATCTGGTAGATACGATTGTAGCTCTAGTGTTGTGGTTTAGATACGAGGGTGAAACTGAAAGTTCTTAGAAAATCAAAAACTGATTACATTAGCCAGTTATTAGTTTTATTATATCTTTTCAAAATATTGTCCATTGACGTCAATACACCGCTGCATGCGATGGAACCTCTGGGAAAAGCACTTTGACCACTCGTCCTTAGGGGTCTCTTCAATGGCATCGCGATACGCAGCCATCGCTTCTTCAGCATTCATAAACCGCTTTCCTTTAAGTTTTTCTTTAATTTTTGGAAATAAATAAAAATCACAAGGCGCGAGGTCGGGGCTATACGGCGGGTGACCCAGTAATTCAACGTTTGATGTCGCCAAATAGTCGATCGTTCGCTTGGCGGTGTGCGACGAGGCGTTGTCGTGGTGAAGGAGGATCCTACTGCGAGGTCGTTTCTCTCGAACTTTTTCCAAGACAAGTGGCAAACAATTGGTAGTGTACCATTCTGCAGAAACTGTTTTTTGATCCTCTAACACAATTGTTGCGAAATGACCTATCCTTCCAAAGAACGAGGCCACCATATTTTTCCCGCACTTCGATCTCTCTTCACTTTAGTTGGCAACTCCTCGAAAGGAAACACCCACTGAGCAGATTGTCTTTTGGTTTCAGGATCATAACAGTAAATCCAGCTTTCGTCACCTGTTAGTATGTCGAACACAGCATTTGAGTCACCTCCGTTAAATCTTTCAATCATTTTACGGCACCAATCCACACGATGGAGTTTTTGAGCCTTAGTCAAATTATGAGGTATCCACCGGGCGCAAAGCTTCCTGACCGCTAAATGTTCGTGGAGGATTTTGTGCACTTGACTCATACCGATGCCTAAGCTTGTCCGAATCTGCTGATAGGTCACTCTTTTGTCAGTCTCTATCATACGCCGCACAACACAGATGTTATTTTCAGTCGTCGCCGTAGAAGGCCGTCCCTCACGTACATCATCAGTGAGATTAGTGCGACCACGTTTAAACTCATTAAACCAGTTGTAAACAGTCGCACGAGATGGGGCTTCATCGTGAAAGGCCAATCGTAGTCTATCATAACTTTCTTGTTGACTTAAATGACATCGAAAGTCATAAAAAATCATTGCACGAAAATTTTCGCGTGTTAAATTCATGTTGACGTGACACAGACAATTTTCAATTTGCCGCCAAATCGTAAAACAAATGACAAATGAATGAAATATATACTCAGTAATATTGGCAAAGAGATCTATTTTCAAATTTTAGAATATTTTTTTTATTATATTGTTTATAAGTGGCCAGTTCTAAGAACTTTCAGTTTGACCCTCGTACAATGTTTAAGTTCAATAAAACAGAGTTATCTGCAGTTACAGTTAGAAAAATTGCCAAAAGTGGCCATATTTAGCAGTTTTTCTAACTCTAACTACAGTAAACTACTTTAGAAACAATTTAAACGTACTAAATAAACTATAGATCCTGTACTACAATCGTGTCTACCAGATTTTTGATTGGTCTTTTATTTAACGAGTTATGATTTTTCTACTAAAGTGGCGCTAGTGTGCGCGTTAAAAATCCGGGTAGCCCCTTAATAGGTATTAGTAATTTCATAAGCCCACTTTAAATTATACGTAGTAAGTAAGTAGTAGGTTAGTAAACTTCTAGTAGATCCTGTAAATTATGGCAAACGATTCCAAGGTCGCGTAAAACTTGCAACAACAGAACGCGATCGTCGGCTGATACTACGTGAAGCTTCCAACTTAAACCTTTCAGCCAAGCAAATTCCGCGTAACGCGGGAACTGTTATAAAAATATGGATATCGACACATGGATAAAACCACCCTAATAATTGCATTATTAGGGTGGTTAATAAGTAGCGTTATTTAAGCAAAAAAATTACGAAGATCTTCTAGACGAAAGAAACTGGTGCCTACGACACAGGGAATCCTAAAGTGGAAACCAGTGTACTTATTATCCAGTGTTGTTCTTTATTGCTGAATAAATTTATCTTTTATTTTTGTTGGTTAGTGCTTATTTTTCGATGATGAAACAGGCCCTTATAGTACACGGTACAACCAATCAAGCACTTACACTAGTACTTACAAGAACGGATGGCCATTTAATTCTATTTTCTTAGCCAAAGAGCCAAGAGCTACTTCAAAGTGGTAGTTAAAATGTTCACATTCTGGCAAGCAAATGACATCTCCACCGTACTTCTTGAAAATACGAACATCATCAAATCCTGGAACAGTCAAAACTTAGGGTATTTTCTACATGCATAGATATTTCATTACAGACCTAGATCAAAAAATATTAAACAATGTTTTGTCAAAAAAACACTTGAAATCCAAACTGAAAAAGCACTATCTATCAATGTGCCCTTAGTGTATTATAATGAATAAATGGCCTAAGTTTAAAAATATTTAAAAACACTATTGTACTCGTATGTAAAAGATGAGGAGGATTTATAAAACATTGAAATTTCTTAAATAAGCAAACATGACAAACTGCTAAGCAGTTTGGCAGATTTGACTTATGTTAAACAGTGTAACTTTATTGATTTTTTTTTTAAACTCACGTATCTGCTGCATTGCAAACACGTGAGCAACATCTTTAAGAATAAGAATAGCAATGTATATATTTGTAGTAAAAAATAACAATCTATACTAATATTATAAAGCTGAAGAGTTTGTTTGTTTGAACCTGCTAATCTTAGAAACTACTGGCCCGATTTAAAAAAATATTTTTTTGTTGGATAGTCCATTTATCGAGGAAGGCTTTAGGCTATATAACATAAAGATACGACTCATAAGACCACAGCAGCAATGAAAAATGTTGCGAACGGGAGAAAGATATTCCTTTTGAGAGCTTCCGCTGCATACGCTGCGGAAACCGCTTAAGTTACATAAAAATCATGTATGACAGGATTGTTCAGCATCAAGAGTTCTATAATAAAGTCCGCGACAGCATATGTCTATCTTTTATGGTTGACTTACTACAACCTTTTTTATGTTAATAAATTTGTAAAAAAATAATGCATTATTTTTAGAGGTGTATTAAACACACAGGTATTTATTCTTATCAAAATAAATAGATTCATCATCATGAACATTTCATTGACGACCCGTCTGGTGTAGTGGTCGAGAAATCGCCTACTACGCAGCGGGTGCGGGTTCGATCCCCGCACAATACAAACATTTGTGTGCATGAACATGTCTGTTTGTATTGGTCTGGGTGTTTTCTATGTATATCATGTATGTATTTACAAAAAAAAAAGTATTTAAGTATTATATCCGTTGTCTGGCACCCATAACACAAGCTTTGAGTAGCTTACTTTGGGGCTAGATGGCGATGTGTGGGAATGTCCAAAGGATATTTATTATTTATTTAGAACAAAGTTGCCCTTTATATCATTTGATTTCAATAAATATCTTAGGAGCTATCACAGTTTTAACATAACTCCGCACCAAAATACGAGGGTCAAACTGAAAGTTCTTAGAACTGGCCACTTATAAACAATATAATAAAAAAAATATTCTAAAATTTGAAAATAGAACTCTTTGCCAATATTACTGAGTATATATTTCATTCATTTGTCATTTGTTTTACAATTTGGCGGCAAATTGAAAATTGTCTGTGTCACGTCAACATGAATTTAACACGAGAAAATTTTCGTGCAATGATTTTTTATGACTTTCGATGTCATTTAAGTCAACAAGAAAGTTATGATAGACTACGATTGGCCTTTCACGATGAAGCCCCATCTCGTGCGACTGTTTACAACTGGTTTAATGAGTTTAAACGTGGTCGCACTGATCTCACTGATGATGTACGTGAGGGACGGCCTTCTACGGCGACGACTGAAAATAACATCTGTGTTGTGCGGCGTATGATAGAGACTGACAAAAGAGTGACCTATCAGCAGATTCGGACAAGCTTAGGCATCGGTATGAGTCAAGTGCACAAAATCCTCCACGAACATTTAGCGGTCAGGAAGCTTTGCGCCCGGTGGATACCTCATAATTTGACTAAGGCTCAAAAACTCCATCGTGTGGATTGGTGCCGTAAAATGATTGAAAGATTTAACGGAGGTGACTCAAATGCTGTGTTCGACATACTAACAGGTGACGAAAGCTGGATTTACTGTTATGATCCTGAAACCAAAAGACAATCTGCTCAGTGGGTGTTTCCTTTCGAGGAGTTGCCAACTAAAGTGAAGAGAGATCGAAGTGCGGGAAAAAAAATGGTGGCCTATTCTTTGGAAGGATAGGTCATTTCGCAACAATTGTGTTAGAGGATCAAAAAACAGTTTCTGCAGAATGGTACACTACCAATTGTTTGCCACTTGTCTTGGAAAAAGTTCGAGAGAAACGACCTCGCAGTAGGATCCTCCTTCACCACGACAACGCCTCGTCGCACACCGCCAAGCGAACGATCGACTATTTGGCGACATCAAACGTTGAATTACTGGGTCACCCGCCGTATAGCCCCGACCTCGCGCCTTGTGATTTTTATTTATTTCCAAAAATTAAAGAAAAACTTAAAGGAAAGCGGTTTATGAATGCTGAAGAAGCGGTGGCTGCGTATCGCGATGCCATTGAAGAGACCCCTAAGGACGAGTGGGCAAAGTGCTTTTCCCAGTGGTTCCATCGCATGCAGCGGTGTATTGACGTCAATGGACAATATTTTGATAAGATATAATAAAACTAATAACTGGCTAATGTAATCAGTTTTTGATTTTCTAAGAACTTTCAGTTTGACCCTCGTAATGTTCGCAGCTTAAGTACAACGTGCGCTTGCGCTAATTGCTATGGTTGCTGGCTTCTTAGTTACAATAAAACTGATGCATATGTTTTGCGTTAAAATATTTTACTATTTTTATTCGAACATTAATTTTGAAGGTGTTATACACACGGGTATTGATTCTTATCAAAATAAATACATTCATCATCACGAGCATTTCATTTTGAACAAAGTTCACATCATTTGATTTCAATAAATATCTTAGAAGCTATCACAGTTTTGAAATAACTCCACATCAAAATAATACCCGCAGCTTAAGTGCTTACAACGGGAGCTTGCGCTAAGTATGGTTGGTGGCTTCTCACTTACATTAAAATATGTGTTTTGCGTTGAAATATTTTCCTTATACATACCTATTACATTAATATAGTCGGAACGGTTGTCCCACGCAACTGCTTTTTTGCGATACTTCAAGTGATTTCAGCGCGTAATACATAGTTTTCCTTTCGCTACTGAGTAGTAAAGGACTTGAGCTCAGTATTTTGATTGCAGATATTTTCTATTAGGTAGATTGAGTAATACTTTTGGTTAAAATTATTTCTCCAGATTTATGCAGGTTAAAGTTTTCTTTTCGCCACTGAGTAGGTTTTAATTTTGAATGCATCTATTAATTTTTAAGTTTAATAGATTTAGTAGGTAATTACTTTTGTTATTCTTTCTTCTGATTTATGCAGGTATAAGTAACTGCGATAGCTCATCTCAGCATATAATAATAATAAATTCTTGACTTAGTAATAAGTACCATTTAAAGTAGGTATTAAATATAAATGTGCATTTATAATTTGATTTTGTAGTAGGTAATTTGATTTGATATTGTTCTTCTTATTCTCTGTAAAGTGATTGATTACATTAGGTTAATGCTTAATTAATAGGTTGGTTGACTTAATTTATATTTACCAATCTTAATGCAAAATTTGATTTCATTGTAATTGGGTATTGTTTTGTTGTATCTCTACAAAGCTTTGACGTTTTGGACATTTTTTATGACAAAATTGTTAAGTTTTGTTTATCTTCTCACCATTTTTAAATTACCTACCAAATTATAATTTTTAATAAAAAAGTACCTACTGAAACAATAAGTTGAATGCATAGAAAAAGGACTCAGCTTTCTCGGCAGTCTGCCACGTCTACAACGTCCATCCGTCTCAAACCCAATGTTATTATTTGAGAATATTGCTCCAACATATTCGCGGTATATCTTATTTGTAAAATAATTAAAAAATCTACCCAAAGTCACTATTCCACGCGGACGAAGTCGCGGGCACAGCTAGTTATTATATAAAGCCTAAGTGAGTAGCGCCTTAGTTTTGCGTGAAACGTATCCAGGCCTTCGTTATGTTAAGGAGTTTTTATAAATGTGAGTAATAAACTTGAATTACAGAACCAATTTTGTAGGTATTCATGTCTTTCGACGGAGCGCATGCGATAAGCGATCCTTCGTGGTCCTGCGTACAGTGGCTTGCGGGAACTCGCGGAGGTTTTAGTAGGTATACTTGACGAGTGGTCTGTCATTCTTCGAGGGAGTCCGACATCACCTATTGCCGTCCCCAGGGTAGTAGGCATGCGTAACGCATTTCATCCGCGAAAAAAAAAAGGTATTCATGTCTTTATCTCAATAACGCCTGTTGAAAGTACGAAATTGCACGTATTCACTGTGCTCACAAGTATGCAATCGTAATAAAGTTTTTTTCTTCGACTCTGAAGCAAAATGACCGTTATAATATCATTTGAAATAAATTAGAAAATTATAAGTGTATGTTAACTGTTTAAGATTGAAATTAGGTAAACCAGGAACCTGTTTTTACCATAATAATGGTAATTAAATTAATTGCCAATAAATACAAAATAATCTAAAATTTGTTTAAGGAATATCACTGCCATCTTGGCATTGAGTTTACAAATCGAACCTCATTTTAAGTCGGACTATAACCGACTGATTTTTCCTGCAATTTTCCAGGACAGATAAAAAATATTTTCGAGATATACCATGAATTTAGGTACATATAATCCATTTATTATTATTTATATTTTAATGTTACATTAGAAAAGCCGTTCAAGTTTGCTGCTATTAACGTAGCTGAGTTCCTCAGAGACCGCACTTGCAACAGTCAGTGCCAAAATATTGAGAACGCATAAATAATTCTTATGGCAGCAATCCAGATGGTATCAAACGAACCGTTATATATTTTGGTTATTAATTATATTTTGGTGTCCAATGAAACTTTGAAGCAATCTAATCACAGATTAATTACTTAATGGGCGAAATAAATGGTTTTACTCGTTTTGTTTTGGGATCGGCCATGACCTACAACCCTAGTTGGTATCACTTTGATTAAATGGAATATTTGTCAAATCACTGATTCAAGATCAATACTCGATGTGCCCGAGCTCATGTATGAAGCTAGATAATGTACGACCACAAAGAATACTGGAATCATAAATGGGTCAACTCTAGTAACTCTAGTATAAAATCTCAAATATTATATATATATATATATATATATATATATATATATATATATATATATATATATATATATATATTTAATATAATATATTAGTAATTACATAATTTATTGTTTTGTGTGCTATTTGTAATGCTATATAAAGGAATATTGCGTAGTTGCGGTACTGAATTAAACGTGTGTTTAATTATAAAAATAAGTTTATTTCTCCATTGGAAAATTCGTAACAACTTGACAGCGAAAAGACGTGAAAAGTCAGAAACCTATAAAACAAAACAGTTACGCTTGCGTTCCATTACACTAACACCATGTTTGATGACTCTTTAAAAGGCTTAATATACTACCCCTACCATCAATGTACATTAGGGATATGTGTCTGTTTGTGATCTCTCATCCAGAATATTTAAAAAAACGAATGGATGTGAATAAAAGACAAACTAGAGCTAAGATAATCAACCGACTGTATCACCCTTCTTGTCACAAACAAATATATAAGAAAAATGTTTTTTAATATGTGTATTGTATTGTTCAATAATCTTCCGGATGACATCAAAGTATTCACTGACAAAAACAATTTCAAAGCTAAATTGACAAAATGGCTGTGGCAACATTGCTTCTATAGTGTTAAGGAATTTATGGAATTTAAAATTAAAAATAAATAATTGTAATTATGTTATGACATACCTATTTAATTAAATCTGTTATTACAATTAAATTAACCAAACTATGTTGTACCTTTGTAATGTTAGCTTTCACACACTATTTGCATGCCATTGTATGGTTGAGTGCACTGGGCTTGTAATAAATGTTTTTACTTTTACTTTTTTTTTACTTTACTTAATTTATTTTGCACATAATACCACTTCCTATAAGCTCATTATTTCTTTACCCTAAGATTGTCTGGAAGAGATCGCTTATAGCGATAAAACCGCCTAAATTGTACACTTGCTTGAAATGAATTTGTTATTTACCTTTCTGGTGTGCAATAAAGAGTTGTCTTATCTTGATTCTGCTTTGCCATGACGAATTGCAAAAACTTGACAAACACCTTATCGAATAGTTTGAAATATATTTTATCCTATACACCAAATTTATTATAACTAATAAATAACCCATAGCCGAAACCATTGCCAATGTAAACAATAAAAGCGTTTCTAATCAACCCCGCCGATATTTACATTCGGTCAAGCTAATTTACGAACCATTGGATGCCAAAAGTTTGGACAGGATTTATTTAAATGAGGGTTATGAACGTTTAGCTTCCTGTTTCTGTTCATGTTACATGTTTATACGTATAGGGAAACTCGCACCCTCGCGCGTAGCTAGCGCGTATCTACGAAATACTACGCCGTAGCTAGTAAGCTACGAAGAGGATACCTTGTGTTGGTATTTTTGACACGATCGCTGTATCGCATTGATAAATTGATTTTGTGGGTTTTTTCCATTTTAAAAAAAAATATTTTTTTTGGCTTCTGTACCGTTTGTACAGCCACCCCTGAGTCGCTCGTCGCTGACCAAAACAACACCCTGTATACAGTGTGTCATAAAAAATAGTGTCAAGCCAAAGTCGAAAGGTAGAGCATCACTAGGGCTATCCGAATCACCCTATGTAAGACTAGTCAAATAAGTAGCGTTAAACCTTGTAAAAGGAATTTCAAGGAACACTATTTTTGACTTTGTAACTTTGTTAGGACTAGTTAGGAGGTCAACATATCAAAAGTCCTAGCCCGAATCCCTTGAGCCGGTAGCGGGGGTTTTGAAGGTTAACTTTTAGGTACATGCCTAATTTTAGCGACATGAGACATTCTACAAAATGAAAGTTAGTATACAGGATGTTTTGTACATCGTGTTGCAAAATAAAAATTGAGGTCATTATATTCTATCATTGTCTGCCTGTCTGTCACTTTTAACAGACTTCAAAAAAGGAGGTTATCAATTCGACTGTACGTTTTTTTTGTATCTGTGTTACCTCATATCTCCCTTAATTGGTCGCATTTTTTCCAATTTGGGATCTGATAATGGGATCATGGTGTAATCGAGGGAAACCCTCAAATTTTAAAGGCACGTAAAGTGTTTCTTTACTAGAATCTTAATGTTGACGTGTTGTAACGTCTGATAGTCAACATTTTGTGGGACTGAGCTGATCGTGGAACTCCTTAACGATTAAGATAGGAGTTCAGTAATTATAATGCCAGAACTTTTGAATGGTAGTTTGTAGCTTCTTAAAGAACAGAGTTATAAGGTGCAACTTCATCCCCCCCCTCTCTCTCATGTAATCTCTAAAAATGAAGATACATAATTAACTTTAAAAAAAAGTAAAAGCCATCACTTTGACTATCAAGCATCAACTATCACAGCTCCGACTCCAAAAAGAAATTGTTTGCCTAAAATGGGTTCCTATCTTTTTAATAGTCAAGAGTTTATATAAGACTTTTTAGTGCATTTTGGTTTTGAAGTCAGTTTTACTTTTTTTAAGTTATCGTTTTGCGTCCTGGGTCACTTAGAATATTTTCGGAGTTTTTGAATGTTTTTATTGAGAGTGACATACCTTTACCATAAGTACAGTCCATAGAAGTTTTTATGAACTGACGAGTCCAGTCGTTTTTTACAGCATATAAAGTTGTAGGTTAAATTTGTCAAAATTACGTTTCGCAAAAAACCAGACAGTTTGTGTATTCGAAATTGATATTAGTAACACTGCAAAATAATGCACAATATCATACAAAAATAATATGCACAAAAACATTTCTAGTTAAAAAAATATGATTTGAATGCCAAATTTCGGATATTTTTAATAGAAACCATATAAAATGGATATAAAAAAATCCACTGGGCCATAAATAAAAATAAAGACAGAAAACGATAGATAATGATCCGCATTATAAGTCATTTTCATTTGGCTCACGATGTACCCAACATTCTAGCCAAAAAAGTAGCCAAGTATAGTTAAAACCATAAACCTCTTTAGGGTTTAAGATTTAGGGTAGGATGTTTTAGTGAAATACTACTCAGACAACGTAGTGCGACGAGAAGGGATTGCTTCTTCTTCTAAGTGTGTCGATGGAACACGAGAAATTACATCGTAGCAGCTCAGATTTCAGAATTGTATTGCGGATCGACTGCAGTTCATTATTTCCGCTGCTGCCGATGTTAAGTGGGCCAAAGGACAAAGGATCGCACGCAGTTCGTGACCTAACTAAGTACACAATACTCCTAAGAGTCGGTAAAACGTGGAACCATAACTAAATGGGTTTTAAACCATAACTTATTGTCACATAATTTACAGTAGTCAGAGTTCAACACTTATATTTTAAATTTTAGATGAAGCAAACGGAGTAGAATTAATCATATCAATTTGTATCATTTACGTCAACAGAGGTGATAACAAATTCATGCGTGACTCAACCGAGATCGCAATTGATCAAATTTTAAATAGATCTTGATATAAGTATTTCCTAATCAATCGTAAATCTTGTGATGTCTTTCAATTTCTGATTAAATCTCATGTTAATCCTGATATTATAAACGACAATTGACATCATTTCATTTTTATAAACGTATGAAAATTTTAAAACCATTCCATCTTGGAATGGTTTGAAATTTTAGCGATTCTAAACACGTGAAATATTATTTAAGATTTTGAAAAGTAAGTGAAAAATACTGTAATGAACTCGGCTGTAGGCATTTCGTAGGTTACGCCTTTGATATGACATCTAATGTAGAAAAATATTTTGGTGTATCCACTCCGCCCGGCGGCATATATCACTTAACTATTAGGTACTATGGAAAAAGCCGCTGCGGCAGCTGCGACAGCCGCAGCACCATGTGCGGCATAGCCGCCGACCCGTACCGCCGGGCGGTGTGGATACACCGTTAGAACGAGCTTGCTGTCACTGTCACATTGACAGGTAGTGTTGTTGTTGCGTCCGGTGTTGTATTGGAAATTATCGATAATTTTTAGTATGGTACATACATTAAAGATTGTAAAAAATATATAATGTAAGTAATCAACTGTTTTAGTAGTTCAGATATAAAATAATCATCATGATTTTTCTTTAAAAATATGATTGACTAGCAGTCCCTTGCGACTTCGTCCGTGCGTTATGAGTTTGCTTTCTCCCCTCCCGTCGCAGCCTATCCCGATAAAGCCTTTCTCGATAAATAAACTATCCAACACAAAAATATTTTTTCAAATCGGTCGAGTAGTACCTGAGATTAGCGCGTTCAAACAAACAAACTCTTCAGCTTTATAAAATAAAAATATACATATAAGGTAAGTGAGAGGCCAGCAACCGTAGTTAGCGCAAGCTCGCGTTGTAGGTAGGTAATTAAGGCGCTACCCGGATTTTTATCGCGCACACTAGCGCCACTTTACGATAAGAATCATAACTCGTTAAATAAAAGACCAATCAAAAATCTGGTAGACACGATTGTAGATCTGGTAATGTGGTTTAGATACTATGTTTAAGTTCAATAAAACAGAGTTATCTGCAGTTACAGTTAGAAAAATTGCCAAAAGTGGCCATATTTAGCAGTTTTTCTAACTCTAACTACAGTAAACTACTTTAGAAACAATTCAAACGTACTAAATAAACTATAGAACCTGTACTACAATCGTGTATACCAGATTTTTTATTGGTTTTTATTTAACTAGTTATGATTTTTCTACTAAAGTGGCGCTAGTGTGTGCGTTAAAAATGCGGGTAGCCCCTTAAGCTGCGAGTATTATTTTGATGCAAAGCTATTTCAAAACTGTTAGCCTCTACGATATTTATTGAAATTAAATGATGTAAAGGACAACTTTGTTCCAAATGAAATGTTCCTGATGATGAATGATGATAAATTTATTTATTTTGATAAGATATTTTTTTTAAAAAGCAATAAGGTGGCCAAACTTGTCCAGAGCTCGAAACGCTACTTTGCGAAATCAGATTTGGCAATAAATGAATTTCTCGATAATGATGCCCTGCAAAAACACAATATGTTAAGAAAGCTATAATACGAAGCCCGCAAAGAAGGCCATCACGCTGTTATTCGAAACAATAAACTAATAATAAATGGTCGAGACTTTAATTGTAGATAAAAACCTCACCTGCGGCGGTATGTCTACTGAGCTAACGACTACCAATATAGATACAGGAAACCACATAAACCAAACCATGACGAAACCACCAACTCCACTATGAGCAACCGAAAACACCACACAAAAACGCCACAAATTATTCCTTTTGTAACTAAATTCAACATCCTAATTCAAAATGCAAGAAGTATAAAAAACAAGATCCCCATCCTGGAAACCTTTCTCGAAGACAAACCCTATCAAGCGATATGTCTTTCCGAAACCTGGATCTCTGAAGAACAGCAGCCGTACGTGCAAGTGGAGGGATACCAGACCGCCGCCAGCGCAGGGGGCGTCGCCATTCTCCTGCCTGCAGGGATCAGCTTTACTGAAAGACGTCTGTGATGTCCTCAGTAAAGAAGAGCTTTACTTAGGACATCACAGACTTATCCTCTGAATATGTTGTAGAATGTTGTGCAGTAGAATTGAAACCCAATGTAATATTAGTTAGCATATATCGAGGAGATCGTGAGATACAAACTTTTTTCAATTTTCTTGAACTTCTACTTGACAGATTAAAATCTTATCATTATAAGAAACAGATAATAATTACCGGAGATATAAACAAAGACCCTGTAAAAAAAGCAAATGAATATTTTAAAAAACTCGTAGAGACCATGTTAGAATATAACTTACATCAAATAATAGATCAACCAACAAGAGAAACACTTACTACTTCATCCTGTATTGACCACATTTTTACTAACAACAAATTTTACTCTGTTACTGTAGAAGCCCTAGGCATTTCTGATCACAATTCCATTTCATAAACATTCCAATTAAAAATACAAAGTCAACAGAAAAAAAATATTATAAACACATCAGACTTGTTAATAATAATAAAAACGTAAATGCATTTAAAATCTATTTACGTGAAATCTATTGAATCCAGAAATTGGGAAAATATTATACAAAATAAAAACAATATTGACAAAACCAGTTATTTGATGAAAACATACAAACTATTTTAAATACCACAAGACCTGTAAAACGTGTTCAAATTTATGAAGCTCATAAGTTAAATAAATGGTTGAATAAGGAAACTAAAGGACTAAAGGACTATCATGTAAATACAAGCGATTTTTAAACGTGCTACAAAAACGAAAAAACAGCAAGAGATTTAAAAATTATTATTGCAAATATTCAAATATCCTAAAAAAATGTATCAAGCAATCAAAAAAAAAATGTTTTACAATAAATGAAATTGAAAATTCAGAAAACAAAACAAAGAAAATGTGGGATCGGGTAAGACGCATCACAAAAAAAAACAAAAAAAACTTATCAAAACCATGTAATAAACATTGATGACAAAACAATAACATGTCCTGATGACATCGTTAAGTATTTTAATGAATATTTTGCGTCTGTGGGGAAATCAACTACTCCAACCATTCATCTCAGCTGTTCAGTGATTTCACCAGCAATAAACTCTATGTTCCTAAACCCAACAACTGAAAGAGAAGTCTTGAAAATTATAAAAAACCTCTCAAATAAACATAGTTCAGGTATAGATGACTTACCTCCTACCTTAATTAAGTCATGTAGTGATGAATTAGTAGGTCCGGTAACCAAATTAATTAATCAATCCTTTTTAGAGAAGAAAATCCCAGACAGATTAAAAGGCGTTATTATAAAACCTACCTATATTTTAAAAAAAAAGGTAGAAAAGCAAAGGAATTAAACCAATATCATCCAATAGCTGTCCCTTCAACGATCTCAAAAATATTTGAAATATTTAGAAAAATACAATCTATTAGAAGCCGCTTTAACCGCTTATTATGCCTACGCATATGCATGGCTACGGATGGCATTATTATTTGTAGTCATAGTTGTCACGCTACAGATCTATACTAATATTATAAAGCTGAAGAGTTTGTTTGTTTGTTTGCTTGTTTGTTTGTTTGTTTGTTTGTTTGAACGCGCTAATCTCAGAAACTACTAGCCCGATTTGAAAAAATATTTTTACGTTGGATAGTCCATTTATCGAGGAAGGCTTTAAGTTATATAACATAAAGATACGACTCATAAGACCAAAGCAGCAATGAAAAATGTTGCGAAAACGGGAGAAAGATATTCCTTTTGAAAGGTTCTGCTGCGTACGCTGCGGAAACCGCTTAAGTTACACAAAAATCATGTATGACAGGATTGTTCAGCATTAAAAGTTCTATAATAAAGTCCGCAACAGCGTATGTCTATCTTTTATGGTTGACTTACTACAACCTTTTTTATGTTAATAAATTTGTAAAAAAATAATGCATTATTTTTAAAGGTGTATTATACACACAGGTATTCATTCTTATCAAAATAAATATATTCATCATCACGAGCATTTCATTTGGAACAAAGTTGCCCTTTATATCATATGATTTCAATAAATATCTTAGGAGCTATCACAGTTTTAACATAACTCCGCACCAAATAATGTTCGCAGCTTAAGTACAACGTGCGCTTGAACGTGCGCTTGCGCTAATATATTATAAAGCTGAAGAGTTTGTTTGTTTGAACGCACTTATCTCAGGAACTGCTGGACCGATTTGAAAAAAATATTCTGTGTTGGATAGCTTATTTATCGAGAAAGACTTTAGGATATAAAACATCACGCTGCGACGGGAGGGGAGAGAGCAAACTCAAAACGCGCGGACGAAGTCGCGGGGGACCGCTAGTTTACTTATAATGCAAAAGTGCCTCCGAATAATTTTAAACCTAAAACCACGGGTCAGCTGTAGGCCTTACTTCATAAATAAAAATGGTTTAACTCTGCCCTGTATATATCTATTAGAAGTAGTTATATTCGTCAGGAAATACATATGAAAAAAGCCAGTATGAAAAAACCCACGCCGAAAATTTAACTTAGTCCTTCCAGTTCCTCTTATGGAAATGTACAGAAATGGCCCAGTTTACAGATGTATTCAAATATACAAGGTGTTGTTTTGGTCAGCGACGAGCGACTCAGGGGTGGCTGTACAAACGATACTGATGCCAAAAAAATATTTAATAAAAAAATCAAATGGAAAAATCCCACCAAATCTTTTTTTTTTATCCGGTACAGCGATCGAATACTACCAAACTACCAACACCAGGTAGCCTCTTCGTAGCTTACTAGCTACGGCGTAGCATTTCGTAGATAATGGCTAGCTACGCGCTAGGGTGCGAGTTTTCCCATTTGTTTTGTAATTTATTTGAATGTTATGAATTTTTTTTTTGTATATAACTTGCTCAGAATTTAAAGTTTTTTTTTTTAGAATAAGCATAACTCATATTATCGTCCCTGAGTTGGATGTCACTGACCAAAACAACACCCTGTATAACAAACTACCAAATGAACTTAAAAGCATTACATATGACCGAACTCTTAAGAAAAAAATAAATTAAATGTTAAATTTATGTGATATTATTTAATTACATATTTTAGATATTTTGTGCTCTAATTAAAACAGAGTACCTAAGTTAGCAGCAAATGTTTTAATTTAATTTAATTTGTGCAATATTTAAGTAGGTAATAATAAGATATTTGCTGTACCCTACCGGGTGTGCATATGTAGTACATATTTAACTATGCAAAACACTACTATGTATTTTCTGCAAATAAATGAATACTGAATACTAAATCAATACGAGGGTCAAACTGAAAGTTCTTAGAACTGGCCACTTATAAACAAAATAAAAAATATATTCTAAAATTTGAAAATAGAACTCTTTGCCAATATTACTGAGTATATATTTCATTCATTTGTCATTTGTTTTACAATTTGGCGGCAAATTGAAAATTGTCTGTGTCACGTCAACATGAATTTAACACGAGAAAATTTTCGTGCAATGATTTTTTATGACTTTCGATGTCATTTAAGTCAACAAGAAAGTTATGATAGACTACGATTGGCCTTTCACGATGAAGCCCCATCTCGTGCGACTGTTTACAACTGGTTTAATGAGTTTAAACGTGGTCGCACTGATCTCACTGATGATGTACGTGAGGGACGGCCTTCTACGGCGACGACTGAAAATAACATCTGTGTTGTGCGGCGTATGATAGAGACTGACAAAAGAGTGACCTATCAGCAGATTCGGACAAGCTTAGGCATCGGTATGAGTCAAGTGCACAAAATCCTCCACGAACATTTAGCGGTCAGGAAGCTTTGCGCCCGGTGGATACCTCATAATTTGTCTAAGGCTCAAAAACTCCATCGTGTGGATTGGTGCCGTAAAATGATTGAAAGATTTAACGGAGGTGACTCAAATGCTGTGTTCGACATACTTACAGGTGACGAAAGCTGGATTTACTGTTATGATCCTGAAACCAAAAGACAATCTGCTCAGTGGGTGTTTCCTTTCGAGGACTTGCCAACTAAAGTGAAGAGAGATCGAAGTGCGGGAAAAAAAATGGTGGCCTCGTTCTTTGGAAGGATAGGTCATTTCGCAACAATTGTGTTAGAGGATCAAAAAACAGTGTCTGCAGAATGGTACACTACCAATTGTTTGCCACTTGTCTTGGAAAAAGTTCGAGAGAAACGACCTCGCAGTAGGATCCTCCTTCACCACGACAACGCCTCGTCGCACACCGCCAAGCGAACGATCGACTATTTGGCGACATCAAACGTTGAATTACTGGGTCACCCGCCGTATAGCCCCGACGTCGCGCCTTGTGATTTTTATTTATTTCCAAAAATTAAAGAAAAACTTAAAGGAAAGCGGTTTATGAATGCTGAAGAAGCGGTGGCTGCGTATCGCGATGCCATTGAAGAGACCCCTAAGGACGAGTGGGCAAAGTGCTTTTCCCAGTGGTTCCATCGCATGCAGCGGTGTATTGATGTCAATGGACAATATTTTGAAAAGATGTAATAAAACTAATAACTGGCTAATGTAATCAGTTTTTGATTTTCTAAGAACTTTCAGTTTGACCCTCGTACCCGTGCGTACACCTTCGAAAATTGTGCATTATTTTTTTAACAAATTATTAACATAAAAAAGTAGTAGTGAGTAAACCACATCAGCTAGACATATGCTGTCGCGGACTTTATTGTAGAACTGATAATGGGTTAATGCAGAATAATCTCGTCATACATGATTTTTGTGTAACTTTTTTTTTTCTTTTGACGGTTTTCGCAGCGGAAGTTCTCAAAAGGAATATTTTCCCCCCGTTTTTGCAACATTTTTCGTTACGGCACTGGACTTATGAGTCATATCTTGATGCTATATTGCTTGCAGCCTTCCTCGATAACAAACAAACTCGTCAGCTTTATAATATTAGTATATTTACAAAAAAATACTTAGATTGAAACCTATACAAAATATAGACATAATATCGATACGACATCTTAATAGTATAACCACAACACTATAGAAGTCAAATGCTTTTTACAATAAACTAAAATAACAAAGTCGCATCTTCCGCACTTTTAGATTGGAAAGTTTTTGAACAATTAATACTGGTTAAAATAGTGAAAGGAAATTTAAAAAAAATACCCCGTGTATTTTTTTGTCTTTACGCAAAAATAAATTAAATATGCACATAATTCATTTGAAATTTTGTCAATTATCATTATTCTGTCAACGGGATTTCGAGAAAGACTGAAAAACGCGGGTGGCATCAAATAAATCATCACTGTCAACGGTAATGACGACGCATATTGTAACTATTATTTACATCTTATCATTGAACTATACTACTACGTATGGAAATGACATCCAGAAGTAACCTCGTGCGAAAAGAAATGGTGGTCCCGGACATCAACGCATGCGCGGTACGTCCCAGTCACTCTCCCGCAATTTGACAAAAATGCCATCTTGCGTTTTAAAAACATGCAACAATAAAACCCACAAGAAATAAAAAGATACCGGCGTTCCTTTTCAGCGTTAAGTAAATAAAATGTTAACTGTAACCTACTTAATATTTTTTTCAAAAGTTACCTACTTAATAAGTTTTTTTTTAAAAAAAATGTTGTATGACATTGCCGCCATTTTATACGAAAATCAAAGATTATAAAAACTGACTCGCATAGATAGAATAGATAATAAATGAGGTAAGGAAATGCGATGTTGTGCTACTTCTAATAAAATATTTTCAAATCGGTAGTTTTTCCCGAGTAATTTTGCGTGAAAAATTTAAATAAAGAAAAAGATGAATTGAAAATTAATAAAACAAACTAAACACTTTGTTTTATAATAATTTAACGATCCCCGCGACTTAAACTACCCTCGTAGGCCGTAGCGTAGTACCCGCGTAGCGTTTAAAAATAAATATTAGGTAATCCATGTTAGTAACTATGATACATTGAAATAGTAGGCACAAAATCCTGTGTTACTTCTGCAGTTTCATATTCAACATTCAAATTTCATGAAATACATCAGTCTGTTGACAGTTCACGTCAAAATCTTGTTATAAAATTGCGCACACTTTTTGCTAAGGATAGCGTCTCTATACGTTGTAGTAATACCTCGATGCATCTTATTACATTTTTAATGGCTCTGCGCGGTTTGCGCCAGGCTACAATAATTTAAATGCCAAAGTTTTTTAGTCAATAATGAATTTATTTTGATGCTACCTTAAATGGCTGCTAACAATAAATGCCCTTTGAATAGCACATAGGCTTTAATTGATAATAATATTTTGTGAGATCCCATATTTATAAATACGCTTAAAAAGTAGGGTCTCCGTCTTTGCAAAATTCTGAAACATGAGTGATGATGATAGTAGGTGAAGCTGTTCGCAAAAAAAACGCATATCGTTGTACAGTATAGCCGTTACAGATAAGTAAGATTATGAATACATAGAATTATATGTAGGTATTCTACTAGACACGCTGTTCAGAACAAATTTTGTGTCACATTTTTAAAATGACAGAAGTATGAAGTGTTGCTATTCAATATTTTTTATTTCTCCTATTTGATACAGATTATTGACGTGTTTCTTCGTGGACAATCAATCTTAAGCTACTATAGCACATACATTTCAACATTGTGATATTTGAAAACGTTTTCAAGTAAAAGAAATAAACAAATCACTTAAAAATAAACAAATCCCTAAAAGATATCACATCGATAATTTTTCCCCATTTCTTCCAAACATGATAATAGTCATTACACCAACAACACTGAGCTGTCAATGGTAGCAAAGAGTAATCGAACAGATATGACACCTAGCTGGTGTTTAGTTTTCAGCCTATTATTCGATATATGTACTAGTATTATAACATAATATGTCTGTTTTTTAAATGATAATGTTTATGTAATGTTTTCACAAAAAAGAGTAATATTATGCCTACCAATATTATAACGACATAATTTGTACCAATTATCTTACAACACTACTCCTGTACAGACAGATATTTACTTAAATTCCTTTTTTATTTTCTAGTCGAATATTGTAAACAATCTTGCTTGAAAACTAAGAAAAATAAGAAACACAAAACTAAAATTAAAAATAGGTAATAATCATTTAACACTGATATATTTTCTGTTAGATAGTAAATTAATTTAATCACTGATATTATTATTAAAATTTTTCAACACACTTGCTCAAAACGACGTTTTTATTCCACCGATTTTTGGCTCATAATCATAGATATTAAACACGCGTGCTTTTTCAGTACATTATTGCACTAGTGCTTTTAGTTTATTAACCCGACCAATTTACATTTGTACCCTAGTACCAAGTCATAAGTAAGAAGAAGAAGCGATATAATTTAGTCGGGTTATACAATACTTTTTTATTTTAACAACGAACAGTCTTTATGCGAAAAATAACAGTATCTACATTTTTATTTCAATAAATGGTAAATCCAGATTTATTACTTAAAAATACCTCAAATTCATTTAACATTTTCTGTGATTTGTGTTTTAAACACGAATTATTTCATTTTTTTTATTTTTGCTTTTGGCCGATCTAGTTCGCGCCTAAGTCTTGCACGCGCATCGGTATTGCGGCAAGAAAAAAAACAACGCGCCATTTTTCGTAAATAATAATTGACGGCTGTGACAAAGTTTGGATTAATTATGAAGTTTAATATTAATGAAAATGTCTACTTCAAGTGAAGAAAATGAAGAAAACCTATTATTAACTCCGCCGGACATACGTAACGAGGCGGAAAACGCGTGTGAAAGTCTTTGCCATCAAAATCGAGTGAAATGTATTTTTACTGTTTTAATAATTAAAAACTTAGTAAATGAAGAGTCTTGTTTTTACTCGCAAGTGTGTTGAAAAACGTCGTATGAAACACGTGTGCCTGTGACCATTATATACACACGATATCGCCCTGTATATAATGGTCAACTTAGCACACTTGTATTATAATGTACTATTCAAGTATTGTTTACAATTTTGGACTTACTAATAAAATTGGACTTTAATGATAAAGTCATTTGAAATAAAACTCATACCTCATAGATATAACTTGGCCCTATAATTCTAAAGGGTACACATTGATAATTTATATTCTACCTATAAGAGATTTGGCATGTCTGTTTTTGGTTGATCTTTGGGTTTCTATAAAAATTGTGAGAAAACGAAAATTTATACTTTTACGCCGTCAACGAATCTTTGAATCACTTTAATTTACTACATACAACAAAACAAAAACATTTCCATCAAATTAGGTTAAAGTACGGGAGCTATAATACATATTTAAGTTATTTATTTATTTCGTCTTTTGACGTAAGGGACGTTTTGACATGGTAGTTTATGGCAACAGACTAAACACAGATGCTCCATTTGGCCTTAACTTACTGTAGAACAAAGTTTGTTCTAAACAGCGTGTCTAGTGTAACATAGAGGTCGTTGTATGAATATGATAGCCGTTTGGCACACGCATATTAGAGTTTGAAATAAAAAAAAGTGACACGAAGTACCAAAAAATACTTTCGGTAGGAAAAGAGTGCTGAGTTACCAAAAATGTTGATGGTATTATTTTTACTTCATAATTCTATCGTGTGTGACATCGTTGGAAAAGGCTTTTTAAGGTGGTTTTGAAAACACACGATATCATTACATTTCAGCCATTTTTATTAATTTTTGATCAAATAAATTTTAATCAAATATAATTTTCAAAACATACCAAGTTTGGGAAGGTATGACTGATGTTATGTTTGTACAATTTACCAAAAATTATACATATTGGCCTCATTTCTTACCTCAAAAAAGAATTTCGAATTACTTCATATAGTATTATTTTGGAATTTTCCAAAACTCCAAATTGCCACAGTTCAATTTTAGTACTTATTTTACGACGATTCCACTATGAGTCACTTTTTAAGACAGGTTTTAAAAAGGAGATTTTCAAGTCTGTATGTGATATCGTTGGAATTTGACAATATGTGCGTATTATGATCTTTTTATTTATAATTATTGTAAAGAACTGAGAGAAAACGGTGTAAATTTGAAGTTTTTAAATATACCAAAAAATACTAAATTAAATTATTACCAAATCCTTTTTTTGGTTATAGTATAATAAGTATTGAATTATTCTGAAGATTGAAAAATATATGACTGAGTACTCCCTTCCTGCCGAAGTTTTTTTTGGTTCTTCGTGTCAAAAATTTTGTTTTTTCCTCTAGGATGCGTGTGCCAAACTGCTAATCTGTACATAGATTTGCGGTTTTTCTTTAAAATGGGACTTGTACGCCGTCCAGTGGTTGCGTAGTTGTGAGGTGGTAGTTGGTGTAGTGGTTAGCGCTCCTCACTACAATGCAGTCGCGACTTCGAATCCCGCGAAGGGAAAATGTAAATGTGATGAACACGAACATTTGTACCTAAGTCACATATATTTAAGTATTTCTGGGTGATGCCCATTTCTTCGTTGTCGTTGTCAGGTATTCCTTAGTTCGAGATCGAGACAATTCGTGTGTAGACAACACACATTTATATTATTTATTGTAGTTAACTTAAAGTAAGATGCTGCTACAGACTTGAAATTATGTATTATAACCAATGATATTGTATTTAGAAGAAGATGAGGTCTCGCGAACTAAAAGAGTACACAAATATGTCACCGTCTGATTAATGGATGTCAATGGATTGACATATGTGTTAGGATCGTGCGGGTGGGATTCGAACCTGTGACTGCTTATCTTTGTAGTCCGGAACGTAAACCACCACACGATGACGGTCGTTAAATCATTATTAAAAAAATATAGTACCAAACTACTCCATGTATGGCACTGTCTTAGAATATCGACCATGTTGGTCCGTGGGTTGGCTAAGAAACAAAACTCACTAATTTTATTGAAAATACTTCAATCATGAATGATAGGCATCATTAAATACAATTTACGTAACGAAAATATGATATTCAGACTGATTTTTATTTATTTAGTTAGTTGTTTCTGCAGTTTTAAAGGCGCACTGAGTCATTGAGACGTGGACGCCACTAAAAACAGACTAAGACAAAGTTAAGACCTCACTTTGACGTGAGGTGGTGTTTGCTTGACTATATTTTAGCCTCTCACCGGTAATCTAGTTCTTAATACAATATCATTGATTATAATAAAATATTAGAATAATAACATACTTAACACGCCCTCCAAGCAATTAATATCTTGAAAGGTGCAAGTGCGGGTAAAACCTGGAAAAAAAAGATTTTATTATCATATACATTTCTTTAGCTTTATTTAGGCCCACCTGCGCAGGTGTCACTGCGAAAAAGTGTGCTATTGAAAAAAAATGAAGATAAATAAAGTGAGAATTGTGGATGTGATGAATATTTAGGATGAATATTTTGCAAGATATAAAAAGATTTTCAGAGTTGCGGCGTGAGGGTTTGTTGGCAAGTACGTTGCCACAAACCCTTTATAATTCCCTAAATATTCACCCTATGAGTATGAGCATAGTTTTAAACGATATTGCGCAACGCATTATATTAAGAATTAAAATGGGGTCCATTCCCATATCCCTTGGGAGGGGGAAGGACGCCTAAATTTTGGTAGGACTTGGCAGGTCCTGATTTCTAGTGCCAAGATTAAATCACAAAGAAAGGTTTTATTGATGTACTTTTTTGCAGCCAAAATACCCTACATTGCTTGAGTCCGTTTAATTACATTTAAGCAATTTTCAGAGAAACTGTGCATGGTCTTCTAATTTTTGTAAAAATCTCTTTTAAATCAAAAACTTATAAGTCAGTCTATTTGTAACTACTGTATATTGTCCATATTATTGTTTAAGTACTTTTCATTATATTAAGGTACAGGTATTTTCAAACAACCTTAATATTTTTATATATATTCTTTATTGCAATTAAAAGTTGTATAGGAAATACATGAAGTCACAATGTGAACGAAGGTGGGCTTATCCCTAAAAGAGATCTATTCCAGCCAACCCATAGGTGTTGGAATTGTAATATTTGCGGTTATCGGCAGTGCTTAATTAAACTATCTTTTTCTGTATTTTTTTACAGTTTCTGTAATAATCCCAAAAATTATTACTTTCCGTGTATGGTAGGAAAATATGAACTTAAAACTTACCAACGCTGTGGTCCAATTCGAAGTAAAATGGAACGCATTCGCATATATTCCGGACAATCTGAATTTTCTGGTACATAATGCAGTTGTGGAAAGAGTACTGCCGGAAATTTCCAATTTTATGCTGAAACAATAGAACATCATTTTAGAATTTGCATCATTCTGGTGCACTTTCTGATATGTACAGGTTGGAGTGTGGTGTTAGGCAGGGTGGCGCTAGCTCTCCGACGCTATTCAGCCTGTACATGAACGGGCTGATTGAGGAGCTCAGCAGTGCTGGAGTCGGCTGTTCTGTTGATGGTACTTTTGTCAACAACATTAGTTATGCTGACGACATGGTGCTGCTGAGCCCATCGATCAGTGCCTTGAATAGGCTGATTGGCGTCTGTGAGAGTTATGCGCTGGCCCATGGTCTAAGGTACAACTGCGCTAAAAGCGAGTTGCTTGTCTTTAAGGCCAAAAACAAGACCTATAAAGTACCGACAGTAAAACTCGATGGTAAACCTTTAAGACAGGTACAGAGCTTTAAATACCTTGGACACTGGGTGACTGAGTCATTAAAGGATGACTTAGATATAGAGAGGGAGCGTAGGGCGCTGTGCGTTAGGGCGAATATGCTGTCCCGCAGGTTCTCACGTTGCACTAAAGAAGTAAAGCGTACGCTTTTTACAGCATATTGTAAGTCACTCTACACGTGTAGCCTGTGGACAAATTACACCCAACGAGCGTATAGCGCCCTGCGCACTCAATATAATAACGCATTCAGGGGACTGATGGGGCTGCCGCGTCACTGCAGTGCATCGGGGATGCTAGCTGCAGCCGTGGTAGACAGTCTCTCGGCTATCGTTAGGAAACGCATTGCGTCCCTGGTGCGGCGGGTACGGGGCAGCTCCAACAGCCTCTTGAAGGTGGTCGCGGCGAGGTTGGACACGGACAGTGTCATTATGCGACACTGGACCCAGTTTCAACTCGCCAAAGACACCAAAATTAATTATAATCCCTATTTACTAACATAGTTTTTAAGAGATTTTTTTACTAACACTTATGGACATGTTTCCGAAATAAATACATTTTATTTTATTTTATTTTTTATTTTTATTATTATTTTTAGAAAATTTCGTTTTGAAAATTGTGCGTTTTTTGCGTTAAAAGATCACGTAGTACCTTAAGGAAGAGATAAAAGAAATTGTAGGAAAGGAAATAATTCTATTTATATTATATGCGTTTTAACAAAAATATAGAACAGCGCAATTTTTACTTTAAATTCTTAATCGGTTGAAAAAAATAATATAACGCCATTTAATTAATCATGGTCATCGGATAATCTAAAGCTGTATCTTGATTTGCTATCATTAATTAAGATGATAAATGGGTGATTATTGAGGGTACACATGTTGTGTCGTTCTATGTTATTAAACCACACACACGAAAGTGATATTTAGTGAACCGATTCCTAAGGAAATAAGATTTTTAGTAGAGTTGCTGAACCCGATTGATAGAATTTTGTAACGAGGAAAATCATGACAAAGATAACCTTTTGAATATTTTCCGGGAGTTTTGAAAATCAGCTATCTTATTGATATTGATTTGCTATTTTCGAATTTCAACTTTGCTACTTTATATCTCAGCCGCTCGCACCGCCCATTTGTAAAAATTGCTTCTAATAGTTCTAGACGATATCTCCTTTTCGGCTCATTTTACTATGAGAATGTCAACTATAAAATTAAAAAAGAGACAGTTTTGTATAATGTTCAGCAACAATTTTCATAAAATAAATAGTTTCCCATTTTCTGACGTATATTGTATTTAATTTTATAAATAAACCTTACAACGAAACGCTAATTTTTATAACATCCAGGGTGGGTTTCTACACCTTTTCGATCAAAATAATGTTTTTTATCAGATTCTATGAATGTGTTTTCATACCAGTCCCTGAACGAATTTCATAGCATTTTTTTTATGTTAGACCGTAAAAAATTGTAAAAGTAAGTATGCCATAGTTTTTACATATTTTTGAAAAAAAAAACGTTTCATATCTGTAGGATATGGGGCATTTTTGGACCTCCCTCTTTATTTTATTTTTCCATACAGTCGAAATGAAAAACAGTACGTTTAACTCGGGTGGAAGCACCTATTTTACTCTTGAATTATTAGCGCTCTCACTCCATTCGAGCGCCAGAAACATCTCGAATGATATAGGTCACTTTCTCCCCTTGTATAACAATCTACTATTTTTTCGGTTCCACTACCTACGTCACACACAAATATGAATTGAACCTACACTAAGATCACGTTTTGCGTCAATCGTAGGCCGTAATAGTATTTCTTATCGTATAATGGATGGGCATACGCAACTCATCTAGCTTTTGGTTTTTCAACTTTATGTTTTTAATACTTATTTAACTGTTTACTAAATATTCTCTTACTAGCGGTCCCCAGCGACTTCGACCGCCCGCAGAAACATAGTTTCGATTCGTCGATTAAAGCCATTTGCTCTTGAGATTAACGCGTTCAAACTATTTTTATTGTGAATTGTGATCGCGAAAGATCACCGATAGCACCACAATACTGACATCTCATGACGCTTTATTAGGAAGGGTTAAAAACAAAATTCAGGAGCAATCAAATGATAATAGTTGGCGATTGCACTAAAGAACTATTGAAGTCGAGCTTGAGGAAAAGTTAGGTACTGATTTGTATTTGTACTGCGTAGTCCAGAGCCTAGATTCTCGAGTCAATCAACATTATTTTGTGTGATAATTCTATTACAAGTTTAATTGTGAAAAAAATCAAGTAATATATCCACAAGTAAAAAATCCATAGAATTACTATCCTCAAGGAATAACAATTTTATGAAAAAAACTACCGCATAAAAGAAATCGAAATACATAGAAATAGGTGACCATGATTAAGCCGAAAAAGTATTTTTTCGAAAAAGCAAATTTGATCGGTGAAACATTTTCGAATGCGAACTGCACGAAAATTGCACGAGCACCCAGGTGTGTTCCAGCTAGACAAAGATATCAGCAGACGTTTTTGAGCGGTCTCTCAACTCCTTTTTCACCAACGGACATTCATTAGTTAGGAACGGTTACGTTATCTTTGTAAGCACTTCTATACTCTGTGGTGAAAGCCCTGTGGCCCAGCATGCTGTAGGTTTGCTTCGGATACGCAGCAATCATCGCCTTGGACGACGGAGTAAAGTCTGTTTTTGTTTGCTAGCCCAATATTGTAAACAATCTTGATATTCCTCCTTAACGAAACAATTCATTTTAAAATAAGATAAATACTAAACTCAAAACCTACATAAGCAATTAGTCGTTAAACACTATATAAGATATTTTTAATTAAATAACTGTTTTTTTATTACTGATATTATTTAAAAAGTAATGAAAAGATTGTGAACAATATTGGACTAGCAAAGGAAAACGGGCTTTAGTCCCTTTGTTTATAAGTAAGGGATGATAGTAACGGGTTTTATGGAGTGTGGGAAACGTTACCTCATCTTTGAAGTAGCACTTCCTGTACTCCGTGGTAAAAGCCCTGAGCCCTGGCGTGCTGTATGTCCGCTCTGGTGATAGAGCAATCATAATCTCAGTCGACGGGTTGATCAGCCGCATCGTGGAGTCCAGGTCAGGCACGTTGAAGGCGTCGTCTATTAGAACCTGACAACGAGATGGTAATATCTTCGATCCGATATAGACTGTACGACGCTGCTTCCTTTACTATAAGAGCAAAGTTATAGCTGTGTGGTATTGATCAGATTTTTGCCTCTTTTTCTATGAACTAAACGTTAAAACAGCGCAGTTCGAAAGCAGAACAGATATAAGATCAGAACAGAAAATTTGATCAGAAAATTAAAAAATCATATTAACAGATTCGTTTAACTCTTAGGTTAGGTAATTGATTGTAAGCCCTGGGATTTTACTTTGAATTACTCGCGTCAAGATAGCGTACATCATATCAATTGATCAATGTCCGATTTTACAGTGAAAGTTACTATAATTCCACGCGGGAATAGTTCAAAAAAAAACTTAATTTTGTATACTAACGTCTAAACAATATGTAAAAAAACCTGTCTGACCGGAAAGGGTCATAAAGTTACTTCAATAACATTACCAAGACAAATATTAATATTACGTATAACGTATTCATTAAAACTTTTTTGTCGATTTTCAAAGTCAACAATTTCAGCACCTATTTACCCTACAACGGGGGAATTTTCAAAATACGTTATCACTCCTGTCGCGCTACCTGCGAGTGCCGGCGCAACTCTGCGCCTCCCGCGCGCCCTGTCAACCCCCTTCGGGTTGCCATGTATGCTTTTTTTGATGTAGTGTTTTTTTTTGGGTTTTTTTTCTAATATTTTATGAAAATTATTACACAATCAGAACCTTATCTCGATCCCTAATAACCGTCCCTTAATGGGTCGGACAGGGTTCTTTTTACACAATTTTTTGCGAGATTTTCATTGATTTTAATTATTTTTCGAATGCAATGTACACACCATGTTCAAGCGATTTAAAAATAGAGCTCTTGGTCATCCTAATAAATGAAATAAAATATAAGCAACTTCCAATATCTACGTGTAATTAGGTGTACTCGTACTCACAAACGCTCCTTGCGACGCCACATGTGCACTGTAGTAGTCATCAGAGTCAGTATGCACCAGAACCGTCAACGCCGTCTGGTAGCCACAAGAGGCCACGCGGCGAGGCGGCTTCGCCCTAGACAAACAACAATGAAGGAAATATCAAGACGAACGAGTCCCAGGAAGTAAGTTTAGTAGCCATTAACAAATTTCACCCACCAGACCTCTTAAGGACTAACGGTCTACCGCGACTTCGACTCCCTTCCCTTCGCAGCGTGATGTTCTATAGCCTAAAAGCCTTCCTCGATAAAAGCTATCCAACACATTTCAAATTGATCCAGTAGTTCCTGAGATTAGCACGTTCAAACAAACAAAAAACTTTTCAGGTTTATAATATTACCTAGTCTAGCCATAAATTCTGTGACAAATAAAAATGCATATATTTTTCTTAAAATAATTTTATATTGTTTTTATGTATTATGTAATAGCCTTATAAGAATTGGTAAATAATTAATTTTATTCGAAGTGTGCACCCTTAGCGTTTATACAAGCTTTTAAACGTTCCGGCCAGTCGTCAATACTTTTACGTACAACATCCATAGGGAATTTGGCCACTGCTCGCTCCAGAGATGCCTTGAGAGACTCCAAATTGTGATGTCTTTTAGAGCAGGCAATGTCCTCTAAGACTGACCACAATTTGTTATCCAATGGGTTTAAGTCTGGACTAGACGAGGGCCAATCATCTGCTCTGATAAAGTCAAGAACGTTACCTTCGAGCCAGGCTTGGGTGGTGCGTGCTTTGTGACCGGGAGCAGAGTCTTGTTGAAAAGTCCAGGGAATATTAAGGAAGAGCGTATCGTTTAAAGGTTTTACTACGTCATTAAAAATGGTTTCTTGGTACACCTTAGCAGACGTTTTCACTCCCTTCTCACAGAAATGGAGCTTTGTAACCCCGTGGTAGGACCCCCCCACCAAACCATCGCTGACGCAGGATGGTGGCCTCTCTGGACTTTTTTCACAACTTTCGAAGCTTCTTTAGAACTGTGGGCATACACGTAGTCATTTTGCTTGTTGAAATTTTCCTCTATGGTGAAAATTTTTTCGTCAGTAAAAAGGATATTCTTGCGCTTTCCACCTGCGTAACGAACAACCAGCTTCTTTAAACTAACGACCCGTTTTGTCATCAAAGCTTGATTTAACGTATTTCCGGTATACCGTCGATAAGCACCGAGTTTCAAGTCATCTTTGATAATGCGTGACAGAGTTCTCGACTTGATCTTCATTTCGCGAGATAGAATCATCTGTTTCCTCAAGGGATTTCGACGAATTATTGCCCGGACTGCGTTAATTGCCTGTGTGGTTCGAGCAGAACGTGGACGGCCTGATCTCTTGTGGTCGTCAATAGAGGAGGTCTCAAGGAACCTATCGATAGTACGGTATATGAACATCCGACTGATACCCAGCTTATGCAGGGTCCTGAAAATCACGGAAGTTTCCATACCCACCTTATGAAGTGCAATCACAGCAATTCTGTTTTCTTTTAAACCCCAATCCATTTCGTAAATATAAATTGCGCGCGAAAACTTTGGTGATTTACACCCAGTAACTCAACAATTAAAATGACATATCACTGTTCTGAATTCGAACTTAAAAAATAAGTCAAATATTGCTTTTTAAATTGTAACAGAATTTATGGCCAGACTAGTTAGTATACTCAGACCTGCTTTTTCATTAGTCAGATAAGAAAAATTCGTTGAACAAAAATTCAGTATGGCTCATTTGAAAACGTCACCTATTGGTCAGCAATCATTGTGCAATTGACATTTTAAAATCAGTCGCTTTATAATTTATCAGTGTGTTATGTTTTATCTGACGCTTGAAAAATCGGCCCTTAGATAAACAAATTCAATTGAAGTTGGTGCATGATGTCTACCTACGGACAGCTATATCTACGCACGTACCTTTAAATTTAGTTTTTTCTCCTAATTAGAAGTGAAATGTATGAATGTATGAATTATATTAGTCATTTTACGAAGGCGGTTATTTTTATTTTGCGTAGTTGCTAGTTACACATACGTATATATTTAAGTTAGACTATACTTGAATGAATGAAAAAGTTTCTCGACCCTTCTGAACAAATACTTTTCTAAAAACTTTTCTGTCGGCTCAGTCAGACCTACCTATATGAGATAATTGCGGACAAACATACAGGTTAAACTGTGAATCTCCTTTTTTCAGTCGGTTAAAGAGTATAAATAGTTTAGGTTTTATTTTTTTTCTCCATGGCATCAGCAGATACAACTTACAGTTTGTTATTCAAAGTGTCAAGTGCGTAGTAGTTGAAGCTGCAGCAGAGGTTCTGCAGCGTGAAAACCTGCTCGAACAACTGGTCACAGCGGTAAACCGAGCTCTTCCACATGCATCGTTCCAGCAGATGGTTGCACGAGGATACGGGAGACAGCTGTAAAAAAGTTGACTCTCTAGCCTAATCAATCGTTCATTTTACATTTTTGAGTCAAAAAACTACTTTGAGTTACTTGAGTATAAAGACGAATCCAACCCAAGTCCACTGTTCTAAATTCTTTGACCAGTGTGCGTACTGAATATCAGAAACACTAAGCCAGTGTAGTAGGCAGAAACCTTTGAGCAAAGAATATTACACGCTATTATATTATATTGTTGCGAGTAATTATAAAATGTGTCTCAGGGTGTATTTTAGCATCACCTGAGCACTATAAGGACGTATTCTATACAGACCGCATAGGTGCTAGTTAGCTGGCACAGAAAATTTACACTCTGTTTGCAGGATAAAATAATTATCCCTTTCCGATAGGGGGTAGTACTTCTATGGCACGCAGATACGAGAACGCGGTTGCCGTAACTAAAGGCTGTAGCGATATAATATAAATCTGTGTCAGTATGTAACTTGGCATGACTTGTGAGTTGCAAAGTACGGATTCAATAAATGGCAAACCTGTATTTTATGCACTAATATGATACACATAGGTACGTTTCTTGTCCTAAACAATTACGACAGCTGAAAATAGACTACTGGCCCTAGGCCGTGCTGCGGCAGCTCTCACAAGAGCAGAATTATAGCTTTTCCTGTTTCTCACCTGACGAAAGAACTTGTCCATTGAAATACTGTTTAGTTCCAGAACTTTCTGCAACTGGTAAAGATCCTGTTTCTGGGACTCGCTTGCCGAATACGTAGAATGGAGTAGTGGTGCCAAATGAATTGCTTTGTAAACGAAGTCTGCGGTTATATTTGGTGGTAGTTTTCTGGAAGCCATGTTACCTGATTAGTTGTACTAGAATATCGATTTATAGAAAGAAAGAAGATAAAAAATATTATTATACGCAAAGCAAAGCAATACGTGTCATGTTAAGTGGACTGAAAGACAAAATCTTAGTGCTGTTTTGTGTCTGTGACGCTATGGGTAGGCTAAGGGAGCCACCTTTCAAGACAGGCGCTGGTTTTCAGTTTGGTCTAATCAGATGAGGTATTATTTCATGAAGTAACCAACCTAAGGGTTACCTACTCTGACTCTGGGTCAGTGAGCTGTTATTACTACGTAAAGAGAAGCTATGCCAAGCAAAAAAATATCGCAAATACGACGACAAGATTGCCACGTATTCCTTGAAATTGGAATTTCGAATATGAAACCATTTGTATATGTACGAGTTAATGACCGACGGCGTCTATTCGTGGAGCACGAGATTTGTTCGTGGTGTCAGTTCTAAGCATAAAATTATTATCCGTTCGGTAAAGTGAAGTTAAACTTCGCAAAATAACTTACACTTCATTGGCAAAAGACCACGCAGCTTTTCGAGAAATGATGTTCAAATCGCAGATTGTCACCGCTGGAAAGGGCACATCCCAGATTGCACCCTGCGTGCTTTCTATCACCTACAATGGAAAGTACTTACAATAAAGAGAACATTATCTACATCGATCACAGAAGATAGTACAAAATACGAAACCTATGCCCCTAGATAGCAACAGTCTAAGGTAAATGTACGTAATTCCGGAGTACTAAGGCATTCTTGTCTTTCCTAGCAATTTCCAGTAAAGTAGGAAAAATCAGCGAATTCAAGTTAGTTTAGTCGTAAAAAGAGGTTTTCAGAGAAGAGATTGATATGTAACACTGCTGTATATAAACTATTTAATAAAAGTAACCGTAATTTTTCTGGACCTCGTAAATGTCCGTTATTACGGTATAAAATTTGACTCTCCAGGTAATTCCGTAAATGGGTGCTGGTAATTCCGGCATATGCAGAAAAATGCCGTTTTTCCGCAGGGTTACATGAAATATGAAACATAAATTTAATGTGACGTGTTCTAAATAAAACAACTTTATTTTATAAGTGTAGGAAAACAGTTTATTTAAATTTTTAGGTACCTACTTACAGTAACTTTAAACATTCATGAATCAAATTGAACTTACTTCTAGCACGGCTTAGTGAACTATATTATATTCATTGATTTATTATTATTTATTTATATATAAAATAATCTGTTTAAAAGTCTAAAATGTAATCATCAGTCTTTATTTATATTTTAGGTACATATAGTAACAGTAATTTAGCTACCGAGTGTAGCAGTTGATCTTTTGTAACTGGAAATCCAATTTCGTCCATATACAGTACCCATTTTACCAACAAACCTTCTTGGAGAAAAACCTTGAAACCTTGGAGTTCCTGCTGACTCTTGTTTTTTGTATTTTTTATTAATTTTGTCATGCAAGGTCTGGTTGGGTATGTTATATACCTTAGATGCACGATATATGGTCATGGATCCATTTTTTATATCCTCTAAAGCTTTGGCGAGGTCCTCGTTGGAGTACTTTTTGTTTGACATTTTGACCTGTAAGAAAAATAAAATGCAGTAGCTCACTCAGGTACTTCTATATCTACCGTAATAAGAAACACCGCCAAAAACAGTGTAGGTAATTGCGGTAGTCAGATTAACATAAATTTCTAACGAGTAACTCTTCTTAACAACATAAAATGACTTGATTTGTATAGGAATGCAATCATACTATTAATAGGTACCAAAAAATATACTGGAAGAAACAATTAAATTAAAGAAATTAATGATTTTGTACCGATGTTATTTGTGACGAATCTGTTTAAAGTCAATTTTTTTTTCTTTACACACACGTATTTCATAACATAGAGAAATAAAATCGTAATACGTAATTTGATTCCAAGAAACTATGTTATATATTAGACCTGTAACAGCTTTTTCGTTTACTTATCTCATCTCGTTCCTGACAAATTAGACAAAACAAAATCACCTTCCTTTCCTCTATTCCGTAATTGTTACGTAATAATGGACACGGTTGATTTTTGGTGTAGGTAATTGCGGCAGTCAGAAATTTTCAATTAACTCGCTAAAAACTAAATGAAGTAACTTGAAACGGTAATCAATCAGTTTGTTTTAAAACCCATAAAAATAATTGCATTACTTAGTTATGAAAATACTTACATATCACTCGCAATATCCTTATGAAAATCCGCGCGGTAGCTTACGCGTACGCAACCCACACACTACCTTTATGGCGGTTTGGCGCAGACAGACTGAGGGAGACGTGACAACTGAGCCGACGATGGTTACAGTTCTTTTTAACGTGTGTAATTGACGCTCTATTGTACGTACTTAATAGATAATTTTATAACTTTTTAATACAATTAGGAGTTTTCTTATTTTTAGGCCTAAACCGAAAACTTACGGAATTTCGTACACTTACGTAATATGGTACATCTACCTTACACATTGACATAAATTACTGGAGTCCTCATAGTCTTTCTTAAAATATTAAATACTAGCTTGTGCCCGAGATTTCACCCGCGTGGACTTCTGTTTATCTTCGCACAAGTGTAAATAAATCCGAAAGTCACTTTGGTTTATACATCATCTACATTTTTTGACATTAGAAGATTTAAGAATTGTTTGTAAAAAACTAAATATGATTATTTGCATTATCTTATCATGTTTTTTTAAGTTATATTTAATACATACCTAACGAGATAAGTAGAAGTCCACGTGGGTAAAACCGCGGGCACAAGCTAGTATTTGATATTTTAAGAAAGGCTATGAGGACTTATTCAACAAACTCAATTATTCAACAGTAGATTGGTCATTTTGAGAATTGGACATTTTGAGGATTGGACATTACGGGAATTGGCGATTTTGAAACGGTTGAAAATTTTAGGAATTGGACATTCTGAACTTAAAGAATTTAAATTTTTGTTAATCGTATGTTAAACACTTAAATTATCTATTCACTAAGAAAAGTTCGACTTACGGTGACGATAGGGTTCCTGGCGTACCATTTGTACGCTGTGATGACGAAGTACACCGCTATACAAAGACTGGCCAGCACGGCCATAGCCCAGCAACTCCTGAAGGCCATCATGAAAACGAGTATTAAGCGATCATACACTTTTCATGTAACATGAAAAAGTTTAAAAGCGTCATTTTCTTTCGTATATCTCGGTACAGGTCACCCAAATTGCAGGCAGGTAGAAGGACACTTTGATCGTGCTCATCATTGTAGCTAGAGCACAAACGGACAAAACACAGCCACCCCTAAAGCGCTGTGATTGGTGTTTATGCAATCATGTTTTTTAATCATAACTAAGACAATGTGTGTCATGATGCCGCGCTGGCTTTCCTTCCCCCCTTCCGTCATCTCTATTCCGAGCACGTTACTTCCGTAACACTCAAACAAAAGCCTACAGTTTAGCAGGTCAATAGTATGAAAACCTATTTATCAATGTACAGACGACATCACATCGTGCTGACCATTGCGGCACTTCATGCAATTGGAAAAGGATCGATATTGCATCAAAAAGTCTATCATAACGAGTTTGGAAGTACATAATGAGCGTAGTGTGAGAACGCTAGCAATCCGCCACATTTTTTATGAATGAATATGGAAAAAATATGTTCCCTACCCTTTAACTATTTAGTAGGTTAACTTTCAATGATCGGTACTCAATACACCCGTGTAACATTTACTTTTCATAGTGATTGTTCGCAATGCGGACATAAAAGCTATAGTTTTACTTTATGCATTGTTTAATTTAATAGCAGTGCTGTTATTTTCTAAACGCTTATTTAATAAACGTAACATCAATCGCTCAGCTAAGAGGTTGATTTGTGCGTATCATACTTCAACTACTAATTACTATCGAATAATCTGTGTGTCCATGGTTGATATGCAATCCGGATAGAAGGTGAAAGAAGACCAAAAATTAAACAAGTTTTTACCTTCTATTGAACATTGATTGATGATGATGAATCGTAATAATGAATTTTCATTTTATGCTGGGAGGCTCCGAGACAAAATCACGATTTCTTTCAAAATCGTCGAGCTGGAGTATTCATTTAAATTAAAGCTAAAATTATGTGAAATTATCCGGATTATACATTAACCAGAGACACAGTGTCCTCCGCTTAAGTAAACACATGTATTTCTTCAGACGATGACCGACCTTTCAACGACATTTAACTCCTCCATGACTATGTACTTATAACCATGCAGGTCAGTTCTCTTACTGAACTCGATAAATTTTCTAGAACACAAGTTCAGCCGTTTTTTGTTGTTTGCATTCTGTCTTTTTGCCTCTTTCACGTCAATATGTTTCTCTTTGTACTGTATCATGGCGCATGAAAACTCGAGATTGGACTAACAGACATGCGGTGGTATGGAACTGACAACAGAGAGTGGTCGAGGTGATTTGTCGCGGCACGAGCTAGTAATTATAAAACGTAGATCGAACTGATACGTAAACTCATGGACTACTGCGTGGAATAGAAAGGGTCGACCGCGCCGATTTGCCGAGGTGATTTTTTTTCTAACTATACATTTTTGTTAGCTACAGACGAAGCTCGATTGACGCTTTTTAATATTGTCACAAGGATATGTAAACCTTAGGTAAAATCTATGTTAGCATCTACTGCTATTAAATTTGTACACATAAATCAATATTAGTACCTAAGAGTTCAGTTTGATAGGAGTTTTCCACAACCACTTGAATCGTAATTGCGATATTTTAGATATTATAAGATCTTCCTACCTATTCATTATAAGTGTGTTCCAAAAAGGTTAATTGGGGATTTGGAATTAATTTTAATGTTTCTCACAAACTCTTGAAGGTAGCAAGTAGCAATAACGAGCCTTGATAAAGCATAAATAGAACAAGAGCTCTATCTTTGAATCACTCACGTAATTTTCCAAGTGATTTATGTTCGAAAGGTCAATGAAAGTCACGCTTACAAAATTGAGTTACTTATATTTTTTTTAACACTCTTGTATGGATTTTGTCCGGTTGGTATTCATTTGAAAATCAAACATTTAACAACTAAAATTACACGCTTCAATATGGCGTGTGATTTTCTATGATAATTATTCGAGTGAAAAGCGGTTGAAAACCACAAGAGAGTGATAAATAGATAATTTTATTTTGTAACTTGATGTGTCTAAATTCAGCGTAAATTTTGTTGACTTTTAATTGATTTTCGAACTAAAATGACCTGAAATATTCGTACAGTATTCGTAGTTTTCGTTGACGTTGTTTGATTTTCAAATAAAAAAGCAAGTCGTAGAAAAATGGAGCACACTATTTTTGTATTACACCGGTTGTTTGTTGTTTTATTTTGAAACGAAATTTTATAACCGTCCGGAAATATATCTACTATAGGTTTAACAACCAAAGTAATTGTAATTATAGAGCCTAAAGACTTATGCTGCATTTTTCCACATAATAGGTACTTACTACAAATTATATGCTGACCATACGCATTTCACAAGTTTAATTTTAACGGCTTTTATTAACGGCTTTTATTAATGATATCAGTTAACGGTCATGGTATCGGTTCATTATTTATCAATATACATCGAAATATCAACGTGAAAATCAAATGTCACCGTCTATCACACGTTTTGAATCAGATCAAGTGATAATTTTAATGTGCCTGTGTAAATATTTGATAAGAGGTACGTACACCACACGTGAGCATACTACCAAAACCATGATTCATAAATATAATTACAGGCGAGCTCATAAAAAGGTAGAAAATTCTTGATGTAAAAAACATAAGGTATTTGATGTCATATGTTCGAGCGATGTCTTAAAATTTACATGTAATACATAACCGAACACCTTTTTACAGACTTCTAAAAATTTTCAATACGACCTGGGGGCCAATTCTCGTGCAATTCGTGTACGATAAAAGTTCACCGATCGAGTTTTCTTTGTCGAAGAAAAAATAGTTTTTGATATCTCAAGGTCTCGATTTTTATGTATTTAGATTTTGTTTGTGCGCTAGTTTTTTTACGTGGAGATATTTTACTTTATTTTTTATGTAAAATGGTCAAACTCGCAATCGAATTACCACACGAAAAAAGTTCGATTGCCGCGAGAATTGCCCCCCAAGAGGCCGATCTCGCGGCAATCGAACTTTTTTCGTGTGGTGCTTCGATTGCGAGTTTAACCGTTTCACCTAAATAATCAAGTAAAATATCTTAACGCAATAAAACTATCGCACAAACATAATCTTAATAAATAGAAATTGTGAACCTCTGAAATAAAAATCTATTTTTTCTTTGGCAAAAAAAAATCGATTGGTGAACTTTTTTCGTATACGAATTGCACGAGAATTGTCCCCTGTATGTTATGAGATACCGTTGGCATTTGATTATATTTGAGTTGTTGATCTATTAAGGCTTTCAAACACGAGTGCAAAATTTCGCAAGTGCATGTATGTTTGTATATTTGTATTGTCTACGGTTTTATCGAAACCGAGAAGTCATAGCGAGATGATTATTTTTAGTTCAATCTGGGGGCAGATTCTTGCGTCAAACGACCTCTTTCCGTATGGTGATTTGATAACGAGTTTCACCGTTTTAACTAATCAATCAAGTAATGAACTACCGCAAAAAAGAAATCGAAATGCATGTAAATCGTAACCGTTATAAAGCAAAGACTGTATTTACTTTGAAAAAGAAAATTCGATCGTACTTAAAAACATCGGTAGCCAGGAAGATTTAACTTTATTACAAAACATTACAGACAACCCATACCAAAATGTTACAGTAGAAATTATATGAAATCTTTAATAATAGCTTACACCGTCTAGTCGTAAATAGAAACATTAATTAACGTTTAATATTAATAGTCGTGAATACAAATTAGTTCACATTGTAATTGATATTATAATCACAGCAACAAAAATTGAGCTTCTTGTAATAAGTATACAAATTGATTAATTAACATTAAAACTTAGTCATTAGAGGACATACATAGTAAAGGAGCTAGCGAGCAAAATTTCTACATGATCAGCACACGTGTCAGACGATATTAATAGTGATAATTATACCCTAAGAAACAGCAAGGACCTGGTCTGTCACCATGGTGGCGCTGCGTTGACAATTTACAGTTTCTCAAAAAATATTTAAAAAAAGGTGTTCAATTTTATGTGCACATGTCTGCCTCTAGGGCTGTTTATCTCAGTCATCCTGTTAACACAAAAAATCGAAGAGGCAGACATCCAGGGCTCTGACTTTTGTAGTTTCTATTCTTTAAAGTTTTTTTTTATGATTTGATTATCTCTATATGAAGTGCACCATTGGCAGGTTAGAATTTTTCAATTAAAAACAGTGAGAAGGACCACGGAAAAATTGTTTGCCAGCATGATGCCTCTGCGTTTGCTATTGAGAGCGCTTCGAAAATGTTTTAAAAAATTAATATATGTTGCGCAGACAAGTGTCTGCCTCTTGGGCTGATGTGTTAGTTTTTTATGAAATCCAAGAAACTCAATGAGGCAGACGCTCAGGTCTCTGATATTCCAAAGGTAGATCATTTAAATTTTAGAGCTTATTTTTTTGCCCAAACCTATGCTTGTGGAGTGTCCATAGAAAGGTCTTTTAAAATGACATTGATACTCAAAATATGTTTTTATAAATTTTTTTGGAGATACACGCTTTCAAAGTGGTAAAATGGGCGTCGCGAGCTTTAAATTTTTAACAAAGCAAGTAAAAATTATAAAAAAAAATGCAATATTTAGATCTTTACAAATACTTTTAACGAAAATTATTATATTAGTTTGGACGAGATCTAACGGGCAGTTTTTGAGATATAGCACATATTCATCAACTGCTCATATAACTTAGGCCTTCATGGAGAAACTGTAAAAAACAAAGTAATTTTTGCTGTAACAAAATATTGTGTATTTTGGCTAAGTGGAAGTAAGTGGACCTTTAGTTCAGTTAAAGTTGGCACGGAGCCCTCAAAGCACGAGTTCGACTCGCACTTGAGCCGGTTTTTTTTTTCAAACCGACGCTCGCGCCTAGCCAACAATTCAAAATTCTACTTTTACTGAATATTATTGCGTCTGAAATATTTGGCCAAACCACATATCATTTAATTTCTCGAAACCTTTTAAAAATATGTTACCACAAGCGGCTCCCCCCGGCTTTACCCGCGTTAATAAACATCATTATAAATTATAGCCTATGGCTATTCCAGTGTATGAACTATATTATTCTAAAGTTTCATTAAAATCAATTCAATAGCTTTCGCGTGAAGAAGTAATTAGAACCTTAGATGTCTACATATCTTACACATTTGTGTAAGATATGTAGATTACAATAAGTTAAAGTGTCTATACTGCATACATTTACTCTTTAACGCATAAACACCGAAGCGGTCGCATGCGACCGCATAACAATAGAATATCCATTGTGTCTCGTTTACATATGCTTGAGGGATTAATTAAAGTTTCTGTTCAATTTTATGTATTAATTAAGCATTGTTCATTGTTCACGCAGCCACAAATGACTTTAATTGACTGGACAAAAGCAATTCGTCCTGACGTAAACTGTAATCTATCTCGATGAAAAACTTGTGCAAATCATATACCTCCAGCTCACCAGCTCCGTAACTAACATAAATATGCAAATATAAATAACACTAAATCAACATACAGTCAGGAGGGGTCTAAACTGTTTAGCACATTTGTTTACGAACGTTAACAATCGTTTGGCGGCACAGACTTAAAAAAATTAAACAGTTTGCAATTGAGCTTTCATCATTATTAATATACTTGTAACAATTTTATTTTATACTCCTGTTAACGTTTCCCAGAGACACGATTGATGAAACAAGTGTGGGTATAATTAATTTTAACGCTGGCAATACCTTTTGGCCGCTGAAATATGTTAAATGACAATGTTTCTAATCTTAGGAGACCAACATTGAAAGGTTTAATTAATATCAAGACAAAAGTATGTTTTAATATTCTTATAAGATGAAATAAGAAGCCAAAAATATTGCACGGGCGGGACTCGAACCCGCAACCTCAAACAGGGCCAACGCTCTTTCCAGTCGAGATACCATACCCGCTTGGAAAAAGCGTTGGCCAGTTATTATCATCTTATTAGAACACAAAAATAGCACTGAGTGTTAAAAACATTCTAAACCATATGTTTTAATATATTTCAAAGCTAAAATTAAATAGTTACACATATAAGTCAAAGATATTTTATAAATCGGTATATCTCAAAATTACCTGAGGTGGACTTTCGCATGCTGATTTAACCTGGGATTACTTTAATCCCGGATCAAACGTTTATTCTGTCTCTGTCAACGCCAAATTGATGGACCGCGACGGAATGATGATGTAATCCAGGATTAGCGTAATCCTAGGTTAAATCATTATGCGTAAGTCGCCCTTAATGCTTCAACACCCGAGCGGTTGCAGGCAACCGCATAACAATAGAATTTGCATTGTGTCTCGTTCACATACGCTTGAGGGATTAATTCCTGTAAACACTACATACTAAACTGGAATGTTTTTGCAGTTAAAAGAGAAGAAACGTTATTTTAATTTGCATTTTTGAATTAATTCCTGTCACTCTCTTTTCTTATGCTGATAACTAATTTTGAGTACTTTGGGTAATCAGGCTCAAATTTTTATCAAAATTCATCTCAAAGCAACCCCCGTATCGATATTTAGTTGATCAATAAATTATTATAGTATTTTATCTTTTCTATTCCATTTACTTTAAAGCTAAATTGGGATCATAATTATATCCCAAATATTTTGATGTGATATTTCTACTAACAGATACAGTAGAAGATTTAGTGTAAAAAAATCTTTACTATAATAATAATTGTGCAATGAGATAATCAAATATATAAAAAATATGGTTGACAACTATTTTTATATTAGCATTTTATTGACAATTACTATAGTTGCAATAAAATGTATACTGATAACTAATTATCAGAAAAATATTTACATGGGCAGTACAGTAAGTATGGCATTGCATAAAAATACATTTGTTTGACCGTTAATATAATACAGAAAAGCATTTACAAAGTTAGTCACTATTTAGGGGAGGACTAACAGAATATTATATTGAGGTAACATCTGGTATAAAGTTACTTGACAATTACATTTTCAATACTCTTACGCTTACAAAACAAAACTTAATACTAATAATGGCTTAGTCATATTTTGTCTCAATGACTACGACTAGTAGCTACGTAAATGTTGACTTCATGACCAAAAGTTAGTAAAAGATTTATCAGACTGGGTGTGTGACCGCATGTATTTAATTTTGTATGGACCAAGCCCAGTGTGACAAAGCCCTTATCTTCTGCCACCCTGGCCACTTGTATCTGAGTTTCTGTTCTATGCTCAGTTAGAGCATAAAACAGAAATTTGTGACAAGCAAAACTGTTTGGTAATTGCAACCTCATTGGTGAATTTTCACACATCTCTGCTCAGCTCCACTCAGCTTCGCTTCAGGGCTATCGCACCTGATATCTACTTGTACTGCTTGCTCTCACTGACATGCTGTGATGAGTGATAGATATAGAGATAGAGACAACTATAGCCTTAAATACAGACTTGCGAGAGTACCTCGGTTGGTATAACAGTTTAACTTATTCACAATTTATGCATGAGTTAAGGATAAAATATTGCGAATAAGCTTTCATTTGACGGTCATGAAATAAAATCAGTATTATATAAACAGTCATGTTAGTTACTATTTATTAAATAGGCTACTTACTAAATAGGCCATTTATAAACCTTTAGGTTTGGCCATCACTATAACCTTAAAAAAACGATTCCCTGCATTATTTTACAAATAAAAATTATATGACAAAATCCCCTAAACCGTCGCGTTTAACGATAAACAGGCTATAAGAAGTTTAGTTTCACATGTTTAACCGAAAACGATAAACTGTTTAACAACAAACTATTAGATCCTTACATATGAAATCAGCGTTTTGTCGTACTGACCACTTCGGTATAAAATATCTCCTCTTTGGTTTGGAATTCCAAATTCAAATGTATAAACTCATTTAGCTGGTACGTTTTAGCTTTGAAAACAGTCATTCATTTGTTTCTTCCTCATTATTTTTTTCTTTGGCGTCGCTTATTACCGCACAATGGAAAACCTGAAATATCGGTAAATTCACGAGTACGAGTTCTACCGTGGCACCAGTTCTGCAAAAAACAGCGAAGGATTAATGATGTGTACGGCACTGGTATCCCAAAAGAAAGCACGGTACGTTTTTGGTTTCGTTTTCGTTCTGGAAATTTCGACTTTCAGAACCAACCAGGTGGACGGCCGGAGACTAAAGTGCAAAATGAAGAATTAAAGGCTATTGTGGAAGCGGATCCGTCACAAAGCACTTTAGAGATAGCTGCAGGCTTCGGAGTAAGTGATAAAACTTTTAATCCACTTGAAGGGATTTTAAATCGAATCAATACTTGTGATGAAAAGTGGATACTGTACGATAATCGGAAACGCTCGTCGCAATGGCTGAACCCTGGAGACCCAGTCAAACTCTGCCCTAAACGAAATTTGTCTCAGAAAAAGTTGTTTGTGAGTGTTTGGTGGACTAGCGCCGGTGTCGTTCACTACAGCTTTCTAAAATCTGGCCAAACGATTACGGCAGATATCTATTGTCAGCAACTGCAAACCATGAAGGAAGAACTAGCAGCAGGTAGTTCTTCCTTCATGGTTTGCAGTTGCCAGTTGTTCAGCAAAACAACCGAGATTGGTCAATCGCTGTAGGCCACTGCTACTTCACGACAACGCAACACCACACACTACACAAAAAAACAACCACTAAGTTACTGTACTCCCCGGACCTTGCTCCATCAGATTACCATTTTTTCCGGAATTCGGACAATTCTTCTTACAAGGGAAAAAATTAACTCCAATGCGGCAGTCCAAACCGCCTTCACAGAGTTTATTGATTCTTGTCCCCATGGTTTTTTTAGTTAAGGGATCAATGAACTACCTATGAGATGGCAAAAGTGCTTAGATAACAACGGAGCATACTTTGATTAATTACATATATTTAAAAAAAAAATGACTTTATATTCCTCCCTTACAAAACGCCAATTTCTTATGTAAGGACCTATTATAAATGAAAATATAAAATATTTTGATATCTTTTCCTATTTCTCCTAATAGTGAGATAAAGTATTTTTTCTTTATGTGTGTTAAATAAACAAAACACCTTTTTTTTAAGTTGGAAACTTAAAATGGGTGGAACCTCGTATTCCAAATTGTATTTAAGTCACAATTAAAACCATTGCCACAATTGGAATATTATTCATAACAAAAAGAAATACTTTATTTACAGTCACTTAAAAACACGAGTTCATAAAAAAAACAATTGATAGTATAGTAATATAAAACAAAGTTATTTACCTACTCTAAAAAGTATATTTTATCATGATAACTATCACTTAGTCTTACTCGCTAAAGCTTGTGACGATCATTGCCGTAACAGTAATATTACTTACAGAACTATTTATATACAATTGGTAACTAAAAAACCTAGGTACTACAATTAGTCAAGATGTTTTATCCCACGAGCGCCCGTCAGCCTCGCTTGTGTTTCTGAATAAATATGCAGAAATAGTCTCTATTTGCACGAGTTTGAAACCGCTCAAAGATAGCCGTTACCAGGAGAGATTTTAAAGTATGGAATTTTGCCTCGGATCCGCAAATCGATTATTGTGTTGGCGGATTTTGTTTTTCGTAGTAAACCTACTGGTTACTCAGTATAAGGTTTCGATTCAACCAGAGATGTAATACATGTACTATTAGGAACTAGTTCATTAATGTGAGCGAGAACGAAATGTTCTGTTCTAATTGTGATCTAGAGAGATGGAAACGAACGCGCAAATTACTGGACTACCGATATCATACAATGCAACACCCCAATTTCCTGTTGTTATAGGTAAACGCATGTATACCAATCTAACAATGCGCATCTTTCGTGCCTCTGAGTGACTTGAAAGCTCTGAGATGCGTGTGCATGAGCGTGATGGAAGACTTACTAGATTGAACGGGAACAAAATAGTACCAACGAGTTTTCCGAGAAAGTCTACGGCTAATTACTTGCGTACGACCATATTCGCTTTGTGTGTACGACGACTGATGTCAGAGCAATCGGTGAACTACTAATCTAATAGTACTAGAAGACTGAAGTAGTTTCTTTGAACGATTGATCTAGTTCAGAGCTATCCGTTCAGTGTCCGTCCATGACTACAGAGATTTACGAGGATGCGTTGAGAGAAACGTGTTTATTAATAGAATCAATTCCACCGGAGCTGCGCTAAGTGATGCTAGGTAAATTAAGCGATATTATTTGATCTTATTGGACAAATCCGTCGCAATGCATCCTCGCATATTTCTTGTGGAAACGCAGCCTTCTAATTAATTTTCGTTCGCGCATTTTTTTTGTCAAAACAAACTATCTGAGTCACTTAGTTATGGCCACATAAATGGAGCATTTTTGACAGCGCTATGTTGCCTTTTTTAAAGTCTACTATCACACAAGCCTGTACCGAGAGCGCTCTTGAGATGAAACATCTTTACTTTAACATTGACTGTTACAACAACTAATATCACAAGCGGAATTGACTTCATAATACGAACATCGTCGTACGGGAGTAGCGTCACTATATGTGACATTAACCTATGCTTTAACTAACCAGAATATTTTACAATTGACAACCTAAGATCTAATTTTGTGGGACTATGTAATGGTGCCCAAAGATTTGTATCATAAACTCTGTTTTTCTTGGCTAGTCCAATAATGTTAACACTATTTTCATAACTTTTAAAATAATATCAGTTAATAAAATTAACAAACTATTTCATTTAATAAGATCTCAGTATAAAACGATGTAAGTATGTAATTTGCGAGTTTTGTGCCCATTTTAAAGTTAGTCATTTCGTTAAAATGGAATGTCACGATTGTTTACAATATTCGACTTTCAAATTAAAACGGACTGTATTGTACTTGTCTTCTTCGTAATAAAATTGATTTATAAGCTTTTTATAACCGCTTGAGTGTGCGTGTCACAACAGTACATGACAAAATTTACATAAAATCTATTATATATTTTTTTACTTATATCTTTCAAGTGTCAAGATTAAAATTTTTGAAAAATAATAATTTGGCCTTATCTAAATTCAAACAATTGAGCCCCTTAAAAGATAATAAGTAAATAAACGAAAATAAATACATTAATGAGTAAAATAAATATTAAATACATTAACGAGTTACAAGCCGTTAATGAGTGATGTGTGGCGTAGTGATAAGACATATATAGTGAATGCCTATATTATTATTTTTTAACTTACTAGTAATCTATTTTTTTTAAACTTAATAGTTCGTACAATATGCTTTGGACACCATTCCAAGGAAGGATACTAAAGGGAATCGCTTGGAACTCAATTTTCGACTTCGTAATTTTTTTGGACTTGTTAGGAGGTTAACTACCAAAAATTTAGTTTAGTAGTTTGAAGGTATTTTTTGTTTTTTACATATACATATATCGGAAACTTTGCGTCCTAACGACATGAGACCTACAAAATCAAAGCTAATAAGATTTGCTGCCAGTTTTATTGTGTCAAGTTTTGAACCGACTTCAAAAAAGAAGGTTTTCAATTCGTTTTGCATGTTTTAGACATCGTTGGAATTGGAAAATACATGAGTATCTCTCCTCCCGTCGCAGCGTGATGTTTTATAGCCTAAAGCCTTCATCGATAAATAAGCGACACAAAAGAAAAATATTTTTACAACACACTTGCTCAAAACGACGTTTTTATTCCACCGATTTTTGGCTCATAATCATAGATATTAAACACGCGTGCTTTTTCATTATATTATTGCACTAGTGCTTTTAGTTTATTAACCCGACCAATTTACATTTGTACCCTAGTACCAAGTAGTAAGTAAGAAGAAGAAGCGATTTAATTTAGTCGGGTTATACAATACTTTTATTTTAGCAACAAACAGTATTTATGCGAAAAATAACAGTATCTACATATTTCTTTCAATAAATGGTTAATCCAGATTTATTATAAAAAAATAGCTCAAATTCTTTTAATATTTTCTGTGATTTGTTTTTTAAACACGAATTATTAAATTTTTAATCTTGGCTTTTGGCCGATCTAGTTCGCGCCTGAGCCTTGCGCGCGCATCGGTATCGCGGCAGGAAAAAAAAACAACGCGCCATTTTTCGTAAATAATAATTGTCGGCTGTGACGAAGTTTGGATTAATTATGAATTTTAATATTAATGAAAATGTCTACTTCAAGTGAAGAAAATGAAGAAAACCTATTATTAACTCCGCTGGACATACGTAACAAGGCGAAAAACGCGTGCGAAAGTCTTTGCCATCAAAATCGAGTGAAATGTATTTTGACTGTTTTAATAATTAGAAACTTAGTAAATGAAGAGTCTTGTTTTTTCCTCGCAAGTGTGTTGAAAAACATCGTATGAAACACGTGTGCCTGTGACCATTATATACGCGGCTTTCTTATGGCGCACTCGCATTCGCTCGTGCGCACCAATATCGCCTTGTATATAATGGTCAACTTAGCACACTTGTATCATAATGTACCTACTATTAACGGGTCTCCTGAGATCAGCGGCTTCAAACAAACAAACAATAAAAAATCTTCAGCTTTATAATGATATGATATGGTGTATTAATTATTTTTTATTTTTTTGTTAATTGAAGCATTCTCATTCAGGGAACATTGTAAATTGAATCAAAACCGGTTTAGTATCGAATCGCTAACCTCCTTTTATTGAAGTCGGTTTGAAACTTGAATATGTTTAAAATGTAGCAATTTTTATCAGCTTTCATTTTGTTCTAGGTCGATCAATTAGTACTCTTTGCGTTAGGTAACAATTAGACATTACCATCGAGTAATGTCGTCAATTAAATAACTTAACTTGAGGTTATTTCATTTGGGCTTTTTGGAAGCTGTTTTTATCTTTCGTGTTTGGTATTTCTTGATGAATTTGAACGAGAGGAAATTGATCTGAAATCCACTTTTTATTTTTGGACAGAAAAACATGTTATAAAATAAAAGCAAGTTAGATTTTGTTTATGGGGACCCTTCGCCGTCCATGACAACCGTCAGATTCAAATTGTTCGAACTTAAGCATCGTCGTACAACCGTTTTCGTCGAGGAGCAGCCAGGAAGCCCTTCAAACGTGGTTACTGAGGAAATCGACGAAAAGGTCCAGATTATTCTCGCTGATTGCCGAACGAAAGTGCGCGAAGTAGCTTAGTCCGTAGGCGTTACGTAGGGAACAGAAATCAAAATTTCGAATCAGAAATTTGATGTTAGAAAGATGTCGGCACGATGGCTGCCGTGATGCTAACACTGGACAACAAGTGGTTAACTGTGACTTTTGGGGATCGAAAGGGATCCTACGACTTATTTTTATTCCCGAATATTAAAACCTCTCTCGGAGGAAAAAATCACATCAAATCAGGTCAGCGCGGAATCAGACTCATATATCAAAAATATGATTTTTGGAGGGGTTAATGAAGTAAGAACAACGTATATAAAAGTGTATACGCCTAAGTGGAGAATACTTTTAAAGTAAATAATACCGAATTGGGAAAAAAACGTTTTGGTTTGAACACTAGTACATACTTATTGATCGACCCACGTAGAAGGCATCATGGCGCAAAAACGCATAGTTTCCGATAGTTACGTGAAAAAAATCCTTCATACCCTCATCCTCCTTCCGGCTCAAGAGATACGGGGTGGGGCTTAGGATATGTTGACGTCCTTGCAAGTCCAAACGATGTTACGAAATCAAAAAACGTGTTCGTTGAAATTCTCTCTTATAAGGTTTGACGATACTTATTTGACTAACCTAACTGACTACTAACCTATTTGTTCAACATGATATATGGCGAAATATTAACAAAAACGATATTATTCTTCTCTACAAGTACCTCTACTAGCTTTCAAATAACAAAAATGCGCACAAAGCTGCCGTAGTTCCGGCATATAAGATATTGTGGCCACCATACCTCCAAACCAACTGTATCTACTTTGATTTGATTTTGATACGTTTACATTTTGGTAAAAGTGTAGACGGCAAAAAAATACATGTACTTAAAATTTCTCTACTACACAGTAGCATACCATAACCGCCCCCACAACTCGCAATACTTCTTTTATGTTCAAAGTACTTGCGGTAACACATCAAAGTTTCAATACCACTATTCAACATTCAGAAATCAAGTAATCCATGCTTGTTATTCATAATCATCATCATTTTCAGGTAAAGGACGTACACTGCTCGACATAGGCCTCCTTCACGGTTTTCCGCAAGGGCAGTGTAATCCTGCGATCTTTACAGAATGGTCTGTCCATCTTGTCAGCGGACGTTCTACGCCGCGCCTTTGGTCGAAGGGCGTCTAATCTAGAACTTTTCTGACCTAACGGCCATCAGTTCTTTGCGCTTACTGATTCTCAGAGCTATGTCCAATATTACAAAGTTAAATTAAACTTATTAGAGTGGGTAGGTACCGGCTATACGCAACGCCCTAGCAGCGGAAGACGCCGCACACTGGGGCTGCCTATATAAGACGGATGCGAAAAACTGTCATTTTTAAATGAGGTTAATAACAAAAAAATATGCTTGTTTATAAAATTAGAGGGTATTTGACATATTGTGTAGTCAGGTTAGCGGTTACGTTGGCTATTAATCAGTAGCTATTGACTCTTTAAGTGCAAGTGTTTAGTCATCCACACAGTTAAGTAAATTCTGTTGAACTTTGAAAATTCCAAATTCGGATTGTTGAGAGATTTTTCAAATTATTGATCATGTCTTATAAGGACCAAGGTATGTACTCGATGTAACACTTAAGACAATGTAGATTTTTTGATAAGCTAAACAGATAACCGTGTCTTTTTAATTTTGTTAGTACAAAAATTTTGATTCGCGATATTTCGATTTTGCGCAAAGTTCTTTTAAATGAATAGTGTTATAAATACGTTCGACCCTTCGGTATCATAAAACCAAAGTCCAAAGTGAAAGCCTGTTGCACGATTTTTTTACAGTTTTTTAACAACAGATTTTTTCCATTAACTTTCAAACCTACATATTGTTTTTTATTTTTTAGGATTTTTTTCCTTACGATATTTACTAAGCAAAGTCGTATATTCGCAAACCATACTCAAAAATTATCAATTAAGCTTACAAACTAAACAGAATTTAAATATACATGCTTCAAAGTATTATAGAGTTTCTCGCATTCGTCTCATATAGGCCGCCCCAGTGTGCGCCGGTCACTACCGCGAACTGTCAAGACCTGTCTTCTGTTAAGCGGTTGCAGGCTACCTAGCCACGTGTGACGTTCTTTTGCGAAAAATTGGTTCTATCTAAATCTACCGATATATTGGCACTGCCCACTATTTCCCCTGTAAAAGTGATGAATATTGACAAATATATACAGTTTGAGACCTAAGAAAGGGTCATAGGATAGTCTTTCTCACAGATCAGGCAGTGAAACGGTGGGTGCTATCTAGCTAGCAATAGTTATATTAAAAGCTTATTTCAGAGCCGTAAAAGTGCTACAAAAGGCGTATATTGTTATACCAAATATATTACAAAAGTTACTGGTCACATGTCTACGATTAACCTTCAAATAGCATCCTTTTTAGATCTTTGAAATAAAATCGGGTGTTGAAACTTGAACCGTACTTTTCTTTGACAACGATTTCACTATAGTAAATCGTATACATTGCGATGTTTGATATTTGAAGTTGATACGGTACTTGATTACGAATTCTGCATGAATATTCTGTATTTTAAGCCGGTAAAAGCACCCACCCCATGTTTGGGCGAGAAAAGACTATCTGAATTGAAGACCCAACAATACTTTTAAGTTGATTTGAAAACGAGTTTTACATTAAATCAACGATTGTTTGTCATAAATAAGATTCATCCCACTCTTTGAATTAGACTAGATTAGAATATTTTTTTTATGGGATTCATGAGGGCTTTTTGTAGCTCATTTGTTATAGAATGATAAACGGTATACCTAACACTCTGCCGAATTTCAGCTTTGTGCGTTTTGTAAATAATAATGAGTACCTTAACCGGCCTACATGTGTAAATGCAATGACACACAACATAATTATTTAATTAAAACTTAACCTGTATTACCCCTTTACCGATTTTAATACAAATATTTTTAGCTTAGTCACTATTTTTGTTTAGTGATTGATTAATTACTTCAATCAAATACAGGGTGCAACAAAACACTCCGTTACCTTAAAAAACGATATATCGTCAATAATAACAACACAATTTAAGATTACTAATTTTAGATAATTGTCTTAACATGACGTTCTTTAATTTTTTTTCAAATCTCGATAATAATTTCACCGTCAAACGGTGAACAATACAAATATTGATTATTCAGAAACTTACCATCAAATAATCTATAAAAAAAATTAGAGAGACCGATTTATAGTCATAAATAAATTGAGTTTCAAAAACTATAATATTCTATTATTGCACTAATCTTTAGTGTCGTTAACAGATAATCTTTCCAATACTACCATCTGTGTCTCAGCTCCGACATGATCCTGTATATCACTTAAGTACTTTAGACTCGGAAACCAGGCACTTCCGAAATATGTCATACATAAACCGAAAATAAGCAATCTTGTCTTTGATTCAAATCAAATAATCAGATAGATATAGGACACCAATCACATACATTGCGCTCTGATAGCAGAAATCAGAACACAAGCGATGCGAGAACACCCGCCAGCGCTCTCGCGAAGTCTCGACGAAGCATTTTACTTTAAGGGGCTACCCGGATTTTTAACGCGCACACTAGGGGCTCTTTAGTAGAAAAATCAGAACTCGTTAAATAAAAGACCAATAAAAAATCTGGTAAACACGATTGTAGTACAGGTTCTATAGTTTATTTAGTACGTTTAAATTGTTTCTAAAGTAGTTATCTGCAGTTACAGTTAGAAAAGTTGCCAAAAGTGGCCATATTTAGCAGTTTTTCTAACGCTAACTACAGTAAACTACTTTAGAAACAATTTAAACGTACTAAATAAACTATAGAACCTATACTACAATCGTGTTTTCCAGATTTCTGATTGGTCATTTAATTAACGAGTTATGATTTTTCTACTAAAGTGGCGCTAGTGTGCGCGTTGAAAATCCGGGTAGCGCCTTAAGTGGCGGTAGGTATTTCTACGGCGTTAAACAATATTAGAGTATTACATCAATAGCCTTTAGGTATTAATTTCTCGATATCGGCATCTTCACTGACAAAATGCGGCCACTCCTTTATGATGTCGTATAGCCTATCGCCCGGACTGAGTGTGGACGTCAGCTGTCTGTGTGCGAATAGTTTGTAGTCTTTGGCGATTTTGCCCAGTTGGACGCCTAGTTTGATGAGTTTTTGGCACGCTTCGATCTGTTTCTTAGGCGGCGTTTCACTGTTGAACGTGCCTATGAATGCGATGCCGATGCTGTACCGATTGTACCCGAGGGTGTGGGCGCCGATGTAGTCCCAGCCGCGACCGAAGTACGCCGACCCGTCGCCAGCTACGAGGAAATTGTAGCCGATGTCGTCCCACTTCTTAGACTCGATGTGGAACATCTGGATTAGGCGGACACGCAGCACGCATTCGCTCTGAAAAAGATATATTTGCAATAAACTTAAATTATACTCCTTTAGGCATTAAAAAATATTAAATTTAAAAGAGTAGTAACTAAGTTTAGTTTCTTGTGCTTTAGTTTCTTGTATTTATTTTCAGCACTTTCTCACGATACAACGAAGCAATGGCAGGGTCTATAACATTTTGTATATTGTAGTTTTGCTAGAAGGCCTAAAAAATTAACTGTAGGTACTTTGTTAGAAACAAACCCGGTGTGCGTGATGACCACTTCTTCTAGGGGCTAACGCATGCTAGCTTTACACTCACTCGGCTCGTAGCTCGGCTCCAAGATCGCGCGAATTATAAAAAAACCGGCCAAGTGCGTATCGGACTCGCGCACTGAGGGTTCCGTGCCAACTTTAACTGAATTAGGGAAACCATTTACTTCCACTTAGTAAAATACCACAAAATTTTGTTGACTGCGAATATAACTTTGTTTTTCATAGTGTTTGTATGAAGTACAAAGTTATGTTTGCGGTTGTTAAAAATGTGTTATATCTCAGAAACTTCTCGTTCGATCCCATCCAAACTAAGTTTCTTTGAAAGTATTTGTTAAGATCTACATCATTTTTTTTTCATAATATACCTTAAGGGCGGGACGCCCATTTTACCACTTTGGAAGCGTCTAACTATGAAACGATAGACTTTAAAAGAAAATGGTTTTAGAAACCTCTATGTCATTTTAAAAGACCTAGTTTAACAAAAAAAATTTTTTTTTGGTTTTAGTTTCTTGCATGGGAGCCCCCCCTTAAATGTCAATATTTTAATTATTTGTATTAGGATCGTAAAGCGGTTAACAGAATACACATTCCTACCAATTTTCAACAGAGTGATGCTTATAGTTACAGAATAAAATGGCTGTGACATACGGACGGACAGACAGACAGACACACTTGACTAAACTATAAGGGTTCCGTTTTTGCCATTCGGCTACGGAACCCTAATGAAGCGATATCGAGCCGGCTTGCGTATATACTCGCGGCTCGCGATTTCTCTCGCGGTTCGGCTCGTGGTTCGCGCGCGAGGGTAAAAGAAGCCACATTTCGCCACAATCTCACCTGAAGGTAAGTGATGATATGGCCTAGGATTGATGATGTCTGACTAGTAACAGCCTTTTGACTCTCTTCTTGAATTCGGACAAATTATAAAGTTAAGCAAAACATCTGCCGGCAGTTAATTCCACTCCCTAGCCGTGCGCATGAGAAATGTAGATCGAAACCTATTAGAGCGCATTGCTGGTAAGTCTTTGACATAAAAGTGGAAACCGCGTTTTGTGTTTCGCTGGTGAAAGGGGTCCGGTGGAATCAGGTCGTGCAGTTCTCTTGCACGCTTGCCGAAATGCAGCCTGTAAAGACTGACAGACACGCCACTTTACGTCTATGTTCTAGGCTTAGTAGGCTACGTTCAAAAAGCCTAGTGTCTCCAATTATCCTTTTTGCTCGATTTTCAATAGAGTCCAAAACAGACAGTTGTTATTTGGCAGAACCATCCCAGCAGGTGGCAGCAATACTCCATACAACCGGATCTAAGCTTGGTAGGGTTGAATAAGCTGCTTCGGGGTGAAGTATCACCTAATCTGACCTTGGGTAGGTGGCCTAGCTTTCTAGCTGCAGTTTGGGCCACAGACTCGATATACCGGCCGAAATTTAGGTTGGATAACAGCTGTATGCCCAGGAGTTGTAAGCTGTCCGTCACAGAGACAGGCACATTTCGGAAAGCAGGACCAAGATCGTAGTATACCAAACTGTTCAGACTGAGCAGCTCTCAGATTTACGGTCGACGACATGTAGCTTCATGATATTCATAGGTTCATGTTAGAGAACCAAAGAAAAATAAACCTGGTACGAGCAGCCTTCGGTGGTAGTGTGCGTGATGACCACCCACGGCACTGGCTGCCTTATCTTATCCAGCTCGCTCTGAAGCGGCTGTGCTAACCAGTATGTTCGCTACACTATACGGAGGTGATATGAAGATATCAGCTGACATCTAGTGAATGTAGTGGAGGATACAAACCTGGTACGAGCAGCCCTCGGTGGCAGTGTGCGTGATGACCACCCACGGCACTGGCTGCCTTATCTTATCCAGCTCGCTCTCAAGCGGCTGTGCCAACCAGTCCATACGCGACACAATACGGAGATGGTATGAAGATATCAGCTGTCAGCTAGTCATGGTAGTGAAGGATACAAACTTGGTACGAGCAGCCCTCGGTGGCAGTGTGCGTGATGACCACCTACGGCACTGGCTGCCTTATCTTATCCAGCTCGCTCTCAACTGGCTGTACCAACCAGTATGTTCGCTACACTATACGGAGGTGATATGAAGATATCAGCTGACATCTAGTGAATGTAGTGGAGGATACAAACCTGGTACGAGCAGCCCTCGGTGGCAGTGTGCGTGATGACCACCCACGGCACTGGCTGCCTTATCTTATCCAGCTCGCTCTCAACTGGCTGTGCCAACCAATCAGTACGCGACACAATACGTAGGTGGTTCGGAGATATCAGCAGCGGGTCAGCTGAAATTTAGTATGCATGAAACAAACGATAGGTGACTGCAATCCTGAATATATCTCAACACGTATCGAATAAAATACAAAATTTCTTCATATTAATGCGGTCCCACAGAATCGGAGATCTAGTGGCTATAATACTGGAAACTCAGTGTGATTCCACTAAAATATTTCGTAGGGTACCGTAGAAACCCCTATGTCGAGTATATTTTACATCTTTATTGTAACCTAAAGAAAGGGACTGCGTCCGCGCGTTTTGAGTTCGCTCTCTCCCCTTCTGTCGCGGAGTGATGCTTCCCTGATAAATGAACTACTCAAAACATTTTGTTTTTAATCGTACCAATACTTCCTGAGATTTTTGCAATCAAACAAACATATAATAAACTCTTCAACTATATAATATTAGTTCACATTATTTTCTCAGATATATTTTTTCATTAGCGCAAAAACAATCAAATAGAAAGTACAATTTCATATCTTTTTCTCCGTTCTAGCAAACTTTGTCTTGCTTCTCTTACACCTACCGTTCTGCTTTCAGGTGTAAGTACATAAATAATAGCACCAATAATAGTGCAATATGCACATGAACATAAGCGGCATGCCTTTTTATTACATTAGGACTGTGTCCCTTTGTGCTTTTATGGGTTATATCATGCTAATGAGCCGTATTAACTATAAGATGCCGGAAACATATTAAGGTTTTTTCCCACTGCGCCGAACCGTTTCCGGGCTAGGAACGTGTCAGGCACGAAAAGCAGCACAATACTGTCCATACGCCTTAGTGACTACTGTTTACTAAACGTTTTGACAGCACAGCTTTCTCAGCGAGCGCGAACGTAATTTGCCGGTATTGACACGCTCCGTGCATGGCACGCGACGGTGTGGGTCTGTGACGGAACGGTCTAGTGTTCAAGGTGACAAAGTTTTTAATAAAAATAATAGTTTATTACTTGACACATTCTTAGCGCGGTAATGGTATGCTACGGTGTATTGGGCAAACACCTTTGATCTAAAATCTTACAAGAGGGCCAGTTATGTTTTTTTTTTACTTAATATGTTTCCAGCATGGTTCATAAAAATGTCAGTCCACCCAACCGATCTAACACAGGTTGTTTTCTTGGTTAAGATTGGTAGATATCACATCCGCAAGCGTTAAGTGTTCTGAGGGCGGTAACTATGTAGTGTGAGTGTGGACTACAATACAATATGGGGATCGAACGAGATTACCATTACTGTAAGAGAATTTAAGTGACTGGCCCCGCACGCACTCACAAGAAACTGACTGAGTTATGAAACATTTTATTTAGGTATTTTATTTGGAATCCATGAGTAGGAAGGTATGTATTGAAATCACTACATAAACAACATCGAAAGAAGAGTGAAATTAAATTAAAGAACAGGTTAAGCCATAACATACAGTGCCATACCTTTGACTTTATTCTTTTCTACACTGTCATTGAAATCCCCTTGAGGGTAATCCATCAAACCTCCAACGACACCGTTCGGTGGGTAGCATTGCTTAGCAGTAGCCATATATTGTGATGTTAGTAACGGGTATAACATAAACAATATTGTTATTGGCACCACAATTATTGTAAAAACTAATAAGTGAAAATAACTGTCATAACACATCCCCACCACCTTGGTGTAGTCTGAAATAAGAGAAACACCAAAATAATTTAACATATAATACCTAATTGTTTGAATAAATAATTTTCATGAAAGAGTTTTCGCTGTGTATCCAAATACCACTGGGAGGAATCACTGTTCTCCAAAAAACAGGACATATCCGAGTTTAGAGGTAGAGACTTGCCGAAATGTACCTACTGTGTTAAAATACTTATGAATTAAGTTTAGATAACTGTGTGCACATCATATCTTGTTATTTATGTAATGGTTGATTAAAAAAAATACTTTTTATCTATTTATAGTATAAATTTTATACAGTTTAAAAATGAATCAGTAAAATTCACTTCAAACACTAAATGCATGATAATTATTGACTGTTAAATAATAATAACACCGTGAAGTTTTTTTAAATAGGTATAAAGGTATTTTTTGGAGACAAGGCGAAAACCCTGATGTTGTTAGTTCAAATTGAAGTGCTCCATACACTGGTGTTATTGTGCATTTAAAAATAATTGAGAACTAAAACATTCATTCATCAATTTACTTATTTGCTGTTAAATGGCTTGCTGTTATAGAGAAGTTGCTTATGAATAATCGAATATCATAAACAAAACACTTTTTAAAAGTTCAAAGGACGAGTGACCAAGTTTCAAACCCATAAACGAAAACTGGCCAAGTGCAAGGCGCGCACAAAGTGGTCAATATCAATTTAATTATAAAACGTGTAGCGTCAAATGCGCAAAATCTGCAAACGGGTTTATTGTAATAACGAAAAAAAAAACTTCTTTAAAATGTTGCCCTGTCTATTTATTAATAAAACAAACCATCACGTGCGCAAATCCTCCAAAATACCTAAGCAAGCAATGGTTAGCTATTAATGAGAGTAAATATACCTAGTCTTGCCATAAATATTGTCACAAAGGGAAAAAAATGCAAATAATATTTATTACTTTTACAATGTGTTAGTTTTATACCTAAATATAAAACAATTTAAAATATAAAAAGCTTATTCAAAGTGGTCTCCATTGGCTGCAATACAGTCCTTTAAACGTTGAGACAAGTTATCAATAGAAGCACGCACTCTTTCCATGGGAAATTCTTCACTCTCAATCGTATGAATTGTTTTAGGGACTCCGAATTATCATGGCGTTTTAAACGCCGCAAGCCGTACTCTCTAAAACTGACCATAAATCATAATCCAGCGGATTAATCGGATTGATCGGGACTAGACGACGGCCAGTCTTCAGCTCTGATGAAGTCCGAAACGTTCGCTTCTTCCTAAGACTGCGTGGACCGAGCTTTATGACCCGGCGCCAAGTCTTGTTGGAAAGACCATGCTTGGTTATTGAACATGGTGTTGTTAAGGGGCTTAACTACCTTCTCAAAAATGGTATCTTGATACACTTGTGCCGATGTTTTGATAACTTTTTCACAAAAATATGGCTCAGTCACTGCTTCATAGCTAACACCATCCCTACCAAACCATCACTGAAGTCGGGTAATGCCCATGTTGCACTCTGCCGACTAATTGGGAAGCTTCCTAAGAGGTTTGAGCATAAATACGGTCATTTGGTTTGTTAAAATTTTTGCTCTATTGTAAAGATTCGCTCAACCGTAAACAAAAATTTTCTGCGACCTCCCTTTGCGTACCGCTTCAGTAGTTTTTTCGATTTTACCAACCTATTCTTTTTTAAATTATCAGTTAAAAAATGACCAGTGCATCTCCTATAGGCTGCAAGTCCTAAGTCATCTTTCAAAATACGCGACATGGTTCTGGGTGCTATCTTCATCTCCCGAAACAAAATCTTTTGCTTTCGGACAGGATTTCTGCGAATACTTTCCCTGACTGCTTTGACCACCTTTTTCGTACGAACGCTACGTGGACGGCCAGATCTTTTTCTGTCACAAACAGAGGAGGTCTCAGTGTACCTATTGATAGCCCGGTACACAATCATTTGACTAATACCAAGCGTATGGAGAATTTTAAAAATTGCATTTGGCTCCATACCAACTTTTTCACAGCGATTCGGTTCTCTTTATCACCCCACTCCATGTTAACATCGCAAAATATTATAAAATGTATTGGCGCGAAAATTAGAAAAAAACAATGAGCAATCGTATAAAAATGAAAGATTCCAAATTCAAATGTAATATCTTTCTTATTTTTAATTGTAACAGTATTTATGGCCAGACTGTGTAATATTAATGTCATCGCGACGCAGTGGCTCGTGAATACCTACATAATCCTCTCTCGACATAGCGTCGTCCGCAGAGCAAGAAATTATCAGAAGTGCCAGTAAAACTAAAACACCACATAAAACCTTCATTTTTTTAATTTCATTTTTTTTTCTTAAAGAATTAGGTTAATTGAATTAAAAATCGTTAGGGATGTCTGAGGTTTTGCTAATTTAACATTACACATTGTATATTTATATAAGTATCATTTCCCTTACTACTTGTAAGTGTCCTGTAACTACCCTATTACTCTTAAGTTTAATTCAACCGATCATATCTCATACTTATTGCAATGCAATGTGAAAGTTAAAATCTCATATTAATATTGAATGTTTGTAAGAGGCACTGTGATTGTAGTAAAATTAAGCACTCCATAATTATGGGATAGTTCAACTCATATATAAGCAATGTCAATTGAATTATGCAACAAATATTTTTATTTTCGATGAATTCATTATTCGTACAGCATAAATATATGGGTGCAAACAATAAAAATAATAAAGCAGAAAGTCTCTTTTCACATTAAATATTTCTACTTACTTGATGATTCCTTAGCAGAGTCTGGGTCATGATTAGTTTTGATTGTATCTGTCTCATCTGGGCCATGACTTTGCATATACAGCACCAGCACACATACAATTCCTAATACAAGGACAATGGTGACAGATAGCACCATTTTAAGCCATGGTGGCACCTTGACAAGCAGTGGTGCTGTGAAAAAAAATATATAAAATATTATTACATTGTGTCAGGAATGTTACAAAAACAAATTAATCAATTACATAACAAATTAACATTCGCGCAAATCTTCCTGACTTTAATACCAATTGGAAACATAAGTCAAGTCACATTGTTATCAAAAAGACTACATAAAACATAGAAACACAACATATATGTCTTAAAGCTGGAGTTCAACTGCCAAATACCAATATACACTAAAGTAAATTAAAAATATAATAACAACTATTGAAAGCTTGAAATTTGTAAAAATATTAGTTCACAGGAATACAGTATTCGCATTGCAGAAAAGTGTTAGTGAACAACAAGTAAAACATCTTTGCTTTGCTTATTTTTGATGACATGGGGGGTGAGAGGATTGAGATGGATTTCAGCAGACCAACAGTAATTTTTTTAGACATCATGACAACCCACATTGTTGTTGCTTGAAAACCCAACACATATTCAGGGGTTCCCTCAAATGATGAATATGTTAAGATCAGGGATGCACAAACTGCAGCTCAAGCACATTTGAGTAGGCAGCCATCAAATATACTCCCTCAAAAATTTAAAGAAAAATACTGCTGGTAAAGGATACCGAAAATTTGCCACATTTTTAGTAAAGTTCAAAAATTTTAACACTCGCTTCGCTCGCAAATTAACCTGTTTTCTTCAGTTTTTAATGTTTTCAGTAAACTTAAAATTTTTACTTACTGTCATAAATCAATTGTTTAGCAATTGTTATGTTATATTTGGCATCGATTGCTTTGCTTGTGTAGTAGCTGATAAATTAAAGAAATTTTTCGCTCTTGCTATGTTAAATTTTTGCTAATTTATTTTTATTATGTACAGTGTTTACGTAAGCATAGAAGGGGGAGTAAGAGCTTTGCTCACTTTTGCTTACAAGAGGGAGGAGAGGGTAATTAATTGTTATATAAATCTGCTTACATAATACTTGTAAGATCCCTTCCATGTGACTAATAAGACTTAAAAATATATTTTGTTATTGTTGAATAATAGTTGTTACACTCAGCAGATGGTATTTCTTACAATATACATGAAAAAACTCAAAATATAAGAGCTATCACACAGAAAAGATTTAGTGGTAATACAGCAAACCAAACCCAAGCTTTAAGTCAATCAATATTTTGTCTGCTGCTCTCAAGTCCCACTTGTAAGAATTAAGTTTTATAATCACCCATTGCATAGCTTTCCAAACAGTGCCCAGAGAGAAATATAAAAAGCTATTGTATGAGAGATACAAATGAAAATTCTACACATTCATAAACATGCTTTTTTTAAAAGGGTATAATAATGCTTAAGAATGTTTTTAACACTCACAGTGTCATATTTTATATTCATAAAGATGAAATAAGAAACCAAAAATTTGCGCACGGGCGAGACTTGAACCAGCAACCTTTTGGCATACCGGGCCAAACGCTCTTACCAATTGAGCTACCGTGCTGTCAGTCCGACCCGGCGAAATTTGTGGTTTCCTATGAAAACGTCAATTGCGTGACGCTTAGCGCCATCTAGCCATCTGTTTATGAAACAGATGGCCCAAGCAGTTATTCTTTACAGAATAAATTCAACTTGGAAATTGATGTCGCTTCGTATAATAAAATTAATTGATGTTATTTGGTAGTTGTACACTCACATAGCCATCCTATTCACATCATCAGTAGTACACAGATTCAGTAAAAGAAGGAACTATTTATTAAAAACTTACATGTATCCTGCTTATGATTATCCTGATTGTGTTGATCAGTAGTAGAGCGATGTTCATTTTCATTATCAGTTGATGTATATGAAGCATTATCAATACCTTTTTTCTTGATTATCTGTTTTATTGTAACAGGACCATGGAAGTAAGTATTGTTTCCAAATTGTACATTTTCCGAATTATGTACTGCAACATTACTCAGAATAGGAGCTGGGGCAGTCTGTATAAGACTTGATGGTATAGCGGTTATAGTCTCGACGACGCTACTTTTTTCTTTCCCAGTTACGGTATTGTCGTCATCGCTGCACTCACTCTCACTGGTTTCAATAATTTGCAACTCACCGAGTTCACCTCCCATTTTAATGCCGAGACTATTAAAAGCTTTATCTTCATTTTGCAAATCTTTTTTCAGAGCCATTTCAAGCCATTATTTAATTCGCGTTTACTTATAACGCACCTCATACGAAGAAGAGCAGCAATACGAGGTCATCGTGGTCATGGTGCTAAATAATTATTTACAAGAATGAATGTGAAATTTTCAGCTCAGCGGCAGCTTTAGCACAAATAACTTATTATCACAGTTATATAGGTAACTATGTACTACACGTATAGATAGAACAAAAATCACTCAGACCCAATGCAAGGATCTTCTTTTGGATGCAACAACAACATAACTTAACACTGTGTAAACCCAAGATGATGTGCGCGGTGCACAAGCAAAGACACAAAAAAACAACACAAAACAAAGAAAATGGAAAAAAACTAAAAATCGTACTATGTAGGTATTACATTTCGTATTACAATATGGTTCTGACACTGATCATGTAATCTTCTTTTTTTTTGCTTTAAAATGGAAAATAACGGTGTATCCACACCGCCCGCCGGCACTACATAGCCGGCGGCCTTTAGACATACTCTTACTAATCTGTGCCGGCGGCATTGTGCCGCACAGGACGCTGCCTAGTGTTGTTGCAATTGCGATAAGACTATCGATAGTATCGTGATATCGATTAATAAAAAGATGTCATATTATTATTATGATTAATACTTTCGATACTATCAACAGTATCAGCACAAACACTATCGATAGTTTCGATACTATCGATAGTATCGGAACAAACACTATTGATAGTCATAACGACCTCCGTGGTCGAGTGGCTAGCACGCAGGTTTCAAGCGTCGCCATCTCGTGTAGTTCCGGGTTCGATTCGCGGTCGGGTCAATGTAGAAAACTATCTTTTCTATATTGCCTCGGGTCTGGGTGTTGTGGTACCACCGTTGTTTCCGATTCCCATAAAACAAGTGCTTTAGCTACTTAGCTTGGGATCGGAGCAATGTATGTGTTGTTGTCAAATATTTATTTGTTATTGTTTATTTATAAGGCAAACTACCGATAGTCGGTATTTTACGATGCTATTGCTTGCATTTTAAAGCTGAACGCACACTTATCCGACCCGAACGTGCGGAAAGAAACGAATTTTAGAATTCTTCATAATGAAATCTCATGCAACCTCGATCCGCATCGAATCATCCGAATCTGGAAGAACCTCAGATAAATTTGGATGACGTCATCAGATTCAGTGCGGCTAATGCGGTCGACACAGACGATTCGGACGACTCGGCGGATAAAATCTTCATACTCACTCTCACCTGAAATCTCGCTCAAAGCGCTATCTCATGATATCTCTGACGCGGTCGATTTGGACGAATCGATCGAATCGCCGGATCAAATCTTCATACTCACTCCCACCTTTAGATGTCACTCATAGCGCTATCTCATGAATTCTTCGACGCGGCGGCTTCATGAAATCCCACACTTAAAATACGAATAGTTCGGCAGATGTCACTAGTGTCGTTATGGCATTTGGTGGGGAGAGCAGCAGTTGTTGACCGCAACAGCGACATGTTTTTAGTAGTGATAGTGACGCGGACACTGTGATAGTTATGTGAACTCTGTGTTGAACAACGTCATTTTTAGCATTAGGACACGTTTCTTCAAAATAAGAAGGTAAGTAACACTTAAAAAAACTCGAAAAATTAATTGAAACAAAATAAACACAGTACTTCTGTTACATTTTTTTAAAAATTGGTACATTACTTCCTATTGTGTTTGTAATAATAGTGTCACTTTTCTGTAATTTTTAAATTAAAGTATGTTTCCTAATTTTAATTTGGCTTTTAAAATATACTTACTTACTTACTTAGATACTTTTTAATTTAGAAACGTTTTGGTTGTAAACGTGTGAGTGTGCAAGGCCTCCTTGACTTCGATTCATTCGGCACGTTCGGCTCGGATAAGTGTGCTTTCACCTTAAAGATGAATAAATAGCTCATCTTTATTCGCCGTTCAATTCAGCTACGTCCGTTATATTTTACATCAAGAGGGTAACTAAAAATATTATTGGGCGCGACAAAGTGACACGTTAACTACATACCTCTCAAACTGCAGCCGGCGAACACTATTTAAGTAACCAGCCATAAAATGTACTTCCTCGAAAATTTTATAAAAAATACTGCTGGTAGAGGATACCAAAAAAGAAACAAAGTTGCCACATGTTTAGTAAAGTTTTAAGAAATTTTCGTCTGGTTTACGGCAGATTGTGAAAAGTTGAATTTTGTTGACACAGTTACAGAAAAGTCACAGCTAATATTAATTATTTACCTTTTGTCGCAGTCACTCCCGGCTAGTGTGGACAAAGGGTGTTTAAAAGGTACTAATATTCGAATGAAATAAAGAAATCCGGGTATAGCATTTGGCAACAAAAGTTTATTCAAATTTGCTATTACACATCTACCTTTTAACACCTTTAAACAAATCAAATTCAAAACTTAATAGCTCAGAATACAGTAGAGACTAGGTTAGGTTCTAATTTAGTTATCAATATCTATACTATTACAAATCTTAATGTTCACAAATTTCTAATTAAATAAAGATAAACCACCAATTTAAGTGTTTAATTACCTAAATAAATTCCAAAATTTATCCTCAAAGGGATTCCTAAATTATGCCTAAATTAATAGCTAAATTATCCCACTTTTCCTAAGTTTAAGTAAATACAAGAAAACCAACCTTGGATTTCAACGGAGGTTACTATTTCAAATCTTTGTTGCATCAAACTACAAACAATTCTGCAACATTACCCCAAAATTTCACCGATACCGATCCATCCTCAAAACAGCAGACAAGAAGCAAATCAATCCATAAGGAAGTTCTGACTTCAAAAAGTAATCCAAATGAGGTCTAAGTAAGGTCTTAGTAAGGTCTAAGTAAGGTCACTGAAAAGAATTTACAAAAGGTTAGTTCAACGCACAAACCAAAGTAAAAGTTAAAAAACACTAACTTTTCATAATAAATATTTACCTGAGGTTACAACATGATCACCAAATTGTGACTGTTCAACTTACAGACACATATCAAAAGCGAAACCTAGAAATAAAAGAAAGTTCTAGTTAACAACCAATTTTTTTTTTCTAAGTGAGGGTGGTTATACTTTTCATCACCCTATTTATGAAATCTATAATAAACCAATTTAATACCTGCAAAAGCTGGCTCGCCATATAATTTCTGAATTAATTACTAAACCTTTATGCTAATTTTTCTATTTGAGACCTGAAATGATAAAAATTACAACTCTCAATACAATATGCCCAGATGTAGGTAGGCTACATTTTCTTTACAAGGATTTCCAAAGGAGTTTCCCCGAAACACTTACCATTTTCCAGTCATTTATATCAAATCATTTTCGAAATTATTTCATCCAAATTGACATGTTGGCGGCGTCTGAAACGATAAAAGAACCATGTGCTCAGACTCTAAGAAACGTCTCGCAACAAACAAAAATCAACGCAAACCTTTCTGCAGATACTTACCAGGAGTAACTATCAAACTACAAAATAATTTGGGGCGTGCCCCATTATAATTTTCACTTCTAATACATTATTATAACAAACGTTCCACTCCGACGCACGACCAACAGTGCGGAACCGGAAAAAAAGCAGCTGTCACACTTGACACATGTCAGTGTCACCATCCATCTTATCTATGCCAAAATATGGACTGAAGTCCTACATCCATTTAGCTTTTCGTTTCACGCGAACTTAGACAAAAATATACAACGTTACAATACCCCCCTCCCAAAGAAAAGAGGTTCACTACAGTGAACCGAAAGCTGTCCCCAGCTTCCGTAACTGTAAAAATATGTACTGTTACCAAATGCCAAAATAAAATCAAAATATTCTCCTTCCACTATCCAACAAGTCCTAACTGACACTAAAAGGGCAAACAATTTCACAAGAACAATTCAAACTATTACTGTAGATCCAAAAGTATATACCAAAAAAAATGTATACCAAAAAAATATGTCCCAAAGGACCTCAAAAAAGCTAACCCTATGTTATTTAAAGGTGCTCTGCTAAAATTATTCAAAAGACCTTAAAAAAAACTCAAAATCAACGCTATTCAAGAATATTCTATTCCAAAATATCGACAATACGACAAAAAAATCTTAACTCAAAGCTATTTAAGATTTTCTGTTCAAAATATCCAAAATACCTAAAAAAAAAACTCAAAACGCCGTTTAAAAATATTCCAACTAAAAACATCTCAAAATACCTAAAGATCTCAACGTCAACGCCATTAAAGATTGTTCTGTTCAAAATAATCCAAAAGCTCAAAAAAAAACAAATCAACTACATTGAATGTTCTGTTCAAAATTATCCAAAAGCCCTCATAATAAATTCTCAATAACAAAATATATTTCTTTTCAATTTACTCATAAAGTTAATTAAGTCAAAAATCGGGCAACAAACACATTCAAATAATTCCAAAACGACCTCATGCTAGACAACAATTCAAAATCATAAGTTTCAAGCGACTTAACTTAAGGGTTTCCGCTAAAACATACCCACAAACAAATTGATTTCATTCTTCCACAAGCAAACATCTTATCAACCTCGCCTTTCATACATCATCATACAAAAACTAAACAGTTTTATTTCTCAATCTAAATAAAACTGAACCCTTTCACTTTTGTGTTTAGAATTTTCAACAATTTAAACACAACCAAAGAAACTCTAGTCGAATCAAAACTTATGTCTTAATAACCTCAATATGCCACGAACCGAGTGAACGACCATCCATAGCCTCCAACTCGTAAACAAAATGGTGAAAAATACCTCAGTGATCCCACACCAAACAAAAAACAAACAAACTGGTGCCAAATTGGGCATCACTTGAGTGTAGCTGGACTCCCAAACTACATCACCAACCAAAAACCAGAACGCATTTCTGCACCCCAAAACAACAAAATTTGTGGCATGTCTAGCACGGACACTAAAAACTTTTGAAAAAAAAACCTTTAAAAAACCGAACTCACCGACATAACACTCCTTAGGCATAGTTACTGCGTACTCCGTCGCGGTATCCCTGTAAAATTAAGTTAAGGAATGTTGTAACAAACCAGTGCCTCCCTGAATCACGATCCCATAATATGTGTCCAATTAACCACAATCACGGTTTCATTAACTCATGAATCACTATAAATGGTTTCTAAAATTTTTGGCAACATCCGTACCAGTAGCACGCCTAATAGGAAACAACAGAGTCAATTTACCAAAACAATGCATTACACCAAGAAAATTGTAACTGATTTCTGGGTTTATATACAAAACAAATGCAAGTAACATAATTTAATTCGTTTTCAGAACAACTCCAATAACGCTGACACGTAACCACAATGACCCTACATTTACTTCATAACTCATTTATCAATGTACCCACAACAAAAGCAATAATTAAAATCCAAAATTATTTCAACTAATTCTCAACGCAAACTCATATAAATTACACTGTAATATCACTGTTAAGTCAAATTATTTACTATTTCTTTTGGTGGTTTATATTTTTACAAGTTGTGACCTAGGCAAATGTTTTCTTTTTACAACAAAGTTATAATGGTTAAAATAGGTGTGAAAATATCACAATCAAAACAAATACAAAATATACCTCAATACATATACAGGTTTAGAGAATTTCATTAATGCTAGGTAAAAGCAAACAAAAGGTTTTGGGATTTCACAAAATAAGGTTTACACCATAACAATAACTTTTATTTGGTTAGTAAATACAAATTGTTTGATGCAACACTAAACTTGTGGGATAATTCCTAACCAGTTAGTAACACAGGCAAAATAAACCTAAGCTAAATAATATGGTGGTTAATTAGCATTCCAAAAAAATTCTAACAACAAAGTGCTCAAAATTGTACTAATAACTAATTCTAACGTTGGGCGCCATTTGTCACAGTCACTCCCGGCTAGTGTGGACAAAGGGTGTTTAAAAGGTACTAATATTCGAATGAAATAAAGAAATCCGGGTATAGCATTTGGCAACAAAAGTTTATTCAAATTTGCTATTACACATCTACCTTTTAACACCTTTAAACAAATCAAATTCAAAACTTAATAGCTCAGAATACAGTAGAGACTAGGTTAGGTTCTAATTTAGTTATCAATATCTATACTATTACAAATCTTAATGTTCACAAATTTCTAATTAAATAAAGATAAACCACCAATTTAAGTGTTTAATTACCTAAATAAATTCCAAAATTTATCCTCAAAGGGATTCCTAAATTATGCCTAAATTAATAGCTAAATTATCCCACTTTTCCTAAGTTTAAGTAAATACAAGAAAACCAACCTTGGATTTCAACGGAGGTTACTATTTCAAATCTTTGTTGCATCAAACTACAAACAATTCTGCAACATTACCCCAAAATTTCACCGATACCGATCCATCCTCAAAACAGCAGACAAGAAGCAAATCAATCCATAAGGAAGTTCTGACTTCAAAAAGTAATCCAAATGAGGTCTAAGTAAGGTCTTAGTAAGGTCTAAGTAAGGTCACTGAAAAGAATTTACAAAAGGTTAGTTCAACGCACAAACCAAAGTAAAAGTTAAAAAACACTAACTTTTCATAATAAATATTTACCTGAGGTTACAACATGATCACCAAATTGTGACTGTTCAACTTACAGACACATATCAAAAGCGAAACCTAGAAATAAAAGAAAGTTCTAGTTAACAACCAATTTTTTTTTTCTAAGTGAGGGTGGTTATACTTTTCATCACCCTATTTATGAAATCTATAATAAACCAATTTAATACCTGCAAAAGCTGGCTCGCCATATAATTTCTGAATTAATTACTAAACCTTTATGCTAATTTTTCTATTTGAGACCTGAAATGATAAAAATTACAACTCTCAATACAATATGCCCAGATGTAGGTAGGCTACATTTTCTTTACAAGGATTTCCAAAGGAGTTTCCCCGAAACACTTACCATTTTCCAGTCATTTATATCAAATCATTTTCGAAATTATTTCATCCAAATTGACATGTTGGCGGCGTCTGAAACGATAAAAGAACCATGTGCTCAGACTCTAAGAAACGTCTCGCAACAAACAAAAATCAACGCAAACCTTTCTGCAGATACTTACCAGGAGTAACTATCAAACTACAAAATAATTTGGGGCGTGCCCCATTATAATTTTCACTTCTAATACATTATTATAACAAACGTTCCACTCCGACGCACGACCAACAGTGCGGAACCGGAAAAAAAGCAGCTGTCACACTTGACACATGTCAGTGTCACCATCCATCTTATCTATGCCAAAATATGGACTGAAGTCCTACATCCATTTAGCTTTTCGTTTCACGCGAACTTAGACAAAAATATACAACGTTACACTTTTAAATTTAAACTTAATGTTCAGGCTTCTTCTGAATCTTCGGGCCCTATCTCAGAAAATGTTACATCGGTTTGAGATTGATCACCAAGACTATAACGTTTAAAATAAGTGATCGTATGTACACACGTGGCTGTGCATGAGGGTATGTTTGCGTGTGTGTGTGTGTGTGTGTGTGAGAGAGAGAGAGCGTGTGTGTGAGGATATGAGGATGTGTGTATGCCTGTTACGATTTTTGTTTCTTATCTGTAAGCTTTGGTGTATTTTCCGAATCCAGAACTCCTTTGTGTACCCGCATCATCTTCGGTGAATAACAGTTTCGTTTCGTTGTCATCCATATCCGTTGTTTATTTGTAAGGTCTTTCATAAATATTGAGCATCTTGTATATAATATGTGCCCCGGTGTTACCAACCAACCATGTTTTATTTCCAGTTGATAGTATCGAAAATACGTCGATTGTAACTAAAACGAAACTATCGATAATATCAATACGCGTCGATATATCATAGATAGTTTGGTAATATCGAGTTCTTTTACATAATACTTGATAAAATCTGATACTGTTGTACTCCAATAGTATCGACTTAATTCAATAATATCCCATATTTTTATATCGATGGAATGTTCGCGCTATCGACTTTTATTCAAGGTCAACTTTCGATAGGGAAACTATCGCACTTCCAATCACTACCGCTGACATCTAGGGTAGGGGTGTATAACAATGATATTTTATTTAGAAGGTGTATAAGCAAAAAAATAATATCGTCATGTTTTAAGATGGAATACATCGGGTCCACTTATGCTCGGGAACAAATATTTTTTTCTTTTAAATTATTTTCTTTTTTATCCGTGACGAAAAGGAGGAGGTGTATGCGTTTGGGGAGAGAAAATGTTTGTGGATTTGTGTGTTCGCAAATGAATGTTCCCATCTACTTACAGAACGTCTTGACCGATTGCAGTTTTCTGCAGTTATCTGCAATGGATTTGTATTTTATTGGCGATGGTTCTTAGATGAGAATTATAGTGCTAGTCTACCAAAGCGCGCTGCAAATGCCATCTGTCTTTCGTAAAATGACTATTGAATGTTCCCATTTATCTCTAGAGCGGTTTGATCGATTGACATGCAGTTATCTGTGGTAGATTCGTAATGAAGCGTCTTTGATTTTAAGATAGGTAATGTGTTATTCCACCAGAGGACGCAGCGGTTATATCTCCGATATGTCGCAAATCTAAAATTATTATATTATTAATTATCTCTTAATCCGTTACTTTTATAATTTTAAAACTTATTTTCACTGATTTGAACACTAACAAAATCTTTATAATCTCCGCTCGTAGTTTATCTTATACAGGTAAATGTTTTGGTCAGCGACGAGCGAGTCAAGGGTGGTGGTACAAACAATACTGATGCCAAAAATAAAATAAAAAAATATAATTTTTAAATGGATGAAACCCACAAAATCAATTTATTAAAACGATGCAGCAATCGAGGCGAATCTACCAACACCAGGTAACCTCTTTGTAACTTACTAGCTACGGCGTAGTTTATCGTAGATACGCGATAGTTACGCGCGGAGGTGCGAGCTTCCCCATTCCTTTTGTCATTTTTTAGAATTTTGTGAAGAGGTTTTTTTTACAAAACATGCATATAACTGAGTTGGATGTCACTGACCAAAACAACACCATCTATAAATGTTATTGTTTGTCACCAATCCCATAATAATTAATTGAGATTTTAATTTTTCTGGTTGATGAAACACAACCTATAATAGCTGCTCATAGGCACCAAAGCGTTGTTATAGCAAAGATATCGTTATACTCTGCCGGTAGGTAACCTATCGATTTGGTAGATGACCATCGTTTTACAGCACTAACTTTGACAGCCATGAATATCGATAAAGAGCCGCGCATGCCAGCGGCAGTTGCCGGAGGCTACTTATGGCCATGCGCCAGCAATGCCAGCGGCACAGATTAGTAAGAGTATGGCCAGCGGGCGGTGTACATACATCGTAAGGGTCTGAAGCACGGTAATGTTATCTATAACATAAATGTTATAAAGATATCATTACCGTTACCGTGATACCGTGCTGTCTTCATTCTAAACCAATAGATAGCGATATGAATTTATTCTTTAGAGAATAACTACTTGTCCCACTGTTGCATAAACAAACGGGTAGATGGCGCTTAACGTCACGCGTAATGACGTATTTTATCGTACGTAGACCATAAATTTCGCATGGTTCGGTCCGACAGCACGGTATCTCAAATTGGTAGAGCGTTTGGCCCGGTTAGCCAAGAAGTTTCTGGTTCAAGTCCAATTTTTGGTTTCTTATTTTATCTTTATGAATATAAAATATGACACTATGAGTGTCAAAAAGGCCAAACAACAAAAGGAAATTTCTAGCTTTCCACAGTAAAAATTGATTGTTTGCTGACATCTAGTGCTGTATAAATGAACTACGTATGATGGTCAAAAAACTTGGAAATGACATCTAGTTTAGCAACAAGGAACCGATCCGAAATATGCATTGTAAAATGATAAAGATTGTATAACAATATTCTAAAAATATAATTTGTCGGTTTACCGGTCAAGGTATATATCGGGTATAGGTCGGGATACCTATTTTAGGGTTCCGTATCCGAATGGCAAAAAACGGAACCTTTGTGGCTGTGACATACGGACGGACAGACAGACAGACAGACTTAGGGCATGCCGAACCGGGTCTGGTTTTGATTTTGCATATCTACCCGGTTCTAGGGGTAGTCGGGACCGGGTCACCCGGCTCTACCTGGTTCCAAACGACCAAATCGTATTTTTGGTTACGTCGTGATTCTAATGAGTTGAATAAATAATAAAACTGGTATTGCAGTCAATTTTTTATTTTTATTTATTTATTTGTTTGGTACACACAACAGAGTTACAACCATTACAAAATAAAAGTATTCATTGAAAACTGTAATATGAGTTGTTCCAGCTCCAAGGGCGAGTGCATACAGCATGCAAATCAAGTTAACATTGGAAATCAAGTTACAATTAAAAATAAATCAATAAAATAAAATCAATGTTTTTAATTTACTATATGTGTATAATTAACAAAAAACACTTTTGAAACCTATATTTAATAATCAACATAAAATTCTCATTGTAATAAAAAATGTGGTTTGCATTTTTTGGTTTGCAGATGATAGAACATAAGGAAATAAAATAACTTATTAGGACACTAAAAACTTAAATTTAATCACGATCCATTGGATGGAAATACAAAAAAATAAAAAATAAAAAAACAAATAAAAAATAAACAAATTGTATATGTAAAAAAAAATTTTTGATGTTTTTTTTCTTGGTAATAAGATCAGTTACTTAAGGAAGTTACTTATTAAATCCAAACTAACAAGGTTCGTAAGCGATGTACCGCTAAGCTTCCATTACCAAAGTTCTATCTAAGCGTATCGCTTAGTTGATTGTAACTTAAATAAATCAAATCAATGAAAGTTTTTATGTTTTGAGTTAAATTGTTCACAAACTAGTGTTCACTTAACTGAATCGTCACGGGATGTCGTCGAAAAAAAGACCACCTAACCGATGAATAAATACACGCGTGCGGGTAGTGCGTTCACGTATACGCACGGTACGTATGAAAGCGCGTGCCAGCGCGACGTTTCCAGCTCGCTACACTTCAAAGTTCCAAAACACTTCGATGTGCGTACTTAAAAATAGTAATTCATACAAAATTGTAATGATCTTATCGCAAGGTGTACCCGTTTAAGTTTCATGTATGGAGCACCCCTTAAATACCATTATTTTTTATTTTTGGATATTATTAATCGTAAAGCAGTTACCAGTATACATCTTCCCACCAAATTTCAACAGTGTGATGCTTATAATTGAAAAAGAAAAACAAATTGAATTAGAATAAAGTGCTGACATACAGACGGACAGACAGACAGAAGGACTTGACGAAACTATAAGGGTACTGTTTGTGCCATTCGGCTACAGAACCCTCAAAAAGACAATGTAGTGCTTAACAAATACTTTCAACGAAAGTTAGTTTGAACGAGATCGAACTAGTAGGTACTTTTTGAAATCTAGCAAATTTTCAATAACAGCAAATAAAACTTTGTCTTTCATACAAATACCTGTATATTTCATACAAATATTTTAAAAACAAAGTTAAATTGGCTGTCAACAAAATATTGTGGTATTTTGGCTAAGTGGAAAGTAAGTGGACCCTCAATTTAGTTAAATTTGGCACGAAACTCTCATTACGCGAGTCCGCCTCTCACTTGGCCGGTTTTTAATTAGTGTTGTGAGTGAGTGACCCCCTCCGAAATTTCAGGCTGCGACCGCGCCTACTCGGCATTTTGTCAATTGTCGATCAATATAATAGCTTGGCTTTATAGATATTGACTTCGTCATTTTGCATTTTCGCGAGCGCTTATAAACTGACAACGCCCTAAATAAACGACGGAATTATACGATTTGCCTGTGACATGACCATTTTTTTCCAAAAAAACGAAAATAAAAAAATATTTTTTTGGATCCGTGTACTGTTGTACATGTTTTATATGTAATAAATTGAGTACCTTAATATATTTAGTATTCATCGGACTCACATTAACATTCTCATCACATTATCTTTGTTTTTCCATGCTTTCATCCAAAGATTGCTGGTTCATTTGCTGTAAACACGAACATAGAGTTAATCATAGATTCTATCTACCATAACGCAGTTCGTATTTTCTCCCTAAAAAGTCGTACTGTAGACGTTAAACTATAGGCATTACCTGCCTTTCTACTCTTCTTATACTATTACTCTGTATTTTTGGATTATTGATGATTTCTAATCCTTTTTGAACAATATTTATTGTGAATCTAAAAATGTCAAACTTTCGAAGCTCTGTTATTCTACTTTTCTTTACATAATACTGTAAAAACATCTGTGTTTTACCTTTGTTTGCAATTTTCCTTTAATTTGCATTGGGTGATGATTCGTTATTCAGGTTATTAACGTATATTGCTTGATTTTCGTCAATATTTTTATCTTAATTGACATGGTTGTTATGACAATATCTTTCAAAGTCTGACAACTTCTATCAAAGTTTATTACTTTTTCGGGTTTAATCCTCTGTAAACCACCAGTATTCATGTTCTATTTTTGAACCTACCTCGATCTAAATTTGAACGGCCCCGGCCCCCTATATAAGCCTTTATTTTTTTCATTCTATTCATTCGATTCCGAGTTCTAAGCTCGAACAGTTCTATTATACTCCAAGAAATAAACACTCTACACCTTCCCTCAAGAAGTCTTGAAGAACCGCCGGTGACTACTGAAACACCTCCTCACGCTAGGGGAGGGACCGGACACCGGAGGAGTATCCAAGCACATTGACTGCAGTAACACCTCCTCGCTCTAGGGGAGGGACCTGTCTCCTTCTCGGAAGAGGATCCGAGACCAAGTACTTCTGGCACTCCAACTGATCATAACATTTTCTATATAGTGCCCGTTACCCTCATTACTGCTGTGAGTCACTCTTCACGGCGCCTGTCACCGCTGCACATCGGCGTCACTGCTCTTCACGGCGCCTGTCACCGCTGCACATCGGCGTCGCTGCTACCTCCGCTGTGTCGGCCCTGCACTCCGACGCCGCCCTTTGCTGCCTCCAGGATAATACTTATTGAAGATTTGAAGATACTTACTCACGCCCACTGCACTTTACTTACATTCATACAGACATCACCTCATCTCATTTTTCGGTACTGTATTCTTTTTGTTTTAATATAAATTCTATTCCCTCTTCTACCTCTTTCTTTTACCTTCTTCTACTTCTCCACATTTGTCGCTTCACGACAAATTGGCGCCCAACTTTTAGTCTTCAGTCTTCCCTCTTTCTTTCTTTTCTTACATCTCATTCTTTTCATCTTCTATCTTTTTCTAAATTCAAAAATAACACTTTATCTAGCTAGTGTTCTTTACCTTTTCACCTTCTATACCTTTTCACCTTCTTTACCTTTTCACCTTCTTTACCTTTTCACCTTCTTTACCTTTCACCCTCTTTTCCTTATCACCCTCTTTGGCTATCTCTTTTGGATAACATATTATTAACTCCTTCACTATCTTAACCCCTTCACTACCATCTCATATCATCCTAAATCTTAACACCTTAACTATCATCTCAGAACTTAACCCCTTGAAACTCGGAGATAGTAAAATTTTGTTTTAGTTAACTTAACTTGAGAATTATTAACTTAACTAAATCTACCTTAATTGGTCTTAAGTTAACTTTGTTCTTTTAACTTAACTTTGATTTAAATAACTGTTCTCTAATTAACTTAACTTGAGAATTATTAACTTAACTAAATCTACCTTAATTGGTCTTAAGTTAACTTTGTTCTTTTAACTTAACTTTGATTTAAATAACTGTTCTCTAATTAACTTAACTTGAGAATTATTAACTTAACTAAATCTACCTTAATTGGTCTTAAGTTAACTTTGTTCTTTTAACTTAACTTTGATTTAAATAATTGTTCTCTAATTAACTTAATTAACCGAGAACTCTTATTTTTCTTAAACTCTCTACCTATTTATTTTTACTCTCCGATTTTCTTTCTCAACCTATATCTTCACTAATTCACTTTAATCACTATTTGAAGAGGAATTAAGGTACTCAATTTTATTTTTAACTTAACTTTTTATTTTTTTTTAACTTTTTAACTTAAGGGACTCTAAATCCCTTACGTTAACTCGGGAGGCTCTAAACCTCTTCTCTTTACTTAAGGGACTCTAAATCCCTTACGTTAACTCGGGAGGCTCTAAACCTCTTCTCTTTACTTAAGGGACTCTAAACCCCTTAGTACTAACTAGTACGTTCTTTTGAGCGGTTGATTACTCGTTAAATAAGCCTTAGGTCCGAGCGGTTGATTACTCGTTAAATAAGCCTTAGATTGGAGCGGTTGATTACTCCTTAAGTAGGCCTAGATTAAACTTTTTTTTTCCATCTATGGAGCGGTTGACAACTCCCTAAATAAGCCTGTCGTTATTGAGGAATTCTTTTCTAGAGTGGCAGTCATTGAATGTGAACTCCACCCTTACGGTATGAAGATGATAGAATGCTAGAAGAAGAATAAATATTTTTATGTAAGGTTGTATATTAGGCGAAATAGATTCCTAGGTTTTCTTTAGGTCTTCTTTCAAAAATTTTCTCTAAGTCGAAAATTTTTCTGGGGTTGTGGGGGAAATGTACTGTTGTACATGTTTTATATGTAATAAATTGAGTACCTTAATATATTTAGTATTCATCGGACTCACATTAACATTCTCATCACATTATCTTTGTTTTTCCATGCTTTCATCCAAAGATTGCTGGTTCATTTGCTGTAAACACGAACATAGAGTTAATCATAGATTCTATCTACCATAACGCAGTTCGTATTTTCTCCCTAAAAAGTCGTACTGTAGACGTTAAACTATAGGCATTACCTGCCTTTCTACTCTTCTTATACTATTACTCTGTATTTTTGGATTATTGATGTTTTCTAGTCCTTTTTGAACAATATTTATTGTGAATCTAAAAATGTCAAACTTTCGAAGCTCTGTTATTCTACTTTTCTTTACATAATACTGTAAAAATAGCTGTGTTTTACCTTTGTTTGCAATTTTCCTTTAATTTGCATTGGGTGATGATTCGTTATTCAGGTTATTAACGTATATTGCTTGATTTTCGTCAATATTTTTATCTTAATTGACATGGTTGTTATGACAATATCTTTCAAAGTCTGACAACTTCTATCAAAGTTTATTACTTTTTCGGGTTTAATCCTCTGTAAACCACCAGTATTCATGTTCTATTTTTGAACCTACCTCGATCTAAATTTGAACGGCCCCGGCCCCCTATATAAGCCTTTATTTTTTTCATTCTATTCATTCGATTCCGAGTTCTAAGCTCGAACAGTTCTATTATACTCCAAGAAATAAACACTCTACATCTTCCCTCAAGAAGTCTTGAAGAACCGCCGGTGACTACTGAAACACCTCCTCACGCTAGGGGAGGGACCGGACACCGGAGGAGTATCCAAGCACATTGACTGCAGTAACACCTCCTCGCTCTAGGGGAGGGACCTGTCTCCTTCTCGGAAGAGGATCCGAGACCAAGTACTTCTGGCACTCCAACTGATCATAACATTTTCTATATAGTGCCCGTTACCCTCATTACTGCTGTGAGTCACTCTTCACGGCGCCTGTCACCGCTGCACATCGGCGTCACTGCTCTTCACGGCGCCTGTCACCGCTGCACATCGGCGTCGCTGCTACCTCCGCTGTGTCGGCCCTGCACTCCGACGCCGCCCTTTGCTGCCTCCAGGACCATACTTATTGAACATTTGAAGATACTTACTCACGCCCACTGCACTTTACTTACATTCATACAGACATCACCTCATCTCATTTTTCGGTACTGCATTCTTTTTGTTTTAATATAAATTCTATTCCCTCTTCTACCTCTTTCTTTTACCTTCTTCTACTTCTCCACATTTGTCGCTTCACGACATCCGCGGATTGCGATAATCACGGACGGAGAAGAAATTTAAAAAAAATCGGTTAAATTTTGTTGGGTTATCACTAAGACAACGGAAACGAAACGAAATAACAACGTCATAGCGAGCATCATAAAGCAAAAGGACTCTAATCAGTGAACTAGTATCAATGAGTCCATTCGATTAATACTAGGTTAAATAACACGTTATTTATTATTCGAAACAGTCTATGGGCGGAAAAAAAGCGAAAACCGAACGAAGGGTGACATATTTGAACTTTGGCAACATTTGCTGCTACACAGTTGTGGCACAGAAAATATAATAGTACTACGTACAGAAGGATCACTGTGATATGAAAGATAAAGTAAAAGCTACTTTCGATAAAACACGATAAAGTGCAATTCACTTTGCACGAATTTCATTGAGTATTTGTTTCATCTCCCGATTATGCGTGTCTCTTTCTAACGCGTCACGCTATCGCTGTTTCGTGCCTTTGAATGTGTCAGGGTTGCGAACAGCGCGTGGCACGAACATGACATGTTCGTGCCACGCGCTATTGTAGGCGTAGGCATGTAGGCGTAGGTCACAACAAGCTAACCAAATAAAACAATATAGTTTAGGAGCTAGCACATTTTTTGACTGTGTTCTATCGGAGAAAGAAATTGAAAGTGTCAGCGTGCATTTAATATTAAAATAAGAGTTTACACTGTCCGAGTATTTCGTTCAAAATTACTGAACTCGGAGAAATTTTCGTTCAAAGTTTCTGAGGACGGAAAAAATGAAAGTACAAACCAAATGGTTGTGCGTGGTCTATTTTAATATACTATATATATGTCTATTTTTTTACTAGCGACATCTGCCATCCAAGGCACGCACTACGGGCACTGCCTTATCATCTGATTCTAGTGTCCCTTAAAATACATAGAGGGCGCTAAATCGTCATAATTTTGAAATACATTCCTAAAAAAACAAATTCTTCAGTAATTGTCACCCTTCAAGAAAGCTCTTCAAAATTTTCACCATATAAAATTACATGATCAGTGATATAAAATACGTGTACAATCTGTTGCACCAGATTTCATTATTACACCTCACCAATCAATTCACCGCGCGGTGCATCGCTGCTTCTCTTCACCAGAGTTTTGGTAAGTGCCCACCTTAGTGTGTTTTAATTTGTCGTATGGTAGAATATATTACTGTAAACCGCCGCACCTGTACAGTCCCCGCTAAGGAAGTATTCCGAATTCTCCCATCTTCACCCTCGAGAATTAATTTTCTCCTCCTCCTGAAGGTGTGGTCTTTACACGCCACACCATTCTTTTTGGTCCTTCAGAGCCTGATTCATATCAGTATTTTTCACCTGTGTAATTTTACGTATTTTTTTGTCCCTTGTCCCCACCATATTTAGTCGCACCGTTTTTTTTTTTTCATTTGAAAGATAAATATGGATACTAATAAATTGACCCTACTACTGTCTAAAAGGGAAGCTATTTTCCAAAGACTTTATAAGTTAAACGACAGGAATTTTCAGCTCTGGTTTATAAATAAAACCAGATGAATTTAGCTCACGTTGAAAGTATGTCCCTGATTTTCAGTGCTTGACGGATTTTTATGAAATGTATAGCAGGATTAAACGCATCAGGAATAAAATTGATAAAGCTACCATATCACCTTCAGCGTCAGCGTATAAAGCACCTCAGCATATTGTAAAATTGCCACCAATTGAGATCCCAAGTTTCGACGGTAAAACTGATAACTGGCCTACTTTTTACGAGTCTTTCAAAACTAATATTCACCATAATTTGAGCAGAGATTGGGAAATTGTCTCATGATGCCTTAAAATTTTAGCTGGAATAGTTCCTACAGGCGAGACTTATACAATTATTTGGGATAGTTTGGTCAAAAAATACCAAGACAAGCGTGCACTAGGTACGTTTTATTTAAATAATATCTTTGATTCTAAGAATTGTGCTCACTCCTCAGCGTCACTAGGCACATTTATTGAAAGGTTTTCTGCCTCAATTGCTGCTCTAAAGCAACTTAACATCCCAGATCTCGCTAATTTCATATTTTTGTATTTCGCTCTTAAACGGGTGGATGTACAAAGTGCACAATCCTTTGAATTGTCTGTTCGTAACACCTTTAATGTTGTCCCTTCTTGCAAAGATTTTTTTTTCGTTTATTCAAGATCAAGTAAAAATATAAGATCTCACCAATAATAATTATTCTTCACCTCAAAGCAGACAATCAACGTCAAATAAATAATCCCCGTAAATATGATAATCGTAGTTCGCGCACATTTCTTACTGAAAATAATTCCAATAAGTCAGCAGCACCTTGTTTAATGTGTAATAATAATGAGCACACAATATTTAATTGCACTAAGTTTAAAGGTCTCCCTTCGCCACAAGCGCGCTATGATTTTATTAATTCAAAAAATGCTTGTGTGAATTGTTTGAGTTCCACTCATTTACTTTCAAATTGTAATTCGCGTCACGTGTGTAATCATTGCCAAAAACAACACCATGCACTATTACATTTCAATAAAAATACTATATCAAATAATATTTCACTTCGCAATTTTCCCCAAAGAGAATCTTATTCTCATGAAAACATGGTCGCTTTTCCATCGACCACTACACCCGCTCCCGTTGTAATGCACCCGCTCACGAGACGCGCTCGCCCGCTGCGGCCGCCACCGCCCCACCTGTGACCGGAGACTAATGTTTCGCCCGCTATTATGATTTCACGCAATACTTCGCGTACTACGATACTTTTGTCGACCGCGCAAATTTATGCAATTAACAATAATAATGATCGCAAGGTTATTCGTGTTTTATTAGTCAATGGGTCACAAAATAATTTAATTACTAAACAGTGCTGCGATTTATTGAATTTGCCTGTAATACAGCTTTATAATTTGTCTCTCAAAGAAGTCGGTATGTCGGATCGTCCTATACTGGGTTATATTTCTATGAGAATTGAGTCTCGCGTTTCAGCGCACAAATACATCATTCAAGCGTTAGTTGTAGATTGTATTACAGACAAATTACCTTTTGCAGAAATTAATAGTCGCGATTTTGATTTTCTTCAGAAGGTACCTTTAGCGGACCTAACTTGGAATATTCCTGGAAATATTGACATGGTCATTGGTGCTCAATTATTTCCATACATCTACTTAGGTAATCGTTACAATTCTGGCACTGCAGCCCCACCAGCTTTTTTGACTACCTTTGGGTATGGGTATCATGGGTGATGTTTCTTCGTCAATTGTTGATTTTGACCAATCCACCGCCTTTCACGCAGTCACATTGAGCGGGTTAGAGTCTTGTCTTCATAAATTTTGGGAATTAGAGGAAATTCCGACAAAACGTTTTCGTTCACCTGACGAAGCTGATTGTGAAAACCAGTTTACTAATTCAGTAACTCGTGATAGTTCCGGTCGTTATGAAGTGGCTCTTCCTTTCTGTAGGAGTCCTGAGGATTTGGGCAATTCTCGTGCAGTTGCGCACCGTCGATTTCTTGCTCTCGAACGTAAGCTTAATCACAGCCCCCAAGTTCGTGAAGATTATAACAAAATCATCGCTGACTATATTGATAATGGCTATTTATCGGAAGTTCAATCTTCAGAAAATATTGATGAAGGTTACTTCATACCGCACCACGCTGTTATCAAACAGGATAGAGCAACCACAAAATTAAGGGTTGTCCTTGATGCCAGTGCTAAAACGCACTCTGGCTTGTCTTTGAATGACATTCTGCACACAGGGCCAAATCTGCAGGCAGACCTTTTCCTCCTTTTATTAGACTTTCGTTTGTATCCAGTTGCTCTGACTGCAGACATCAAACAGATGTATTTGCAAGTTGGTGTACCAGAATGTCACCGCAAATATTTGAAAATTTTATTTCGTTTCAATGAAAATGAAAAAATACGCACCTTTCAGTTCACTCGTGTTGCTTTTGGACTGAAATCCAGTCCCTTTGTTGCAATGCGTACTGTACGTACGCCAGTTAGCCAGTGACGAAGAACACTTTTTTCCGGATGCTGCCAGAATAGCTTGCTCTAAATTGTCTAAGGTTCTTGATGGCATACCTGCCTCACATCGGGTTTTAATAAACTTTTCTGAGAGTGGGAGCGCTGATATCAAGATTTTAGATCTCTCGTGGTGCTCTGATGAAGACATATTTTCGTTTACTACTTCTATTGTAGAAGGTAAATGTACAAAACGCACCATACTGTCTTTCGTGGCACGACTCTTTGATGTTCTTGGCTTTGTGTCACCTATAATAGTGTTTGCCAAGTTACTCATAAAGGATCTTTGAACTAGCAAATTCGATTGGGATGATGAGCCCTCTGAAGTCATTATTAAGGGTTTTTCAGCGCTTGTACAAGAGCTACCTCTTCTTTCTAAAATGAAAATCCCTCGTCACATAGGCGTTTTCAAGTCTTCCACAGTAAATTTGGTTGCTTTTTGTGACGCAAGTCTTAAAGCTTATGGATGTGTGATATATTTTCAAATAACAAACACGTTTGGAAATGTCACTGTGAAACTTCTTTGTTCCAAGTCCAAAGTTTCTCCGGTTAAAATCACCACTCTTGCCCGCCTGGAGCTATGTGCGGTTGTTTTGATGTTGCGACTTGTAAAGACTGTTGTTGACTATTACAAGGATCGTGTACCTATTGCGGGTATTTATACATTCTCTGATACCACCATAGCCCTTTCGTGGGTTCATTCTTCACCACACAGATGGTCAATATTTGTGAGTAATCGTGTTTCACAATTTCAAGAAAATTTGGACCCATGCAAAATTTTTCATGTCGTGGGAACCGACAATCCTAGCGATTGTCTGTCCAGAGGCTTGTTACCCTATCAATTGGTTGATCACAAGCTTTGGTGGAATTGTCTGTCATGGATGTGCTTGCCGATTAACGAATGGCCCATGCAGCAGTTGCTTCCTTCTAAATGTGAACAACTTCCTGAGTTGAAAACTACGAGTAACACTCTGTTCAAAATATTTCACCCATTCTGTATGATTGCTCCAAACGTTGTTCCTCGTGGAACAAACTTCTTTGCGTTGTAGTGTACGTCCTTCGCTTCACAAAAATATTGACTACCTCTGGTTGTATCGCAGCATGTGATTTAAAATACTGCACAAAAATATATAATTCGTTCGATTCAGTCTGTGTATTTTCAAGCCGAGATTGATCGCTTAAATAAAAAAGAATTGCCTTCGAAGCAATACAAACACCTATGACCCTTCATTGACGAAGAAGGTATTCTTCGTATTGAGGGCAGGTTGACTAAATCTGACTTGCCCTTTGAATGTAAACACCCTGCCTTATTACCTAAACGTGATCACACTATTGATCTTTTAATTGATCATTTTCACAAAAACAACCTACATACAGGTGCTGGTTTACTCATGTCAATTACACGACAGCGTTTCTGGATTCTTTCGGCCAGAAATATCATTCGTAAACGTATTCGCATTTGCAACGTTTGTTTTCGTTTATCCCCTACTCAACCTACGCCGAAGATGGCTGATTTACCATCATATCGTATTTGTGAATCCAAAGCATTTATTCACACTGGGGTAGACTACGCCGGTCCAATAAAAATAACTTTAGCGCGTCGACGTGGACGACACGCTCAGAAAGCTTTTATTAGTTTGTTTATTTGTTTGAACACTAAAGCCATTAACATACAGCTTGTTAGTGACTTATCCACCGTAGCTTTTCTCGCGGCCTTCAAAAGATTTATTTCTTGTAGAGGTCCGGTGTCATGTATGTACTCGAACAATGGTACTAATTTTGTAGGCGTGAAAGCAAAACTAGATGAAATGTATATTTGTTGATTTCCCAAAATTTCCAAACTGCCATTGGCAATGAGTTAGCTCGCCGTCGTAGTTTGTGGTTGACAATTCCACCCCGTTTCCCTCATTTCGGTGGAATATGGGAATCAAATATTAAAAGTATAAAAATACATTTATACAGGGTGATAGGTTCACAACTCCTCACTTATGAAGAGCTTTTGACAGTATTTTCACAAATTGAGTGCTTATTAAATTCACGACCTCTGTGTTTGCTGTCATCCGACCCCTATCCTGAAACATTAACACCAGCTCATTTTTTAATGTCTACACCACTGCAATATCTACCTATGTCAGACATATCCAGTGAACGCATATCTCTGACTGATCGTAAAAAGATGCTTGACGCTTTGGTACAGCCATATTGGAAAAAATGGAGAATTGAATATTTGCATACTCTGCAAAGCAGACAAAAGTGGTGTACACCTGACAATCCAGTCAAAGTTGGAACAGTAGTTCTGGTGGATCAAGACAATATCCCACCTTTACTCTGGCCAATGGGCATTATTAAAGAGGTTTATCCTGGCACTGATGGTGTGGTTAGGGTGGCATTAGTAAAAACAACGACTAGCACCTTTAAACGACCTGTCGTTAAACTTTACCCTACACCAACTCAATAATACATATATCCTTCTTTAAATATATTTTGTATTTTTTTTAGTTCTTGTCTGTCTTGAATAATATCAAGCAATACTTAGTTTGCGCTATATCGCCTTTTAAGTTTATATTCCATTTAATGGTTTAATTATTTTTCTTTCTCTCCTATTTTATTTCTTACCCTTTCTTCTTCTTTTTTTTCTTTGAAAGTTCTTGGAACTTCCAAGGCCGGGAGTGTTATGGTTGTGCGTGGTCTATTTTAATATATTTTACTAGCGACATCTGCCATCCAAGGCACGCACTACGGGCACTGCCTTATCATCTGATTCTAGTGTCCCTTAAAATACATAGAGGGCGCTAAATCGACATAATTTTGAAATAAGTACATTCCTAAAAAACAAATTCTTCAGTAATTGGCACCCTTCAAAAAAGCTCTTCAAAATTTTCACCATATAAAATTACATGATCAGTGATATAAAATACGTGTACAATCTGTTGCACCAGATTTCATTATTACACCTCACCAATCAATTCACCGCGCGGTGCATCGCTGCTTCTCTTCACCGGAGTTTTGGTAAGTGCCCACCTTAGTGTGTTATAATTTGTCGTATGGTAGAATATATTACTGTAAACCGCCGCACCTGTACAGTCCCCGCTAAGGAAGTACTCCGAATTCTCCCATCTTCACCCTCGAGAATTAATTTTCTCCTCCTCCTGAAGGTGTGGTCTTTACACGTCACACCACCAAACACACATAGTATGTACATCACACCTAAACCGTATGAAATTGTAGTACGGACAACTGCACGTCAAGGTATGATAAGTAAGTAGGTAAGTATTCGAGGGTGATTGAGAATACTTGGCTTTTATGATATCTGAGGTGCTTTTTTTGTTCAGAGAAAACCTGCCAAACACGTCCACATCATTGTTAGTTGGACCTAGTTCTGCAGAAAGCAGCCATATGAGGAAAAGTACGAACGGAGTTATGAGCGTTTTACTGTCGAATGTTCTCCTTCAGTAATTTATTGCTTTTCTGTTTATGTTATATTCGAACATTTTTAGGGAAATTATTGCAATTTTTTATATCCTATCCAGTATTTCGTATCGTTTAGAATAATACCAATAATAGCGTTTTTGACATGGCTGTTTAATCCAAAATAGCACATTTCATCGAATTCGCAATAAAGAAGAAACCAGCCACATGAGTTGGCTGTGTTCTGCATTAATAAAAAATTGAATAACAGTACATAAAAGACAGCCAAGAAAAGTTGTATTACTTTAATAGTATTAACATACCTTTATAATTTGATGTAAAATAATAGTAGTGGTTTGTCAGAAAACTAAAAAAAACTGGTATACTTAAGTCTTTGTTTAAAAAAAAGGAAGCAATGGTTTTCTCGAGTAAATTTTGTCCATGGCCGTTGAAATTTAAGTTTTACAAAACATATCTCTACAAACAGTAAAAGTTTTTATTTTCTATCTTCGAGAGACTCTTTTATTTTTGTAGGTTTCCCTTTTCTAACCTCTTTCACAAAAACGCCCAGAAAATTTGTCCGAGCGTTATAGGAACCAAGTCTCCAAATTGTTTTGTGAAAGCCAGTGCGTGTTTATTTATTTATTTAAAGACTATTGGAAAAAAATGATGTACGAAAGTGTACTTAATACTTAAAGCATTATCTGCCCGTCAGACCTTTAGGTCATGCAGAAAGATGGCAACGGGTGCAGTAAAAAGCTGTTGTTGTTGCTTCTAAAGAAAGAAGGAACAAAGTAAAAATAATCATGTTATAATAAATATACATATTACAATATTATATAAATAAATACTTTAAAATAGTCGCTATAACTTTAACTATAAACATATATCATTTTACGTACTTAAGCATACATAAAGCAATAATACATACATATACTATAATATTATTATGCAATTAATCAATCTATCAGAAATGTGCGAGCTTTATTCTTGAAAGGTAGCTTCAAATCAGTCTTCTTTATATCTAGGGAAAGAGAGTTCCAGAGTCGTGTTGCTGTTACTGTAAATGACTTACAAACGTACGAAGAGCGGTAAGCTGGCGTGGACAGACTGCTATGTATCGACCAAAATGCATACCAAAAGGGAAAATCCACTGAAACAGCCGTACTGGATCTGGTCGACAAGGTGCAAAAATCCCTAGAGGATAAACAGCCCTATGCGCTTTTCTAGACGTTGAAGGTGTATTTGATAATATATAACCCCAATAGAAACCATTCTAGATGGAATGGAGGAAAAAGAGATAGATGAAAGCACCATCAGATGGGTAAGAAACATGCTATCAAACCGAGTAGCAAGCATCACCTTCAATGGTTCACAGCTTGAATTCCTTGCCACAAGAGAATGTCCACAAGGAGGCGTACTGTCCCCGTTTCTATAGACCCTAGCGGTAGATCAACTACTTGTAATATGTCAGAAAAAGACTATGATACACAAGGCTATGGCTGTACACAGCGGTCGTGAGACCAGTAATAACATATGCACCTGCTGTCTGGTACAGCAAGGGCAACAAAGCGTAAATGCTCTGCTGGATCTAACACATCTGCATTTGCATGTGCAAAAAGGAGCTAAGCGGAGCGCATATAGAATCTGTTCCCGCACGAAAGTCAGATGGGCTTCTCAAAATTTGATAAGACAGCGAATCAGTACTTGAAAACCGACTACTAAGCATGCCTAGTGATAACATGTACACGGAATGTAACTTTACCAAGCTATACTCCGTAAACATACCTACTGGATACCAATGGCTATAGGGCAAAATGACATTCAAGAAAGGTAGCGACGTCTGGTACACGGACTGATCCAATAAGGGAAAAGATGTAGGCTGTGGGACCTAGGGTGGGACCTAGGGAGAGGCCTCAGCTCAAAGTTAGCATCAACATGGGGACTGAAACCTCGACTTTCCAAGCAGAGGTCTTTGCCATAAACAAATGTGCAGAGATAAACCTTAAGAGGAAGCTCTGGAACCAACACATATACATCAACTCAGACAGCCAAGCTGCCTTGCTGGCTTTAAAATTCTTCAAACAAAAGTCAGAACTGGTGCAAACATACACTGAGACATTGAATGAAATGGAAACGAAGTAGCTGATGAACTCACTAGAAAAGGAGCCGATAGCCCTCAAATCAACACCAAACAACGCGCCACTAAGCTTCTAAATACCCTCTGTAAACCAGAGGCTATTGAGTCGTGGAAGTCTCTTCTAGGACAAAAACACTCAAAAGCAGTCCTTCGGGGTTACAACAACAAAGTTACTAAAGAACTGTTAAAGTTCGAAAGATACAAAGCTTGTGCAGTGACTAGAATACTAACCCGCCACTGTAAACTGAAGAAACATTTGTCCAATATGAACATTACCGAAGACACTGTGCAGATTCTGCAATATAGAAGAACAAACGTCTTTATTCGCATCAACTTAAGTTGACACAACTTAATGACACTTAAGTGTCATTAAAATTTTCATGTGAAGCTTAGTGGTTGTTTCCGAGTATGGCGGTTACGGTACTACACGTAAAATAATACATTTTTGTAAAATCAAAATTTGATAAAAACAGCCTGGCTGACGTTGGAAAAAGCCAAGTATGGACTCGTAACAAATACACAATTTACAGAAAACAGCTAACGTACACTGGCTGTTTTTTACGAAACTTGATCCCCGATACCGCCTTACATTTTGAAATTTGTACGAAACAGCCACATAGCTGGCTGATTTATGCAATATCGGTTAGGCAGTTTATGTTGAAATTGGCTGCATTTTACACCATGATGACTGTTTTTTACAAAAAAATTTTTTTTAATGGCTGCATTTGACTGCTCGTATCTCCGCCGTAAAAAGAGATATCGACATGGCTGTCTTTGCAAAAAATCCGGCATGTCGAATCAAGTATGGCTGTGTTATTATCTCAATTTTCGAAAAAGTGCCAGGTGGCTGCTTTCTGCAGAACTAGGTCCAGTTTTTTTTAACTCGTTAAAGGCTCTACACATTTTGACAACAAGATTATAATATGAGGTATTATTTTTAAAGACTTGCATTGCAAAGGTGCTAGGGCAGCGTGTCCTATAAGCTGTGTTGATGTTTACTGTGAACAACAGATCCGGGGCATCGATAGAAGAATGCAATATCTTGTGCAGACAAAGTAACGGCCGTTCCCTATATGCAAACTAAGATCAAAGATAGATAGCTATCCTCGAACTGTTGTCACCAGCTATCGACCATAATAAACAGTTTCTATATTACAGATAGGTGTTGCTTATCTCCAGTTAGCAGAAGATAGGCCACATTATCCAAGCCCTCCCTTACGTTTCGAATTACGCAGTTGTACAAAACCCTCTCAATTACGTCGCGTCAACGTTTTCACTATATTTGTGGTCATTATGATACACCAAGGATAATATTTATATAATACGTTTAAAATAATATTTATTTTTATTGCTATGTACCTAATTATATATATGTTCTATTTTGGGTAAAAATATTATGTGAAGCATGCATAGACTCTACGTAAAATGGAACGTTTTTGAGCTCTGACAGACAGCTGATTGATTGATTGACATCATACCTACGCAGGGACAGAAAAACCGAAATTTTTGAGGTACCCGAAATTGCGATATCTGTTTACGCAGTACCCTTATTGCCTGCGATAATAAGAGTACCTAAATGTAGGGTACCAGTATATTAGGGTATCATAAAAAAATCGGTTGGGTACTTATAATTTTATTGGGTACCCGGTAAAATTGGCAACAACGCATGCAGATTTTGAACAATGCGTTGTTGCAGTTATTCAGTTGAGTGCGATCCTGACGCGTCGCTCTTCTCCGCCAGTTAGATACGAGAAGTGACAGCCGTGATGACAAGCAGGTATTTGTATAACTTTTTGATAAAGTTATCGGTGATATGGCAGAAATGGCAACCAGGCGTATGCTAACTCGAGTAACTCGTGAATTGCGAGACTCGACACGGTGTTTTGACAGTCGATACGCCGACAACGCAAATTTGCAGGACTCGACACACTCATTTTGACAGATGTTGACAATAATGCTATCGAGGGTAATGAAAATCTGTAAAAGCTCATCTTAGCAGAAAAAATGAAAATTATGCTAGAATTATATTAGAAAAAAAAATAAAAGATTTTTCTATGTATTTTTTACCTTTACTCAAGTGTTTAATTCCTAGATACGGTGTACTATTTTTTTCGAATGTAGAGCCTCTTGCGGATACTTCTATGAACTAACTTCTAGAGACATGTTTTTTAATATATTATGATGCTTTTAAATAATTTTCATACATTTCCTTCACTTAGGATTTGTTTTTGAATACGGCTAATTTTATTTATTTTCGACGATAACTACATTCGTCGGGACTTGCATTTTTTACAATTGTCAATCTCACTAGCACAATTTTCTAATGTCATTTTCACTATCGTCGAAAAAGATAAGTAACTAGAAATTATTTTATTTAATACTCGTGGCCCAGTTGTCGCATTTGTGCGGTAATAAGGTCAAAATAAACGCAGTATTTTTAATTATCATTTTGAAAAGCCTGATAACAATTTCAATGATGTGTACAACAAATTGTGTTGAGGGTTGAATAATAAGAAAATTGGAAATCCCGTCGGAATTCCCTAATTTAACTCCGTAATTGATATTTTTAATTACATAACGTATTTACTACTTAATTTACGTACCTTCTTACCTACAGCACCTCAAGATTTAAGGAAGTATAATAATGAAAGCAGTGATTCATAGTAATCATAGGAAATAATTTTATTTAGATACGATAAAACAACCTATACTGTTGCGACTTTACATGAACTCATATATAAAAAAATATTAAAGACAATAATGCACGATGAGAGGGCGGGCGGCAACAGTTATTAAAATAATGTTGATAACTACTAAAACAAAGTTAAGTGCGGTAAAAAGGTTAAATGATATACACGAAACAATATTTAAAAAGGAAAAATTATGTTTTTGCCTATCGGACTTGCAACTGTCTCTATCGCACGGTGCGAGTCCAAGGGCAGGGGCAAATTGTAGAGAAGAAGAGAAAGAAGAGAAATTGTAAAATAAAAAAATAAAATAGATGTGGAATATATAGCATTTTTGAAAATACCTACTCGCGCCGCGTATCGGCACTTCACAATCCTCTTAATTCATTTGCTCCGGCAAAGCTGGTAACGCTGTTGCACCTGAGTGACTTTTTTAAATTGTGCGGATAAATTGTTATTTAAGTGCAAACAAATACACCGCGATATCAAACAATCTTACAAACAATACGAAAATTTTATCTATCTATGGGCCGTCGCCGTGGTCCATCTTGTTGGTGGACGTCCTACGCTGCGTCTTTGGTCGAAGGGTCTCCAATCTAGAACTTTCCTGCCCCAACGGCCATCAGTTCTTCGCGCTATGTGCCCTGCCCACTGCCACTTAAGCTTACTGATTTTCAAGGCTATGTCCGTTACCTTGGTTCTTCTACGTATCTCTTCGTTTCTGATTCGATCTCGTAGAGAAACACCAAGCATAGCCCGCTCCATCGCTCGTTGTGTAATTTTGAGCTTCTTTATGAGGCCCATAGTTAGAGACCACGTTTCGGATCCGTATGTCATCACTGGTAACACACACTGGTTGAAGACTTTCGTCTTCAGACACTGAGGTAATTGAGACGAGAAGACGCTCTTGCGCAGTTTCCCGAACGCTGCCCAGCCGAGTTGGATTCGTCGATTGACCTCTTTCTCAAAGTTGGACCTACCCAATTGGATCACTTGTCCCAGGTAGACGTACTCGTCGACAACTTCGAGAGTTGAGTTCCCAATGGATACTAGAGTGGGTACAACAAGAGAACTCGACATAATTTTCGTCTTCTCCATGTTCATTTTAAGACCCACTTGTTGGGATACTCGGTCGAGGTCTTCGAGCATAGTGCCAAGATCATCCAGCGTCTTTGCCACAACGACTATGTCATCGGCAAACCGAAGGTGTGTTATGTATTGACCATTGACGGAGATGCCGAATCCTTCCCATTCCAGGAGCTTGAAGGCGTCTTCCAATGCCGCTGTAAACAGTTTCAGAGATATAACATCGCCCTGTCTTACACCTCTTCGCAATGGAATCGCCCTCGTATTCTGTTCCTGTACTCGGACCGACATGGTGGCGTTGTTATATAGACATTTTAATACCTCTATATACCTATAGTCTATGTGACACCGCTGAAGAGACCGAAGCACTGCCCAAGTTTCGATCGAATCAAAGGCCTTCTCATAGTCCACAAAAGCTAAACATAGAGGCATATTATACTCCTCGGACTTCTGTATAATTTGCCTTAGCGTATGAATGTGGTCTATGGTACTGTAGCCTTTTCGGAATCCGGCTTGTTTGGGAGGCTGGAAGTCATCAAACCTACGTGCGAGACGATTCGTGATGACCCTTGAGAACAGCTTGTAGACATGGCTCAGGAGTGAGATGGGTCTAAAGTTCTTCAATAAGGTTTTGTCTCCTTTTTTGAAGAACAACACCACCACACTCCTGTTCCATGCCTCAGGCGTGATGCCCTCTAGCAGAACGGAATTAAAGAGTCTCTGAAGGACTTTAAGTACCGGTGTTCCACCCGCTTTCAGGAGCTCTGCTGTGATTCCGTCCTCGCCAGGTGCCTTATTGTTTTTAAGCTGTTTCAGGGCCATCCTAATCTCGTAGAGGCTGATGTCCGGGATGTCTTCAGTGTAGTGTCGGGTCAGGATAGCTCGTGGGTCTCCGGCCGAGCTATCAACGGGTTTGGCTACTGAGGTGTACAACTGCCCATAGAACCTTTCGATCTCCCTCAAAACCTCTGCTTTCGTGGACGCTACACTGCCGTCCTCCGTCTTAAGCTTCGTCAACAGGCTTTGCCCAATAGACATGTCCCTTGCAAACACTTTGGAGCCTTGGTTCCACTCTATTGTTTCTTTAACACTATTCGTGTTAAAGGAACGAATGTCATGCCGCAGAGACTTCAATATTCGTCTATTAAGCTGCCTGTAGGTTTGAGAATTAACGGAGGTCTGCAGTGCCATAGATCGACGTTCTGCCATAAGGTCGAGAGTGTGGACCGAGAGTTTTTGAGGACCTTAAAAAGATCGCAGGATCAAACTGGATGCAGACCGCTAATGATCGGTCGCTGTGGAAAGCCGTGGGGGAGGCCTATGTTCAGCAGTGGACGTCCTTTGGCTGATTATGATGATGATGATGATGATGGGCCGTCGCCGTGGTAGCGTAACGATTTCATAAATATCACTCTCGCGCCGCCTAATAAATAAAAGTTGTTTTTTTTTATAATTTTTATAGGGCTATTTTATAAGTAATTAAAAGCACGGTATTTAAAAAAAACATACCGTAGGGATAAGCCTTGATGTCGGACAACGACGCTATCAGTCCAAAATATGTATGGGTTGTAAAAGAGAATAATAATTAGGTGAGATTACAATGGAATCACCAATTTTCGAGTCACAAAGTCTCTCTATCCTTGTCTCGCAAATGTTTATACAAGAGAAGCGAAAGAGATAAAGTAACTATGCAACATAATTGCGGTTTTTAGAGGTATCGGACCCGTAAAATAATGGTACCGCAATTTTGGGTACCTATATTAAAACTTTTGATACGGATATCGCAATTTAAAGGTATCGAAATACAGAAATATCGGTCGGGTATCGGGTTAAATAAGGGTTCAAACCTTTATAATGGGTACCCTTTTTGTCCCTGTACCTACGTCAATTGATTGAAAATTAATACTTTTTATCAGGGACAAAAAGGGTACCCATTATAAAGGTTTGAACCCTTATTTAACCCGATACCCGACCGATATTTCTGTATTTCGATACCTTTAAATTGCGATATCCGTATCAAAAGTTTTAATATAGGTACCCAAAATTGCGGTACCATTATTTTACGGGTCCGATACCTCTAAAAACCGAAATTATGTTGCATAGTTACTTTATCTCTTTCGCTTCTCTTGTATAAACATTTGCGAGACAAGGATAGAGAGACTTTGTGACTCGAAAATTGGTGATTCCATTGTAATCTCACCTAATTATTATTCTCTTTTACAACCCATACATATTTTGGACTGATAGCGTCGTTGTCCGACATCAAGGCTTATCCCTACGGTATGTTTTTTTTAAATACTGTGCTTTTAATTACTTATAAAATAGCCCTATAAAAATTATAAAAAAAAACAACTTTTATTTATTAGGCGGCGTGAGAGTGATATTTATGAAATCGTTACGCTACCACGGCGACGGCCCATCATCATCATCATCATCATAATCAGCCAAAGGACGTCCACTGCTGAACATAGGCCTCCCCCACGGCTTTCCACAGCGACCGATCATTAGCGGTCTGCATCCAGTTTGATCCTGCGATCTTTTTAAGGTCCTCAAAAACTCTCGGTCCACACTCTCGACCTTATGGCAGAACGTCGATCTATGGCACTGCAGACCTCCGTTAATGCTCAAACCTACAGGCAGCTTAATAGACGCATATTGAAGTCTCTGCGACATGACATTCGTTCCTTTAACACGAATAGTGTTAAAGAAACAATAGAGCGGAACCAAGGCTCCAAAGTGTTTGCAAGGGACATGTCTATTGGGCAAAGCCTGTTGACGAAGCTTAAGACGGAGGACGGCAGTGTAGCGTCGACGAAAGCAGAGGTTTTGAGATCGAAAGGTTCTATGGGCAGTTGTACACCTCAGTAGCCAAACCCGTTGATAGCTCGGCCGGAGACCCACGAGCTATCCTGCCGACACTACACTGAAGACATCCCGGACATCAGCCTCTACGAGATTAGGATGGCCCTGAAACAGCTTAAAAACAATAAGGCACCTGGCGAGGACGGAATCACAGCAGAGCTCCTGAAAGCGGGTGGAACACCAGTACTTAAAGTCCTTCAGAGACTCTTTAATTCCGTTCTGCTAGAGGGCATCACGCCTGAGGCATGGAACAGGAGTGTGGTGGTGTTGTTCTTCAAAAAAGGAGACAAAACCTTATTGAAGAACTTTAGACCCATCTCACTCCTAAGCCATGTCTACAAGCTGTTCTCAAGGGTCATCACGAATCGTCTCGCACGTAGGTTTAATGACTTCCAGCCTCCCGAACAAGCCGGATTCCGAAAAGGCTACAGTACCATAGACCACATTCATACGCTAAGGCAAATTATACAGAAGTCCGAGGAGTATAATATGCCTCTATGTTTAGCTTTTGTGGACTATGAGAAGGCCTTTGATTCGATCGAAACTTGGGCAGTGCTTCGGTCTCTTCAGCGGTGTCACATAGACTATAGGTACGAGGGTCAAACTGAAAGTTCTTAGAACTGGCCACTTATAAACAATATAATAAAAAAAAAATTCTAAAATTTGAAAATAGAACTCTTTGCCAATATTACTGAGTATATATTTCATTCATTTGTCATTTGTTTTACGATTTGGCGGCAAATTGAAAATTGTCTGTGTCACGTCAACATGAATTTAACACGAGAAAATTTTCGTGCAATGATTTTTTATGACTTTCGATGTCATTTAAGTCAACAAGAAAGTTATGATAGACTACGATTGGCCTTTCACGATGAAGCCCCATCTCGTGCGACTGTTTACAACTGGTTTAATGAGTTTAAACGTGGTCACACTAATCTCACTGATGATGTACGTGAGGGACGGCCTTCTACGGCGACGACTGAAAATAACATCTGTGTTGTGCGGCGTATGATAGAGACTGACAAAAGAGTGATCTATCAGCAGATTCGGACAAGCTTAGGCATCGGTATGAGTCAAGTGCACAAAATCCTCCACGAACATTTAGCGGTCAGGAAGCTTTGCGCCCGGGGGATACCTCATAATTTGACTAAGGCTCAAAAACTCCATCGTGTGGATTGGTGCCGTAAAATGATTGAAAGATTTAACGGAGGTGACTTAAATGCTGTGTTCGACATACTAACAGGTGACGAAAGCTGGATTTACTGTTATGATCCTGAAACCAAAAGACAATCTGCTCAGTGGGTGTTTCCTTTCGAGGAGTTGCCAACTTAAGTGAAGAGAGATCGAAGTGCGGGAAAAAAAATGGTGGCCTCGTTCTTTGGAAGGATAGGTCATTTTGCAACAATTGTGTTAGAGGATCAAAAAACAGTTTCTGCAGAATGGTACACTACCAATTGTTTGCCACTTGTCTTGGAAAAAGTTCGAGAGAAACGACCTCGCAGTAGGATCCTCCTTCACCACGACAACGCCTCGTCGCACACCGCCAAGCGAACGATCGACTATTTGGTGACATCAAACGTTGAATTACTGGGTCACTCGCCGTATAGCCCCGACCTCGCGCCTTGTGATTTTTATTTATTTCCAAAAATTAAAGAAAAACTTAAAGGAAAGCGGTTTATGAATGCTGAAGAAGCGGTGGCTGCGTATCGCGATGCCATTGAAGAGACCCCTAAGGACGAGTGGGCAAAGTGCTTTTCCCAGTGGTCCCATCGCATGCAGCGGTGTATTGACGTCAATGGACAATATTTTGAAAAGATATAATAAAACTAATAACTGGCTAATGTAATCAGTTTTTGATTTTCTAAGAACTTTCAGTTTGACCCTCGTATATAGAGGTGTTAAAATTTCTATATAACAACGCCACCATGTCGGTCCGAGTACAGGAACAGAATACGAGGGCGATTCCATTGCGAAGAGGTGTAAGACAGGGAGATGTTATATCTCCGAAACTGTTTACAGCGGCATTGGAAGACGCCTTCAAGCTCCTGGAATGGGAAGGATTCGGCATCTCCGTCAATGGCGAATACATAACACACCTTCGGTTTGCCGATGACATAGTCGTCGTGGCAAAGACGCTGGATGATCTTGGCACTATGCTCGAAGACCTCGACCGAGTATCCCAACAAGTGGGTCTTAAAATGAACATGGAGAAGACGAAAATTATGTCGAGTTCTCTTGTTGTACCCACTCTAGTATCCATTGGGAACTCAACTCTCGAAGTTGTCGACGAGTACGTCTACCTGGGACAAGTGATCCAATTGGGTAGGTCCAACTTTGAGAAAGAGGTCAATCGACGAATCCAACTCGGCTGGGCAGCGTTCGGGAAACTACGCAAGAGCGTCTTCTCGTCTCAATTACCTCAGTGTCTGAAGACGAAAGTCTTCAACCAGTGTGTAATACCAGTGATGACATACGGATCCGAAACGTGGTCTCTAACTATGGGCCTCATAAAGAAGCTCAAAATTACACAACGAGCGATGGAGCGGGCTATGCTTGGTGTTTCTCTACGAGATCGAATCAGAAACGAAGAGATACGTAGAAGAACCAAGGTAACGGACATAGCCTTGAAAATCAGTAAGCTTAAGTGGCAGTGGGCAGGGCACATAGCGCGAAGAACTGATGGCCGTTGGGGCAGGAAAGTTCTAGATTGGAGACCCTTCGACCAAAGATGCAGCGTAGGACGTCCACCAACAAGATGGACCACGGCGACGGCCCATAGATAGATAAAATTTTCGTATTGTTTGTAAGATTGTTTGATATCGCGGTGTATTTGTTTGCACTTAAATAACAATTTGTCCGCACAATTTAAAAAAGACACTCAGGTGCAACAGCGTTACTAGCTTTGCCGGAGCGAATGAATTAAGAGGATTGTGAAGTGCCGATACGCGGCGCGAGTAGGTATTTTCAAAAATGCTATATATTCCACATCTATTTTATTTTACAATTTCTCTTCTTTCTCTTTTTCTCTACAATTTGCCCCTGCCCTTGGACTCGCACCGTGCGATAGAGACAGTTGCAAGTCCGATAGGCAAAAACATAATTTTTCCTTTTTAAATATTGTTTCGTGTTATCATATAACCTTTTTACCGCACTTAACTTTGTTTTAGTGGTTATCAACATTATTTTAATAACTGTTGCCGCCCGCCCTCTCATCGTGCATTATTGTCTTTAATATTTTTTTATATATGAGTTCATGTAAAGTCGCAACAGTATAGGTTGTTTTATCGTATCTAAATAAAATTATTTCCTATGATTACTATGAATCACTGCTTTCATTATTATACTTCCTTAAATCTTGAGGTGCTGTAGGTAAGAAGGTACGTAAATTAAGTAGTAAATACGTTATGTAATTAAAAATATCAATTACGGAGTTAAATTATGGAATTCCGACGGGATTTCCTATTTTCTTATTATTCAACCCTCAACACAATTTGTTGTACACATCATTGAAATTGTTATCAGGCTTTTCAAAATGATAATTAAAAATACTGCGTTTATTTTGACCTTATTACCGCACAAATGCGACTACTGGGCCACGAGTATTAAATAAAATAATTTCTAGTTACTTATCTTTTTTCGACGATAATGAAAATGACATTAGAAAATTGTGCTAGCGAGATTGACAATTGTAAAAAATGCAAGTCCCGACGAATGTAGTTATCGTCGAAAATAGATAAAATTAGCCGTATTCAAAAACAAATCCTAAGTAAAGGAAATGTATGAAAATTATTTAAAAGCATCATAATATATTAAAAAGCATGTCTCTAGAAGTTAGTTCATAGAAGTATCCGCAAGAGGCTCTACATTCGAAAAAAATAGTACACCGTATCTAGGAATTAAAGACTTGAGTAAAGGTAAAAAATACATAGAAAAATCTTTTAATTTTTTTTCTAATATAATTCTAGCATAATTTTCGATTTTTCTGCTAAGATGAGCTTTTACAGATTTTCATTACCCTCGATAGCGTATCGTCAACATCTGTCAAAATGAGTGTGTCGAGTCCTGCAAATTTGCGTTGTCGGCGTATCGACTGTCAAAACACCGTGTCGAGTCTCGCAATTCACGAGTTACTCGAGTTAGCATACGTCACTTCGCGTCGAAACTACCACGCCTGTAAGGCTAACATGCACGCCCCAATACCGTTTATCGCGTCGATAAAATAACTTTATTTCCTAAACAACATGTTTTGACACATATTTTTCACTTGTATATCAATCTTTTTTGCTTTTTTAAACAAGTAAATACAACAAAATAACTAAAAACCTTTTTAAAATTATAAAAAAGACGTTTGAAATTTATCGATAAATGACAAATAGGCGCGCATCTTAGGCCCGCTGGTTGCCATTTCTGCCATATCACCGATAACTTTATCAAAAAGTTATACAAATACCTGCTTGTCATCACGGCTGTCACTTCTCGTATCTAACTGGCGGAGAAGAGCGACGCGTCAGGATCGCACTCAACTGAATAACTGCAACAACGCATTGATCAAAATCTGCATGCGTTGTTGCCAATTTTACCGGGTACCCAATAAAATTATAAGTACCCAACCGATTTTTTTATGATACCCTAATATACTGGTACCCTACATTTAGGTACTCTTATTATCGCAGGCAATAAGGGTACTGCGTAAACAGATATCGCAATTTCGGGTACCTCAAAAATTTCGGTTTTTCTGTCCCTGCTTTTTATCGTAAAAAGTATTTATAAATTTTAAAATTCAAATCGACCGATTGAAAAGAAATAGAAAGTTATAGTTCCAGTTTATTTTCGCAAACGTTTCAGAATGCTATCAGTCCGATTGCTTAGAAAAAACAATGTGTCCAGCTGGTAAACAATGTATTCAAGGAGGACTTTATTTCCATAAAATAAGTGCAGTGCGTGAGTATCAATCGTACTTTCACAAACAAGTCGTTTACGGTTTTTAAAGGATATTTAAGGATATTTATTTAAGTTTATATTTTAAAAATCTTGTTTGAATTATAATTGTACTGGTATTTTAAGGGTAACTAAGTTATTATGAATTACTTTAGTAAAATATAACAATTACCTTCTGAATGTATCAAAATGAATGTAGGTGAGGTGCATAAACTCTGCAATCACAAAACATAACCTAAAATGCCTAATCTGCCATTGAATTCCTTGTAAACCTGATTATTTATCAAAAATATTTTTTGTGTGTATTCTTTCAAATATTTAGGTATATATTTTATCCAAACATTTTGTAAAGACGCATGCTGTCGCAAAGTGTGCAGAGTTTCTATAGAGTTTTGGTCAATATCCTTTGCTTAAATACCAGTTGTTTTCATGTTATACTGATTTGTTTTATTTACTTCTTTCAGCCACAGCAAAAAGTCCACCTTCCCTTGACAAAGGAATAGATGATGATGCTGGTGGAATTATTTCAGGCTCATCGAATGCTATGCAAAGCATCGGGTACCTTCCCAGTCACTCAGCTGTTCCCAGAGAAAAAGTTGACTTCTTGAACTTGGATTCAATATTGTGCGCCACCCGAAACTTATATGTTTTTCATAAATTGTACGAGGTAGCACCTTACATTCTACAACTACGAACACGTCAGTGACCTACATAGCAGAATCCAGCACCGTCGGAACTCACACTGGCGGCCCACCTATTAATGTATCTGTTAATATTTTAAATAAACTATTTTACTACCAATAAATCAGATATTATCCATCCTTGTTGTTCTCATTTCCCTTCACTGCAGCAGACACCTTTATCTGTCCCTATGATCAGTTTGGGCAGTCTGTCAGACTGGTAGCGGGTCCCACCACCTACCTACCATCTTAAGGCTGCTACCCTGGATGACCTGAACGCAGCTCTCCTACCACATCATCTTTATTATATCTAAGTATCTTTTGTTAGGCGGGGTTATGGCTAGGGTCAGTTTCTTAGGGTAAAGGAACATCTTTGCCACTAGGGAGAAAGTTTCTATCTTAACCTTGTGAGCAGCAGGACTTTTACATAAATAAATCAATGAAACATTTAAAACTAGTAATTTGCCAGGGTGTACAAGAGCGTTATCCTCCAAAATCCTAGGATTGAATTCTGGGGTTACTAGAGATAGTCAAACTGACTGACAGTCAGATGAAAAACATTATAGGAACGCAATAAATGTCAATTTCATACAAATGCCTATCCCTAGTAAGCTATCTGTCCTCCCATCGATAAGATGCATCCAGAGATAGTTTACCCTACTGCCAGTAGGTTTATAGAAACAAAAAATCTAAAGGTAGATAACCATTTCTAACTCTAGTAGGGCAAAACCACAGTTAGAATGGATATAGGGAACGGCCGTTATTAGTCATATCGCTCTCGGCGAGCACTTAATGGGAGCACACCAAATTTAGTTAGTCTCTCATCGTAACTCTTAAATGCTCTACCTAGGTTACATTTACGGGCAAGATACCTTAGGCAGCGTTTCTAAACCCTTTCTATGTTTTCCACATGAGTCACGTTACTATGTCATTCTAAAATACTTCTTAGTAAGCTTTGATAAAGTGACAGAACACTGCTTGAATCCCTCGTGGATCTAATAACGAAGACTTAAAGCCTTTGGCTTTTCTTTATGTTATGTTCATAATGAGGCCGAAAAGACAATTCCTCATCAAACCAAACCCCCAGATCTCTGACCGTTTGTTTTCTACAAAGAGGTTTATTTTGCACGAAATATGTTCGTTTTAGCTTATTTTTCTTACGAGTAAAAGATATGACGCAGCATTTATCGACATTAAGTTTCATATTATTTGACAAACACCAGTCTGAGATAATACGGAGATCGTTTTGTAAGGCGAGGCACTGAGCTTCATTAATTATATCTGTGTATATTTTAAGATCATCAGCATATAGGAGAGCCGGGCACGAGAGTCTGTTTATCAGGTCATTGATAAAAATGACAAATAAAAGGGGCCCACGTTGAGAACCCTGTGGCACCCCTGCGGAGACTGAAACATGGGATGAAGAGTATCCCTTCAAGGTCACAAGTTGACTTCTCTTACTAAGATAGGATGTAACCCACCTTAGCAAATTCCCGTGAATGCCATAGGACGACAGCTCGTGTATTAATAAAAAATGATCAACTTTATCAAAGGCTTTGCTGAAATCAAGGTAAACTGCATCAGCTTTACCACCAGATGCAAATGATACCTGCTTAATAATGCCACCTGACATAAATAATTTTTAAATTCCAAGAGGTTACTGAGAGTAGACCTTTTCTGAACAAATCCATGTTGCTTGGTTGAAATGTGTTTGCTAAGGTGGCTATAAAAGTGGGCGTAAAACCAACGATTCAAACAGTTTTGCCATACACGATAAAATGCTTATTGGTCGATAGTTAGCACATAAAGTTCTGTCGCCAGATTTATGCACTGGTATTATATTATGTGCTAACTTCTAGCGAGAAGGAAACGTACCTGACACAATAGACTTATAAATAACAAAGTCAAAGGATATGACAGTTCTTCTGAACATTCCCGAATAAACTTAGGGGGTATTTCATCGGGACCTGCACCTTTTCTTGCATCTAACTGCCTAATTTTATTTAAAACATCAGTCTCATATATAACTACACGGCTAAGGGTACCAACGAAGACCTCTGGTGGTTATCTTTTTTTCCTATTTCAGCACGCAACGTAGACTGTTCAGAACAGATAAAGTCTGTAGTAGCACTGAAATCATCCTTAATGGTTTTCATCGCAGATTCCACTTCAATCTTTACCATCTGACGAACGTCCTCCCTTAACATCTTTCCTAAATCAACCATGAAAACTGACAGACGCTCTTGGAGCTTTTCGTCGAAAAGGGCGCTAATGTTTTCCATGGTAACTGCGGTTTGCTCTGACAAATCACAGGACATATTCATTGACTCATCAGCATGTCGATGCTGTAAAATTCAACCATCATTTCGCATCTCACACCGCTTGCCGCACTCACTTCGCTTATGGTTTAAAATGACCTTGAATTGGCATTCTGTAGTCATCACGTAGGCACTTGCGAAGTGAAGTGAGCAACTTAGCGACGCGTGGTCGACGCACTTCACACAATGTTAGTCGAGGTTTTTCGATTATAGCTTTTAGTGTATTAATGTTAAGATTTAAGCTTTATTACTTCAGTTTACGTTTTCAATAAGACTTATTGCATATTTAGAAAAATAATTAGTCGGTTTTACTTTAAAATAATAATCTATAATGATGGTAACGATACTAAATACATTCCTTAGCGTCCAACTGAGGAGATTAAAAAAAAACTAATGTCAAACTTTGATGGTTTTGTTGTGGTTTTGTTTTGGATAAATATGTATTGTTTTGTGTAATTATAATTTGTAATAGTCCGAAACTTTACAATTACTAAGAAGTAAGTATATTTTGTACTTGTAAAACTACTATTGTGTTTATGCTACGGTGATAGTTCATTTGTTGTCCATGTTCACTTTAGGTGTTCGAACGCGAAAGAAATTTACACCTCTCATAAGCTAAAATTTATAGTCGTTTGAAGAAGTTGTGAAAGGAAATTCAGTCTTGCCCAAGAGGTTCTTGGAAACTAAAAATTACAGAGGACAAAATCGACGCCATATAGAATGGGAAGAATAGACGTTATGCTTGAATAGTTAAGCGGCACAATACAAACTGTGGACATAGTGGATCAAGGTCAGTAATTTGCTTACCTTCTTAAAACAACTTAAAAGTTAAATATTCTTTATTAAGTACCTACTTGAGATTATGCGAGGGATGTTAACCTTGGTGAGGATGTAATTCGGGATTCTTTTGCAAATTTGTAATGAATTTGATAATAAAAACCAAATCCCTATTTTGTTGACAAAGAAATACAGATTAAGAGGAGTTTGTGATGGTGAGGTTATGTTAAAACAATGACCAAATACTGCCCAAGTAATAATTACCGCTGCCACTAAATATTTCTTATATTATTTGGCATAACTATAACTCAGTTATTATCTTAATAGATCTCATAAAATGATAAAGAAACGGATTTTTTTATATTTGTCTTGTCTAGAGTATATTTTGCTACGACTTTATTACCTTTTAAATCATAAATTTGTTTTTGTATTCGTTTTTGCACCTGCTAATCCTGCTATAATACATGATTTGTAAATTTCATTCGAAAATCTTATTTTGGCTTGATTTCAATAATAATAATCAAATATTATCTACAAGTGTTAATACTACTTTAGGGTAGATAAATCAGTTTGCTACCTTAATGGATATGAAAACCGTGTCTATGTTTGTTGTTGTAATAATTTCTTTTTTTTCAGCGTCACACATACTGGTTCTTGTTTTGTGCCTCCTTCATCTAAATGACAAACTGAACAAACTGAGCAAGAACAGCAAATCACCTTTAAATATCCCATAGAGAAGGTCTACAATCTAACAAACAAATCCAAAGCTGAAACTGTGAATGCAATGTTTTTTTTTTACAGGAGCTATTTCAATAAACTGCACATAATAAAGTGTTTTATTTTTTACTACAGCAGCTTCATTCCATAAAACTTATATATTTAATTAAAAATTTATCATTATATATAATAATAGTAATACAACTAAAAACTGGACAGGATTATGTTGTAATATTGTAAACTAAAATGTCTAGGTAGTAGATTTTGATAAAATTAAGCCACTACTAGTAATTTATTTTGGAGACTTTTATTTGTTGACGATATCCATTTGTGCTTAGGTTATTTAATATCTCTAGTTGATTTCAGTTAAAAATACATTCTTTTGTTTTTATTACACCCTTTCACATAACAAACACGTCTAAAAAGTAGCTTTTCAGCACATATTCATTTAAAAACTATTAATTTAGATAGGATCACGTCTGTTATCACTCGTATAATACTAACTTTTTATTTGACATTTAAATTCGTGTCCGAGTGCGATGTGAACTTCGAAGTGACGATGAGTTTACCTTACAGAATGCCAATTAATATGTCATTCCATACTATATTTCAAGGTCAGTTATGTTTAGCTCTCTCCCGCACTCGCAAGGGTGGCGCTAGCGTATGTTCGAGTAATCAATCGTGTTTACAGAATGCGAATCACAAAACTCACGGCGGATTTAGATTCGGAGTAACATATGAGCTCTTACAGAATTGCACTGCAGGACACAGCAAAGAAACTCTCTGCCGCACAGGCGTGTTATCACCGCTGTGTGTACGTCTTGTGACATTACTGCATGATGGGCATATCCATGTGAACAAATATTCTTTTGTGAAGTTAATAAAAGTTTGCTTGCTTATGTTGAGACACAGATAATGATACTTTCCAACACAAAGTCGGCATTTCATAGATTCGTTGGCGGACAATACTTTTTTGCACCCACTGCAATTCATTTTCAATGTTAGTACGATGAGTCGTTTGGTGTTAACAGCGCCTTATATATAAATCACGGCAATACCGAAAGTCTACTACTTTCTTCGAGTGCCTACTAATTATTATAGTAGTGCCTACTATTAATTAAACAACAGCAATGTCCCACTCAGCCAGAAATCACCACACGCAGCTACTAGTAACAAATTTCGACCGGGCTGCACTCAGTCATCGTGGCGCAACGGTTACAGCGGCGGCTCTTACCCAAGGGTTCCGCGTTCAAATCTCGCTAGCACCACTCGACAACTTTCAGCCTTCTGCCCTCAGGGCGCTCCGCCGACGGCCAGGTGAGGACAAACTCCGACGGGGCGAAGTCCCAAGTCACAAACCAGGCGAAATTAAAATATTTAAATATTGCGCAAACACTGCGCACACGTCCGCTTACGATAAGAGTTAGAGTACTAATGATATAATAAATAATGTCATAATTATGAACACTAAATTATTATTTGTTATTTGATTGTAACGTAGTCAGTCACAGGCTGAGAATATAAAAACAGTCACAGGCGCGTGGAGCGGTCCGCTAGCGGCAGCGCCGCGCTCATTTATGCTCGGCGTACCGAATCGCTCGAACGTAGGTACCTAAACTTCGGAGTGACACTCCCCTGGTTGTGGGGTGTATAGGTTTGTCAACAAATGTGACCACGAAAACCGCGGGCAACTTTTCGGGACGCGGTTGACATTTTTTTCTTGTGTTTATTTTTGTAAAATAGTGTTAAAGGATCAGATTAATCAGTAATTATTTTATTTTAAAAGTAGTTTTGCCGCTTATTGGTAAGAATTTTCATATTTTTTTATCAACATGAATGATCCAGACAATCCTGATCATCCTGGCGGGGATCTTCTCCTCAGGTATCGTACAATGTTACTATTTCATATGATGGGAAAAATATGGATGCTGAGGGATCACATCCCGATACTGATAGCTCTGTAAATTTAAATAACAGTGCTCCTAAACGAAAAAAGTCATCGTCACATAAGTGTAAACATTACAGCAAGAAAAATAATAAGAGACATAACAAATCTTCTACTCGAGGCATTGAAGATGAGTCTAACTGCCAATGCAATAACTTAAGTGACAGTGACCTTTCTTTCTTATGAAGATAACCTAAAGCGTTCAGGTAATTCTATGTCAGTAACACTCACAACTTCTACCGCTGCATCAGCTTCAGGTACACCCACTACTCAACCTCAATCTGTAAACTCACACAATACAATTGGTAGATTTTCTTACCAGGCTTCAGGTGCTGCACCATACATAGTCCATATTCAGAAGGAATCACTGACAGGTGAAAATGACAATATTCATCCAGTTTCATTTGGCCATTTTCATTAGAAAAACTTTTTCAAAAATATCATTGATGGTAGTTTAAAAAGGATTGGAAGAAATAAGGTTGTCATATCATTTTCTAAATATGAAGATGCAAACTCATTTATTGATATTGAAGTAATAAGAACCAAAAACTACAAAGCATTTATTCCTATTTTTAATGTTACTTGCATGGGAGTAGTAAGGGGTGTTCCAGTGGATTGATTAGATGAGGAAATTATTATTTGAGCAGGGTGCGGCAATATAATCAAAGTTCGGAGACTAAAAAACTGTCACTAATGGAAAAACAGATTTTATACTCATATAGACTGTGGTCCTAACATTTGATGGGCAGGAAGAGAGTTTATATGTGCTACAATTTGTTGCCAGTAGATTTAAATTTTTACCCAACCATACAATGTTTTAATTGTTGCAGACTAATCAACATTGCCGACATTAAATCTCAATGCAGGTCAATACCTAAATGCTATAAATGTGGGCAAACCACCACTCCGGTGAGAGTTGCTCAGTTGAAGAGGAGTCTGTTTCTTGCTGTCTTTGTCCGATAATCACTTTGCGACTAATAGAAAATGCCAGGAGTACACTCGCCAAATAGCTATTAAAGAAACCATGGTCAAGTCCTGCATATCATATGCTGAGGCAATCAAATTACATCCTCCTCTATCGAAGTCTCATGCAAATGTTTTGAATTCAACCCCTTCATCACAGTCTAACGAACCAAAGTTTTATTTTGCTCCGAATACTAACAATGGTAAAAATGCTAGTACCATAACATCTTCCAAAAAGTCAATTTTCAAAAAACCCAGTTCTCCTTTTCCACGAAGCAAAAGTTATGACCGAGCGAGCAGCCCATGAAGCCCTTGTGAAAGACTACAACAATCCCATCACAAAAAGTGGATGTTCTCTTATAAATAGTATGACTATAAAAGAATTATTAATAACCCTAATAACCATGTTGAATCAATCGAATTTCATATCTTCACCGTCCCACGTTGCCCAACCCCAAAATGAATTCGTTAGGTCTAATTACATAAGGTCTGGAAAAGGTGATTCAATGGAATTGCCGCAGTGTTAGTCCAAAAAAAGTGACTTAATTTATCAAATAAATCGTTTTAATCCGTTTATAGTTGCTATCCAAGAGACCTGGCTTAACCATTAACCATTTGGCTTAAGCCAGAGTCTCTTTTTAAAATTAAGAACTTCTCTTGTATTAAAGAAGATCGCTCTGACAGCTATGTTGATGTAGCTCTCCTGGTTCATATTTTCTTTACCCTTCATCCATATCTCTATCCCGCATCACAATACTGATCTCTTCATAATTGCAAATGTGACAAATGAACCCTATATGGGGAGAGTAAGGTCAACAGGGTTAAAGTTAGTAATATATGTATTGTTTCAATATACATACCTCATCCTTCTTCTTCTATCTTCAATTAATTAGATCAAACCATATCTTTGCTGCCTAAACCCATTTCTTATTATGGGTGATATTGACGCCCAACATAAGTAATTTGTAGGGTAGCTCTGTTTCTAATTGTTATGGCAGTAGATTTTTCTTTGTTTCCCTACCTTTTACACCCGTCTGCGGCGAATGCACTCGTCGTGCAAAGATACCAAAAAAAAAATATGTGACCACGGACGTTTTAGCGTTATAATCTGTAGACGTACTCTACTAAACTTTGTTTCTAATCTTTGACTAATCTTTACAATACTCTTTATTAATAAAAAATTGTCCGTATGGCTCTGTCCGAGGCCGTTAAACTTGTATATTTAAAAAAAAACATACTCTTTAATAATCTGTGGTGCTCCGTCAGCTCCGTGCTTGTGTAGCTACTAATATATAAATCTGTGGTGCTGTCACGCTGTGGTAAATCAGTACCTATGCCTGTGCATGAACGATGCATCAGTTTCATAAGTTTCATCGTAGTTGCGACAGAGAGAACAACACGCGTGCGTCTATTCGTTTCACTTGGCGCATCGTTCGTAAAAAAAACTCAAAATGACTACGAATATGACCACACAAGAAATTTTTAAGTTCATTGAGCTGTATCAAGCAGAAAATTGACTGTTGAATCATAAAGTATCAGAAAGAATAAGTATCATAAAAATAAAAATGTTGTAAGTATGAATTCATATTAAAAATCTATTTATTTAATAGGAAGGGTATCATATTGATTACTAGGTAGTATACCTATATTTCAATCAATTTGTTTTATTGTCTACATTATTTGATTTTTTTTGTTGCGTCTGCCGAGAATGAACATAGACTGATGGATCTGCAGAAGTGTGGACAGTACGTTGGATTCATCTGCGGATGCCTCTGTGAACATCCGCGGATACATCTGCGTAAGTGTAGTGCAGGCTTCAGAGTACCTTGTTTAAAATAACTTGAATGATGTACTTAATTTCTGTATTTTTAGTGCTTATTATAGGTTTGATATAAGGTTTTGGGAAATCACATTTCCCTAATTGTAATTTCCTAACAATTTGCACTCATATTTTAAAGATTAAATACATCTAAGCAATTTTTCTTTTCAGGCTTTTCACACTGGATGTGTTCGGCGGGCAGGTCAAAGTTATGTATTCTGCACCACATGGTGCGTTTTATTGACCTGCCCACTAAACTTATCTAGTGTGAAAAAGCCTTCCACTATCGTCCCTTAGCCTAAAATAATGTAACGCTATGGTATGTACCATTAAATACAAAACGATAGCGGTAAATTATTTAGGAAAATTGTAACAATATTCTCGCTGCTAGAGACGCCATTTAAAAAAAGTTTTGACGCCATGTTGCTCAGTAGCGCCATTTGACAATCGTATCAACATCATGTTCTCGCAACTCAGCTGTCAAAACCCCACTAACTCAGGCGCCTACTAGGTGGCGTTACTTAACAATCTTTAGCAATGATATTGTCTTTTAAATACAATATCATTGGTCTTTAGACATACTCTTACTAATCTGTACTGTGCACCACAGATTAGTAAGAGTATGGTATGTCTAAAGATATATTATGGTCACGTCCGTGATTATGGTGTGCACTGTACCTGCTATTACTGCAAAGCAATAGTTTTTTTCATATTTTGGTAACCTTTCTACTTGAGCTTGAGCCTTGAGCGATTTATTGTCTTCACCGGAGCACTACTGCACTCACTCTTTCGTTCGTGGTTTTAACAGCGATCATGGTTACCTTGCCTCTTCTTCAAGAGTCAAAAGTCGCAAAGTACTATAATATTCACGATGGCGAAATCGTATTAAAAGAAAAATATGGAACTAATTCAAACACCAGATTTTATGTAAAACCACCAGGTATTTATAAATATATTTATTTATCTAAAGGTAAATTGTGAACATGTGCCTATTAATTTTTCCAAAAGAAATAACTACCCACCCAGCCCTTCTATTATCCATAAAATAGCTCAAAAACTACTGGTTTGGACCCTAGAAAACTAAACATGCGCATTCAAACACTTATTAACTGCAGTTTTAAAAAGAAATAAACTTAGCAAGAGAAACATCCTCAGAAAAATAAGTATATATTGGAACACCATAGGTTAAAAACATGTTTACTAAATTACATTACATTTTGCTTACTAAACCTTTAACATATGAAAATAAAAAAAAAAAACAGTAACGAAACATCATGTAAATTAAATTTTAGGGCTCAAGTGTGTACAATAAACAAGGGTAGTCCCCTGTACCTTCACTCTCATAAGTCTGGTGAGACAAAAAGCCCACATGATCGATAACAAAACCATTTACAAAAGCAGAGCTTAACATGCTTTCCGAGATTTCCGTTCATAAAACTTCGCAAACATATTTCCCTGGATTTCAAATTAGGGTTTATCTTGGGTAGCAACCAAGAAACTAGCCACTAACTACACCAACAAGGCAGTCAAGCCTATTATGTGGTAAGTGTTTTATTTTATGTCTACTACAGTCTCACATATTGTCTCAATCTTATAGGGCAAAATAGCATAGTCATAGTGCATGAGGAGCCAAATCAAATAGTGGGCTGGTTTACCAAAGTGTTCCTACCCCAAGGATACCCAGAGAGTGTAAGCAAAGATTACTTAGCTTACCAGGTTTGGGATACTGCACAGGCCTTTTGTAGCACTATAACAGGTAAGAAATAAACTTATAATATAACCATTTTAAATCTTTTCATTCCCTTGACTGATGTTTTTTGGGTAGTTTTTTATCTGAATTAGTTTATTACTTCAAGTACATGTGAATCTGACTGTGTGAGCAATTAGGCATTACATTACAAACAGATACACTTTTGCTTTTAGATGAATATAATTACTTTATTGCACTATTCATACAATCAAGTATACAGGGTAACTTATTTTATTGATTTTATAATTTGATATCACAACCACAACACATTGTTGGGCATATATTTTGTATTAAAAAGAGTGGGACCAATCACACATACCACATTCTGCAGTTGTTCATCTTCTTGTGTGAAACACAACACAACTACAAAAGGACAAAAAGCACATGTACCACATCCATTTAGATGCTGCAATGTGATGTGGTTGTGGTGCGTATGGGTTGGCCCTTATGCAAAATAATTACTATGTTTTTGTTAGTGGTATACAAACTTTGATTTGTTACTCCAGGTACTTTGGCCACGCAAGAAGTGTTGCGAGGGGTAGGTGTGGGCGACACTACAGCTACCCCGCTAGCCGCCACTGTCATGTGGGTGCTCAAGGATGGATGCGGCCACATTGGACGAATACTGTTTGCCTACAGTCATGGGTAACACTTTGTTTTTTGTTTTTAAATATGAAGTCTGCCTGCACTATTCTTATTTTGTGATATGTTAAATATAAATAACCTTCTTTCTAACCAACTCCAATGTTAAAGAAGGTTCTCAGTTCAACCTGTATCTTTGTTTATATACGTAATTGTTACACTCAGGAGTAGGTTTAAGATACTACTTTAACAGACTTCAAAAAAGTAGGTTCTCAGTTTCCCCGTAAATATGTATGTATATTTGTCCACGATTATCTCGCGTTGCGATAAAACTATTTGTTACATCTAGGAGAGGATTATATTTCAGTTCAGCCAACTTAAAAAAAGAAAATGATCAGTTTCATCCGTAAGGTTGTAGGTATGATTAATAGCGAATATCAAGCTTTTGTCTCAAAAGCGTGATATTCGCTATTAAAATAATTATTAAAAAAAAAAAAATCTGGAAAGCAATTCGCTATCAAATTGCTTTCCAGAAATGTTTGTTTTTAATTCAGGAGAAGAGACATTTTTCCTTTTATAAATTTTATATCATCAACAAAATAAATATCTAGGTATTTGGTTTGGTTCCAATTTCAAATACTACGTAATTACCTCCCCTGACAAGTATTACTTTTCTTATCTTAATAATAAGGTATTAATTAGTCTTTGGCAGAAATCACTCCCGACCCGTGGTACAACTGCGATGTCTTGATGTGATGAATTTGCTTTATGGGGTAAAAATTGAATACAAACTTAATGAGATAGGGGTACATTAAAATTCAATATCAGGTGTAAAGTGCCTTCGTAAAAAATGATCGTGAATACGTGGTTTTCGGCTTCGTTAATGAAACCTTTTGTTACACCCTGTATAGCGTTTAAGCATTTTAGAGCACTACGACCAGGAACTATTTTAGGCCTACTTTCAACTTCTATCCAGAATGCACATTATCTAGGTACACACTGTATAAAACTGGCTCGCGGAAGAAGGTGTCCATACCGTATATACTATGTATGTAACGCTTATATGGCCCTAACATTATGTCCTGTAACAACATTTTAACATTTGATGCAGTCGCGCATTTTGAAAACGTGCGACAGCAATGAACAGATTTAATTTGGCATCTATGCAGTACACTCGTTAGTAACGGTACATAAGCGTGACTGCATCGCGTTAGTATCGATGCAGTCGCCAATACACAGTACATAATTTGACATTGTCCAGCTTCTGCGTCGAGACTGCATCGATGCTAACGCGCGGCAGCATCGTTGCTAAAAGTCGCAGTGTGCAAAGTGTCTAAAACAAAACAAATAGTAGGTAGAAATAGCAATGTTCTCATTTTGACATAATATTATGGTAATCTTATTATGCCCTTTTAAGACAGTCTAAAACATTGTTATAAAATATTTTAGGACATACTTGGATGCCTACAGCAAGAAATGGCGACTTTACGCCGATACTCTCAATGATGCGGCGATGTGTATTGAGATCGCGCTCCCATTGTTCAAAAACTATACAACATTTGCTCTATGTGTCAGCACCGTCATGAAGGCCGTAGTAGGAGTAGCAGGTAAATAATATTCTATTTTATATAGTAGGCCGCTTGACGGGTATTTCTGAAAATACGTTTGTTTCCCATTTTTAACCGACTTCAAAAAAGGAGATTATCTATTCGACTGTATGTTTATTTTGTTCATTTGTCGACCGATTCGAAAAAAAATCGCCTGCCTTGAGGGTATGCCTTCTAGTGGGACCACCCATTGTTGCCAATTCGGGATCTGATGATGGGATCTTGGTGTAATCGAGGGTAACCTTTAAATTTTAAAGGCACGTATAGTGTTTTTACTAGAATCTTAATGTTGACGTGTTGTTACGACTAATAGTCAACATCCAAATCTAATAAAGGCCATCACTTTGACCATCAACTATCAGAGCACCGACTCCAAAAAGAAATTGTTCAAGGGTCAAGAGTTTATTTAAGACTTTTTAGTGCATTTTGATTTTCAAGTCGGTTTTTACTCTTTTTAGTTAATTTTTGAAGTACTGTAACAGTGAATTTTTATTGAGAATAAAATGAATTATAGGCCTTTTATCCGATGGAATATAAAGATATTATTTGAAGATTTATTATAACCCGACGTTTCGAACACTTTACAGCGTACGTGGTCACGGGTAGACAGACGGGTAGATATAAAGACCGATTTTTCCAACCGTCATAATTGACTGAGAAAAAAGGGAGATTTTAAAATGTAAAGTTATCCTGTAACATCCCACTGCTGGACAAAGGCCTTACTTCAACAATGAGGTAGTTTTAGCCATACTCCACCACGCGGGCTCAGTGCAGGTTGGTGGAGGGGTAATTGCAAGGCAAGCGACTAACCCTGCTGTCAGATATTATCAAGCCGCCCATAAGGCCTCTGACTAGGCTTAATGACTAATATCAACCGATATTAGCCGGGCTCAACGGCTTAACGTGCCTTCCGAAGCACGAAGATGCTCGTGATGTACGTCACTTATATGGTCGGAATGGTCACCCATCCAAACACGACCGCGCTGAAGGTTGCTTCACTTCGGTATCACTACCAAAGCGCTGCTACCACTGCGCTACGAGCACCTTTGACCATTGAAAAATGAGGCCTAAGTTATCTTTATTCTGGTCATATAAATAATTGAATGAATGTACTAAAAAGCGTTGAAAATTTCGTAGGAGGTGCCACCAGGGCCGCTATGACGCAGCACCACGCCATCCGAGGCAACATGGCCGATGTGTCTGCCAAGGATTCCGCGCAGGAGACTGCTGTTAACCTGATCGCGTCACTGACTGCATTGCTGATCATCACAATTTTTGGGTACTTGACGGAACTACTAAAATAGTGAAATAAAAGAATCGGGCAAGTGCGAGTCGGACTCGAGCATTGAGGGTTCCGTGCCAAGTATAATTGAACAAGGGGTCCACTTACTTCCACTTAAGTACCACAATATTAAATAACTTAAGTTTTTTATAGTGTTTGTATGAAGGTTGCAAAATGTGCTATATCTCACAAACTACTAATTCGATTTCGTTGAAACCAGTTTTCGTTGCAAGTATTTGTAAAGGACTACATAGTGCATTTTTTTTGAAAATTTTCACTTCCTTTGTTCAAAAGTTATAAAATAATAATATTTGCAACGTCTATGTCATTTTATAAGACCTATCCATAGACACACCATATACATAGGTTAGAGTTAGAGTATAAAAATGTGTTCTTTTTTTGTTTCATGCATCTCTCTTTTTTAGGGTTTCGCACTTAAAGGGTAAAAACGGGAACCAATTACTAAGACTTCGCTGTCTGTCTGTCCGTCCGTCTGTCTGCTACTGCTACTACTACTGCTAGGTACCGTAAAATGCTGCAACTTTGCCAAGTAAGCGCAAATTTGCCTAATTTTTTCCGATCTTTATATCTCAGTCTGCTTAATTTGTTATTTCTTTCTACCATTTGTTAGTAAATTTACATTAGTATGGCAACACATTTTTATTTTTTATTTTATGGTAACTACATGGATTTATCCGTTAGCAGCGCACAAATTAAGATTGTGTGAGCGAAAAATTTTACGGTGTCTCAAAACTTTTGGGGTTTTGTCGCCAAAAAACAGTGTTTTTGTGCTGTGATAACGTCTCAGGGTAAGAAATATGTTCTTTTTGATGTATGGTTTTATATTTCGATAAAATCTCATGGTTTTATCAAATGTTCTCACTAGGCAATGTTGGGCAGTGTTTTGAAAACTCAAGTAACACATCTTTGCCTGGGTCTAGGGTTGTCAAATAATATAATCAGAAATGAATACTTAAATTATCCTTTAGTAAATAATAATAAGCAAATGTGATTATTTCCCTATCATATAAAAGATCGGTTGTTTGTTTTTGTGTTTATTCATTAGTAATCGTAATTATAAAATTACGAAGAGAATGAAGTCCCGGGCAAAGCTAGTTGGTTAGGCTACTTACCTAAAATAAGCAACTTATTTTTTTCTTATGCAAATATATATATTTTTCTACACGATTAAATGATACAAATCAATTCTTATACCTATACCCAATCCAAAGATGAACTAATTAAAACAAAAGTAATTCTATTAATGTCGTCCGTTGTGACATCCATCTGTCTTTTTTTGTATAAATCTACCGTTACTTATAACGGTTCGTTGAATATATGAACGGGGCATTAGTAAATAAACCTTGCTATTATTTCAGTTACTTATACAAAAATGGGGTTTGATAAAAATAGAAAAAAAAAACAGGACCTTGTGAATATTCAGATTATTCTCAGGAATCTTTAGAAGTTGCTCCAGACCTACTGCGTGATAAAGTTTTTTTGTCATATGAAGCACACGATTTTAAGACAGAAGATTATTTTTATTTTATATACCTACCTACCGTCGCCAAATAACAATTAATCTATAAGAAGTACTGTTTACTTTTTTTTTATTTTTTTATACATACCTTTTTACCGTCGCCAAATAATAATTGTCTATCCTTGATCCTTTCCTTTCCTTTAGACATTCCCACACATCGCCATCTAGTCCCAAAGTAAGCTACTCAAAGCTTGTGTTATGGGTGCCAGATAACGGATATAATACTTAAATACTTTGTGTTTGTAAATACATACATGATATACATAGAAAACACCCAGACCAATACAAACAGACATGTTCATGCACACAAATGTTTGTATTGTGCGGGGATCGAACCCGCAACCCGCTGTGTAGTAGGCGATTTCTCAACCACTACACCAGACGGGTCGTCAATCTATAAGTGGTACTGTTTTTTTTTTATGTTGTTAGTAATATTTTTACTATATAAGTAACTAGGTAGGTACTTATGATTTGGGATAAGCATTGTATTCTATTATTTTGATATAACAATATTCTCACTAAAGAATTTGAAATATTTTTAGCACAACCCTACATCCAACTTCTTTTTGTATGGGAATTCTGCAGTACCTGCTACAACTTTGCCTGTTACTCGCTAAAAAAAAACTATAACATTTATGCCCGTGATTTGACTATTAGAAACAAGAACGGTCTTTTGTGATAAACAGAAAAAATATACTCCCGATTAATAGATAACCTACAGAGATATTCTTCTAGGCAAAGTTGTGTCCTTGAGATTCAACATTGCCTACGATTTTGTACGGCTGTAATACGAAAAATGTACTTGATTTAAGAAAATTTGGCGCTTATTTGGCATCGCATAAAGTCTGTTTTCCTACTTAAACATTTTAGAATGTATAAAAAATATTACGTTCAATGATATTAAGAAAAAACGTCAAAATCCAGGCAAAGTTGCAGCATTTTACGGTAGTTAAACATTTCACAAAATATTAGAGATGGGCCGAGCGAGCTTCGGTTCACATTCGATTCAACCGAATTTTGGCAGCATGAACCAAACTTCGGCATTCGATCGAACGTCAGTTTAATTTAAATTCCAGAACAATACGTCGTTAATTCTACACATTTACTGCAATTAATTTTAGATGTTAATGATGTATAAGGAGTGGGCAAGAGCCGGCCTATTCTTATATTAGATAACTTTATTGTTTATACCACATTTACTTTCAACAAAGAATAACGAAAATACTTCAATACGCTTCGACTAAAAGTAGGTACTTTGTACTTGCGCTTCGCTTGGCTCGATTTGGCTTATTGCAAAAATATTAAATTTCAGTATTAATAGTGCAAGAAGGTACTATTAGTACCGTAGGCCCATCCCTAGATATTTTCGCAGGTGGAAGTTAAGTGGACCTCAAATTAAGTTTAAAATTAGCACGGAACCCTCAGTGCGCGGGTCCAAGTCGCACTTAACCGATTTTTATTTTTCTGCTGAAAAATGTAACATGCTTGGAGTGTGGTAACGTTAAAAACATTGTTTTTTTGACGCAGTGTCATGAAGACAGCAAGTACAATTCAGGTATTTTGAAAGGCTTCAAACATGATTAATTACCGAAAGAACACTGACCTTCAGTTTTTAAAATTTTTGTTCTCAAATTGGAGAGCACCAACGAGGTACTTAAAAACTACACAAGCTTTATTTGTTTATTTTACTTGAACTTGAAGTTTTAGAAGAAGTAACAAATAGTACACGCTAGGTACTAAATGTTGAAATAACGCACATTCAAATACACGGTCGTTATCCAACGTATCACACTTCAAACCCTTCCCCTCCTCCCAGCTCAACTTTTGATATGTTGACTTCTTCACTTGTCTAATCAAAGTAACGAAGTAAAAAATCGCGTTCCTTCAAATTCCCTCTACAAGGTTTTATGATACTTATTATACTGACCTATCCATTTTGTTTATACAATAACCAAGCTTTATGTGTGACTTTTTTATTTTTTTGGCTGTCTGTGTTTTTTTTTAATATTAGGGTTAATTATTTGAATAATAGTGAGAAATACCACTTTTTATCACAAATACTTTTAATTAGTTTCCTATGACTTTCCGCTTGGTTACCTCGACATTTCTCTTACCGTTTGAGTTTTGCTTCGTTCTCACCATAGTGTGTACTGTGTGTACTATTAGAGAAAATTGACAAAACGAAACATGCACTGTCGATGCCTACTCATTGCTGATTGTTTCTCTTTCAGAAATTCCCTTTCCATTTTTGCGCTGATGATGATCCTGCATATTGTTTTCAACTACTTAGCTGTTCGCGCTGTGTGCTTAAGAACGCTCAACGAACCCAGATTCCTACACGTAATAGACACATACCTGAACCAGGAGATTATGGCAACTCCATGCTCAACCAACAAAAATGAGCCCATCATACTGTACAGGGGCTCCAAGTCACTTGGTACGTTATGATGTTTTAAACTTTCATGGTCACTAACATTAGAATAGTTAGATACGGAATTGCTACCACGTACCTTATTATTTATGAGTTTCCGATATTTCGGCACTGTCGCAAGCGCCATGACCCCGGAGTTACTGAAGAGAACATACATATATTACAATAAGGTACATGGCAGCAATCCCGTATCTAACTATTGTAATGGTACGTTATGGTTGTTATAGTTGTAACTTAAAGCGATTAACCGTCACAGACCTTGTAATGTTTTCGTCCAGTTATGGAAACGGCTATTCAAGAATGGCCAATCGTGCCCGAGATTATTCAAAAATATTGTCATGATTTTAATAGCGATTGCACACAAGCTGTAAGTTGGTAATAGCCCAGATAGTTTTATACACTACTTACCCATCATCATATCAGCCAAAGGACGTCCACTGCTGAACATAGGCCTCCCCCACGGCTTTCCACAGCGACCGATCACAAGCGGTCTGCATCCAGTTTGATCCTGCGATCTTTACAAGGTCGTCTGTCCATCTTGTCGGTGGATGACCTACGCTGCGTCTTTGGTAGAAGGGTCTCCAATCTAGAACTTTCCTGACCCAACGGCCATCAGTTCTTCGCGCTATGTGCCCTGCCCATTGCATTTGCCACTAAGCTTACTGATTCACAAGGCTGTGTCCGTTACCTTAGTTCTTCTACGTATCTGCTGCATTTCTGATTCGATCCCGTAGAGAACAGACATTACTTACTCCATCCTTTTCTATTTCAGACTTAACACTATGCGGCTTTCAAATTAAACTGGGCGCATCAATAAAAGAATGTATTATTCATCATCAGAAATCTAAATACATAATGAAAACAAAAGCGTTATACAAGAAAAGAAATTATGTTCTTATTCCGTGCTTTGCTATAAGAAAAATGTATATCCTTATGAAAGAGAACGCTTCGGCCAGGGATGTCTTAAGTGCATACTTCCACGCTGTGTTACTGTCAATTATCCTGTGTGCGATAAACGATTATCCATTGGTAAGTATTTTTACCGTCTTCAAGAAAAGGGGGTAATCTATTAGACCTGTGTGTATGTGATTTAGTCAGGATTGTTAAATTTTTTGTATGTTGACCAATTAAGTGTCGATTTGACCAACGTCAGATAAGACTTATCCTACTGAATAAGTATAAAACGACCGATTTTAAAATAATATTTACATAAATGATCGCTAATTTTCATCGATTATACCAGGCTGCCATCTGTTAGACGTATAATGCCTTTTCGATGTAAATACATAGGGTGTATGCGAGCCTAGCTAAAGCAAATATATTGGAAGTCTAAAGACCAGAACAGCAGTCGAAAAAAATAATTCATTCAAATAATTCATTTTCTCTTAAACCAGTAAGATTTCAATCACAATCTTTGTTTCACAAATTTTCCCAGAAGCATAATTCATAATAAATGATAATGTATATTCATATTCATAAATAATGATATTGTTTAGTACTTATCAGTATCAGAGGTGGAATTGTGTAAAGCAATCGTATTCATTTGACAGTTCAAAACGTACGGTATGATCTGCCAAACCCTTTGTTCTTTGCCATTTGACAGACTATACCGTACGTTTTGAGCTGTCAAACGAATACGATTGCTTTACACAATCGCACCCCTGGTGGTGTTTTAGAAGATTACTCGACTGAAAATAGCTATAGTGCGTTCTGAGTGATTCTTAAAAGCCGCTCTAAATCCTAAACCTGGCTTTGAAACGAATTTAAAATTCGTTTAGCAGCTTTCACAAATTCTTCACAATTATTTCAAATGCAAATTATAAACACATAGGTAGTATATTCTTGGATATGCGTTATGGTTTATTCTTGAGTCCAGTCCAGAGTCCAGATTGAGTGATCCAGTGAGTTACTGCTATAGTCCTAACTCTTTTTGTTTAGATTTCAAAAAAAAAACTACCATGAAGTTTTCACAATTATATCCTAAATTTTCTTATAATTTGGTTGTGGTTGGATGAGTTTTTTGAAAAGATCACCCAGTCCACACAAACATCCGCTTTTGTTTATGTACCGGCTAGCACTTGTTGGTCTATGTTGACTGATGTCCTTTATCATAATATTTTATTTCAGGCCGTGTTCCAAAACGATGGCGACCCGCGGCCGTTCGCTCAAGTATGCCAAACGCTCCAGTCGGCCGATTGGGCTCGCCAGCCCAGCCAGCTCTCTGATACACTAAACGGGATAATTTACGACCCGACAGACGATCTTATTAATTATGTCGATAAGATAGCGCAAGCGGAATGGGCTAAAGTTCGGATTGGCCTGTTGACTACTGGTAAATATAAAATAATAACATTAATACTTCAGTATCAAGTAGATTGATGATATTTATTTACAAAGGGAGTCCGTTCCACTAGCGCCCGCCACGACAGCGCTCACGACCACTGGTTTCCCCGTTCTAGTAGGGGAGCCCAAACAGGGATTTTGGGATTTACTAAAGCGCGGCAGATTAACATACAGGAAGGAACCTAGTACCCCATTAACACTTTAGTGGACAGTGAATGCTATAGCATCCCACAACAATAAAATTTCTATTGTGTCTGGATTACGGTCCACGAAAGTGTTCAATACCTCCACCAAGTATTAGCCCCGTATATGTGGTTCACTTAACATCCTCTTTGAAAATCTGACGCGCTCGATCAAATTTTTTTTTTACCGTTTTCAACCCTTACGTCCCCCAACCATAATGAAAACAATCATATTAACATGTTTTCAAAAATACGTAGGATACGGATGCTATTAATATCTGACGCACTCGAGTATGTCCATGCAACTGTTTTTGCGATGAAAGTGTATATATTATAAGTCATTTTTTTCTTATCATCTAAACTTCGCAATCCAAAAGGTCTTTTTGGGCCTCGAGTAAATCCCGATTTAGCATCCTGGGCTCCCCTACTATTGCGTTTGGTCCCGAGCGATACAATCGTAAACTCAAGCGGAACGCTCACAACGACCCACTGGAGATCGGTCGCTGTAAGTCATTAATATTTCGCTGCGACTTCTACTATAGCGGTCGTCTAGTTGAATGGGACCAGGTTTTTCTGTAGTCACAGCTTCATTCTATCATTTGAACTTAAATACTTGACATGATTACGAATACGAGACAGCCTAATAACGGTCAAATGTATTATTTTCAACAGGATGGGATCTAAACAAGCACCTCCTTATGGTCGATGAGTGGAGACTATGCCGTGAAAATTTTTAAAGCAAAATATAAATAAGATCTGCGTTAACTCTTTAATAGAGCTGACAAAGATTCCATTCGGCAACGTTATTTACTGATTGATTACAATTACTAATAATGTTGGCGAAGGGTATCTTGGCGGGTAAGAGTTGTAATATATTTTAAAAAAGGAAATAAATATTAAGGTAGTTTCCCACTGCACCGTACCACATAATGACAGTGCTAGGAACGTTTCAGGTACGAAAGCAACACGATCCACTCTACCTTTCGCACTGGACGAGTATGCTGCCGATTTGCGACCCGTATGTCATATGTTATTTGGTGGTAGTGAGCGTAATGCGATTCATTTTATATTTTTGGCAAGCCCTCTCCAAGGCTCCTACCCAAAGTTACCGTGATCAGTCCGATAGTCTGTAGGACTATCAATGCACAAAGTGGCGTGGAGTGATGACGCCTTTGTAACGGTCATCATACGCCGTTACAAACCGTGTGTTATACAACAACCGGTTTAGCAACGTAGCATGTCAGTCTTAACCGGCAAAATTACGCTCCGTGCATGGCACGCGACGGTGTTGGTGACGGAACGGACTAGTGGGCAAGGTGTTATAGTTTTCAATACAACGAATACTTTTTTGTCGGACACGTTCCTAGCACGTTTATGGTATGTTACGGTGTAGCGAGCAAATACCTTTAGTCGTAAGTCATAAGATTCCGATGAAGATGCGTGCATACCAAACAAGACTGACGAATTATTAGTATTATTTATTCATACTTGCATGTGATTTACGTCATAATATTTTGCTCAAGTAAGGTACAAAATTTAAAAAGATAGAGGTTTTTAGGTGTATATAAAGCTGACCTAATTGGCAGTTTCATTGTTAATCGTTTAAGGTTTCAATGTTAAATAAAATCTTTTTTTTTCGTACTTAGCAATCAAGCCAGTGTGTATCTAAGCCAAGCTAGTGTGGTATCTAATAATTCGATTGTGTGTTACGGAGAAGTATGGAAGTTATGGATACATATCCATAACTTCCATACTTCTCCCTAATTCTATGGTTTCGGTCGTATTTACGTGAGAAGTCAAATTCAAATAATATATTTGCAAAAAATAGGCAATGTTTATTGCTATGTTTGTACAAAACACAGACAAGCTTCATGATAACAAGATGGGCCATCTAAGGGATTAAAATTGCATTGGCTTGGTTCGGAACCAAGTCTGTGGTGTTACGTATACTGATCCCAAGGTAATTCATTGTAGGGCACTCAAGCTTCACATTTTTTATTACTACTACTTTTATTACTTCGGCTGCGATGGCTCCAGTGATGTAAACGTTTATTGAACGTAGAATATAAAATTCAGGACATCTTATCTGAACCATTTTTTTCTTCACTTAACCGTTCGTGAACTCGAGCGCGATGCGAGCGGGCAGCCTTAACTAACGCAAGGTCAAAATTCAGGCGCGGGTACACAGTTTTGGGCACTGTGTGACATGCCCACAACCCTAATCAGAATTTATAAATGGCATAGTATGTATTTTCCGACATTTTACAATATTATGAAGCGTCCTAAACAAATATCTTCTACTCATTTCGTGCGCTTTTTAATTCTCATAATTTTCTTGCGTTTACAAGCGTCACGTCGTGAACCAAATTAAAGCGCCCTCACTTCGCTCGCGCTTTCATTTTTCTCGTGCTTCTGATTTGATAGGCTTCGAAAAGCAACCCTTAACAGAACTTCGTATACACTTTTTGACATTTAACTACATTATTACCAAATTTTGGTTTTCGTGCTCCCTACACTCGCACTTTCATTTTTACTAATTTGTTATTCCTGTTTATTTGTTATTCCTGTTATGAATCCCCCCCCCCCCCCAATAGTCAAATGTGTCAATTTATGCAACATTCTATTCATTTTGCAACATATAAAATTCTTCTTTGATCTTCTCTTCTTCCTGCTTTAACTCTTGCACCATAATACTTACACACCTATAACTTTTAGCATGTTAACGGCCCTCTAGCGCATATACAAAGAGAAAGAAAATATGATTCAGATAAAATATGTCTTGAAGCATTTTTTTTGGTCGGAAATGTGCATTTATTTAATAGAGATTTTTTATTTAATAGTTACTTAATCTGAATATTAAATAAGGAATTTCAATTACATTATAACTTTTAACGCCCCGCCACAATACGAGCAAAAGAGTGTGAATCTGGCGGTTTCACCCCTGAATAATATTGTGCTCGTCACTATTATTCAGGGGTGAAACCGTACCTTAATAAAAAAGTATAATTTTTAGAATATTTTCTTGTTTTAAGTACATACCACATTCTGAGAGTTTATTTCTTTTTAATTAAGATATCAATTATATTTCCAAAGAATTAAAATATTAACTAATATTTTACATTTCTTTAATTCATTGATTTTGCGCCTGACAATTTTATTGCTATTTTTATTTAATGCACATTACCACATTCTGAGAGTTTATTTCTTTTTAATTAAGATATCAATTATATTTCCAAAGAATTAAAATAATATTAACTAATATTTTACATTTCTTTAATTCATTGATTTTGCGCCTGACAATTTTATTGCTATTTTTATTTAATGCACATTACTTGGTTAGCCCTAAACTGCTCTTTTTGCGCCGGGAGTTTAAAATATTACAGCCGGCAAGAATAACAAAAAATACGATTGTTTTATTGATGATTGGTAGCCATGGTCTTGGCATTTTTGTAAAAGTCTCTTATATCTCAGATACCGAGTTTTCAGACACAAATGATTGTTTTCAGCGGACTTGATGCGCGTATGTTAATCGTTTATGACAGCAATTGATATTCGCCTTTTATAAGTGTAGAGATCTTGCATATCTAGGCCATAGGGTAAATTCAAAAAAGATTATTTACAAATTTAATGCACTCAATTGTTTTTAAAAGCAATAAGAACTGCCTTACCAGTTTAATAAATGTAGAAAAGTCTATCGTTTAGGAAATAAAATTATTTTATCGGCGCGACAAGAACGTTGTAAAGATTTTGAAAATTATATTTAAGAAGTTTATTATTATAATTATATTTAAGAAGTTTATTATTATATTAATAAAAAAAGTTGTTTTGTACGATTGTCGTTTTTTTATTCTCAAACCATGGCTGAGTAATGAAAAATAAAGGTAAACCTCTTACTCGCATACCTAGCAAATGAATGTCATTCTATGTTTAGGAATTTTTGGTTGTCGAAAGTAAACTCATTTTCTCTGCTGACTACTTTGTTGTTTGAATGAAATTTCAGTTACAAAGCGTGCTATGAATGAATAAGACAACCGATTTTTAACATTTACTTAAGAATTCTTTTTATAAAAGTTATTTTGATAAGTATGGTAGTCACCTTTTAACATGCATCGACTTGACACCTTACAGGAAACAACCTGAATATTCAGCAATATTTTTATTATTGTTCTTTAGTAGGTACTTCAGCTTATTGCCTCTACATAACTAAATTGGAAAGTGTTGTTAGATAAATGGAGAAGACCCAAAACTACGCAACATGTAATAAATTCACAAAACAACATAATTACTCAACATATTTTAAAATCATAGAATAATATTTCTAGAAATCAAGGCAGGTTAAGAGCGATTTGAACGACATGTTCTTCGTCTCTTCTTTTTAACCGACTTCAAAAAGGAGGAGGTTATCAATCTGTATGTTTTTTTTTGTATGTTTGTTACCTCATATCTCAGTCGTTTGTGGTCCGAATCGAAAATTTTTTTCGCCTACTTAGAGGATGTACCTTCTAGTTGGTCCCATTTTTTTCCATTTTGGGATCTGATGATGGGATCTTGGTGTAATCGAGGGATACCCTCAAATTTGAAAGGCACGTATAGTGTTTCTTTACTAGAATCTTAATGTTGACGTGTTGTTACGTCTGATAGTCAATATCTTGTGGGGCTAAGCTGATGGTGGAACTCCTTAACGCTTAGGAGTTCAGTAATTATAATGACGGAACTTATGATGGGTAATTTGTAGCTTCTTAAAAAAATAGAATCATAAGGTGCAAATCCCCCCCCCCTCTTATGTAATCACTAAAAATGAAGAAATAAAATAAACTTTTAAAAAAGTAAAAACCGACTTCAAAACCAAAATGCACTAAAAAGTCTAAAATAAACTCTTCACCATTGAAAGGATAGGAATCCGTTTTAGGCAAACAATTTCTTTTTGGAGTGGGTGCCATCACTTTGACCATCAAGCATCAACTATCACAGCACCGACTCCAAAAAGAAATTGTTTGCCTAAAACGGATTCCTATCCTTTCAATGGTGAAGAGTTTATTTAAGACTTTTTAGTGCATTTTGGTTTTGAAGTCGGTTTTTACTTTTTTAAAAGTTTATTTTATCACATTCCCATACCATCGGAGGCGAGTTTCGGTTAGTTTGTCAGTGACGGCCGCAACCTTGAAACTCCCTTTAGTTAGGGTGTGAGCACTTTGTCGGGCCGCAGCGGGGCGGAGCGGCCCGCAGCGTATCGTAAAATTTTAGTGTTTTGCTTATCGATAGTAAAAGCAAAATGAATAGTATCGATAGTGTTACTGCGTGTCAATAGTATGGATAGGAAAATTTTAGCAATACTATTGATAACGACAATAATATCGATACTACCGATAGTATTGTGATTTCTAACAGCATTTATCAAAAATAATCGATAGTTTTGTACTATCGATAGTCAGCTATGTTTCGATAGTATTGCTGCCAAATTTGATATTTTGATGCCTATTTGATAGTATAGATTGTTTTTGGTCAATTTTGTTGGAAATTACAATAATATCGATAGTATCAAACGTAAAACTATCGATAGTATTGGCGTTATCAATAGTATTGCTAAAAATTTCCTATCGTTTGTATCGATAGTATCAATACTATTGACAAGCGGCAATACTATCGATATCCTGAATATTTTTCGAGGTCAACTATCGATAGTGGAACTATCAATAGTTCCGCAACACTAAATGTTAACCTAGCACATTAGTGACGGGCCGCGGCGCAGCGCACTGACGATTTTGAGAACAGTGTACTGCCAGAATTTGCATAGAACTGTACGTTATGGATAGCTCTGACGAAGAACTTTCTTTCTTTTGTCTGTTGTTAGCAGAAGAAGCTAATGCACAGCGCAGACAAAAGGTCGCCAAAAGAGAAAACGTAAAATATGGATACATCCAATTTGTTCCAAGAGAAAGGTATTCGAATACCATCATCTTTTTTTCCGAATCTTTTAGCAGACAAAGACAACTTTAGGGGATATTTTCGGATGACTCCTGATCGATATTTTCAATTACTTGAAATAATAAACGCAAATATCGTAAAATGAACACGTGCGTGCTTGCACAACAATCCGCTTGCTACAGCACACTGTAGACGGGGCGCGGCGGGGCGGGGCGGGGCGCATCGCACGGACGCAAATCCGCCTTGCAATAATGCGATGCGGTGCGGCCCGGCATAGTTTGCGATAGTTCATATAAAATGTATGCGAGTGATTTAAGAGGCTACCCGGATTTTTCACGCGCACACTAGCGCCACTTTAGTTGAAAAATAATAACTCGCTAAATAAAAGACCAATCAAAATTCTGGTAGATATGATTGTAGTACAGGTTCTATAGTTTATTTAGTACGTTTAAATTGTCTCTAAAGTAGTTATCTGCAGGTACAGTTAGAAAAAATGCCAAAAGTGGCCATATTTTGCAGTTTTCCTAACTCTAACTACAGTAAACTAATTTAGAAACAAATCAAACGTACTAAATTAACTATAGAACCTGTACTACAATCGTATCTACCAGATTTTTGATTGGTCTTTTATTGAACGAGTTATGATTTTTCTACTAAAGTGGCGCTAGTGTGCGCGTTGAAAATCCGGGTAGCGCCTTAAGAGGATTTTTGCGCTGCCGCTGCGACCCGGCCCGCTGCGGCCCGATATAATGTGCGCGAACCTTTACGAGGGTCAAACTGAAAGTTCTTAGAACTGGCCACTTATAAACAATATAATAAAAAAAATATTCTAAAATTTGAAAATAGAACTCTTTGCCAATATTACTGAGTATATATTTCATTCATTTGTCATTTGTTTTACGATTTAAATTGTCTGTGTCACGTCAACATGAATTTAACACGAGAAAATTTTCGTGCAATGATTTTTTATGACTTTCGATGTCATTTAAGTCAACAAGAAAGTTATGATAGACTACGATTGGCCTTTCACGATGAAGCCCCATCTCGTGCGACTGTTTACAACTGGTTTAATGAGTTTAAACGTGGTCGCACTAATCTCACTGATGATGTACGTGAGGGACGGCCTTCTACGGCGACGACTGAAAATAACATCTGTGTTGTGCGGCGTATGATAGAGACTGACAAAAGAGTGACCTATCAGCAGATTCGGACAAGCTTAGGCATCGGTATGAGTCAAGTGCACAAAATCCTCCACGAACATTTAGCGGTCAGGAAGCTTTGCGCCAGGTGGATACCTCATAATTTGACTAAGGCTCAAAAACTCCATCGTGTGGATTGGTGCCGTAAAATGATTGAAAGATTTAACGGAGGTGACTCAAATGCTGTGTTCGACATACTAACAGGTGACGAAAGCTGGATTTACTGTTATGATCCTGAAACCAAAAGACAATCTGCTCAGTGGGTGTTTCCTTTCGAGGAGTTGCCAACTAAAGTGAAGAGAGATCGAAGTGCGGGAAAAAAAATGGTGGCCTCGTTCTTTGGAAGGATAGGTCATTTCGCAACAATTGTGTTAGAGGATCAAAAAACAGTTTCTGCAGAATGGTACACTACCAATTGTTTGCCACTTGTCTTGGAAAAAGTTCGAGAGAAACGACCTCGCAGTAGGATCCTCCTTCACCACGACAACGCCTCGTCGCACACCGCCAAGCGAACGATCGACTATTTGGCGACATCAAACGTTGAATTACTGGGTCACCCGCCGTATAGCCCCGACCTCGCGCCTTGTGATTTTTATTTATTTCCAAAAATTAAAGAAAGACTTAAAGGAAAGCGGTTTATGAATGCTGAAGAAGCGGTGGCTGCGTATCGCGATGCCATTGAAGAGACCCCTAAGGACGAGTGGGCAAAGTGCTTTTCCCAGTGGTTCCATCGCATGCAGCGGTGTATTGACGTCAATGGACAATATTTTGAAAATATATAATAAAACTAATAACTGGCTAATGTAATCAGTTTTTGATTTTCTAAGAACTTTCAGTTTGACCCTCGTAACGTGTTCAATTCGCATCTGGTCTAGCCGTGTTAGGCCTCCTGACCAACTTATTTCGTTGACTTGCAGGTTCTGTTCATGGACCTTTTTGATGTATATAATAATTAAAGATATTCATTACGTACTGTATGTAGTTAATATTTTCCAGAAATCCCGATTGTCTGTGTGAATAATAGACAAACAATTCGATTTTCTACACCAGTGGGAATTGCTGGTGTGGAAAATCGGAAAAGTGTATTATGACCTATACTATATATATGACGAAAAGTTTATCAAATAAAACAAGCTATTACACTACACCGTACCAATTTATTTTAGTATTGTCAATTATTGAATGCGATGCTGTTTCAGCTAAAAGGTATGTGGCACCGTCACAAAGTCAATAAATTAACGTCCACACGATCAGCATAACCATACATACTGTCGAAATTATGAAATTAATGTTTAAATAAATATCGACGTTTTCTGCTAATGATAACAAAGTAGGATTCGTGATAATAAATAATATGTGTTAGCCATACTATACAAGCTAAATGGTGACAACCCTGGGTCTAATACATTTATCAAAGACATGGCTTACCAACATAGAACTCTTTCACAAACCAACAATATTTGTGTATATTTACATACATTATACGCGTAAATACTTTGGTAACTTGAAACTAAATTAAAGTAAGTATAGCTAGTGTCGTCCGAAGAAAATAATTACAAAGTGAAGAGGGAAAGTATAACGAAGTATGAAATTATATTGTTGCTAAGAGTACTCACTCGTCTAATTCACTAGGCCTTTTCTATTGTAAAATCTACCGTTACAGTTTACCTACTTTTCGCTAAGTACATTACACGAAACTCAGTGTTAATGTGTTTCAATTTGAAATTCTATTGAAAAGTTGTAATTGAAATATTTTACTTTATTCGCTATGTAGAACTAGCATGGCTCACTTGTTCCATGGTTTATCCAATCAAGGTTTAAGCGGGGCCGGGTTGAATCACACCACCATAGTAGTCAATTTGTCTGAATTAAAAAGGTAACGAGAACGTTAAATAAAAATAAATAAATAAATGATCACAGAAATAAGTACACAAAGGCGTTTTAGAAATATACACAACATCGTCATATTTAAACGATCTAAAAATGCATTACGCTTAATACTATTATACAAAAAAAAATCATAATTGTTTACTTCTTTGCAATATAAAATATTTGACTATTGGTGTTTTGTGTGAATCAAAAAAAAATTTTGGTGGTTTATAATGATTGGGTGATGGTTCCCTGTTGGTTATATTATTATTACTTGGCGAGTTGTTTGATGAGGAGCTCTGTGCTGAGCGACTTGGGCCGTTCGATGGGCAGGCCGAGCGCTCGCGACCAGATGAGCTGAGCGAGCACTCCGAGCGCGCGGGACACTCCAAACATCACTGTGTAGTAGTTCATCTCTTTCAGCCCGTAATACTGCAACGAAAACGGGAATAAGAGTTGTTGAGCAGAAATTTTATCGATGGAGGTACTGTGAGAAAGCGTAGCGCTGTGATCTTGGAGATATGAATGCGAGTTTATGCGTAACACATCTGATTTATGTTTCCTACGTTTATATGTAAGTAATAAAACCACTTAACTTTGTTAAAGTCAATCTTTTATCCTGTTAGGATATTAATCAATACATGTTTATAATTAACAACAAAATATTCTTGAATATAAAAATTTCTTTTTCACTGACAAGACGAAGGTCTGACTCACAATCGTAGGAATATAAATATTGGAGGATTATGACAATCGATATGATAAAACGTCTAAGTTTTTTTACATTTAAAATACGAAGAGTCGAACGAACTAGACGAAGAGGTTTTATGCGTAGCTTGAAACCTCTACAGTACATTGTCTTGCTCTTTACAACATGAAAGGCTTACACATGTGCATATCATCATCATCATTGTCACCCAAAGGACGTCCACTGCTGAACATAGGCCTTCCCCACGGCTTTCCAAGGCGACCGATCACTAGAGGTCTGCATCCAGTTTGATCCTGCGATCTTTATAAGGTCGTCTGTCCATCTTGCTGGTGGACGTCCTACGCTGCGTCTTTGGTCGAAGGGTCTCCAATCTAGAACTTGATATGCATATAACCTAGAAGTTCGAGATATGCATATAACCTAAAAAAAACCGGCCAAGTGCGAGTCGGACTCGCGCACTGAGGGTTCCGTGACAACTTTAACTGAATTAGGAAATCCACTTCCTTCCACTTAATAAAATACCACAATATTTTTTGACAGCAAATATAACTTTGTTTTTCATAGTGTTTGTATGAAGTACAAAGTTATGTTTGCGGTTGTTTAAAATGTGCTTTATCTCAAAAACTTCTCATTCGATCCCGTCCAAATCAATTTTCGTTGAAAGTATTTGTTAAGATCCACATTATATATTTGTTTCAAAATTTACAATCGCTTAGTTTAGTTTACCTCTTTGGAAGTGTGTAGCTTTGAAACGTTAGACTTAAAAAGAAAATGGTTTTAGGAACCTCAGTGTCATTTTAAAAGACCTATACATAGACACCCCACACGTATAGGTTTGACTAAAAATATTTTTTTTGGTTTGAGTTTCATGTATGGGAGATGAGAACCGTAAAGCGGTTAACAGGATACATCCTTCTACCAAATTTCAGCAGTGTGATGCTTATAGTTACATAATAAAATGGCTGTGACATACGGACAGACAGACAGACCGACAGACAGACTTGACGAAACTATAAGGGTTCCGTTTTTTGCCATTTGGCTACGGAACCCTAAAAAGTAGTGAACCCTAAAAACAGTGAATTAACGTATGCCGCCGGCCGGTGCGGATACACAATGAGGTTTCGCTAACACTTCTGGATAAATTCTCGGGATATCTGAGTTAAATCACTGAAAACTTAACGGGCCTAAACTGTATCGCACGAAAAAACTACAGTGATAACCTTTTCTACGATAATAGTAGTTTATGAAACTGGTACATAATGAGAGGTATTATACACGAGTGTGAGTTTAAAAAACGAGCGTAGCGAGTTTTTTACAAGTATCACACGAGTGTATAATACCTAGTTATGTGCAGTTTCATACACTACTTTATCTACTCTCATTGAACATGAACATATCAAATAAAAGATAAAGATTTCCATGCTAAAAAGTCTTGATAACATTTATCGTATAATTTTCTTGACTTTACTGGTAGTAGATTAAGACAGACTGCTGTCGCAGTCTCTAAAATGTCGGGCGGCGTCAAATTTTCTGCACTTTCACTATCAGACATTTTAATAAACACTAATAATTATCTACCGAAACACAAACGTACTATGACGCCAAAATTAAAATTATTTTGTTAGAGAAATAGTGTCATAATTTTTTTTTTAATTTCATTTCGATATACTATTTATAAAGTACGTCTATATAAACTCGTTTTGAGTTTTGAGTTTTGTATTTTGAATTTAACGATATGAGACTAGATAAACATACATTATAACATTTTTAATAACACAAACTCCATCTTCGTTTGGAGCTAGAAGGTTGGTGTGATTGTTGGAAAAAGCCCAGCTCGGTAAGGATAGGTGGTTCCATCTATACCGCAGCCACCAGTTTTGAACTGAATGTCGTAAGCATGTTGTATAGGGAGTGGGCCGTTAGCAGGATATAAATTAATATGGTTTCGAAGTAAGGAATTTTGCCGCTTGCGTTACGAATATCAGACAACATTATGATGGAATCATCGTCCATAAATACTTAAATGCAATTATATTAACATGACTTAGGTACAAATATTCGTGCTCATCACATAAACATTTACCCGTTAAGGGATGTGAACCCGCGACCGCCGGCATAGTCACCGCCAACCACTGCACCAAACGCGTCGTCAAAAGTACAGTAGGTGTCGTCAGCTGGTAGTCTAGTGGGTCGTTATCAGGAGAACAAAGTCGTTAGAAGGTTTTAGTTTTTTTTTTAAATATTGGACCCAATGACATACATTGCTCTGATCCCAAAGTAAGTAGCCAATGCACTTGTGTTATGGAAATCAGACACAACAGTGGTACCACAACACCCAGACCCGAGACAATATAGAAAAGATAGTTTTCTACATTGACCCAACCGGGAATCGAACTCGGAACCTCACGAGATGGCGACGTTTAAAACCAGCGTGCTAGCCACTCGACCACGGAGGTCGTCATAGTGCGTCGTTGGCAGGTTAAACCTTAGGTCGTTGGCAGTTTCAAACGGTACAAACCTGTAGTAAGACGCCGGAGTGGGAGTCCACGTTGGGCCAGGGGTTCTTGACCTTGCCGAGCTCGGTGAGGATGGGCGGGACCACCTTGTAGACGGCAGCCACCAGCTTGAACAGGGGGTCGTTGGGCAGGTGCTTGAGCGCGAACTCGCGCTGGCATGTGTACCTGGGATAATAATATGAGTGATCAACATGTGAGCAGAACTTGACGATGAACAACCAGACGATGTGGCGACGCGAACCACTAAAAGTAAAGTAAAAAGTAATATTGGACACTAATGACATACATTGCTCTGATCCCAAAGTAAGAAGCTAACGAACTTGTGTTATGGAAATCGGACACAACTGTGGTACCACAACACCCAGACCCGCGACAATATAGACAATTTTGATTTCTATAATGACCTGACCGGGAATCGAACCCGGGACCTCGTAGCGGCGACGCCTTTAAACCAATGTGCTTAGCCACTATACCACGAAGGTCGTCACTCCACTGTCCACTGTATCATATCAGCTGCTGCCGTTACTTTGTACTAAACTCAGCTTCATATATGTTACTTTCGACGATGGCAACCCACCCAAAAGAGGAAGTGGTTTGACCATATAATGCTTATCAGAATTAGACATGCCAATAATGGAGCACTTAAATCAATGCGCACAGGGTGAAGTATTAGTTCCATCTACTGTGATATATAAAAATACATTTTGATATTTTAAACGTATTTTAATTGGTCTGCTGGTTAATGAGCTTTGCAACATAGATTGATCTTTTCGCGAGGCCATGCTGAATAATTCATCATGTCGGATAGCCGTACAATCGATTTAAATGATAAACAGACTGCACTTGTGTATATCACCGTTATTACAGACAAAGGACGTCCACTGCTGAACATAGGCCTCCCTCACAGTTTTCCGCAGTGAGCTATCACTAGCGGTCTGCACCCAGTTTGATCCCGCGATCTTTACAAGGTCGTCTGTCCATCTTGTCGGTGGACGTCCTACGCTGCGTCTTTGGTCGAAGGGTCTTCTTTTCTGCCCCAACGGCCATCAATTCTTCGCGCTATGTGTCCTACCCATTACCACTTGAGCTTACTGATTCTCAGGGCTATATCAGACTTACTTACTTACTAGACAGTTACCTTAGTTATTCTACTTACCTCCTCATTTCGCATTCGATCTCGTAGAGAAACACCGAGCATAGCCCTCTCCATTGCTCGCTGTATGATTTGGAGCTTCCTAGGTCCGTAGTAAGCGATCATGTTTAGGGTCCTTATGTCATCACTGGTACACACACACTTATTGAAGACATTCGTCTTCAGACACTGAGGTGGGAGAATCGGCAGAAGAATATTATTATCTAATACTACATCTCACCTGGGATCAGTCTTCCTGAGCACGGCGTGACCGTAGCCAGGCACGACCTGGCCAGACTTGAGCGTCTTCCAGATAAACTCCTTGAGCCCGTCCTCCGTGAAGTTGTCGCCGACTTGCTTGCGGAGCTTTTCTAACCAGACGAGCACCTGAGACACGGGAAAATTACAATTAACTTGATTTGATTTGCTTACAAAATATTAGATTCAGGATACTTAAGGTACAACTATATTGGGATTTAGGACTGTATTGGTACCGTACGCCACGACTGCGTCACTAATTGGCGGACGTTGAAATGACAAATGGCTGACTGTCATTGCGAGAAGTTAATTAAACCAAAATTATTTTAATGAAATATTGTATACCTAATCCGTTTATTTATAGTAATGATTTTTACTTATTAATAAAATATAATGCAACGGCTGAGTAAATCTATACTTATAAAATGATTTGTCCTCAATGACTGACTGACAACGCACAGCCTAAACCAGATTGATCGTAGATTTGAAACTTTAAGGGTGTGTTTTGTATGTCGTAGGGACCCGATTAAAAGGATTTTCCGAAATTCTCCCCTAAGGGGGTGAAAAAGGCAGCAAAGTTTGTATGGGACAACGTGATGCCTTGGTCCAATCAACTTAAAATTTTTCATAAACATTCTTTGATAGAATTAACGAAGTTCTGTTTCGTATTTTTATGAAAATCATCTTTTAATGGGGTTGAAATGGGGTAAAAAGTTATTTTGGGGAAACGGGACAAAGGTTAGTGGACTTGCGGAATTCGAATCCGCTGTGACAGTCATAGTAGTCAGCAGCTCTAATCACTACACCAAACGCGTCGTCAAAACTAGACAAGTTTACTTTATATATTTATGTCCATTACTTTGTAACGTTTATAAATTTGTGTAAAGCAATCGTATTCATTTGACAGTTCAAAAAGTACGATATGATCTGTCAAACCCTTTGTTCTTTGCCATTTGACAGACCATACCGTACGATTTGAACTGTCAAATGAATACGATTGCTTTACACAATTCCACCCCAGACTAAGAGTTGATTATACCGACGTAAGATAAGGAATATTCGTCGAATAGTAATAAAAAACAGCTAATTCGAAAATGTCACCTATTTGTCAGCAATGTTTACGTAAATGTCATTTTATAATCGGTCGTTTTATACGTATACGGTAGGATAAGTCCTATCTGACGATGGTTAAATCGATTCTTAATCACAAATCACAATAATATCTGTGGACTTAAGTACAACTTTTGCCCGCGATCGCCGGCATAGTATTCAGAAGCTTTAACCACTATACCAAAAGTGTCGTCAAAACTAGACAAGTATGGAGAGGACTCCCTCAAGGATCGGTTTAACTCCATTACTTTATAACGTTTATTCAATAGACTTAGAATCACACATCACAATTTTAGAGGAAATAAAAATCCTTAAATACAACTATTTAATTATTCTAAAATCACATTTTATACTTCGATTATTTGAAAACAACACTTTTTTTTTAAATTAGGTAAAACTAATCTAATAAAACTAAAATCTAATTAAAAATTAATAGAGAAAAAGTAGACATTTTAATGCAATCCAGACTTCTATTTCATTGTTTTTCGGCTTGAACTTCTGCACCTCTTGCTTGATTAAAGATTGTTGATATTGGGGATCTAAATCATATATTTTTGTCTGTCATTCATATGATGCATGCATGCATGCTTTAACACTATAATAGTATTTAAGATAATGATAATATTTTTTTTATTATTATTTCATTCATGTATGTGCTATAGTGATGGATAAATAAATGAGTTTGAGTTTGATTGATATGATAAATCCTCTTCTTGACTTTCTTGATTTCTCTTCGTATTCCGCTTCATACTTCTATTACCACTCTATTTTAATATAACTTTGATATATTTACAATTATTTTAAAATTAAATTTTTTATGTAATTTGAAATAAACACACTTTTCTATTATAGTCCGATTTTCGTTTAAAATCCGTTTCCTTTTAATCACCGTCCCATCCTCTGTGGCTGTGGCTCAAACCGCACAAGTCCAAAGACCCAATTTTATTTTAAATACCTCCTGGTTGGCAAGTCCGTGCAGAGGTCCGGCCAGACCGTTGAGTCCAGCAGCGAAGGACAGGTAGGGGTCGCTGAGAGCGGAGCCGACGAGGTGAGTTGTGTGAGCGGACACGTTACCACCCTCGTGATCGCTGTGAAATGCACACGCGTTAATGTTTTACTCTTAAAGTTGTACGAGTTTATTTAAGAGCTACCCGGATTTTTCACGCGCACACTAGCGCCACTTTAGTAGAAAAATCATAACTCGTTAAATAAAATACCAATAAAAAATCTGGTAAACAAGCTTGTAGTACAGGTTCTATAGTTTGTGTAGTACGTTTAAATTGTTTCTAGTGTGCGTGTTGAAAATCCGGGTAGCGCCTTAATAATTTTTTTTTGCAAGATAATGCTAAGGGCCTTTGTACACTGCGACTTTTTGAGTATCGATTGAGGGATTATCAATGGTCAGATAAAAAAGTGGCTGATATAATATTAACAGCAAATGAGCATTAACCAACGAATAATTGAAAAATGGAACGTCATATCGCATGAAGTATTGGACAGATAACAGTGACCAAAACTTAATAGACATACAGCCGGTTTCTGATTTGAGCATTTGAGTGAAAATCTGTTGAGATCTGCTCAAATAGTTGATGAGTACTTAAGTTTCCTACGTTTCATTCGTAAATTTTAGATTGCCTCAAACCACATTCATCTGAGATTTATCCTTGATTATACTGCAACGTTCCGTTACAAGTAAAAACAACTGATTTTTACCGGTTTTTATTTAAAAAGAGATTTGGTTTCATTATAGATTTAATAAATTCTGGATTTCATTATGTCACTCATATATCCCTAAAAGCATTAGTTTGCGAATAAGATTTTAAGTTAAATAGGCACTATTCTACATTTTGATTAAATTCTTAAAATTAAATTGCGAACGATTGCCGAGAACGGAATCTCTTTTGTCAATCAATCAGTGTATGTCAATGTCATACTCAAACTTGATAATGTTTGATTTCCTGCAATGTTTTATGATTGAAAAGTTTATTAGTTGAAGAACTTCGAAATACATTCATCATCATCATTATCAGCCAAAGGACGTGCACTGCTGAACTGAACATAGACCTACCCCACAGTTTTCCACTGCGGCCGATCACAAGCGGGCTGCATCCAGTGTGATCCCGCGATCTTAACAAGGTCGTTCGACCATCTTGTCGGTTGAAATCCCACGCTGCGCTTTTGATCGAAAGGTCTCCAATCTAGAACTTTCAACTTTCTGCCCCAGCGGCCATCAGTTCTTCGCGCTATGTGCCCTGCCCACTGCCACTTGAGCTTACTAATTCGTAGGGATATGTCCGTTACCTTAGTTCTGCAACGTATCTCTGTATCGTCTGATTCGATCTCGTAGAGAAACATCCAGCATATCCCTCTCCATCTCTCGTTGTGTGATTTTGAGCTTCTTTATGAAGCCCATAGTTAGGGACCACGTTTCGGATCCGTATGACATCACTGGTAACACACACTGGTTAAATACTTTCGTATTCAGACACTGAGGTAATTCAGACGAGAAGACGCTCTTGCGCAGTTTCCTGAACGCTGCCTAGCAGATTAGGATCCGACGATTGACCTCTTTCTCATAGTAGAAATAGTTTCAAAATTTATGAAATGGAAACCACAAAGAAAAAAAGATGTCTCAACTACATACAGGAAGAGAAGGAAAATTATAGTGGTGAAAAATAATAAAAAACACCATTTCAAACCTGATTTTAAAAATAATACAGTGAAATTATTAAGAAAAATATACTTTAGATAAAAAAAAAAACAAGATTTGCAGGTAAAGATTTTAAAGAAGGAGTTGGAAGAAGCTAACAAAATCGACCGGATGCAGGCAATCTTGTATGGACCGGATCGCATACCCTTACCAGTGTGCCAATCCTTTTTACCTTCTATTTGTATTCACCTTTGTATTTTTGTAATTAATATAACTTTGTTTGAATTATAGTATATTTTGAGATTAATTTAACTTTGTATTATTATAGCGTTTTGTCTGCACTTCCTCATCACCTGTTGGAGCTAGCTATAGCCTTCCCCAATTAAGCTGGTCGCAAAATTCGCAAATTGTCCCAAATTTGAATTTAAGTAGGACTTAAGTACCCTCATTGGGTTGCTTAGCTGTCAGACGCTTAAGTTCACAGTGAGCAGGCTTTGAGTACTGTCAGTAGTGTTGTGCAACGCAAATTTCGAGCTAAGCACTAGCTGATGTCAAAGTTGAGAATTCTCAACCTCAAATGCTCAAATTACACTTAAACTTAATTTAGAAACAGAAATACTTTTGAGTCATACTTAAGTCGAGCTTAAGTTGTTCTCAACGTCAAATGCTCAATTCAGAAACCGGCTGATAGCGAAACCGGCCTGTAAGCGACCTGTTTTATGATGTAATTTTTATTGCAATCAGGTTATGACGTTTTTAAAGCAGCCAATTTGTACTGCGTTTAATTTTACCTGACTATTGAAAAATCCCCCCTTTATTGGAAATTGACTACAAGCGTTACTGAAAATAACTTTACAAACTCTAGTCAGTCGCACGGCATTGGCGACGTTTTTTTATCAATGACGCACTGTGTAAAGGTGCTTAGACAAAGGCTAAGAAATGGAATTCGCCGGCAGCGGATGTTATCAAGAAAATACAAATTAGGTTGTTAGACAAAAACAATACTCTAGTCAACATGTAGATTAGAGAGGTATTGAGGTAAGTGGGTAAGCAATTATGTCTGATTCACACTGTCTTCAAATGGACTAATAGGGAAATTGTGTTTCTCACGCGCCAAGGCACAGAAAAAGATTTTTTGTTTTTCAAATGGAAATGAAAAATCATAACACACCATAATTACCACATACATACATTGCTCTGATCCCAAAGTAAGTAGCTAATGCACTTGTGTTATGGAAATCAGACACAACGGTGGTACCACAACACCCAGACCCGAGACAATATAGAAAATTTTGATTTCTATATCGACCCGACCGGGAATCGAACCCGGGATCTCAGAGCGGCGAAACCTTTGAAACCCAGCGTGCTTAGCCACTACACCACAGAGGTCGTCATAGGAATAGAAAAATATTTACAAGTTTCCATTTTGTCATAGTCATTAGACTTGTAAAATACAATTTAAAAAATAAAGGCGTTTTACAAGGTTAAAACGTAGCAAGCACAATTGAGCAAAGTTCATTTTGCGGCAAATAACGTCATAGCGTTTAACGTAGTGCGGTATTTACTATCTTATCAGTAGATCAAAAACATTCTTACGATGTGTTAAACGTAAACACATGAACGTTACGTTTAACACATGAATTAACTACATAATGATTTTGTAATAAATAATGTTTTTTTTACTGATTGATATCATCTCAAAATTAATTTCATCGTTTACTAGAAAATGAATATTATTTACTTCTACTTCTTTAAGCATGCAATATAATGCAATGAAATCAATGATGTCAAACAAACATTAGAATTTTGCATGAGTGACTGGTGTTGTCCGCGAAGGACGCAGAAATCAGCGCAGTTAGTTCACAATGGGACATAATTTCGCAAAGCAAGTTAACGTCAACACGCAACGCGTTAGTCGGTCATTGGGCACACACATTTGTTACGTTTACAATGGAGCAGCATGCAGGAAGTATTAAAACTCTTCACATTGTCAGCTGACGGCCGATCACATGACCTTGGCTGTGGTGATAATGATAAATGAAGTCACGACTCTTTCACGAATCTATATGCTTCATTTCGCGATGCACGATAAATTTAGAATAAAATAACAAGCTTCGCTCAATGCAAGTTATTTATACAAAAATAATTTCGCCAAGCCGTAGTTTTACATGTTTAATTCCGATTTTGGATTTGGATATTCGAGGACATTTTCTAGCAATGTAAATGTTTTAACACAATGAGCTAAGTAGATAATTAAAATTCAAGTCGTCATACGAATATCGTTAAAAACATAGGTAGTACTATGCCATTGTAAAGCAGCATAGGGCCTAATTCCTGATAACACTCCCTAAATCTTTTAAAATTATTAGGTTTATTCTGTTTCTTTCAACGCGACGAAGATATTAAAAAAGACGGCGCATAATAATTTAGAAACGTTTATAGTATGTGAATTTGGTGCTTATTCTCGTGGTATTTTAAAGAATTTGGATTCCGTATTACCTTACCGATTGATGAGACGGCTGTTTATTTTATATTTTAAAATCATAGACATCTTTTTATTTCTTCATATAAGGAGACAAAATAAATTTAAGTCTAAGAGAGTGGTGTCAGGGATCGGGCCAATTACCTGGCACAAAATTTAAGGCACAGTTGCACCATCTAAAACTAGCTTACATAACTGAAGAACCTAGAACCTTCTTCGTAACTATAGAGTTTGAAGGTGACTTTTATGTAATTAACAAGCGGATCCGACGCACTTCGTATCGCCCAGCCCTGTCCCGTCCCGTCATTATTTAAATATCTAGTCATTGTTGTATTCCAATCGAACAAAATTAAAATCATAAAAATAGATTTTTTTATGTAAGTAATTAAAATATACACGTGTAATGTTAAATGCTCAAAACCCTAGACAACCTAAATGTTTTTTTACTCAACTGACCTAATTCTGAAAGAAAAAATTTTTTGTGGTGTTTTGGTATTACTGGCACTTCTAATCATTTCTTGCTCTGTGAACGACGCTCTGTTCAGAGAGGATTCGCTAGGTATTCACTAGGCCGCTACGCTTACAATTACGTATGTGTGCACGTGATGACTTGTCTTCGTAATAAATAGACACGGCAACGTTTTAATTAAGTTTTTTTTTTAAATTGTCCCAATTGATTCTGTGAGTTATGCCGATCAACCTATTTTAGGGTTTTGCACATTTAACGATACACTTTTTTAAAGAAAAACGTGTTACCACTTATAACTTAAGCTTTTTAATGATATTTACTGTGTTAGATGTGTCGTCGCCCCAAATAGGACATAGGAAGACTTCTAGAAAAAGCTAAACAGTATGATAATGCAACTAACTTATTTATTTAAGCAAATATGCCTATCGAGGAAACTTTTACACGTCCCGATATAAACCCTACCACAGATTCCAAGCTCATTGGTCAGGTCATTAGCCCGAGAGGTCAAGTGTGTTCGTCATTACCTGTGAATGGTGAGGTACAAGCGCATCAGCTCGGTGAACTCGGGGTCTTCAAAGCCGAGCATGGTGCAGTAGTTGGCGGACCAGTCTTTGTTGTCGTCGATGGCACCGATGCCCTTCCCATCGCGGTACGTGTTCCGGTAGATCGTGGCGGCGATGACGGGCAGCTTCGCGATCAGGTTCATCGAGTCTTCGTACACGTACTGAGGGAGAGGTAGCGAGTTTCATATATACTAATCGCAGAAACATCGACCGATTGGAAAAAAAATGTACTGTGTCGGGTAACTTGTTTATCCGAAGTAGGCTTTAGGTTATAAAACATCATGCTGCCACGGGCGGGAAAGGAGCAAACTTAAAACGTGCGGATGCAGTCGCATTTCTATGCATTTCAAGTTCGTCCGTGCGGTATTCGTTACAGGCAATGTATGATATCTGTAATTGTATATGTTGTCACTGTCATATTGTGATTGGTTTTTAACCGTATGATTGTTACTTGTTGGCCGTAATGGGAGCCTTAATAAAACTCCTTTGTTCTTGATCCTTGAATTAGTATGAATTAAAGATATTATGTACATACTATATGATTTATACATAATTGTCTCAATGACACCCTTATTATAAACTCTGATTCTTCATTTAAAAGCCTGTTTTTTTTAAACTTATTCACACATAGCGTTCGTTTTATACATTTCCTTATACGAATTTCCTAGAATATGTGCATATTAATTATCTTTGAATAAATATTTTATACTTTCTAAATAGCTTCGGAATTGTATACATTTTCTAGGAGTTCTATACAATGCATAGAATTCATACATTTCCTGTAACATAGAATTATATAACTTGATTATTTAAAGCAACACGATAAAACTCGCAACAAGTTCGATCGACGCGCGAATCGCCGCCCAGTAAGACTCATTCACAAGGACCCACCTCCCAGTATTTCGACTTGTGCACGCCCTCTGAGTACGCCTTGGCGAACTGCGACTCGCTGTTGAGCGCGGTGACCGCAGCAGAGAACTGCGACATCGGGTGCAGCTTGCCGGGCATGTTGTTCAGCATCGTGACGATGTGCGCGGGCAGCTCGGCCCTGGAGGTGAACACTATTAGAACACGGCCCGTTTATCACGGTGACAGGTTATGGAAGTTTTTAAAAGTTCATGTACATACAGGTGAACACTATTAGAACACGGCCCGTTTATCACGGTAACAGGTTATGGAAGTTTTTAAAAGTTCATGTATATACAGGTGAACACTATTAGAGCAGTGGCCCGTTATCACGGTAACAGGTTATGAAAGTTTTTAAAAGTTCATGTATATACAGGTGAACACTATTAGAACACGGCCCGTTTATCACGGTAACAAGTTATGACAGATTTTTAAAGTTCATCTAAATACAGGTGAACACTATTAGAGCAGTGGCCCGTTTATCACGGTAACAGGTTATGGAAGTTTTTAAAAGTTCATGTATATACTCTGATCTTTAATTAGATAGACCAAAATGACATTTTGTGGGTGGCTACTTTAGCGTTATTTTAAAAGAGTGTAATTTTTAAATAATTGAGCAATTTGATTTATTAATATTTCAATGTGATTATTATAGACTAATTAAATAATTGTAGTTGCAACTTGTATTGTTTAGCAATATTATTAGCATGCTTTACAGTTGTTTTTAAAAAAAACGGTTTGAAAAACATGTTTGCTACAAATATCATATCATAAGTCAATTTTAAATTATTTCGAAAGCAGTAAAAAGAAAAAAATAACTAAAAACCATTGAAAAGTATGCTATTTACTCTACTCTACTTTAAAGTTTGTTATTAGCTCCAAATGAGTAAAATCTGATTACAGAAAACTCGTATAATTCAATAAGCCGCACATAATCGAATTGTACAGTACTATTGCACTACTCTTGCAACATTAAAAGAGAAAAAGTGTGATTGAAGCTGTCATTCTGGTTTATCTAATAAAAAAATCAGAGATAGTGCCCCCAATTTATCTACAGTTGTCACTTTGAAAACGTTAGTGCTGCCAGTACAAGTCATTCTGACAATTATAGGTATTCAAAACTTATTGGAGACACATTATTATGTGATGAATACTAAAATAGCCCACATTGCAAATTTCTTAAGCCTCAAGTGGTAATAAATGAGATTCGGCTTTAATTCCACCTTTGGGTGTGAAATAAATTTTAATTTTTATCGTGTAGTACGGCGAGTATTAAACAGCCAAAGGGGTATATTTATAATCGTGGCGCCATTTAGTCATTCTTTAGATATAGATTTGAAACTTTTGATGAGCAGACCACAGGACGTTTGGGTGACGGTACCGATATTTAGTGGACTCAGGTTTGATGCAAATCTGGCAGTGTGGTAAAATTTCAGTTTATGGTAAAAATCGGAACAACTACGATATGATCGCGACAAAGATACCAAAGAAAAATTTGTAAGCTTTGTTAAACAATCCCCTTTAACTCAGGAGATCACAAACAAATCGGTAGACCCGGCAATGATACCATAAATACATAGAAACATTGAGGGACGATAACATTTTACTTTGCAGTAAATTTTGGCAAAATTACTGAAGAGCACTTTCTGTCGGTCAAATGATTATGTTTTTTTGTTGCTACTGTGAAATAGAAAGACAATTCCTTAAAATTATGGTCATCAGGAACATCTCCTTTATCCATATAGTTGTTTCTTTCCAGTTCAGATACACCGCTGTCCCGACTCCTGAGTCACTAGAAATGATTTTCCTGTATCAGGTGTACCTAGTTGGATCAAAGTAACGCTACTACGTTGAGTCAACACACTGGACTTTCCCTATGAATAGAGCACACACTCGTGATGTTGGCACGGCAAACCTGATGTCCTACTCTGTACACATTAATCTTACTCCACTCATGTTCCGCGAACTAGATCAATACAGCCCGGCCCGGTCAGCCAAAAGGTTGCTGGTTCAAGTCCCGCCCGTGCGCAAGTTTTTGGTTCCTTATTTCATCTTTATGAATATAAAATATGACACTGTGAGTGTAAAAACATTCTAAAGCATTAGATCAATCATAGAAAAAAATTCATTTTTTCTATGAGATCAATACAGCTTTAGAATATTGCATGTCTAAAATATTTAGTTATATTTGAGTATCATACGAAAGCCTTCAAGCCATATAAGGACAGTTAAGACTCATTAAGGTAGCAGATTGACTATTGTACTGTATATCTGTGGCATGTGGTTTCTTGTTGCCGTATATTGTTCTGAACGCTTATCGCCTTTTTAGAACCTATATTGACACACATGACACAATTAAATGGCTGATACGTTTATGATATCTTAATACAATAATGTCACATGCACTTTGATAACAAACCCTTGTACATTATATTAATCTCATCAGTGGTATCTACCAACTGAATATTATTCTTATTTGCCATACCACAAAATATTTTTATTTGATCATGCCACAACATTAGTATTTAAAATACCCTAAAAAAAGTAGGTCAGTTTTCCTCCGTTTCCTCGAAGACGAATTTCAGAATTCCCTGCTTCATAGTATGAATAACATGCAGGAGTGCGAGTACAGTAATGCTTATCATGAGCTATAAGGATTATGTATCCAGAACCTAAAATACGGACCACTAAGAGAGTAGGCATCTGCATTGAATCAAAACCACTAAGTATTCGATACTTTGTTGTTTTTTTTTCCGCTGGCATTGTGCCAGCTAGCTAGAGATGTGGACTGAATTGACACGCGGAAGCTCGCATCTTGCGTGTTGGAAGGTAAACCACAACTCAGGGCTGTAATTGAGAAATAATGCGCAACCAAAACGGGGGTTTTTTCCCGCTAATCTAAGAGGAAAACGGACAACACTAATGGGTAGAACAGGCATCGTCACGTGGAGTCTGAGAAACTAATTAAGTAAAGATAATGATGCAAAGTGAATGATGTCGTTGTGTTTAAAATGCAAAGCATTGTTGAAATTCTTTTGTCATTTGAGGTTGGCACCAACTAAGGGAAATTCATTACCAAACCATTGGATGTCACGCTCTCTGTCTATGTACAAAACTTTTTTTATTTTGAACCTTATCTAGTAGAATTTTAAAAGAACCTCTAGTCATGTCGCTTGCATTTTAGAATAGTTAGATACGGCATTGCTTCCATCTATCTTATTATTTATACACCGTATTTGTATATTTGTATTTATTTATATACCGATATTTCGGCACCCTTTGCAAGCGCAATGATCACGAAGTAACTGAATAAGGTTAAGCTCAATAAAACTTTTTGAATTTTAGACTACACGTATAACTAGACCAAGATTTATCAAGTATTCAAAAACTTTTGACTGACTAATAGTTTAACAACCCTATTTATGCAGTGTTATTCTTGTCAGTAAAAAAGGACGTTGTTTTTTTATTGACAAGAATAACACTACGATTAAGAATAAAATAAAAAGATTAAGGGCCGATTTTTCAATGGCCAGATAAAACTTACCAGACTGATAAATTATAAAGCGGCAGATTTAAAAAAAAATGACAGGTACCTATGACTGCTGACAATTAGGTAACGTAATTAAATTAGCCGTATTATATTTTGTTCGGCGAATATTTCTTTTTAGACTATTCCTTATTTAGATTTAGATAGACTATTGAAAAATTTCCCTAAGTAGTGCTATATTATAATGATGTTACTATTGCTGTCAATGTATGCTGTTGATGTATTTATTTCTTTGAAATAAATTTAAATAAAATACTTCCGTCGTCGCGATATAATTGATTGATAGTAGCATACTCTACTTAACTAAAACGAAACCAACAATCACGAACCTCTGTGCCCATTCCTTGGAAATGGCTTTGACCTGGGCCTCGGTGGGGATCTCGCCGGTCACCAGCAGCCAGAAGAGACCTTCCGGGAGGGGTTCCTCGCCTCCCTTGGCTTTGGGCAGTTGCTGCTGGCACTCAGGGATGGACAGACCTCTGAACCTGATACCCTCGTCAGGGTCCAGGACAGACGTCTCCCATACCAGTCCTTTGATGCCGCGCATGCCTCCGTACATCTAGAAGTGAAAAAACATTATCATAATTATAAAAAAATATATACATATAACACATAGCGACATTGTCATGAAAATCCACCACAGATGTGCTGTTGCAGGCAACATTGCCGTGGGAGTATGGAAGCAACATTTCTTTGGCAATTTAAGGGAACATTATTTTTTTACCATCTTTTGAATAATATTTTAATATTTATAATTCATTAATGCTATTAATTTATTTTATTATTTATTGCCCTGACAAAAATAAAGTACAATAGCAAGTAAGCAAAGTAGCAAATACAAAAGTAATAACAAGATAATAAACATTATTTGTAATGTTTCCTAACATTGCAAAATTTTCCGGTAATATTATATTCAATGTTGATTCAATATTCCCACCTATGGCAAGGCAATGAGGCAAGGCAACGGCACTTATATTAGAAATACTACTGTGTTGTACTGTACGCGCGAAGAACTGATGGCCGTTGGGGCAGAAAAGATCTAGATTGGAGACCCTTCGACCAAAGGTGCAGCGTAGGACGTTCACCTGAGACCTCATAAAGATAAGAACCGGTCGCTGTGGAAAACTGTGGGGGAGCCTCGTTCAGCAGTGGACGTCCTTTGGCTGATAATAATGACTACCGTACTGTTCTGGTAGAATAGAGAGAGAGAGAGAGTAACATACAAGCCTATATCAAATTCATATAATACACTGATTACCTATTACGGATTTCCTAATTTAACGAGCGTAGGTACCATTATGAACTCAGTTTACTAGTGATATAAGTTATAATAATAAAAATATATCGTCGATCTAAAACAATCATATTAATCTTAATATAAATCTAAACAAATTTGAGACCCCAAAAGACAGGATCACCTTATTTGGAGACTACCAATAATAGTAGGCACTCTATTAAAATTCAGCTTGAGTATACTTTCAGTGATTGTGGTCATGCTCGCATTTGAATAATACTGAGATTACTTGTCTGTCTTCGTACTTGACCTTCACATGTGTCCCCGTATTGCAGACAAAAGCATAATTATAGAAGTGAACATTGCATTGAGATTTGTATGCATGTTTTACAAAAACTCAAGAACGTGGTAATTCTAGTATAATGAGATGATTGTTAAATCATCTAGAGCTCACGAATAGTCACGTCAAAACATACTAGCGCGTGCGTCAATACTCTTTACATAATTCGTTTTTAATACAGCTTTAACTTGTAACAATTTGAGTTGAATGTAATAAAAAATACGGCATGCGAACTAACTTCGAATTCAATAACCACGTTGACGAATAATCTTTGAATAAGTTTACATAACAATTCTATATTCAAATAAATACTGAGTTTGAATGTTGCATTTGCATAAAATGCACGTGTCGCAGGCTGCAAGTGCAACTTGCGTATACGCAGAGTCCGTTAACCCCGAATGGTTTGTCGACCACTTCTTATTTCAATATAATCAAACTCACAATATAACACGACGATCGAACGAAATGGATACATATGTAGTGCTACGTAAACTGTCGATACTATAGATAGCCGAATGACGTCACGACACGCATATTGAATGGAAAATTTAACACGCCTCTGAGAAAACTACGTCTTTTTGTTGTTATCAAAAAATTCGAGTGTTTCGAAATTACTTTTTGAGAATACTGATGTTATTGACGAATATACGAGACCCAAATCGTGTTGGAAGTTGCCTGGCAATATCAGCAGAGCAATTCCAGTAACATGTTCGGTACCTACCTAAAACTGTAGCCAAGCACGTAGTTCGTGTATTATTTAAAACAGTTATTACACTTATCTCCCGTCTTTCACAACCATCATTTGACATTGTGTTCTCCTTCATCAATCGCAATCATTCAAACTGAGAATTTTTATTGATCAAAATTCTATTTTTTAAAAACCGTCTGGCATCTGTATTATTATTTATTTCAAGTCAATTTTGGTAACAGTTATTTATAAGTGCTTACTTTTGCGTCTTAATATGCGAAAATAGAAGGTTTTTTTTTCACAATATGTGAGAAATAATGTTTTCTTTCCTGCTGCTGACATAAAAATAGACAGTGCACATCTATTAGAGCAGTTCTCAACTTTTTTGCGTACCTTACTGGAAAATCGTGACTTAAAACCTCGATTCCGGCGCAGTTAAAAGCGTACACATTTTTTTTTTTTGCCAACATACCTACGTCTCTTGGTGCAAGATTTATATATTATTATGCCCGGAAGAAAGATTGAATGCTGTGTGAATAAACTTTGATGCACCGTATCCTGGCTTTTATAGTTGATTGATTCAAGTGCAAACCATAATCTCTTTAGCCGGAGATTGGGCATAATGCGCTTTACATTCAAGACGAGCGTTTTACATACGGCGTTAAGTGACGCCGAGTAAAGGCTAGGTTACCAGTAAAATGGCGTAACTTAATGTTATACGAAATGGGTTCGCTCTTGTCTCCAGACTACAATAAAAAGAAAAAATAGAAGAAGTATATAATTATATATATAGTAAGTAAGTAAGAAAAAATATTAGTTCTTTTAATAGTTTTAAATCCCAATTGTCAGAATTTATAGTTCAAAACAACACACTGTTTGTTGTATAATTTATTATTATATTTTTGTTATTTCGGCGTTCAAATTTAGATTATTTAACTCTAAGTTATTCTATTCTCATATAAGAGGTTTGTCTTTTTTTGAGAATAAACTCTTTAAACCTTTTATAATCGTATATAAGTAATAGGCAGTATGTATGTTTATCATCGTATTATAGTTATCTCTATCGCTATTCTCTTCTCTTTTATTGCCTCTATAACTTTACTTTCACCGCCTGTATATATATTTTTCTCTGTTCTGACCTATGGTTGACTGGTAGAGAATGCTTTTGGCATTAAGTCCGCCATATGTACCTACAATATTTTGTTGTGTGCATGAAGTTTTTAAATAAATAAATAAAATAAACCTAAACCTGACTACACCTGTGATCAATTGCACATAATCTACTTTTTACTATGGAATATCAGTGACGTAAGAACAAACGATGAAGTGTTGCTGACCAGTTTTTAAGCAGCGATCGTACTCACCATGTCAACGGTGACTTCGCCGACTTTGGTGGAGCCATACTTTTTGCGGAACTCCCTAATCTTCTCCTGTTCTTTGGGGATCTTTTCCTGGAGCACGCTCTTCAGGTTGGTGGACTCGGCGCTGAGGGCACGAGACAGCAGTATCGATGTCGTCGGACATGCTTTCTGTGGGACGAACAATAGTTTTTATTGGGGTTACAGAAAATTCCGCCGCGCTAACGATCTCAGCCTTATCAATCGGTCCTCAGTTGTAAACCACTCAAAAAAATCTGTTATAATTTTTATTTATAAAAAAAAACGGTGGACATCATAAACAAATTGTGCCGTTTTACGAACTTCGAGAAATAAGCTTGAGAACTGTAAAGGTTATTACAAATAACGTGTTGCCAGATAGCAACATTAAAATCATGTTTAATATAACGATAAATGATAAAATACTACTAACTGTCTAACTTTCAGCACCTGTTCTTTATACTCATGTTCAGTTAATACGGAGTGCATTACGCCTTGCCTCAGTGCAATCAACGAATGAAAGACCAGGAAATGCCGCCTTGCTGCACATTTATATCGACGCTTAAGGTTATGGGCAAGAAAAAGGGCCGATTGATCTTATGCTTCCTTTAACGAAACATAGGCATGATAATACTTATGAAGGAAGCCACCACACTATCTTCCCTAATTTGGAGTTTTTGCACCACTGACAGGAGCCTAGCTCTTTGATGACTTAGCGAAGCTGATAAAATTGTTGAATAGCGTCGAAGCTAAGGACGAGTTCAGGTCAAGGTGAACTACTAGTGACCCGAACTCAAATTCATCGAGAAAAACTAATGTATGGTATGGTGTTAGATAGTCTATTTCAGTGTTGATTGTTATGTTGTATACAATTGGATAAAGGTATCAAGTGATAGCAGAGTTCGTAACCTGATCGTTCAATTAAACGTTTGTAACTCTATTTGTTCAATTAAAACGATTAAACCTCAACCGAAATAGTGTAATTGACCAACCTAGTTGAACAATGCAAGTATAACCAATTATTTTTAAGAGTACCTTCTTTTCCCTATTTTTATTTTCGTTATTCAGTGGTGAAGTCAATAGATATTATATAGCGTAGTATTTAAACTACACTGGTTTCCAGTAATTGCATTGGAGTGTCTAGAGTATACTATAGTGCAGTGTTTTTAACCTTTTTGATTTCGCGACCCCCTTGTGCCATAGACATTTTTTTTTTGTTATAACGCCTTTCAAAGCGGCAAAATTATTTGAATGAAATAAAAGTTTATGTAACAAATACATAATGCGAGCGCTTGGTTATGTAAGTTTTGTTGAAGCGATACGATGATATAATGATCATTGATTTTAGCACTTCTACGGTCTTTACAGTGAAAAATTTTAAACACAGAGGGCACGATGAGACGCTTTTGGGAAAAGAATTAGAATAAATAATAATGCACCGACAAAGGGTAGTAAACAATGAAACGACCGTGAGTTTACTTGTATCTTGGAAATGATTTGATTTGATTTGATTATTATTTTTTCGAATATAGCATCACGATTACACAAAAAAATAAACAAGGCCATCATTCTCACTAAATTTGTGTTTCTATTATTACCTAATTTTTAGAACCTTGCCTTTTTCTTTCAGTCGACAACCCTCGAGTGAAGCCTCGCGACCTCCATAAGATTGCGAGCCCCACAGGATAAAAACACTGCTAACACACAAACACTATAGATCCCTGTGCTTTTTTAACCGCATTTACAGCTTTTGAATAAAAAAAGAACTTTGGACGAGAAAGCTCGCGTTCACGTTTTAGCGTCATTTTTGTATTTTGTACAGTTTTATTTTATCGAATTAAATGTTCATTTATGGGTTATGTTCACCAATACACTAAAATAATATTTGTATAAATAATTTACAAGATGCAAGGGATGCACGAGTGCAAGGGCTACGATTTAAATCCAACTTTATTTAAGGAACTGAAATAAGCCTTAAATATGTGTATTTTGTTAGGTGTCCATTTTTTGTAAACAGTGAATTATAGTACTCCTAAACAAATAGATGAACAACGGTAATATTTTGATTATAAAATAATTTAGAAAACTTTTATATCTACGGTTATTAATACTAATGGAATATCTAAAAAAATAATCAGAAATATCATTACATGTAGATTCAACAAAAAATATAAGCAACGGTAATATTTTGATTATAAAACAATTTAGATAAACTTTTATATCTACTGGAATTAATATTATTGGAGTATCTAAAAAAAACAGACATATAATTACATGTAGATGATACAACATAACGATTTTATGTTATATCAAAAATTTCTCAAGATATTTAAGAAACTGTCTTGGAATTACCAAAATCTAACTCCTTATTCTGTCATGGCGGCAGATCATAGACCGAGGACATCGTGTATCTCAGTATAAGGCCACTATAAATAAGGTCAGCGCTTTGCAACCATTGAGTCGAAGTTAACTATAATTTGGCGTTAATATTTCCTTCTAAGGCGCTTTCGCACTCATAGATATCTATCTATGAAATGTGGAGGCGTACTACGAAAATCCAAATCCGTAATCGATTTGCGGATCCAAAACATTTTTAGTATGCATTGCAATCCTTACTACGAAATCCTTCGGATCCATAAAAAGATTACCGTATTATAGGTTTTTCGTAGTAAAAGTCAAACCTCGTGATCCGATTCAGCCATTCTTGTAGCTGTAACGCTTTCGTATTCGTACAAATGTTTCGTTTTTAGGGTTCCGTTCGTAGTCCAACAAACCGAACCGTTACAGTTTCGTCATGTCTGTCAGTCTGTCCAAGTTTCAGCACAGAGACCTTGGGTACAAGAAAACTGTAATTTTGTTAGATAGAACAATGTTACAATAAAAAACTGAACAAAAAAATGTTTTTTATAGTACCTCCAATGCAACCAATGAGAGTTATATCAGTTTTATGGTGTTGATTTTTGTTAGATCCAGTGACCCCACTCCCCAGCATCTACAATCTAAAAGGTTGTTTGTCGATACGAGAAAAAAATCACGGCAAAAACATATATTTTATATATAGAAGGAAGGAATACAAAGTTAAAGATGCACATTTTAATTAATAAAAGAATACTACTACAAAACTCATTGAGATATCAAATTGAAACTAAATTCAAATAATACTTTTGATGGTCTCTGTAAGCTATAAAAACATAATTGTAAATCAACGCTGTCAAAAGATATAGTCGCTTTTGTCTCATAATTTAGGATATTGAATTTCAAGGAAATAAAATCTCATATGTCAATTCTCGATGATCTTAATTTGACTAACCGTGCATGTAAAGGCAATGGCAAATCAATGGCATGTACGGGTAGATATGGAACGGAACACTTCGTGCGCGAATCCGACTCCCACTTAGCCGGTTTTAATTTGAGAAATATTAAAATCGATTGCGTTTCAGATAAGGACTACTTTTTCCACCTAATACGAAATATACAATTGAACTAGTATGCTCCACAAAATTATACACGGAGAATGCAGATTCATTATGTTATAATAACACAAAGCCTTACAAAAAAACGTGTGATAAGATTTTTAGGTACCTATGCACACTCGTTTCTGATAGACCTTTATTGATGGTAAATATTGGTGATAATATTTATAAATCTAGGCGAATTGTACTTGTAATTGACGTCAAGATTACAAGTTTAATATCAGACAACCAAATCTTTCAATAACTTTTAGATAAAATTCAACTGAAATAAAACGGTTAGGTGCGGATGGTAACACTTATGTTTATGTCACAGTATATACCTATATTTAAATGGCATTCACCTTGAAATCGTTATTACGTAACGGACAGTGTCGGCAGGTTGGGTAAGAAGTGAGTGAATCGCAAGACTTTACACGTATTTACATGCTTACATGATGGCACATGATGTATTTTCTGACCCTGAGTAGGTATGTGAAACTAATAGGTATGAATGAAGGAGTAATACCTAGGTATCTACTATTATTTATTAATGCATAATTTGTCTTCTGTTTTGGAGAAACAAATTATTTTGGAGTTGGTGAATGATGTCAAGTTTACGTACACCAACAGTCTCGCACATCATGCACCGACTCTAAAGGAATTTGTTTCTCCTGAACAGAAGACAAATGCGTTATGTTAAGCATTTTAGTCAGCTTTCTGAAGGCGGCATTTTTTTCTTTTTGACGTTTGAGTGTAAATTATTATATTGGAAAATAGAGTAGGTAACTAAAGGGATCAGTTCTATCTAGCCTAGAAAATCATCTGTAGTCTTAAATAACTAAAAGTGGTGATATCTGTGTAATTAAAATTTTAATAAAAAATAAGAAACATTGCGAAAACTGAGTTTTCAACACCGGTGTAAGGATATAAGATAAGATAGTAGTTGATAATGGACTATATGATAGAATGCCTATCATCAAACATGTCAGAACTGATAAAATGTTTCAGATTTTATATCTGGAAGCCTAGGCCCCATTTAAATATTGGTGACTGCACGAACTACAGCACAAAATTCTTAAACATTATCTCACATATCGCCGACCTCAGATAAACTGGGAACATAGCAGGGAAATGATGCTGATGATCTTACCCTACGTAAAATTAGTCACAAGTCAATTATCGTCTTTTCTTTATCATCACACAGAAACAACGTGCAAACTTGTAAAGCAAAATGTGAAGACACGGGAAAAATAAAATGCAGATAGCACGAAAAGACGTTAAAATATTTTTCTAAACTCATTACTGCTACATGTTTTATCTTATAAGTACCCATGTAGTTAGGAAAGGTAACATTTAAAACGGTACGAAATGATAGTACATCTTCTTTAGTCCCAGAGTGGTGTCACATTATTGCTGTAAATACACATGGGAACAATTAGAGCACCAGTCTGCTAACATGTTATAAACGTGTTAGATAAGGTAGCTATGTAATAGATAAGTAACACCTAGGTACATACATAAACCATTTTGGTTGTTGCAATATCGGTTCACTCCATTATCGGTTAGAAGCCGTATGGTAACGACCCTGAATGAAGTGGCTACATAATGTTCTATACCGATGTTACTATGCTCGTTTAAAGAGTAAGTGCCTATAGGCTTCAAATGTAATGAGATTGTTCTCAGCTAATCACAAATATAAACTTGTGTTAAGTATATTACTTTCAACTAAGATAAATTACGAAACGGAATTCATTAAAATCTTTATTTACCATAGTGATGGTTAAATTTATGACAACCAGGCTTGGATGAATTTCGTCCAAGCAATCACAACAGAGACATTTTGGGAGGATGAGGTCTGTCTGGGTAAATTTTAATGTTGATAGAGTCCGTTTTTCTTTGCTTGTGAGTAATATTTACAATTCTTTTTAATGAACAAATTCATAAAAAATAATAACACAAGACTTACAACCTACATAGGTAATTCATAAATCATAATTGAACACTGAGCTCTTTTTGAATCAAATAGAATTTCTTTTCATTTGCTGATATTATTTTAAAGGTTTTAAGCAATAAAACCTCTAATTGTACTCCTACGCCATATTTATGATTTTCTGTAATCTTTTTTGTTTGTGGTATCTGCAATAAAGAATATTAATAATAATAATAATAATAATTGAAAGTAACAAAACTTTGTTTACATATTTGACAAGAAAAGTTAAACGGACTTTACTGGATAACAGGGTTTAAATATGCAAAGAGTGCTGCAGAGCTTAGAAGGATGTTTTGATGTGATAACTTTTAAAAGTTAATTGGTATCTAAATTTAAATATGCCTAACTTGTGACTATTCTAGCGATAATACATGCCAGTTAATTTTACTTAATTTAAAACTACTGGTTCCTTCAAACCTCGTCTCCTAACATACGATTTTACGATTTCTTTGTTTATGAATCTTCTTGAAAGTTTTAATAAATGATATCGAAATTACGTTTACAAATGGCGTGGTCATGAGAAATAGGAATTCCGTTTTTACTCAACAAGAGGAAAGCGAAAAGGTAAGTTACGGTTTAGAGACAATATAAGACAAGTTAGTTACTTAACAGTTAACCATTGTGCGTGGTACTTGGGCGAGTGCCCGCCACTGTGACCTGACTGAGTTTATCTTTAGACCTGGGGCACGGAGAGGACACGCAATGAATGTCATTGCGAAGATTCCTAATCCACGTACGAACTGATAGCGTATCATTAAATACGTGATTAACACACTTCATTGTTAGGTTCATTATCATAATCAAATGCCAATAAAGCAGAATGATTAATATCTCGGTCATGTGAATGATCATAGGCAAAAAAAAAATACAAGAATACTAGGTTAAAATTTCTACCATTAATACCTCAAGGGTATGTGAACAAGACACAATGCCAATTCTATTGTTATGCGGTTGCCTGCAACCGCTCGGGTGTTGAAGCATTAACTAAATAGTACTATTTTCCCTTTGGCTAATCCAATTTTTAAAATGGTAATACTGAAACAAACATATTCAAATTTATTTGTTTAAACACAGCCTTATACCGAACCATCATGTGAAAATAGTAATACAAATAAATCTGAATGGGAATTGATTATTCATTTATTTGAAATTGTGATTTATTTATGTGAAAATGATGTTGCTAGTAAATTAGATGTATAACACTAGTACTCTAAAAAAGCCCTTTATATAAAAGACACATGAAAGTTTGCAGTTTTATGTTTGGAGATATATTGTGGATCAAAACGTGATTGTAGTGAATAAATATTTTATGGCTTTAAAGAAATTAATAGGTGTGTAGAAAAGGGAGGTTACGGGCAGGTAAATAATATGAGTTGACTGTCCACATTATTTGTATGCAATTTTGATTATATTACTCATTGAATGATTAAACTCATATTGAAATCTTGTTGGTCACATTGTAATGTTTAGTGTGCTAGTTAGCACCACCATGACACTGACACAAAAATTCAAGGTTTCCAGTGCTCAGTTTTTTTTCAGTTACATCAAGAATCATATGACCGTAAAAGTAGGTATGTAGTATATATGTCAAATTAGTGAGTTACCAATCTCGGGAATAATCTTGATTGTTATCTATCACATCATGTGACAGATCAGATAAACGTAATTTTGCAGTTACATAAGTTATTAAAGAAATATTACGATTTTGGCTTCTAAAGTCTAGCAAGCCTTAATGTTTATTATAAGTATGGAGTATGATCTAGTTTCAATCTTGTTCCTTAACACACATAACTAATAAAAAATGGTACACATAAAAGATGGTGCAGATACTTATTGAAAGATAATTGAGGTTCAGGATAAAATAATGGAATAGTCTAAAAGTCATGGATATGTGGCACAGAATTGGTTTCCAGTGAACAAAAAATCATACACTATTGTGAACAAAAGAATGTATGATACAGAAAACTTACAATTACATGGTATCATTTGTTTCTGTGTTTAGTTACATTATAAAAAGAACTTAGACACTGCAAAGCTTCATTTGTAAAAAGTATATAAAGTAAATGAATAAAAAATTCATCGACTGAATAGCTCAGGCATGACGCAAAAATAAAACACGAACACGACTCCACATACGTAGCACGACGTTACTCATAACCCGGGAAAAGGAAAAAAACATCCTTACAAACAAAATACATGAACAAAGACACAAAACCTCTTAGATATCTACTATTTGAGTGCTCATTCGAATACTTTTAGTCACATTACATAATAACTTCAGTCGAAAAGTAACTAAGGTTATAAACGGAGTCGCTGAAAAAATATTCAATACTACGAGGTAGTTGGTAAATAAAACTGAATGTACATTTACAAATATGGTATAGTTACCTGCAATTCAACCAATTTCGTTGATGTGATCCTGAAAAGAGCCATGTTTAAAAATCCCACCAAGCGCTAACTACCACACAACTACCTGGTTCGCGATCGATCGCATTCGCAACTCGCAAGTGGACGGACGGATCGCATGGCATTCATTTGGCATTATCTACTACCCGCAACCGAGTATCGATAAAATATCGTCATGTGAATGAGATACTTTTTTTCAAAGATATGTTTGATAATGGTGCTACATAAATTATTTTAGTATTAACATGAAATAGCAATATAAATTATTACAAAAATAATTTCACAATAATATAATAGAAAAAACATATATGTCATCATATATCACAATTAATCTTTCTACACTAACTTAAAATTTATCTAAAAAAATCCATGTCCATGAGCCAAAGACCCGTGCCGTGAATGCTGGCTGCGTTACCACTACGTTGGATAGTATTACGGGCCTAAAAGCCTGAACCTCGAGATCCTCGTGGCCATCATCACAGACCAAGGTCTGTGATGATGGCAAGGCGAGGTAAATGGCAAGAGACCTAAGGCAGCGGTGGAGTTGGCTGAAACTTCTGGACTGTGTAGTCCATATTTTATTTTATTTTTTTATTTCCGATATTTATTAAATAAAGGGAGTCGTCTGTATTCGGTGAAAAAACTCAAACAAAGAGTCTTCAACATTTACAGTAGCCCCTCTAAAAGATATTTGTCCCTAAGGAAGCATATATCCTATAAAAGCTTTTGCCAATAATAAGAATAGAATAATAATTCGTACTATGTATTTAAACATATTTATAATAAATGATTCATTGTAAATTACATTCCATTCGGAAGTTTGGGTCTCCTAAATGGACGTTTTATAGGCGTCCACCGCTTCTTCAGGTAATATATAACTCTCTCTCTAAACTATATATTAGGGCTTAGGTCGGGGCTGGATGGCGGATGATCTAATAATTCAATGTTTTAAATTATTAGACCATCTAAATTCTTGCTCTAAAAACTCTTTTGTTCTGTGCGTGGTGTAAGAACTCGCTTGTCGTGATGGAGGATGATGCGGCGGTTGCAGTTCTCATTTTTGAACACCCAAACTCGTGACCGGTTTTTTGTTTCGGGTTCGTACGCGTATATCCAGGATTTTTCACCTGATACGATGTTGTATACAGTATTAGAGGATCCTGCGTGGAATCTCTCGAGAGTTCTACTGCACCACGTAACGCGAGCCGCTTTTTGCTCTTCACTTAGCGAATGCGGTATCCATCGGGTACGACACCCATTGTTACATCATTGTTCATACAAGATTATTTGTATTTGACTCATGCCAATGTCTAAAGTTGCCTGAATTTCGCTGTATGTCACGTCGATCTTCCTCAATCAGCTTACACACACCATCATCCTTTTTAACGGTGACTGCAGTTTTTGGATGACCTTGGCGGGGACCATCACTGAGCTTGACACGTCCACGTTGAAATTCAACAAACCAGCGGTAAATTGTTGATTTGGATGGGGCTTCATTACCAAATGCAGAAATCATCCAGTCAACACACTATTTTTGTGTCAAACCACTTCGAATGTCATAATAAATCATCGCTCTTGAATTTTCTCGAGTCAATTTAATTTTCTCAACGACTGAACAAGTTTGGCAAGACCTTGTGACAAGAGCGAGAATCTTTTATTAAATATATAAAGGGTATTCGATTTTTTTTTTAATTTCAAGTCGCCGCTATGTGCGATCGGAGGCGGACGTGTCCGTTGCACATCAGAATTATTTTAATTCGCGACTAGCGCTGCGCTACCAGTAAACAATGGGTTCGCCTCAACTCATTGCTAACGAATTGTTGGCATTTATACAACATGCCATCGACACCATGGATGAGGTCAGCATCATGCAGATCTGCAAATCCAATTTTAAGGAGGAAGAGATTTGCAGTGGCAAGGCGCTGCTGTTCCAGACGCTCGGGAAGAGTGCCCAGATGCCGTCTCGCCGGAGAGATGGAGGCGAAAAAAGTGTGCAGGACATTATAACCCTGCTGAAGGAGACCGATCCTGATGAAGTGCCTGCGTTCGTGGCGAAGGATCTGCACAAGCTGCCCCCTGTCACGTTCGACCACGTCGACGTCACCAGGCTGTTAAAGGACATCACGTTCCTGAAAGCGAGCCTGGTCGAAGTGCATGCCAAGCTGGAGGCCTCAGAGAAAACCATCAGTGACTTGCGTGCCAAAGTGTCGCTATTAAGTAACACTGCTCCGGTAAGTAGGTCACCTGAGGCCTGCAATATCAACACACGTCGCGGGGCGCAAAATGCATCGGTCAGCAGTTTCGGGTCGGTGCAAAATGATACGTCGCCCGGCGCGGTCACTGACATCGTCGGCGCTACTGCGTGCCCCGTCGCCCCGCCCGCAGCGCCGCGGGAAACATCACGCGTGTTGACGTCTACTCCAACACGTGCATATGCTTCAGCTGTGGCTGGAAAAAGCAGTTTAACGGTTGCTCCGAAGATGCTGGCATCACAGGCTGATAAGTGTGATGAAGAGGGTTTCACTAAGGTTGAGAGGAAGAAAAAGAAGCCCTCCACCCGCAACCAGTGCGGCTCCGCACCGACCGGTCCGAATCACCTACTGCGGCCTGCGATACCTGTGACGCTGTTATACGTGTCCCGGCTTCATTACTCTACAAAGGTCGAGGAGATTGTAGAGTACATCCGTATCAAGACCAAATACTCACTGAGGGTCGAACGGTTGGAATCTCGTCATAATACGAATTTCAATTCGTTTGTGGTGAGGGTTCCGACCGAACAGCTGTCGACCTTCATGCAAGCAGAATTTTGGCCGAAGGGTGTTTTGTATCGTCGGTTTCGCGGACGGTTACCGGACACCAAGATGCGCAACACTACGCCGGCAAAATAGTGTTTCATTTGTTTGTATTTTTTTTTTTTTTTAATTATATTATTATATGTATGTTAGTCTTTAAGGTATCTATTGTATGGGCCTTTTGTAGCCTGAAATAAATGATTAAATAAAATAAAATAAAAATAAAACCCAGGAGTTTGCAATTTAAAAGATTTCGATATGACAGTAACAGCGGAAATATTCCATTCCCAATACTATTACTGCAGCCCTCGTAGTCCTCGTACTTACTTCAATTGTAACAGTTGATCGATGACCAATACCGAATGTGATAATAAGGAACAACCATTTGGCACTGCTACTGAATACTTTGATACTTAACAATCGACCAGGTCCCATCACTACTTTAACAGTGTCACGCTATTATTCTCACGTGTGTCAAAATCATAATCTGACATCTTTCAAATCCACCAAGCCGCCATCAAGATAGAACCCCAGCACAACATGACCAACTAATCTTATTCCTAAAATATCGCAAAATTTCAAACCTACATTAGAAATAAATTAGATTGTGAAGATTTGATAAAGTTTTCTTAACAGTGCTAATTATTGTTTTTTTATCTGTGGTTCTTTGCTATTGGTCCGCAGACTATCGATTTGTTGAGAATCTTATTTGCATCTCTGTTTTTAATTCATGTTTTAATGAGATAGCAAATAACCCTAAAATGGTGTCGTCCGTTCGTGTCTTTTCTCTCTCTCAGTTTTATTTGAACGTTTGTCGTGCCGTGAGCTCCTTGGATGTAGTGCGTGAAAAACATGACATTATGATGACTGATTCGAGTTTTTGCTAAATTCACTCAATCAATCAAGCAAGCGAACCAAAATCCAATATCCAATTCTTTCTCTTCTTGTTGCCGGTGCGGGTCGGGTGTCGTTTTCATTTATATGCGTAGTTAATTAATCAAGATGCGTATATTCGTTTGTTTTTTGTTAATATTACAAGTTCTTATCACGGTGCTGTGTGGTAAAGATTTTCGCCTTGGTCGAAGCAAAGGCGGTAACTTGGGCGGCCCCGGTGGATATAATGGGGAGCCCTTGCCTAAAGCGAAATCGTTTAAGCAGAGGTTGGATCACAGTAGTCCATCTAATTTAATTACTTGGAAGCAGGTACGATTCCGAATATTCGTAATAAGTCTAAACATGGCATTGAGGTAGATTAATATAATTATAGAAAAAGCTGTATTAAACCCTGTGATCTATTGATTATTACTAGAGATGGGCCGAGTACTCGATTAATACTCAGTACTCGGTGGGTTTTTTGATACTCGTACTCGGCCGAATAACTCGGTTTTAATGCCGAGTATACTCGGTTTAAGTAAAGCAATATATGTTATGCGGTAGATATCATCTAAACAACAGGAGAGATCTTTCACAATCTAAATTTTGATACTAAATGAGTAGTAATGAGACAAAATGTGGTGAACTAGTTAACGAAAAAATCAATATGCAAAATTGTATATCTCTGCACTTTCTGGTAACAGCCTATTCATTCAGTTCTAGATACCTTGTTTGATGCCTTTCCCACCACTCGATAAGACTCTTGTCTTTTGTCAGCTTATTCTCAAGTAATGGGGCTCTTAGTATCATCATGCTCTAGAGGCTAGATGAAAGATAATTCTGCGTGAACCTGTTTGTTTTTTACACACCCGAAACAGGAATTTAATTTTAAACAAGTTACTCGGCCGAGTACTTGGTTGGAAAAAAAATAACCAAGTAAAACTCTTTGTTACTCGGCAAAAGTGCTACTCAGCGCATCTCTAGTTATAACCCAAGATACACTGATGTTTAGCCTGCATGTTATACGCTGTGGCAATCAAAAGTTATTCATTATAAGTTTGTTTTTCTTGTAATAAGAGATTAAAATTATTTATGTATTCATTAAATGGGTCTCAGTATTGAAAGATTAATTACGGGTGTAGGTAGGTAGGTAGGTAAGCTTTGTGAAATCAACAGCAATACAATAAAAAAATACATTCTGTTTCTTAACGCTTCAACACCCGAGTGGTCGCATGCAACCGCATAACAATAGAATTTCTGTTGTGTCACGTTCACATACATTTGAGGGATTGATTTATCAAAAAAATACCTCATAATTATTAATACACATGCAATTTATATTATTAAGTATCTATAGTGACAAAACACTATAAAAACAAAAAAATAATTATAAATTGGCTTCGTTCATCTTAACTGATTGTTAAATATTTGTAAAAGTATTTCCTTTGGATATTGTGAGAGCAATCTCGCAACATTGATGACGTCACGCAGCCTACGCGTAAAAGAAAGCGCTTGTAAAATTCAACAGGCTTGCTAATGTGATGGTGGCCGAATGGTATAGGCATACAGCCGGATTGCGTAATATTTTTTACAAGTGCAATTTGCAATTTATACCTCAAATTTTTTTACAGTATTTAAAAAGATAAGCTACAAGGACTTTTTTATTTGATTAAAAGTAAAGAACTGCAGTGAAGTAATATAAGGATACACTGTTTATTAATCCCTCACAGATGTGTTTATCTTTTGTTAGACTTTTGTTCACGCAACTGCTGGCAATCTTTTTATCTGTGACCATTTAATTACAATATTTAAAAATGTAGTGTAGTTACCTATTTGGCAGTATTGAATATAATATAACAATATTGTATATAAATCAAAACTTTGTTTAGTATTTTGTTAGTTTGTATGTAAATAGGCACTACTTAGTTTTATTGTTAATATTAAACTAAAATCTGTGCTTTAAGTAGTAAAAACCCATTATAAGTTTCTATCATCATTCAGTGATTGTAAATTCCCCCAGAATAAATAAATAATACACAATTTATGGTTCTAGAAGAGGTAAAAGCATAAAATTAAATAAACTATTATCAACAACACTAGCATTTCCCCGCGACTGTGTCTGCGCGTATTGAATAGGTATGCTCCCTCCTCTTTCGTCACAGCAGTTTTATAGTCTAAAACCTTTCACAGTAAAATGGCTATTTAACATGACTTTTTTAACTAACTTCAAAAAAAGAGGAGGTTATCAAGTTGTTTGTTGTACTGTATGTTTTTTTTGCTATGTTACCTCATATCTCAGTCATTTTTCGACCGATTCGATTTTTTTTACCTAGCTAGTGGTTATACCTTCTAGTTAGTCCCATTGTTGCCTAGTTGGTATCTGATGATGAGATCTTCGTGCATTTGTGGAAAAACCTAGAATTTTAAAGGCAAATTTAGATTTTTGTACTAGAATCTTAAAAAGAGTTGTTGGTGCGTCTGATAGTCAACATTGTGTGGAGCTGAGCTGATGATTGAACTCCTAAACACTTAGGAGTTCAGTGACTTTAACATAACTTATGATAGGTAATTTTTAGCTTGTTAAAAAATGGAGTGCAAAGGTGCAACTTATCCCATAATCATTAAAATTATCAAATAAAATACAATTAAATAAAGTAAAAACCGACTTCAAAACCATAATGGAGTAAAAAGTCTTAAACTCTTTACACTTAAAGGAAAGGACTCCATTTTATAGAGAACTATTTCTTTTTGGAGTCGGTACCATCGCTTTGGTTATTTCAAGCAACATGTATTAGGGCACCAACGCCAAAAAGATCATTTTCCCCTAAAGAGCTTATTAAGAGACCTTTCTTTTAATGAGTAAAGCGTTTATTTAAGACTTTTAGTGTATTTTGATTTTGAACTCAGTTTGTACTTTATTTAAAGTTTATTTATCTGTCAAGTAGTTCCTAACTCCTGACAGACGTGACTGACAAACTTTTCAGATTTATAATATTAATAAAGATTCTGTTGGTATTTAAAAATAACAATTTGTGTATTATGTATAAGGCAATACCATAGAAGTTTAAGTATATAAAGAATGTAATGACACAAAGTGAACAAGAGTGTTTCCTTTAATCAACTTTCACAATATTAAACTTTTGGTGTCTGTCTTGATGAGCATTAACATTATAAAATTGACAAAACTTTTAATGAACTAAAAATAACTTAAAATTTTACCTACATACTTTGCTTACTAATTCATTTCACTGTCCTAAATGTATAAACCCACTAAACTATCTGGGTCACAAGAAGTATATTGTATTGATCAGCATGGTTCTGGTTATTATGACTATTGTTTACATTCAAGGAAAATTTACTGCCTAGGTATTAAGAACTTTATTATTGTCATCTAGTACATACATTCATCTGCATATGCTAGCATGTGGCTGAAATTTAATTAGTGACCAAATTTTGTATGAAGACTCCACTCCACATGGATATGAACAACTTGTACTATAGGGGCAATATACTTCTTAAATTATAAACTCAATGTAACCCTAGCCAAAAATCTCAAATTTGTTAAAATCTTATTTTAACTAAACAACTTCATGACGTTCAGCCTTTTGGCTTAACATTGCGTTCAACGAATTGGCAAGTTGACGTTCAGCCAGTTAATTCAATGCCGGCGTTTAATTAACTGCCTAGGTATTCAATTAAATAGCTGATTTAACCTGATGGCTGCCACAGATAAATCGTCTATCTTCCGGACATCTTTTGCACAGTGCTTGTGCGTGCAAACAGCAGAGCAGAGCATACCTTGCTAGCAAGAGATTTTTAACACATGTTTGATTTAAAACTTTCGCGTTGCATAACAATGACAATGAGACTTGTATTTCATGTTTATACCCGTCATTTCTAAATTCTCAATGCTCAGTGCAGTCATATAACCCACCAAAGCAAAAGGATTATATACATTATCAATATCCACCTTAGCATATTCTCGTGCAATTCTTATATCTGACCGCTATTAGAACTAACTAATGAGCTGAAGAGTCTTGGAAATAAAAGGTTTTTTCTTCTGATAAAAGAGGATTATCGGGATTTCCAGCTTTTTCGTTTGGCCGAATATCATAAAAAGCATGATTGAAATAAAAAGAGTCAGCCTGTAAACATCTACTGCTGGGTGGAGGCCTAACCTCGCCTTACTTCTCCACTGATATTACTCATTAAGTTTTAGTCAGAGGCCGTATGGGCGGCATGATAAAAGCTAACAACAAGCTTCGTCGCAGCCTTGCAGCATCCCTCCACCACTACTACACTTAACCTTCAAGGTGGAATAATGGGCCATGATTTATAGTATACATAGTAGACTTATAATATTAATAGATAGAATTAGTTAGGCAGAAGAACAATCGTGTCTTCTATTGAAGCACGAGGATTATTTATGGTAACATTTGCGTATTCCTGTGCCCTTACTGTAACACCACAAGAAGTAGTCCAGCTTTTGAACTGCACAAGTAAACAACATAATATGTGCTGTCCACTCCGATGACTGAGGCAGTATATTGCTTCGTTTCAGCGTTACTACGTCAATGAAGAGTTCTACGATTTCAAGGATCCGGGGCCAGTGTTCCTAATGATCGGAGGCGAAGGTCCTGCTGATCCAAGGTGGATGGTGAAAGGTGCATGGATAGAGTATGCAAAGTTGTTCAAGGCCTTGTGCTTTAATTTGGAACATCGTTATTATGGAGAAAGTCATCCTACACCGTAAGTTGTTTAAAATAACTACCACTTGGCGTTATCTATCGAGTGCCAGTCATAAAGTAGAACTGTTAATTGACATGTTATCAGTAAATAGCTAATAATAAATAAGGTCACAGATAATTTTATTCTTCTTACAAAAAAAATAATTGCATGTTTTGTTTTAAGTTCATTCGACCTCATTTAAAAAGGTTTCTGGTTACGAAAAGTTATGACTTTTGCAGGGACATGTCGACAAAGAACCTAGTGTATCTATCGTCTAGCCAAGCTCTAGCTGACTTGGCTGCGTTCATTCGAGCGATGAACAGGGAGTACAAACTGGCCAAGGACACGAAGTGGATAGTTTTCGGCGGGTCGTACCCCGGCTCGCTGGCGGCCTGGATGCGCCTCAAGTATCCACATCTTGTGTACGCGGCCGTGTCTTCGAGTGGACCACTGCTGGCTAAAGTCAACTTTATGGGTATGTAACAAGAATGTTACAGGATATCTGTTATAGTAGATAGTAGATACTGCCAGCAGCGATAAGACAGCCGAGTTTTTATTAGTCTTTTGTATTATTTTTTGTGCAATCCTCCTCACTCCTTCATGCTACTAAAAAGGAATTTCATAGAACTTTACAAGAATATATCCCAATGTGTAAGTGTGCACATAGGTAATATTTTAAAGAGTCATTTTATTTGCACACTCGTTTTTGGAAATTATACTCGGTCAGTTTACCCGTGACATCGAACGCTGTAAAGTGTTGGAAACATCGATATATTAAATTTAACGAATCTCTGCGAAAAATATCCGTAAATTGTGTTTTAATCAATATCTATTAGCAATTAAAGAGGGTTATATTCTTAGTCTTATAAGAACGTAAATCTTTTGCGATTGCTGTACTTTGGCGAATCTATTCCTAAACCACTAGCTTGGCTTTCTTTAAGCCATTAATAACTCTATTTATGCAACTATAAAAGAGCGAAATCTTCTTACGTCCTGTAGATGACAATGTACAGATTTGCTCGTTTTTAGTTGCATAGGCAATAATGCATTTTCATGCATATGCAGCGAATTCTGATGACATGAATTGGGCCCTTTATTAAATGAAGATGACGTTGGCTTTACATTTATTATCTTTTCTTTTCTCCACAGAATATTTCAAGGTGGTCGTGGATGCGTTACGGGAGAAGACTGGCGATGAGGATTGCGTCAACCAGGTGAAAGCCGGCCACAAACAAATAACCGCTCTTATGAAGACCAAGCCCAAGGTTATCGAAGCCGCATTCAGGTAATTATCTATCTTCCAGAAGGATAAGCAACCAACCAAGCAGTACATCACATTACAGAGTGATCTAGAATGTGTTTTCCACATCTTGAAGTCGCCGTCAGATATATTGGAGCAGACGAAGTGACCAAATACTTCTGATCAGTTTAAAATGTCAATAAGTTCCATACACTACAAGTTACTAATAATATCAGAACATTCATAACTTCATTAATATCTGAGCAGATGTTAGTCAATAACTTCTATACACACAACTAACCAATAATATCTGAACACTCATAACGTCAAATGTATCTGCGCAGTCTGTAAAATATAAAAACAGCTTAAGTGAAATGGGTCACTTTCCCCTCTTGCATAACAATCTACTATTAAATTCCGACAATTTTTTCCAGGGTATGCAAACCATTTTCTGAAGCTTCACAGAATGATATCAGGAACTTCTATAGCTCAGTCGCCGGTGATTTCGCTGATTTAGTCCAATATAATGAGGACAATCGAATCAGCTCTGATGAAAGATACAGAAATGTGACCATTAACACGGTAAGAAAAACAGTATGTTAATACCTTTCTATTATTAATCATACAGTTTTGCGTATTATTAATGTTTGTTTTGTAACAGGTGTGCGATTTACTCACTACAAAAAAATCTGTACCCGCCTTTAAGAAACTCGGTCAATTCAACTCTATTATGCTGGATAAAACAAACCAAACCTGCTTGGATTACAGCTATGATAACATGATTCAAGAACTGAGGAATGTCACTTGGGGAAATGACGAAGGTGACCTATTAGCCTGGTGCACTATATTAATAATTATCATATATTCAATAGGCATATTGTGATGATATTGTATATTTTTAGCTCGTCAGTGGATGTACCAGACATGCACAGAGTTCGGATTTTACCAAACCTCGACTGCAGAAGCTGAGGTTTTTGGAAATGACTTCCCATTGGACTTCTACATTCAACAGTGTGAAGATGTCTTCGGAAAGAAGTAAGGATATGCCTTGGTATGGTGTTTACACACCGTCCGGTAGCTTGTGCCGGCGGCCATGCCACTTATGCCTAGTGATGTCATTCTACCGTAGCCTACCAAACCACACGTAATTCTTTTGATAGGATACGGAATGATACGGCATACAACGTAGCTTTCGTAGAAAACTTATTATGGAATTTGCAAGATATCACAATAAAGCACGGTTTTCTACAAAACAATTTTTGCATCCAATAGCTATTAGAATTTTATGCACACCAGCTTCATCCGCGTCCTGTAAAAGAAACTGGAGCACGTTAGGAAAAGTACCAAATGTGACATACCAAGTCTCGAAATCGTTTCAAGTTGAAAGAAAATCCTGTTTTACTTCATGAAGTACTTTTTGCGGTGACAATTTGAATCGAAAATAATTATATTTTATTTTTAACCGACTTCAAAAAAGGAGGAGGTTATCAATTTGACTGTATGTTTTTTTTTTTTGTATGTATGTTACCTCATATCTCAGTCGTTTGTCGACCAAATTGAAAAAAATTTTCGCCTACTTAGAGGGTGTACCTTCTAGTTGGTCCCATTTTTTCCATTTTGGGATCTGATGATGGGATCTTTGTGTAATCGAGGGAAACCCTAAAGTTTTAAAGGCACGTATAGTGTTTCTTTACTAGAATCTTAATGTTGACGTGTTGTTACGTCTGATAGTCAACATCTTGTGGGGCTGAGCTGATGGTGGAACTCCTTAACGCTCAGGAGTTCAGTAATTATAATGACGGAACTTATGATAGGTAATTTGTAGCTTCTTAAAAAATAGATTCATAAGGTGCAACTCCCTCCCCCCCCCCTCTTATGTAATCACTTAAAATGAAGAAATAAAATAAACTTTTAAAAAAATAAAAACCGAGTTCAAAACCAAAATGCACTAAAAAGTCTTAAATAAACTCTTCACCATTGAAAGGAAAGGAATCCGTTTTAGGCAAACAATTTCTTTTTGGAGTCGGAGCCATCACTTTGACCATCAAGCATCAACTATCACAGCACCGACTCCAAAAAAAATTGTTTGCCTAAAACGGATTCCTTTCCTTTCAATGGTGAAGAGTTTATTTAAGACTTTTTAGTGCATTTTGGTTTTGAAGTCGTTTTTTACTTTTTTTTTCAAGTTTTATGTTTTAAAATGGAACTTGTTTAACTCAAAATAAATCATAATTACTTTTTTATTCAAAAGATCATGATTTATTTCAAATTTAGATTAAAGAACATTTATTTCTTACAAGAATCAATTCGTAATACAATTAAATGAAATCTACGAAAGCTACTGCACCTTATGGAAGGATTCCGAAGTCAACCTTGGTAGGATACATTGGACTTACAAATCTACTCATGCCGCAGCAGAAGCCACTAATGCCGCCGCCGGGCGGTGTGGATTCACCATTATGTGAAACCCTTATAGTTTCGTCAAGTCTGTCTGTCAGTGAGTCCGTGTGTCACAGTCACTTTTTTCTGAAACTATATGTATTACACAGTTGTAGGTAGATGTATCCTGTTAACCACTTTACGATTCTCATACAAAAAATAATCATATTTAAGGGGGGCTCGTAGGGTGTCTATGGATAGGTCTTTTAAAATGTCATCGGGGTTTCTAAAACCATTTTTTCTAAAAGTCCAACGACAGATAGACGCTTCCAAAGTGGTAAAATTGACATCCCCACCCATCTAACTTTCAAATTAGGCGACTGTAAATTAAAGAAGATCAAACTAGTAATTTTTGAGACAGAGCACATTTGCAATAAGCGCAAACATAACTTTGTTATTCATACAAATACTATAAAAAACAAACTTATATGTATTTGCTGTCAACAAAATATTGTAGTATTTTGGCTAAGTGGATAAAAGTGGATCTCTAATTCAGTAAAAGTTGGCACGGAACCCCTAGTATGCGATTCCGACTTGCACTCCGGCCGATTCTATTTAACTGGCATAATTATTGCTTGTTAGATTCGACACGGACTTCCTGAACGCGGCAGTCGACTGGACGAACAACGAGTATGGTGGTCTAGACATGGCCGCGTCGCGCGTCGTCTCCGTGCACGGCTCCGTGGACCCGTGGCACGCGCTCGGCCTCACGCACGCCAGCGCGCACGCCGCGCCGGTCATCTTCATACGCGGTGAGTCACTGCAGCAGAGTTGACCCTGGTCAAGCCGAAGACCCCTTACACACTGCGACTTTTGCGACTCACGCAATGAACAGATTCAATTTAGCATCGATGCAGTCGCGCGTTAGTAACGTTGCAGTCGATAAAATTCAGTACATAATTTGAGAACTTCTAGCTTCTGCATCGCGACTGTATCGATGCTAACGCGCATTAGCATCGATACAGTCGCGAATGAACTTAGATAATCTTACAAATTGAAGCGAAAAGCGGAGTATTCACCACGGGAAGAAAGTTATCTTCGTCTTGGGCCAGCTTAAAACCCTCGCTGCACTCAGGATTCTCTATTACCTCGTACCTCCAATTAATAATCCTTTTGTTTTGCTCGTGACTCAAGATGGCGACCATGCCGTAAGACATTACTTTAATTTTATTTTTTACTAGATCTTGCTCTTGCTGAGGTATTCAAACCAAACAAGGGTAATGAGGATGAAACTGAACTAGATAATATATTGAACCAAGATATCCAGTTGTGTCTACCTCTTAAACCAACATCACCCAAAGAAAGATTGCACAAGAATTTAAATTGCTCAATCTTAAGAAGGCACCAGGCTTAGACTTGATCACTCCGTGAATCCTCAAAGAGCTTCCAAGAAAGTGTATAACTTTTCTGACCTGCCTTTTTAACGCCACCTTCAGACTCTCCCACTTCCCGAGCCTGTGGAAAGTGTCCGAAATTGTAATGATCCACTAAGACGGCAAGCCCCCGCACGAGTGCTCATCATACCGACCAACAAGTCTTACGCCAGTCCTCTCCAAACTGTAGGAACGCGTCTTTCTTAAGAGACTTAATTCAAAGTCATGGAGGACCATGGTATAGTCCCTGAACACCAGTTTGGCTTGGCGCAGGGCTCACTCGACCGTTGAACAAGTCCATCGAGTATACCATTGTGTAAGACAATGCTTTGAGAACAAAAAAATACTGCTCTGCTGCATTTTTGGACGTTCAACAGGCCTTCGATCGCGTATGGCACAAGGGACTGCTTTGCAAAATCAAAAAGAAGCTCCCACACTCTGTGTTTGATATCCTTGAGTCCTACCTCTCCGCAAAATTGTTTCAAGTTAAATATGGCGATGCCCGATCCTCTCTGATGCCCATCGCTGCTGGTGTACCCCAGGGATCGGTTCTTTGACCAGTCCTTTATAACATCTACACGTCAGACTTACCAACTTCTGAGGATGTCATGGTTGCTACCTATGCCGATGATATTGCCTTTTTGGCTGTGACACTGAAGGATTTGTCACACGGAGTTGCCCGCACCGTTGACTGAATGGACCCTGTATGTGTCTTGTCCACGTCCCTTTGTATGGTCCATCGAACCGACCGAACTCATTGTGACAAATCCATTAGGCCTAGTGACATAGGAAGAAGCAATGGCTTGAAGGTTAGGTATGCGGGCTACGTAACGTAACATTGATCAACGCATTGCAACCTCCAGTTATGTTGAGCATCCAGAAGTACGCTATAGTTACGGCCGTCATAGTTATACAACCTGTTCGAAGAGCTTCATTCTTGTAACAAATCTTGCACAGGCCAGGCCGAGTTTAAACAACTAACCTACAATAGGCTAGTTTCCACTAAGAATAATCACAATGTTGGTACTTTCTAGCGATTAAATATCATCCGGAATTCAAATTAGGTTGATTAATATTTTAAATAACTAACGTTGTCCAAAACACACTTGCTCACGTGACCTAAATATAAGCTTACCCCATTATTCATAATAACGCAAACAGTCTAATAAACCTGTTTAAACTATTACACTGTTTTGTCTCGTTCTTTCTAGGCGCTGTCATCATTTGACAGAATGTGACAAAACAGTGAAATAGCTTAAATAGGTTTATTAGACTATTTGAGTTATTATAAATAACGAAGTAAGCGTTTACGCTTATCAAATGATGTGATGTGACGTTAAGCCTTGCACGATGGCAGCCTTTTTTTTGCCGTCATATACAACTCTTCATGGTATTTTGCCGTCAAAAACACTTTCGATTGTAAGCAAAGACGTCATTTAGGAGGCTATGACAGTTCGAGCGTTTTTGAGGCCCGTTCAAATTGAATTTTCGATTTCTTAATTAAGCTATGTAAATGTTAAATATTTATATATTTGGTAATGTATGTTATCTTATTTTTGAAATTTGTTCAACTAGCCTATTCTTTTGCTTAGAGTACATATTGTTCCAGGAACGGCCCACTGCGCGAACATGTACCCTCCCGCCGAGACCGACAGCGCGGCTCTGAAGCAGGCTCGCGTCGAGATCCAGCAGTACCTGACGCACTGGGTGGGGCTGCCTTGACTCGCGTGGGGGGAGTGCTTCGCGAGGATGTTCACACACAGGACGCCCAAGTACGGACACGTTGGGAGCTCGCAATCGGGTCTTATGTCTCGATAACACATGAGACTTTATTGCAATAGCGCTCGTTTCGATTGCACATTGATGTTTCACTTTGGCATATATATAAGAATGCGTAAAAAATATATTTCTAAAAATTTTGCGTATTCCAAAGCGCTATGTAAACATCTAGTTTCGCTTGCGTATTTATTTATCTGTACTTTTATTTGCTCACCATTATAAAAGGTAAGTGTTACATCATTTTGACGCGTTGAAAAGGGCTTCGCGCATTTATATGTATTTAAGACGAGTTATTAACAGATAAAATAGCGCTTTTTTCGTTCGTGGACTTCCTTCATTTTATCTAATTAAATCCATCCTTATCAAATAATAAACTTAAGTATTGGCTTCACACAAGCTATTTTTTGACTCTTGAGCTTGGTTAAAAATAATACAATAATTTAAACACCTGTTTCGCTTGCGTGTATTTACATAGTTTGATCATTTTAAAAAGCGTAACAGTCAAAAACTATGATTCTTGATCCATTTCTAAATCAAACTCAGTTGACATCTACCTTAAGAAGTTTCTTACTTCTGAATCTGTAACCCAGCCGCATCTTGTATGATTTAAATGAAAGAATATACGGTTTATTACGTGTACATTTTATTAAAACTATATGCCTGACGTTTCGACTGCTTTACGTTTTGACTATTTGGTACGTTTTGACCAACCTAAAATATTCGCTAAAGAGCCGTGTTTCGTTCCTTGTATGATATGTGAGGCCATTGAAATAAAATAAAAATACAAATTTCAAAAGAAAATATGGTGGGAAAGTTCCACCAGCTTGAGAGCATCCTATTTTTTTGAAGACCCGAGCAACATCACATACTACAAGAGGGTAAGCTCTTTCTGCGTGGGTAGGAACGTCAATTAATATTAATGTAATGAGTGATGGTAATTTTCATTTTTTATAAATTGTAATGAGAATTGGTAACGTCGGGCGTGTAGTTTCAATGAAATGTGCGCGAAATAAACCGTAAATTATTTCATTATAATGAGAAGCATTCGCGTAAACTTCAGAACCGAATATCCCGTACGATTTTCAGTAGCGGCCGTCCTGTTTACGACAATCATTCACGCTTGCACATACACACACACGCACATACACATAATCTGTTGTTAATTTATCTTTTAAAATGTTATTAAGAGCTGATTTTTCAATAGTCAGATAAGAAATATTCGTTGAACAAAATACAATATGGCTAATTTGAAAAGTCATCTAATTGACAGTAATTATATCCTAAAACAAATTAGTAATTAACTAGTAAACTCACCTTAGGGCCGATTTTTCAATGGTCAGGTAAAACTTATCAGACTGATAATTATAAAGCGACAGATATTTAAAAATGACAGTTACTTATGATTGCTGACAATTAGGTGACCTTTTAAATTAGCCATATTGTATTTTGTTCGACGGATATTTCTTATCTGACTATTAAAAATCAGCCCTTAGTTAGACTGTTAAAGAGTTGTCTCCCCTAACACAAGTTTAAAAGGAATTCCCATAATCCTGTAAGTCCTAATAAAGGATTATTATTTTTTGAATGTTGAATCATCCGCAGGGATGTGTCACTGAACGTGTGCGGCAGCTGGTTCTTGGCGCGCAAGCTGGCGCTGACGAGCGTGTACTGGGCGGGCTCGCTGTGGTGCGCGGCGTGCATGCGCCGCGCGTACGAGGCGTTCGCGGCGCTCAACGCGTTGCGCGCGCGCATGCCGCCGCGCGAATAGCGCGCGCGGGGCCCGGCGATGTACCTGCGCCGGGCGCTCATGCATATGTTCTGAGCAATCCAACCATTAGTCCGAGCACATTGTGAAAGTATTCTTAACGTAAGCGTGGGTGCGATTGTGTAAAGCAATCGTATTCATTTGACAGTTCAAAACGTACGGTATGCTCTGTCAAATGGCAAAGAACAAAGGGTTTGACAGGTCATATCATAAGTTTTTAACTGGCAAATGAATACGATTGCTTTACTTACACGATTCCAGCTCGTATCCAGTTCACTAAACGATAACGATAGCTAGCTATCGTCACTCACGATTCTAGACGACATGCGACAGGCAGTCGCGCAGTCAAATTTAGTTTGTTTTACGTCCGATAGAGGCGCTCTCACGATTCTCATACAAATTGTTAACGTTAACGTTACGAATACTTTTATATGCAAATTATTCGTGCTTGTCGTACTGATAAAAATTGCGAAGGACATATTGAAACAAAGAAGGCAGCTAAGACTTTTATGCTGCGGCCATACTCGCTTACCTTTAAGCGCATTAATTATGACAATAATTTACTGCCCAAATGATTGCGTGAAGTAATGTGGTCACACTGGAGATGACCAGGGGGGTGTTTTAATTATGGTCATAATTAATGTTATATCACGGTATTGGGCGTAACATTTGTGGCCTGTGTCTTAGCCGCCTTCTTTTGTATGAGCTCATTAAAATAATCGATTCGCGCGCGATTAGACATAAGACGTTTGTCCTAAGTGAGCGTCTAAGCGCGATCGAACGCTGGATTCGATTAAGAGATGCCACTGAATAGACTACAATTATTAAGAGACAATTGTCCTATACATTTTGTATCACTATACCGCGTGGCGTCGCTCACTTAAGACAACGGGTAAGATACAGTCACATGACTGTATGTATTTAATCACATGGTTTATAAGCAGTGATCAGTATGTGGTGCAGTTTTTGTATTTATATTAGGATATACTTGTGAAATGGGATTAATTTTAAAGAAATTTCTGCTCAATTTAATGATATTACGTCTCATAGATTAAAGACCATTTTTATTGAAAATATTTAGAAGTATTTTTTTGAATTACTTATATTTTAAGAAACTAGAAGTTGTTGAACGAAAATTGCGCTACATATTTGCGATCTATATTTACTAGTGTACTTGTTGTTTAGAATTAAGTATTTTGTGTGATTTTCACAGATACAATACAATCTGTTTATGATTAAGTTAACACTCCAATTATTTTAATATTTTCTGGCATCAAGGGTTTGTTATCAGTGCATGTGTAAAGGGGTTTAAAAGTCTGTTTTGGTAAAAGTTTCTATGGTGAGGCTGGTATTGATATTGGGTCTAAGATGTGGTGCCAAATTTTAAGATGCTCATTGGGTTGACGGGGTAAGATGTAACGTGGTGCTCTCATTATTAAACTTTATTTATACTTATCCTTATTATATGTATACTATTTGTGTACTCATGAATTTCTTAATTCAATTATATCTTCATTCCTATTTGTAGTAAACCTGAGTTAAAAAGATTTAAAAATGTTATGTTTACTAATTCTCTTAGATGTACCTAGTTAAATACCAAACATAATTTTAGTGGTTAATATAAATAACGTTATATGGCGTTTACCGCCAATGTTATGATTATCCATGGAATCTATCGATGTGAAACATAAGTATATTTAATAAATGTGTAGTGATCTGTGTTTGGTGTCTATCATGAACTGCAGTTTCGCACAGAGGGCTGATGTTTGTCGCATTCATACAATCTCGCGTGCCCTCTGCCAGTCACACAGTAACATAACCAAATAATAATTATTAGATTTAAGAAACAATGCATTTATTGCGTCGGTATCACAGCCGTTATATTCGATAGTACTTACATTTTAAATAAACACATTCATAACAATAGTAAAATATAGGAATTGACAAATTCATGCTTATATCTACAATATGATTATCTCATTTCATGATTTTTTACTTATATTATGCATGAAAAATACATTATTTTAGTTAATCACGAATAATGATATCCTGCACGTTAAGTGCGCCGTCCGACAGTGGAATCTCTATGTATGTGTTTAATATGTACAACGTGTTCTTTGTTTTCCGGAAAATGAAACCAACGGTTCTACAATATAAGTATTGTTTTCCCGAAAGAATTTATTATAACAGTAGTATATTGCACGAGTAAGATCTTTATTAAATTTGTTCGTCATAATTTTCTCTGTATTTTTTTGCGACATTGCCAACTTTACTACATCTGCGATTGGTCACACTGAGTGCAAGGTGATAATTGAATTATTTTGTATGAAACTAGAAACAACTGCCATCTGAAAATTTTATAAGAATCTTTTAACACGACCTTTATTTATGAAGTCTGATTGATTTCCTTAATTTTCCGGAAAACAAGAAGAACACATATTTTATCCGAAATAAAGATACTATGTCTGTACACTGTTTTTTATCTGTCTTCTGACATGATTGCCTCCATTCTCCTTCCTTTTAGTAAGATATCCATGGTTCTGAAACAGTTAAGCGTAGCGAATGTATTACCAACAGAAAATATATTGAACAAACTAATAGGACTAGGTATAAATAATAAATAAATATCCTTTGGACATTCCCACACATCGCCATCTAGTCCCAAAGTAAGCTACTCAAAGCTTGTGTTATGGGTGCCAGACAACCAGGCGCGGTCCGAAGGGGGGGGTCACAGGGGACATGACCCCCCCCCCCAAAAATCTAAGGTCAAATTGAAAAACCTCAAAATTTTGCCAAATAACAAAAGGAAATTTGTAACTATCACCGAACAGTAATAAATGTATAGTTAGAACAAGGAACCGAGCTACATAGTTTTGGTTAAATCGATATGCGCTGTTATGATGAAGATTTTATAACAATATTCTAATATGTAATTTGTCGGTTTATTGTAGAGATTCAAAAAAAAACTGACTATTTATTATTTTATTCCAGATACCTATTTTTAGGTTCCGTAGCCGAATGGCAAAAAACGGAACCCTTAAAACTGTCAAAACTGTCTGTCTATCGTCCGAGTGTCAAAGGCACTTTAATTGAAAACGATTAGCATTACACAAATGAAACTTGATAGGTAGAAGTATCCTGTTCACCGCTTTACAACAATTTTTACGCAAATAAACATTCATTTCATTTCATTTACAATTCCTATACAAAAATAAAATAAAATAATGAATGGAACTTAAACAAAAAAATTCTTTTGCTCAACCTGCGCATCTGAGGTGTCTATGGATAAGTGTCTCAAAAGAAATGCCATCGAGGTTTTTAAAACCATTATATCTGAAAGTCAAACGTTTAAGATAGTTGCTTTCAGAGTGGTAAAATGGGCGTCCCCCCACTAACTTTTAAACTAGGCTAGTAAAAATTAAAAAAGAGGACAATGTAGTGCGTAGCACATGCTTTCAATATAAAATTGATTGAACGAGATCGAACTTGAACTTTTTGAGATAATATAGCACATTTTCAACAACCACAAATATAACTTTGTCTTTCATACAAATACTATGAAAAAAAAAGTTATTCAATAAAATATCGTGCTATTTTGGCTAAGTGGAAGTAAGTAGACTCTTAAAGTAGAAACGAAACCCCCAGTGCGCGAATCTGACTCGCACTTGGTCGGTTTTTTATTAGTGTAGTGAGTGACCCCCTCCAAAATTTTAGACTGCGACCGCGCCTGCAGACAACGGATATAATACTTAAATACTTTTTGTTTGTAAATAAATACATGATATACATAGAAAACACCCAGACCAATACAAACAGACATGTTCATGCACACAAATGTTTGTATTGTGCGGGGATCGAACCCACACCCGCTGCGTAGTAGGCGATTTCTCGACCACTACACCAGACGGGTCGTCAAGGTATAGAATTAAATTACATAATATTCATTAGTAAATTGCCGAGTATGGGTGTTTGTTTATGTTTGTATGCGAATAAATATAAAATTAAATGATAATAGACGCGTAGGTACGGCTGACGTGTGGCACTTAACCACTTTCCAACGAAAAACGTGTGCGTTACTGGGCCGGCATGTCGACTCAGATCGAGATGAGAATATATTCAAAATTTAGAGCCCTACATCCCATTAATGTGCCCCAAAAATTAAATTAGAGCCCATTAAGGTCTCCGAGCAATTTTAGGAAATACACACATCAAAAATGTCTAGGGATCAACATATATTTTTGCAATAACTTTTCTCCTGATTGATATAATTAAAATTGTCTTTAAGGATTCATCAAGTAAAGTGTTTTCGTTTGTCTACAGTAACGATAAACCAAGTCACCTTTGCATTAATAAAGAAATTTGCAATTTTCCTAATAAAGGGATTTTTGACATTTTAACCACTAACATTAAAGTTCGAAAAAAAGACTGAAATAACAGTTTTCTTTTAAATTTTATTGGGTAACTTAAACAATTAATAATCCGTGTTTCTACCGCGAACACTAACAACACAAGAACATGGGTTTGGCATACTCAAAATGAGTTCATCCAAATCACGCTGTGGAATGGCCGCCCATGATCGTTGCAACAACAAAAAAAAGTCTTCTTGCGACTGGATACCCTCCATATTCGGCAGAGCTCTTCTCTGTAGCATATCCCATGCATGCTCAATCGGGTTCAAGTCTGGCGACTGAGCAGGCCAGGGCAGGACATTGATGTTAGCTGCGGCGAGAGTCTGTCTTACAACTCTTGCGGTGTGCGGTCGTGCATTATCATGCATTAACTGAAATAAGGGACCGATTTGCACTTGTAGAGGAACGATGACGTCTGATACAATCGTCTCAGCATAAATTTGAGCGTTGAGGTTGCCTCTGATCCGAATCAAATCAGTTCTTCCGCCGATCCAAATACCCGCCCATACCATGATGGTTCCACCACCTGCCAGGATGGACTTCCTGGCAGGATTTTAATCGCTGTTGGCGTCCTCCAGTGGGGTTCTCCAGTGTCGTATACGTCTTGTATCCGGTCTCATACTAAAACGAGACTCATCAGAAAAGCACACGAAACGCCATTGTTCTTCTGCCCAATTTCTGTGTTCAAGAGCCCATTGATATCGAATCCTACGATTGTGCATTGCTATAGGTGGTACCCGTAGCGGTCTTCGGGAATGAAGGTTCACTTCATGCAAGCGGTTTCTGACTGTTTGGTCGCTAATTAAGTTCCCTGAAGAGTGATGAAGCCTCACGGCTAACATCATGGCGGTTATTGTTGGAGCTCTTCGAGCTGTGATTTGAATGTATCGGTCTTGTCTCCGTGTGGTGCAGCGATACCGTCCTCCATGGCGCTCAGCCACGGTACCAGTGCTTCGGTAGCGTGTCCAAAGTCGACTAATAACACTCTGACTTGTATTCAGAGCTAAAGCCACAGTACGTTGCCGGGAACCAGCTTCTATCATTCCCACGGCTCTGAGCATTTCTTCCCTGCTTAAATGACGTCGACGCTCCATAATAACGTTGGTTTTGAACAGTAGCAGGGAAGCAGTAGCACTAATAATGTCTTCAATGCGTTGTATGTTTTTATAGGGAAAATATTGACGGCTGATTTTCATCTTTTACTCGAATTTGATTGACAGTTCCTGTTTCAAATTATGAAATGCACCAAAAAGGATCCATATAAATTTATTACAAAGCCACATCTCAATCTCAAGAAATCCGCATAAAAATGCTTGATCCCTAGACACTTTTGATGTGTGTAAGATGCCGCTGGAATAACGTCTAAAAACATTACTGCAGCGGCATGCTTTTTACCTATTGGCCCTAGCCAAATATAAAGTAGCCTAAAGGGTAGCTTATATAAGGTTACCTCGTTTTAAGTGATAATATTTTAACAGAGCATCAAACAATAACATGAAAAGAGGACCCAATATTTTTTTTTTAAAAAACTGGCCCGTTTACTTTTTTATTTTTCCTAACAAAAAAAAATATTATTTTTTAAGAGCACCCTGTTCCGCGACATCGCCTTTCGTCTCTACGTAAGTGGACTGGACTAGCTAAGCGAGAACGAGACAGACGCGTCGGCGTGAGCGTGACAGAAGATGCCTATCTCATTCATGCGGCGAGCCAATGCGCGGTACTCGGGCGGTAGGGGGCGCCGCTGCGCGCCTATTTATTTGGTCCTACATAATAGTAATAATAAAGGTAACTACCTACTGCATTCTATCACCTATTATTACGAAACACTAATATGAAAAAAACATTATCAACGTGTATCAGTACCTAATAAATCAAACAGACAGATCAGTTAGATAAACGCTAAACAAAAAAACAGCTGGGTATGAAGACAACGAACGACAAAGGTATGTGCCCATTTATCTGAGGCCTAAAACAGCTGGGTAGGTATGATTATCTGAAACAGAAACTTAACTTAGGTAGGTATGTGTTCATTAATCGTAGGCCTAAAACACTAACAGCTGGGTATGTATGATAAATTAAGACAGAAACTCAACTTAGGTACCTATGTGTTTATCGCAGGCTTAAAACATGACCAGCTGTGCAGGTATGATAAACTAAAACTACCTAATTGTGTTGTGTTCCTTCTGTTTATTTAATAATAATAATGAGACAAAGCTTATGTGAAAGTAAACTTTAAAAAGAATACCTATTAAAATTTCCAATCTTACCAAATCTAACTTTAACAGATGTTGTAGTTACCTACGTACATTTTTATTATTTTTTACTTTTAACTATCGCACTTGCTCATTTTTTGTACAGATTTGATCTCACAATAAAATGAATTAACTAGGATTTCTGCATTGGTTTACAAATACATTTTTTTATCAGCAGCGATAAATTAACATTTGAAAACAATGACGTCAGAGATTTACAGTAAAACAGGTTACTACAAATTGAGGCGATGCCTCCTAACCTTATTATGCAAACTGAAGCGAGCACTAGACAATCTAGCTATCACAAGCACTGTTTTTTTTTTCACTGGCCATCACGGCATTCACTGTTCATTCACACACGTATGCACTGAACCTTTGCTGGAATTGGTGGCGAATAACTGCAGCATTGTGTTGTGCATGCACGGTATCCCTGCAACGTGCAATTGCGAAGTAGTCAACGCGAGGACTCGAGCTCGAGCTGCTCGATCTTCGTCGCATAGTCCGCACCAGCAGCAAAACTTGGACCCTCAAGTGATAAAAGCGTAATCCCCGCCAACAGCAAATCTTGGACCCTCAAGAGATAAAGGTGAAGGGGTTCGTTTTGCAGATACCGCCATAGCAAGCGGTTTTTGGCAGTAGGTGCCGTACCAGGTCAAGGCGCGGCGGGAAACTATGTGATGTTAGTCACCCGGCCCAGGCTTCGGAAAACGCACCGCAGGTCCGCGTCGCGCGCGCACACGACATACAAACGCGAATTTTTTTGGCTGACTGACTGACTAGCGTCTCGTCGCGCGGCTCCGCTCAGCAACACGCGGCACGGGGTGTTTTATTTAACTCTTTTATCTACTCTCATATCGTTAAATTCAAAATACAAAACTCAAAACGAGTTTATATAGACGTACTTTATAAATAGTATATCGAAATGAAATTAAAGAAAATAATTATGACACTATTTCTCTAACAAAATAATGTTATAATATTTTTTTTTTCATTACGATACAGATTACAGATCATAGATACATCTATTTAATTTTTTATCTGTGGCTGGGCGCGCTTAGGCGCATGTGCGGTGATAACGGGAATTTTGGCGTCATAGTACGTTTGTGTTTCGGTATATAATTATTAGTGTTTATTAAAATGTCTGATAGTGAAAGTGCCGAAAATTTGACGCCGCCCGACATTTTAGAGACTGCGACAGAAGTCTGTCTTAATCTACTACCAGTAAAGTCAAGAAAATTATACGATAAATGTTATCAAGACTTTTTAGCATGGAAATCTTTATCTTTTATTTGATATGTTCGTGTTCAATGAGAGTAGATAAAGTGGTGTATGAAACTGCACATAACTAGGTATTATACACTCGTGTGATACTTTTATAAAACTCGCTTCGCTCTTTTTTTAAACTCACACGTGTGTAATACCTCGCATTATGTACCAGTTTCATAAACTACTATTTTTCTACATGTTTAGAGGCGATTTTCTCGAAAACTAGCGTATAAAAAAATTTTTTTTCGTACAAAATATGTTTCATTTATATATTGCATTTGTGCCACTTGTGGATTTGGTGTAATTGCAAATCGTCGCCGTAGAGTGAAAACCTCGGAAGTACATTTTTGCTTATTTTTTTATTATTACATTATTTGAAAGAAAACCTCGCGACGCACATTCTAGTTTAACTCACACGCTCATCTGATACAAATTGCGCTATCTATGACGTTCAATGAGAACCTCGTATTCGCTAGCGTGAACTATAATCTGGTGTGATTACCTCGAGACGACAGGTCGGAGCATGGTAAAATCGTGAAAACAGACGTTCAAAGTGCATATACAACTTTGGTTTTACTCACAATAACAATTAAAACAAAAATCTACGTAGTACAATTATTTTTCACCAGACAGTTTTTTTCACCTCCTACAAAGTTTACTCAAAAACACATACGAGGTTTTCACTCTACGGCGACGAAATGCCGCTTTATCTATAGCTATATCTATCTACCGAATACAATTTTGTCAGACCATACATATGCCTCAAAAGCATAGTGCACTGAAAATACAGCATACCATTTAATGTAGTTCAAGAACTAGAGGTTATTTTCGATTTTCAGAGAAACGCGTCCTATTGATAAACCGATTGACATGCCGCCTCAGTAACACACACCAAAAATTTTTCTTATGTTCACAACGTCTCACATAAAAACTTAAATATATATAAACAGCCATTACTTAGAAAGAAATGATCTTAGATAGAAATGTTCGTGATCATCACTCAAACATTTCCATGCAGGATTCGAACCCGCGACGGCCGGCGTAAGTAAAGACAGGAGCACTAACCACTACTGATAGATATAAAGAACAAATTCATAACCCTTGAGCCCCCTTTTTTTAAAGTATGTTAATAATATTAGGTTATTTTGACGACCGGTGTAGTAGTGGTTAAGCACGCTGCTGGGTTTTAAGGCGTTGCCGCTCCGAGGTACCGGGTTCGATTCCCGGTCTCAGGTCTGCGTGTAGTGGTACCACCATTGTGTCTGATTTCCATAACACAACTGCATTAGCTACTTACTTTGGGATCAGAGCAAGTATACATCCGGCCGTCTGAGCCAGGCTTCTGGAGGGATCTAGCATATCTAGGCTGATAACGAATCGTTAGTGACGCTGATATATCCAGGTTGATGAAACGATGACGTTTGTAACGCAATAGTTTTCTTGGAAAATCAAAAAAACTAGCCTCAGACAGCCAGAATTTCGCATTTTCTGACTTTCCAGATCTCAACTATCGGAGGGTCTCAGGGCGCTGTTTCTTATAAAATGTGATGTGACGCGTAAGTGACGGTCACCCGTAGTAGTCTTATCCATTTTCATCCAGTACTTTTTGAGAAATCGTGATAAACGTGTGGCTCAGGCAGCCTGATATCCGGCCGTCTGAGCCAACTTGTTTTTCTCTATATTTCACGAAATGTTACGTTTCGGACAAATGTTTTTAGGATTTACTGATGTGACGACGTTAGTGACAGCTCTCGACCAGATTTGAACCTTCGTGACGCACGCGTTTTGGAGAAATTGAGAAAAAACCCAGTTCTACCACTTCCAGGTGTTGTACGAAGCTGAAAACTCATCTAATCTGATGTGACGCGGCCTCTAAGTACAAAAAATCGTAAGTGACGGCTCTATATGCCGCCAATCAAAAGTTATAAGCATTTCAAATGTTTCCCATACATTGATGCATTTGGGTGGCCACACTTCGCACTCTTTATGGAAATGGAAAGACAATTTAGTGGAAAATGTAAGCTAAAGCCCCTCATATCAAGGCGAATGCTTTCTCCTGCTATTTAAATATTTAATCACGTAGTAAATAACTACGCCGATGAAGGAAAATATGTTAATTATTTATGGTCTCAGGTATTTCAAGGAAAAAAAATGTTAGATTACCATTTATTTGAAAACAACCGCTAGTTTAATTAAGGTACTACAATATTAGAGAATTTTGGTAAAGTACATACTACTTACATATTACTCGACTCTTCCCATGTGATTACGGCCCATTTGGGACAAGATGCAATAATCAATTTTAATCATTATGCAAATCGTCTCCTGCTTTTTTGGGTGCAAAATAATAACCATAAAACGGCGCAGAAGGTGAAACGCAGTTAGCTGGGACCGCTTATTATTATTACGAAACAAAAATTACTAAACCAGCCTTATTTCACCTTCGGAACACGAGACGCGCGTCATCTTTGTGTCGTTGACATGCCATCAATGCGCACTGAACAGTTTCGATCAATATTTCTGATGCGGAGGGATAAAGAATTTCATTTCATTTCATTTATTTATTTGCAAAAATACATTGTAGTGTATCACATAATGAATTATGTACTACATTCACACCCGGTAGGGTACAGCAGACATGTTACACTTAAGTAAGTATATTACTCTTAATCTAAATTAAATTATAACATATTAAACAACAATTGTACACAGACATAATGAATCTGTTGTAATTATAAACTATTATCACATATTTTTTTCATCATCCATGAACGCACAAACATCATAGTAACCTTTCTTTACTAAAATAGACTTTAACTTTTTCTTAGTATTTGGTCACTAGAAATACTTTTGAGACTATCTGGTAGCTTATTATATATTTGTATACACCGATAAGCTGGACTATTTCTATACATTTTCATTAGAGTAATTGGAAGTACTAAGTTGAATTTACGACGTGGTTTTTTTTTCAAACTTGAGTAAATTAATGTGTGTCCTTACAAACATTACTATTTCTAACAAGTATATACAAGGTAAAGTCAGGATATTTTCTTTTATAAAGTGAGGCTTACAGCTAACCCGTGATTTTATGTTTTAAATTATTCGGAGGCACTTTTTCTGCATTATAAATAGATCTGTAGCGTGACAACTATGACCCCAAATAATAATGCCATACCGTAACCATGCATGTGCGTAAGCATAATACGCGGCAAGAGCGGCTTCTTTTAATGAGTTGGTTTTTAGAACACTGAGAGCGTAAAGGAACTGCGATATCTTTGTTTTTGATAATTCAACATGCTTTTTCCACGTAAGGTGTGTGTCAGGGGTTATGCCTAAGAGTTTGAATTCACTTACTTCTTGAATTTTTAGTAGATTATTTAGTGGCTTAAAGTTGATCGGTTGTTTTTAGAAGGGTTTAAATTGTATAATTTTAGTTTTTATGTTATTTATTTCAAGATTATGTTTATTTAGCCAAAGATGTATTGTGTTGTAAGTTTCTGTGATAATTTGGACGTTGTAAGGACTATTGTTTGAAGTTTTAAAAAGTAGTCAGATGTCATCAGCGAAAAGAATGCAAAGGGAGTTACTAAGCTGAGGTAGGTCGTTAATATATATTAAAAAAAGTATGCATCCTAGTACACTACCTTGAGGAATGGACCAGTTTGTGGTGAGTTTATTCGATCTCACGTTTTGCAGTTCGCCTGTGGTGTCATTTAAATATTGCATTTGTACATATTGTTCCCTATTATGTAGGTAAGATCGTAGCCATTCGTGGGCATCACCACGAATACCTACTCCGTAAAGCTTAGTGAGTAGAATTTCGTGCGAGACTTTATCATAGGCTTTGGTCATGTCTAACAGTAGGCCTATTGCATATTGTTTGTCTTGGATATATCTTAGTATCTCCTGAGTGTAAGTGTAGATGGCTAGTGTTGTGGATTTTACGGAATCCGTATTGATTGGTGTCTAGTACATTGTATTTTTCTAAGAATTTACTGATTCCGTTTGGCATAACCTTTTCAAAAATTTTAGAAATTGTAGATGGGACAGCTATTGGATGATATTGTTTTAAGTTTTTTTTTTCTTTAAATATAGGTTTTATTAAAACAGTTTTTAATCTGCTTGGAAATTTATATGGAATGCGCTACCGGCTGAAGTGTTCCCGAAACCCTTAATTTGGTCATTTTTAAGAGAAGAGTGATTAAGCTATTACTGATGAGACATGATCAATCCTCGACGACATCATCACTTACCACCAGGTGTGATAGTGTTCAAATGGCTGATCATATATATATAAAAAAATATAGATAGACTATAAAATTATGCAGGATGGAAAGAAATCATCCACTTAATATCATTTATTTTTATAGCTCAAAAGATTGTTGTTGAATTTCACAAGAAAGTTTGAAATAAAAACAATGAAATAAAATCTTTTGTTTTAGACCTGTCATGTTTATTACCACAGGTTGTAGCGTTTATCTTCTTTTAAAGTTTATGTTCACAGGACAAGTTACAATTATTTTGGTTCAATAAAGCAATGCAAAAAGTTTTGTGCTCGTGGGTTTTTACTTAGTTCGTAGACTTTATTGATTTTATGACGAGTATAGTATACCTATTTACGAGTAGTATTATTCACATTTGACTAAAATTGTTTTATCAGATGTATATTTTATTTAACTTTGTAATCATTAAAAGTTTCCTTTCATACAACAAAATTGTGTTAACATTTTTATCACAATATTATTGATTTTATTCTGATCTATACTAATATTATAAAGTTAAAGAGTTTGTTTCTTTGAACGCGCTAATCTCAGAAACTACTGGCCCGATTTGAAAAATTATTTTTATGTTGGATAGTCCATTTATCGAGTAAGGCTTTAAGCTATATAACATAAAGATACGACTCAGAAGACCACAGCAGCAAAGAAAAATGTTGCGAAAACGGGAGAAAGATATTCCTTTTGAGAGCTTCCGCTGCGTACGCTGCGGAAACCGCTAAAGTTACACAAAAATCATGTATGACAGGATTGTTCAGCATTAAGAGTTCTATAATAAAGTCCGCGACAGCATAAGTCTATCTTTTATGGTTGACTTACTACAACCTTTTTTATGTTAATAAATTTGTAAAAAAAATAATGCATCATTTTTAGAGGTGTATTATACACACAGGTATTTATTCTTATCAAAATAAATACATTCATCATCACGAGCATTTCATTTAGAACAAAGTTGCCCTTTATATCATTTGATTCCAATAAATATCTTAGGAGCTATCACAGTTTTAACATAACTCCGCACCAAAATAATGTTCGCAGCTTAAGTACAACGTGCGCTCGCGCTAATTATATTATAAAGCTGAAGAGTTTGTTGGTTTGAACGCGCTTATCTCAGGAACTGCTGAACAGATTTGAAAAAATATTTCTGTGTTAGATAGCTTATTTATTGAGAAAGGTTTTAGGATATAAAACATCACGCTGCGACGGAAGGGGAGGGAGCAAACTCAAAACGCGCGGACGAAGTCGCGGGGGACCGCTAGTTATACTAATATTGATAGTTTTAACTTATTGATTACTTTAAACTTTAAATGACGTAAATAAATCATTTGATTAAATTATCCGCATCTCGTCCATAATAAGCTGTATACATGTATGGGATGAATTGATGAGCTACTATTTGTATAAATGCTACACCAGAAACATTTCGTAAAATTACTTTTTTATTTACTAAAATATCAATCACAGGAGACTTCCACATCGTAAATCTTAGACGTTTGGTGTGATCAGAATTATCAGGAAACAGCTATCTAAACGCCGAGTAAAAAAGTAAGTGCAAAGCGCTGTGATGCCTAGTCAACCTGGAACCTAGCTTTTTTGAAGAGAACGCTGACTGCGCCTAGTAAAAGTAGTAAGTAGTCCAACTAAATACCGATCTGCTGACTGAGGTCTCAGTCTGGAGCTTACGTCAAAACATGACTGATTGTTGTCATAAGTCTTTGTGCCCCCTTTTAGTACAACTAGCCCAATATCATCACCATAAATTTCTTTAAATGCATTTTTAATGATTAATTTCGTAAGTGCAGGTTTTCCTTGTCAGTATATCAGTCACTAATCAGTAGTGCGGATTTTGTTTTGGCAACTGTCATCACTGTAAATGTCTACTTTTTCGTCTGACGCTATCTCGCATGTCGAATTAACAGTGATTAAAAAGTGTTTTAAAGTTCTCATCTAACATATTTTCTTTAACCTGATCGCATATTCCTGATTTTTTAAATGGTGAATAAAATATGAGCCTGTACATGGTCTGATAAACTATGATCTTGGTAAGATCATCTCATTTAAACTAGAAATGAAAAATAAAAGCCTACTTTTAAACGTTGAGAAAACTTAAGAATTACTGAGGACGAGCGGCAGAATGTAAACATATCTTTGATTTTCTGCATTTCGTCCCAAATATTTTAAAGGCACGGTGGGACGAGGTAATGAATTACTAAATTTTCCATCCAAACAAAAAAAGGAAACGACTTGCAGAATGAAGTTATTATTTGTATTGATTTTTTGCATCTTGTCCCAAGTGGGCCGTAATCACATGGGAAGAGTCGAGTAATATGTAAGTAGTATGTACTTTACCAAAATTCTCTAATATTGTAGTACCTTAATTAAACTAGCGGTTGTTTTCAAATAAATGGTAATCTAACATTTTTTTTCCTTGAAATACCTGAGACCATAAATAATTAACATATTTTCCTTCATCGGCGTAGTTATTTACTACGTGATTAAATATTTAAATAGCAGGAGAAAGCATTCGCCTTGATATGAGGGGCTTTAGCTTACATTTTCCACTAAATTGTCTTTCCATTTCCATAAAGAGTGCGAAGTGTGGCCACCCAAATGCATCAATGTATGGGAAACATTTGAAATGCTTATAACTTTTGATTGGCGGCATATAGAGCCGTCACTTACGATTTTTTGTACTTAGAGGCCGCGTCACATCAGATTAGATGAGTTTTCAGCTTCGTACAACACCTGGAAGTGGTAGAACTGGGTTTTTTCTCAATTTCTCCAAAACGCGTGCGTCACGAAGGTTCAAATCTGGTCGAGAGCTGTCACTAACGTCGTCACATCAGTAAATCCTAAAAACATTTGTCCGAAACGTAACATTTCGTGAAATATAGAGAAAAACAAGTTGGCTCAGACGACCGGATATCAGGCTGCCTGAGCCACACGTTTATCACGATTTCTCAAAAAGTACTGGATGAAAATGGATAAAACTACTTCGGATGACCGTCACTTACGCGTCACATCACATTTTATAAGAAACAGCGCCCTGAGACCCTCCGATAGTTGAGATCTGGAAAGTCAGAAAATGCGAAATTCTGGCTGTCTGAGGCTAGTTTTTTTGATTTTCCAAGAAAACTATTGCGTTACAAACGTCATCGTTTCATCAACCTGGATATATCAGCGTCACTAACGATTCGTTATTAGCCTAGATATGCTAGATCCCTCCAGAAGCCTGGCTCAGACGGCCGGATGTAGACCAGAGCAATGCATATGATCGGTGTCCAATATTATTATTATTTTCAGAAATTAAAATTTTAGAAATTTATTCTCGAAAACAGGGGTCTTTTTTTCTTACTCACTGCGACTTTTAGCATCGATGCATCGCGCTTTAGCATCACGATCCACGCAATGAACAGATTTAATTTAGCATCGATACGGTCGCGCGTTAGCATCGATGCAGACGCGCGTCTGCATTGATGCTAACGCGCGTTCGTGTCGATGCATCCGCCAAAATTCAGTACATACCTGATTTGACAATTTCCAGTTTCTGCATCGCGACTATTAATGCTAACGCGCGCAAGAATCGCGATTGTATCGATGCTAAAAGTAGCGCAGTGTATAAAGGTTGACATTTGCGAATGCATCGCTTCTAAAAGTCGCAGTGTGTAAAAGGTCTAAGTGTAATCAGAAAGCTCGTCAAACTCACGGGCCAAGTGAGCTGCGGTTGTGGTATTGAAAGAGTTAGAGTCGTTATTATTATTAATTACCAGGGCACTTATGGACCCGTTGAATAAAACATTGTACTTACAGCGACAAAATGAAGACAATGACTTGTGTGGACATCGTGAGGTAGAAGATCGAGTTGATGTAGTCCGTCTGCAGCGTGGCTTTGTAGAGTTGCGAGTACACTATCGACGCGAACATGGCCACGGCGTTCTCCATCACTGACAGGAATGCGTACGCTACGCCTGGAATTTCAAATTTTCAAATATATATTTATTTAGCACAAAACATAACATAGAATATACAAATCGATAACCACCTGCACTAGGTAAAACCTGTATCGTAGACAATTAACTACTACCATTGTCATAAATTGGACTGCGTTGCAATAATTTTTACAAGTACGTGGAAAATAAGGGATATTTGTATTACATTATCTAAAATAAAATTTCTGTGGTAAATCTTAATTAATATGCCAAGTTAATTAAAAATGCAATGGAATCAGTTTGATATCGGATAGTAAATATTGGACACCAATCACATACATTGCTATGATTATAAAATAAGTAGCTAATGCACTTGTATTTAATCAGAAACAACGGTGGTACCACAGCACCCAGACCCGAGACGATATAGAAAATTTTGTTTTCTATAATAACGCGACCGGGAATCGAGCCCGGGACCTCGGAGCGGCGACGCCTTGAAACCAGCGTGCTTAACCACTACACAACGCAGTTCGTCGGTTAGTAAGTTGGTAAACACGGTCTATTGGATGGTCATTAGGCATGGAAATGATTATTGCTTTTTATTCATTTTCATTTCATTGCCAATGATTTATTCGCAGTGTGCATTGCAACGCGAGTACGCGACTTAAGAATTTCACAGTACGCAAATAATGCGATTTTCGTACCGACCTACTACAAACTCATTACAAAATGATCTAAACTTTACGACTATGAGATTAAATTTCTATTTTTGACTGTTGAACATCGTAAGTCACATAGCTACGACCGCATAGATAGATAGAGCATACTCATTCCTACTCGTTCACTCGTGCTCAGGGATTGCGCCCGCTACAATTCATTCATCAATGAAATGAAATCCGAAGGATATTATGATTTCGCAGCGATTTGTAGCAGTCTTTATGAAAAAAAGTAGCTGGTGTGAATAATAAATTTTATTTCATTTGAAATTTCATCTGCTATTCATGAAATATTCCATGCCTTATGGTCATATAATAATCTAAGGGGCTGTTTAAAATAAACCATTTCGCAAATGCTAATTGTTATGCAATACGCTGTTGATTATTGTCTATACTCTAATGAATATTCAAATGGTATGGAATAAGTCTCATGTAAAGATGTAGGGACAACAGCACGTCAAGGTAAACACTGTGCTATGTTATGGTTGTAATAAAGGCTAGTTTGGGTAACCTGATATGCTGGCGACTGTAAACTATCTATTTAGAGTCGTGAAAATACAAACTTTAAATGGATTCTCGCCTCCATAGCTCCTCCCTCTGAGTAATTTTCAGGAGCTCGCCAACTCTAGTCAGTTCTAGCCGCATGATCGGGTGCCAGTAAGCAGACTCTCGACACTCGTAACTCGTGTAATTTCTAGTTATACTGTTATTTTACATAGTACTTTATTATGATTTTTTGACACTTTCGCATCTTTTGTATCAGCCATCGGTTTTGAAATAAAACTGGCGAAAGGTGGCCTGTCGCGACCTGAAAATATGGTAGCAAATAGCCCACGGTGAGCTCTGTATTAGCGAGCAAAAACTGTTTGCGGGGAACAATTAGCAAAGGCCAGGTTACACCAGGTCACCACACACAGATTCACCAACAAATTCCATCGCGACGTATTTTACGGAAACCTCGAAAGCTTTTAGGTTTTACATTTACATGTCCCAGTGCAAGCACAAGTTCACAGGCTCCGTCCAAATAAAAACAAAATACGCTGCAATAAAAACGTAAGTAGGAAAACTTTATTAACTATGTACTTATTACTTTTATTAATTCCTAACCATGTTTGCGCGTTATACTGGCTCAAATCGAAGTGATACTTTAGTACGTAACATTTATTTTGTAACCATTTTTATTTTCCCTTTAGGAATTAGAATAGCATAAAACATTGCATTATTTGAGTACTTTAATATATCAAAGTTACTCTGTAAAGGGAAGAATAAAAGGACCGAGGAGGAGAGGAAGATTAAGAATCTTTACTTTTATTTTATAGCTGAAGAGTTTTATTGTTTGAACGCGCTAATCTTTATTACAATGCGTTAATGTTTAAAAAAATATTGCTTGTTGGATAGGTATTTATCGAGGGAGGAGCAAACTTAGTAGTAAACTGAGGAGTTAAAGTAAAAATGTTGTGTCGTATCAAGAGAATAGCGGAAGAGCGTAACAAACTACTTCGACAAGAGCCTAGCTCTAAAATTTCACAATGAAAAAAAGGAAAAGCAACCCAGCTCAGAGATTATTCAGTTTTTTAGGGTTCCGTAGCCGAATGGCAAAAAACGGAAACCTTATAGTTTCGTCAAGTCTGTCTGTCAGTCCGTCCGTATGTCACAGACATTTTATTCTGTAACTATAAGCATCACACTGTTGAAATTTGGTAGCAAGATGTATCTTGTTAACCGCTTACCGATTCTCATATAAAAAATAATGATATTTAAGGGGGGCTCCCATACATGAAACTAAAACAAAAAATATATATGTCAAACCTATGGGTGTCTTTGAAAATGACATAAAGGTTTCTAAAACCATTTTCTTTTAAAGACTCCCGTTTTATAGCTAGACGCCCGCAGAGTGATAAAATGGGCGTCCCCCCATCTAACTTCTGAACTAAGCGAGTGAAAATTTTGAAAAAAATATATAATGTAGATCTTTACAAATACTTTCAAAGAAAATTGGTTCGGACGGGATCGAAAGAGAAGTTTTTGAGATATAGCACATTTTCAACAACCGCAAACATAACTTTGTACTTCATACAAACACTATGAAAAACAAAGTTATGTTTGCTGTCAACAAAATATTGTGGTATTTTACTAAGTGGAAGTAAGTGGATTCCCTAATTCAGTTTATACCTCAACACCCGAGCGGTCGCATGAGACCGCATAACAATAGAATATCTATTGTGTCTCGTTCACATACGCTTGAGGGATTAAGTTGGCACGGAACCCTCAGTGCACGAGTCCGACTCGCACTTGGCCGGTTTTTTTAAAATATTTTTGTGTCAGTATTTCTCTTTGATTTTATTATGTTTGTTTGCTTAATGGTTTATGTTATTTATTTATTTTTTGCCTTTTTTCGCATTTTATTATTATAATAATTATTCAACATAGAATTCTACCCACAAAGGCACCCGCTGAAAATCAGCGTCGTGGTATGCGTTCTGCTGCCACGACTTATGCTGAGTGGGTGCCTTTCCGACTCAAATACTCCTGTTTTTTTTTTCTCTCAATGTGCCTTTTCGACTCAAATACTCTTTTTTTTTCTCTCAATGTTTTCGGTGGAATAGTGTTTTTTTTTTAATTCTTTATTGCACTGTCAAAACTAAAGTACAAATGGCGGACTTGATGCTTAAAACATTCTCTACCAGTCAACCATTGTGCGAAACAGAAACGGTTGAGGCGGCGTAAAATTCTTTCTTTCTTTCTTTCAGACATTTATCTCGTGTCCAGTGTCGCAACTCACCGCGCTCCGAAGCGGGCAGCACTTTGGAGGTCATGGAGCGCACGAGCGGCGCGACGCAGGGCCCCAGCGCCGCGGCGGCCGCGCCCGCGTACATCAGCGCGCTGTCCGTCGCGTGCGCGTACACCAAGTGGCCGGTGATGTGGGCGGACGCGCCGATCATTACTATCACCTGGATAGAAATAAATAAACAAAAACCGTCTCCAAAACCAAAACGCACTAAAAAAAACTGAAATAAGCTCTTGACCCTTGAAAGGGAAGGAAGCCATTTTAAGCAAACAATTTCTTTTTGGAGTCGGTGCTCTGATAGTTGATGCTTTATGGCAGGGATGCACAGACTTATTAAGACTAGGGGCCACTCGGGCAAATTATGAACTGATGGCGGGCCGCCAGAAGTATAGGTAATTAAAGACAATAAAGAATTGATAATTATGTATTAAAATTGAAAAAGAATTTATTAATTTGAAGCGTGGCACTGCATAGTGCTTACAATCTTTTTTATATTTGGCTCAAATTTACTTGTAGCAACACGTAAAACTGCTTTCAAACTTTCATTTGCAAGGCGGTTTCGATTTTTTGTTTTATTATTATTTAGTATTGAAAAGGTTTGTTCACATATATAGGTAGAACCAAATAAGCTGGCACATTTCAGAGCGTTTATGCGCAACTCTTTGTAGGTACGTATTTTTATCAATGCAGCGGTAAAAGTTCAGCAAGTCTCCTTCGTTGAATTTGTTGCGTAAATCTTGGTCGTTTTGAATGTCGATAATTTCTAACTGCATTGACTCTGGCGCATTTTCAACTGAAATCGTGAAAGGATTGCTGAATATGTCCAACAGAGGTTTCACTTTTTTAAACTCCGAAAATCTTTCTTGAAAAGATTGAATCAAAATATCTAGCTTTTCTACATAACTGAAATTAATCGCAGTTTTGTTGAATTTTTCAGCCATTTTCTTATAATTCGGAAAATGATTGTAATTTCCAGAATTCAATTGCGATCTGAAAAGTGTCAGCTTGCATTGAAAGGATGATACGTGAGCGTAGAGCTGGGATATCAGTTGATTTTTGCCTTGAAGCCGTGTGTTCAAGACATTCAAATGATTTGTAATGTCAACTAAAAAAGCCAAATCACACAACCAATCAGGATTTTTAAGTTCCGGGACATCCTTTTGCTTTTCCGCCAGAAATATTCCAATTTCTTCTATTAAATTTAGAAATCGTTCCAGGGTCAATCCACGACTTAGCCACCTTACTTCTGTATAATACAGTAAATCTCCATATTCGCTGTGATTGAGTCCTCGTGATTTTATGAAATTTACAGTCGAAACTACCACTTTCATGACATTTTGAAATTCAATTTTTTTAGAACAGAGGGCTTCTTGGTGTATAATGCAGTGAAACTGCATGAGATCTTCAGCGTTTATGTTTTTTTCTTGCAGATGCTTTTTCAGCAAAGTAACTAGCCCAGAATTGACACCAATCATCGAAGGAGCACCGTCAGTGGCAACTCCCGATAATTTTGATAAGTCCAAATCAGTTTTTGAACACTCATCCAAAAGTACATTGAGTATATCAACTCCTCTGGTTTGACCTTTCAATGAACACATTCCTAACAACTCTTCTAAGACTTCAAAATCTTGAGTAACACCTCGTATGAATATGAGAAGTTGAGCTGTGGAAGTAATATCAGTGGATTCGTCGAGTGCTAATGAAAAAAATTCAATGATCTTAGTTTTTTCATTTAATTGTTCCGCAATATTACCTGACAAAGACATAATACGTCTTTGGATAGTCATACGATTCAGTTGAATTTTCTCAAACTTTTTTGCTGCTTCTGGACACATTTTCTTAGCGGCAATTTCTATGCATTCTTTTACAAAATCCCCATCATTGAAGGGGCGACTGCGCTTTGCTATCATTCGAGAAATTTCATAACTAACTTCTGTAGCTGTTTCTGAATCTTGGATGGGTTTTGTAAACATAGCTTGCTGACCAATAAGCTCCCGTTTTAAAGACAACATTTTTTGCTTTCTTAATTCGCCTGTAAACTTGGTAAAAGTAGGATGCTGCGTTTCATAGTGCCTTTTTACATTATATTCCTTTGCAATCGCAACAGAATTCTTGCAAATTAAACAAACGACTTTATTATGCGACCATACAAAAAAGTATTTCTCAGTCCAAATTTCTTGAAACTGCCGATTTTCATCTTTAACCTTACGTTTTTTACTAGGTCCTGGCTTGTCCATGTTGCGTTCTAATCCTGGCTAGGATTAACACAGCACCTAAAAACAATTACAGTACCTACTTAAATTACCCATCCTTTTTTAAATTAGCAAAAATAATTGATTTAAATAGGTAGGGAAACACTTATTAATAACAGAGTTTTACTTACGATTTCACAACACAATTATACACGGCACTTGACGGGAAATCTACGTTGAATGTGGATCAAAATATATGACACCGGCTAGTCGAGTTAAAATCTACACTAGAACTATTGACACTTCACTCAATTTTAAAACCGAACTATGGGTCGCTGCGGTTAGCGTGGCTTTTATACCGCGCGTATAGAGTCGAAAACTGTCTGGAGAAATCTCGAAACCGACTCTGGAAGCTTCGTGTATCTACCTACGCGAGCAATCGGGAATTCGTGCACTTAAGAGCGCGCGCGCGAGATTCACATTACTTTTCGAACATATTTTTTTTGGTTTTATTCTGGAATATATTCAATATTTTTCGAATGTACGAGAGTATTATTTTTGCTGTCGGCGGGCCACCAGTATTCGACCGGCGGGCCGCAAGCGGCCCGCGGGCCGCGGTCTGTGCATCCCTGCTTTATGGTCAAAGTGATGGCACTGACTCCAAAAAAAAATTGTTTGCCTAAAATGGCTACCTTTTCTTTCAAGGGTCAAGAGTTTTATTCAGAATTTTTAGTGCATTTTGGTTTTGAAGTCGGTTTTTACTTTGTTTTTAAATTAATTTTATTTCTTAATTTTTAGTGATTGCAGGAAAGGGGAGGCGGGCAGGGGGTTGCACCTTATGACTCTGTTCTTTAGAAAGCTACAAATTACCTATCAAAGTTCTGTCATTATAATTACTGAACTCCTAAGCGTTAAGGCGTTCCACCATCAGCTTAGCTCCACAAAATGTTGCCTATCAGATGAAAAGACACGTCAACCTTAAGATTCTAGTAAAAACACTATATGTGCCTTTAAAGTGAGGGTTTCCCTCGATTACACCAAAGCCCCATCATCGGTTCCCGAATTGGCAAAAATGGGACCAACTAGAAGGTATACCCCCTAGGTAGGCGAAAAATTTTTTCGAATCGGTCGACAAATGACTGAGATATAAAGTAACAAAGATACAAAAAAAAAGTCGAATTGATAACCTCCTCCTTTTTTGAAGTCGGTTAAAAAAAAAAAAAAGTTTGCTGTTGACGACCTCCGTGGTGTAGTGTAGTTAAAAGGCGTCGCCTCTCCGAGGTCCCGGGTTCGATTCCCGGTCGCGTCAGTATAGAAATTATTATTTTTGTTATTTTCCATACTGTCTTGGGTATGGGTGTTGTGGTACCACCGTTGTGTCTGATTTCCATAACACAAGTACAATTAGCTACTTACTTTGGAATCAGAGCAATGTATGTGATTGGTGTCCAATATTTATTTATTATTATTATTATTTATGGGCAATAAAAAACAATTACACAATACAAAATGTGCACAAAAACTGCTATAGTTTTGAAAACTGTGTTGCAATTATTGACGCCCACCTCGAGTAACATTAATATGCAGTACTATTCCACTAATTACAGGTACAAGCAAGATCTAAGTGATTAGATTCCTATAGTTACAGGTAAACAAAAATCACCGTGTGTGTGAGTGTGTTTGGAAAGAAATAGTACATTATTATACAAAGGGAGAAAGTGACCCATTTCACTAGAGAAGTTTTTGGCGCTCGAACGGAGTGAGAGCGCTAATAATTCGAGCGTGAAATGGGTGCTTTCACCCGAGTTGAACATACTATTTTTCATTTCGACTGTAAGGAAAAATAAATAAATTTAGCTATGTGATTGTGATCCGATGATTAGATATTTTGCTGTTTGGCGGGAGATGAAAACTCAAGTTTTTACATCACATATCAGTTTGTTTACTGTTGTTATAAATAAAACACACGATTAGAAGGACAGTAACGGCACGGAAGACAACAAAGTACATAAAACGCGGACGATATTAAATATTTCAAATCATTGTTAAAAATATTTATCAAATTTTTCTCACAGACAATAATAATAGTAGAAGAACGCAACCTTAATCTTGTCACCAAAACTACCACAAATTATGTTGAATTCCAGGTTCAATTTTGCCTCATGATGAGATAGCGGTATGAGTAACAGCTAAAGGTGAGAGTGAGTGAAATAGTACATTATGATACAAGTGTGCCAAGTTGACCATTATTTAAGGCGATATTGTGTGCGCACGAGCGAAAGCCAGTGCGCTATAAGAAAGCCGCGTATATTATGGTCACAGGCACACGTGTTTCATACGACGTTTTTCAACACACTTGCGAGGAAAAAACAAGACTCAAAGAATAAAGTAAGTATGCTAAACAAAACTCCAATCATTTACGAAAAATGGCGCGTTGTTTCTTTTCTTGCCGCGATACCGATGCGCGCGCATGATGGCTATGGCGCGAATTAGATCGGCCAACAGCCAATATTAAAACACAAAGTTTAAAACACAAATTACAGAAAATTTGAAATGAATTTGAGTTATTTTTTAGTAATAAAGCTGGATTTACCATTTATTGAAATAAATATGTAGATACTGATTTTTCGCATAAATACTGTTTGTTGCTAAAATATAAGTTATAACCCGATTAAATTATATCGCTTCTTCTTCTTACTTACGACTTGGTACTAGGGTACAATTGTAAATTGGTCGGGTTAATAAACTAAAGGCACTAGTGCAATAAGATACTGAAAAAGCACGCGTGTTTAATATATAGGATTATGAGCCAGGAATCGGTGGAATATAAACGTCATTTTGAGCAAGTGTGTTGAAAAGACTTTTGAACAACAAGACCCGGCGTGTCGCCTTTACTAATCTGTGCAATAATTGACCAAACTAAAAAAAGATATTGTCAAAGACAAAGAAAAAATGAGACAATTTAAAATATATAAAAAAGTTTAACTATGGCGGACCAGACTAACACTGGAGATAGCTTAGCAAAAGACCTTTTAAATAAAAAGAGTTTAATGAAAGTGTCATGGTTTGGGAGATAATGCCACTTTCTTGTTTTCTTCATACAAGAAATATACAAAAAAGTGGTATTATCTCCTAAACTATGAGACTTTTATTAGAGTAATGTTATTTTTATTTGAACGATCTATGATTAGGGTGCGTCTCATTTGTTATACAATTATCAACTTTAACAACGATCACTTTACATAAGAATCATTTGATATAGCAACACGTTTACTTAACATAATATTCAATTTATATAATATCATTTAGTATAAAGTTCATATCTTATAATACCGTTTGAAATAAAACCCATTTTTTATATCGTTCATTTGATACAATTTTGTTTGACACACGCATTATTTCATATAACTGTTATTTGATATAATAAATGTTTAAATAATGATTAAGAGAAATAACCGTCAATTACTTGGTCTAACTTCCATCGGTATAATTTCAATTGACATTCATTTAAATAAATACTTATCCAAAATAAAATCATTTTAAATCCGATTCGCTGTGGTTACTTCGCCGTGGTACTTGTCTGGCCGATACTAGAGTGTAATTAAGAAGTCTGAGGCGCGGAGGGAGAGCAGCCTCCGCCCGCTTCTTTGTTGCGCAGGCATCCGCGCAAGCCGGAGCGGCTGAGGCTCGGGGCCACGAGTCAGCGCCATAAGCACACATCCGCGGCCCCTCACTGACTAGACCGACACACGGTCTCACCCGATCTCAAAATCAAAATCAAAAATAATTTATTCAATTTAGGACACAAAATGCCACTTATGAACGTCAATAATTAGTGTAACATCAATCAATTTTGGCCCGTTTAGGGCAAGAACATGTCTCCTTATCTTTTGGGCCCTACTAGCGCTTCGAGACAAAACACAGACAATTTGGCAAGTGCTGAGAAGAAATGCCGGAACAAACTCAGTCACCACTAGCTGCCTCAAAAATGATACTAATCAAAATAAACAGGTAGGTACATCAGTTTGGTGCAGGCTGGACTGTCCATACATTTTCGTCATTAAGATAGTCTTGAATTTTATAATACCCCTTCGACATTAGGGTAATTTTGACATGTAACTTAAATTTGTGAATAGGTAGTTCGATGACATTATTAGGTATATTGTTGAAAAATTTAACAAAATTTCCCAGGAATGAATTCATTGTTTTGGCTAACCTGAAGTTTGGAATGACAAGTTTGCTTTTATTTCGTGAGTTATAAGAATGTATGTCACTTTTTTTCATGAAAAAATCTAAATTTTTACGTACGGACATGATATTATCAAATATGTATTGAGAAGCGACAGTAAGGATGTTAATTTCCTTAAAGAACTCTCTCAGGGATTCGCGGGGACTAAGTTTGTAAATGGCTCTTTTTTGCAAAATAAGGATGGTATCGATGTCCGCAGCAGAACCCCACAAGAGAAGACCATAAGACAGAAATCTGAAGACAGCAAGTGCCCCTGCCTCCAGCGCCGAAGGAGGTTATCCTCCGGCTTGATGTCCCGACGATGCGTAGAACGCATTACACACCATCGCGCCTCTTAGTGGGAAGCGGACGCCCCCGCGTCCACGACCCGAGGCACAGGGAGGGGCATGTGCAGGTGGTGGAGGTGCCTCCTGCGCCCAGTACGCCTTCGGCGCATAAGGAGTGCGTCAGCCGCAGCCTCTCGCTCTCACTCCGCGCTCTCCTTTTCGGCGATCACCCGCTCGCAAAATGCGGCCATGGCTCGCCATGTCTCCCTGTCGTCGACCATACGCCGGACTATAGCGCCCCGGTTAACAGGGCTTGGAAACCAGTATTTTTTTGAACCAGTTTAACGAAAATACATGTGGAACTTATTGAAAACGGTTGTTTCTTTGAACCGGTTTTTAAACCGGTTTGGAAAAATATGGGTATTTTTCATTAACCGGTTTAATTATTCGTTCACACAGGACAACCACCTGATCTTTGTTAAGATCTGCGAGCGGTGAGCGCATCTAACGTTTATTTTTATTCAATAAAACGTATTTTCGTTCGACATATTTTTGAAAATTTTACTTCTATTATTAAACAATATAATGACCAAGAAAATAATTGTGAAGAATCTGATAATCAGTATAACCTCTTTTGAAGAATATTCGGTCAAAAAACAAGTAGAGTTGCGATCATCGCAAGCGGCTAGGCATTAACCGGTTTATTTAGGTTCACAGTATCGCTCTTATTGGGTTCCGCTCCGGAACGGAATTTTACGATAAAACCGGTTTAACCGTTATAATACCGGTATATCTTGAACCGGTTTCAAGCCTTGCAGGCTGAGGTCGGTCCCCACGTGTGCTCGGAGGGCACGGCGGTCAGCGACCCACGCCGGGCACACCTCGAGGGTGTGCTGTGCCGTATCTGGTTTTTAGTGGGTATGCCCCGATCGGGAAGAGTCCCACATAACCTGCTGCCTTCCCCCGAGGGTGGCATGTATGCGTAAAGCATTTTCCAGCGAAACCCAAAAAAGAGCGGAGAGGCTGCACTTCCCGCAGCGCCGGAGACGTGGAAATAATAATGCATATGTGCTTGCTTAAATGCATGCCACATGCCTGCTTGCTTTCATGCATGCTGAATGTCTGATTGCATGCTGAATGCTTGCTTGCATACTGCCTGCCCCTCTTTGTTGGTATCAACGACGATAGAGATTTACAAAAAAATATTAGTAATCAAAATAAAAGCCCATTAAGAATTCATTTATATTATATAAATTGGAGTTTATATTGTGATCATTATATCTTTTTAATATTATATAAAAACAGTGTTATCGTAAATAAATGATGAAGTAAATATTATTATACATAATAATCGTTATTTGTTTTAATTATTATATCACGTAAATGTTATACTGAATGCTGTTATATTAATTGATTTTAGGTCAATCGTTTGTAATACGTTTGAAAATTATGCAATTTAAAATTTTATAAATATCCTTTATCCATTGGACATTCCCACACATCGTCATCTAGCCCCAAAGTAAGCTACTCAAAGCTTGTGTTATGGGTGCCAGACAACGGATATAATAATTAAATACTTTTTTTTAGTAAATACATACATGATATACATAGATAAAACCCAGACCAATACAAACAGACATGTTCATAAATCCATCATTATATTAAAAGAAGTATTATATTAAACAAAATTATATAATGTGACTGTATATGTTATAAATTTTATATGATATGTTGTTATACCATACATTACACACCCCTATGTCTAAGCTATCTCAAGTTTCAATTTAGCACCCTTTATTGGGACACTCCATATATTTGTTAACTTACAGTATCTCTCCAATTGAAGACCCTGGTCATGAGCGGAATGCCGACCAGCATGACCAGCACGTACGCCGTGCTCAGGTACGTGCGGAAGTGGCTGAAGTCCGTCGCGTCCCACTCGAATACTATCGTCGTGTATAGGTACATCACGGGACGCTCATCTGGAACGTTATAAAGGCATTTTATTTTTATTTTATACAATATGGTACATCAACAGATAGACAGCATTAGTAAGAAATAATTTAGGTATTATTCTTCTAAGGGCTAATTTTTCAATAGTCAGATAAGAAATATTCGTCGAACAAAATACAATATGGCTAAGGGCTGATTTTTTAATAGTCAGATAAGAAATATTCGTCGAACAAATTACAATATGGCTAATTTAAGAACGTCACCTAATTGTCAGCCATCATACGTAGGTAACTGTCATTTTTTTAAATCTGTCGCTTTATAATTTATCAGTCTGATAACTTTTATCTGACCATTCAAAAATCGGCCCTTATTTGAATATCTATCTAATATCTAATTGTGAGCAATCATAGGTACCTGTAATTTTTGAAATCTGTCGCTTTATAATTAATCAGACTGATAACTTTTATCTGACCATTCAAAAATCGGCCCTTATTTGAATATCTATCTAATACCTAATTGTGAGCAATCATAGGTACCTGTCATGTTTGAAATCTGTCGCTTTATAATTTATCAGTCTGATAAGTTTTATCTGGCCATTGAACAATCGGCCCTAAATATGCCAATTATAGTATACACATCATGGCAGGAAAATCACAAAGTGACACTAGTGCAAAAAAATACAATAAATTAGTTACAATTAAAAAATAATAATACTGAACAAAAAAGATAAAAAAAAATATAGTAAAGTTAGGAATACAAAGTTATAGAGCTCCCTTAAAGTTCAAGAATGTTGGGTGATGCCAAAAAATTGGATGACTAGAGAAGCAACTGTGACGGACAAGGAATCGAACCCACTGTCTTGCGCCATCCGGGTATTAAGTAAAAAAATAAAATAATGTCATCCTTCATTTTAATCGATTGTAAAATATTTTTGTCGTTTAATTCAATGGACTTGCCAATGTGTCTGGCCGAGTGGTATAGGCCCGCCGCCCGGATTAAGGCACAGTTGCATTTTCGAAGTGCAATTTATATTATTATTAAGTTTTGATAGTACACAAAACAATATAAAAACCAAAAAAATAGTATAAGTCACAAGAAATTCAGTGCTTTAAAAACAATAGTTTAGATAATTTGCCAGTTATTTTATACATATCAAAAAGAAAATACAAAAACAGCACCTTTATAAGACGAAAATATTCATTCATGCCAACCTACCTTAAAATTCGCAAACAATAAATTAAAATTGTTAAGTATTGAAAGAGATAAACTCAGTGTGTTGAAGAATATTCTTATTTCATAACAAAGTTACTAATTATACATTAATCAATGCAGTCAGTAAAATTACGCGGGACAATTCCACAACAATCAAACTAATGTCACACACAATCAATCTGACAGGTCTAGTGCTGTCCATAAGTCCTAGTGTTGTCTATCATAGTACATAATGCCACAATCGATTATCCGTCTAACAGTTCGGCCATCCTGAAAAACCCTTCGTCCTCGAAGGATACCCTGGTGTCTTCCCCAATAACGTCTTTTCGCGCAGTCAATCGGCAGCACACTCCCTTCGGCAGTAGGCGTCGTTCGGCAACCAGCGCCTTCGGCAATGAGCTCCTCTCGGCGACGGAGCCTCGTGCGTTAAGTGAGCCCCGTGCGGCAAGTGAGCCCCGTGCGGCAAATGAGCACCGTGCGTCAAGTCAGCCCCGTGCGGCAAGTGAGCCCCGTGCGGCAAATGAGCACCGTGCGTCAAGTCAGCCCCGTGCGGCAAGTGAGCCCCGTGCGGCAAATGAGCACCGTGCGTCAAGTCAGCCCCGTGCGGCGAGTGAGCCCCGTGCGGCAAGTGAGCACCGTGCGTCAAGTCAGCCCCGTGCGGCAAGTGAGCCCCGTGCGGCAAATGAGCACCATGCGTCAAGTCAGCCCCGTGCGGCGAGAGTGAGCCCCGTGCGGCAAGTGAGCCCCGTGCGGCAAATGAGCACCATGCGTCAAGTCAGCCCCGTGCGGCGAGAGTGAGCCCCTTGCGGCAAGTGAGCCCCGTGCGGCAAATGAGCACCATGCGTCAAGTCAGCCCCGTGCGGCGAGAGTGAGCCCCTTGCGGCAAATGAGCATCGTGCGTCAAGTCAGCCCCGTGCGGCAAGTGAGCCCCGTGCGGCAAATGAGCACCGTGCGTCAAGTCAGCCCCGTGCGGCAAGTGAGCCCCGTGCGGCAAATGAGCACCGTGCGTCAAGTCAGCCCCGTGCGGCGAGTGAGCCCCGTGCGGCAAGTGAGCCCCGTGCGGCAAATGAGCCACGTGCGGCGAGTGAGCCCCGTGCGGCAAGTGAGCCCCGTGCGGCAAATGAGCCACGTGCGGCCAGTGAGCCCCGTGCGGCAACAGAGCTCTAGCAGCGAGTGAGCCCCGAGCGGCCAGTGAGCCCCGAGCGGCCAGTGAGCCCCGAGCGGCGACAGAGCTCTAGCAGCGAGTGAGCCCCGAGCGGCCAGTGAGCCCCGAGCGGCGACAGAGCTCGAGCAGCGAGTGAGCCCCGAGCGGCCAGTGAGCCCCGAGCGGCGACAGAGCTCGAGCAGCGAGTGAGCCCCGAGCGGCCAGTGAGCCCCGAGCGGCAACAGAGCTCTAGCAGCGAGTGAGCCCCGAGCGGCCAGTGAGCCCCGAGCGGCGACAGAGCTCTAGCAGCGAGTGAGCCCCGAGCGGCCAGTGAGCCCCGAGCGGCAACAGAGCTCTAGCAGCAAGTGAGCCCCGAGCGGCCAGTGAGCCCCGAGCGGCCAGTGAGCCTCGAGCGGCGACAGAGCTCTAGCAGCGAGTGAGCCCCGAGCGGCCAGTGAGCCCCGAGCGGCAACAGAGCTCTAGCAGCGAGTGAGCCCCGAGCGGCCAGTGAGCCCCGAGCGGCAACAGAGCTCTAGCAGCGAGTGAGCCCCGAGCGGCAACAGAGCTCTAGCAGCAAGTGAGCCCCGAGCGGCCATTGAGCCCCGAGCGGCGACATAGCTCGAACAAATTAAACCAATTCACAGTGAATTAGGATCAGATTACAACAATACTAACCATTGATAAATTACCATCATCACCATACTTTATACTGAAGTTAATTTGTTAACCTCGATCACCTAAGTGCCATGAGATTAATTTCTTTATTTTAATATAATTAAATTCAATATAAATTTATTTTTCCTTACCAAGTTCAGTATACTAAGTTTTACTATTTGTTGATTGATTTCTAAAGTGTGACACGCTCATTATTTCTAACTTGACTAGCATGTTTGAGGTGTGATACTCAGCTCATTGAGTGTAAGATTATCATTTAAACTGAGCTTTAACATTATTCCAGTTAGAATAATGTGCTAAAGAGGTGGTGAGAGCATGTCATCCTTAGCTGTTGAAAATTGCTATTGAAATTGTTGTATTACACCAAAAATATGATGCATTTACCTTGTATAAGTCATTCAAGCATAAATGAATGGGTTAATTATAACATCACATACTGCCAGAGAAATAATTTCATAAACCTTCAAAATTAATGCTGAGTAACAGCAAAGTTATAATCTCATCTTTAAAATGTTAGCAATTTCTTGAAAAATCTATAATATTATATTGTTAGTGTCACAAAGTAATTGGAATGCTAAAACTAGATATTGACTATTGGTAAAATTTCTTGACAATGCTTATAATATTTTTTTATGCTGCACTAAGAGGTATGCAGTAGAATGTCATACTGTGATTGGTTTTATTAGACCAGGGCCTTTGATGATAGTAGAAATCTTGAAATGTTTTGCAATAATGTTATATTTCAGGATAACTTTTTAACTAACTTTAGTTTGATTTGGATACCTAAGGCTATACCTTAAGGTTTCAGATGAAAATAATAAAATAATGTTAATACTGAATGTCATTCAATCACTGAGTAGAATTATTTGGTAAAGTAAGAAATTCAAATCAAATCTTTCAAGTCAAATCAATCAAATTTTGGTATGATGTAAAATTACTAATATTACAATTTACTTAAAAGTTCTGGTGGATAGTTTTCCAATGATGTAATTATTGATTTCAATAAATGGGGATGTGCAATTGATGTTCAAGTAAAAAAAAAAAAACTATTCAGATCTGTTTCTATTATTTCATAATTGTTTTAGTTATGTCTAGTTCTGAAAACAAAGTGGCATGTTCTAACCCAACTTTATTAGTTTTAGCTGTGCATGAAAATGTGAATGCCAACTAACTGCCTTGTGAATTGCATCTCCAAAGTGCATAGGAGACAAAATGGCACTTTTGAAAAATCTGGAGTGAATTATTAAAGGACAAGGTGTTAAGTATTGGTTAAAATAATACCAATAATCAAACATGGAGGTAAAAAGTAAAGATCTGTTTCGGTGAGTTAATTTTTGCAGAATATTACTCTAGTATTTCAGCGTAACAAAATTCAACTCAGTGATCTTATGGATCACAAGTGATCATATTGAGTTCATGTTTCCTATTTGTGAAGGAAAAATAAATTTATATTGAATTTAATTATATTAAAATAAAGAAATTAATCTCATGGCACTTAGGTGATCGAGGTTAACAAATTAACTTCAGTATAAAGTATGGTGATGATGGTAATTTATCAATGGTTAGTATTGTTGTAATCTGATCCTAATTCACTGTGAATTGGTTTAATTTGTTCGAGCTATGTCGCCGCTCGGGGCTCAATGGCCGCTCGGGGCTCACTTGCTGCTAGAGCTCTGTTGCCGCTCGGGGCTCACTCGCTGCTAGAGCTCTGTTGCCGCTCGGGGCTCACTGGCCGCTCGGGGCTCACTCGCTGCTAGAGCTCTGTTGCCGCTCGGGGCTCACTGGCCGCTCGGGGCTCACTCGCTGCTAGAGCTCTGTCGCCGCTCGAGGCTCACTGGCCGCTCGGGGCTCACTGGCCGCTCGGGGCTCACTTGCTGCTAGAGCTCTGTTGCCGCTCGGGGCTCACTGGCCGCTCGGGGCTCACTCGCTGCTAGAGCTCTGTCGCCGCTCGGGGCTCACTGGCCGCTCGGGGCTCACTCGCTGCTAGAGCTCTGTTGCCGCTCGGGGCTCACTGGCCGCTCGGGGCTCACTCGCTGCTCGAGCTCTGTCGCCGCTCGGGGCTCACTGGCCGCTCGGGGCTCACTCGCTGCTCGAGCTCTGTCGCCGCTCGGGGCTCACTGGCCGCTCGGGGCTCACTCGCTGCTAGAGCTCTGTCGCCGCTCGGGGCTCACTGGCCGCTCGGGGCTCACTGGCCGCTCGGGGCTCACTCGCTGCTAGAGCTCTGTTGCCGCACGGGGCTCACTGGCCGCACGTGGCTCATTTGCCGCACGGGGCTCACTTGCCGCACGGGGCTCACTCGCCGCACGGGGCTGACTTGACGCACGGTGCTCATTTGCCGCACGGGGCTCACTTGCCGCACGGGGCTGACTTGACGCACGGTGCTCATTTGCCGCACGGGGCTCACTTGCCGCACGGGGCTGACTTGACGCACGGTGCTCATTTGCCGCAAGGGGCTCACTCTCGCCGCACGGGGCTGACTTGACGCATGGTGCTCATTTGCCGCACGGGGCTCACTTGCCGCAAGGGGCTCACTCTCGCCGCACGGGGCTGACTTGACGCATGGTGCTCATTTGCCGCACGGGGCTCACTTGCCGCACGGGGCTCACTCTCGCCGCACGGGGCTGACTTGACGCATGGTGCTCATTTGCCGCACGGGGCTCACTTGCCGCACGGGGCTGACTTGACGCACGGTGCTCATTTGCCGCACGGGGCTCACTTGCCGCACGGGGCTGACTTGACGCACGGTGCTCACTTGCCGCACGGGGCTCACTCGCCGCACGGGGCTGACTTGACGCACGGTGCTCATTTGCCGCACGGGGCTCACTTGCCGCACGGGGCTGACTTGACGCACGGTGCTCATTTGCCGCACGGGGCTCACTTGCCGCACGGGGCTGACTTGACGCACGGTGCTCATTTGCCGCACGGGGCTCACTTGCCGCACGGGGCTCACTTAACGCACGAGGCTCCGTCGCCGAGAGGAGCTCATTGCCGAAGGCGCTGGTTGCCGAACGACGCCTACTGCCGAAGGGAGTGTGCTGCCGATTGACTGCGCGAAAAGACGTTATTGGGGAAGACACCAGGGTATCCTTCGAGGACGAAGGGTTTTTCAGGATGGCCGAACTGTTAGACGGATAATCGATTGTGGCATTATGTACTATGATAGACAACACTAGGACTTATGGACAGCACTAGACCTGTCAGATTGATTGTGTGTGACATTAGTTTGATTGTTGTGGAATTGTCCCGCGTAATTTTACTGACTGCATTGATTAATGTATAATTAGTAACTTTGTTATGAAATAAGAATATTCTTCAACACACTGAGTTTATCTCTTTCAGTATTTACACACAAGAGAGCTTGTGTTGGCAATTTATTTTATAGGTGTCTATAAAAGTCAAAAGATGATAAAATAAACTACGCCAATCTTACAATTACACAACTTTTGTTTATAGCTTACAGACATATATAAATAATACAATAAGAAATTGTATAACTAACTAAATATATTAAAAAAAGTCGTGTTAGTTACACTATTTATTACTCAAGAACGGCTGAACCGATTTAGCTCAAAATTGGTGAGAGGTAGTAAAAGGGAGCTCAGGTAAACACAGGTTACTTTTGTAAATCATTTATTTTTTAGAGAACAACACGCGACGCCATTTTACGACGCAAGAGAGAGACAGAAGATACATGTCACACTTTTGGCGCGAATGCGCGCGCAAGCTGGGAAGGAGCTATCTTTTTAAATGCCTTACAGTAGTTTAGAACCAGGAAAAGGACATAGGATACTTTTTTGATACCGTTCGACGGGGCCGGGGCGAAACAACGTTTGCAGGGACAGATTAACTTTTAAAATAAAAATAACGGTGCTAGGCGGGAAAGGTATGGAGCGAAACAAAGATCGCTGGGTCCGCTAGTTGCTCATATTTTAAAATAACCTTCGCACATGTGCAAGCATTTAAGCAACAAAAAATTCGCAATTTTAACATACAGGCCTAACAAAGTCTTCAACCTTGCATTTAAAACATCAAATCAAATCGTATGGAACAAATATAATCGCTGGGAAACATTGAGTAGTTCACCGTTTATAGTGTTTTCTAAAAAATATGGTATAAATGCTAAATATACGATTTTAATGCTAATTATACAATATTTTTTGTGTGTTTGTGTATTCGGCTTGGCATATTCACGTGGTTTTCGTCCGTTAAGCCTTTTGTTAGACCACGTAGACAGAAACAGTACATAAAATATTATAAACATTATTATTTTTTTGTTATTTACTTTAAAATTATAATAGCGGTTCATGCGATTTCACCCGAACAGTTATCGGAAGACCTTAAAAACTTTCATCCAGTAACCAATCTCAATGTATTTATAAACTTAGGTTAGCAATTCACTATTTTCTTTTGACAGAAACCGGAATGTACGAACTTATACACTTTCGCATATTTAATAGTAGGGACAGTAAGATTTTATAGCATTGCTTAAATGCAAGGCGATATTCTAAGAGATTGTTAGATTTTCATATAGGAATAAAATTAGATTTATTAAGGTGAAAGCATTAAGAGGCGCGTAACCATTACCGACCTGTTTGTACCGACCAGCGATGTCTTTTTTGATATTGACATATTTGGAAATCCATTAAATGAAATTCAAATAAGGACCGGAGTAAGAAGACTTTCTTTACCGAAAACTAGATTATTGTCCAAAACAAGATTTAAAGTAGAACTCGCGTTGAAAGAGTTCCGTAATATTTAAATTTAATGAAATAGCTAACTTGGCATATCACTAGTCGGTACATAAAGGTTGGTACCGGTTACACCCGCTTAAGTCTTCACCCATAAGTAATACACAAGTAAACCCACCTCTTTGGAATGTATAAAATGCCATAGACAAAAGTAGGAACCATAGAAACAGTCTTCCATTGTTGGACCTCTTTTTAGTCAGTGTCACAAGCGTTCTCTTTATGTTATTAACATCAAAGAAATCCGTGATAGGGTTGGTCACTCCTGCTTCCCGCAGTGTCTTTTGTGCGGGGCTCGTCTGCCATTTGAGGAAGAAGAAACAATGCAGTGTTGCCAACAGCATGAGGCACGTGTTTATAGCAAACATAGTCGTGAACGCTTTATTCACCACTTTGTTGAAGAGCACGTTCCCTGAAACAGAAAGGTTAACATCATTGTACCGTTTAGTGTGGTTCCGTAAAGTGTGAATTATTCTTCATCATTGTTTTTTCTCTTACTACTAGCGGTGTACTGCGACGACGCACGCATATATATCGGATTTCCCATAAAATATTTCAACGCAAAACACATATTTTTATTGAAAGTAACAAGCCATAAACCATGGCTGCGAGCATTATTTTGGTGCGGAGTTATTTGAAAACTGATAGCTTCTAAGATATTTATGGAAATCAAATGATGTATAGGTCAATTTTGTTCAAAATGAAATACTCGTCTTGATGAATATGTTCATACTCGTGTGCATCAAAATACATTTGGAAACAGTACCTACATTATTTTTCCTGAAATCTTTGAACAAAAAAAAGGTTGTTGTAAGGAAACCATATTAGACAGGCATATGCTGTCGCGGATCTTATTGTAGAACTTACAAGGCGGAACAATCTCGTCATACATGATTTTTATGTATCTTAAACGGATTATACTCCGTACGAAACGGAAATTCTGAAAAGGAATATTTTTCCCCGTTCTTGCAACTTTTTTTTATTGTTGCTTTGCTCTTATGTCGCATCGTAACTTATATAGCCTAAAGACTTCCTCGATACTGCTTTTAACACAAAACGATTTAGTCAAATCGGTCCAATAATTCCTGAGATTAGCGCGTTCAAACAAACAAACTCTTCAGCTTTATAATATAGTACAGATTGGTTCGAGTTACAGTCGTGGCAAGTTTACATCATTGTGAATGCAATGGCATTGTTACCTTGTAGACAACTTGTGCAATTGGAGCTCTATGGATTAATATCTAATCGGTTTATAGCGTTATTTGCACAGGTGTAAGTAGATTTCGTTCTATCTATATTCTACCATAAGTATAAAATCTATTTTAGGATGAGAAAACTATAGGACATAGATATAGATAGATATATAACTCTTTATTGCACATTACATAAATTGATTTACAAATTCGTTTTAGGGAAATGTACAATTTAGGCGGTCTTATCGCATACTTACATACTTACAGACCTACTTACACAAAAGCCATATAAACATCCTAAAGGGCGAGGATCATCAAATATTTTAGCATACAATAAATAAACACTCATGATGTGTATCCTTTTCTTGGGCTATTGGTCCCTTTATATATTTAAGTTTTAATTTTATATAATTTATGCAGTGTTTGATCTAGCATATCCTGTTTGTATACTGTAACGTTGTATATTTTTATATAAGTTCGCGTGAAACGAAAAGCTAAATGGATGTAGGACTTCAGTCCATATTTTGGCATAGATAAGATGGATGGTGACACTGACATTTGTCAAGTGTGACAGCTGCTTTTTTTTCCGGTGCCGCACTGTTGGTCGTGCGTCGGAGTGGAACGTTTGTTATAATAATGTATTAGAAGTGAAAATTATAATGGGGCACGCCCCAAATTATTTTGTAGTTTGATAGTTATTCCTGGTAAGTATCTGCAGAAAGGTTTGCGTTGAATTTTGTTTGTTGCGAGACATTTCTTAGAGTCTGAGCACATGGTTCTTTTTATCGTTTCAGACGCCGCCAACATGTCAATTTGGATAAATTAAATTCGAAAATGATTTGATATAAACTACTGGAAAAATGGTAAGTATTGTGGGGAAACTCCTTTGAAAATCCTTGTAAAGAAAATGTAGCCTACCTACATCTGGGCATATTGTATTGAGAGTTGTAATTTTTATCATTTCAGGTCTCAAATAGAATAATTAGGATAAATGTTTAGTAATCAATTCAAAATTTATATGGCGAGCCAGCTTTTGCAGGTTTCGCTTTTGATATGTGTCTGTAAGTTGAACAGTCACAATTTGGTGATCATGTTGTAACCTCAGTGACCTTACTTAGACCTTACTAAGACCTTACTTAGACCTCATTTGGATTAATTTTTGAAGTCAGAACTTCCTTATGGATTGATTTGCTTCTTGTCTGCTGTTTTGAGGATGGATCGGTATCGGTGAAATTTTGGGGTAATGTTGCAGAATTGTTTGTAGTTTGATGCAACAAAGATTTGAAATAGTAACCTCCGTTGAAATCAAAGGTTGGTTTTCCTTGTATTACTTTAACTTTAGTGAAAAGTGGGATAATTTAGCTATTAATTTAGGCATAATTTAGGAATCCCTTTGAGGATAAATTTGGAATTTATTTAGGTAATTAAACACTTAAATTGGTGGTTTATCTTTATTTAATTAGAAATTTGTGAACATTAAGATTTGTAATAGTATAGATATTGATAACTAAATTAGAACCTTACCTAGTCTCTACTGTATTCTGAGCTATTAAGTTTTGTATTTGATTTTTTTGAAGGTGTTAAAAGGTAATTGTGAAATAGCAAATTTGAATAAACTTTTGTTGCCAAATGCTATACCCGGATTTCTTTATTTCATTCGAATATTAGTACCTTTTAAACACCCTTTGTCCACACTAGCCGGGAGTGACTGCGACAAATGGCGCCCAACTTTAGAATTAGTTATTAGTACAATTTTGAGCACTTTGTTGTTAGAATTTTTTTGGAATGCTAATTAACCACCATATTATTTAGCTTAGGTTTATTTTGCCTGTGTTACTAACTGGTTAGGAATTATCCCACAAGTTTAGTGTTGCATCAAACAATTTGTATTTACTAACCAAATAAAAGTAATTGTTATGGTGTAAACCTTATTTTGTGAAATCCCAAAACATTTTGTTTGCTTTTACTTAGCATTAATGAATTACTCTAAACCTGTATAAGTGTGGTGATATATTTTGTTTGAGTTGTTTTGGTTGTAATATTTTGGACTCACTTTATATTGTTTTGTATGAAAACTTGTAAAAATATAAACCACCAAATAATAGTTAACATGATTAATTAATGTTACTTAACAGTGATATTACAGTGTAATTTATATGAGTTTGCGTTGAGAATTAGTTGAAATAATTTTGGATTTTAATTGTTGCTTTTGTTGTGGGTACATTGATAAATGAGTTATGAAGTAAATTGTAGGGTCATTGTGGTTACGCGTCAGCGTTATTGGAGTTGTTCTGAAAACGAATTAAATTATGTTTCTTGCATCTGTTTTGTATATAAACCAGGAAATCAGTTACAATTTTCTCGGTGTAACGCATTGTTTTGGTAAATCGACTCTGTTGTTTCCTATTAGGCGTGCTACTGGTACAGATGTTGCCAAAAATTTTAGAAACCATTTATAGTGATTCATGAGTTACTGAAACCGTGATTGTGGTTAATTGGACACATATTATGGGATCGTGATTCAGGGAGGCACTGGTTTGTTACAACATTCCTTACCATAATTTTACAGGGATACCGCGACGGAGTACGCAGTAACTATGCCTAAGGAGTATTTTATCGGTGAGTTCGGTTGTTTAAAGGTTTTTTTTTTGAAGTTTTTAGTGTCCGTGCTAGACATGCCACAAATTTTGTTGTTTTGGGGTGCAGAAATGCGTTCTGGTTTTTGGTTGGTGATGTAGTTTGGGAGTCCAGCTACACTCAAGTGATGCCCAATTTGGCACCAGTTTGTTTGTTTTTTGTTTGGTGTGGGATCACTGAGGTATTTTTCACCATTTTGTTACGAGTTGGAGGCTATGGATGGTCGTTCACTCGATTCGTGGCATATTGAGGTTATTAAGACATAAGTTTTGATTCGACTAGAGTTTCTTTGGTTGTGTTTAAATTGATGAAAATTCTAAACACAAAAGTGAAAGGGTTCAGTTTTATTTAGATTGAGAAATAAAACTGTTTAGTTTTTGTATGATGAAGTATGAAAGGCGAGGTTGATAAGATGGTTTGCTTGTGGAAGAATGAAATTAATTTGTTTGTGGGTATGTTTTAGCGGAAACCCTTAAGTTAAGTCGCTTGAAACTTATGATTTTGAATTGTTGTCTAGCATGAGGTCGTTTTGGAATTATTTGAATGTGTTTGTTGCCCGATTTTTGACTTAATTAACTTTATGAGTAAATTGAAAAGAAATATATTTTGTTATTGAGAATTTATTATGAGGGCTTTTGGATAATTTTGAACAGAACATTCAATGTAGTTGATTTGTTTTTTTTTATGAGCTTTTGGATTATTTTGAACAGAACAATCTTTAATGGCGTTGACGTTGAGATCTTTAGGTATTTATGAATGTTTTTAGTTGGAAAAAAATTTAAAACGGCGTTTTTGAGTTTATATTTTCAGGTAGCTATTTTGGATATTTTGAACAGAAAATCTTAAATAGCTTTGAGTTAAGATTTTTTTGAGGTATCGTCGATATTTTGGAATGGAATATTCTTAAATAGCGTTGATTTTGAGTTTCTATTTGTAGATCTTTTGAATAATTTTAGCAAAGCACCCTTAAATAACATAGGTTAGCTTTTTTTGAGGTCCTTTGGGACATATTTTTTTTGGTATACATTTTTTTGGTATATACTTTTGATCTACAGTAATAGTTTGAATCCTTCTTGTGAAATTGTTTGCCCTATTAGTGTTAGTTTGAACTTGTTGGATAGTGGAAGGAAATTATTTCGATTTTATTTTGGCATTTGGTAACAGTACATATTTTTACAGTTACGGAAGCTGGGGACAGCTTTCGGTTCACTGTAGTGAACCTCTTTTCTTTGGGAGGGGGGTATTGTAACGTTGTATATTTTTATATAAGTTCGCGTGAAACGAAAAGCTAAATGGATGTAGGACTTCAGTCCATATTTTGGCATAGATAAGATGGATGGTGACACTGACATTTGTCAAGTGTGACAGCTGCTTTTTTTTCCGGTGCCGCACTGTTGGTCGTGCGTCGGAGTGGAACGTTTGTTATAATAATGTATTAGAAGTGAAAATTATAATGGGGCACGCCCCAAATTATTTTGTAGTTTGATAGTTATTCCTGGTAAGTATCTGCAGAAAGGTTTGCGTTGAATTTTGTTTGTTGCGAGACATTTCTTAGAGTCTGAGCACATGGTTCTTTTTATCGTTTCAGACGCCGCCAACATGTCAATTTGGATAAATTAAATTCGAAAATGATTTGATATAAACTACTGGAAAAATGGTAAGTATTGTGGGGAAACTCCTTTGAAAATCCTTGTAAAGAAAATGTAGCCTACCTACATCTGGGCATATTGTATTGAGAGTTGTAATTTTTATCATTTCAGGTCTCAAATAGAATAATTAGGATAAATGTTTAGTAATCAATTCAAAATTTATATGGCGAGCCAGCTTTTGCAGGTTTCGCTTTTGATATGTGTCTGTAAGTTGAACAGTCACAATTTGGTGATCATGTTGTAACCTCAGTGACCTTACTTAGACCTTACTAAGACCTTACTTAGACCTCATTTGGATTAATTTTTGAAGTCAGAACTTCCTTATGGATTGATTTGCTTCTTGTCTGCTGTTTTGAGGATGGATCGGTATCGGTGAAATTTTGGGGTAATGTTGCAGAATTGTTTGTAGTTTGATGCAACAAAGATTTGAAATAGTAACCTCCGTTGAAATCAAAGGTTGGTTTTCCTTGTATTACTTTAACTTTAGTGAAAAGTGGGATAATTTAGCTATTAATTTAGGCATAATTTAGGAATCCCTTTGAGGATAAATTTGGAATTTATTTAGGTAATTAAACACTTAAATTGGTGGTTTATCTTTATTTAATTAGAAATTTGTGAACATTAAGATTTGTAATAGTATAGATATTGATAACTAAATTAGAACCTTACCTAGTCTCTACTGTATTCTGAGCTATTAAGTTTTGTATTTGATTTTTTTGAAGGTGTTAAAAGGTAATTGTGAAATAGCAAATTTGAATAAACTTTTGTTGCCAAATGCTATACCCGGATTTCTTTATTTCATTCGAATATTAGTACCTTTTAAACACCCTTTGTCCACACTAGCCGGGAGTGACTGCGACAATACAATCATAAAAAAAAAGAATTCTAAATACTCAGACCGCATTATTTGATTTTTACCTAACTTACGGCCTGTTTCACAATGTCTTAGTAATTTCTATTTAGTATTTGTCAGTTACGTAAAACGAAATGATGTTTCATTTTTGAATTATTCGTTGGTTAGTGCTCATTTGCCAACTGGCGAACAGCCCCCCTATGGTCTTTTCGGCTCTGATCAGAGCAATGTGTTTTGATGCGACTTACTACGGAGTTAGGACACACTCGGGGCCAATCAACAATAGCCGCGGATGGGCCATAGATTCGAACCTGACATAGTTTGTAGTCAAAGTAAAAAGGTGATTTGTAAATACTAACATTGCGTTGCGTGTGCACGAAACAAATTTTAAGAAATATTACCGTAGTTCATCGCGTTGATACAGAACCTTATGAGTGACTTACCAATAGCAACTCCTGTGGGCATGGTGCTTAAGTACACCACATCCAGGATTCCGACCCTCAGGGTTCTGTTCTGGAGCGAAGACACATCGGCGATGTACGCGAAGCAAGCCGCGAAGATGGAGAGATCGGCGCCGGTGAGCGCGCTGGGGAATGTTGCAAAGTAGATCACGTACTCTAGAGGCCAAGCTGGAAGTAAGAATTAGAAACATTGTAACATTTCATCAGCAAAAGGACGTCCACTGCTGAACACAGGTCTCCCTCATGGTATTCCACAGCGACCAATCGCAAGCGGTCTGCATCCAGTGTGATCCTGTGATCTTTACGAGGTCGCCTGTCCCTCTAGTCGGTGGGCATGTAACATTTTTTTTTAAACCGGCCAAGTGCGAGTCGGACTCGCGCACTGAGGGTTCCGTGCCAACTTTAACTGAATTAGGGTATCCACTTACTTTCACTTAGTAAAATACCACAATATTTTGTTGACAGCAAATATAACTTTGTTTTTCATAGTGTTTGTATGAAGTACAAAGTTATGTTTGCGGTTGTTGAAAATGTGCTATTTCTCAAAAACTTCTAATTCGATCTCTTTCAAACCAATTTTCATTGAAAACTTAAGCTTAAAAGCTTATATTTTTTTTTCAAAATTTACACTCGCTAAGTTTAGAAGTTAGATGAGGGGAGACGCCCATTTTACCACTTTGGAAGCCTCTAGATATGAAACGTTAAGACTTTAAAAGAAAATGGTTTGAGGAACCTCTATGTCATTTTAAAAGACCTATCCATAGACAATCTACATACATAGGGTTGACTTATTTTTTTGGTATTAGATTCATGTATGGGGGGGCCCCCCTTAAATTTATTTTTTATTTTTAGTATAAGAATCGTAAAGCAGTTAACAGGATACATCTTTCTACCAAATTTACCACTGTGATGCTTATAGTCACAGAATAAAATGGCTGTGACATACGGACGGATAGACAGACAGACAGACTTGACGAAACTATAAGGGTTAAATGTTTTGCCATTCGGCTACGGTACTCTAAAAAAGTTTGTGCCAGCATACGGTCCCCGGAAGATATTTACTGTACTTTTCAAGCATTGAGATTTTAATCACATGCCGAAAAAATACAGCTCTAATCTTTATCCGGTCGCGATAACTTTTTATATCAGTTTAACGCTGTTTCCGGAAGTACGCACACTTGTCTGAATTATGTGGCATGCAACGCGTTATGAAAATTAACCTGTAACCATAATGTACAATCTCCTGAGATTGCGGTTACTACGAGCCATGTAACAGGATATTAGAATCAAGGATCCGTTTGTTTCGTATGAAACCTAGCTATCTTTACATAATTACAACCTGTGCCACTACATATTTTAATAAGGTTAGGTAGGGAAAAAATCACACGTGATTAATCTACAATTATACAAAAAGTCTGTAATACGGCGGAATCACACTAATTCCTATCAGCAAAGGTTGCGAATTAATTCTCAAAATGACGCAGGCATGTTTTCTCATCAAAACCACTTTCTTTCATCTGTATAAAATGGTGAATGCTGCAGGTGAGATAGTAAGGTGAATTAAAATAAATATTTTAATTAACAAAGCACGATTATCTTTTAACTAGCGGTTCCCAGCGACTTCATCCGTGATGACACGCCAGCCTGCTGCCTTAGCTTCATGGAATCTTAAGACAGATAAAGAACTTTGTTCCCTAAAAACATTACACTACTATAACTAACGTATGGAACTGACACCAGAGGGGTGTCACTCTGAAGTTTAGGTACGTTCGAGCGACTCGGTACGCCGAGCATAAATGAGCGCGGGGCTGCCGCTCGCGGACCGCGCCACGCGCCTGTGACTGTGTTTTATATTTTCTCAGCCTGTGACTGACTTCGTTACAACGAAATAACTATTAATAATTTGAAATATGTGTTCCTAATTATGACATTATTTATCAAAACAAATTTTGTAGGTAGGTATTCAACATTTCTTGTTCAAAGAAATAGGTTTGAGTTTAAGATACCTACCCAGTTACTGACGTCAATCTAACTTAAAATAAACGGAAACAGGTCAATAAACTTACTTTAAATTTAGCATAATATTTATAAGTACCTACCAAATTACATAAGTAATTTTGTATTAGGATTTTACGTAGTCCAAAATCTAATAGTCCCAGAGCTACAGTTCATTATTTTACTTTAGCTATATAATATCATCCTTAATTTTTAAGTATTCCAATAAAATTAATCTCGATTTTGATAGCATTTATAAATGTACGATAGATAAGGCTGACATAAACAAAACTCTTTTTGTAGTTAAGTACGGACAACAGCAAATTAAGGTTAACACTGCCAGTATCTTATGCAGTTGACATTAGGGCTAGTTTGCAACAAAAGTGTGTGTAACCTAAGATGTTGGCGAATGTACTATATATTTTTTTATAAAAATAATAATAATATAAAATTTTATATTTATTGAAATTATTTATAATAAAATAAATTTTTAAATAATATAAATTTTAAAACGGCGGTGCGCCCGCGCTACATACTCACCGCCCTAAACGGGCTGAGGCCGAGCTATGATTTATGACCTTGGTTTATGACCCAAACTGCACGGAGAAAATAATTCTACTATACAATTTTATTTGGTTAAGTATGATGTACAGTCGACAGCACATCAGGTTATCCACTTTTGTTGCAAACTAGCCCTTATTACAACTATATAAGATACCGCAGTGTTTACCTTGACGTGCTATTGTCCGTACATACCTACATGTGTGTTTGGTTTGTACTTTCATTTCTCCAAATTCAGTAATTTTGTACCAAATAATTAAATTAGACAGAGTAAACACTTATTTTTAAATTAAACGAACGCTGACACTATCGATTACTTTCTCCGATAGAACACAGTCAAGAAATGTGCTAGGTCCTCTAGAAGACTGACTAGACTATTTATTTTATTTGAGTACCGCGTTGTGTACCTACGCGTATGTTCGTGCCACGCGCCGCTCGCAACCCTGACACATTCAAGGCCGCGAAACAGGGAAAGCGTTACGTGTTAGAAAGAGACAGGTATAGATAGGTAGATGAAACAACCTTGAATTAAAATCGTGCGAAGTGAATTGCACTTCATTGCGTTGCTGCGAAAGTTGTTTTTACTTTATCATTCTTAGCACAGTGATCCTTCTGTACGTAGTACTATTATATTTTCTGTGCTGACACCGCGGACAAATTTCGTGGTCCATCAATTGACGTCACTTGTACAAACAACACAACACACCAACTCAACAACTCGTACAAACGGTCGAAATTAAAATTACGCAATAGGTACGTAAAATCGTGTCGTCGTATATGCAACACCTATTTTGCTAGTAAAGCTTCTCTTTTGTAAATATTTCGGAGCCTACCAAACCGATATGAACCGGAATGTTACGGTATACAACGTAATTTTTGGATACGAAAACGAACGAATTTGATGGATATCACAATGACACATGCTAAAAACATGGTATTAAAAAAATGCGTCCGATTGCCAGTTGGATCCTAAGCGCATCGCCCGCAGCCTGTGAAAGAAACTGGAGGACATGTGGAAAAGTACCAAATATGACGACAAAGTAAGTCTCGCAATCGTTTGTAACTGAAAGTAAAATCCTCTTTTATCCCGTTAGTAGTCTCGTCTCGTCTCGTAGTAGTGTTAAATAAATCTATTTTTTTTTATTTTATGTTTCAAAATTAAACCCACAAAAAATAGTAATCATTATCGTAGTAAAGATCGAAGAGATATTCTTAATACAATTAAATAAAATCTAGGAAAACTACCGCACAAATTGGAAGGCTGCCGTAGCCTACTGTAGTCCACCGGAATGCTACTGAATACTTTGGTAGGACTAACAACTCGAATAATAAATAAATATTGGACACCAATCACATACATTGCTCTAATACCAAAGTATGTAGCCAATGGTTATTGTATTATGGAAATCAGACACGACGATGACAATTATGATTTTTACATTGACCTGACTGGGAATCGAACCAGGGAGTTCAGAGCGGCGACATCTTAAAACCCCAGCGTGCTTACCTACTACACCACGGAGGTCATCAAAAATTATAATGTTAACTCTCTGCTCATAACGGCCAAACTACTTCCACACACAGTATGTCTCACCCTTGGTAGTGATCAGTGTGACCATCGCCGAGAAGTAGAGCTTCCCAACAAGGCCGGCTAGGAGTATGAACTTCCTCCCTCGCTTGTCGCTGTACGAGCCGATGAAGAACGCCAGCAGCAGCGGCACTATGTGGCTGGCGACGCCGTTCCACTGGTGGAACACTGAAACTGTCATCTGGAATGAGAATTAAGAAATAAAAACCCTAAATTACGCACAGCACAGCACGGCTTGAGGTCGATTTTACACGAACATCAGACTTATCTGACGGTGGTATCCGACTGAATAAGAATAAAACGACCGATTTTAAAAAGACATTTACATAAATTATTGCTGACAAATAGGTAACGTTTTAAAACTAGGCGCATTGTATTTTATTTGACGAATATTCTTAATATGACGTTGGAAAAATCAGGCCTCAAGGTGAAAACTTTTGATTAGAATGGAATACATTTCCGGCTCGTTTCAGACGTTCTAGAATCTAGACAGACTGCTCCATCTTCAGCCACATTATCACATACCATTAGGTTACATCATAGCCATTTACTTAATTTAGTATTCTTAAGAACAAATAACTTATCCCTTGGCAAAATCTACATTTAAGATGTGAAAAGCCTGTCCCATTTGCAAAATACGATTAAATAAGATAGGTGAGATGGGAAGTGTAACCTTTTTACAAACTGAGTTGTGATGTCATGATGTGATTAGTTTGTCAGTAACGTATCATCACTCGATCAGCAGTCATCAAAAGGGACCGCCATATTATATATACTCACTTGAACTTCATTATTGATTTCACTATGCTTGTTTATGTCATAGCATATTTCTTCGCTGTAGCCGTGGTTGACGGTGCACGCTCGGAATACGTAAAATGTCTGTTCTATCACGTTCGTTATCATAAACGCCATCATGTACAGGAACATTGTCGGCTCCACTGATATGTATTTGTACCATGGTTTACGGTTCACAGCCTGAAAATAAATAAGTTTACATGTTTTTAATACTATATTTATATTAAATAGTGGACACAAATATATATTAAAATTATAAAGGAAGAGTTTGCTTTTTTGAAACGCTAATCTCACGCACTACTGAACCGATTTGAAAAATAATGATTGTATTGGATAGCTTATTTATTGAGGAAGGCAATAAAACATCACGCTGCGATGGGAGGGGAGGGAGCAAACTCAAAACACGCAGACGAAGTAGCGGGGGACCGCTAGTAACATACATTGCTCTGATCCTAAAGTAAATAGCTAAATGCTCTCGTGTAATGGAAATCAGACACAACAGTGGTTGGTACCACAACACCCAGACCCGAGACAATCTAAAAAAAATGATTACTATATTGACCCGAACGGGAATTGAACCCGGGCCCTCAAAGCGACGCCTTGAAACCCAGCGTGCTTAGCCACTGCACCACGGAGGTCGTCAAAGGTGTTTCGTCGCAGGATCAAATTGATTGCAGACCGCTGATGATCGGTGATCGGTCTCTGTGGAAAGACGTGGGGGAGGCACAGTTCAGCACAATGGACGCCCTTTAACCGATAATGATGATGACATGTTTCAATCCAATACATACCAACAGCACTTTGGAATTTGATGGTAGGTATCTGTCTACCTGAGCAAAAGAACAGCTAAGAAGTATCTCGATGCTAAGAGGACTGCAAAACTACGGCGATACGCACCTACTTCTCATACAAAACAGTTCAGCGGTTTTAGTGTGAAAACGTAACAGGCCGAGTTACTAATTTACTTAATTGATAGTTTACGCGTATTACACTATCTTTAGCGTATAACTTATTACAAATTCGGCTACGATGTTGCATGATTAGTTTATTTACGCAGTGTTCATTTGTTATAAAATATTATTGCATTACAGTTCGATATTTAAACTGAGACAAGAAACAACCAAAAAACCGCTAAAAAAGCGTTCGTCATTTTACTGTCTGTGAAATTGTCGTATTTCTGTAAGTAAGCATTAAGATGAGCGAGGCAAAATGTTGTCGAAACCTTGAATGACATCAAGGCTAAGTGATATTGCTCTTCTCAATGAGACGAATTTATTTTTATATATTTCGTACTGACATTCTGTGGATAATAATAAGATATTTGAAGAGTATTTTTATCAGCATAGGCAGTACCTAAGTAATCCGGTATTACCTTTAAATTTCCAATCTCTGAGGGCTAGAGATTAAATGACAACAGAACAGTTGTATGTGTTGTTGTACTTACACACATACGCTTGCAAGTAGTTAAGATGTCTCGAATGAAACAGTCGCTAGATGATGTTATCAAGATCTGACAATAATAATACAATACAAACAAGGCCAACCCACAGTGCAGGGGCAGGGAGTAGTAGTAGAAACTTCGTTAGACGGAACTCCGTCCAAATGGAAGCAGATTTTGTACTTTATACCTATAAGCAGTGAGCTGCTTGTTAATGAATCTAATTGATAATTGCTTAATAAAACAACAACTACTACTACTACTAGATACTACTTAAAAAATCTATTTACAATCGCCTCTATCTATCGCAATATTGTCATACTGCTTAATGCCAACAACTAATAACAGCTTAATTGAGCCCACTGCATCTGAGCACATTATGTAAGGCTGCCGAAACCATTATCTGAACATAATGTAAAATAGATTTGATGGTTTGGTAAAAGAAAACACAAATGCTATCAAGTTGATTTTCAGTATGCATTATAATATTACTTTGCACGAAATTTGAGTGTGGTACAGTGGCCAGCACATCAGGTTACCCACTTTTGTTGCAAACTAGCCCTTATTACAAGTGAACAAGATACCACAGTGTTTACCTTTACGTGCTGTTGTCCGTACATTTGAAGGTTGTTTGTTAAAACTCATCTCTGGATTTAACTACTTTACCCAGGTCATACTACTGGTCTTTAAAAAGGACGCCTTAAATAGTTATTAGAACGGACATGTAATGTAGTCAAGGAGCTTACTATTATCAGTTTACACTTATATGAAATCCAAATTAGTAAAATAACATAATTTTCTGTCTATACCTTAAACTTATTTATTTATATTTATTCTTTGAATATATTTATATGTTAATAATAACTATATTTTTATAATTTTGTTCCTTTTTTATGTACATACAGAACCTTTATGTTTCTGATCCATATTTTTTTTATTACATGACATATTGAAAATTCTATGACTAATGGTAATAATAAATAATTCCCATGCAGGTTTTTGTAATGCAATAAAGCCAGCCAGAGGTTTTGTGGGAATTAGTATGATATTGTTTTTTTTTGGTATGTTATGCCATATTTCTTATAATTTGTTAAATGTAACAGATACCAGATAAATAAAATAATTGTATGATCTGCTTAAAGATTCGTTTCATTATTGATGTAAAATGAAAGACTAAGTAAAACATACAAAAGCAGAAATTTACAAGTTACTCATTATTTGCTTGTGGTGTTTTCGTGACATTGTCAACTTTAGTACTACTGCATAATAGTTACTGTTTAGTACAATGTTACTGTTTCCTTAATGAGCAGTAATCACCCATAATTTACTCTCACTAAATGGCATTATGGTAATCTTTAATAATTAATTGTTAAAAAAATATGTTGGCACATAGAGTGAAAATTCAAAAAGGCTTTAAGATAAATTTAGACACTTATACTCTCAGAAGTCAGGCATCACTTATGACTCCTTTTGCTGGCCATACTATAATGCAATTTACCACTATTATAAGGAAAAACTGAGTGCAATTGAATTATTTTGCATGAAACTTACAAAAATAAATTGAATTTTATAAACATCTTTTACCACATCATTTATTTATGTAGTGTGATTTATATCCTTAATTTTTCAGAAATCAAAAAAAAACATTTGTATTGTTTTAAAAAGTAAAAAAAAAGGTAAATGTATGACCCTCAGGAAATTTCAATGGGAAGTTGAAATAACAGTAAATTTCAATGTATTTTTTTAAAGAAAGAGTGGCACCCCTATCACTGCTTACCACACTTAAAAGTGAGCCAAACCAATTCATTGTAAAACCAAATTTAAAGCAATAGTTTCTTTTTGTATTAGAAATGGCTTGGTTGTCCACCATACTTTAACATAACTATAGCTATCAGGCATATTTATTAGCATTGAGTATATTCCTGTTATTTAATACTTGTTGAACAGTTATACTTCAGCTTCCTGCGGGTACAGTCTGAAGCAAAATTTTTAAAATTTCGTGTAGACATCTCTGAGATAAAATTTGTGTTTTCATGTATACATTGCTTAAAAAATTACTTTGTATTCATAAAGGTGAAATAAGAAACCAAAAATTTGCACACAGGCGGGACTTGAACCAGCAACCTCTTGGCTGACCGGGCCAAACTATCTACCAATTGAGCTACCGTGCTGTCGGTCCGACCTTGCGAAATTTCTGGTCTCTTATATAATTTATGGCCCGTGCGCTTATTTTTGGTTTCTTATTTCATCTTTATGAATATAAAATATGACACTGTGAGTGTTAAAAACATTCTAACAGAAAATCAGAAAATTTAAATTGTTGACACAAAATGTTACATATTTTGCTTCAGATTTCAACCTATGTAAGCCGAGACCGGCTGCATTAATAGATTTTTGATAGACAGCATGGTGAGGAAGAAAGTAAGATAGTGCACCTTACCTACACCATGACCAAATATAACCAACATCATAGAACATGTCAATAGTTGATAGACTTGTTGATAAATAATAGTAGTAGCAATTTCTAATACAATAAATAAAACAGTTCCACTAAAATATTTATAAATACAACATTTATGTGCAACTTTTGAAGCAGCAACATAACGTAATTAACATGCATTAGAACGCTGTTTCATGGTAATTTAATTTATAAATATTACCTACGTCAACCTTTTTCGGCAGATCAGCAAAACGCAGTGTCTTACGTAAATTAGTTCCCAGCTGATTAAACAATTTGTAACTGTGAAAGTACAACCTTTAATATTAGATTTTACTGTGATTGCCATACATATAAACAAAGAGGCGCATAAATTAGTTCCCTGATCTAAAACAAGCGGTGTTTTTCATGTGTTTTGGTTTGCAATTTAATGTACTTACCACTCCATATACTTCTGCTTTACTGACTTCCATTTTGTTGAAAATTAAGAGCTCAACTCACAAAAAATCAATTAAAAACACAATTAGGATGCACTTCACATATTTTATTGTAAAATTCTTATTCTTTTATTTCTATAATAAAAATTGTTTATGCGACGGCTATTCCCGCCGCCGCATGGAAATTGAATGAATGAATGAGTTTTGTTGACACTGACAGAGACAGCAAAATTGAAAACTTGTACTAATCTGTGATCACTGATTAGTGTTGTGCAAAGCTTTTTTTTAAATATGTGGTTCATAAAAAGGAACTAGGATAATAAACTTATCTGAAGAATGGCTGCACGATACAAAAGGGTTGCCGTTTTTTACATAAATAAAAAACTTTTGGCTTTTTTATACTCACCGTAACGACACAATGAAACATTTTAAAAGATCCCCGTTCTAGGAGTTGCTTGTTCCGGAAGCTAATCATCGTCGATAAACTAACTAAAAATGACACCAGTTTTACAGTGGTAAGACTAATGTTTTTTAAGGTACACCTATTAAAATTTTATTTAATTGGAGAAAAAGTCTCTTACTCGCTTGGTTCTCCCCCACCTCCTCTTTATATTCCCCGTTCTGGTTTTCCATTTTCTGCCAAAACCATAAGACTTAGGAGTATACTGTTTTATAAGTATATCCCATCAAAAACAATACTTGTCAAAAAAACCAAGTCTCGCAACTCAGTTGTTCTGCGGTAAAAAGTTGTGATATCCATGTAATACCAAGTCGGTTATTAATTTATTCAGTCTCTACTTAAGCGACCTTCTGTCTTAAGTTGTTACGTAATAATTAACAGCATCTTATAGTGACGCATATCAATATTAAAATTCTTTAATGTCTTATATAAATATATTGAGACTTGGCCATCGCACTAAATAATTGAATTTACTTGTGTTTTCAGGCGATGGCCAAGTCTCAATATATTTATATAAAACATTAAAGTGTGATGATTTTTGTATTTAGATTCAATCAGTAGCCCTGTTGTAATCTTAACTCATTATAATAACAGTTGACGTTATTTATGTAAAAACGAGTATTGTTACTTTATCGAATAACGTTATCGCTATCGCTATTTAAAAATGGCAACACTGGCTGCCCCTTCCCTTCTTATTTTCTGACTTGCGGAGTGCACTCGAAAGGCGAGCGAGTCTAGTGCTGACCGCCGAAGCGAAAGGTTGAGGGAAGGAACCTATGTTAAATTGTAGTTATAATTATTAATGTGGCTAGAGGTAGTGATTTGTATCATAGATAAGTGTGTTGATCGAATAAAGAACTTTATAAACTCAACCGAGTTTGATTCACGACACGTCGGAAGTGGAAGAGGAAACCTTCAGCTCACAAAGGGTATGTATGTACTATTATTTTCAAATGATAAGAGCAAGTAATATTATTTAATAAAATTTTCTTGAAGATAACGCCATAAATACCACGATAGGATAGCATTGGTTGGGATAATATTCTGCTGCGGTTGAACTGTAGCAATATTATCCTGATTTAATCGTGTTAACTTTCCAACTGATCGTTTGGTCAAGGCTACTCCTTGATAATGATCTGAGGTGATTAATACGAGTGTGCTCATAAGCAAAGTAGGTAGGTAACAAATTGTCGGGCTAGCCCTAGGTTGTTCTTAATATGAACTGGGTCTATGCTAACTCGACGCAGTCGTGCTAAGCTATCATCAAATCATTTGGGCAAGGCTACCCTTTGCTAATGGTATGTGAAAGCTAAATGCGCGATTTATTAAATTGGGTCAACTACGTAGGCATATTTAACAACAATATTATATTTTTTTCCCTCATAATTATCGGGGTAGTGTTAGGTTGCATTGGTTGGGATAATATTTTGCTGCGGTTAAGCTGTTGCACTATTATCCTGACTAAATTGTGTTACGTTTCTAACTGGCCATTTGGTCAAGGCTACTCCTTGATAATGTTCAGTGGATACGAGACACGAGTACGTGCAACTAAATAGCTAAATATAATAAATGACCTCAGTAGTTCCTTCATCCTAATAGGAAATACGAAAAGAAATAGGTATTAAATATTATCATGTCACTGCCTATTGTAGGTAGCTATGTTTAGTTGATTGCGAATAACCGTTCAACCTGCAACTGTTCTAGGGCTAATATTTTTGTGTTCATAAATAATTATACCTACAATAAATAAATAAAACTTTATTTCAGACTTTGCATTCATAATTTGTTAACAGACTTATAAACTATGTTAGTGAGTTCAACAATTGTGTGTTTTTAATCAATTGTGTTAAATTTCAACCAATTCAATCCAATTTAATTATAAACATTCCAATCTTTTTTCTTATTTCAATTCAATTTCGTTTGTTATATGACTTGAATTGAGTGCCCTTGAGTTCAATTTAAACCAACTCAAGTAAATTAAATTAGAATCATTTTACTTTTACTTCAATTCCATTTGATATGACTTGATATAAAGGCTTTTTAGGTAAATGACTTATTGCCAATTCAACCCAATTAAAATTCATATACATTTTTATTTTAAATTCGAATTCATTCAATATATAACTTGAAATAAAGGCCATAGTGTCAGATTTTACAAAATAGTTTTAGCGGCCAGGTGTGTCGCGTGGACCAAATGTGTCCTTAAGTAGCGGCCAGGTCTGTCGCATGGGCCAAGTGTGTCCTTATGTAGCGACCAGGTGTGTCGCATGGACCAAGTGTGTCCTCAAATAGCGGCCAGGTGTGTCGCGTGGACCAAGTGTGTCCTCAAATAGCGGCCAGGTGTGTCGCGTGGACCAAGTGTGTCCTCAAATAGCGGCCAGGTGTGTCGCGTGGACCAAGTGTGTCCTCAAATAGCGGCCAGGTGTGTCGCGTGGACCAAGTGTGTCCTTAGGTAGCGGCCAAGAGTGTCGCTTGGGCCTAGTGTGTCCATAGTTCTGTACATTTAATTATTCAAAAGCAGCAGAAGTGACCAAGTCAGTCAATCAATCAACAAAATTAATTTATTGTGTAATACATGTACATTAGTTATGTACATGTAAGTTATGTATAGTAGCTATGTATTTTACTCGATTAGATCGGGCCATTTGTGCCATGAAAGAGCTATGTATGTTTTACAAAAGGTCAAGTCTAACTGTGAATTCTTTTACTAGAAATATTCATTAGCAACGGTCATGTGAGCCATATAGGCGCTCTTACTTGCGTTCAGGATTATTTGCAACATTATTCCTTTACTAAAATTATGCTCTAATAAATGAATAGACTCCATAGTAATTAGATTTAAAGATATTTATTCTCATAAATACATACAGTTCATTTACAAAGATAATTATTGAAACCATAACTTAGTAAATAAATACCATATCCAAAATATGATTTTGTTGATAACAACACTAATGCTGGTATTCTTTTTCTTCCGAGGTGATGAGACTGAAGAGCACGAGACCAAACCAGGCTGGTTGGGCCTAAAAAGACGAAAGAGCTCGCGATCGAGGTTGAGGACATCGACATCTTCTAAAGGAAGTCACAAATCAAAAGTACCCTTTCGGCGTCATCAACGCTCGAAACCGTCGAGTCACCTGAAATTACCGTTTCACACAATCCGAAGTGACTGTTTGGCTCCGATCACAAAAAGAAAAAAAGAACAACTACTATGTTTTAATTGTAATATATTCATTCATTGAATAAGTCCTTGTACACACAATTCTGATATTTTTCGCAGAGGTTTATCTTGATTCCCGTCGTTTTAAAACCATTGCAGCGTTCGTGGTCGCGGGTAGGCTAGGATGTTATTTATCCAAAAGAAAATAATATCATCACTTCTTCTTAGTAGAATGGGTTATTTTGTTGCGATTGAGTACAGAATTTTGAATATATGTACAGTCCGACAGCACATCAAATTACCCACTTTTGTTGCAAACTTAACCTTATTGCAATTGCATAAGATACCGCACGTTTTACCTTTACGTGCTGTTTTCCGTAAAACTGATAATTTTGGTAAATGTATAATCGCTCCCACAGACCTAATATACTAAGTTGACTTTGCGAAAAATACCGCGCATTTATCACGATCATGAGAAAAATGGTAAATGTATAATCGCTCCCACAGACCTAATATACTAAGTTGACTTTGCGAAAAATACCGCGATATACCTATTGAAACACGATGTCAGTAAATTCTTACTTGAATTAACGTTGTGACTTAATTATTTCAAAACAAAGATTTAATTAATTCATTGACGCGGTGATTTTATTGTCGGCTAACTTAAACGCCATTAAAGTCGCGTAACGCGTTATAATGCAGTTCGTTTACATTCATAGAAAATACCCTTACTTCCTCTACATAAAGTCGTTTTAACCATACTAGAACTATAAAGGGTAGCAGATTCCATTGCAATTTTGATAGCGCAGTTAACCGCCAAACTTGTAAGACATAAAATGTATATAAAAAGTTTATAAATTATCATTTATTTAATGAAAGAAATACACAGAAGATAAATAATTAATTACAAACTTAACATCGCTCGCTACATGTAAGTAAAACAATTTTATAGGTAAGTTTTACCTGTTACTAAACTGTGGAGTAATTACATTAATTTTGGGACAGATGGTCCTAAACTTATACATATTAATATTAATTTATGACTTCTATAAATATTTAGGAATCAAATAACTTACTACATATTTCTGTAATATTGCACAAACAATAAAAAAATAAATAATTGAAATTATACATTAATAACGAGCTTCGGTAGGTATACTTTACTTATTAAATAACCTTCTTATAAGTATTCCTGACTAGTAGACAGTCAGTTATACATAAATTAATGTATCCTCAATGTCTACATAAATTTGTTTTGAAATGACATTGTTTATCTATAAATCATTACTCCGACAATTTGTAAAAATATTTGTTTTGTAATATTATTTTTATACTTATTGTTTTTTAGCACTTTTATTATATACGTCTGTCTAGTTTTCGCTCAATCTAGTACTTACGTAAGAGACGAAAGGCATTGTCGCGGGACAGGGTGCCCTTAAAGAATAATAAATTTTTTTGTTAAGAAAAATAAAATCATATGCGGGCCAGTTTTTAAAAAAACAATGAGTCCTCTTTCTATGTTATTGTTTGATGCTCTGTTAAAATATTATCACTTAAAACGAGGTGACCTTACATAATATACTAATCATTGACTTCAAAAGAAATATATTTTCATATATGAATTTTATATTGACGCCAAACACGACGTTTGCTCTGCAATATGCTTGGGTTTGGAATAACTAAAGACGCGTTGTAATACATTTAAATGGGGACTAGGGACGTCTACACGCCAAAACGTAAATAGGAGACCGTGATCTCATAGGTCAATTAATAAATAATTATGCACAAAGGCTTTATTTCAAAACTGGTTTTTATTCTAGTTCCCCACTTTGATATTTTTCTGTATTCTTGGCAATATCATGCCGTTTATTATTATTTTTTACATGTGACAGCATAATATCGTTGTGTTTACTTTGCTGAGTAAATTATATTTGTAGTAGGGCTTAATTATTATTGTCATTTGACTATTAAATCTAACCTCAATTCTATTTAAATTATTTGTATAATGATTAATAAAGTGAAGTAAGTACTTGTTCCTACTACTAAATAAAAACCACATCTTCATGTACTGTTCGTATATAATTAACAAATATGTATTAATATGGGCCCTAAAATATTGATTTTTTCTCATACGGACACACATAATATTAGGGAAAGTTAAACTACAAAGTAATATTTTATGGTGACAATAAATTGAAAGATCATAAGAGATTATATAAGTCACTCAGATAATATAATAATAATAATGATCCCTTAAATGACTGTATCTCTGTAAACAGTCTTTATAAGAGATTGAGATTCCATTCAATTGCAATAAAAAACAAACAACGAGTTATTAATAATATACATAATAGCTTAATTCTACTTGTAAGACTTTAAGTGCTAAGATTCATAACTTTTATTATTGATATGTGCCACGCAAATTACGAAATTTAACTTTTAAAAAAAGTTATCTAAGTAGCTTCAATAATTCTTGATTATGTTCTCCCCGATTAACAAGTGACGTTTATTATGGATGCTTTACTGATTTTCTTAATATCAATCTCAATACATAGGTTTATATCCTAATACATTACTTAATATGAAAAATTCAAATCATGAGACTGTGTTTCAGAAAGAAACTCTATTGTTTTCTCCTTATTATTTTATTTACTTTATACATATTATCATTATACAAATTGTGAACTATTATCATATTGCTGAATGCACCGTTCAGTCATTCCTTTAAGTCATTCAAAAATTGAATTAGATGCTAGAAAATGACGATAATAGAAATTAAAGACTCGAAAACATATTGTAATGGAGTATAATGATGTTATTTGTAGAAACGAGGTATTAATTTGACAACCTCCGTGGTGTAGTGGCTAGGCACGCTTCTTTCAAGGCGTCGCCGCTCTTAGTTCCCGGGTTCGATTCCCGGTCGGGTCAATATAGATATCAAAATTTTCTATATTGTCTTGGGTCTGGGTGTTGTGGTACCAACTTTGTGTCTGATTTTCATGTATGTGACTGGTGTCCAATAATTTGTTTTTTACTTACTTGACTGATATATTACTTTCTAAATCAACTGTTGTTTATGTAGATAAGGTCTCTTTAAAGTTAGGATCTTAAAACTACAAAAAGTTACCAATAAATTTCATTCATTCATCAATTTAAAAGTCAATTAAGTTAAAAATTCTTTCCATTTTGATATCTTACAATCAGATGTTTTTTTTTAAATTCCTATTAAATATATAAGAACATAATAGTTTGTTAATAAATAAAATGGCTTCGATAAATGACCCTTTGTCATTCATAGACAGGAGTAAAAAAAAAAAATAGTTTCATTAATAATTACGATTGCGATCATAATTATAATAACATAACCATACTTAACCTTTTAGCCTTTAAAACGAAATAACCATGAAATTATAGGTACATAATTGGTTATGAACCCGGTAACATAAAAGATATAAGATGTATAAAATGTTCGTTGCCGCAAGTCTTACAAGACACTGGATTAATACTTCACCCTTGATAAAGCATAATCAATCTAAAGATTCAATAGATCAATCGATATTGGTCAAGTAAACCAAAAAAAATTAAAATGATAAAAAGTACTAGAAATGTGATAATTGCTATTAATAAGAATATTTTGTAATTATGTATTACTGAGTGAGCTCAACAGTATAATTGTAGCATAACCTTTATTTCTTGTTAGACTTAAATGCCGAATGTGATGATTTTATAATGTGTACTCAACAGCTTAATTTTGGCATAATCTTTATTGCTTGTAATATGATAAATGTAGTATGTTGTAGTAGTATTGATATAAATGCGCCATTGTAAATATTTTATGAAATGCACCAGGAGGTGCATTAGGTCGGATGGCCGAATGTGATGATTTTTGTATTTAGATTCAATCAGTAGCCCTGTTGTAATCTTAACTCATTATAATAACAGTTGACGTTATTTATGTAAAAACGAGTATTGTTACTTTATCGAATAACGTTATCGCTATCGCTATTTAAAAATGGCAACACTGGCTGCCCCTTCCCTTCTTATTTTCTGACTTGCGGAGTGCACTCGAAAGGCGAGCGAGTCTAGTGCTGACCGCCGAAGCGAAAGGTTGAGGGAAGGAACCTATGTTAAATTGTAGTTATAATTATTAATGTGGCTAGAGGTAGTGATTTGTATCATAGATAAGTGTGTTGATCGAATAAAGAACTTTATAAACTCAACCGAGTTTGATTCACGACAAAAGTATTTGAATATTGATATGCGTCACTATAAGATGCTGTTAATTATTACGTAACAACTTAATGCTTCGAGTACGGAGATTCCAGACACAATTGTTTTTCAATTATTATGGACCACGATCGTGGTCTTAGAGACTGGACGTATTAAGACAGAAGGTCGCTTCAGTAGAGACTGAATAAATTAATAACCGACTTGGTATTACATGGATCTAACAACTTTTTACCGCAGAACAACTAAGTCGCGAGACTTGTTATTTTTGACAAGTATTGTTTTTATGGGATCTCATTTCTTTTTGTATTTTGTAGACAGTACTACTTTTTTCCTTTTCGGTACCTTCCCGAACAACGTCCAAATTGTAAGCAAATAATATCAGTAAACCAATGAGAGTAGCCTTCAGTTGTCAAACTAATATAGCAATCGAAATTATCAATGAAAATCGCAAACTTATAGGTAAGAATTCTGGGCACGTCCGAACAGGATTGAGGCGCTCGCGCGTATGAGCGCGGCTGCTGCTCGCTCGGCGACAGTCACCTTTCCGCGCGCCCCACCACTGTCCCCGCCCCGCGCCCTCGCTTTAAAATTAATAAATTTGACCCGTTATAATTCTTAAAATACTGGTTCAAATTGAATGAAATTTGAAATATACCGTGTCTTTACAATGCCTGCATGGTAACTGAAAATTTCAGTCTTCTAGTTTTATCCACAACGAAGTTACAGGGGGTCGAAAATGGTCTGAATTGCTTCGAGAAAAGGATGGTACGGCCGTGACGCTTTTTTGCTCGACTTGGTGGGGGCACTGCCGTGCCCCCAGATCATTGTCGATAAATTACTTACAAAATGGTACTATATTTATAGTGGTAAAATTTCTATTTCCTATATTAAAGCCATCAAAATTTTGTAAAATCATTCTAAAAATGCACACGTATGTTCCCTGTTGCTATCGTTACGGAAAAAATAACAGTATTAATATACAAGCGTTAAAGGTGGAAAAGTGTGGGTGGGCCCAAAAATTTCTAAACCTTTACATCCATATCATGATAAACTAACTGTAAGAGAGTATAGTCCTATCTTGAGACACTGGATTGTTTGTTACTCATTTATCCCCTGCCCTGATTCGTAGCTAATTGTGAAGAAAATATTTTGAAAAATTAATAATAAAAAATATAAACAAAACAAAATTATTACTAACATAGTTTTTAAGCCAATTATCTAATACTGATATTGTTTTTTTTCTACCGATTGTGTACCGATTGTGGGTTCTGTACAAAACAAAAGATTATAAATTTTATTTTGTTTAATTCATCATCATCATCATTATCAGCCAAAGGACGTCCACTGCTGAACATAGGCCTCCCCCACGGCTTTCCACAGCGACCGATCTGCAATGCATCCAGTTGGATCCTGCGATCTTTATAAGGTCGTCTGTCCATCTAGTTGGTGGACGTCCCACGCTGCGTCTCTGGTCGAAGGGTCTCCAATCTAGAACTTTCCTGCCCCAACGGCCATCAGTTCTTCGCGCTATGTGCCCTGCCCATTGCCACTTGAGCTTACTGATTCTCAAGGCTATGTCTGTGGGTTTAAGGGCCATCCTAATCTCGTAGAGGCTGATGTCCGGGATGTCTTCGGTGTAGTGTCGGGTCAGGATAGCTCGTGGGTCTCTAGCCGAGCTATCAACGGGTTTGGCTACTGAGGTGTACAACTGCCCATAGAACCTTCGATCTCCCTCAAAACCTCTGCTTTCGTCGACGCTACACTGCCGTCCTCCGTCTTAAGCTTCGTCAACAGGCTTTGCCCAATAGACATGTCCCTTGCAAACACTTTGGAGCCTTGGTTCCGCTCTATCGTTTCTTTAACACTATTAGTGTTAAAACAACGAATGTCGTGTCGCAGGGACTTCCATATTTGTCTATTGAGCTGCCTGTAGTTTTCAGCATTAACGGAGGTCTGCAGTGCCATAGATCGACGTTTTGCCATAAGGTCGAGAGTGTGGACCAACAGTTTTTGAGGTCTATTTTTACGGCCAGACCTAAAATACTTAGACCCCACCGTTTGAACAGTTTCCACAAACCCGTTGTTAATTTCGTCCACTGTAACGCAATTTTCTAGGCAATCAAAGCGGTTTGACAACTCGAGTTGAAAGCTCTCGGGATTTTGGATATGAGCACGAGTCGGTCGGAGCGTGGACTTCATCAGGCGATCACAGGGATCTTTCCAATTTGACATTTATATTCAATGTGCCTCGAACCATTCGGTGATCGCCACCGGTTTTCACCCTGTTGATCAAGGAGACATCATTGAATAACCGTCTCTTGGATGTCATGAAGAAGTCAATCTCGTTTCTCGTGAAGCCATCGGGACTCAACCAGGTCCACTTCCTTTGAGGCGGCTTCTGGAAGAAAGAGTTCATCGCAAAGAGTCCCTCCTTCTCCAGAAAGTCGGCCAGCCTCTGTCCCCTGGCGTTCCTTTGCCCGTATCCAAAAGGTCCCACCTTCAACTCATTCTCGCGTCGCTTGCCCAGTTTTGCGTTGAAGTCCCCCATAACAACAGTAAAATAGGTTTTGGAAGTATGTATGGCTCTACTTACGTCCTCATACATTTCCTCCACCTCTTCATCCGGGTGTTTCGAGGTCGGTGCATATACCTGTATGACCTTCAGCGAATACCTCTTGGATATTCTGAGTATAAGGTATATCACCCTGCTCGACACACTCTCGATGGTCTCGATATTGTTTACGAGGGACTTGTGAACGAGGAACCCGACACCACCTTGGGACTTTCGTTGGTTGCCTTCCCGGTAGTAGAGCAGGTTGCCGGACTGCAGAGTTATCGTGTCCTCGCCCTCTCTACGGACTTCTGATAAACCTATTATGTCCCAGTGTAACCTGCTCATTTCTTCCTCCAGCTCTAGCAACTTCTCATCTGTCCTCAGTGTACACGTGTTGTACGTTACCAGGGCCAGTTGTCGTCGGGGGTGGCAGCGCGATCGCCTCCGGGGATTCTTAGCACCCCCTGCCCCGCCGTTACCGTGACCGCTACCAAAGTCAGGAATAGCGGGGCTGCCGGAGACTGGGGGCCTGGTTTTTTTGTGTACTAACATATGAGGGGATATTGCCAATACTCGCCACGCTTGGCAGGCGGGTTGGCGAGCGCAGAGACGCAGCCCCTTGCAGCTGTGACGCTGCTGCCCGTCACAGTCTAACATTTAGCTGCGCCTTACATTAGATGGTTATACCGCCATCGGTCGGTCGCCAGAGCCTCGTCTGTATAAACAGGACGCACCACGTGAAGGTGAGGTTGACTTGGAGCTTATTGGCCTTGTTCAAGCTCCCTTACGTCCGTTTGTTTAATTAAAACTTTAAAATTCATATTAATCACGTTTTAGGTGGAAAACTCTAATGATCTGTCAGAACAGATCAGGATCAGAATCTGTAATAATATAATAAACAATATTCGTTTGTACCAAATGCTAGCTGGTCACCAGACTTGAATTTGGTTTCAAGGAAGATAACGAACCTGACTGACAATTGGGCATGGAATATTTCATGAATAGCAAATGAAATTACATATGAAGTGAATTCATTATTCACACCTGCTACTTTTTTTCGTATAGATTGCAAAATCGCACTCTACGGTTCTATCATACGGATATCATAAGGATTTAATTTCATTGACGAATGAAACGTAGCGAGCAAAATCCTTGAACGCGCGTGAGCGAGTAGGAATGAGTATGCATTATCTATGCGGTCATCATATTGACTAACGACAAGTTTGAAGCGGGTCGGTACGAAAATCGCATTATTTGCGTACACTGAAATTCATATGAAACTCATTAGTCGCGTACGCGCATGGCAATTTAATTTCATATGAAAAAATTTCATCATTTCATGAAATGAAAATGAATAAAAAGTAGCAATTATTTCTATGCTTACTTACTGACATATAAATATCGATACACATTTTTTATTTAGTGCAGCAAATGAATGAATGAACGGGTAAAATGTTTCAATCTGCTCACTATCTCACTGAGTGTATTTCAAAGAGTAAATTGGTGTATTTAAGGGCGGGAAACGAAAAGGGAAGGACGGACCTTATTTCTTCGGATCGAACTAGTAGTTTTTGAAATATAGCGCGTTTTCACCAACCGCAAACATAACTTTGTTCTTTATACAAACACTATGAAAACAAAGTCATGTTAGCTGTCAACAAATTATTGTGGTACTTTAGCTAAGTGGAATATGTGGATTCCCATATTCAGTTAAAGTTGGCACGGAACCCTCAGTGCGCGAGTCCGACTTGCACTTGGCCGGTTTTTTTCCACGACGGCCGAACCGTAAAACAACAACGGATTGGTATGTAATCAGCGTATCATGTGTGTACGACTAAGTTATTCCATCATAACATAAGAATACCTGTACCAATCATCATCAAAATACCCAACAATGAAGCTAAGCACAGAAACAGCGATCCGGGTAGGACGGCCGGCGCGATCAGAGCTCGCTTCACTTTAAGTGCCTTTTTTGCAAGCACAAATTATCATGACAATTGCACGACACAATCACAATGACTCACTGATCATGTAATCTTTTTTCAATGATTGACCAGAATTACTAAAACGAATAAATAAGGTCAATCCTTCCCTTCTGTCTGGGTTACCTACTTTATGAGTCAAGGCAATCATTGCACATACAGCCTAGTGGCGAGTGAAAGAAAGAATTTCATCTGAGTCATCATCATTCCGGCGTATATCGCAGTTGCGTGCGGTGACGCCCGGGGTCCGCCTTCCTACTTGTACATTTCCACTTTGCATTGTCTTGGGAAACTTTGTAGATATTCTCTTGAGATCTTTCACGACGTCAAGCCAGCACTTCCCCGGCGTGACTAGACATTTGTTACCCACGTAGCTCGCCAGTTTCGGCAAACGTGGCGTACCAGCGGAGGCGACTTTCTTGCAGCTTGTCGTCTTTGTCACGTCACTAACATGCAAGCTACTGGGAGGAGGTAGTTCTTAATGCAATCTTTTCGCACATCAACCGCAGCATGACTGAATTCAAATTGATGAAATTAAATTATTTTTACAATAATATTTGATTGAAGTTGATTATTCTCTTACAATAATTTTCATTAAATAACCTTCGCGGGCCGCGGGCTTCAGATTGAGTATATGTATCTGGTCTAGTGTGTGGCTAGATGGCAACTAAGTAGGAACCTACCTTCCAAATTGCTAACATCGACTAAACTAACCCTATTAGAAACGATGTGACGCCTACGTTCAAATTCAAAATCATACGATTGGGATTCCGAAAAACTCCCTGTATCTAACACAGACGGGAAAAGTTCAGCAGCATAAAAGGTTAATACAAGTAAATTTCACCGAATTGAGGCACTCGCCTCCGACAAAATTTTAATGTGTCACTCACTGTATTAAAACTAGAGAATTCGGAATCAATATAAACACTGTTATGGCTTCATTATTTATTCCTTGTTATCGGAATGTACAAATAATTATGAGAAAGTTATTAATTTAAATTTTATGACTAAATTCTGGGGAACGGACACTCCATTTTAGGCCAAATTCTTCACTTTTTTGTTTTTTTAAGCGATATGTACAACCTGGCGGCCTTCTTGATATACTCTCCATCAGGCCAAAAGTTTCTTAAATAAGTTTTTTTTTCAGATACGTTATTAAATTTTACAGGTTTTTTGCTCCAGATGGTCAATCAGACGTCTCCATAGATATGTCCATAAAATAAAACCCATAATTTAGGGATATGATTAAATTTTAATGAAAACAATAAAGTAAGAATACCTGTACCAATCATCATCAAAATACCCAACAATGAAGCTAAGCACAGAAACAGCGATCCGGGTAGGACGGCCGGCGCGATCAGAGCTCGCTTCACTTTAAGTGCCTTTTTTGCAAGCACAAATTATCATGACAATTGCACGACACAATCACAATGACTCACTGATCATGTAATCTTTTTTCAATGATTGACCAGAATTACTAAAACGAATAAATAAGGTCAATCCTTCCCTTCTGTCTGGGTTACCTACTTTATGAGTCAAGGCAATCATTGCACATACAGCCTAGTGGCGAGTGAAAGAAAGAATTTCATCTGAGTCATCATCATTCCGGCGTATATCGCAGTTGCGTGCGGTGACGCCCGGGGTCCGCCTTCCTACTTGTACATTTCCACTTTGCATTGTCTTGGGAAACTTTGTAGATATTCTCTTGAGATCTTTCACGACGTCAAGCCAGCACTTCCCCGGCGTGACTAGACATTTGTTACCCACGTAGCTCGCCAGTTTCGGCAAACGTGGCGTACCAGCGGAGGCGACTTTCTTGCAGCTTGTCGTCTTTGTCACGTCACTAACATGCAAGCTACTGGGAGGAGGTAGTTCTTAATGCAATCTTTTCGCACATCAACCGCAGCATGACTGAATTCAAATTGATGAAATTAAATTATTTTTACAATAATATTTGATTGAAGTTGATTATTCTCTTACAATAATTTTCATTAAATAACCTTCGCGGGCCGCGGGCTTCAGATTGAGTATATGTATCTGGTCTAGTGTGTGGCTAGATGGCAACTAAGTAGGAACCTACCTTCCAAATTGCTAACATCGACTAAACTAACCCTATTAGAAACGATGTGACGCCTACGTTCAAATTCAAAATCATACGATTGGGATTCCGAAAAACTCCCTGTATCTAACACAGACGGGAAAAGTTCAGCAGCATAAAAGGTTAATACAAGTAAATTTCACCGAATTGAGGCACTCGCCTCCGACAAAATTTTAATGTGTCACTCACTGTATTAAAACTAGAGAATTCGGAATCAATATAAACACTGTTATGGCTTCATTATTTATTCCTTGTTATCGGAATGTACAAATAATTATGAGAAAGTTATTAATTTAAATTTTATGACTAAATTCTGGGGAACGGACACTCCATTTTAGGCCAAATTCTTCACTTTTTTGTTTTTTTAAGCGATATGTACAACCTGGCGGCCTTCTTGATATACTCTCCATCAGGCCAAAAGTTTCTTAAATAAGTTTTTTTTTCAGATACGTTATTAAATTTTACAGGTTTTTTGCTCCAGATGGTCAATCAGACGTCTCCATAGATATGTCCATAAAATAAAACCCATAATTTAGGGATATGATTAAATTTTAATGAAAACAATAAAGTAGCATATAATTCAAGCTAATATTTAAGTCAATACGATTACTACAGTTGTTATACTCCTCCGAAATCCGTTTACGACTGGGAACACGAAATAATATAAAAAAATCCAAAACAGAACATCAATCATAATATTTAAACACCCGCTTAACCAGAGCATGTTCATTAACGCAACGATACTTACAATTAGAGCAAGTATCACATCAACAAAGAAGTAACCGAAACAAAACCACAAGTACATGAGTATTATTTTTTCGTTAAATGTGAAGGCGGCTACTATTAGTAGAATGTGCATCGCTGCCATCAGCACGCCGCCAGCAGCATATATATGGACTAAGACATTCGCCATTTCCTTACTTACGCCGAACGCTGCGAAAAATCTTTCTCCAACGGCAAGCAACATTATATAGCACAGACTCGGAATTAGTCCCAAAAAAGCTATGATGGTTGTCCCAACCTTTAGAGACAGGCAATGACAACAGTCCCTTGCCGTGAGGCAGTACATGTTCATTAGGGTCTTCATACTGAAGTCCGAGGGTATCTGGTGGAAACAAAAATATATAAAATGTTGGTGTCTGTATGTTGGTGTAAATAGTGTAGCAATGACCTATTAATTTTAAATTACTTCTTTTCGGTGATTCGTGGTGTAAACGATAGTTTTACCGAAATGAAAAAATATTAAAAAACTGCCAGGTTCCTATTCTGTAAGCTACTAGAAACGTAGATAGATGAAGGTATACACACCTGTTTGGCTACATAACATGAACATCCAGAACCGTAGTTATTACTTACTCAATAGCTAAAGCCCTGAGCCATGTCAAGCCAAAGTTTAAAGCTTCACATAAACAAAGTTTAAGTCCAACTTAGTTTAACAGAAAAAGTTGATTATGTCCCCATTAAAGTTTTACAGATTTTCTGAATTGTTAACTTAAATCTACAATTCTACATGGATTTATAAGTATAATCATATATTTTTTTTAAAACAAGGCGATAGTTTTTTATTATCATCAGAGCTTTCTTTGAAATTTTATTCCGTTTATTATCACTGATATTCATCAAATTTTGATTTGTTTTGCGTTTTCCAACTTGACAGACATCAAAAGATACATTCTTTTTTTAATACAAGTTTTAAATAGTCAAGTCCATGTCCCTCCATCCAGCACAACATGTGATGAGTATGCAATTGTGTTATTGTCTGTGGTTTCAGGGAAGGTGCTGTGATGTGTAGGTATGCGGTTTCAGTGAATACAGTCTTGCTCATAAAATTATTAAGGGGATAGTACATCTATGGTCTTGCTGCAGTCTTTCGGTTCGGAATTCAAATGAAAATAGAGTTGTGTCGGTCGACAAACTTGTTGCTACGTCATCGCTTGTTGTGACTACTCTAAATTGTGCTACTACAGCCTACGCTCCACGCTACGAAGACAACTTGTTTGTCGTAGGCTACGAAACGTAGCTTGCGTTAGCTACGGAGATGACTACGTATGGGGACTTCGACAAATACTACGAAAAGTAGGATATAATGTTGTAAATTTTGTATATTTAGCGATTTCGACAGTTAGGTACCAAGATATTTGAAAATAAAGTTTGTGTGGGCAATAATTTAAAATGCTACTTAAAAGCGGTTGTTTCATTTTTACATTTAGGCTTTAAAGTTTAAACTGAAATCTTATTTAAAACTGGTAGAGTCAGTAATTATATGAATATTTTAATAAAAAAAATAAACGCTACCTATGCATTATGGAGCTATATCTCGCTATAGAGCTATAAGAAGCGAAATTGCTGAACTGATAATGAAGCTGGTATTTTAGGTCTACGAATTTTGCACAGCTGTTAGCCATTAAGTAAGGCAGTTTTGTAGATACGTACCAAAACTTTTGTTCTAGTACATTATTTTGAGGAATAGAGTGATAAAAATACTAAAAAATATTCGAAATTCTCCAACCAGCAGAAGAAGTATGTTTTTTTACAATCTGTTTAATCATGTGTATCATTTTAAATTTTATTATTAACGGAAAAGTTAATTATAAGACCACTTGAATACTAAAAATTGTGACTCTTACGTAAACAATTTAGAAGATACACGTGTTTTTCTGGATCTATTGAATTTCGCTGAACATACATAAGGGTTAATTTGATAGGTATGGTGGTCACCTATCTCCGCGCACTGGATTGAAACGGTGTACTCTTATATCCCACTAAAACATACTTATAGTAGGCTTCCTTTACAAAAGTTACGTAAGATTATTGAGTTGAATTATTGATAACTGTGAGGTGACCCGCTCTTCTTCATCTCAGCGGATTTTTTTTTGCATTTTCGGGAATGACAAGGATTTTTAAAAAGTAATATAGTAGTAACATTTAAACAGTAACTGTAATTCACGGTAAACTCATTTTAATAAAATTTATCTTACATGGTACATCTTAAACTAACGACTAGCAAGCACTCATTCATTACTTACATTACCTACGTACTATATTCAAATGGCACTAAATACATTTCAACAAATCATAACTTAAAAATATCGACAAGATGCACCTGTTTCTTCAAGCAGTGAAGATAATTGTAATATGGATTTTGTTACTCAATAACTTAACCTACCCGGAAACTATACCTACCTGTATTTTATCACCTTAGACCCCTTACACACTGTGACTTTTAGCATCGATGCAGTCGAGCGTTTTAAAAACGCGCTTCAGCATCTGCATTGCGATTCACGCAATGAACAGATTTAATTTAGCACCGATGTAGTCGCGTTTAGTATCGATGCAGAAGCTAAAAATCAGTACATAATTTGTCCATTTCTAGCTTCTGCATCGCGACTTTATGAATGCTAACGCGCGTTAGCATCGTGACTGCATCGCTGCTAAAAGTCGCAGTGTGTAAAGGGTTTTACCTACACAATCTACGTTTCTTGTTGCAATACAAAGCCTTCATGACAACATAGAAATTAATCGTACATTTTGGTTTTATCCAGTCTGATGCTATCCTACCCAGTCAGAAAAAATACTAAATACCTACGTTCACTAGATAGGTATTTGGTACTTATTTTGATCTAGGCGAATAGTGTTCCCAGCATTCGGAAAACACCACAACGCAAAACTATACCCACTCATAATTCATATATATATAGAATGTGGCCTTGTAATAAGAGCAAACAATTCATATATATAGGTAATTTGAGCCACCAGTTATCAATTTTAAATTTTTAAATTTATTTTAATAATAAAATGATATTAATTTCTAACAAAATAAATCCAATCCGCAATGTATTGCAAACGTATGTGCCATGTCGTAAAATTTGACATTGTCATTTAGTGCATCTAGTATTGATTAGGGATTATAACTCAAGATTACTACCAATTAAAATTGTTGCTCCTATTACTGACCACACCTGTAAATATGTCATAAATTTCTATCTGAACTGTTTCTTTCCTAATTAGAGTTTCAAGGAGAGGTGTACATAAATATTCTTGTTAAAGTCATATTCATTTCGTCAACCGAAGTGGAAGGGAAGAGTAAGTACTCAATGCACCCCTGGCTGGCCAGGGAACATATGCTAGGCAGCAGCAGCATCAGCCGCCCCAGTCGACAAGAGTCCTTGGCTGAACAGTGCTTTTGCAGGAGAAGTAGTGTCTGCTCTTGTAGTAGCTCGATTTGTGGTGAGGCAGCAGTGTCTACCGAGTCTAGAAGCAAAGGATAAAAGCTTGTACAGGCGACGTAGGTACTATCAAAATCACTTGCCCTAAGAGCAGGGATGCACAGACTTATTTAGATCACGGGCCACTTTGGCTCATAATAATCTAAAGCGGGGATTTGATCCAGCTCAAGAAAGTAATGTTTTCGACTAAAAACGTTAAGAGCTAAAGCAAAGTGAATACCGCGAGCGCGAACATTACTTCAACTAAACCAAGCATGTGGCCACTTTATTATTTTTTAGTATCCTTTACTCAGCTATCATACTTCAGTATTATATTTCCTTTAAATGCACCTGGTAGCATGCGCGGGCCGCAGTTTGTGCATCGCTGCTTTGGAGCTAATATCGCTTGCATTCATCCCACTTCGTGTTTTGTTTAGGGGACGCCCGTTTTCATGTCATATACATGTGCACGACATAAAAACATATTTTCGTTTGAACCCAGACTCGAAAATAGTTGACGTGCTAACCACTTTGATAATTATTACATAAAATGTTTGATTGACGAAAATGAAAAAAAACGGCTGTACAGATTTTCATGAAACATAGCTAACAAGACACGGGTTAAAATTTAAACTTATAACACCCCACTCTTTTTGCCTGGGGCTAAATGATACTTACCAGAGCGAAATAATAGAGCTGACTTCAGACAATCGTATTCCGATTTGTCTAATTTGTGCAGCCATATCCTTTTTAAAAGAGACGTTATTTTTTTCAACTGTTCTCTGACATTTGAGCGTTTGTAGTGCATTTGCGGTACCAAAATATCTGCAACATATTAATCTTAGAATATTATATTCCTAGGGATTCATTGAATAAGACAGTACGTGCTAGTTTGTAATACCTACTTTCGTCTAACGAAAAAGAATGTTGAGCTGCTGTAAGAATGAAAAGTTCCTTCCAATGACAGTGTAAAAGGGATGTCTGCTCCGAACTTTTCATTTGTGCGAAAGATGAAACACCGTGCAACCATTTAACCGTGAGCACTAACATTTTGGCCGCAGGATCTGGCACATCTTCTGACGAGTGACACCAGTAGTCTTGTGTCAACCGTCGCATGGTCTCTTGAATGTTTTCTTCGGAGGATTTCATACTGTCTTCTGCCTGAGCTATTTTATGTGAAATGAAGTCTGAACGGTTTCTGGAGCTGGACATGTGGAAACGGTGCTTTTCAGTGTTTCGTGACACCACGTAAACGGGCGGCTCGAAGTTACCTGGTGAATGCAGTGGCTGATTCCTCAAATCTAAAGGAGATAGCGCAAAAATTAAATCCATTAGTTAACATAATTTTAAAGATCATTATGTTAACTTAATAATTCGCATTGGCAAATTAAGTTTATAGTTAGTTCGCTTAGCAATGAGGATGTCAAAATCTACCTGCAATGGTAGAACTTTACATAAATGTGTTATTCAGTAAGTTTTGAAAAAATGACGTGATAAAAAAAATGAATAAAGTAGGATAATTATTAAAGTTCTAACACAGCATACGTTACTGGATGCATGGGACAAAAAATTCACGCAAACTCGCTTTAGAAGCTAATGCTCTTACAAATGTATTACCATCTTTAACTAGTTCCTCAGTAGAACCCTCAGTTTTGTACGCTTCCTCGGAACTTGAAACTTCGTCTTCTTTTATTCTGTCTTGAAGCTGTGAATCTGGCTTGTCAGTGTTTTCTGGCGTTGTGAATTTAGATTGGGTCAGTTCTTTGTCCACCGGTCCTAGAAATAAATTGAATTTTCTAGGCTTCTACAAGTTAATAATAATGAAAAATGCGCCAGATAAAACGCTTATCGTCTTGGTTTCATTATAAGGAATTCTTCTTTTCGATTATCCCATAAATACTTAAATAAATGACTGTGACTTTGTAAACATTGGTAATATTTTAAACTAAGAACCTACTCATGATTCACAATCCTTTACTCATATTAAAATAAAAATCAATTGTTATAAAATATCATTTTATGAAACCGTCAACAATCATATTACACCAAACGAATCGTCAAAATCTCCAATAGGTGCTCGATAAACGAATGTGTGATTCGGGAAACTTACTACTAGTATTCCGAGCTTCAAGGGTAGAGTGACCATCAACCGGCACAATAGGAGGGGAGAACATGTTGGACGGTAAATATCCCGCGTGTGGAACCGGATAGTGTAGGGGGCTCGAAAAGAGCGGAATCTTGAACGGATTCAGTGAAGTGAGCGGGTTGACTTGCGAACTGAGGATCGGGTTCAATTGCGAAATGTCCGGGGGTATAGCTCCGGGCAAGCGGGCGGAAAAGTCTTGAAAGGAGGCGTCTAAAAATGGCCCGTGTACCGAGGAAATGGCTTCGGGTGCGTGTTGAAGAGGATTGTACGTGAGGTGCGGGAAGCTCGTGAGGGTGAGGGGGGCGGGGGAGGGGAAGAAAGTCGGCTGTCGAGTGAAGCTGTAGCCCAGCTTTTGGAGCGCTAGCTGGTGGTGAGCTGAGGCCGTTGCAGGACGAGGGGCTCGCTCGTGTTGCACCGCTGAAAATACAAGCATTAAAGACAAAAATACTTTGTGGTCCGTTTTTCAGAAAGATGTAGAGATTATCTAATATTGTATCATACTCAAGTCTAGTCTCTCAAAGCTCAAGTTTTGCTTTCAACGCTGTTAAACAGGTTGTCCAAAAACATTTCGGATATATGTTTGTTCAATAAAATAAAATAAAACAGGAATTTGCTTTTTTGTGTTGAGTATTAGAATACGAAATGGAAATTTATTTATAAAAGGTAATGTTATCCAAATGACCTTTAAGCTGGTAGCAATCTTATAATTTGGAAAGAAGATTAGTGATGTGATGACACCCTATTTCTGTCCTAATGTTTGGTTTCTATCGCGATACATTGACAAATTATCCAAACATCCCTTAATTTTAAGGTAACTCTGTACGAAACTGTAATCGAGGCTACTGAGAAGCCAAGTGACCTCCTATCGACTCCACCTTATTAGAGAAAAATTCGTTAACAGCTTCAATTTAATGATAAGATGCTCACCCTAGTGTTTGTCTACTTTTTATGTGAATACCTTAAGAATAAGGTTTATAAGAATTATTCGTCAAACATAACGCAATGGTAACAATACATCAGGGTCAATAACGGCAGCAACATCGTGTTGTGACAGCGAGTCATCACCGATTTTCATTCCATATTTGAATATTGTCTGCAGCGTAGCGGTCACCATTTTTTTCTTTACCAAAAAAAATCGTATTCTTATATTAAACACTAAAAATAAAGAAACTACTGCGACACCCTGTATCAGACATGGCCGGGTTTTACCCTTATTTTGATTGACAAATGACTGCATTTTTATATCGTTTATTATGTCAATTTAGATGCTGGATCTTCCAAACGATAAAATATGTAAATAATTTGAAGTGGCCATGTCAATTTTTATCACTCCTCCTCTGAGTACTGATAAAAATTGTCAAGGCCAATCTTCAGTTGTAGGAATGCGTCATTTAAAAATATCCCCAAATTACGCAAATTTCATTACGTAAACAAGTAAACAAGATAAGTGTTCCGCAAGCAAGTCAATCACATCACTCTGGGAGGGTAAAGTGCATTTTAATATGAGGGTGTTGTCTTTGCGATGATCAAATCAGGGTTGTCGATTTCAAAACACACTGTCAATAGGTAACAACCAATTAAAAACAGATACCTTGTAAGTTTCAAGGCCATTATCGTTTGCACAATCAATTTTTGTTTTTGAAGATGATCATTTTTGTTTTTAAAGATAATCATTTTTGTAACATGTGTGCAAGTGATTTACGCTATCGAATTAGCAGGAAAGACCTTGATACTACGTCATATGACAAGTAGGCCTAAGTACTTAATTCTTGACTTATCAAGAGGCAGACTAATCTACGTGACTTGTATTTATCATATCAATGATGATCTACTTGACAAAGTACAATTTCAACGAGAACATTATTTTGACGGTATTGTTTAATGTATGTCTGTTTTTTTTGTTGTGTATGCAATAATATATGGTATTAAAATAAAGGTTTGAAATATTTTTTTTAAGAAAATGGATCATCAAGGAAGGATGTTTAAGCGCGTACTCATCCGGAAAAAGGCGGCCTGTTAGTTTCAGAGATAAATAAGACATGCACCTACCTATTTACTTAACTGAAACTTAATTGTTTAGCAAAAGTAACAAAGCATCAATATAACGTTACATGTATTCAAGAGAAAATTAAAAAAAAAGTCTTTCTGCCTAGCGGGTGTGAAAAGCAGAGTCTTTACCTCTAAAATAAAAGTGTCTTTAGCTTAGGCGAACTTGAGTCCCTAGCTACACTCGGAATTCTTTATAACCTTAAGCCACACTTTATTCCCTCGGTGAACAATTGGCTATTACCTAAGAACAACAATTTCGTTACATAATTAAGCTTAGAACAGATTCTGAAGTTACTCTAGAATGAAGGCAACATGGAGCTACTGGAAAACTAGAATTTTAATGACAGACGGTTAATATCAAGAACAATTATTTTGGCAGCCCTAAAGAAGGGTCTCTTTACGCGCAATCTACTTGACGAGTAAATAAACATCTCGGTGTGAATAGCGGCTGGCAACGACAGCCCGACCCCGCAAATGTTTGCTTACAAACTTCAACGCTCCCTGAAAGGGTCAAGAAAATCTCAGCAGCCAACGGAGAGGGATTTTTTGCGATTATAAAAATGTTAACCATGTTTAGGGGGTTTTATGTTATGCTTTTTCTGAAACTTTAAGACAGTTTCTACCGAAAATAAACCATTATATTCTCAGGATAATGCGAAGATAGAATTACCGAATTTAAAATGTTAATCTATCACCTTCACGCTAGCACTGTAGTAATTCTAGGAGCAACAATAAGTCTAAGGCGCGAAATATTCATTTTAGAAGTTTATGGTTTAAGAGTCCGTAGTCCAATTAGAAACCCCTATGGTTTTAACTTACCTTAACCAAAATGTAATTTTGGCATAGACATTGATTCTAATCTTTCTGCCAAAGTGGTAACGTAAAATTTTGAAAAATATTTTTTTGTACCGTACTGTAAAGTGCGGATGTTATTTTTTTATCCTGCATCTCTCATCGTGTGGGGTATCATTTGCTAAGATTATTTTTCGTAAGAAGGTGGTACGTGAAAAACTTTACATCAGTAGCATATTATATTTGATATATTTTGAACGAAAATTATCACAGATAAGTAAACAAATTACAGAATTTAATCAGTCCATAAACTTGAAATTGTTTTCTCCAAAACGTGTTATGATACTTAATTATGTAGGTGAATCTGTATTCAAATATCAAATTTGTTTTTCTTCTTTTAGCTGTAAATTAACAAAATTGTGAGTTATTAATACCCGGTTACTTGTTAGATCAAGGGAACCAAAACCTTATACCCAAAGGCAACTCAATCATATTTTACAGGACCTATGAGGAAAATAAAAATGCATACTACATAGTTAGACACGGAACCCTTTGTGCGTGACTCCGACTCGCACTTGACCGGATTTTTGAGATAGTTTCCTAACACAATCGTTCCCATAAATGAGTATGATTTTCCACCTCTCATTGTGCGGTCTGCAGAAACAATATACTAGTACTAAAAATCGCTACCACCTAGCGAATGCTAGGGCATAACCTAGTAAAAGTGATGAATTACTGTGTGTGGCCAATATATGATATATCTGTGATAAATATGTTAAAAATCCCTAAGAAAGTGACGTCCGTGTGAATTTCGCCACAGGCTGGGCCCCTCCACTTACTGGCACTCGCGTACCGCAAATACTCGAACGTTTCCTAATGGAAAAGACATGCTGCGATGAACGACTCTAGATAAATACTTTATTGCGACAAGTGCTCGGCCGTGTTCGCTATTGATTACCGATGTGCGAAATATTTGAGAGATAAAATAGTCTATAACCTCAAAACGATTACAGCAGTTTCAAAACCGCATCTTATAAAGTAACTATTGAATTTGCACGCAATAAGTTACTGTTAAGACCAACAAAACAAGTTGCACAAATTGTTTTAGTAATTTTAGAACTTAAAAGTTGCTTCTCATATTGTTAGAAACACAATTCTTAGAATTCAGTAATAATAAACAAATTGGCGCCCACCGTGGTGGCTAGAGCTCATACTCATTATAACAATCATTATAACTGTTTATATCCAAAAATAAATAAATTTATAACATTTCAAAAACCTTGCAAAACATGCAATTAACTAACATTTTCCAAGACAATAAATGAGATAGCTATTTATTTGTCTTGATCTAAACCGGGACAGGTCTAAAGGTACAACAGACACGATGCGAGGCACATCTATCTGGTTTATTATATATTAGACAGTTTCCCATTTTTTAATTGCCCATTTGTACCAGGTTTTGATAAAATTTATAATTTTAGGAACGAATTATGTAGGCAACGAAATTATATTTATATTTAACACTTTCGTTCTAACAACGTTATAGAACGTCCAAAAATGATCTTCGTGATGAGGCACATAGTCTAACCTCGTCCTGAGTTTTTATTTATTTCAAAGCACAACGGCTGGCGACGTCGAATCTCTGTGTAATCTTCAGGTAGCTACGCCATTGCGCCGCATTGTGTCCAATTTTTAAAGTTCTAGCGCTACAATACATTATTTTTTTTGTTACTTGAACATTATTCACACACGCATATAGAAATACCCACACACACATGAACAACGTCGTCAAACGTTGTGTTCGGTTGTACTGCCAGTCAACGTCTAACGGACGTTAGCGACATAGGACCTACAATAGGCAATATTTTGTTTGCTATACGGCGATACGAGTGCGGACGTCCTCAAACTTTGTATGCAGTTCTTATGCGCCACGACACAAAAGATTACTATTGTGGTATGCGTACATAAACGTGTTAAGCTAGCTAAAGTCATTATTCTTATCAAACTATTATTTCAAAAACCTGGCCTTGGTATTGGTATTACCCTACTAATGAGAAAGTGCACACACGTACAAGCATCGTATTTGAAAGTACCTACATAACAGACAGTGGCTCCTTAAAAGTTGGTTTGAACCATTGCTAAAAATAACTCATAAGTTAAAATTTTGTAGCTTTGCTAAGTAAACAAACTGTGTTCATCCTTTCGTGTTTTTTATAGTTGGGATAAGAACTCACCGTCTTTCTTCATGTTGACTCGCAGACACTTGGAGAAGCGACAGGCCTGGCACTGGTTCCGTCGTGTCACATCCACCACGCACCGGCCATTTTCTTTGCACACGTAGTCCAGGTTACTGACAATAAATAATATGCTTACCTACTATGTTAATGATGTTATATGTTAATGTGCCTTTTATGGGTCATACTTAATGGTTAAGTAAAATAATAGGTATCCATATTAAACAGGATTGATTATAATTTGTACAGACTTTTGTTTTCGTTTCGTTTGTACTACATGATGATAAAATCATGATCCATCTCCCACCAAGTGACAGCAATGCTCATGCGACGCGATCGGTCATTTTAAACCTACCACCGTGAGATTCATATCGAATCGAAACTGTCTCACAAACATGGATACAACTGCTATGAAACTCCCCACCGCGCTGCTTCTGTTCTGCCTAAGGTCTGACTTCTATTTAAGATAAATAACTTAGTTGTGTTTGTGAAAAAATGCATTTAGTTTACAGCAGATACCGTCGGATGCTCCGCTTGAAGAAGCCGCGGCAGCCGTCGCAAGAGGGCACGCCGTAGTGTTTGCCCGAAGCCTTGTCACCGCAAACTCGGCAGAGGGATTCAGGTTTGTTCACCTCCATCGCCACCTGGGACCAGAAAATTGTGTTAAGTAAAAGTGCTATCTAGTGTATGAACAACAAGAATCCTATTACTAAAAAGTACTAAAAAGTCTTTTTATAATATGGAATTATAAAAAGAGGTCAGTAAACAAAAGTTGCATATTATTCTAAAAGAAGACATAAATATATGTATAATTAGGTACATCATCATCTAGACTAATAATATCATCACGATTGGCCACAGCATCTTGACAGATGAGTGGTGCTGTGTTATGGAGGTCCATTTTAGGGGGTGCATCGTCTCCGGGTCCGGGTTGAAGTCCGATAAACAGCATAAAAAGTGTATTATTAGTATTAAGATATTCTTAACCAAAGTAAAAGAGCATCAAGTAAGTACATTAATACGGCAGCTGCTATAGCCCGAGAGCGTAGCTTCTATAGGCTTCAAATGCTCTGTCTGAATGCTATATTCTTATCTTTTCACGAACATAACATACTTTAACATAAAGGATGCGGAATTGTATGGAAATCGTATAAATATGTTTTCCACATAAACATATATTAGTACGATAGATCTCCTATCCGAATTCACCCTCGGCCGATCATTGCCCCTATAGGTACTCGTAATAATGTAGTGCACGCTCTGTTCTAGACTCTCCTAGTCAGATTCCAACAAGACCTGAGATATTAAAACAGCTCTACCAGACATCAACATAAGTTTTCAAAATTATTAGAAACCAAAATAGTAATGTTATATATTTATTTGCCAGCAGAAATTGACTCTGTTCTTTCATCCATCTAACCATGCGGATGTTTTTTCCACGGAACTCACTTTGATATTTTAATAACAAATATATAGTTACATGATTTGTTTTCCTCTACTTTTGTGTTTTTGAAATTGTTTATATTATAAAAGTTTTAATGTTGGTTTTGAGCGTCAAATCATTCATACCAAAATACTCTTAACCCTTACCGCAGTTGGGTTTCCACTCTCAATACATATAGTCAATTGTAACGCGAACGGTACAAACTTTTGTGCAAGTTCTTATCAAAATGATAAATATCAAAATGATAAATAATTCTTAAATATCGTTTTGGAAAACGGTACGGCTCGGCAATTTTTATTCTTTCTGTTTTATAACAGAACTTTTTCCATCTGTTTTATTTGTCCCCCTATTTTTAACTTAAGGTCAAGACATTTCCTTTCGTGTTTATTTTTATTTTGTGCTATAATCTTCATTATTAAAATAAGTAATGTTTTAAGCACTATTTATTATACTACCAAAAAAAAAGAGTGAATTTATAGTTGATTTACTACTATATTTATTAGTCTCCAATGTCGAGATAATTTTGTATCTTGCTCAGTCATTTAAAAATTCCTGTAAAGAGTATTTTACCCCAAATCGAAAGTTTTCGGTAATATTTTACCCTAAAAACTAACCAGATATTGATACCTAATGTGTCAAAAAGTCACTGTAATGTTTATTTATATCGCTTCCCTTATTCACGCAATTGAAAATTTAAAGTCATATTCGCAGAAAAACTCCCACAATTATTGTATTTAAGTGGAGGTGCCACAATTTTACTTAAATGCGAAATATAAAGCTTTAAACTAACTTTACAATTCAGCCTTATCAATAAAGTTTATATTAAAAAATACTTCAATTTTTTTCCACCAAACGCATTGTAATCAAACACTCAACTAACAATTGTAGAATACCACTTGATATTTCGATGCTAAGATATTTTATTATGTTGTCACATAAAATAGAGCTTGTAAACCAACCTGTTATTATTTTTTGAATACGAGTTGATATATTGCTGATATGTGTAAACGTTTTTCATCATACAAAATTTCATTTAACTGTCTTAAAAAATCGTGCATTATGTGACAATAACGTATTTTTTTTTTTAAGTTTGATATAAAAAGCAAGAGTTACATTTACATAATTTTCCTTCTATAGTGCACTTTAAAAAGACACGTTTTATTATGATTTGGGTAAAAAATATTTTTTTGTTACGTATAAAAGTACAGTATTTCATTTCAAAAATCGTCTTGCTCAAGCGGTTTTCCTTATAGGTGGTAGCTTAAAATCTGCAAAATATTTATAACATTTTTAAGTATTTCTTTACGTATTTCAGAAATTATTTATATTACACCCTCTTAGTGTTTAGATTAATATTGCCTTGATTTGAATTTTATTTCATTACGATGCTATACAGTGTTAAGATCCTCCAATTAACACACAAGTAAGAATGAGCAGTAGGTGCGAGTGTGAACAATGATTTTAAAATCGACGAGGCCTTACCACAAAAGTATAAATAAAATTTTATTTCCAATTAAAGAGTATGCGCATATTTAAAAATAATAATATGCGCATACTGTTTTTTACACAATAGCTCAATCAAACGCGTAAATCCCTTCGAGATGTGATGTTTGAAAAGGTATTGCCGTGTCATGTCATCGACTATTAATAAGCGATTGATTATTCAAATGCGTAGCCGATCCACACCGCGAAATATTAAAAAGTGAGTTGACGACAGAGAAATGGTTGTTTGATGGAGCCGTGAAATTGCAACGTGTCATGTGCGGCTGTTCTAATAATATTGTATTCACGTTATTACCATATACGTGTCATGTCATTGAGAGACATTTTATAATAAAAAAAATACAGCAGTAATTTACTCATTGATCAACCCCTAGCCTGCCTAGGTGGGGTTAAAATCTTCTTACCCTTTTAAGAACTCTAACAAAAGGAGTTATTGCATGAAATACAAAATCTAAATGAACTAAAACTATAAAAAGTTTAGGTAGACTTTTTAACATTAATAAGAAAACTGTATAGATAACGCTGCAGTGACTTAAGGTTGAAAAGTTCATTTTTTTATTAAAACATGGTCTTTTTTAGTTTTTCTTTGTGTGCATTGAACTTATTTAGTTTATTATTATCAAAATATGTTGCATGTCTTAGTTTTAATATTTTCTTGTTTGTTAATAATAAATAAGATGTTTAGGCGAATTTATTGTTTGTTTTAGAATAATTATTTTAGAATAATTATTTTAGAATAATTCATTTTTTATCATTCAAGAAGATTAAGCTAAGCGCCTTATTTATTTTAAGACTTTATGCACAAATTCAATATACAATCTCTGCCAGTCAAATCTTAGACGTTCTTACGTAGGTACTTCTTACCTCTAGAACCAAATACTCGAACGAGTTATAAAATGTTTTCCACAACCAAGTCGACAGATTGTACACTTAAGCAAGTTATCGTTGCAATCAATCAGCGGTCGGCTTGTGATTCGAGTTAAATTGACGTAAACCTCAATTATGTCGCGATAGATGGGTATTATTTCTACGGCGGTTTTATCAGGGTGGGTAATTGGCGCAGGTGGTGAAACTCCCACGGGCTGGGGGAGTGACTACAAAAGGTCTTGGCAGTGACGCGGCCCGGTGATTTGTCTTCCACTTGTTTTGTGACTGCTCATTGCTGCTTCTTGACGTCTCCATTCGCAGGTTATGTGACTAGGTTAGCTATAAAATGATTACATTGTACATTGTAGTTACGATCTATTTCCTTTTAAATTTAAGATAGAGTAAGAAGAAGTATTTGTTCGGATTGGACGGCAAATCGCCGCAAAAATTATTCGGCAGGCATCACATCGTATTAACTTTATATCATTGTCTTTTAAAAAAATCTAACATCACAAATTCACGACTATGATCACGACATTCCATCCAAGTTAGAATATTGTCTACTAGTTGGATTACCGCTCAGAAACTACGCCAATAGAAGCCAAAATCATTCAATTAATACAGCACAATTTATAACAATTAGTGTCACTACAGAGGTATTACACCTTCCGGAATAAGTGGCGTAGTCATACACCGGTATTCTGTGTTTTGCCTAAAGTGAGCACATGTTCCTTTTTGAACGGGACAGTCCCTTTTTTGGCCACATGTCTCGTTGTCCCTAATGAACGATCCTGGATGCGATATTATGCAACTTTCAAAACAGCGTGAAAAATCTGTGTTGATTTTCAATATTTATCAGTAACTAAGCCTAATGAAAGGACCGTGAATTTATTGTGAAGGGTAAACATTTTGGACCGGATTAGTAGTGAATTTCAACACAGACAGTTGTAAGAACATATTAATTAGCCAATTTTGTAACCAATCGCGTTTTGTTGACTTTAAATTCGTTTTCGAACGAAAATTACGTATTATTGACGCGAGTGAATCAAAATTATGGCCCCAAATCTGAGGTTAAAAATATGGTGAGCTTACCCCGTCATGTTTTGGTAAGGCGCGTGTGCGGAGTCACAGAGTAATTACGCCGTATGCCAAAACTGCCGCATTGTGGGGTCACAGCAGCGTATCAGAAAGTCACGGTAAATATTGTTTAGGTCCCACTTCCGGAACACTTAACAGTCAGTGACGTTAGTACCTACTTGACTTTCAATTAAAAAAAACACCTCTTATTCTTTTGATCATTTTAACTGGAGAACAATGGTTTCATGCATTGTCTTCTAAATTTAAAATTCATGCATGAATACGGAATAATCTTTGAAAAATGAACTAAATAATTTGAATTCTACAGTTTTCTCGGATGAATTATGAAATAAAAATAATAATATATTTTTATTTCGGTCCATTCCATCTAAAAATTGTTCACAAAGACGGACACAAAATCCAATTAAAATAACAACAATGGAATGCACAAAGTATTTCGGAAGCTGCTATTCCTAAGAGATCATCGATCCTGGGTATTCTGATTATCATTATTAAGAAAACATATTTATTTGTTTATATAGACTCCATACCACACTTCTAAATCCTTAAAGATAGACTAGTGAGTCTGACTGTCATCATATCTACCACAAATGCATTTTATTCTAATTTCCGATCATAAAATTATCAGCAAAAGAAAATCCTTAATCCAACTCTTAGCTATGCATATCATATTTAGTTTGAATTATACATATACTGAAAGACAGTGATAAAATACAGTGATTACTTCCTAACCCTAATTATGGGTGGAGATAAGTGGCTATGGCTCGTGGCATGCATGTAAACATACTGCCGGAATTATTAAACTCCGTAATTAGAAGTTCGGCTTCGCGTGGCTTGCACGAAAGGGCGGTATTACGAACATATGACATTTGAACTCTAACCCTGATATTAGATATGCTATACACCCTACGACACATGGAAGCAAACCGCTCACAATCTATGTTCAGCAGTGGACGTCCTTTGGCTGATAATGATGATGATGATGATGACACATCCTACGAACTTTGCTATGCTACCGTTCGGTAGCCCCGAGTTTGACCTCGTAGAGTAACAGGTACTATGGTGTCTAGCTAAGGATTTCCTGCTATAACTTTAATAAAATAAACACCTAAAAAATTGAAACCCAATCCAAACACTAAATACAGAACCTACTCCTTTTACTAAGTCGGTTTAAAATGCGACATGGTTTTCCTCACAAAGCCAAGCTAGAATAGTAGGTAGTGTAGTTAACTTTATATCCAATAACTGAAAGTTATAAAGTTAATATTATTCATTCGTAATAGGCTAGTTTCCACCAATAACCGTTAACGCAACTTTTCCATATTTGGGTGGATTTACTAAAAGGCTATAGTCAAATTAGTATCGTTAAACCATTAGTTATTCAGGGAACCTCAAGGGACACGATTTATGACTTCGTAACTTTGTTTGGACTAGTCAGGAGGTCAACATATCAAAAGCACAGAAAACTTCTTAACATTTCTGTGATCAAATATCTCAGACCGACGTATCCTTTGAGCCAGGAGGAGGGAGAGGGTTCGAAGGTTAATAAGTATTTAAGTTTTTCGCTTAATTTATCGGAAACTACACCTTTTAGCGACAAGCATGAGACCCTTAACAAAATAAAAGCAGATACAATTTGCCACAAGTTTAACTTATTTCAGTTTTAGTACCGACTTTAAAAAAAGAGGTTATCATTTCGAATTCAACATGTTTTATGTGACGTCTTTTCAATTGGATAATATTGGAGTATGATGATCTGTTTTAGGCTTTCAAACACGTGTGCTAAATTTCTTTAGTGAATATATGTTTGATATTCGTATATTTGTATAATTTTATTGTATTTCATGGATATCCTGGATACGATATAGTGAATAAGGATTTTTCTTCGAGAAAAACTTTCAATTTGGTCCCATTGTTGTCTAAGTTAAGATTAGTAATCCAAGGCAAGGTTTCACCATAAGGGCATTTCTACAGAAGCGACTGATTGACCGACTGGAGCAAAAAACCTACCTTTAAAATTGAATAACGTGTCTGAAAAAAATCACACGTATTTATACAACTCTTGGCCTGATGGAGAGCATATCAAGAAGACCACCAGGTTGTACATACGGTCTAAAAAAAATCGGAAAGTTCAAAAACGGGCAGAATTTGGCCTAAAATGGAGTGTCCGGTTTCCAGAATTTACTCGTTTTCGTTTCATAACTTTTATAACAAGGAATAAATAATGAAGCCATATACGTCCTTACATATATCGTGAATCCTTTAATTTGAATACAGTGACACATTTAAATTTTGTCCGAGGCTTGTGCCTCAATTCGGTAAAATTTACTTTTATGTACCTGTAGCACTAACTATGCATAAAAGGAACGCGCACTCCTTTTTTCCGTCATCTGACAGTTGCGCCCGAACGGACGAACAGTGTAAACGGGAGATCTGTAGCACTCAGGAGCAATTTTCAAAGGTACGAAATCGTTCGGTGTTTTTGGTACAGGGTAATTTCTCAAATCGGTGTGCCACCTCGATTATGTATCTAAAGTATTTTATGAGATTTGTGCTAAAACTATTGAGTGTTTAACAGCTTTCTATCGTTAGGTTTAGTAGAAATTACTGTAACTCATAACATTTTTGGGTAATTTGATGTATTGTGTTATTTTCTCAATTCCATGGATCTCAATTCCGTGGAAAATGGTGCACCGAATTGAGAAAACTTACACCGAATTGAGGTTTTACTTTTATATTATTAATTTAGCTAATTGTTGTTGTTGATTATTGTTGTTTATCGAGAAAATCAACAGCACATTCGTTGCTATACATACATGGGCCATGATCCATCTTTACAGATGATTCAATCAGCGTCTATTACAATGTCTTTCATGACTGTAGAGCCCTATACGCGAACGGCAAATACGGTCACACACTCGGCATTTAAACTGCATGTTGCCCGGGATTGCAGCATCACTTTCTGGAGCTCTATTTTTGAATCACTCGCTTCAAGGTGGCGAGTGATTTTCGTTCGAGGATGCATTAAAAGTCATAGAAAAAAACTCGTTGTCGAACGAAAATCACTCGCCATTACGAAGCGAATGATTCAAAAATAGGGCCCCTGATCTATGCCATCTCAATCGCTTGTCGGCGAGAGACTCAAACCATGCATTGTCGTGTGATGTGCAACCCTCCGCAAGTAATTTCCTCCATACATCGCAGTCATTGGCAAAGCTTTCCCACTTATCACAATCGACCTTAAACGTGATCATGTCTCGCATTCCACAATCCTTAAATCTTAACAAAGGTCTTCCTACATTTCGCTTCGCAAATGCAACTGTCCTAAAAAGATTTGCCTAGGTAGCCGAGAAGCCTCCATGCGGTGCACGTGTCCAAGCCATCTCAACCGCCTTTGCTTTAGTAACGCATTGCTATAACTCACGTTTTAATACATTGGGTATAGCCAATTACAGATCTCCCTATAAATTATGTAACAAAATATTATGAAGACATAATTTACTAACAAACATCCTGCACCAAGTAGCTAGTTATGGAACCCCCTCTCCCTTCTGTCTTAGATTAGGGTTGCCTCAGCATATTTAAGGGCAAGCTCATGTATTTTATTATCGACTTAGCCGTTTCAGCCTCAACGGCCCGTGCCTGTATTTAGAATTAGTTAGCCAGTAATAAATCATCTTCGAATTGGTGCAGACATCACTCGCATTTTAATTTTAATTAATTTAGTTAGTTTTTAAAAACTCCCCACCCGGCTTCCGATACGTAACTAGCTACTATCATGTGGTGAATATGAACTTTCATTCAGTTAGCAGAATGATTCATTTAGCGCTTCAATTAAGTAAAGCAATAAAGAATAAGGATAAGAATAAGATATAAATATATACAATAAAGACAATCAAGATAAAAAGACAATATAAATATATAAAACAATAAATATATAAATATATCGATAATAAATAGTATTGTGTTATCCTCTTTGATCTTTATATCGAAAAATAAACATGTTGATCAGTTTTTTTTTTATTATTAACATTACAAAGAATTATTGATATAGATAGGCACATAAACTATTAAACCGATAGACCAGCAGTCAGTTAACATAACGCTTTAGGTATTTTTTTATTTTGATCATTCAAATACATTATATAGGTATACACAATAGAATGCAATACAATACAATACATTAGATAATGTGGCATCTATTCTCAATTCGGTTTAATTCGGTGATTCATTTTCTCAATTCGGTGCATCGTTTTCTCAATTCGGTGCTTTCTCAATTCGGAGCCTAAGTTTTCTCATAGATCAATCAACAAAATTTAGGCAAATCGTTATTTTATGTTTCAGGATGGAGTAAACTTCATTTTTTATTATTTTAACTACTAAAAAATCCAAATTAAAAATCAACCACCGAATTGAGAAAAAAAGTGCCCTTCTGTAGAAATGTCCATAACAATGTGTTTCATAATTTTTTTACGAAAAGCCAGTACACAAGATGATGATGATAATCATTGTTTTTTTTTTAATTTATTGTACTGATGGTGGAGTCCGAGTGCCCAGTAGGCCTAACATACACGGCTCGATACCGTTTATCGCGTTGATAAAATAATTTTATTTTCTAAACAACGTCTTGTTTTCTTATATATTTTTTACTTGTAAAACAATCCTGAATGCTTTTAAAAACAAAAGAAACGTTATAGTGAGTAAAATACTTTTTAAACATGATTAAAATGCATCTTGACCCGCGGGAGACTTGTATAGCAAGCGCTAAGAGCCCAAACTGTACCCGAGTATTACATCAAACTGATCGAAGATATGTACTAAGGGATCAAAACTCAGGTAAAAAGCTCAGCAGGTTTGAGCTACAGCTTTGATCGACAGTTTTGAAGACAAAGTAGAAGTATACCAGGGATCGGCCCTGAGTCCGTTACTGTATCATAGCCATAGACTCTAACTAAAGATGTACAAGCTCCGCTACCGTAAAGCCTGTTGATATTGCTCTAGTAGCCAATATGCCATTACAACTCTAGAAAGAACTATCGGATTAGACAATAGCCCTCGAAGAATACGGCGTTCTGATGGTATATCAGTGTAGTAAATGGTAGCCGGCCATCGGTTGTGTTTACCAAGAGTAAACACCTGTACCAAGAGACACGCAATTTTAATACCTAGACTCATTGATGACGCAAACATCGAATCAGACGTAGCACATAGAATAAGACGCTTGGCAGGAATCATTTGTGACCCTGGAATGGAAATTCAAACCAAGGGAAAAGTCTAAAAACTGCGATAAGACGTTCTTTAGTATACGGTGCTGAATAATATGCTGTATATTTCATTTATAATAATGTGCATAATCGTGAACAATAACTAAATGTTGAGATAGACTAGGCTGCTAATAGTGATGTAGGAGCAATAAGAATTTATTTTTAAGTTGCACCAATACCTGAAAAAATAACAAAGAATCGAATGAGATGTTCCGGCCGTATGCGAAGTGACAGTAACAATGTTGTTCGCCAGGCTCTGGGGGGCAATTCTCGTTCAATTCGTATACGAAAAAAGATCACCTATCAAATTTTCTGTGTCGAAGAAAAAATAGTTTTTGATTTCCCGGGGTCACGATTCCTATGTATTTAGATTTTGTTCGTGCGATAGTTTTTTACGTGTAGATATTTTACTATTTTTTTTTTTGGTAAAATGGTTAAACTCGCAATCGAATTACCACACGAAAAAAATTCGATTGCCGCGAGAATCGACCCCCTGGAATAGCCCGAAGTAAAACGCGGAGAAGGATGCCCTCCCGGCGCCTGGTGAACAAACATCACTCGAACAATAAAAAATCTGACATTAACACATAAGTATTAAAAACCAGCCAAGTGCGAGTCGAACTCGCGCGCTAAGGGTTCCGTGCCAACTTAACACTGAATTAGGGAATCCATTTACTTCCACTTAGTAAAATACCACAATATTTTGTTGACAGCAAATATAACTTTGTTTTTCATAGTGTTTGTATGAAGTAGTACTAAGTTATGTTTGCGGTTGTTGCAAATGTGCTATATCTCAAAAACTTCTTGTTCGATCCCGTCTGAACCAATTTTCGTTGAAAGTATTTGTTAAGTTACATTATATATTTTTTCAAAGTTTACACTCGCTAAGGTTAGAAGTTAGATGGGGGGGACATCCATAGACACATTTTTTTTTTGGTTTGACATTTTTTTCTTGTTTTTTTTTGTTTCATGTATGGGAGCCCCCTTAAATGCCATTATTTTTTATTTTTTGTATGAGAATCGTAAAGCGGTTAACAGGATACATATTCCTACCAAATAAGAACAGTGTGATGCTTATAGTTACAGAATAAAATGGGTGTGACGTATATACGGACGGACAGACAGACAGACTTGACGAAACTATAAGGGTCCCGTTTTTTGCCTTTCGGCTACGGAACCCTAAAAATGCCCAGTGGGACGAAGAGACAATCTAGGACAGAATTGTCTGCCGCAAATTAACAAGAAGAGCCTACTCTACTGAATGGGAAAAAGTAAAAGTCCTTGTAATTTAATTAAATTAAATAAATTATGATTAATTAATTAGCTTGATAGTTTTACTACATATTAAGACACTTTCTATAATATAATGCACTAAGTAATTAACAAACCATTGATTACTTGAATGAGAAAATTCAATTTTAGGCAGAAAAAATAAATAAATTGAGGTATTAATAAATAAATGATCATTTATCAGATCAGAGCATTGCCGACTATTCGGCAATTTGAAAACCGATTAGTCGGCTAATCGGCAACCACGATAGTAAGCTTATCACTATTTTTTATTACATAGAATTAGTAGTATTTTTTTCCCCAAATCTCAAAAACTACTGAACCGATTTTGATGATACCTACACTCGTCCATAAGTTAGAATATACTTAATTGATTAAAAAATGGTTTCGACACAATGTCTTGTTTCCAATATATTTGTAAACAAACACAAAATTTTACAAATATGAAACATACGAACTAACATACACTTGCGAATTTAACAACAATTTCTTACTTGGACGCTTAATAGATCATCATACTCAAATATATGTATTATCCAATTCAACGATATCAATAAATACAAAGCCGTATTGAAAACGTCCTTTTTTAAAAAACTTGACTGAGCAAATCCTATTAGCTTTGATTTTGTAGAAGGTCTCAAGTCGCAACGCATAGTTTCCGATATATATCCGACACTTTTTACTGATTTCAGAGCTATTTAAAAATAACTAGCAGCCTCTTGCGGCTTTACCCGCGTCATGTGAGATTTGTCATAAAAACCTTTACCCCGTTTAGATATGCACATCTCCTTTTAAATTGATCAAATATACTTGTTATTCATTTATTTTATTTATTAAGTACACCAACAGATTACAGTCTCAACTTGCTTTTATCTAAAAGATCTAACTTACAGACGAAACTGTAGTCCATCAATAATGTACATAACATGATTTTAAATATCGAAGCGTAGTGTAAAAGTTAAAGATAAGAAGTTAAAATGAAATAATATTAGTAACAAAACAATGGAAAATAATTTAAAACATTACCAGATATTCAATATTTGAGAGTGATTGGGAGTACTTGGCTTTTATGATATCTGAGATGTTTATTTTTGTACAGAGAAAACCTGCAAAACACGTCCACATCATTGTTATTTTTAAACTCGTAAAGGGCCCTACACAATCTGACCACGGCATTATAATCATCATAATCATTATCAGCCAAAGGACGTCCACTGCTGAACAAAGGCGTCCCCACGGTTTTCCACAGCGATCCCTACGAATCAGTAAGCTCAAGTGGCAGTTGACAGAGCTCATAGGAGCTATTTTTGAATCACTCGCTTCAAGATGGCGAGTGATTTTCGTTCGAAGATGAATTAAAAGTCATAGAAAAAAACCCGTCGTCGAACGAAAATCACTCGCCATTTCGAAGCGAGTGATTCAAAAATAGGGCCCCATGACGCAAAGAACTGATGGCCGCTGGGACACAAATTCTAGATTGGAGACCCTTCGACCAAAAGCGCAACGGGATTATAATATGAGGTATTATTTTTAAACAATTGCATTCCAAAGGTGCAAGGGCAGCGTGTCCTATGAGCGGTGTTGATGTTAACTGTCGACAATAGATCCGGGGCATGCAATATCTTATGCAGACAAAGTAAGTCATATCGCTCTCGTTGAGCACTACCAAATTTAGTCAGTCTCTCATCGTGATTCTTAAATGCTCTACCCAGGTTACATTTACGGGCTTTTCACGTAAGTCACGTAGTATGGAGACCACACAGGACAGCAGTATTCTAAAATACTTCTCACCAGGCTTCGTTAAAGCGAGAGTACACTGCTTGACTTCTTAAAATCCCTCAAAAGTGGATCTAATGACGAAGCCTAATAAGCCTTGGCTTTTTTTATGATATGTTCATAATGAGGCCGAAAGGACGCTTCCACATTGAACAAAACCCCCAGGGGCCCTATTTTTGAATCACTCGCTTCGAAATGGCGAGTGATTTTCGTTCGACAACGAGTTTTTTTTTTGACTTTTAATTCATCTTCGAACGAAAATCACTCGCCATCTTGAAGCGAGTAATTCAAAAATAGAGCTCCAGGTCTCTGACTGTTTGTTTTCTGAAAAGAGTTTTATCATGTAGATTTAGCTTATTTTTTTACAAGTAAAAGATATTATGCAGCATTTAACCACATTAAGTTTCGTATTATTTGACAAACAACAGTCTACGCCGGCTACGCCTTCAAACTCAGCGTGCTTAGCCACTACTCCACGGAGGTCGTCGATATGATCGAAATATGCGTCAAATAATGTCATACGATGTCTACATGTAAGGGTGAAAATAGAACCACTGAACATACAAACAGTCTTTTGGTTCTTAAGTAAACGCGAATACACCAAACGATTGAATCATTTTTCGGAGTGAGATCGCGTACTTTTGTGTGTATACTACCCGAGGCCCTTGCCCAACAGTGGGATGTTAACAGGCTTACTTGACTTTATTTGTAATAAAACGCTTTTCTTTTTTCCATTGCCACACTAAGCATGCTAGAAACTAAACGCTGATATTTTGGCGAGAACTTTAGGTTGGTCAAAACGTAGGTAGTGGTTGGCGATGGAAGTGTCAGCTCTATAATCGAACCACTTGCTAAAATATTACAATTTCGATATAAAATCTGCCGGTTGAAGTGAATTCAAAATAGAGTTGCAATAATGCCACGTATAATCGCCATGATTAAAGTAAATGACTCAGGCTGGATATTTGTGTATTCTTAAGGTAATGTGAAACCTTAAATTATAATATTGCCTAAAGTAGCTACGGATCTAATCAAATTCAAGAAGAGATAATTAGATTGATTTGTAGTAAAATATTATTTGATAAATTACTCATTTTTAACCGACTTTAAAAAAAGGAGTAGGTTATCAATGCGTCTGTAGGTTTTTATTTTGTTAGTATTCCGAGTAGGTACCAAGCAATGATATTGTATTAAGAACTAGATCACCGATGAGAGGCTAAAAGATGGCTCAGCTAAACAACACCTCACTTCAAATTGGGGTCATAATTTTGACTTAGTCTGTTTTTGATGGCGTCAGTGTCTCAATGCCTCAGTGCACCTTTAAAACTGCAGAAACACCTAACTAAATAAAAATAACAGTCCGAATATCATATTTTGTAAAGTAAATTGTATTTAATGATGACTATCATTTATGATTGAAGTATTTTCAATAAAATCAATGAGTTTTGTAGGTATCTTAGCCAACCCACGGACTAACATGGTCGATATTCTAAGACAGTGCCATACATGGAGTAGTTTGGTACTATATTTTTCAATAATAATTTAACGACCGTCATAGTGTGATGGTTTACGTTCCGGACTACAAGGATAAGCAGTCGCGGGTTCAAATCCCGCCCGCACGACCCTAACAAATATGTCTATGGAAATGTATGTTTATATGTCTTTTATATTTTATTTACTATACATTACACCTTCAATTTTTTAAAAATGTAACAGCGTAGACGCTGACGGATCAAAAGGTCACCGGCACTGGCGTTAACAAAAGTATAACAAAAGACTGTTGATAAACACATTTGTGAGGGATGATCCTCACGATTGTAGAAAAAAATATGTACGCTCACTATTAGCATCAAGGAATCATCCTGTTTACATGATGCCAGATGACTATGTTGTATTAATAAATATTTCTTTATTTATTTAAATAAGGACTGTAAATATATTTTAATTAATTTAATTTGTAAAAAATATCCATGTGATCACGTGATCGTGAATGCCTAGCAGTGAACGTGACTCTGATATTAGCGCCATGGCATTTCAAGCATTCACGTGATACATTTAAATTGCATTTATTAGATAATTATTCAATATTTTAAATGTTAAATAGTTGGAAAGTATTTTTTTTTGTTGATTAATATACTACGGAGCTAAAGTGTGAACTAAATTTTAAAATAAGGCCAACGTGTCTATTTTAATGTACCTACATACTTTTAAAAATATATTAAGAAAGCTACTCTATTAAGACTCTGTTCCGAAACTGATGTCTGATGTTATAGATGTCAATCCATTGACATAGTATGTCTTATACATTAATCAGACGGTGCCATATTTTTGTACTCTTTTAGTTCGCGAGGCGTCATCTACTTCTAAATACAATATCATTGGTACCAAGACCTAAGGTGCAATTGTGTAAAAACAATCGTATTAATTTGACAGTACAAAACGTACGGTATGATCTGTCAAACGCTTCTCACTACGATTGCTTAACAGTCATATCTCTAGTGTTATATTATAAGAATAGAAATCCGTGCTGAAGTAGAATTTTGCAGCACGCAGTTTGTTCTGCTTTTCCCCCACTTATTATTCCTGTTAATATAATAAATTTATTTGAACTTCTGTTACACTACGCTTCGAAATTTTAATCGTACTGTTTTTGGATTACCGTCTCGTCCATAATTTAGAAATATTAAAGGAATTAGCAAGTTAGGATCGAAATTTGTTTGTGTAATTATACAAAATAACATTTTCAAAAATAAATTTGCGTTCAGTTGTGCTTGTCTTCTTTGATGGGTCTCGTCTGGGCACTTATTTAATACTCGCATAAAATAAATAAATATTTGAAAATCTTATCACGCATTCGCCTTAACTTCGAATATAGGATATTTTTTTATTTGACACACACAAAAAAAACATACTTTCAGGAACAAATAAAATAATAATAATAATACATAAATAATTAATCAAATAACAAATCTAAGAAAATATTATTTTTGCTTAACAACAATAAAATTATCTTATTAATAATCCATTTGTCACGCAATAGCATGCAGTGAATTAAAAAACTTGAGAAAATCTCGACGTAATGACTCTTATTTCAAACTTTTAAATTATAAAATCCCTGTTCACAGAAAAGATAAATTGCGCAGAAAATTAAAATATTTCAGCGAAAAAACATCATATAAAATTATAATAGGATAGCTTAACTAAGGCTATGTGCCATTATTGAAGAAAATATACACTTACCGCCACAATGCCGGCCGTCAACCACGCGTCACAAAAAAGCTTTGCAAGTTTGTAGTCGTCCTTGGGCGCCGAGGGCCACCCCAGCGACGGTGGGCGGGTACTTTACCGGGCGGGGCGTCAAACTACCCCCATATCTCGCCACTCCTATTGGCCGAAGGAATGGGCGTGCCGCCCCGAAGTTCCACGTTCAATAGCCGTACCATTTCAGTCGTGACTCTAGAACAATGATTAGGACGCTAATTTTAATAATCGAAGCTTGTGTGATAGTTTCAGTGAGTATTGTCAGCATTGTGGTTACTTACCGCACAAATAGGTATTTACTTAGGAGTGAAAACTGTTGTTTATGACATGTTGTTGTTTACTTATATTTACGTACGATAGCACGTTAAATCAAATTTTTAAGTGCCTCATTTAAGAGAGCGACTTCACAGTCCCAATCATTTGAGTCTTGAGACCAAGAATAACCATATTAATAGAGCTACCATCAATGCGGTGCGTAGGTTAAACACAACATTACTATCTGAGAGGCATTATGGTTTAAAACATGGTCTTTCGCCTTCTTCAGCGCTGAATGTCAAACCAAGCATTCCCATATTCTTCACTATCAAGTTTGGTCTAATTTCGGGGATCTATTTTTGAACCGCTCGTGTCGATATATCGTATAAGTATTTTTGTTGATTGCTTTATGGTTTTAAATGAAAATCAGTATAATCAGTAATCTACACTCGAGTGATTCAAAATATATGGTAAGTGTCATGAAAACAAAAACTACTTTGTGATCGGAACCTATTTATTCCAGTCCCTTTTTTATAAAACAAAATGAACTAACTTACATCATTAAGTGTTACACAAAAGTGCATTACATGCGTTACAAGATGTTAACTGTTAATATAAATCTTATTCAACAAATTGTTACTTCAACGTCAATTAATAAATAATACACAGAACTACCAGCTTAACATTATACAAACAAACTAATTCATTTGTGCTTTGGAAACATCTATATAAAATTAACAGGGTCAAAAATTAATACAACGAAGCCCACTTACGTTCATTAAGCTCAATCAAAGTTCATGTCGGATGTTAAGAGTTGACAGATGCTTGTATTTATTAATATCTTGAATATAGAGAGGAATATTAAAACGGACGAAAGTAGGCCTTATAAAAATCTACATCTAACCATCGTAACCGTACTTATAATACGTAAAACTGTGCTGGTTTATATATAAATTATGTTTTATTTGTGTTATGTGATTATTGTTACAAGTACTTAACTAAAGCATACCTAATATAGCAAAAGCTTATTTTGTTAATGAACTGAGGGTATTTTGTATTTCATGTTTCAATACATCGGTAGCGATTTATTTAGTCTCATACATTAGTGAAATTAAACAACGTAAACAGCCCAGAAAACAAAATCAAAAAGTCAAAATTAAATGACCCCGAAAACCTGAGCTTTTGTAATAAGGGTCATATTTTTTGTAATAAGGTTAAAGTTTACTCGAACAATTAACTTTGAAGCCAATATTCGTAGCCCTTATCACAACGTTGTATCAAATTAGTGTACTTAGCGAAATAGCTAACATTTTGAACGGGTGGGGTAAAATGCTACCTCAAAACGGAGTGACCTTAACACTAGAGCGGTTATTAATTAAAATTCCATTAGCAGGGTTTTCAGCTTCCCTGTTAGTTTGATTTTAAAATTGCGCACACAAAGTGACAAATTACCACAATTTTCGTGTGATGTTTATGTTTGAAATTAAATAAAAAATAAATCGTCATGGAGCGGTATAAAAGATAGACAATTTTGTAAACACGCGAGTTTATATTAAGTTTTACTCGAAATACTGACTTGAGTGATTCAAATATTAGGCTACAGATTAGGGTTAGGGCTTTTTGTATGGCAGTAAAGCAGCCTTACCATGAGTTTACGACGGTTTTACACGCTAGCGACGATGCAAATGAAGGTTATGGAAAATTGCACAACGCCTCTAGCGGTCACTGACAGAATTTTCCATACAAAAAGTTACGTCGTCGCTAGCGAGAAAAACCGTCGTCGCTTTCGAGTGAACTCATGGTTACGGTCACTATTTGGCTGTCATCTAAGTAGGTGTGTTGCCCTAAGGTGTCTGTTCCTCAAGTCACTACAAGGCACCTCGTAATCTTCACAAACGCAGTTACGCATTGACGCATTACAAATTAGATATTGATTTTACCTACTGAATATTGAGTAGGTATTGCTTATGTTCGCAGCTTGATGGTTAGGTATATTAAGAGCGGTCTATTATTGCTGATTGATTGGCAGACTGATTTGTTAATACGCTATGATTATTTATTTTTTAAATTGTTAGGCGTGTTTGCAATTATTCTGTTATATCATAATAATAAGCATAGTTATTATGTCTATGAAAAATGTTTTGAGCTTGTCCACGCTGCTAATTTCACCAGGATAAGATAAATATGAAAAAAGAAACAACTGAAGTTTTACTAAACAAATACCCCTTAGAATTGAAATTATAAACTCGTAAGTATTCGGAGTATTACTAAAAATAAAACTTTCTAAAAATAAACAGACAAAGCGGACGTAGACCGAATGCTTAAAAGGGAAGTCCTACCTAACCTCACCTAAGATTTCGGTAGAGAAATAAAAAAAACAGAGAAAATTACAAAATATAATGCTTGAAGGTTCGTGGATTCGCAAGAGTAAGCAAGGCACGGATTCACTAGGTGACAAATGTCGGCCGATACGTATATGCGCAATGTCGAGAGATGTGAGACGATGGCGCTCGACATGTCTGAAAACATTGCGCGAGACGTGTAGGTACTCGTATGTAGCAAACTCATGTGTCACGCGATGTCCCCATGATACAAAATCATCGCCGACTTCGCTCGACATGTCGCATATACGTGCCGGCCCGTCGACATTTGTCGCCTAGTAAATACGTGCCTTTACTTACCAGGGCCTCTATTTTTGAATTCCTCGCTTAAATATGGCGTGTGATAATTGTTCGAAAACGAATTAAAAATCTACGATAATCATGCGAATTATTGACGTAAGTACTTACAAAATTAAGATGTATTTTTGCAAATCCCTCCCATGTGGATTTCAACTGATTTTCATTAGAAAATTCGACTTTGATGAATGATTTTCACTCGCCATCTTGACGCAAGTGATTCAAAAATAGGGGCCCATGTTTGGTATAAGGGCTCCTGAGCTCCTATTAGCTAGCCACACTAATTTTGTAACGTGAAAGGCTTTAATGGCGTACTTTAAACTCGAACTTTCAGATCTGAGGCCACATATGGAATGTCTTCAAATATTAAGAGCACTTAATAGTCGAATTGTCACTTGTTATAAAAGTATTAACTTGATACCTATTTATGTATTACTCGTAAGAAACGGAGTAGACGTTAAAAGTGAACATCCCATTTTCTTGAATGGCTTCATTCCGTTATTTCACTAGCGTTGACTACTTAATTATGAGGTTCTTTCTTGCAACTGATTTTACTATTAAAACCTTATCTATTTAGAATATGTGTTACTCTATACCGGGCACAGAAGCACAGGCGAAAATTTCTGTTAACTAACTCTTTTTACCGACAGCGTTCATATTATTTTGCGTTTCCAATGACACTAATTAAGTTGTACAAAAGGATTCATAAGAAGTGTGTTACAGACATTGAATATTATATCACACTGTAGCTTATAATTAAACTTTATAGCCATTAATCTAATATGCCTTCCTTATTCACAACAGATCATGAATATCATGATAATAATGGTAAAGCGTTTTTAGTTTAATATTACTGTTCATAATTGTGTAAGTTATGTTTTGTAAGCACGACCATCTCTGCAATTCATAATAAGTATGTTCTATGTAAATAAGATCATCAAATGTACAGTCAACAAGTTGCAATTCAATGCGTGAATATTCATAATAGTTTACTCCATTATACGTCGTTATCCAAGTGACAAAATACTTTGCCAGTACTCTATAATTATTGGCTATTTGACCTACAGAGATCGACGAAACTGTACCGACCACTACATACATGATTTTTACCTATTTACATGATTCAGAAGAAATATAAGTTTGCTCGATATACATATGCAAATATATCAATTGGCAGTAGCGCAGTAAATAATTACATTTAGAAGTAATACTATGGAGTACGGAACCCACTTCCCGCTTGTATATATTTTTAAAAGATCACATTTCGCTATGATTATAATGATGGCATGATGTAATGGACTCCGATTACTTTGCTACCGGATAACACATAAAAAATCAAACTTGACACTGAACAGCTAGAGTATCAATTATGGTTTTTACCCACTGCACCGTACTATACCAAGAACTTGAACTAAGGCGCTAGGAACATGTCAGGCACGACAAGCAACACGATACGCTGCTACCTTTCCCGCAGAACGGATTGACATCGCTCTGTCCCACCGTTATATGGCGCGAGAGAGGGAGCGAGCGAGATCACATTTGCCGGTGCTGACACGCTCAATGCATGGCGCGCGACGATGTTGGTCGGTAACGGTAGGTACTGACGGTACGATCTAGTAGGTACACAAGGGATCATAGTTTTCAATACAATTAATATTTTTTGCCTGACACTTTCCTAGCACAGTCATGGTATGCTACGGTATACTGGGCAAATCCTTTATCGTGATATTGGAAATTACACATAATTTGACTTAATTGGACATGGCATGTCTGTTAATTCAAATCAAGCTACTGTTTTTCCAGCAGTTACATATTTACTTGGATCGACTGCCAATATTCACTTAGACATACTCGTAATATTTCCAGTAAGTACTTTAGGTAAAGGTATAAATTTAGGAAGGTCCTGTAGTCCGGTTGAATATCGATGGTATTCACAACTATAAAGTTAACAAATTATTGCAAGTCAATCTTAACTGTAGTATTATTCTACAATTTCCTGTAAAACATACAACGCGGTTATTTTAAGGTGATCTTTGAGTACTTTTTATTAAACCTATTCGATTATTTGCTTTAGCTACATAATACAACAGTAAATGTATAAAAGCCACCGATATACATACGTATCTAAATTGCTATAGTGGTATTTATATAATTCATTAGGCTATATTGGCAAGAATTCTTTTTGTACTCATGTGCGTATTAGTGCTTCAAATAATTAATTGCAGATTCAATATGTCGAATTTTTTAAAATCATAATATTTACACGCTGCAAACCAATCAATTCCTAGGGGTTATTATGCATATTTCAAAATACAGCTTTTATAATGTAGTAATTAAAATATATTCATGCAAGGACCATAATAATAAACTATGAATATTATTGCATTCAATAATACCTCAGTGCAAATCGCATTGGTTTTATGTAAGCTTTATACAAAAACCGGCCAAGTGCGAGTCGGACTCGCGCACAAAGGGTTCCGTATCTACGATGTATGTAAGCACTTTACTTGCCTTAACAATTTCCTGTAAAACATGATTAGGGTTGCCTTATAAGGTTTTGATTCCCTAACAATAAGAAAATATCCGAAATTATGAGACTAAACCAGTTATATCTTTTCAATAATGGGACCTTTTTTATTTATTTTTTCGTTGTCAACCTACCTGTTTAGCTGTCGAATGTATTATTTTTTATGGTAATAGGTCCTGTAGATCGTTAGATGTTTCTAAATAAATGAATTGACCAGACACACTGTATACGCTGGTGCTGTGATTTGTTTCACATATCCACCTTTTTACTAATTCATACCGTTTAAAAGGGAGAGTTTGGGGACATTGGACACTAACAAAAGAAATACCGTTTAAAGCTGAATGTTACAGAAACAGGCCAGTTTATCGAAAAATGAGGGCAGCAAACTCATAATAATTTCAAAATACACGTTCCCTACACGATGGGTTTGCCAAAAGAAAAATCTCCCGTTTCATAAATGAGAGATTAAAAAAATACTGCTATCACGAAGAGATTAAAATACATACCCATGCCAAATTACAATTTTCTAGTATCTCAGGTCTGAACTGTGTCCACAGTTCAGAGCTAAGACCTGAGATGCTAGACTGACAGACGGACATGGCGAAACTGGGTTCCTTGTTGGACATCGGAACCCTAATGAACTCATTAACCTAATCATTTTATTACAACCTTTATTACAACTCATTTTAAAGACAATGTTAAACAAGGCTGGGAAGCTAAAACAGTAAAGAAACCATATTATAAACAATTGTATTTACAACTTCGCAAAACTACCGAGTATGCTCTCTGTCATTTGAATATTTGAGTTATTCAGAAAAGATAGGAGGGTAGTACTTCAATACTATTTAAAGTAAGCACATCCAGAAATATTGATTGTTTTTAAAAGGTAGTCGAAACCACCTCTAGGCATAACATTCTTTGATATAAACACATATAAATAGCTAACTCGCGGAGTGATGGCCGAACATATTATTTGAACTTCAGAGCTTAATATTCAAATGGATTCACTTTTATCAAGAAGCCATGATATTTTTTTCTGAGCCCTTTACTTTTCGTTGTACAGTCTGGGCCCAGACAATTTCGTTGTTGTTTATTTCTCACTCAAGTATTTTACATTTGGGGACGTAATTCAGAGAGTTTAACGGCTTTAATAGTACCTATAGCTCGAATATTGATCAACCACGCAGGCTGGTTTGTTATTACAAGTCGCCAGATTATATGATTAAAGCTCAGAGCCCACGAGACTGTATCAGTCACGAAAAGGTTACACATTACTCTGAACGGATTTACAGCGAGAGAGAACGAGAGCGTATTTTTCCCGACACGCTCCGTGCGTGCAACGCGACGGTGTTGGTCTGTAATGACGTAACGGTCTAGTGGGAAGTGTCATACTTTTTATTACAGAGAATATGTTTTTGCCTGACACGTTGCTATCACGGTCATGGTTTGCTACGTTGTAGCAGGCAGGAACCTTAAACACTTTAACAGACACGACGACATTAACCCCACACACGCGTGAGGAAGGACTACTTATAATACTAACTTGACAACCATTGTATCAATTGAACGATTATTACTTTATTAGGCAGCACTGGGTTTATTACGTACATTTGTACTACATACTATATTTAACGACTACCAAACGTTTTAAAATAAGGCGTTACATGGGTTGTGATTTCGGCAGGTTCGGTACATACAAAACCAACTCGAGGAAACAAGATTTAAAAGTTTACAATTAACAGCAGTTCAGCTAATAATATTATTCAAACTTTTAAGGTGATATGTATTTATTTGTAATACCTTATTGGTAAGCTTAAATTTAATGTCACGCGCGATACAATTGGCATGAAAGTAATTAAGATTAAAAAATAAATAAAATTACGTAAACGTTAATGATTTTAATGCAAGATAAAGAAATAATGCAAAGCGTCTACAAATTAAATAAATAATAATAATAATATCTTTCTTTGGTAATAAATTTTTCGAAATATTGCAAGCACAAAGTTTTAAAAATTATATAAGTTGTAATTTGGTTATAGATTTTGATAATTATATTATTTGAATTAAACTCTTCATTAACAGTTAAAATCTGCATTGTGCTAGAAATACTTGCAACATTTCGAACTCCGAGGTTAACCTTACCATGACAGCAGCATTGATATAGATTCAATCAATGACCAAACCTGAAGTTTAGTAACATCTTGTAAAGCTGAGAAAAGGTAAGTATAGCATTACTTTGTTTTGTTTATTAAAAATTACAATGATTTAAACAAAAATCACATCAAATCTAAGCTCAAAAAATATTTTTTCTTTCATAGATTAGCATATTGAGCTTCCTCTAGGTTACTGTTTAATTTAATCCATAATGTGTACCTAATTGTTAAAGAAACAATATTTTTATTGAGTTTAATTATATTGTTATGGATTTGTAAAATTAATGTACGAGTTACGTCCTTAATTGTCCGTCTCACTCACATTGGTTGATAACAAATGAAAAAAAAAACACATTTCGTACCACCAATTAAAACAACCATAGGTACATAGGCACGCGAAATTAAGACTTCGCGTGCCGAGGCGAGAGCGGGGTGCGTGAGGGGTGCTTTTATATTTCATTAAGCTATTCATAAAGATGAAATAAGAAACCAAAAATTTGCGCACGGGCGGGATTTGAACCAGCAACCTTTTGGCAGACCGGGCCAAACGCTCTTACCAATTGAGCTACCGTGCTGTCAGTCCGACCCTGCGAAATTTGTGGTCTCTTGGTCCGAGTGTTAAAAACATTCTTAAGCATTAGATAGCGAGGCGTCATCGATTTCCAAGTTGAATTTATACTGTAAAGAATAACTGCTTGGGCCATCTGTTTCATAGACAGTTGTCACGCAATTGAAGTTTTCATAAGAGACCCCAAATTTCGCAAGGTCGGACTGACAGCACGGTAGCTTAATTGGTAAGAGCGTTTGGCCCGGTCTGCCAAAAGGTTGCTGGTTCAAGTCCCGCCCGTGCGCAAATTTTTGGTTTCTTATTTCGTCTTTATGAATATAAAATAAGACACTGTGAGTGTTAAAAACATTCTAAAGCATTTCATTAAGCAGTTAATTGCAACATGCTAAAATATGTTAAAATATGCGCTCGCCTAAATTAAACGATAATTGTACTCACACAATAAATAAAATAGGCCTAGCAAAGGACGAAAACTCTTTATAGGTTTTTAGCCTTTTAAATATGCGCCTAGCCTTTTTGTGGACAATGAAAAGGCTATGAAAAAGGCCCAGCCTACAGGCTTACAAGACTATTTAGGCTTCTATTCTGCTGTAGCCCCTGATTTATAGGCTAGCCCTAAAAAAAAGGCCTATAGGCTTCGAGAACACTACTCATACCACCTCATACTTGACTTCTTTGCCCAGTCATGGGAACTGGGATGTTTATAGACTAACTTTAAAAGGATTGTAATGATGCTGTCACGGTCAGATCACCATCACTGTTTATCGTTAAAAGTGCTTGCAATACGTTTTGTTGTATCAACAAACGTGCTTTAAAGATGTAGTGCCTGACAAAGATCCAACAAAACTGAGTCTTTTAGTAATTACTTGATTGTTTTATACAGCCTGTCCCTGGATTTAGTGAAATCCCGTTCGCAGGTTAAAGTATAATTGTATTTGGTTTATTTATTTTTTATCTTAATCTACTTACAATTCGAAAGAAATCGACGTTTTTGCAAGTAGCTTCTCAGTACAAGTAAAAAAATCATTCTTTAATAGAAGCTACAAGATTTACTTAATTTAAATATCGCTTGTCTTTTCTTTATTATTTTGGGGCTACGGTCTTTCACTTTCTGCCGAGATTGCATTTTATATAGGGACACACCGTGAACTACTTTGTACTTAGCTTTTTCTGTGATCACTTTCACACGAAGTATTGCTTATCGTATTAGCTTAAATTTTGATATCGCAAATGCAGCTCGACTTTTAATACCAAAAATATTATAACGAGATTCTGTTTTAGGTAATGAGGTACTTGTGCCTCTTAAGTACTCAAGTACTTAAGAGGCTCAAGTACCTCATTTGACTTTTAAAATTAATGCAATCATTTCAACGTCATCATTCCCAAAAAATATACTTATCACAGCTTTGTCAGGTGCTACATCTTCCACTAAAAGATAACATAAACTAAATCAGATTATTTAAAACAAACATATACACAAATTCATTACAATTAAAACACAATCTCGAAATAAGTAATCTCTAAAAACTATATAAATTAATTAAGTCAATCACAAAACCACAAATATAAATAAATTAACGCACATGGAATAAAATACATTGAGGCCGTAAAATGAAATATATCCGCTTAATCCCTCAAGGGTATGTGAACGAGACACAATGCAAATTCTATTGTTATGCGGTTGCCTGCAACCGCTCGGGTGTTGAAGCATTAAACTCAATCATTTGATTTGACTCTACTATGTAATTAACAATAAATAATGTTGTACTTCCTAGGATTGCTTAGGTTGCACTTAGCCAATCTAAATATTATTATGTAGAACTGTTATATGTATAGCGATACAAAATACTATGAGCATGTGTTAAGGAAATATGAGGAAACCAGGAATTCTATAATATTCCTTTGTAATCTATAAAAAAAAACTCATTTCAAACATTTCCTGTAACACATGCACGCGCTTATGTTTTGTCAGCGATCGGGTATAATTTTAATATTTACAATTTCTAAGCTTTATTACAACTTTGAAGCTCAGCTGTCTAAATGTAGAACGAAATGGGCACAGTAATCTCTTTCTTAATTAGCTTATAACATAAATAAAATGTGTATAATATGTGTCAATTATAAATTCATTATGGTGAAATTGATAAGATATAATAAATTATAGTTCATTAGTCATTAGTGCGATTGAATTATCATATTAATTCAACGGTCAATCTATTAAAAGTTTATGTTTGTCGCTAGTAAGCGCAAGTCCCAGATAGATCGCACACTGCAAACTGCAGGGATAGACTAGGAGACAAATGACCCGCGAAACGTGTCAAGTAATTTCAATTGACATATCTGACGACTTATGTGGATACCAAAGCGGTCACTATAAATGTCAAGTGAAAACCATTCGCCGTGTGAAAATCGAATCGATCGTTTCCACTTACAGGATGTTGTTTTCGTCAGCGTCTCCTGACTCAGGTAAACGATACTGAGGCTAAAAAAACTGATTATGAAATAAATGTATTATTGTTATACTAGCGAGCGAGTCAAAACAACTAAAGCCAGGTCGCTTCTTCGCAGCTTACAACTACGGCATAATATTTTGTAGCTAGGCGAGGGGGGTGCGACTTTTCCCATTTTTTTTGAAAGTTGTGGCGAGGTTTTCTTTTATGAAACTTGCATTTTTTACCTAACCATACTAACTATACTAAACTCATACCATCATCCATGAGATGGATGTCACTGACCAAAATAACATCCTGCATAGCCGTTTTAGACACGGCGTATGGCACTGCACAGCGAGTCTCGTGAAGCATTTCTGCCGCTCGTAAAACACGCGGTTGTAGCGCTTTAGTCGCTCGAGAAACACGCGGTTGTAGCGCTTTAGTCGCTCGAGAAACACGCGGTTGTAGCGCTTTAGTCGCTCGAGAAACACGCGGTTGTAGCGCTTTAGTCGCTCGAGAAACACGCGGTTGTAGCGCTTTAGTCGCTCGAGAAACACGCGGTTGTAGCGCTTTAGTCGCTCGAGAAACACGCGGCTGTAGCGCTTTAGTCGCTCGAAAAACAGCGCTGAAGCTGCGCTACTTTAACGTGTAAAGATGGCCCAGTCAAGCTATTGCCGCGCGACTTAGAAGAATATTTTGTCGCCTAGTGTATTCCTGCCCTAGCGAATCTTATCAAATAGGCTTGAATATTTTAGTTCTGTCACTTACAGTTCCCGCTTTCGGTCTATCTCTCTCGGACTTGCCTTTACCTTAATTGTTATAAATAGGTTATGAATAAGTCGTTGGGTGCTATATTCGTATTTAAATATCGGCGAGGAGTTCTGAATAATAATGCGTGGCGCTAAGGTAGTCTACCAAACGCCGGGGCAGCGGCAGACTGCTGATCAGATCACGCCGCACGTATTTTAATATCACAAATCTGAAAAAGAACAATAATTTCTGTTACAAGAGATATACGATATTTTTTTAAATAAAAAAATAAGGCTTCAACACACTCGATGCTGCTTGCTATGGTCCGTTTCAATGCACACCGTGCTCAAACGCAATCGAAATTCGATCAATTTTGTATTGACCAGCAGAGCGCATGACGCATTTAATGTGACATACCCTTCCTGTGCCTAAACAAGTCCTTTAATTAATCTCAGCTCCGACTTTCGCAGTCTCCGGAATCTGACTCTTGGATCACTAACAAAATAACAATTGGATTCGGATCCAATTTAAAACCATCCATGACTCGAAAGGACTTGAGGATGTCTGCCGTGGAATAGATGAGAGTAGCGTCAACTAGATTGACAATACAATTTGTCAGAATGCCGTCGACAAGTCCAGCGGCCACAGTCTGAAGCTGAAATGTTGGACATTTAGCCTTGATTCGAATCGCGTTTTTCTGCTGCATCAAAGTTCATCCTTTTAACTTATGTACAACCCAAAAAAAACTTTGTAATTTATTGAGTTTTATTCCAATATTACACGAAAACAACCAATACATGAAAACTCGAATTTTGTGTCAATGTTTATTGACACCTGGCGTTTGACAGGTAAAACCGTGTCGACACTTACACTACTGGAGAGGTGTCCACCGCGTTCTAGATAAACAGGGCTTATAGAATAGGATAGTTCATAGGTTATACCAGTTGCAATCTTACTTGCTCACATGCTGCATGTTCTGCACGCGCTAGAACGTGAAGACCAACTACGGAAAACGCAATCCGTCAAAACGAAAATTTTCTGCTGATCGGAAGTATTTCATAGTACAGATCCATACTAAAAATGTTTCGGATCCGAAATACCATGATCGTAGTGACGTATATTATTTTTCGTAGTAGACACGGCGTACAGAAACGGGACCCAAACTAGACCCAAAACGGGTCGTAAGTTCAGAAAGAACTGATACCGCCCGCTGCGAGGGATATCTACCGCGTTCTCTATTAATTATAATTTCAATATAGACAGTAGTAGCGTGTAATCTAACCTGCACATATGCTGCAAGCTCTGCACGCGCTTGAACCTGGACACCGGGTACAGCAACTGGACCCGAACTGGACCCAAAACAGGTCGTAAGTTCAGAAAGAACAGATACCGCCCGCTGCGAGACGTTTCCACGGCGTTCTCAATGAACTCCACTATCGTCTGCGCTTTGAACATCGTGCAGCCGCCGAAGCAAAAGTTACCTGAAAATTTAATTATTTACAACTGTTAACAATATGAAATAATACGTAACAGGGCACTGCATTCCGTCAGCGCTGTCTTAGACTAATTTTAAGTTCTTATTGTCTGTTTTTTTTCTTAAAAATCAAAACAGATTTAGAATGATTCAGAAACATAAGAACTGACAGAACTAAAAATTTTCTATACAAAAGGTTCCGTCGACGCTAGAGAGTAAAACCGTCGTTGCTATCGAGGAAACTCACGGTATCGGTACTGCTACTGGAGAAATTACGAAATCCATAGAAGATGAGTTGGAGGAACTTGTAACAGTCATGATTACATGATGACTTTAAACTATTGAAAACTTTACACAAACATGGAAATTCTGTCCTTGATAATGTTAGTCCGTCCCTTTATTTTTATTCAGCGGAGAAAGAGATAGATGAACATAAAATTATTCTCAGAGACGGATGTTTGGAATAGGGCCACTGAGCTGCTACTTTAAGAAAATCAATACATAGTTGCAATTCTGTTCATGATTAGTTATGCATGCGATGAGCTAGCTGTAGACACATATATTTCTATATATGTGTCTACAGCTAGCTCATCGCATGCATGCAGCGAGCTCGAGAAAAAGATAAACTAATATTCTATTCTTAACATGTGCGATGTTTCATCTCACGAGCGCCCGAAGGTAATATTATAGTTTTAAGCCTGTAAACGTAGGGTAGCGTACCATTGCTTTACTTGCTCTTTAAAAACACTTTTACAACTCCTTTTTAACCCTCGTTGCAAAAAGAGAGGGTCTGTGGTCTGTAGAATCTAGCTCTTAAGCTGATGATCGGATTTTCGTTTATTTATTTTTTATTTCATGGACAATTTTATTCCGAGTGTACTTAAACAATGTTTTATGTAAATCTGTTGGGCTACCATTAAAGATAATTATCTCTTTACTAATTCATGACTAACTTCCTAATGTCCGATCGATGCGAAATTTGGTACTTTATTACTGTAATGATATTGAACGAATATGGTAAGGTAAGGTAACCATGCCAAGCCGTTTGAAGATCATTAATTACTCTGATTGCTGCTGATTAGGGGATCTGACTACCTTCTACATGACCTATCGATTCGAAACTTGGTACAGTGTTCCTTTAATGTCTGGGAATCATAATTTTGATAATGCGTGTATCTCTGCATGGAACTAGCTGCCTGCTAAAGGCTTCCCTCACGAAAATGACCTAAACCTCTTTAAGGCGATCGAGGTCAAAAATCTCAAACAAAAAAACATCCCATTGCTGGGCTTACCAAAATATGAGGTGACATGAGCCATAACCCAACCACACGGGCTTAGTGTGGACCAAAGAAGGGGTATTTGCAAAACAAGCGACCAATCTTGCTGTTAGTGATCAAGTCACGCTAGGACCTCTAACTAGGCTGAACGACTAATATTATCCGAGATCAACCGCTTATCGTACCTTCCTAAGTACTTGACAATTATTTTAGAGCGAACCAAATATTTAAATAAATATAAATTATAATGTTTGCATGCCTGCGTGCAGGCGGAATACGAGTACACAAACTACCATAAGTTTAAGACCCTATTTTGTAAATTGTATTCTTTGCAAATAAATGTTTTTATTTGTTTTGAAGGAGTAATATTTGACTCACTAAGTAAGTAAAGACTAAGTAATATTTGACGCAGGCGCCCGTGAAATATAACATCTAAAATGGTAATAAATAAAGTTCAAACTCACCCTGATCATGTTCAATCCTTACATGCCTAAGTCCATTTAGCTTAAACGTTAAAGTGAATATATAATGGTCGTCACTACTATCTCTCACAATAAACGAACCGTCTGGTTCATTGGACAGAATTTTTTCGGCGGCTTCCACTGATATGGGCCCCCAGTACCAGCCATACTGAAACAAGTGAAAACCCTTGAGTATTCGATTTATTACATTAAAAATAATAATATCATAAAGCTGAAGTGTTTGATTGTGTGTTTGTTTAAACGCGCCCATCTCAGGAACTACTGTCCTTATTTGAAAAAATATTTTTGTGATGGATAAGTTGTTTATCGAGGAAGACTGCTGGTAAAACATCTCGCTGCTACGGGAGGGGCGGGATTAAACTTAAAACGCGCGGACGCAGTAGCGGGGGACCGCTAGTTTAAAATAATCAATTATGGGAAACGAGACAGTGATGGCCAAGTGACGCAAAGCACTTGAGCATGAGATGAGCAATCACTATACACACATCAAAAAAAGTTTGAGATCACTAAAGATTGTGCCAGCCACGGGGGCACGCGCCACTCATGTTTGATTGAGGAAAGTGCGGGGAGGGTGTGACAAATATTAAAATAATAAAAAAAATAAAAAAAATTAATCAAATATTGGTACAATGCACACATGACGAATGGTGCCGCGTGCCTACATGGATGGCAATATATATATTAGTTGTATAATTTATTAGCTGATTTAATTTCTTGAGTTTAAATTCAATAATTTATTAATAAAAGATTTATATTCAAATAATGTAAATCCTCCTTGGCTCGAATCATGCGGAGTTCTTCGTAGGCATGCTGAGGATCAGGTTATTCAGCATATCGTGGGGTAACCTGTCCCAGTCAGTGGGCGGGTGCAACATCATCGACCAGTAACAAATTAGTGACCATTTACTAGAAATGGTCTGTCAATTCCATCGGTAGCAATTGTTTTATATATGTCTGCCGTCATGAAGCCTCGATTCGTGATCAAAAACGTTTTAATTCGATTCGATTCGATAGAGCATTACTCAGCCAGGCCACAAGGGCTCAGATCCGGTAAAGCCGGATCGAACCGAGGTGCACGAGTTGGAGGTAGGAGGGACACGCTCTAGGATGGGAGAGGAAGGTCGGCAAGCCGCAGCCCTCCGATCAGAACCAATATAGCTATTCCAGCATAAAATTGGTTTAAGAGTAGGGAAGACGGCTAACATCCATGGGGAGTGAGCGTTGATGCTGCGAGGGGTTGAGGTATCTAGCCATGGTGATCTTCCGTTATTGTTAATTGCTCGTTTTCTGATTCTGATCCACTGTCTGTTTCGCAGAGGGAGAAGATTTCTTGGGCTTCCTTTCTTTGTTTACTTTTATCTTTTGCAATTTCTTTCCATTCTTTTTGTGGTTTGTCCGTCTAAGTCATGGGATAAAGATTTTTTCAAAGTAAAGTTTGGTCACCCGTGTTTCAGTTAATTGGCTTTATATTTCAGAGCTGTATATAGGATGTGTGCGTTCCCCTGATTATGTGGCCATAGAAGCATATTCTAAGGAACTTTATTCTTTTTGTTCTTGTTTTTCGTTCTAGGATTTGATGCGTTCTTTTGTATTTTGGTTGATTTCTAGAGGTCCTAAGCATATCCTTCAGTATTTATTTATTTATTTATTACTATCATCATAAGAAAAATATACACATATTAGCTTAATTAATAGTATCTTAAAGCCTTTTACAGGTTTGTCTAGATACTAGTGTTCTCAGTAATCGTTGAGCATCCATACTCGTATAGCAATACAAATCATTAATGAATAAAAATTAATACAAAGTACAAAATAACTATAGATTATTTTAGTCACACAGGTGTTCAACAAAACGACTGCATATCTGCGAGTATGTCTGCTATTAAGTGAACGCGCACATCGATCTACTCGACGCATCGATTGCACCGGTTGCATTAAGCGACACGGTGTGCGAACTAGCTGCGTTTGCGCATAAACAACCCCATTCATGCAGATCACTCGCTTATGTGCGCATTCGCCTAGCTGCGTACAGGATGCTTCAACTTAGTACACGCTCATTCGGTAAACACTAATGTTGTTTGAAAATATGCTTTTAATATTCTTTTGATATTTTTTTCGTTAATTTTATTTTTTATTTCTATTGGTATTTTGTTAATAAGGTCTGGTATAAGGTATTGGCTTCTCCTTTTTCCGTAGTCGTTATTAAATTTTGGAATTATAAGTTTTTTGTTTGTTATACTTCTAGTAGTGATTTCGTGTTTAATTGGTATTTTTAGACTATTTTCAAAGTATTGTTCAAGAAGTAAATTAAGTTCGACTTTTTTATGTATTGGTAAAACACCGCAATGCTTAAATAATCCCCACATGTCATCCAAATATTTACTTTTTATTTTTGTTGGAACAATCATTTTTAATAACCTGTATTGTAAATTTAAAATCTGATCTAAGTACGTTTTATACGTTCGACCGTAACTACTTAGACCATATGATAAAATACTTTCAACTAACGTCTTGTACATTGTCAGAAGGACGTCATAAGGTACTTTACTTTTAATTATATAGAATTTTGCCAGGATAGCTCTTAATTTATTACATGTTTTCTCGATATGTTTGAGCCAGTTAAATCTATTATCAATCACCAATCCTAGATATGTATGTTCAGTAACTTGCTCAAGCTCCATACAGCTGCTACTGGTACATTGCAGTTTTGCATGAAGGCAGTCATGACTATGGGCGACTACTTTTATGCGTATACTACTTAAGTAGTGATTACGCGCAGAGCGTACGTGTATTAATTTCGTTTTATTGGCATTGAGAACAAGTCCCGAGTCATGTGACCATTTACATATTGCAGTGAAGTCTGCTTGAATACGTTCTTGTGCAACCAAAGGATCTTTGTCAGCTGCTACAAGACACGTGTCGTCTGCGAATTGGTAAACTGTACAGAACTTGATGACGTTATTGAGATGGTTGACGTATGTTAAGTAGTGCAAAGGGCCGAGGACCGAACCCTGCGCTGTGCCTTCGGTAACATTGACTTCCTCGCTAAGCCTATCACCTATTTTAACGTGGTAACTCCGAAGTTTGAGGTAGTCCTTGCACCAATCTAGTAATTTACCTCTTATTCCACTATCATCCAATCTTTCTATAAGCAGTTCATGCCGCAAAGTGTCGAATACTTTCCCATAATCAATAAAAACTAAAATTACATGTTTTTTGTCATTGAGATAATTATTGACTTCATCAGTAAAGCGAGATAACAACATCGTAGTGCTCTTACTTGATTGGAATCCATATTGTTGAGAAGATAAGATAGAATTCTCAGAGAAGAATTTTTGGATTTTACTGCAAGTAAATTTTTCTATGACTTTGTCTACAACTGGTAAGATTGTAATCGGACGGTAATTGCCATAATCTTGCGTGCTACCACCCTTATGTATAGGCCGAACGATCCCTTTTTTCAAATCTTTGGGGTAGCGTCCTGTAGCTATACTCATATTAATCAACCTTGTTATTGCACCTACAATTTTATCTGCTAGTCTTACTAGGTCAATTGCCCGAATGCCATCCACACCCGGGGCTTTATGTGGGTTGGTTTTTTTAATTACTTTAAGAATTTCCGAATCTGTAGCTTTAGGAAAGAACATTGATTTGTCTACTAATTTCGTATAATCTTGTTTATTCAATAGATTGTGAGGGCAATTTGGAATAATCGACTTAACATTATGTTGGAACTGATCAGCAAATTTGTTAGCTATATTTTTTAGACCGCCAACATCATCACCAAATGCGTTTATGATTGATTTATCAATAGATTGTGTTATTTTCCCCGTTAAATTATTTATTATTTGCCACAACTTTTTTGTATCTGTCTTATGTTTGTTTATTTCAGTCCTTATGTATTTATTTTTATTTTTATGTATTACTTTGTTTGTTTTATTTCTTATTCTATTATATTCACTTCTCAGTTCCTTGTTACTAGTATCCTTTAACCACATTGCATACAATTGATCCCTTTTTTTTGCTAGATTTATAATATTTTGGTTCATCCATTTATGTTCAATACGATTTGTAGAACTAACTCTTTTTTCGTACTTGATTCCCGATAACATTCATAAAAATTTTTGCAAATAAATTGGTATATCTCCTCAGGGCAATCCATATTTAATGTACAATTCCAATCGACGTCCTTTAATAACTGTGATAATTTTTCGTTATTTAGCAATGTAACATAAGTGGGAGCTTCCCGTACATGAGTGTTCTTTGCGAGCGTTGCCACAGTAATCCTGTGGTCCGCCAGTACGGTACAGAGCGCGGCCGTGTATACGTCTGTCATGCGGGATCGGACAAAGATATGGTCAATACAACTTTTTGTCATGTAATCCTTACGTGTTTCTATCCTAATGTACTCAGTGATGCCGCATGACAGACCGTGTCCACTCATGGTGTCATCCGAACGCGTTCTGCAGTGCGATCTGTTTGTTTTAGTAAACTCGGCTGCTTTAAGTCGGTATGTCATTGTCGGCTCTATTATATTATCATTTTGTATAGGCGTCTCGCTATTTCCCAGTCCACCTTGGTTTTCTTGATGAATGGAATCAGGATTTTGGCGTTTTTTCTGCCCTTGTTTACAGCGTGTTCGTACTGTGCTTTTCCTGACGTGGTTCCCAGACCTAGATATATGAGTTGTACGAGTTCATTCGGCGTTCTCTTGTCCACTGGGTTTCTGATAGGGATTTTCGTTTTGGAGTCTTTTATTTTTAGGCTTACTGTTAAGAGAAGGTTTTTTTAGATTGGTGAAAATTTTATTGAGCCTAGTGAAATTTGTGTCTACTATTATAAGATTGTCTGCGAATAACAGACATACAGGAATGTGTATATGTACGTCCTGGTTTAGTTAACAGAATGTTAGATCTTCTTCAAGTGTTTTTAATACTTCATCTTTTACTATAATAAATAGGCGCGGTGATAGCGGGCATCCTTGTTTTACTCATTTGCCTTTTTATAAATTTAGTCGTTAGCTATACCACTTGATGCAGGTTTCTTCGTTGATACTTGCCCTTATGATTCTGTTCGTTAAGGCTTTATTTGATACCGTAGTGTAATGTCTTTTAACGCGTTAAGATCCGGCGTGTCGAAGGCTTTTTCAATGTCTACCGCCATAACGTAGGTTTTCGTTTCTTCTCTCCAATTTTCGTCTAGTATTCGTCTTAGGACAAATATGAGGTCGTCTGTAGAGCGGTTTTCAAGGAACGCTGCTTGATAGTCTTCAAGCAATGCTGTTGTTTCATCTAGTCGCTTCAGGAGGCTGACATATATTCTGTATCCAGTGCAACAGATTGATATTCGCCGGTAGTCGTTGATGTTTTATGAGTGTGCTTTCTTTGGAATGGGTATCTGGGCTGTGCAGATCCAGGACTCGGGTAGTACGTTGTATATCCAGGCTCTGTGGATGTGGTCTAAAATCATTGTCAGTATAGTATAAGGGCTTGCTTTATACAGGGTTACAGGGAAAGTCGTACAGAATATTAAAGGACGTTATTATTCAGGTCATTTCTGATGGAATTGATCCTATAATATGGTATCCGAAACTTAACCGTTATGGAGATATTTAATTTTTAAGATTTCAAAAAAAATCCTTTATCTTTTGGGTATTCTATCGATTTTTTGCGATTGAAGCTACTAGGGTCCGGTTTTTTATGTGTACAGTTAGAAGACATGTCATTGAATAAAAATGATCAACAAAAACTAAACCCTCTACTAACAGCTTAGTAAAACTGCTCGACAGCCGCTAGAATTAAAAGTTTTTTTACTAATTGTTCCTAACTTTAAAGGCCTTTATTGAAAAAAAATATGTATTAAACTTATTGTGGAAGTCATTGTAAAAACTTCTACGTCTTTTTAGCTATTAAAAAAGGTATAACACTTGCTATTAGATCGAATAAACATTGACCAAATAACAGTTGAGATAGCAGTGAGTTCATTTTTAGTTTGAGGTAAAAATAGCTAAAATACGTAAATAAAACAAAAAAGTACATAGTTATTTTATAAGTCATGTTCTACATGGCCACCGTTATTTCTAATACTGATTCTCATTCGTTTTCTTAAATTACTTTTCACGACAGTAGTTCGCAGGATGCGTCTGATTTTCTCAGCGGAATCCAATATCTTTTGTTTTAAAATATCGATATTAGCGATCGGCGTCATTTGGTCATTTGATTGACACCATGCTTTTAATATGACCTCAAACATAATAATCCATGCGATGGGTCCGCCTCTTAACTACTGTCTCGAAAATTAATTTAAGAAAACGAATATTTTTGGCAGATGTCAAACAGTTGACCGCCCCGAAGAAGCCCGCTGAAAATTACGTGCATTTGATTTTTTATATTTAAAAGTGAAATTATGTATATTTTGGAGAAATAATGCGTCTGAAACATGGTGACTTGATCGGTGATTGATTGTTATGCATTAAAGCGGCATAACCCCCACAAATAATCATTTAACAGGTAGATTAGTCCAAATCGAAGCCTCTTAATATATTTACCAATGCGCTTCAAATTTAAAGTACGCAGTTTGATTATTCTATTCTACAAAAAATAAAAACAGGGAATGTATATCGACGAATATTTTGTATAATGAAATAACATTTAGTTTTACACTAGAGCTGCATGTTCATTATTTTGTGTCGACTGTTTATCATGCAGTAAACTACTATATTTAACTTAGGAACATTGTTATAAATCACCTGATCGAAAGGTTATCTCATTTAAAGCTACAAATGTTACTTACTTATGTTAGTTACTGACATCTTAAATCGGTTTCGTTTGACAGCTTGTACTTGTTCTTCTATTCCGATAGGAATATTAATTTTATGTGTAGAACATGAATTATAAAATTACTACATTCTTTTTTGTTTTATTTACGTATTTTTACCTGAAAATAAAAATGAACTCACTGCTATCTTAACTGTTATTTGGTCAATGTTTTGCCGATCTAATAGCAAGTGTTATACCTTTTTGAATAACTAAAAAGAAGTACAAGTTTTTACAAATTCTTGCACAATAAGTTCCATACATTTTTTTAATTTTAATTTTCAATAGAGGCCTTTAAAGTTAGAAACAATTAGTAAAAAAACTTTAATTCCAGCGGTTGTCGAGCAGTTTTGTTAGTAGAGGGTTCAGTTTTTGTTGATCATTTTTATTAAATGACATGTCTTCTAACTGTACACATAAAAAAAACCGTCCCTAGTAGCTCCAATCGCAAAAAATCGATAGAATACCCAAAAGATAAAGGTTTTTTTTTTAAATCTTTAAACTTCAATATCTCCATTAAGTTTCGGATACCATATAATGTGATCAATTCCATCAGAAATGACCTGAATCCCATCAAAAACAATACTTGTCAAAAAAAACAAGTCTCGCAACTCAGTTGTTCTACGGTAAAAAGTTGTGAGATCCATGTAATACCAAGTCGGTTATTAATTTATTCAGTCTCTACTCAAGTAACTTTCTGTCTTAAGTTGTTACGTAATAATTAACAGCATCTTATAGTGACGCATATCAATATTAAAATTCTTTAATGTTTTAAGTAAATATATTGAGACTTGGCCATCGCCTGAAAACACGTGTAAATTCAATCGCCTGAAAACACATGTAAATTCAATTATTTAGTGCGATGGCCAAGTCTCAATATATTTACACAAAACATTAAAGAATTTTAATTGATATGCGTCACTATAAGATGCTGTTAATTATTACTTCAAGTAGTAGAAAGTCACTTAAGTAGAGACTGAATAAATTAATAACCGACTTGGTATTACATGGATCTCCAACTTTTTACCGTAGAACAACTGAGTTGCGATACTTGTTTTTTTCACAAGTATTGTTTTTGATGGGATCTCATTTATTTTTGTATTTTGTAGACAGTTCTACTTTTTTCCTTTTCGGTACCTTCTACTTATTGTATATATATATATATATATATATATATATATATATATATCTACCAGCAACGAATTTTATTAAAGCGACAGCTTGCTCGGCGACATTCACCTTTCCGCGCGCCCCGCCACCGTCCCCGACCGGCCCGCGCCCTCGCGCTAGCACCGCGCAGCGCGTAGTAAGTAACGGCCCGCGCTCACTCGCTAGCATCGCAGCGCGTGGTATAATAATTAATTTACAACCTTACGCACTCGTAATAAGTACGAATACGCACGTAGGTACGTTTTTTGCATTAAATAATTTAATTTACACGTGTTTTCATGACGGGAATACCCATTTTTTGCTCGATTTGGCAGGGGCACTACCATGCGCCTATATTTATATGGGACTAGCTTAAACCCGCGGCTTCGCACGCAGTAATAATAACTGCCGTAAAACATCGTTACGAATAAAGCCAATATTGAAAAATTTTACTGAAGACTTGGCTGTATGGGCTTAATTTTTTTTGCGGTCTTTTCTAGATTTTTTAGTTTTTCCTTGATTCATACACCAAACACTACTTATATTCCAAATTTGAAGCTTCTAGGTCTGCTAGAAGTGCCTTAACATTTTGATGATCGGTGAGTCTGTGAGTGACAAAATTAGGAAATTTGACCTGTTATAATTCTTAAAATACTGGTTCAAATTGAATGAAATTTTAAATATACCGTGTCTTTACAATGGTGCATGGTTACTGAAAATATCAGTCTTCTAGTTTTATCCACAACGAAGTTATAGGGGGTCGAAAATGGTCTGAATTGCTTCGAGAAAAGATGGTACGGCCGTGACGCTTTTTTGCTCGACTTGGTGGGGGCACTGCCGTGCCCCCAGATAATAACGTCCTTTAATATTCTGTACGACTTTCCCTGTAACCCTGTATAGTATAGTAGTACTACTTGATCCAGTCCAGGGCCTGTGTTGTTCTTTATTTCTTCTAGAGTTGGTGCTGGTTCAAAATCTTTATGGTCTTCGTTGGCGTGTAATGGGATCAAAAAGCCTTCATTTTTTCCCAAGTTCCTCGTTTTCCCAAGCCGACATTGGAATGTATGTGTGATTTTTGTTGTATTTTTCAGTTTGTTTGTAGCGTCTGTAGAAGTTTTATGTTATTTTCATGCGTTGGGAGGTCGGTTTGTGGGCCAGGTCCTTAAAAATAGTTCAAATTCATTTTCATCCTCTGTGTCAATTATTTCTTTCAATTTTTTCCGGCTATTTATTAGTTGTTTTGGGCATTCGGCGTTGTTAGACCACTGCTACTTTCAGAATTGAGCTTTTGGTACTTCTGCTAAAGCAAGTTTCGTTTTTTTTAACGGATTCAGCCGATTTTTTTATTATTTCCATTAAGCACTCCCAGGTAGGGGGTACTGATTTGTATTTAGTTTCTCTAAGTTCTTATTTATTTTTGGTTGGAATTTGTCGCACGAGTGATCATGTTGTTTTATAGTCTAAGGATCTGTAATTGAAATTTTGGTTCGTTGGAATGTGGTCGTTTTGTTTTTACTAGGAGTTCCTCCATCATGGGCTCCTTTATTTTAGCGGTTCATGCCGTTTGGATTAGTTATAGTTATTTACAACTTGTAGTCTGATAACTTGTTATTTATTATACTCCTAACTGATTTGAATATTTGCGCTTAGTGGACCTTAGTTAGAATATCTATTTGGGATATGTTTGATCCAGATCTTACGCAATAACTGTATGGCTTACCCTTGGTACCTACTTATTTTATCCTGAATTTGAACTGGAATGTTTTTCCTTTGTGTTTGAACTTATTAACAATCATTACAAAATAGTATATATAATGGTAGGTAATTGTATTAACTGTGTTCTTGACTTGCCAAAATACACGCTCGAGTTTGGGTATGTGGAAGTAGGTATGTGGTGGATGACAGACTTACTTTCCTCATTGAATTGTTTCTGTATGTATTAATTCTTTCCTTTACTTGAAAAAAAAGGTTGTTTTCCAGATTTTGTAAACTTATCTATTACATTACGATCACATGGTGACTATTGGATCCGCGCCTAACGTTTACGATTTTACCGTCAAGCAGTGGTGATAGGAAATGTTTGCCGATGTTCACACAAAGCCTAGGCGGGGATAAAACTAATTCTGGGCATATACCTTGATAAAACAGTCGCTCTGTATACGTGGCCAACCAGGATCATATAAATAATGAGGCAAGTGACTTACGTCTTTGACTTTCTGCAAGGAGGTGGCAAAGTCCATGACTGTCTCCTCCTCAGACGGCTGGCGACGCGACGAATGCGGCGCGGGAGGCAATGGCGGCAGGGCCCTGCGCACGGCCGGCGCAGGCGCAGCAGCCGCCCCCTCCCCGCACTCCCCCCGCCCCACCTCCACCACGCTCTCCGCCGGTGGCTGACGGCGCCAGCGAAACAAATTACAAAAACTCTGCTTCAAATTTATCGACAAAATTCGCACCGGAGACATCTTCGACTTCTGACTCTGACTCGACTTCTTCTTATCGCTCTTATCTACTTCAATTATGTCCTTCGGTATATTCTCTTTATGCTTCTTATTCTTCGCATTCATACCGAACGAGTTCTTATTCGACTTCTTATGATTGTTATTCGTCTCCATCGACTTCGCTGTTTCGTTGTTCTCTTTCAACAATACTGTTGAGTTCGAGTCTTTCGCGTGTCTCGAATGTATTCCCACATTTGTTATGATCGCGTTGCTCTTTTTGTTTATGGTGTTCCTACACTCGGAATCGCTTGAGCTGGAGTATAGAGTGTGCAAATACTTCCTCATCTCACGGAGAGTCAAGTGTAGCGAGTCCGTATCAGAATCTGTGACGTTTTTCTTGACTGAGGAACTGGGTAGGCTGTGTCTTTTAGTCTTCGCTTCTTTGAGTCTCGTTTCTTTAGATTTGTGATTTCTTTCTTGGTGATAATTGGTTACGCCTACGTTGAGTGGCGTGCTTTTTCCTCGTTTCTTATTATTTCTCGGAGGTCGTTTTCCTTTATTTCTCATATTATTGCTATAGTTCGGTCGGACCATGTCGATGGGTACCGCATAAATGTCGCTGTCGAACGGGACATTGTACATGTCCGTGATATCGGACGTTTTAGCGGAAAGGGTGTCATGTGAGATGGCTTGTGTGATGAAGCTGGAGTCATCTGCTTGGAACTGAGTGACGAGTGAGTTGTGGCTGCTGGAGAGGCGGGAGGAGAGCGAGTTGCGCGAGGAGGGTCTGTTGGCGCGGCAGGGGCTCAGGTGCAGCAGTCGCGGGCTCGCGAACCGGTGGTTCAAGCACTGTCGGCGTTCGTACAATGTTTCCGGCTTCAGTTTCCTCGGATATATTGGCGACACATGCCGCGTTGTCATCGGAATATCCAAGCTGGAGAAATTTGTTTTCTTTGCCGTTTCATTGATGCACAAAACAGTTGGCGGCACGAATACAGCTGTGCATGTGTCTTCAGTTATTTGAACTGGATTGTCCTACAACATGTTAAAGTTTTGTAGTTAGTTAGTTAAATTTTTGTAGTAAAAAGAACCTCTGAAATTTTACCAATGAGGCAGGGTAAAAAAACCGGCTAAATGCGAGTCGGGCTCGCCCACTGAGGGTTCCGTGCCAACTTTAACTGAATTAGGGATCAACTTACTTCCACTAGGCCAAAATACCACAATATTTTGTTGACAGCTAACGTATCATTGTTTTAGTGGTATTTATTTAATAATAATTAAAAAAATGGTTTATGGAAACTCGATGTCATTTGAAGGGGCCTATCCATAGACACCCCACATGCATAGGTTTGACCAAAATTTTATTTTATTTATTTAGTTCCATGTGGGCTCCCATACATGAACTAAATAAATAAAATAAAATTTTGTCTCTCAAATGTCATTATTATTTATTTTTTGTATAGGAATCGTAAAGCGGTTAACGGAATACATCTACCTACCAAGGTTCTGTCTGTGTAATGTTAATAGTTTCAGAATAAAGTGGCTGTGACATACGGACGGACAAACAGACAGTCAGACAGACTTGACGAAACTATAAGGGTTCCGTTTTTGCCATTCGGCTACCGAACCCTAAAAAAAATTACCTGAAATTCAGGTGGTGGTTCAATAGTAGTGAGGATGACTTTAGCTGGGCCCTTTTTTACGGTATTGAAAAAATCACCACACATGCGCTCCGAGGCATCAGTAGACTCACAAAGTGACAGTGACCTCTCATCAAAGTCACTTTCTTGCAACTGAAAAATAACATAGTAACTGTTAGCAATATTTGCTAAATGATTCCGTGTGATGATCATTTAATATATACATAATGTCGAAAATAATAACTAACACGAAATAATAATACACAGGAAAATATTTTTAGCAAATAAAAATAAACATTGGCTTAAATGCAAAAATATAGTAAGTACTAATTCGCATTAACACATTAATAGTATTGAATTCTACAGTAAGATTGATTAAGAATATCAAAACAAAAAATAATAATAACTAAAACAGTAAAGTACTTTACTTTTATGATACACTGAAAACCAGAAACACATTTTTCAATGCAAATTCGCAATGCAAATATGGATTGTAAATTTCGCATTTAAAAATTTGAAAACTTATAAAAGCAAACGCATCTGTATTGTAATATCATGTTATTTTTAGACTCTCCAGTATTGAAAATATTGCACTTTTGAAAACCAACTTATGTCAGACGAGAAATCTTACACTATCGTGGCGTGGCGCATGCCTAAGCTTGGTATGCTCACAAAATATTATCTAACAGCAGTCATCTAGATATAATTTAAGTATCAATCTATCAACATTATCAGCCGTCCACTGCTGCACATAGGCCCCCACGAATTATCACATGAGCAATTGTGATGTCCCTAATCAATAAAAGTTGTTCTTTCTTTCAATCACAAGCGCTCTGTATGCAGTTTGATCATACAATCTTCACAAGGTCATCTATCCATCTTGTCGGTGGATGTCCTATACCGCATCTTTGATCATTAGGCTCCAACCTAGAACTTTTCTGCCGTAAGGGCCATCAGTTTTTTGTGCTATGTGCCCTACCCATTGCCACTGCCCACAGCTTATTGATTCTCAGTGCTGTAACCGTTACCCAAGTTTTTCTACGTATCTACTCATTTTGGATTCAATTGTACAAAAACACCGAGCATAGCCCTCTTCATCGCTCGCTGTGTGATTTTGAGCTTCCTTATAAGGCCCATAGTAAGATACCATGTTTCTGATACATATGTCATCTGGTGACTGGTAACACACACTGGTTGAAGATTTTCCTTTTCAGACACTACAATTTATCTATACTAATATTAAAAAGCTGAGGAGTTTCTTTGTTTGAATGTTTGTAGACTATAAACATCACACTGCCATGGGAGCAAACTCAAAATATGCAGACACAGTCAGCGGGCCTGTCTGAATTTATTTCTACAGACAATCAGAATTGTCTCTCATATTTCAGCTACACTTATTTATTCAAATACAAAAGCAAATCTATACTAATATTATAAAGCTGAAGAGTTTGTTTGTTTGTTTGTTTGTTTGTTTGTTTGAACGCGCTAATCTCAAAAACTACTGGCCCGATTTGAAAAATTATTTTTACATTGGATAGTCCATTTATCGAGGAAGGCTTTAGGCTACATAACATAAAGATACGACTCATAAGACCACAGCAGAAATGAAAAATGTTGCGAAAACGGGAGAAAGATTTTCCTTTTGAGAGCTTCCGCTGCATACGCTGCGGAAACCGCTTAAGTTACACAAAAACCATGTATGACAGGATTGTTCAGCATTAACAGTTCTATAATAAAGTCCGCGACAGCATATGTCTATCTTTTATGGTTGACTTACTACAACCTTTTTTATGTTAATAAATTTGTAAAAAAATAATGCATTATTTTTAGAGGTGTATTATACACACAGGTATTTATTCTTATCAAAATAAATACAATCATCATCACGAGCATTTCATTTAGAACCGAATTGCCCTTCATATCATTTGATTTCAATAAATATCTTAGGAGCTATCACAGTTTTAACATAACTCCGCACCAAAATAATGTTCGCAGCTTAAGTACAACGTGCGCTTGCGCTAATATATTATAAAGTTTGTTTGTTAGAACGCGCTTATCTCAGGAACTGCTGGACCGATTTGAAAAAATATTTCTGTGTTGGATAGCTTATTTATCGAGAAAGGCTTTAGGATATAAAACATGACGCTGCCACGGGAGGGGAGGGAGCAAACTCAAAACGCGCGGACGAAGTCGCGGGGGACCGCTATATATTATAAAGCTGAAGAGTTTGTTTGTTTGAACGCGCTTATTTCAGGAACTGCTGGACCGATTTGAAAAAATATTTCTGTGTTGGATAGCTTATTTATCGAGAAAGGCTTTAGGATATAAAACATGACGCTGCGACGGGAGGGGAGAGAGCAAACTCAAAACGCGCGGACGAAGTCGCGGGGGACCGCTAGTTCATTATACGTATGGTAGTTTAACAGTGCATAAGCTACACAAAAAAGGTATGCAGATTAACACAGTAAGCATTAGAATGAACAACACAAAATGAATATGATAAGACACACAGGACAAAAATATAAATATAATTTCCTTGGTGGGCAGGAGTACATGACAGAGCACAATGAACAAAGTACAAACATAGCAAACAATAATCACATTATAACAGGCAAACAGTTAGGAGGTCACAGCTCTTGAATGACCATCAAGTAAAGGGAAAAACAAATTGATACAGGACAAAACAAAATAAAATAATATGAGCTTAGTATAACATCGTCAGTTGACCACAAAAATGAGACATTTCTGATGTCACTTTTGTTGCCTTAATTTTTTTCCCTCTCATTAAATTAATGTACTTCATATCATTCTTATTCATTCAACAATCTTTCTTTCACCTAAAAGAAGAACATTTTGATTCATAATAACAACATGAAGTTCATAAGTTGGGAGGAGGAGACAACAAAAGTGATCTTTGTTTGACACCAAAAACATGTGCAAGATTGTTTTTATCTCAAAACATGATTTCTGCCTAAATAGAAAACTAGGATATTTTTAGCATAATTTATCAATGCATATTGAATATGCTCTGATGTAAAAACACATTGGTATTTGTGGAGACTAATTGAAGCACCAGAAAAAACTACATAACTAGAAATTTAGCAAGCTTCAGTCTAACATTATCTGTACCAAGTAATGATGATGTATCAATTAAGATTTCTGATTTAAAGGTAATCAAGACATTATAATATTAGTAAACAAACACAAACAATGAGTAGTACATTGATGATTATTAAAGTATTGTTTTTTAATAGATATTAGTACAAAACATAACATAATACAACATAACAGACCTAAAACTGAAGCTTTAGCTTGGATTATATCCACAATGTAATCTTAGTCTTTCCATTTAACTTAGCACTGACCACACCTAGAAAAGTAAACAATCTAAATTTTAAAGGAAACCCCCTAAAAAAATGTAAAGCAGAAAAGGTAAAACAATATTAAAAATAAATAGAAGTAACAGCTTCAATATTGTTCAAATGCAATTACAATTAATTGGATGAATGTCTAATCAGGTAAAACAGAGCATGAAATGTATTCAAGGTATAATTAATTTACACCTCAATGTACAAGGTTCCAGGAAGGTATTAGGGGTAAGAACTACTTTAATATTAAGTGTAAAGAAATCAATCAGCTAGATAAATAAAGGGATAAGACATATAATTAAGCAGAAGGATAGGAGTAATTGACATCTGCCTTGAAATACTTTAGGTTTGAAATACGGAGGAACTGCTCGAAGATATCACAATGTAGTAATGAGAGCTTACCTCAGATGTAACGTGATGCCAACCACTTACAGAATCACTTGAAAACGATCCACTTGTAATCAGTAAGCCACTATCTTCACTTAACGGAGGCGCCTCAGATTGTGTTGAAAAAGAAGGAGGTGACTCCATAACCTTTTTGAAATAGGTACGAAACTACTTTTATTGAAAAAACATAAAATGGACGATAACTGTCTTTGATTTCTAAAAAGAAACCTAGAAAATAACATGCAGAGACTGATACATATTTTTTTGGTACCAAAGAAAAGTCAAGTCTAACCTAACCCATTCATTCAAGACGTAAAAGCTTGGTAAGTTGGTACCTCCCCCGCTTCTTTAAAACAACCAATCGTAAAACGTAGTAATTCGGTGCTGATTGGCTACTAAGTTGTCAAAAACTCAAAGCCAAATTACATACCGATTTTATTGGTCCCAAATCTCAATGGCGTTAAATGACAACTCGCAGCGCGCAGCACGAACCACTCCACAGATTAGTAATAGGGTAATACGTGTAGTTTCTGGCGAGAACAATAAATTCAGAATGTTAGTCAGTTCCTCAGTGAGATTCTGCTTATCACCAAGGAGATACATCGATCACAAAAGTACATTGGACCTATTCGGCTCTTAGACTTCTACGTATGCGGTGACTGTATCTTCGCTGCAGATTTCTGGGACAGGTAAATCTATCTATTTATATATAAAAATGAATAGCTGTTCGTTAGTCTCACTAAAACTCTAGAACGGCTGAATGGATTAATCTTATCTTAGTCTTGAAATGTTCGTCTCCCAAGACTAAGATATACTTTAATATTAGATTAGACCTCCGTCTAGGGAAGGTTTAAAGGCGAGAAAAAAATCGAAAAACGCGCGGACGAAATCGCGGGGGACCACTAGTAGTTAATATTTTTGTTAAATACGATGCAGGCACAAGGTTTAAGGTTTTTGAAGTGAAAACTTTTTTAGCGGCGTTGAGCACTTTTGTGGGATGGGGGAAAAATGTGAAACTCGCGTCAGGACACGTGGGCTGATCGAAAAACCGTAAGACGGTTGACGAAATTATGGATGTAAGTTGATTTTTCTGAGGGATAAACTTTTTAATGTAATTTAATATAATATAAATTGTAATGTTTGTGTACGATATAAATAAATATTGTATTCTATAAAAATATTATATTATTATTATTATTATTTGTATATATTTTTAGATCTCAGCCATTTTAGCTGGAATTTTGAATAATACGGGCCGAAGCCAAGTAGTATCCATATTAATAGGTCTACATTGTTTGTGAATTTAATGTATTTATATGGAGTGTGTGCAGCTGCGTTTCTTCATTTACCTGTAAAAACTTTCTAACAATTCGACATGTGTTTAATATGACTGCTTTTTGTAATTGTGTATGTATACTTGGGAAGATTAAGTGTCTTAAGTGATTGGTGCAGTTGTGTAGGTATAATGCCAGTTGTTGATAAAACAATGGGAACTATATTGACTTTTTCTAATTTCCATATTCTTTTGACTTCTTCTCTAAGATCTGTATATTTTGTCATTTTTTCAGCTATTGTTGTTTGTAGGTTGTGGGTGTTAGGGACTGCTATATCTATTAGCAGGGCAGTTTGATTATTTTTATCTATAATTGTGATATCCGGCCTATTAAAATGTATTGTCTTATCTGTCAAAATTGCTCTGTCGTAATAAAGTTTGTGGGTTTGATTTTCCAACACAGTCACTGGTGTATATTTATAGTACGCAACCGGAGGATCTGGTAGAAGTTTGAACATTACTGCAAGTTTTTGATGGATGATGTTACCAACCTGGTCATGTCTATGTTTATAATCTGTTTGGGCTATGGATTTACATGCACCAGTAATGTGTTGGATGGTTCCAGAAGAACTATTACATTTTCGGCATAAATCAGTAGGCAAATTATGAGCTTTAATTATATATCTCTGGTAATTTCTTGTTTCTATTATTTGGTCTTGGATCGCTAGCATGAAACCTTCCGTCTCTGGAAACAATTCTCCTTGGCTTAACCATTCGTTCGACGCACTCTTGTCGACGTTTGTTTGATTTAAGTCGTTGAAGTGTCTGCCATGGAGAGCTTTCCGTGCCCATTCAGCCAGTTTTTCTTCTTTGCTCACTATTTCTTCATTTTTTTGAGTAGCTCTGTCATACAAATTAAGTGGGATTAATCCATGGTCGTTTGAAGTTATTGCACTGTGAAGAGGAGACGTATCAGCTTTGTAGTGAAAATACCTACGGAGGTTTGCTATTTGCTTGTTATGCAAGTTAGTAATATCTATTATACCCCTCCCTCCTTCACTTCGAGGTAAGGTCAGCCTCTGGACGCACGATCGAGGGTGATGTTTCCTATTTTTGCTCAATGTTGTATTCATTGTACGTTGTAAGGTTTTTAATTCGTTCTTTGACCATTTGATGAGTCCAAATGAGTATGTTAGTATAGGAATGGCAAAAGTATTTATTGCTTTAATGGTATTTTTGGCATTTAGCTGAGTTTTAAGTATTGATTTTAATCGGTGTTTGAATTTTTTTGTGAGTGTTTCTTTAGTTTGTTTTTGTTCTATTTGTTGCGATTGATTATATCCTAGGTATTTGTAGGTTTCGTTTTCTTCTAGCGCTTCGATTTGCTCTCCGGTTTCCAATTGGTAAGTATGTTTGTAGTTGTGTCCCGCTCTCACTGAACTTATTTTACACTTATCGATACCAAACTCCATGCATATATCTCTCGTATAATTCCCTGTACTATCTGCCAGTTGATGTAGATCGTTTTGGGATGATGCATAGAGCTTGATGTCGTCCATGTAAAACAGATGATTAAGGTTGAATGGTGGAAAATCATTACCATTTTCCAATGAAAATGCAGGATACAAGTTTAATAATCATAGCATCAATATGCTATGATTATTAAACTTGTATCCTGCATTTATTACATTTAGACTATTAGATAATGGATTGAGAGCGAGACAGAACCACAGAGGGCTTAACGAGTCCCCTTGAAATATTCCACGCTGGATTTGAATTGGTTCTGTCTCTATGTATTATTATTATTATTGTATTATTATTATTATTATTATTATTATTGTATTCTATCACAAAAATGATAGTACTTTTATATTGATAATAAGAGCAATTCATTCAAAATTATTCCCTAACTATTCCAAAATATCAAAAATGCACTACGTTGATATTCAAGTTTTCACTTCTGCCGGCACTCCCGGAGTGCAATTTTGTGTTTTTTTTCATATGCAAGGATCTTACCAGCATTGTTCAGACTAGCTGCCACGGAATCAGCGTTTATCCATATTTCTTGAATGAGAGCGATGTCCAGGCCACCTTCGTTAAAAATCTTCGCTATAACCGCAGAGGCTGCAATAGCGTGGTGTAGGTTGACCTGGAGCACCACCAGCTCCTTTGGGCGCCGAGTTTGGTGCAGCTAACTGGGGGCAGCCATTCTCGTATTGTTCCCTCACTCTCCTGGAGGGATTTGCGCCCCTAGTGGCCCCCTTATGGATGGGAAACCGCGTACCTCTTACCCTGCTGGACCCTGTGGAAGTGGAGGTAAAGGGAGTCCGAGGAGGGATATTCCGTTGTGGATCTGCACGGACCTGCGCGGTGCCCTCAGCGCGGTGGAGGTGGTTGTAGGTATGGGTACGGTGGTCAGGGTAGTGTGGGATGCAGCGAAAGTGGAGGGTTCAGCGGGCGAATCAATGGCTAAGGTGATACGGCTGGACCCTTTTTAAAACCAATTTTGGCCTATTGTTTCACCATCTTGAGAGCCTTAAAGAAATGGTCGTCCTGGGATAGGGTCAGATTGAGACCTAATTTTCTATTGAGGACCTTCCAGAATTCGATGTTCGGACCCTCATTCTGAGCATCGAAGAGTTCTTAAGGTACGCTTTGCGCTATCGGCCTCTGAGTTGGGTATGACACACCACCCCCACATTGGGTTTTCGGATGTCAGACTCGTTCATTAGAACGAGTCGCGCCTTCAGCTACACTTATTTTTCTCTCAAGCCAGATTTTAGACCGCTCTTTCTCATATGTGATGAGGAGCCTCGCTTGAAGGAATAGCCCTTTAATTTAGGCCCTTCACCCTTTCTGGATTGAGTAATGCTTCGCAGGATGATATTGCACCAGTTGAGTGTCAGTCATCAAGAGGAGTCTTTTATTCAAACCCGGATTGAGCGTAAGGCCCCACTGCCGGCTACGGTGGTTGAGGCGTTGAAGCTCTTACTTACCGTTAGGGTTAGCATTTGACCGTTTTCTGTCACTACGTTTGGAGACGGAGGATTCATCACTGGAAGAAAAAGGGAAGCGCTGCCTGCCGACCAAGGTGTTATTGTTTGGGGACTACAGTCCTAGCGGAATACCTTCTGGGTGTTCTATACATAGTTAGTCCCGGTCGAATACTCACATATCGCGGTTCAGGATTGTATGGGGATTCGGATTTGGTATGGATTATGCCATCATCGGCATCTAACCGTATTGAGTCGAGTTAAGTCGTTATGGGCACCGCCACAGGCAGTTTGCTCTGCACCTTCTATCACAGGCATTTGTTTTGGCATAGGTCCTAAGGTTACCATCGTATTTGTTTTTTATAGCGTTATTCATGTTGGTGCCGCGAGTAGCTAGGGATTATAGGTCCACTCTAGCAGAGCCCCGCAAGGCCGAAGTAAGGCTAGATACACTTCGAGGTCGCCTGGTATTGAGGGCCCATCATGACTGAGCTCCGTCTTAGCCGCGTGTCGCTCGACACGGTACGGATAACACCCTAGATTGGGGATGGTGTCGAGTCTTTAGCCGCCAGATAGTCATTGAGTTGAGATCCCAGTGTTAAATTACAATGCCGCATTACATGGCGTTGCCCAGGGTGAAACGCAATAGGTGCTACTGCTCGTAATAACACGACGTTATTCTGTTGAGTTACCCAAAAAAAAAAATGCACTCCGGGAGTGCCGGCAGAAGTGAAAACTTGAATATCAACGTTGTGCATTTTTGATTTTTTGGAATAGTTAGGGAATAATTTTGAATGAATTGCTCTTATTATCAATATAAAAGTACTATCATTTTTGTGATAGAATACAATAATAATAATAATAATAATAATACAATAATAATAATAATAATAATATAATATTTTTATAGAATATAATATTTATTTATTGCGCTATCGTACACAAACATTACAATTTATATTATATTAAATTACATTAAAAAGTTTATCTCTCAGAAAAATCAACTTACATCCATAATTTCGCCAACCGTCTTACGGTTTTTCGATCAGCCCACGTGTCCTGACGCGAGTTTCACATTTTTCCCCCATCCCACAAAAGTGCTCAACGCCGCTAAAGAAGTTTTCACTTCAAAAATTTATTTTGCTCTCAAACTTCAAATTAATTAATCCCATACAAAATACTAGTAATAGGTGTTACAATTAGGGTATTAGTTAAAATCAAAATCGGATAAGAAATAAAATTTTCGAAGTTAAATGTATAATGGTGTGTATCCCTTTATCACCATTATAATCAACCAAAGGAAGTCCACTGCTGAACATAGGCCTCACGGTATTCCAAAGCCACCGATCACAAACGGTCTTTATCCAGTTTTGGTCCTGCGATGTTTACAAGGTCATCTGTTCAACTTGTCGTTGGACGTCCTACGTCATGAATTTGTTCGGAGGGCTCCATTCTAGTACTTTCCTGCCCCAGTGGCCATCAGTTCTTCGCGCTATGTGCCCTGCCTACTGCCACTTGAGCTTACTGATTCCAGACCTATTTAAGTTACCTTAATTATTCCTCGTACCACTTTATTTCTGATTCGATCTCGAAGAGAAACACCGAGAAGAGCCCTCTCCATTGCTTCCTTCTAAGGCCCTTACAAAGTCAAAGTAAGAGACCATTACTTAGAGATTTTATACCTTTGGCTGTACATAATCAGAATAAAAGAAAAATACAACGACGCCAGCAACACCACAGGTTGCAACCCCAAACATTTTTATCCTAAACGCTCTAAGTAGCTCCAAGAGCTTTCTAATCCAAAATTATTTTCTGTCATTACATTGATAATAATAAAAAACAACTGTCACTGTCAGTCACTGTGGCCTGTGGCTTACTAATCTGAGTTGTTTGCACAGATTAGTAAGAGTATGGTTGGGTTGTTTGCTGTGGCTGTGTCTTCCGTTCACGTTCCGTTTGTGCCTGTGATATAAGATTTTTTCTATCTTTTGGTATTCATTTACCACACGAAACTGAGAAAATGTTGTAAACCAACTATACTAATTGCTGAATTAAACAGAGGTAATAGTTCTCAGTAAATATTTGCTTCCGCATCAGTTTTGAATACATGTTGCTTGCAATCACCACAACCAGCATATTATTTTCAATGTATTTCAATAAAAATGAAATGAATTACACCTTAAAAGTATTAATGTGTAGTGATTATAAAATAATTCGATTGTTTACTATTGCATCTTTAATTTTATTAGTCTCGGGCGATAACAGTGGCCGATACAACCCAAAAAATGGCAGATTCGCAGGTAGCAAATATAGTGAATGAGATATTGGTAAGTTAAATATACCTAATCCTATTTATTTGAGTTTCGATTATCGTATGATATTTGTGATATAACAGTCATAACTGATTGTAGAGAGTGGATGCGGTGGAAGAAGCATTTAGCTGCTTCTTGGTCAACAAGCCCGATCAAGAGAGTGAACGCATATCTGTTTACCAAAAAAAGCTATGCTCCATAATGACCACCCTAAGTGCAGACTTACAAGAGTCTGCCATTCGACAGTACCTATTACTAACAGCAGTTCTAACAAATAGATACAAAATGAAACAATTGCTAGCGCTATTAGAGAATTTGGTAAACACCAATATTCTTCAGGCAAGGTTGGTATCATTTTTACACACTTCTGGTACAGACCCATAAATTTGTATAGTTATAAAATAATATGAAACTAACCATTAAACTAACTATTGTTTTTTTTTTAATTCACTGGTTAATTTCTTGTACTATCACAACTCAAAGTGCTCTTTAGTTATTGTCTTAAAATATTTTAATACAATGTTCCAAGAACAATGTTTTTCAACTTTGTAATAAATCTAACTCTGGTCTTACTTTATCGTCTAACTTTGTTACAATTTTACATACATGATTTCTCCTATTTTATTTGCAGAATGCTTTGCGACTGTATATTAACAAGCGATAAACTTGTGTATCAGAATGCTGATTATTGGATTGAATGTTTCAATTTAGTCAGAAGAATCATTGGCGGTGTAGACTACAAAGGTGTGAGAGAGATAATGAAAGTTAGTAAGATGTTTCCTTGATAGTACTGACTTACAATACCTCCTTATGTCTATTTGCTAACATATGTATTTTTTACTTTAGGGCTGCAGAGAGAAGGCACACACACTGCCCGTAAGACTAAATTCTAGCACTATGCAACAGCTCAAGGCTTTGTATAATGTGATTGAATACATATTTGACAGAAATGCTTCATTACTACCAGCCTACTTCATTGTAACAGAGATTCATAAAGATTATCCTGATAACAATCACTGGCCTCATTGGCAGCTCGCCAAATTATTAACCAGTTTTGTGGAAAGTTTTAAGCCCTGCGCTCAAATGGTGTCCATCATTGGCCATTCCCATATGCTGCCTGTGGTTGAATTTTCTGGTTATGCTGATCATCTTGTGAATCCATGGAGATTAGATCCCACCACTCTAAAGTTTTCATTGAAAGGAAACTTGCCTTATGATGATGAGCTATTAAAACCTCAAATAGCCTTGCTGAGACATGTTTTACAGCAGCCATATTCTAGGGATATGATGTGCTCAATGTTGGGACTTCAAAAGCAGCACAAACAACGTTGTATAGCTCTAGAGGACCAGTTGGTGGAGCTTATGATCTTGCCGATGGAAAAGAGTGAACAAGAGAATGAAGACGATGAAATGTCATCTACTCATTGGTGTTGGTTGCATTTGTCTTCCCAAGTGATATATTTGATCCTTATAGGGTTTGCTTCATTTCCGAACATCGTTATGGGCCTGCACAACAAACTGATCGGTCACGACATGAAGAAAGGGCGCGACCACCTGATGTGGGTGTTGCTCCAATTCATATCTGGAAGCATACAACGCAATCCTCTGTCAAACTTTCTGCCGATAATAAAACTGCATGAGCTCTTGTACCCAGAGAAAGAGCCTCTCCCGGTCCCGGATTGTACAAAGGCGCATTGCACTCACCAAATGGCTGTAGTTTGCATATGGATGCATCTGTTGAAAAAAGCAGAAACTGAACACAAAACTATGACAATGCCACAGAATTTAAAAGTACAATATGAGTAAGTAAAATGTTTTTATGATGTTGAAGATTATTGTGACTCAAGATTCTTATTAACATTTGCAATAATTTGTAGATACCTGCAGCATCTCATGACTTCGAATAACACACCGACACTGACTGGATCTGACTACCGGATTGCATTATTGTGTAATGCTTATTCTACAAACCAGGAATACTATGCTAGACCGATGGGTATCATTATCGAAACTCTTTTTGGCAACCAGAAAGCTTTGCCGAACGGTAATCCTGCTACCCCATTGCCAACAGCGCCACTATCAATGTGTATATTGGACAGTTTAACGTTGCATTGCAAGATGTCTTTGATTCACTCAATTGTGACCCATGTCGCCAAACTTGCGCAGAATAAAACGAATATACCAGGAAGTAGTATGATGGCCCCGGCGTTGGTGGAGACCTACAGTCGATTGCTGGTTTATACTGAAATTGAGTCGTTAGGCATCAAAGGATTTATAAGTAAGTACAGATAGGTTTACCTCACGAGGCTTGCTTGTGTTTTACGATTAAGTTTGTCCACAACACTGTAGCATACATTGACCGTGCTACGAACGTGTCGGCCAAAAAAAAATATATCTTTGTATTGAGCACTATGACACTTTGTACACTAAACAGCGTGCCATGCACGGAGCGTGTCAGCACCGGCAAAATACACTCGGCCCATATAACAGTGAAACGGAACGCTGTCAATCCGTCCAGTGGGCAAGGTATAGTGTATCGCGTTGCATTTCTTGCCAAGCACGTTCGTGCACGGTCATAGCACGATCTGGTACGATACGCTGTAGTAGGCAAAAACCTTAAGTTCACAAACTTAATACTCCTTTTGTTACTTCGTAATCATGGCGCTCGCAACGGTGCCGAAATATCGGAAGCTTATATAAATAATAAAAAACATGTTAGCAATCCCGCATCTAACTATTCTAATGTTAGTGACCATAACAGTTTAAAACAATATAAAGATTACTAACGTTATTTGAATTGTAGGGTTTATAGTGTGCTCGAACAAAAGCTTGTGGAAATACATTCATAGCTACAAATAAAATTGTATTGTGTGTTCAATCAGTATAGATTTTTGATGTCTTGTGCGATTTCAGATCAACTGCTGCCCAACGTATTCAAGTCCCACGCGTGGGGTATCCTACACAACCTCCTCGACATGTTCTCGTACCGGATACATCACATACAGCCGCACTATCGCGTCACTTTGCTGTCGAACATACACTCGTTGGCCGCGTACCCTCAGGCGAATCAAACGCAGCTTCAATTGTGGTGAGTTTGTGCTGTTTTTTTTATTTTCTAGAGTATTTTAAAATGGAAATTTGTACATGTATGTGCAGTTTTTTAAACTGATAAATTGTCTACCGCAGTACTATGGGTAAATGCAAAACCAAGACTTGTAGTAATTCAATAGGTGTGAGCGAGAGTGAGAAAGAGTGAGTGTCATGCGATGGCGCGTGGTCTGAAATCAATACATTAGAATATCGGGAGCATACACGTGTCTTGTATACCTTTCCTTTCGTAGTTATGTGTAATTTCTTGTCTTTCATGACTTCCCTTATGCTGCATTATCTTTTCCATCCATGGGCTTTTCTTCTTTTTAATTGTTCTTTGTATTTTCTTGTGTTGACATCAGCCGAACTAAATTGATACATTCCTCCACATAGTAAATTAGAGTGTATTACACTTTAATAGTATTTTCTCTCATATTTGTCATAAATTTGTTTTATCAGGGACCATTCTTAGTCCTATTTTCTCGCTCCATTTTGCTAGGATGTTTATCCTTATGCTCAATTCCTTGGACTTTTTGCGAACAGCACGAATGTCGTTAACAAATCTTAAGTAGCTTAGTTAGATATAGACTAAAGGTCCCCTGCGACTGTGTCCGCGCGTATTAATTTGCTCCAAGAAAGTCGCAGCGTGATATTTTATAGCCTAAAGCCCTCATCGATAAATAGGCTATCCAACCCATTTTTTTTTCAAATCAGTCCAATAATTCCTGACATTAGCACGTTCAAAGAAAAAAAACAAATTCTGCAGCTTTATAGTATTAAGCACGTTTACGACTTCATTACGTTTCCAGCTTCGAAAGCACAGCTCTTCGACTGATCACGAGTCTGGGCAGCTCTGGGGTGCAACTGCAGATGTCACGAGTGGTCTCCGAGCCGAAGTCGCTCGTCTCCTCCGAGAGCGAAGAGCTGAATCGTGTGCTGGTGCTCACGCTGGCGAGAGGGATCTACATGACCGGCGCCGGTAAGTGTTCTGAGCTATAAAGATGCACGGTTTCATCACCAGGTCCAAACTATAATTTTTATTTTATTTTATTGGATTAAGACGCATAACAGGTTACAATTTTTTATGAGCTAAATTGCAACCTAAGAACAATGCATCCTAGTAGTCTCGTCTTACGAATTATTACATTTAATTTAAAAAAATTAAATAAACCCCCTGGCAATTAAAAATACGGCTGAGTAGATTTTCATGAAACATGGCTAAGAACTCTCAGGATAAAATTATCAATGACACAAAAATAATAAAAAACGAAAACCGATTTTAGTTTTTTTTTTAAAACACCTCTCTCTTGCGTCGGGGGCTATAAATATCAAGTCGCTGGTGTCATCGGTAATGCAAGAATTGTGAATCGAGTATGGTGTAAGTACTTGTATTAGGGCGAGAAATCTATATGACTGGACTGGAGCCGTTAAAGAAACTTACATATCGACGGCAGTTAGCCAAAGACTTAAACGAAGAAAACGGCACCGGTTCATAAGAGGTGTTGCTTGCCGTCGTTGTACTGATCACATGCATGAATCGGACGCAGTGCGAAACCGTTCTAACAAGCACTTTTGTTGTCTTCTCTAATTTATTTTCTTCATATTATTATTGTGAACTAAATGTTCTCCTTTTAGGTGAAAGAATGATCGTTTAATACATAAAGATGATACGGAGTACATTAATTTGGAGGAAAAACGAAGGAGACAAAAGTGACGTCAGAAGTGTTTGTTTTCCGGTCAAACAGCGTTTGACTATAAAAGATATTTTTGATTTAAAGCGCATCTTTTTCCAAATAACGACTACCTCTGCGCACGATTAACGATGTGTTTATACTCTCTGTATCTTCGCAGGCAGCGACGGGGCAGCGGTAAAGGAGCTGCTTACGACGATAATGACGAACACGCCACACATGTGGTCTCAGCACACGCTGCAGTGCTTCCCGCCCGTACTAGTGGAGTTCTTTACGCAGGTACTGTACAATCATCACAGGCAGCAAGGAAGCAGCCGCTGACGACTTGATGACGAACTCGCCGTACTTGTAGCCACGTGTGTCCCAGCACACGCTGCAGTGCTTCCCGCCCGTACTAGTGGAGTTCTTTACGCAGGTACTGTACAGTAATCATCACAGGCAGGAAGTAAGTAGCTGCTGACGACTTGATGACAAACACGCCGCGAGTCTGATTGTATTTGTATCGATGATAATGTTACATTTAAAGGTAAAAGACATTTAATAGATTTATGCGTGTACCATTGTAAACCGACTTTAAAAAAGAGTTGCTCAGTTCGACCTGTATGTTTGTATGTATGTTTGCCAACGATTTTCTTTCGTTTGGCTGACCGAGTTTGATGTGGTTTTCACTACAGTATTTGTTCCATTTAAACTTAATTTAAAATAACATAAAACGAGCAAAAAATATAAAAAAGGTTTTTCATACGGATTTTAATTAAAATTGAACCGCCTTCAATAAAAAACAAGGACTAAAATAACGGTAATAGGAGAATCAAACTCATTTGGTTTCGGTGCATGATGTGCGTGCGTAGTCTGCTGGTTGATTTCATGTACCGACTTCAAATGAGTTTGTTTCTCCGTTTAATTTTTATTGAAAAAATATAATTTCTCAACTATCTGTTAATCTCAGAACCCAGCGCCCAAAGAGAACAAGCAACTCCTCAAGAAGTCCGTCGACGAGGAGTATCGCAAGTGGACGTCGATGGCGAATGACAACGACATCATATCGCACTTTTCCGTGCCCGGCACGCCGCTCTTCCTGTGTCTCCTGTGGAAGATGATCTTTGAGACCAACAGGATCAACCCTATTGCTTTCAAGTAAGTCCCTGATAACTTAACTTGTCTTATTGTGCCATAAAAACTGTTCTTGTGACAAGATACGGAGTGGTATCTCTACGGTTTCCACTTTATATTGCGTATCGTATTAATAGGAATTTATTTGTATCTTATAGTAAGGGCTACCGCGTTCACTATTCGCATGCGGTGGTAGACGGCACCATAGAAACAGAGCTACATTCGGAAGTGCTGTAAACTAGTTATATAACTAATAGGCTAGTCAAAAAACTATCGTTAAACCTAGTAGAATGAAGCTGAAGGAACACGATTTTTGACTTCGTAACTTTGTTTGGACTAGTTGGGAAGTCAACTTTTCAAAAGTCTCGGCCCGTATCCCTTGAGCTAGGAGAAGGGGGAGGATTTAAAGGTTTATTTTTAGGTTTTTCACTTAATTATTGGAAACTATACGTTTTGGTGACACAAGTCCTATACTCTAAAAAATACCTTCAAACCTTCTCCCTCCTCCCGGCACAAGGAGTACCGGCTGGGGATTCTTAGTGTGCTAACCTAGTATTAAGTCCAAACAAAGTTATGAAGTCAAAAATTGTGTTTTAAGCGATTCCTTCTAGTGTCCTTCCTTGCCTGATATAAAAATAGAATGTTTAGGACAAGGAAATACATCGCTTGCAACTGAGTTACTACCTGTCGACCGAAACTTTTACAGTTATATATGGTCTATAAAAATTTCCTGCATTCCTTTTTGGGGCTGGTTTTGATGCTCAAATACAATTACTTTTTGTATGAGACCAACATATAATATGTTGGTCTCATACAATATATAGAATATGTTACATATTCAGTCTCCCGTATTAGAGTGTCGATCAGCTGATGCCAGTTTGTACGGAAAAGTCTTTTTTTTTGGGATTTCGGGGTCGGTCCCATACAAAAAGTTATAGTATTTTAGCACCCGAATCACCACCGAGAAGGAATGCAGGTAGTTTTGTACAACCCTGTATTTTAACATAAACTTAATTTCTCTCGATAGGATACTGGAGCGAATCGGCGCGCGCGCTCTCTCAGCGCATCTGCGTAAATTCTGCGATTACCTCGTGTTCGAGGTGACGAACCCGGCCGGCGGGCCGCACATCAACAAGTGCGTCGACGCCATCAACGACATCATATGGAAGTACAACATCGTCACCATAGACCGGCTCGTGCTGTGCCTGGTAAGAATATATTACATGTTACGCGATTTTGTTCTCTTTTAAGATGGTTTAGAATGTTTTTAACACTCACAGTGTCATATTTTTATATTGATGAAGATGAAATAGGAAACCAAAAATTTCCGCACGGACGTTAAGCGTCACGCAATGACGTACTCATAAAGAGACCACAAATTTCGCAAGGTCGAACTGACAGCACGGTAGCTCAATCGGTAAAAGCGTCTGGTCCGGTCAGCCAAAAGGTCGCTGGTTCAAGTCCCGCTCGTGCGCAAATTTTTGGTTTCTTATTTCATCTCCTTTAAGATGTTATTATTTTGACATTATCATTCGTTTTTATATCCGTCCAGCTGATTCTCGCTTCCAATCTCTCCCTATCTGTCTTTGTTACGTTTCACATCTATACAGAGCTATACTCCAGATTTACACTGTCACATGTTTTTTTAATACAAAAGGAAAAGATAAAGTAAAACAATTTAGATAAGAAGAGAGCGATTGTTGGGACACTTGATAAGACACGAAAGCTACATCGAAACCATAATAGAGAGAATAATAGAAGGAAAAAGAAAGAGAGGAATAATCTATATGCATCAAAGGCTAGCTCTTATGTTCGATGATGATGACGCGATTCTCACATTGACACTCAATCATTGCATATTAGTGCGTGGAGATGCAGCGCTATAGGTGTGCTGCTCTGGAATATTGCTGGTAACATGGGAATGTGAAAGTATAGAAGCAACATTGCTTAAGTATCTCGTATAAGGGAACATTACATTTTTTATTAGTCTCTCTCTCTCTCTCCTCTCTCTCTCTCTCTCTGTGTCTCTCTCTCTCTGTCTCTAGGATACGTGCGTACTATTTATTTGAATCCACGATCATGGTATACGCCGCGGCAATGTGTGAATCGCCTAATTTGTAACCACGTAGACATCACAGTCGTCCATTTTTCGCGCGTCTTTTTTTTTCAAAACTGTCAGCAGAGCTTTTATTTGATTTGATTGATTTTGAAATGTTCTTTATTAATAAGTAATAATTACAATGCATTGCTTATCACCTAGTGTTCATTGTAATCCTAGGTATAGCTATCTTAATATCAATATTCATTATAAGATTATTACAATCTGTTATAACTTTTGATTATAAAAACTTCAGGTACCTACATGAGTTACAAACTTACTATTCAATTCTTAGCAGCAGTACATTTCCCGCAGTTAACAAGCACTTGTACGGCACTTGTTTTTTTTTTTGCAATGTATCTATTCAATTATATTTAATGGTTTTCAATGTATTTAATAAAAGTATTCAATTTAATTTAATCAATTCAATTACGATAATATCATTATTATTATTACATATTGTTTATTAAATTAGAAACATTGTTCTATTGGCTACACAAATAACGAATAGTGCCCTCGACAAAATATCAAGATGGATCGAAACATATCACCATGGATGTTGACTTTTAACAACCTACCTACCTTAACTTGCATGTATAGAAGCAACTTAAACACTGTTTAACAAGATAATTAACACGAAAAAACCTAAAACTAAGCAACATGATAGACGAGCTACGTGTGAAATAATTTCATACAATCATAAATTAAATTAAGTGACCATAAGTAGCTACGAGATCTGCGAGTTACGGCTACGAGCGCATCGCACCGCTCTTATTTGTTATGTAAAAAAAACACAAGCCTTGTTGAAAAAAAAGAAAAATTTGCAATATCAGTTAATAAAACTATTTTCTTGACTAGTACCAAAACGGAACATTTTTACTTTTGCAGGTTCTTCGCCCCAACCCGGACGGCAACGAAAGCCAAGTGTGCCTGTATATTATTCAGCTTTTGCTGCTCAAGGGATCTGAGCTCAGGAACAGAGCGCAAGACTTCGTCAAAGAGAACTCGCCGGAACACTGGAAGCAAAATAACTGGTATGTTTAGTTTTTTTATTCAATCTATAGTATCTCACTGCTGGGCTAAGGTCTCTTCCAACTCTTTCAGCGTCTCTATCAGCGTCCCAATCCCTCGCGAAGCTGGACAAATAATCAAACCTTTTTTTGGAGTACCCCATTGTCGAGCTTGTCTAAGCTGAAATGACGCGTCCCACTACTTAATTAGTTGATTTGAATGTGTGTGTGCAAATATTAATAACGACACTTCATCTGTGTGGGAGCGTCGACTGCTCCGCGAATTAAGATCTGTATACCTTCGTCACGATCGACTAATCCGACAACGCTCTCCTTAGGAGCAGTGCCAGCACATTGTATGAAACAAAGCGTCCGGTCTCTTGCTGTTCATGTCAATTATGACTAGTTGGATAACAAATCGTTTGAGTCTCACCGGCTACTGAATGATCAATTACAACGGCATTTCTGTATGTATTGCTCCCATATTTAAAATTTGCTTGTGTGCGTTAATGCGATAATGGGGTCATTTAAGTTTAGACAAGCTCTAGCCGTCTGAAGGTATCCATCGCGAGACGATTAGAAGCCATCTATCTACATGCCCCGCCCACTCCCATTTTTCGCCTACTCTATGCTATCTGCTATGCCAGTTCTCTGTCCATCTCATCTGGAAGGTATTGTGGTATTGGGGATCTTATCATCTTCATCCAATTAACTTTTAACACCCAACACTCTCCATTCCATACATCTTTTTGACAATCCTTGAGTTTGGATTGTTTACTCTCGGTCAATGATGACGTTTGCGCTCCGTAAGTAAGTACGGGCAGGAAGCAAGTGTCAACGAGTTTGCGATTCAGTGACAATGGAAGTTCTTCCTTCATATACGATTTAATGGACCAGAAACTCTTCCAGATGTTATCGATACGACGACCGATCTCTTTGTCAAGGGCGTGCATTTCATATAGGTAGTTAAGCAGTGCCTACCTCGTCATTATAATGCCAAATCAATATTACAATATATCTATAAACTAAGCTTAAACTAAAATCATTTTTTGTTATCAACTTACATACATTAAGTACTAACACTCAACTTTAAAACGAAAATATTTAGGTAGTAGGCTGCCCAGCGGCTGCTTGCTAAATACACGCACACTCTTGCAATCGCCCCTCGTACCTACAATGTCACACAATGATGATATAAACCCGACCAAATTGAAAATGACGCTCTGTTCATACAATTCAAGGTGGCAGAGGATATTCGCATCATAGACTCCTAAAGTAGGCATGCATACTATCTTCTTTCTCTATCAGTTCCCTACTGGAGAGTGTTTTGTCCTACTCGCGCGCAAATGACGTAAAATTCTTCGGAGTCTAATCAAAACACATCTCTTATGAGAAACTTTAATTTTAAATTAGGGGAGAAACATGGTTTTATATTAATAAACCATGGTTTTATTTTAAAGTTATTATGATATTGATAAACTAATGTAACATTAATTAAAAGAAATAATTGTGTACAAGCGGGAATTTCGTCGTTACTCGTCTACCCGATACTAGATGGCGCGACGTTCCAATTTCCTGCGCTATTTTCCTAATTCATAATCTTAAATAAATCTCATACTAATGATATTATGAACGCAGGAAAGTCCGTCATTTTATTTTAAATGATTTTTCTTATGCAAGTCAGTCAACCCAGCTAAAGTTTCGGTTTAAAAGTAATGCAAACAATCTTTAAAAGTTTGCGGCAGCCATTTTTATCTATGGAGATGGAGTTTTTGTTTTGCTTTTCGCTTGCTTTCCGCGAGTGTAAGAAATTTTAAATTTCAAGTATACAATTGTATTTCGATAGAATGAAAGTGTTTTCGGGGTTTGTATATTTTGCATTTGAAACGATAGTGAAATTGCAGTGTTACTTTGAGTGCCATAAAGGTGGTATTGTGTGTGATGAGGGTTCGAAAGAAGATTCGTTTTGTTTTGAAAGTTTTAACTGTGCGCTGATCCCCTAACTAAAGGCAAGACGTTTGCTTGTGAATAAGGAAGGTCGAAATCGTATCCTAGCCACTATGAGTATCAGTCAAATGGCATGTCATTAGAAAATCATCCATTTCCTTGATACTTGTGTGTGGTGTTAAATTATCGCAAACACAGTTTGTATGCTTCCTTCATAAATGGCACAGAAACACTAGGTAAGTTATTATTTGCTGTTATTACACCGTCATTTTCATATAGCTCTTTACTAGACACAAAATCCAAGATCGATATTGAATTTGTTCCAAAGTTAGGACTCAAAATTAGTATATGCCTACTCCATTAAATTTTTTATGCACGCCCCTGCTCTTTGTCTGTTTCGGTTTTACTTAAAAATATTTTATTATCAACATGACCCTCTGCTGCTGCTGGATGGTCCAGTAGCTCATGCTCCTCGATGGTTTTGCAAGCAGTCTGCATTCAGCGTGATCCTGCTTAATCAACAAGGTCGTCTGTCCATCTTGTCGTGAGGAACTCCTACGCTGCGCTTTTGATCTAACGGTTACCTAGAACAAACAATTACCTCTCATCATTATGGCCACGTAAGATTTATCTCTATAAATAAAAATGAATTGCTGTTTGTTTGTAAATATACATAGAAAATAGGAAAACAAACATCTTTATTTCCCATTTCGATTTAACTTTTGACGTAACAAAGTTTGTCGGGGAACCTTTGTAATAATATATAATCATGTTTTTGTAGTACATTATAATCTAGCAATTGATCCCGCGATGTCAACGGATAAGGAATTCACTAAAAAATGGGCCCTGTGGTGGTCTTTAATTGTTTAAGATATGATTTTGCATCACAGAGACTAGACGTAATCGTAGGTCGCCTCGCGCATTTGCGCTGCGATGCCTTCGACGCACTTCGGCAAAGAATTGTACGTAGTCGTAGTCGTAGCGTTGGCGTCCTGTATAGTATTGTACTTTATGTAATAGTGCAGAACATTATCATCTAAAGGATGACTGTTGCTAAAAAGGCCTAAGGGAAGCGGTCTGCCTCTCTGTCTTCTCTATCATCCAGTGTGATCCCGGGGTCTTTACAGGGACGTCTGTCCATATTTTCGGTTGTCGTCCTACGCCGCGTCGAAGGGTCTCCAATCTAGAACTTTTTCCCCCTACAACCATCAGTTCTTCGCGCTATGTACCCTGCCTATATGCAATTGAGCTTACTGATTCTCAAACCTATGTTCGTTACCTTCTACGTATCTCCTCATTTCTGATTAAGAAAAATACCAAATAAAGCCCTCTCCATTGCTCGCTGTGCGATTTTGAGCCAATTAATAAGGCCCATGAAAAATCTTGTTGAAAATACATAACGACATCAATTTCACTTCATTTCACAGGTACGACAAACACCTGGCGTTCCACAGAAAGTACCCCGAGAAGTTTGCCCCCGAGGAGAGTAACAGCACGTACGGTGGCCCCATACCAGTGTATCTTAGTAACGTGTGTCTGAGATTCATACCAGTGTTAGATATCGTGGTACACAGGCATCTAGAGATCCCGCAAGTCAGCAAAAATTTGGAACAGCTGCTGGAACATCTTGGTTATTTGTACAAGTTTCATGGTAAGTTATGTACTTATTTTAAGTGTGGTTTCTAGGGTGGAACAAAATAGTTTTAATTGGCATGACATGGAGTCAAGGCATGTACTCAAAGCTTGGGTCAAAGATAATAGAGTCACAACATATAATTAAAATAGTAAACGCTTTTCATACATTTTTTGCTAAGCTATACATTGAAAAACATGTGAACCTATTATGATCGTTGGTAAAAAAAAAAACAGTTGGTCTAATTTTAAAATATTCAGCTGCCTGATTAACAGTTCATTTTTCTTTTACTTTTTGGGCTCTTTGTAAACTATTTTAGTTTAAAAAAAAAACTGTGGAAAAAAAGCGATTGATATTTATTACAAGGATTTCATTCATATGATGTCGGATGCTTTTTTTTACTTTTTTTTCATGTATTCGTGCCGTTACTCTTTCTAATCGTGATAGATGTTTTTAATACTGTAAATCAACTGTGTTTTTTTTGCAAAAACTTAAGTTTTCACCTCTCGCTAAACTACATTATACCTCACCATGACATTTACAACCACTTTTCTAAATTTTATGTTTTTCCTCACAGTACGAGAAAATAGTATGTTTGACTCGGGTGAAAGCACGCATTGCACTACGACAGACTATTTATATACAGTCGCCTGTACATCGGGTTATTTTTTTTTTTGTTGAAAACTAACCACTATTACCACTGCATACGATACCCCAGTGATTATCTTGATATTCTGTTGTCCTTGCTAGCTTCTTCCACAAACTCAAAATTTAATCCAGTGAGTTGTTATACCACGTATAGAGAAGCTATACCAAGCAAAAAGTGTTTCGCAAAGTGGAAATACAGTGCGACACGGATCTTTTTGCCGACGGCGAAAATCAGAACTAACGCTGACATCTTCAAGAATCCAGTTTCCAGATCTATTTTAGCCAAATCCAATAAGGAGATTTGATTAAGGATAAGATTAAGAATCTTACAGAGGTTTTTCCGATTTTTCCGAATGTTTTATTTTTGTACATATTCTGTGTAATCTATTAAAAGGATATATTTTAAATACCGTAGAGATAAACTCCTGAAATAAAGTTATAATTATCAATCCTGAAATAAAGTTATAATTATCAATGGTTTTTATTGTTTATACAATTGTTTTAAGATGTAATCAGTGGATACATGATCCAAACATACATGCTTATATTGCTTTCAATTAATACCTCTCATCGATTTGCAATGGTTTGGTAGAAAAATATTTGTTAAACAGATTCCTAAACTTTTTAAATCAAGGTAGATTTTTGCATTGGCTATCCTGATTGAATGCTAGCGCCCCTCTGTCAATGTCATCTATCGGTCAGTGCCGTTACCATGAGTTTACTCGATAGCGACGACGGTTTTACTCGCTAGCGACGTAACTTTTTGTATGGAAAACTTTAGTTCTGTCAGTGACCGCTAGAGGCACTGTGCAATTTCCCATAAACTTTTTTTACGTCGTCGCTAGCGAGTAAAACCATCGTAAACTCATGGTAACGGTACTGAAGATGCTTGTCGCACTGTAATAAATCTCATTATATAATAATATTATACTTATGTCATTGGTAGCTACAACAATATTATGAATTATTCCTTGAAATTTGAATTTCGAATATAAAACCATTTTTATGAGCTGCTTGCCGTCTATTGATGGCGCACGAATTTTGCTCGCGGTGTCGCATACGCTATTAATACTAGTACAATGATGTCGATCCGTCTGGTGTAGTGGTCGAGAAATCGCCTACTACGCAGCGGGTTGCGGGTTCGATTCCCGCACAATACAAACATTTGTGTGCATGAACATGTCTGTTTGTATTGGTCTGGGTGTTTTCTATGTATATCATGTATGTATTTACAAATAAAAAGTATTAAAGTATATTATATCCGTTGTCTGGTACCCATAACACAAGCTTTGAGTAGCTTACTTTAGATAGCGATGTGTGGGAATGTCCAAAGGATATTTATTATTATTATTATTATTATTATTAATGATTCAATCCCACCAAATCGCCAGACCGTCCCGTCACGTTCCTCTACAACACTCTCCACTACTACGAGACGAAACTTCGCGACAAAGCAATGCTCAAACGCAAGCTGGTGACCGCCGTGCTCGGGTCACTGAAGGAGGTCCGTCCGGCCGGGTGGGCCACCACTGAACCGTTCCAAGGGTACCTGGCGAAGACAGACGCAGACGCCGCGGTTTGGGTGCCGGATTTGAATTACTATTTGAGCCTGATTAATCGAATGGTGGACAGTATCCTTTTGATTTGTACGAAGACTTCTTTTTTATTTTCAGAGCGTTTATTTTGTTTTATTGGTAACAAAAACAGACATTAATCGTATTAGGATAGTACAAAAAAAATATTAAAAACTAAGAGTAACTGGACTAATGCCCTAAAATGTGATACCTGTGCGCGAAACTCAAGTTGCATAGGTATACAATGTAGAAAGCTAAAATTTCAATGAAAATACAAAAAGTTTTTTTGTGTGTGGCTTACCTGAGGTCATCTGCCACAACTTTTACTGCAGCTTTGTACCGAGAGGTGCTTGCGTTGTACATGTCAAGCCGGTCCTGCAATCAAGCAAAGTTTATTATTAAAAGTCAACTTTATAAAACTAGCAATTCTGGCATAAACGGCTTTACATAAGAATAATAAAATAGGTCACTTAACCCATTAACCGCCACAGTCGGAAAAATCCGACTGCAACTTTCTCGTCTAATTTTATTCAAACTATTGACTGAAAAAATATCACGAAAATAAATAAATAAAATAAAACGTATACACGTTCGTTTTATGAAATGCTCTAGCCTTCTTAATAACAATATGATCTAAAAAAATATCAACAAACATTAAAATCGCATAGGCTGCTCAATTAGTGATTTACTTATAGTTGAAACGCCGCAGTCGTATATATCCGACAGTAGTGTTGTGGTAAAATTGTGTATATATTTTTTCAGAAAGTGAGATATTTTACAATGTGTATGTGTTGTTCATGATAGAAATAAGTCAATCATATTGGCAATTCTATTCTGTCATTACTTTATTGGTTTTAAGTATAAAAATGCTGATTTTATCACAAAATCATCAAATGAACATTCAAGTGTTATTGGTGATGTGACATCACTATTGTTACAAATAATTAACTACTGCGCCAACGCCGGAGTCGGATATATCCGTCCGCTTATCACGTCACAGGCGGCAAAAATATTAACAAAGTGAGGGTAACTTGATAATTTTATCGACATGTCTATATTAATTTGTGATTATTAATTTGTGATCATTAGTAATTTGTTTATAAAAAGGTAGGTACGTTAAACATGTCAGTGAAGAATATTAGAATTTTGGAAGGCTGGGAGGGAAATGACATATTTCGAGTCGGATGATGATTTAGAGTTAGACCAAGTGCAGGTATGTCATACTCGTAGGCACCTATTAATTTCAGTTTTTAGATTATGTTTTTTTTTAATATCAATTTTTAGATTATCACTTCCTTGGGCCACGTATCAATTATGTAATATTATGTAGGTATGTGATGTTGATTATAATTATGGAAGTATTATCATGCTTATTTCCCGAAATAATAAAATCGCTAGTTGTGTGTGTAAACTTAAAAAAAGATACCAATATTTGTATGTCAATGATTATTGAAAAATAATTTTATATTTATGCTTTTACTATATTCAACAATTAAATTTCAACTAAACAAATTACGTAAAAAAGGTATGTGATTGACAAGCTGAAAAAAGTTTCTGCAATATCGAGACATGCACATCACTAAAAATAAAAGTATTACCTTGAATCATAGAGCCACAGTCGGATATATCCGACAGTTTGTGAATTCAAGGTTACATTAGGGCTTGAACCATCGATATTTTTTAATGTTTGCAAAATACTACTTTACTGCCTAAACTTTGTTTGTTGTTTGTTAAATAAAGAATTAAGTTATAAAACGACGATTTTTGGTTTCAGAATTTAATATTTTACCATAAAACATTCTTTTGATTAGTTAAAAATAGTTTTTATACTGCCAAAAATTGCATTATCGTGAAATTATTTCCCACCACTACTGTGGAAGTTCTAAAATAAGTGTCCGGCGCTAGGGGCACGTTTTTTGGGCTGGACGTCCGGCGGTTAATAGGTTAAATCACACCCTTGTTCTAAAACATATTAAAATGTGTCTAAATTCCGGGTTAAGGGGCTTACCCTTACACACTGCGATTTTTAGAATCGATGCAGTCACAGGTTTTGGAATTTACGCAATGAGCAGATTTAATTTGGCATCGATGCTGTTGCGCGTTAGTAGCGATGCAGAAGTGAGACTGCAACATCCTAACGCGCGTTAGTATCAATGCAGTCGCCAATATACCGTACATTGTATAATTTGTCAATGTCCCCTGACCGCACCGATACTACCGCGCGCGTTAGCATCGCGACTGTATCGATGCTAAAAGTAACGCAAGTGTGGAAAGGCCTTAAAGCTTCATTAGACCTGTTAAATGCTTCAGAATAATTTCCTGATTGTGTGCTCAGCGATGACAGGCAACTCACATTTCCCCACAACCGACTGGCGCTTCAACGAGTACCCGAATCCATCCGCGCATGCGCTTTACGTGACCTGCGTGGAACTCATGTCATTACCGCTCGCACCCAGCGTTGTCGGCAACAGTCTCCTCGACGTCGTCACCAAAGGATTCGTGGTCATACCCCCAACGAAGATACAACTGTGGATCAACGCAATAGGCCTAGTGATGGCTGCCTTACCCGATCCGTACTGGACGGTACTCCACGATCGTATATTAGAGTTGACGACGGAGAACGACATGGCGGAATGGCCGTTCCCTCACACACCGTTCCAGCTGTTCAACCTGACGACGACGAATGACGCCATGCTGGAGAATAGGTACAGCTTGACGCTGGCGCTCGCGCACGCGATATGGTATCATGCTGGAGCCGGGCAGATTATGCAGGTGCCGCAGTGAGTATATTTTATAATTCATGTTTATTTTATTTTTTTATATACAGGCTGTTGTTTTGGTCAGCGACAAGCGACTCAGGGGTGACTGTACAAACGATACTGATGCCAAACATAATATTTTTTATTTGAAATGGAAAAACTCACAAAATCTTTTTTTTTATGCGGTACAGCGAAGAGTGAAGAGGTTTTTGTGAAGAGGTTTTCTTGTATAAAACTTGCTAAGAATTTGAAGAAATCATTTTTTTTTAGAATAAGCATAACTCATATTATCATCCCTGAGTTGGATGTCACTGACCAAAACAACACCCTGTATAACAGGCTGCTACTGAGCAGATATGCACCACCGTAGAGCTTATCCACACCTGAGATTGGGTGCGATCGAGCAGAGATAATTTGCTTAGCCGAAATTTTTTTAAAAAATGTCGCCATGTTCGAGGATAGGTACAGATTGACGCTTGCGCTCGTGAACGCGACATTGTATCGTGCTGCAAGCGGGCCGATTGTTCAGTTTTCTTAGTGAGTATATAGTATATATGAGCATATAGTATTTAGTTTGTTTGAACGCGTTAATCTCCGGAACTACTAGGCTGATTAGGTTAATTATTTTTGAGTTGAATAGCTTATTTATCGAGTAAGACTTTATGCTATAGTACATCACACTGCGACGAAAGGGGAGGGAGCAAACGCCAATCGCGCGGACGAAGTCGCTGGGGACCGCTAGTTTTATTTTATTTTTTTTCTTTATTAAGGAAACAACAGCTTTACAATAATTCTTAAGAAGTAAAAATTAAAATCATAACACATTAGCCATATGCGTTTCCACTGCTAGATTTTACAAGCTAAGTCAAATAGACAAATTGTAAAAATGTAGCCTGAGCCTGTGTGTGTCAATGTCTGATTCATGATCGCACTTGCGGGATGGTTTTTATTGATTGACGTGATGTTCCAACATATCCGTATAGTTAAAATTCGAAAACTTTTCAGCTACTAGTGAATTACGAATATACGCACACGCATTTTATACCATCTGCGTTGAATATACTCATATCTTACAAACATAAAATCTTGTGTCTGTATGTCGCCGTAATTTAGTGAAAACAACGTAATTACAAATTAATAGTTTTACACCCGAGAGATTGTAATCTGTCGAGTTATTGTAAACAAGCTCGACAAGGTTTAGCATTTATGCTTTTCTTGGTACTAACTTGATAACCTAGCACAAAGGATAAACAGGGATTCGCTTGTTTTACGCCATTTATCCTCACCTACCCTTACCCACCACTTTATAATGTATGAAGTTCAGCACAGTTTACAATAATTCTGCAGATTCCAATTTAACGAATTTAAACCTATACATTGTCATCTACATCATATATATACCTACGGTGACGTGTTATTAACGTACACACTTAATGATGCACACACACACATCTTTCTCTCACTCGCTCCTTTTTCAACCGTCATCAAAAAGGAGTTTCTCGAATGGTATAAATATAAATATTTAAAAAATCATTTCATCCTAATTCCAGGTTCGTAAAAGAGAAGCTGTCACCCGAAGTCCGCACAGAGGTTCAGCTGCTCTTCCTCTGCCACCTGGTGGGTCCGTTCCTGCAGCGTTTCAACTCTGACCTCTCGCGGGCCGTGATGGACATCACTATAGCGTTGTACGAGCTGCTCGCGCAGATTGACAAGGCGCAGCCTCATCTGCTGTACATTGACCCGATATGCGATCTGCTGTATCCTTTGATATACAATTTTATTTTCATTTCTTCTGTTCGGAAAATTGAACTTTCATGTGAAGATAGACGGGTGGAAAATAACTTTTCCATCCCTAGGGTGGAAAGTAATTTAGTTTTAATTGCTACGATCAGACATGGAGCTAAAGGTAATTGAGTCACATTATATTATTAAAATAAAGAAGCTTTTCATATTTTTAAGATAAGCTAAACATTAAAAGCGTATTTATTACGGTCACTGATTTGAAAAATGTATCTACAATTGGTCTAATTTTTTACAATTTAAAATCTAAAAATATATTTCGGTTGCCCGCCATACATAGTATCACTTTTTTTTTTTCATTTTAAATTGTCACATTTTGTTTGTCTTTGACGATATTTTTTTATTTTATTTATTTTTGGTTGGTCGATTATTGCTTAAATTATTAAGCAGGCGGAGGCGACTTGCCGCCATTTTGTTGTTCATTAATCTTCTTACTCACTCCCACCTTTAGCTGTCATTCATAGCGCTATCTCATGCATGAGGCAAAATTGAACCTGGAATTTGACATAACCTGTATTGTTTTATGTATAACGACAGTAAACAAACTGATATGTGATGTAAAAACTTGAGATTTTATCTCTCTCCAAACAACATGATATCTAAATAAATTTACTTATTTTTCCTCACAGTCGAAATGAAAAATAGTATGTATAACTCGGGTGAAAGCACCCATTTCACTCTCGAATTATTAGCGCTCTCACTCCGTTCGAGCGCCAAGAACTTCTCGAGTGAGATGGGTCACTTTCTCCCATTGTATAACAATCTACTATAATAATACTGCTTTCAAACGGTCACCGTGGAAGGCTTTGGGGAGGCCTAGGTTCAGTGGTACCAGTCATCACCTTGAATAATAATGATGAAGATGAATAAATGATTCTCCCACGGATAATACTCTGTGGTTGCCAATGTCAAACGACTAGCTATATGCGCGGGAGAATCTCGTGTGCGCGCAATACACAGAGGTATGCTATTTCTTTATTCTCGTAGTCTGGAAAGACGGTAGTTTGAAATAATCGTAGAGAGATCAGACGAAAGACCAACTACTCAACTTACTATCCAAGGTATGACGATATTACTCAAAAACTTCCTTGCGGTTTAAAAAAAAAATAGAACCCGCGAAATTGAAACACCGGACTTCCTGGACGGAGACTAACGAACTGACTACCATACTCTGGTTTTTAATTACAAAGATTAAAATGATATTTAATAAGGGGCCACTTTTTTGAAATTTTAAAGTAGTTTTGTTCCTAAATAAACGAAAAGAATGGAAAATTGACCCATATGATGATGATGAAACGTATCTTTAAAATAGTCTAATAAAAATCTAAAAAATAGTTAAAAAATATGACATACTCAATATCACATTTTTACGGTCTGACATATAAATAAAACCGTAAACATTCCTCCAGGGGCTTCGATTACAATACTGGGAAGTAGTTCGCTGTATTGGGATAATTCTGAAAATTCTTTATTTTGGTTGAAGAAATATACTTCACAGCATCTAAATATACAGTTCATTTTGAATTTATACTTAGGTAACAAAAATCTTATGAACATCACAGTTTCATTGAGCCGCGCGAAAACTAAAAGCGATACTGACGTACTTTTTTTTCATATTATACCGTAAAATATATGGCAATGAGTATTGAGTGTGTATTTTTTTTAGGGTTTGTGATATGTTTCATCTCTGTCTGTAGGACGTTGGGCGTTGTTGGACTCCTCTCGTTCAATTTCATTCTAGTATTGTTTTAATCGATCGAATATTCAAATAAAATATTTTCATAAAATCATGTTTCCTGCAGAGATGATAAATACGATTATTATTTCAACATTTTTTATGGAAAGTGTTAAAAATAAGTCAAATCAGGTAAAATCATACAAGAATATTGTTATTGCAAGAGAAAGTACCTTATTATTCTTTACAAATCGTTATTTTTTAGCTATAAGAAACATTTCATATGTTTTAATTGTAAATAAAAAACTAACTGCCTTACCACAAATAATTAAACTAGGTTTGGAAAACTGTTTAAATATGATATGGCTAGTTTAAAAACAACGTCAATCAAGTCAAATGACATAAGGGTGACATACATTACACTTTAGCCGCATAACATTTAAACAGTAGTTAAAACCTTGTTTATTTATTTGTGGTAAGGCCGTATATCTCAAGTTCAATTAACCGCGTACAATTGAATTATTCCAACACTATTGATACTAGATACGCTTGCAACATTAAAAATAACATGTTCTATTAAAGCTACCATTGTGGTCTATCTAATTTAAAATTAGAGTATAGACATAATCTGACAGGCGCGTTGACTAGGTACTTACTTTCGCCTAGATATACCCCGTCCAAGAGTGTACGCACAGAGACACTCGCTCTCGCATTTGGCTTACCTCTAAATACCCCTTAATTCTATTGTTCAATTCGAATCTCTCATTATCATCACCATTTCCAGCCCGTATTCCCAATTCATCTGGGGTCGGATCTCCTAGTACATCTGCGCCATAGAACTCTGTTCTGGGTTGTCTGGTTAGGTTGATTGTCTCGATTCAGATCTCTCAGCACATTCGCTTACCAGGTGGCGAATGGTCAGCCTCGTACTTTGAGCTGTAATTAAGGCGCTCTTAACCGTGTGATCTCCTGCTCGCCTTATGCTATGGCCATACCATCGCAAGCGACTTTCTCTAAGTTTGTCTACGATAGGGGAGCTACTTTAAGCGACCCCCTAATATACTCGTTTCGGATTCCATCCCCCCCTGCTCATCTCAGCATCTTCATTTCGTTTGTGTGTAGCTGGTTATCGTGGGTTTTCTGTAGTGTCCAGCATTCTGCACCGTATGTCATAGCCGGTCTCACCACCGTTTTATACATACTCCATTCTATACACTTTTCCTTTAACTTGGATTGACATTCTGGGATCGCAAAGGACTCCTGATAGTAATCTCCATTTAAGCCTGGCGGTGTTATTGCGGTGGTTTACATCCTTGTCGACATTGACGTCTGTTGCGATCATCGACCTGAGATATTTAAAGCAGTCTTGGGAAGAGGTGTGTTGCAGCTTGAATAATCATTGCCTTCAAAGTTGCACTCCATGTACTCGGTCTTAGTTCGGCTAATACGAAGCCCATTGTTTTCGATTTGAGCGACCCATTGTTTAAATGTGTCCTGTAAGTTGTGCACATTTATGAACATTCCAATCTCTCATTGAGTAAAACATACTTCATTTCAATTTCTCTGCGATTCGACTTTCTTCTCACGGAAATTGGAATGTCCCCCAACGAAGTTACTTTTAAAAAGTCTCTCTGCACCCACTATTTTAACTTTGGCTCACTTTAGAATTAACAACCATTTTCTTTTACTTGTGTCATTATGGATTTCGTCAATATCATCAACTTTATCATTTACAATTTTGTATTAAGTTCAGGGTGGTCCATCCAATGTCAAGTTTTTTTTTAATTCCTTCCTCCTAAGGGTACCCAAAAATACCCCATGTATGTTTCCCGTTTTTTTAAGTTTTCGGAATACGTTTTTTTTATGCTTTCATCGAAAATTTCGCAACCTCAAAAAATGATACACCAACGATAAAAATAATTATTATTACCACCAAGATGGGTTTTCAGTAATTTGGAGCAATCACCTATTTAAAATTATGAAATTAAAGTTCCGTTACTTGATTGGCCAAATTTTTACCCCACTACGTTTGAAGCCCGATTACAGGAAATACTGGCCCCTTTACCTACCACTTTTTTGTACTTTTTGGAAAGCTTAGAGACTAGAGAAGTTTTTAAAATTTATTAGAATCTTTGCAACCTTCTTGTTTTTTTTTTTAATTTGGATTTGAAAATTTAACTCTAGCTCGCAGAAACGTAATTCTTAAATTTGGATCAAAATTGTTACAACATGCAGCAATGTTAGGCAGTTAATTGTTATGCATGTGAAAGAACACTCCTCGAGAATTAGGTTTAAAAAAAACATTAAAAAACCGATCAGTTTTTTTTTATGTAAACACTAGCGAAATTTTCGATGAAAGCATAAAAAATTCTTATCTCGAAAACAAAAAAAATCGGGGAACATACATGGGGTATTTTTGGGTACCCCTAGGAGGGAGGAATTTAAAAAAAAATTCTTGACGTCATTGGACGGACCACCCTGTATATGCATTCTACGTATGTTTATTAGTCTTTGCTTATGTATCTTAGTATATATTTGTGTAATTTTAGTATGTATGTTGATGTTAGTGCATTTTACTTCTTTTCTTGTACCATTCTTCCCACTTTATTAATTCCGCCACTTATTACACTCTCTGCATTACCAGGTGGTTGACTGGTAGAGAATGCCATTAGGCATAAAGTCCGCAAATTGTGCTACCTACAGTGAAAATAAAAAACACCGCACTAGTAATAAAATTGTGTATCCTTGTAACTTCCTGAACGAACGCACAGATACCACATTAAATACATGTTCGTCGGCGACACGCTGAAGAACGAAGTTGAGACAGTGATCCGCAAGCTGCGGCCCGCGCTGCAGATGCGCCTGCGCTTCATCACGCACCTGAACGTGGAGCAGATCAACACCGCCTAGCAGAACGACTACTACAGCTACACGCCGTCCAGTTCGAGCTCGAGCTCCGAGTGATGGCGCAGCTGTAGTAAGCATTACAATCATAAAAAACATTTAGTTTTTTTTTTTTCAGGTTAAGTCCGTGTTTCTTTGCTTAACGAATATTATAATTGTATTAATATGGCGGATGCACAAGAAACACACTAGAACGCCAAATGACGAAAGGAATAGAGAAAAGAACAAAAATGGCGTATAGCTGCTTTTTTAAATTTATGGTAAAAGAAGTTGGGGTATAGATTTACCATTATAGCCATTAATATTATAAAGCTGAATAGTTTGTTCGTTTGAACACTGTAATCTCAGAAACTAGTTGACCGATATAAAAAAGTATATTTGTGTTGGATAGCTTATTTATCGAGGAAGGCTTTTTAGGATATAAAACATCACGCTGCAACGTGGAGAGAGTAAACCATTCGGCTTAAAAGATTTCAGTGTGTAACGATAAATTACCTATGTAAGTTGTGATTAACGTTAGTTGTTATTTTAAAATGAATCATTTCGTTAAAAAAAATTGTCAAGATTGTTTTCAATTTACAACTTTACATACTATGTAACAAGATATACTATCCTGTAAAACTACATACTATTTTTGAGCTCCGAGTGACTGTCGTGATGCACTGAACGACAGTGTGGGTAGTAGTCACTAGAAGCGTAATTTGAGTTGTGAACACAGATACGCGAGGCGAATCAACACCGCCTAGCAGAGCGAAAACTACAACTTAACACGACGTCCAGTAGTAATTATATGTAGTTGTTATATGTAGTTTATTTCACGCAACATAAAAAATATTCAAATCCAATCTCTAGATGACCGCGATTGCTGGTATTTTGTTGGAAAAATGGGAATGAAGTGAAAATGAATGATCTCAACGTTGTCATTGGCGGATATTTATCTTTGTGTTCTAATGATATAGTAGCAGTTTAAAGTGACTGAAAACACGTATAAAGGTCTGGGCCCACTACACCATAATATCATACCACGTCCGAGTGTATCAGACACGAAAAGTAATACGATACACTCTATTATGCCCAATTAACGGATCTACAGCGTATGTATGATCTGTATGGCATGCGACGGTGTTGGTCAAAGACGGATCGGTCTAATGGAAACAGTGTCATAGTTTCCAATACAAAGATTTTTTTTTTGCCTTACACGTTCATGGTATGCTACGGTGTAGTAGGCAGAAACCTTTATACTATCACAGGTGGCCACACGGTAAGATGTAAGCGTCAGATCGCTTAGTTAAAAAACCATATCTCGGGCGAATACTTACCCCCTTATTCATAATAATGAGAACAATCTAATAAACCTGTTTTTAGTGTTACACTGTTTTGTCTCGTTCTTTCTTTGAGCTGTCATCATATACAGTGTAATATCTAAAATAGGTTTATTAGACTGTTTAAGTTATTATGAAGAAGGCTATTAGTGTATATACTACACAACTCACATTAGTGATACATCACAATTGAATTTATATGTAGGTACATTCATAACTACTATATTAGTAGTTTAGGTGTATGTATTTGTAATGTTATTGTTCAGCAGTCAAATATTTTTTATTATTATTGTAATAAATTGTCAAGAATAGTGTACTATTTTCTGTATTTGCTTGTAAGTTCCATTCTGCTACTTTCAGATGTAAATTAACATCACTTTTAGATACTAAAAAATAACAAATTTAGTAACATAGCAATAAGATTACAATTTAGTATAGTTTAAGAGAGATATTAGTTTTTGAGTAATAATTGGGAATGATCCTTGTATAACTTACAACCCTGATACATTTAAAGCAATCGATGATACGACTGTAGCTCTTTGTTAGATTATAAGATAGAATAATACGAACGTCTATTTTTTTTAATTATATTGTTGTGTATAAATATCTAATACAGCTGGATTAATATGTATTACTAGTTTTGCGAAATCTCGGCTTCCAGTAACAAGCCAAAATAAAGTTCAGCAGTAGGAATCATTATAATTGTAAAATAAAAATCGTAATTTTATATTACTTTCTGGTACTTACGATTTATTAAATACTCCATTATACGTGGAAACCAAGATTAATTAAATAACTCTATGCAAAACTATAGAAACGTAAGCAAATAATATAATAACACCAATTGATAATATATTATAAACAAGGAATAATGTTTAAAGAATGTAGTAGAAGATAGTAGTCAACTATTAATGAAAACAATTTACGGTCCTAGTTTATATTAAGGTAATTTGGTTATACAAATTATTGTATTAGCATCATAACATCCTTTTTTTTTTGTTTGCAGCTTAACAATTCAAAGATAATAAACATCACAATGAGTTATAAATTGTAACCCTGCTCTAATTTAGTTACAAAGAAGATGTGATAGTATTATTACCGTATATCTAACTAAGTATTGTGTAATAAAATAATTGATTGCTCATTTTGTTCTGCCATGTATGAAAGCAATGAATGAACATATTTATTTACTACTATTAGTAAGTAACTGAAGATAGCATTTAGGTAAGGAATAAATAGATGGAGCGAATACCTCGTAGATACAGTACTTTTGAACTTAGAATTTTTTTAAATTAATTTTAAAAACAAATTGGTGTTAAACTTTTACTTAGGTACACAAATTAGATAGGCGATTTAAGCACACGTCTGTGTGTAAGAATCGCGCTTCGGGTTCGGCGCTTCTATCTAATATTTTTTTTTTTTTTTATGTAATCACCTAATGTCTTTAGTAAACATGTAAGTTATACATTATATTACTTAAATATACAATTATTTTCCATAACACTTTTCTTCTTCTTTATTAACATTTTCCCATAAAATCTCAGGTATAAAACCTTAATAATATTATTACCATATGCATAATTCAGATTTAATAGTTACTTTGTAATTATTTTGTTAAAAGAAAAGCTATTTATCAATCGTCTATTTATAGAGTTTTTATCTGATATACTTAAATATATCATTGAGATGAGACCAATGAGAATTAATTAGATCATGAAGATAACTGTATCGTCAACGTAATACAAGTTTCATAATTAATTACAAATCCGATGAAAGAAAACCATACAATTTGGGTGTCCTAATGACACATCGCAGCGATCGCTTCCAGACAACCTTTGGGTGAGTGTAGGAAAGAGGAATTATTAAGTAATTCTTGAAGGTTAGTATTCGAGCACAGTTGTGTACATCCGGCCGTCTGAGCCAGGCTTCTGGAGAAATCTAGCATAACTAAACTAGGCTCATAACGAATCGTTAGTGACGCTGATATATCCAGGTTTCATCGTTTTTTCGTTAACTAGGTCGCCTCATTGTGTCTCATTACTACTCGTTTAGTATCATAATTGAGATTTTGAAAGATCTCCCATTTCGTTTAGATGATATCTACCGCAATATATTGCTTTACCTAAACCGAGTATACTCGGCATTCAAACCGAATTACTCGGTTGAGTACGAGTATCAAAAAACTCGCCGCGTATGCCGAATACCGAGTATTTACCGAGTACTCGGCCCATCTCTAGTAATTACAGTTAAAAATATATAAAATCATATCGAACAAACATCTCAAGGTACGTAAATATTATTAATTGAAATTTTATTTATTTATTAAAAAATGCGTTTGCCAGATCGAGTGTAGAGAAAACACCCCAATTTCCGAGTGTCCCTGTTCTTTTATTTTCGTACGTGTTCTGTGTAAACTATTACCGTAAAGCTACACTGCTAAAATAAATAAATCATTTTTGTTTTTATAGTGTTTTGTCACTACAAACTTAATGATATAAATTGCACGTGTAAAAAGCAACTTTGGCTGTGTAGTGTGACAGACGAGGAATCGAACCATATCGAAAGAATAGGCATACGCCCGTATAGCGTTTGACACGTGGTTCGCTTAAATAAAGTTATAACTTTCAATAGACTTTATTGTTGATACAATTATTTTACATAGATATAAACATACATGTATAGTACTAATAATTATAACCGTTTCCATAGGTCCCATTTGTCTCGGTCAGGCAATCGATATAAGGTAATAAATAAATATACTCCCTGTATCAAAGGTACCCTCATTGAATGCTAGCGCCCACACCGCGGCTAATGGACTTCAGGCCAAGAACTTCCTCAACAAAAAAACCTAGCGCCCACAGAAAACAATTGCTAGCGCCCTTCTGTCTATGTCATCTATTGGCCAGAAGATCCTTGTCGCACTGTACAGGGCCCCTATTTTTTAATTCCTTGCTTGGATATGGCGTATGATTTTAGTTCGCGAAAAGCGAACTTAAAATCAACGAAAAGCAAGCAAAATACATCAGTGAACATTCACAAAATTAAATAATATTTATTTTGATTACCCCTTTTCTAGGTGAAACTGTATGGGACATTAATCAATGAACATCGCATGCCATTTTGACGCGAGTGATTCAAAAATAGAACTCCAGTATGTCTAAAAATAGATAAAAAAATAATTCAATACCTTAACTAATTAATCTTAATTTAATTCTCAATTTTAATTTTTCGTACGTACTTTTTTTAGGGTTCCGTAGCCGAAGGGCAAAAAATGGAACCCTTATAGTTTCGTCAAGTCTGTGTGTCTGTCTGTCTGTCCTTTCGTATGTCACAGCCAATTTATTCTGTAACTATAACCATCACAATAATGAAATTTGGTAGGACGATGTATCCTGTTACCGCTTACCGTTTTTTCCATAACAGCCAACACATCAACTTTAGGTAAATATGCATCCGATTATCCGATCAATGGTTATCACAAAAAGTCTGCAGAAATAAAATTTGTTGTAAGTCATGTTTCTACATATCATTATTATTTATAATAATCTACAATAATATTATAAAGCTAAAGAGTTTGTTTGTTTGTTTCTTTGAACGCGCTAATGTCAGAAACTACTGGACTGATATAAAAAATATTTTAACGTTAGATAGCCCATTTTTTAGAAAGCGTTAAGCTATATAGCATCAAGATACGACTCATATGTCCAGCGCCGTAACGGAAAATATTGCGAAAATGGGGAAAAATATTCCTTTTAAGAAATTCCGCTGCGTACGCTGCGTAAACGTAAAGTACCTACACATAAATCATGTATGAGATTATTCTGCAATAACAGTTTTACAATAAAGTCGGCGACAGCTTGTCTGTCTTACATGGTTTACTAACTCCCTACAACCTTTTTTATGTTGATAAATTTGTCAATAAATTATACACTATTTTGAAATAAATACATTTATCATCACTGGGGAGCAAACTCAAAACGCGCGGACGAAGTCGCGGGGGACCACTAGTGTATTAATTTAGAGTAATTTTAAATAAAAACAGTTCAAAATCATAGAAGAATATTGGTATTGATAATGTGAGAACTTAGTATTTTTTCTAATTCGAAAATCTGTTTTGAGTATTGCGTTTGTTTTAAAGCTTAATGCAACGTTTTAAATGTATTATTTATCCAAATGAGTAAAATCTTATTTATTAATAACTCATACTACAAGTTCGAGGAATCCCACACAATCGAATTGTTACAACACTATTGTATGTACTAGACTTGCAGAATTAAAAAAGAAAAAGTGCGATTAATAAAGTTTAAAGTAACATTGATTATGTCAACATCAATCATAAAGTAATGTTTCCTTACATTGCCAAATTAACCGGCTATAAGCAATGTTGCTTTAATATTTCTACTTTAAGCACGTCAATGCTGCCGGCAAAGGCACATGATTATTGATTCTATTTTATATAAATTAGATTAAGTTTTAAAAAGTGCGCGTAAAATGCGATAACCGTCTTTCTTCGGCTGGCCTGCATCAACATTCTGCCTATGCCCAATAACACTTCCTGTCAAGTCTACAGTAAATTGCACGTAATATTTAATAATTATACGTAAACGATAATATATTTTGTAAAATTTTGTTTTTTAGTTTGAAGTCCTTTTAATTATTGATTTGTTAATGGTTAATGCCACGTTTTTCAAGGCGCTGGTTTGACTAGTTTAAAGCCGCCATTTTGTTCTGCCCGACATGGATTTTAGCGTTGCCGCGGTTGCCCCTAGCAACCGGTTCAGTTGTTCAGTTGACTACGGTTGCAATTAGGGCGGGTGTGTGCGGTGCAGTGTAGCCAACTCAGTGGATTTTCCACTAGTTCTGGTGGTTTAGACTATCCTTTTAGCGAATAAATATTGGATTTAGTGGCTAGTGGATTTTCTAGAGTCTTTGATTGCTTCAATTAGTGGTAAGGCACCACAACAACCACTAAGCACTCACTAGTACAATTAACAAAAATACTCAGTTATAAATAGATGATTAAAATAGGATAGGTACATATTTTTGTTGTGAAGGCAACACAACAAAACTAAGGTGGTGGTTTTAGGGAATTCCCTTGATTAGTTGGCCAATTTCTTAAACGATTATGATTATGGACTTTATTTATATGGGTACTGGGTCAAGTTTGATTTGCTTCATAGGGTTACTGTATTTTTCTGGTTTGTCTTTGATTTTATTGCCATTACGTACTGTGCTGTTTTCCGTATAGTTACCTACATTTCGAGTAAAAGTATTATATTCAGCGAGGTTTTAAGTTCAATGATCATGTTCAATTAATTATGCCTAAACCACAGTATACCCAAAAGTTACGTGATCCAGAATTAAAGGACTGGTTACACATTGCAAGTAGTGGCATAGCTGAGGGTAATTGGATTTTACCAACTTAAATATAAACAAAACAAAAATAATTAATGTTGCTTAAGTAAATAAAGGACCTTATAGTTAAGTTCAATAACGCATTTTAAAATAATATGTACTTACGCACGTTTTTTTCTTTGTTCATGGTTTTCTGGCAACGTGCAATAAATATCCTAAAACTATCCCAACGCCAACTAATGAGCTATAAAGTGATAAAGAAAACGGCTCATTGGTGGTTTTCTGGTGGTTTGCGAGACCGCTAGGTTTAGTGGTTTTCTGGTGGAACATGCGGCCACTTTTAGTGGGTTCGTAAAATTATAGTTGGCAACACTGGTGCGGTGCGCGGCGGCAGTTAGCCAGACAGTTTTTAACGCAGTCAACGTATTTCAGTTAACGCCGGTAAATCGTTCATTTTAATTGTTGTATTGAAATAATCCAGGATAGACTTGCAGTGTAATTTAGTGTGTGATTATTGTTGAATCTTTGGACTTTGTTATAAATTCACATCAAAATGGCCACAGAAGTCACTAAAACCGTGCCAGAAAAAGAAAAGGAACTAAAGGAAGACGCGCCAGTGGACAATGGACAGACTAAAGAGGAGGTACCGGCAGAAAAAACAGAGGAAAAGACAGAAGAAAAGAAATCTGAACCACCGGCTCCCAAACCTACCGTACACAAAGCTAATTACGAAAAAGACGTGGTTTACTTGTATCAGTTCTCGCGGACGCCTTTGTTACCGTCAACTTCTCCATACTGCTTGAAAGTAGAAACATGGCTACGTTTGGCTGGCATCAAGTACGAGGTAAGTGTGGCTTTGGTTGAAATACCTCTGTACCTATCTTATTTTATTTTTGGGACCACGCTGCTAGTCGAACTTGTTTTTTACTACAAAATAAACACTTTCCGATAACGGTAAAAATTGCTGAGCTGTGAACATCTTATGTCTACTATTTCGTGTGTGTAAGTTATTTATTGAAGGAATTACTTATTTTCGTTGTAAAGAGACCTCTTCAGCAAACACGATTTGCGTCGTGTGCTACCTATCGGGTAGCGGTTAAAATAATAAATCCATGAATTGTAAGTTAATTTTGACGATGAATATATTCACAACTTTTCTCTAGCTTTGGCGAACTGCTATGCGAATTTTTGAGTGTAGTTAGATGCTGTTGAAATTTTTGAAGGTAGGTATCATTCATTATTTTAAAAACAACATGACATGAGTCGTTAAATACACTGAGATTATTCTAACATGTTAATTCTTTATGTATGTTGGTATGCATTTTATTTTAACTATGTATTTTTGTTCAGATCATCCTTTGCATACTTTTTCATGACTATTTTCTTTTACTATGATTATGCACTGCATGTAGGTACTTGTTTGTATTTAATTTATTTAAAATGTGCTTTTGGTTTTGTGATCATTTCATACTTAGCATATCCATTGACACAATCATATTGAAATAAAAATACTGCCATTACTCACAATTTAAAAGTTGTATAAGGTAAGATCTCATAGAGCTTAAATTCTAAAAAAACTAGAAAACTTGCCCAGTACCTTCTGACCTGAACTGTTGGATGATTTATAACTTTTTTATATAAATAAAATGAGACTGGTATAACTAAAAGGGTTAGTTTGTGTTATCCTATGATTATACTATGCACCATCAACATGTTTATTTATAACTCCTTATCAAACAGATTAGTTCCTCTTTGTCTTTAACAGGAAATATAATTTGCACTTGCTGTCACCAAGAATAGATGCACACAATAAACAAATTAAATTCTCATTTGTCCCATTATTTATCAGTTGGACATTAATATTGGCCGTTAATTATCATTGTTCCTGTATTATTTTATGAAAAAGATATTTGTTTTGTTACTCAAATCTAAATGCCTACCTACCTTCATATGCATAAAATCAATAACCTCATTATCATTTCAATTATTTAATTATGTCCTTATGTAGTGTTCAACATGGTTTATTAGCTTTTAAATCATAGTCAAAATAATTTTACTTATCTGTACTTGGGTGTGGCAATTTAAATTCATCGTTAGATGCTAATTTTTTAATGAACTCAGCAGTTACACCGATGATTGCTCTAACCGATAAAGCCATAATATACTTTTTATCCCAGAAATCATCCCCTTAGTAGAATGAAAATACGACAAATTTTGCGCGTGAATTGACGCGACGAACCGTAAACATCGTTTCGGACGGTATGCATACCTACTTGAAGCAGTAGGTTATGTAAACTGTTTATTATCTGTTTTGGTTGGTACCATAGGGTAGCGAACTAGCGAAGCTTTTTTTCTACCCTCTATGGATTCTACCTAATGTATTTATGGTAACTATTCATGTCATTCGTAAGCTATTTTTTTAAAACTCGCGGTACCCAGCGGCTTCACCCACGTACATGTAGGATCTCAAAATAAAACACTGAATTATAGCATATATGTATGCTATTATTGAAATTAATGAGCTATGTTATTTCCTCAAAATCATCCAGCCACTAGGGTTTGCGTGAAGAAGTAACAAACAAACATAGGTACATCGATTCATCCATCCACAAACAAGACTAGGAATTATAGTTGTAGTAAAAAAGGAGAAATTCGCCTTTTCGCTATTTTCTTCGATAATACGAACAGGGTCTGACTATGGGTACTCGTGCATATTTCAGGACCTGGAAGAACTTGCTGGACTCTGTACTCAAAGAGTAGCAACTTTAAATTAGACACCGATGCTCAGAAGCAACTAGTCTGTTTCAGTCTTTTATGTGCATAGTGGTGTTACATGCTTTACTCACAGTTTGTTGAGACGGCAGTCGGGACCAGAAGAGAAATCACCAGTTGGCTTAGCATAATAGTCGGCATCCTGTCCAGTCTCTTATCTTTTTACATAAAAGCACTTTTGCTTACTTAAGTGAGTCTATGCTCGAAGAGTTATCTGTCACAACCACACGACAAGAGCTAAAACAAAAACAATATTAAAGGGGAAATGATAACCTTGTCAATACACTAACGTGTTCAATAAATACCTACTTGTATTTTGATTCTAAAGTTTTTTTTACAATGGGTAATAATAATAATGCTATGTGCTTCTAAGGGTCTGATATTATTTATTTATTATGTCAAAGTCCATAAAAACAATTAAATAGACAACGTTTGTACGCAGTTTGATGGCGTTTGATAACAGACTATTCGGCTTGGACTATACGATATGTATATGTATGAGTAAGTCGAAAAGTATTTTGACGGCACTTAAACAAACATTCAATCGCTTCTAATAAGCGTCATCATGATACATGTGGGCAGTGGTTGGTGACTCGATCTCACACTGGAGCAAGTAACTCGAAGGGAGGGTGCCGGCCGTAGGACGTGCGGTATCCGCTTGAGGGCATTGCCCTCGCGTATTAACCTTGTGTACGCTCTCCCGATTATAACCGTACCCCAGTGCTCTTATCGCGCGGCAGCACAGGTCAGAATTCAATGGAACACTGTACTCCTCTTTGGCGTCCATTGTGTGCTGTCTTTCGTCCAATAAAATTAATGTTCACTTAGTAAGCACGCTACCCATATTCATTTCAGTTACGTTACTCGTATTATTGAACTACAGATTTATATTGCGGTATGTAATTAAGAGAGTTAGGTGTAGTATGTCCTTTATCGTAAGTAAAATAAAAAATAAATAAAAATCCAGATATGTTTGATGGGTTAAGGGAGGTCATGATTTAACATAATGATCGTTTTGAATACAGGTTTGTCCACTGTGGGTGGACAGCCGGTATTACGGTATTAGCATTTCGATTTATGAACTTCGTTGGGATTAAAAACAGGATTTGCACAGTTATGAACTTCAAATCTTGGGCAGTATTTTTATTTTTAATGTCACCTAGCTATTAAAAGAACAAAGTTGCCATCATCCGACTTATTTAGCTTTAGCCACATACTAACTACATCCGCAAAATTCTGACCAAATTGATTATTATTTTATGTGTCTACGTTTAAGAACGGAAGGAAAAAAAAACTTGACGGTATCTAAAATCAAAGAGCCTGTATATGAATTTTTCCGTTTGCCTACAGAACCATAAATAAAACCATCCAGAAGAGTCAAGTAACACCCTTCGTGCTCTCGTTTCAATATACTCAACACACTCGTGTAAGAGTCAAATAACGCTACTGTAACCCGTAGGTACAATTATGTGCGTATAAAATCTATGTGGCTGAGCCATGATAGTTAAGCTCGTAACCGCAGTCAACGACCTCAACAGTTCGATGGGAGGCAATTTAGAAGCTCGGCATCGTTAATTTCCAAGATGGAGCTGGCATACTTAAACTGGTCTGTTTACTCCCAGATACTGACTCAGTGGATCTCGTTTAATTGAGCTACTATTCTGTGCGCAGTGGTCATGAGTGCAAAATCACAAGATAACAATCTTGACGGTATCTGTAATAAGTTGTTGATTTAAAAAAAATGTGTGTCGCTTCCCGCTGGCACCCGGTCTTGCGTGCCTTTACGGCCGTTTGAGAGACAAGAGACTGCAAAACTAGAAAACAAACACTCTTAAATTAATTTTATTAGCCTTAGTATCGACATCTAATATGAACGAAGAATACATCGATTATTTTTGACTACATCAATTAATAATCCGAGTATTGTCTATACTGGAATAATCCCAGCAAATTTCACCCTTCGCCCTTCTAGCACGCTCAGTGCTCAAACTGATAAAAAAATGCCTAGTAGTAGCTTCTTAGGAAGTTTAGTGATAATTTTTCGTTTAATTTATATTTGAATAAATGTCGATGGTTTATTTAGTACTTAAATATAAATAAAAAACACAATAAGCAAATGTTATTTTTTAGTGGGCCCAGGGCCTTTTACCTGCCCTGAGAGTTAGACAAATATTAAATTAGCGCAAGGTAGTAGAAGATCGAAAGTATATTTTTAGGCTTACTTTGAGTAAAATTACCCTTGTCTGACCCTAGTGACCGTAAACCATATAGTTCTGGCCGTAAACTAAAACTTTATGGCCGTAAACCGAAATTTGGCTTGTTTTCGAAACAATCATTATTTTTTATTTAAACTACATGCTACTTTTACTTGCATTCATTCTAAATATAATCTTAATAGTTAATAGAATCGGTTTTTTCACTATAAATATCAAATAAATAAATGATACAGGTTTTGTTAGTTAAAGTTGAGAACTCGCACAACTTGGCGAATACCGACGAAGCTACCCTATCATCGGCGTATTTATAATGACCTGTATAATCTCTGGTCAACAATTTCCCCATTTTTTTGATCCGTGATATTTCGGGCCAAGTACACATTCCAAATAGTTGAACTTATTTTTAAAATGATCTTTTTGTTTTAAATTATTGTTACAGATTGAACCTAAGGTGTTAAGCTTTATGTTTAGCCCCTTTTAAGGGTTCTGTAGTCTAACAAAGAATCCTTGTAGTTTCGTGTCCGTCTGTGCACGGTTTAGCTCAGAGACCAGAGGAAACTAGAAAACTATAATTTGCCATGGGGTTGTATTTTAATCTATGGATTTTTTTTGTTGAAAAGTCTCTTAAAATGATAATGAGTTCGCGGTATCTTTTTACGAAATGACGGCTTCTTTGAAATATTCAGTTTTAAAACGGTTTTGTTAGACTCTAGTTTCTCCATAAATATTATAATTTTGTTTGAATAAATAAACACATCCAGTCCACATCCACAACCAGTGTGGAGATAGTTAAACCTACTAACTGTACCGTCGTAACTTAAAGTACATTATCAAAACTCATCTTTATCAGCGCAATCTAGGGCATTATGTGTCGGAAACAAAAGCCAATCTTCACCTTTTAAAATTACCATGTTACCATTGTCAGCACAAAAATAGTGAACTTTTGATGAGCTAACCATACCAACCAACATACACATAAGAGATGTTAGTTTTGTGCATACCTTGCGTTTAATAAATATAATGTACATAAGCGTTTACCAACCAACACTAAGAGATGTTAGTTTTGTGCATACTTGCGTTTAATAAATCTCATGTACAAAATTCAAAAAAAAAAACAAAATTAGTTTATTTTGTACATAGGCTATTGCTAGCACTTATACACGTCCCAACATTGGCCCTACCACAGCTTCGGGACAATTGTGGGCTAGTGCTGAGAAGAAGCTGCGCAACTAACTCAGTCACTATTGTCAATGCCTCTTTTAAAAATATTACAATTAAATGTTCTTAATTGTTCTTACAAGCTAGACCATACATTGTTATCGTTCATATAATCATTTATTCTATAATATCCTTTAGTCATTAAACATTGTTTAACAATAGATTTGAATTTATGTAAAGGTAATTCAATTATATTTTGAGGCAATTTATTAAAGAAAGTAATACATCTTCCAATAAACGAGTGATTAACCTTCTGAAGTCTGAAGTTTGGAACGGCAAGTTTATTCTTGTTTCTAGTACTGAAATCATGTAAATCACTTTTTTTTAAAAAATAAGTGCAAGTTTTTACGAACATAAATCAAATACATAAGCGTTTACAAACCAACACATAAGAGATGTTAGTTTTGTGCATACTTGCGTTTAATAAATCTATTATACATAAGCGTTTTTGCATCCGATAGAGCTTGTAAATCCTTATCTAAAGATCGCAACGACGATATTGAGAATAATATCTCCAAATGTTTTTGTGCAAATTCAGCTTTTGGTATTATTACCTTCTTATTTAGTATCTTTGAGGACATGCGCATGTGTAAAATAATCTATAAACATTGTCAGCTCATTTGCTGTGCTGACAGTTAAAGATATGATTGCCTTATTTCCGCAGTATATTATCACCCGAGCTTACCATACAGCACTCTTCGTTCATTACGAAGAGAGTATCATTGTAATAATTTAGGATTGCGTGAGCTCGCCACATTGGTCGGCTCCGGCTGTGGCTCCGGTAATTGGAGTGCCAATTTCAAATTAGCCTAAGGCAGTAAGACGACCGCCCAGACTAATTTTTGTTTGTCACGTTTTTTGTTTGCGTTTGTTTCTGTATTATAATCACTTTCAAACAGTAACACTACCACACATATGTCATTAAACTACCAAACATTTAGATCAATAACAATGATACGCTAATGTTTCTCTGATGTTAAACGAAACTGGAAAATCAATAACCTAATGAGACGAACATTCGTGTATTTTTTATTATATACATATATTACTCGTAGATTACGTCGAATCAAAATAATAATCAAGCAGAAGACAATCAGTCTTCTGCTGGTCTTCTAGGCTCATTCGCCAGACAATTATAAGTAGTTGCAGTTTCATTAGCACATCATTATTCGCTTGTTTTATATACTTGGAATTCATGTTAACTACCATTGCGTAGCGTGGAACCCATGTTAAATAAGATTATTAGTAATCAAGCCATGTTTATCAATGTTTGCATGCAAATACGGGTACCAAAGCGACATTATGCTCAGAGTGAGGGTCAAACTCTTCGATGTGCACGTACAGTGGCAGCTATAGTTATGCGGCGCATCCAATGTAATCGATTTCGCTAGCCGAAGCATCGACAACAATGCGTTTATTATTCCAACTGGGAGTGTTTTCTTGCGACGTATTTGGTGGAGGTATGCGGGCCGCGCCAGCCCTCGGACAGTCACGCACGACGGAAGTGAGCTGCGTTGCTTAATGCTACTTATACTTACTTAGCACAACCGCTTATTCGTATTCTAAACAGGCGGTTCTCTATAAAATAACTAGCACCTGCACCGTTATAGCCGTGTCCTTCATAACGACGCAATACCTTACCGATTTAGAGCGTATCGAGCCTTAAGTCTCATTAAGTTGTCTCGGCCCAATTGTGTGTTTCATACGTGTTTATATTATAATATGTCTTCAAATTTTACAGTGGCTATTGTTCTGTTTGCGTTTAGCTTACTCAACGCTATAATACGATCTGTAATATAACATGCAGGTAGCTAAAGTCTACACATGTTAAACAACCCATTTCCCCGCGACTTCATTGGTTTCGTAAACTGTACATAAGAACAACAATATACGCAAGTGTTGCAACGAGATCGGGAAAACGCGCCGTGTTTGACCACTGAGCTATGAAATCATGCGGCCGCTGCATGCCGTTGCACTTTCTCGGTGCAGTTTTGCACCGCGCGCTGGGCGCCTCTGGCTTACCGACCGATGATTATCCACCGGCCAACTTACGTGAATTTACAAACGCATTGTCTTCATTCTCTTCCTCCGAGTTCACGTGATCGAGAAAGTTACGAGTGTGCATTGTCGTTGATAGGTGTAGTTTTAGAATGACAGAAGCGTATTTACTGTTTGATACTTTCAGTCACTAAAATTAGGATAGTTTGATCATCAGCTGATTTTAAATACCACTTTTAACAGTGCTGAAATATTAGTAGGGACCTAATGGAAATGATAAAGATCATGGTAGCAAGCAATCTTATCAAAACCTTTCTTATGAATGTTCCTACATGAAACATATTGTATAAAAATAATTACTATGTCGAGAACGAAATCTACATATTCACTGCACTGTAAGTGCATCGCCGAGCTTTCTTAAAACTAAGTCTGTCTTTTAGAATATTGATTTATGCGAGGCAATCGGCGCTTGTCGTAATAGGTGGATCTGTCTGAAGTGTAGTACGCTAATAACTTATGAAACAGTTAGGTACTTACTATGAACACCTTACTATGAACACTCGTAATAATTCAAATTTTGTAAATAATCCATAATAACAATAATTAGGTAAACATATTCTTAAGCTACTTTGCCTTATGAAATAAGGAAAATCTGGCGTGGCACTTGAGGGTAGGTCACTTTCCTTTGATTTCTTGTCGTATCGTTGTGAGGACTTAATTATTTCTTATTCTTTCTTAATGTTTCCACCAGCTGGTGGGTGAGCTCAACAAAAAGAGAGAACTACACACATCAAAAGTGTCTAGGGATCAAGCATTTTTATGCGGATTTCTTGAGATTGAGATGTGGCTTTGTAATAAATTTATGATTTTATAAATTTATATGGTTCCTTTTTGGTGCATTTCATAATTTGGAACAGGAACTGTCAATCAAATTCGATTAAAAGATGAAAATCAGCTGTCAATATTTTCTCTATAAAAACCATAAAATTATTATCCCTTTGGAATAGAACGACAAAAGCGAGATGTCACTAGCAGCAAACTGTGTGATAAAAAGAGATGGGTAGCAGAACCATTTTTGTCAGATGTCAAACAGTTGACCGCCCTGCAGAAGCTCGCTGAAAATTATGTGCATTTGATTTTTTATATTTAAAAGTGAAATTGTGTATATTTTGGAGAAATAATGCGTCTGAAACATGGTGACTTGATCGGTGATTGATTGTTATGCATTACAGCGGCATAACCCCAACAAATAATCATTTAACAGGTAGATTAGTCCAAATCGAAGCCTCTTAATATACGACTTATATTTACCAATGCGCTTCAAATTTAAAGTACGCAGTTTGATTATTCTATTCTACAAACGTTAATTTACGTAAAAATAAAGACAAATTAACACAGGGAATGTATATCGAACAATATTTTGTATATGAAAATAACATTTAGTTTTACACTAGAGCTGCATGTTCAATATTTTGTGTCGACTGTTTATCATGCAGTAAACTACTATATTTAACTTAGGAACATTGTTATAAATCACCTGATCAAAAGGTTATCTCATTTAAAGCTACAAATGTTACTTACTTATGTTAGTTACTGACATCTTAAATCGGTTTCGATTGACAGCTTTTACTTGTCCTTCTATTCCGATAGGAATATTAATTTTATGGTGATAAAAAGAGATGGGTAGCAGAACCATTTTTGTCAGATGTCAAACAGTTGACCGCCCTGCAGAAGCTCTCTAAAAATTACGTGCATTTGATTTTTTATATTTAAAAGTGAAATTGTGTATATTTTGGAGAAATAATGCGTCTGAAACATGGTGACTTGATCGGTGATTGATTGTTATGCATTACAGCGGCATAACCCCAACAAATAACCATTTAACAGGTAGATTAGTCCAAATCGAAGCCTCTTAATATAAGACTTATATTTACCAATGCGCTTCAAATTTAAATTACGCAGTTTGATTATTCTATTCTACAAACGTTACTTAACGTAAAAAATAAAGACAGAATAACACAAGGAATGTATATCGACGAATATTTCGTATAATGAAATAATATTTAGTTTTACACTAGAGCTGCATGTTCAATATTTTGTGTCGACTGTTTATCATGCAGTAAACTACTATATTTAACTTAGGAACATTGTTATAAATAAGGAACTTGATCGCAGGGTTATCTCATTTAAAGCTACAAATGTTACTTATGTTAGTTACTGACATCTTAAATCGGTTTCGTTTGACAACTTTTACTTGTCATTAATTTTATGATAAAAACATACAACGCATTGAAGACATTATTAGGGTGTTATTAGTGCTACTGTTTCCCTACTACTGATTAAAACCAACGTTATTATGGAGCGGCGACTTCATTTAAGCAGGGAAGAAATGCTCAGAGCCGTGGGAATGATAGAAGCTAGTTCCCGGCAACTTACTGTGGCTTTAGCTCTGAATACAAGTCAGAGTGTTATCAGTCGACTTTGGACACGTTACCGCAGCACTGGTACCGTGGCTGAGCGCCATGGAGGACGGTATCGCTGCACCACACGGAGACAAGACCGATACATTCAAATCACAGCTCGAAGAGCTCTAACAATAACCGCCATGATGTTAGCCGTGAGGCTTCATCACTCTTCAGGGAACTTAATTAGCGACCAAACAGTCAGAAACCGCTTGCATGAAGTGAACCTTCATTCCCGAAGACCGCTACGGGTACCACCTATAGCAATGCACAATCGTAGGATTCAATATTAATGGGCTCTTGAACACAGAAATTGGGCAGAAGAACAATGGCGTTTCGTGTGCTTTTCTGATAAGTCTCGTTTTGGTATGAGACCGGATACAAAACGTATACGACACTGGAGAACCCCTGGACGCCAACAGCGATTAAAATCCTGCCAGGAAGTCCATCCTTATTGTGGTGGAACCATCATGGTATGGGCGGGTATTTGGATCGGCGGAAGAACTGATTTGATTCGGATCAGAGGCAACCTCAACGCTCAAATTTATGCTGAGACGATTGTATCAGACGTCATCGTTCATCTACAAGTGCAAATCGGTCCCTTATTTCAGTTAATGCATGATAATGCACGACCGCACACCGCAAGAGTTGTAAGACAGACTCTCGCCGCAGCTAACATCAATGTCCTGCCCTGGCCTGCTCAGTCGCCAGACTTGAACCCGATTGAGCATGCATGGGATATGCTACAGAGAAGAGCTCTGCCGAATATGGAGGGTATCCAGTCGCAAGAAGACCTTTATTTGTTGTTGCAACGAACATGGGCGGCCATTCCACAGCGTGATTTGAATGAACTCATTTTGAGTATGCCAAACCGATGTTCTTGTGTTGTTAGTGTTCGTTCGCGGTAGAAACACGGATTATTAATTGTTTAAATTACCCAATAAAATTTTAAAGAAAACTGTTATTTCAGTCTTTTTTTCGAACTTTAATGTTAGTGGTTCAAATGTCAAAAATCCCTTTATTAGGAAAATGGCAATTTTTTTTATTAATGCAAAGGTGACTTGGTTTATCGTTACTGTAGACAAACGAAAACACTTTATTTGATGAATCCTTAAAGAAAATTTTAATTAATATCAATCAGGAGAAAAGTTATTGCAAAAATATATGTTGATCCCTAGAAATTTTGGATGTGTGTATTTCATGTCAGTTTGGTACTTTCAAATATTTCAAAAAAGTGCACTTTTAAATAAAGATGTGTTTCATGCGCACATTCCTGGGGTATCATCTTTTTATAAATACCTAAGTGAGTACGTAAAGTAATTTGTTATTCACAATCAACATACACTTGTTTATGTCGGCTTTAGAGATCGCTCGTGCATTCGCGATGAATCACTCTGATGAATATTGTAATTCTGCAATTACCGATGCATTATAATAATTGCAACGCAAAGAGCCTACATCAACAGTTGTCTTTTATATCATTGCAATTGAAATATCCCATAATATGTACGAGGGAGGTAAAATCCGATGTCTTTGCTAGTCCAATGATGTACATAATCATTTCATATTTTTTAAAGTAATATCAGTGAATAAAATTAATTACCTAAAAATATCTCAGAATTCAACGGAACCGAACGAATGTCAAGATTGTAGACAATCTTCGACTAGCACAGAGAAACGGAATGTAAAGTTGCGACGTCCGACTGCTGGGAAAAAAGTATTCACCTCAACTATGAGGTAATTGGGGCATACTCCAACACTCGGGCACAGCGCTGTGGGGTGTAAGCCACCCATAAGTCCTCTGACTAGGCTAAACGACTAATATCGACCGATATTAGCCGGGACCAACAGCTTGACGTGTATCCCGAAGCACGAAGATGCTGTTGATATACGTCACTGATATGGTCGGTACGGTCACCCATCCAAACACGACCGCGCCGTAGGTTGCTTTACTTCGGTATCACTTCCAAACCGCTGATGCCACAGCACTAAGAACTACGAGAGTGGTATTCATACTATAATAATATAGACTAACTAGCGGACCCAGCGAACTTTGTTTCGCCCCCGATCCTCGTCTTGCCCGGCCTCGTCCCGCCCGGCCTCGTCCCGCCCAGCCACGTAATTAAAGAAAAATGTTAAGGGTGGACAACCCTTATCACTAAGATGTATGAAAAATAGATGTTGGCCGATTCTAAGACCTACTCAATATGCTCACAAAATTTCATGAGCATCGGTCAAGCCGTTTCGGAGGAGTACGGGAACCAACATTGTGACACGTGAATATTATATATAAGATGATCGCTCGTGTGGTAACACACAAGAGGAAGAAGGCAGTCTCGCATTCGATGGCATCATGAAAAAGCTTGCTAAAATACTGTGTCAGTAAAGTATTTTGACTGGCGTACGGAGCTACGAGTTGTCAAATGACATTGCTTTTTAGGGTTCCGTAGCCGAATGGCAAAAAATGGAACCCTTATAGTTTCGTCAAGTCTGTCTGTCAGTCCGTCCGTATGTCACAGACATTTTATTCTGTAACTATAAGCATCGCATTGTTGATTTGGTAGGAATATGTATCCTGTAAACCACCAATTCTTATACAAAAAATAAAAAATAATAGGGGGAACATGAAACTAAAACCGAAAATATTTTTTAGTCAAACCTATGCGTGTGGTGTGTGTATGGATAGGTCTCCTAAAATGACATAGAGGTTCCTAAAACCATTTTCCTTTAAAGTCTAACGTTTCATAGCTAGACGCTTCCAAAGTGGTAAAATGAACGTCCCACCCATCTAATTTCTATACTAAGCGAGTGTAAATTTTGAAAAAAATATGTACGGTAGATCTTAACAAATACTTTCAACGAAAATTGGTTTGGATGGAATCGAACGAGAGGTTTTTGAGATATAGCACATTTTCAACAACCGCAAACATAATTTTGTTCTTCATAGAAACACTATGAAAAACAAAGTTATGTTTGCTGTCAACAAAATATTGTGGTATTTTACTAAGTGGAAGTAAGTGGATTCTCTAATTCAGTTAAAGTTGGCACGGAACCCTCAGTGCGCGAGTCCAACTCACACTTGGCCGGTTTTTTAACGTCCGAAGCTAGACGTAATAACATTAATTAGAGATTGCATTAATTGCGGTAAAGCTGCATTTTTTTTATACTTCGTTTGTATAGTATTCAGTCTTTTTGTTAAGTCGTTTGTCAAGTATTGCAAGTCTGTCTGTCGGTCTGTTCGTCCGTCCGTATGGCACAGCCACTTTATTCTGTAACTATAAGCATCACACTGTTGCAATTTAGTAGGAAGATGTATCCTGTTTACCGCATTACGATTCTTATACAAAAAAATAAGAAAAAATGATATTTAAGGGGGCGCGGGGCTCCCATACATGAAATTAAAACCGCATTTTTTTTAGTCAAACCTATGCGTGTTGGCTAAGACAAGGCAGTCAAGGTAAATACTAGTCAGATGGACCCAAATAACATTCCTAAATTGCAGATTTACAGGAATTATTGCAAACTAACCCTTATTGATTGTCTAATATGACAAGTCTACAACTCTGCCCTTTTTTCATACCGATGATGGATTTTGCTTTTTCATGGCGCAAGTAGGTTGTTACTTTGACCTGTCTTTAAATATAAGCGACTAATAGAACTATAGAATAGTCAATTCATTATGGTTGTAAAAATATCGGCGCTAAAGTTCTTTGTTCTATTAATAATTGTGTTCGACGAAAATATCAGCGAACATCCTTGAACAAAAAATGCAGTAGAATCCTTTTTAATGTTTGCTCAACATGAAAAACTTCGACTGTTAATCTTCCTTTTTAAAAGTACCTACGGAAACTGCACTTAATAAGAAGCCAGTATTGTTCTCGATTTTGTTATCATTCCGCAGCCATTAAAATATTGTGCTTGTTTGTCACGTACAGTCGCGACGTTCACGTGTCTTTGCAATGATTCCGTCTATAGGAATGGTATGCACTGTACATACTTTTATAGTAATGAGTTCCTAGGTACGCTACTAATTATATTATTTATTTAGATTTTGGTTACCTAGGTTTAAATATTGAAATAACTCATTGAGTGCTTATTCATTGGTTTTGTGTCCAAGGCATGAGAACTGTTTATCTTTTAATCCATTTTCACCAATACTGGTCATCAAGCCATTGCGAACTTCATATTATCCTAGTCTGATTGATGACCAATGATTTAGGAAGTATTCATTAAATGAAATACTTAGTAACACGCTTTTGTATCGCGGGATATGATACTAAGTTGAACTGGTACTGTTCCATTTATATCATCATGCTCATAAAATTTAAATATACGACGAACAATAATATTATGACAGACAAGTTTGATAAGTAAGCACTGTTTACTCATTTGCGAAGATCGGAAGCTTGCGTCGCAAAGCTATTTGCTATCTTGAAAATTGAAATTAGCCACACAATGGAGAATCGTTCTTCGAACTCTATTGTTTAAGCAAACAGTAGCACAATGTGTGATGTTGCTTTGTTTACACATAGCAAACGATACTTAACAGTAACATACATTGTTAAAATTAACTTTGATTCGATGTTGTTTCTCGCCCGACGCTATGCGCGGTTAGAGAACACACGCTAAACAGTAAGAACAGTAGCCGCATGATTCCACGGATTTAGTGTTGTTTGAACCTACAACGTAAACGTAAATAATTACACCATACTCGTTCATGTATACTAAGTTTGTCGTGTCTTATCGTCGTCTTAACAGGCAACTTGGTACCTTCATGTTCGTTTAATAACTTCTAATACGCTAGAATTTGCGTCTATTTGTTGTTAGGATTCTTACTATGAAAAACGAAATCCGTCACTACGACTACGACAAACGCTTCTAGTTTATTACTTCATCGCTATCTCTAACGTTTGTAAGTCGATTTTCGTAAGATATATCAATGCCAGAGATTAAATACAAACACGGAAGGGTTTTTTGAATCTCGGTGCATCTTCCTAGAAGTAGTTGTCTTAACATGTTCTCCAGTAGTGGACAGCATAAACGATTATGATAATAGCAGAAAGATCACCTTTTGCCTCGTACTATCCGATTGTTTTTAAACCTTTTATATACCTATTTTACTGCGATATGCGAGTGCTTAAGTGTAGTGCGTAGTGTCAGGTCAGGTGTTAGTATTAGCGGTTCCCCGCGGCTACACCATTTATACACCATATAACAATAGCTATACTATTGTTATATTATGAGGTTAAATAATAATGTGTAAAATATTGAAAGAAGACTATTTATACATATAGGAAGTAGGGGAAACTCGTGTTAGGTACTTCTTTATTAAATACACAGCAGACTCTTCTAACTCCGTCTCGGCATACGTCTTCCTCTGATAATCACTCTTAATCACTCTTGATATCATGTTCACTAACACGCATACTTATTTATTTATTTACTTATCTCACGTGATAGTCCTAACATCAACTTCCACGTTCCAAGTGTTAAAATTCAATCATTTTTCTCCTTTCTCACCCTCTCTCGTCTGTCATTTCCTACTCCTTACGTTCCATTCCACGTCCATATCCTACATTTATATATTATTTTGTTTACCTGGGGAACTAAATACTGCATGTATGCTTTTTACGAGTATATTAAAAGTTTTTCATATACTCGAGTATGGCTAAGGTAAGTCGGTCAGTAAAAAGGTTTTTGGCATTGGCCAATTACAGAACCCTATGCATTAATCGCCTGGGTGTTTTTCCTGATCTCTGGAAGGTCGTTGACGTGATACCCATTCACAAAGATAAAAACTCTATCAGAATTATAGATCAAATTGTATTTTATCCTGTTTAACGAAAGTAAAAAAAGACAATACTTATGGTAGTCATCGAATCTTGGTTGGTTTATAGGCCATCTTAGTTATCATCAAAATCCATTCATTAGTTTTTTCGTGCAGAAGTAACAAACATGCATCCTCATAAACGCATTTATAATATTAGTATGATACTAGAATATAATTCATAATATTAGTGGGATTATAAATATTATGATACTTAGCAATATTGTAATATAATTCGCCTGTTTTTATCAATAATTTGAAATTACGACTTGAGCAGATCTGACAATTTGATATTGATTATCATAAGATTTATTTGACATTCAAACTAGGTAGAGGTATAATTTTCATATTTTATTGTATCCTAACATTTGCATGCTAAATTATGTAGCTTAAATATGTCATTCGTCTATTTATTGTAATTTGACACCTTGAATACGATATTAAACAATAGCAAGAGAACGTTCACGATGGTACGAATAACTTGGAATATAATTCATTCAAGAAGACTGACTATTAGCGCCACTCGCCGGGCGGCAAGCCGAATATCAATTGAGTAGCGTCAACAATAGCCCATTCAAAATATAAGGAAATTGAGAATATTTTTGGGCCAAAATTTGTAAACTGTCTTAAAAATATTTTCAAATCAGTGCTATATGGGATTCATAGGAGTATTTCTCAAAGTTATTATGAGCTAAGTCTTATTTTTATTTAAATACGTTATTAGACCTTACTCTTCTAATACAGTGTGTCTGGAATAGGAATACCGATATTGGAGGTACGTTTTTAAAAGAAAATTTACAAAAACTTTTATTAATGAAATAATACCGAAAAATTGAAAATAAAAATCGCTTTTTCATACTAAAGTCTTACCTACCTCGATGATTTTAGTATGAAAAAGCGAAATTGATTTACAAGTTTTCGGTATTTTTCATGAATAATGGTTTTTGTAAATTTGCTTTTAAATACGAACCTCCAATATCGGTATACCTATCCCGGACACACTGTATACAATAGGTCTAACACACAATATCTTTATTCTCTGCCATTCAAACTTTTAGGTAAAGCAGAAAGATTGCAAGTGCGAAATTTAACTATAAATGTCTGGCTTTACGCAATGAGGCACTCGAAATGCCCGTTGCGCGGTGCGTTTGAATCAAGCGGAGTGCCAGTTAATCCACAACCCCCCAAGTAGGATCCTGGACAAATTCGGATCCCAATACGATAGACATAGAAGGGTTTTAATGTTAAAGTCAAGAAAGGAAGTGCAACGTGAAAACAATGAATATGAGCCATAAAGTACAGTGTCACCAACTTATTTGAAGAACGACCGTAAATGGAACTAAAGATGTCAGTTGAAAACGTCATTGTTTAGTCAATGGTATTTAAAATTTCTCTGAAGCAATTCTGAATACCAAGGTGAACCTTATTTATTTATGAATTAATAACAAATAAGTAACGGTAACGGCAATCCTCATCATCATCATGATCCCGGCGTTAATCCCAGTTACCTGCGATGACGTCCGGGGTCAAGTAGATGACCCTCATTTCATTTTTCTTTTGCCGTAAGGTAAAAAACTAAAAATGGTATAAAATGCCATTCAGCGTTAATTCCGCCTTTGGTTGTGAAATGAAGTTATTAAACACATGTTTTAATGTAACATGTAGTTACGGCGAGTAAATAATTCAGAATTGTTTATTTTTGCAAAAAGGCCACCCTTTTCGATCGTGGTGCAATTCTGTTATTCTTTAAATAAGTTGGTGGCGCTTTAAGATAAAAGATTTGACATCTTAATTATTGATATGATAACATTCAGCTATTCTAATGATTAAAACATACCTTCTGAAAACAAAAGCAAAGCTGCTCAAAGCTACTATGTTCTTTATGAAATGTGTCCCCAGATATAAAATCTATTTTGGGAAAAATAATGATGTGTGTAGACCTAGTCGCGGGGGTCGCCAACCGAGAGGGCTTCGACCCGCGCCAGCGGAGCGCCTGCGCGACCCCGCCCGTCACCGGGCATCTCACCTCCCCCTCCCCTCCCCTGCGCCCCCGGGGGTGCCTGGGAACTGCGCCCTCAGCTTAATTTATCTCCCGCGTGGCCCTAGCAACAGCCAAATGCCTAGATGCACTAGTACCTAGCTACACGGCTGCTCGACGTCGATACCGCTAGCGTCACTGCGCAGATGCATAATCTTATGGGCATGTTGATACTAACTAATGGGAGGCTGTTTACCTGGGCTTAATTGCTACTTAATGGTTGTTATGATGTGAGGGTCTAAGTGAACTTGGGTGGAATATCTGTAACTATACATCTGCACTATCCTTTCCCTACCTATTAATCTTCGAGTGATGGTTCATCCAAAAAAATTTTGGGCAGTTACTTACAGTTTATTGCAGTTTACTATGGTACAACAAGTTTTTTGTTTAAAGTCTCATTAAAGTAATTACACAAACAACATTTGTACAAAAGGTTAAGGCTTAACGCCATATGGCATTCTCTACCAGTCATGCATTTCGGCTAAGCAGAAATGATTCATTATTGCGTGTATTGAGGGTTTAATGCTAAAATGATTTTCTCAAATCATCTCCCATAGAAATGCATTCCTCATTTAACATTTTATTGACAAGTTTATTTCTTGTAGAGTATAACTACATGACCGCAATGCTCAGTAAAGTAATTCTACCTCTAATTATATATAATATAATGTATGAGTGTTTATTATCCACAATTAGTGTTTCAACCGCGGTTACGCGATGCTCCATCTCCACAGCTGTTGTGGTTCTTACTGTCAGCAATACAGCAAAGCCATAAGTCACATCACTATCAGTATTCTATAGTTAGTCTAGTCAGTTCGAGTCACCGCGCACCAGAACAGATCATATCGCATTGTACTATTAAATTTGAATATTACATTTTTTTAAATACCTCCCCGCATATAAATAAACGGCTGATCAAAATTTCGTGGAACATGGCTGTTAACACTACAAAGTTATCTATGATAAAAAAAAAAAACTAAACGAAAATCGGTTAACCCGTTTGGTAGCTACGATACTACAGACAGCAGTGTTGGGCAAAGTTAACTTTGTGTAATCGAACTACTAACTACGGTTAATTACTAATTACGACTAACAAAAATAATTCGGTTATCTGATTACTTTTATCAAGTAGTTTAACTCCTGATTACATTAAGTCTAAGAACATATTTTTTATTTTTTATTATACGTTGTATTATTATTAGTTTGTAATTTTATATGTATAAATTAGAGATGTAAGGCCGGTATGATACAAAATGAATAGTGAGTTTGTTTGCAATCCGGAAACACATCGACGATAAGCTCTTTAACATGTTATGGAATGAAACAGTGACATGTCAGAAGTGTTATTCCGCCATCGTGAAACCGCTCTTATGTCATGGACAAGCGCTTGCTTGTCCATGACATACGACATTACATCGACATGCCATCGACATATTGACCACTATTTTTAAGAGGAGGTAAGCCTCTTTTCACCATCAACATGCCGTCGACTTTTCGTCGACACATCGACAATTAACGGTCGCAGAAGCGTTATTCCGCTATCGACATGCCGTCGACACCCGACCACTATTCTTGACATGTTAAAAGCGTCGTAACACCATCGACTAGCTGTCGACACACCCTTGACATATTTAAACGTTAAAGCAATTCTGTCGCCTAATACGAGTATGCTGTACCTATAGATCTATCACTTTGCTGAGTTGGCAGAAAATTTTTTTTAAAGTGTTACAAAAATAATCTCAATTACTGATTGTATTTAGTAATAGAAATAGCTAAATACTTTTTTTCTAATATTGTCTCATTACTTTATGAAATTGTACTAGGTAATTGTAATCGTAGTTTGTACAGTAGTTAGATAACATTGCCCGACTGTGACAGACAGACACGTTAAACGGCGGAAATAAGGAAGGAATAGGAAATAAGAGAGGCGTATTATACGCCTCTCTTATTTCCTATGGGTTAAAAATGTTTTCGATCTAATTAAAGTTGCTCTTGTTGCACACCAGCAATTTAGGTATTTAGTTAGCTATGAATCTAAGTAAACTCGAATTAACTTTACTTTATTCTAAGATTACAAAATACCATTCTTCTTCTTTGGTAATAAGCTATAATAAATTTCTAAGCCTTATTTTTAGATGTGTCCATATTTTCAGAAGCTTTCGTCTCTTTAACGTATGAATGAATACTTATTTTGATTGTACGTGAGACCAATGAATAGAAGGAAGTTGAGGAGCTTACGCGATTATTTACATAATAAGATTTTGTGCTATAAATAAATAAAAATATATGGAAAGCTTTACATTTTCCAGTAAAACAATATACATACTTTAAAAACTAGTAGTATAAATAGAATTGTAAGTAAAAGAGAGCTATAAATTCAGCATTTTTAATGAACAACTGCTTTGTCACAGTGCCAAGTCGGTATCAAAACAAAGGAAAGATCCGCCTTGTCACGGCACTGACACAATAATCCAACGGCAGGCAATAAATCGCGCAAAGTTCGTGCAAGTGAGCCGTTGCGACTGATATTGCGTAACAATTTGTTAACAAGGGATGTTACTTTGACCGGTGGTGACGGCCGGGAACGCGGGGCGCATCGGCCGGCCGCTGAACCTCCAGCCGAAATCAATACAGCTCCCCGCCCGGCGCGGGCCGTCTGGAGCCCGTTGCCATGGTTACCGGCGAGATAAACGAAACCGCCGGGACGCGCCGCCCCCCGCGAGATCCATCCCTCCCTACCCCTCGCCTTCACCTTCGCCGCCCTTATGTCCCGCAATTTGAGACTTGCGTATGTCATTGACGTCATTGCCCATTGTTGCTCCAGAGATTTTACTTGTAAAGATGGGAACTGCTGAATTAAAAAACAATTTCATTATGAATGAGTAGAATTATGTCTACCTAAATTAAATACCACAGCTGACTTACAGATTTTATTATAAGTTTATCTGAGTATCTTGATATCTTACGCTGTAAGGTATTCTTCCTGGAAAACATTTTGTGAAGAAGACTCACGTTTTATTTAAACTTAAATTAATGTTTATTATTAGGAGACTAACGGGCTGATTCTCAATGTCATAATAAGTTCTGGTTATCGTTATTTGCCAGATATAGACTGAAAATACTGCTAAAGGACTGCTGCTACTGCGCTTCGAGCACCTCAATTGAAAAGCTTTAAATATGTAAATTTTATTGTCTAGAGCCCCTGTTTTGATGTTACGACAACTGCTATTGTTTGAGTTCTCATCCAAACATACATCATAAATCAAAATATATTTCTATTCGGCATCGCTCACAAAAAGACAACAGTGCTAACGCAGCTACACGTGTAGTCTTATAATCGTAACTCAAATTACATATAGTAAATAGGTTTAAATAATAGTTTAAAATCGCACATGTGAACGTTTTTCGCACAAATATGCATCGCCCGAGGCCCGCGCAAAAATCAAAGACTGTCCCGTACAGACTTTCAACTCTATTTTCTCTCTCTGATTAAAAACTTAAGCTCATCTCAAAAACATTTCTTGTAGTGTATAGTGGATGAATACCATAACTGTGGCATCCATTTACTACTAAATGTATAAATTATATTCATACTGTATGTGTAAAACAAATAATAAGTTATGTAGGAGTGTAGGTACGAGGTTTACAGGTACAAGTAGTACCAGTAAACCTTGTGTGGCAAAAAGACGAATTAATAATTAATATGGGTTTTGTCGTGTTTTTTCGTGACCGACCTTCGACGACGCTCTGCCAATACCGATGAATTAGGGCACTTGTTAATAATTTAAGCCCTTTCTGTAAAGGCACCGTAATGTGGATTGGCCGAACTACACTTGTGTTGTGTTTAGACTTGCGAGTGTCTCACGCAACGTTATACAAAATGTTTAGAAGTTTCTTGCGTGTAAATGTTACACATCATTTTATAATATCATTAATTCTCCTTTTAGGTATTGGACCGATTTTGATAATTTAAAGACACGTACGTTTAAAAGTCATTTGGACGCTCACGGAAACTTAAGTTTTTAACAATATTTAAATGGCTGTAATAATATGAGGTTTACGTTCGGGTTTAAGAACATTATGATATTTCTGTGAACACTTAATAGTATGATTATTACGTTTTTATAGTTTGTGTTTTAAACGTGACGTACGTGACGACGTTTAACTACGAAAATAATTTAAAAAAAATTTACACCACCCTTAAGAAACTTTTATCTTACTGACGCCATTAAAGTAATAAAAAATAACAAAATATAAAATCAAAATCGACGTTGATTTTTCTGGGAATATAACATATAGAATCTGATATAAAAATATGTAAGTTAGTGTTATTAACAGACAATTGGTCTGATCCATCGGCAGTGAAATGATTGTCGTTTATCCATGTTATTCATTGAATGACTGTGTGTCATAATAATATCCTTTCCAGCTAGTTTCACCTCTGAAGTAAACATGAGTACAGCAAAGAGATATCGGATACATAAGAGCAAAATATCATACAATTTATGCAAGGTAAAACGATACGCTCGGAATCTTCTACACAATGCGTTTATGCGTACGAGATGCTATGTGCAATATTTTGTGTCCACAATAGCATTGTTTATACGAGAAGTACCGATAAGTAGGTAAACATGTCAAGACGTCGTAAATAAATAAGTATACCTATGATAGGTAAATAAAGGTGGCTGTAAAGTTACTCAGCCAGATTTCCCCCTTGCTATTACCGTAACCCACATACCTAATCTAGTGTAACGCAGTCCTAGTCAAAGTTTTTCGCTTTAAAGGCTGCACAACTTGCACACATTCAATTGCATTTACTTTGACAGACCTTATCGACGCATGAAGTGAAAGGGCTATGACCATTCAGCTGTCTTCTTCTATGTCTATGTGAACACTATCTAATGAGTTCTCGTAACTTCAAATCTACGGGTGTAACTGCGAGGCGAATGGGCATGTTTACAATTCCATAGTTATTGTCAGGCGAGTGCGACATTTCTGTGGAACGATAACTGGACTCTTCGGATTCTTTTATATTCACAATATTATTGTTATGGCTGCTCTTTGCGAATCTATGGAATAGTTCTTAGAAAGCGAAATCGTTTTGTAAACATTCTTTCAATATAAAAACGGTTACTAAGCTTGCGAGTAGACTTATCTAAAATTCCATTCGTTGTACTAACGAGCCTTAACAGGATATTATGAACAGCAACAATTGTTTGGTTGAAGATAAAGCAGGAATTTGCCCAGACAGTGGCGAAGAATGGACTAAAATTGTTGTCTTTTGTTGATTTGTTTAATTTATTATGGCCTATTTTTTATGGATCATAGAAAATAAACAATGGCTACATAATTACTCAATTACACAAGATAAGCTTAGATTATCTAATAAATGCTTTGCAAGCGATATTCGAACTTGTTTTTTATTTATATGAAACCATTTATGGTTTCGGCTAAAAATGTGACTTCTTTATATTTGTCACCGTTTTATAGTAATAACCGCTTGATTACAATAACGGTTTTAAATCCGTGAGATTGGAAATAGACGATTTATTGTAAACTGTACAGAACTTTATGCATTATAACGTAAACTGAAATGACGAATCACAGGGCAAAGTGGTTGATCAGTCAGGGTAGGTGAAGGATGAAGGGGTGACCGAAGTGAATCACCGTTTATCCGTCTTGTTAGGTTGACATGTAAGGCCCAATAAAATCGTAAATTCTAAACCCTACCAAACCTGTTCACAATAAATCAACAAATTACAATCAAACGGATTTAAAACCGTAAGATTGTAATCACGGGGTTTTTACAAAATTACCGTGATATATTAAACTACGACCGCTTGCTCAGCGATAGTATATTTTATTTAAATGAATAAATAATTACAACTTGATACATTTATTTCCAGAATGTACCGCACATGGCCAAGTTCCGTTCCAAAAAAGGGCAGTTGCCTTTTGTGGAGCTGAACGGTGAAGAAATAGCTGACAGCGCTTTTATTATCAAAGAGCTCTCTGAGAAATACAACAAGGATCTCGATGCAGGTAAGTCGTCCTGCCTGCCATATTTACAGTTCCAGTAGCCAGATCATGTAAATAATGTGCTATCATCGTTCGTTCATAACTCCTGCATAGAAGTCTACTCGTGCGAAGCCATCAGTATAATTTTAAAACCAATTTATTCAATTTCTATGGGTTTTATAAGAACAGCAAGAACGGGTTTCGTTATAACACTGCCTTCATTATAAGATCGACTTGGATGATACTAGTGAAAAATTACAAAATATCTTCTATTCGTTTACAATGATTGTAATAAAAACTTCTCATAGAAACCTTGTAATGAGGTGGTGAGATTGATAATTTTAATCAATTTAGGGTAGTAATGTAACACCAACTATGATAAGAATTAAATGCAAAACGAGACGTCGCGTCGGCTTACTTGGATGTAATGGGAGTCCAAGGCTAGTCGTCAGCGGCGCCCACCTTTCCAAGGAAATTGTTATCTTTTCCTGGACAATTTGGGCAGGTGTAATTCTAGGATGGGAGCATTGCGCATGCATTCTATAGGCTGCATCCCGCGCAACTGTCTGACAACCGATATTGATGCATTCGTTTCTCCGCAGCTCTGACGGCCGAACAGCGAATCGTCGCGCACGCAATGATCTCCATGATAGAGAATCATCTCTCGTGGGTGATGCTGTGGTGGCGCGCCAAGTACCCCGAAAGCGTGATAAAGGGCTACCAGGTCAACCTACAGAGCGCCCTCAACACTCGGCTACCCAACCCGATACTAAACTTCTGCTACAAGTTCACATCTGGACGCAAGGTCAGTTATTTTAAGCATGCTCTCGATCTGGTATAATACTTAGCTGGTAATGCCGGCGGTAACGTAATTCTCACTTATTCAAGTACTTGGATCATATAACAACTATTGGCAGTTGTTTATATCTTGTTTTATGTCTGAGTAATCAATAGTTAGGGCCGCTTCCCACGGATACATCCACTATTTTGCAGGTGCTGTTTTCTACAGGTGACGTTTCGTAACATACGCATTTTATTGCTCATATTAACACATAAATCCCGTTTGCAGGGACCCGAGAAATAACAATACTTGTTTTTAATTGATCCACTTTTGTCAATAAACAATTCCCATTTTTAAAAAGACAGTATGCACAATCACAGTTATCTACCATGGCAACGCTGCGAAAGATATGGTTCTACACCGCGCCGCGCTTTAGGTAAATGAAAACGAGATAGACGTTGATAGTTTGGTGGACGAACAACCGTACTTCTATATAAATTGCACTTGTATAAAATGCAAATTTGGCTGTGACAGACGAGGAATCGAACCCCGTGTCTTACATTATCCGGGCATATGCCTATACCACTCGGCCACCGTCACATAAGCAAACCTATTGAAATTTTGCAAGCGCTTAGTTTAACGCGTATGATGATGTCACGCGGCTGCGTGACATCATCAATGTAGCGAGATTGCTCTCACAATATCCGAAGGGAATATTTTTAAAAATATTTAACAAACGGATAAGGTGTAGAATGAATATTTATAATTACGTTATTGTTTTTTTAGTGTTTTGTCACTATGCAAACTTAATAATATAAATTTCACTTATAAAAAGCAACTTTGTCTTTGACAGACGAGGAATTGAACCCCGTGTCTAACGCTATCTGGGCGTATGCCTATACTACTCGTACCGTGTAACAGTAACCTTACTTCTTGTAACAAGCCTGGCGTGTGAACACTCTAACGTTTTCTTCGGGATCCAATAATGCAGTGATGCCGCGGACGTGCTTAAATAGAATCGAATATAATAATAGTGTTTTAATACAGTTTTGAAAATTTTCTTAAACTTTAATTTTAAACATTTTTCTTTATTAAAAACAAACAAGAAAAAAAATAAGACTAAGATATGCAGCATAAAAAATAGTCTTAAAACCAACCTATTAAAAACGACACCATTTCCTTGCGGCAAGGATGCCATGATGCTGGCTGCGTTGCCGCTTTCTATAGCTATGCTAATCCTTTGAGAAAGGATCCACACTTGTTTTATTTTTAAACTGAATTTTTATTTGGATTCTATGATAATTAGGTAATCTAAAATGGGATTCAACAATGTAACATGCTTGATCAAGCATCTCTATCTAATACTGAATTAAACTTAGAAGTGATTTCAACTAAATCTAGTTACCTAAAGTTGATTCGCTAGAAGGGGTGTGGTTTAAGCAAGCTAGGTCTCCCCGGGATTTCCAAGTGCACCTAGATTTGTGGAGGTCAAAGGCCCGAGCGGTGGCCGGGCGAGAACGCCGCGAGTGCGCAGGCGCGGCGCAGCCTCTGCGTCCAGCGCCTACCTGTTGCCGCGCTTCACTGTGCACGCGACTGTTCGCTATAAATCACACAATTGCGAGCGTACCGATTGCCTAACTTAATCCACTTAGTTTTAACTATTGCAATGGTTTTATACACTTTTGGGTGCGCGTTTCAGGGGATGAAGAAGGCGAAGGCCCACGGCATCGGCGTCCACAGTCAGGACGAGATCATCGAGTTTGGCAAGAACGATCTCCGCGTCCTCTCCGACTATCTGGCCGACAGGCCGTTCTTCTTCGGAGATGAGCCCACACTTGTGCGTATTATCTTTTCTTAGATTTGAAATAAATATAGTTGTTTCATGTCACATTGACGATCTCTGCGGTAGAGTAGTTAGAACGCCGTGAATAACATGGTGTCGCTTTATCTGGCACCGGGTTCGAACCCAGTTTTGCCAGATTTCGATTGCCAGAACACAGTCAAATTAAGACATTTGGAATCTGATCTATGTATATGGTATAAATTATGGAATAATAGGTACCTTTCTTATTTCTTTGAGATAAAAGTGCCAATAAGTTAGAGGGGTGCCAGCAATAGGGCATACTATTGTAACGTTGTATATTTTTATATAAGTTCGCGTGAAACGAAAAGCTGAATGGATGTAGGACTCCAGTCCATATTTTGGCATGTACTATATGCCATGCACTTATGAAAACCTTTTGTTTTCTGAAAACGTAATGCTTATATTAGCTTCACTTGTATCTTTGTAAGAAAATTATAGATAATTTGACCTACTTCCCGGTCTTCGATTTGGATGAAATTTTGCTCTGAATTCTGATGATAATACTTGGCTAACTAAGAAACGTCATTACAAATCCAATATGGCGGCCTTCCAAGGTGGCAAACAGGCTATATAAAATGCACCCCCATGATATAGGTATCAAATGAAAGGGTTTGCTGTGAATAAAAAACCGTCACGTGACTTAAATCAAAGATGGCAGATTGGCTATTTGAAATGCACTCCCACGATAATATGGGTTTAGGTTTTTAATAAATATTTTTTATTTTTCATTTGCGTTCAACAGCTGGACGTGGTCGCGTTCTCGAATCTCGCACAACTGCAATTCATCGACAAGGATGTAGCGCACCCGCTGCGAGACGCGATGAACGAGTCGTTCCCGAACCTGGTCGGTCTCGTGTCGCGCATCAAGGAACGCGCGTTCAACGACTGGGACGAGATATGCGCGGCGCCCGAGCCGAGCGCGCAGCCCAAGCCGGCCAAGGAGGCCAAGGAGACCAAGGAGGGCACCGGCCCCGCCGAGAAGCAGCCGCTGTCCGAGGAGAACGAGAAGGGCAAGGTGAGCTCACTATACTTGTAGCTAGGTGTAGCCTGCTTCTTTGCTGGTGTCGCGCATCAAAGAACGCGCGTTCAACGACTGGGACGAGATATGCGCGCAGCCCAAGCCGGCCAAGGAGGCCAAGGAGACCAAGGAGGGCACCGGCCCCGCCGAGAAGCACCCGCTGTCCGAGGAGAACGAGAAGGGCAAGGTGAGCTTACTATACTTGTAGCTAGGTTTAGCCTGAACGTAGCCTGCTTCTGTACTGGTGTCGCGCATCAAGGAGCGCGCGTTCAACGACTGGGACAAGATCTCCTCGACTGCTAGGTAAATACAATGAATACAGCCAGACCGAACGCAGATAGTAGTCTTGGAAACTGAACTCGAACTTTCCATTGGGAAGTCTCATGCACTTTTAACCCAGATCGCCTTTTTAAAGAACAACTTAGTTATTAGAAAGGACATGTACTTTATCAAGTAGCTTTCTATTTATCAATTTACATTCACTTCAAATCCAAATAAGTAAAAAAATATGTGTATACTTACTTATACACTTCTCTGTGTACTGAAAATTAGCTAAGCTTTTTTTGTAAAACTAACCCATTTTTAAAAAACAAGTTTTATTCCTACTTTGCACATAGGTACCTTATGTTTCTGAGGCATATATTTTCGTGCTATCTGGGTATAAGCTCGACAAGCTTTACAATTTATGCTTTCTTTATACTTACATCTAAACAAGTTCGGTCCAGTTCACAAGAAATCGACAGATTACAATCTAACAGCTTAAAACCGTTACATTGTAAGATTGTGATCACGCGGTTTTTACAATATTAACCGGTAACTAAGAATGCAGTAATCGTACTGGACTCTTAGTGACCGGTGAGTTCTGTTCAGCCTTGGAGCCGAACACTCAACTCAAGCGGGCCAAGGAGACCGAGGAGGGCACCGCCGCTGCCTGAGGTGCCCGAGGAAAAAAAGAAAAGTTCACAATCGATACATCTAGACTGAACGTAGACTGCATCCTCGCTGGTGTCGCGCATCAATGAACGCACAAATAACCGATCACGCGGCAAACGACCAACTAGGAGCGTTGCACCCAGCACACTATTCCTCAAGTAGTTGGCAGATGTATTCAAAGATTAAATCAAAGATTTATTTATTCATTTTATTTATTTATTAAGTACACAAACAGATTACAATCTTATAACTAAAACATCTAAATTACCGACGAAACTGTAGTCCAACAACAGTGTACATAACATGATTTTAAAATTCGTGCGTGCGTGCGTGCGTGCGTGCGTGCGTGCGTGCGTGCGTGCGTGCGTGCGTGCGTGCGTGCGTGCGTGCGTGCGTGTGTGCGTGTGTGTGTGTGTGTGTGTGATTATCCGTCTATAGTCCGTTTCTCAATGTCAAATCATTTAAACAATATTTTTATAATATCGGTGAATAAAATTTATTTCCTATTTCATTCAAAAATACCTCAGTGCTAAACGATAAATTACCATGATGTTGTTGGGGAAAATTCATTATTTCAGCAAAAAGGAATGTCAAGATTGTTTACTTACAATATTCGACAAGCAAAAATAAACTGACTAAGTAATGTAGTCAATGGGCCAAGGAGGTCACCGGCCTCACTAAGAAGCAACTCCGGAGACGCCGGAAAAGTGTAACTAAATCGATACAGACAGACTACGCGTAGACGGAATCCTTGAAAGTTTCAGTGTACGGTCGTACCGGGTAATGCTCATACAATGCAATAGTTGAATTCTGATCAGATTATGATAAAATTTGGAAATGTGGATGTAAACTCGATATCCCAAAAAATACATTAGACAGGAATGTATTTTAAAAAAAAACCGTGCGAGTCGTACTCGCGCACTAAGGGTTCCGTGCCAACTTAAACTTAGTTTGGGAATCCACTTACTTCCACTTAGTAAAATCCACAATATTTTGTTGACAGCAAACTTAACTTTTGTTTTCATAGTATTTGTATGAAGTACAAAGTTATGTATGCGGTTGTTGAAAATGTGCTATATCTCAAAAACTTCTCGTTCGATTCCGTCCGAACCAAATTTCGTTGAAAGTATTTTTTAAGATCTACATTATATATTTTTTTCAAAATTTACACTCGCTTAGTTTAGAAGTTAGAGGGGGGGGGGGGGCGCCCATTTTACCACTTTGGAAGCATCTAGCTATGAAACGTTAGACTTTAAAAAAATAGTTTTAGAAACCTCGGTGTCATTTTTAAAAGACCTATCCATAGACACCCCCACACGTATAGGTTTGACAAAAAACATATTTTTTGGTTTGAGTTTCATGTAAGGGAGCCGCCCCTTAAATGTCATATTAATTTATTTTTTGTATCAGAATCGTAAAGCGGTTAACAGGATACATACTCCTACCAAATTTCAACAGTGTGTTGCTTATATTTACAGAATAAAATGTCTGTGACATACGGACGGACAGACAGACAGACAGACTTGACGAAACTATAAGGGTTCCGTTTTTTGCCATTCGGCTACGGAACCCTAAAAACAGGCCAAGTGCGATTTACTTGCGCACGAAAGGATCTGTACCATTGACCATACGTAGTTTACGTAAATAAACATTTCAAGTGCCTGTTGCTATTTTTGTTATCGAGTAAACAAAAGCATTTTTTTAGCCCCTTATATATTATTTATTTTATTGTTTGTTGTTATAGCGGCAACAGCTTAGGTATTGTGATTTGAGAGATGCCTGGTTTTAGACAGACGGGCTGACAGACAAAGAAGTCTTAGTAAAAGGGTCCCTTTTTTACCTTTTAGGTACGGAACCCTAAAAAAAAAATAGTTATAAAAATAGGATATACATCCTCAAATAGGTTTAATATATGAGAGTTTGTTTCGCGGAAGGCTAGTGCAAAAAATATTGGTCCAATCCAGTTTTTAACTAGCGATTATTTATTGAATTATTTTTATTCAGAAAACCAAAAGCTTTATAGGATATTTAAACTAGCATCGCCAATAACAGGTTTTCCTTAAATTAACAAATTGCACTGTAATAATTCGTTTTGTGAGTGCTATCTATTTTTAGAATTTACATTATCAAATTTAAAATTTGATAATGTAAATTCTAAAAATAGATATTTAAAATAGAAATTTGACAAAAATTAAAATTAAATGATATTGTAAGCAAAAGAAAGTTAAAACTAATATTTGAGTTATAATTTTCTTATGCTGCAAGCTTCATACATAACTGGTAGTGCAGGGAGTACTGGCAAGGTGCTATTATATCTTCTGTGGTATTCGTAGGTAGTGGTAGTAAATTAGCTATACTACAGTCACTTGCGAGGCCCTGTGTTGTGGGTTGTGGCGCAACTCGCAAGGCCGTCCTCGGTCGAAAACACGTTGCGCCGCTGCTCCCGATCGCATGCTATTTTATAATTTTGTAGTTCTATTTGATAGTATTCCGGTGGAGTTTGATAAATTACAAAATTTTAATTTTGAAATACCCCCCGGCATGCCATATATAAATTCATGGTTCTCTTACCAAGTTATTTCCATTTATTGAATTAACACGGTCCCAAATTTCGAATCGATAGGAATACATATTGAAGGTACACAGATCCCCTCATCAATTTATACATTCTTTAAATATCATCGAAGTAACACGGTACCAAAAATCGAATCGATCTGACAAGTAGAAACTAGAAAAGAGCTAGAGATTTCCATGAAACATGGCTTTCAAGAACACTCAGGATAAAATTGTTTATGACACAAAAAAACAAACGAAAATCGGTTCATCCGTCTGGGTGCTACGATACCACAGACAGACACGTTTAACTTATAACACCCGTCTCTATGTATCGGGGGTAAAAAAAGAGTTAAACTAAGCTGTTGTTTCCTAGTATTTTTATGTTAATAAAATACTTTGCCTACATAGCCGGGCCGGTTTCATCAACGACTAATAATCACTAACCAACAAATAATTCAAATATGAAACATCATTTCGTATTAAGTCTTAAACAGAACGCTAACCAGAACTAATTCAAACATTGTGAAGAAGGCCGTAAGTTGCAAATAGATTTTCGCCAACTTTTCTCATTCCATGCTAGATAAAGTTAAAGCGATATAACTTTATGGATCCTAAGGAAGTTCAGGTAGTAAACCTGTGTCTTTCATGCGAAATACGTGGTGGGGGAACCGAATTGATAAAAAGAGACAACGTTGGAGGACGCCCGTTACAATTTGTCTAGTGATTTTAGTACAAAATTTACGTATTCGTCGAATAAATCCAATATTTTATTGACATAATGTCTCATTCCCTTTCCAGGGCGACGAGAAAGAGAAAGAGGTGGAGAAAGAGAAGGAGAAGGAGCCAGAAGAGAAGAAGGACAAGGAGGAGAAGGAGAAGTAAGCGCCGAACACGAAACCAATACCCTAATTAATACCATTACAACTCGAACTTTACACTTAAGAGTCAGACTCGTAGATTCTGTATATTGTAAGCGTGTAAATCCATTTGTCTTTCCTGTTTCTTTCAGTTGTGACGCGCGTGCGTATTATACTATTATTGTTTGTTTTATTATATTGAAATTTATATAAATTGCTCGGTGTCGTGTCGTAAATTATATATTCGTATCAGTACGGTAAACCCGCTCATCGGTTTTAGCTATCATTCGTGCGAATGATTGCGATTTTTATGAATTAATGTCATTACGTTCAAGCTTCTTATAGCAATGATTTCAATATTATTTACTTTTAACTTGTATTCAAGATTAATGAATTAATAACCCATAGGTAGACTTGGTTGTTAAGGTACTTACAGGATTAATAGATAAATCATTTATTCGCGTAAATAAAGTAAATAAAATTAAGAAGACATTAATATTAATATTCATATAATATTTTATGGTAATACGTAATCGATTCAATTTGTCATTTTATGTTCAATTAGTAAAAAAAATTAATGTAATTGGTAGGGCGGGAGCGTCGCATGACTAGTTTTAGATATCGTTAATGTTACGATTTACGAGAATATAAATTTCACTCACGAACTAACTCATTAAGAATCAACCAACGTCGTAAAATTAATGCTACAAAAATATAAGTCTAGTATATTATTATTAGTAAACCAAAAATTGGCTGATAGTAGATTATTAATAGAGGAAAGTATTTCGCAATGTCAAAGCAAAGCTCGTTCACATGTAACATGGAAGGGGCTGGCGTGTGATTAGACTGTTTTGAGATCCTTGTACTTTATTGGGTTTTACAAATGAAATTTACAATTTACAATTTTTGATAAACGAAGAAGCCTGGAAGACTGTTTTTTCAAAATATTATGTAATTCATAGTCCATAAAATTTTGATATTGTATTAATTGTTAAGGTTAGGAAAATTTAATGTTTTTATATAGTCAAGGAATAATATCAGTATGTGTAAAGGCGATCTTTGCCGCCCGCGGGCTGCCGGTCGGCGGTTACACGTCACCTTCTCTTCTTCGGCATTCCTAATCGCTTAGCACGTTGTTCAATTTCTGCATTTATTTTACCGCTACGTCTCTTACTTTTGTATGGTCTGAGCACAATGTATGTAGGTTATTTTACTTAATACTCAACTAAGACTGCTTTCGTCAATGTTTTGGACTGAATTAGAGATTATTCTAAAATTACATAGGGCGTTAGTCACTGAAACAGGCTTATATCAATTATATAATTTCATCGCATTCCATTTAATATTTCTCATTCCTTGGTATAGTATTTGTTAACATATATGAGGGCAGTATAATGGTTTCGAACAGTTTGCGCAAAGGTTTCATGATAAGAGCTTCGCGGACATTTGCTTAGACGCGTGTCAAGGAGTGTCTCGCTGTTTAAGACGGCACCCTTGCTTAATGTTAGCTCATAGTAGTAAGTTTGTCAGTGACGATCTTCTGCGAACGAATCATTTAATGGTAATCGTAAGATAAATATTCGTAGTTAAAGCAGAGCAGTCGCGTGTTACGTATAGGGTTAGGCGAGAAGGGCGAAGCCAGATCGCTCGTAGTTGTAATACCAGTACTATAAACGTGTAAAACTATAATAGGTGGAACTTTGATTTGTCGTATGAATTTTTATTTTTGATTCTTGGGGTATGGTCGACTCAGGTCCCTCCCGACAACTGCGTACCATCACTGCCATTAGTCTCAGGTGTAAGAAATTAAGAATAAGGATGTTAATAGATTAGGAAATATGGATGTATTGTGAGCGCGCTACCCCGCGTCCTGCGGATCCCTCGGCGGCCCGTACGCACTACAAATACAAACGTGCGTTAAATGTTTAAATCTCGCTCGCATGCCATTGATCACGTTGTACTCTCCACTGCGTAACTTGAACGAGGCCAAGCATCAGACCGTTATCATAGCAGAATCAAATAAGTACGCCAACATAGACCCCGTGCGTGTCTTAGGGGCCGTCCATTAATCACGTGAGGCTCAAAAGGGGGGGGAGGGGGTACGGAAAACATCACGAAACATCACGAGGGGGGAGGGGGGATCTCGTTAGACATCACGTGTATTAATTTTATTTATTTTTTGTCAAATAGAACCGAAATTTTGAACGGCGCGAAATTTTTTTGCTGTCACATACTTCTTTGCTAATAACAACTGCCAGTGAAGAAGAAGCTTTACCAGTTGTAACCTTAAATGAAAGTCTTGCAACTCCGTGAGACGAAGACAATATTAATTAATTTTGTTGCAAATACATATACCTAAATGTTTTTCGAATCACCATTTTTTAAATATTTTTTTCCAGTCAAAAATAGTCTTTACATAGACTTCCAAAAAATACACGTGATCCATGGGGGAGGGGGGGGGGGGGGGAGTGGTCCCAAACCTCACCAAATATCACCAGGGCGGATGGGGGGGTCAAAAAATGAGAAAAACGACCTCACGTGATTAATGGACGGCCCCTTAATAGCTTAAAGTTGTAGGGCTGTCGCTTGCTGTAATGTGTACGGCGCGAGAACTGCGCAGTACTTGGTTTATCGGTTCATAATTGCTCTACCTCCAACCGTCAAGAATATTTAGAATCCGCAGAATATAAAGACCAAATTAAAAACATATTTTGTTTCTCTAATAGAATATCATACACGCTATCTACCCAGTTTTTAACTTATTAGGAATATTTTATAATACTAACTTATGTTAGTATTATAATATATATATATTTTATAACACTAACTTATGTTAGTATTATAAAATATATAAGCAATTATTTGCTTATTAAGCTAATTTACTTTAATAATGTATACCTTGTAAGATCATTACTATATAACGTAAGTCTGTTAAATACGAAAAGGGGGTTAGGAATACGGATAATACTAGCAATGCAGCGGCAGGGCGCTTCCTTTCCTTAAACTTTATCAGTGTGTGCGTGCGACAACGCGTACGGACGGGCGCGCACATATAAACGAAACTCTGTGCGCTCGTATGAAGTTACCGTACTTATTTGATTCTACTATGCCGTTATCCTGTTCTCGAGCCTGTTTCAGTGCAATGCGACATCTCAGAGTAAATTGCCACGTACCGTTCTCATGAAAGTGTTGTCACCGCGAGCTTGAGCTACAGCCACCAGCGTCCTGAGCAGGAGTTGACCAGCCGCTGCGTACTCCTTTACACTTTTTAAGACTAGACTTAAAAGACATGACATCACGTACTCATGCGTAATATAAGCCACCCAAGAGTAGATGGGGCAATAAACAATGCTATGGTCCTCTTGGTCGTATACATTTTAAAATAGTATATCAAAGTTTTAAACGACACTGTCTAGGAGAGTTCTTCTTTATTGCCTCACTCATATAATTGTAATCTATTTAATGGTAATTTTACTTAACATGACATTTTCCGATTCGAAGTGTATTGTTGTAAGTTAGCACTATTATACAAATTAATCATAAATACTAGTAATGTTAATTCTAAGTATTTCAAGTATGTTTATATTATTAGTGACATAGAAAACAATATTAAGAAAACTCTGTTAAGTTTTCATTTTCATATAATATCGTATCCATTCATATAGTAATTGTGGTTTTCAATTATCGTGTCAATGATATTTAACACTAATTAATATTCATCTAGATTTAATGGTAAGCCATAAGTGTACCGATTATACATAAAACTGAGCTTCTGGAAATGATGTTCTCGTAAGTACTTCAGTGTAATATTCTGTCGCCATTAAAGTATGTATCAACAAATTCGGAAGACTGTGAAGGGCTTCAATTTGGTTCTAAGAGTGACGTATCAACTTGGGATCAAATCGTAGTCCCGAGCAGGATGTTTTTATTTGGAATCTTCCAGCTGCTTCTGCACCCGAATTCAGTTTCTATTTTTACCAGTTTCGGTTTTAAGTGCATACGAAATTCTTTACTGAAATAGGTTCAGAATGATCCTTTGCAGCTCTTTCACATTTAAGTGACTGTAGCAGCGCGACGGTCGCGGCAGTCGCACTGCTGATAATAATTTATGGGGAATTTTAACTGCACCTCTATTTAAAAAATTAAGTAAACTAAATTTCTCCACTAATAACCTACTGCTTAACAAATAAATTACCGTGAAATGTAACAAATAAATGAAACTAGCGAAAACCACATTTATACGCATTTTAAAACAATATTTCTCACCGTAAAACAAAAATACTGATTTGCACACAAATTATTCAATATTACAACGGAATTACCAAAATCATTTTCTAAAACTGTTTAACAAATACTTGATGTTCATATTATCAAATTACATTTCACGTATTAATTTTTCATGTAGCTAAAATCCCTATTATCCAACTTTATTTCTTTTTGTTATCTGTTTTATTGAAAAAGTATTTTTTTAAAAGTATATGCGCGCTTTTGTCGGCGGCGCACTTACCGGTCGCGCTAGTCTACATCGCGCTCGCTTTTTCGCGGCGACACGAGTGAGAGAGAGATAGAGTGATGTGAATCCGCAGTCGAACACGGCGCATGGTCGCGTGCATTTGTAATTGTTTTCAATCGTTTGATAAGGTATAATTGCTCGAGTTTAAGTGCAAAATATGTTAAGTAGTTGTTGAACTATTATTTAGGGTGCAAACATATCATCGGACTTCCTATCATGTTGAAATATGTCGCACCACCTGTAGAAGCAAAAAACATACCTATCGGCATAAAGCGAAAACGCGGACGTCCAACAAAAGCTAGATCTGCCCTAGTCATACAATAAAACGATTTATAGGTCCAAAAAATATGTTTAAATATGTTTTTCAATGATGCGTGTATATTCAGTATTGACTACAGGCAGGCTGAGTAAATTTTCCGACGATCTTTCCCTCGATGTGTAGACTGTAGATTCCAAATAAAACTCTTCTTTTTGAGATCGGTGACCGTGAGAGCGCGTACGATCTGGCCCTTTATTTATCCAAAAATACATGTTTGACTTATGGACTAATACAGATTAGTTACAAACAAGGACGGACACATAACACCATCTGCGTATTCCTTCTTACGTTTTTGTAACCTACCTACATTAATCGTGATAAAATTCGCATTCGCAACAATCCACTCTATGGGTTTCCTACCTACCCTCAGAAAGTGCGATATGGAGGACAGGGAATTCTAAGGCTTTACCGGCCTCGCTCCACCTGAGCGCGACAGCCTACTAGGGTCTCCCTCGCCCCTGTACCAAACTACCTACATATTTCTTAATATTTCCTAGCTAGTTAATTGTTACCCTACCTGCCTACCTAATTTGCAAATGGGAATTCTTAACTAACAGGTTTCTTATTATTGAAATAAAACGAGCCCTAAGCTAATTACAATGCTTACTCGCTATGGCCCTAACAGAAAATTATATTTATTATCATCAAAAATCCTTACAAATAAATATAACTAAACTTATTACTAAAACACGATTGGGTGTCCGTAACAGTCTGCCCCCGGTGAAGCGCTGCGAAGTGCGAACCTCTTCTTATTCCACCGACAGGACAGCCAATCTCGACGCCGGTCGACGAAACACGCCGCCCTTGGTGTACATCCGGCCGTCTGAGCCAGGCTTCTAGAGAGATCCAGCATATCTAGGCTGATAACAAATCGTTAGTGACGCTGATATATCCAGGTTTCATCGTTTGTGACGCAATAGTTTTCCTGGAAAATCAAAAAAACTAGGCTCAGACAGCCAGAATTTCGCATTTTCTGACTTTCCAGATCTCAACTATCAGAGAGTTTCAGGGCGCTGTTTCTTATAAAATGTGATGTGACGCGTAAGTGACGGTCATCCGAAGTAGTTTCATCCATTTTAATCCAGTACTTTTTGAGAAATCTTGATAAACGTGTGGCTCAGACAGCCTGATATCCGGTCGTCTGACCCAACTTGTTTTTCTCTATATTTCACGAAATGTTATGTTTCGAACAAATGTTTTTAGGATTTACTGATGTGACGACGTTAGTGACAGCTCTCGACCAGATTTGAACCTTCGTGACGCACGTGTTTTGGAGAAATTGAGAAAAAGCTGCTGGCTCAGACAGCCGGATGCTGGCTGTCTGAGCCACCCAGTTCTGCCACTTCCAGGTGTTGTACGTAGCTGTAAACTCATCTAATCTGATGTGACGCGGCCTCTAAGTACAAAAAATCGTAAGTGACGGCTCTTTATGCCGCCAATCAAAAGTTATAAGCATTTCAAATGTTTCCCATACATTGATGCATTTGGGTGGCCACACTTCGCACTTTTTATGGGAACGGAAAGACAATTTAGTAGAAAATGTAAGCTAAAGCCCCTCATGTCAAGGCGGATGCTTTCTCCTGCTATTTAAATATTTAATTACGTAGTCAGTAACTACGCTGATGAATAAAAATATGTTAATTATTTGTGGTCTCAGGTATTTCAAGTATTTATTTGAAAACAACCGCTTGTTTCAGTAAGGTACTATAATATTAGAGAATCTTGGTAAGGTACGAGGGTCAAACTGAAAGTTCTTAGAACTGGCCACTTATAAACAATATAATAAAAAAAATATTCTAAAATTTGAAAATAGAACTCTTTGCCAATATTACTGAGTATATATTTCATTCATTTGTCATTTGTTTTACGATTTGGCGGCAAATTGAAAATTGTCTGTGTCACGTCAACATGAATTTAACACGAGAAAATTTTCGTGCAATGACTTTTTATGACTTTTGATGTCATTTAAGTCAACAAGAAAGTTATGATAGACTACGATTGGCCTTTCACGATGAAGCCCCATCTCGTGCGACTGTTTACAACTGGTTTAATGAGTATAAACGTGGTCGCACTAATCTCACTGATGATGTACGTGAGGGACGGCCTTCTACGGCGACGACTGAAAATAACATCTGTGTTGTGCGGCGTATGATAGAGACTGACAAAAGAGTGACCTATCAGCAGATTCGGACAAGCTTAGGCATTGGTATGAGTCAAGTGCACAAAATCCTCCACGAACATTTAGCGGTCAGGAAGCTTTGCGCCCGGTGGATACCTCATAATTTGACTAAGGCTCAAAAACTCCATCGTGTGGATTGGTGCCGTAAAATGATTGAAAGATTTAACGGAGGTGACTCAAATGCTGTGTTCGACATACTAGCAGGTGACGAAAGCTGGATTTACTGTTATGATCCTGAAACCAAAAGACAATCTGCTCAGTGGGTGTTTCCTTTCGAGGAGTTGCCGACTAAAGTGAAGAGAGATCAAAGTGCGGGAAAAAAAATGGTGGCCTCGTTCTTTGGAAGGATAGGTCATTTCGCAACAATTGTGTTAGAGGATCAAAAAACAGTTTCTGCAGAATGGTACACTACCAATTGTTTGCCACTTGTCTTGGAAAAAGTTCGAGAGAAACGACCTCGCAGTAGGATCCTCCTTCACCACTACAACGCCTCGTCGCACACCGCCAAGCGAACGATCGACTATTTGGCGACATCAAACGTTGAATTACTGGGTCACCCGCCGTATAGCCCCGACCTCGCGCCTTGTGATTTTTATTTATTTCCAAAAATTAAAGAAAAACTTAAAGGAAAGCGGTTTATGAATGCTGAAGAAGCGGTGGCTGCGTATCGCGATGCCATTGAAGAGACCCCTAAGGACGAGTGGGCAAAGTGCTTTTCCCAGTGGTTCCATCGCATGCAGCGGTGTATTGACGTCAATGGACAATATTTTGAAAAGATATAATAAAACTAATAACTGGCTAATGTAATCAGTTTTTGATTTTCTAAGAACTTTCAGTTTGACCCTCGTACATACTACTTACATATTCATTGACTCTTCCCATGTGATTACGGCCCACTTGGGACAAAATGAAAAAAAAAAACAATATAAATACTAACTTCATTCTGCAAGTCGTTTCCTTTTTTGTTTGGATGGAAATTTAGTAATTTATCAACTCGTCTCACCATGCCTATAAAATATTTGGGACGAAATGCAGAAAATTAAAGACATATTTACATTCTGCAGCTCTTCCTCAGTAATTATTAAACTTGCTCAACGTTTAAAAGGAGGCTTTTATTTTTCATTACTAGTTTAAATGAGATGTACTTACCAAGATCATATTTTATCAGACCAAAGACTCATATTTTATTCACCATTTAAAAAATCAGGAACATGCTATCAAGTTAAAGAAAATATGTTAAATAAGAACATTAAAACACTTTTTAATCACTGTTAATTCGACATGCAAGATAGCGTCAGACGTAAAAGTTGACATTTACAGTGATGACAGTTGCTTCAAAAAAGATCCACATTACTGATTAGTCATTGATTTACTGACAAGAAAAACGTGCACTTTCGAAATAAATCATTAAAAAACGCAATCATAGAAATTTTTGGTGATGATATTGGGCTAGTTATACTAAAAGGGGGCACAAAGACTTATGACAATAATCAGGCATGTTTTGACGTAAGCTCAAGACTCAGAACTCAGTCAGCAGATCAGTATTTAGTTAGACTACTTACTACTCTTACTAGGCGTAGTCAGTGTTCCCTTGAAAAAAGCTAGGCTCTAGGCTGACTAGGCATACTCAGCGCTTTGCACTTACTTTTTTACTCGGCGTTTAGATAGCTGTTTACTGATAATTCTGATCACACCCAATGTCTAAAAATTACGATGTGGAAGTCTCTTGTTGTTGATATTTTAGTAAATAAATAAGTCATTTGACGTATTGTTTCTGGTGTAGCATTAATACAAATAGTAGCTCATCAATTCATCCAATATAATGTCTGCGTCTTATTTTGGACGAGATGTAGATAATTTAATCAAATGTTTTTTTCAACGTTATTAAAGTAACCAATAATTATGTTAAAACTATCAAATTGAGTATATTTAGAATACAATTGTAGTTATATGAAAGGAAACCCTTTTACAGATAACAAACTAAAATAAAACAGTTCCAAAACACAAGCTATTTCATTGTTTTCGTATGTTGGTCCCTACGCACCTCCCTAATCGCCATATCCATTGTTACTTACTTACATTTTATTTATTATGTATACATTTTGTAAGATACATATTTAAATTTTCTTGTTAAATTCAACAAAATCTTTTGAACTATAAAAATAAATGATATTAAGTGGATCATTACCTTAAATCCTACATATTTTTTTATATGATCAGCCATTTGATCACTATCACACCTGGTGGTAAGTGATGATGTCGTCGAGGATGGATATGTCTGATCAGTAATAGCTTAATCACTCTTCTCTTGAAAATGCCCAAATTAAGGGTTTCGGGAACACTTCAGCCGGTAGCGCATTCCATTCTTTATCCATCCGCATCAGAAATATTGATCGAAACTGTTTAGTGCGCATTGATGGCATGACAACCGAAAGGTGTTCCGAAGGTGACATAAGGCTGGCTTAGTAATTTTTGTTCGTAATAATAATATGCGGTCCCAGCTAACTGCGTTTCACCTTCGGGGCCGTTTTATGGTTATTATTTTGTAACCAAAGAAGCAGGAGACAATTTGCATAATGATAAAAATTGATTATTGCATCTTGTCCCAAATAGGCCGTAATCATATGGGACGAGTAGGAAGAATGTATTTTATACCGAAATAGTCTTATATTGTAGTAAATAGCTGGAACTAGCAATTATTTTAAAATAAATAGTAATCAAACGATTTTTTTTCTTGAAATACCTGAGACCATAAATAATTAACATATTTTCATTCATCGGCGTAGTTACTGACTACGTAATTAAATATTTAAATAGCAGGAGAAAGCATCCGCCTTGATATGAGGGGCTTTAGCTTACATTTTCTACTAAATTGTCTTTCCGTTCCCATAAAAAGTGCGAAGTGTGGCCACCCAAATGCATCAATGTATGGGAAACATTTGAAATGCTTATTTATAACTTTTGATTGGCGGCATAAAGAGCCGTCACTTACGATTTTTTGTACTTAGAGGCCGCGTCACATCAGATTAGATGAGTTTTCAGCTTCGTACAACACCTGGAAGTGGCAGAACTGGGTGGCTCAGACAGCCAGCATCCGGCTGTCTGAGCCAGCAGCTTTTTCTCAATTTCTCCAAAACACGTGCGTCACGAAGGTTCAAATCTAGTCGAGAGCTGTCACTAACATCGTCACATCAGTAAATCCTAAAAGCATTTGTTCGAAACATAACATTTCGTGAAATATAGAGAAAAACAAGTTGGGTCAGACGACCGGATATCAGGCTGTCTGAGCCACACGTTTATCAAGATTTCTCAAAAAGTACTGGATTAAAATGGATGAAACTACTTCGGATGACCGTCACTTACGCGTCACATCACATTTTATAAGAAACAGCGCCCTGAAACTCTCTGATAGTTGAGATCTGGAAAGTCAGAAAATGCGAAATTCTGGCTGTCTGAGCCTAGTTTTTTTGATTTTCCAAGAAAACTATTGTGTCACAAACGATGAAACCTGGATATATCAGCGTCACTAACGATTTGTTATCAGCCTAGATATGCTAGATCTCTCTAGAAGCCTGGCTCAGACGGCCGGATGTACACCACCCTTGGTCCGAATCTCGACGTTCCTCACTGCTCCGTCAGGTCCAGGATGTACTTCTGTGACGACGCCTCGGGGCCACACGTTTCTAGGCAGAGTGTGGTCCACCACGACGACTAGATCACCGGGCTTGATAGCAACCTCGGCGATGATGGGTAGGCCGCGCGGTCCCCCTAGTAGGAAGTGGTTCGGGGTGAGCGCCTCCGGGTCGTCAGCGCTGACCGGCACGTGTGTTAGCGGTCGCGCGTTCATGGTGTGCTCGACCTCCGCCAGTAGAGTTTGCAGTACCTCTTCTCTCGGTGCCTTTTCATGTAGAGTGACTCGTAGAGCGTTCTTGACAGAGCGAATGAGACGCTCCCACGCGCCCCCCTGATACGGTGCCCCTGGTGCTATGTAGCGCCAGTCGATGCGCTGGGTGAGCGCAAAGTCTCGTAGAGCTGGCTCCCATTCTTCAATCGCTGCTCGTAGCTCCTTGTCTGCACCCTTGAAGTTCGTCGCGTTGTCTGAGTACATTTTCTGTGGCCACCCTCGTCGCGCTCCCATACGCCGCAACGCCATGATAGCTGAGTCAGTCGACAGGCTCGCTACCAACTCTATATGCACGGCTCTCGTAGTGAGGCATGTGAATAACGCTCCCCACCGCTTTTCGTGACGACGGCCCACAGTTATGATCATGGGACCAAAGAAATCTAGACCACAGTTAGAGAATGGTCTGGTGAAAGCCTCTACTCGAGCGTGTGGCAAGTCCCCCAGCACAGGTGTCACAGGTCTCGCCTTTCTCATACGACAAAAGGCGCACTTATAGGCCACGGCACGAACAGTAGGTCGCAATCGCAGTATCCAGTATCTCTGTCGTACATCGTTGACGACGCGTTCGTTGTGCGAGTGATGGGCGCGACGGTGTTCCCTTTTGCACAACAACCGCGCGTACGGGTGGCTGCCGTCCAATATTACGGGCGTAGTATCGGGGGCAGACACACCCGCTGCCCTCGTCCTTCCTCGTCGATGAATGGATCAAGTCTTCGGATGCGACTCCCTGCCTTCAAGTTCTGACCTCTTTCTAGGCGCTCTATGTCTTCTCGAAATGAGTCTGCCTGCGCTCGCCTCATCAGCCATCTTTCCGCTCTATCTATGTGTTCTTTGGTCAATACAGTTGCGCGCTTGCGACATTTATCTATAAATAGAAGCACATACGCCATCGCCCTCACTAGGCGCTCGTAGTTCGAGAAACGCCCGGCGTCTGGCACGCCCCATTTGTCCTCTGTCGCGACGCTAAATACAGTCTCCTCGCTGCTCTCTGTGCAGCCTGCTTGAGACGGCCATGTATTCTCCGGTTCGTATAAAAACGATGGCCCAGTAAACCATCTGTCTTCATGTGATTTCATTTCGGTGGCGACTCTAGTCGCGTCGTCCGCTACGTTGTCTTGCGTCGGCACCCACCGCCACTGATCGGGTCTTGAAAACTCACATATCTCTCTCAAGCGGTGCGCTACGTATGGCGTGTAACGCACTCTATCGTTCCCAATCCAGTGCAGAACGGTCGTAGAGTCTGTCCAGTACGTAACTCTATCGGGCTGCCATCTGTGCTCCCCCATTACTGTCGACGCAAGTCTCGTTCCGATAAGACACGCTTGTAACTCTAGACGTGGTATCGTCTGCGTCTTCATCGGGGCTACTCTTGCCTTTGCTGCCGCTAATACCACACGACGTGATCCATCCTCGTACTCTACAAGCCAATAGACTGCTGTCGCATAAGCAGACTCGCTAGCGTCGCAGAACACGTACAGCTGCTTTCCAGTCACTCCCCCCGTCAAAGTGTAGAGTCGGGGTAGACGTAGACTGCTAAGTGTCTCTACGTTCCGCAGCCAAACGCTATTTCTTCAGGTAGAATCTCGTCCCAGCCGGTTTGTAGGCGCCACACTTCTTGCATAAGAATCTTCGCTCTTATCGTGTAGTAACTGAGCAGTCCCAGCGGATCAAATATTGACATAACCGCGCTCAACGCCTCCCGCTTGGTCGGCGCTTGCTCTAGCGTTTTCACCTTACGCGGCACTCTAACTAAGTCAGTGTTAAAACCCAATTCATCGGTACTGGCATTCCACACGAGGCCTAGGGTACGCCCCTGCTGCTCTCCACTTGAGCAGAGCTGTTTCGACGCGTTCGCAGCACGGCATTCTATTGGCAGCTTACGCATGACTTGCGCTCCATTGGAGTTGAACGCTGCGAGCATAAATCCCGCCTGCGCGTGTACGTGCGTGACGTCTCTGACGGCGTCGCTTGCTTCTTCTTGTGTGTCGAAACAATCTACCCAATCGTCCATGTAGTGGTTCTTCGTGATAGCTTCGTATGCCTTCGGGTACCCTGCTGCATGTTGCTTCGCGTTGTGGTCTCTAACACTGAGTGCCAGAAACGGTGAGCTCTTTGCGCCAAAAATCATTGATGTCATCTTATACTTTTTTGGGCTGCGCTGCTCTGTCCTCGCCTCTCCATAGAAACATTTGCGCCGGTTGGTCCTCTTGAGCAATCTTAATTTGCAGAAACATCTCCCTGATGTCCGCTGTTACGGCGATAGCTCGCTCTCGAAATCTAAACAGGATTCCAGCCAAGTCCCTCAGCAGATCGGGGCCTTCTAGTAGCGCGTCGTTTAAGCACACTCCGTTGCTTTTGGCCGCGGCGTCAAAAACTAGTCTAATCTTCTGTGGCTTGTTAACATTTACCACGGCAAAGTGTGGTAAATACCAGAGACGCGGTCTCTGTGTGTCGGGTTCTCGGCATTCCTCTGCGTAGCCTTTTCTAAACATACTCTCGATGTGGGCTGTGTACTTTGCTTTGAAGTCTTCAGATGCGTCCATCTTCCTTTCTATTGACGTGAGCCTCCGCCTAGCAGCCTCGTAGCTCGGTGGCATAACTGTGTTAACCTTGCGCCACGGCAATCCAACTTCATATCGCTGATTGACACATCTTACTGTTGACTCAAAGGCTTCTAAGGTGCGCACATCATCAGGGTTCTCGCGTTCCTTTTTCTGAATGCCCAGTGAATCGATGTCGAAGTATGACTTCACCATGTTGTGTAATTCTTCGTCAGGTTGCGTAGACCGAGCTCTCCCATGGTCGTCGACGAACAACACCGTATCTCTCTCCCTTATGACTCGGGATGGCGCTCGACCATGTATCACCCACCCCAGTCTGGTGAGCGATGCTGCTGGCTCTGGCGTTTGCCTGTCAACAGCTTCCTGCTTACTATCAGATGCCAGTTATCCGCGCCTATGAGGACACGCGGCTTGGCGTTCACGTAACACACGTCACTCTCGTTCAGGTTACGCATGTGTCCATACTCTAAACAGCTCCGACCCACCGTTTGAGTATTCAAGCGGAGATTCTTCATCGTTCTCGCTTTCACCAAATATTTCTCGTTGTTACTGGCGATTATTTGAAGTTCCACCTCTCTGCTTGTGTGTGGTACGCTCTGTGTATTCACACTGCATATGTGTAAGTCTCGAAGCGGGCCTTCTGCACCGACGTATTCCGACAAGTCCTGATCGATCAACGTAACCGTAGACCCTTCGTCAAGAAGAGCGTGTGTGTTTACTCTACCCCGTGGCCCCTCAATGACGATCGGACATACCTTCAACAACGCCTTGGATGCCCCCAGAGTGTGGCTAACTGAGGCTACCACTTCTTGGTTGTGTTGACTTTCGCTGTTTTCACGCTCTGTGTGTAACAGCCTGTGATGACGTTTACAGCCATTCTCATTACACATAGGTGCTTTACATTTGATTCGCCTGTGCTTATTGTTCAAGTATAGAAAGCATATCTTTTCTTCTTTCAACCAATCCCATCTTTGCTTTACTGTCATGGTTCTAAACTTTGTGCACTTCGACACTTCGTGGTCCCCGCCGCAACATAAACACGTTTTGTCTTGTGCCGTCGTAGCCTTTTCCTCGGCTGTGGCGTACACACCAGTGTTTCGCTTCTTTGAGTTAGCCTTCTGCTTAGCTTGCACTTCTTTCTTCGCTGCACTGTTGCTAGGTTGCGACACGTATGCGAATCGAATCGCCTTATTCGCTTCCTCCATCAAAAACTGCGATAATGTCACGATCTCTGGCTCCGAGTAGCTTGCGTACCGCGCTGCGTAGTCGCACCATCTTGTTTTCAAGTGTGGGCTCAGCTTATCGACCACCTCTCGGGTCATCATCGGATTTCTGAGGTAGCTTTTATTATCTATGGAGTCCAGTGTGTACGCGATGTTCTGTACCTTAATCGCGAAAGAATTCAGTTCACTGGCTGTCGTTCCAACTCGCGGCAGGTTCTTGAGGTCGTCCAGTGCCCGATCAATGATCACTTCTGGCATTCCATAGCATTGTTCTAGCGTTCGCATGATCTTGTCCGGATCGGTGGCACGGTATAACAACGCCGCTACTGCCTCTTTGGCTTCTCCTCTTAGACAATTCCTCAATCTAGCCAGGTTCTCGGATTTACTGAAGTTGCATGATCGCGTTGAATCTTCCATTGCAGCTTTAAATGGTAACCAGTCGTTCGTGTTTCCATTAAAAATTGGTAACTCAATAGCTTGACGTGGGGCCGGTCGCTTCGACATAATCCTCTCCAATGTGTAAGCAAGTCGTTCCGCCCCGTCCGCATTCTATTGGGGTCTCGCTGTACAATCATTGTTTGACTCGACCTGTCGCTGCACATCTTGTTGAATGTTGTTTACATCTGCATTTAATTCTATGCTCGGCGAATTCAAATTTCGGTTTCTATCCACTTCTATGTTACGCGCATCTTTTTCCTTGCGTCGCGTAAACAAATGTCTATTTCTTTCATTCCTCTCTTCACGGAGGGTAGGAACGCTACAAGACATCTCGGTTGTGGGTAGTTGCGTGTTTACATCTTGACGCCGGGACTGGGCTTGATCCAACCAGTCATCCACCCTCGCTAGGGTCTCACCGGCGGGTAGGCTCTCTCGGTCATCTTCATCTGTTGTATCCATTATCGTAGCGATCTCAAATTCTAATCTCTTTTGAATTAGATTCTTCTCAATAGCCGCCAACTGCTCGGCTGCTCTCAACTCGGCGCTAGGCGCGTCGGCGTTAGCGTCCTGACGTCTCTCTGCTGCCGTTTCCATTCGTCCGCCTTCTGCGGGTAGTTCAGTCTGTCGTAACGTACTCGCGGTGGCTTGCACAGACGGTGATGCGGGTGGCTCTTCAAAGTTGCGTAGTCTTGAGTCTTCGGCTTCCATTTTCCCAGCTTGGCTGCGCGTAGTCGGCATCTTCTTACTTGCTGCTCCTACTCCTATCAATCCCAAACAGGTACACTACCAAGGGGAGCCTGTCTGGGGATGGATGGTCGTGCAGGATCGGAAGGGAGGTACCGCCCGGCAGAGAGTGTACGCATCCGTGGGGTGCTCAGTTCTAGCTGGAATGTCCAGAACCCTCCGCAGTGCCTACAGTCCGGCCCCCACGCTTACGCACACCGTACCGGCGCCGGTCGGTCTTGTTCACAATCGCTCACGCGATATATGGCAGCTCGCCCGAAAACTGCACCGCCTGGGAATCGGCGTTAAACTCGAGACAGACACCGTTTGGCACCGTTAGGTGGTGAATGCTCGAGCCACGGAACACCCGTGTAAATGTGATCGTCTCTCCACAGGAGTATAGGCCGATTCGCGGCTCCTGGTTACACTGTGCTTCGGCGTAGATCCCTCGGCGTATGTGCTAACCAAAGCACAAGTCGATGCCGCGTTGCTGATTTCTTCTTATATCCGGATCGCAACGGACCAGACGATATTGACTACAGGCAGGCTACGTCAATATTCCGACGATCTTTCCTTCGATGTGTAGACTGTAGATTCCAAATAAAACTCTTCTTTTTGAGATCGGTGACCGTGAGAGCGCGTACGATCTGGCCCACTCACGGCCCTTTATTTATCCACAAATACATGTCTGACTTATGGACTAATACAGATTAGTTACAAACAAGGACGGACACATAATAACACCATCTGCGTATTCCTTCTTACGTTTTTGTAACCTACCTACATTAATCGTGATAAAATTCCCATTCGCAACAATCCACTCTATGGGTTTCCTACCTACCCTCAGAAAGTGCGATATGGGGGACAGGAAATTCGAAGGCTTTACCGGCCTCGCTCCACCTGAGCGAGACAGCCTACTAGGGTCTCCCTCGCCCCTGTACCAAACTACCTACAAATTTCTTAATATTTCCTAGCTAGTTAATTGTTACCCTACCTGCCTACCTAATTTGCAAATGGGAATTCCTAACTAACAGGTTTCTTATTATTGAAATAAAACGAGCCCTAAGCTAATTACAATGCTTACTCGCTATGGCCCTAACAGAAAATTATATTTATTATCATCAAAAATCCTTACAAATAAATATAACTAAACTTATTACTAAAACACGATTGGGTGTCCGTAACATTCAGATTACAGTTTGCTGATTTTTTGTGAACTTTAATTAGATTAATATGAATGATTAACTGGTGTTTTATTTAGAATAACCCATGTTCTTAAAAGTTAAATAGGTGAAGGATTCCAAAGAAAAAAAGGTTAAATATTTTGTTGCACTCGAAGATTTATTAGATTAACTTTTAGTTTACATGTAATTCAGAAAAACAGTTAAGTTTTGAAAATGTAACAGTATAGTAGGTATAATTGATTTATTTGATGAGCAAATTAATTGTGCAATTCAGTAATTTTTGGTGGTAGTTTCGAATATTTTGATTGAAAAAAAAGGGATTTACAGATAAAGTATTAAATACCACCCATAATGTACCTATACATAAATGGCAGCAGCGGCGCGCGGCAGTCGCGCGGCAACAGCGCCCAGTTGTTTATGTATGGGCATCCGTTGCTGCCGCGATGCTTTCGCCAGGCGCGGATCCAGCTCTACAAAAAGGTTGCGGTCACACTTAGTTTATTCAATGGGGGTGGTGGTGGGGATTAAAAATAAATGTATTAAATATTGGACACCAATCACATACATTGCTCTGATCCCAAAGTAAGTAACTAGTGCACTTGTGTCATGGAAATCAGACGCAACGGTGGTACCACATGTGGCCGCGTACGGGGTGCTTGAATAATAAACACGTAGTGTATAAATCTTCAGGTACTTCTCCAATAGGTTTATTCCAAAAAATAGCGCAAAGAGAGGGCACAAAGTGAGAGAAAGTACAAATCTAGGTATGCAGCTCGCTTGTATACAAATAAAAACCCTGAACAACTGTAGAAAACAGTGGGGACCACATCCGTTTCCATATCTGAACATTTACTATAATATTTATTTGTAGGTTATAAACAATGTGCAAATGAAATACATAAATTCATTAATTATTTATCGTACTGAACTGAGTTAGCCTTTAAGATTATTATTTTAATAGTTACAATATTTGGAATAAATCTAACCTCCACACCAACCAATCAGAGTCAGACTTCCTTTTAGCGCCAAAATGAACATTTGTTATACGGCAAACATAAAAATCTAATGAGTGTCCCAATAATCTTTAAATGATTTAAGTAGCTAATGCACTTGTGTTATGGAAATCAGACACAACGGTGGTACCACAACACCCAGACCCGAGACAATACAGAAGTTTTTGATTTCTATATTGACCCGACCAGGAATCGAACCCGGGACCACAGAGCAGCGACGCCTTGAAATCCAGCGTGCTTAGCCACTACACCACGGAGGTCGTCGATTATAACAAGAAAGTGAAGCGAGCGCGCAAATAATCGGTTTTCTACACTCATTAAACCAAAAACATAAAATTTAAAGTGCGAGCGAGGTTTTTGACGCTCATTTAACCAAAGACTGTCAAAGATACATTATTTATTAAACTTATAGCGCGAGCGAAGCGAGCTCGCTACATTTCTGTGCTCGACGCTAGTCAAATTAAAAGCATGACAAAAGCAAAAGCGCGAGCGAAGCGAGCTCACTAAAATGCGTTCACGACGCTTATTAAATCAAGAAAATAAGATTTAATGGGAGATAAAAATGAGATATTTGTCAAGGACGCTTCCTAATGTAGTAAAATGACAATAAGTTGTACCATTTACTTACTTTGAAATTTTTCAATAATAAATGCTTATGTTGCAACCAGCGGGCGTAGTCTGATGCATCATTTTTGACATTTCGCGTCGACAATTTCAATTTTATGATTTTCTAATTCATAAAATATCATTTTAACTTACATAGCTATATCTTTTATAAATCTTAAAAAATATTTGTAGTTTTTTAAGCATTATTCAAAAATTCTTCTCAATCAATAAATACACGAAAATACCAATTTTGTCTCAGCATTTTTCGAGCGCCACCTGGTGGTTTTTCACGGAACTATGTCGAGACTTCCGACACTGGAGGTAGGAAAAACATCATACAGACAAACTTCACGTAGTAGATAAGCGCCCTCTAGGTGCATTGCATTGCATCACCATATTGCATGAATCTGCATTGTATTTTCCTAATAACATTAAAAGTGCACTTGCGTTTCATAGTTTCGTAATCCATCTGCATTCAAGTGCCAGCATTAACCAATTTAGCGAAAAGGTCGCTAGTATCGTGCATTCGCAGTGCTTTGGAATTTCGTGCTAGGTTTGTCAAAACCTGTTTTGAAAACACGAACTTAGTGGCGGACACTGCAGACAATACATAGATCTGACCATAAAATTAATATTCCTATCGGAATAGAAGGACAAGTAAAAGCTGTCAAACGAAACCGTTTTAAGATGTCAGTAACTAACATAAGTAAGTAACATTAAGAGCTTTAAATGAGATAACCTTTCGATCAGGTGATTAAAAACAATGTTCCTAAGATAAACATATTAGTTTACTGCATGATAAACAGCCGACACAAAATATTGAACATGCAGCTCTAGTGTAAAACTAAATATTATTTCATTATATAAAATATGCATATATACATTCCCTGTGTTATTCTGTCTTTACTTTTTACGTAAATTAACGTTTGTAGAATAGAATAATCAAACTGCGTACTTTAAATTTGAAGCGCATTGGCAAATATAAGTCGTATATTAAGAGGCTTCGCTTTGGACTAATTTACCTGTTGAATGATTATTTGTTGGGTTATTCCGCTGTAATGAACAACAATCAATCACCGATCAAGTCACCATGTTTCAACAGAAATATTTCTTCAAATTGTACACAATTTCACATAAATTTTCAAAAACTCAAATGAGAGAAATTTTCAGCAAGCCTCCATAAGCCTCCGAACTGTTTGACATCTGCCAAAAATGGTTCTGCTACCCATCTCTTTTTATCACACAGTTTGCTGCTAGTGACATCTCGCTTCTGTCGTTCTATTCCAAAGGGATAATAATTTTATGGATCTGACTGATAACTTAAGTGGTAGTTTTGTACCTAAACCACTGAACCTACAGTGAAAGTGAAGCAATCACGCTGTCGTCGTTTCATAAGCAAATTATGAAAGCAACAACCTTCTGTAAATAAATGATTAATATTGAATAGGGATCGATTCCCGGTCGGATCAAAGTAATAATCAAAATTTTCTATATCGTCTCGGGTCTGGGTGTTGTGTGTACACGATGATTCCCGATCCTTGTCGGCCCCACATATTTACTTAATTCTGTAATAGTAGACTTATGCACTAAACCACATAACTCACTTTGTGTGACTTATGTTACTACACTGAATTCACTAAATTACACATTCTCTTCGTCATATGTTCAATTCATCATAATTAATACACCTATCTAGGTTTGACATTTATTTACCGTTTGTTATGGAAATGCCGGAAGTGTCCACCATGTTGAATATAACTCGGCTATGATTTAGGAATATTTTGGATTAATCTTTAGATTATCTTATTACAATAATATTTTATTAATTGTAAATTTATTATTTAAAGATTATTGGGACACTTATTAGATTTTTATGTTTGCCGTATAACAAATGTTCATTTTGGCGCTAAAAGGAAGTTGAGCGCTGAAAGGATTTATTCCAAATATTGTAACTATTAAAATAATAATCTCATAGGCTAACTCAGTTCAGTACGATAAATAATTAATGAATTTATGTATTTAATTAGCATATTGTTTATAACCTACAAATAAATATTATAGTAAATGTTCAGATATGGAAACGGATGTCGTCCCCACTGTTTTCTACAGTTGTTCAGGGTTTTTATTTGTATACAAGCGAGCTGCATACCTAGATTTGTACTTTCTCTCACTTTATGCCCTCTCTTTGCGCTATTTTGTTGGAATAAACCTATTGGAGAAGTACCTGAAGATTTATACTTCGTGTTTATTATTCAAGCACCCCGCACGCGGTCACATGTGGTACCACCGTTGCGTCTGATTTCCATGACACAAGTGCACTAGCTACTTACTTTGTGATGGAATTTATGTGATTGGTGTCGAATATACATAAACAAATCATATTCATTGGCTCATTAAACTTTATGAGTATTATACCAGATTTACCAGGGTATAGGTAGGTATATGCAGTATTACGCTGACTTCCGTAAGTTTGGAGAGTATTAAAATTGGGATTAGGTTCCTCTCCGATAGATTTCTTCCAACAAAATAGCACAAAGATAAGGCACACAGTTAGAAAAAGTACCTATCAATAGAGACCCTGTTCTGGGCATGCAGCCCGCTTTTATACCTACAAATCAAAACCCTGAACAACTCTGGAAAACAGTGGCGACGACATCCGCTTCCGTATCTGAACATTTACTACAGTATTTGTTTGTAGGGACACAATCTGCGAATGAAATATATAAATTAACAATTAATAAAATACAATTCTAAAACTTATGAAAGGTAATTTGTAGCTTCTTATATAACAGTGTCTTAAGGTGTAATTGTGAGTTCTACGAGGTCTGTATATTGCGTGTGATTTTCATGAATATTTTAATTCATTTTCGAACGAAAATCACACGCCCACATATTCAAGCTCGTGATTTAAAAATAGGGCCCCTTGATTGTACCATAAACGCCCTCTGGGTGCAATGCATGCAACTTTGAATCACCCAGACAGACTGCACCCGCACCGAATTGCAACCGCTTGCAATCGCCAGCATTTGAGTTTACAACATACTTTTTGCTTAGGCATCTTTTTTTGTTTAACAGCACTGCAAGTTTTGATGAGTGCCCTCTGGGCGCATTTCATGCAGCTATCTATTTGTGAATTCAGCATTCGTGAACGAATTTAATATAAAGGTAAGTAAGCTACGAGATGGCATCATGAGTTCACGTATTTGCTTGAACTTTTTATGTAAATTTAAAACTGAAACTAATATTATAAAGCTAAAGAGTTAATTTGTTTGTTTAATCGCGTTAATCTCAGGAAATAACTGGACCGTTTTTTAAATAAAATGTGTTGTATAGATTAGAAGTCTTCAGTCCCCTATTTTAGAATCACTCGTGTCAAGATGGCGTGTGATATTTATTGAATTATGTCAGATTTTTCGATGAAAATTAGGGTAATTTCTTTCGGAATTGATAATAAAAAAGATCACTAAAATTTGTGAGTACTAAAGTCTATATTGTCGTTATTTTCATTGATTTTTAATTACACACATCAAAAGTGTATAGGGATCAACATATATTTTTGCAATAACTTTTCTCCTGATTGATATTAATTAAAATTTTCTTTAAGGATTCATCAAATAAAGTGTTTTCGTTTGTCTACAGCAACGATAAACCAAGTTACCTTTGCATTAATAAAGAAATTTGCCATTTTCCTAATAAAGAGATTTTTGACATTTGAACCACTAACATTAAAGTTCGAAGAAAGAAACAAGAAAAAAGACTGAAATAACAGTTTTCTTTAAAATTTTATTGGGTAACTTAAACAATTAATAATCCGTTTTTCTACCGCGAACGAACACTAACAACACAAGAACATCGGTTTGGCATACTCAAAATGAGTTCATCTAAATCACGCTGCGGAATGGCCGCCCATGTTCGTTGCAACGACAAAAAAAGGTCTTCTTGCGACTGGATACCCTCCATATTCGGCAGAGCTCTTCTCTGTAGCATATCCTATGCATGCTCAATCGGGTTCAAGTCTGGCGACTGAGCAGGCCAGGGCCTTATTTTTGAATCACTCGCTTGATTATGGCGAGTGATTTGAGTTTGAAAACAAATTAAAAATCAATGAAAATCACGTCAAATATAGTTGTTGGTACTCACAAAAATCAGTTATCTTTTTTTGAATCAGTCCTGGGTGGAATTATACTAATTTTATTGGAAAATCGGACATTAATCAATGAATATCACACGCCATCTTGACGCGAGTGATTCAAAAATAAGGGCCCTGGGGCTCTATTTTTGAATCACTCGCTTCAAGATGGAGAGTGATTTTCGTTCGAAGATGATTTAAAAGTCATAGAAAAAAACTCGTTGTCGAACGAAAATCACTCGCCATTTCGAAGCGAGTGATTCAAAAATAGAGCTCCTGGGCAGGACATTGATGTTAGCTGCGGCGAGAGTCTGTCTTACAACTCTTGCGGTGTGCGGTCGTGCATTATCATGCATTAACTGAAATAAGGGACCGATTTGCACTTGTAGAGGAACGATGACGTCTAATATAATCGTCTCAGCATAAATTTGAGCGTTGAGGTTGCCTCTGATCCGAATCAAATCAGTTCTTCCGCCGATCCAAATACCCGCCCATACCATGATGGTTCCACCACAATAAGGATGGACTTCCTGGCAGGATTTTAATCGCTGTTGGCGTCCAGGGGTTCTCCAGTGTCGTATACGTCTTGTAGGTATCCGGTCTCATACCAAAACGAGACTCATCAGAAAAGCACACGAAACGCCATTGTTCTTCTGTTCAATTTCTGTGTTCAAGAGCCCATTGATATCGAATCCTACGTTTGTGCATTGCTATAGGTGGTACCCGTAGCGGTCTTCGGGAATGAAGGTTCACTTCATGCAAGCGGTTTCTGACTGTTTGGTCGCTAATTAAGTTCCCTGAAGAGTGATGAAGCCTCACGGCTAACATCATGGCGGTTATTGTTGGAGCTCTTCGAGCTGTGATTTGAATGTATCGGTCTTGTCTCCGTATGGTGCAGCGATACCGTCCTCCATGGCGCTCAGCCACGGTACCAGTGCTTCGGTAACGTGTCCAAAGTCGACTGATAACACTCTGACTTGTATTCAGAGCTAAAGCCACTTTGGTTGCCGGGAACCAGCTTCTATCATTCCCACGGCTCTGAGCATTTTTTCCCTGCTTAAATGACGTCGCCGCTCCATAATAACGTTGGTTTTATCAGTAGTAGGGAAACAGTAGCACTAATGATGTCTTCAGTGCGTTGTATGTTTTTATAGGGAAAATATTGACAGCTGATTTTAATTTTTTACTCGAATTTGATTGACAGTTCCTGTTTCAAATTATGAAATGCACCAAAAAGGATCCATATAAATTTATAAAATCATAAATTTATTACAAAGCCACATCTCAATCTCAAGAAATCCGCATAAAAATGTTTGATCCCTAGACACTTTTGATGTGTGTAGTTTTTGAACGAAAATCATTCGCCATATTCAAGCGGGTGATTCAAAAATAGGGCCCCCGGTAATTAAACATCGCGCTGCGATGGGAGGAGAGTGATCAAATTCAAAACGCGCGGACGAAGTCGCGGGGACCGCTAGTGTTGCCGCCGCTTGGGATCGGAGCAATGTACGAGTATGTAATGTTGTCAAATATTTATTTATTTATTTGTGTTTTTTGGCGAATAGCTTCCATTACAAGACTAGCTGTGATTACAGAACTTTTTGATACACTGGTGGATCCTTCACCTACTGGACCGAGGGAGGAAATTAAATTTCGTGACGTCTATATTTGTCTTGCGCGCGATATTCGATGAATATCATTCGCGAGAGAGCTCGAACGTGCAGTGCACGTGCACTATAGTGTTAGACGGATAATCGATTGTGGCATTATGTACTATGATAGACAACACTAGGACTTATGGACAGCACTAGACCTGTCAGATTGATTGTGTTTGACATTAGTTGGATTGTTGTGGAATTGTCCCGCGTACCTAATTTTACTTACTGCATTGATTATTGTATAATTAGTAACTTTGTTATGAAATAAGAATATTCTTCAACACATCGAGTTTATCTCTTTCAATAGGTACCCTTTTGTATTTCCGTCTTTGGATTGCCCTATTTGGTGTTTGTGGTAATCAACCATATTAATTGTTTATTTTATGTAAGGCAGACTCTATCTATTGTCTGACTGCATAACGGTCGCGGTTGAAGTTCGAGTTTAACTTCCATGGCTTTCATAACAAGAAGTTTGTCGGATTGACTGATAGATAAGACTAACCACACAATTTGATAACGGATACCTAACTACGATATTTCTTAAATATCAGTGTCTATTAGCTTTTTAACCATTGAACTATTTTGCATACCTACCTCGATATAGCAACATCACCAAAATCCATTTCTAAACTGAGTTTTAGAACTAAAACTACAAGTAGGTTAACAGCCGCACTCAGAAACGTCATACACTTTGGGATTTTCAACATGGAGCGAGGCCTTGGATGAATTAACCACAGGTAATGAAATCACTGAGCTCTATCACCGTACTGACAAGACGTCACCTGTAAGTGAGGCCGAAAAGCCCGCTTCGTGGCTAAGGGGGCACAAACGAAATTGCATGTCATTGCGCGTCCAGTGGTATATTCGTCCAAGAGCGAGGCTCACTTGGTCTCTATTTTTTACGAAATGACGGCCACGACTGAATCCAACAAAAATTGATAGATTGACATTTAATCGCAAATATACTATAGTCAGAGGCGGCCTTAGGGGGTGGCGAACTGTGCAATCGCCCAGGGCCTCGCTCTCGGTGGGGCCTCGCGCAAAAACCCAAGCTCATATTTAAAAAAAAATACTATAAATCTAGCCTAAATTAAAACTTATAACTTTAATTCTTATTTATTAAAGAGTGCAGGGTAGCCTCGGTGACTGGCGTTAAATACCAACTTAGCAATATATTATGCTTTAAAGGATTTAGCAGAAAATACAACAGATTGTCAGTTGTTCAGTGAATGCAATTCTATAGAAAAGGACATACTACCTGCGAATTTGGAGTGTCACTTGTCATATGGTATTTGTCAAAAATAAATTTTATAAGCAAAATGTGGTAAAGCGAAACCATGCACTTATATGTGGCTATACAACACCTAGATACATTCATAAATTGGCTCGTTAATTATCTAGAAAATGGTTTTCAGTCATCCCTTCTAAAAGCAACAGAAATAGCCGAGGAAAATGATATTGACAGACAGTTCAAAGAAATCAAAAGACGACGTAAAAAAACCGGCCAAGTGCGAGTCGGACTCGCGCACTGAGGGTTCCGTGCCAACTTTAACTGAATTAGGGAATACACTTACTTCTGCTTAGTAAAATACCACAATAATTTGTTGACTGTAAATTTAACTTTGTTTTTCATAGTGTTGAAGTGAGGAGTATGAAACGTTAGACTTTAAAAGAAAATGGTTTTAAGAACATCTGCCATTTTAAAAGACCTATCCATAGATTCCCCACACGCATAGGTATGACTAAAATTTTTTTTTTGGTTTTAGTTCCATGTATGGGAGCCCCCCCTTAACTGTCATTATTTTTTATTTTTTGTATGAGAATCGGTAAGTGGTTAACAAGATACATCTTCCTACCAAATTTCAATTGTATAATGCTTATACATAGTTACAGAATAAAATGGCTGTGATATACGGACGGACAGACAGACTTGACGAAACTATAAGGGTTCCGTTTGTTGCCATTTGAATACGGAGAGACGAAGCTCTTGAATTGACTGCGGAAGATAGATAGATTGAGAAGATTTTCAAAATATACTTTTTTTATGTCATTGTCGACACTGTGCGCGCAAGCTACCGCCCTAAGTTTGAGGCACTTAAACAAGATGAGAGTATATGTAATGGTTTCATGTTTATTATAAAAAGATTAAAGGAAAATTTTTGCTCGTAACGCAGTGGTTAAAGCGCTTCGGTAGTGATACCGAAGTGTAGCAACCTCCGGCACGGTCGTGTTTGGATGGGTGATCATTACGACCATATAAGTGACGTATATCACGAACATCTCCGTTCTTTGGAAGGCACGTTAAGCTGTTGGTGTCAGCTAATACTGGTTGATATTAGTCGCTTAACCTAGTCAGAGGCCTTATGGGTGGTTTGATAATATCTGACAGCAGGGTTAGTCGCTTGCCTTGCAAACACCCCACCACCAACCCGCACTGAGCCCGCGTGGGGGAGTATGGCTCGAACTAACTTATAGTTGACGTAAGGCCTTTGCCCAGCAGTGGGACGTTACAGGCTAACTTTACTAAAGGAAAATAGTGATAGTGAATCTTTGAAGCAATTGAGTGACGTGCAAATATCTATGACAGTAGGAGAATCATATGATATTAATAGACATGAATTATACGAATAACTGAATATCTTCATCCGCGTGTAAAAAAATACTGAAGTATACCCCACTATCGAAATAATCCTGAGAATTATTGCCACCACACTTGTAACAATTGCATCTGCTGCATTATTAAAACATATCGAAGGACAAAGGGCCTCGCAAAGACCTGCCGCTCGTAGCCTCGCAATGGGTAAGGCCGCCGCTGACTATAGTAACATATGTAAAAGCTAAAATTCTAGCGTTGTTAACAGTCTCGTTTATGGCTAAACGTGGCGGTTTATAGAGTATTTTATTTGTAAAATAATGCAAGGAATCAGTTTTTTAGGGTTTTTTTGATGCCGCTACTTTCGAATAAAATTAAAATGGCGGACCGCAAAGAGAACTAAAAGTTCCACACCCAAATGGGTTATACTTAATAAATCTAGGTTTATAATGAGTTGAGTTTATGGAGGAAGCCCCACGTGTTCTGGGGCCCTATTTTTGAATCACTCGCTTCGAAATGGCGAGCGATTTTCGTTCGACACCGAGTTTTTTTCTATGACTTTTAATTCATCTTCAAACGAAAATCACTTGCCATCTTGAAGCGAGTGATTCAAAAATAGAGGCCCTGATTGGTCAATTGAGTTAATCAGTTGCCATTTGCTGATGATAAGTTAGCGTTACAAGTTTTTCAGCTGTAAGCTAAGTAATAAGCTACATACTGTAACTGCAATATTTTCACTGTGTCGGTCTAGTGAAATTATAATATCACGGGCTTAATAATATCCTTGCAACACATAACCACACACCTGCATAACTAAAATATTATAAAGGCTACTATGTGAAACAGCCGCCCTAGGTATTTTTTTAAAAATACATACGTAATTCATAAGAAGTTTCCTTACCCTGGGTTCAAGATATCACTGAGTTGCTGCACAGTCGAGTATTTGTTAGGTAATTCCTATTTTTCTTCAGGTATTTATTTAAAGCACCACTCTTCTCGGTATCTTGATTGGTAGCGAAGATTTCTAGGAAAACTGATATTGTTAAAGGACTTAGGAGAGCAGCCGTCTGTTAAAAGGAGCTTCTAAGTAGAAAAAAAAGATAATTAAAATATAGATGTTATTTTATAAGTTTGTGTAAACTATTTTGTGTTGTAATGAAAATCTGCTTAGTTTTTCATTTTAGATAAAAAATCGCGTAGGAACTTGTATAAGTAACTTGGGTAAGTTAACCGTAATAACCCATGATTTAAGTTCGTTAGAATCAAGGTACCTTAAATGAATTCTGATTATAGGTTTTGGGATAAACGCAAAAGGCAAACGCATGCAGTTCATCGCAAATATTGTAACGGAAGGATATTCCCGCTTCGTGCCCGGAGGGTAAAACCGATCCGACAAACAGTAAAGTCCAACAGATATCCGTTACATTCAGTATCTGGATTTGAAGTTAGTATGGAAACAAAAATATTGTTTTATAAATAAGCTATCACAGTTTTATTTTTACATAGCGGACCTATAGCGTAAAATGACCTGAAATCAAACAGCGATCTTTTATTAGTCTTTAATATTTATTAGGTACATTTAAAATGTAATTAACATAAGGGCAGAAAAGTTCTAAATTGGAGGCCCTTTGACTATTTTGACTATTGGTTATAATTTTAGTACCTATAGTTTTCTTGAAACACTTATAAATTAGCCTATGACAACGTCAGACAAATTATAGCTATTATGGAATGCAATGCAAGCAAGCCGAGAAATGTACATCTGTTATGGTCTGGTGGGTTGATTCTGTGATAACTTCATCTCTCTTTTTAATATCTATGAGGTTAGAACCACCACTGGGGCCCTATTCTGAATCACTCGCTTCGAAATGGCAAGTGATTTTCATTCGAAGATGAATTAAAAGTCATAGAATAAAACTCGTTGTCGAGCGAAAATCACTCGCCATGTCGAAGCGAGTGATTTAAAAATAGGGCCCCAGATCCCAAGGCCTGCTGTGATGACAACTGAGCAATATAATTTACTAAAGCTTGTTTTTTGATACACTGGTTGATCCAACTGAACAGAGGAACAAATTATGTAAGTTTCAATAATCACTTTATTTTACCCTGGCGCACTGGTCATAATATTATCAGCGAAAACAATGTTTTGTTGAAATTTCAATGCATTTTGAATACCTTTGATAAGCATTCAATTCTGCTTCAGTGTACGATGGATTTTCCGATCGAAATTATTTAAATTTGTAATGGTTAAAAAAATGCATTGCAATTTCAAACAAAGGAGAATCTAATCTGATTAAATACATGAGTCGTTCAGAGAACCGTTTTATTGAAACGTTTATAATTAAGTGATTTAATTTTATTTTAACTCCTAGTGATGACGGCACGATAGCTCGATTGGAAAGACAACGACAAATTAATTAATCATAATAGTTTACCATTACCTCAATTTGAAATGGGACGTTATGAATAGTTATTAACCACGAACCGAGCAATGGACCAAATGCATGTGGTTTGTAGCTACCTAACTCGCAAAGGATTGATAGGGTTGGCTGAGCTGACTTTGAACATGATTCGGATTCGAAATGTCAGTATCAGGAGCCCTATTTTTGAATCACTCGCTTCGAAATGGCGAGTGATTTTCGTTCGACAACGAGTTTTTTTCTATGGCGTTTAATTCATCATCGAACGAAAATCACTCGCCATCTTGAAGCGAGTGATTCAAAAATAGAGCTCCAGTAGAGTCTACTTGTGACCATGGATGATGTAAGGCAATTGAAACTTCGGGGTATTAAATGAAAATTAAATGTTTGCAAAATAAGCTTGTTTTCAACGATGAGTGTATACGTGTAAGCGTCATTCACATGACAGTAAACGTCAGAAATAAATAGACGTTTAACAGATTTTGTGACTTTAATGTGATTTAATCGGTCAACCTTACCTTCTAAAAGCTACCTATACTGTGAGCGTTCCTTGATTGATAGGGACGGACGGTCACCTGAACTCTAATTCTTTACTTTTATAGAGCTTAGTTATTTATTGAAAGCCTCTATTGCACTAAAAAAGAACTCTAAAAGAGGACTAAGTACTTAAAGCACTAGCAACCAATATTTTTATGTCATGCAACAGGTAGGTAGGTAAGTACTTATCAGGCATCTAAAGATGAGATTTGTGCTCCCCTTCTGTTTAGTAGCAATCCACACGCACGGTAGTGATTTAAAAATATATATCCTAATTTTGTTTGTAACTATTTCTGTCTACGATCAGCGTGATTTTAGTTGTAATTCCTAAGTCAGGCACCACATGGCGCGGCTTAGGAATTACAACTAAAATCAAGATCTCGATTTTGCATTCTCTTGGGTACATTTAAGAATGCAAAAAGGGATGCACGGAGGCCATTGTTTCGCTTTAAGGACTGCGTCAAGGGAGACACGACTGCTTTTAACCTTGACCTCCATACCTTTTTTTATTTTTATTAATTATATCCACAGGACAATGTACACAGTACTCTTATATGTATAATGACATAGTATTGTTCTTGCACATAACACTAATTATTTGAGTTTGCCGTTCTCGCAACGTCTTATGAAAAACGATATGCAAACATTGCACCTTAAACCGTCTGATAAGGACGTAGAGGCTGAAAGGAAATTCGAAAGAAATTACCCGTAATATTGACGCGAGTAAACTAGAAATAGGAGTCATATTTTTTATCTAAAAAAGAAAGATAACTAAACAAACTGAACTAACTAACTGAACCAAACCTGGATTTATTATTTAAAGTTCAAGTGAACATTTCACCCTATGAATGTTTCAACAAATAGAACAATAAGGTAATCAAAAAAAGATGATTGCTTATTTTTATTTTGAAAATGCGGTAAAACCGTAAACTATTTTCATCGATTGAGGCCTGTGTTAGTATGGAATTGTTTACAAGTTGTATTTTGCCGACAACGCCGCGGTTCACTCCGCCAAGCAAACAAATACTTATTTGTCTATGAAAGGTGTTGAATCACTGAATCCTCCTACCTACGGTACCAAACTGACACCTTGTGACCAAAATTTAATATAAAAAAAGGACTCCCTATATACCCCAAAGTTGATATGGTTACGTTTGAAAACTGCTTTAATCAGTGGTTGGTATACAAAATGTTATTAAGACTACTTAATTATGCAATAAAAATAATGTCTCCTACATAATCCAATTTTCCATTTCCTAAAATCTTTCAGTGCGCCCCACGTATTTTTTCAATCCGATTTTGGTTTCCAATGCAACGTTGATTTAAATTGAGTACCAAAAGTACTCCAATGTTTCCAACCAGTTGACTTCGTTTTTAATTATGAGTGATTTATAATTTCAGCGTTAAGCCAATTGATTTGATTTCGACATGAAGGACCACTCGTGAGCGCAATTGGCAATTGACCAGTCTCTCTACTTAATTTACAAATATGATTGATTTATTTACGAGCTCGAACTAGTACCCCTAAACTCGTCAAGAAGTTAGTATAAAAACTACATTGCGGCAAATAAACTGGCCTGCGTAACTAGTTTTAAGACGTTATAGAATATTTTATAAGCTAAAATCCCACTCATAATAGAACATTATGATACAAGTGTGCTAAGTTGACCATTAATACAAGGGGATATTGTGTGCGCACGAGCGAAAGCAAGACGTGCGCCATTTGAAAGCCGTGTATATTATGGTCACAGGCACACGTGTTTCATATGATATTTTTCAACACACTTGCGAGGAAAAAACAAGACTCTTCATTTACTAAGTTTTTAATTATTAAAACAGTAAAAATACATTTCACTCGATTTTGATTGCAAAGACTTTCGCACGCGTTTTTCGCATCGTTACGTATGTCCGGCGGAGTTGCGGCGGAGTTAATAATAGGTTTTCTTCATTTTCTTCACTTGAAGTAGACATTTTTATTTTTTATTAATTAAACTTCATCATTAATCCAAACTTTTTTTTTATATACATGTTTAACGTCTTCGGCTCTAGGCCATACAGACAATACTTAAGTGAATTTTTATTTCTTTAACACTTAAAACTAAAACTAACACTAAACTAGCCTACCTATATCCTAGCTTAACCTAACCCATTGAAATGCGAGGTGGTTCGCATTTCAATGTTCAACAAGGAATCTCAGCGCAGGAACAGCGATCCGGGTAAGACGGCGCGATCAGGAGCTCTATTTTCGAATCACTCGCTTCGAAATGGCGAGTGATTTTCGTTCGACAACGAGTTTTTTTCTATGACTTTTAATTCATCTTCGAACGAAAATCACTCGCCATCTTGAAGCGAGTGATTCAAAAATAGAGCTCCAGGGGCCCTATTATTGAATCACTCGCGTCGAAATGGCGAGTGATTTTCGTTCGACAACTAGTTTTTTTCTATGACTTTTAATTCAACTTCGAACGAAAATCACTCGCCATCTTGAAGCGAGTGATTCAAAAATAGAGGTCCAGAGCTCGCTTCACTTAATTCCCCACTTAAATTGCATTGTTTTCTCAAAAGCACAAATTATCATGACAATTCCACCAGGGCATTTCTTCAGAAAGTGTTCTTCGCGTCACCTTCGTGGCGAAAATTTATACTGATATTATTCAAATAAAAAAATACTGCTTTAAAGAAACTATCAAACTGTAACATAATCTGTTAGAATCATGAAAATCGGTTCATTATTCATGTAGATATTTAATATTGAAATTTCGTAAGCCACGAAAGTTACTCACCGTGACACGAAAGTTACGCAGCGTCTTTTTGGATAGATAATTCGGTAATAAAAGTATCAAAGTACGTGAAATATTATATATGTTTGAGACAAATAGTAATGTGGTTAGGTATTACATATATTTTTAAACATTCATGATGAACACTAACATAATAATAGTTTGTTACCTTCGACATTGCTACTATGTACCAAATTATTTATGAGTATCCGATAGGTATTTCGACACTGTTGCAAGTGCCATGATCACAGCGTACCTAAAACTGTTGCGAGTGGGCTGTTATTTGTAGACTTTATGGTCTACCCTCCTTCTAAGTGTTTTATTGCACTCATTTTCAGTATCACTGACCTCAAATTCACTGTTTACTCGCATTTGTTCTCGGCACACAACAATGACCGTATTTGTCAGCGATAGGATACTTTGTTAAATTTTACGGTTTCACACTTTCGGAGCAATGGTATTTTGACATTCGACAATTTAAACTCATACTTACGATCAAATATTTAGTATTTTGTAATTTAATCGCTTCCTTAACCTATTTTGGTAAGTAGTCGCATTCTGTCGAAATTATCTGAGATTATAAAGGTAAGGGTAAGCTAAGGTACAAGTAGCAAATCTGTAGCAATCAACTCTTTACCCTCCAAAGTAGTGCCTCAAATTACATACAGGTACCCTGAATTTCAGTTGTTAGATATTTGCCGGCTATTATCAACTCATTTAAGGTAGGCTCAGTTATATTAGGTATATAGGTTAGGCCCTTAATAAACTTTACAATCAATAAATTAGTCTTCCAGATATTTTGCTTGCCTGGAGTGAGACTATTAAGACTACTAGTTGCTGGATCATAACTGTAAGAGCGTTCAAAATATGACCTTTTCGTATCCAATAAAGAATTAAACTATTTCTTTTGAATCTTTGGATATAAACACCAGACGTCACGCGCTTATTTTCGAACCAGTATCAGTGTTAATTGTAGTTTTTTTCCGGTAAAGCAAACTCATGATTCCCAGTCTTTATCTAATAGCCTCAAAGTAGACTCTTTTATCGGTCTAGTGGACAAATTTCCAGCTTTAGACCAGGCTCAAATATTAGCCATGCCACTTGTTTGAATAAATTAAGACGACTGGCATAACTGCCATCATTCTTATTAGTGGCAAAGAATTATTCATTATTTTCTCATATAAACTACACAAATTGGGCTAATTACGAATAATGCACGAAAATTAATTAATTAATGAGTATGCTTTTTAGAGTAACATATTGTGATTTCTTTTTATAATTAGTATATAGATTGATGAGGCGATTCAAAGCCGAATAAAATCAAGATTAAAGACGAATGCTTTAGAATGTTTTTAACACTCACAGTGTCATATTTTATATTCATAAAGATGAAATAAGAAACCAAAAATTTGCGCACGGGCGGGACTTGAACCAGCAACCTTTTGGCAAACCGGGCCAAACGCTCTTACCAATTGAGCTACCGTGCTGTTAGTTCGACCCAGCGAAATTTGTGGTTTCTTATGAAAACGTCAATTGCGTGACGTTTAGCGCCATCTAGCCGTCTGTTTATGAAACAGATGGCCCAAGCAGTTATTCTTTACAGAATAAATTCAACTTGGAAATTGATGTCGCTTCGCTATCTAATGCTTTAGAATGTTTTTAACACTCACAGTGTCATATTTTATATTCATAAAGATGAAATAAGAAACCAAAAATTTGCGCACGGGCGGGACTTGAACCAGCAACCTTTTGGCAAACCGGGCCAAACGCTCTTACCAATTGAGCTACCGTGCTGTTAGTTCGACCCAGCGAAATTTGTGGTTTCTTATGAAAACGTCAATTGCGTGACGTTTAGCGCCATCTAGCCGTCTGTTTATGAAACAGATGGCCCAAGCAGTTATTCTTTACAGAATAAATTCAACTTGGAAATTGATGTCGCTTCGCTATCTAATGCTTTAGAATGTTTTTAACACTCACAGTGTCATATTTTATATTCATAAAGATGAAATAAGAAACCAAAAATTTGCGCACGGGCGGGACTTGAACCAGCAACCTTTTGGCAAACCGGGCCAAACGCTCTTACCAATTGAGCTACCGTGCTGTTAGTTCGACCCAGCGAAATTTGTGGTTTCTTATGAAAACGTCAATTGCGTGACGTTTAGCGCCATCTAGCCGTCTGTTTATGAAACAGATGGCCCAAGCAGTTATTCTTTACAGAATAAATTCAACTTGGAAATTGATGTCGCTTCGCTATCTAATGCTTTAGAATGTTTTTAACACTCACAGTGTCATATTTTATATTCATAAAGATGAAATAAGAAACCAAAAATTTGCGCACGGGCGGGACTTGAACCAGCAACCTTTTGGCAAACCGGACCAAACGCTCTTACCAATTCGCTGGGTCGAACTAACAGCACGGTAGCTCAATTGGTAAGAGCGTTTGGCCCGGTTTGCCAAAAGGTTGCTGGTTCAAGTCCCGCCCGTGCGCAAATTTTTGGTTTCTTATTTCATCTTTATGAATATAAAATATGACACTGTGAGTGTTAAAAACATTCTAAAGCATTAGATAGCGAAGCGACATCAATTTCCAAGTTGAATTTATTCTGTAAAGAATAACTGCTTGGGCCATCTGTTTCATAAACAGACGGCTAGATGGCGCTAAACGTCACGCAATTGACGTTTTCATAAGAAACCACAAATTTCGCTGGGTCGAACTAACAGCACGGTAGCTCAATTGGTAAGAGCGTTTGGCCCGGTTTGCCAAAAGGTTGCTGGTTCAAGTCCCGCCCGTGCGCAAATTTTTGGTTTCTTATTTCATCTTTATGAATATAAAATATGACACTGTGAGTGTTAAAAACATTCTAAAGCATTAGATAGCGAAGCGACATCAATTTCCAAGTTGAATTTATTCTGTAAAGAATAACTGCTTGGGCCATCTGTTTCATAAACAGACGGCTAGATGGCGCTAAACGTCACGCAATTGACGTTTTCATAAGAAACCACAAATTTCGCTGGGTCGAACTAACAGCACGGTAGCTCAATTGGTAAGAGCGTTTGGCCCGGTTTGCCAAAAGGTTGCTGGTTCAAGTCCCGCCCGTGCGCAAATTTTTGGTTTCTTATTTCATCTTTAAGATTAAAGACGTCATGTTCTATACATATTTATAGTAAGCTACATTATTTCTATAAATCACATCTGTGCCTCTGGAAACTGTCCAAGTAGAAGAATTCAAGTTTGAAACGTTAAGGCGGTTATTTTAACTGCATTTCCAAACCATAAAATATAAATTATAGTGAGATCAGTACACTATGATAACCTTTCGTGGTATGATTTGTAACTTTCGTGGGCAATTGACCACGAAAGTTGTGCCACGCAAGTGACGAAAATTTTACATTTTCAGAAATATTAAATTAAGTAACTAACATTTATGTAATCTAATCAGCTCTAATGAATCTTGACTATGAGTTTTATGATTCAATAGTAGACATTTATTCCTGACGCTGACTTATAATCTTAAAACATTACCCATGAAGGGTCACATGAACTAGGGTCTGAAGAAAAAAAATAAAACGCAAGGAGCTGTATTAGCTATATCATAGCTATGAGATACTTATTTGTCTTCTATTAGTGTTTTGACAGGTCTGAAGTTTCTGCGGACCTATGGTTTGTGTCGATAGCATGAACCTTTTTGAAGTTATGAGCAATTTTGAGTCACATTTTCGAAAATGGTAAAATCGTGTGACCGACACAAAATTAAGTATGTAAAATTTAAATCTAAGGACTGATTTTTTCCCCTCGATATACTGAATCCTGACTTAGTATCCAATTTTTAAAAATATATAATGTTAATATAATGTAAAAGTCCAGCAAGATAGAAGTGCTTAAACTGAGCGCCAACTCAGTGTGACGCGCGAAGAATAGCAGTTTTACTCCCGATTCCGATGGTAAAATATTTTTTCCTACAAAATACAAACATAATAACACATTTTAAAGTGAATTCATAGAGATAGATACATGATAAAACATACAAAATTTATTATTTAATTAAACATTGAATATGTTTGGAATTACAAACGTGTGACCATCAAAAAACGGTGCTCAAAGAATGGTCCACCACACAGTCACAATAATTGACCCGAAAAAAACAATTACTAAAATGGAGAATAAAGATCCGTCCTTCCCTTTTCGTTTCCCGCGCAAAACTCCAATCCAAACTTCGTCACAGTTGACAATTATTATTTACGAAAAATGGCGCGTTGTTTTTTTTTCTTGCCGCGATACAGATGCGCGCGCAAGGCTAAGGCGCGAACTAGATCGGCCAAACAAAAGCCAAGATTAAAAATGTAATAATTCGTGTTTAAAACACAAATCACAGAAAATGTTAAATGAATTTGAGCTATTACTTAGTAATAAATCTGGATATACCATTTATTGAAATAAATATGTAGATACTGTTATTTTTCGCATATCTAAATACTGTTTGTTGCTAAAATAAAAGTATTGTATAACCCGACTAAATTAAATCGCTTCTTCTTCTTACTTACGACTTGGTACTAGGGCGTACAGGCGGTAAGAAGTCCCGTCTGTACACTATATAAAAGGTTAAGATGGAAACTAACACCCTAGTGGCGTAGATATCCCTTTGCCTAAGATACTAAGTCCCTAGAGCCCTAGCCCAGCCTAACAACAGATACGTAGATATAATAAGGATTTTAAGGCGTTAGGAGAGCTGCTCTCAGGTTGCCCAGGGTAGCAGCGTTAAGACGGTGGGTAGGTGGCTGACGCCGTGGTTGTCGCAATGTACGATGCTAGCTCGTACAAGGGTACAAATGTAAATTGGTCGGGTTAATAAACTAAAAGCACTAGTGCAAGTATATAATAAAAAAGCACGCGTTTTGAATATCTATGATTATGAGCCAAAAATCGGTGGAATAAAAACGTCGTTTAGAGCAAGTGTGTTGAAAAATATTATAAATGCGAAAGTTTGTGAAACGTACATCCATCCGATGTTTGAATTCTTCACGCAAAAACTACTGAATAGATTTTGATGAAACTTATTTTTTTTAAAGTTAATTCTAATTTATTTATTTTCTTCATAAATCTACCCTTACAGACAGACAGATGGAGCTTATATACATTAAAAAACATATAGGCTATATTTTATAGAGATAGGATTTTTTATAGTAAAGGTATGACGAAAATGTTATTGATTCCGAAAGAAATCTGGGGCCCTATTTTGGATCACTCGCTTCGAAATGGTGAGTGATTTTCGTTCGACAACGAGTTTTTTTCTATGACCTTTAATTCATCTTCGAACGAAAATCACTCGCCATCTTGAAGCGAGTGTTTCAAAAACAGAGCTCCTGTAATTTTCCAGCTATTTTTTCGCGTACGCTGCCAAAACTGTAAGAGTATAAAGTAGTACTGTAGTAATAATGTATTTATTTCATGAAAGTACCATAATTAAAGCTATAGCTTAAGATATAGGTATATTCTGTCGCGGACTTTTTTGTAGAACTATTTAAGGCAAATAAATATTTATATATATATATGTTAACGTTGTGTTTATCAGGACAATATGTGGGTAATAATAGAGCTTACACAAAGTACGAGTATATACGGAACCCTTCGTGCACGGGTGCAACTCGAACGTGGCCGATTTTTTCTGTAGTTTTTTAATGTTAAGATCGTTTTCCCCCTTTGTTGTTGTTCATTGTCTGCTTAGTTGGACTACATAACTCAGAAAATACAAGGACCCTGTGGCAGCATGATTAACAATCAGGGGCCCTATTTTTGAATCACTCGCTTGAATATGGCGTGCGATTTTTGTTCGAAAACGATTGAAATAACATTGGAAATCGCACAAAATATAGACGTAAGTCTCACAAAATGCAGTTATTTTTTTTATTACTCCCGTGTATAATTATACTCATTTTCATTGGAAAATATGTCATTATTTAATTAATATCACACGCCATCTTGACGCGGCTGATTTAAAAATTGGTGCCCAGAGAATTACATTACTTTGCGGAAATATGCATGAATTACAGGAGGCTTTTAATCAATGGGTCACTCGATTGAAAACTATGGAGTCCTTAACAGTCGTAACAAGACTGAGTAAAAGGGGCGTAACTTGGAAGTGATAGTGTCTTAGTTAAATTTAAAACTAGCCATATAAGATAAACTAATAAATTATTATGAATAAGGCTAATTTAATGAAATTTGCACCTTGATATGAAAAAAACGGTTATTAAAGCAAAACTAAAGGTCAAACAGTAAAGTATTGTACCTCATTTCAATCAGCATTACCTACATAAGCAAGTTTTTTAATACAGGGTTACTTTCCCATAATACTTTATTTTACACATGGTGTTCTTAGTGACAAGTATTTTTTTTAACGCTTCAAAATTTCCAGAAAAAAGTTCATTGTTCGTTAAAATTGGTACCAAGGGTGATATCGAGTCATAAAAATTAAATTGATCAAAAACAATAACACAAAGGGTGTTATTGTTTTTGATCAATTTAATTTTAATTGAGTCAATTGTAAAAAGTCTTCGTGCTTCTAAAAGTATCTTTTCGTTAAAAATCTAAGTAATTATGTCACTATTTAGACAATAGTAAGAAAGAGTATCAATATACGTGTACAAAGCGCAGCGGAAGAATTCCTGGAACAATGTGCGTCGGATGTGATCATCAGCCATCAAAATGTTACAATTCCGTATTGCAGAATGTATCGCAGCGTTATCCACAAAGCGGCTCGTCTCGTCCGTTTGTGTCGTATTGAACCATGATTGCACGTAGGTACTCGAATGACAATGTTCTTACCAACAGCACGCATTTACACACAGCGGTATCTTGTTCAGTTGTAATAAAGGCTAGTTTGCAACAAAATGTGGGTTACCTGATGTATTGGCGACTGTACTTGACAACGGCTTCCACTTGTGTAGTGCAGTGAATATCGCTGTAACGGGATAGTTTCATGATCGACGTGCGTTTATTAGATACTGTGTTTGACAGAAAGTAAAAATGGCTCATATTCTTTGTTTTCACGTTACAGTTCCTTTCTTCCTCTTTTTGACGACCTCCGTGGTCGAGTGGCTAGCACGCTGGTTCCAAGCGTCGCCATCTCGTGAGGTTCCGGGTTTGATTCCCGGTCGGGTCAATGTAGAAAACGATAATTTCTATATTGTCTCGGGTCTGGGTGTTGTGGTACCGTTGTGTCTGATTTCCATAACACAAGTGCATTGGCTACTTACTTTGGGATCAGAACAATGTATGTGATTGGTGTCCAATTTAAATATTTATATTAAAAATAGGTGCGTAGGTAAACCAACTTACGAAAAAAATAAAATAAAGTATTTTGTTTTTTTCTTAAGTAAAATGTTTATCACCACAGGTAGTGGCGGTTATCTTCTTATGAAGTTCATGTTCACAGGACAATAAACAATGAAATAACTTTTTTGCTCGTGGATTTGAATTTCAAAGAAATAATTATTTAGTTCGTAGACTTGACTGATTTTATGGCGAGTAGTATTATTAACATTTAACCAAAATGGTTCCATCAGATGTATATTATAGATATATTATATTTTAGTATGGTATTTTCGTAATCATAATATCAAGTTTTAGTTGCTAAATGGATTAGAGTTTTTATGTTTTAATCACTCGCGTTCAGCTTGAATCATGCAACGACTCAAAAAGAATTAGTCTCCCAAATAGAAGACGAATGCGCTATTTAAAGCTTTATGGCCAGGGGGAAACTCTCATAAATAAATAAATAAATATTTGACAACATCACATACATTGCGCCGATCCCAAGCTAAGTAGCTAAAGCACTTGTGTTATGGAAATCGGAAACAGCGGTGGTACCACAACACTCAGACCCGAGACAATATTGAAAAGATCGTTTTCTACATTGACCCGACCGGGAATCGAACCCGGCAACTCTCGAGATGGCGACGCTTGAAACCAGCGTGCTAGCCACTCGACCACGGAGGTCGTCAAAAAGTGCAATATTGAGGCATGTTATTTAAAAATTTAGACCCTGAGTAAACATCTAATTCGAGGTTAAAACTATATGGCGTCTTTCTGTATCAGTCAACATAAAAAAACCGGCTAAATGCAAGTCGGACTCGCGCACTGAGGGTTCCGTGTCAACTTTAACTGAATTAGGGAATTCCACCTACAGCAACATAACTGTTTTTCATAGTGTTTGTATGAAGTACAAAGTTATGTTTGCGGTTATTGAAAATGTGCTATATCTCAAAAACTTCTCGTTCGACCCCGTCCGAACCAATTTTAGTTGAAAGTATTTGTTGCGATCATTTATTATTTTCAAAATTTACACTCGCTTAAATTAGACAAAGTCTAGCGTCTAGCTATGAAACGTTAGACTTTAAATATTAAATATTGGACACCAATCACATACATTGTTCTAATCCCAAAGCAAGTAGCCAATGCACTTGTGTTATGGAAATCAATCGGTGGTACCACAACACCCAGACCCGAGACAATATAGAAAATATCGTTTTCTACATTGACCCGACCGGGAATCGAACCCGGAACCTCACGAGATGACGACGCTTGAAACCAGCGTGCTAGCCACTCGACCACGGAGGTCGTCAAAAAGAAAAGATTTTAGAAACCTCGATGTCATTTTAAAAGACCTATTCATAGACACACCCCACACGCGTAGGTTAGACTAAAAAAATTTTTTTGGTTTTAGTGTCATGTATGACAGCCGGGGGGGCTTACATGAAATTATTTTTTATTTTTTGTATAAGAATCGTAAAGCTTTTAACAGGATACATCATCCTACCAAATTTCAATAGTGTAATGATTATCGTTACAGAATAAAATGGTCGTGACGGACAGACAGATAGACAGACAGACTTGACGAAACTATAAGGGTTCCGTGTTTTGCCATTCGGCTACGGAACCCTAAAAAGATAATCGTGACTGCAATATTGGCCCTTTCTTAATTATACAATTAATTTAATTTAAGGCTTCCATAAATGCTTGCAATTTTAAATGCAAATATGCACAAGCATATGCCAATTAAAGAATAAAAAACTGTTTCTGATACGCGCTCGCATATCTACATTGAGCTGATATAAAGATAGAGTTTTCATCTGTTTTGTTCACAGCAATCAGTAACAAAATCATTGTGATTTAGCGTGGATTGGTGCAAAATGTGGTGTTGTAGGCTGATTGAATTTGCAATAATTAGCAATGTGTGTGGTAACCACACAATTGAGAGATTGAGGTTTTATGTTGTAGGCTGACCAGCGTTGGATAGGAAATACCTACATATTAAAATATTCAATTCGAGTATAATGTAGAGTAATATGGAAGGTTTCACAGTACATATTAGTAGCTTTCGAATCTTTCGATATTATCACTACTACTTGTTTTATTTTATTTTGTGCGTGTAAATACCTTTTTTTGTGGTAATACCTATTACCAGCTAGGACTTTTAGTATGTTAACCTAACGAGTCCGAACAAAGATTCGAATTCAAAACTCGTTTTTTTAAGCGATTCCCTATAATATCCTTCCTTGCCTGGAGCTCTATTTTTGAATCACTCGCTTCAAGATGGCGAGTGATTTTCGTTCGAAAATGAATTAAAAGTCATAGAAAAAAACTCGTTGTCGAACGAAAATCACTCGCCATTACGAAGCGAGTGATTCAAAAATAGGGCCCCTGGGCCCTTCCATATTACTCTACATTATACTCGAATTGAATATTTTAATATGTAGGTATTTCCTATCCAACGCTGGTCAGCCTACAACATAAAACCTCAATCTCTCAATTGTGTGGTTACCACACACATTGCTAATTATTGCAAATTCAATCAGCCTACAACACCACATTTTGCACCAATCCACGCTAAATCACAATGATTTTGTTACTGATTGCTGTGAACAAAACAGATGAAAACTCTATCTTTATATCAGCTCAATGTAGATATGCGAGCGCGTATCAGAAACAGTTTTTTATTCTTTAATTGGCATATGCTTGTGCATATTTGCATTTAAAATTGCAAGCATTTATGGAAGCCTTAAATTAAATTAATTGTATAATTAAGAAAGGGCCAATATTGCAGTCACGATTATCTTTTTAGGGTTCCGTAGCCGAATGGCAAAACACGGAACCCTTATAGTTTCGTCAAGTCTGTCTGTCTATCTGTCTGTCCGTCACGACCATTTTATTCTGTAACGATAATCATTACACTATTGAAATTTGGTAGGATGATGTATCCTGTTAAAAGCTTTACGATTCTTATACAAAAAATAAAAAATAATTTCATGTAAGCCCCCCCGGCTGTCATACATGACACTAAAACCAAAAAAATTTTTTTAGTCTAACCTACGCGTGTGGGGTGTGTCTATGAATAGGTCTTTTAAAATGACATCGAGGTTTCTAAAATCTTTTCTTTTTGACGACCTCCGTGGTCGAGTGGCTAGCACGCTGGTTTCAAGCGTCGTCATCTCGTGAGGTTCCGGGTTCGATTCCCGGTCGGGTCAATGTAGAAAACGATATTTTCTATATTGTCTCGGGTCTGGGTGTTGTGGTACCACCGATTGATTTCCATAACACAAGTGCATTGGCTACTTGCTTTGGGATTAGAACAATGTATGTGATTGGTGTCCAATATTTAATATTTAAAGTCTAACGTTTCATAGCTAGACGCTAGACTTTGTCTAATTTAAGCGAGTGTAAATTTTGAAAATAATAAATGATCGCAACAAATACTTTCAACTAAAATTGGTTCGGACGGGGTCGAACGAGAAGTTTTTGAGATATAGCACATTTTCAATAACCGCAAACATAACTTTGTACTTCATACAAACACTATGAAAAACAGTTATGTTGCTGTAGGTGGAATTCCCTAATTCAGTTAAAGTTGACACGGAACCCTCAGTGCGCGAGTCCGACTTGCATTTAGCCGGTTTTTTTATGTTGACTGATACAGAAAGACGCCATATAGTTTTAACCTCGAATTAGATGTTTACTCAGGGTCTAAATTTTTAAATAACATGCCTCAATATTGCACTTTTTGACGACCTCCGTGGTCGAGTGGCTAGCACGCTGGTTTCAAGCGTCGCCATCTCGAGAGTTGCCGGGTTCGATTCCCGGTCGGGTCAATGTAGAAAACGATCTTTTCAATATTGTCTCGGGTCTGAGTGTTGTGGTACCACCGCTGTTTCCGATTTCCATAACACAAGTGCTTTAGCTACTTAGCTTGGGATCGGCGCAATGTATGTGATGTTGTCAAATATTTATTTATTTATTTATGAGAGTTTCCCCCTGGCCATAAAGCTTTAAATAGCGCATTCGTCTTCTATTTGGGAGACTAATTCTTTTTGAGTCGTTGCATGATTCAAGCTGAACGCGAGTGATTAAAACATAAAAACTCTAATCCATTTAGCAACTAAAACTTGATATTATGATTACGAAAATACCATACTAAAATATAATATATCTATAATATACATCTGATGGAACCATTTTGGTTAAATGTTAATAATACTACTCGCCATAAAATCAGTCAAGTCTACGAACTAAATAATTATTTCTTTGAAATTCAAATCCACGAGCAAAAAAGTTATTTCATTGTTTATTGTCCTGTGAACATGAACTTCATAAGAAGATAACCGCCACTACCTGTGGTGATAAACATTTTACTTAAGAAAAAAACAAAATACTTTATTTTATTTTTTTCGTAAGTTGGTTTACCTACGCACCTATTTTTAATATAAATATTTAAATTGGACACCAATCACATACATTGTTCTGATCCCAAAGTAAGTAGCCAATGCACTTGTGTTATGGAAATCAGACACAACGGTACCACAACACCCAGACCCGAGACAATATAGAAATTATCGTTTTCTACATTGACCCGACCGGGAATCAAACCCGGAACCTCACGAGATGGCGACGCTTGGAACCAGCGTGCTAGCCACTCGACCACGGAGGTCGTCAAAAAGAGGAAGAAAGGAACTGTAACGTGAAAACAAAGAATATGAGCCATTTTTACTTTCTGTCAAACACAGTATCTAATAAACGCACGTCGATCATGAAACTATCCCGTTACAGCGATATTCACTGCACTACACAAGTGGAAGCCGTTGTCAAGTACAGTCGCCAATACATCAGGTAACCCACATTTTGTTGCAAACTAGCCTTTATTACAACTGAACAAGATACCGCTGTGTGTAAATGCGTGCTGTTGGTAAGAACATTGTCATTCGAGTACCTACGTGCAATCATGGTTCAATACGACACAAACGGACGAGACGAGCCGCTTTGTGGATAACGCTGCGATACATTCTGCAATACGGAATTGTAACATTTTGATGGCTGATGATCACATCCGACGCACATTGTTCCAGGAATTCTTCCGCTGCGCTTTGTACACGTATATTGATACTCTTTCTTACTATTGTCTAAATAGTGACATAATTACTTAGATTTTTAACGAAAAGATACTTTTAGAAGCACGAAGACTTTTTACAATTGACTCAATTAAAATTAAATTGATCAAAAACAATAACACCCTTTGTGTTATTGTTTTTGATCAATTTAATTTTTATGACTCGATATCACCCTTGGTACCAATTTTAACGAACAATGAACTTTTTTCTGGAAATTTTGAAGCGTTAAAAAAAATACTTGTCACTAAGAACACCATGTGTAAAATAAAGTATTATGGGAAAGTAACCCTGTATTAAAAAACTTGCTTATGTAGGTAATGCTGATTGAAATGAGGTACAATACTTTACTGTTTGACCTTTAGTTTTGCTTTAATAACCGTTTTTTTCATATCAAGGTGCAAATTTCATTAAATTAGCCTTATTCATAATAATTTATTAGTTTATCTTATATGGCTAGTTTTAAATTTAACTAAGACACTATCACTTCCAAGTTACGCCCCTTTTACTCAGTCTTGTTACGACTGTTAAGGACTCCATAGTTTTCAATCGAGTGACCCATTGATTAAAAGCCTCCTGTAATTCATGCATATTTCCGCAAAGTAATGTAATTCTCTGGGCACCAATTTTTAAATCAGCCGCGTCAAGATGGCGTGTGATATTAATTAAATAATGACATATTTTCCAATGAAAATGAGTATAATTATACACGGGAGTAATAAAAAAAATAACTGCATTTTGTGAGACTTACGTCTATATTTTGTGCGATTTCCAATGTTATTTCAATCGTTTTCGAACAAAAATCGCACGCCATATTCAAGCGAGTGATTCAAAAATAGGGCCCCTGATTGTTAATCATGCTGCCACAGGGTCCTTGTATTTTAGCGTTGGATAGGAAATACCTACATATTAAAATATTCAATTCGAGTATAATGTAGAGTAATATGGAAGGTTTCACAGTACATATTAGTAGCTTTCGAATCTTTCGATATTATCACTACTACTTGTTTTATTTTATTTTGTGCGTGTAAATACCTTTTTTTGTGGTAATACCTATTACCAGCTAGGACTTTTAGTATGTTAACCTAACGAGTCCGAACAAAGATTCGAATTCAAAACTCGTTTTTTTAAGCGATTCCCTATAATATCCTTCCTTGCCTGGAGCTCTATTTTTGAATCACTCGCTTCAAGATGGCGAGTGATTTTCGTTCGAAAATGAATTAAAAGTCATAGAAAAAAACTCGTTGTCGAACGAAAATCACTCGCCATTACGAAGCGAGTGATTCAAAAATAGGGCCCCTGGGCCCTTATTTTTGAATCACTCGCGTCAAGATGGCGTGTGATATTCATTGTTTAATGTTCGATTTTCCAATGAAAATTAGTATAATAACACGTGGAAGTGATCTGAAAAAAGAATAAATGTATTTTGTGAGTACCAACGCCAATATTTTGCGTGATTTTCATTGATTTTTAATATGTTTTCAAACGATACTTACACGCCATATTCAAGCGAGTGATTCAAAAATAGAGCTCCAGATTAAAAATAAAAGTCGTTTCCTAACGAAAATTTTTGTTACATACGATTCGGTACGATGTACCTACCTAATACGAAGTTAAAATCTTCGTTAAGCCTTTTGTTACATCCTGTATGTTTTTTTTTGCTTGTTAGTTTATTTTTCACTGTCAAATATTTTACCCAATTTAACTTTAACTTAACTTATTTCAAAAACTTAAGTAAGTAAGTAAAATTATCGAAAACATGTTCGAATAAGTAAGTAGATCTACGCACATATTTCCAAGTAAAGTACTCGCACCTAAGCTGCCACACCGTGTTTAGGCCACCTCGCTTGCATCTGTCCCGAAACATCAAAATTAGAAGTGTTTATTGCCCACGACAACTGGTTGAGAGATAGTTTCGTGCTAACAATAACTGATATCAGTCTTCTTATCCTGTTTGATATAGGGGTCACAATCGTGCTGTACGTTATCTTTCGTGGAAGCAGGGACGCGGCGGGCACGGAGGCACGGACGTCGAGCATCGCAGCGTTCGCTCGGCCAGTCGGTCGCTATCCGGCGCGAGCGCTCGCACTGTCGTATCGCCTACTCCCGACTCAATCGGTTCACTAACTTTTACTCTGCCCCCACCCTGACTCAACCATGAGACCCATATACTTCTTCAAGTTCCTCCTAATTTTTAACATCATAACTCTTTGTTTAACCCAATCCCGGTATTGTCCCCCGAAATGCAAGTGCATTCGGAACAATGTTCGCTGTCTTCAGCAGCAGATGACCGAGGTTCCACAGGTGGGAGCCGAAACGCACGCTCTGTAAGTATTCCATAGTTTCTTACTAACCATAGTGCATTACTCGCGGTAACTATTTTTAACGTCTTGTTTGCATAGCGTATAAATAAGTGTGAGATTCTCCGACGCGAGCGAACTTATTGTTGCGAAAGTTTGCGGGAGCCGCTGCTGGAACTCAGTGCAGTTATTATATTATAGCAAACGAGCAATGCGAAGATTTTGTGATACTTTTAGTTTGAAAAAGTACTTGTATTCCTATTTAAGTAGCGTCCTGCGGCTGCCAAGCGTCGTCCTCTCGGCGGCGATAATAAAATCAGAACAACGAATGTCCGAGATACTGTCCAACCCGATTGTAAATTGTTGTAATATTAAAATAGATCTTATCCTGTTTATTGAGCACCTTCAACAAACATTTTTTATGTCATCGCGTTAAATCTACACGAATACATTATTTGCTTGTGATTTATATACCTACAATAACTTTTAACACATTATTGATATCATGCTGATATAAATCTGAAATAGTGATATACGAATACAGTCTTTAGTCTTTAATATAACCAGAGATAAGATAAAAAATAAAGACGGGTTTGATTCCCCATCTCAGGACTTTTTCAAGTGCTATTTGAATCATAAGTTGCACAGTGAAACAATTTTTGTACGAACTTATCTATCCCTAAACATAAAAATAATTGTAATAAAAACAAGTTATTACATAAATCCCACTGTAGGTATTTGAAAGAGTCGTAAGAGATACATTTTTAAAGCTAAAACGATTCTGTACAGCCACTCATCGCGATTTTAAAACTATAATTAACTTATCAAAGCCGAAATAAGTGGCACTTTTTGCTCTGAGCCGCCAATTCTAAGCAAGACACCTTCTTATCAGCTGTTATCAGCATCTGCCGACAGTTTAAGCCGAGTTTAATGAAATCTTGATTATTTGGGTCACTAAAATAACCTTATAAATAGCAGTATTGCTAGCTTAGCACCGACGTAACGTTACTCGATATGATTAAATTGCGTGTCGTTATTTGTAATTTTATCTTCTTGCTTACAATGGGAAAAGAAACACAAAACAACGCCCTACGGCACAGGACAATATAGTATTTCATTATCTTTATTAACAATAGTAAAACAACCCAAGTGATGTTCGTAGTTAATCTCATTATTATTAAAAAATACTTGTTAAAATAAACAAATCTGCTATTTAATGTAGCTAAGTAACCATTGGCTACTGATGTTTTTACTATTCATTAAATCAACATATCCGATTTAGAACAACGGGGAATGCGATTCGAATTTTAGTCGAGTTCGCGGTGATTTCCAAATACGAGTTATTCATTATGACTTTTCTAAATCACGGGGGATGTTGAATTTAAAAATGTAAATCACACATATCAAAATAACAATGAACAAGAACCATACAAAACATCACAGTGATTATTAAAATATAAGGGCATTTTTATTATAATTAGTACTTTTTTTAGTTTTCAATAAAACTGATTTTGGGTACAGAATACAGAATTTTAATTCTGCGGTTGAAGACTGAAGCAAAATTATTGACATTTCGCATCAACCATTTTAAAGTTTCTGATTTTATTGTTTCATTAAATATCATTTTTACTTACGTAGGTAGCTATTAGATCTTAATAAATCCTAAAATGTGTTTTTTTAAGCTTCATTAAAAAATTCCTCTCAAACAATAAAAACATGAAAACACCAATTATATCTCAGCTATGTCTACGCGAAATATTAAAAAATTTGCTTTAGACTCCACTCGCAGAGCTCAACTTACACAGATTTTGGTTCGATTTTTTTTTTAATGAGCGAGTAATTAAAAATAGTGCTCGAGAAAGCCCTTGAACAAAGCCCTGTGTTATTGAAACCTTGCAACGTAACTAAAATCTGAGAGTATCATGCCATGAATGACTCATACCCTGAACCGGTTATGCCGATATGATTCGGACCACATAGCAACAGGCACACCAGCTGTTGGTCTGTGAAAACAATCTGGGACGATTTTGGGAAAACAATAACGCCTTTGTTCAGCTTGCAGTCCAAAAAGCTTTTCATTGATTAGAACATGGGGTTTCACACTTTGTCACAATGTAGATAATTCAATCGCCTCATTAACGAAAAAATTAAAAATACTTGCAAGCAGTGCATTGGCATTTATGATAGAGCCTAGCATATAAATAGGAAAATACCTATGATCTGAATAAGTGCTTTAATTCGTTACGTAAATTAAAAATTATTTATCATTATTCAGAATTATGAAAATCAAGTTACGGAATAGTTCTTCATAAAGGTTTTTTTATAAATATTGGTCACTAATCACATACATTGCTCTGATCCCAAAGTAAGTAGCTAATGTACTTGTGTTATGGAAATCAGAAACAACGGTGGTACCAAAACACCCAGACCCGAGACAATATAGAAATTTTGATTTCTACATTGACCCGACCAGAAATCGAACCCGGGAGTGGCGACGCCTTGAAACCAGCTTGTTTTGCCACTCCACCACGGAGGTCATCTAATTATAAATATATAAGGCTTTATAAGAGCTTACACTACTCAAGCGTGGGTTTCAGTAGTGGGTGGGTGCCTTCAGGCCTATACCTTATAAACAAAGAATTTAAAAAAATAATTAAATCACTAGACAGGTATAGGTTCTTCTTCTACATGTTACAAAATGTCCTTACTGAGTTAGACGGACGTGTCTGTCTGTCTGTTCGCGAGAAACTCAGAAACTACTGAACGAGTTTAATTAAGAGTTAAGAGAAGTAAAAAAAACTCAAGACAACTCGGAAGCGATAGCATCCAAAAAAATAATATGAAGGGTTAATATAGTAGGTGCTCACGCAGTCATACGTTAAATAATGCAATACTTTGCAAGGTACGAGTACCTATAATAAATGTGATCCGGTTCTTAGTAATGTTCTTTTTTCTTTATTCACTGAGTACTTCTTACAAAATGAGGGTTGGCTCGTTGTGACTGAACATTGAAAAAAAATAAGGATTTCTCCTATTTCAATACTATTCCGGGACAACGAGTCTACAGACATTAAGTAATTGGCCCAGTTGGAAAATATATTAATTTGGAATTAAAGTCTCTATGTAGAACTAAAGACTTAGCGTCTACTTGAAAAAATGTTTTGTCCCCTATCTCACTAAAAGATAAACACTGTGCTGGTAATACCTTTTGGGTTCCTTGGGAAATAACGCTTTTAGTGCTCACCGTCCTAGGTTCTTGTCGCAAAAATAAAACTTAAAGCCTCATTGCTCTGAGAAAGTGTGAAAAGCAGATTATTCACCTTGGAAATACTGGTGTTTTGGAATTGGGCGAGCATGAATCCACCGCTACGCTCAAAATTATCTATTATCGCCCTCGATGAACGCTCGGGTGTAAAAGTAAATTATAATCCTTTGGCGCCAGTGCCTGAAGACACTATTTATTTAGTGAAATATGCAATATTCAGCATTTCACATTCAAAAATGACAAACAAGCCTCTTGGGTATTCTATCAAGTGCAACACCCAAGAGGCAATCCACCGAGCCCAGGGGCCCTATTTTTGAATCACTCGCGTCAAGATAGCGAGTGAAAATCATTCATTAACGTCGAATTTTCTAATGAAAATCAGTTGAAATCCACATGGAAGGGATTTGCAAAAATAAATCTTAATTTTGTAAATACTTACGTCAATAATTCTTGTGATTATCGTAAATTTTTAATTAGTTTTCAAACAATTATCACACGCCATATTTAAGCGAGTGATTCAAAAATAGAGGCCCAGGACAGGTATGCCTGGAGAGCCCTGACTCGCAACGCTGCTTTTAGTGGTCACGAACCTCAGACATGAAGAAACGATGGAGAAGAAGAAGAAATTCAAAAAATATTTTTTCGGTAGAGGCTCGGTATACAACTTTAAGCTAAGAATAACATAAATATATTAATTATAAACGGAGGCCTTTTGCACTTGAAGTGTAAGAATCGGGCTTCCCAGGAATTGCCCTTAACTTGTTTTCAAAGAAGGCCATTGTTTTTTTATATCTCTAATTCCGAGTAAAAGTTACGGTGTTATTTTATTGGTATATTTTTTATTTATTATCTATCAGACGTTTAATCGCATTTCTCCGAAAAATCACGTGGGTAGGCGACGAAGTACTTTCTTATAATAAATAAAACGTCTAAATAAATTTATTTGCCGTATTAAAATGTACGTTCATTTTGAAAGGGTGCTTCGTAGAAGTCTACCTCCACATAGTATGTTTTTGTTATGATTGATAGTCATGTCTAAAGTAAAGTTAACCTGTAAAGTGGTCCCGGGAGTGGGCCTGGGCAAAGGCCTTACCTTAACTATGAGGCAGTTCGAGCCATACTCCACCACGCGGACTCAGTGCGGGTTGGTGGAGTATTGTTTGCAAGGCAAGCGACTGAAACCCTGCTGTCAGATGTTATCAAGCCGTCAATAAGGCCTCTGACTAGGTTTGACCACTAATATCGATCGATTATCGTTCCTTCAACAAAACTTGAAGCCGGCCTAGTATAATGCAGAACCAAGCAGGCGCGGATACAGCCCTCCAAAAAGGTTGTGGGCACGCCATGTTTTGTTCAATGAACAAATACCGTGAAGGCACGAAAGTTTCATTTATTTCCAATGCAACATCACATAAAGCCCTAACGCGCAAACATTGGTTGTAAAACCAAGAACATGACAAAATTTTAAGCGAGCGAATCGATCGCGCTAAAATTGGGTTCACAACGCTTACGAAAACAAGAAAATTATAAGAACTAATGAGCGAATTTTTGTATAAGACTCTTCCTGTTGTAGTAAAATGACAAACAGTTTCTTTCTACCATGCACTCTATAAACTGTGATTAGAGGGTTGTGGGCAAGCCCACAACGGTGTATCCGCGCATGGAACCAAAGGGAAAATGAACCCTCATTTCCCCTTGGTTCGTGAGATAGTTTTGTATTATGATCGGATAATCGGATGCATATTTACCTGAAGTTAAGGTGTTGAGTATTACGGAGTGCACTTTTGATTCGAAAAAAAAACCCGGCATTGCGGAATGGACAAATACAGTTTTTTATACAATGGAATAAAATCGGGCATAGTACTTTGTATAAAAAAATAATCCCGGGATTTCAGAAACTACAAAGCTAGTCTTTTTATTATAGAACCAAATCGGATGTACTGCTGTGTGTGTGTATGTAATGCTCTTATTACACTCAAAATTCTCATAAATTGATGGGCAACTTAAAGTAAACTTAATTAACACCATTTTTTAAATAATCATTAAAAATAGTCGAAATTCGGCATTCGAATATTTAAAAAATATATTTTATGCAATTTTTCTAGTATTACGGTATGTTAATTCATTATTGTGCGGTTTTAATAACATCAAAGTTACATACACAAGCCATATACCTACCTAGTTTTATTAACATTTACTTGCAATGATGCGGAACATTTTCTTTAATTTACCTGCAACTTTATATAGCTAAAAAGAAGCTGCTGTAAAAGAAAAACGATTGAACTTTTAGAACTTCATGAAAACTTCTCTAGGTAGTGTTTATGCTAATGATATGCTACATGTCATAAAAATATTCAAAAAACTCCGTATATAATCTCATTAAGTGACCCAGGTTGCAAAATACTGCATATTCGCAATCGTGAATGATAATCGTACATAAATTAATGAAAATCACACGTCACTGATACGAATGATTCAAATGTACGGCTCCTACTTTTAGATTGCCTGGTGTCGGGTCTACCACACATTGTGTAGTCGTATTTTAAAACGAGAATGTTGTTTGTGTGTACTTATGCTCTAACTGATCACTTTTTTACTTATTCTCGCTGGCACGTTTGATTCCATTGTAAACTTTTGAAAAGTTCTATAAACTCTATGCAGGTGAAATATTAAATAAAATTTCATTTTACAGAGATTGCCGGAAACATTCGTATGTAAGCTTTTATACACAGAATTGAGTGAGGCAGGGATAACATCAAACAGTTTCATTTCAGAGTTCACAGTCGCGTACATATGTCGATGTACGTACTTGTTTGCAGTAGACACAGCGGCTACTACTACGTTAAGCAAGCAAAACTATACTTGATGTTACACACATATAAACCTCAAATGCACAACATTATACATGTTGTGCATTTGAGGACTTACGTCAGTACGCTTTTATGGGCAAGAGAGCTTTGCTTGGCATCCTTTGGCGAATTTGTTTGATAGCATTCAGTTAGGCGATGCGCTTACGAAACAAAAATAGGGAGTGATGGTGGTTCGGAATACTTAGGCGCTTTGCAGACGGGGGTGGGGCGGGCCAGGAGCTCTATTTTTGAATCACTCGCTTAAATACGGCGAGTGAATTGTGTTCAAAAACCAATTAAAAATCAATGTAAATCACGCAAAATATAGACGTAGGTACTCACAAAATTCAGGGCCTCTATTTTTGATTCACTCGCGTAGAGATTACGAATGATTTTCCTTCGTCATCCCAAAATCGGCATTTTTGAATCATTCGGTCGAACGAAATCCCCAAACGAGTGCCTCCGACCACTCGTTTGGGAAGGCGAGTGATAGACGTAACGTCAAAAAGACTTGTGTTTTTGTGTTAAATTTTGTGACTTGCTTTCTTGCTCTAAATTTTAATTAATTAAGTATAAAAGTTCAATTAAACTGAAAGTACATGGATAATTTGCTTTTGCAAAGGTTTTTAAAGTAGTGGAAATGACAAAACAGTTGAAGATTTTGTAGAAAGAGCTGTTTAAAGAGACATCGAAACAACCCGTTTGACTGGGCAATTTTCAGCTCAAATCTGATTATTTCGAGATTAATAGCTCATCAAAGAATTAATCCTGATTCCGAGACCTATTATGGTCTCGAGTAGACCGTATTGCCCGAGTATCCATTGCAATTAAGGTACGTTTAAGTCATGGTTATCTGTTTGAACAAATATCTTGATTACATACAATTAAGGCAGTTCGACTGTTTGCACATAAAGCTAATCTACCAATAATACTTCCAGGTTATTCCAGCCATTGATTGTTTGTTGCTGAATCCTAGAAATTTCCTTGGAAACCATAGAAATGCAAGAATTGCTCGGGGCACAGGCTGTTTCGGAATGAATTACTGAAGGCCTCGAATTGCCCTGCAGTACTCAGATAGTTTGTTTAAATCCTTAGAAATCTTCCTGAAATGATGGCAGTAACTTGAAGTAAGTATCATGACATAAAATTTATTAAACTTTTCATTACCTCAATGTAGTTATTAACCTTAATCTTTCCAGGATCCACAACCTTCAAAGACTACCAGCCAGATGTAGTAGGGTGTATAAGTGTATAAATAGACTGTCTGCACTATATTTTGCAAATACACACTACAAACAATGAGTTCAAATTAGTATTGGATAACCGTAGATAATTTCAAGTCAAGAGAACTTTAAAGAAAAAAGCATTGTAAAGTGTATGTATAAAAAGGAATATGATGCCAGTAATTTGTGAACACAAAAATATTAAACCGTTGAAAAGATGCCTAAAAACTTAGTGGCTGATTGTTTTCCGGAGCATTGGTTGGGTCTATGTTGGTTTGGGTGTGCTTCTAGTGATATTTCATGCAAAAAAAAGATGAAAATGATAGCAAGACAACTCTTTAATGCACATCACAAAGGTCAGTTCAAATATGTTAACAGTAAATGTACAAAATGATGTTTTAATTACTTAAATAAATGGTTTTACTTACAAATGTTTGTTTCATTTCATTATAACAACTTAAAAATAAATGTCAACAGAATAACATTAACATAAACAAGTTATTACTCAGATGTACAGTCCATGTATGGTATTCATTAACAGTTATTGAAAAGCTTGTCCGATATAAATAGCAAATTTAAATTATCACATCAATAAATAATTATCAAAGCTATATCACTGTTTTCTTAAACTAACCCAATAGACTTTATTATTAAAATGTAATATGAAATTGCACTGAAAGTATAAAATAGATATAGGTCACACACATCATATCAAAAATATAGAATAACTTGATTGATAATGTTGACTGCAAATGATTATGGATGATTTCTGGTGTTCTCTAGACTCAAAAGTACTTAATTTTCTTTCCATATTATAAATATATACTACATGTAACAACCTCTTTGCTATGTTATCTTTGTTATTGTTCCTTGTTTGATTAGGGTTTTTATGATTGTCTTGTTGCTATACCTGAAAAAGATTATAAACAGATTAAAAGAAATCACAAAGAATGAATAGTACAAGTGAATCTTAGAAATCACAGTAGCCAGGCAAGATAATCACATTTCACATTAGTTTACCACTGAACCACAGTAGACTATTGTTTGTTCACTCAAACAGGAGAAGAAGAAGAATAATGCATGATAAATACCTTAAGTCAAGACGCCTCTCAATGTTTATTTAATAAATTGGATTCGCTTTATTTTGTTGTTGATTGTGAAACAACAAATCCTTGCCGTCTAATATTTTTGGGTATCTTTCTGGTTGAAGTATATTTCTCTGCTCATCACTGATGAGAGCTGCAGGTTTGTATAATACTAATATAATGTTGAATTTAACTTTTATAACAGAAAATCAAGAAAACAATAATAAATGCTAACTCCAATAAATAAATTGATAAGTTGACTTTTTTTTTTTTAATTTACAAGTTTAACGTCCTCGGACGGAGCCATACGGACAATTTCTTCAGTAAATGTTCAATATTTACACTTAACACTACTAAACTAAAACTAAACTAGCCTAGCCTAACCTAACTCATTGAAATGCGGGGTTGGCGTTCGCATTTCAATGCTCAAGAAGGAAGTTAAGCACGAGAATATCGATCCGAATCAGAGGGCGCGATCTGCGATCAGAGCACGCTTTACTTTGTTTCCTCCTTTGTCTTCATTGATTTCTTCAATAGCACACATTATTATGATGATCCCAACACAAAATCACAATAAATTACTAGAAAAAAACAATTACTCAAATGAAGAAACAAAATCCAACTCCCTCTTCTCGTTTCCCGCGCTTAACTCCCTGATAAGTTGACACTAGTGACGTGACATTAATAGTTTTTTCTTATAAAAAAGGCTAACGTTTTAAATATACAGCCAAAATATCGTCAAAATTACGGTTGCGAATGTTACCGGTTTCTTTAATCTTTGGTAAAAAGACATAATTTCATCAATTCTTAGTAAAATGGCAACACCGCAGTCGAATGATTCAAAAATACGAAAAACTGCGTTGAAGTGACTTGGGTGGACGAGTGAAATTTTAGGCGTATACGTTTGAAATAAGTCATACGAAGGATTTCAAAAATAGGGGCCCAGAAGATCTAATTTTGAATTACTCGCGTCAATATTACTTCATACGAAAATAATTTAAAGAATCAATGAAAATCACGTGAAATATTGACAAGATTAAATACTAGGGCTGATTTTTAAATGGTCAGGAAGCCGATTCCCGATATTTTTCTTCGACGAAAGAAAAAAATCTATCGGTTAACTTTTTTAGTATACGAATTGCGCGAGAATTGCCCCCGGATTGCAGTAAATTAAAAAGCGTCAGATTTGTAAAAATGACAGGTAGCTATGATTGCTGAAAATTAGGTGAAATTTTCAAAATAGCCATTTTGTATTCTGTTCAACGAATATTTCTTATCTAAGTATTGTAAAATCAGCTTTTAAAGAACTAAGGTAACGGATATAGCCCTGTGAATCAGTAAGCTCAAGTGACTCTAATAATAATGTTTAGAAGTATACTGAAAGGTTGCAGGTTGTTTTTAACTTACATTAATAATTGAAACACTGAGAAAAAATACTCGTGGTAAATTACTATACCCTTGTGATAATTCGTGATTTTTATCCCCCCCTCCCTCCTTTCGAGCCTCACCTGATAAATGTACAGCCCTGTTGGTAGTACATACGAGTATTTACTCTGTCTATCTATTTTCAAATTGAAAAGCATTCGAATTTCACCGATGAAATTATATCTACATGCATCATTGTTCGCTTTTAATAGGATTTCATGAGAGTCGGTACTGGATTTACTGAGTCTGGTATGTTTCTATTCAATTGTGATTTGTTCTGAATTAAAATTTGTTAAATGCAGACGACGAATGCCTTGTTATGACATCATAAATTTCATTTAAGTACAAACGATGGGTCAATAGTTTCGGGAAGAAAATAATTTGATAATAGATAGCAGTATCTGACTTAAATAAAGCATTACAAAGTCCAAATTAGAAATTTAAACCAAGTCCCTGTTAGTCTGCGTTTTAACTTGTATCTGTCATCTTATTTTCCTTTGTGCAACGTGCACGCTTGGATATGGCGTGTGATTTTCGTTCGAATCCAAACTAAATTTCACAGAAAACCGAGAAAATTATATACGTAAATAACAATATTGAGTAATATTTTTTTTCAACACACTTGCTCATAACGACGTTTTTATTCCACTGATTTTTGGCACATAATCCTGGATATTAAACACGCGTGCTTTTTCGGTATATTATTGCACTAGTGCCTTTAGTTTTTTAACCCGACCAATTTAGGTGTGTACCCTAGTACTACGTCGTAAGTAAGAAGAAGAAAAAGCGATGTAATTTAGTCGGGTTATAACTTTTATTTTAGCAACAAACATTATTTATGCGAAAAATAACAGTTTTCTACATGGGTATTTATTTCAATAAATGGCAAATCCAGATTTTTCATTTAATCTTTTCTGTAATTTGTGTTTTAAACACGAATCATTAGATTTTTAATCTTGGCTATTGGCCAATCTAGTTCGCGCCTTAGCCTTGCGCGCGCATTGGTATCGCGGCAAGAAAAAAAAACAATGCGCCATTTTTCGTAAAAAATGTCGGCGGTGACGAAGTTTGGATTAATTGTGAAGTTTAATATTAACGAAAATGTCTACTTCAAGTAAACAAAATGAAGAAAACCTATTATTAACTCTGCGGGACATACGTAACGAGGCGAAAAACGCGTGCGATAGTCTTTTGCCATCAAAGTCGAGTGAAATGTATTTTTACTAAATGTTTTATTAATTAAAAACTTAGTAAATAAACAGTCTTGTTTTTTCCTCGCAAGTGTGTTGAAAAACGTCGTATGATACGCGTGTGCCTGTGACCATTATATACGCGGCTTTCTTATGTCGCACTCGGTTTCGCTCGTGCGCACACAATATCGCCTTGTATATAATGGTCAACTTAGCACACTTGTATCATAATGTACTATTAATCACGCCTGTGTGGAATTAAATTGTTTTTCATTGCTTTCATGCTCCAGGGTCATTTATAGATACGTCATTGCGCGTGACGTCTGCGTTATCTACCCAACTGTTTTACAACAGCAGTGGGCCAAGTATTTATTCAATACAGAATACATTTAACTTCGAAGTGATAACGCTTCGCTATCCAATGGTTTAGAATGTTTTTTACAATCACAGTGTCACATTTTACATAAAGATTATATTCTAGTCCCGGCCGCGCGCAATTTTTGGTTACTTATTTTCATCTTTATGAATTCAGCACCTATTCCAATTTGAATCCTATAAAACGCAGAATCATTTTAAAATATACGCTAGCGCACGTCATGCACATTTATTTTGCAAGTTATGTTATTAAGTAGTAGTCCCCCGCAACTTTGTCCATCCGTTTACTTAATTTATTTAAAATTCTTTAAAGTGAGTATATGCCTAATATCCCACTAACCACTGGGCAAAGGCCTAGCCTCAAGTATAATGTGGTAAATAAGCTATAACACAAAAATATTTTGTTCTAATTGGATCAGTTATTCAGATTTTGAGATAAGCGTTCAATAAAAAAAAACTCGAAACTCATCTCCGGAAATCTTTACATATTATTATAGTTAGATAGTTAATCTATCTATATAATGTATATACTATAGTATAATAAAGCTGAAGAGTTGTTTGTTTCAACGCGCCCATCTCATAAACTTCTTGGCCGATTCAAAAAAAAAGCGTTTAATAGCTAATTTTATCTAAGAAGGCTTTAAAATATCATGTAAATCACATCTTTAAAACACAAGATCCCGACAATACGCACCGAACGATTTCGGTCCACATTTCTTCTGCGAACCGCTAGGGAGTGAAATTCGCTGCCAGCAGAAGTGTTCCTTGCCAACTTAAATTTGGATATTTTCAAGAAAAGAGTGAATAGGCTGTTACTAGGCAGACATGCCATCATAGGCTGCATTGTCGCTTAACATCAGGTGCAATCGTGGCCAAATGTCTGGCTATCTAAATAAATAAAAAAACCGGCCAAGTACGAGTCGGACTCGCGCACTTAGGGTTCCGTGCCAACTTTAACTGAATTTGGAAATCCACTTACTTCCACTTAGCAAAATCCATAATATTTTGTTGACAGCAAATTTAACTTTGTTTTTCATAGTGTTTGTATGAAGTACAAAGTTATGTTTGCGGTTTTTGAAAATGTGCTATATCTCAAAAACTTCTCGTTCGATTCCGTCCGAACTAATTTTCGTTGAAAGTATTTGATAAGATCTACATTACATATTTTTTTCAATATTTACACTCTCTCAGTTTAGAAGTTAGATGGGTGGGACGCCCATTTTACCACTTTGGAAGCGTCTAGCTATGAAACGTTAGACTTTAAAAGAAAATGGTTTTAAAAACCTCGGTGTCATTTTAAAAGACCTATCTATAGATACCCCACACGTATAGGTTTGACAAAAAATGTTTTTTTTTGGTTTTAGTTTTTTAATTGACATATTTTTTTATTTTTGTATGAGAATCGTAAAGCGGTTAACAGGATAAATACTCCTACCAAATTTCAACAGTGTGATACTTATAGTTACAGAATAAAATGGGTGTGACATACGGACGGACAGACAGACAGACAGACAGACAGACAGACAGACTTGACGAAACTATAAGGGTTACGTTTTTTGCCATTCGGCTACGGAACCCTAAAAAACACGCTGCGACGGGAGGGAAGGGAACAAACTCAAAACTCGTGGACGAAGTCGCGGGGGACTGCTAATATTATAAGCTGAAGAATTTGTTTGTATGCATTAATCTCAGACTAATGGAGCGATTTGAAAAAAAAAAATCATCTCTTGTTTTTATCCTGTTCGGAAAATTTAAGTTCCATGTGTAGATAGCCGGGTGGAAAATAGCTTTTCCATCACTAGTGGCGATGTAAAATTGTTGATTTAGTTAAAAGTTCGCAAATAGTTGAAGAGTGAAATGGGTGCTTTCACACTAGGTAAACATAGGTACTATTTTAATTGAAACTGTGAGGAAAAAAATGTTACCGTGTGATTGTAGATGTGATGACGAGATTTTGTTTTTTTTTTTTATCGGGGAAGGCGGTTATACATCACATTACGAGTGGAAAATGGTAATCGCGCGCGGGAGACCACTAGCTAGTAGGTTGATACGGACGAAGGATTTTGCTTTATTGCCACATATAAGCTATTCTGGTTAATATCAGATCTATATCGACGGTTACGGATCTTAAGCGTAATGGATGCAATATGCAACATATAATTGACCTTATAGCCAATATGCTTGCGATTAGTTAGCTGGGTAAGACGGTAGGCTTAAAGTTTAACAGCTGGTGCTCTATTTTTGAATCACTCGCGACAATATTACGCGTGATTTTCGTTCATCAATCAAAATACAACTTAAATATAGACAAAAATAGTTACATAAGTGAGATATGTTTTAAATCACCACAACAAGTCAGATTTTAACGGCTTTTCAAACAATAATAATAACGTAATATTGACGCGAGTAATTAAAAATTGGAGCCCAGCTGTTTAATTTTGAGCTAACCGTAAAACTATTTGTCTACCTTTAGCGTGATTTTGGTTACCTTCTCATTGATATTCGATCAAAATTCCCTCGAATTGTTAACGCGAGTGATTCAAAATAGAGCTCAGGGCCTCTATTTTTGTATCACTCGCTTCGAAATGGCGAGTGATTTTCGTTTGACAACGAGTTTTTTTCTATGACTTTTAATTCATCTTCGAACGAAAATCACTCGCCATTTCGAAGCGAGTGATTCAAAAATAGGGCCCCAGGTTTCGTCTATACCATTGTCTGTACTTCTGTAGCATATTTTGCGTGGCCTCGAGACAGGTAGTACGTATGTACAGCGAGGCTAGGAGCGGCGGACGATCCCAGCATTGCGGCGCCGTCTTCCACAATCAGATGCGAGCCTTATTGACATGTAAATGAGCAAAAATCATTGAATCGAATAATTTCATTGCGTCATGCTTTGTTGTGGTCGCGCATTGCGCTTCGTTACATTTGTGTCACTCATCATAAAAGTATGTTTATTTATCAACTTAGAAGTGCCATGTCAAAAAATGTCTCAGCACCTAAACTCAGCACTCATCATCAATCGAATTGAAAATAGTATCAAATACATTAAAATCATTCTTAGTAGAAACAACGAAATCACCGTATTACACATGTGACAGAAGAATTCTTAAGAATATTCCATATACTTTTTGACTAGATAAAATTCAGACCTAAAATTGAGTGAATATGGGCTACGGGCTACGGGCTATTTAACTAACTACTTTTGAAAGCTTACAGTAACTGAATTATTTATAAACTGTTTTTTATACAAACTGGTATCCGGATATTTCCTTATTTTGTAGGAATTAATGAGGAAAATACTTTCAGGAAAGAGGAAATATTTTAATCTTTGATGGGTTTCTGTTTAGTTAGTTAGTTGTAAAAGAAATAACAATAGCTTCTAGTGTGATATTACGCAATAAGTAGGTAGGTACTACGTGCTCGTTACTAAGTTTGAGCCTCGAGTTGCTGTCAAAGTTTCACTTTTATTTGCTATACAGGTTTAAATATCCGTTGAGAATTTTATATCTTAACTGACTACAATGGAATTACAGTGAGGATGTTTCTAAAGCCTTCCCCTTCACGAGTGTCGGTGCATCAAGAAAGCGGCGTCTGAGCTCAGGGGTCCTACTTTTGAATCACTCGCTTGAATATGGCATGATTTTTGTCCTAAATCGATAAGTTATCATTGGAAATCACGTGATGTAAATCCGTTCGTACTCTCAAAATTCAGTACTCATTTTGTAATCTATCCTGTGTGAAATTAGCCCTGAGCATGTGCCTGTGATATTTATTGATTAGTATTAGATATCTCCATTAAAATTAGTTTAATTCCACATGGGAGTGATTCTGAAAAAGATAAATTGTGTGAGAACTTACGTTTTTATATTGCAAGGCTTTTTTTGACTTTTGATTCGTTTATGAAAATCAGTCGCGTCGATATAGCATTTGATTTACTTTGGTTAATGTTTAATTTGTGAGTGAGTGAAATCCAAACGGTACTCGGTAGTGTTTTAAAAAAAATATCAACATTTTATAACTTCTCCCGTCGACACTAAGCGTATTAATTGTATTTTATGATTGGTGAACGAAAATCGATCGTAATATTGATGCTTGTGGTTCAAAAATAGGTCCCTTAACAAGCTTGTGCGCGAAGGAACCTGGAATGGCACGAGGACCTATTGTTACCTTCTCTGAGGGCTTTACAAAACTTCCGCACATCCCGCATATGCGGACTTCAGCTATAACACTGCGATATCTTATACAGACGGCATAAAGACCATTTTTCAATAAATCTGTACAGCTTGATGTTGAACAAAATACGGTGCCAATGCCTTGGCATTTTGTCGTGTTATAAAAATGCTTGCTCTAGTAGATACGGGGTTGGAAATCTAGAATGCGGACACATGTAAATAGTTCCGGCGTATTGAAACGTGTGTAAAAGCCGCTTGCTGAGGTATTCTCGAATGCGTCTTATATCTCAATTGACAACATTTCATTTTTACGAGACTAGAGACATAGCGATTCTAAATATTATTTCGGATTTTTCTCCGCTTTATTTTTTCAAAGTAAATGAAAAAGACTGAAATGAACACGGATGTAGGCATTTTACAAGTTATGCCTTTGCTATGAGATATATTGCAGAAAAATATTTAAAAGAGCTCGCATTTGGTGTATCCACAACGCCCGGCGGCATGTGCCGGCGGCCATGCAGCTGAAGCCGCAACTTCATTTTCCGTAGTATCTGGCAGTTAATTGACGTACGTAATTGACGTACGCTGCCAGCAAAGCTGCGGGCGACGTGGATACGCCATTTCAGCTGTCACTTTGACGTGTAGTGTTGTTGTTGCTCCAGGTGCTGTATTGGAAATTATCGATAGTTTTCAGTATGGTGCGTTGAAGATAGTAAAAAAAACATATTATGCAATTAAATGTTTTAGTAATTTAGATACGAATTCATCCTTGTAATTCCTCTTTCAAAATATGATTGATATGTCTAGTTAAGTAATAGACGTTTTTTTTAGAATTTCAAGACACTATAATAGTCATTAAATACGAAAACGTGTCAGATTAGGTTTGTTTGATCCGATAATTCAGGTAAAGTTTCGATGCTTAGCTTTATTTACGGCATCGAAAATGTAGAAGCCTCTCATACATGGTCGAGCTTGTTACAAATTTATATACATAGGACGGATACATGGTCATGCTCTGAAATTGCTCTAATATATAAAAAAGGTGACTCTAAACTGATATCTAACTAAAGGCCTATCAGCCTTATATCCTGCCTGTATAAAGTATTCGCATCAACCCTACTTAGACGCATAACAACAAAAATTGATGAGAACCAGCCTGTGGAATAAGCAGGATTCATGAAAAAGTTCTCTACCACCGACCACATTCACACCCTGAAAATTATCATCGAACGGTTCACGGAATATGATCTCCCTCTATACGTCGCTTTAATAGATTACTCCAAAGCCTTCGATTCAATTTCGCATGATTCCATATGAAGGGCACTGGACGAGCAAGGATTAGACCAAGATTACATAGAACTCATTAAAGCGATTTACTTGAAAAGTACTACGAAAGTATGTTTAGACAAGAAAGGCCCAACATTTCAGGTCGAAAGAGGCGTTAAGCAAACCCCCTTTCCCCAAAGCTTTTTATCGCAGTCCTAGAATCCGTTTTCCGAACTCTTGACTGGAGCGATATGGGGATAAATGTCAACGGAAAGTACCTCTCACACCTCAGATTTGCGGATGACATAGTATTACTATCAGAAGACCCGTACAAACTGAACAGCATGATAAATTCTCTTGACCGCCATAGCGAAACTGTTGGGCTGCAGATCAACTGGGACAAAACAAAAATCATAACCAACGCAGAACAAATACCTATATCTATTCAATCAAAATCTATAGAATATGTCATAGACTACATCTACCTTGGACACCTTATATCAAGTAAAGGCTGTACAGAAAAAGAAATCGACCGCAGAATAAAGAATACATGGAATAAATACTGGAGTATGAAAGAAATTTTCAAAGGAGCCATACCCATAAAATTAAAAACAAAGGCAATGAATATCTGCTTAACTCCAGTTCTTACCTATGCGTGCCAAACCTGGCCTCTCAAAAAGTCAATATTAAACAAAATAAGAAGTTGCCAGAGAGGAATAGAAAGAATCTATATGAACATCAAACGGAAAGACAGAATAAAAAGCTCACTAATAAGAGAAAAGACAAAGGCGAGAGATGTAATCAGACACATTCTGAGACAAAAATGAAAATGGTCAGGGCCTCTATTTTTGAATCACTCGCTTGAATATGGCGTGTAAGTTTTGTTTGAAAACAAATTAAAAATCAATGAAAATCACGCAAAATATTGGCGTTGGTACTCACAAAATTCATTTATAATTTTTTCAAATCACTTCCCCGTGATTTTATACTAATTTTCATAGGAAAATCGGACATTAAACAATGAATATCACACGCCATCTTGACGCGAGTGATTCAAAAATAAGGGCCCTGGTCATATCCAGAGAGTCACCGATGAAAGATGGTCACAAACAGCAACAAACTGGTACCCAATATATAAAAAAAGAAGAAAGGGTAGACCTCTTAAAAGATGGAGCGACGATATAGTAAAAATTGCCGGGAACTTGTGGCCGAGGATGGCCAAAGACAGAGACACCTGGCACGGTCTGGAGGAGGCTTTTACCGCAATAGGCGGCCCTTACACCTAAAAAAATAAAAACTAATTCTAATCTAAGCACAAAACTAATACTTCTTACAAATAATCAAGTTACATACAAATACACATACATATATATCTTATAAGTTGGTAATTTGTTTGTTTCATTGCAAATCTTCATGTAATATTGATATGAAAGAGCGGGGCTACCTGCCACAAGTGTTATCTTATTAGGTAGTCTCAATTACAATCATTGTTTTAGTATTAAGCTTGGAATGAAATAAAAATCTTTATCTTTATCTTATCTATGTTTGTAACCACCTACACAATTAATAATTGGATTTTTTAAATTTTGACATAGGCATTAAGCTTGGATGCTTAGATATTAAACTTCTAGACTATGTCATTGTATTATGGCTCCAATTTTTATTTATTTAAACAGTGTTCCCGAACGAGTAACGGCTCGTTCGCAAAGTTATTTGATCTTGGTGTTGTTTGCCAGTCCACCGGAAACCGGTCTTGCAGGATCAAGATTGTCTAAATGAAATTCTGCACAAAGAAATCTGAATCTGAGGCCCTATTTCTGAATCACTCGCGTAAATATTACGAGTGATAAAAGTCAATTTGATAATGAAAAAAATTAAACCGTTTCTTAAGCTTACCTCCACCAACAGTCTACACTCATCATTCACTGACTCCAAATGAATTCGTTTCTATAAAGTAGATGGCAGCAGCAGCAGAAAAGCTTATAATAACTATAAGCTTTTTATAGTCAGTTTTTTGAAGGCGGTTATTTTTTTATATTTAGTTATACCCATATCTCAAAAACTACTAGACCGATTTTGATGAAACTTACACTGTGTTACCTAATCGAACCAAAAAAGAATCCATATCGCTATGAAAATCCGTGGACAAACATACATGAACTTGCGAAATTTTTGTTTGAAAGCCTTTATAGATCAACATACTCAAATTTTATGAAATTCCAACAATATTACATACATAAACATTAAATTGATTTCTTTTGTTTTTGAAGTCAGTAAAAATACAAGTGAAATCGCGCCTAACGTAGTCGAAAGAAGTTACAAAGTTATTATATTTTTTAATCACTCCTTTGTTGGTTTCAACTAATTTTCACTCAAAAATAAAACATTTATCAAAGTGAAACACATGTCGTGGACACGTGTGATTCAAAAATAGGGCTCCAGAACTTGCATTCTATTTTGAAACGTTAACCCTTGGTAAAAAGTTTTAATTAAAATTAGCACAAATTGAAACCTAGCAGCAAAGTACCAATGAAGCTCGTATTTTTGTTTTTGTCTTTATTTTAGTACTCAAAAGGACGAGGATAAATTTCATTAACTATATTTTAAAGGAATAGAAACTGCAAACACGTATCACTATTACGACGTTATTCATTGCAAATAGTTAAGGATATTCTGATAGAAAAATAGAAATTGTTCTCAACAAATGCGCTAACAGAAATATTATAATATTTTAAGTAGTTTGCAAGTGTACACTTAAGGACACAATATGAATGTTCTGACTATTGGAAATTATCTTGAAGAGGCTTACACTTCGCATAAAAGAGAATGATATATTGAGATCAGGAGAGGAGAGAAGAGGAGGAGAATTACTCGCTTGAATATGGCGTGTGAAAATCGTTTGAAAACAAATTAAAAATCAATGAAAATCACGCAAAATATTAGCTTAGCTTAGCTATATTTAAAATAACATGAAATAAAGACGTGAGAACTCTCAAAATTGAGATATCCTTTTCCAAATCCCTTCTGTATGGATTTCTACTGATTGCATTCCGAAATTAGACTTTAATTAATAATAATCATACGCCATCTTGTCGCAAGTAATTCAGAAATAGGGCCCCAGGTCGCCTTATTGTAGCTTACTAGCGACGTGTTTTGCCAATTAGTTTTTAATATTTTTAAAATGTGAAGATTTTTTTAATGATACTCGTACTTGCATACAATTTAATGTTTTTTTTTAGAATAAGCATAACTTAATATAAGAATGTTATTAAGTAGTTTTTTTAGGATAAACCATAAAATTATTATCCCTTTGGAATAGAACGACAAAAGCGAGATGTCACTAGCAGCAAACTGTGTGATAAAAAGAGATGGGTAGCAGAACCATTTTTGTCAGATGTCAAACAGTTGACCGCCCTGCAAAAGCTCGCTGAAAATTACGTGCATTTGATTTTTTATATTTAAAAGTGAAATTGTGTATATTTTGGAGAAATAATGCGTCTGAAACATGGTGACTTGATCGGTGATTGATTGTTATGCATTACAGCGGCATAACCTCAACAAATAATCATTTAACAGGTAGATTAGTCCAAATCGAAGCCTCTTAATATACGACTTATATTTACCAATGCGCTTCAAATTTATAGTACGCAATTTGATTATTCTATTCTACAAACGTTAATTTACGTAAAAAATAAAGACAGAATAACACAGGGAATGTATATCGACGAATATTTTGTATAATGAAATAACATTTAGTTTTACACTAGAGCTGCATGTTCAATATTTTGTGTCGACTGTTTATCATGCAGTAAACTACTATATTTAACTTAGGAACATTGTTATAAATCACCTGATCAAAAGGTTATCTCATTTAAAGCTACAAATGTTAGATACTTACTAATGTTAGTTACTGACATCTTAAATCGGTTTCGTTTGACAGCATTTACTTGTCCTTTTATTCCGATAGGAATATTAATTTTATGGGATAAACATACTCGTATTATCATCCCTGAGTTTGATGTCACTGACAAAACAACACCCTGTATAGTGTAAACATAGGATTTCTTGACATGGGATATATTGATAGCTCGCGTCTCTTAAGTGTTTATGTTATTGTATATATTTTTTGGTTTTTATCGTTTTTTCACTTTTAGAAAGCATCAGCAAAGTAATAACAAAAAATAAAACCTGCGTCTTACGCAATATTTTACAAGTGCAATTCAAAATATACTTATGAACGTTTTTATTAGTTATGATTTTCAAGTATTTTGTTGATTGCATTTATATGGAATTTAAAATCTGTGGAAATGCACAAGCTACACAAGTGATCATTTTTGTGTTATACTGGTAGGTAAGTTATTTCGTTTCAATCTCGTAATATTTTTTCTTCATCACAACATTCAGTTAAACGTATAACAACACCGCAAGATTCAAAATAGAGCTGGAACATAAATATCAGGATCAGAGGTGGAATTGTGTAAGGCAATTGTATTCATTTGACAGTTCAAAACGTACGGTATGATCTGTCAAACCCTTTGATCTTTGCCGTTTGACAGATCATTCCGTACGTTTTGAATTGTTAATTGAATACGATTGCTTTACACAATTCCACCTCTGAAGTATCAATGTCGACTGGAAAAACCTGGCGCAGAAAATATTGGTTTCGTCGGAAAAACACTTTACCATGGTGGGCACCTCTTTAGTTTCACCGGTAAAAGCAGGAAAACCACAGCCACGGTCCAGACGGGGTAATCAAATTAATAAGCGCTATCCGTGAACGCATCGCACACGGTTACCGAATTGAGTCTTCCAATCCAGAGGGCGAATTGGAATCAAACTTTAGCCGTTAAATTTCCAGGCAGCGCTATTGCGACTCAGTGTAAACGAAAATTATCAATATAATAATACTGCAATGGTATGAATATTACAATTTATGTTGTTTTATTATAATAATATTATGAATATCATGCGAAATCGCAATACGAATTGCTAATTTGACAGATAAAGCTGAAAACTACCAAAAATCGACTGATATACATAGGGTATTTCTGGGTAGAACTGGATATAAGGCTTCCAAATTTTTTTTCAGACGTCTCTGTTTGGGCCACCCTGTATGTTTAACATATTAATTTATGCTACAATATGTTTTGAGACGAAAAGAGGAGGGATCCTGCATGTCAGATCGCACTCTTCACAAGTAATCAATTATTCAACTCTTCATTTTCTTTTATGCACAAAATACCCCTTCCTATAAAACTCATAATTTCTTTACCCAAAGGTTGTCTGGAAGAGATCTCTTATAGCGATAAGACCGCCTAGATTGTGCATTTCCTCAAAACGAATTTGTAAATCAATGCATGTTACGTGCAATAAAGAGTTATCTATCTATCTAATCGTTCCCGCTTTTATGCAAGTATATGAGTAGCGTTGGAAGTAAGATTGTGAAGCTATTAAAACTAAACTGGATACAATTGCAGTTCTGAATAGTGAAATGGTTTATGCCAACTATCTGTAAATTGATGCTAGTATCTCTCCTGAAACAGAGAAGTAGGCACTGGGGTTCTGAGTGGCAGAGTTATCATATACGCACACCATTATGTAGTTCACACACCTTAATGTAGTCTAGCGCAATCACTGTGCCAATTTTGATGAAAGCGCTTTTTGACTGCTAAGACCAAAAATCGCTTGTAGAAATAATTTATTGAAATTTAAAGTGTCAAACAAAAAAAAACCTTATAGCAGCAGAGCACGATCTGTGTTTTAGAATCACTCGTGCCAATCTCAATATTCTTAAGTTTTTTTTTATTGGTTCAAAAATAGAGCCCCTGATGCGCGAAAAATGATGCCAAATGGGGATAATATTCCTTTTCACTGCTTCCGTTGCGTAAACCGTAAACAAAAAATACGAATGAAGGGATTGTTCTGCTTTTTAAAGTTCTGTAATTAAACTGTTGTTTCAGCAATAGCATTTTATGTTTGATTCACTACAACCTTTCTATTGTTAATATAAGTCAAAAATAATGCACTATTTTCAAAGGTGTTTTTAATACACAAGGTAGTGGAATTGCATTGAATTGTTTGCTCGACAGCAAATTAATAACCACCACGGGCCGTGACGGTGACGTGGCATCAGCCCGCTATGATGGTCTGATGAAATAAGCGCACTACATAATTTTGATTAAAACAATATGGTGCGTGCTTTATGTATCGGCCAAAATCATGACGGTGATGCTTTCACCAAACAATATATATAGGTCATCATCATCATCATCATTATCAGTTAAAGGGACGTCCACTGCTAAACGTAGGCCTCTCCCACGGCTTTCAACAGCGACCGATCACTAGCGGTCTGCATTCAGTTTGATCCTGCGATCTTTACAAAGTCGTCTGTCCATCTAGCCGGTGGACGTCCTACGCTGCGTCTTTGGTCGAAGGGTCTCCAATCTAGAACATTCCTGCCCCAAGGGCCATCAGTTCTTCGCGCTGTGTAATATATAGGTATTTAAACATAACAAATATGCGCTAGACAACAGGTATGAATGTATTCAATAGCTTTGCTTTCATGCACCAAGTGGTGCAGTTCGCCTAACAAAAGATCGCGAGATTATTGCATAATTATTGCTTATCGCAGATGTTTATGTAATAATAAGTCTGATGGAACTGCATTCGTCCTAAGCCTAACATCAGTTAGTTGCATTTCCTTAACTAAATAACACGAATCATAGGTAAATTCACTTTTCTTACTAATAAAGTGTACTTGTAAAAAGCAACTGTGTCAGTCAAGAAATCGAACCCTGTATCTTACGCTATCCAAGCGCATGCCTTGACTACTCGGCCATTAGCAAGCCTGATGAATTTTCGAACGCGTAGGCTAGGTGCGTCTTTTCATCAATTTTGTGAAATTATTCCCTTAACAACACCGGATAGCGAAACCCACAGGGTTTCGATTCCTTGTCTGACACATTTGTTGTTGGCAACTACAATTTATTATATTAGGGGCCGATTTTTCAATAGTCAGATAAAACTTGTCAGACTGATAAATTATAAAGCGACAGATTTATAAAATGACAGTTACGTATGATTGCTAACAATTAGGTGACATTTTCAAATTAGCCATATTGTATTTTGTTCGACGAATATCTCTTATTTGACTATTGAAAAATCAGGCCTAAGTTGTATTGTGTCAAACAAAAGATAATAAACCCCATTGTCCAAAATTATCACTTTAACGGTACCCCAATTAACAGAAAACAAGGTGTCAGGGATCTAGGTGTACATTTTGATCACAAAATGACACTTGCAGATCATATTGACTCTATTATTATAAAATCATATAAAAACTTGGGCTTTGTGATGCGTATATGTAAGCCGTTCTCGAAGTTATCTGTAATTAAAATAGTGTACGCCGCATATGTGAGAAGCATATTTGAATATGCTTGTCAGGTATGGTCTCCTCAGTACGCTACTTATAAGAATCGAATAGAGCGAATCCAAAATATTTTTATCAAGCATTTAAATTTTCGAGGTCGTAAGGCTATTAAAACCTACGAAGAAGGTTGTACTGAACACGATCTTTTAACCCTGGAGCAGAGACGTGTTGTTTTGGATATGGGACTTCTTTATGATATTGTCAATAGTAGAACTGATACTCCTCATTTGTTGTCGAAATTAACATTTCGTACACCGAAATACCGCACTCGTAACACTCCACTATTTGATGTTCCACCTCATCACACCAAATATTTCCAAAACTCGGTACTGCTGCGTATAACTAAAACATACAATACACGTTTCAATGATATAGACATTTTTAATTACTCAAAACCCAAATTCATAGCTAAAATAGTTGAAGTGCTGAAGTAATTATTGTGCTGACTGAACGCAAGTCTTAATTCACCAATGAATGTTAATAGTCTCTCGGTGCAGCATGTCTTTTAATTAAATTGTACCTTAATTAATGTTTTTTTTTTATTACACACTTAATTACCTATATTTTAAATATTTACAAATAATAACATAAAAAAGGTTATTGAGTGTGTAATGTTCAATTTATAAATGTTTGAAAATGTGTCACTTTTAATATGTATAATGTATTATTCATAGTATTTTAGTGCTTACTTACTGATTTTTAGATAAGGGAAATCTGTAATTGGCCATACCCTGTGTGTTAAAACGAAACGTAAGTGATAAAAATGTATGTGCTGTTGATTTCCTCAATAAACAATAAACAATAATAAAAACAAACAAATTAATTTCATTTACTTGCGTAAGTAAATTGGTTCCGTGCCAACTTTAACTGAATTAGGGTATCCACTTACTTCCACTTTGTAAAATACCACAATATTTTGTTGACAGCAAATATAACTTTGTTTTTCATAGTGTTTGTATGAAGTACAAAGTTATGTTTACGGTTGTCGAAAATGTGTTATATCTCAAAAACTTCTCGTTCGATCACGTCCGAACCAATTTGTTAAGGTCTACGTTACATATTTTTTTCAAAATTTACATTCGCCTAGTTTAGATGTTAGATGGGGGGGGGGGGGGCGCCCATTTTACCACTTTGGAAGCATCTAGCTATGAAACGTGTACTTTAGACTTTTAAATAAATGGTTTTAGGAACCTCAATGTCATTTTAAAAGACCTATCCATAGAACCCCACACTATATAGGTTTGACTAAAAAAATGTTTTTTGTTTTTAGTTTTATGTATGGGAGCCTCCCCTTAAATGTCATAATTTGTAATTTTTTGTACAAGAATCGTAAAGCGGTTAACAGGATACATCTTCCTACCAAATTTTAACAGTGTGATGCTTATAGTTACAGAATAAAATGGCTGTGACATACGAACGGACTGGCAGACAGACAGACTTGACGAATCTATAAGGGTTCCGTTTTTTGCCATTCGGCTACGGAACCTTAAAAAAACGGCTTGCAGACCCGACAAAATAAAATACAAAATATGCTTTGACTCAACTGGAAATAAGATTAACGCCAAGACTTTGATGGAATTAAGCCTGGGACTTCCGATTTCCGATTAAGAGACCTTTACCATAGACGACGCTCATCTAGGTATCAAAGTATATTTCGTTATAACTTATGCTGTTATTTTCTAGTGTTTTTATTTTGGGTATAGTGACTCATAAATAATATAGTATGGGCTGTATTATTTGCCAACTCTGTCTGAATTAAATAACAAAGATTAATCATTATCTGGCGTAAAGTTACCAGAAGCTCTATTTTAGAATCGCTCGTGTCAATATTCGGAGTGATTTTCGTTCGCAAATCAATTAAAATTTTACTATTTTTTAAATCACTTTTGTGTACATTGCACCTCTTTGTCATTAGAAAACGGATCACTCCATCATTCTCATCCCTGTTCCTAGTATATCTGGGGTCGGCGCAGTATGTTTTCCTCTTCCACACTATTCTATCACCCGTCACTGAATCATCCACACCTTCCACACTCATATCTTGTTTCACACAATCTATCCATCTCCTTTTGGTCGGCCTCTTCCCTTCTATCCATTAGCATTCTTACCTACTCATCTTTTATTTTATTATTAGGTATACATACAACATTATACAGATACAAAATGAGTAAAGAAGAGGTAATAATGACTTTACCAACGTCAGATATGACTTATCCGACTGAATAAGTACAAAATGACCGATTTTAAAATGACATTTACATAAATGATGCTGACGAATAGGTGACGTTTTCAAATTAGGCGTATTGTATTTTTTTCGACGAATATTCCTTTTTTGACGTTGGAGATATCTGGCCTCACTCGGATAAGTCTTATCTAACGCAATTAAAATCGGCCCTTACTCTGGTAATTGACTTATTAGACTAATAAGCGCGTTATGCAGGTTAACAATGGCAATTTCATTGCCATAATATGTCTGTCCTTGCAGTTGAAAGCTGAAACCGCGTCAAAGCTAACTAAGCTTTGTATATTGCGCTTTGAGCCATACAATCGATTATATTAGCGATCAAGTTGATTTGGCAACGGAATTCATGTAAGCCGGCCATCGAAATATTAATCCAATTTGTGTACGTGCGATACATACTCGTAGTTAGATTGTTATGTTAGATTTCCAGCAAACACTAGGTGCTTGCTTTTGAAAGCTAACAAATACAGGCGCAAACGTGAATATTGGATTGAATAATAAAATACTGAAAGCAACATAAGTAAATAGATTATATTTTTTGCAGATAGGATATTGAAACACATGGCAGCAAAATCGTTCAGACAAAAAATGGAAACAATATTGTTTCCAGCGGTTTTTTCATCTGAAATACGACCATTTCCAGCGACTTTTGACCCCTTGATAACTCAAACACATTTTAACAGAAACACATCACACACAGGTACAATTACGTTTTGATACATCGTGTGCTAAAAGAAAATGACTAATAATCTCTTTGGAATAGAACGACAAAAGCGAGATGTAACTAGCAGCAAACTGTGATAAAAAGAGATGGGAGATGCGATGTAGCAGAACCGTTTTAGACGGCTGTCAGAGAGTTTAGAAGCCCAAGCCCAAGCTCGCTAAAAAAATCTTTTATTTGATTTTTAAGAATTAAAGTTATATTGTGTATATTCTGAAGAAATCTTTCTCCTAAATCTTGGTGACTTGATCGGTTATTTATTGTTGTTCATTACAGCGAAATAACCCCACAAATAATCATTTAACAGGTAAATTAGTCCAAATCGAAGGCTCTTAATATACGAGTTATACTTACCGTTACGTTATTTTCAAGCGTGTGATTCGAAAAAAGAGCCCCTGAACGCAAGGTTATCTCATTTTAAGCTACAAAAGTTACTTATTTAAGTTAGTTACTGACATCTTAAATCGGTTTCGTTTGACGGCTTTTACTTGTCCTTCTCTTCCGATAGGAATATTAATTTTATGATGAAAACATAATCGAACCGTACGTTTTCCAGAAAACAGTTAAAACTTCGCATTATAGTTGATTAACTGTCCTGAAGCGTAGAAGTAGGTTTTTACGTTTTTCGTAGCACGTAATTCTATGAGCAGACAGCGGGCTGGCAAAATATGCGGCTCGCAGGTGCTCATAGATATCGCATCCGGTGGAACCGAACTCAATTATTCTAGACCACTTTACGAGCCAGCTTCAAAAACCCAGTACTGATATGTAGGAAAATGACGTACGAGTAGACTGAGAGAGAACAATTTAGTGAACATACTCGTAGTTGGAACAAACTCAACTTAGGGACACATTTCGAAATAACTAACTAATAAAGTGCTATAATTGATTCTGAAGTTTTCATGAAAAGGACTCATCGATTTAAAAAAGATAAGATCTAAGAACGCAGTTAGCGCTTTTTGCGTGAATGCAAAAAAAATACGAAATTACAATCAAACGGTTTTCAATAGCGGATTCGCTTCGCTCATTCCGTTTATACTTCACCTACCCTCACCCACCATTTTTCTTTTTACGTTATAATTTATGAAGTACATGTAAGTACAAATTAACGGATTTAAAACCGATAGATTGTATTAAGGTGGTTTTTAATATATGACGATAACACACATCCATCTCGTCCTTCAATTGGACCATTGACAAAAATCTAAAACCTCGCCACTATTTTAGTGCCTTTTCAGATTTTTGCAAATCCAACCCCAAAGGTATGTTATCGTACCTTTGGATGACATCTTTAAAATTGTCTAAATATTTAAAAACGTCTTATACGTTAAAAGACCTGAATTTTATCTTTAGATTGAAAGTTTCCGTGATGAAGCTTGTCGAAAAATAGTCATTTTAATTAGAAGCAAGACGACGCCGAGTATTTGTGACTATCTGTCCCTCAAACTTAATACGCGCAGGTTTTTCCGAAAATGTAATGCATTTTGAAAAGCTTTTTCTCGGAAACTATTAAGTCTGATACGATTCGAGTATCATATTATACGAAATTTGGTATTCTTTGTAACTGTCTTGAGAAGGGACTGCGATAACAACTAATTATCGCGAAAATCTGTAAAATAATCAAATCTAAGTGTTTAATACATGATTTATTTTTATTTATTTTATTTATTTTAATACACAATATACATACTGACTTACAGTTGCCCAAACCGTCAGTATGGTAGGTAGTCATACAGTACGTCATAATCAGAATTTAGAATCATTCGCATCAAGATGGCATTCGACTTTCATTGATTAATGTCCGATTTTCAATGAAAATTAGTATTATTCCACACGGGAGTAATTAAAATAAGGAGAACTGAATTTTGTCAGTACTAACGTCTATATTTCACAAGATTTTCATAGATTTTCAATTCATTTTCGAAAGAAAATTACACGCTATATTGAAGCGAGTGATTCAAAAATAGGGCCGTAAAATAGGCCTGGTCGGAGCTCGAAGTCACAAACTTGCAGTAATCACTGGGTCATCATCATAAAAGAGTGTGCAAAAAATCTGTATCTTCCGAATTTAACGCAAGCTCAAATGTTTAATTTTACTCTAAAAAATTCAAAGTTGGTTATAAAACTCATGTTTTGGAATAATATCAATTCATTTACTAGCAAAGCAAATAATTAATAGGTACTGGGAAATTTCAAGTGGAATCAAACTGAACTCATGTCGATTGATTCGAGGTAGGTACTCAAAATTAGTAGATCGTATTAAGCGAGTATTTGATGAAATTGTGAATCATTATACCTTTTTCACGAGTATACTGAGTACATCATACAGGGAGAGTATAAGGCCTCTATTCTTGAATCACTCGCTTGGATATGGCGTGTGATTTGCGTTCGAAAACGAACAAAAAATCAACGAAAATACCGTGAAGAAAGACGTGAGTACTCACAAATTTGAGTTATTAAAAAAAAACCCTTCTGAATGGATTTCAACTGGTTTTCATTCCAAAATTGGAGTATAATCAATGAATATCATACGCCATCTTATCGCGAGTATTTCAATATAGGGCCCCAGTTCGACTTCCCACTCAACTAATTGAGTAGCCAAATTGGCATTGCGCTTCATCTTGAAAAAATATTCCTATTTTACTCACACTGTGTCACTAATTTATTGAGTGATTATACGTAATCGCAATACGAACTTGATAATCCGTTCAGAAGCAGGGGCCCTATTTTTGAATCACTCGCTTCGAAATGGCTAGTGATTTTCGTTCGACAACGAGTTTTTTTCTATGACTTTTTATTCATCTTCGAACGAAAATCATCTTGCTCGCCATCTTGAAGCGCCGCCAGCTTGATTCAAAAATAGAGCTTCAGAGCTGCTTAACTGTCAAAGCAACATCGCAATACGCATCCTTAAGGTTCGGTTGTATACGAAAAACTACTAAAAACCCTATTTTTTCTTATTAAAGACAGCAAATAGATTATCAGCTACAAGCTTTCAATATTACGACTGTGAAGTACAGCGGCCAGTCAGTATTGATTCACGGAAAAAAACTCATAAAAGCGGGATAAAAACACAATCTCAAATCAAGGCGTTCGTTAGCGCTATTGTTTACTATTTACATTGTTGCGACGAGCTTATAATTGTCGGCACACGCGCCGTGTAACTCGGTGTTAAACGCCTGTTGGTTTGCGGTGTCATTCGCGTCACGTCACACCCTCAGAGGTGTGTATTACTTAACTTGATCGGTCATTAACTATTGCATACGAATATGCAATTAATAATTGACACCGTTATTTCGGTATTTTGAAAGCTCTGACTAACTGAAAAGACTGAGAGTCCGCAACATACAGGATGTGGCCTGTGATAGAAGCTAAAATAAATAATTTTAATAAACCCTTTTAGTTACCAGTAATAAAGTCTGAATGGTTTTAATTTATGATAAAAAAATATATTTTACCACAAAAAACGAACTTGCAATGTATTTGATTCATTGATTAGGGATTATAACGTTGGATTACGTATGTCTGAGTTAAAGCATTTTAGAGCACTATGGCCAGGAGCTCTATTTTTTAATCAGTCGCGCCAAAATGGCGTGTGATATTCATTTATTAATGTCCGATTATCGAATGAAAAACCGTTTAATTCCACACAGGAGTGATGAAAAAAATATTACTCAATATTGTTAGTATTCCCGTATGTATTTGACTCAGGTTTCGATGAAATTTAGTTTGATTTTGCACGAATATCACACGCCATATCTAAACGAATGAATCAAAAATAGAGCTCCAGGTCAAGGTAACTAAGTATACTCTGTAGAATTATTAATATTTTTTTGGCAAACACGCTGTATATACGCATATACGCATTACCAATATGGATTAGTGTACTACGAGTTAGCGAATGAGGCGTATAATTTATATTATAAGCTAACACATCATGTGTATCTTAAACCCCGGTTGTTTTTTTTTCGCAATGTTGGCTATTGTTATCAACCCATTTTGCATTTGACTGTTTGCAATACTTGATAGCCCCGATGCTGTGAGCTGTGACTATTGTTGATTTGCGCTTTTGTTTGCAGCGACCTGCGGTTTAACAAGATTTCCGAGATCTACCCGGGCTCGCTTTCAATGCTGCGAGGCCTGCGGTCCCTGCTGCTGAACGACAACCAGGTCACGGCGCTGCGCTCCGGAGCCTTCTCGGGGCTCCGGCGACTGAAGTACCTCTACCTGTACCGCAATCGCATCAGACATATCGACCATGACGTGTTCAAGGACCTGCATCACCTGGAACAGCTGTGAGTAGCATAACGCTTGATTTTTTCCGGTTCTGTAAACTGTAAAACAAACATGATCCACCCGTGGCACAGAAAATATAATAGTAAGTACTACGTGCCCGTGGTCCCCGTCAGCCTTAAGGCAGAATTTTGAGAAAAACAGCTTGCGCCTTCGGCTAGCCGCATGCAGTCCTCAGAGCCGCGCGTTTCATAGTGCTATGGGAATTTATAGAAAGAACCCCATCCGTGCGAGTCGTTATGACCGCATGCGGTTAGCTCCATACACTAGAGATGTTAAGAATTCGAGTCTTTTGAGTCCTAATTCTTAGATTCGGCTCAATTTTACACGACTCAGTGAACTAACTAAACTCGAACGAATCGAACTGAGCTTCAGTCTTTCGAACGCTAAAATAGAACTCGAGTCTTAAAAAGAGCTCGAGTCTTAAAAAGAGCTCGAGTCTTAAAAAGCGCGAGTCTTATGTCTTGAGCGTGTTACGGTTTAATAATGTTAATTGTTGCAAATTATTCTGGATTTTATTCACACTTTTATGTGCGTCATCAGATCAATTTTGATTGCTTGTGATTATTATTTTTTGAATATTAAAATATTTTTTCATGATGATTAAAATGATTTTTCCCACCAATTAACGCTTTTTTTTTCAAAATACGCTTCTGATTACGTATATATCCCACAAAAGTAACATATAATTACCTGATTTAAAAAGGAACTCCAAACGGAAAAGAACTCGAGCTCGACTCGCACCGTAAAAACGACTCGAGCACTAAAAAAGACTCGAGTACCATGTTGCGCTCAAGAGCTCATATAGACTTTAGTTCTCTAGTCTTGGGAGTCTTGTTGTAACGAGACGAGTTGTGTAATTTGTCAGACGAGCTCAAAATTTAGTACTCAAAAGACTCGAGTTCTTACATAAAATTAATATTCCTATCGGAATAGAAGGACAAGTATTTAAGATGTCAGTAACTAATATAAGTAAGTAACATTTGTAGCTTTAAATGAGATAACATTTCGATCAGGTGATTAAAAACAATGTTCCTAAGATAAACATATTAGTTTACTGCATGATAAACAGCCGACACAAAATATTGAACATGCAGCTCTAGTGTAAAACTAAATATTATTTCATTATATAAAATATTCGTACATACATTCCCAGTGTTATTCTGTCTTTACTTTTTACGTAAATTAACGTTTGTAGAATAGAATAATCAAACTGCGTACTTTAAATTTAAAGCGCTATGGTAAATATAAGTCGTATATTAAGAGGCTTCGATTTGGACTAATTGACCTGTTGAATGATTATATGTTGGGTTATTCCGCTGTAATGTACAACAATCAATCACCGATCAAGTCACCATGTTTCAACAGAAATATTTCTTCAAAAAGTACACAATTTCACATAAATTTTCAAAAACTAAAAAGAGAGAAACTTTCAGCAAGCTTTCATAGGCTGCCGAACTGACTGACAGCTGCTAAAAACGGTTCTGCTACTTCATATCTCTTATCTCTTCTCATTCCACAGTTTGCTGCTGACATCTCGCTTTTGTCGTTCTATTCCAAAGGGATAATAATTTTATGAGTTCTTAACATCTCTACCATACACCCCCCTAGTACTATGATAGCCGCGCGGTAACAAGAGCCGTATGAGGCCATCTGCGGTTACAAGGCACCCGGACGGTCGTCTTGTCTACTTTTGCTGGGCCTTCAGTCCTTTCTGCTGAACGAAATCCTGGTCACAGCGGTGCGCTCCGGAGCGTTTTTAGGGCTCCGGCGACTAAACCGCGCCGCGATCTAAAAAAAATCGATTTGTAACTATTTACTACTATTAATTGATTCTCCAACAAACGTGATATTGACGCGAGTGATTTAAAATAGGGCTCTTGTACTGAAACCACAGCATCACCTGGACAACGGCGGAACGACTGTGAGTAAATAAATAACACTATGTGGTAGTTATAAAGGAGTTGGAAACTGCACCAGGATGTGTGGATATGAGTAATTCCACATCATCACTAATAATACGGATCTCACAGTAGGGTCCAAGTTTTTCAGACATAAGGTAACATTGATTTAGTACGTATATATTAAACGGCCACGAACACGACCAAAAGTAGTCTAAAAAATATAGCAAAATAGTGTTACTAAATTTGACGATACTAAACTATTGCAGTCTGTCCTTTTCAATTTGTCAGCAAAATCTCAGGTTAACTTTCAAATTAATCTAGCCAAGATAAAGGTTTTGCGTAACAGGTATTTGTTTTAAATTTAATAACAAAGGAAAAGCAATATTTTACTGTCGCGCTGAGTGCCAAAGGTATCGAGCTAGTCAAAGATCAGCCTTCTCGGAAGTAACTGCAATAAGCTCCTCTTGGAGTGCTTCGGAGAAAATGATGTCACCATTGTGCTTCAGATACAGTTCAATATTAATATTATTGCGCTGTAAATCCAGCCGAGTGAACTCCAAAGTAGAATATTAAATAAAGATTTATTTTGCTAACTGTGCATTGAAGACCTGGTTTTTAAGGATCCTATTAAAAGTGGAAAACTACCGGGTTTTTCTGATGGGAAGATAAATTTTTTACCTACTTATAAAGTACCTTATATATATGTTTTATATTAAGCCTAACTAAATCGAGATGACTAGTTAGGTATTGCAAACGGATTCTTAAATAAATCCAACTTTCCTAATTGTTTAGGTGCCAAAGATGGTAAACATATACGAATTATCCAACCACAACATTCTGGGTCTTTGTAATATAAGCAGCCACCACGCGGGCTCAGTGCGGATTGGTGGAAGGGTGTTTGCAAGGCAAGCGACTAACCCTGCTGTCAGATATTATCAAGCCGCCCATAAGCCCTCTGAATAGGCTTAACGACTAATATTAACCGATATTAGCCGAAACCAACAGCTTAACGTGCCTTCCACACGCACGGAGTTGCTTGTGATATACCTCATCATCCTCATCATCCTCTTGCCCTGTTCCCAGTTTATCTGGGGTCGGCGCAGTATGTTTTCCTCTTCCACACTATTCTATCACCCGCTTGTGATATACCTACGTCACTTATATGGTCGGAATGGTCACCCATCCAAACACAATCGCGCTGTAGGTTGCTTTACTTCGGTATCACTACCAAAGCGCTGCTTCCTCTGCGCTACTATAAAGTATAAACTGACAAGTTATAACGATTTCAACGTCGTTCACCGAAATGAAAATCTGGTTATGTTTTGTATACAAGAATATAATGGGCGGCGCATCAAACAAAAGAGACACAAGGTGAGGGTAGAGTATTTTGCCTAAAAAGCTGATTAGGCGTTTGGTCTGCGGCGCCGGCAGTGTTCTCGGCGGGAGCCTTTCGGTCGCATACTCCAATTTGCCATAATTTAGTTTGGCGTAACAGTTTCAACATAAACTCTAGTCGCATAAATGGTGAAAAGCAGATTGTTAATTTTACTATAATTGTCTGTCGCATAATTTTAATTACCTACATAAACCTAATGCATAATTGATATTAGTCTAAATTTAATTTATCATAAAATACGAAATTCATAATACATATACGAGTATCCATAACATTTAAAATCATTAAAAAAGCTGCTGAAAGAAATTAAGTGTTGCATATGGATTTGAATTATGCCCTATTTGATTCTTCATCAACAGACACCTGAAAAAACAGAAAACCATGAAAAAATGTGGGAAACTACAATCCCTGTTGCCTGGGTAACGACTACCTTTTTCAATTGTTTTAAAAATTGTTTTCAAGTGTTTGAAATCCATTCTTTAATTGTTTTAAAAACGTTACGCATACGTATTAATTCATAGTAAATTTATAAAAACAAAACTTATGAAATTATATTCTAAATGGTATTACTTGTAATCTGCAGGTTGCATCTGCATAGGGTGTACTTATGCAAAATTTCAACATTACTTATATAATATAATCGTTATACTAAAAACATTTTTTTTTCTCATAATTTCTTTACCCAAAGGTAGTCTGGAAGAGTTCGCTTATAGCTATAATACCGCCCAAATTGAACATTTCCTTAAAACGAATTTCTAAATAAATTTATGCTATGTGCAATAAAGAGTTATCTACCTATCTATGCATGAATATTTTATACGGATGTAACATTATTACAAAATAAGTTATGCGAAAATAAGGTATGCACAATTATTTATGAAGTCATAAAGAAATGAAGAGTATGCCAAAAAAAGTTATGCAGACTTAAAATAAATGCAACCAAATATGAACCCGTTCTCGGCAATCTACGTAGTATGTGATGAAGATAAACATACTTACATATATGGACGCTATGCACTCTATCACTACATGCAATTCATCACAATACAAAAGTATGGAGAAGATATTGAATTTCAATTAATCATTTCGCTTATTATTCATCCAATATTATATTATAATAATGGATTAATAATGCGCGTGATTAATCCAATATTCAAAAGTAATAGTAAAAATAGTTTTATATCTTTTGATAAAAATATACTTCATAAAGATGAAATAAGAAACCAAAAATTAGCGCACGGGCGGGACTTGAACCAGCAACCTTTTGGCCCGCCCGTGCGCAAATTTTTGGTTTCTTATTTCTTCTTTTTGGTTAAATCAAGTACTATGCGAAAGAAAAAACCTGTAGTTGGGTGGAATAAGCACGTGAGTGAGGCTCACAGGGAGGCCAGGTGTAAGTTTCGGACTTGGGTATTTTATGGCAAACCAAATTCTGGTCCAATTTACAATGAAATGAATGAAAGCCGTAGGATATTTAAGTCTCGTTTAAAATGGTGTCAAAATCACAAAGAACAGCTAAAAATGGATATCATCGCTTCTCACCATGCTTTCACATTTGCATACTTCAACACCATTTTATTAAGTTGCATGACAACCAGTTTGGTTTTAGACCAGGGCTCTCCACGGAGGCTGCCATCTTGTGTCTGAAGCAGACTGTCAAGTACTACACTGAACGCAACACACCCGTATTTGCATGTTTTCTAGACCTATCAAAGGCATTTGACCTAGTTTACTATGATATTTTATGGCAAAAACTTAGTGATATCAATGTGCCGCCAGAATTAAATAATATTTTTAAATTTTGGTATCAAAATCAGGTTAATTTTGTAAAATGGTCAAACACATTATCAGAGCCAGATGGGTTGGAGTACGGGGTGAGGCAGGGTGGACTGACATCTCCGAAGCTTTTTAATTTGTACATTAACGCGTTAATAGAGGAGCTCAGCAGCACCCATGTCGGCTGTCAATTCATATTGACGGCATTTGTCTTAATAATCTTAGTTATGCAGACGACATGGTGCTGCTGAGCGCCTCGGTTTGTGGTCTTTCGAGGCTGTTAAAAATTTGTGAAAGGTATGCTCTCGCCCACGGATTGAATTACAATGTAAAAAAAAGCGAATGCATGGTGTTTCAGGCCAGAGGAAAATGTATCTCTTCGGTGCCACCTGTCAAGCTAAACGGTACACCTTTAAGGAGAGTGGACCTTTTTAAATATCTTGGACATATAGTTACCTCTGACCTGAAAGACAATGCAGATATTGAGAGAGAGCGCAGGGCGCTGTCTGTGAGAGCTAATATGATAGCCCGGAGGTTTGCACGTTGCTCCACTGAGGTTAAGGTTACTCTTTTCAGAGCTTATTGTTCATCCTTCTACACGAGCAGCCTCTGGATTAGCTACACACAGAAACAGTACAGACTGCGCATACAGTATAACAATGCATTCAAGGCGCTGATGGGGCTGCCTCGATTCTGTAGCGCGTCAGGGATGTTCGCTGAGGCGCGAGTGGACTGCTTTTATACTACCATGCGTAAGCGGTGCACGTCCCTGGTGCGCAGGGTAGGGGCCAGCGCCAGCAGCGTCTAGGCCATGTTTGCAGCGAGGCTTGACTGTCAGTACTTGAATCACTGCTCAATGATTCATGTACTGGCTAATAATTGAATAAAATTTATAATGTGAATCGATTGAATTTAACATGTTGATTAATGATTTTACTAACACTAGTTTTTAAGAATATTTAAATTGTTACTAACACAAAAATTAAATTAAATTATGTAATTTGTATGATCCCTGATGGTTGAAATAAATAATAATAATTTATTTATTTATTTATTTATTTCATCTTTATGAATATAAAACATGACACTGTGAGTGTTAAAAACATTCTAAAGCAAAAATATACTTATTAAATTTTGATTGTTTTTGACTTATTTATTAAAATTGTCGGTATATTTCAGGTATTTACATGTCAACGAAATTCATCAAATCGAATCGGACACTTTCTCTAACATGCCGCGTCTGGAGCGACTGTAAGTTTATTACCATTTTAATTGGAACTGATATTAATTTATGTAACTTATTTTATGTTTGTACGTTAATAATAAACAATAGTTGAAATAGGTAAAGTCGTGCTAAAGTTATTGTATTTCGGGACCAAAGAAGTTTTCAAAAAAAAATACACGTTTTATGCAGTACACACACGAATTGTTTTAGGTATCTGCACAACAATCACTTGAAGACCATACCCCGGGGCGCATTCACTGGCATGCCGAAACTGCACAAGCTGCGCCTGGACAGCAACGCTCTGATCTGCGACTGTTCGATGCTCTGGTTCGTGAAGATGTTGTCTGAGCACAGCGATATGAACATACTCGCCACCTGCTATGGACCAGACTACGCCACTGGTGCTTCACTCTCGAGCATGAGCGAAGACGACTTCCACTGCAGTAAGTTATTTTTGTTCGGTCTTCTAGATAGAGAAAGAGATGGATGCGTAGATTGTGAAGGTTAAGTGACGAATGATAGATTTGTATGGGAGACGAAAACATACTACGCTATCTTCAGTTCAACTATGAAATAGGGCAAACAATTTATATATTGTATAAATGAGTTATATTATGACGAACACGTAACACAAAATATAACAAGTCATTTATTACAGAACTACCTGAAATAATGAAGGACCCAGAAGACGTGGTTGTAGATTTTGGAGATAACGCCCTCTTCACATGTGTAGCCTCTGGCGACCCAGCCCCTGAAATCGTTTGGTACCGAGATTCAGTGGCGCTTCCTGTGACACCCCGATATGAAGTTATAGATAATGGCACTCTGATGGTCCATGGAATTGACGAAAAAGATGTCGGAATATTTGAGTGCATGGCCAAAAACGCAAACGGAGAAGCTCGATCTAAGCCTGCTCGTATGGTTCTGCAACCCAAAATCAGTAAGTGACGTAAAATATAATCACACCAAATCCTTGTTAATTAATTAAGCACAATTATAAATAAACCTTCTGTTTTACAGAAGCTGATGAACCATTTTTCACGACGGTACCCGAACCGAGGACAGTCAAGATAGGCACCTCTTATATAACTTTTGATTGCTTGGCGGCCGGTGATCCTGCCCCTCATGTGTATTGGCTCTTCAACAAAGACAGATTACTCCTAAGCGATCGTCTATCCATTCATCGAAACGGTACCATCATCATTCGCAACGTTCAACTTGAAGATGCTGGGGACTACACTTGTATCGCTGAAAACATTAACGGACGGATTTCGACGACTGCTTCTCTTGATATAATTGGTAAGTTATACTTTAATCAATAATCCTAAAAGGAAAACAAAATATGCTTACTTTATATTTCTTACATGAACCATTTTGTTTCAGTTGCCCCTGCTTTTACTATCGTACCCAAGGACGCCAAAGCGGTTATTGGAGACAGAGTCGTGTTTAATTGCTCAGCAAGAGGATACCCAACACCCGTCATTACATGGTATAGAAACACATTAGATTTAGCTCCTGGACCCAATATACTTTTGAGTGAAAACAACGAAACGCTAACTATCCTCGAAGTAACAAACGACGACGATGGCCTTTATCACTGCAGGGCTGAAAATGCAGAAGGACTTATAGAAATATCGGCAGTTCTTAAAGTGGAAGAATTCAAAGTAATTCCACCTCGTATTCTCTTAAAACCAGAAGACGGCGATGCGTTCAAGGGAACCGCCGTGCAGATGCCTTGTGAGATCGAGAGCGAACCCCCAGCAACCATAGAGTGGAGTAAAGATGGTTCACGTTTAAATCTAAATGACAGGATTTCTATAACATTAATTGGAAGTTTGATTATCAAAAACTTATCTATATCAGACACTGGTCGATACGAATGTCACGCGTTTAATGAGTATGGCCATGACACCGCTTCAGTTTTTTTAACTGTAAAGAATCATTTATTACCTGGAGATGAATATGTTAATATAGCTTTGACGCAAGCAGCTAGAGATGTAGACCAAGCTATTGCTAGAACTGTAGATGAACTATTTAACAAAAACAAAACCAAAACAAACTTAAGTGATTTGTATAGGATTGCTCGATTCCCTAATGCACCCGAAAGAGAAATAGCCAGGGCAGCAGAGGTCTACGAAAGAACTCTTGATAAGGTAAAGGAACTAATAGAAACCGGTCTCTCGGTTACTTCCACACAACCGTTCCATTATGAAAATGTATTATCTAGTGACCACTTGGAGCTCATTTCTCGGTTATCAGGATGCGTAGCTCACAGAGAAAAGAAGGATTGTTCAGACATGTGTTTTCACACCAAGTATCGAAGCATCGACGGAAGTTGTAACAATTTTGCGCATCCAATGTGGGGAGCTTCTCTAACTGGATTTAGGAGAATCTTGTTTCCTATATATGAAAACGGATTTAGTCAGCCGGTTGGATGGAATAAAGATAGGAAGTATTACGGTTTCACACTCCCTCCTGCGCGATTAATATCTACAGAAATAATCACTACGACTGTAATATCTCAAGATACTGAGCTATCCCATATGGCCATGCAATGGGGACAATGGTTGGATCACGATCTTGACCACGCTTTGCCATCCGTGAGTTCCCAAACGTGGGATGGAGTCGATTGTAAAAAAACTTGCGACTATGCAGCACCGTGCTTCCCGATTGAAGTACCACCAAATGATCCCAGGATCACTAATCGACGATGCATTGACTTCATAAGGACAAGCTCAGTTTGTGGTTCCGGTGAGACTTCAGTTCTCTTTGCAACGCTGCAACCTCGAGAGCAAATCAATCAACTAACCTCCTTCATCGATGCATCTCAAGTGTATGGTTTTGAAATAAGTGTGGCCGAAGATCTGCGCGATTTGACAAACGACAATGGTTTACTTCGTGTTGGCGCCACTTTCCCCGGCAAGAAGCCACTTCTGCCTACAATTGGAATCAACGGCATGGACTGCAGACGAAACCTTCAAGAAAGCAACCGAAATTGTTTTGTTGCTGGGGATATTAGAGCAAACGAACAAATTGGATTAGCTGCTATGCATACTATCTGGATGCGAGAACACAATCGTATCGCTAGCCAGCTAAAAACCCTAAATCCCTTCTGGGATGGTGACAAAGTATACCATGAAGCAAGGAAAATCATCGGTGCTCAAATCCAACATATAACTTACGCGCACTGGCTTCCGCTCATCTTGGGTGCAGACGCTTATGAAGAACTTGGATCTTACAAAGGTTATGATTCTGATATCAATCCTTCGGTTTCAAACGTCTTTGCCACAGCCGCTCTTAGATTTGGTCATACTATGATTAATCCAATTCTTCATCGTCTCGATGAAAACTTTGAAACCATTCCACAAGGTAACCTACAATTGCGCGATGCATTTTTCTCTCCATGGCGGCTAGTTGACGAGGGTGGCGTCGATCCACTACTACGCGGAATGTTCAGCACCCCTGCTAAACTAAAAACGCCTACCCAAAATCTGAACTCTGAACTTACCGAAAAGCTGTTCTATACTTCTCATGCCGTAGCTCTTGATTTGGCTGCAATTAACATCCAACGAGGCCGTGATCATGCTATTCCTCCATATACAAAATGGCGTCAAGTCTGCAACATGACCGATGTGGATACATTTGATGATTTGGCAACGGAAATTCCTGATAAAAGCGTTCGTGACAAACTTAAACAGCTGTACGGATCGGTGCACAACATCGATGTTTGGGTCGGCGGAGTCCTGGAGGAGCAGATTGAAGGCGGAAAAATTGGACCTTTATTCAAGTGCCTGCTCCTCGAACAGTTCAAGCGCCTGCGAGAAGGCGATCGACTTTGGTACGAGAACCCTACCACGTTCAAGGCAGATCAACTAAAGGAAATCAAGAAAACGACTCTAGCACGTGTGTTGTGCGACAACGGTGATAACATCGACACTATTGGAGAAAATGTATTCTTGGTTCCTGAAATACAAGATGGGCTTATTTCCTGCGATGACCTACCGGCCATGGATCTTCGTTTCTGGGTTGATTGCGAATCTTGTGCGGACGAAAACGAAAGGGCTAAGCGCCGAGCTCGTAGGGATCTCAGTATTTTGGAAGGATACGATTTCAATACTGAATTTAATGACAATCGTGTGGACAACTTGGAAGTATTCCAAAACAATCTTGCAGCTGCGGTAGATTCACTAAAAGAACGTATTGAGGCCCTGGAAAAGTCTTGCAAACGTGGATAAATTGAAACAAATACGTTTGATTTATCATTGCAGTGTTGATTTGTTTTTTTTCTTTAATTATTTATTAAGCAAATCATTATATACAATACTAACTTTACCGATTTAAGATCTATTATATCCAGGAAAATAGTTTAACGATATTGCAAATTATAATCTAAATAGTATGATCATTTTATTTTAAGATATTTTATAAAATGTTAGATCCCTATTATGATTATATGTTAAAATTGTTATTGTTGATTTCTATTTAAGTGTACTTTTAATACTTAAATATATTATTTTTAACATGTCATGCACATGAGGATATCATTTGTAATTTACTTAAGCACTTAAATTATCAAAATAATCTCTCTAGAGTATATATAAATAATTTTAGTTTTTTTAACCTAGTGAAAAGGTAATATTTTCAATGATGATATGGATCTACCTTCACTAGAAAACTTTATGGGAAAATTGCATTTATGAGTCCTTAACAATATATATTATTCATACAAACACTTTGGAGAATTCATAGCATTGTATTGTTTTGCATTTTGATGAATATGCGTAATCAGCCGTTTGTAACCTTGGTCTATGTTTAATGATAGTGTCTTGTTTAATATGTATATGATCTGAATCATATACGATCGGCATAACATCTTAGTCACCTACTGTGTTTGGTCGATACACGGTAAGGGTACCGTTACCATGACTACTCGCTAGCGACGACGGTTTTACTTGCTACGACGTAAAGTATTTGTATGGATAAATTTAGTTCAGTCAGTAACCGCTAGAGGCGCTGTGTAATTTTCCATAGACTTTTTTACGTCGTCGCTAGCGAATAACCATAAACCCATGGTAACGGTTATGATTTAACTAATAACTGCAATGTTAATTGCAAATATCGGTAAAAAGTAATAAACTTACGAGGGCGAGTGATACTTATTTTACCCATATAACTTAATTTTAACTCCCCCGGCCCCGGAAATATATTTGAATTAATTCAAAACTATACATTTTCTCCAGTTACTGATAATTAAAATCTTAAGTCCTAAAGTCTCATACACACGGCCTGCCCATTTGTTCCAGAATCGAAAAGAAGTCTATAGTTTAAATAAAGAATAATGCTTAAAAAATTCAATTGGCAGTTACACTACTAAAGACTTTCATAGCGAATAGCGATGTCCACACCCCACGGAGGCATGTGCCGCTCATGCCGCAGTGGCATTTTCTATAGTGCCTATCTGACAGTAAATAGGCGTATGCCGCCTGCAAAGCCTCCGAGCGGTGTGGACCAGCGAAACAGAATTCATCAATGTGCCATTCTTGTCATAACTCGCCTGCCATAAAAAACGGGGGTTTTTGGTTTTATTCACTAATTACTTCGAGTCATAGGTGTTGTAAGATCGATGTTTGTAGAAAATACATTAATATTTGTGTCTTTTAAATCTGGATGTAATCTGAGTGTTATAGTTTTAAGATATACCTAATTCAGACCTTTTTTCCAAAATAATACCTTACTTATTTTTGGTTATTCAGTATAAAAGTTACACTAAGGTTCTACTGTGCTTATTTTACATCTGAGATTATATTTATTGGAAGCTACTCGAACCTCTATTTTTGAATATATTATTTATACTTAAGCACAAAATTCACACTTCACAAGTTTTTGTAATTAGATGTTTTTTTATGGTTCTTGTACCTACTTGTGTTTTTTATTATATTTGCGATTTTTATGTACTTAGCTTACTTACTTCACATGAGTGTTGTGTCATTAATGTTTTATTTACTTAAAGTTATATGGGTGTCTGCATTCCTCTTATTACAAAGAGATCGCCATAGTTTGTTATAATAATTGCGGGATGGATGACAGATAACATACTCGTCAATTTGGTCGTCTTATAATAATAGATTTGTAATAAGAGGTATGTGTTTTAAATCTAGATGTAAATTAATGTATCTTAATGTTGTACTTAAAATATAGGATCTATTAATATACACATACAATATGTCCAAACCCAAATAATTGTTTGTGTATAACCAATTTAATATGTTTAATTACAAAGACCAATTATTTAAGATTCTACTCGTACGACAAAACTTTTATAATTTTAAAAAGTAATCGGCCAAGCTATTGCGATGTCGTTTCGTTAAGAGATATCTATATTGTAACACTATCTACGTAGGTATTATAATACCTTTATTAAGTTGAAAAATATACAATTATTTACACTTACACCTTACCAACATCTATATGTAACTAAATGTACTTCTCATATGTGTTGTATGTAATATCAATGTTTGTAGTGTATCGGTGGTATTAGGCATACAAGAGGTTCAGTAGAAAAGGACATAAAATATTTTATTTTTAATAGCTATGGTCTATTTGCGCATGTTTTGGATCAAATCATAATTCAATGTACGTCAAAGAAACTAATAGATTAATCTAGAACTACGTTTACCCTGACATGCGCAGGAGTGCCGAAAGTCAACTATGGAGCTTGTGTGACCAACGTGCGGGAGGAACTTATACGGACATGAATAAAATAAATTGTGTCCTTTCTAGCGTTTCTTAGTCAAAGGTGTGTTTCTGTGTTTTAAATCTTAATGTCATAGATTTAAGATTGGATCTCACTCAGTGAAAACAACCCTTGAGGAGCTAGATTTTCTTTCTGTTACTAAGCAAATTGCATTTGTGCTTTAGATTAAATTGTTAATAAAAATTGGGGACCATATTTCAAAAACAGTGTTTCTTACGCCTCCGATATGGCTATGACTTTTATGAAGTTTATTTATTATAACGATTATTCATATTCAAATTATCATGCCAATTAACTAACTTCTGTTTTCAAATTTATGTATTCACTGAGGCGATAAATTCTCATTTAAGTAAGTGTTGTGGTATCAATGTTTGTAGAAAAAAAAACTTAATGTATTAGCTAATATCTCATTGCCATATTTTTTAAAGATCTAAGTACGTATATTTTGTTAAGACTATGTTTTTTATGGAATATGTCGTAATACCTCATACTAAGTCCTATCCACTAACTGACTGACCAAATCATTATAAAATTATGTTTTCAAAATTTTTTTTTTGGCTTTTTATAACAACATAGTACTACCACTTGAGAACTGTTGTAAAAAATCCCAGACTAAATAACAATAATGTTAAATTGCCGACATTTCAACAAGGAGAATATTATTACACCGGGTCTAAGGTTACCTACCTGCTGTAATATTCTTGGTTGAAACGTGGTACTATACTATCTTATTTGGAATAGGATTTTGTGTCTTTGTGAGTGCATAGACTATAATATTTTAGAAAAACAATATATATTATTGTTACTTTGATTTCATTATAATTTTCTAATTCGGCTAAAATAAATGAGATATTTTTTAAAATAATTCTTCCGTCACCGTTTTGCCGCTATATTTTTGGAGTATTTGAGTAAAAAAAAAAGTGGGTAGGCACAGACTTCATTCTATCTATGGATTTAAATTATTTATGTAAGCACCATGTTAACTTTTTTTATGTTTTAATACTATGAGTAAACTTATTAAAATTTATGCAGAATCTAACTGCTCTATCTATATTAAGCGTATAATATTTTATTGATGTATATTGATGTCTCAATAAATAAATAAAAATGCAAAATGATTTTAATTTTACACTAAAATCGTCGATTCTGATAATCAGATACCACCTAATTAGAATTAAGTTTATGAAAGATAAAAAAGTTAAATCGATATCAAAAACAAAATGCATGCATTTAGTCAAACTAAACATGAAAAAGGGATCGTGCTTGCAAAAGGTCCAATCAATCAGATTTTTTTTACATGTTGTTAAGACCAAAATCAATATCAAAATACCAGATTTGCCCCTATTTTTGAATCACTCGCGTCGATATGGCGAGTGAAACTCATTCATTAAAGTCGAATTTTCGAATAAAAGTCAGTTGCAATCCACATAGCGTCGCCGTAGAGTAAAAACCTCGTATGTGTTTTTGAGTAAACTTTTTAGGAGGTGAAGAAAACCGTCTGGTGAAAAGAAATTGAACTACGTAGATTTTTGTTTTAATTGTTATTGTGAGTAAAACTAAAGTTCGTTCATAATGTATATGCACTTTGAACGTCTGTTTTCACGATTTTAACATGCTCCAACCTGTCGTCTCGAAGTAATCACACCAGACTTGTTCACGCGAGCGAATTCGAGGTTCTTATTGAACGTCATAGACGGCTCTATATGTATCAGATGAGCGTGTGAGTTAAACTAGAATGTGCGTCGCAAGGTTTTCTTTCAAATAATGTAATAATAAAAAAATGAGCAAAAATGCACTCCCGAGGTTTTCACTCTACGGCGACGATAGGAGGGATTTGAAAAAATATATCTTCATTTTGAAAGTACTTACGTCAATAATTCGCGTGATTATCGTCGATTTTTGATTGGTTTTTGAAAAAATATCACACGCCATATTTCGGTCTTTTTTGCTCAATATCCTAGCAAAAAAAGGGGTCTGACTGGTATAGTCATTATAAAGGCCTGACTCCATCAAATCATAAGCCCGAAGGCATGATAATTAAAAAGTGTGATCAATGATTGAGTTTGGGAGTTTTTACCGAGGTTATAGGCGTTCAAAATTATCGTCGATACGACGACGCTAGCGACGCTAGCGACGACGTAAAAAATGTCTATTAAAACCGTCGTCGCTAGCGTAAACTCATGGTAACGGCACGGCTCAGTTTTTGGAGGGGCAGGCCCAGATTCATTTATGCCATAAAATATTTTTAAGATGAAGCATTTTATTTATTTAGTTATTCATATCAGATATTGTGTAATTTTAATTGTTATTCGATAGGTTTAGGTCGGAAACAAATACGAGTAGAAATGGCGTCAATTGTGATAATACCTACTTGAACAACCACTACCATTTATTATTTATAATATAGTTTGTATCTTTGAACTATACAACTACGTATGGAAATGACATCCCGAACGAACCTCGTGCGAAATGAATTACCCGCGCGGTATCCCAGTCACTCGCTCCCGCTCAAAGCGATATGCAATATGACATTTGGTAAATTAATTCGTCAAAAATGCCGTCTTGCGTTTTAAAAACATGTAACAATAAAACCCACAAGAAATAAAAAAGATACCGGCGTTACTTTTCAGCGTTAAGTATATAAAATGTGAACTGTAACCTACTTAATAATTTTTCAAAAGTTTTAAATGAGTTGTATGAAATTGCCGCCATTTTATACGAAAATCAAAGATTATAAAAAGTGACTGGCATAGAATGGAAAAGTACGTAATACATGAGGTAGTAAGGAAGTGGTGCTACTTCTAATAAAATGTTTCTACATCGGTAGTTCCCGAGTAATTTTGTGTGAAAAATTTACATAAATAAAAAGATGAATTGTAAAATAATAATAATTTAATGAACCCCGCGACTTAAATTACCTTCGTAGGCTGTAGCGTAGCGTTTATAAATAAATATTAATCTATGTAAGTAACTATTAAACATTTAAATAAAATAATATTCATTCAATACAGTGAGGTATAATAGGCACAAAAGCCTGTGTCACTTTCAAATTTCAAGGAATACATCAGTCTGATGACAGTTCACGTCAAAATCTTGTCATTAAATTGCGCTCACTTTTTGCTTGGCATAGGTAGCGTCTCTATACGTAGTAGTCCTACCTCGATGGTTTGTATGAACATAATTAACTTTGTATTTGAACGTATACTTGGTGTCAATGAGAAATTACAGTCTCACATTGACAACAAGTAAAACTGTTTCACAATGTCAATTTTTTATGTTTTACAAGCTGCAGAAATGAGCACGAGTACCTAGTTGACTGCGTTATCCAAGAACGGTAAGTAAAAAGAACAGATTTTAAACTACTTACTTATAATTTATTTATTTTACGAATTGCCTATATTCCTATGTATTTTGTGTGTCGACCGGTTGCTAGGATAATATTTTTATCTTTGTTTCGCACTTCTACTTCTAGGAATGCTATCTTTTTTCCTGTTTTCCTGGTCACAGCCTCTACTTCTATATTATCACCTTCTCTGGCCGCAGACATAAATCTGAAATATTTAAAAAAAAACTTGTAATAAAAAGGAAGTTTAGCAATAAACTTTTAAAATATTTATTTTGACTACTATTATTATTATTATTAGGTACATATACATTTAATTCTCTTTACAAATAGGTAAATTACAAAGCAACTTTACATTATGTTAAGGGTAGGTACACATATATTTTTTTACCAGTAATTTGTGAGAAACTGGGGTGCGATTGTGTAAAACAATCGTATTCGTTTGACAGTTCAAAACGTACGGTATGGTCTGTCAAATGGCAAAGAACAAAGGGTTTGACAGATCATATCGTACGTTTTGAACTGTCAAATGAATAGGATTGCTTTACACAATTCCACAATTGATTGCGTAGCTAAGTATGCTACCTGATTGTTTTCATTGTTAGGGAATAGTTACGTGTGCTATGACCCTGACAAGAATAATTTGCCTTAGACTGATAGATTGTCAGTTTCTACTTTTATGTGAATTGATTTCGTAGCTAAGTATGTTAGTTGGTGGTTTTCTATGTCAGGGAATAGTTAAGTGTGCTATGACTTTGACTAGAATAATGTGCTTTATACTGATAAGTGTGTCAGTGTCAGACTGATTGAGATGTACTTCAATATGAATTGATTTGCAGCTAAGTATGCCACCTGGTTATTTTCTTCCTCACTGAATAATTCAATGTACTTTAACCCTAACGAGAATAATTTGCCTTTATACTGATAAGTGTGTCAGTGTCAAACTGATTGAAATGTACTTTAATATGAATTTATTTCGTAGCTAAGTACGCTACTCCCATTTTTTCCATGCCCAGAAATAGTTGAGTGGACTATGACCCTAATAAGTATTATTTGCTTTAGTTAGAGTGATTAAGTGTCACTGTCAGACTGATAGTCACTGTCAACTTTTATATGGATTGGTTTTGTAGCTAAGCATGCCAACTGGTTGGTAAGGAAATTGTTTATTTATTAACTTTACCATTAAATTATATCACTGAAGTAGGTTTCTGAAAAACCTGTGATACAGATCACCAGGCCCGTCTCACAGATAACTAACAGTAAAGTACGAGGGTCAAACTGAAAGTTCTTAGAAAATCAAAAACTGATTACATTAGCCAGTTATTAGTTTTATTATATCTTTTCAAAATATTGTCCATTGACGTCAATACACCGCTGCATGCGATGGAACCACTGGGAAAAGCACTTTGCCCACTCGTCCTTAGGGGTCTCTTCAATGGCATCGCGATACGCAGCCACCGCTTCTTCAGCATTCATAAACCGCTTTCCTTTAAGTTTTTCTTTAATTTTTGGAAATAAATAAAAATCACAAGGCGCGAGGTCGGGGCTATACGGCGGGTGACCCAGTAATTCAACGTTTGATGTCGCCAAATAGTCGATCGTTCGCTTGGCGGTGTGCGACGAGGCGTTGTCGTGGTGAAGGAGGATCCTACTGCGAGGTCGTTTCTCTCGAACTTTTTCCAAGACAAGTGGCAAACAATTGGTAGTGTACCATTCTGCAGAAACTGTTTTTTGATCCTCTAACACAATTGTTGCGAAATGACCTATGCTTCCAAAGAACGAGGCCCCCATTTTTTTTCCCGCACTTCGATCTCTCTTCACTTTAGTTGGCAACTCCTCGAAAGGAAACACCCACTGAGCAGATTGTCTTTTGGTTTCAGGATCATAACAGTAAATCCAGCTTTCGTCACCTGTTAGTATGTCGAACACAGCATTTGAGTCACCTCCGTTAAATCTTTCAATCATTTAACGGCACCAATCCACACGATGGAGTTTTTGAGCCTTAGTCAAATTATGAGGTATCCACCGGGCGCAAAGCTTCCTGACCGCTAAATGTTCGTGGAGGATTTTGTGCACTTGACTCATACCGATGCCTAAGCTTGTCCGAATCTGCTGATAGGTCACTCTTTTGTCAGTCTCTATCATACGCCGCACAACACAGATGTTATTTTCAGTCGTCGCCGTAGAAGGCCGTCCCTCACGTACATCATCAGTGAGATTAGTGCGACCACGTTTAAACTCATTAAACCAGTTGTAAACAGTCGCACGAGATGGGGCTTCATCGTGAAAGGCCAATCGTAGTCTATCATAACTTTCTTGTTGACTTAAATGACATCGAAAGTCATAAAAAATCATTGCACGAAAATTTTCTCGTGTTAAATTCATGTTGACGTGACACAGACAATTTTCAATTTGCCGCCAAATCGTAAAACAAATGACAAATGAATGAAATATATACTCAGTAATATTGGCAAAGAGTTCTATTTTCAAATTTTAGAATATTTTTTTTATAATATTGTTTATAAGTGGCCAGTTCTAAGAACTTTCAGTTTGACCCTCGTAGTAAGATTACCTAATGCATTAATATAACGTATGTATGCATTAATATGGCGTATTCAAGGTAGTATGTAAGTAAAGAAAATATAATATGGAATTAAGCAGGTACGAGTATGTATAACTAGTAAAAACACATAACTCATAACAAAGTTTGTGTGTGTGTGTGTGTGTGTGTGTATGTGAGTGTGTAAGTGTGAGTGTGTGTGCGCGCGCTTTTATGCGTGAGACTTTTTTGTTACATTTTTAAAAAGTACAAGTTGGAGTAGGACTGTGGGTTCCGTACAAGGCCATATGCGACCATATTTGGTTAACAGCAAAAACTTGTTTTTTAATTGTGTTTGTGACATTGTTAAAAATAGTAAGAATGTAATTTAATCACTATTGAATGTATTTAAATAAGAAAAATGAAATGAAATTGGTGAAAATGTGCGCTATCTTGAAAACTACCGGTTCGCTCTCGTTCAAACTAGTTTTAGTTGAAGTATTTTTTATAGATTTATATCGTGTTTTTTCAAATTTTACTTGCTCAGTTCAAAAGTTAAAGGGCAGGGGGGACGCCCATTTTACCACTTTGGAAGTTATATTGGTGGCTATCTTACAAATCTTAGACTTTCGGAAAAAAATATTTTTAAAATGAAATTTTAAGACTTATCCATACACACTTTAAACGCATAGTTTTAGTTCCATGTATGGGATGTCCCCCAACAAATGTGATTTTTATTTTATTTTTTTGTATGAGGATCGTAAAGCGGTTAATGGGATACACCCCCCTACCAAATCTCAACTTTGTAATTCTTAGATTTTAGAATAAAGTGTCTGTGGCATACGGAAGGACAGACATACTGACTTGACAAAATTATAAGGGTTCCGTTTATTGCCATTTGGCTACGAAACCCTTAAAAAGGTTAACTTATATACTCACGATACATTCAAGTCAACGGACACCCCTCTAGTCTCTATATGGTCATTGGCAGTCAGCGCATACGTGGAGATAGCATCCACAAGGTGGCATATGAAACCTCCGTGAAGGGTGCCTCTTTGGTTCAGGTGTTCTGGCCCGACTTTGAACTCTGTCACCATCCTGCCATTGCCACAGGCCACGACCTTTAACTGGCGAGAAAATTGAAGAAAAATAAAAACAAACAAACTCGTAATTACTTATAATGGTGATCCGGGAAAGATGAGAAAACCGAACACCTTTGGTGGATGGCAGTCGGCTGATATTGGTGTAGAAGTTGGTAGACCTTTACAAAACATTTAGATATGAAAATAGTGCACATTCAGTAAGAGAGTAATAGAGATAAATTTAAAAAATAATAAATATATTACGAAACCAATTTTTGAAAAAAACAACTTGTTAAGCTCCCTAAGGTGCCAAAATGTTATTAGACTAGAGTATTTATCACAGGTAGTAATATTTTTAATAAATTATTTTTCAATAACTGCGTGATAGCCCTGAAGGCAGAAATAATGAAAACAAAAGCATACCTATGAATAGTATCTATTTGCATTGATATTATAACACAGAAAACCCAGTAATGTTGTTGAGACTTTCTTTTTCATACGGTAATTGGTAAAAAAACCTTAAAAAAGTGGAATCATGGGGGGCAGCTCATTAATTAAAGTAGGTTTTGTGTGATTGGTAATAAATAGACTGGTTGTACTTATTTTCTTATATCAACAATCATATAAGACATATTTTTCAATGTTTATGTATAGTGAATCCTAGAGTAGAACCAGTGTACTTATTATCCAATGTTGTTCTTTTTTCTGAATAAATTTATCTTTTTCTTATGTTATATTTAAGCAGAAATTTATGGAAAGCTTTTATTTTAATAATATGATCATCTTCGACCCAAGCTTGTCGGATCATAGTAATTATAACTAAATTACTTTGCACCCTAGGGTTGGAAAAGCTATTTTCCACCCGGCTATCTACACATGAAAGTTCAATTTACCAAACAGGAGAGATGAAAAATGTTTTGCACCCAGCTTTCTAAAAAATAAAAGTTGAATTTTCAGAACAGAAAAGGTGAATGTTACTTATTTGTACCCCAAAAAAATAAAAAAATACACTTTGGCGGAGAGTTTAGAATACATGGGTATGTATTCTAGACTCTCCGCCAAAGTAAGGTTTTTTAAGTACTAGAATAATGCCAAAATACAGTTTTCTAGTACTTAATGCCTCTGAGCTGGTCTGCAGACAGACAGACAGACGGATGGACATGGCTAAAATATACCGGTTCCTAGTTACACTATGAAAACCTAAAAGAGGTTAAGGTAGCGAGAAACTTATCATTTGAAGGGTGCTGGTCCCTATTATATATTTTTTCAATTATACAAACTATATTTGAATTTGATTATTATGCTAGATATTTTTATTTAAAAAATATATATTTATAATGAATGCAGATTGGTTTTTCTTCTTATAACTTACAATCCATATAATAATGAATATTCAACAAGATTTTTCTTATCAACCTTCTTTTCCTCCATGATGATTTAAGTTATGTAAGAAGATTTGCCTTGAATGTAACCTAAGCTTACCTAAAGATCTACTCATCTAATGTATGGTTTCCTACCTTGCGTAGATTGCTATCAAATCCTTTTGTACTAGCTACTGCTTTAGCGAAAAGTTCAGCAACCGCTGCCCCTTTAGTGCACATTTTTTTGGTTTTACTAGTTAACTATCCGCTGCTTGTTATTAATTCACTATTAACCTTGGTTTTCAAGCCGAATGTAAACACATATAGGATTTGGACTTGTTGACATAATAGCCCGATATTTATCTTATGGTTACGACATTAATATATTTTCTAAAACAACAAAAACTAATTCCGCTAAAACTTGATAAAAATGCAAAACTCAATGTTTCTGTCGTAAGCTGTGTACTTAATATTAGATCTTAGAATATTTGAATAAGGCTTATAATCGTCTACTGCACTAAACGTCAAACACGAGGAGGACCTCACGTCACTTATTGTGCTTTATTTTACCGGATATCCATCACTGTCAAATTGACAAGTAACAAGTTGATGCTAACTTTTTTTGTTTCTGGCTACCACGGCTTGTGAATTATGCCACGAAATGCTTACAAAAGTTAATGTTTTGTATAAAGGTATTTTCCCACTGCAACGGACCATACCATGATCGTGCCACGACCTTACTATAAAAAGGGATGTGTCAAGCACGAAAAGAAACATCTTGCCCACGGAACCCGTATACAACCCAAATGATGCACTGGCATCATAGGTATGCAACGCGTTGATACCCGTATGCAATGTATTATTTGGTGGCAGTGAGCGAACTGTGATTTTTGGCAGGGTCAACCTAGGCTTTGGTGCGTCATCAGTCCGATAGTCTGTCTGTATTGGCGGGAGTATCAATGCACAGACAGACTAGGTTGCGGCGACACGCCTTTATAACTGTCATCATACGCGGTTGTTGCAACCCTTAAATTCTCCGGTCTAGCAACGTAGCGTGTCATCCATGGAGCGTGTCAGCCTCGGCAAAATTACGCTAGGTACGTGCATGGCAAGCAATAGTGTTGGTCTGTGACGGAACGGTCTACGCTCATGGTATGCTACGGTTTACTGGGCTAATAACTCTATAAATTTGTTAAATGATACCATAGGTGTCTTCTGATGGCCCCGGAAATACTACATCGTTCCGCGAAAAACCACGCTCGTACGTTAACCTTGTGTACGAAAGTTAATTGACGATAACTTAACAATTATTGCACTTATTACCACAACATACACGACTAAAAATAAATGCATAGTTGTTCTGTATCGGCTCCAGAAATAGCAATATCGTTCCGCCAATTTAAAATGATGTTATGTTGATGTGTGTTAATATTTATGTTATCTTCAAATGAATGAAACTTGAAATTTGACGATAAATTAAAAATTGTCACCGCTTATCACTATAAAATACATGACTTAAAACGATCGCCCTCTATTGGCCCCCAATTTCAATAAAACGGTTCAGAAGACAAAAGTTGATCTAGCTAGGTTTCATTTTTAGAAAATTAAATTAACGTTATCACTTTACACCGTATTTTTAGGCAATGGATTATTGCTAAAATTGACATTACATTAGAAATATAATTTTCGCAACCATTGTACTTGCACGTTTTGAAGTGTTTTTTGGTGAATAACGAGTCGAAAGTGATTCAAAAATAGGGCCCCATTACGTTGATAGACAAATAATACAAAGATACTACTTAAATAGCTTACATTTTTATAATACGCCCTAAAATTAGTTAAAGTACTGAAATATTTAAATATTTGTGGTACTCAAGTATTTATATTTCAGGTACTTAAATCGTAAAAGCATGTCAGTGAGTACGGAAACATTACGTAGGTATAAATAAAAGCAGAGCAGATAGTAACAAAAACAATTACACAACATACAAGACGAAAAATTACCTGGGGCAATCCGCGGGACCGCAATTAATATTTACTTTGTAACTAGTTACATAAGTAGCCGTTCTTAACCACGGTTATAAGCCTATGATAATTAACACCGAAACGAGTGAACACGTGGTGAACTTGAGTAGGCCTTTCTTCTGCTATCTTGTGCAGTGACCACGCATTGCGAAGAAATAGGAATTTCCTGATGGTGGTCGAATACTTTAAAGGTTGCCTATGTTAAGCAATTGAACCCTTTGGCTGATAATCATGACGAATTGGAATTTATTTCCTTAAACAAAAAAAGACATGCATTTCGAATTTATTATAACATTAGTAGAGATATTACGAATATGAGTAAATATTTTTTTGAGAAAGATGTACATCGCCTCCGAAGGTGGTGGACGATTCCATACAAAACTAAAAAAATATACCTATATATCCCATAGTGTGAATGGGTGAAAGATATACCTCGGGATATACATCCCATTATCAAAAAGCACCTTTAAGCATCAGTTGCTAACGAGCTGACTACGCATGATGTTTGGTGAGGATAGTTTATTTATAGAATAGGTAGGAAGACATCTATTGGCTCGCAATAATGAAGTAACTCTATACCGTGCACTGTTCCTGTCCGTCGATCATTTGATATATTTGTTAGAGCTGGGTGAGCTAATTGGACTATTATTTTTATTACTGCCTGATAATTGCAATAGAAAATAGATATGTAGTTTTTTGGTAGCGCTCCTGACTAATGTACAGGGTTGAAAACAGCTTTTTTGTGTTTTATAAAACAAACACTTAAAAATGTTTAAAACCAGTTAGTTGTTGGTGTTAGGCCATGGAGGAAAGATAAATTATCTAGTCCAGAGCGTGTGGACTGTAACTTCGAATAACTAAGCACTGATAATAGGATCCCTAGTGAAAACTGCACTGTTAGTAACTCACTGTATATTTGTTCGGAACTTTTACATCACTATGAATTATTTCACTTTTCACTATTTACTAGGTAGCTACTGGTATATGAATATCTAATAGCAGTCACAGCGTTTCCGGATAATCATAACGCCGAGACTAGTTAGCTTAAAGCGAACATATTAACATCCGTTTATAGGTTATATATAACTTAATGCATCAAATAAGTGGATTTTTTTATTCAAATATGACTCTCTTTCCGCAGTCGCAGCATTCTCGTATATTCAAGAAATAATAACGCCTAGAGGAGTTAACTTAAAGCTAAGGTATTAACATCAGTTTTTAGGTAATACCTTAGTGCAACTAAAAAAAAGGTATGTCGATGGTCTATTTTTATGCTACAATGAAAAAGAAAAATAATAAATACATCTTATTTATTTCTTGAATACTTACGTTTCAATATTTTTTTAACGTGGGAGTTTTTCATATTTTTTTAGTCAACTTATTGCCTTCCTTTTTAGTTTTCCAATGAATTTATTTTTATGCTGATAGATTCTGTAGATCGTTAGATATCGCTTATTAAATGAATCCACGCAGACTTAGAAACAAAAACAGATGTATTTTTTAAAATAGTTGGGATACAATGATTAATTATGTGAATTTGTCGATTAAATTTATCATATTAGTGCGCCCCAAAGGGCCGGACACCGGTCACCAACCTCACTGTATAATATATTTACACATAGCACTCATGCCTGCGGTCTGGTGTGTAAGATGAATGGCTAGCAAAATTCTACAAAAACTAAATTAAGATTTGGACTATAAATATTTAATTTTCAATTTATTCTTGTGGTTTGGTTGTAATGTCACTTTTTGCATTCATCCATCATCATCGTAGCACAGTCTAAGGTACACATTCAGATGTTATTGTTGCAATAATTGATTTATTTCTCTCTATTCACGACAGTAAAAAGTTGTCTCTACATTGTAGAGATCCATGGTCACCTTAGCGAAAGCAAGTCGTGATACTGCTTGAGGCGGCGCCCGCGCACGCGTAAGTGTAACAAGTACGAGCAACTATCGTACAGGCCGGTACTTTGGACCGGTTCCTATCGGGAAGCGTTACGTAACCGCGCGAAATTCGGGCGGTTTCCCAAAATGATTGCCCACCTGACCAACTTACTACCACAAGTCACGTCGTGTTCGCGCTTAATTGGCTAAGTGAGTACGTAAATCATGTCTTACGTGCGCTTTGACAATTAATTATTAAGGGAACACACTTTCCAGCATTTTAATACGGTATTGGCTTGGCTCCCATAAATGCTTGATTTAAAGCCAAGAAGTCGAAAATGGCAGCATTGGAAACCAGCGTACTGATGATTTACCTATATTGTAACGGCGGCATGCTTTAAATATGACGTTAACTGCCGTGGCACACGAATAAAATTATCCCGTAAGAAGAGTGCGAAGTAACATATTAATCTGAGCTGGCATCAGTTCGGTGATACAGCAACCGGTCCAAGATTTTGGTACAGGTCCGGCTTTATATTTATTTCAATGTAAAGTTATATAAGTAAGTATAATAATAACCTCCAGACAAGGCGACAGTAAATACAACGATAACACAATCAAAGTCTGTTACATACTTAACTAGGAACGTCAATAGCATTATAAGGTCATTTTCATGCTTATAGGTAATATAATCTAAAGGTAAAGAGTTGGTACGTCTAGCACAATAAAGCACATCATAATATGAGAGATATAATATAATAATGCTCGATGATATCACTAAAGGAGAAAGCAAGATGTAAGTAGTGGGAATAAACATGTAAATAACCATCTGACATCAAACCATTTCTCTTTTAATGGGTATTGCTATATTTGAGGATGAGCTAATAGGTCAAGCAATATCCATAGACAAAGGAAACTCGTCTGCTTTAACCATGGCGTGGATATTTAGTAACTGTTTTCAATAAAAACATTTCCTTCCTGCTAATATAGTAATAGCGCTGTAAGCGTAATATTCCGTAGTTTATAGCATAGTAACAAAATCAATACTAATATTATAAAGCTGAATAGTTTGTTTGTTTGTTTGAACGCGCTAATCTCAGGAAATTCTGGACCAATTTGAAAAATAGTTTTCGTGTTGGATAGCTCATTTATCGAGGAATGCTTTAGGCTATGAAATATCACAGCATGGGGAGGGGCGGGAGCAAACTCTAACGCGCGGAAGAAGTCGCAGGGGACCGCTAGTCCTTGATAAAAGTTCTGGAGCTCTATTTTTGAATCACTCGCTTAAATACGGCGAGTGAATTGCGTTCGAAAATCAATGAAAATCACGCAAAATATAGACGTACGTAGGTACTCACAAAATTCAGTTATGTTTTATCAAATCACTCCCGCGTGGAATTATACTAAATTTCATTGGAAAATCGGATATTAATCAATTAATTTCACACGCCATTTGAAGCGAGTGATTCAAAAATAGGGGCCCTGAGAATCGTCAGGTTCTATTCGCGGAATTGGCCTAACCTACTTGTTTTTAAGGAGCAAAAAATACATTGAATAGCATACCCTCCACATGGCCAGATGGAGGGTTACGAGGGTCAAACTGAAAGTTCTTAGAAAATCAAAAACTGATTACATTAGCCAGTTATTAGTTTTATTATATCTTTTCAAAATATTGTCCATTGACGTCAATACACCGCTGCATGCGATGGAACCACTGGGAAAAGCACTTTGCCCACTCGTCCTTAGGGGTCTCTTCAATGGCATCGCGATACGCAGCCACCGCTTCTTCAGCATTCATAAACCGCTTTCCTTTAAGTTTTTTTTTAATTTTTGGAAATAAATAAAAATCACAAGGCGCGAGGTCGGGGCTATACGGCGGGTGACCCAGTAATTCAACGTTTGATGTCGCCAAATAGTCGATCGTTCGCTTGGCGGTGTGCGACGAGGCGTTGTCGTGGTGAAGGAGGATCCTACTGCGAGGTCGTTTCTCTCGAACTTTTTCCAAGACAAGTGGCAAACAATTGGTAGTGTACCATTCTGCAGAAATTGTTTTTTGATCCTCTAACACAATTGTTGCGAAATGACCTATCCTTCCAAAGAACGAGGCCACCATTTTTTTTCCCGCACTTCGATCTCTCTTCACTTTAGTTGGCAACTCCTCGAAAGGAAACACCCACTGAGCAGATTGTCTTTTGGTTTCAGGATCATAACAGTAAATCCAGCTTTCGTCACCTGTTAGTATGTCGAACACAGCATTTGAGTCACCTCCGTTAAATCTTTCAATCATTTTACGGCACCAATCCACACGATGGAGTTTTTGAGCCTTAGTCAAATTATGAGGTATCCACCGGGCGCAAAGCTTCCTGACCGCTAAATGTTCGTGGAGGATTTTGTGCACTTGTCCGAATCTGCTGATAGGTCACTCTTTTGTCAGTCTCTATCATACGCCGCACAACACAGATGTTATTTTCAGTCGTCGCCGTAGAAGGCCGTCCCTCACGTACATCATCAGTGAGATTAGTGCGACCACGTTTAAACTCATTAAACCAGTTGTAAACAGTCGCACGAGATGGGGCTTCATCGTGAAAGGCCAATCGTAGTCTATCATAACTTTCTTGTTGACTTAAATGACATCGAAAGTCATAAAAAATCATTGCACGAAAATTTTCTCGTGTTAAATTCATGTTGACGTGACACAGACAATTTTCAATTTGCCGCCAAATCGTAAAACAAATGACAAATGAATGAAATATATACTCAGTAATATTGGCAAAAAGTTCTATTTTCAAATTTTAGAATATTTTTTTATTATATTGTTTATAAGTGGCCAGTTCTAAGAACTTTCAGTTTGACCCTCGTATGTATCCTCCCCAGAAGGGCCTACTCACTAAAATAACAACCGTGCCACCTCGATGTGTATGGGGGACCTGATGTAACTAGGCCTTCCCCAATCATCCCCAGCACACAGTTTTGTTCTCTCAACGAACTCGCTTCGGGCCATGCGTCACTTCCTAATGGTCTGTAAATGCGACCTTTCCTGTTTTTTGATGGCACAAAAGATGCTCTCATGTATACCTAACCTAACCTAGACCTACATCGCTTTCTCAGTTACCTCTAGAGGATATCTCGTCCGACTCGCGTTTTTCGCTGCGTCATTCTACAAATGTGCCATTAAAGGAGCACGTAGTGCTTCTGTTATGTAACTTACGCAAGCGCGGCGTGGCGGTAGGAGTCCAATGCCAATATAATCACGTAGCTTGCAATAGCCACCATGGACGTGAGTGGCCACCTGACACCTAAGCCCCGTCATTTCCATTCTTAAGACACCAGAATTACATCGCATTGCGTGCTATGACATCCAATTATTGACTCACACAGTATTTTCTTTAAATAGACCTATCAACGCGTGCGTACAATGGCATGTCTTATGAGCTGCTATTAAGGTATCGGTTACAATATGTTATGTCAAAGTAGCAAACAAACTTTCTCGGTTGACGTTAATCCGAGACAATGAGAACGAGAATAAAGTGTATACAGGGTGACGTTTCAAAATGTTGCCTTTTTAAAATAAAAATATCAATCATGTTTAATGTTCCGCCACGGATTAGACTCCATGCATTCCCAATGACTGGTAGTGAATGCCAAAAGGCATTAAATACGCCAATTGTACACCTGACAGTGCAATTTGGTTCAAATTAACAATAAAATAAACCTCGAATCTTTTAAATCTGTCTCTCCATACAATATCGTCAATATAGCTGTCTGGGCATTTGAAATTTTATTGAAGCTACCCTGACCCCATTGTAAAAGTTGGATGTATTGATGGCCCCATGTAACTCCTTACAAAGTCCCCCATGTATTGATGGTTGCAGAGTGCGGGCCAGCCCCTACGCAGTCCTGGCGACGATCGCCAGTAGGCTGGACTGCTCCTACGCGTCACTATAGAGGCAGGCATACAGACATAGGAGTTTTTTTATATATATTTTTCCTTAGTATTTACAAGTATTTATGTTATTTGTAGTGTGTTAATAATAAATTATTTGTATTTTAAATGAATTTTCATTTCTATTGCTGTTGTTTAAATTTAATTGTGTGATATGGTTCTAGTTCCCCGAAATAAATGAATATTATTATTTATTATGTTGCAATGTATTCAACGCACTGTTGTTTTCGCTGTTATTGCGTAATGTGCTTAACTGCCTGCGATGTGTGTGTCTGGTGGGTGTAGGATACGACTCGTGAGAAAGTCAATGGACCCGTTTAGGAAGTATCGCGGTGCGCCCGCGCCGGTTCGGGCCAGACTGACTACTAGCGAGTTTCCTGACCAAACACTTCCTGATACTCGCAGTAAGCTTCGAGAACCTGCCACGTTTCCTTACCTGCGGGAAAATAAACAAATAAAAAGTGTATTTTATTCTGATTGATATAGGATCGAAACGCTGATTAAAATCAATAGTTCCTTGTAGGTTCGAAGGATTACAAATACTAATGTTTTGAGGTATATAGGTATACAGGCACGTTATACTACGAATTACGTATATGCTTTAAATTACCTGTACCAGCGGTCGCCGGTTCGAATCCTGTGCAAATGTTTGTGTGATAAACACGAACATTTGTACTGACGTCATGGATGTATACATCAACATGGTCTAGGGATATTTCAATCAAATTGTTATTTATTAATTCTATTTAGTTTAATTTTTCACTAATTATAATTCATTTTTTTCTTTTATTGATGTTATATAATGTTTAATTCAATTCAATTCACCAAATCATACTGTTGGTCTGATAAGCATGCTGTGTGTAAGCGCTCTTAGAGCTGCAACAATTATAATGTAAAATTTTGTATTATATTGTTTGTAATGAAATAGTTGTAGATCTGAAGTTTGCACCAAATAAAATAAATAAACCTAAATAACTAAAATTCTATTAACTTATAAGTGGTAAGTGCCTATTGTTCGCGGATGACCTCAAGATATACATATATGCCTATACGGGGACCGGAGGACTGCGAGAGGTGAGAGAGAGCGAGGCTAACCGATTACCGTTCAATACCTCTGAATGTATTAAGATAACTCTATCTGAGCACAATTATGAGGTCGGAGGTGTGTGTGCCTATGCGGAGGGTTCCGGAGGTCAAGGATGTAGGCGTCCAGCTAACTGCTAGGCTACCTTTTAGGGATCATGTTACCCAGATTTGTCAAGGCGTATCGCGATTTAGGGCTCATACTCAGAGAGCTCAGGGATTTACCGACATCAGTGCGATCATCATAATACATAACGCTTTAGTCAAGCAGGAGTCACTTGGAGTGCAACGCGGTTGTTTGGGCACCTCAGGAATTAAAGTAAAAAATGCTGGAAAAAACACTTGAAAATAGATTACTGAATATTGTGTCTATATTTCGCATGATGTTCATTTATTTATTTATTTAAAAACTTCATGCACACAACATAAAATGGCACATATGGCGGACTGAATGCCAAAATGTTTTTTATTCGTATCATAACGAAAAACACACGCCATATTCAAGCGAGTGATTGTAAAATAGAGCCCCAGATATAATTAATAAAGGTTTTTTTACCGTCGGGAAAATAACACCCGCCAACAGTGGGGGTAGCTGCGTGGGAGCTATGATGGGTGAATAACCTATAAGTAAAGCTTACCTTCAATTATTTTATCCATAATAAATTCATGAAAAATATTTACACCTACATATCATTATTGTTACTACATTGACTGCGATTGCCAAACAATGCAATATTGAAACATTGAAAACTTGTAGGTCTTGATGTGTCTACGGTTATACAATATGATAATAACAAGGAGACAGTGTGCACTTATTCGCACCTCAGCAGCACTGTCGCCAATTTCGAAGTAAAGGAGAAACCGCGGCTACATCGCTTTTTGCATAATCTTTCAATTTGTTGGTTACACTGACTGGACAGGTAGTGCGTACGCATCAAATAAATGAGGTAAAAAATAATGATCCATGCATAACGAGAGTACCAACTACGAAGACCAAATTATTTCCGTATAGCACAATAAAATGTATTCCACTTTTTGGCACGCCTTGTTCAAAATATAAACTTTTTATATTTAATTTTTAGTACATGAATTGAATTAACAAACAAGAATGAAAAAACAAAATATGACACTGTGAGTGTTAAAAACATTCTTAAGAATTAGATAGCGAAGCGACATCAATTTCCAAGTTGAATTTATTCTGTAAAGAATAACAGACGGCTAGATGGCGCTAAGCGTCACGCAATTGACGTTTTCATAAGAGACCACAAATTTCGCAGGGTCGGACTGACAGCACGGTAGCTGAATTGGTAAGAGCGTTTGGCCCGGTCAGCCAAAAGGTTGCTGGTTCAAGTCCCGCCCGTGCACAAATTTTGGGTTTCTTATTTCATCTTTATGAATAAAAAACAAGAAAAAAAAATGTTAGACTACCTCTTCAAACTGTTATAAGAATCACTTTTCATAATAATTTCTCAGCAATTATATGTATGTCACGTTTGGTGAACTCACATTATTCATTATGTTTTTTTAGGGACGTAATATTGTATGAATGTACACACAACAGCACGTCATGGTAAACACTGCGGTATCTTATGCAGTTGGCATAAGGGCTAGTTTGCAACAAAAGTATGTAGCCTGATGTGCTGACGACTGTACACTTTATCCCGATCGATCACGAGCTCGCATCAAAAAGGGTAGTAATTTGAAAGTTGAGGTGGTCACGACCGCCTCGATGAGAAAAAAAGTGTTTTAAAACTTTGTGATTTAGCTGTATGAATCAATATTTAAATGGCTTATATACGTAGAAAATTAAAATTCAATGTATGTATTTGTCAAAATATATTAGAATGATTTATTCAGATAATTAATAAATAACATTAACGTAATATGACTGTATGCATCTGGGTATGAATTGTCTGTGTATGTCCTTAATTAAATACGGAAAGAAAAAGGTTTGGAGAGAAGAAAATATTTCTTAACATCATCATCTTGATCAACTCATTTGTAATCATGTAAAAGAGTTGTTTGCGAATCCTTTGAACGACAGCAAACAAATTATAAGTTGCCGCTGAGAACCATATTAGCTTTTCAGTCCGTCATACAACCTATGTCACAGTAAGTCAATAAATTACGATCACAGCCATCTGAGAGAGTTTGTTTTCCAGTCAGTACCTAGAATTAATAGCATCGCGACCGGGACCTGTTGTATTTGTCTACTTTTATCAAAGGTTCCTGTTCCTGTTTTTTTAAAGTACAGTATATCTTCACATACAACCTTATATGATATATTTAAAAATATATATAAGTAACTTGTAAGCATTTGCAGTCTTTCTCAATGTTATCTTTTTAAAAATATATCTTATGTAAGAAAAACAATAGATATAATACAACATAGTAATAATACTATGAGATGTTATTGTTATTATGGCTATTTTAGCCATTAATTCATTCATTAATTTATTACTTAATTCATTCATTAATATACACATTTGCGTACTAGGTGTATACATTATTATTATACTAAAAATAGCCGAATATTCGGATACCACTAATAGAATTCGCATTCCGAAGTTATTTGACTTATTCTCGATGCATCACAGGTCCTAGTCAGAAATGTACTGGGGCGCACCGATCGATACTTGTCAATTATCGTCTATTTGTGCCGTCCAATTTTTTTTCTTATATTAGAGACTGAGTAACAGTTTTAAATGTCAGGCTACAGACAGGGTTATGGAAAATCACGTTAGAAAGTCTTTTTAACGTGGGCCATAAGTAGCACCCCCGTATTCGCTGATCTACAGGCGTAATATGCCTAAAGTAATGCAATTGATGAAGATAATTTTAAGGATGATATACATAGAGAATTTGGAGCTCTTTTTTGTATCACTTGTGTCAATAATTCGAGTGATATTATTCGATATACAATTAATGGTAAACTCAAATCATGCTTTAAATAGACTCAGCTAGTGAAAATTGAGTGATCTTGTTTTGAAATAGCTCGACTATGTACTTAAACTTATTGTAATTTGGAATTTGGACATAAATCAAAGAAAATCACACACCATATCGACGCGAGAGATTAAAAAATAGAGCACCTGTTATGTAAGGCGTTTATAACTATTGATGTTTGAAAACAGAAATTTTGTTATTAAAATATTATTTCATACAGGGTAAAGGAAGTAGATTGATATGATTAAGGCAATTTTTACTGAATGAATACTCTACTTTTTACGACTCTAGAGGCCACATAAAAGATTAATTCATTAGTTCTTACTAATTTTCTCATGAACGCACGCACAGGCTGTATAAAAGCAGAAGATACTCAAAGACAAAATATATAATTTCGATAAGTTTAGTAATTACTTACATCTTATTTTCATTTAACTATCTGTCCGCCTTTTAGCGGGTTCTGCTTAGAATAGAAATTATTCACCTATTTAAGTACCTAAGTCTACATGATATTTTATTTTTAACAGCAAGCATCCACTGTGGTTGGTCGTAGAACTTTTTAGCATGTTCTTTGGTTCTACAAGTGCCAAGTTGGTACACATACTTAATCGTCAAGGAAGCGAGCAAAAGGTCAGAGATCGGCTTTCGCACGTAAAGTCGAGTTCGCGAGGCAAAGAGCATTGAAGCGCGGGTAGCCTGTCGACACACGCCTCTTCCTCCATCTAACCATTACATTTCGGGCTCTATACAAATAACAAACGATTAATGGAAACAAAATATGTATGGAAATAACTAATGTATTAAAGGTATTAAAGTAAGCGACAAGAAATGACATTGAAATATCCTGTGATATTCAATTTTTGAGCGTCTTTATTGACGATATGTAGAGTTTAGTGTCTCAAGTGGAGTATGATATTAATTGATTGAAAATTAATATAATTCCACCCGGGGGTGATAAAAAACTGAGTTTTATAAGTGCTAACGTGTATATTTCGCGTGATTTCCATTTATTTTTAAATCGTTGTTGTTTATTTTTAAACAAAAATCCCACGCCATATTCATTTAAAAATATTACCCCAGAAAAAAACGGTACAGCGCTAGCGGAGCGAAACGGAGCGGCTTTAGTGCATTGAATTATGATTTCCCAGAACTACGCTAAGACGGACTTCTCATGTAGATAGTACCGTTTTGGTTTAACGTTCCACCCTTGTTCATCTATACCGTGGTAGCGACAGTTGTAATGAATCGACTCATATAGTGCAGATCAAACGAACACATCTGCTAGCCGGTTACAGTAGCAAAAGACAATGCAGTCGCTTTTGAGCGCTGAACATTCAATAACCGCAGCAAAATTTTTGTTTTTAAATAAACATAATCTAACATCAGGGTCCCTATTTTTAAATCACTCGCTTGAATATGGCGTGTGATTTTCGTTCGGAAACGAATTGAAAATCTATGAAAATTTAGCGTAATATAGACGTATGTACTGGAAAAATTCAGTTGTCCTTATTTTAATCACTTCCGTGTGAAATAATACAAAAAAATATATTGAAAAATCGGACAATAATCAATGAAAATCACATGACATCTTGATGCGAATGATCCAAAAATAGAGGCTCTATTTTTGAATCACTAGCGTCAATATGGCGATATAATTATTTTCCCAATTTCCAATGAAAATTCATACTATGATTCCACATGGGAGTGATTAAATAAGAAATAACCAAATATTGTGAGTGCTAATGCCTTTATTTCTCATGATTTCCATTGATCTTTAATTCGTTTCCGAACGAAAATCACACGCCATGTTTAAGCGAGTGATTCAAAAATAGGGCCTTTGTAACTCTATTTTGTAACTATTCTTGTGTTTATTAAGGAAGTTTTGTATCCATTCCATTTAACATTTTTGTAGCATTGCTTAACGAACAAAACTCACTCGGAATTTTTACGTGGGTGATACGCTTATAGAGCTCCTGTTTGGGTCTCTTATCAATTTATAGAAACTACCTTAGCTTACATCATTTATGTTTTTTTTGCACAACCGCATTTCGTTCAAAGGATATACTCTCGCGATGTTATAAATAAACCAATAAATATTGGGAACCACACACACGCACATTGGCCTGACCCCAAAGTAAGTAGCTAATGCACTTGTGGTACGAACATGTAGAGTGGCAGAAATAATCCCAGGTCTGGGGCCCTATTTTTGAATCACTCGCTTTAACAGGTTGATTTTTGCTTGAAAATCAATAAATTGATATCACGCGAAACATGGACGTACTCACAAAATTTAGTTTTCTCTTTTAGAATCATTCCCGTGCGGAATACATTAGGCCCCGGGGCCCTATTTTTGAATCACTCGCTTCGAAATGGCGAGTGATTTTCGTTCGAAGATGAATTAAAAGTCAGTCAAGAAAATCACTAGCCATTTCGAAGCGAGTGATTCAAAAATAGGGCTCCAGATCTAACATCGTGTCACTTCTTTTATTTCTAAAAATTAAAAATCTTCTCTAAGTAATTCAATTTTCGTCGCCGGAAGATCCGTTGGCTGCGTTCGAGCAGGCTGTAAACGAGGTGTCTGCGGCGGACTGGAACAAGTGTTTTGAAAACTGGTACAGACGCATGAATCTTTGTATAGAGGCTGGTGGAGAGTACTTTGAAAATATTTAATTAATAAAAAAGATGTAACTGTATAACATTTTTTTAGAGTCGCACAACTTTCTGCGTGTCCCACTTAAAATGTTGTCAATAAAATTGCCTTCTTGATTAGTAATCACAATTTAAGGTCACGTCGTTATAAGTGATACCGTGGAACAACTTGCTTATGGGAGACAACTTTGGCCAAATACAATAATTAACTAAATCTACATATTTAATATATAAATAAAGAATATGTAAGCGCTGAGTGAGCGAAAACAAGAACTCCTGATCCTTACTACCATCGCAGCTAGCTTCATTTAGGTATGGGTCAGCTACCAACAAAGTAGCTTTGTCAAATATGGACCAAAACATTATTTTAGTTAAGTAGACAATGTTAACCACCATTTTTTAGACAGAAGTTGAAAACATTGCCGCATGTAGTTAATTTTAATAATACAGTTTTATTCGATAATAGGCACTATTTCGGTTTACGATCAAAATAAAAAGGTTTACTCTCTGGATTACAGACAATAGTCGGACAAAAGTAATTTTACCCAAAGAAGCTCAACATTAGTCAACCTTGCTATTATTATCCGATATATTTGTTGATCTCTACCCCGTTAAAAACATACAAAAAAATGGCAGTAAATATCAACTCGCCTTTTTGCTCTGTTTACCGGCCATTGGCTTTTGAGTTTTCACTATGCCGTTAGGTAGCCACTAGCCAAAAATTACTGAATTTTTCAATATTTAGTAAAATAGTAAATAAATCAAATTCATTGATAATCTTGTTCATACCATTGACCTTTACTAAAAAATATATGAAACTAAAGATAATCTCTTCCAAAGCGGCTTTTTGGCTAGTTTAAGAACTGTGGGTATCTACCTACTTGTAGTGCGGTGGATGAAAATATCTATAATTATTGAACTACTTTAGGCCCACTTTACTTTAGGATAACGCTAATCCTTGATTAAATCATCATTCTATCTTGATCACTTTATATGACGTTGACAGAGACAGAATAAAGATTTAATCCAGACTTAGCGTAATCCTGGGTTAAATCATCGTGTGCAAGTCCACCTTAGAGATTACTACTATTATTAATTTATGTAGTCAAAGATAATAGACCGTGTATTCTTCGTTCATATTCTATACTTTCATTTGCAATAATAATTTGTTTGTTTTTTCAGTTTTTCTGTCGCTTGTTTCTCAAACGGTTGTAAACCGACGCATGGCCGGGTGCCGGCGAGGCGACCTTAAATGTTCTAGGAATTACTTGGAAGAGTAATTTATTTTGGCTAGCCGAAATATTCTCATTACAAAGCTTTAATCATGTATGGTATAATATATCGTTAACGTTGATAAATGTTTGAAAGTTATTAAATATTCGCATGAAAATAAATTGAAATCCTCAGGAAGATGCTTTTTCAGGGTTCCGTAGCCGTATGGCAAAAAACGGAACCCTTATATTTTCGTCTGTCTGTCCGTCTGTATGGCGCAGCCACTTTATTCTGTAACTATAAGCATCACACTGTTGAAAAGTAGGAAGATGTATCCTGTTAACCGCTTTACGATTCCTATCCCAAAATTAAAAAATAATGATATTTAAAGGGGGTCTCCCATACATGAAACTAAAACCGAAAACATAATTTCATCAAACGTGGTGTGGTGTGTCTATGGATAGGTATTTTAAAATTACATAGAGGTTCCTAAAACCATTTAATTTCAAAGTCTAACGTTTGATAAATAGACGCTTCCAAAGTGGTAAAATGGGGGTCTCCCCCCTCTAACTTCTAAACTAAGCACGTGTAAATTTTGAAAAAATAAAATAATGTAATAGTAACAAATACTTTTTGAGTTTGAGTGAGTTGAGTTGAGTTGAGTTTTGAGTTATAGCACGTTTTCAACAACCGCTAACATAACTTTGTTGTCCATACAAACACTACGAAAAACAAAGTTATATTTGCTGTCAGCAAAATATAGTGGTATTTTAGCTAAGTGTAAGTAGGTGGAACGGACGCTTCGTGCGCGAATCTGACTCGCCCTTGGCCGGTTTTTGGAGACTCACAACAGCTAGAACACGATTGCTTTAAATTTTAAATTAAAATAAGGCCATTTACATAAAGCTGCAAGCTATCAAAATAAAAATTTTGTCACTAAAGTAATTAAGCTTAAATAAAAACGGTCAAGTGCGAGTCAGACTCGCGCACTAAGGGTTTCGTGCCAACTTTACCTAAATTAGGGTTCCACTTACTTCCACTTAGTCAAAATACCACAATATTTTGTTAAGAGCAAAAAGTACTTTGTTTTTCATAGTGCTTGTATGAAGGACAAAGTTATATTTGCGGTTGTTGAAAATGTGCTATACCTCTAAAACTACTAATTAACGCTGAAAGTATCAAGATGGCGTGAGATATTCTTTGATTAATGTCCGATTTTCCAGTGAAAATTAGTAAAATTCCACACGGGAGTGATTCTAAGAAAGATAACTGAAATTTGTGAGTAATAAAGTCTATATTTCGCGTGGTTTTCATTGATAATTATTCTTTTTCAAACGAAATTTACACCTGTAATTGGGACCTATGAAACTTTGTTTCAAGATAAGGAAGTATTCAAAAACGGATCCAATATAGAATATAAAATATCGTCTACTTGTAAAATATCTAGGGCCCTATTTTTGAATCACTCGCTTCGAAATGGCGAGTGATTTTCGTTCGACACCGAGTTTTTTTCTATGACTTTTAATTCATCTTCGAACGAAAATCACTCGCCATCTTGAAGCGAGTGATTCAAAAATAGAGCTCCTACACGAAGAAAAACTACCGAACGAAACTTCGTCGTTTGTCTATCGAACAACTATCGATATCTTCGACAAAGAAAATTCGATCAGTGATCATTTTTAACCGACTTGTCCCGATGCAGGAGACATCATAATTATTCTCTGTTTATTTAAGCGCAATATATCATTTGTCTTTTATTTAGGAGAAACAAATTATTTTGGAGTCTGTGCATGATGTGCGTAGACTTTTGGCTGTTGGTGTACTAAGAAGAAAGAAAGAAAAATCGTTTGTTGGTTTACATCACAAACACACGTATACACAATATGACACAGTAATCAAACAAAATACAATGAATCAAAAAAAAAGTTTACGCCGAAAAATAAAATATAAAAGTGGAATTTTTCATGTCCATGTGATATACCGTACACCATACCAGGAGCCCTATTTTTGAATCACTCATTGACTAATGACTAATTTTCGAATTAAATACAGTTAGATTCCACACAGGAGTAATTGAAATAAATATTACTTAATTTTGTAATTATTTCACTTATATTTTGCTTGGTTTTTGTTGATTTTTAGTTCGCTGTCTAACGAAAATCACGTCTTCCCCAAGCGAGTGATTCAAAAATAAGGGCCCAGGCCAATGAATGTGTGTGTGTCTGTGTGTGTGACGCCTATATCCAAGAGCTTACTCAGCTTAAGCCAGGTCCTCTGGAGAACTTGACGCGGTTTTCAGTGGACCCGTACTGAGTGAGGTACACAGAAATTGGCGCCAACAGCACGTATATAATTGTCCTTATTAAAATAATATAAATAATAAGAGTGTATGTAAATTAGGAAAAAACCTAATAGTGTACCTATATACAATGTGTGAAGCTGCAAAACAACAACACCGTTTGGGGGTCACCATGATGAGTCATAGTCAACAGGAGCGCGGTAACTGCGCAGGGCGTACCTTTTGTCAATAAAGTTAACTAAAGTTCGATATAAAAGTGACATTGAAACATTCAAGTTTATCAGTATTATCCAACCTACAAGGCTAAGGAAATAAACTAAATATAGGTTCGGATATACGCTAGACAACGCCTTTTATGATAAACGGAGTACGCTAGACAATTATTATGATAAATGGAAAACTTTAGAGCTAAAACTGCGAGCACAATTAAATTAAGTTACATTCATACAAAATTTTCCGCTTCAAAGAGCAAAAAGCTACGCAGTTATAAAATTAGCTCATAAATAACATATTACAACAACAATGTGTCAGAAAATACTTTGTTCAAGTTATTAAAAGGGCCTTTGAAGTAAGAGTGTGTTTATAAATTGCATAATTAGTGCATGTTTCACGTTAAATATGTTTTTTAAAACGTTCTTTATTACGTAAATTTTTGGCTTGCGCAGCTTTGGTGAACTACGCTTGTGGATGTAACTCAAAGTTTATAAGATGTACTCCACTATAAAGCTGCAAGTCCAAAAGCGCTGGAGGCCGATTCTCGCGGCAATTGAACTTTTTTGCAAGTTTAACCTAAAAAAATAAGTAGAATTTCTACACGTACAAAAACTAAAACAAAATCTAAATACATAGAAATCGTGACCCTGAGAAATCAAAACTATCAACCGTCTGTCTATTGAACAACTACCGATACGAGTATCTTCGACAAAGAAAATTCGATCAGTGAACTTTTTTAACCGACTTCAAAAATAGAGGAGGTTATCAATTCGACCACATGTTTTTTTTGTATCTATGTTACTTAATATCTCAGTCATTTGTCGAGCGATTTTAAATTTTTTTCGCTTATCTAGAGGTTATACCTTCTAGTTGGTCCCATTGTTGCCAAGTCGGGATCTGATGATGGAAGCTTGGTGCAATTGAGGAAAAGTCTCAAATTTTAAAGGCACGTATAATGTTTTTTTACTCAGATCTTTATGTTGACATGTTGTTGCGTCTAAGAGTCGACATTGCGTGGAACTGACCTGATGGTAGAACTTCTAAACGCTTAAGAGTTCAGTAATTTTAATGACAAAACTTATGATGGGTAATTTGTAGCTTATTAAAGGACAGAGTCAAAAGGTGCAATCCCTCCTGTAATCACTAAAAATATGCAATTAAAATTAACTTTAAAAAAGCAAAAACCGACTTCGAAACAAAAATGCACTAAAAAGTCTTAAATAAACTCTTAACTCTTTAAAGGATAGGATCCAATTTTATGAACCAATATTTTTTGGAGTCGGTGCTCTGATAGTTAATAAAATAAATATATAAATAATAAATATCCTTTGGACGTTCCCACACATCGCCATCTAGTCCCAAACTAAGCTACTCAAAGCTTGTGTTATGGGTGCCAGACAACGGATATAATACTTAAATACTTTTTTTTGTAAATACATACATGATATACATAGAAATACCTGAGATGGTCAAAGTGTTGGCACCGAGTTTATTTAAGACTTTTAAGTGCATTTTGGTTTTGTTCGTATACGAATTGCACAAGCAAAATGCATCCGTGGTTTAATTTTGAAATTATTATTTTAATTTAAGATTTCGATTAAACTTACTCTGTATGTAAGTTGAAAGATACCTAAGCCAACTAAAAATAATCTGGTAATAAGTATGACTTTTTGTACTAATATTATCATCCTATTAATACCTATAATACTATTGAAATCGATTTTTTTTGTAGGTTATTTATGTTCCGTCTCACACAAACAGTAACCTTTTCAAAATATGGAAAACTTAATTTAAATAGGACTGATTTTTCAATAGTCAGATAAGAAATATTCGTCGAACAAAATACAATATAGCTAATTCGAAAACGTCACCCAATCTCCAGCAATCATAGGTACCTGTCATTTATAAAATCTGTCGCTATATAATTTATCAGACTGATAAGTTTTATCTGGCCATTGAAAAATCGGCCCTAAATAATATTAATCGGAAATACAGTATTTTGGACAATTCTAAAAAGAGATGAGAAAATTAATCTAAACGGAGTGAATTTTTTTTATGGCAAAGCTCACATGACTAGTGAAACTGCGAGGGGCTGCTAGTTCTGAAAAAGTATAAAACGACCGATAAGTTAAATAAAGATGAAGAGGACAATTACATAAATGATTGCTGAAACATAGATGACGTTTTCAAATTAGGCGTATTGTATTTTTATTGACAAATAATTCTTATTCGACTTTGAAAAAATCAGGCCTTAGATATACATAACTTAAAATAAATGTAATTCAAAAGTTGCGTCAATAATAAATTGTCATAAGGTTACTTGTTTGTTCCCGTGAATAAATGTTATATGTTTTTTTTGCACTTGCAAAATCAACAAAAATCGTTTTCGGACTAAATTATTATACGCACACATTTACAACGCTGTGACTATAAGGAATTATGCAGGTTTTTTGCCACGGTTAAACTAACATCCTCTTTAGTTTTACAAGCTGTTCGTATCATTTTTAAAGATATTGAAACCAAAGCTTTTTTCCTTTAACACTTTACGTGTCTGGGATACTGCCCTGTAAAGTGTTCAAATTAATAATATTTTAGATTGTAAGCATTTTTACGAACAATCCTACTACATATTTTGTCACTGTATTTATTTGAATGCCTATGTCCAATCCTTACTGTTAACTTGTTTACAAAGTGTCGTGCAGCTATAAAGAAGTCATCGAAATAAGTGTACAACAATCTCTTGGATAGAACCTTCCTTGTTTATAGTTGATCAAAGTCTACTAATGGGAAATATGGCAATTTTATATTATTTTCTATCCTCGGAAAAGACAAAGGTAAACAAGATGAAAAAAAGTATATTAACTCTCCGCGAGGAACATTTAAGGGATATTCACGGAAGCTAATTTTTGAGTTTTGTATAGGAGAAATATGAAATAAATATCCGTAAATCTTCATTGTGTATGTACCTAATTCAACAAGCTTAGAAATATTCAACAAATTGTTGAATGAAATGAAACAACTGTCACATAGATGACAATTTATTAAACCTGATCGATTAATAATTATTTACCAAGGAGATAAAGTGCTTAAGTGCTGGGCGGGCCACGTCTTGGATTTCAAGCGCAACAAAGGATTGCACCTACGCTACTTATGGAAATTAACGGACCAAAGTTATATATTTTTCTTACATAAGTACACACTTTGTCTAGACAATTACTAACACAGCGAAAAGCATTGCAGGGGCAGCTGTTATGAGTTTAATAAAAACAACGCTGAAATAAGGTGTATAAGTCTGAAAAGTTTTCATAAATTTTCCACGGTCTGAAGAGGTGGATTAAAAATTTTCCTCGACAAACAGGCATGTAACGTGACGTTACGCAACCAATATAAACGGTCAACCATTTTTATTTATTTTTTGTTTTCAAATCATGCTAGCTAGATGGCTAGTTCGAATTTGATGTCATTTAAGAAAGCTGTGCGTGCACATTGCCCATATTCATAAATGGAAGCCAATCCCAGAAACTGGGATTTTTGGGAAAAGCGAGATTAGGGCCCTTATTTTTGAATCACTCGCGTCAAGATGGCGTGTGATATTCATTGATTAACGTCCGATTCTACAATAAAAATTTGTATAAATCCACGCGAAATTGATTTGAAAAAAGATAGCTGAATTTTGTGAGTACGAACGTCTATTTTTTTGCGTAATTTTCATAGATTTTTTATAAGATTTCAAACAATATTCACACGCTTTATTCAAGCGAGTGATTTAAAAATAGACCTCCAGGACTCCTATTTTCGAATCACTCGCGTCAAGATGGCGTGTCATATTCATTGATTAATGTCCAATTTTCCAATAATAATTGGTATAATTCCACAAGGAAATGATTCGATAAAAGGTAACTGAATTTTGTGAGTACTAACGTCTATATTTCGCTTAATTTTCACTGATTTTTAAGTCGTTTTCAAACAAAATTCACACGCCACAATAAAGCGGGCGACTCAAAAAATAGGGCCCCAGAAATGCGGGATTTATCATGGAGAGATTGAAAAAAAACTCTGACGAAGACGATCTGATGGCCAACACGGGTCTGGGAGTCTTATTTATAAATAGTTATGGGTCAAATGTGGTTTGAACCGGACTTCTATTTTCGAATCACTCGCGTCAAGATGGTCATTATAGTCATTGATTAATGTCCGTTTTCCAATGAAAATTAGTATAATTCCACACGGAGGTGATTCGAAAAAGATAATTGAATTTTGTGAGTACTAACGTCTATAATTGGTGTGATTTTCATTGATTTTTGTATTCGTTTTCAAACAAAATTCACACGCCATTTCCAAGCGAGTGATTAAGAATACGAACTTCCGCCGAACAGTCGGTGAAATTAAAAAACGCGACTGAAATTTGGACCAAACATATGTTTTCGCTGCAACTTTAATTGGATTATAAAAAGTGAAGTTGACCACATCTAATTAAGACTTCGTTATCATTAAATTAGAACTTTTTGATATATGAACCTCTTGTAAGTTTAATTCCTTTTTTAGAACGGAAACATCTCTATCCCGCAAATTGAATGCGGGATTGGATTGTCCAACGAAAGCGTGATCTTGGAAAAAACGGGAGATTAAAAAAAAAATGGCTTAACGTCACGCGTAATGACGTATCCACAAATTTGGCAAGGTCGGCCAGGAGCTCTATTTTTGAATCACTCGCTTGAATATGGCGTGTGAAAATCGTTTGAAAACAAATTAAAAATCAATGAAAATCACGCAAAATATTAGCGTTGGTAATAACAAAATTCGTTTATCTTTTTTCAAATCACTTCCACGTGTTATTATATAATTTTCATTGGAAAATCGGACATTAAACAATGATTATCACACGCCATCTTGACAATAAGTGAGTGAGTGATTCAAAAATAAGGGCCCTGACAGCACGGTAGCTCAATTAATAGAGCGTTAGGCCCGGTTAGCCAAAAAGTTGCCGGTTCCAATCCCGCCCGTGCGCTAATTTTTGGCTTCTTATTTCATCTTTATGAATATTTCTAACGGCGTCATCTAACTATTTAAGAGAAAAATAATTTGATATTTTATCATTTGCTGTATTTTTTAAGAGCTCCGTCCCGCCTTACCGCCTAACAGTTCGGTCATCAGCCAGGGATTTACGCCTCTACTCATATTATTATCTTATAAACAGTCCTTAAGTTAGTAGATTTTAAGTTATTTTTTATGTTGCATTTCTTGGTTTTATAATTTTTTGGTTTGTTATTAATTAAGGTATACTATTTGTACCTTGATATCAACTGTCCTTTGTGTAATATTATGTTACTCTGACCAATTAATAGTTAAACCAGACCTTTGGCTGACTGTGGTTGGGTCGCACCGAAAGTTTGCGGACTCTGAGAAATGAGAGAGAATTGTTTTGTAAAGGTATGACATGCCCTACCTAAACGTGTGACACACGAACGTTTGTACCTACTATAATATGTTCAGAAAAACTATAGGGAAATAATTGACAAAGTATGAAAGGGCTTTGGATTTTTTACTATGGAGCCTGGCTTACCTGTTTTTTTTAATAAAGGTTTAGGAAAATATATATACAGGTTTTGAAAATTAAATCTATTGGAAAACGAAATCTCGAGTGTCCTTTAGAGACTGTTTATGACTAAACGTGGTTAAGGAGATTAGGTTTCATTTTTTTTGTACAATAATGTTAGTAATCGATTTACTAGGTTGAATGGCAGACCGAATAGTGGGCCAAAAGTTCCATACGCATTTTACATTATTTCCATTCATTTTGTTGCTTATTCTAGCGTTCAATAAGAATTAAAATTGAACAAAACTATTACGATTTCTTTCTTAATGGTATAGTTTTACCTCTTTTTATGTTTAAACTAATCAAAATCGGTTCCGCTTTTTGCTTTTTGTTTCACTGATTTAGGTAAAAGAATGTCCTAATGGTGGACTGTTAAACTAAGACATTTCTGCTGTACAAGTGACTTTTTCATTTCCTCCCAATTAATGTAAGGTCTCTTCGGCCGGTACCCGGCCATGCATCGGTTGACGGCCATATTTATAAATGAATTTTATAAACCTATGTGTATGTGTATTGAATATGAAGAAGTAATTCACTTATTATCTTTGACTACTTATACTTATAATTATGTAGTATTAAGTGTATAAGTGTTATTAAGTGGCCGGCTACCGGCATGATGAATATTAAAAAAAATGGTATGGTCCACTGGTTGGGGCCGCCAACTGATTTCAACACCGAAATTTTTTTTTTAGGCATTTATTAATTTGGATATTAGGTTCTGAGTCGTATATTATGCCTTTTATCTTTCATTCACTACGTAATTAATGTCTGTGTTGGTTGATATATATATATATAATAGAGTAGAAGCAGTGAATTATTATCATTTCTTACCTAGCCGTAAACTAAAAGTTTGGAGCGTATTCCTATGTCGGTTAGCGGCTGTCTTAAAATGTATGGGAAGCCAATGGCCGGTAACCAGATATTCAAAAGGGGTGTTGTAGTTACAGCCATTATTTTGTTATTTTTAAATAGGTTGCGAGTTTGGCTAATATTTGGGAAATTCGTAGTAGGTAGTAGGAGCTCTTAGATAAATATTGACTAATGTTGAGCTTCCTCGAGTAAAAACTTTATTTGTTCGACTGATGGCCGTAATCTATAGGGCTCAAGGGCCCTTTTTTAAATCACTCGCTTGTATATGGCATGTGATTTTCGTTTCAAAGCGAACTAAAAATCAACAAAAAACACCTAAAATATATGAGTGATATACTAACAAAATTGAGCATTATTTTTTCCTATCATTCTTGTGAGAATTTTTTTTCATTCACAAATTGGATATAAGTCAAATATCACACGCCATTCTTACGCGAGTGGGACTATGGCCGTAAACAAAGACTTTATGGCTGCAAACCGTAATTTGGCCTATTTTTGAATAAACTCCTTGCGCCTTTCACTTTTGTTATAATATGAATAGTGTAGGGATTCGATTTGGTTACTTCCTATAAATCTAAATGACTTAATGATGCAAAATTAGTTAGTTAAAGTTGAGAAATCGAATAACTGGCCGACTGGCCGAATACCAACGAAGCTACTGTTGTCAACAGATTTCTTGAACGAGAAATCATAGCGAGATGATAAAACTAACACTGTACCTTATTGAAATATATCTGATTGAACTAAGCTACCCTACTCCGTGACATTCATATGTTTTAAACAATCTCTCTTTTTTTCTAAAAGGTGAACATTTCATTCATAATACATAAATTGGAAGGACAAGACAAAAAATAGACGTTTGAAACGTCCCAGTCTCGCTTTTTAGGGGATTTTATTTCCATTGTCCAATGTCCAATCAAAGTAATCAAATACCTAATACGAAGTAATTTGGTAGGTACCTAAGTGCTCGACAGACAGAGATTAGTCTCAAGAAAACTGACATTATAATCTTAAGCCTTACATACCAAACTGGGACTCATTAATTACTACTAATTTTATTTTCTCCAAAATGTGGTTGCAATGACTCAATAAATAACCCTTCTAATTTGGAAAACTGTACTAGAAGACAGTTGATTATTGAAGTAATAGATCCATGGGTTTTCGATCTTCAAACCAGGGAACCTATTTTTTTATCACTGCGCCACACACACAAGCGCCAGTTTCACGAGTGATTTTCCTTCGAAAATCAATTACAACTAAACCAACTTAGACGCGATTATTGTGACATAAGTGACAGCCAAATTGACTTCTCTTCTTTTAATCACTTTCGTGTATATTTCAACTGATTTCCATTTAAAACTCGTTCAAAAGACTAAGATTCATACAATAGCAAAATATGAATTCATTTAAAAAAAAAAACAGTAACTATTTCGTCTGCGTAGTCACGGTAATGATATAAAGATAACATTACCGTGGCATAGTGTTGCGCTAATTGGTGTGAGGTATCCGTCCACGAAACCGATGATACCCTTCTGCCAATATTCTTCTTTCGTGAAGGTCGACAGCTGTTCGGTCGAAGCCTTACCACAAACGAACTGAAACTCGTATTATGACGAGATTCCAATCGTTCGAATACCAGTGACTTGGTCCTTATACGGATCATCAATCAAAGAAAACCATTTGGCATATTCACGCAAATAGTTAAAATACCAAGAGCTCTGTTTTTGAATCACTCGCTTCAAGATGGCGAGTGATTTTCGTCCGAAGATGAATTAAAAGTCATAGAAAAAAACTCGTTGTCGAACGAAAATTTCAAATAGGGCCCCGGGAGCTTGATCATGAATCGCTCCCGTGTTTTGCCAGTCGGCTACTGATCTCTAAAAATAATCTCCCATTCAATCATAGTAGAATAGTCTCCCAAAAAAGTAATGATTTTGCGTACTGCAATTAGAAATAATTTATATTTGCGAAATAATTTATTTATTTGGATGACATGATAAAGTACTTACGATGTTTACTAAATACAGCCTGCGAAAATGTAGAGACCTAGTACTCAGAGAAGCATAACCGATAAATAAGAAGTCCGCTAAAAGTAAGTGTTAATTATACCGTTTTCTACATTATGTAGTTGGTTATGTAGATTTTGAATAGAAAGTAGACATTTTTTTACAATTGTCAAAACTAAAATATTAACGGTCTCAGCGAACTCCGTTTCACACCGGGCCGTTTTATAGGTAAATAAAAAATACATAAAATGTATGTAGAAGATAACGGAAATTACTGTTCCAATTTATGATTTAAGGTAAAGCCTATCATGTACGTCACGTTTATTACGTTTTATATTATTGAAGTGTGAAATGCTGTGGAATTTTCCACCCTTTACGAAACCCCACAACTAAAATAAAATTCAGCGCTCTCGTTCTCCGTCTCAAAGGGTTTACATAAGTCGTTCTTTACTCTTGTCTGAGAATATTCCATGAACGATGGAAAAATACACGGCGTAACACAGCCACGTGGTGAGATGTATTGTTTTGGGTTATATACAGGATTGTTACAGGATCAAGAATCCCGTGTGCGAACGCCTACGCACCCCACGCGACGCGTGAGCCTCTCGGGGCTGGGATGCGCGGCGAAAGTGCGCGCAGGCCCCCACCAGTCACGGGGTAGCCCCGCTCATATATAAGCTCGAACCCGAGATAAAATAATAGAGTAGAAACAGTTTCGGCGTCAGCTGAACGGCAGTCCCCCGCCCCATCATGCGAGGGTTCTGGAGTCAAGTGGTCAGTGTACAATCTTTCTTCATAGAAGGACTCGCGATCGAGAATAGGGATTTCCGCGATACGGTTTTTGGGCTTGTGCTTTCGGTGGACGGTAAGAGGTGTCATGGGGCAAGTTTTTTGCGGTGTTTTTTTAAAGGGAGTTGTCAACTAACTTTAATTTGCTAAATTTTTTTCCGTGGTCAAATAAATAGCGGCCGTCTGCCGTATTAGAGAGTTCTAGAGTCAAAGGGTCAGTTTTCATTCACTCTATCGAGAAGGACTATCTCCCTTTTTTCGCAAAACGGCCAAGGAGATGTGCTTTTGATGAGAGCTAAGACGTGTCATGGGGTTGGCCATAAGGCGCGAAATAATTTATTATTTTTCCTTAGTTTGATTTTAACGGGGTTTATCAACTTTTTATTTTTATGATCATTTTTTCTTCGGTAAAATAACTATCGGCTATGGGGCCTGGGCCGATGGGCAGGGTCGTGGAGACTAGTGTGACCACTAGTCTCCACGACGTCGGTGTCAATTTATACTAGTCAATAGAAAACTATCCCTATTTTCGCGATACGGACTTGTTATGCTAGTGCTTTTGGTGGAGGTTATGGCAGTGTCAAATGGTTTGCATTATTTTGACTAACGGGAATCATATTTTTAACATATTTACATTTTTTTGCTATTTCTGATACTAATGACATTATAAAATAGCTTTTATTAGTCAAATATAAAAAACGGTGAAAATTAAACATGCATTTGTAAATAAACGGTGGCGGTCAAGACGTTAATTGGTAAATATTGTACATGCGAGGTAACAAGCTCTATTTGCATGTTTATCTTTTTTGTTTACTTTTTGTTAATACTCGTAGGCTTGAATTGGGGGCCATACTTTATCGATTGATCCCCTTATATTAGTCTGTCTACTTTCATTTAATTGCGCGATTAGAGCAAAAAAAGTTGTTGATTTCCTAGTTAACCTTATATAACACATCAATCACTTCTTGCATTCATCTGGCGGCAGATTTCATAAAACAATAAATGATTTTCTTCTAGAAGAAAATCTTATTTTAGTTCCTACACTTCCTACTTATGATAATGTTAGTGAAATGTTCTAGCCGTGTCAACTGACAATGGAAGTGTGTCTTTTTGCTACCGGCGAGTCAAAGATATCTCTCGTTCATTTTCTCTTCATTGTTCCGACAGTTTATTGTAATTATATGGCATATCTGAACTAAGTAGTATCTTTTGAGGTGTTACATAAAGCGCGTTTTAGGCTCCGCTCCAAGAGTTTCATGGCTCGCTACTTATCTCGTTGGGCGATGATCGTTTAAGATAACAATGTTATGGATGTTGGTGATTGCACAATTTTATGAACAAATACGGAAACATGTTTGCGGCAAACGACGCGAAACTTGACTCTGAAAATTTGTGCGCGCTTTTACGAAAACAATGGCCGGTTGCAAATAAACGTTGAAGTTATTCATTTGTTCTAAAATACTTAACTTTGGTAAATTTTATAGGTATGCTAATTACTAGGCTCTTACGCCGCCCAGTCTTATTGTACGTAAGCCCACACAGTAACCGACTTAGTTATTTTTTCTATGAAAATCTGTTTTATATTTTTTTCCCCTCATTTACTTAATTGAAAGTTCTTCATTCATTGTCACGAACCACGGCCAATGTTTACTTTAGTAACCTATTTAGTTTAAAAGTTAAGAATGTTTTTGTTACATAAAAAAGATGTACATCAGGCACTGGTTAAAAAAATATTTTTATAATTGAAACTCTTACCACGAAAGGTATCGTGATAGATCCGCATAATACATCCGTAAGAGCGGTCAGCAATTCGGGCAGTGTCCTTATAAGGATGGCCATTACAATTGTGGGTGTCAATCGGTATTGTCACCCGGACGGTTGCGCAATGCCACCTTACATAATATCGGACGTGCCGTTTCTTGTTATTAGCTCCAAGTGTGAACTACGCTAACGAACCAGATGCACTTTCGCGCTGAATTTCTTCCGTTTTACATAAGCTAGTCACGAGTTTCGAGAATCCTTTCAAAATCTTATTTAGAAATCGGTGACGACGTCATCCTTAGATAGCGATGACCGTTTTGGGTTCGCGGACTACTTTTGGTTTGTTGATAATCAGTTTTAAAAAGTATTATGTCACAACAAGTGTCATCTGTCGTTTTTTTAATCACTTGTTACGGATGTTCCTTGATATTAGAGTCAAATTTTCGAATAAACGAACGATTCTGTTTAAATTCACACGGCTGGGATTTGAATAAAGCTAGCTCAATTTTGTAAGTACCCAAGTCTATATTTTAGTAAAGTGGGTACAAATTAATACAATCATCTCGTCAATAAATGATAGACATGTAAATTACTCTTACAATATTGTACGAAAGCTTGTATCAGCTCATCTTCGCTATGGTCATCTAGTTAGTGCAAATTGTGGTAATACGTACATTTGCAAAGCTTACTGCAATTTCTTGTTTGTAAATTCGTATTGCAAGTTAGTTCCGTGATGCGAAAGAGCGGGCGACGCTAGAGAATTCCATCGGACGAGGCGCTTCCTGGGGCAAACTAGATGCCTAGGTAGTCCGGTACTCCGGCCCCTCCACGCGTCCGCACTTTCCTTTTGTGATCCGACCAAACCACCTTACGTAATACTCGTAAATGCTTGTGATACGACGCTATAATTATATTTGTGCGATCCAAATAAGCGCCCGAGTTAGATAATTGTTTAATGCAGATAGCACTTATTAATTATAAACTCACATCCGGCTTTTAGAATAATCAACGTGTTTTATTCTTAATTGTTATTGTTGACTTTTTTATTCTAACTTTAATTATAAGATACACGCTTGGCGAGTTTTTAACATCGTGACCTACTGATATCATTGCACTGCACCGCGACTATATTGATACGGCTGGCGAATGAGTTCGAGCTTCCACTTCAAGTTTTTCACGCTCTAATTTTCATTGTTTCAGGTTACCCTAGCGGTAATATTCCAAATCGCTCTAGTTTCGGGCAAGGCGCTGATACAACAAAACCAACAGACACAGCAACAGTTGGAAAATGATTCAACAAAAAGCCCTGCCGTAGCGCAGAGACGTGACGGGTACGATTACCCCGCACCGCCACAGGACCTGGTGAACCCATTTCAAGACCACGATGACTTGCACGCGCACGGAGACCACCACGAGGTAGCTGACCACGACCATCACGACCACCATGACCATGAGGAGCACCATGCCATCCATGAAGAGCACCACGACGAACATCACCACATCGAGGAACACCACGATCATCACGAGCATCATGACCACCACGACCCCGGCTACTGGAAGAAGAAGCTCATCTGGAAACCCGGATGGAAGAAAATCTGGAAACCCGCCAAGAAACAAATCTGGAAACCTTCATGGAAAAAGATCTGGAAACCTATCTGGGTGCCTACAAAGATACCGGTGTGGAAAGAAATCAAAGTACCCGACTGGAAAAAGATTTATAAGCCCGAATGGAAGCCCATAAAAGTGCCCGCGTGGAAAGAAGTGAAAGTGCCCGACTGGAAAAAGATCACTGTTCCTGTTTACAAAGACATAGTCGTTCCCGGATGGAAGGAAATTCAAGTGCCGGCGTGGAAAAAGATCTGGGTCCCAGAATGGGTTAAGGAAGGAGTACCCGGTGAAAAGTACTTAGGCAAAGATCACGACGGATGGGAATACACATCGCACGATTTATGGAGGAAGAAACTTGTTTGGAAACCGGTATGGAAGAAGTATTGGAAGCCAGCCAAAAAGCAAATTTGGATTCCCGACAAAAAGTTAGTATGGAAAGACGAATGGAAGCAGATCTGGCGAACCGAGAAGAAACAAATCTGGATCGACGACAAGAAATTAGTATGGAAGGAAGCCTGGCAACAGATCTGGAAGCCTTCGAAGAAACTGATCTGGGTACCCGACAAGAAGTTGGAATGGAAAGAGGCCTGGAAACAGATCTGGGTGCCTGACTGGAAAGATATCTGGGTGCCTGGAGTTAAGAAGATCTGGAGGCCAGTATGGATATCAGAGTGGTTCCCTTCACCTGACCACCACGAGCATGTACACGAGTCCCACGGCTGGGATCGCAGCGACACCAACGTGAAAGAAAACCAAAACGCGAAAGCCACCGAGCCTGCGCCGGCGCAGACCCAGCAGCCGCAGAGCACGCAGCAATCAATATGGCAGTTCCCAACATAAGTTATATCGTCGACTATAGGTTAAAAGTTACCATATAAAAATTCGTAGATTTGATTCTGACCAAGACCGCGGTAGAGGAGAAGGCGGTCTTCGGTCAGGACGAGCATTTCTGCCATAAAAAGTCAAGACTGGAAGTTGCTGCTGGCCCAAGGCGATGTAAAGGAACACTCGCTTCATAGCACCGCAGTAGGTAATATTTTTGTATCAATTACCTATTTGTAAGCCATGCGAAAATAAGCGGCCGTGCGATTGTTTCTTTATATGAGAGGCTGATGCTGTGAATACTCAGTCAGAATGAATCTCTTGTAGAGGTAGCTAGGACTCAACTACTTCGTTACAAATATATGTATGTAGATGTTCGTCTCGTAGAAAGCTTTAAAACAATTATTGGTGTATGCTGATTGTAGTTACCATACTGATAGTATTAGAATTGTGTACGTGCGTGTTTATAGGAGTACCTATGTAGTCGTGCCCTCATGTCGTAAAAGGCAAGGGTGGTCATAGTCTTTACCCACTGAAGCTCTGTTTTGTTGTTGTTTTTATTTTTAAGTTTTTTAGGTTAGTTGTGTAATTATAGGAAACGCGAATACCAATGACATTAAATAAAATGTGTGTAATGAAAAGTATCAATTGACATTTTGATTTATCTCTACTTCTATAGCAGTTAAATATTATAAATATTTTCGTCTGAAAATTCCAAACAAAAGTTTAAAATACTACTTCGAATTGTAGATAACTAAACAATATTCCCCACTGGACGTTGCATTTTCACGAAACGCAAAGTTTGTAGTTCCCGTGCAGATAATATTGATGATGTAAATAAAGGTTTGTATTAGCTCTTCATTGATAGTACATTTTTGTTTTCAAAGGCGTTATTATGACTAGGATTATTGGTAAACAATATATCCACATCCGCATCTGCAATTCTTATTCCAAATATTATCCAATTCCTAAGACGTCGCATAAGCACATGTCAATTCAATAACCTCTTTTAGGCCAGTTTAAGGTTAAGACTTGGTTGAGTTAAACTTATAGCAAATTTAATCAGCTTTCATTTTGTAGAAAGTCTCATGTCGCTAGAAGGCATAGTTTCTGATAATATAAGCAAAAAACCGAAAAATGCAACCTTCACACCCTCCTCCTCCCGGCTCTAGGGCTACGGGCTAGGAATTTTAATATACAACCTCCGAACTAGTCTGAACTAAGTTACAAAGGTAAAAAACGAGTTCCTTGAAATTTCCTATTATAAGCTGTAACTATAAAGTTTTTCATTCTTCGAAAATCAATAACGAACGAAGTTTTGACACGATTGATCCATAAAAGGAAAGTTTATAAAACTAAAACCCGACTACTTAAAACACGCTCTAAAAAGTACGGAACAAGAAAATAGTCTTAAAGGATAGATAGCCGTGATCGTATGCCACTTCAATGTTATTTTATTATTATAATGAATCTGTTTGGGTACAGTAGCTGTAGTCAATTTAACGTAACTTCATCTAGCCTATAACCAGCGGACGATCAAGAGGCTCCCAACGACACCTCATTTGTCTAATTATGATAAATAGTTCAATAGTTATGAGGGAACATCCATACCCACATACATACATACATACAGGTCAAAATCATAACCCTCCTTTTTGCTTCGCCGTAATCGGGTAAAAAATGGAGCCTGTTTAAAACCACTTAACGAGTATCTTGTAATTATGAAATATTTGGGACGATTTAAATTTACCCAATTAATTATATTACCACTAAGAGAAAATCAATTAAGCGCATCAATCAATCGTACAACACTTCCGTAATTCACTTACGCAATTTGGTAAATGGTAAAACAAATAACTAGGTAATAGTTAAGTTTTTTTAGGTAAGTGGAAGCATATCTATCCAATGGTTTAGAATGTTTTTAATCCTCACCGTGTCATATCTTATATTCATAAAGATGAATAAGAAACCAAAAATTTGCGCACGGTGCATGGGACCCGAACCAGCAACCTCTTGGCCGACCGGGCCAAACGCTCCACCAACCGAGCCACCGTGCTTTCGGTCCGACCCTGTGAAACCTGTGGTCTCTTATCTATCATATCTATCCTTCCACCGGTAACGGGAACAGCATCCCGCATCCAGTATGGTCATCAACCAGTCAATAATACGAAATCACGTTACGTATATAGGGATCAGCAACGCCGTATAGCAACCGCCTTGCCTCGTTGTGTTGGCCACAATTTATGACAGTTCTTCGTGTGAATGACAATTGACAGCCCGTTTGACAGGGCGGGCGGGTAGTAAAACAACATCGGGAGACTAGCCGTAAGTGAGATACAACGCATGCGCCCCTGGAGATCTATTTTTGAATCACTCGCTTGAATACGGCGAGTGAATTGCGTTCGAAAACCAAACAAAAATCAATGAAAATCACGCAAAAAATAGACGTAAGTTCTCACAAAATTCAGTTATGTTTTTTCAAATCACTTCCGCGTGGAATTTTACTGTTTTTCATTGGAAAATTGGACATTAAACAATGATTATCACACGCCATCTTGACGCGAGTGATTTAAAAATAAGGGGCCCAGAGAGCGTCCACAACAGTCCGCCATCGCTTTCTACTAACTACCCATTAGTTAGAACTTCAAAAATATACAAGTATGATAAGTTCGATATATCTATATACATATATAAACAAGGGTCATATTACCAGGCCGTGGAGAACTGCTGAACGAAATTAACAGTGCATATAGATTAAGGTTTTGGAATTATGCCCTTTTGATTTCTCATCAACAGATTCCTGAAAAAAACCGGCTAAGTGCGAGTCGGATTCCGTGACAACTGTAACTGAACTAGGGATCGATTTAATTCCACTTAGCCAAAATACCACAGTATTTTGATGACAGCAATTTTTTTCTGAAATTTTTCCCATTTACATCATTTGATTTCTATAAATATCTTAGAAGCTGTTACAGTTTTAAAAATAACTCATTAATAATTAATTGCTGGTCTCACACGCGCTGAAATTACGTGTTTTGAGTTCAAATATTTTTTCTCACCTACCATTTTAGATAATATTATAAATCTAAAAAGATTTTTTGTTTGAACGCGCTAATCCCAGGAACTACTGCGACGATTTGAAAAAATATTTTTGTTTTGGATAGCTTATTTGTGTACCTGTCTGTTGTATTAATATGTATTATAGCGATGGTACTGTTAAGTAGTGAGATGCACGTGAAACCTTATACTGTAGCCCAGTCACACTCAGATAATCCTATTTCAAAACATTAGAGGCCTTATAAATATTAGGCTTTTCCCCAGTGTTTAAAATAAGTAAATATAATTTCACATCATTATACTATCATGCGGTTCGACCACCATGTCGGTTCGAGTACAGGAGCAGAACACGAGAGCGATTCCACTGCGGAGAGGTGTGAGACAGGGAGATGTTATATCTCCGAAACTGTTCACAGCGGCATTGGAAGACGCTTTCAAGCTTCTGGAATGGGAATGAATCGGCATCAATATTAATGGCGAATACATCACACACCTCCGATTTGCCGATGATATAGTCGTTGTGGCAAAGACGCTGGACGATCTTGGCACTATGCTCGAAGACCTTGACCGAGTCTCCCAACAAGTGGGTCTTAAAATGAACATGGAGAAGACGAAAATTATGTCGAGTTCCCTTGTTGTCCCCACTCCAGTATCCATTGGGAACTCAATTCTTGAAGTTGTCGACGAGTACGTCTACCTGGGACAAGTGATCCAATTGGGTAGGTCCAACTTCGAGAAAGAAGTCAATCGACGAATCCAACTCGGCTGGGCAGCGTTCGGGAAATTGCGCAAGAGTGTCTTCTCATCTCATCTACCTCAGTGTCTGAAGACGAAAGTCTTCAGACAGTGTGTGTTACCAGTGATGACATACGGATCCGAAACGTGGTCTCTAACTATGGGCCTTATAAAGAAGCTCAAAGTCACACAACGAGCGATGGAGCGGGCTATGTTCGGTGTTTCTCTACGAGATCGAATCAGAAACGAGGAGATACGTAGAAGAACCAAGGTAACGGACATAGCCTTGAGAATCAGTAAGCTTAAGTGGCAGTGGGCAGGGCACATAGCGCGAAGAACTGATGGCCGTTGGGGCAGGAAAGTTCTAGATTGGAGACCCTTCGACCAAAGACGTAGCGTAGGACGTCCACCAACAAGATGGACAGACGACCTTAAAAAGATCGCAGGATCAAACTGGATGCAGATCGCTAGTGATCGGTCGCTATGGAAAGCCGTGGGGGAGGCCTATGTTCAGCAGTGGACATCCTTTGGCTGATAATGATGATGATGATGATACTATCATGAGTTTACAGGTAGCAGGCCATATTTTTGAATCACTCACGTCAAAATAGTGTGTGATATGAATTGATTATTGTCATTTTTTTTCAAATGTAAAACAGTTTATTTCCATACGGTAGTGATTAAAAAAAGATGACTCAATTTTGTGAGTGATGTTACGTGAATAACGTATATATTTTGTACGGTTTTCGTTGATTTTCAGTTTGCTTTCGAACGAAAATCACATATCCAAGCGAGTGATACAAAAATAGAGCTCCAGATCTCAGAGATTTCGACAGCAGAAGCCTTACCAGAATTAGAAAATTTAGAATTTTATCAAATGGCGTTGACACAGCTGGACAATGGCAGGTTGGCTATATGATGTGTTTTTTTTTGGTATTTTTTCTTTGTTAAAACATTTCTAAGTTGTATTTCCTGTTTTTTTTTTTGGAAAGTTGTGTAAGAGTTTGTTTCTGTGTGTTTGTAATGTTCCTGATCAATAAAAGCTTTTTTTTTTAATTATCAAGGAAAGCTTTAGGCTGTAGTACATCTTACTGCGACGGGAATGGAGAGAGCAAACTTAAAACGCGTGGAATAAGTCGCGCGGGGCCACTAGTCTATACTAATACTAATAATATAAAGCTGCAGGGTTTGTTTGCTCGTTTGTTTCAACGCGCGATCTCAGGAACTACTGGACCGATTTGATTTTTTTTGTGTTGGATAGCTTATTTATCGAGTAAGGCTTAAGGTTGTAGTACATCACGCTGCGACGGGATGGGAGGGACCAAACCTAAAACGCGTGGACAAAGTCGCGGGAGACCGCTAGTCAATACTAATATTATAAAGCTGAAGAGTTTGATTGTTTGAACGCGCTAATCACAGGAACTTTTATACCGATTTGAAAAAACATTTTTGGGTTGGATAGTTTATTTATCGAGGAAGGCCTTACTTAGGCTATAATGCATTACAACACTTCTTATAGGAGCAGAAAAATATTAACAAAAAAAAACCGGCCAAGTGCGAGTCGGACTCGCGCACTCAGGCTTCCGTGCCAACTTTAACTGAAATAGGGAATCCACTTTCTTCTACTTAGTTAAATACTACAATATTTTGTTGACTGCAAATATAACTTTGTTTTTCATAGTGTTTGTATGAAATACAAAGTTATGTTTGCGGTTGTTGAAAATGTGTTATATCTCAAAAACTCCTTGTTCGATCTCGTCCGAACTTTTCGAGTTTTCAAAATTTTCACTTGTTTAGTTTAGAAGTTAGATGGGGGGGACGCCCATTTTACCACTTTGAAAGCGTCTAGCTATGAAACGTTAGACTTTAAAAGAAAATGGTCTTAGAAACCTCTATGTTATTTTAAAAGACCTATCTATAGACACCCCACACGCATAGGTTTGCCAAAAAAATTGTTTTTTGGTTTTAGTTTCATGTATAAGAGCCCCCCTTAACTGTCATTATTTTTTATTTTTTGTATGAGAATCGGTAAGCGGTTAACAAGACACATCTTCCTACCAAATTTCAATTGTATAATGCTTATAGTTACAGAATAAAATGGCTGTGACATACGGACAGACAGATAGACAGACAGACAGACTTGACGAAACTATAAGGGTTCCGTTTTTTGCCATTCGGCTACGGAACCCTAAAAATGGGGGAAAATATTTCTTTTAAGAGCTTCCATTGCGAACGCAGCGTAAACCGTTATTTAAAAGTCATGTATGTATGATGGGATTGTTCCGCGCTTTAAAAGTTTTACAATAAAGTCCGCGACAGCGTACCTATGTCTGCTATGGTTTACTCACTACAAACCTTGTTAATTTTGATAGAAATAATGTACATTTTTAAAGGTGTTTTGATGAACACGGGTATTTATTATTATCTTACGTTAAATCCGAAATTTACGCGGGCGACAGCATGTCATGGTTTGAAAATTACTTAAGGGGCTACCCGAATTTTTGACGCACACACTAGCGCCACTCTATTTAAAATAATTATTACTCCTTAAATACAAAAACACGATTAAAGTACAGGTTCTATAGTTTATTTAGTACGTTTAAATTGTTTCTAAAGTAATTTACTGTAGTTAGAGTTAGAAAAACTGCTAAATATGGCCACTTTTGGCATTTTTCCTAACTGTAACTGCAGATAACTCTGTTTTATTGAACTTAAATATTGTATCTAAACTACATAACCAGAACTACAATCGCATCAATCAGATTTTCGATTGGTCTTTTATTTATCGAGTTATGATTTTTCTACGAAAGTGGCGCCAGTGTGCGCGTTAAAAATCCGGGTAGCCCCTTAATACTATTGTTGTAAGGACAAAAAGTGTAACAGGAAACATTAAGTACGGTGTACCGACTGGATCGGTATACGAACCAGTCGGCTACATAATACACGTAAACAGCATGACAAATATAATTCAATTGTGTAATAGCTACATGTACGCTGACGATACGTGCTTAATGTACTCTGGGAAAGAATAAAGCCATATACAAAGTGTGATGCAGGAAGATTTGAATAATATTATTAAAAGGGCACATGACAACGATATTATTATTTATCTCGTCAAAACAACATGTTTAGCAATACTATCGTCGTATAACCATCGGAAGCAAATAATAATAGTTTCAAAGGAACACTCATACGAATGCCTGCATTATTTAAGCACTGTAGTTGCGAAAATACCGAACATGTGACTTTCTCTATGTTTCTCTATTTATTAAGGATTAACAATTGACAAACATTTGTTAAAACACATGTTGAGAGGCTTTGCGTATATCACGCTCTAGCAGAGGATTGACACGGGTTGGCTAGTTATTGTCTCACATTTTCCACATACGTGGGACACTCAGGAAGTTGTGGAACACTAAAAAAGATAGTTGCACAGTTACATATATTTTTAATAAATCTATTCAAAGTACTCGTCACCAGGCCCTTTACAAAGATTCAAGCGTCTGAACAAGTTTTCAAGACACTTGTTCCAGTCCGCCCCAGATACTTCGTTTACAGGCTGCTTGAACGCAGCCAACGCATCTTCCAGCAACGAAAATTGTATCCCTTTAAGCAGTTATTTTATTTTTAGAAGTAAAAAGAAATCACACGGTGCTAGATCAGGGCTGTAAGAAGGTTTCCAGGAGTTTGATTGGTATGCTATTTAGGAAATCCCTCGTTTTGTGCGCGGTGTGTGCAGGCGCATTGTCGTGGTGGAGCAGTAGCCCGCGGTGTCCAGTGTTTGGTCGCTTGTTGCTCACAACAGAGAAAACATCTGGTAAACATTTGGAAGTATACTATTCGGCGTTGATGCTTCGTTGATCTCGTAAGGGAATCGACACCAAGTGTCAGTCAAATTAAAAAAGCTGGCGATCACAATCTTTCCCCCCGCTCCGAGATCGGCACATTTTGGTAGGCGTTAGTTCATTTTAAAACTCAAACTTTCGACATTCGCTTGGTTTCTGGATCGTATTATTAACTCCAGGACTCATCGTCTGTAACGATGTCGTAAACACGCCGAGACGAGCTTGCTTCAAACTTGTTCAGCATATTACGGCACCTTTCCATCCGGGCCTGCTTCTGAGCGTCGGTGAGGTATTGCGGCACCGAGCGTGACACTATCCTCCTCACGGGAAGATGCCTGTGTAGAATCTCGTGAACGCGATGCAATCTTCCAATATGTGCTGAATCTACTGATATTTAGTATCCCCTAACCGATTTCGACTACGGTGACCAGTCGCAACGACTTAGCGACTGCGCGGGACTTATTATAGTGCACAAGTGTGTGCGCAAACACAGGTGCACTCTCTATTCCTTTCACTCTCATAGCCCGATGGGACAGCAATCTGACACGACCGGAGAGAGTTTAGGCGCAGGACCAACGGTTTTAAGTGCTTTTCCGAGGCACGGGGGTGAAACACCGCCAACTTCCAAACTTCGGGCTTCCCTAAGAATTTCTGAGCAGAAAATCTTAGGTATATATTTTTGGCCCGACCCGGGGATCGAACCCGGGACCTCTGGCGCAGCCATCGCTTTAAAGTGCAACCCTTCTACCGCTGCGCTACCGAGGCAGTTACCTGATATGTAATTCGCCTATTATCTTGGATTAAATTTTTCACTGCTAACACGTTTTCTTCCGTAATAGCCGTCAAAGGGCAAGCGCCTTGTTCTTCATCCCCCAAGGATAGTCGACCGCACTTGAATTCGTTATACCAACGATACACGGTGGTCTTAGACAGGCCTTCATCGATAAATGCCTTTGAAGTCTATCGAACGATTCTTCCGGTTTTAGGCGACACTTGATATCGTAAAAATTCATAGCTCTAAAATGCTTCCGGCGTAAATACATTTTTCAGTCAGACTTTGAATTGGTTTGCAAAAAAATTTGAGGATTTTTTTTGAAATGGAACACACTTGTTTTTATTTATAAATAGTCGTATTTTCGAAAAATATTCTCACTGGCCGGTCTCCCATATATAAAATATTTTTTTCGAAACACTTTCTGAGTGTCCCGGTACATAGATAAAATCAAGTCTCAGCAAATACGTGTGCTGAGGCTTGTAGTAAATAAACATATAAAATAATTTAGTAACGCTAGAAACCTGACCCTGGTAGACAAACACCAAAATAATTATCGATGTAACATGAAAAGTGGAGGAATCTGTATCTACGTCTATACTAGTATTGAACATCACTTCATTGAAGACCTGCCAGAGAATGATAATCATCACCTCTGGATACACCTTAACATATTTTCGGTAGATGTTGCAGTTTTCTATAAACCAGGCAGGACGAATGATAAAAACTTTATCGAAACATTCGAGTCTCAACTACAGAGACGAAAACCAGCGATCGTATTAGGTGATTTGAACTATAACCTACTGAAGAAGAGTCCAGAAACTACAAACTACAAGCTCATGCTGAAAGAAAATGATAACAAAATACTAAATAAGATTAATGGCACCTATTGTACTACACAAACCCCCATGACTAGGACTATTCCAGATCATGTCAATACTAACCCAAGGAATACCAATTTCACTTGGCTATTGTTGCGGGAATGTCTGACCATAAGCATATCTACTAAGAAATTCATAAACACACACCTGAGACTTAAAAAAAGATAACATACAAAACCATGAACTATGAAAACTGTACAAAAATTTTGAACTAATACTAGATAAAGACCTCGACCCTAGGTACTGGAAATTCGGAGGAAGATTGATTACAGCTATAAAGAAAATCATGGTTGCTGAAACAAAAGTAAAAAACAAATCAAAATCCGACTGGATCAACAAAAATATTATGGAGGCAATCCACAGATAAATAATAAGCTGTTAACACAATAAAACATCCAGTAAAAGAAAATCATGAACTGGAAAAAGAGTTACCTATTGAACGCAAGACAGGAAGTGCTTCAACGGATACAAGATGCAGAGTTCATATTATCTGAAGGGGTTCTTTTTATCACAAAGCCTTTTAAAATGTTGCAACTGATTAACACCTTAAGTAACAATAAAAATCAACGGCAACGTGGCCCTATCAAAAAAAAATACGGACACTGCTTCTTACTCAGAGGAATGAGATATATGTAACTGTTTCAATTCTTTCTTTGTTAATGTAGGTTCTATTTTGGCCGACCAAATAGTTGTAAGGTTAGGTTAAGGTAATAGTTGTAAGGATGTAGGTTGCATTTATTCTAATTCTTCTTCAGAACCAATGTCAGAACATTTCGTATTTGCCCCTACTTAGGCAGATAAGAAGTGAATAAGATTATAGAGAACTTAAACTAAAATAAAATTAAATGTAGACAAATGTAACTTTATACACTTTTCTCGCAAAAAGAGTCCATATTTTAACACCTATTTTCTTAATAGCCGTGTGATACGTGAAGTGCAAGTGATTCGCGACCTTGGGGTTTACATAGATAACAAACTTCGTTTCCATATCCAAAAAGGGAACATAGCTTCAAGAGGTTTAAAATTACTGGGCTTTATTATGCGCACTTGTCGAGATTTTAAACAGGCTACAAGTAAAATAGCTGTTTTTAATTCATTAGTTAGGTCAGGTTTGGAGTATTGTAGTGTTATCTGGACTCCCATATATGCGATCCATAAGCGGCGGTTAGAATCTATTCAAAAGAGATTTCTTTGGCATCTGTCCTATCAGTGCAAATTGACTAAACGGCTTCCTTCTTACAACTCACGATTAGAATACTTTAAATTCACCACGCTGGAAAACCGCAGGAATAATTTGGATAGTATGTTTTTGTACAAAACAATTAACGGTCATATTGATTGCTCCGATCTCCTAGCACAGATTAACTACAATGTACCGTACAAGTTGGCTCGGCTATCCAGATATTTGCCGTTTAAAGCAAATAGTTTCAGGATTAACCTAGGTCATTTTTCAACTATGAACAGGATCCAGTCTTATTACAGTAAACTATCTCGCCTAAATGCCACAGAGATTGACATGTCATACTCACTACGTTAATTTAAATCGATTGTGCCGAAATTATTTGCTTAAGTTTATAGTAAATGTTAATTTCATTTGTAAGAAATCATAATATAGTGCAACTACAGTCTGTCTCAGACTACAATGTTTATTACGCATGTCGTGGCAGCCTTTAATTAAGGCAACACTGTAACTTTGTTGTCATTTCTTGTATTTTGTGATTGGGAAGTGTATGCTTTGTTGGTTGTCCTTAAATAAAAAATAAAATAAAAAACCAATACGTCAACTGGTCTCGATGGCATCTCTTGTGAAACTCTGAAGTGTGTCATAAAACTTATCACTGATAAACATTCAGACTCCACTATTGATTCTTTTAAGAGTGGCTACTTTCCTGACTCACTCAAGGTCGCTAAAGTCAGCCCCATATACAAATCTGACAATAAGACGGAACCAGGTAATTATTGGCCTATCTCAGTTTTACCAATCATATCTAAAGTGTCTAAAGGAATCATATTCAACCGGTTGGACAGCTATCAAAAACAAACAGTACCTGGCACGTTTATAGACTTAAAAAGGCATTCGACACGATTGGTAACAAACTTCTTCTTCAAAAACTGTTAAATATTGGAATTAAGAACACTGATTTAAAAATCCTTGAGACCTACCTTTCTAATAGACATCAAATTGTTTGAATCGGTGATACCTAAAGTTCTTCTAAACAAATAACGTTTGGGGTACCTCAGGGGTCCAAACTTGGGCCTCTTCTTTTTCAAATATATATCAATGATATTGAAAATATATATATCTTTTTGGAGACGTCACACTTTACGCCGACGATACTGTATCTTTTAATTTGGTGAAAATTCGCTCAATGCGACCTGCAGAAATTACATGTTGGGAACCAGCTAAATCTACTAACTATATACATCAATAAGACACACTACATGTTTTTTTTGTGCAAAAAATAAAACTATTCCAAAGTATCCACCATTACATATATATAAACGACGAACCACTTACTGAAGTAAAATCTGGAAAGTACCTCGGCCTTATTTTAGATAAACATCTAACCTGGAAAAACCCCAACTCTAAAAATTCGTAAAACATTATCAAATTTGATGGGTGCACTACAAGGTACCGTACGATGTTTTCCCAAAAATGGAAAATACATTACTATATACAGTTCTCTTATAAAGTCTCACCTTACGTATCTTGTAGAGGTTCAGCCACTAAAAGCAAAACAAAATTATAAAATACGGTTTTACGGTTTTAGATATTTATTTCTCTAAAAGAATAAAATTCACTTACAAGAGAAATACAAAAGAAAGCTTAAAATTACATTGATAACAAGTGTACGAAAGAATAAATTATCACTTACTTAGTACATATTTTGCAGGTACACTTAAAAAACATTTTATTGCGATCACTTCACAATCACACACTGCGTATCGCTATGTTAATATTACATAATACTAAGTAATTTACAATTAACAAACATGTTTGCTTTTGTTATTAAGTAAGTTCTAGCCTCTCAAAATATGTGTGTATTTAAAAATTTCGAAACACCTTCATCCCTGTAACAGGTTCATTTACGAATCGCTTTTTGGCTGCTATCGAATCACATCAGTTCCTATCTGTTTATTTTTTATGACCAGTTATTTAAACTCTGAGAATTGGCTTCGAATATGACGTTTAAGTTTGTAAAATAACTATTTAATCATAAAGATGAAATAAGAAACTAAAATTTGCGCACGGGTGGGACTTGACGAGTGGAACCAGCATGACATTAGTTGCGCCCCACATAAACTACGGTGCCAAAACTATTTTAAATAAAAGATTATTTATTTACAACAGTCTTACAAAAGAAATAAAATCATCAACCCTATTCAAAAATGAAACTTAAATTTAATATAATTAATGTATGTACCTATATTATATCAATATTTAAAAAAAAACATACAACTAATCTATACTAATATTATAAAGCTGAAGAGTTTGTTTGTTTGTTTGTTTGTTTGTTTGAACGCGCTAATCTCAAAAACTACTGGCCCGATTTGAAAAAATATTATTACGTTGGATAGTCCATTTATCGAGGAAGGCTTTAGGCTATATAACATAAAGATACGACTCATAAGACCACAGCAGAAATGAAAAATGTTGCGAAAACGGGAGAAAGATATTCCTTTTGAGAGCTTCTGCTGCATACGCTGCGGAAACCGCTTAAGTTACACAAAAATCATGTATGACAGGATTCTTCAGCATTAACAGTTCTATGATAAAGTCCGCGACAGCATATGACTATCTTTTATGGTTGACTTACTACAACCTTTTTTATGTAAATAAATTGGTAAAAAAATAATGCATTATTTTTAGAGGTGTATTATACACACAGGTATTTATTCTTATCAAAATAAATACATTCATCATCACGAGCATTTCATTTAGAACCAAGTTGCCTTTTATATCATTTGATTTCAATAAATATCTTAGGAGCTATTACAGTTTTAACATAACTCCGCACCAAAATAATGTTCGCAGCTTAAGGACAACGTGCGCTTGCGCTAATATATTATAAAGCTGAAGAGTTTGTTTGTTTCAACGCGCTTATCTCAGGAACTGCTGGACTGATTTGAAAAAATATTTCTGTGTTGGATAGCTTATTTATCGAGAAAGACGGGAGGGGAGGGAGCAAACTCAAAACGCGCGGACGAAGTCGCGGGGGACCGCTAGTAACTTATAAAACTAAAATAACGCTATGTGTTAATTTAATGCTGCATTTATTTTTAGGGTTCCGTAGCCGAATGGCAAAAAACGGAACTCTTATAGTTTCGTCAAATCTGTCTGTCTGTCTGTCCGTCCGTATGTCACAGCCATTTTATTCTGTAACCATAAGCATCACACTGTTGAAATTTGGTAGGAAGATGCATCCTGATACCCGCGTTACGATTCTTATACAAAAATAAAAGATAATGACATTTAAGGAATGGCTCCCAATTTTTAGGTACATGATACTGAATCCAAAAAAAAATTTTTTCAAACCCATGCGTGTGGGATATGGATAGGTCATATGGGTGTCTATGGATAGGTCTTTAAAAATAGCATAGATGTTCCTAAAACCATTTTCTTTTAAAGTCTAACGTTTCATAGCTAGACGCTTCCAAAGTGGTAAAATGGGCGTCCCCGCCCAATCTTACTTCTTAACTAAGCGAGTGTACATTTTAAAATATCATGTAGATCTCAATAAATACTTTCAACGAAAATTGGTTTGGACGGAATCGAACGAGAAGTTTTTGAGATATAGCACATTTTCAACAACCGCAAACATAACTTTGTACTTCATACATACACTATGAAAAACAAAGTTATATTTGCTGCCAACAAAATATTGTGGTATTTTACCAAGAGGAAGTAAGTAGATTCCCTAATTCAGTTAAAGTTGGCACGGAACCCTCAGTGCGCGAGTCTGACTCGCACTTGGCCGTTTTTTTTGGATATTAATGTTCTTTAATGTAATATTATGACGATAAGTTAACTGACGATAAATGTTATAGTGTTAATTATGCTAAAAATATATTTTCTTTTTTCAATTTATATTAATGACAGTAGATATGTGTATTTTTTTATTGAATTTGTATGTATTTTATAATCACTTATTTCGACTATACAATATGTAAAAAAAACTGTCCGACCCGAAAGGGTCATAAAGTGGCTTTAATAACATAAGCAATAGAAGTATTAAAACTACGTAGTTCATTACAACTTTTTAATCGATTTCCAAAGTCAACAAGTTTAGCACTTCTTTACCCTAATACGGGGGAATTTCCACAATACGTTATCACTCCTGTCGCGCTACCTGCGAATGCCGGCACAACTCCGCGACTCCCACGCGTATTATGCTTCTTGACAGATCAGAGAGTAAGAAAACTTTATAATGAACTTCTTCGAATTATGTCGTTTTATAAGAAAACACAGTAGATTTTCAGCATTTTAATGACACGTCGAACCGTTACGCTTTACGGCGTAAATGATTTTATTTTGTCTCCGGCCAGACTTCAAGGTCGGTCCCTACTATATGGCTATAAAGATACATAACCATTTGCCTAACTTTATTAAAGCCCTCCAAGGTAATGTAGTGAATTTTTATTTCTTGGGTATTTTTTTCTTATATTTTATGAAAATTATTACACAAATCGAACCTCATCTCGATACCCAATAACCCCTGAATGGGTCGGACAGAGTTTTTTTTTACACACTAATATTTACCTAAGTCGAATTTATAATTATTATCTATCCAATTGTTATAAACGATATTGTATACGTAATGGGTCCACTGCTCTGCACTTATCGCGCGTAGCCTTGAGTTAAGCAGCGACTTGTTAACTTATTAAAGCATATCCACTTTTTGTGAACAATATAACTAACTATTTTGTGTGTAACTTTGCTGCTGAAAATGAAATTTTTAACTGCTTTGGATATTTTTCTCCGCGTATAATTTAAGTAGTAAACTAGTGTTTCTAATTCTAAATGAACATGTAATTCTGTTTTGAGAAATAAATATCTTAAACCGTAAATAATGTAAAATCGTCCAATCGATTATAAAAGCTTCCATTGAAAGGGAAAATAACTATCTAGTCTAACTTTAACTGAATTAATCCACTTACTTTCACTTAGCTAAAATACGACAATATTTTGTTTACAGCAAATATAACTTTGTTTTTCATAGTGTTTTTATGAATTACAAAGTTATGTTTGCGGTTGTTAAAAATGTGCTATATCTCAAAAACTACTAGTTCGATCCCAATGGTCGTTGAAAGTATTTGTTAAGATCTACATTATTAGTACATTATGATACAAGTGTGCTAAGTTGACCATTATATACAAGGCGATATTGTGTGCGCACGAGCTAAAGCGAGTGCGCCATAAGAAAGCCGCGTATATAATGGTCACAGGCACACGCGTATCATACGACGTTTTTCAACACATTTGCGAGGAAAAAGCAAGACTCTTCATTTACTAAGTTTTTAATTATTAAAACATTTACTCGTAGTAAAAATACATTTCACTCTACTTTGATGGCAAAAGACTATCGCACGCGTTTTTCGCCTCGTTACGTATGTCCGCCAGAGTTAATAATAGGTTTCCTTCATTTTCTTTACTTGAAGTAGACATTTTCGTTAATATTAAACTTCACAATTAATCCAAACTTCGTCACAGCCGACACCCGACAATTACCTATTTTCGAAAAATGGCGCATTGTTTTTTTTCTTGCCGCGATACCGATGCGCGCGCAAGGCTAAGGGCGAACTAGATCGGTCAACAGCCAAGATTAAAAATCTAATAATTCGTGTTAAAAACACAAATTACAGAAAAAATAAATGAAAAATCTGGATTTGCCATTTATCGAAATAAATACCTATGTAGAACACTGTTATTTTTCGCATAAATAATGTTTGTTGCTAAAATAAAGGTTATAACCCGACTAAATCACATCGCTTCTTCTTCTTACTTACGACTTGGTACTAGGGTACAAACCTAAATTGGTCGGGTTAATAAACTAAAGGCACTAGTGCAATAATATAACGAAAAAGCACGCGTGTTTAATATCTAGGATTATGTGCCAAAAATCAGTGGAATAAAAACGTCGTTTTGAGCAAGTGTGTTGAAAATATATTTTTTTAAATAAACACTTGCTTAGTTTAGAAGTCAGTGGGTAGAGACGCCCATCTTATCACTTTGGAAGCGCCTACTATCAAACATTAGATTATAAAAAAAATGGTTTTAGAAACTTCTATGACAGTTTAAAAGACCATGAATAGGTCTTTGTTTAACATTTTTTTTAGACACCCCATTGGTTGTTTAAAAAAAAAATGTTGAACAACGCATTGGTTTGACTTTCAAAAAATCGGTTTTAGTTTCATGTGTGGGAAATAAATATATATTTTTTTTGTATAAGAAATGTAAAGCGGATAGAATACTTTTTCCAACTAAATTTCAACAGTGTGATACTTACCCAAGTAGCAAAATCTTGTACTATAACAGTCCTGAGAACATTTTAGAACGTACTAATTAGTGTTCATGAATAGTACTATGATAGTGTTGTAAATGTATATGGAACCCCGAATACGCCCTAGTTTTATCACTTATTTATCCTATAAACATTACATAAAGGCTGTGTCATGGTGATAAATCAGCTCTGTAATTTAAATGTAAAAGTGATGAGAAACGCTTATTAGTACTATAACAGCCTTCTCTGTAACCTTTTTAACATAAATTTGCTCCATAAAAGTTACCAAAACATGTTAATAGTGTTATTTTGCACTGTAAACGATTCCAGTGATTTTTTTTATCACACTTGTTTGCCATTTTGTTGGGTGTGATATTTGAAGTATTCTGAGTGTTCTTTAAGAAAATAAATATCGGTAAGTTTATGTCTAATGTCACTATACCATTGGTTAACTACATTCATAGACCATACATCTGCGGTAAATTGCACTTGCGAAAATAATTGTATCGCTGAAGTCATTATACGGATTTCAAGTTTGATAATGCGCCCTCATCATTTTCATGTTTTAATTTATTTTTAATTAATAAAATAACATCTTCTACGGAATATGACTTCTATAGTACAAATAAGTTCTAGCCGTGCTGCTAAAGTGCTACCATGACAAAAAAACAGCAGCCATTTTTTCACATATAACGGATTAGGGTTGCGTTGTCCAATTATGTACCTTTAAAAAATGTAGTCAAAATTATTTGTTTGTTTTAGTGCCTAACCTACAATTAATAAATTCAGTAATTGCATGTCTTATGGACGTGGATTGTTTCCTAAGGAGATTTCATTTCATACTTTTGAATAGTAATGTTCTTGAATGGCCGTGGCAAGAAACACATTTTAAACTTGTTCGCAATTGTATTTCGTGTGGATATCTTACTACTGATCCACATTTACCGAATCATTTTGTGATGAATATGACATATTTAAATATGCTGTTATATTTATTATTTATTATTAATGTCTTTAATTATAATATTGTTTTCTATTAGTTGTTTCATCTCGTCGACAAAATCTCTTAAAAAAGATTCTAAATTTGTTGGCTTTCCTTTTCCGGAATATATCCCCATCACAAAAGGAAATAGCAGCGACAATTCATGGATATTACACAAAATCGGCCATATCTGTTGTTTTGAGCTGTGATAAAGGGGTGATCCATCTATATGAAAGTTCAGTGAAATATTGTTTGGTGGATTTTCTATAACGCCTAGTAAAACATGCAGTATTTCTATATTCATAAAGATGCAGCATGCAGCTAAAGCATGCAGTATTTCTGTTAAGCTATATGCCAGGAACATCCACCAGGTATTGATTTGATGTTTATTTTAACATTTGTTTGCAAAAGTGTCTTTGGATCTTTGGATAAAATATTGGGAATGCGCTCATTTATTATTTCTATCAAACTTTTAACTGCTTGTGATATACAAGTATTATATTAAGATTAAATTATTACTCAAGTACCATCCTCTTATGTCACTGAGAAATAGTTCATTTTGTTTTGCTCTCATTATCTGAACATTCTGAACTCCCAAAAGAGGTGCTCTTACTCTCATATTTTTCATTCATTTTAATAGGTTGAGAAAAAGGAATATTTTTGCTAAATCTTTGTTGTGGTACAAAAATTTTTTTTGTGCAGAACCATGTATCATATTTTCAGAAAACGCTTGGCCAGTATTTACATTTTGTACAGCCAAGTTGTACAGCTAAGCCGAGCCAGTTGTATTAATGAAAATGTTTGTGTGTATCGATTCATTACCTTATTTTTATAACTACCACTCACTTTATACCGACGCAGAGATCTTAAATCCATTGTTGAGATTACCTTCGATTTCTTACCAGATTTCTGTAAATATTCGACAGTATGCCGCCATTTATGAAGTACTTGTCATATAAATGATTCTGAAAAGCTAGTATAGATCGAATCAGTCCAATAATTGTAGATTTTAGTGCTTTTATATTATGCTTTAGTCTAGTAGCAGTAATACAAATTTACTTAAAGAGCTACTTAAAATATAAGTTATTTAGAAATGCACCAGGAGTCAATTTGGTACAATTTAATACTATAGAAGATTTTTTATGGCTTTTATAGAACTAGCCCCATAGCCATGTTTTGGGAGCTTTTGAAATGCTAAAACGTTACAAAATGGTTGTGAAAGGTACTTTTATAGTCCAAATTGATCCTGTAATGGAGTATTCGATACTGCTGCAGTACTAGTATTATAAAAGTAATTTTGACACATTATTAGTGCCAAATAGATATATAAAAGTGTCAATTAGTGTGTCAACAGTATTAAATAGTACTATAATCGCATATTTAAACCCATTATACAGCAACACTGTACCTGTTCTTTTGCATGGTCCTGTAAGCGTTTTAAGAGCTAATTTAAAGGACTTAAATGCTCTTTTATCTTATAGAACCAAACCACTCTGTTGAAAACCTTTATAGTACAAGCAGTTACAAGGGTTACTATTATAGACTTATTATATTTCTGTTTGGTGATAAAACGCCTTGATTATAGAAGCTTTTGTTACTTGGGTATAGTTGGAGAATAAAGTGGCTGTGACATACGGACGGACAGACAGACAGACAGTCTTGACGACCCCTACAAAGAAACTTAGAGTACCAAAAATTCAAATTTATAACGAACTAACGGTCCCCCGCGACTTCGCGCGTTTTGAGTTTGCTCCTTCCTGTTTGACTACGTTTTAGTTAGCAAATATTTGTATGGGAAAAGGAAAGGGCTGTTTTTATGGTTTTTTTGGTACTTATTCGATTTTTTTCTCGCCGTAAAAACCATCCTTGACCTTCAACAAACATTTTTTAAAAAGAATTGGCCAAATTGGTCTTGGCGTTGTTGAGCTATGCGCTTACCAACGGGTATCTATCATAACACAGAATTTTTTGATATCGAATTTCATTTCACAGAAAACTATTCAATGAATGTTAATACCTTTTTTTCTTGTTTAATCGAATAGTTATTTATCGTCGTTTCATAACATCGGATAACAGTTCACCAAAAAAATGTTTCGCAACTGTTTTGTTAAGCAGAATAACGATATACCAAACTAATGTTTCATAGAATTATTAAGTTATCGATATAACCTTTCATAAAAACTTGTTTCAATGTGTAACGGTTCCCATATATTTTTGAATACGCATGCAAGTAAGAAGGCATTCGCATGCATACGCATGCAAGTAAGAAGGCATACATGCATGCATTAATGCATGCAAGTAAGCAAGCAGGCATGCATAAATGCATGCATGCAAGCAAACAAGCAGCATGCATTAGGATTTCCTCGTCTCCGGCGCTGCGGGAATAGCAGCCTCGTCGCCCTTGCGTAACAAGGCGCAGTCACCCACGCTCGCCTACGCAGCTTCGGCTTGCTGGTCGCCTTTGGCGACCAGCCTCAGCCGCTCCGGCTCGCGGGCGGAGGCTGCTCTCCCTCCGCGCCTCCGGCTTATAATTACACTCTAGTATTGGGCAGACTAGTACCACGGCGAGGAGACCACGGCGAGTCGGGATTAACGCAGTTTATTTATTAGATCAATATTTATTACATATTTATATCAGTTATGCTTTAAATTGTCTTTTAATAAAGTATGGAATATAAGATTAGTAACAAATTCGTTTGGAAATACGGACTTTAGTGAAGTAAAATTCGATGTTTCAAGAATTCTGCATATTGAAACTTACGTGGAAATAAAATTATGGGTAACAAAATAGAAAGGTAACGTTACTTCGATACAATACGTAATTTATGAAAAGAATTAACGATGAAGTAAGTTTGTAGATAATAAGCATTCGAGTAAATGAAATTGTGATGTTACAAAATTATAGAATTAGTTGAATATTATTTTGAAACATCTGCGAATCGTTTTATGGGAAATGAAAATCGATGAAGAAAATTGCGATTAAGTGATGGGTTCCCCTTACCAACACATTTTGCGATTCATTTTTATATTATAGAGAATAACGCAAGAAGCAGTGGATGATTCCCACAATACATAATCACCTAACACAGCCTACTAGAAAGTGTTGTGTCAAAGTATTACCCGTCATTGTGCTTGCATAAAAATTGTCTATTAGGTGATGTTCTTCCCAACATGGTCTCTAGAAACTCACGCGCGCACACACACACACACACACACACACACACACACACACACACACACACACACACATTAACACACTTCTGAATTATTTAGTGAACTGTTGACCATACATATATAAGTAATGGATGTAGAGCAGGCCAGTTGCCTTTTACCAGCCAAATCATCAAAGTCAAAAATAATTTATTCAATTTAGGACACAAAATGCCACTTATGAACGTCTATAATTAGTGTAATATCAATTAATTTTGGCCCGTATGGGGCTAGAACATGTCTCCTTATCTTTTGGGCCCTACTAGCGCTTCGAGACAAAACACAGACAATTTGGCAAGTGCTGAGAAGAAACGCCGGAACAAACTCTAGTCCGGTCAAATTAGACATCCAAGGTTACATAAACTCCCACCTAGCTGAAAATTGGTAGGATTGCTTAAAACACCATCATAAATGAAATGTAGAAAGTCCCCATCGATCCGATACCTGGAAAAAAGTTACTCGGGATCAAAAGTCACAAAAACGGGTTTTTCGCGTTTTTTAGCAAAACGGTAATATTATCATAAAATCAGTCACGACAAAAATTGTAGAGCAGATAAATATCTACAAAAAATGTCTTTTTACTTTTTTTCCTAAGAGCCACCGTTTTTGACATATAACGATCCAAAAAGTTGAAACTATTGAATAATAAAAGATATTGGCAACGGTTGAAAATGATAAAAGTGGTGTAAGTTTAAAAAAATGCGGATATTTATCCATCTGACTCATAATTCTCTAATACTTCTGCTTCTTCTTCTCCTTGTTCTTCTTCTTCATCCTCGCTGCAAGTAAATTGCTCCAATAATGACAAATCGCATGTCTCCTCGTTAACATCAAATGAATCCTAAATTGTTGGTGATTGTTGTTGAACATTGGAGCACGACCGGTCTTGACAATTAGTACATGCTACGGAACAAAACAGGTCAACTACATCCCTTTTTACAGTTGCAAAAATTGTATTTAACAGTTTTTCCGGCGCAGGTGGGAGTAAAATTTAAACTGGTTCTGATGTATTGTCGACCAACTTCCAACCCCACTCTTTTGGGTCTAGCTGATAACCAAGCCACACTTGAAATTGGTAATATACCCGAATAAGATGTTGATGAGCAGCCGCTGAGGTTGGAAGAAGACAAGCTAACTGCACTTGTTTTTTATTTCGTTTTTTTTTAACGAAACATGCATATCGCAACTTATCTAAGTACGTAGTTTTTTAAGGAGCTCCATACATAGAGAGAAGACACCAAATTCCGTTGGTGATAACTTCTTCTTGAGTTACCCGACATTCTCATAATTATAATATTTTATATGTGTAAGATACACTGACCAATAGAATAATATTTTTACTTGTATTACAGCTTCAGCGATGTATATACATGGTGTACTTATACATATTATGACGATTGCAACTTTTTCAACTTTTTGGATCGTTATATGTCAAAAACGGTGGCTCTTAGGAAGAAAAGTATATAGACATTTTTTGTAGATATTTATCTGCTCTACAATTTTTGTCTGGCTAATTTTATGATAAAACTTACCGTTTTGCTGAAAATCGCGAAAAACCCGTTTTTGTGACATTTGACCCCGAGTAACTTTTTTTCCAGGTATCGGATCGATGGGGACTTTCTACATTTCATTTATGATGGTGTTTTAAACAATCCTACCAATTTTCAGTTAGGTGGGAATTTTTGTAACCTTACCCCTATTTTTATGTCTAATTTGACCGGACTACTCAGACACTTCTAGCTGCCTCAAAAATGATACAAATCAAAATAAACAGCTAAGTACATCAGTTTGGTGCAGGCTGGACTGTCCATACATTCTCGTCATTAAGATAGTCTTGAATTTTATAATACCTCTTCGACATTAGGGTAGTTTTGACATGTAACTTAAAATGAATAGGTAGTTCGATGACACTATTAGGTATATTGTAGAAAAAAATGACACAATTTTCCAGGAATGAATTCATTGTTTTGGCTAAGTTGAAGTTAGGAATGACAAGTTTGTTTTTATTTCGTGTGTTATACGAATCTATGTCACTTTTTTTCATGAAAAAATCTAAATTTTTGCGTACATACATGATATTATCAAATATGTATTGAGAAGCGACAGTGACGATGTTAATTTCCTTAAAGATTTTTTTCAGGGATTCGCGGGACTAAGTTTGTAAATGGCACGAATGGCTCTTTTCTGTAAAATAAAGATGGTATCGATGTCCGCAGCAGAACTTCACAAGAGAAGACCATAAGAAATTATACTATGATATATATAATTATATATGATAAAGATGGTATCGATGTCCGCAGTAGAACTTCACAACAGAAGACCATAAGAAATTATACTATGATAGTAACTAAAATACACAAGCCTTGCTGTTTCAACATCAGTCCAATGTCTTATTTTTCTAACCGCAAAGGCAGCTGAAGCGAGTCTCCCAGCCAGAGCGTCAACATGTGGTCCCCACTGCAATTTCGAATTCAATGTAATGCCCAGGAAAACAGTGGAGTTTAATAGGTCTAATTTTTCACCGTTGAGTACAATTTCTGTAGCTTGCTTCACGTTAGGCATGGTGAATTTAATGCATTTAGTCTTTTTTGTATTAAGAAGCAAGTTATTGCTGGTGAACCAATTTAATATCCTAGAGAGAGCTCTGCTAACATTGTCAAATGATTCTTCGCCTCTTCTTGATTTGAAGATTAAAGATGTATCATCAGCAAACAGAACTATCTCACATGAGTCCTTTGAATAAAAAGGAAGGTCATTAATATAGATAAAAAACAGCAAAGGTCCCAATATTGAGCCCTGGGGCACTCCCATTTGAAGCGGGGCACCTGACGAGTGAATACTATTAACGTTTACTGTTTGTAGTCTGCCTGAGAGGTAAGAATTCAACATTTTTGACGCATTAAAGATACACCGTAACGTTCCAGCTTAATAATGAGTGTTTAATGATCGAAAACAATCAAATTCCTTCGATAAGTCACCGTTTACACCTATCACATCATGTTTATCTTCAAAGGCATCCAAAATGTGTTTGACGAGTGCCACCCCAGCATCTGTTGTATTTCTACCTTTGGAGAAACCAAACTGTTTCTCTTGCAGTAATTTGTTAAGTTTTAAATGAGAGAGCAATTGATTAAATATAACTTTTTAAAAATTTTTGCTAAATGCAGGTAGAATGGAAATTTTGTCTGAAGTTGCTTGGGTCACTTCTTTCTCCTGACTTCAATAAAGGTATAATCTTACTAAATATATTTCATTAAAGAAATTGACTTTGATCAATACATTCGTTGAATTTATGTGCTAAGTGAGATGCTACGAGAGGTATAATGGGTTTTATTGTGTCAGTGGATATTCCCCATATATCCTCAGTTTTTTTTTGTTTCAATTCCTTGAAAGTTTAAACAATCATTAAAATCAAGCAGCAGAAATTTTGATTATGAAGTTTTTTTTGTAAAAGTTATTTAAATTCGTCCCATCACGTCAAGACACATATTTTTTCTGAGGGACCACATTTCCATATGAATTTCACAAAATTGACTATATTTTGTAATTTTCAATACCTCTTCTTTTCTTTGTGTTTTTTTTTTTGGTTTTAAAATAGCTGATTTATAACCAATATTAAAACTGTCAATTCACATAAAACGCGCCTGCGCGTGTTCGCACATATCTTAAGACAACCGCGCGTGTGGCCTAGACTCCGTCTGGTACCAAGAGCCCGACATGGGGCGGGCCGCGCAATTTACCAAAATATGTATAAATATCTCGCGGTAGGAATGAGCTATCATCATTTTGTGTCAACGGAGATTTGGTGTTTATTATATTAGTTTTCACACTGTTTTATTAAATATGACGTAACTGAAATATTTTAATTATACTGAGTCGGTAAAAAAGGTAGCGTGGGAAAAAACATGACTTATCGTATTTATAATAAATGTTTACGTTACAAAATTTTCAATCATACCTTCAAATACCTTGAAACAAAGCTGAAACCTAATACATATTTTATAAATAACAATACTTATCACCAAAGAACTAAAACACAGGAAAAAATAAAATCGTAATACCTCCACTTTAGTAAATTAGGGTCTTTACACAAGACCAACTTTCAAAAATTAGTCGAAAAACTTTTAATTAGTTTTTTTTGTTTCTATGGATTGTTTATTTTACCGTCTAAACGTTTAAAGACTTCCCAGTATTCAATTGTCCACACCACATTGCTAAATCATCGGTTTAAAATCGATTACTCAACCGATCCCCGGGGAGAGTAAATTGTGACGGAGCATACAGAGAACCCGATATGGGGGACAGTAGGACGATCCGAGGAATGACAAAATGAACCCTATATAAGGAAAGCAAAGTTTAAAAGGGTTAGTCGAGCCTCATCCGAAACTACGGATATTTTGAATGTGACTTACTGAAACGAAAATAGCTTTCAAATCCCTAAAAATGTATTCCTCTTGTGTGTTTGAACTCCCGATTTGTGAAAACTTAAGTCACATAGGTATATGAGTGCTACAGATCTCCCGTTTACACTGTTCGTCCGCTCGGGCGCAACTGTCAGATGACGGGAACAAACAGTGCGCGTTGCTATTATGCATAGTTAGTGCTACAGGTACATAAAAGTAAATTTCACCGAATTGAGGCACAAGCCTCGGACAAAATTTAAATGTGTTACTGTATTCAAATTAAAGGATTCACGATATATGTAAGCACGTATATGGCTTCATTATTTATTCCTTGTTATAGGAATGTAGGAATAATAATCAGCAACTTATTATTTTAAAAGTTATGAAACGAAAACGAGTAAATTCTGGAAACCGGACACTCCAATTTAGGCCAAATTCTGCCCGTTTTTGAACTTTCCGTTTTTTTTTAGACCGTATGTACAACCTGGTGGTCTTCTTGATATGCTCTCCACCAGGCCAGGAGTTGTATAAATACGTGTGATTTTTTTCAGACACGTTATTCAATGTTAAAGGTAGGTTTTTTGCTCCAGTCGGTCAATCAGTCGCTTCTGTAGAAATGCCCATATAATAGTTCAGGGTAGAAATTAGAATAACGTTAGATTGGTTTTGTTTAAAATACAATAGTTCATCTTTCGATTTCCATAAATTACAAGTAAATATCTCCCTCGGGGGTTTTTCAAAAAAAGATTCAAATTTTTCCAGACTTTCCATTGATTCTTCTACTGTGCTAGGTTTAGGTAAAAAAAAACGACTTCAAAACCAAAATGCACTAAAAAGTCTTAAATAAACTCTTCACCATTGACTTTTTAGTGCATTTTGGTTTTGAAGTCGGTTTTTACTTTTTTAAAGTTAATTTTATTTCTCCATTTTTAGAGATTACAAGAGGATGAGGGGGGGGGGGGGGGAAGTTGCACCGTATGACTGTTCTTTAAGAAGTTACAAACTACCTATCATATGTTCTGTCATTATAATTACTGAGTTCCACCATCAGCTCAGCCCCACAAGATGTGTACTATCAGACGTAACAATACGTCAACATTAAGATTTTAGTAAAACAACACTATACGTGCCTTCAAAATTTGAGGGTTTCCATCGATTACACCAAGATCCCATCTTCAGATCCCAAATCGGCAACAATGGGACCAACTAGAAGGTACACCCTCTAAGTAGGCGAAAAAAATTTTCGAATCGGTCGACTAACGACTGAGATATGAGGTAACAAACATACAAAAAAAAAACATACAGTCGAATTGATAACCTCCTCCTTTTTTGAAGTCGGTTAACAAACATACAAAAAAATAAAAATACAGTCGAATTGATAACCTCCTCCTTTTTTGAAGTCGGTTAAAAATTGAATACTTTCCGTTGATTTGCTGCGTTGTCTTTAGTTATAATAATATTGTTTTAAATTGTATAACAGACTTAATGCTTGGAAGGCCTATATTTTTATTATTATAACTAATTTTTGTTAAAAGTCTTTGTCAAGATCCACATCATGTATTTTATTTTTTTTTCAAAATTTACACTTCTTAGTTCAAAATTTAGGGGGAGACGCCCATTTTACCACTTCGGAAGCGTCTATATCTCTCAAACATTAGACTTTAAGAGAAAATGGTTTTAGGAACCCCAATGTCATTTTAAAAACCTATCCGTAGACACCTTACACGGTTAGTTTTTTTTTTTGGGTTTTAGTTTCATGGGCCCCCTTAAATATAATTATTTTTTGTATGAGCATGGTAAAGCGGTTAACAGGATACATCTACATACGAGGGTCAAACTGAAAGTTCTTAGAACTGGCCACTTATAAACAAAATAATAAAAAAAATATTCTAAAATTTGAAAATAGAACTCTTTGCCAATATTACTGAGTATATATTTCATTCATTTGTCATTTGTTTTACGATTTAGCGGCAAATTGAAAATTGTCTGTGTCACGTCAACATGAATTTAACACGAGAAAATTTTCGTGCAATGATTTTTTATGACTTTCGATGTCATTTAAGTCAACAAGAAAGTTATGATAGACTACGATTGGCCTTTCACGATGAAGCCCCATCTCGTGCGACTGTTTACAACTGGTTTAATGAGTTTAAACGTGGTCGCACTAATCTCACTGATGATGTACGTGAGGGACGGCCTTCTACGGCGACGACTGAAAATAACATCTGTGTTGTGCGGCGTATGATAGAGACTGACAAAAGAGTGACCTATCAGCAGATTCGGACAAGCTTAGGCATCGGTATGAGTCAAGTGCACAAAATCCTCCACGAACATTTAGCGGTCAGGAAGCTTTGCGCCCGGTGGATACCTCATAATTTGACTAAGGCTCAAAAACTCCATCGTGTGGATTGGTGCCGTCAAATGATTGAAAGATTTAACGGAGGTGACTCAAATGCTGTGTTCGACATACTAACAGGTGACGAAAGCTGGATTTACTGTTATGATCCTGAAACCAAAAGACAATCTGCTCAGTGGGTGTTTCCTTTCGAGGAGTTGCCAACTAAAGTGAAGAGAGATCGAAGTGCGGGAAAAAAAATGGTGGCCTCGTTCTTTGGAAGGATAGGTCATTTCGCAACAATTGTGTTAGAGGATCAAAAAACAGTTTCTGCAGAATGGTACACTACCAATTGTTTGCCACTTGTCTTGGAAAAAGTTCGAGAGAAACGACCTCGCAGTAGGATCCTCCTTCACCACGACAACGCCTCGTCGCACACCGCCAAGCGAACGATCGACTATTTGGCGACATCAAACGTTGAATTACTGGGTCACCCGCCGTATAGCCCCGACCTCGCGCCTTGTGATTTTTATTTATTTCCAAAAATTAAAGAAAAACTTAAAGGAAAGCGGTTTATGAATGCTGAAGAAGCGGTGGCTGCGTATCGCGATGCCATTGAAGAGACCCCTAAGGACGAGTGGGCAAAGTGCTTTTCCCAGTGGTTCCATCGCATGCAGCGGTGTATTGACGTCAGTGGACAATATTTTGAAAAGATATAATAAAACTAATAACTGGCTATAGTAATCAGTTTTTGATTTTCTAAGAACTTTCAGTTTGACCCTCGTATTAAGTTTCAACTGTGTAATACTAATAGCTTCAGAATAAAGTGGCTATGACATACGGACGGACAGACAGACAGACTTAACGAAACTATAAGGGTTCCGTTTTTTGCCATTCGGCTACGGAAGCCCAAAAAGAATATGTAATCTAAATATCAACTACAGTCATAAAATTGATAATAGACTAATTCTATTATCAATTTTATGACTGTAGTTGATTCCTCTGGCAGTTAAAATGTCTTCTGCAGATATCTCTGGATCTATCCAAAACAAGTGCCCACACCTTTGACCTTATATTTTTTATGTATTGTGTTACAAACCTCAGAACTCATTTCATAAACTAATTCACAACTTTTCATGTGCGTTTCAGTACTCATAAGTTATTTAAAAGTCGATTTTAAGTTTGGATTCTCATAAGTACCTACCTCACTAACGTGAACATTAGGTACCTATACCCATACCCAGATGTGCTTCGACCTTCAGTATTAGTTTTTTTCTTTATTTTAAAGACGGTTAACGGAAGAATACGGTGTCTCGGACTTATGTAAGTTGAATTCGCGCAAAGTTTTGTAAGTAAACAAGTTTAAATTTCTCAAGCTTTTCTGTTTTGATACGAGCTTTAAAGTAAGGAGGAAGGTACCCCGTATATGTGCTTAGTTTTTAAACTATATGAAACCTGTCAAAATATACATATATCGTACATCATAAAGTGCCTTGTTATTCAGCTATAAAGTTAACCTGCTCGTCTATAGCCAAATCTTATCGTAAAGTGCCTTGTTTTTCAGCTATAAATTTATCCTTATCGTGTTTAGCCTGATCTTATTTAATATTGGGGGATTATTAATATCTACGGTGAAATAATAACACATTTTATAGCATACATTCTTATAATTAACGTCGGTTATAGGTCTTAAACGTCTAATTCTTAGTAATAAGACAGCGATACTACACCTAACAGTTAACAGAATGTAAGAATTATTGGAGAACTAGAACTTATTTACTGGAGAACTAGAACTAACGTTTATCCGCCCAGGGTGCGTCAAGCAAGATCGCAAGTTCATCAATTTTGACAATAAATGTAAAGATCATTAAAACTTCCTGGTTTTGTCTACCTAAAAATTTTATATCAAAATTGAAAACTCCAAATAAGCATGCTCTGGGCGGTATTATTATAATATCAGTCCATTTTATTTCCTTTTTTTAAGAAATTGTCACACACAATATGCTTACGTTCATTCATATCGCAGCCCGTGCTCTGTGCGAGGGTATGCTATAGTAATAGAATCTATAATTCTAGAGTCTATATGTAGTGTAAGTTCCTGTTTTTAAGTACATGCGATGTGTCGAGGAGGAACCAGATCGCATGAACGAAACATACTGGAACTGACAGCGTCACACAGCTTTCGGGCTGCGCCGGTTATTTCGTCCAGCCCCCTTAACTATGAGCTTTTATAGGTGTCCTGCCTTTGAACTGTCATGATGATGAAAAAAAAACAGGTAGGTTGCGGGCAGTTCAAAAATAGAAGAGATATATGAGCTCATACAAAGGAGGCAGGGTTCTATCCTTGAATCACGTCATCAATCAACAAATAAAGGAGGCGAGTGGTTAAAAAAGAAGAGTACGGTATTTTTTAATCACTCGTCTGTAAATTTCTCTGAAAAAGAGATTCATTTTAAAATCATCAAAAATCATAAGAAATATAGACGTAATTGATTCAAAAGTAGAGCACAAGATTGGCAAACACATTACCCGTGTGTGACATTTCCTTAAAAAATATTATAAAAATTTAGTACCAAATTTCAACCAATACTTAAATTCCCCGACCAATGATAACAGCCCCCGAAGGTGAATGTCGATATTATTACATTAATATTGGTCGGTTGATTATAGAACGGTTTTAAGTCTGGTACCATCTTTTTATAATAAGGGAGGCATTTGTCACTGTAAGGTTAGGATCTAGCAGTAGCTCAGTAGCTCGTCCAAGTAGCAGGGTTTGAGGCAGCACTCATCCACAAGACCGGGCATGCGTTTGTCGCGAGACTGCAAGCGGAGTTGCGTGCGCGCATTCCATAAGCGATTCGGCCACAGCCCTGCTACTTCGTTGTCCTTTAACGGAGATAGACCACCTGAAAGATGATAAATACATCATATTATTTATACATTATACACTTACAGCCATTTTTATATATGCCATCTATAGTCAAAGGCAGACAGCTTTTCCCGACCAGGGGGCGGCGTATTGCGATCCAACTTTAGCCATTCAAATTTCCAGGCAGCTCAATTTCGTCTCAGTGTAAACGAATATATTAATATTACAATAATACTGCAATAGTACGAATATTAATATGTATGTTGTTTTATTGTATAATATTATAAAAATAATGCTAAATCGCTAAATTAATAGTCATCGATTTTCCGATAAAAACAGTTACAATCGACACAGAAATATTTTTTTAAGTACAACTTTTTATGTTTTTCGTGACTTTATTTGACTTTGAATTACTCGGAATGTTGACGCAAGTGATTCAAAAAAAAGGGGGCCAGAGATAGGATTTGGTAATGCCAGAAGTTATATAAAAACAAAAAGTCCGAAGGTAGATAACCATTTCCGTTTTTAATAGAGCAGAACCACAGATAGAATGGATATAGGGAATCTCCGTTAGAAGACTGATTTTGTTTATCACACACACATTAACTACCTTCATTAATATAAACAATATGTAAAAAAAAAACTGTCCAACTCGAAAGGGTCATAAAGTTGCTTTAATATTATAACCAAAACAAGTATTAAAATTAAGTAATTCATTAATTATTTTTTTTATCGATTTTCAAAGTCAACTAGTTTAGTACCTGTTTACCCTAAAACGGGGGAATTTCCAAAATGCGTTATCACTCCTTTCTCGCTACCTGCGAGTACTGGGCCCCTATTTTTGAATCGCGTCAAGATGGCGAGTGAAAAGCATTCATTAAAGTCGAATTAATGAAAATCAGTTGAAATCCACATGGGAGGGATTGGCAAAAATACATCTTAATTTTGTAACTACTAATAATTCGCGTGATTATCGTAGAATTTTCATTCGTTTTCGAACAAGTATCACACGCCATATTCAAGAGTGATTCAAAAATAGAGGCCCTGGCACAACACAACTCCGCACCTCCATCGCGCCCCGTGAATCCCCCTTCGTGTTGATATGTACTTATGCTTTTTCGACCGTTTTCAAAAAAGGAGGACGTTATCAATTTAACTGTATGTTTTTTTGTATCTATGATACCTCAGTGATATCTCAGTTAATTGTAGACCGATTCGGATTTTTTTTCTCTACTTAGAAGGTCCCATTTTTGCAAATTTGTAGCTTCTTAAAGAACAGAGTCATTAAGTGCAATTCGACCCCCCCCCCCCCCACCTCTACTGTAATTACTAAAACTTTAGAAATAAAATTAACTTTAAAAAAAGTTAAAAACGACTTCAAAAACAAAATGCACTAAAAAGTCTTACATAAACTTTTGACCCTTGAAAGGAAAGGCAAACAATTTCTTTTTGGAGTCGGTGCCATCACTTGGCCATCAAGCATCTACTATCTGAGTAGCGACTTTTTAGTGCATTCTGGGTTTGAAGGCGGTTTTTCCTTTTTTAAAGTTAATTTTATGGAGTAAATTTTGTATTTTTCTTTCTTTGGTTTTTTTTTCTAATATTTTAAGAAAATTATTACACAAATAGAATCTAATCTCGATACCTAATAACCCCCTTAATAGGTCGGACAGATTCTTTTTACACACTGTAATGTTTTGCCTGGCATATAATCATTTTATTTTGAAACCTGTGCAACACTTTCACTTGTTATTCACCTGACTGTGAAAGTAAAAATTGTTTAAAATTAGTAACGGTATCCAAATGTAACTTAATACTGTCTGAGAACAGCGAGTCAAGAATCTAGAATTCCAAATACCTAATCAGACATTACAAAATTGATAATTTGTTGTTCATTGTCTAGTAGACTTGATAAGTTAAATAAGGCTGACAACTTGAAAGCGCATATCTATTTCTTGATAATGTTGTTCCACATTATGTTAGTTCTAGGCCCTATATTTGAATCGCTCGCGTCAACGTGACGTTGATTTTCTTTGATTTTTAGTGTTCGAGTTCAGTAACGAAGATTTTTTTAAAAACGGCCAAGTGCGAGTCCGACTCGCGCACTGACATGACGGTTCCGTGCCAATTTTAAGTGAATTAGGGAATCCACTTACTTCCACTAGCTAAAATACCAACATATTTTGTTGACAGCAAATATAAGTTTGTTTTTCGTAGTATCGGTATGAATAACAAAGTTATGCGGTTATCTATTTGAAAAACTAGGTACTAGTTTGATCTCGTTCAAACCAATTTTTGTTGGAAGTTATATATCATGTTTTTTTTTTCAAAATTTACACTCGCTTAGTTTAAAAGGTGGGGGCGGGATCCCCATTTTACCACTTTGGGAGCGTCTATCTCTCAAACGTTAGACTTTTAGAGAAAATGGGTCGATGTCATTTTAAAACACCATGACCCTACTCGCATAGGTTTGATAAAAAATAATTTTAGGTTTTAGTTTTATGTACGAGAACCGGCCCCCCTCTTAAAATACAAATAGTTTCAGAATAAAGCGGCTGTGACATACGGACAGACAGACAGACAGACAGACTGACAGACAGACAGACTGACAGACATACAGACTAAACGAAACTTTAAGGGTTCCGATTTTTACCATTCGGCTACGGAACCCTAAAAAGATAACACAATTATGTTACTGCACGCGTCTATGAAACATGTAACAGGAATGACGCACATCCTCAAACATCGCAATAAGAACAAAGTAAACAATTACATATTAATGTGTTCACATTATTACTCATGTATTATTTATTTGTAAAAAGGGACGCACAGCGGTCGAACAGCGCAGTCACACAAATCAAAATTTCACTAAAATAATAATACATATACAATGTGTAACATATAAAACGCAACGCATACCTTTAAAATGGTTTGTTTAATCGGGCGTCCTATTATTTCTGAATCACTTTTTCTTAATTCTCGTTGATTGATATATTTTTTTTCGAAATAAAATTCACACCAGAAGTAAAGAAGAAATGTAATAAAAATACTGATAACTCAACTTTAAGTGATTAAGATTGTTAACAAGTACTCGTGTCCATCAATCACGTGATTTTTCGAACTTTCGAATGAAAATCACTTGTAATATTGTCGCGAGTGATTCAAAATAGGGCTCCAGGGCACATTCACAAAGGAAACAAGTTAAAAATAACAAAAATGACATCAGAAACGAATATTTGGCATAAATTATTGTAATGAGAGGCCCTTCTTTAATGCATTGAGGTGACATTGCTACAGACAGCAGCATACGTTACATATGGAACACTAAATTTACACGAAAGCTCATTTGAATTAAGCGGACTATGAAATCCTGTCACAGTATAAATAAACCTTACATACTCGTAATAATGTATTTACCGTACAAATCAAATACGGCACGTTGTAGGATCAAAGATTTCGTTGCATACACGAAAGCGAAACCCTTATTAGCACAAGAGTTGCAGACATTCGCTGAGTAGAGGTATATTATAACTGATAACTGAACGCGTAGTATTATTGAGTGGCATGCAAAATTTGAGAAAATGACAAAAAGATAACGGAGTGTGAATTAATTTCACCACGAACGAAAGTTAATGGTAGTGAATAAGCAATAGGTAGGTATTGTTTGAGTGAATATTTAGTTTTTTTGGTTAGGGCGAAGTTACATGAGCGTCGACGCTGCGACGTAGGAGCGGAAGATAAAACTCCTTTGTCTTACATACAGGGTGTTGTTTTGGTCAGTGACATCCAACTTAGACTCATTGACAATATGAGTTATGATCACTCTAAAAAATATTTTCTTTAAATTATATGCGTTTTATTAAAAAAAAAACAACTATCTTAAAAAAAAAAACTAATGGGGAAACTCGCACCCTCGCGCGTAGCTTATTTTTATCTACTAAATACTGATTAAACTCTCTGCATTATCAGGTGGTTGACTGGCAGAGAATACCGTTAGGAATTAAGTCCGTCAATTGTACAACTTACAGTTCAATAAAGTTTAAATAAATAAAATAAAATAAATACTATCCCGTAGCTAGTAAGCTACGAAGAGGCGAACTGGCATTGGTAGTCTTGACTCACTCGCTAGTTTCGCAATAATGAATAGATTTTGTGGGCTTTTTCCATAAAAAATATATTATTTTTTATATTTTTTTGGCATTAGTAACTTTATTTTGTACAACCACCAATGATAAACAACACTCTGTATTAATTTAAACAGCATAGGCATGGCACTCGGTGCTTTGAAGCAACATGACATGTGTCAACAAGTAGTGTCGTCGAGCCGTCTACGTCGCAGGCACAAAGCCAAAATAGGTGGTCACGTTTATTGGCTGTGTATTGTGCCTTGACTGAGCCACGAGGTACGGAAATTTTGACAGTTTCCCTGTAGAAAAACCAGGTGGCGCCCGAAAAACTCTTCAAATCAAGCCTTTAAATTATATTTACATGTTATAATTTATAAAAGATAGCTGCGTAATCAAAAATGATATTTTATACAGCAAAATATAAGACAAAATAAGTACATACGCGATATGTAAAAAAAATATACATATCTTGTGCTAAAAACTTCGACCGTAGAGCTAAATGTATGTGCGGTTGGCGCTTCCTCTTAAGTCTGTATTTTTGAATCACTCGCTTGAATATGGCGTGTGATTTTCGTTCAAAATCACACTAAAATACAACGAAAATCACGCAAAATTCTGTCGTAAGCAGTAAAAAATTTACTTATTAATTTAGCACTGTTGTTTAAACTTTTTTAAATACAAAAATCGGACAATAATCAATGAAACACCATTTTGACGCGAATGATTATAAAATAAAATAGGGTTTCAGAACTTACGTTTCTCCTGGTGCATCGGGCTCTCGGTGATAAGGTCGGGACGCTGGCCCGTCTCGGCGCTCATGCAGTACAATGTACGCGCGTCTGCTAGGTGCCGCCCGCAGAATGTACGCGGGCTCTCCCTGCCGTCTGCGCGAGACGCTATCAGCGCAATAGTTATCCACGCGAACAACATCTGGAAGTCTGAAAGGATTGGGGTCTATAGGTACACGAATATATAAAAAAAAAACAATTGGTTAAATTGGGATTCTGGTTAGGCCACATGAGCGTTGCCGATGCGTTGAATGATTAATTCTGTCTTTATTCAGAGCGCCCGGGCGCTCTCTTTTTATCAATCAAGATTTGACAGATTTTTTTTTACCTAAAACAATCTACAAATTTTCCACAAAAATCACAAATCACAACAATCTACGAATTATCCACAAAAGCTAAATTGAAATTAAATGACACTAGTGTTAAAAAATAGAGCCCTAGTTATGTGCAGGATAGTTTCTACTAAACCAATTTATTTCGCTCAGCAAAAGGATATTAAACATTTATTTAAGAAGTGCCTAATATTTATTAATAGATATATATTTCATTTTAAATCTTTTAACTGATTTTAAATACATATCCAATAACTAATACCAATCTAACAAAAAAGTTTATGGTCGCTTACCTGTATCTTAGGATGTCCTGTGCCGAATGAAGCGAATAATGGAGACACCTCCTTATATACCCTTTCGTAAGGGTTGTTTGACGTCACCCACACTAATAATAAATATTCATGGACCAATCAAATGTGCAACCAACAGGCACACATGCTTCTAGAACTTATATACTTGGCCCTTATCATAACTTATTATTCAAGGACTTACAACATTGAGGAATATTTAGTTCCTAAGTACTAGGTATCGAAGCTTCTAGATTTGGAATAATTACATCCCACATCGAAATTTTTCCACTCTCTCAGTAAATTGTTTGATTATTTATACTTAGTACCGCCAACACACTTTTCATAAATAGCTTTTATTCTTACCTATTGCAAGCTTTTATTTAGTTTAACGTGTATTTTGTCCGTCTGTAATCAATTCTTCCAAGGTTAAATTTGATGCACTTCCCGGTTACCGATTAAGCTCAAATTTTGTATGCATGTGTAAGTCAGATGACAAAGCAATATTATTGGGATATAGAGCTGATCTGATGATGGAGCCAGCAAGTGGCCATAGGAACTCGGTAGTTAAACGACACAACCCCATCGAGTTTAGGCTCGTATGATTCGCCTTGACGAGTCCTTTAATGCTGAATGGTAACCAGGATCTGATGATGGAGCTGGCAGGTGGCCAAGGGCACTCAGTAACTAAGCGCACAAACGCGTTCATTTAGAGCTCGTATGGTTCGTCTTGACGAGTGTTTTAGTACTTAATGGTGACCAGGGTCTGATGATGAAGCTGGTAGGTGGCCAACAGCACTCAGTAACTAAGCGCACGAACGCGTCTAGTTTGGGCTCGTATGGGTCGTCTTGACGAGTGCTTTAGTACTTAATGGTGACCAGGGTCTGATGATGGACCTGCAAGATCACCAACAGAACTCAGTTATTAAACGACACAACCCTATCGAGTTTGGGCTCGTATAATTCGTCTTGACGAGTGTACTTTGGTGCTAGATGGGAACCAGGGTCTGATGATGGAGCTGAAAGATGGCCAAAGGAACTAACTAAACGTCACAGCCCCATCAAGTTTGTGTTTTTATGATTCGTCTTGACAAGTATACTTTGGTGCTAAATGGTAACCAGGGTCTGATGATGGAGTTGGCAGGTAGCCAAAGGCGCTCAGTAACTAAGCACAACCACGTCCAGTTTGTGCTTTTTTATTCGTATTGACGAGTACTTTAGTACTAAATGGTAAACAGGGTCTGATGATGAACCTGAAAGGTAGCCAAAAGAACTCTGTAATTAAACCACACAACCTCATCGAGTTTGGGCTCGTTTGATTTGTCTTGACGAGAACTTTGGTGCTAGATGGTAACCAGGGTTTCAGGATGGAGCTAAAAGATGGCCATAGGAACTAGTTAGTTCCTTTAGCTTTGACGATCCCGTGGTGTAGTGGCCGGCGACGCCTTGAAACCCAGCGTGGGTTTCAAGGCGTCGCCGGTCCGAGTTCCTGGGTTCGATTCCCGGTCGAGTCAAAATAGAAAGTCTCGGGTCTGGGTGTATTGTTACCACCGTTGTTCTGATTTCCATAACACAAGTGCATTGGCTACTTACTTTGGGATCAGATCAATGATATTATTGGTGTCCAATTTTTTTAAAAAAAAGCTTTAGTTAGCGTTTAGTTAAACGCCAAAGCCGTCTTCACGAGTGTCCTTTGGTGCTAGGTAGTAACCAGGGTCTACTTATTTCTGCTTGTTATGAATGTGGATTCTGTATGAATAAATATATGAAACTTGCGGTTGGTGTCCTGCGACTTCGTCCGCGTTTTTAAGTTTGCACCCCTCCCCTCCCGTTGCAGCGTGATGTACTATAGCCTAAAGCCCTCCTCGATAAATAAGCTATCAATCACAAAAAATATTTTTATATCGGTCCAGTAGCTATTGAGATTAGCGCGTTTAAACAAAGAAACAAACTTTCCAGCTTTATAATGTTAGTATAGATTAGGAATTATGCGCCAGACAACACCAATTAATTAGTTTCGAACTACGAAATCTTCTTCCTTGTGTTACGAATACAAGACAAGGATAATGACGGGCGCGTCTCCCATAAATACATATAAACATTTATGACTCAGACCACTGATCACATAAACATTTGCCCCTTCCGGGATTCGAACTTGCGACCGCTGCGCAGTAGTCAGGAGCAATAACCACTACACCAAGAGCGACGTCAACATGAATGAATGAATGAATTAAATGTTTATTTGCGTATGAAAAAGGTAACATTCGTAATGGAGTTTAAGGCGCAGTTTTGTTCCTTTTTTGCACACTATAACTACCTATAACATGCAAATATTACGGTATTACACAATAAAAAGGCCATAATTTATACAAGTTAGACCCAGGAAAAGTTAATAATCTTGTAAGTAACAATAATGAAAGTATTTTCTTTAATTCTATTTTTTTTTGAAAAAAAGAACTATTATTTTATTATCATTCATACACAACCTTGCCGAGTATGTATCTATCTTATACATCAGGGATGCACACACTGCGACCCGCGAGCACTACTTAAATACTACAATTCATTTGAAGAAAAAAATATTAATGAGGTGAAACCTTAGTCAAAGAATCCTTTCTTTCCTTTGGACATTCCCACACATCGCCATCTAGTCCCAAAGTAAGCTACTCAAAGCTTGTGTTATGATATACCTAATACTTAAATACTTTTTATTTATAAATACATACATGATATACATAGAAAACACCCAGACCAATACAAACAGACATGAATAAAAATAATTTAAATTTTGACGGAGCATTAGGTAACATTTAGCATATTACAACATCATTTTCTTTCCTGTGCAATCACGATGTAACACGCATTTATTTATAAAAAAAGAAACCTATAGAATGGAAATTTTCTTATCAGGTTAAAGTTATTTATAACTTCTTATCAACAAGCAATAAGTTTTTTCTATTTTAATTTTATTTCCAGTCTTGTCAACAAACGGTATGAAGAGGGTAAGAAATGTATACATAGTAGAGTGTAGGTACTTGCTGTAAGAGTTGATTAATTAATTTATACTTTATTGCAAAACCATTTTGAACTAAAAGTCCACTTAACGCCATATCACGTTCTCTGCCAGTCATACCTTTGGGCTAAGCGGAAATGATTAAGGAAAGTTCCTACTTCGATCATTTCGCCGGTTGGCCATGCGACGGTTTAAGCTTAGAAAACAAACATACATAAATTATTTTTATAAACATAAGTATCGAATATGAACAAAGAATATACCTACTTATTTTTGACTACTACATTAAGAATTATCTTTGACTACAGTGTCTAAATGATGAAATAATTACAGTACAAATTATAAAAAAAATAAGGAAATATGGACTCCCGGCATGATTAAAACTCAAAAATTTGGTATCCGGCCGGGTTGCGAGATTGACAAATATTTCTGAAATAATTAGATTAGGAGCTCTAATGTTAGGCTACCTTTGAGTAAAATTACCTTGTCAGACTAGTCACTACGGCCGCCGCCTACTTTATGGCCACAAAACGAAATTTGGCTCATTAAATATTATTTTTAAATAAAAAATAAACACGTCTTTAACTTGTATTCATTTTGAATATAATCTTAATAGTATATGAATTCGGTTTGGTCACTTAAAATAAATAAATGATGCAGATTTTGTTAGTTAAAGTTGATAACTCGCACTAACTGGCCGAATACCGGCGAAGCTACCCTACTATCCATACCTATCCCTTTAACAGCCGATCACGTACTGAGTACAGGCAAATTATACGACAAATCGTAAAAGTCGGCTGTCAAAGTGCTATTAATCAAACAATGTTGGCATCAGGAGCCCTATTTATGAACTGCTCGCGTCGAAATATTCATTATTAATCTCCGACTTTCGAATGCTAATGAATTAGTTTAATTTCATTGGTAGGTACTCACTTTATATTTAGCTCGATATTCGTTGGGTTTTTAATTAGTTCTCGAACGAATATCACACGCCATATTCAAGTGTTTGTTTTAAAAGTAGGTCCTCCAGGGCTATTTCGTAATACTATCTACCATTGGATAGTTGACAATCGCTTTCATGTCCGTCATCAAAGGGTAATTCCTGTTTTTTTTGATCAAACCAATGATTAAATACATCGTTGTAGACTGGTAGAGAATACTTTGAGCTTTAAGTCCGCCATTCGTACTTTATTTTATCTGTGCAATAAATTACTTAAAAAGTCTCCAATATTAAAAAAAAGTAATAATGGACACCAATCACATACATTGCTCTGATCCCAAAGTAAGTAGCTAATGCACTTGTGTTGTGGAAATCAGACACAACGGTGGTACCACAACACCCAGACCCGAGACAATATAGAAAATTTTGATTTCTATATTGACCCGACCGGGAATTGAACCCGGGACCTCGGAGCGGGGACGCCTTGAAACCAGCGTGCTTAGCCACTACACCACGGAGGTCGTCGTCGTCACGGAATAAGTAGTGGTAGTTATTTGACTGCAGGGTAGGAAACGATTTTCAACTATTAGTTGAGTTAGCTGTCGATCAAAAAGCCGTCCCTTAGGCATCGTTCACGTCAAACGTATTGTCCTCCGCCGGCCGCTGACGATCGTAAGCTTCTCGTTCACACCGAACCGAACCACTAATAGGTACGCTATACGATTTTGCTACGTGACAGTGATCTTGCTCACAGGAACCCTATTTCTGAATCACACGAATAATATAGCGTGCGATTTCCTTTCATTATTGTTTGATTTTTTTATGAAAAGCAGTTGAAATCCACACGGCAAACAATTTACAAAATAAAAGTCAATTTAATAACTATTTGTGCTTAAGTTAAGCGTAAGTAGACTTTTCATTGATTCTGTTACGAAAAATACTCGGAATATAGGCGCGAGTGATTAAAAAATAGAGCTGCAAGTGCTCTATTTTTGAATAACTTGCGACAGTTCTACGAGTGCTTTACATTCGAAATTAAAAAAAAAAACACTTTAAATATTTACACGAGGACTAACAAAATCGAGTTACCTTAAAATAATTCACTTTGTGTGGATTTTATCCGGTTTTCATTCGAAATTAAGCAACCATTATGGAAAGTCACACGCCGGATAGAGGCGATTTATTAAAAATAGAACGAAAAATACCTTCCTAAAACTTATCTCAAACTTGAATCATGCCTCGATCTAGGATCTGATTAAACCTATCACATATTCTCCCAAAAGACGTTACTACTTACTTTGAATTTTCGTGAGGGAATCAAAACCTATTTCCTGTCGAACGAGAAACAGGGAAATTTCAAGACAGGTAACGGAAATATCCTGAAAAATGCTAAGGTGGGTGTAGGCTGATCAAAATTCTGCCTTCTACTTCTTCAGATAGGTGCGGTGCAGTGGTTAGCGCTCCTAACTCGACGCCAGCCGTCGCGGGTTCGAAGCCCGCAAGGGGAAAGTGTTTGTATTATGAGCACGAACATTTAAACGTAAGTCATGCATGTCATAGCTATTTAAGTTTTAATGGGAGGCGACCCCATCATAATCCGGTTTTCGTAATATAAGGAAGACAATTCCTTACTTCGATACTACCCAAGACAATTTGTGTGTTGTATGTATGGCGCATTAAAAAACACATTTTAGTTGTATAATCATTCAAGCAATTTACTTGCAACTAAGCATATATTTTGCAACTGAAAATAGTGAATATTTAGTAGTCCGAACCAAACACCGCCAACTTCCTCCGGGCTACCCTAAGAATTTCTGAACAGAAAAACTCAGGTATATATTTTTGGCCCGACCCGGGACCTCTGGCGCAGCCGTCGCTTTTAAGTGCGACCCTACATAAAAATCAATACATCAAAATCAATACAAATAGTAGATTATACAAATAATGTACCCGATAACCGTTTAACTCACGTATAAAAAGAAATATTTACGAGTATAAAATATATATACTTCCGTCAGAAATAAAATGCTGTTTACTTAATCCATAAAGCTTTTAATTTGCTCTTCTTACATCTTCTTTTATTTACTCTCGGCTCAGATAACATTCAAAAAATAATAATTTAATAACTGCTATTATCAATAATTTATCTATGGCATTAAACTTTGTCTCTCCTATATATTATAGTTATTAATAGATCTACCTACACATAAGTAGTTATAATAAAGTTATTTGCGTGGCAGCAACATTCAATTAATTCGCAGAATGCAACACGAGATACAATACAAATACAAACCAATGTATTCGCTTTACTAGGATTCGTTATCACAAATAGTAATATCATAATATAACTACAATAGTACGTTATTCTATGATATATATTACAAAACAGCAGGTATGCAGATACCGAGGAAATCAAATAAGCTTAAAATAGACGAGAAGAGACATCGATATCTGGGGACTTATTTTTGAGTCACTCGCTAGAATATGGCGTGTGATTTTTGTTGGAAAACGAATTTAAAATCAATGGATTTCACGCGAAACATAGTCTTTTTTTTTAATAACATGCATTTTAAAATTTTACAATTTGTCATTGGAAAATCGATCATTATTCAATCAATAACACACGTTATCTTAACGCGAGTGATTTAAAAATAACCGCCCTGTATGCTTAATGATTATAGTCTTCATTTATATGTAGGTCTGCAAGATTCCTAGATAAATCTTATTACCTACGGTAGGTCAGGTTTAGGTGCTTAGCATAATCAAGTTATCAGATTAAACAAGATCAATATGGCCATTGAAAGATGGCGTATGATTTTCGTTCGAAAATAAATTAGAACGAAAATCACTCGGAATATTGATACACACGAGTGATTCAAAATATCAGCTCCAGGAGCTCTATTTTTGAATCATTTGCTTGAATATGGCGTGTGGTTTTTCAACCAAAATTTTTTTACTTAAATTATTTTTCAAAATCACAATAAAAATACAACGAAAATCACGCAAAATTTTGTCGTTAGTAGTTGTGTTGTTTCGTTATGTTGATTTCATCTTTTTTTTTAATACAAAATCGGACAATAATCAACGAATATCAAACGCAATTTTGACGCGAGTGATAAAAAATGGGGCTCCTGGAATCCGCATCCGTTGTATAAATAAATAAAATAAATACATCAGTAAGGATATTGTGTGTTAAATGACATATTGTAGCCAGGCTTTACACAGCCTAGCCTGGCGGTAGTATCGTTATGGACATCCTTAATAATTGCATCTTGTTTACATGCAATTAATAAGCTAAAATAAATAATAATCGTAGACCCATAGACAGGCATCCGTATAGGGACAACCCACATAAGAGCAAAACCACACAAGTGACGAGCTATGTTGAAATCCTTGCCATATTTATCTTATTATCTATTCAGTATGTATTTTTACTCGGCCGTATCTTTGAAATAAATGCCCACAGCCGCGCGGAACGTAAACATGGGATAGGGCTGCCCGCCGCCAGAATTTAATTACATTTGCCTACTTTGTGTTTCCATTTAGTTTTGTGATTGTAAATATACTTTTTTGATAAACAAATAAAATACTGTGTGAATTGAATAGGAAGTGTTAAATTCACAGAGTATTTGTGTTTATGATTAGTAGTTTTAATTTAAAAAAAAACATGTTTATGTTTGAATAATGAATCGATATTATAAATTGGCGACCGAAAAATATTTGGACCTCGACTGAGACGAACGAAATACTTTATTAATAAATTTTAAAGAATAAAAATCCGCATCCTATATGAAACTTATTTTTTTCAAAAAAACATGGTGGACAATATATTCACACGTCACATTAAATATGTACTTTAACTTATTTTAAAAGAAAAATTCTGCGGTAATTGTTAAAAATATCAATACACGCTTCGTTTGCCACTACGGCACAGGGGCCCGGGGGGGTATTTTTGAATCACTTGCTTCGAAATGGCGAGTGATTTTCGTTTGAAGATGAATTAAAAGTTATAGAAAAGAACTCGTTGTCGAACGAACATCACTCGCCATTTCGAAGCGAGTGATTCAAAGATAGGGCCCCGGTTGCGACTGTCAAGGCATATGCCGAGCGCATGCCGAGATCAAGGTGCGTAGGTATAGCTCGCATTTCGTCCGTTTGTATAAAGTTGGAATTCTGAATACATAATATTATCGTGACGTTGGACCAACGCAACGCTACACCCGCGCGTTTGGCTCCACTCGTTATACAGGGTGTTGTTTTGGTCAGTGACATCCAACTCAGGGATGATATAATCTATTATGCTTATTCTAAAAACATATTTCCTTTAAATTGTATGCTAGTTTTATGAAAGAAAACCTCCTCACAATATCCTAAAAAACCGGCCAAGTGCGAGTCGGATTCGCGCACTGAGGGTTCCGTGCCAACTTTTACTGAATTTGGAAATCAACTAACTTCCAATTAGTAAAATCTAAAATATATTGTTGACAGCAAATATAACTTTGTTTTTCATAGTGTTTGTATAAAGTACAAAGTTATGTTTGCGGTTGTTGAAAATGTGCTATATCTCAAAAACTTCTCGTTCGATTCCGTTCAAACCAATTATCGTTGAAAGACTTTGTTAAGGTCTACATTATTATTTTTTTCAAAATTTACACTCGCTTAGTTTAGAAGTTAGATGGGGGGGACGCCCATTTTACCACTTTGGAAGCGTTTAGCTATGAAACTTTAGACTTTAAAAGAAAGTGGTTTTAGGAACCTCGGTGTCATTGAAAAAGACCTATCTATAGACACCCCACACGTATAGGTTTGACATTTTTTTTTTTGGTTTTAGTTTCATGTATGGGAACCCCTTAAATGCCGTTTTTTTTTTATTTATTTTTTATGAGAATCGTAAAGCGGTTAACAGGATACATACTGCTACCAAATTTCAATAGTGTGATGCTTACAGTTACAGAATAAAATGGCTGTGACATACGGACGGACAGACAGACAGACAGACAGACTTGACGAAACTATAATGGTTCCGTTTTTTGCCATTCGGTTGAGGAACCCTAAAAAAACTAAAAAACTAATGGGGAAACTCGCACCCTCGCACGTAGCTACCGCGTATGTACGAAAAATTATGCCGTAGCTAGTAAGCTACGAAGAGGCTCTCTGGTGTTTGTAGTTTTCACTCGATCGCTGTATCGCATCAAAAAAATGATTTTGTGGATTTTTTCCATTTAAAAAAAAAACATTTTTTTATATATATTTTTTGGCATCAGTGTCGTTTGTACAGCCACCTATTAGTCCCTCGTCGCTGACCAAAACAACACCCTGTATGTAGTAAAACTAAAATAAATATTAATGAGGATATGCAATGTAAGATTGGTAGCCAGGCTTGACCCACCCAGGCGGAGGCTTTGGTATGGGCACCCATTCTTTGAAAGTTGCTGGTGCCCACATTCGCTTCCACGTGGCGACGTAGATCTTTTTCTCCTGCCATGTCTTGACCCAACGTGGGCGCCACACAAACTTCTTCTTCCAGAAGCCGTGGTAAATCGGCTCGTGTTTGTGGTGGAAATGGGATGAACGCTCTCTGTAAAATGATAAGTTATATGTTATACAGGGTGACTTGAAGATGGGTGCAAGATGAAAGTAGTATAGACCATTTAGAATCATTTCAGCCATGGTTGTCTTAGACGAAGTTTCACATTTTTTTTAATACTTTTTTTTTATAAGTAACCTAAACTTTTACATTTATTTGCTAATAATGGCCAATTTGAATTATAAGTGAGTATTTTTTATTTTTCTTAATCAAAGTAATGTGTAAGCAATCTAACAAAACATGTTCTAAGCATTTATGTGAACAAAAAAATTTTTACAGACATTTAAAGTCATGAAAATTTCGAAGATTTAATAAAACCATAATAAATATATTTTTTAAATAGTGGAACTTCGTCTAAGACAACCATGGCTCAAATGGTTCTAAAATTGTCTACGCTACTTTCACCTCCAAGCTTTTTATTCTACACGGATACTTTTTAACCATTATAAATTATTTGACAGCCAATACGTTTCAAACACAGTTTAGAGACCTACGGCCTTACCACAAATAAATAAACAAGGTTTGAACTACTGTTTAAATGTTATGCGGCTAAAGTGTAATGTATGACACCCTTATTGTCATTTGACTTGATTGACGTTGTTTTAAACTAGCCGTATCATATTTAAACAGCTGTCCAAACCTAGTTTAATTATTTGTGGTTAGGCTGTTATTTTTTAACTGCGTCATTAAGGCGTATTGGCGTATGGGTGTTTTTAATAAACAATGATTGGTGATCGAATGAATTTTCGGTGACATTAAATTGACTTACGAACGTCGCGCGAGTAAAATAAAAAACGAGAGCAGGCCCTATTTATGTACCACTTGCGTTATTTTCTATTTTCAACTGAGGTTCAGTTAAATTCAATGTTATTGATTTAAAATAAGATAACTAAATTTTGTGACTACCCGCGTTCAAACGATGACATTGACGCAAGTGATACAAAAATAGAGCTCATAGAGTTCATGTATCGGATTTTATTATTCTACTGCCTATATTAAAGTTTTTCGGCGAAGGTTATCACATACCGGGGCCTCTATTTTTGAATCACTCGCTTAAATATGGCGTGTGATATTTCTTCGAAAACCAATTGAAAATTAACGAAAATCAGGCGTTATTGACATTAGTACTCCCAAAATTGAAATATATTTTTTCAAACCCCGCCCGTGTGGATAACAACTAATTTGCAATCGAAAATTCCGACTTTCAATAATGATTTTTAATTGCCATCTTAACGCGAGAGATTCAAAAATAAGGTCCCCGGGTGTCCAGTATTAAATTATGGAACTGCCTACATCGTAATGGGTTCGAAACCAATTTTATAACCTAACCTAAGCCTGGGGACCGCATTGGACAGAGAGAGTGCAGCGAAACTGCGGCTGGACAAAATACAAAACATTAAAATAGTTAGATACGGAACTGCTAGGCACAATATCATAAATCAATCAATCTGTTAACATGGTAGCAATCCCGATTCTAACTATGCTAACTATGTAATGGCCACTAGCCATAAAGTTTGAAACAGATACAGAACACTTACATGACCGGCTCTGGGTCGGGAATCAGTTTTTCAGACACTTCTTCGATGTTCTCCGTGATCTGATCTGCCATATTACTAATTGTATTACTTATAGAAGCCTCCGTAGCATTAGCTACTTCTTGCTCATTTGCTGCACATGGTGATATTAACAAAACCACGACAGTAGAAAACTGAAAAGAATAAAAATGCATTAAGTATAAAAAAAAACAACTATGCAAGTAAAAGAAATTAATTTTATTATATTACTGACTACGATTATACGGATCATCATTGCTTTTTAAATCTCAATTATGTCAAGGCCACCCTATATCTGTGTTCTATAAAAATAAATACTTAAGTAGTAAATAAATATACTCGCGGGCGATGATAATCAAAACTATACTGATAGATCCATTTGGTAAATAATTCCTTTTATATCGACATCTGTTTTACAATTTGGCCAGGGGTACTCAACCTTATCCTATAAAACGCTTCTAATTGTGTGATAGAAGTTCTTTGATTTCACGGCAAGCATTGTTTGTGACTTTGCTATCAAAAGCAAGGATGGATCTTACGTTACTGAAAAATGCCGTAGTAAAATGACACTGTACGTAGTAACAAAATTTAGTTATATTTTTTTGAATCACTGTAGATGTATTCAAATAATTTCCATTCGAAAATCGAACATAAATCAAAGAAAATCACCCGCCATATCCACGTGCTTCAATCAAAAATAGAGCTCATGCTTTTGAAAAAAGTGCAAATAGTTTCAAATAATTAGGCATTTTTTTAAAAGTTAAAAAATTATAAGGTTGTATTTTGTTTAAAAAAATCTATAACCATAGTTAATTATAATTATCTCCATTGTACAAAAGAGAACTACCTAACATTAGTACCAAGTAATTTAACGGATACTCGAAGCTCAAAAACAGTCATTCGTGCTATTAAGCCCAAATTGTAATTAATTAAACGGGAGTCGCTAAAATTAATTTAGACGTCAATCAATAGAGCTGGTAAATTGATTTTAATTATTGCAAAAGCTGTCCAAGTTGACCACCACTGGCCGAAAATGGAATACTGTTTTGGAATTCAATACATTATGTTGGAGTCACCGCGTCTCCCATGCTAATGTTTTTCTGGCTTCCCGCACTCAATTTGAGGTTTGGACACGTAACGTTACGATTCTTGTCTACATAAAGCTTGTCAGTCATTGTATGGCACACGGGTCTCCTCTTATGCAACGAAGAAAGTGACTTACATACATCACGTAGAATTACGTGTGCATATCTGGTTCAGTTTAAAATGTTTATAAAGCCCTGAATAGCGTTTTAAGCGAAACTCCTTTCACATGGCGACAGCAAATCACAAAGAGCGAGCAAGCAAAGCGAAAATCGTTTGAACTGTTCCACCTCATTGGATGTTTCTCAGACAAAATGTCTTTTTCAGAGGCAAATATACGCTTCGGGAGCGCTATTTTTTAATCACTTGCGTCTATACAGCGTTTGGTATATGTATGCTTTCGAAAGAAAATCATTTGAAATCCACGCGGCAAGTAATATTTTTTGCAACTATTGGCTTTATTGAGCGTAACTTTCGATGGTACTCTTACAAATATCACTCGAAATATTATTTACGCGACTGATTCAAAAATAGAGCTCTAGATATAAAATGAAATTCTGCTGCATACTTATGTTTCTATTGCAAACCAATAATACAAAAGCATTGGTTGAAGTAAGCCTTGAAAGCGGATGTTATATCTGGGACAATAAATATGTTTCCATCATAGACATGGGATTCATGCTACACCATTCACAATTGAATAGGTATTGGATTCCAATAAAAATTACATAAATTCAATATTGGTTTTCATTTTGATATCAATAACAAAATAGATGGATGGATTGTGTGAATCTTGAGTTTCCTGGGGCCGATAGGACTGGGACGTAATGCGATCTAGCTTGATCCGTTCAAGGCCACTATTTTTGAATCACTCGCTTTAAGATGGCGTGTGAAATTAATTATTTTTTTTTCGATTTCCCAATAAAAACTAGTATAATTTCACGCAAAAGTTATTTGAAAAAACATAACTGATTTATGTGAGTACCTATGTATATATTTTGCGTGATTTCTATTGATATTTAATTGGTTTTCGAACGCAAATCACACGCCATATCCAAGCGATTGATTCAAAAATAGGGCCCCAGGTTTCGTATTAATTCTAAGATACCCATTTATACTCTAATTTTTAATCTGATAGGCCAAAATGGTGGGTGGCCACATTTTCGTTTTAAAAATAGTGTTGTTCTTAATTAATCAAAAATTCAACCGTCGTTGTAAATTGATAGTTTAAAAAATAGTTTTAATTTTGTGTCGAGCAGATAGGATGAATTAAACAATATTATTACAAAAAAAACTGCAATCATACAATTGATTAAAAAGTTATGATCATGTCAAATATCATAATTAGAAAGAATAATTATATATATTTTTTAATGAAATTTCTTATAAGTAAAAATAGGTAAATAGCATACAAGCATAGTGCTATTGCAAGATAAATAACTTAGATTTTTACTCATTTTAAAAAAAATGTATTACATTTCATTATAGCTCTATGCAACTTTCTACATGTTATTATTTGTCCTAATAAGTAAAATCTCGTTATTGATCACTCGTATCATAAGTTCAATTGATTGAATATAAGTATTGCAACATTAAAAAAAAAGTGCAATGAAAGCTGTCATTCAGGAGCTCTACTTTTGAATCATTCGCTTGAATATGGCGAGTGAGTATCGTTCGAAAACAAATTAAAAATCGATGAAAATCACGCGAAGTATTGGCGTTGGTACTCACAAAATTCATTTATCTTTTTTCAAATCACTCACACGTGTTATTATACTAATTTTCATAGGAAAATCGGACATTGAACAATGAATATCACACGCCATCTTGACGCGAGTGATTCAAAAATAGGGACCCTGGTCTATGTAGTTAAAAATTAGAGTAAATTAATTTCACAGATAAGCAGAGCTGTTTAACTATCAAAGCAACATCGCAATTCGCACGATGTTACAATTTGTGATAGGTATTAAAGCTTAACACTCCATAGAATCAGGTAAAGTTCTCTTGCTGTCGTCAAATTGTAAGCGAGTTTATCAAGTGGAAAATTTCAAGTGCTTCGATAATATTGCAGGAACGCAGTCAGGCGTGTTTATCCATGTTGAAGAAGACGAAGCGTGGGTAGGCAGACGATAGAGGTGAGCTTAATACATTTAGTTTTACCAAGTATCGTGGGCAGGTATCTTAAGGATACCTACTCCATATTTATATGGTTTATAGAGGATTTCACAACGCCTACATTTTTTACTATAGCAAGCAGCTCTGCAAATCAAATGCTGTTGAATTTGCGTGCGTGATAGGATTTTTTTTTGTAATTAAATGTAACTTTTGACATGATATGAAATGATTTTATTTTTAGTCCTTATCTGTTTAACTTGAGCATTATAACCATTATTTCTCGTGAATGATTTTCCTTGTGACTGGTCTCAAGGGCTCTTTTTTTTAATCACTCGCTTAGATATGGCGTGTGATTTTCGTTCGAAAGCGAACTGCAAACCAACGAAAAATGAACAAAATAAATACGTAAGTACTAACAAAATTAATTTATTTCTTCTGTTATCAACCCTGTGCGGAATTTAAATGTTTTCATTCTAAAATCGGACATTATTCAATAAATATCACACGCCATTTTGACGCTAGTGATTCAAAAATAGGGCCCTAGGTCTATTTTTAGTTTGATAGTGAGCCGGTCAAGAAAGACCGGCTTCTGGCTTATATAGTTCATTTATGGCGAATTAGCGCTCCCCCGCGGCGTCACCCGCGTTAATTTCGGATTTTCCGAAAAATATTTCAACGCAAAACACATATTTTTAGAGTCCAGAAACCGTAGCGCAAGCACGTGTTCTTTTCAGCAAAGAGAGCATTATTTTGGTGCGGAGTTATTTTAAAACTGTGAAAGCTTCTAAAATATACAGTGTGACTTTGTTATCAGTACCGAAATTTTGTTTGTTCAATTAGCGCGCGGTCAAAATGTATGGAACAGCTGATTTTTTTTTCTCGATTTCACTATTGCCCCCATGGTTAAAGTTGTTCATATTCATCAGTGGAGTCTTTACACAAAATTTCGGTAGTGATAACAAAGTCAACCTGTATATTGCAATCAAATAATGTACAGAGCAATTTTGTTTAAAATGAAAAGCTCGTATTTGATGAATATGTTTATTTTCATAAAGATAAATACCGGTGTGCATCCAAACGCCTTCGAAAATAGAACATTATTTTTGAACAAATTTATGACCTTAAAAGTTTGTGATGAGTAAATCATGTCAGATAGATATAAATGCTGTAGCGGAATTTATTGAAAAACTTTTAAAGCGGAACAATGCCATCATACGTGAAGTTGATATACTTATCTTAATTCCTCCGTTTTCGCAACATTTTTCATGTGTGTCAAGTTTGAAGTTACATTTCGCTCATTTTTGTTATCTTTTTACTAACATATATTTGTGCCCATGCCAGAGGCCCTATTTTTGAATCACTCGCTTCGAAATGGCGAGTGATTTTCGTTCGACAACGAGTTTTTTTCTATGACTTTTAATTCATCTTCGAACGAAAATCACTCGCCATCTTGAAGCGAGTTATTCAAAAATAGAGCAGGCCCTATTTTTGAATCACTCGCTTCGAAATGGCGAGTGATTTTCGTTCGACAACGAGTTTTTTTCTATGACTTTTAATTCATCTTCGAACGAAAATCACTCGCCATCTTGAAGCGAGTTATTCAAAAATAGAGCTCCAGGTATTTTTGCAGTCTTTGATTTCCCTAACAGGCTTCTTTCCATGTCCCACTACCTTTATGGTAAGGTATCAAACAGCCGCAACGTCTCTAGTTGATCATATTGTTTTGTCTTTCTTGTAAGAGACACGGCGCGGTGCGTTGAAGTGTTCTCTCGCTGATCAACTTTGATTGAATAATCTGAATAAATTTAGTTAAGTAAGCACTATATTTAAGATCACAGGGTTTTTCTACTGCTCGTGACGTTAATATAACGTCATGAGCAGTAGAAAATATTATTCGCAAGTAGGGTAAATTCGCCGGTATTCTACATTTATTTTATTTCAATTGGTAACAAAACAGACATTAATCAAATAGATACAAATAATAATTATTAATTAAATTGCTGTGAAAACTAGACCAATGTCCTAGCATGTTACACATTTACAATAATCAATTGCGTAATTAATAAATTTAAAATTAAGTGTTAAATACAATAAAAATTAAGAACAATCAATAGAATATAAAAAAAATCAATCAGTACAATCAATCAATTTACAATAAATATTAAATTTAAAAAGATCATTAGATAAACACACACAAATCTTAAAAATCTGGTATGGGTTAGGTGGGGTAACACTTAGCTGAGGTCATCTACGAGGGCTCGTATTTCGTTCTTGAAGCGAGTAGGTCTATAATCAAATATGTCGAGTTTATCCTGCAGCCGATTGTATAAGCGACACATTCTAGCTATAGGGTTGTGCCGTGAGACATTGTTCCTATATATGGGTAGGACAAAAGTGGGCAGTGGGCGCCTAGCGTTTACTCTAATGTTAATACTTAAGGATGACGTAAGATCGGGAGATTCAATTAAGTGATGCACGATTTTGTGCAGAATCGATAAATCTAGTAGCTGCCTACGTGCACTTAAGGTAGTCATGCCAAAGGTCTTCAGCCTATCCGTGTATGACCCGGAAGATCGCCCCAAACCCAAACGGAAAGATATCAATCTGAGGATTTTTTTCTGCACCGATTCAATATGATTAGAATGGATCTCGTAGTAAGGGGACCAAATGGCCGATCCATACTCGAGCTTACTTCGAATTAGGGAGCAGAATAAGGTGATGAGACTTTTTGGATTTTTAAAATCCTTTGTAATCCTAGATAGGAAACCTAGAGTTTGCAGTGAACTGTTGACCATATTTTTGTAATGCGAACGAAAGGAGAGATCTGCGTCAAAACAAACGCCAAGATCCCTCACAGTGGATTTGCGCTCGAGTGTGTGTCCCTCTAGCTCATAGTCATAGTATATTTTATGTCGTTTCTTAGTAAATGAAATCACCAGGCATTTACCGACGCTCAAGGACATACCATTCCTTAAGCACCAGGCTTCTACCTTTGTGAGATCACTTTGCAAGCGGGCACAGTCATTTACCGTCTCAATCTGCGCGAAAATTTTTAAGTCATCGGCATACAAGAGTCGCGGACAAGTTAGTTCATTCACAAGGTCGTTGATAAAAATTAAGAACAATAATGGTCCAAGATGTGACCCCTGGGGGACACCAGATTTGACCGGAGCAGGTGATGACTGAAACCCCTTGACACACACTAATTGACTTCTATTAGTAAGGTAAGATTCCACCCAGCGCAGCAGAGATCCATGAACCCCGAGAGCGCCAACCTTGCGACATAAAAGACCGTGATCGACCTTGTCGAACGCCTTTTTAAAGTCTGTGTAAACAGAGTCCACTTGACCACCTGAGTCGAAGACGTGACATAGGTATGTCTTGTACTCAAGCAGGTTGCTTATTGTACTCCGGTTTTTCACAAATCCGTGCTGGTATTGAGAGAGATGCGGCTTGAAGTGGTGATAAAGGTGATCGTAAACGAGCGATTCAAGGACCTTCCCGGGGCACGACAGGAGACTAATTGGCCGGTAGTTCTCGCAGTTAGAGCTGTCACCAGATTTGTGAATAGGTACTATGTGAGCCACCTTCCAGGCTGAGGGAAAAATTCCAAGGGACAATGATTGATTGAAAATGATGGAAAGTGGCTGACTCAATTCTCTAGAACAGAGCCTGTATACTTGAGGAGGGATCCCATCAGGTCCAGCCCCCTTGGAGGCGTCGAGCAAGTCCAACTTACCTAAGACTTCCCTTTCGCTTACTGAGACTCTGGGCAAACTAGAAATACAGTCAGTCAGCTGAGGATGGGCCACATTATCGTTACCACATAAAGGCAAAGGCTCCTCGAAAACTGACCCGAAATAAGATGAGAATAGCTGGCAAATGCCGTCACCGTCGGAAGATGATACTCCTTGCAAGGTCATGGTCTGAGGAATACTTTTATGATCTTTTTTATTTTTAACATAGCTCCAGAAAGATTTGATGTTCGTGTGCAAACTGTATTCTGTTGAGGCTACAAAATTCCTATAGCATGTGTTTGTGAGCATTTTTGCCCTTTTTCTCAAAAGGGAGAAGGTATCGTAATCCCTCGGATTATGAAACCGTTTGTATCGCCTGTGATACTTTTGTTTTTCCTTTAAGCACTTAATCAGTGAGGGCGTAAACCAGACGGGGTATCTATTGCTCCTGGGTTTCATCATTGGAGTGTGATTTACGATCGAGTCATTAAGCAACACATACATTTTGTTTACGTTAGTGTTTACATCGTGTGAATCTAGTTCGGCATGCCAGTCTACTGCACGAAGATCTGTCCGTATGCCTTCAAAATTACATTTAGCGAAATTTAAACGAGGGACGTGCCTGGGTTTCATACTTTTAACTGTGCCTTCAATCTCTATCTCAACGACAATTGGGGGATGATGTGTGTCGATTTTGGAAATTACTTGATCTGGTTCTAAAGCTAGAGTGTGCACGTTTGGGCAATTTGACAGTACTAAGTCGAGGAAACGTCCATTTTCATTGGTACTGAGGTTTGATTGCGAGAGTTTGCAAGTCTCAATGGTGTCGATTAGATATTGAGATTTGAAATTGTGGGACAAAGTGGGTGTCAGGTAAGGGCCAGCTGATGACCAAGACAAATTAGGAGTGTTGAAGTCTCCTATCACCAAGGAAGTATCGTCTGGGTCAGCGGCTAATAATGTAGATTGCATATTACTATAAAATTGAGAAAGTGTGTCTTTTGGAATATCTGGGGGTAAGTAGCATGTACAAAGGTTCACGGTACGTAGATTGCCCTGCGATCCGAGCCTTAAAGAAACCCAGATGTCCTCAGCCTCGCAGTCCCACCCACTTCTACGGATGACATGTATTTCCTTTTTAATAGCAACAACAACTCCGCCTCCGTCCGACTTAGAGCTTGACGATGTTTCGCGATCACGTCTAAAGACATAATAACGGTCATCCAGAAATTCGCCACTATACACGCTGCTATTTAAATTGGTTTCAGTTAAGCATATAATATCATAATCATTTTGTAATATGTTAAGAAGTACACTAGTAAGTTTTGACCTAATCCCGTTAACGTTCTGGTAGTACAATGTTAAGATACTTGACATAAAGAATTGAGTTAATGATATGCCTATAAAATTTGTTCGAGATAAGATAGAATAGTAGGATGACATACAGTTATTGCCTATGTTTTCCTTAACCTGTCCAAGGTTAGAAGGTCCTTAACGTAGACCGCATTGGAGCCGTCGTCCTTCCTGAGGTACACCCTGTTGTATTTCACCCAGACGTATTTGTAGCTATGATCTTTAGCGAATTTTCGAGCCGCCGCATAAAGCTCCTTGCTCTCAACAGACAGATGCTCCGCAAGGTAGACAGTAGATCTTTCGCCAGGTATGCCGAGAGTTGACGTGTCTAGAGGAGATGAACGGTGGCTTTTATTATGTTGTTGCGAGTTCTCAACTTTAACTAATAAAAATCTGCATTTATCCATTTGATATTTATCGGAAATTAATACGAATCTCTTTACTATAAAGATTATACAGGGTGTTGTTTTGGTCAGTGACGTCTAACTCAGGGATGATAGTATGAGTTATGCTTATTCTAAAAAAAATGATTTCTTTTAACTCTTAGCAAGTTTGATACAAGAAAACCTCTTCACAACGTTAAAAAAAAATACAAAACGAATTTGAAAACTCGCACCCTAGCGTGTAGCTTTTTCTACGAAATACTACGCCGTGCTTGTAAGCTACGAAGAGGCTTCCTGGTGTTGGTTGTTTTGACTCGATCCCTGTACCGGATAAAAAAAAAAGTTTTTGTTGGATTTAGTGAAAGACACGTATAGTTTCAATTTAAAAATAATGTTTTATACGAAAATAGGCCCTACTTCCGTTTGCGGCCACAAAGTTGGCCTAAGATAATTATATTCAAATAAGCTCAATATTAGTCAACATATAACTTGAAGCTCCTACAACCTACTACCAATTTCCCAAATATTGGTAAATCTCGCAACCTTGTTAAAAATAGGGACTATTTTACCTAGTCGATTTCGACTACAGTGGCCAGTCACAAAGACTAACCGACTGCGCGAGACGTATTATAGTGCATAAGTGTGTGCGCAAAAATCTATACTAATATTATAAAGCTGAAGAGTTTGTTTGTTTGTTTGTTTGTTTGAACGCGCTATTCTCAAAAACTACTGGCCCGATTTGAAAAATTATTTTTACGTTGGATAGTCCATTTATCGAGGAAGGCTTTAGGCTATATAACATAAAGATACGACTCATAAGACCACAGCAGAAATGAAAAATGTTGCGAAAACGGGAGAAAGATATTCCTTTTGAGAGCTTCCGCTGCATACGCTGCGGAAACCGCTTAAGTTACACAAAAATCATGTATGACAGGATTGTTCAGCATTAAGAGTTCTATAAAAAAGTCCGCAACAGCATATGTCTATCTTTTATGGTTGACTTACTACAACCTTTTTTATGTTAATAAATTTGTAAAAAAATAATGCATTATTTTTAGAGTTGTATTATACACACAGGTATTTATTCTTATCAAAATAAATACATTCATCATCACGATCATTTCATTTAGAACAAAGTTGCCCTTTATATCATTTGATTTCAATAAATATCTTAGGAGCTATCACAGTTTTAACATAACTCCGCACCAAAATAATGTTCGCAGCTTAAGTACAACGTGCGCTTGCGCTAATATATTATAAAGCTGAAGAGTTTGTTTGTTTGAACGCGCTTATCTCAGGAAATGCTTGACAGATTTGAAAAAATATTTCTGTTTTGGATAGCTTATTTATCGAGAACGGCTTTAGGGTATAAAACATCACGCTGCGACGGGAGGGGAGGGGGCAAACTCAAAAAGCGCGGACGAAGTCGCGGGGGACCGCTAGTAAAAAATAAAGGCTTACAACTCAGAACCTAACGTCTTTAATAAGTGACCTAAGTTTTCGCTGTTGAAGCCATATGGCGGCCAATTTTTGAGTTTTTATCATGCTGGGAGCCGGCCACTTAATATTCAGCGTGTGGCCTGTAATGGGTGCGAAAATTGTAATACTACTACCTACGTAGTTACCTTGACCCTGGTCATAATGCTCTTAAATGCTTTACCGCAGAGATATACTTAATAGTAATCCAAAGTTGTAATTCCTTATCAATATATATCCAAATCGCTAACTCGTAGTAAATGACATTGTCAAGTTCTGTGACTGGAAACATTTGTTTGCAATACATTGCTGGTTCTATTTATTTTGTTAGAAATAGACATATATTTATTTTTTTCAAAAATTAAAATCATTTAGGATCGATTACTGGTTGGCCGCCGTAGGTCGCATAAACAAAAGCATAACAAAACTCTGTTGATAAACACATGTGAGGAATTGAAGGTCCTAAATTCGTTTTTTTGCTTTTTTTACAGACCTCGCCCTGTAAACTTCATTTTTCAATATTTTGTAAGAATTCATTTGATAATTGCGTTCTTTATCGATTTAATACAAATTAAACCATTTACAATCACTTAAAAATACCTAATAGAAACGAAAAAAAAAACACGATTTTTTGACAGTAGGTATGAGATTTTTTGTCACGAGTATCGCGAAATTTTCTGGGATTATTACACTTTGTAGACATCAATACTAAGATTATTAGTCTATGTAGTCAAAGATAATGAATCTATTCTTCGTTCTTAATCAATACGTAGGTTTATAAAAAGGATTTATGATTGTTTATTTTATCAGTTTTTCTTTCGCTTGTCTCTCAAACGGTCGTAAACCGACGGATGGCCCGCATAGCTGGGTGAATCAGTGAATCGTTCCTAGGAACGACTTTCTAGACATATCTATACTTTAAAAATTACAATTTTCAAAGTACAGATATGTCACATCTTGTTTAGTTGGCACAGTGAATATTGGGAATGAAAGATTTTTGACCTTCTTTCTGTGTCTACTACACCTCGTGTTACTCTTCCTACCTACATAAAATACCTAAACATTTATAGCTCCGAGCGTTCTTTGGGTTGTAGTCAACCCATAGACTGCACGTGTAAAAATTCTGGCAATATGCCCTGAAAAGCGTTCGTTTTACTTCAGCATCACAACGCGCAAATCTACGGGCGAGAATATTCGCTCTCATAGCCAGAGCCCCGCTCTCTCTCTCGATGTCTGCTACATCAGACACACTTTCTGTTACCCAGTGCCCCAGGTACTTAAAGCCTGTCACTCTCTTTAGCGGTTTGCCTTGCAAAGCAACCGGAGGTAGGTAAATCATAATCTTTACTTTTAGATCTAAAGACTATAATCTCGCTTTTGTTGACGTTGTACCTGAGGCCATGAGAAACTGCATAGCTTTCACAGATAGAGAGCAATTTCCTGAGACCACTGACTGATGGGCTCAGCAGCATCATGTCGTCGGCGTAGCTGATGTTGTTATAGGCTATGTTGTCAATGGAACAGCCGACACCGCTGCCGCTGAGCTCACCAATCAGACTATTTACGTAAAGATTGAAAAGCGCAGGAGAGAACAACCCCCCCTGCCTCAACCCGTACTCCAACCCATACCTACGCCTCCGACAGAAATCCAGCCCATCTCACCTGATTCAACTGATTCTCGTACCAATACTGAATCAAGTCCTTAGGAAAGCCCGCTTCATTTTCCAACTTTCTTCAGAGAATGTCATACTGCACCATGTCAATGGCTTTGACAAATCGAGGAAACAAGCTATAACAGGTGTTTTACCTTTTGTATAGTAATGTACGGTATGCTAGAGTCAAAGTATCGCACTATCTGTTGATAGCTCCGGTCTGAAACCAAATTGTGCATCACACAGATTAAGCGTTTCACGTAGCTTTCTCTCAAGCAATCTGTCCATACTTTTGCGATAGTGGTGGCCAATGAGATGGGTCTATAATTATTCCTGTCTGTAGAGTCACCAAATTTATTTTTCAGTGTTGGTACAACAATAGTTTTCATAAAATCTGATGGTAAGTATGAGTGCCTCGCACAAAATGTATAAAGCATTGCTAAAATACGCGGCAAATGGACGCCAGCATACCTACTTAGTCTTGCCATAAATATTGTCACAAAGAAAATAAATGTTTTTTTAATGCAAATAATATATATTACTTTTACAGTATGTTATTTTTATACATAAATATAAAACAATTTAAAATATTAAAAGCTTATTCGAAGTGGTCTCCATTAGCTGCATTACAGTCCTTTAAACATTGAGGCCAGTTATCAATAGAAGCATGCACTCTTTTCATGGGAAAATTCTTCACTGCCAATCGTATGGATTGTTTTAAGGACTCCAATCCAAATTATCATGGCGTTAAGAGCAAGCCGTACTCTCTAAAACTGACCATAAATCATAATCCAGTGGATTAAGATTGGGACTAGACGACGGCCAGTCTTCAGCTCTGATGAAGTCCGAAACGTTCGCTTCTAACCAAGACTGCGTGGACCGAGCTTTATGACCCGGTGCCGAGTCTTGTTGGAAAGACCATGCTTGTTTACTGAACATGGTGTTATTAAGGGGCTTAACTACCTTCTCAAGAATGGTATCTTGATACAATTGTGCCGATGTTTTAATACCCTTTTCACAAAAATATGGCTCAGTCACTCCTTCATAGCTAACACCCTACCAAACCATCACTGAAGTCGGGTAATGCCCACGTTGCACTCTGCCGACTAATCGGGAAGCTTCCTTAGAGGTTTGAGCATAAATACGGTCATTTTGTTTGTTAAAATGTTGCTCAATTGTAAAGATTTTCTCATCCGTAAACAAAAAAAAACTGTGACCTCCCATTGCGTACGTACGTACCGCTTCAGTAGTTTTTTCGATATTACCACCCTTTTATTTTTTTTAATATCAGTTAAAAATGACCAGTGCATCTCATAAAGGTTGCAAGTCCTAAGTCATCTTTTAAAATACGCGACATGGTTCTGGGTGCTATCTTCATCTCCCGAGATAAAATCTTTTGCTTTCGGACAGGATTTCTGCGAATTCTTTCCCTTACTGCTTAAGACCACCTTTTTCGTACGAACACTACGTGGACGGCCAGGGGTCCTATTTTTGAATCACTCGCTTCCAAATGGCGAGTGATTTTCGTTCGACCACGAGTTTTTTTCTATGACTTTTAATTCATCTTCGAACGAAAATCACTCGCCATCTTGAAGCGAGTGATTCAAAAATAGAGCTCCAGATCTTTTTATGTCACAAACAGAGGAGGTCTCATTGTACCTATTGATACCCCGGTACACAAACATTTGACTAATACCAAGCGTATGGAGAGTTTCAAAAATTGCATTTGGCTCCATACCAACACTGTGTACATCCGGCCGTCTGAGTCAGGCTTCTAGAGAGATCTAGCATATCTAGGCTGATACCGAATCGTTAGTGACGCTGATATATCCAGGTTTCATCGTTTGTGACGCAATAGTTTTCTTGTAAAATCAAAAAAAAATAGGCTCAGACAGCCAGAATTTCGCTTTTACTGACTTTCCAGATCTCAACTATCAGACGGTTTCAGGGCGCTGTTTCTTATAAAATGTGATGTGACGCGTAAGTGACGGTCATCCGAAGTAGTTTCATCCATTTTAATCCAGTACTTTTTGAGAAATCGTGATAAACGTGTGGCTCAGACAGCCTGATATCCTGTCGTCTGAGCCAAGTTGTTTTTCTCTATATTTCACGAAATGTTATGTTTCGAACAAATGTTTTTAGGATTTACTGATGTGACGACGTTAGTGACAGCTCTCGACCAGATTTGAACCTTCGTGACGCACGCGTTTTGGAGAAATTGAGAAAAAGCTGCTGGCTCAGACACCCGGATGCTGGCTGTCTGAGCCACCTAGTTCTACCACTTCCAGGTGTTGTACGAAGCTGAAAACTCATCTAATCTGATGTGACGCGGCCTCTAAGTACAAAAAATCGTAAGTGACGGCTCTATATGCCGCCAATAAAAAGTTATAAGCATTTCAAATGTTTCCCATACATTGATGCATTTGGGTGGCCACACTTCGCTCTTTTTATAGGAACGGAAAGACAATTTAGTAGAAAAAGTAAGCTAAAGCCCCTCATATCAAGGCGGATGCTTTCTACTCCTATATAAATATTTAATTACGTAGTCAATAACTACGCCGATGAAGGACAATATGTTAATTATTTATGGTCTCAGGTATTTCAAGAAAAAAAATCGTTTGATTACTATTTATTTGAAAATAATCGCTAGTTCCAGCTATTTACTACTTACAATATGTTTGTTGCTCCTTATACCTACATCAGAATAGCACATAGGTGAATATTTTGAGGTGCGAGCGTCATTTACGCTGGTGAAGCCGCGCGGAGCTTAAGAGCTAAGTTTTTTTAAAAACAAAATTACATGAGGGTTTGCGGTGATCTCATAAAGGTAGTTTTTAACTATCCTACACTAGGTAGGTATTCTTCAAGTGATTTTTTATTTATTTAAAGCCTTAATTCAGAAATCAGAAGATACGGGTATGTGTTGTAGTGACATATTTGTTATTTTTTGTCTTTTCTTTTAGCTTCTCCTGTGTGCTGCTGTGTGTTATTCTTTAACTCCTACTAAGTGATTCTTTATACTGTACCTAAAAAAAAAACAGGTTCATTCTTTCCTCAGTTTGACCGATACGAGTACGTATGTTGTATGTAGGAATGTTTGACCGTGTGGTGCATACCATACATACACCATAATAATAACACGTACAAAAAAAACATTGGAACTTTATGTGTACTTCAGGTATTCACAGTAATGTTGTATTTTTTCCCGACCGTCTTTAAAATATGAGCGGTGATTATTTCTCGGTTAATAATTCAAGGTTATAATAGGACAAATAAAGCAACGCATTTACGATGGGTACACATAATCTTAGCCTATGTCGTATAATGGACGTCATTTCTGACATATGTCAAATGTCAAAAAAACGTTTGTCATTTTTCATGTTCCTATAAATCTGTAAACTTTGATATGTTTAAGTTTGAATTAAATATAAATAAAGTTCGGGGTTTTTTTATGCTCAGTTCAGCGATTATGGACTTAAACATAAAAGTATGTTGTGGTTAGTCACAAAAATACATACTAAAGTTAAAACATGCAAGTTAGTTTTGAGGAAAATAATTATAAAGTAATAATTTTACCTTTTATACAATAAAATTGTACTTGACAAGCCAACGCCTACTCACCACATCCCGTTAGCAAGTTAAAACAAATAAATTTGTGACTGCTAAATTATAATATGAAGGTTCTTGCCTCATTGTCTAGTTTAGTTAGTAATTTGAGTGAATAACAAAGGGTGATCCATTTGGTTTCCCAGTCACAAGATGCAGCCTTTGGTCTCCCCAGTTGGTAAGTTTAATAAAATGTTTATAGTAAGAGTCTTGGAGTCCTGTAAAAGTCATTTGTTTTAATGCAGCTAGATGAACCTGTTCATCACCCTCAGTCTATGCCTAAAAGAATCAATGTAATTTCTTGTGTATATTTCATGTCCTACCCTAGGCCAGTTTTATATTCTTCACTTACAGATGGATATTTTATGAATATTAAATTATTATCATTTAATAGTGATAATAAGCGCTAAGCATTGATGCACAAAAGTTACTTTATAACAAATTTTCAAATCACAGTAATTGTACTATAAAATATTATAATACTTCATCAACCTGTTAGTGGAATCTGGTTGTATTAACAAGATATTGTTGGTAATCAATGTAAGGGATTAAAATATACATCATTAAACAAACACATTATGCCTATACATAAATATTGTGCTTCCTATTTGACCTATTAAAAAATATCAAGATTCAGCATTAGTGGTAGTAGTTATTCCTAGTTACCCCACCGGCATCACCCCCACTGGTTGCAACTGGGAATAAAAATATGTCCCAGTTGCCACTGTGTCTCCTTGCTCCGTTGCCCCCTCAAAGTGAGGCACTGATGGCAATTGGCTCACTTTTATAAATACTCGGTTGCCCCTAGTGGGGGTGATGCCGGTGGGGACAACTGGGAATCAACATTTGCGGTACAGTCAATAGAAAGGCAGCCCATGTCTGGAAAATAGTGTATTGACCAGGCTGTAGAACATGTCCAGTATGTCACAGCCATATTAATTAATGGAATCATTCTGTTAATTAAGATATAGTCTGACAAAGATCTTTTTATATAACTCTTTGTTACAAGGCAGAATCATTAGCATGGAGCAATATTGCTAGATGATTCATGACCTATCTGTATACTTGTATGTTCATTTTCCCTCTACCAACAGCAAACTAATCATCTGTTTAACAATGATATTGTACAGTTATTTTAATTAAACAAAGTGTATACTACCAATTAATGATGTACTGTAGGTATTAATTTATTTAATTATTGACAATTTATTCTGTAATTAGAATAGCATAATACAATAATCTGCCATGTGCCATCCAGACTCATAGAATTAGCTCCACCTGTTGTATAAAATGTGCCTGTGGATTAAAACCAAATAAATAAGGTAAGTGGTAAGTCCACATAAGTGTGTTAAATTTCACAAGTAATGTGTTTGTCCGTATGTTTGATATCGTATAATTGTAAATAAAATGTTGTGTCGACATTTTTTTTAAATTAATTAAGTATATTTGACTTAGGGACCAGTATAATTATCATCGAAATCGGTTCAGTAGTTTTTGAGAAATGGGCAAAAACGAATACTATGGAATAAAAATATGTTCCAAGTTTTTACTGCTGCCAAAAAATCGATAAAAAGGCTAAAATATCGCATAACTGTCTTCTGGTAGAAACTGAATTATTCTGAAGAAAATATGCCAAAATGTTTTGCGTATGACGTAAATATTGTTGAATACATTTATTTAGGAGAAAATATAGCTTAGTTTTTCACTTTTTTGTGTTTCTGTTTTATGGTTCAGAAACACAAACTGTCATTTAAGAAGGCACGGATAACACTTAAAAAAAGAAGATTTTTTACATTTTAATGGGAAGATGACCTGCAATGGCATTTAGTTTTTTGGTGTATCGTTGGAAAATTATAATGAAAAATGTATGTGTTTTATATTAAATGATAAACTAACAAGAGCAGATAATTACGTCGTACGGAAAATGTTTTTTGAAATATTTTCATGCATGATGCGAAGCGGAAGGATAGCACCAGACGGAACCGCCTACGTACAGCATTAAAACACAAATAGTTTCCCTTACACAGACGACGAAAGGGATATTTTAGCCTTTTTATCGCGTTATTTAAAGGCGGTTAAAAAGTTGAAACATACATTTTTTATTCCATAGTAATTCGTTTTTTCCCGTATCTCAAAAGCTATTTAACCAATTTTGATGAAACTTACACTAGCCCCTAAGTCGCAATATACTAAATTAGTTAAAAAAAAAAGAATTTTCTCGATACAACATTTCGTTTCCAATATATGCACAAACAATTTTTTTACACATATACAAAAATCAAACAAACAAACATAAATCGACGTACGAAATTTAGCACACGTGTTTCGAAGCCTTAATAGATCACCATACCCAAATATTATCTAATTCAAACAACGTCACATAAATACATGTAGAAATAATAATCTCTTTATTTGAAGTCGGTTTAAAACTTGACTAAGGTAAACTTGTAGATAATTTTATCAGCTTTCATTTTGTTAAAGGTCTCATGTCGCTTAGACGCATCGTTTCTGATAATAAAGCGCAAACCTAAAAATAAAAATTATATATTCAATTTAAAAAATATAAACACACACAACAAATATTTTTCGTAGATACATTTAAATTTAAGGAATTGTTTCAGCTATTTCTATGCTGGTGATCTGAAACTTTTTTTTTGATGTATTAAGCACTTTATTTTTTAGATAAAGGTCAATAACTCGGAAAATGCACGAACATAATATATTCAAACAAATCAACGATTTGACTAATAATTTTTCGTAATGTCTAGCCAGTTATTTTTTGTAATATAAAATGTTATCTATGACCTTTAAAATGTGGTCACGTTTGTTTGTGTGGGTAACAGAAACGTAAATTCGTGGATTAGATTATAAAATGTGCATTTGTAAAATTGCTCTCACTATGTGGTGTGAGGGATGCGACTCTCATTTAGTGAACGCTGGCATTGTACTTTAGTGATGAAATTTGCCGTAGATTACGTGCATCAAGTATTTTATATATTTAAAACACTTGATGCACAAACAAACGGTACATTTTTTATCAGACTTGATGCTAAAAGCATTCTCTATGAGTCAACCATAGGTCTATACAGAAAAAATACTGGCGGCGCGAAGGATGTGCTAGAACAACAAAAGAAAGAGCGTGACAATAATAATTAATAAAGGTATTTCAATCAAAAAATAAACATACATGTTACTTTACATAAATAAATCATATACATACATTAATACATGATATGGTATACTTAACATACACTGACACATACCTAATAATAATACTAATGGTACTCATGAAAAAAAAACACTGAGACAATCTATACTAATATTATAAAGCTGAAGAGTTTGTTTGTTTGTTTGTTTGTTTGTTTGAACGCGCTAATCTCAGAAACTACTGGCCTGATTTGAAAAATTATTTTTATGTTAGATAGTCCATTTATCGAGGAAGGCTTTAAGCTATATAACATAAAGATACGACTCACAAGACCACAGCAGCAATGAAAAATGTTGCGAAAACGGGAGAAAGATATTCCTTTTGAGAGCTTCCGCTGCGTACGCTGCGCAAACCGCTAAAGTTACACAAAAATCATGTATGACAAGATTGTTCAGCATTAAAAGTTCTATAATAAAGTCCGCGACAGCATAAGTCTATCTTTTATGGTTGACTTACTACAACCTTTTTTATGTTAATAAATTTGTAAAAAAATAATGCATCATTTTTAGAGGTTTATTATACCCACAGGTATTTATTCTTATCAAAATAAATACATTCATCATCACGAGCATTTCATTTAGAACAAAGTTGCCCTTTATATCATTTGATTCCAATAAATATCTTAGGAGCTATCACAGTTTTAACATAACTCCGCACCAAAATATTATTCGCAGCTTAAGTACAACGTGCGCTTGCGCTAATTATATTATAAAGCTGAAGAGTTTGTTGGTTTGAACGCGCTTATCTCAGGAACTGCTGAACCGATTTGAAAAAATATTTCTGTGTCAGATAGCTTATTTATTGAGATAGGCTTTAGAATATAAAACATCACACTGCGACGGGAGGGGAGGGAGCAAACTCAAAACGCGCGGATGAAGTCGCGGGGGACCGCTAGTTAATAATAATAATAATAAATACAAGTATGATAACCCTTCATTGTTAGTGCCCGTAGGACCTTCTTGAACGAGAAATAACGGAAGAATCGGGAGTCCGATCCAAAACACACTATTATGTAAATTATAAGATAATAAATTATATAATTAAGTAAAAAAATGTGCGTTTTTTTGCTTAAATTGTTGCTAATAAACGTTTTTTATTTATTTATTTAAATCGGAGGATTATATTATTATTATAATGTTAATAGTCTCTCGGTGCAGAATGTCTTTTAATTAAATTGTACCTTAATTAATATTATTTTTTGGCATACTTAATTATGTTTTTTTTTATTACACACTTAATTACCTATATTTTAAATATTTACAAATAATAACATAAAAAAGGTTATTGAGCGTGTAATGTTCAATTTATAAATGATTGAAAATGTGTCACTTTTAATATGTATAATGTATTATTCATAGTATTTTAGTGCTTACTTACTGATTTTTAGATAATGTAAATCTGTAATTGGCCATACCCTGTGTGTTAAAACTAAACGTAAGTGATAAAAATGTATGTGCTGTTGATTTCCTCAATAAACAATAAACAATATACCTTCTTCTAGAGTAAAAAGTTAATAACGCATTATAAATCAAATCGAGTCACAAACCTTTATACATTTTTCTCACTACGTTATAATGTTTGGATAGATATGGTTCTAAACCGTCACTCTCGTAATACAGATAAATACTACGCGTGTTGATTGCAAGGGTAACGCTATTATATTTCGATTGTAACGCTCGTATAGACTTGGATATCGTTAGTCCATACGCGGCCTGATATCTCACCAGTACTCATGCAATTAAATAAAATGTCCGGCAAATAACAAAGTTGTAATCCAGCCGTCTAGAATGGTGGAAATTCAGCTCATGGGGCTATCAAATAATTTCGGTTCGTTTTAAAATGTTCTTTTTTTTTAAACATGTGATAAAAGTGTTCCAACTTTAGTTCTGACACGGTGCTTGGTTTTCAAATACTGTGCATGTTTTCAGATCACGAGTCGCGTCACAACTCACACAGGGCAGAAGAGTTTGACGCGAGACCCTCGGAAGACACACCTCTGCTCCATAGGTTCCCACCTACGACGGCTTCCCAAAGAAGTCCTGTCACTACCTTAGTGGTCACACTCCTGCTTCTGATATTGTTGTCTGGCATTGTTATTGGGATATACCTCTTGATTCTACAAAGCAGATCTGGTAAGTTTCAAATCAGTACCAACGTAAGCAAATTTACTTTATCGATCAGTTTTTTTAAACATATTTATTAAGTTGACATAATGTATAAAGAAGTCCGTAAGTTGGTACGAAATTCTACTTAAGTATATTCATATATAGCACGTAAAGTCGTTGGTCCTGCGCCTGATCTCTTTCCGGTCGTGTCAGATTGCTGTCCCATCGGGCTATGACAGTGAAAGGAATAGAGAGTGCAGCTGTGTTTGCGCACAATTTAGTGCACTATAGTATGTCCCGCGCAGTCGGTTAGCCGTAGTGACTGGCCACCGTAGTCGAAATCGGCTAGGTGGACTATTATTATTATTATTCATATGAGTAAATTTATAGTAACTTCGATTTAAGTTTGTGTGAAGCGCTGTGTAAAAACACTACTGATAGGTATTATTTGTAATGGGTTTTGTTTTATCTTTTGATAGGAAGCATCCTTTCAAATATTCAAATAGATGCGCACTTATCATTTAATTAGAAACATAATGGTGCGCGTTACAAATACTGTTATACCTATTTAATTCTGATAAAAATAAAATGTCAATTTACGAGGGTCACACTGAAAGTTCTTAGAACTGGCCACTTATAAACAATATAATAAAAAAATATTCTAAAATTTGAAAATAGAACTCTTTGCCAATATTACTGAGTATATATTTCATTCATTTGTCATTTGTTTTACGATTTGGCGGCAAATTGAAAATTGTCTGTGTCACGTCAACATGAATTTAACACGAGAAAATTTTCGTGCAATGATTTTTTATGACTTTCGATGTCATTTAAGTCAACAAGAAAGTTATGATAGACTACGATTGGCCTTTCACGATGAAGCCCCATCTCGTGCGACTGTTTACAACTGGTTTAATGAGTTTAAACGTGGTCGCACTAATCTCACTGATGATGTACGTGAGGGACGGCCTTCTACGGCGACGACTGAAAATAACATCTGTGTTGTGCGGCGTATGATAGAGACTGACAAAAGAGTGACCTATCAGCAGATTCGGACAAGCTTAGGCATCGGTATGAGTCAAGTGCACAAAATCCTCCACGAACATTTAGCGGTCAGGAAGCTTTGCGCCCGGTGGATACCTCATAATTTGACTAAGGCTCAAAAACTCCATCGTGTGGATTGGTGCCGTAAAATGATTGAAAGATTTAACGGAGGTGACTCAAATGCTATGTTCGACATACTAACAGGTGACGAAAGCTGGATTTACTGTTATGATCCTGAAACCAAAAGACAATCTGCTCAGTGGGCGTTTCCTTTCGAGGAGTTGCCAACTAAAGTGAAGAGAGATCGAAGTGCGGGAAAAAAAATGGTGGCCTCGTTCTTTGGAAGGATAGGTCATTTCGCAACAATTGTGTTAGAGGATCAAAAAACAGTTTCTGCAGAATGGTACACTACCAATTGTTTGCCACTTGTCTTGGAAAAAGTTCGAGAGAAACGACCTCGCAGTAGGATCCTCCTTCACCACGACAACGCCTCGTCGCACACCGCCAAGCGAACGATCGACTATTTGGCGACATCAAACGTTGAATTACTGGGTCACCCGCCGTATAGCCCCGACCTCGCGCCTTGTGATTTTTATTTATTTCCAAAAATTAAAAAAAAACTTAAAGGAAAGCGGTTTATGAATGCTGAAGAAGCGGTGGCTGCGTATCGCGATGCCATTGAAGAGACCCCTAAGGACGAGTGGGCAAAGTGCTTTTCCCAGTGGTTCCATCGCATGCAGCGGTGTATTGACGTCAATGGACAATATTTTGAAAAGATATAATAAAACTAATAACTGGCTAATGTAATCAGTTTTTGATTTTCTAAGAACTTTCAGTTTGACCCTCGTATGGTTACAAATATACTAGCTAAACAACACACAAATGGTCTGTTTCGAAATAAGGATTTTTCTTCCTTGTGTTACGAATACCAGACAACGATTATGAGCATATCGATCTTGCCACATAAACTTTTGCCCCTTGCGTTCGAACCTGTGACCGCTGGCATAGTAGTTAGGAGCTCTAACCGACCTGTCGGTTACCGGTCGGTTAAAGTTGTGAGCGTCGAAGTCAACCAGTTTTCGTTGTAGGGCATAAGGCACTGACAACACTGAAACTCGTAATAAGACACTGACAACACTGAAACTCGTAATAAGACACTGCACGTCTCAGGATTAGCTTATTTCTGGATTAAATTAAATACAATTGGACGTAGTTACGCAAAAAGGATCCAATCCACAGCAAGTAACTTTTGAGTAATTTACGTTTAAAGTGTAGCATTGTTTTTTTCATTGATGCTCTAAGCTGTCAAACTGTGTTTTAATTTTTATAATTTAAATATTATTGTAGCTAAAAGGTAATAAATATGAATACAGGAACTGAAATATACTTTACAAAGGTCGAAAGAGTCGAAAGGTCGTTTGCTTTAATAGGAATATTTTTTTCTTTAATTGAAAATAGAATATTATGAAAATGTAAGGAGTATCCTTCTAATTAACTTAAACTAAATATGTATTTCGTACATTATATCAGACTTTCTTTTTAATCGAAACATTGTAATTCTTACTGAATGAATCTGTTTCTTTCTTTCTTTTTTCATTTAAATATTAGTATTATTCATAACACATCTTTTTTTTTTGAAAATGGGACTTTTTGACTGTGTGACAAACGTTTCACTTTTTCACATCAGTGGGGGAATTTTCAAAAATTAAATATTATTATTTTATTTAATTAGGTTATTTATTTATTTATTAGGTTTTTAATAACGTAATTACTTACTTTTTAATTTATTTTCTTATTGCTTTTTGATTCAAGAGACTCAGTCCTTTTAGTGGTTTGAAATAAGACTAGCCTCTTTTAACATAGCTTTGCTTTAAAATAAGGACGTTAGCTGTTAGTCTTCATTACGAGGCAGTCAGTTTATGTATGAGACTAATAGACTTAAACAACTTAAACGACTTAAATGAACAATTATTGTTCAATTATTATTTTGCCTTTTTCGGTTTCTTAGATAATGCTGTCATCACTGAACTGACTAAACTATGATTTAATGTGAAACTACTGGGACTGTGCTAGGTGTTGCAAAATTTTAGACCATCAAAATTTACAACTTTTACTATAAGGCTACCGTTCAAATCTTTTTTTTTAATTTCATGCTATCGTCAATGTACCCGACAAATTTGTGCGTGGCATCTAAATCATAATTATGTAATATTATATTTTTGCTTTCGACCATGGCTCGTTTGTAAGTATTGATGGTCTCATTCAACGCCAAAATTTTGGCAAACCCTTGCCAGTCACCGAGTAGTTTCAAATTAAATCATCGCTCGGTCAGTTCAGTGGTGCCAGCATCATCAGAGAAACTGAAAAGGCAAAATAATAATTGGACAAGTGTGTTAAGTTAACGAATCCAGAAATAGGCTAATCCTGAGACGAGCAAATTGGCCTTAAAACGAGTAAAACGAATTTTATGACACGTTTGACTTCAATTCGACGTTTTATAAATTGTTGTTTTGGTCAGTAACATTTAACTCAGGGATGATAATATGTATGAGTTATAGTTATTCTAAGGAAAATATTTTTTATAAAACCTCTTTACAACATTCCAAAAAAACGAAAAGAATGGCAAACTCGCACCCTCATGTGTATCTATGAAATACTACGCCGTAGCTAGTAAGCTACGAAAAGCCGTACTTGTGTTGGTAGTTTTGATTCGCTCACTAGAGTATCGCAATGAGAAATTTATATTGTGGGTTGTTTCAATGATTTTTTTGGCATCAGTAAGGTTTGTACAGGATGCTCGTGGGTGGGTGGATGGGTGACCATTCCGACCATATAAGTGACGTACATCACGAACATCTCCGTGCTTCGAATGGCACGTTAAGCCGGTCCTGGCTAATATCGGTTGATCATAGTCGTTACCCTAGTCAGAGGCCTTATGGGCGGTTTGATAACATCTGACAGCAGGGTTAGTCGCACACTGAGCCCGCGTGGTGGAGTTTGGCTCAAACTACCTCAGGTAAGGCCTTTGCCTAGCAGTGGGATGTTACAGGTTAACTTTACTTAGGTTTGTACAACCACCCCTGACTCGCTCGTCGCTGACCAAATCAACATCTATTAAATTTAATCTTAAGGGGCTACCCGGATTTTTAACGTGCACACTAGCGCCACTTTAGTAGAAAAAGCATAACTCGTTAAATAAAAGACCAATCAAAAATCTGGTAAACACGATTGTACTACAGGTTCTATGGTTTATTTAGTACGTTTAAATTGTTTCTAATGTAGTTATCTGCAGTTACATTTAGAAAAATTGCCAAAACTGGCTATATTTAGCAGTTTTTCTAACTCTAACTACAGTAAACTACTTAAGAAACAATTTAAACGTACTAAATAAACTATAGAACCTGTACAATCGTGTTTACCAGATTTTTGATTGGTCTTTTATTTAACGAGTTATGATGATTTTTCTACTAAAGTGGCGCTAGTGTGTGCGCGTTGAAAATCCGGGTAGCGCCTTAACTAAGTGAATGATTTCGATCCTAACATATTTTTTTTGCGCTGTCGTAGAAAATGTGTTACCACCTGTGGAAGAGATGCCACTTCAGCTGGTCACTCGAGCGCAGTGGGACCGCGAGATGGCTCCAGTTCTGACCCTGACCCCATACAGAGCCAGTGACGTGATCGTAGTGCAGACCGACACGGATCAGTGCCGCAGCACCGCTACGTGCACGGAGCTACTACGCAACATGCAGGTTCGTAGTTGAAGCAAACTGTAGGAATATATAGAAACATAAACTCTTATTTTTAATTAGACCAGAATGACAGCTTCAATCAAACTTTTTTTTGTTACAAGTTAATGTTGTACGATGATTAATTAATTTTTAGATATTAATTTTCAATAATAAAGAATGATTACATGACAACATTTCTTAGCTATAAATAAACGTTATAAATAAATCAGTTTTTATAAGAAGTAATATAACTAGGGTAATTTCCGTCGCAATAGCAATATTCTGGTATATTTTAGCTATTTAATATTTTTATATTTCCTTTAAATAAATTATGAGAAATAATGATAATACTCATATTTTTGTAGAGTTTTTGAAATAATAATAACACTGTTATAATTCATGCTATTATATATTTCATCGCAACACAATTTGAAACCACAACTATTTTATAATTTTACAATCGATTAAAAACAAAGATAGAATAAAAATTGAACTTTCCGGTTATTTAGCAACAACACTATTTTTATATTCCGAATAAGTTACCACCATATAATAACTATCCCTTTTGGAATAGAACGACAAAATCGAGATAGTAGTAGTAGCAGAAAGCGATTTTGCAGAACCATATTTGGAGGCTGTCAAACAGTTGGTCGCCCCAAAGAGGCTAAAATTTACTTGCATTTATTTTTTTATAATTCTAAGTGAAATTGTGTTTATTTTGGAGAAGTAATGCTTCTGAAACAAGGTGTCTTCTTCGGCGATTGACTGTTGATCAAGATCACAGCGAAATAATCCCAATAAATTTTCATTTCATAAGCAAAATATTCCAAATCGACACGTCCTTATTTACGATTTATTTTTGCCAATGTGCTTCAATTTTTAAATACTGAGTATGATTACTCTTTCCTAGAAAGGATGTCCAAAGGATAAATTGGCGAGTGATTTTTGTTCGAAAACGAACTAAATATCAATGGAAATGACGCGAAATATATACTTTTGTACTGAAAAAAGTCAGTTATTAATTTTTAAATCACTCCCGTGTGAAATCATACTCATTTTCATTGGAAAATGAAAAATGAGTATGATTTCACACGGGAGTGTGAAATCATACTCATTTTCATTGGAAAATCGGACGCGAATCAGTTAATAATACACGCCATCTTGGCGCAAGTGATTCAAAAATAGGGGCCCTTCGCCCTTATTTTTGAATTCCTTGCTTTGATATGGCGTGTGATTTTCGTTAGAAAGCGAACTAAACATGAACGAGAAAAAAGCGCAATATACAGGGTGAAATTTTAATCAGTGACCAAATTATGTGTGAAGACTCCACTGATGAATATGAACAACTTTTACTACGGGAGCAATAGTGAAATCGAGAAAAAAAATCAGCTGTTCCATACAAAAGCTCAATTGGCGCGCGGCCAAAATGTAAAAACCAGCAAAAAAAATTTCTCGATTTCACTATTGCTCCCATACTAAAAGTTTTTCATATTCATCAGTAGAGTCTTCACTTAAAATTTGGTCACTGATTAAAATTTCACCCTGTATAAGTGAATACTCACAAAATTATATTATATTTATTTCAATTACTCCTGCGTGAAATCTAACTGTTTTTAAATCGAAAATTGGACATTAATCAAAGAGTATCACTCGCCATTTTGGAGCGAATGATTCAAAAATAGGGCTCCAGGGCCATTTTTAAATCACTCGCGTCAAGTTGGCGTGTGATATTCATTGTTTAATGTCCGATTTTCCTATCAAAATTAGTATAATAACACGTGTAAGTGATTTGAAAAAAGATAAATGAATTTTATGAGTACCAACGCCAATATTTTGCGTGATTTTCATTGATTTTTAATTTGTTTTCGAATGATACTCACTCGCCATATTCAAGCGACTGATTCAAAAATAGAGCTCCTGATCTCTTAGTTTCAGCCTTTGCATTCTGTAGCGATTATTCGTGGGTATATTTAAGGTCAAATCATTTTAAGTGATAATATTTTAACTGTGTCTTTGTAAACATCATAAAACACGATTCTATCATTATTTTTTGGAAAATCTAGATTTGATTTTTTAATTTATCTGTAACAAAGAAAATTTCTTTTATTAAATCAGCCCCCTGGAGATTTTAAAAAATATCTACGTCATCGGCATCGCCTCGCTCAATTCAATGTCCTATCCTTATTTTTCTCTAATCTAAACCTACTTGATAAAATATAAAATCTGAAAAAAATAATTACCTTAATCTAAAATTTTCTCAAAAACTAACGTATAAAAACCCAAAGTGTTGTCTACAAAAAATCTGTATTGGCCCTATAAATATTATCACTTAAAACGAGGTGACCTTATATTTTATTAAACCCCATTAAGAAGTGGTTATCCATTCGAAGACAGTTGCGTCTCTTTCACTTCGCTCACCTTGAACCGCGCAGCATTTCCTTAAATGAGCGTTGAAAAAACGAAAACAAGGCCTCAATTAGGCAAATCGACAACTGTAAAACTTCCTATGTCGCTAATATGACCTCGGTTTTCTTGACTATTTTATAAGCCATACTCTCAATTATTGGAATGAAAGATTCATTCCATATAAGAATTTCTCTACATTATTTTTTCAACCATACGTCCATATAGAAAGATAAATTTAAATTAATGTTTTAACCTCGTTACTGTTAGCGATAAGTTGATTAAGAACTGTTACAGTAATATTATATTTGATTTATTAACAGATACGTAGTGGTCGGAATATTCGATTACAGATTTAATGGAGCGTGATATGACCGCCAGCATTCGTCGAAATGTATGTTTATGCTAGCTGAATGATCCCGGTATTTATTTTCAATACTGCCGTGTTTAATTAGTATCAATTTTCATAGTTTGCTTTAGGCCTACTGATTACGATTCACCACACCTGATAAAGCTTACTTTACAAGAGCAATAATTTGTATTTCAATTACAAATTTGTTTATCTCTAATTATAATACTAAATTCAAATAATTTTGAACACTGAAAGGAAAACATGTGTGTGTAAACGAACATGTGTCATGTATGTTTTATCACGCCATTGTACTGTCGCTTACACTTATCATGTTTAGAAGAGTCCACTACCCACAGTTTCGCGAAAGATAATGAAGAGTTTCGATTTATAAAAAAAAATATCATCGGAAAATTCGAACTTACCAAAACACTTTTGCGTAACTAATCAAATGATACCGCAAGTTGGGTTTGTAATTATTTGAGTTTGAGTTGTACCGGTGTTTCTTTTCAGCACTTGCCAAATTGTCTGTCTTGTCTTGAAGCGTTAGTAGGGCCCAAAAGATAAGGAGACATGTTCTAGCCCCATATGGGCCATAATTATTGATATTACACTAATTATTGACGTTCATAAGTGGCATTTTGTGTTCTAATTGAATAAATTATTTTTGACTTTGACGTTGGATGAAAAACAAAACGCCAAAGTAATATCTTCGGATTCGTATGAATCCGAGGCGCTTTATGTCATTATTATATGCACTCGTATGAACTTGTGTCTGATATTGATTACATAAATAAAAAAATAATAATAAATGTAGTTGAATGATATTTATGTGACAGATATCATAGTGGTTAGTGCGAATGATGTCATTAACTCTGCTATCGAGTTACATAGATCAGGGTGACGTTAACTTTTGGGTCGAGTTTCAACGCTACTCTCAGAGCCCTGTGCGGTCTCGCGTCCTCTATTCTAGACCACGATACTAATCAGTGAATCATCCCTCTAGGTCAGGGGCTGCATGTACTATAATTATCAAATCGAACTTTTAAGGGCCTTTTCACTATAGTCAAATAAGCCATAACCAACGAAAAATTTAAATATGAAACGTGATTTCGTATGAAGTATTGGACTCAAAACGTTAACTGAAACTTTTTAGGCCATAACAAGTAACGTAGGGATTTCGAAGGGCTGGTTTAGGGTGGATTCGACTAAACGAGAATAAATGTTAACCTTAGAATAAATCGCTAGTTATCCGAGAGTATAGCAATTTTCCATTTTACAACCAATCGAGGAAACAAAATTATCTTTCGTTTCCACCCTCGTATTACGACCTAGCACTGTAGCCTTCGGTTTGAGTTTATTTAATTATTTAAAAACTTTATTGCACAAAAGTTGGACTTAATGCTAATAGCATTCTTTGCCAGTCATACCCTTAGATCATACAGAAAGATTGTTATGGGTGCAGGAGAATATCGTAAATAGATATTGAAATTGTAACAAAACTAAAGTGTAGAATAATAATATTATTTACAAACCATAATATACATATACATTTATAAACTAAATATACCTCCTGATCTCTAGAGAGAGCGTACTCCACAGCCGCGTAGCCGTTACTGTAAACGTCTTGGACTGATAGGAGGAGCGATTTGCTGGTATGCCTAGCCGGAGATCTTCGGAAGAACGGAGAGCACGATCATGAGATTGACATAAAAAGGAGAACATAAGATAAGAAGGTGATGAGGAGTTATTGAGAAAACCGAACACAGGGAATTCGAGAGTTTTGATGTTGTTGAATGGGAAGCCAATTAAGTTGCGCACTGTAGCGGGAAATATGGTCATATTTACGGAAGCCAAAGATGAATCGAATACAGCTGTTGAGAAGACGTTCAAGTTTGTCAGTGAGTGCCTCAGTGAGGTTTGTACAGCAAGAGTCCGCGTAATCAATGATAGGGATAATGAGAGTTTGCATGGCAAGAAATTTTGTCTTGAACGGAAGAAAAATATTTAATGGTAGAGAGAGTTTACTCTTAACTCTAGCTGGACCAAGCCAAGCATGGCTAAAATAGAGTCGACGATGGAGCGAGCTCACGCAGAAAAACAATGTTCATTCTGACTTTGAAAAATCAGTTACCTTAAAATCTAGCATGCAAATATTACCAAATATACCTTTTCAATTTCCAGAACCAAACATCGGACGGTGCGACGTTGCCGTACAACTTCTTGGTGTCATCTAACGGGCAAACCTACGAGGCTCTGGGGTGGCGGCGGCAGTCGTCAATGTTCCCGGAGCACGCAGGGTCGGCTCTAGTCCTAGCTTTTATAGGTAAGATTATAGCCACAACAAGGTTATGTTATCTGAACAGAGCTGGCAAAAGTGTAAAAGTGTGTCTTCATTCATGCATCATTTGTATCTGTATCACTAAAACATGCGACTCCGAAAACCGTGTCTGGATCATTTGAAACAGTGACTTTCGGAACAACCTTTCTCTCTATAACTGTCTGATCTGCATCATGCGTATTGCTACACGCTACGCGCGTGGATTAGGGCCCCTGTATTTGAATCACTCGCTTCAAGATGGCGTGTGAATTTCATTGATTAATGTCCGATTCCCCAATGAAAATTAGTATAAATCCACGCGGGAGTGATTTGAAAAATCAAAACTGTATTCTATATTTTCCGTGATTTTCATTGATTTTAAATTGGTTTTCGATCGCCATTACTCACCGTATTCAAGCGATTCGTGTGTGCGAGGCGTGTGATTTTCATTCGAAAGCGAACTTAAAAGAAACGAAAACCGACCAAAATATATTCGTAAATACTCACAAAATTAGGTTATATTTTTAATTACCAACCCTGCGTGGAATTAAACTGTTTTTCATTAAAAAATCGGATATTAAGCAATGAATATTACACGCAATTATGACGCGAGTGATTCGAAAATATGGCCCCAGATCGGGGATGCAATTCGAAGTATACGTTTTATGCGGTGATCATCTGATGCGGCCGCCTCACAGTACTTCATCAAACAATAAGCTGCGCCACTGAAACAGTTAACTCTCTGTTTAAGTCATAGTAGTGTAAAGAAAATATCAATTTGTTGTTTCAGGTAATTATACAAGTACGCCCCCACCGTCCGCTCAATTGGTGGAAGCGGATAAATTCTTTGCTGAATCTGTGAGTCGGCAGTACTTGCGCCCTTCATACACAGTGATCGGTAAAAACACGAAGAGTCATCCGAGGAGTCTGTTTTATAGCTTGGAACGACTGCCGCAGTGGAATGACAAACTATCTGACACAGCGAATACGTAGTGTTATTATACTTAAATAGCAGTGACTTTAATTTTTGTTCCGAGCGTTTATGAGCTAGTTTCAATATGTAAAATATCTAGTATTTTTTTTAACATGAAGCTCGAAACAGGCACAATATTACACTGCCTTTATGTAATGAGCTTTTAAAACGGTCCTGCTTTTGGACAATTATCCTGCTTCTATTTTCCGTTTAGTTCATACAAAATTTGACAATGCTCAAAACTTTTGAATCCTCAAATTACTTATTTTGACTTATTTTATTTGACTTATTACTTTGACTTATTTTATTTTTCACTGTACATTTGACGTTCATAAGTGGCATATTGTGTCCTAAATTGAATAAACAATATTTGACTTTTGACTTTGACTTGACTTTGAAAAGCATAGCATAAAAGTTTAAGATAAGTGGTCTGGTCAAGAATTTTCATTCTATTAATCAAATAGAATCAAATCGTTTTAAAGATAATGTTAGTAAAGGCAGTTTCTTTTTGCTAGTCGAATATCGTAGATAATTTTGACATTACTTTATACTGAGATAATTTATTTTAAAATAAGATTAACAGAAAACTCATCAAATAGGTGATTCATCGTTTAGCACTGAGATCTTATTAAATCAAATAGTAAATTAATTTTATTTACAGAAATTATTTAAGAGTTATAAAAATATTGTTTACATTATTCGACTAGCAAAGGACAATAGACTGTAGGTAACTTAGGTATGTAACAATCTTTGGCTGATCCTGACCGCACTCATTATTTTGATAGCATGTGGACTTTCCAAAAAATACTTTGACTACTGTAAATGTGTTTTTATTGATGATTTAAATACTAGATTGAGGTCCACTTGCGCACTTCGAGATTTGCTTAATTTTATTAACTCTCGACGTAAAATGAAGTGTTATAAGTTTGACCGCTACGTGTGTGATTCTGTCTGTGGCATTGTAGCTCCTTAACTGGTGAACGGATTTTGACGCGGTATATCTTATTTGAAAGCTGTTTATAATTAAATTATGATTCTGTGTGTAAGAATGGACCTGTCGCTGACACTGCGCAGTGAGAGAAATGTGCAAAAATTTACTGTATTGACACGAAACGGATGAATGCGGGAAAGCGGGAGGGATGTGACATGTCATCATCATCATCATTATCAGCCAAAGGACGTCCACTGCTGAACATAGGCCTCCCCCACGGCTTCCACAGCGACTGATCACTAGCGGTCTGCATCCAGTTTGATCCTGCGATCTTTTTAAGGTCGTCTGTCCATCTTGTTGGTGGACGTCCTACACTGCGTCTTTGGTGGAATGTGACATGTATGACGCGTCTATTATTATAATAACGGAGCAGTAATTGTGATGCTAAGCTCATCCTGACTTGCACAAGGCGGCCTTAGACATTGGTAAAGTATGCAATATACTTTAGTTTGTAAGCCGATTAAAACCGTTACCATGACACGCTACGTAAAAAAAGTCTATGGCCAATTGCACAGCGCCTCTAGCGGTCACTGACAGAACTAACATTTTCCAAACAAAAAATACGAGCTAGCGAGTAAACTCATGACAAAGGTACAAGATCCTTCTTACAGTGATGTTCCATTGCAATGGGTAATAATCTTGGATGAATTAACCACTGGATATGAAACGCAAGAGCGAATGTATGAAAATAACATTAGCCAATTTCTGCGGGGCGGGGGAGCTTGTCGTGTCAATTATTGACATTTAGTGCATAAAAGTGTCGATATTTTTTTATCGATATGTGTGGAACGAATGAATGAACGAATCTTTTGTAAAACTCTATAATTTTATCACCAAAACAATAAATTACACTATGGGCATGTAATGCACAAACCCTCAAATGAACAATTGAAACATAGAACGTCGTTTTATATAAACGGTCTGCCAAGTAACACTAACTAGAACTTCCTTAGACATATTGAAACAGCCCGTAAATACACATAGCCTTGCACCATTTAAGTCCTCATAACGGATAATTAACCAGAAGTTTTTTTTTGCATTGGCATTATGTCACTCGGTGATGTTTTGTGGGGATCCATTTTGCCTCTCTTCGGACGGCTTGTACTCACTTTATTTTCCATAATGGATCTACAGGAAATCTGAAATTATATTAGAAGGATGCATTGTCATATAATATGAAGTTTAAAATTTTAAAGCAAACTGTTGTATATTTAAGATTACCTTAATCTACTCTCGAGTGAAACTTTTACAGATTTATAATTTTATTTTAAAAGTATTTATAATATTAAAAAATTTAATAAAAGAACGTTTATCGATATGATTTATCGACATTTGTCAAGCACAATTGAAAATAAACTGACAAGAGAACGAATGATAAACAAACGACAATCCTACCGTATAAAGTATACGTTATCTTGTTGATTTTGTAGTAACAGACCACCACTTTTTTAAATGGCAATGTTACTTTTCTCTTGGAAAACACGTTTCACTATTTTCATGAAAAATAACAGCTTTTTTGGGATAAAACGTTACTTACAAATGAAAATAAATATTTTTAAACTTGCTGCTATAATTTTTTCACTAAAATAAGCCACATTTACTATTTTTTTCTGTCAATGTTTCTCACTGAGCTCTATCACCGTACTGACAAGACATCACCTGCAAGTGAGGCTAAAAAGCCCGCTTCGTGGCTAAGGGGGCACAAGCGAAATGACCCGTCATTGCGCGTCCAGTAGTTTATTCGTCCAAGGTAATAATTCAACTCTTAATCTATCGATTGTAAACAATTACCAAAGGTTGAAGTAAACTATGCTGTATGTAATAAATATGAGATTGTAATTATATTTCGGATACGGCTAATAAATATTTGATAAGTCGTTTTGATTGATGTTGTGTTGTTATTATTATAGACATGATACATGTTTACTGTTACTTAGTTGATCGAGATATAAAATTAGCATGGCTCACTTGCGCAGATTGAAGTTACATAACCTGTAGTTACAAAATCAAAGCTTTTTTTTGTCCAATTGAAAGAAATCGACAAAACAGAATAATAAATTGATTTGTGTCTGCGCAAGGGGTTTTTAGGAATATTTGCAGATGCGATTGTTTTGATTATATTTAATTTATGTTAAAGCGCTTGTTTGCCTATTTTGCGAATGTATTTTGTAAGATCTCAATGCGAAAATTCATTTAAGTTTGTACATAACATTAAATGCATAATTGAATTCTCTAAATGTATTGATTATATGACTTAGATATTTACACATTATTCTAGCTTTAATAATTAAAGGTTAAATTAAGTTTTGTAGAATATGATAGAAGATGAATCGCTTTTACGTATTTAGAATAAATCTGTTAGCTTTCATCTTCTAATATGCAATAAAATAACTAGTCCCTATTCTTTTATTGTACCGTCTTGTATATATAGAAACTTTAAAGGAGCCGTATTAGTGTATTTATCTAAGACATGACAAAAATACATGTTGAAATTATTCCTACACGTATTATAAATGGTGTTTTTGAAGTGAAAACTTCTTTAGCGGCGTTGAGCACTTTTGTGGGATGGGGGAAAAATGTGAAACTCGCGTCAGGACACGTGGGCTGAACGAAAAACCGTAAGACGGTTGGCGAAATTATGGATGTAAGTTGATTTTTCTGAGACATAAACTTTTTAATGTAATTTAATATAATATAAATTGTAATGTTTGTGTACGAAAGCGCAATAAATAAATATTGTATTCTATAAAAATATTATATTATTATTATTGTATTATTATTATTATTGTATTCTATCACAAAAATGATAGTACTTTTATATTGATAATAACTATTCCAAAAAATCAAAAATGCACAACGTTGATATTCAAGTTTTCACTTCTGCCGGCACTCCCGGAATGCAATTTTTTTTTATAACGAAAACGTTTTATTGCCAATTTACCCCCTTATTCATATAACGCAAACAGTCTAATAAACCTGTTTTAACTATTACACTGTTTTGTCTCATTTCTCTTGGCGCTGTCATCATTGTACAGAAAGTGACAAAACAGTGTAATAGCTAAAAAATATGAATTAGACTGTTTTAGTTATTATGAATTCATATGGGGATAAGTATTCGCAATATATTCCAATTTTATTATTTGATTCTTATTATTGAATTAGGAAGCACGCAATGCGGCTTAATAATACATATTTAATAATTGTGATTATGGGTGTTTATTTTATTAATAAATATTATGCTAAGATAAATATAATTAGTTAGACGCACGTCATATGAGATATTTGATCAATGTGAGATATTACTTTCATTTATTTTACAATGTGACCTAAAATTGAATCAAATTAACCCAAACAAAGTGTCCTTTATATTGCGGGTGCGCCCCAATATTTCCATGAAAATACAAAGTAGAAAAAGTGGGACTAGAGATTTAAAAAAAAAATATACTCCATAATTTAAACAGCGGCATAAAGTTATCTATATTTGTGATATTTCAGAATCTGCTCCCCTTTTGTATTTATGAAAGCCCGATTAAATGCTAATAAATAAAATTCAAAAGAGATATAAATAATCAATAAAATAAAATAAGGTTCCCTGTTAGAATACGGGACCCTCAAACACGAATTCTCTTAAATATAAAAAAAATATAAATAGAGAACAAACATCCATTTATGTAAATAATTATCCACCACGTACTTTACAGAACAAATTACACAACGCCATATGAAAGGTTATGCAAAAAAATAATATAATATATAATTGCGCCAGTAATGGAAAAAGTGGGAGAATCAGTCCCAGTATTTCTATCAATAGAATAACCTAATGGAAAATTGTAGGATACACCCTATCTAGCTAAAGTGACTATTATTTCTTCTTTCGCTGATTATCTCTAAGATTATCTCTAATATATTTAATAGGAGTACATAATTTTTCAATGTTATATTGTTAAACAAATATTAGTTTTAATATTATGCTGTAGCCAAAATAACGCACAATTTAGAAATAACTCATCACAGTAAATTGTACCTGCTTTATTATTAACGAATGTGTCAAGATATAAATATGTAGGTAATGAAGAATTGACAATAGTGACTGAGTTTGTTAGCTTCTTCTCAGCACTGGGGCCCTATTTTTGAATCACTCGCTTCGAAATGGCGAGTGATTTTCGTTAGACAACGAGTCTTTTTCTATGACTTTTAATTCATCTTCGAACGAAAATCACTCGCCATCTTGAAGCGAGTGATTCAAAAATAGAGCTCCTGGACTAGTGCTGAGAAGAAGCTACCAAACTCATGTTAGCATGGCCCTAAGCTGTGGTAGGGTCTATGTTAGGACGTGTATAATGAGTCTATATATAATATATGCCTGGATAAATTGTTCCGGATAGGAGGTGAAAGTAGACCTAAAATGCAACAAAAATGTCAATTGAAAAAACCTTTTCTTTGTTATTTCAATATTTTAGTTTCTATTCATCAATGAAATTAGCTCTTTGTCCTGATATGATACCTGACAAAGACTCTTAACTCTTTGTCCTGATGATGATGAAATCGCTGGTCGATTGCAAATATGATAAGTCAAATACATGACATTGAGATTAAATAATAATCAACCCACAAAAATGTAACATAATACAAACAACACTACCGTGAGGTGACGGCAACGATGGTCAAATTTAAATGAGCCAGGGTATTAATTGAGTTGAGCCGTAGATTTGTATGACAAATTAAGGTTAAACAATACGAAATCATAACCATAAAATCTTCTAGTATAATGGGTAAAATTCTGAAAAATTCAGCGATAATCGAAAAATCATACTAAAACGTCAAGTTCTGGGGATATGATATCATTGATAAATGTCAAAATTTCACACAGAAGACATTAAGAAAAGAAAGCTCAATTTTGTGAGTACGTATCTATATTTCGATTTGTGGTTTAATTGATTGATTTTCTTAGATTTTAATTCGTTCTCAATCGGTAATCACACGCCATATCCAAGCGAGTGATTCAAAAATAGGTCTCCTGACAGCTATTGCCGGCTTCATTACCATACTTCAAGAAGTCAGACAGTTTTTTTTGCACGTAGCGTCCCAGAACATGGGAATTACATTGTTCACTAGCAGCTAAAATACTGAAAAAATATAAAGTTACCGACATTTGACTTTTCTATGGCATTCTTTCACCTTCTATCCGAATTGCACATTAACCAGGATCGAACTGTATAGAAATGAATTAATTTGTTTTAATTTATTTTATTTTGAACGGTTACATTCAGACGGTAATATTTTCCCGTACCTAGGTACGGACAACAGCACGTCAAGGTAAACACCGCGGCATCTTATGCAGTTGTAATAAGGGCTAGTTTGCAACAAAAGTGGGTAACCTGATATGCTGTCGACTGTACATGATATAATTAAGAATAAGTATAATAAAAAATGGATGTATTTTTAAGTCGATAGAAAAAATAACAAATTGTTACCGTTTGTAAGTAGCCTAAGCATAATAGTCATCAAAAACATTGATTTAGTTTTATATAATAAAAATAGGAATCTAGATATTTATTTGTAAATATAAACTATCGACAAAGCCGATTGGCCTCGCTTTGTTGGTTTAAATTAAGGTGGTTGTTTTTAATGTTGAGATTTTTGCTTACGTGACATTCCTTTTGTAAGATGATATCGGTTCAACAGTTTTCTTTTGGTGTTTCGATCCACTGCACTAAATTTTCGAATAATGTGTAATATTATAAATCGCCAACCTCTTCTACCTAATAATTGATGCTTTAAATCGACCTCTTTAAAATACAGGATGTAAACATTCTAAAAATTGACTTACCTACCTTTTTATCATTTTCACTTTTTTTATTATTTAACTTCATTATTACTGATTTCAACTAAAAATCCCTAATGGTGTATTCTCACCGGCCAGCGGACTTGCGCAGCGGCATTTTCTATAGTTTCTGACAAGTCTTGACGTATGCCGCCGGCCGGTGTGCATACTTACCTTATATAATGTTTCTTAAAGCGTGGTACGTCTATAGTTTCATTTCTTTTTATTAATCTTTATTTAACCATAATAAAACCAATTTATTTAAAACCGTTTTATTGAAAATGTATTTAGTTTTCTTACTCTTAACTTACCCTATTTGTATATAGATACCTAATACAATTTTTAGTTAACATTATTATTTCACAAAACAAAGCGGTAGGTGACATCCTTTTTTTTTATATCCGTAATGTGATCGATCAATTGTACAATGCCATGTAAATATATCATAAAATATTTATTTGTATAGAAAGAATTTCGACTTGTGGTATGTAAATAAGTTTATGAGGTATACGATGAGTTAATAAAATAATTGTAAAATCACGTTATAAAAATATATAGTAGAAAAATTATTCAAGATATCAATAAATGATATTTAAAACCAGCACAAGTAAGTACTTTAAATAAATTATAATAAACACTTACATATTCGTTTGTACGCGTAGATTCCTCAAACTTATTCTACATAATAAAACCCACCATAGCTTTTTTTCCCACAAATGCTTCGTCTCGAAGGTTGATATTTTATCTAAGGACGTATCTATGAAATGTAATGTCACGTAATAACACCAAAAACAATTGAAAGTAATGAAATATTATCCCATATACCTTATTCAGATTATTAGGGCATCTGATTCAGATTGAGATACATTTTATGAGGTCTTATTGTCTCAATGCTTTGGAAATCATGAGTTTGACAATAACATAGAATGATATCGTAAATCAGTTTGTTCTATTGCAGATTGAACAGATAAAACGTACAAAAGATTGATAACAGTCTTTAGACAACCTAAATCTAGATAAACCGTACCTATCCCAAACAATAGAAACTCTTTTAATTTCAGAATTCTTGACTTCCACCAAAATTCAAATTACTTAAGTGGACTTGCGCACAATGATTTAACAGGATCACGCTTTTCCTGGATTATTTAAAATCTTCGTTCTGTCTTTGTAATCATAAAAAAAAGTGACCGGGTTGGAACGATAACAATTTAAGCCACGATCAGACTAATTCGAGGTTAAATTAATGCGCAAGTAGACTTTAAGATGTTAAATCTAAGTCATAGAGATAATAACTATCACCCGGTTTCTGAGGTAGGTACTTAAAAAGTGGTATTTGAGAGACATACAAATTATACAAAATAGACAAGCTATAAAGTATTCACGGCAGCACATCGACTACCGAACAACCTATTGGTATATACATACATTTATTTCAATAGGGTCGTGTCAGGTTTAAAAAAAAAACACTTATTTAAGAATATACTTCTTCTATATCTCTCATGTTGCTTTCATAAATCTATGTTAGTGTTATTGAACGTCTTAAATCCCCGTGGCTCGGTTTTTATCATTTTCTTTTATTGTAAAGAAATTCGACCACTTTTTTTATATACAATATTGAATCATCAAATTGGTTGGTTTACATTCAGCTTTTAAGTCTAACTTGAAAGAGAGTGTTCAATATCATTTAAGATATTTAGAATAGATCGATATGCTGTCGCACCCCATAGACCATACATACATAATTTTATGTCATTGGTACTCAAATACCTAAAATAGAACTAAATCAATCTATCTCTAGCTTCCTAAAGCTGCCTTCGACTGATAATGTGTCCGGTTTAGTATTTTTGTTTTTCGTTGAGATGATCCCTCGTGTGCTGAGTATCTCCATATCACTGAGGTGGCAGATCTTCTTACGCTGGTCGCTTAGGAGTTGCTTGGTGAACGAGATCATGTCTTGAAGAGGAATCTCTCCTCCGTATATCGTGGGTAGGCAGGACACGCTTATATTTTTGTGTAGCTGCTTTAATGTTGAGTGGATCTGTAAAATAATAATAATTAGTATTAAATTATATTCATGGATAATGTAACACCAGTCTCTTCGGAGGCGTGCGTTCGTATCCCACCGCTGCCACCATGTAATATCAAATGAAACACGCGTAGTTGGTTATCAACTGATTTATATTTTCTATTTCCGAAGTTACCTACATGTTACAAGAGTATTCAGAGATACCCACAACAGATATTATCTAAGTATTTAATTTAAATTAGAATCAAACCGAGCCGCTTCAGAAAAGGATACTATTTTTTTATAAGTTATTTACTGAGCATCCGTTATATAAATAGATAAATAAACCTATCTACTACCCAGTGTAATTTTAGGCGAACTAATGTCTACTATTTCACGTAAGGCATACCTATCTAACTTAAAACTCAATTAATTGATTGCACTTTGAGTTGTACATTCAGCTTATGGCATTCTCTACTATAATAAAACTAAAGACTTGTAGAAGGGAAACTCGTGCGTTTATCGATAACACGTTTGAAAATGGGGTTTTGCATTTTGTACTATCAATACTGCAGGGTATTGCGCGAGCGCATCCTTTTTTCAAATGTAATTTATGATTATGACACGGACTGCCACTGCCACGAGTCTTTGGGTTTATTGTAGTGGACCGCTTAGGAGTGCTGAACATTTAAAGCTCGGTTGTACCATTTAACTTTAACCTTGCTATGTTCATGTTTCGTATGGTGAGTGACGGCTATTTAACGCAAGTTGCTGCAGACGAGATATATAGCCTGTTTCACAACCGCTAAGTTAAGTCTCAAGAAATTTAATAACGAGTGCTTTAACAAAATTCTTAATTGCTCCTTGAACGTACTTTTCATTTGTTTTTTTGCGGGTTTTAATATCTAAATACATAACAAAATGGTCTAGAGATATTCAAAACTTTTTATAATAACTTAAAAAGTACTGGCCTTTATACAAAAAAATATTAATGACAGATTATAAAATCGTTATTAAGTTTTTTAGGGTTCCGTAGCCGAATGGAAAAAAACGGAACCCTTATAGTTTCGTCAAGTCTGTCTGTCTGTCTGTCTGTCTGTCTGTCTGTCTGTCTGTCCGTCCGTATGTCACAGCCATTTTATTCTGTAACTATAAGCATCACACTGTTGAAATTTGGTAGAAATATGTATCCTGTTTACCGCTTTACGATTCTTATACAAAAAATAAAAAATAATGATATTTAAGGGGGGACTCTCATACATGAACCTAAAACCGAAAAAAATTTTTTTTGTCAAACCTATGCGTGTGGGGTGTCTATAGATAGGTCTTTCAAAATTACATAGAGGTTTCTAAAACCATTTTCTTTTAAAGTCTAACGTTTCACAGCTAGACGCTTCCAAAATGGGAAAATGGGCGTCCCCCCCCATCTAATTTCTAAACAAAGCAAGTGAAAATTTTGAAAAAAATATGTTATGTAGACCTTAACAAATACTTTCAACGAAAATTGGTTCGGACGGGATCGAACCAGTAGTTTTTGAGATATAGCACATTTTCAACAACTGCAAACATAACTTTGTTTTTCATACAAACACTATGAAAAACAAAGATATATTTGATGTCAACAAAATATTATGGTATTTAAGCTTAGTAGAAGTAAGTAGATCCCTAATTCAGTTAAAGTTGGCACGGAACCCTCAGTGGGCGAGCCCGACTCGCATTTTTTTTAATTCAAATTTGTATCTATACCTATAAAAGGGTTTTTTTAAAGATTGAATTTCGTCCAAAAAAAGTAAACCTTCACGAACTTCTAACATGACTTAAACTCCATAAATTTCTCTAAATCTTTGTCAAACGCATCTCCGGTGTTAATTTTATCAGAAACAAAATGTTAAGAGCAGTGGGCATGATTCAACCTGGCGTTACTCAAACTGCGGTCTCTGAAGCCATGAGAACCAGTCAGAGCGTTATATCCAGGCTTTGGTCACGTTATCGTGTCACGGAGAAAGTGATGGAACGGCACCGGGGACCTCAACGCATGTACAGGACCGATTCATAGTAAATGCTGTACGAAGTCAACGCAGTTAAGCGCATTAGGGCTAATTCTCATTATGGCAACCGACTCGCTAATGGACTAGTTCTCATTATGGCCACTTCTCATTTTGGCTACTTCTGATTAGGGCTACTTCTCATTAAGGCTACTCATCATCACATAAATATATACCTAATTATTATTGTTTGTTGATTATTGTGTGAATTTATGTTGATTTTACTGAAATTAAAGTAATTCAAAGAAGTGACAACTAGTAATGTTTACCTATCCTTTATCAGGTAATACAGGTTTGGATTTCGTTCCTGATTCGCGAAGAGTATGCATTTGGACAGAACCTTGTTGGAATCGACTGCAGCACTCATAACAAGTTCATGCATATCAAGGTGCCACGATTAGGGCTTGGGCAGGAATTCGTCTCGGCGGTAGAACGGACCTCGTTTGGATACAAAGTATTGTATCGGACACCAATCACATACATTTCTCTGGTCCCAAAGTAAGTAGCTAATGCACTTGTGTTATGGAAATGAGACAACGGTAGTACCACAACACCCAGACCCGAGACAATATAGAAAATTAAGATTTCTATATTGACCCGACCGGGAATCGAACCCGGGACCTCGGAGCGGCGACTCCTTGAAACCCTTAGCCACTACACCACGGAGGTCGTCGAATATGACTGCCATAAAAGACCAAGGTAAGGTGCTGGAGCCTGTAATCTTGCCCCACAGACAGCCAATGGTGCAAAATTTCCAGCTAATTCACGACAATGCCTGTCCGCATACGGCGCGTATCGTTACAAGTTTGTTACAACAGCATGATATCCAAGCTTTAGACTGGCCTGCACAATCCCCTGATTTAAATCCTATTGAGCATGCCTGGGATATGCTTCAATGCCTGGGATATGCTTCAGAAAAGAGCTCTTAGGAATTTCCCTGAAGATATTGTGCATGAAAACCAGCTTTTCTTGCATCTTAGCAGGACTTGGGACAGTATTCCACAACAGGATATTGACACCCTTGTTTTGAGCATGCAGAACCGCTGCTGGGGCCCTATTTTTGAATCACTCGCCTTAACATGGCGTTTGATTTTCGTTGATAAAGGGGTCATTTTGTAACTACTTGCGGCAATATTTCACATGATTTTCATTGTTTTTTAATTGATTTTTGAACTAAAATCACTCGTAATATTGACGCGAAAGATTGAAAAATAGAGCTCCTGATGTGTCAGGAGAATCTTAGGTGGATCCAAGAATTAATAATTTTAAGTTTTCAACCATGTTTATAAAAAAACGTTGTTTTAATTAGGTCTTGATGCACGGGTCTTGATGTTTCAAAAATAAGTTTTTTTATTATTTGACTTTATTATCAGATTAGATAGGCCAGAAGTTTAGTTATTTAGGTTTAATTGAAATACCCGTAGACCATGTTGATGTGTGTATCATTTATTTCATTGACTAGCAGTGCCCCGCGACTGCGACCGCACGTTTTGAGTTTGCTCCCTCCCCTCCCGTCGCAGCGTGATGTTTTATAGCCTTAAGTTTTCCTCGATAAGTAAGGTATCCAACACAAAAATTATATATCAAACGGTCCAGTAGTTCCTGAGATTAGCGCGTTCAAATAAACAAACTCTTCAGCTGAAATTTATGTTCTACTTACGTATAATCTGTCGACCATTTTTGGCGAAACCTTGCTTTTTGCAAATTCAATGATGTATTTGATGGCCGATGGGATGTTGATCAGGTGGAACTCTTTGTGGCGCATCGGCACAGATTGCTGGAAAAAAATAAGAAAATTTTAATATACTTTGTTATTTTCAAGCTTTTAACGATAAACAGAGCTTAGAAAATATTCGATGTATATTGGTTGTGTTACAATAGGTCACTATTTAAAAGATTCATATTTCATTCAGTCATATTCGTCAGTCCGAAAAATATATATTCTACATACAGGGTGTCACGTAAGTAGTGGTCCAAACTAAAATCCGCAGATTAATTAGGTTGTGATGTATCAGAGGTAGAATTTTGTAAAGAATCGTATTCATTTGACAATTCAAAACGTTCGGTATGATCTGACAAACGGCAAAGAACAAAACATTTGACAGTTCATACCGTACGTTTTGAACTGTCAAATGAATACGATTGCTTTACACAATTCCACCTCTGAATAGGTCCACGGGTTCAGAAGTCTCAGGGTTATGACTTATGAGATATTCAATAATTGATGTTTTCCATAAAATTCGATTTACGCGTTTTCGCTGTTAGGTACCATTGTTTTAATACTGCGGAAGTTAATATTCTGCTGAATCATTAATATTTCATATTTATAAATCTTTTTTCATCAATAACTTGTCATGTTTAGTTTGGAAACGACAATGTTTATAATTTTTGGTCAGATAAAATTGTATTCAAAATTTAAAGACTACGTCATGTGGCCTGCAATAGAAGCAAAAACTTTAATTAATGATCTTACAGAGAATATCTAGTTACCTTGACTGGTCATAGTGTTAATTTTACTCCTATTACAGACAGGCAACACCCTGTATAACAGTTAGGTTCGGAAACATATACCTTCGTACTGTCCACATAAAGGATTGGCCCATCAGAAAGCGTCTCACAAATAACTAGCTAATTAACCAAATGTCTTTACGAAACGCGTCCCCTAAACAGTTAAGGTAACAAAAATACATAATGTGCACCTATTTACGTAAAGTGAGTCATGTATACGGTGTAATGTCTGGTGAATTGGCTTTACGTAATAGTGACGCTGACGTGGAAAAGTGGCCTAGTACGGAGGTAGTCGTAACAGGTAGAACCGTTTGTTACAATGCGAGATGTAGATGATAAACGGTTAACATGGAATTACAGATGTCAAGGTAGCGGCTTGTTGATGTAACTATATATCTCGCTGATTGTTGATGCAACTATCTCTGAGTGTATTGAGCGCTATTAGAAATGCACACCTACTATCAATCATGATACAACGCATTTTAAAGGTCAATCGTGAATGAAACACGCTTGTCTTCGAGTAGGTAGGTAACTAAATCAAAATGGTATTACATAGTACGAGTAGGTTATGTAATTTAGTTGTCATGTTGAGCTGAATAGGTCTTGTCCGCAAAATATTGTTTTGTTTGACCTTATCGAGATCGATCTTGAAATTGTAAAAATGTGTATAGTATTAAGTTAAATTAATGAATTGCTTAATTTTAAGTTAAATATTTTAATTTTGCATGCCGCCTGTGGCAAAACATGATGGACTAAGATGAAATTCTGTTATCAAATTTACCATGTTTTGAGAAAATAAACATATTCTATTCTATCTGAGCTTTGAAAGCTAAAGCTGACGCTCTCTGTGTAGTAGTGGTAAGTACGCTGGTCGGTACCAACGATGTACCAGGAGCCCTATTTTGGAATTACTCGCCTCAATATCGCGTGTTATTTAAATATATAAATAAATATTTGACAACATCACATACATTGCTTCGATCCCAAGCTAAGTAGCTTAAGCTTGACCCGAGACAATATAGAAAAGATCGTTTTCTACATTGACCCTACCAGGAACCGAACCTGGGCCCCTATTTTTGAATCACTCGCTTGGATATGGCGTGTGATCTGCGTTCGAAAACCAATTAAAAATCAATGGAGATCACGCAAAATATAGACATAGGGTACTAACAAAAATCAGTTATGTTTTTTCAAATCACTTTTACGTGAAATTATACTAGTTTTCATTGGGAAATCGAACATTAATCAATGAATTTCACACTCCATTTTGACGCGAGTGTTCAAAAATAGGGGCCCTGAACCACACGAGATGGCGACATTTGAAACCAGCGTGCTAGCTAGCCACTCGACCACGGAGGTCGTCAAATTTTCGTTTTCGTTGATTAATGTATTGATCTTTAAATGAAAATCGGATATAATCCACACAAGAGTAGTTTAACAAAGATACTCGATTTTGTAAGTACTCGTGTCAATATTTTTCGTGTTTTTCATTGATTTTCTATTTAATTTCGAATGAAAATCACGCGTAGATAATATTGAAGTTTTTGCCGAAAGTTTCTGGGATTTTCTTTCTTAAAAATACTCTACATCAGTAAGTTGGTGGTGATGACACCCCGTGCCTCAAAAAACTGTCCGTCGCCTGGGGCCCTATTTTTGAATCACTCGCTTCGAAATGGCGAGTGATTTTCGTTCGACAATGAGTTTTTTTCTATGAATTTTAATTCATCTTTGAACGAAAATCACACGCCGTCTTGAAGCGAGTGATTCGAAAATAGAGCTCCTGATCCGTCATGCGTCATCTTGGATTGACGTGACGATAATATTGGAGAGTGCACTGATCACTAATTTCTGAGCATCCTAACCTATCTCTGTTGTGGATTCGTTATAACCGAAATCGGTAAGAGAGTATAACACTCGCTGCACCCCACTTCACGAGGCGCGCGAAGTCGGTGGGGTGCCCCGTCACCGACGTGCGTGAGCCCGCAGATCTGAGGCACTATTTTTGAATCACTCGCTTCGAAATGGCGAGTGATTTTCCTTCGAAGATGAATTAAAAGTCATAGAAAACAACTCGTTGTCGATCGAAAATCACTCGCCATTTCGAAGCGAGTGAATCAAAAATAGAGCTCCTGATCGACCGGGTCTTCCAACAGACTCTCGTAGATAAAAAAAACTAAACCACCTGAGCTCTGAATATTTGAGCTAACTTGTTTGTACAACCTGGTTCGTTGCACGATGCTCGCTGCACTACCGACCTACGCTACCACGAGGCCCTACGTTCAGATCTCTGGATGGAACATTTCTATCTTGAAAAAAATATGCCTGGTAACAGGCTTAGCTTGTTCGTGGTGATGACACCTGTTTGGGCACACATATAAGCGCTGATATCACTTGCATAGGCATCGGTATTGAAAAGGGACCGCCACTAACGAAATCAGTTGAATTACTTAAGTCCTGTAGACCCTAGATGGGACATAGGGCGTTCACAGGGCACTACCATCCCGTACGATCTTTAGCTTTGCTCTTTATTTCGCTCAAAGTCTTTCATGGGGAAGAGAGAACATAGGCTCCTTGTTCCTGTGTGCTAGGTTGGGACAAAATTGTTAAAAGGGAATTTATTACTGGGAGCTGACTTACCTCCCCCCACTTCATGATGCGCGCGAAGTCGGTGGGGTTCCACGCAGTGACGTGGGCGCCGGTGACGCCGCTGCCATCGCCAACGTGCGTGAACCCGCAGATCTGATCGATCGGGTCTTCTAACAGACTCTCGTAGATAATCGCGTGGACGCGGCACATGTCCCAGCACGTTAGTTTGGTGGCGTTGAACTTGCCTGTGAGGAAAGTATATGTAAGTTATTGAAAATCTTTAAACTCGTTTTCGTATGAAAAATTTGGCCTATATGTTCAGAATCCTATTATCAGATCCTCAAAACAAAGGTACTGACTAAGACAGTTCAGGCGTCTTTAAGTAGCTAATCAAGGAACAAACAAAAGATTCCAACGAATGGAAAACATCTTTTTTTTTAAGGAATAGTTGTTCTTGCTCTAGTCTAGACTGTCATATCTAGGTCAAGAAAAAAAAATATAATCATGAGGTTGATTCTTTCTTATGTTTCAGATTTTTACTATACTGTTAATACTGATTGCATTTGGAATTAAAAATAAGCTGTCTAGTTATATCATGGTATCCTACTACGGTTACTCAATCATCTCGTTAGAGGCTTTATGAGCACTCAAGATACTAATACCACGAAGGTCTGTCTATGTCAAACAAATGTAATGTAGGCTACGCCCACTTTCGCATCCTACCATCGCATTTAAATTTAATTGAGGCTCATTGGGTAATAGGTAATAGACCGTTTAACTCATTCGTCTGTCGCAATCCAATGCAAGTAAAGTTTGGCAACTAAAAGTATAACAATAAGAATTTCTTACTCATGTTGTAAACGATGACCCGCCGACCCTTGTTGTCACGAACTGGCGATACCACGATGTACCTTTGAAATTATGAAAGTGTTTTGAAAGAGACACTGCCATCGCACACCCAAACAAAATTTAATCAGCATAATATTTGCCGGTTATGTAACTTAGAAATTCGCCTAGTCGCGAGTTCAAGGCTGTAGCCCTGGTGCGTGAGAAAACATCTCGTGCTGAATGCTGTCCGATTGTGATACGGTATATTGCGATACGTCAAACTATGTAGGTGACTGTGCCACTACACTAATATGAAATAACATAGGAATTTACATTCCGCGAATTCTCAATTTAATCAACGAATTTGTTTTACAGAGGCATTATTTATCATCACGCGTGGTGCAGTTGATGGCGTTTAATTAAACTTGAATAAGGTATTAATTACGAACGGTTTTAATTACGATCATTGTGATCACTATCGAAGAATTAGTCGTAAAAAATTCAAGAACAGATTTCAACGTTTAAAAGTGTTAGAATAATTACCCATTATTGATGATATCCTGTAGTTTCGAATCTTCGCAGTCTAGATTCATGAAAATCTCCGGGTAGTATTTACGTAAGCTCAGGTACTTGAGTAGTGTCTGCTGGGCCATAGGAATGCTGTATTTTTTGTGTCGAAGAAACCGCAACAAGAATGACTCATCTGCAAAAATAAAGTCGATTTTATAGCTTATGAATATTTAAGTAAAACACAAGATACTCGTATTATATGATTTATCATATTAATTTATGTGCATGCAATACTGTATTGTATAAGTATTTGTTTGGGAATATATTGTGAATAATATACGTTGTATTTATTTTAATTTGATTTTAAACACTTTTTTTATTTAGCCCTTTTATATGTATTTTTAAGGAACCTAATTAGTTCTCTCTCTGTTGATACCTCTAGGAACGTTGAACTCGACTCTTATAAAGTTTGGGTCAAGGTTTAGTTTAATGCTTCTGCACACGATTTCCTATTGGGATATTTATTACTTAGGACAGTGTGCCTTACGACTTTTTGCCTATCTACTCGTATGACTGACTGGCAAAGCCCTAGATATGACGTTTGAGCATTCGAAAGCAATCCTAACGCTTTGTCCGGCTGTTATAGAGGTAACAAGCGCCACACTTATAGAGCAATCTTTATAAAAAGTCTTTCCCTGGGAGATTGTTTAAGTTTTTTTATTTGTAAAATATCAATCCTTGATTGGCTGTAGTTAATATATATAAATATTGTTTACTGTCTTAGTCTTAAGAGCTGTGGATTGATGAAAGTAATAAAATAAATAAATAAAAGATTTCACAGGCTATCATCATTCGAGGATGATTTCTAGTGTCCTCCCTTGCCGCACACTTTTGAGTTTTCGTATGCACAACTCGTCACTTTAGTACAGCTATAGCTTCGTTCGACCTCTGAATCGATTTGATGATTTAGTAAAATCGTACTTTGTCGCTCAACACCAATAGCACAATAATTCGACACTAGACATGGGCGTTCACCCCACATTATTTCCTTTGACAAAGCAGAAGAATCGTTAAAGAGGCTTACCTTGTCGCACGTTTTTGATGTCGCAGTTCTGCTGTATCCAGTCGCGCATTATAGCCAGCGCCTGCTCCCTCGTGGTCGGAGTCTCCCGCAGCTCCCTGGCTGTCTCTGAAGCAATGCTCTGGATGCTCCTGATCTTCCCCTTGTCCAGTTTCTCGCTATTCATGTTCCATGTCGTCGACACCGTCAACAAAACGCTCGCGGTGGTCATCTTGATCTACGGTGATCTGTGGACAAGAATTAAACTGTCTGTATCAGCCGCTCTCATAAACTTATAGATACTCCTTATGAAAATAAGTAGTCCTCTGGCTTAGCGCGCCATTTTGGATTTTTAAAACTTTTGTTGATAGCGTAATGGCGAGCCTAATTATGAATTGTGCTATTACCTATCGAGACTTAAATAATTTCTGGTTCACAACCAGAAATTATTCTAAAATTTAATAAAAATAACTTAACAACAAATGTTTTTAGACGAAAGTATGAAGAAAAGGAGAAGTGAGAAAAGATTATTTGTACCAATGATCCTGACTGTAAAGATGTGAATTCTCGATCAACATTAAAGCACAAATTATAAGAGAGAATATGCCTCAAGGCTCAAAGAGCCGTACCAAGACATAATCCATCACTTGCTTAACATTATGTGTTTTCCACTGCTAGACATCAGTAAAGTTCACAAGATTAAATCACAAATAGAGGGAAATATGCCTAACTAAAGGAAGTTCAGTCAAAATGCCGTTCCAAGACAAAGTCCAATACTCGCATAACATGTGTGTTTGTGTGTCACTGCGACACTTCAATTAAGTTCACTAGATTGAATCTTATATGAGAAAGAATATGCCTAAAGGGTAGAAGCGGTGGAGATAGCTCTATACTTGCTCAACATGTGGACACGCTCCGTGCATGGCACGCGACGGTCATGGAGCTCCATTTTTTAATCACTTACGCCATATCCAAATATGGCGTGTGATTTTCGTTCAAAACCAAACCAAATTTAAACGAAAACCGAGCAAATATATACGTAAATACCAACAATATTTAGTAACATTTTATACATCACTCCTGTGTGGAATTAAACTGTTTTTCATTCGATAATTGAATATTAATAAATGAATATCACACGCCATTTTGGCGCGAGTGATTCAAAAATAGAGCTCATGGTCGGTGACGGAACGTCATGGAATACTACGGTCAGGAGCGGATCCAGTCCTCCAAAAAGGTTGTCGCCATGTTTTTTCAATGATCAAAAACCATAAAGGCACGAGTGTTTAATATATTTCTGATGTATCATCACATATTTGTTAAAGAAAATTTGATGCAACATCGCAAATTTATTTCATTAAAACCCGAGTGCACAGAAATTGGTTTCACAAACCTAGCACATGATAAAATAAAGCGCGAGCGAAGCGAGCTCGCGAGAATTTGGTTTTCGAGGCCTCTCAAATCAAGAACAAGGTAAAAATAAAAGCGCGAGCGAGTACACTAAAATTTGGTTCACGACGCTTATGAAAACAAGAAAATTATAAGATTTAATGAGCGAGAGTAGTATTAATGAGATCTTTGTATAGACGACTTTCCTATAGACGCTTCCTCTTGTAGTAAAATGACAAACAGTTTCATTCTTTCATAGGATTAAGACATTTATTCTCATAAGAATTTACAAAAATTCACTTAAATGAGAAATACATAAAAGCACAAGCATATTATAATGTTATGTTGTTTGGCCAGCGAGCGTGGCAGACAAAGCACAATAATATTGAACAACACAAAAATAAAAGTAAAAAGTGAGGGTAGAAATTCATTTCATGCACTGAATAAATTGTGATTAGGGTTGTGGGCATGCCCACAGTGCCGACAAAGGTGTAACCGCGCATGAATACGGAGTAGGGGGCAAAAAGCTTTATTTCGAAAATCATTAGTGTTAAAACGTCTTAGGTGCCTACAAATAATAGGACGACTGCACCTAGATCAAAGTAGGATTCGTGTAAGAAATAACGTTCGGACCAACTAAATAGTCCGCACAAATTATTGCAAAGTTGTGTTAGTTATTGTTCCTTACAAGTTCAAATTATTGGGATAAGAAAATGGATGATGAAAGAATAAGAAAAACAAACTACAGTTTGAATAATTCATTTATTTGAAACACCTCGTAAACCTCTAACACTATTCAGATAGGACGATGCAATATCCGATATTTCTACCACAATTGTGCTACTTTGTTATAGGTGCTAAGCTAGTCTATTCCTATTACTAGTCTACTGTATACATGAGTACTCGTGCTTCTAAACATTATAAACAGTTGTTCAATTTTAAGTGGCATTACGCTGGCTTAGCCCTTGGATAAAGTCAGCTACTTGGCCGACTGCTTGAATCGTAGAAGGCGACCAGTCGGCCGGGGATCCGAACGCAGTAGGATGAACCGCCAACGTCGCGAAGCCCTTCAACACCTCAGTCTTGCAATTTTCAAGCTTTCCTATCATAATCGCAGCTTCCTTATACGCTAACGGGTGAATCCTCTCGATCTCGCTCTGATTGAACGCACACAGTATCTGCCTCAACGCAGTCAAGTCGTAATACGAATAATCTTCAGGTTCCTTCCCTGCGAAGTCTTCGCGCACCCGATCTGCGATCGCTCCCAACTGCTGCTCATTCAATCCATAGTTCAATCCAAAGTTACTAATCACATCTATGTTAGTGAGCGTTATGTTTCCGATATCGTCCGGCGTCAACACTGGCGTGATCCAATGCAGCATCATAAGAACTGATTCTGGAACATCACCGATTCCGCCATAAAAACGTATAATTGAATGCCATATGAAATCGGTTTCCTCTTTCGGCAACTGCTCCTTTCCCAAATGAGCGAGGCACTGAACCATGTCTTCGGGCTGAAGGGTTTGCAATTCGTTTAGTGTTAACCTTTTATTTTCCGGTAATTCCAGAATTTCGTCACACGTTAAGCTGTTGGCTAGGCAAACATTTGCGAGAAGCATTAAGAGCTTAAGCATTTTTCCAAGAAAGATATTCATTTTATTAGTCCGTTGAAAATAAGTCGAGTCCACATTCGACTTTTGATAACATCACCTGCCGAATGATAAAGATTTCTCGCCATGGAGTTCCAAGGTATCTAATAGTTAATTCAGATCTTAATTAAGTTGGTAGAGGCGGAGTTACCGTTCGTTAAAAAAGCTTGATCAATTATTTCACGGATATATGTATTTTCAGCTTGAAAGAAGGTCAAAGCATCGCTAACCATATTTTTTTAATAACGCTCCTAGCCCACGTGTTTCTTACAAATAATTTGAACTAAGTAGTTACTTGTGAATGTCCAAATACTCGTAGGTACTCCATGAGTGTTATCTAAACGCAAGTACATACTTAAGAACAAGTATTTAAATTGAAATAATATAGCGAGGCATAGATATAAACTTGGAATAAACTTCTTTTCCATTCAAGTATCAGAGTAAGTCTCGTCTAGTGGTACTTATGTCTCATCATGGGATTGATGTCGAGTACCTAAGCGCAAAATAAAAATAAAAATCGGCCAAGTGCGAGTCGGACTCGCACTAGGGGAGGGGTTTCGTGTCAATTTTAACTGAATTAGGGGTCCACTTACTCCCATTTAGCTAAAATACTACAATATTTTGCTGACTGATAAAAATATATTGTTTTTCAAAATGTTTATATGAACTGCAAAGTTATGTTTGCTGTTCATGAAAATGTGCTAAGTACAATAACTACAGGTTCGATCTCGTTCAAACCAATTTTCGTAGAAAGTATTTCCTACGATTAACTTCAAAAGGATACACCTACGTACCTACTAATTTTCAACTGTACAATGCTAAAAGTTACAGAATAAAGTAGCTGTGTCATACGGACGGACAGTCAGACAGTGAGGAAAATATAAAAGTTCCGTTTTTTGCCATTTGGCTACGGAATACTAAAAACTAAGTTAGCTTAACCGGTTATTAACACTCTATACTCCATTATCAACTTTGCATTATTTAATACCTCGCTTAAATACCCATACAATGTATTTGTACAGTCGCCAGCATATCAGGTTACCCACTTTTGTTGCAAACTAGCCCTTATTACAACTGCATAAGACACCACATTGTTTACCTTCACGTGCTGTTGTCCGTACGTTCGTTAATTGGGAATGCAATAAGCGGATGCACTCGTTCACTGTCGTAGCAAATGCCTGCGGACCATCAATTGGAAATCGTGATTATCGCGAATAAATTAACATTCAATGACTATTCGTTGCAAAACATAACGCGCTACATTTTCAAAACTTGCAAAAGAGTTCAGTTGGTCAACCGAGTCCATATTGCCGACATTTAAATGTTAGTACTGGACAACATCGACAAAGGAATAACACGTAACATTTGTTATGTTGTACTGATAATAAATTTGTCAAACTTGAAAATATCATGTTAAAAGAAGAATTTAGTAGTTATACATATTTGCAATAAACTGACTTGCTTATTTGGGAATATCTTCTTTTAACCCTTATTACACGCAGCAACTCGCATTTAGCATGGGAGCAGTCGCGCGTTTTTAAACGCGCTTCAGCATTTTTTGAATAACTTTTATCTTATTTTTGAATCGCTCTAATATTCCTTTGAAATCCAATTAAAAATCAACGAAAATCACGCGAGTTATTGACGTACGTAGTCACAAAATTGCTATATCTCCTGATTAAATCCCTCTCGTGTGGATTTCAATTAATTTTCATTTGTAATTTCAACTTTAATATGTGAATAACACCCGCCATCTTGCTGCGAGTGATTAAAAAATGAAGCTTTAGTGTTGCCAACTCCAAAAAAACAACAACTCGCCAAAAATAACAGAAGGGTAAAGTAAAAAAAACAGATTTCATACTTTTGCTCATATAAATAAATGTAAACATTTTTTTTAGTTACCAGAAATTTACATACATTGATAATTCACAACAACAAAATGCAAATTTAAATTATTTGCGCACAATATAATTTTGAATGCTGCTGTCACTCAAGGTATAAACTTCAAATGCGGACATCTTTGAATTCTGAGTGACGGTAACTACATTTGACGGTTTATCCATAAATGCATAAGAAATATGGAATAAAAACACGAGAAGAATTGTAGTGCTATTGCGTTTTATTGCGTAGTGGTTATCAAAAAAAAATTTTACAGTGTAAAAGGTAACACTCAACGCTAGTAGAAAAACAGTAAAAACTAGGAATGAAAGAGAATACACGGATATAAATGTAAAAACAGCAAATCCACTGTTAAAAAAGTAGGGTTGGTTGGTTGGACTCACGCGGTACCTAGTATTGATGCAGGCGCCAATATACAGTACATAATTTTTCAATGTCCAGCTTCTGCATTGCGACTGTATCGATGCTAAAAGTAGCGCAAGTGTGTAAAGGTTGACATTTTGCGACTGCTTCGATGCTGAATTGTGAATTGTTTATATTGAGACGTGTAAAAGTGCCTATTTGAATAAATAAATGACTTTTATGACTGCATTCATGCTAAAAGTCGAAGTATGCGAAGGGTTTTAGAAAACCTAATTCATAACGCGTTCCACTCATTGGCAATATGTTATTAAGCAACCAAGTTACCGTATACAATTGATGACGCAATATCATATTTGAAGAATAACATAACCGGGCTAGACCAGCAAATACAATTGTTTGGTTGCCAACGACAAATATCGTCGACAAATGTTGCGTAGCCATAGCTCATGGTATCCGCCTTAGAAAACCGGTGATTTATTACCGAAACGAACGAAATACGACCACCTTGTAAGTAATACGTAATACTTACTTTGATTACAGCACAAGTGATGCTTAGTTGAGCGTTCCTAAATATAAGAGTCACGATGCGCCGTAGATTTATTGCATGTATGAAAATGAACGAAATACAAGGGTCCTATTTTTGAATCACTCGTTTAAATATGGCGTATAATTTTTCGTTCGAAAACGAATAATATTATATTATATTTATATAAACCAATGGAAATCACAGCAAATATAGACGTTTGTGGTCACAAAATTCAGTATCCTTTTTTTTATCACTTCCATGTGGTATTATAATAATTTACATTGGAAAATCGGACATTAATCAGTTAATATCACACGCTATCTTGACGCGAGTTATTCAAAAATAGGGGCCCATGTACGTCTAATAAACGATATTTTTTTTACTTCTTCCAATACTTTAATCAGTTGATTAATATACGAAACCACCGTTAAATTACGGTTAAATCATAGAGTTCACGGTACGGTCTTATAAGTGTTGAGTTTTACTGGCAGTTTAACTAATACATATAGGTAGGTATCATGTAATTTAACGCACAATTTATTCGCTAACTAAGCGTTTGAGTTTTAGGATGTTCATTTGTCTATAATACTTATGACTAGCGGTCCCTCACGACTACGCCCGCGCGTTTTGTTTGCTCCCCTCCCGTCGCAGCCGTGATGTTTTATAGCCTAAAGCCTTCCTCTAATAAGCTGTCTAACACAAAAATATTTATAAAGATGAAATAAGAAACCAAAAATTTTTGCGCACGGGCGGGACTTGAACCAGCAACCTTTTCGACATCAATTTCCAAGTTGAATTTATTCTGTAAAGAATAACTGCTTGGGCCGTTCATAAACAGACGGCTAGATGGTGCTAAGCGTCACGCAATTGACGTTTTCATAAGAAACCACAAATTTCGCAGGGTCGGACTAACAGCACGGTAGCTCAATTGGTAAGAGCGTTTGGCCCGGTTTGCCAAAAGGTTGCTGGTTCAAGTCCCGCCCGTGCGCAAATTTTTGGTTTCTTATTTCATCTTTATGAATATAAAATATGGCACTGTGAGTGTTAAAAACATTCTAAAGCATTAGATAGCGAAGCGACATCAATTTCCAAGTTGAATTTATTCTGTAAAGAATAACTGCTTGGGCCATCTGTTTCATAAACAGACGGCTAGATGGCGCTAAGCGTCACGCAATTGACGTTTTCATAAGAAACCACAAATTTCGCAGGGCCGGACTAACAGCACGGTAGCTCAATTGGTAAGAGCGTTTGGCCCGGTTTGCCAAAAGGTTGCTGGTTCAAGTCCCGCCCGTGCGCAAAAATTTTTGGTTTCTTATTTCATCTTTATGAATATAAAATATGACACTGTGAGTGTTAAAAACATTCTAAAGCACAACAAAAATATTTTTTCGATTCGATAGTCTCTGAGATAAGCGCGTTCAAGCAATCACACTCTTCAGCTTTGTAATACTCGTATTAGTATAGATTTCAATTTGTCCTTAGTAAATAACTGAGATGATAAGGAAAAGTTAGGTGAATGTAAATTAGACAAAAAAGTTGGGCAAATCAAACTAGATGCATCGTTGTCTCGTTTTGAATGAATTATCACAAATACTCGTATATATTTTTCCGCGAAGTATCGCTGAGTTATGAGTTTAAGACAGGTAACTTCTTTGTCAACATTGATCCAAAACACGGACGTAAAAAACTATTTATGCCTATTTGATCTTGGTTGTTTGATGTTCATATTGTCGCACAAACGTGAGAAGATTAGTGATGACAATCGTAATAATAATAAGTGGTAAATCTCTAAACATTGGCACTTACGTAATATACCTACCTATCAAATGATCAACCCTCGCTTCGAATAATTAGCAAGAAATTGAAATATGTAAATGTAGGAAAATATACATTAATACTAGTGTTTAAATCACAATTACATACCTATACTTAGCTGTTAGTTCAAGTAGGTTCAAATGTAAAAATTACATTTAAATAAATTATATATAATAATAAATCCCAAGGTGCGATGTCTGTTAGAAGATAGGTATATACCGGAAAACTAACACACAAGTGCTATAAGCAGCTTTACTGTGGCCTTTTAGAGGCTATTCATTATATACGGCATTACCTAAGGGGCTCCCCGAATTTATAACGCGCACACTAGCGCCACTTTAGTAGAAAAATCATAACTCGTTAAATAAAAGACCAATCGAAAATCTGGTTGATGCGATTGTAGCTCTGGTTATGTGGTTTAGATACAATGTTTAAGTTCTATAAAACAAAGTTATCTGCAGTTACAGTTAGAAAAAATGACATATTAAGCAGTTTTTCTAACTCTAACTACAGTAAACTACTTTTGAAAAAAATTAAACGTACTAATTAAACTATAGAACCTGTACTACAATCGTGTCTTCCAGATTTTTGATTGTTTTTGTATTTAATAAGGAGTAATTATTATTCAAGCTGACGGCCATAGAGCTGAAATATAACGTTTTTCTGTTTACAATTATTTTATAATAATGGTCTTATATGATTTTATCTAAATTAACAATAATTTTAAATTTTGTAATTTAAGCCTAACACACTATTTCGAATGCTTATTCAATATTTTAGAATACTTATCTGTTACGTTGTCCCTGTTACTTTATTAATTTCCAAATTTGTTTTATATTCATAATGACCCAAGGTTTAAGGCAAAATGGACGACAACGTATATGAGTAGTAATCAAAGAATTTAAAACAACCCCTGTCCTACTCAGAGCGTGCGCTTTTGATTTCATTCTTCGACGAACAAATAAGCGAATAAAGCGAGGGCTTATGGTTTTGCAGAAATTGAATGTCAATTTTTTTTGTGCTTGATTTTGATAACGAACGCTTTAACGGTTTCTAAAGGACCAAAACGATTCAAAACTAAGCGCGCACGAAGCTAGCGTTTTAGATTTAGATTTTTACCCCTTTTCAGTATGCCAAAACGATAAATACGAGGTGGCAAAATTGAAATTAGAAAAGAACAATCAAAATCTATAAGGTAGCTGATTTTCAAAACTCCCAGAAATACATTCCACGCAGTCTAAGGTAGTAACTCCCAAATGACTGTGTTAATAAGCGAATAAAGTAATGGTACTTATAATAAGGTTTTTTAGAGTCACTGAAAATCTATTTTATAAGCGAGAGACTAGATTTTTGGCTTCTGACGCTTTTTAAAGTGCCAAGGTCAGGAATGCACAGACTTAACGAGATCATGGGACAGTTTAGAAAATGATTAGCTCCACGGGCGGGCCACCATCGAATTTATTCGACCATTGAAAATGACAGTTTATGGACAAAACTATATTTTCAACTATAGGTAAACAGCTTTATGAACACTTCGCCTGCAGGGCACAGGGGCACGGGGGTAGGCGAAAGCGGTGTGCGGTGTGGGTACCTGCGCCACCCGCACCCTCTCGGAATCCCCGCTCTCGCCCCTGTGCCCTGCGAGCTGGGTCTCAATTTCGCGGTTTCAATAACTATGGACCTCATGTCTTTCTTACAAAGTGCTAAAACTAACTAAAAGAAACGGTACATGACAGAGTTGTATATTTTCATAACCACAAGCAAAATGCCATGTTTACTAATTGGTGCTGGTTACATTGATAGTATTTTTTTAGACTAGAATATTTCAGTTCAACCTTAATGTGATTGTGTGATGTCCTTAATAAAGAGAGAAACAAATGACTGAAAACGTCAACCACGCTGCGAAATAGTGCCAGGTGAACCGCGATCGCGAAATTTTATTCAAACTGAACCAAAAATCTAGATAATTTAATTTATTATTTATCTAGCGATTTCACCACCTCAGTTATATTTTTTATCCTAGAAAAAGTACAAAGTAGTACGGCGCTCGTGGGCCCCACTGTTCATCCTTGGCCTAAGCGATATAAAATAATGCTCAGGCGAAGTAAGGGCTGTTGACGTTTTTCTGAGTAACTGGAAACAATAATGCGCGAGCGAGCATATCGATATTCGATCTATCAAAGTGGCAAAACGATATAAAATAATGAGTGAATAAAGCGATAACACAAGATTTATAAATGAGAGTGCGTGCGGGATCACTTCATATTTCGTTCCGTGACGCTTTTCAAAGTGCCGAAATGATTTAAAATTACGCGCGAGCGATTAAAGCGCTTTAGATTTCGGCTCCAGGAGCCCTATTTTTGAAACACTCGCGTCAAGATGGCGTGTGAAATTCATTGATTAATGTTCGATTTCCCAATGAAAACTAGTATAATTTCACGCAAAAGTGATTTTAATTTATTAAAAATCAATAAAAATGACGCAAAATATGGACGTAGGTACTCACAAAATAAAATGATATTTTTTCAAATCATTCCCGCGTGGAATTATACTTATTTTTATTGAGAAATCGGACATTAATCAATGAATTTCACACGCTATCTTGACACGAATGATTCAAAAATAGGGGCCCTGAAGCTTTATAAATGTGCTAGTTGTGCGTTTAACATTACAACTGCTAAAGCATTTAAGAAATTGGATAATAGTGATATATAAATACACGGAATCGGTTTTTTTTTTTTAAGTATAGCTCTAAGCCAAAAATAATTTCCTAAGGTGATGAAAAAGGGATATGAAACATGTACCTAAGGAAATTTAACAGTTGCTGACGGAAGGACGAACGAACTCGTTGGGAACCCACCTAAGTTTCGTAAGTATAATGTTAGTTAATTAGTGCGATTAGAGTCTCGAAGTTTTGCAGGATTTTATCATTATTATCATATTCATTTAGCAATTTTGTGTCCAATAGTGAACATAACGTATCTCTTCCACCTCCCTCCATGCCAGATTGGTCCTCCTCTAAAAGCACGAAAAGTTCAGGAGTATAAAGGTTGCATACCTAACAATTTCAGACGGTTGGTCAAGGTGCTGTCCTTAAATACAGTTTAAGTCGTTATGAAGTGCACAAATCGAAACATTGAATTGTATGCTTTATTTTATAGACAGAAAACATACATATGTTTCATTGCGAAGTTTGTAGATTAATAAACATTATGATGTAAAAAAAGCAGTCTAAAATACATTTCTATCTCAATTGAGAGCAGTTTATGCGCAGATTGAAATTTTAAATGGTCGCCTACTCAATTCCCATTTATTAACAAGATTGTCCTTATTTTTATAAATCAATTACTTTAAAAAATACGAGGTTTTGTACACCCGGGGGATTGTTTATTGCTTAAATATTCCATAGTAAATCTATATTTTTCTAAAAATCTATATACGAGCATATATAATATATTTCAAAAACCTTTTCCATCGATAAAATTAAGCTAAGATTTTGATATTTTAAAATTTGTGCACTTTATAAAGACAAGTCTGTATTCAGATGTCAAGGTAGAAGGGGTGGCTCTCCCCTGCTGGATGCTGAATAATTTATGAGTCATTGTGCGTCCAACTCGTTAATAGAAGTTCCAATGTTGTGTTCATTGATCGTGATGGCTTATGCATAAGTGTTTTGACAGACTGGTAGGCACGCATGGGCGGGTAAATACATTATTCAAATGCGATAGATGTGCGTGTTTAATGAGACCGGTTTGAAGCCTGTACGGGAATAGTTTCAGTAGAATAAATCAAATAAATTGGTTATCACGGCCTGAATTCGAATGACGTCTGAAAGAGCTTAGAAAAATATAACACGAATAAAAATACAAAAATCCTCCGCTGCGACCGCGTGTTCGCAAAAAACTGCTTGATGGATTTTCATCTGGTTTTGATCATAAAGAAGTTACTACAAGTTTTTGTTCACGTTGAAATAAAGCGATAATAAAATAGCGTCGCCGCTCTGAGGTCCCGGGTTGATACCCGGTCGGGTCAATATTGAAATTCAAAATTTTCTATATTGTCTCGGGTATGGGTGTTGTGATACCACCGTTGTGTCTGATTTCCAATAATATCATAGACTTATACATAAAAAATATTATATATAAACCTACAAATAATTTAAAGAATGTTTTTCTTGGAATAAGCATAACTCCTATTATCATCACTGAGTTGGATGTCACTGACCAAAACAACACCCTGCTAATTCCAAAGTAGGCACAAAAATGCATCAATATCAGGCCAGTTATTCTCGTGGTTTAGCTAACTAACAATCAGTTTTAATTCATCCTATTGCGATGATTGCAAGTGTTACAAAATAACTTCTGTAAAATGATTGACATTTGGCGCAATAATACGAGAATTTAAAGTTTTGTTACATCACAGTATGGTGATTAATCTAAACGAAGCATCTATCTGTGAGTACAGGGGCCCTATTTTTGAATCACTTGCTTCGAAATGGCGAGTGATTTTCGTTCGACAACGAGTTTCTATGACTTTTAATTCATCTTCGAACGAAAATCACTCGCCATCTTGAAGCGAGTGATTCAAAAATAGAGCTCCAGAACGGTTATTTCAGTTTAGCAGACATTTGATGAAATAATCGTTATCAAGATCTCAGCCTAGATAAGCCACTATGATTTGATTGAAATGAAGGGTCGATGTCGAATTAATGAATTTGATGGGTTAGCTAAGAAGACTATAACCCGACCTAGATAAAAAGCTTTAGTATATACGTTTTAAGCTAGATAGATAAGTCTAGAATATTTTAATAACTTACGTTATAAACAACAAAGTAAAAACTATGAAGCTTAAAAATTATCAAAAACTGAACATATTAGTACACATATTAGTGTATGTAAGTATCGGATTAAATTCGGACATCAAGCTAATAAAAACGAACAGCATCATAAAACTCAAGAGTTAGGCAATTCACACATAGACAAACACGTTTGTTAAATAAGGCAACGATTGTTACATTATTCGCAACCATAAAATGTATAATAAAACTTATTAGAGCTCAAAAAGTGGATAAATGGCTCCTATATCTAAATCCGTAACCCAAATTAGAAAACAGAGTTAAGGAATAGACCCTATACAATCTGGTTATCGTAAGAATTGACAATGTACGAGTATTAGATCTGTCACTGTCATTGTGGGATGAGAAAAGTGTCCAATAATTCTATGTATGATATCATTGTATACAATTCCTATTAATGGTAAATAATTCCTAAAATATTTCCTAAAATATTCCTAAGATATTGTATAATTGGTTCAATGAGACTTATTAAAAACTTTGATTCTTCATTTAAAAACGTGTATTTTTTTATTTACAGATAGCGTTCGTTTTATACATTTCCTAATACGATTATTAAAATTCTATAATACACCTAGGAAATGTTGTATACAATTCCTAGAACTCATAAATTTCCTGTATCATTGACGCTAAACGGACAAACAAGGGCGGGTGAGTGCGGAATCGGGAAGAATACGAGTAGACATCAAGAGATCTACTCTGTGTAGAGAAGAGACTACTACGTGTTTAACTAGAAACTTGTATAATGTCAAAAGTAATCTAAAATTACTAAACGGACTACTAAATAAAAATAGGAATGACGGAAAATCCAGTACGATATCATGTACGGACTACGGAGGAGGTCCATTTTCAATCACTCGGTTGGATATGGCGTGTGAATTCCGTGTAAAAGTGAACCTTAAATCAACGAAATCCGAGCAAAATTTAATCGCTAAAACTCCCAATATTTGTTTTAAGCAATCTTATGTGAAATGATACAGTGATTCTTAAAAAAAAAGACATTAAGCAATGAATATCACACACCATTTTGACGCGAGTGATTCCAAAATTGGGTCCCAGGTATAACTTTAGTACGCATAATGTATCAACTAAAGTTTAATCACAAGCTTTACATTACAATGCAAAGCCTAGTCTACTTTAAACTACTGAACGGATTTTCATACTTTTTTCCGATAAAGATAGATAGGACATGAAGTTAATTAAATATAATTTTGCAAGAAATTTGAACTTAATTAAACCCGTGTAGAGTTGCGAGGGGTCACAATTTATAAAATTGGTACCAATAGAAATCCTTTATCTCTGCCTGCATTTTTAATTAAAGACGAACGATACATTTCATGCTAAGATCAAACTAATGTTCAAATTAGTTCTTAATGTTAAGGTGAACTCTGAAATGGCTGAAAAGAGGTTCAGAAACACAGCACAAAGCACAGGTTAATATTAAAATCGCATTTGCAGTTCAGAGATAATACATTTATTTAAGAATGGCAGGGTTTAATTAAAATACGCAGCACAAAAATATTTAATATTCCTTGTTGATTAATCTTTCAGTTATAGTTTCTTGTAAGCATTGATATTCATTACATAAGTAGGCGGAGGTTATTCATGACACTTGATCTACTTTCATGCGTTTTTGATCCATCATCGTACATTCGGTACTTACCATAGTACCGACTTGAGGAATAGCTCATGAAAAATGATTTCATAGAAACCACACATAAATAATAAATTCTGACTAATGAAAGGTGATAAAAAGGAATAAAAGAGATAAAATAAGGTGTAAACACTGTATTTCATAGAAAAATCAACATAACACTTTTTTATTTTTTAACAATATTGTGTAATTTTCTTTTGAGTATCAAATTGATTTTTCTATGAAATACAGTGCTTACAACTATTTTTTTTAATTTGCCGCAATTTTCGGTGCCACCTTTCAATAGTCAAACTGTACCTTAAAATTTACAAGTATTCAAAAAAAAAGCACTTTACGACAATTTGTGACGTCCTTTATGGATGGACCCGAAAAAGTTGGGTGCTAGACAGGTGCTAGTAGTTTTTGGTAAGTATGAACCTTTTATTTCTAAAGCTGATCCATGTTTGTCTACATGATTACTACAACAAACAATTACCGCAGAGCCAGTACGGTGATTAGTTAGTAAAGTAATTAAAAATAAAATAAACTCACGCGATATAATTTAGGCGCGTAACTTGAGGATTCGCCGCCACGGACGCGTACTAGCCGGCGCGAAGGCGCGGTGTGTGTGTGCCGCAAATGCGTTACCTGCTTTTGTGACGGTTGTTCTTAACCGTGGCCGCGGCCGTGCAATGCAATACCAGCACGCGTGAAATCAAGATATCCTGTAAAGCTTAGTACATATGTAACGCCTTTGCCGGCAATCTGGCTCCTTATGATACCGCTGGGCACATAATGTGAGTGTAACTATGGAGCAAATGCACGAGCGATGCGGTTCCTTCGTCGTCCTGGGCCCTATTTTTGAATCACTCGCGTCAAGATGGCGTGAGTTATTTAATTGATTTATTTATTGGACGTTAATCCAATTTTGGAATGAAAATCAGTTGTAATTCCACACATGAGGCATTTGACAAAATATAGCTTAATTTAGTGAGTACTCACGTGTATATTTAAAAGTTTTTTTATTTATTTTTTAATATAAATCGCACGTAATATAATACATAACCAAGCGAGTGATTAAAAAATAGAGCTCCTGAAGCTGTGGCCCTATTTTTTAGATCGCTTAAATATGGTATGTGGTTTTGTTTGATTTATGTTAAATTTTGGAATGAAAATCAGTTGAAATCACTCCCGTGTAGTGATTTAGAGCCAATATTACCAACGTCAGATAAGACTTATCCGACTGAACAAGTATAAAACGACCGATTTTAAAAAGGGATAATAATTTTATGATTATTTCTGACAAATAGGTGTATTGTATTTTATTCGAGGAATATTCCTTATCTGAATCAGTTTAACAACTCAATTTTGTTACAACTCCCGTCTATATTAATCGTTATTTGAACCGTATTTTGATTGATTGATGTTCGAAATAATATCACTAAGAATATTCAAAACTAGGAGCTCTATTTTTGAATCACTCGCTTCAAGATGGCGAGTGATTTTCGTTCGAAGATGAATTAAAAGTCATAGAAAAAAACTCGTTGTCGAACGAAAATCACTCGACATTTCGAAGCGAGTGATTCAAAAATAGGGCCCCAGGGCTGCAGGCTTGCGTTGGATTGGAACTCGCGAAGGTTTTAGTTGTACAGTCGCCAGCACATCAGGTTACCCACTTTTGTTGCAAACTAACCCATAATACAACTGCATAAGATGCCACAGTGTTTACCTTGACGTGCTGTTGTCCGAACTTGACGCGTGGTTTATCATTTTTCAAGAGCGTCCCACATCACCTAGGTTTAAAGTACCGCGAATGCATAAACCATTTTCTTAGAGTAAAAGTATGGGTGCATGTGTGATCCGTTTACTCACTACCTATCTAAGAGGTCACGGGTTCGAATACTGGATCAGGAGCTCTATTTTTGAATCACTCGCTTGGATATAGCGAACGAATAAAAATCCACCAAAATCACGCGAAATAGAGACGAGAATACTTCAAAACCTTGACGTGTGGCTTACAACTGATATTCATTTGAAAATTTGACTTTAATCAATGAATATCACTTGCCATATTAAGACAAATGATTCAAAAATTAAAAATTAGCTTCTCTGCCTACTCCCTTTGTCCCACTTGCCGAGAATCTCCCTCCTGGACATAATGTACCATAGCCGATCTGGAAGTCCTTAAACAGGCTTCAAACTCAGGTTGGTCGAAGTAAGGAGAACATGTGGGGATTTTCGGCAAGCTCCGATGTGGACTGTGTTTGCGGTGCAGTGCAATCTAGCACACTTAACAACGTGCCCGGCGTGGCCCAACACCAGGGGCCCTATTTTTGAATCACTCGCTTTGAAATGGCCAGTGATTTTCGTTCGACGAGTTTTTTTCTATGACTTTTAATTCATCTTCGAACGAAAATCACTCGCCATCTCGAAGCGAGTGATTCAAAAATAGGGCCCCTGCACGCCAGCGGATTTAATGAACTGCAGTCGATCCGCAATACAAGTGGCTGAATTCTGGGTCTTAGATCCTTCATAAACAGGAGGTACATTACATAGTAAATATGATATTTAAATACATATTATCTACAAGATAAAGGATGAAATATTAAACACTCTCTTATTGTTTATCATCTCATTAATAAATTACCCATGATTTCATGACTAGCGGCGTGCCGCGACTTACATGGCGTATTGTTTTTTATAAATTAAGGGACGATTTTACCAACTTCAGATAATACTTATCCGACTAAATACATATAAAACGACCGATCTAAAATATACATTTACACAATGATTTTAATAGAATAGATACGTTATACGCTGACAAACTGCCTCTGTCGCGCGGCGGTAAGAGGGTCGCCCTTTAAAGTGACGGCTGCGCCAGAGGTCCCAGGTTCGATCCCCGGGTCGGGCCATTAATATATAACTGGGTTTTTCTATTCAGAAATTCTTACGGTATCAATGACTACTATTTTTTTGTTGTACACTAGTAGTTCCTTAGATTAGCACTTAGCAGGCGGAATGCAGCGGCTACATTGCCTACATTGGCGGTCGACATATGCTTGCGGGCTTTTGTAAACCTCGTAGACTATGATGGAACGAAACAAATTTGCTCTCATTCGTTTTCAACGTTTTCAGCTTCGATTTTATTTAAATTAATACGTGCTTGGTTTACAGTCGACGAAATTCGAATGAGTATTAGTAAAACAATGTAAGTGTTTATAAATTAGATACATACATATTTTTAAACATGGAAAACAATGCTCGTACAGCATATTTTTTTAAAAATACCTTCAGTGCCACCAACTAATCTAAAAAAAACGGCCAAGTGCGAGTCGGACTCGCGCACTGAGGGTTCCGTGCCAACTTTAACTGAATTAGGGAATCCATTTACTTCTACTTAGTAAAATACCGCAATATTTTGTTGACTGCAAATATAACATTGTTTTTCATAGTGTTTGTATGAAGTACAAAGTTATGTTTGCGGTTCTTGAAAATGTGCTATATCTCAAAAACTTCTGGTTCGATCCCGTCCGAACCAATTTTCGTTGAAAGTATTTATTAAGATCAACATTACACTTTTTATAAAATTTACAATCGCTTGGTTTAGAAATTAGATGGGGGGGGACGCCCATTTTACCACTTTGGAAGCGTCTAGCAATGAAACGTTAGACTTTAAAAGAAAATGGTTTTAGAAACCTCAATGTTATTTTAAACGACCTATCCATAGACACGCATAGGTATGACAAAAAATTTTTTTTTTGTTTTGGTTTCATGCCCCCCCCCTTAACTGTCACTATTTTTTATTTTTTGTATGAGAATCGATAGGCGGTTAACAAGATACATCTTCCTACCAAATTTCAATTGTGAAATGCTTATAGTTACAGAATAAAATGGCTGTGACATACGGACGGACAGACAGACAGACAGATTTGACGAAACTATACGGGTTCCGTTTTTTGCCACTCGGCTACGGAACCCTAAATATGGCGAAAAATTAAACTATAGCGCCACCAACTTATCTAAATAATGACAGATTGGCGCAAAAAAAAGTAACTCTTATAGTTTCGTCAAGTCTGTCAGGCTGTCTGTCTGTCCGTCCGTATGTCACATCATCACATCCACTTTATTCTGCTAAAACTATTAGTATTAACACACACAGTTGAAACTTAGTAGATAGATACGTGTATCCTGTTAACCGCTTTACGATTCTCATACAAAAACATAAATGAGCTAACTTATATTTTATATGTGCTGTGCTTCCGATATTTTTTGATACCAATAATAGTTACTCGGGGACCCTTTACACCCTGCGACTTCTGCAGTCGCGACGCTAACGCGCGTAAGCGTCGATACATTCGCGATGCAGAAGCTGGAAATTGTCAAATCATGTACTGAATTTAAGCGTCTGCATCGATACTAATGTGAGATAGCAGCGATCGAGGTTTTTGCATGGAGCAGCTGATTTTTTTCTCGATTTGGTCCCATAGCAAAAGTTATTCAAAAGCATCATTGATCACTCCCTAGAAGTCCATTTGACATAGGTATTCATATAAAACATTCCAAATACATTCTCTACGCAGATGACAAAAAAAATTATACGCAAATCAAATCTATAGATGATAGCATACTATTACCTACAACAAGACCTTGACGCATTATTTAACTATTACCAGCTAAATAACATTACTTTAAGTATCAATAAATGCCAATGCATTTCTTTTACGCGTAAGAAACAACCCATATTATTCTCTTATAAATTTAATGGCACTGTTATTGAGAGGGCAAGAGTCGTGTGTGATCTGGGGGTTTTGTTGGATTCAGAGATGTCGATGCGCGACCACATTGAGGCCATCATTAGTAAATCTTTTCGTAATCTGGGCTTCGTAATGCGAACGTGTCAACCGTTCAATAGTATAATTAGCTTAAAAATTGTCTATTTTGCATACGTACGATGTTTATTTGAATATGCTTCGCAAATCTGGTGCCCATATTATGAAAAACATATTAATAATATCGAAAGAATTCAAAAGAAATTCATATCACATTTAAATTACAAAAGCAAGCGTTCAAGTTTAGATTATAAAGACAACTGTCGCATGTACAAGATGCTGACTTTAAATGAACGGCGATCATTAATGGACATGGGGTTATTACATGATATATTAAATAATCGCATTGACTGTCCTGAGCTGCTTGCTAATTTCGTATTTAATGTACCCAAAAAAAGAACACGACATACAACTTTGTTCTATATACCACATCATGCGACTAATTACAGCCGAAACAATGTCATAACCCGACTTGTCCATAATTACTCTAAAACTTTTAGTGAAGTTGATATTTTTGCTGAGAATAGGCACAGCTTTAAGAAAAGGATTAGGGAATTACTGCTTAATAAATAAATAGATTTTAACTTAGTACCCGTAATGAGGCACTTAGCCCAGTGCGCTTGTAATTGTTCTTGTAGGTTATTGTATTCATAACTCAAACTCACATTTCTACTCCTGTATATTTTGTACGTTATCATATTAAATCACGGATACCGCAGCTTGCCATCAGATGATTTTTCGAAATCGGTTCAGTAGTTCCAATGATATATAAAGAATAAGTCATTTAGTCATAAAATTATTATTTTTCTTAAGCAATAAATTACCTAAGCATAAACCTGTTAGCTTGTGTATTATTCTTCATTCTCATGAATCACAGTAAAACCGAGTAGGTATTTATAGCTGAGGGTATGACTTGTACTTGTTATTTATCTGTCTCGCATTACAAACACTACTAAACATAACTTTAAAATGTCTTTTTTATCTTTTATATTTTAACTGATACACATAACACTCCTCAAGGGTAATCAAGCTCTTATTGAATAAGTACTATATTGTATTTATTAATACATAGAAACTTGTTGTATGTTTTCCTATCGTAATTCTGGCTGTGAAATCCTGTTTAAATTTCTTATTTTATTTTAGTGTACTTATTGCTGGAGCCTGTTTAAATTTCTTATTTTATTTTAGTGTACTTATTGCTGGAACCTTATGTCACCGACTAAATTAGGCTGGTCGCAGGTCTGGGGCCCTATTTTTGAATCACTCGCTTCGAAATGGCGAGTGATTTTCGTTCGACAACGAGTTTTTTTCTATGACTTTTAATTCATCTTCGAACGAAAATCACTCGCCATCTTGAAGCGAGTGATTCAAGAATAGAGCTCCTGGTCTTGTTGGAATGCGGCCGCGTACCCTTAAAGTTGTCAATTTGCAAGGAAATGAGTCATTCAGTTGTGCATCGGCCCCGATCTGGCACGCGATCAGTTCCGATAGAACTTACTGAGTTGGGTGGATACATAATGTACCTACCTACGGTCCGTCGAGTTGGTTCGCGATACCGGTACAGAGTTACAAACATTTACTGTTATGAAGTTTGTTCGGTATGCACAAATATATATATATATATTTTTTTTATGATACTAGAAAGAAGTAGCTTCATTAATATTCGAACGACGAAATCAATTTAGCTGTAATCATCGTTTATCCGCCCGTACTGGTATCGCGTGGCGGTTTGGCGGCCTGTACTGTACCTGCTTGCTCCATCGTCATGTCCACCGTCACTGTTCCTTATTTAAGTAATTCGTGGTCAACTGTAATTGGCTAATTAAGTTATTTCCTCTTGTAATTATTTTAAGTTATATGCTGTTGTTGTCCCAATAAATAAATAATAAATAATAATAATAAAGTTTGATCAAGTGTAAAATTAAAATTAACACATTTTATAGTTGTCTGTGTTGTCACTTAGAAAACAGGTACGGTTCAGTGTGAACATTGCTGATATCCAAAAATAAAGCAAGTTTTAATAATCGTATTTATTTATTTATGGATGATTAACTACTAAGAAAGTAATGATCCAGGGCTTGGAAACCGGTATTTTTTTGAACCGGTTTAACGAAAATACAGGTGGAACTTATTGAAAACGGTTATGTTCCTTTGAACCGGTTTTTAAACCGGTTTGGAAAAATATGGGTATTTTTCATTAACCGGTTTAATTTTTCGTTCACGCAGATCAACCACCTGATCTTTGTTAAGATCTGCGAGCGGTGAGCGCATCTGACGTTTGTTTTTATTCAATAAAACGTATTTTGTTTGTATATCCTATCAGATACGTACAGTGTTAATTGTTCGACATGTTTTTGAAATTTTAACTTATATTATTAAACAATATAATGGCCAAGAAAATAATTGTGAAGAATCTGATAATCAGTATAACCTCTTTTGAAGAATATTCGGTCAAAAAACAAATCGTGTTGCGATCGTCGCAAGCGGCTAGGCATTAACCGGTTTATTTAGGTTCACAGTATCGCTCTTATTGGGTTCCGCTCCGGAACGGAATTTAACGATAAAACCGGTTTAACCGTTATAATACCGGTATATCTTGAACCGGTTTCAAGCCTTGATGATAACGACTTCATTATACGAAGTATTCCTTGTTTATACGTAGGTACTTGAAGACTGTATATTTGCAAAACAAAAACAATCTGAACAAAATATTCGTCGCAATTACCAACTTGTACCTACTACCTGAATTCAAAATTGAAATGTACCTACAGAAATAGCTTTAAATATCGCTGCACTCAAATTTACAATAAATTACCTAACTTTATAAAAACTGAACATAATAAAATCCATCCTTCCATCTAAAATTTGACTACAATGTAGATGAGACAAGTGACAGTCAACTTATATAAACAATAGTTACATTCACTTGTGTTGTTAAATATGACTGTTGAATAATTAATACTTATTAATTTCTTATGAGTACATACATGCGAATTAAATATAAACACGTTGTGTCATTAAATAAACTTATGTAGAAAGTTTTGTATGATTTGTAAGCACTTCGAAACCTTATTAATTATTTTATTTGCTTTGTAAGTTTTTCATTAATAGATACTATGTATTCTAAAAGTAATATTGCTACACCCTAGATTTCTTCTTCCATTCTTGTACACAGGTTAGAAAATATAGGTATAAGAGATACCCCACTCTTACTTTTCAAAAGCTACCTCCAGAACAGAACACAGCAAGTAATATTAGATGGTTTAACCCAGTCTGCACTTGTCCTCATATTGACAAAGTCAGTCAAACCAAATATCTTGGTATCATATTGGACGAACGGTTAATCTGGAAACCACATATGGAGCTGTTAGTCAATAGGACCAGAAAGCTCATATGGGTCTTTGAGTCATTTCGACAGGTTATGACGTACGCACTTTAAAATAAAACCTACATAACACTGGCTCAATCAGTTCTTACACATTGTATCCCGATATGGGGAGGTGCGGGAACAGAAAGTATAATAGAATGTACTACGTACAGAAGGATCATTGTGATAAGAAAGATAAAGAAAAAGCCACTTTCGCAATGAAGTGCAATTCACTTCGCACGACTTTCTTTCAGGTTTTGTTTCATCTCCCGATTATGTGTATCTTTTTTTAACGCGTAACGCTATCCCTGATTTTTGGCTTTGAATGTGTCAGGGTTGCGAGCGGCGCGTGGCACGACCATACGTGTAGGTAACAACGCGCTAACCAAATAAAATAAAATAGTCGAGGAGCTAGCACATTTCTTGACTGTGTTCTATCGGAGAGTAATTGATAGTGTCAGCGTTCATAAAATATTAAAATAAACGTTAACTCAGTATTTCGTTCAAAATTACTGAACTCGGAGAAATGAAGGTACTGTAGAGGTTTGGAGCTACGCGTAAAACCTCTATGTCTCGTTCGTTCGACTCTTCGTATTTTAAATGTAGAAAAACTTTCTTTACGAGTAATTTTTGATGTATGATTGTCAGACATTGGGTGTCAACAATCTTTTGTGAATATTCTATAATCTTTGAAGTGCAGTATTTTTATATCTTAATCAAATAAAACAGAAGATTCACTAATTCAAAGTTAAGTGTTTTTTATTGTGAAATTGCTTACATATTTACATAGGGAACATATCACAGATCATAACATATAAATTCACATTTATTATTAACATACTCCGAGATCGCAGCGACGCTACGCTTTCTCACAGTACAAACCAAACACACATAGTATCTAGGTACATCACACCTAACCATATAAAATTGTAGTACCTACGGACAACTGCACATCAAGGTAAACACGGCGGTATCTTATGCGGTTGTAATAAAGGCTAGTTTGCAACAAAAGTGGGTAACCTGATGTGTTGGAGACTGTACATTCGCCAGCATTATAGGTTACACACTTTTGTAGCAAACTAGCCCTATGTCGGCTGCATAAGATACCACAGTGTTAACCTTAACTTGCTATTATTAAAGTGAGCCTTATCTATCGTACCTATCTAAATGCCTTTTAACTGACTTCAAAAAAAGAAGGCTATGTAATTCGAGATTTATTTTATTGGAGTACTAGTGGTTCCCCGTGACTTCGTCCGCGCGTTTTTCGATTTTTTTTCTCACCTTTTAAACCTTCCCTAGACCTCCACGAACATTTCAAGACTAAGATAAGATAAATCCGTTCAGCCGTTCTCGAGTTTTAGTAAGACTAACGAACAGCAATTCATTTTTATATATATAGATTAGGGGTGATACTATATATCAAAAGTAAAATTATGAACTATAGCTCTTGGACTATTAGATTTTGGACTACGTAAAATCCTAACGCAAAATTACTTAAGTACTTTGGTAGGTACTTAAAGATATTATGCTAAATTTAAAGTAAGTTTATTGGCCTGTTTCTGTTTATTTTAAGCGTATAAGCGAGATTGACGTGAGTAACTGGGTAGGTGTCTTAAACTTAATCAATTTCTTTGAACAAGAAATATTGAATACCTACAAAATTTGGTTTAATAAATAATGTCATATACACACATATCATAAATTATTATTAGTTATTTCGTTGTTACGTAGTCAGTCACACACAGGCTAAGAATATAAACACACTAGCGGTCCCCCGCGACTTCATCCGCGCGTTTTGAGTTTGCTCCCTCCCCTCCCGTCGCAGCGTGATGTTTTATATCCTAAAGCCTTTCTCAATAAATAAGCTATCTAACACAGATATATTTTATCAAATCGCTTCAGCAGTTCCTGAGATAAGCGCGTTCAAACCAACAAACTCTTCAGCTTTATAATATAACTAGCGGTCCCCCGCGACTTCGTCCGCGCGTTTTGAGTTTGCTCCCTCCCCTCCCGTCGCAGCGTCATGTTTTATATCCTAAAGCCTTTCTCGATAAATAAGCTATCCAACACAGAAATATTTTTTTCAAATCGATCCAGCAGTTCCTGAGATAAGCGCTTTCAAACAAACAAACTCTTCAGCTTTATAATATATTAGCGCAAGCGCACGTTGTACTTAAGCTGCGAACATTATTTTGGTGCGGAGTTATGTTAAAACTGTGATAGCTCCTAAGATATTTATTGAAATCAAATGATATAAAGGGCAACTTGGTTTTAAATGAAATGCTCGTGATGACGAATTTATTTATTTTGAAAAGAATAAATACCTGTGTGTATAATAAATACACCTCTAAAAATAATGCATTATTTTTTTACAAATTTATTAACATAAAAAAGGTTGTAGTAAGTCAACCATAAAAGATAGACATAGGCTGTCGCGGACTTTATTATAGAACTCTTAATGCTGAACAATCCTGTCATACATGATTTTTGTGTAACTAAAGCGGTTTCCGCAGCGTATGCAGTGGAAGCTCTCAAAAGGAATATCTTTCTCCCGTTTTCGCAACATTTTTAATTTCTGCTGAGGTCTTATGAGTCGTATCTTTATATTATATAGCCTAAAGCCTTCCTCGATAAATGGACTATCCAACGTAAAAATAATTTTTCAAATCGGGCCAGTAGTTCTTGAGATTAGCGCGTTCAAACAAACAAACAAACAAACTCTTCAGCTTTATAATATGGCCACCGTGGTGGGCCACCAAATTTATCTTCTACAGATAGGTCTTCTATTCTCCTGATTTCAAGAGGTAATTATTGAAATAAAACAGCCGGATACCAAATTGTTGCAATCTAATTGACAGAAAAACAAGCATGTTTTACATAGACGTCACTGTTTGACATTGACATTTTTTGTGTCGTTCGGAAATGAACGAACGCTACTACGTGTGTCGTTCGGAAATCGACAAACGCCACACCACCCCCCCACGGAGAAATAAGGTTAGAGATCGAAAGGAGCCGCAAAACGCACCCTGCGACCAGATCTAGTAGTGTAATTCTTGCCAGGCATAGTAGTGGCAAGCGGAGAATGAACGGGCTCCGGTGACGGTGGTGAAGGTGTCAGAGATGGTGGAAGGCATTGTGACGCAGGCGGCGAAATTGCAGAAGGAATAACCGAAGGCAGCGGTGGCGAGGAGGGTGATGAAGGTGGGGGCTGTGATGTCTGCTCTATCAGAGCTGGCTTCACGCGATCCAAACTTACCTCTGCCGGCCTGCTGTTCAATTCCAGAACTATGGTCTTCTCTTTCAGCTCGAGCACGCGGTGTGGTCCAGTATAAGGTGGTGTAAGTGGTTTGCGAACGGCGTCGTCCCGCAGAAAAACGTGGGTAGCGCTTGGTAGTTCATTGAACACGAAACTTACCGGGCGGCAGTGCCTTGATGCTGAGACTGGGCGCAGTTTAGACATCTGTTGGCGGAACCTTACTACGAAATCGCAGGGGTCTTCCTGACGCATGGAAGCAGATTGTGTGAAAAATTCGCCTGGAAGACGCAGCGTCTCGCCGTAGAGAAGTTCAGCAGCTGATGCTTTAATATCTTCTTTAACAGCTGATCTGATACCTAAAAGGACGAGAGGTAGGGCTTCTAACCATGTCTCGTCGTGGCAGGTAAGAGCGGACTTTAGCTGTCTATGTAAGCGTTCAACCATTCCATTCGCACATGGATGGTAACTGGTTGTTCGAGCTCTGATAGTGCCACAGCATTGCAGAAGCCGGCGAAATAGGTCCGATTCGAATTGGCGCCCCTGATCCGTGGTGATGATGGTGGGGACGCCGAATAGCAAAACTACATTGACAGCCAAACCAGCCTTTTATTTGACAAGTTAGTTGGTAGTGCGCCCAGCCAGATCCAAACTGCACCTGGAAGTCCACCTATTGTAACTATAGATTTAACAACGGATTCCCCTACCACAATCTCTACAGGGATTTCAAGGTGCAGTAAAAACAAATTTAAGAAATATGTTAGAATTAACAGGTTTATAAAAAAAACAAATAAATTAGTTAAAAAACAAAATTGTTTGTTTACAAAAGTAAAATATATAAATGAGAGAAGGCAACTTGGCGATGAGTTAGATGCATGTTCTTTAATATTACAAAATAGTGTGACAAAATATGAAAAAGACATAATGAATTTAGAAAATGAATTAGAAAATCTCAAACTCTCATTAAAAATAATGACTGAGACATATAAATGTACCAAAAAAGAGTGTGGTGAACACATCCAGATGTTAACAGACATCATAACTTCTTGCGATTGTAATTACCCTTCTAAATCAAATTCCAGCCCATTGATGTTTGTTGGGTCCGGGTGTGAGTCATCATCACTTCACAAATCAACCACAAGCCCTCTCAAACTGTCCTGTGTACAATCCAACAGTTTCCTGCCTAACAAAACTCCATACCAATCAACAAATAATATAGTTATGTTTAGTGATGAGATGGGTAAAAACATGGGGCCCATACTTGCACAATATATGGGACAAAGTGTGATAAATCACTGCATGCCTGGAGCATCTTATGATGTTATTATCAATAAAATACTTAGTTTTAAATTCAGTGTTAATTCTACCCTAATAATTTCTATAGGAAATAGAGGTAATGTAAACAAAAGAAAATTCATAAATATTTTTGAAAGTTTAAAATTTCTAAATATAGGTAAAATTGTTTTGTTTACCTTACCATATAGCAGCGGCTTGCCAGACGAAGAAAATAATCACAGGTATAAAATAAACCTGGACATGCATAAATTGACATTCTTTAATGATCACAAATTCCATGTAATTGACATTAATAATTATTTTAAAAATAAGATTTACCTGACGAGAGATAAATATTATGTGAATAATTATCTCAAAAGACAAATAGCTTTTTCGCTATCATATTGTATAGATTGTTCAGCCAAGAACTTGGCTACCAAGTCTGCTTCTATTGAGCAGACCATTGACATGAATATTCTACCATTGGAATCCGTTCCAATTAACAATTATTTAAATTAAATATTCAGACAATAGAGGAAAACTCTTGCTTAGAACATAACTTAGCGAGCTCAAAAATTTCAAATCATTTAAACATAGTGCATCAAAATATCCAAGGCTTATCCGGGAAGGAATTAGAAGTAGAATTATTCATACAAGAAAGGAATATTCATGTTTTGTGTGTTACTGAGCACTGGCTCAAAAAGTATGAACTTATGTTGTCTATAGAAAATTGTAGCCTTATTAGTTCGTTCTCAAGGGAAACAGCCATCCATGGCGGGTCACTTATATTAATCAATAATAATTTAAAATGTAAAGAGCGTAAAGATATTGTATCTCTTTCTGTTGAACGAACTATTGAGATATCATGTGCAGAGCTGGACGATTACATAATTGTTTGTGTTTATAGGCCCCCTACTGGTAATTTTAAATTATTTGAGTCTATTATGGAGGACTCACTCAGGAAATTATTTACAAATAAAAAGAAAGTAGTTGTATGTGGCGATTTCAATGTCGATATTATAGATGAAGAAAAAACCTATCGAGTGAGGTTTTTAAGCCTTTTCAAATCCTTTAATTTAATTCCTGTTTTTGCTGAACCAACTAGAATTACTGCTACAACAGCTACTTGCTTAGACAATATATTTTGTAACTCTAGTGTGATTAAAAAATCTATAGTAAATTTTGTAAAATCCGATCACTGTGGACAGTCAGTCACGTTTGGACACCGTTTTGTGCCAACTAAAAATGAAATTAAATTTAGACCAGTCACTGATTACCGTAAAGAAAAATTTAAATCTAACTTAAGTGATAAAATTCCGCTTTTGCCTTTTATTAATGACAATGTTAATAACCAATATAAGTATTTTTTTGAATTAATTAAAAGTGAATTTGACAAAAATTTTCCTAAAAAGAAATTAGTTACAAACAACCTAAAACCAAAATTCAGTGACTGGGCTACAGTAGGCATACACATCAGCAGGAAAAAAATGTTTGAATTATATAATCAAAAAGTATATAGAAATAATGACCCAATATTTTTAGAATATGTTAAAAAATACTCAAAGTTATTCAAGAATGTTTGCATGGTAGCTAAATCTAATTATATACGTGAGAAAATTAATAAATCCAGTAATAAAATTAAAGAGACTTGGAATATTATAAACAAAGAAACTTGTAAAAATAAACCACGTGATCATACGTTTACATTAAAAATTGATAATAAAAATATTAAATCTGACAATGAAGTTGCAGGTGCCTTCGAGAAGTACTTCTGTAATATACCCATCGAAACCACAAAACAACTTAATTCGTGCGCTCTGCATGCTAAATCACTGCTGGTATCGTGTGTTGACAGGTGTAACTCCTCATTTGATTTCACTTATATTAACCCTTTGATGATCGTTAAAACTTTCAAGGAATTAAAACAAAAAAAAACAGAGGATATATGGGGAATATCAACTGACACAATAAAACCCATTATACCTCTCGTAGCATCTCACTTAGCACATATATTCAACGAATGTATTGATCAAGGTCAATTTCCTACTTTACTGAAATATAGTAAAATTATACCTTTATTTAAGTCAGGAGAAAAAAGTGACCCAAGCAACTTCAGGCCAATTTCCATTCTACCTGCATTTAGCAAAATATTTGAAAAAGTTATATTTAATCAATTGCTCTCTCATTTTAAACTTCATAAATTACTGCATGAGAAACAGTTTGGTTTCTCCAAAGGTAGAAATACAACAGATGCTGGGGTGGCACTCGTCAAACACATTTTGGATGCCTATGAAGATAAACATGATGCGATAGGTGTATTCTGTGACTTATCGAAGGCATTTGATTGTGTCGATCATCAAACACTCATTATCAAGCTGGAACATTACGGTGTATCTAATAATGCGTCAAAACTGTTGAATTCTTACCTCTCAGGCAGACTACAAACAGTAAACGTTAATGGCATTAACTCCTCAGGTGCCCCGCTTCAAATGGGAGTGCCCCAGGGCTCAATATTGGGACCTTTGCTGTTTTTGATCTATATTAATGACCTTCCTTTTTATTCAAAGGACTCCTGTGAGATAGTTCTGTTTGCTGATGATACATCTTTAATCTTCAAATCAAGAAGAGGCGAAAAATCATTTGACAATGTTAGCAGAGCTCTCTCTAAGGTATCAAATTGGTTCACTAGCAATAACTTGCTTCTTAATACAAAAAAGACTAAATGTATTAAATTCACCATGCCTAACGTGAAGCAAGCTACCACAGAAATTGTACTTAACGGTGAAAAATTAGATCTATCAAACTCCACTGTTTTTCTGGGCATTACATTGGATTCGAAATTGCAGTGGGGACCACATGTTGACGCTCTGGCTGGGAGACTCGCTTCAGCTGCCTTTGCGGTTAGAAAAATTAGACATTTGACTGATGTTGAAACAGCCAGGCTTGTGTATTTTAGTTACTTTCATAGTATAATGTCTTATGGTCTTCTCTTGTGGGGTTCTGCTGCGGACATCGATACCATCTTTATTTTACAGAAAAGAGCCATTCGTGCCATTTACAAACTTAGTCCCCGCGAATCCCTGAGAGAATTCTTTAAGGAAATTAACATCCTCACTGTCGCTTCTCAATACATATTTGATAATATCATGTATGTACGTAAAAATTTAGATGTTTTCATGAAAAAAAGTGACATACATTCGTATAACACACGAAATAAAAGCAAACTTGTTCTTCCAAACTTCAGGTTAGCCAAAACAATGAATTCATTCCTGGGAAATTGTGTTAAATTTTTCAACAATATACCTAATAATGTCATCGAACTACCTATTCACAAATTTAAGTTACATGTCAAAACTACCCTAATGTCGAAGGGGTATTATAAAATTCAAGACTATCTTAATGACGAAAATGTATGGACAGTCCAGCCTGCACCAAACTGATGTACCTACCTGTTTATTTTGATTTGTATCATTTTTGAGGCAGCTAGTGGTGACTGAGTTTGTTCCGGCGTTTCTTCTCAGCACTTGCCAAATTGTCTGTGTTTTGTCTCGAAGCGCTAGTAGGGCCCAAAAGATAAGGAGACATGTTCTTGCCCCATACGGGCCAAAATTGATTGATATTACACTAATTATTGACGTTCATAAGTGGCATTTTGTGTCCTAAATTGAATAAATTATTTTTGATTTGATTTGATTTGATTTGAATCGGGCGATCCAGCCGGAGATGAACGTGCTGGCGACTTCTTCAGCACTGATGCCAATCATGGGCCATGCCTCCGGCCAACGAGTGTATCGGTCGACCGCAGTGAGACAGTAGCGATAGGACCTACAAGGCGTCAGCGGACCGATGATGTCTATATGAACATGTTTCAGTCTTGCTGTCGGGTTGGTAAAATGTCCCAGCGGCATTTTGATGTGCCTGGTGACCTTACTCTGCTGGCAGGGAATGCATGAACGAGCCCAAATACGGCAGTCCTTTTGAATGCCAGGCCAGACGAAACGGTCAGAGACGAGGCGACTGGTTGCCTTAGCTCCGGGGTGGCTCAGGTTGCGAATCCGTCGTTTTCGGAGTGGTGGGGGAACGTATGGTCGCGGTTTGCCACTGGAAAAGTCGCAGACCAGGTTGTATTTTGTGCCTGGAACGTCGGTCTTTTTCAAGACGAGAGATGATGAGGTTTCATCTGCTAACAAGGCCTTTAATTCGTCGTCATATTTCTGCGCCTGCGCGAGGTCTGCGAAATCAGCTTCGATTGTGATCGACTCTATGCGCGACATTGCGTCCGCGACGATGTTGTCTTCGCCCTTGATATAGACGACGTCGGTTGTAAACTGTGAAATGAACGTTAGTTGATTTAGCTGAGCTGGGGGGAGGCGTTCTCGACGCTGTGTGAAAGCGTACACCAGGGGTTTGTGGTCGGTGTAAATGGTTGCATGTTGCGCTTCCAGGACGTGCCGATAATGTTGCACGCTTTCATACACCGCGAGAAGCTCTCGATAATATGCCGGCCATTCTTTTTGACGGGGTGAAAGCTTCTTGCTGTAGAAACCGATGGGTTTCCAGCTGCCGTCTACACGCTGTTGTAGACACGCTCCAATGTGGGTGCTCGAAGCGTCAGTAAATAGACCAAGCGGAGCATCGCCTACTGGATGTGATAAAAGCGTGACGTTGGAAAGGCTTTCCTTGCATGCATCGAAACTTTTTAGAAGTTCGGGCGTCCAGTTCATGGGAGCGTTACCTTTCCCATTGATGGCTACGATTGCGTCAATGAGAGGGGCCTGATGTTGTGCTGCTTTGGGAAGGAACTTCCTATAAAAGTTAGCCATTCCCAAAAATCGCCGCAGACCTTGGACTGTTTTTGGGGGCGGAAATTCTTTCAACGCCTGGATTCGGCTGTCAGGTGGTCTGGTGCCATCTCCATTGATACAGCAACCCAAAAATGACACCTCTGAAGCGCCTAGAACGCATTTTGCAGGATTGATGACTACACCGTACTCGCGTAACTTCTGGAAAAGAATTTGCAGGTGTTCGACATGCTGGGATTCGCAGCTGGATGTCAGGATGGCATCAACGTATGCAAAACAGAAATCCAGCCCCGCTATGACCTGATCAATAAAACGCTGGAACGTTTGGCCAGCATTCCTGAGGCCAAATGGCATATAAGGGAATTCATAGAGGCCAAAAGGGGTTATGATTGCCGTCTTGCACACGTCGTCGGGAGCTACTGGGATCTGCTGGTAGGCTTTTACCAGGTCTAGCGTACTGAATATGGTGCACCCAGCAATGTTGTTGCAAACATCCCCAATGTGTCGGACGGGGTACCGATCCGGGACCGTACGGGCGTTCAAGGGTCTGTAATCCCCGCAGGGGCGCCACGAGGCATCCTTTTTGGGCGCTAAGTGCAGGGGAGAGGCCCAGGGGCTCTTTGACGGTCTGACAGTTCCACATTTTACCATCTCCTCGAAGGCCTGTTTAGCAACTTGCAGTTTTTGTGGAGCAAGGCGGCGAGGGCGGCATGAGACAGGCGGGCCATTTGTAGTTTTGATGTGGTGATAGGTGTCATGCTTTACCTCCCTAGGTGTTCCAGGTGGTCGGGTGATTTCGGGAAATTCTGCCAAATTTTTTTGAAAAAGTGGAGTACTGTTGTCGCAAGAAACAGCCCTGATACTGCACTGCTCGATAGAAGCTACGACGGCGCTGCATTGGAGACCAGTTTCTCCATCAAGCAAGCGCTTGCCAGCACAATCGGGCAAAAGGTGGTAATGAGCTAGAAAGTCTGCACCTATAATGGCTGTACTCACGTCAGCAATAATAAATGTCCAGCGGAAATCCCTGCGGAGACCCAGGTTTAGGCAGAGGTGCATGGTGCCATAGGTTGATATATCACTGCCATTGGCAGCGTGCAGTGAGTAGCCTGTGGTCTCAAATCGGGTAGTTAGCCACCGACGCGGGTAACAAGACAAATCGGACCCGGTATCTACTAGGAAACGGCGGCGAGATACCAGTTCCGTGACGAATAGTCGGCGACTGTGAGAAGGACTGCCAGCTGCCGACACTACTGGCAACCCTGCCGGTTTTCCGCAGCCCAGTTACACGGAGATTGGCATTTGGTAGCTTTGTCTTGGAAGACGCGGTGGTACCAACACGTTTTCTCACCTGCGGGTGTGGGTGTGCGTTTTTGACTGGGGGTCTTGCTTCTGGCGGCAGAGTTCGACCTGCTCCTGCTGCGGTTGCGTGGGCCAGCGCTGGTCAAAGCACCTACCTGCTTAGTTAGTTCGTCTAGGCGGGCGGATCGGTCTGAGGTAGAGAAAACAGATGGCGGGCGCTGCGATGGAGTACCTGGAGAGACTTCGACGATTCGGTCTGCCAGCTCTGCTACTTTCTCCAGGGGTAAATCCGCCTGAGCTGCCAATATAGCTTGGAGGTGCTGGGGCAGACGGCGCAACCACAACTGGCGTAAAATATTTTCGTCAGATAGTGTGATGCCAGCTAGGGAACGCAGGTGCCTTAAAAATTGTGAGGGGCGCCGGTCTCCAAGCTCCTCCTCACTAATTAACTGCCGGACCCGCTGTTCCTCCGATGTGCTTAGTCTGCTAATAAGCTCTGACTTTAAAACTACATATTTATCTTTATTTGGGGGTTTCGTCACAATGTCTTCCACCTCTCCAATGACCCTAGAATCCAATTGAGCAACAACATAATCATATTTTGTCTGGTCCGCTACTATGCCTGCTATGTTGAATTGGCATTCCACTTGAGCGAACCAGGTGGCTGGTCGGTCTAGCCAAAAGGGTGGCAATTTAGCGGCTACTTTAAAAATTTCTTTTCCTATTAATGTTGAAGGTTCTGATGTTGAAGGTTGGGAAGGGGTGGCGGCATTTGGTTCTCGCATCGAAGTGAGCAATGCCTGCAGCGAGGCATTTTGAGATTGCAATTCCGCATAGCGGGCCTCTAATGCAGCAAAACGTTCTTCCATTTCCGCATAGCGGGCCTCTAATGCAGCAAAACGTTCTTCCATTTCTGCCATTGTCAAGAAAAAATATACTTAATAACAATAATTAGCAACCTAACACTACTAACCTTATTGCAATATTAACTTGTTAGAAATTGAATATAATTTTAAAACACAAAACTTTGATGGCAATATAGTTCAGTCCAGTCCAGGAAAAATCCAGTGTCCAGGTTGAGCTTTGATGGCAAGTTTTGAGATAGGCTGAAGTTGGGTGCGTCGAAGGTGTACTTGGAACCGGTGTGGTCCGCGGTAGCGTCCCTGAGAACGGCGTACTGGCCCCCTCGTTGCAGTCACTGATGCTATGGTTTGAACATTGTTGCGTAGATAGATATGCGATGGCTGGCTGGTCAACACGTAGCCCTTCGTTGCTGTCGATTGGGTTGATACGCGACGGTCAACTCGTAGGTGAAGGAGGAGAAGATGTTGTGCGGCTTCAAAGTGATTATTTTGATCACTCGCGTCGTTGTCACCAATATGGCCACCGTGGTGGGCCACCAAATTTATCTTCTACAGATAGGTCTTCTATTCTCCTGATTTCAAGAGGTAATTATTGAAATAAAACAGCCGGATACCAAATTGTTGCAATCTAATTGACAGAAAAACAAGCATGTTTTACATAGACGTCACTGTTTGACATTGACATTTTTTGTGTCGTTCGGAAATGAACGAACGCTACTACGTGTGTCGTTCGGAAATCGACAAACGCCACAATAATATTAGTATAGATTAGCGCAAGCGCACGCTGTACTTAAGCTGCGAACATTATTTTGGTGCGGAGTTATGTTAAAACTGTGATAGATCTCCGGCTAGGCATACCGGCTCATCGCTCCTCCTATCAATCCAAGTCGTTTACAGTGACGGCTACGCGGCTGTGGAATACGCTCCCTCTTGAGATCAGGAAGTCAGAGACGAAACTGTGTTTCAAAAACAAACTGCGAAGGTTTCTGTTTCAATGATTGCGAAATATGTAAAATATGTATGTATGTATATTTTTAGTTATGTATGCATTTGGTAGTTATATATCTAAACTCTTTTATACTGTATATTTAGTTTATGTATATTATGGTATGTATATAATATTATAATATTACACAATAGTATTTGTTGCAATTTTAATATCTACTAGCGGTCCCCCGCGACTTCGTCCGCGCGTTTTGAGATTGCTCCCTCCCCTCCCGTTGCAGCGTCATGTTTTATATCCTAAAGCCTTTCTCGATAAATAAGCTATCCAACACTGAAATATTTTTTCAAATCGGTCCAGCAGTTCCTGAGATAAGCGCGTTCAAACAAACAAACTCTTCAGCCTTATAATATTATTAGCGCAAGCGCACGTCGTACCTAAGCTGCGAACATTATTTTGGTGCGGAGTTATGTTAAAACTGTGATAGCTCCTAAGATATTTATTGAAATCAAATGATATTCAGGGCAACTTGGTTCTAAATGAAATGCTCGTGATGATGAATGTATTTATTTTGATAAGAATTAATACCTGTGTGTATAATACACCTCTAAAAATAATGCATTATTTTTTTACAAATTTATTAACATAAAAAAGGTTGTAGTAAGTCAACCATAAAAGATAAACATATGCCGTCGTGGACTTTATTATAGAACTCTTAATGCTGAACAATCCTGTCATACATGATTTTTGTGTAACTTAAGCGGTTTCCGCAGCGTATGCAGCGGAAGCTCTCAAAAGGAATATCTTTCTCCCGTTTTCGCAACATTTTTCATTTCTGCTGTGGTCTTATGAGTCGTATCTTTATGTTATATAGCCTAAAGCCTTCCTCGATAAATGGACTATCCAACGTAAAAATAATTTTTCAAATCGGGCCAGTAGTTTTTGAGATTAGCGCGTTCAAACAAACAAACAAACAAACAAACAAACAAACAAACAAACAAACTCTTCAGCTTTATAATATTAGTATAGATTTACAATATTCTCCTGCACCCATAACAATCTCTCTGCATGATCTGAAGGTATGACTGGGAGAGAATGCTATTAGCATTAAGTCCACCTTTTGTACACTTTTATTTGTGCAATAAAGTTTTTAAATAAATAAATAAAAATAGCTCCTAAGATATTTATTGGAATCAAATGATATAAAGGGCAACTTTGTTCTAAATGAGATGCTCGGTGCTCGTGATGATGAAAGTATTTATTTTGATAAGATTAAATACCTGTGTGTAAAATACACCTCTAAAAATGATGCATTATTTTTTTACAAATTTATTAACATAAAAAAGGTTGTAGTAACTTATGCCGTCGCGGACTTTATTATAGAACTCTCAAAGCTGAACAATCTTGTCATACATGATTTTTGTGTAACTTTAGCGGATTCCGCAGCGTACGCAGCGGAAGCTCTCAAAAGGAATATCTTTCTCCCGTTTTCGCAACATTTTTCATTGCTGCTGTGGTCTTATGAGTCGTATCTTTATGTTATAAAGCCTTCCTCGATTAATGGACTATCCAACATAAAAATAATTTTTCAAATCGGGCCAGTAGTTTCTGAGATTAGCGCGTTCAAACAAACAAACTCTTCAGCTTTATAATATTAGTATAGATTACAGGCGCGTGGCGCGGTCCGCGAGCGGCAGTCCCGCGCTCGTTTATGCTCTGCGTACAGAGTCACTTAAACGTACCTAAACCACAGAAAATATAAAATATGTACAGAAGGATCACGAAAATCACTCGCCATTTCGAAGCGAGTGATTTAAAAATAGGGCCCCTGGTTTAAGATTAAGAACGGTTTATATGGATCACTCAGAATGCACTATGTTCAATTGAATGATCTTCTAAAACACCACCATACACTGAAAAACTATGAAACATTATCATGTTTTTTATAAATTATGCTTCTGGGAAAATTTGTGAAACAAAGATCGTGATTGAAATCTTACTGGTTTAAGAGAAAATTAAAATCTTGTTTTTTCTCGATCGTCCCAACTGAGAGATCCTTATTTTGAACTACCTAGACCGCTTAACGTGCGTTCGAAGCACGTAGATGCTCGTGATGTACGTCACTTGTATGGTCGGAATGGTCACCCATCCGCCAAACACGACCGTGCCGTAGATTGCTTCGGTATCAGTACGAAACTGCTGCTACAACTGCGCTACGAGGACCTAATGTCAATATATAAAGCCTTCAATCATAAAAGAAAAACTATGTTAGTGAAGTTCCAAAACGTTTATTATGAACCCTCTTTTTAACCATCGCTACTATCGAGTAAAAAACATTCAGTCAGACATGGTATACACACACTAAATAACCTTTTAAATTAATAAGTTAACTTCAAACAGCCCCAATAAAATATACATTCATAATAACTTCAGTCTAATAAACCTATTTTTGCTATTACACTGTTTTGTCACTTTCTTTCAGATCCAAGAAAGAATGAGACAAAACCGTGTAATAGTTAAAACGGGTTTATTAGACAGTATGCGTTTTTATGAATACGGTATACAAGGTGCTTCTTTAAACGGATCCAGATCGTGTCTGATATGCAATCCATCAACTTCCTAATAAGACCTCCTTTTTGGAATTTTTAACCCACATAAGCCTTGTCAGCTTGCATTGATTTTATTAAACAATGTGATAAAAATATAAACCACATACACCTACATTTTAATCTAGATGTTCACCAGAAAATGTTACGTCTTTGTTAAAAAAGCACGATGTATAGATATTTAATTATTTACACAGAGTAAAAATTTTGAAAGTAACAATTGATTGCAACATTAATAAATAGGTCCTAGGCAAAAATTGATCTATAGTTATTTTATCTCTGAAATTTAAGAATGTTTCATTAATTCAAAGTGCAAATTTAATTGTTTACTGCTTATTCTATAGTATGGAAATAATATACTTTTTGTTCATTGTGTCAAGCCAAATAATTGATGAAGAAAAGATATATTACAAGGCAGCTAAGTACAATGTGGAAAAATACATTTGAAATGTAGAGACATAATAAATAATACATGAGTAAACAAATTAATATAGCACTTATGTTCAACTCATCTTATTATTACTACATTCACCATATTTTTATTTAATCTATTAATGATAATTGACACTAACTATGTACTTACATAATATTTTTAAAAAAATATTAACTTCATAAACAAAAACAATATACAAGCTGTAACAGAATCGTAGCAACAGCTAATTTCATTAAAAATAATATTTTTTTTACAAAATTGTAATTGTTTCATAGCAGAAATGGGAGTCACTATTACACATTGTCTTCAAGTAACAAATTCTATATGCATGATCGAAAACAAAAACTACAAAAATGTATCAATAGTACCTTAGAAAATAGAGGAAAAGATACCAACATTGACTTCACTGCTGGTACCTTTTCATTTTTCTTTCCATTTTTTTCCTCTTCTTCTCATCTTGTTCATTATCTTGTGGAGCTTCTTGGAAGAACCAGGGTCCAAGGATGTGCTTCCATAACAACCAGAATGCTCTGATTGGTATGAATAATAGGAGGAGCCAAAAATAGTTGGAGAATATAGCCAGAGCATGTGTGATTGATGACAAAATAACCACATCTTTGATATGTCTGAAAAAGAAAGAACGCATTTGTAGTACATTACATGCTACATCCTACTTCTACAGGTAATACATAAATTGATGTTTGTACATTATTCACAATAAACTACTGAATAATTAAATTCAAGGCATTATTCTATGTGAATTTCAGTCAGTAAAAAATACTTACTCTCCCATTCCACCTTCCATGTTCAGATCTAGTCCAGGATCAATCAGCTGATTGTTGTCAGTGTACTTTGGCCGGCTGATGCTCTTCATAGTGTGATGGCATACAATGTTCAGTGCAATCACAAACAAGTTTAGACACTGTAAAATATTTTTATACTTAATAACTTATCTGTTTTTTTTTAATACACCATTTAAGCTAGACAAATACTTTTGAATGAGAGAAAATTTATAAATTATTTGCACTGCTTGGTTATTGTAAGAATGGACCTATAACTGTCACTGTGAGGTGAAAAAACAAATTAACTGTACTGACACAAAACAGAAGAACCTGGGTGCGTGAGCAGGGAGGCGGGAGGAATCTGACATGTTAGATCTGTGCACTCTTATGATAGTGAGGTATAATATTATAGTATCTATTATGAGTATAACAATATTGTGTCATATGACTTACAATAGACCATGCTGTTAGACTATCTGAATAAACAGCAACGAGGAGTATGCAGTGGAACAGACCAGCCCCCAAAGCCATATTCCGGTAGAATGATATAGTAGCAGAATTTTCCATCAATATTTGCTTAGCTCCTTTTGTTGGTGGTTTCCCTTTAGGCTGAAAAATGAATTTATATTTGATTACAAACGGTCTCTTCACCTTCTCAAAAAGTACATGAGTGTACATAGCGTCTATGCTATAGAAATGATGCTGCATAGTTGCAACAGATGATCTTCTTCTTTAGTGGTAATGGCAATTTGCGTTTCCGTAATTATTGTTCCAACAGATGTTCTACAAACAGAGGTCAATCTATGATTCTGGAAATCCAGATGAGACATTAAAAATACGCATGTCATCAATAGACGCATGACCGAAGGGTAGGAATCAATAGTCCCTTGTGTGTCTAGGCGGAAACGAGACAGTGCAAACGACACTACCTAACTATTTAGGTACTAGATGTTGCAACAGTAGTAACCAAAATGCACTTCGTATTACAAATATTTTCATGAATTACAAAAAAAAAGGAATCAGAGAGGAAGTACCTTTAGAGTGATTCCTGATTTATAAAGTTTAAATTTACAAGTTTGTAAAGACAGTTTATGTCAAAAATTTAACAAAAAATATACTTACTGGCGGCATATTGAAGATCTCGTAAGAAAAAAATTAAGAAAGAAGATAATTTGCCTTATTTAGTTCAAAATTGTTAAATTAGCTCAAGGCGTTTTTAATCAGATTTAAAGATATATTCAGTTCGTTTTATTGATAAAAATCTAAAAAAGTCATCTCTACGAATGAAGCGAAATCAAGGAAAACGTCAGAAAAAAGAATGATGTCATCAGATGTCATGTGTTCAATTTGTCATAAATGACAGAGTTGTCCATGTGGCAAACGTTCAGAAATAAAATGACGGGTCCCGCTCATACATATTATAGTATATCAAATTGGTCCCGCTAGTATTAACTCACTGTACCGTCATTCGAAGCCTATAAAGTGAGAATGGCAACCCTATTTTTCTTATCTGTGGCGGACATAACGTCAGTTTTACACATTTTCTCCCGCCTTTTTGTTAGTTCTCTATTCCTCCACCAGGTGGCGATAGTTTTCGTTTCAGCAAGAAGCATTCTTGGGCGTCATTGGCAGTTTATTTTTCGAACTGTGCGGATGGTTCTAACAAACCTGTTAGAACCTGATATTATCCTAGAAGTAAAAGTCAGTTTTATACACAATAGTGCAGCATTTTTCGGTAAGTGATATTGTTTAAATTTTTAACGGCACTGCCGTTCGTATATAATGAGTGATTCAAGTTCCACGTCGTCATCATCTTCCGAATCGGATCGGGTCGCGAGTCCGTGAAAAAGATACTCGCCCGTCTAGGAATAGGAAGCGCAAAGCGCCAAATAGGAGTGAGAAGTGTAAAATTAAAACGTATAAAATCGAATAGCGAATTGCGCAAATTCGCAGAACATTGCTTTGAACAATTTACACAAAATTCTTTTAATAACTACCCTCCCTTTGCGCCCGAATTTGAACAAAGGAATGATGACGATATTGTAAGCCTCAATGTTAGCGGCGAGTTGTTCTCGGATACCGAACATAACGTAGCTACCTCAATTCAATTACCTATTCATACCGTGCTTAAAGAACCGTCGATTTCCAAATCATCTTCAGATCACATCCAGTTATTAAATAGTATTCAACAATTGAATAATCCCGAGTGGTGCCACGTAAGATATTCGGAAGTCCAAAAGAATTACTGTTCTACCCCCGGTTTTGTTGAACTTAAGTGTAATGATGAAATTAAACCTTTTGACAAATTACGGAACCTGATGGTTGCTGAACGTAGTTATGCCGCCCTGACGCAAGCCTTAATTAAACACAGAGAAGCCGCGCAGGCTGGTTTCGCATCGCTTTTGTCTTGGGCATCCAATATAGATGATTTATCACCCTTGACTCTTAAAAATAAAATTAATGAAATTTTTATCGAAGGCAGCTATAACAAAATTTCATCTGACATACTTCAACTGTGCTGTGGCCACAGGGCCGATATAATTGAACAAAGGCGTGACGGCGTTTTGCGATACGTTAAAGATAAGTTTGTTCGATCTAATTTTCGTAAAATACCACCAACAAGTGAGTCACTTTTCAATAAAGAGTCTTTTTCTGCTACCCTCGAAAAAGCCGGTGGTGTTAGCAAAACATTTTGGCCCATTCGTAATGTGGCACAGAAATCAAATTGGGCAGCTGCGCAAGCTGGACCATCTAGTACGAAACAACCCGCGCAGGGCTACCAAGACTTAGCCAATAAAGGTCAATATGGTCGGCAGTATTACAGTCAGCCTGCGCAAGGCACTTATCCTGGTTTTTACCCACCTCAGCCTGGGCCATTTCCACCAACGATGTATTATCCCCCGCAGGGGTTCGGATATCCGTATCAAAGCAATAACCCAACTAAGCGGTTCACGCAAAACCAGAATAGACAGGTTCGGCCAGAGAACAGGCCATTTCACCAAAGGCCTCAGTATGATGATGGCCAAGGTAAGAACATGCGCCGCACGCAACAAATAACAAAAACTTTCGCTCGAAACGAAAATCATGACTCGGATCGGATCGCAGGCCGCTTAGCCCGCTTCTTCCCATGTTGGGAAAAGCTTCAAGCGCCAGTCCCTCTCTTAAATATAATAAAAGGGTACAAAATCCCGTTTGGGCAAAAACCTCCACTTTGGATGCCAACAGTCGCAAGCAAAAAGTTAATAACTCCCACATCGCCTCAAATAACGGTCGCCATAGACGAAATGATACTGTCAGGTGTATTAGAGAGCGCGCAGCTATCTCCGAGCTTCATATACCCCATGTTTCTGACGCCCAAGAGCGACGGCAGCATGCGTCCTATTTTCAATCTGCGAAACTTAAACAACTATGTCATAATTTCAAAATTCCGTCTTATAAATATGCAAAGAATACCCGATTTCCTGCAGCCTTTCGACTGGCTAGTCAAGATCGATCTCTCGAATGCGTACTTCCATGTCCCGGTATCGGTACCACACAGAAGGTTCTTGCGGCTGATGTACAACAACAGACTGCTACAAATGACATGCCTCCCGTTTGGCTTGGCTACAGCACCCAAGGTTTTTGCAATGATCACCAATTGGATCGCGCAGATCCTGAGAGAGAAAAGAATACGAATCGTGACATATTTAGACGATTACTTAATCGTGAATCAAGACAGAGACCTCTTGTCGCTACAAGCGCAAGAAACAATCAACCTCCTAAAAAATCTGGGATGGCAAATAAATTATGCAAAGTCAATCCTGACCCCACAAAAATGCCTAGAATTTCTTGGAATATGTTGGGACCCGTGGATCAACCAAAAATGGCTACCTCTACTGAAATGTCAGTCTCTAATGAGCAAAATTGTGACGATCTTAAAACGAAAAACGGCGAATCTAAAGCAAATACAGAGTTTAGTGGGCCTAATAAATTTTGCCAGTTTCGCTGTGCCACGAGGACGTTTAAATCATCGCAAACTCATGAATTTCCAAAAACGATTGCTTCGGTTAGATTCCTCTCACCGATTAGTAGTCCCAGAGCCGGCTATCGTGGAACTGGAATGGTGGTTGAAGAATCGCACCAATTCATCCCACTTGCATATAACACCGGCCAAGCACTTTCTTACAACAGATGCTTCCGGGATAGCCTGGGGAGCCCGCCTAGACAACATGGAAATGACAGGTTCGTGGTCAGCCCAAGAAAAACTCCTGAACTCCAACGCGAAAGAGATGCTGGCTGTATACAATGCCATCAAAAAGCAGTCACAACTATTGGAGAATTCAACAGTCATGCTTCAAAGCGACAACAAGACGGTTGTGTCATATATCAAAAAAGAAGGCGGCTCAAAATCGACCAAGCTCATGCACCTAACGAGAAAACTATATACCTTACTCGACGAGTCACACATTCATCTGGTCCCTCATTACTTGCCAGGAAAGATAAATTGCGAAGCCGATCGCTTATCACGTTGGCAAGCGCCCCCCGAGTGGCACTTACTACCCGAAGTTACAGCTGTAATCTTCGAGAAATGGGGGACGCCCATAGTGGATCTGATGGCATCCAGCACAGCTCACGTAGTTCCTCGATACGTCAGTTTGAATTGGACCGACCGGAATGCCTATTTTCACGACGCATTCAGTCAGGAATGGGATTATCCCCTTGCGTGGATCTTTCCACCCCCATTTTTAATACCAAAAGTACTGACTCACCTCAACACCTCGAGAGGAGTATTTCTGATTGTAGTGCCCGTGTGGGACAAAGTATTCTGGATGCCGGATCTCAAAAACCGAGCCATCTCTCCTCCGTTCACCATCCGGCGCCTTCACCGGGTGCTAGTGGACACGTCGACCGGCCTGCCCCCGCCTCGAGTTCGCGAGATGTCCCTGCAAGTGTGGAGATGTGGGGGTGGACTACTAGCCTAGCAGATTGGACACCGGAACAAATCGGACTCCTCAGATCAGGTTGGCGCAATTCATCTATCAAAACCTATCATCACGCTTGGCTAAAGTGGTTGGATTGGTGTAAAGTAAACAATGTTATTACACCTAATAATCCCTCTGGGTCAAACCTTGCAAAGTTTTTAGTAGACTTATATCAAAAAAGTAAATTGTCATACCGAACCATTCTAGTTTACAAGTCAGCAGTTTCTACCTTATGTAACCCCGATTCGTCGGAACGCCTCAGTTCTAATATCCTAGTTAAAAAGGTTTTAAAGTCAATAGCGATTCAAAACCCAAGAGAAATTAGCAAGCCCCCTATCTGGGATACAGACATTCTTGTAACTTGGCTCTTAAATAATATTCCCGATCAGAATAATTTTTACCATTGCTCTCGCAGAGCAGCTGTTTTATTATTGCTTTGTTCAGGACGAAGGGTCCATGACCTAACACTGTTAGCTGTGGACAGTAATCATTGTTTAATTTCAGATGACCACATCATTCTGTGGCCCAAGTTCGGTGCGAAGACTGACAATGCAGAAAACAGACAGTCGGGATGGCGCTTAACGTCAAACGGCACTCAACGAGCTATCGACCCTGTATTCTGGACAAGGAGAGTGATCGAGTTATCATCAGAAAGAAGATCTGTATGTAAAGAAAACAACCTGTTCCTAACCGCCTGCGGCCCTCCAAAAGCTGCATCTCGCACTGTGCTGGCAGGCTGGGTGCGGCGCACCCTAATTGAGGCCGGCATCCCTGCGAGCGCCGGCAGTATGCGATCTGCTGTCGCATCCAAGCACTGGGCGCTGAATATGCCTTTTGACGAAATTCTCGCGCGAGGCAATTGGCGCTCCCAAAATACATTCAGGAAACATTACTGTCGGGAAATTCGACCTTCTCAATCTCAAACTTACCTGGTATCTGATATGTTTTCCCCATAGCAAAATAAATGTCGTATTTGTATTTGTTTATTAATATCGTTTTCATCAAATTAATTAGATGTTTCTTCCTTGGTTTTTTCTTTTTATTTGTAAATGAAATCATTTAGGTTTATAGTTTTACTATATAAATACTTTGTGATATTTTACATGTCTGTAATTATAATAGGTACTCTAAATGTATTGACCTGAATAAGGGGAATAATTACATACTTACCATAACTATGCAAATAGGTTATAATTCAATAAATAATTCTGCAAAAATCAATAAACATTTGATTGTCATTCGCTGTTTTTCTTTATCTTTACATACCCTAACATATTTTACTATTATTGCATAACCTTATCTAGGCAGTCCATACATAATAATTAATAACAAGAGGTTCCTACATACACAACTCACACCAGATTAATATAGGTCATATTGACTTTCATCCTGACTGTCATCATACATCTTTAGACATACTCTAACTTATGTGTGACTTTCACCCTCCACCAGGCGATAACAAACACGTCTCACTTTATAGGCTTCGAATGACGGTACAGTGAGTTAATATACGCGTTTTACCTACCAATAAAACGCTTATTAACTACTTACCTCATTCGAAGCCTACTTCTATTCCTGCCTGGTGTAAGTTCGAATGCAATGACGCCCAAGAATGCTTCTTGCTGAAACGAAAACTATCGCCACCTGGTGGAGGAATAGAGAACTAACAAAAAGGCGGGAGAAAATGTGTAAAACTGACGTTATGTCCGCCACAGATAAGAAAAATAGGGTTGCCATTCTCACTTTATAGGCTTCGAATGAGGTAAGTAGTTAATAAGCGTTTTATTGGTAGGTAAAACGCGTATATTTTTCCATTGTGTCCACACCATAGATATAGTATATCGCCATTCAAACGAAGAAGAAAAAGAAGGAAATCATCAGCACTGCCGCTGCAGTTGTCATTTTTATTATAATAAGAAAAAAATACAAAAGGAATAGAAGATTTTGGGTGCGTCCAAGCTTACAAAATAGAAAATGGCAGAACGGTGCTGTTATGATAGAAAAGTATAAAAAAGAGGATCAACGTTTGCGCAATAGTATGTTCTTTAGGTTTCTGAGAATAGCATGTGAAGATTTTGAATTTTTGCTAGAAATTACTAAAGTGTACATTAGCATAAAATACTGGCTGGAGGTAGGCCTTTGGACTCCATATTGACGGTCCATGATTCGGCAAAATTTACTTATTCTCCACTTGTCAATGAGAAGGAAATCCAATAACAACGCTGTATTTGAATGACATCTATGTACTTTCACTTAACAATAGTTAGCTACATTAATAAATAAATTTAATAAATTATTTGTTAATAAACAAAAGGTATTTATGGTTACAAAAAAAGGACTTAATCCCTCAAGCGTATGTGAACGAGACACAATAGGTATTCTATTGTTATGCGGTCGCATGCGACCGCTCGGGTGTTGAGGTATGCTTAGAGTCTTATTATAGTATTTGTCTGAACTAGGTTGGACCTGTGTTTCAGACTATAAAAGAACTATGTTAGTAAACAAATTACAATAAACTTACTAAGATGACACAAATGAACCTATTAATTAATTATAAATATACCATTCTACCTACTGGATGATGACAAACAGGTCTTCAGTCTCATCATATTACAGTTTCTTAAGATACAGATCTAATTCTAACTTACAGTTATAGTAATTAATTAAGTTCGTATAAGTTTTGTAAACCGTTTAATCTGTTATACAATAATAAATATCCTTTATAAATATCCTTTAGACATTCCCACACATCGCCATCTAGTCCCAAAGTAAGCTATTCAAAGCCTGTTATGGGTCCCAGACAACGGATATAATACTTAAATACTTTTTGTTTGTAAATACATACATAATATACATAGAGAAAACACCCAGACCAATACAAACAGACATGTTCGTGCACACAAATGTTTGTATTGTGCGGGGATTGAACCCGCACCCGCTGCGTAGTAGGCGATTTCTCGACCACTGCACCAGACGGGTCGTCTGTTGTAGTGTAGTGTAATAATGGTGCAATAAAACTAAAGAACCTATTAGTAAAAGTAAATTTCGAAGTCCATTGTGGAATGCAGATTTAATCCATCCTTCTTTTGTTAGTTACGTCGGCATTGTAAGGGAGCAGTGCGTGTTGTTTTAATATGGTGTGCTGGATGAAAAGCTGGCGCACAGTACGCATTTTGCAGAAATTGTAAAGCAATTCTGTTCGATATAAAAAAGGTAAGGAATTGGCGACTTTTAAAAAAGCTCTTTGGGCACGCTCCAGAGGCATCAAAACAGTTTTGGGTGCTCCACCCCAGGATGTAATACAGTACTGTATTATAGATTGACCTAAGGCTTGGTATACGCGCGTAATAAGTTTTATATCAGCGATAGATCGTATTTTTTTTAAAACATATTAATTTACGGACCCTGAGAGCTAAATTATGTATGTGCGGTGTAGATGAAAGGGTTTCATCAAGAGTTACTCCTACATATTTTACGGTGCAAGTGCTAACAATAGAGGGACAACCACATATAGTGTCGACTTGAGGGTCATGACATTGGTGTGCATGCAACGTGTGTGCGTCTTCGTTGTGTGTTCGGCGCATGCTAAAGCGAATGTATTTGGTCTTGTCGACGTTCAATGTAAGTAAGTAACAGCGAAGCCAGTTATTAACAATATCAAATCCTTTTTGTGCATTTTCATACAGATCTTTATCAGTTTTCCCCGTGAAAATGAGTGCAATATCGTCAGCGTAAGATATTATTTTCCCATGATCTAAATTTAATTTACACAGGTCATTTATATACATGGTGACTTTGTTATCAGTACCGAAATTTTGTGTAAAGACTCCACTGATGAATATGAACAACTTTTACTATGGGGGCAATAGTGAAATTGAGAAAAAAAACAGCTGTTCCATACATTTTGACCGCGCGCCAATTGAACTTTTGTATGGAAAAGCTGATTTTTTTTTCTCGAATTCACTATTGCCCCCATAGTAAAAGTTGTTTATATTCATCAGTGGAGTCTTTACACAAAATTTCGGTAGTGATAACAAAGTCATCCTGTATATGAGAAACAGAGTAGGGCCCAGGATGCTGCCTTGAGGAACACCGAAGCCAGAACTTTTTTGCTCCTCACTCACTATTTTAAATATTCTAACACATTACGATTGGTCGCTTAGGTGGTAAGAGAAAAGATTTAACTGAGTTCCTCTTACACCCAGTGCTTCCAGTTTTTTTAAAAGTATTGGAATGATACTGTATCGAAAGCCTTTGCTAAATCAACAAATATTCCTATGGTTTTGTTTCCTCTACCGAGTTCTTTTGTGGTGTATTCTGTTAGGCTATGTAATGCGTCGGCCGTCGACAGTTTTAGTCTGAAACCGAATTGCGCTGTAGAGAAAAGCTTAGGTTTTTCAATATAGTTTATTAGTCTATTATTTATGATTTTTTCCAAGATTTCTGATATTGAAGAAAGCATCGATATTGGCTTGTAGTTGGTCCGTTTTTATGAATGACCACCGCTTTCTTAAGACATTTAGGAAACACTCCTTTAGAGAGGCAGATACTGAAAATACGTGTTAAAGGTGGAACTAAGATTTGCTTCAATTGTTTGAGTGTCTTATTGCTAATGTTATCCCACCCAGCGGCACAATCATCTCTTAATTTTGAAATAGTTTGGCATACTTCCTCTTCATCTGTTTCTAATAGGACAAAACTGTGTGGGCAGTTAGGGAGGGATATTGAGTGTTGGGATTTTGCTTATAAATTTGTTCAGCAAGGGTCTTACCTACGTTAGCGAAAAAGCTTTTTACATTATCGGCTGATAGTTGCGGAGAAGAGTGCGTAAGTAACAAATTCGAACTTGATTCACGCTGTTTTGTCATTAGAGTTACAGTTTTGATGTGTTTCCATAGTACTTTGGTGTTGTTACGAACTTTATTTAGTTCGTTTTTTTCTTAAGTGGATTTCAATTTCTTTAACAAGTCGTTACAAAAGTTTATCGCTTGTAAGTGGTTTGAAGATTAATATTATCTGGATATTTTCTGACTTTCAGGTGAAGTTTATCCCTGTGTCGTATACAACGGATAAGGCCAGGTGTAATCCATGGTCGTATATTTTGATTTGTATTATTAAGAGTTACTTCTGTCGTATTACGTAAGATTGCTTCTTGCACTTTTGTAATGATATACGTTAGTGACTGCTTTGCGTCAGCAGTTTTGTAAACTGGGTTAAAGTCAATGTTGCATAAACAGGGATGTTACTTATCTAAGATACAAGTATCTGAAATACAGATACAAGATACAAAATACGTATCTTGTATCTGTATCTCAGATACTTTTTTGTAATTCATTTTGTATCTTGTATTTAAATACCTGTTGTTTGGTATCTTAGTATTTTGTAGATACTATGTTTGCTAAAATACTTTAAGAGATTGGTGATTCTATTGTGACATCTCTTTAGTGACATTAATTTTAAATAATAATGTTGTCGTAGATAAAACTCAGCGCGCTATTGAATCTTTATTCTTTTATGGCAGAATTTATAGGTGGCATGTAAATTCTACGCCCCTTGTATCATTTTTAATTATTCCGCATAATAGTCTGTGTTTAAGGAAGACAGACACGTATTTAAAAGATACGTACTTTCAGATACCATTACAGAAAGTTATTTGCATCTGGTATCTGAAATACTTAATTTACAAGTATTTTGTATTCCAGAAACTTTATTTAAGGTATCTTGTACATCTCTGTCATAAATCACGTTCGAGTTTGTGCATGTTTAGTTTGGATTTATTCACGATGCGTTTTTGCTTATGCAGCGTTAAATCTAGGGTTAGTAGGACAGCGTGGTGGTCAGTTATTGTTGAGTTAGTCACAAGTGTTAAATAAGGAAGCCTAGATTTAACTATCATATGATCGAGGCATAACCCAGTTTGAAACGTCGTCAATGTATGCCCTGGGTGGAGTACGTGGGATGAGCATAGGCTTAGGTAGTCTTGAATTTCTTCACTATCATAATGCTGACCTTCGGGCCCTATGTAGATATCCCCTGTTAAAATTATATTTTAAAAGAACTTAATGATTTCAGGGTATTATTTAATGACTCATAAAATTGGTCACAATTTTTAGCGGAGGGAGATCTATAAATGGCTATAATGGCCGTGTTTGTGCCAATTTTAATAATTAGACTATTACAGTCCTCTAAATTTGGCTCTTCTACTGTGGCGCTTACAGTGGCCTTTACAAAGACTACCACGCCGTCATTTTCATGGTGGTGAATTGAAGTAGAGTACATTTTAAACCCTGCAATTCCTGGAATGATGTTAGTTCTGTTAGGTAACCTACATTCCGTTAGGACCATGATATCACAGTCAAATTTAAGTCGGTGCAGAAAAATATTAAAATCATCAATGTTCTTAAATATACTACGAATGTTTTGGGTTAAGACGGTTAGTGAGTTTTGATATGTAGAGAGATATTGTTTGCAGTTTTCAACATCGCATAATTTAGACTTCGAAACAAAAAGATTATCTAGCTCATTTAAAACATTTGTATCCATATGGATATATAAGGGTCGTCTAATTATGGCAGGGGGGTGTCACTCCGAAGTTTAGGTACGTTCGAGCGACTCGGTACGCCGAGCATAAATGAACGCGGGGCTGCCGCTCGCGGACCGCGCCACGCGCCTGTGACTGTGTTTATTTTCTCAGCCTGTTGTGACTGACTTCGTTACAACGACATTACTGTTAATAATTTGAGATATGTGTTCCTAATTATGACATTATTTATCAAAACAAATTTTATAGGTAGGTATTCAACCTTTCTTGTTCAAAGAAATAGGTTTGAGTTTAAGATACCTACCCAGTTACTTACGTCAATCTAAATTATAATAAACGGAAACAGGTCAATAAACTTAGATACTTTAAATTTAGCATAATATTTATAAGTACCTACCAAATTACTTAAGTAATTTTGTGTTAGGCTTTTACGTAGTCCAAAATCTAATAGTCCAAGAGCTACAATTCATTATTTTACTTTAGCTATATAATTTCACCCTTAATTTTTAGGTATTCCAATAAAATTAATCTTGATTTGGATAGCATTTATAAAGGTACGATAGATAAGGTTCACATAAACAAAAGTCTCTTTTTGTAGTTAAGTACGAACAACTATTATGCAGTTGACATGACAGGGCTAGTTTGCAACAAAAGTGTGTGTAACCTAAGATGCTGGCGAATGTACTATATAAGGTTACCTCGTTTTAAGTGATAATATTTTAACAGAGCATCAAACAATAACATAGAAAGAGGACCCAATAATTATTTTTTTTGAAAACTGGCCCGTTTACGTTTTTATTTTTCCTAACAAAAAAAAATATTATTTTTTAAGAGCACCCTGTTCCGCGACATCGCCTTTCGTCTCTTACATAAGTACTACATTGAGCGAAAACTAGACAGACGTATGGGCCTGAGTGTGACGGAAGATGGACTAGCTAAGCGAGAACGAGACAGACGCGTGGGCGTGAGCGTGACAGAAGATGCCTATCTCATTCATGCGGCGTGCCGATGCGCGGAACTCGGGCGGTAGGGGGCGCCGCTGCGCGCCTATTTATTTGGTCCTACATAATAATAATAATAAAGGTAACTACCTACTGCATTCGATTACCTATTATAACGAAACACTAATATGAAAAAAACAATATCAACGTGTATCAGTACCTAATAAATCAAACAGATAGATCAGTTAGATAAACGCTAAACAAACAAAACAGCTGGGTATGAAAACAAAGACAAAAACTTAAGAAGGTATGTGCCCATTTATCTGAGGCCTAAAACAGCTGGGTAGGTATGATTCTCTGAAACAGAAACTCAACTTAGGTAGGTATGTGTTCATTAATCGTAGGCCTAAAACCCTAACATCTGGGTATGTATGATAAACTAAGACAGAAACTCAACTTAGGTACCTATGTGTTTATCGCAGGCTTAAAACATGAACAGCTGGGCAGGTATGATAAACTAAAACTACCTAATTGTGTTGTGTTACCTCTGTTTATTTAATAATAATAAGACAAATCTTATGTGAAAGTAAACTTTAAAAAGAATACCTATTAAAATTCTCAATCTTACTAAATTTAACTTAGACAGATGTTGTAGTTACCTACCTACCTACCTAATGAGTACCTATTGATTCCTTTTGATTCAGAAGATGGATATGCACTTAAAATTGCGTGAGTAAATTTAACACAGTTTTGTTTTAAATTTCGTTTATTAGGTACCGTAAATTGACATAACACATAAAACGCGAACACATCTTTGAAAATTACATACATTTTTATTATTTTTAGTTTTAATTATCACAATTGCTCAGTTTTTGTACAGATATGTGGATACAAGTCTTATTTCACAATAAAATAAATTAAAACTAGGATTTCTGCATTGGTTTACAAATACGTTTTCTTTATTAGCAGCGATAAGTTAACATTTGAAAACAATGACGTCAAAGATTTGAAGTAAAACAGGTTACTATTTTTACGGTAACATCTTATTTTACAATTGCCAATTGAGGCGATACCTCCTAACCTTATTATTATGCAAACTGGGCCTCTATTTTTGAATCATTCGCTTGAACATGGCGTGTGAGTTTTGTTTGAAAACAAATTAAAAATCAATAAAAATCACGCAAAATATTCGCGTTGGTACTCACAAAATTCATTAATCATTTTTGCAAATCACTTCCACGTGAGATTATACTAATTTTCATAGGAAAATCGGACATTAAACAATGAATATCACACACCATCTTGATGCGAGTGATTCAAAAATAAGGGCCCTGAAGCGAGCACTAGACAATCTAGCTATCACGAGCACTGCTTTTTTTTCACTAGTCATCACGGCATTCACTGTTCATTCACACACGTATGCACTGAACCTTTGCTGGAATTGGTGGCGAATAACTGCAGCATTGTGTTGTGCATGCACGTTATCCCAACAACGTGCAATTGCGCAGTAGTCAACGGGAGGACTCGAGCTCGTGCTGTTCGATCTTCGTCGCATAGTCCGCACCAGCAGCAAAACTTGGACCCTCAAGTGATAAAGGCGTAATCCCCGCCAACAGCAAATCTTGGACCCTCAAGTGATAAAGGTGGAGGGCTTCGTTGTGCAGAAACCGCCATAGCAAGCGTCTGCGGTGTTTGGCAGTCGGTGCCGTACCAGGTCAAGGCGCGGCGGGAAACTATGTGATGCTGGTCACACGACCCAGGCTTCGGAAAACGCACCGCAAGTCCGCGACGCGCGCGCACACGACATACAAACGCGAATTTTTTTGGCAGACTGACTCGCGTCGCGCGCGCGGCCGCGGCTATCCGGTGGGGCCCCCGCCCCCGCTCCCCAGCGGCCGCGAGCGCGACACGTGTAGGCAGGCAGGCAACACGGCGGCGATGGGCGGCGTGTATGACAATACCTACAAAGAAAGACCGAGAGCTCCGCTCAGCAACACGCGGCACGGGGTGTTTTATTTTACTCTTTTTTCTACATGTTTAGAGGCGATTTTCTCGAAAACTAGCGTATAAAAAATTTTTTTTTTCGTACAAAATATATTTCATTTATTTTTCTGAATCTGCCTTTAAAATATTATCACTTAAAACGAGGTAGCCTTATATATTTTTTTATAAAAAAAAAATTAATATAAAATTTTATATTTATTGAAATTATTTATAATAAACTAAAATGTTTAAATAATATAAATTAAAACGGCGGTGCGCCCGCGCAACATACTCACCGCCCTAACCGGGCTGAGGCTGAGCTATGATTTATGACCCAAACTGCACGGAGAAAATAATTCTACTATACAATTTTATTTGGTTAAGTGTAATGTACAGTCGACAGCACATCAGGTTATCCACTTTTGTTGCAAACTAGCCCTTATTACAACTGCATAAGATAAGTACCGCAGTGTTTACCTTGACGCGCTGTTGTCCGTACATACATGTGTGTTTGGTTTGTAATTCAGTCATTTTGTACCAAATAATTAAATTAGACAGAGTAAACACTTATTTTAATATTAAACGAACGCTGACACTATCAATTACGTTCTCCGATAGAACACAGTCAAGAAATGTGCTAGGTCCTCTAAGACTATTTATTTTATTTGAGTAGCGCGTTGTGTACTTACGCGTATGTTCGTGCCACGCGCCGCTCGCAACCCTGACACGTTCAAGCCCGCGAAACAGGGAAAGCGTTACGTGTTAGAAAGAGACAGGTATAGATAGGTAGATGAAACAACCTTGAATTAGAATCGTGCGAAGTGAATTGCACTTCATTGCGTTGCAGCGAAAGTTGTTTTTACTTTATCATTCTTAGCACAGTGATCCTTCTGTACGTAGTACTATTATATTTTCTGTGATTAAGGTCTAAGTTACAAACAAATTTTGTGGCGCTCTTAGGCGCTAGCATTATCTATAGAGTTAATATACCTTGATTCGGCGGCTTTGCTTGCAGGGCATTCAGCGTCCCCTGTCTGTTTCTTGAAACGCATACAGGTCGCACATTTTGGTGATTCGGCCTTCATTGCACAAGGACTGTGCCATTTCGTGCCCGAGCCTCCCACAATGACCACAAGTGCTAGTTTCCTGTCGGCATGTCTTACCTGCATGACCTACTGCTGGCATTTGAGGCAACGTGTTACTAAAGTGAAGTCTCAATAAAGAATGTCTCGTCAACAGTGAGGCCAGAGGTCTTTAATTGGGTTGAGAATTTTAGTTTCTCAATGTTGTCCTTTGTTTTACGCAGACCTCTCACGTGAAGCTGCATTTGATCAGGTTTAATGATCTTTTGAACCAAGGCCTTTGTGTCTTTACTCAACTTTAATTTGTCGCTAGGGTATATAGCAACCGAGCTGAATTTGGAAGGCTGAATATAGCTATCTGTGCTTTTCTTGAAGATTTCCGCAAAGGACATAGATTTGCTACCGGGAATAGATGATTTTTCTATGCGCACTGTGAGTTCTTCTTTTTTTTGACAGATAGTGATTTTCTTTCAGGGCTTGAAGGTCGTGGTGGGCAATGATGGCTTTTTATTTGAGGGACTGGTAGTGAATGGCTAACTGGGAAGTGCCATGCGAAACTTTTCTGCACGTGTTGTGGATTCTTAGTTTCTGCTCTGAGTTGAGTTTTCCATCCGCTGCAATGTTGCATATCTCGTTTAGGCAACTTTCGATGCAAATCAACCAGTTCTGGATCTCTGGGGTACTCACCATTTCAAGAGGAATTTTATCCTCCTGCTGGGTGGGCGGCTGGCAAACAGGCGTGGCTGGAGGGCTGCGCTGCGTTAGCCCACTTCGGTTAAACGCACTTTCTTGTTTGCCTGCCATTATTAGCTGTTATAAGACGAAGTCGGACAACACATCATTATATGTATAAAGTTTGTGACACAGATTCCACTTATAGTAATCTAGGGCACACTTGTTGCAAACAAGTGTGCATTTATTGTAATATATTTTTAAATTATTTAAGACGGCACGTCCGGTCGCGCTGACGGCCTCAATTCAGCCTACAAGATATAAGAATATTTTTTAGGTATTAACTTCTAGAACGCGCCTGCGCGTGCGCGCAACTGTCATAAGACAAACGCGCGCGTGGCCACGACTCTGTCTGGTATCAGCGGGCCGCGCAATTTACAAAAATATAAATATCTCGCGGTAGGAATGCGCTATCATCATTTTGTAAACAGGAATTTGTTGTTTATTGTATTAGCTATCACACTGTTTAACTACTGTACTAAATATTACGTTACTGAAATATTTTAATTAATACTGAGGCGATAAAGAAGAGAATGAGAATGAGAATGAGAGAGAATTGAATGAATGAGAATGACTGAGAATTTATAATAAATGTTTACGTTATAAATTTTCAATTATACCTTCAAATACCTCGAAACAAAGATGAAACATAATATTTGTCATATAAATAAGAGTACTTATCACCATATAACAAATTTTATAAATACAGGATAAAAAAAAATCGTAATAACTACATTTTAGTACATGGGGTCTATTCAAAAGACCCACCTTCTAAAAACTAGTCGGAACACTCAACTTTTTGGTATATATGCATTGCTTATTTTACCGACTAAATGTTAAAGACTTCCCAGTATTCAATTGTCCACACCACATAGCTAAATCATCGATTTAAAATCGACTACTCAACCGATCCCCACATGGGGAGAGTAAAAAATACGCGCCGATAAATTGACGCAGCCCAGAACTGTGCTTTCACCATCGACGTCGATTGTTAAACTGACAGCTCGGCTTGGGAAGTTGCGCGGTACGAAAAATGCCGTCGGCTGTCAAAAAGTCGTCGATACCGATGCCGACGACACTTGCGCGGTAGGCCTACAGTTTGTCTAAGACATTTTTCTTCATGTTGGTGATATAAAATATCAGAGCTGCCAACTGAGATTTCAAGTTGCGAGCTCTTTACATTTGACTCACGCTATACCCGCTAAAGAGAGGATAGCAGCACAGATTAGTAAGAACGAACTGACGCGGGAAAGCCGCGTACGTAACCCGCCGGTACACCCCGGTGGCCATGCTGGCGGCTTTTTTGTGCGGCAAAGCCGGCTGTTTTGAATGCCCCCGGGAGCACGGCGGCTTGCCCGGCGGCCCTGCCGCCGGCACTGTGTGTAGGAGCCTTAAAATTTGCCATCAAATTGGCTCGAGTTTCTTTGAAAGCATATGTTATCAATAGAATGATTGCTAAGTAGGTTGCTTTTGATTTTTTCGAATTTCTTGAAATCACAGATAGTAGTATTATTTGTATAGATAAAACTTCAATATTTGAAAATTTGTCGCCAGATGGCCATGAACTGCCGGAAGCCAGAAAAAGCACGAAGTACCCTAAGTTCTGCCGTCAAAATATTGTGTTTTTTATGGTATTATGAAAAAGTCAAGGCTTAATAAAACACTTTATCTTCTTATAGCTATTCGACCAACTGATCAAACTTTTACATGGCTGTCTTCCTTAAACACAGAATAATTAAAAATAACACAGGTAAAGGGGCGTGTAGCCAATAAGATTTTGTAGAAAGAAAGAATTTCCACGCCACCTATCAATTTGGTCATAAAAGGATTCAATAGCTCGTTCAGTTTTATCTCCGACAACATTATTATTTAATATTAATGTCACCCTGTGAGATGTCACAATAGAATCACCAATCACTAAAAGTAAGTGTTTTAGCAAACATAGTATCTAAAAAATAACAGGTATTATAAATACAAAATGAATTTTAAAAAGTATCTGAGATACAGATAGAAGATACATATTTTGTACCTGGTATCTGTATTTCAGATACTTGTATCTTATATAAGTTACATCCCTGTACAGCATCGGCAACAGCCGCTGCGCTGCGGCTTGACCAGGCTTGACCGGCGTGGACTCCGGCACGGCCACGTGCCGTTGGGCGGTGTGTACACACCATCAGAAAGTGACAGGCAGCAGGACAGTCCGTCAGTCCGTCATCCTGTGTCGCCGTCAATCTGATGTTTTTATCTGTCGCGTCGTTCTCGTTCAGCGTTGTGCACAGAAGCGATACATTTTCGTTTTATTGATTATAAAGAATTAAATGTCTACTGAATAAACCCTTCGCATATAGCGTACAGCAAATAGTTTTTTCTGTTGGTTTTATGTTTAATCATTTACAAACAAGATAATCACTATAAACTATGAGTTATTGGAGAAATCTTAACAGCTCTTCGTGACCCTCGGATGAAAAACCTTGCTCAGGTTTCAGAAGGAGACGAATGTTTTGCCGGTTAGACCTCTGAACGACACCTTTTCCGTATGCTACATTGTTGACTGGCAATCTACAAGGTATGTTTCTATTTTCACTCTGCTGTACTATGTTTAGCAAAGAATATGGATAGTGATATTTTTACTCATGAAAATTGCAATATGCGAAAGTTCTGGAAACCTTATTTTGTGTGCAGTTAAAGATGATGTTCATTTTCTGAAGTATTGTGTGCTTGATCCCTCAAGCATATTTGAAGGTAGAAGTCACAATAGAAATTCTATTGTTATGCGGTTGCCTGCAATTGCTTGTATGTTGAGGTGTTAATGTTCTTTTGGTCTCAGTTTAGTGAAAGTTAGTCTCAAGCTTGTGCTAAGCGAATGTAAAAATACTCTAAATTTAGACTATACAGGCAAAGCGATTACTAAAGTTGATAACTTCAACTGGTAGACACTGGACACTTTCTAAACTAGGCAAAAAGATTATTTTTGAGCAATGTCAAAATTGCGAATGTGATTATTACTTGCTAGAACTCTGTAGATAAACTGTTACCAAGTTAGATTTATGTTTCTTTTAATATATTATAATTCTATAATAAAATATAGTATGTGTAATTCTAATATAATTTCCATAAACATTTGACACAACTAACTTATTTATTACTTTTGTTATTACAAAGCATCTTCTTACCATTTTAATAATTAGAACACACGGGGCAAATGTTTGTGTAATGAGCACTAACATTTGTACCTAAGTGCCGCCATGCTCTCAGGGGCATTCTAAGAAAGATTTGTTGGTGTATATATATTTAATTGTCCAATATGAGTTATCTGTATTCAAAGGCGGCAAACCTACTTTTTGATAAGTATCATATTTTAGCACTCGTTGTTATTTTTAGGTGTAATATAGTAATCAATGAATCGAGAATTCTATGACAGTTCGGATGAAGATGATATGGAAAGTCAGTACCAGGTAGATCCAGAATGTTTGGTTCTCACCAGGCCGGATAAGGATATGCATAACCGGTGCTGCGGGGGCAAAGCATGGTGCATAAAGGTACTTTAAGCTAAATTTAGAAATTTAAGATGTGATAAAACATTTGGTCCCATAAAAGCTCAGGTAAAATAAGTCCAAATAAGACTGTTTGGTGGCAAAATATGTACATAAGTAAAACCTTTGCTTATAATTCATTCTTGGCACAAGGAATCACGATCTGCCAAGACCTACCCAAAGCAAAGGTGCCCTTCCCCCTGCCAGGGAATGTGCGCTACAACAGGGTCCTATTGTAAACAATACAGATTTCACATACAAGACAAGTGTGTTGTCATATTTAATGTATTTTCTTGCGCTTTATCGAATGAGACCATGCCAATACATATAGGATGGCTATTCTGTACAATAGGTAGGGTTTTGTGAAAAAAGCTGAAGATGTTGAAATATACACATTTTATAAACTATGACAGTAAGGTATCCATTTTATGTATTTATTTGTGCTGAATCAAATGAGAAAAAACTTTATTTCATAGAATCAATATTTTGCGAGATCGCAATTTTTTTTTTAAAAAAGGGAACATATAAAACACGTAGATTTCACAAACAATACAAGCCAATTTTTACCTTGCATCAAATGAGACTAGTCAATAGTCATGATTATAGGAGCAATATTTTGCAAGATACAAAGGATTTTCAAAGTAGTAAGGGGTTGTTAGCAAGTAAGTTGCCACAAACACTTTATATTTCCCAAAATATTGACTCTATGAGTATGAAAAGAGTTTTGTATGATTAAGCTCAAAACATTGAAAATTACATCTCACTCTCCTAATTTGTTAAAATGTTCATATTTTGAAATTTTCACCCTTTTTCGAAAAAAACTTTCAAAAAGGCGAATTATCTATGCTATAAGTATGTGTATGATTTATGGCGCGATTCCTCTAGTCGATAGGGTCCGCATGCGGCGTACGGGAGATTTCTGGAACGAATGCTATAGGGCCCGCATTCGGGGAACCGTTTTCATTCGTCGATAGCCGTATACATTTACTAATAACCTTATTAATATATTATATAAGGAAATATTTGACTCAAGACCCGCAAGCAAGCTCGATATACAGCTTGCTTGCGGGTCTTGAGTCAAATATTTCCTGATGAATTTCATTGGTCCATAACACGTTCGGTATAATGCAAGCGGGGAATCCCCGCAGGCGTTGTACCGAACACGTATCGACTTGCAACTTTCATTGGTCGTTATCTCGCATGCATGTCCCCGCATGCTGTAAACCGAACGAGTTATCGACTAATGAAAATGCGCCATTTATTCGATTCAACGCAAGACAATGCATTGAAAATGATAGCTCACTTGCCTTGTTTGTGAGATGTGCTTGTTTATTTTCCTTTTTTAACAAAATCCCTTCATTATTTGCAAAATCTCCATCTTGTAAATATGAATATGGTCTTATTTAATTAAGCGCATAATATTACATTGAAAACGATACTACACTTGCCTAGTTTAATAAATGTGCATGTTTTATAGATTTTTCGCTTTTTCAATAAAACCAATATTCATATCTCGAAAATTACATAAAATATCGCTGCTTTAATCAAAAAACGATTTAACTAAAAAATCATGAATATTGACATTTTCTGATAAAACGCATCAACGCGAAGAAAAGAATACACACACTTTGACAGCGGCGCTCTTACGATCAAAATGAGCGAGATGCACGTTCATACTTCTCTTTTCAATGAACACGATTGGTCAAGTCGGAGTTCAAAAAGTGGCGTGATTCAGTGATCAACCGGCAGTGATTGAAGGCGGAAGTGTTGTTGTTTGGAGTAGCAAGGTGTAACACGGAATAGTTCTATTTTCGATTAAAAGGTAACTCTTTAGTATACGTATTTTTAAAACTAAACCGCATTATTTGTAAAATATTACGCTATTACCGAAAACTAACTCACTCAATGTTGGGAGTATTATGAGTTAATTCTGTTTTGTTTTAAATGAGCTGTTTCAACTATAAAGTTAATGCGTAATGATTCAGTTTTGTTTTAAAATATCACTTTCGATGCAGGAGTAATTGAGAATGCATCAGCTTTTCAAAAAAATATACTAACGCTTATAAATATTTATTTGATTTCCTTCGCTTTATGATTGTAAATGACCCAAAATATCTAAAAATCTTTAACATTACTTCTATTTTCTTGAAAGTGGCATGTTAAATAATGTTTTTGATTCTGTTTAATTCTCCCTTCGTAGATAATTAAAATGACGTCTTCTTGGAGATCCAGGAAAATTTTGGGATTGATTTCCGTAACAGAGAATAATTCTAGAAATGTAAATGAAGAATTAGAGGAAATGTAAGAAAAAAGTTGCATACAGGTAAATAAATATTTTTTTTTACTAAATTTTCTCCTAAATTACTGATGATAGGTACTAAACATTTAATTCCAAAGTTATGCCCTTTATTTAGTTAATAATTTATTATTTAACTTACCTCCTTGAGATATAAATAAACTCATTTTGTTATCAAGAATCACTCTTAAAGTTAAGGGGACATGCTTTTGCTCAGCTGTGGACGTTTTGCGGTTGATATTGGTGATTTACTGTCATTTTTTAGGATTCCGTACCTAAAGGGTAAAAAGTAAATACCCGCTGAAACATAATGAAATAAATATTTAAGGGCTTCATGAGTGATATATTTTGTATATTATATTTGCATTTACTCACGTTTTGTGCTCAATATTAGCTTGGAGTAATGGTACGGAACCCTCTGTGCGCGAGTTCGACTCTCGACTCATTATTTCATCACCTCAATTTAATCAGATCAGGTTGTAATGTAACCACCTCTTCATTTTTGCAGCCAAAAATAAATGTTGAAATTAAAGAACACCAGGAAAATATGTTTCCTCGACTCGATTCAGCAAGTGAAGAGCTAGACACAGCACCGATGCCAGAATTGACACAAATTGAAAAAAAATACAAAAGCCTTGTACCTGATTATAGCAGCGATGCAACTCTTAGTGATTTTGAAAATACAGATTTAGCCGACATTCCTAATCATGATAATCACGCCTTGGGTAATTTGACCTCCGCTAACCACTATGAACGTTCGCAGTCTGCAAGCTCTTCTAGTTCATCGTCTTCAAGTTCTTCCTCATCTAGTTCATCTTCATCATTAGTTTCTTCAAGATCTCACAGAATTATAGATGAAGAAAATACCGAATCACAGAGTGTTCTGGCAGAATGTGAGGTAAATATGCCATCTTGCTCACATGAGGGACAGCATAGAGAGCGAAGAAATAATAAGAGTATGGCTAACTACAACATTTCTCCTATATATACTGATGAAAGTGACGTTGATTTCAGTGATGATGATCCCACTGTTGATTTCAACACGATCCTTCATGTGAATGCCAAAAAAAAAAACTTTATATTCGGTGAAGCATCAACATCTGACTCGAACTCTGAACCAGTAAAGAACATTCGGAGAGGTCGTAAGCGCGTAAGGAATGTTGAGAAATGGCAACAAAGTGTTTCAAAACGAAGAAGAAATACAGGAAAATCGTACGTGTCGATGGCAAAATCTCGTAAAACAGTTCCTGCTCGCTTTATAAAAGATACGTGTACCGAAAAGTGCAAATTAAAATGTGCAGAGAATGTTTCCACTGATATGAGGTACAAGCTATTTTCTGAGTTTTATGATCTTGGTAACTTAGAAGATCAGAGATCGTATATTCGAACGTGTATGGTAGATATTACTCCCAAATACAAATACACAAATGCCGATAAGCCCAGAAACCCTAATAAAGCCTTCTATTTTACTGTTCCGGAAAAAAGAATTAGGGTCTGTAAAACTTTTTTTAAAAATACCCTCTCAATTTCCGAGCGAATGGTTTACACGGTACAAACAAGAAGTAATGTTGGATTTTCTATGAAAGACCTCAGAGGTAAACACAACAGACATAAGAAACTTAGTTCTGAATTACAGGAAGATATCAGGAAGCATATTGATAAAATTCCAAAAATAGATTCACATTATGTACGATCCTCGACTTCGAAACAGTATATTGGCGGAGATAAAACAATAAAAGATTTGTACAATGATTTTGTAGCACAGCAGATTGAGAATAACAAAGAAGTAGGTAACTATATGGCATATTATAAAATTTTTACTACTGAGTTTAACTTGGGCTTTCACCAACCAAAAAAAGATCAATGTGATCTATGTGTATCGTACAGTAATTCGAACGTTGAGCAAAAACAAGAAATGAAAGAAAAGTATGACAAGCACTTGACAGAGAAGAATTTAAGTCGTATTGAAAAACAACGTGATCGTCAAAATGTAAGTAAGGATAGGAAAGTTGTTATTTATGATTTAGAGGCTGTGTTGCAGTGTCCGCGTGGCGATACGTCAGCTTTTTATTATAAATCTAAATTAAATAGTTACAATTTAACTCTAACGGAATTATTAAAGGGCGATAAAAATGCATATGACACGGTACACTGCTATTTTTGGACTGAAGTAGACGCTAAACGGGGTGCCAATGAAATAGGGTCGTGCGTATGGGACTACTTAAATAAAATATGCGCGGAAGATACAGAACCTAAAGAAATAATTTTTTACTCTGACAACTGCTGTGGGCAGAACAAAAATAAATTCATAGCAACTTTATACATGTATGCGATAACTCATCTAAATATTTCCAGTATAACACATAAATTTTTAATACGTGGACACACTCAAAACGAAGCTGACAGTGTTCACAGTTTAATTGAACGAGAAGTAAAGAAAAACTTAAAATCAGGTCCAATTTATAGTCCAGACCAATACATTACAATCATTAAAAGTGCAAAAAAAAGCGCACCTGCAATAAATGTCCACGAATTAACATTTGAATCATTCATGAACTTTAAAGCCCTTCAAGAGCAGTGGGGATATAATTTCAATATTGACAATGATGGACAGACTGTAAACTGGAATGATATTAAGGTTTTGCAAATGTTAAAAACAGAGCCAATGAGCTTTTACTACAAGAATTCTTATGGTGACAGTACTTTCAAACGAGTTGATGTGAGGAATAAAAGGAAGAAAATGGCTAATATATCCGAAATTTGTTTAAGTCAAGTTTACAATCAAAGACAACAGCTGAGTGAAAATAAAAAAAAAGATTTGAAAGAATTATTAACTAAGAAGTTAATTCCTTCATTTTATTCCAATTTTTATGATTCAATTATTTAACTTAATTTTATAAGAGTAAGAAGCAATATTATGTTATTTTTTTATTTTGAGATGAGTACAAAACTATTGGGTACAATTAAAGAACTGATTAGTTTTAACTATGATTAAGACTTATAATTAAGATTTTTTTTTGACAAAGTACCTAATTATTGGAACTTTGTTATTTTTGAAGATTTTTTATTGTTGTTATAGTGATTATTGTAGCAGTTTGACTGTTGAAAATATTGTTGATTATTACTTTGGTTCCTATAGTACTGATACTCATTAGTAATTTAAGCCTTAAAACAAAAGTTATTATATAACTTTTGAGTAGATAATGAGGTTAATTTACCAATTTCATTGTTATAAGTAAACTCTTTTAAGATTGTACTTTAATTATTATTTTAATAATT